>JAOCZM010000285.1:0-2922473 GCA_026122235.1 Vinca minor | reverse complement strand
CCAATGCTTGATTTGGGATGGAATCATGTTGTTAAAGCCAATGTCTCTAGGCTGTCCTCAAAAAGAATCAAGGTGCTCAGACTCATCATAGAACGAACCATATCTAATAAGTGTTCTGCTCCTCCTTTCGTATACACCATTCCATCGTGGAGAAAGCTGAGGAGAAAGTTGTGAAACGATTCCACAATCTTTTAGATAGTCACTGCACTCTGACTCAAGTATTCTCCTCCTCGATCGTATCAAGAACCTTAATACTCTCGCCAAGTTGGTTTTCTACTTCTAGTTTAAACTCTTAAACTTAGCAAATGCTTCGATTTAGTGTTTCATCAAGAACACATATCCATACCCTACCGAAGTCACTGCAGAAAGGTAATGAAGCAGAGGTAACCACCCCTCGCATGTATATTAAAAGTGGCCACATACATCACTATGTATTAGTCCTAATAAAGCACTCGCTCTCTCACCTAGCTTAGTGAAAGGTGATGCCGCTATCTTACCCAACAAACAAGATTCGCATCGATCATAAGACATGAAGTCAAATGATTCCAATAGCTCCATCTTTACGGAGCTTTGATACGCGGTCTTCGCTTATGTGGCCTAAGCGACAATGCTGTAGGTATGTCTGATTAGAATCATTAGTCTTAATCCTTTTTTGTATTTATATTTAAAATTGGCATATCAAGATCTAAAAATATATAGACCATTAATCAAAGAGGCGCTTGCATAAAAAAATATTATCCAAAAATAACGACAATCGTTGGTTTTTGATTGAAATCTCAAAACCTTTCTTGTCCAAACAAGAAATTGAAATAATATTCTTAGTTAAACTTGGTACATAGAAACAGCTTTTCAAAACCCAAAACAAGCCCTCGAGGCAAAGTAAAAGTACAAGTCCCTACAGCTAGTGGTCGCAACACGTGCTCTGCTACAACTCGTAGTTCCACTTCACCCTTTGCCAACTCTCTACTCATTTGCAGCCCCTCGCACATTAGTACAAATGTGAGAACCACATCCCAGATCAGGTACCCAAGAAGTAGTTGTATTTAAATTGATATCAATCACATTAATATCAACAACATAAATACCTGAGCCCAAAGCAACATTTGCTTTCTCCTTTTCCAAACCTTTTTTCCCGCAATATAGCTTTTGCAGCTCTTTTTCCAAAGACCCTTTTTCACCACAAATGATGACAGATAGAGTCCTTGGCTACACCACCCTTAGATTTCAATGCATTGTTGAAAGTGGTTTGCTTGCCTCTCGCTTACCTTTTCGCTTTGCCTTTCGATTTCACAAAACCTTTGCTTTTCCCCTTTTGCACCATCAAGATGAGTGTCAGGGCTTAGACTTGCCTATTTCCTTCTCTAGCTCCCTCATCATGTTCAACAACTCAGTAATGGCTTGTCAATTTCATTCATGTGATAATTCGTAATGAACTCGATCGAATGACTCAGCAACGCATTGCAAGATCAAATCAGCCGACAGCTTTCTGCCCCCAAAGCGAAATCCCGCTTTTTCAAGCGTTCCAACATAACCTATCATCTTAAGAACGTGAGTTCCTACTGCATTCCTTTAGACATTTTGTATTGAAAAAGAGATTTCGATACGCCGAATCTCTCATGTCGTGCTTGTCCCTCGATATAGTTGCTTCAGTGAGCCAAGATCTCATAAGCCCCCCATGTCCTCATGTTGCTTCAAGCTCTGAGTTCATGGTGACAAGCATGAGGCTAGACACATCTAAAGCATCACCGCAATGCTTTTGATAAGCACTTCTATCAGGGCCGAAGCACGAGCCTCCGTGTATCGTGAATAGGTCGCTTTCTAGAACATACAAACTTTTCTTTCATGCTTCGAGAACGATTCTCAAGTTCTCGAACCACCGAGGAAGTTAACTCCTCTAATTTGTCCTTCTCAAGCGACGTAACGCAGTTGATAGTGTTTGGTTTGAATTTTCCATTTTTCTACAACAAAATACATATGCAAAGTAAGTACCGATAAAAAAATCATTATTAGGTCTTTTATCTTTTTTAATGATTTCTCCCACTATTTTCTTTGAGTGAATAACCCTCATTATCAACTCGTAAAGTTCGCTAACTTTCTAGCGGGCCAAGATCCATATTTCACCTCGCTCGAGTCACTTTGGTCGATCGCCCAAAACTTAGTTATTTAGGTAGGCAACGCTAGCAATTACATCAAATTATGTAATTCTTGGTTAGTCGAGTGAATAACATTTATTCAAGCGTATCATTATACACTTTTCTCAACTCTTTTGCCTCTAGAACAACTCTTTTGCCTCTAGATTCTCAATCCATTTATCGAGATAATCAAGTTAACTAGGACCCTAAGTTTTTGCCATGCGGATATCACAAATTATCCTTCGCGCCACACCTGGGATAGACACGTATGTACAGCCTTTGGCATGTCCCATACTAATTTCGATCTAGGCCTCGACTGAGGGCCAAACTTAGGAAGGCACTAATTAATATTTAATTGAGGGGTTTTGTTTTTAACAATCTCACCGTAAAAGCATAAATAAAAACAGCTTTATGCTTATATACATATGCATCCAATACATAAAAGTAAAAATGCAATAGTAATCGCTATATCCCTATTCTGGGGTTTTTTCCAAGCCAATGGAAAAACCGTGACGCTAATCTAAGTGTGAAAAGAAAAAATTCTATTTTACACCGCTCTCGACCTTCAGATGGTTGTCTCCAAATCATCATCACACTGTATCTTTCTCCTAATCTAGAATTACATAATTTAAGGAAACCCTCGAGTTACATTCGATGGGGATTTGATGAGAAGAGAATTACAACGTAGATCGTATTTATAAAATAAACCAATAGGGTAAAGGCGATTACTATGCATCATGCTCAACTAACATAACAATTTATGGAAAATGAGTAACCAAAGAAATGTAACATTTCATATTCTCAGATCGGGCCCGGGCTGGATCGGCCACCCTCGCCTTTGGCCGACTGTAACTAGTCTGCGCGACATATCTACCAATCGTCCGAACAAAGTACCGAGAGTACTTTACTGACCGAAAAGACATTGCGGCTCGATCAACAGAGTACCGAGAGTACTCGTTGACCAAAGCAGCATTTCATTGACTAAAATTCTCGACTCTCATACATGTCATACATGATATACAAAATTTCTAGCAATCCTAAGGCATGCAAAATATAGATTCATAATCCATATTAAAATACTATAGCACATTAAGTCTATAGGTACTCGTGAGTGGCTCGATACCACCGTAGAGGAATAACCTGCCCTAAACAGTTATGCAACTGAAAATAAAATGACCCGCTCTAATCGATCTTTCACGAGTAAGAAGCTTTAGACTACTGGATAGTATTATACCTTTAGAAGTGCGTAAATTGTCTCAAACGGTTTTCAGCTTGTCACGAACTAACACCACCAACGCAGCTCCACCTCTCCCAATATCCACTCGATCTTCCTGCATGGTCCTCACCGCTGGGTGCTAGCCAACGCTCGTAGAAGTCTTGAAGACACTCTTCAAGATGGAGTATATATATATATATGGTGGATATAGGACTCTAAAGAAGAACAAGAAACGCTTTTCTTACTTCTTTCTATTAGCCAAAGTTAGAAAAACAAGTATCTAGAAAAGTCAGTCTTTTTCTTTCTATTCAATCTCTATTGAATGTTCTCTTTCTCTTTCTCTTCTTCTCTAAGCTTTCAAAAAAGCTCGGAGAATAATGACTTAGAATGCCAAGCATTTTTTCTTGGTCATTCAAGTGATAGAGGGAGAGTGAAAGTGTGGAAGCTGAGATCTGCGAGTAAACCACTCCTACACATTCTCCACCACTTCAACCTCCTTTCTAAGAGATAAGAGCTGAAAATATGTCCAATATTTCCACCATAAGGTAGGTCCAAATAAGTTGGTCGGCCCAATCATATTGGTTGGCCCAACCCGATTAAGGGCCCAATCCAATCCCGGCCCGGCCCAATCGAATTGGTGCACCTTAGATTAAATGTACTCCAACAGTATTTTGATTATAGAACACTGCTCAAAAATAAAAGGGGGAACGTTTGCCAATTCTTGGACGAGGCTCCTACGCTTTCGTTTGCAAGAAGTTTGCTTTTGGCTTTATAGTTCTCTATTCAATTTATAAACACGGCTGCCGATTTCTTTACACCGTCGGCTTTTTCGTATTAATTTATTTTTTTATTTTTTTTGTCAATTTTTGCAAACAATAAAAAATTATGAAAAGCAATAAAAGGTACACCAAGAATGAGATGAACATTTTGCTCTGATACCACCTGATGAAGAACCGAAGGGTACAAAGTACCAAAAGGTTCGACTTTTAATTGTGCCCAATCTTTCTCTAATTCTCGAACTAGTTTCTAGGGGAAATAATCAACACAGCGCTAAGGAAGGCTAATTATCAATGGAGGCTGAAACACCACAACAAGAGAAACTAAATCTTGCTGATACATTAACTAAAGAATGAATGAATTCTTAAAAGAAGTTCAGACACGAGGAGCTAAGGAATAACCTTACCAAAATATCAGTATATCTAACGTCCTTTCAATGGTGGACAAAATCCCCTTTAAATAGAGATTATTACGGCTACTAGGCTAGAAAGGAAGAGTCCTTGAAGAAGTAGGACTCTTGAACAACAAACTTGCTATCAAGTAAAACACTATCTAAGATAATGGACAACATGTCCTATTATCTAGCTACCACTAAAGATCATGGCTGAAATTAGTACACATGAAGAGTCCTTGACGGATCATGACTCTACAACTACTAGATAACTAACTACTTAACCATTATCTAAACACATGGACAACATGTCCTTTATTATAGAAACACTAAGAAATAATGCTTGCTATACACACCTAAATAATAGATAAATAAAGATGAAAATAATTAAAGTCTATAATAGACTTTAATTGGACCAAAAGACTAAAATGCCCTTTAAATTCGTCCCAATTTTGGACAGCTTATTGGGCCAACTTGCACGACGATTTCAGACATTAAGAAAGAAGAATCTGATCTCGTGGTCTCATGAAATTTGTAGATCTGCCTCTTATCTTTAATATGAAAATAGAATCAGCTCCATTGGATAAATGGATCGAAAGTTATGACCATTCTACCAAACTGTCGTAAAGCTATCAAGTAGGACTCTTGGAAAACAATTTGCTATCAAGTAAAACACTTAAACAAGATAATAGACAACATGTCCTATTATCTTGAATTCTAGGCGGCTAGAATAACAAACTAATGAAGAGTCCTTGAAGTATGAGGACTCTTTAATAACTAACTAACCAACACTTGGACAACATGTCCTTTATTAGAGTAACTTAGGCTACACACGCCCAGAATTAAAGTAAATAACATTGCTGAAAATAATTAAAGTCTAGAATAGTCTAGAATAGGCTAGAATAGACTTTAATGTGTAAAAAGACTAAAATGCCCTTGAAAATGCCTTCATAGATGTTGTAGATCTGCTTCTTATCTTTAATATACAACCGGAATCAGCTCCATTGGATACCTATATCGAAAGATATGATCATTTTGCCAAACAGTAGCAAAGCTGTCCATTCCTTGTGCACTTATGATACTTAAGGGGTTGACTTGTACAACATTCCTAGATGTAACTTAGAGTCCTCTTTGTATCTTAATACACGTTCCCTTGAGTTGGGCAGCCCCGAGGTTGGTACCGCATCATCCCCTCCTCTTGAAAAGGATTCGTCCCTCGAATCATCCTCAAAATCAGCTTTATAATCTGAAAAATGAATAAAAGTGAGCAAGTTAGGAATATAGAATGTAAAATTTTCATCGTACTTACCTTTTAACTTGATTTATGGCGGCTGTCCCAAAAGAAGTCTTCTTTCTTCCTTGGATTCAAGGCAACAAGCTTGCTAAGATGATGAACAAAACGTGTGCAAAAACTTGCCATCTCAAATGTTGATCGAGTTTTATTTGCCATAGTTGAAGTCGGCCATTCTTCAAATTTATTAACTCTTGCCGGTTCAACTTTAATACCTTGTAAACTCATCATGCAACTAAGAAGATTAATAGAATGAGTGTAATAAACATAATTATTCATCTTAGTATACAAGGTTTGTGTATGTATAATAGAAAAAATAGCCCTAAGATGTGTACTCAAATGCTCTCGGTTTTGACTATTAATAAATTTATCAAAGTAAGAATTCGGATATCTATATTTAAAATTTATTTGATTAATATTTAGACTATCCGTATATATATATTCTAAAAATCCCGTCATGCTTTGGTACAATCTTTACCAGAGTAATATAAGGATTTAAAGACGTACTTACCTTCTTCTTTTCAAGAATTAAATCACCTTGGTTGTGAATTTGCTGATGACGCCCGAGTGAGATTTCAAAAAGGGGAAGAGCGGAGAGTACCCTAGATAGGGAGATTGTAGCATGCCCCATGCCTGGGGAGGGAATTTAGCCTTTATTTGCCCCACAATGGGAGATACGGGAATCGACCACGAGACCTCCATCCCGTGGCCGGGTAGCCTTACCACTTGGGCTACCCAATTCCCATGTGAATTTGCTGATTTGAAACCGAAGATGGTTTATATCTTTCATGATTTCGAAGGCTAATAAATAACCTTTTCGGCAACTCGGGAAAAGTTTCTTGAAATTTCTGAAAAATAGCATTGATACGGTACCAACCTTGGGGTTGCCCAACTCAAGGGAACGTGTATTAAGATACAAAGAGGACTCTAAATTACATCTAGGAATGTTGTACAAGTCAACCTCTTAGTATCACAAGTGTACAAGGAATGGACAGCTTTGCTACTGTTTGGTATAATGATCATAACTTTCGATATAGTTATCCAATGAAGCTGATTCCAGTTTCATATTAAATATAAGAGGAATATCTACAACTTCTATGAAGATCACAAGATCAGATTCTTCCTTCTTGATATCCGAAATAGTCGTACAAGTTGGCCCAACAAGTTGTCCAGAATTGGGACGAATTTAAAGGGCATTTTAGTCTTTTGTGTACAATTAAAGTCTATACTAGACTTTAATTATTTTCAGCATATTATTTACTATAATTTCATGTATAGCAAGTAGTTGCTATAATAAAGGACATGTTGTCCATGTGTTAGTTAGTTTAGTTATTAAGAGTCCTAACTGCAAACTAGGACTCTTCTTTGTTTTGGTAGTTATTTTGATTCTCATCCGCCAAGATAATAGGCACATGTCCCTATTATCTTGTTTAGGTAGTTACTTGATAGCAAGTTAGTTATTCAAGAGTCCTAATTCTTCAAGGACTCTTATTTCCTTTTTCCTAGTTTGAGTTGGAACCGAATTACCTTCTACTTAAAGGGAATTTCGCCACCTCTTTTACTTAGACTTGATATATTGATATTTTGATATTTTGATTAAGGTTAATCTTTGATACTTGTTTATGAACTTCCGATTGAATTTCATATTCCTTTTAAGTTATCAGTATCAACTAGTTGGTTTCTCTAGTTGCGGTGTTTCAACCTCCATTGATACTTAGCCTTCCCGTGGGTCTGTGTTAAGTGTATTCCCATAGATACTATTCGAGATAGAGAAAGATCCTGCTTTTCACCGAATCTTGATATAATCCATCAAGCGTTTCGCATCAAGCATTACTAGATATAGAAAAAGATGTTAGATAAAAAGAAAAAAGTATTAGTAACAAGGTTCCTTAGTGTCCTTTTCAAATCTAACAAAACAACAAGTTGTTTTGCTTGAATTACCCTATCTACCTTCCTGGATTTAATGAACAAACATTATTTTCGCCTTTTTGAGCTATTGCCCTTTTTTTCTCACTTTTAGATCGGTTTTTATATCCTTTTTTTCCCCTGGTTTTTACCTCTCGGGTAGGTTCGTGAAGTGGATTCATGGGCGGAAACTCGCTCCAACACCCATGGATCCTCCCTCAAGGATCCGCCATACGTAAACGAATCGAAAACAGCAGAAAAAACTTACACTTTTCGGATTCAAGAAGCTACTTCTTGAATGGAGGATGACGATTCTTGAAGTTTTCTTTTCACCAACTGAATTCCCTTTCATGGAATTTCCCTCTACCGTATCCACGCTGACGTAAACAAGCAAAGTGATTGCTAGATCTTCGCTCTTTCTCAAGTTCTGGGAATTTAGAGAGAAAAGGGAGAGGTCGAGAAATCCAAATCTGATTTCGGGTTACTTGTTTAATTTCGGCCGAATAACTTAGTTTTCTAGTGGTTTCGCTAAGAGACATGATATAGAGTGGGAGTTTGTTCCCGTAACAACTCCCACGCCTACTCAACTTCTTTCCCTACCGTGGGAGACTCTGACTCCCACGTTCCTCTAGACTTTCACTGGGTAGCTGGGAGTCCTTATCTGATAATAACTCCCACGTAATCCCACCTACTAGTAAAATACCGAAATTGCCCCTATCTCTAATTCGAATAATAAACACTTTATTATTTTCGTAAAAACAAATGTCGATACAATGAACCTAGACACATTCTAGATTCATCAATCTGACATGAAGCTTGTTAGCTCGCCTATGCGTGTGACCCCGTAGGTTCATATCACAATGGCAATGAAAACACACTTAGTAGTAGCGTGAGTTCATAAGTCACAAGCCGCCCCTAAAGCATGACATCGTGACTACCCAAGGTGAATGAATTTACAACTAACCTATTGTCAATCCACTATTTAATCCCTTTGTCTCAAGCGATATCCTAATTAAGCATAAGGTACGGTGGTCGCCACCCTTATTAAGCTTAATTATATTTATGCTCGATCTCCGTGTAGATCTAGCTTTCGACAAATAGCATTTGATAACCACTTTATCAAATACATTTGAGCACGGCCATGCATTTAAACAGCTCTTTCCCTATCGAGGCTCCATGGATATCTCTCTAATAATAGAGAGGGACAAATTCCTTACAATGTCTCTCACATTCAAGCTATGATAGGACACTACATCCGATCATCACCGTATTGATTACTCGCTACAAGTAACGTCCGACCGAGTCAAAACGTGGCTCCATTCATACTAGAATCAATGAAGACATAAGGTCTAAGGATTCTAAAATAGTATTGACGAAGTAATACTTATGACTTAAGACCATGAAGTATTACTTCTCAAACGGATCACGCCCAATACAATGTATCCCTATATATCGCATCTATGATGTGATTTGTATCCATTACACATGATCAAGAAAACAAGATCATCAATCAACAATCATACTAGTTTTATTTCATAGTAAATAAGCATTACATAAAACTAGTGGACTTCTAGAATAGTAATTACATAAGCTAATGAGTTTTACTATCAAATCACACATTTGATAATCAAAAGCGTAATTAACTATTCAATTACATGCTCAAAAGATAATAAAACGCACAACATGTGCTAATGGTCCTAGTGGCACTACTAACAATCTCCCCACTTGCCCCTAGGTCCAATCATACATGATCCTCAATCCCATTGACCTAGTATGACTCTCATGTTTAGGCCGCGGGAGTGGGCTTCGTCAATGGATCTCGCAATGTTGTCGCCTCAGTATGAACTTTGCAAATACTAACGCCTCCTCTGCCGATGATCTCTCTAATCGACGGAACGCCGAGAATGTGTTTGATCGCTGCGAGATCTAGGTTCCTTAGCTTGTGAAATGGCACCAGCATTTATCACAATAGAGGTCCACCGGGTTCACAATGCTAGTGGACGACACCTAGTTCATCAACAAACTTCCCGATCCAAACAGCCTTCTTTAGTCGCTTTCAGAGGCAGCCTAGATACTCAGCCTTCGCTGTAGAGTCGGCCACGGTTTCTGCTTTGAGCTCTTCCACCACAAAGACCTCCATTCAAACAAAACACAAAACCAGATCAGCGATCTAAAATCATCTACGCTCGGTCCCTGAAGCTTCACGCTCGTGTAACCATTTACTACCGTACTTCCTTCCCCGACTCTCCGTAAACTAAGAACATATCTTTAGTCCTTCTCAAGTACTTAAGAATGCTCTTGATCGCAGCTCCAATGTGACTCACTGTGGTCGATTGATATCTCGCTAGTCATACTTAAAGCAAATGAGACATCTCAAGCGAGTGCATATCATGGCGTACATAATAGACCCAATGGCCGAAGCATACGGGATCTTACTCATGCGCTCTGGGTCCTCCTCGTGGAAGGTCCTCGAGTTCTCGCTGAAGTTTGACGCTATGTGACATGGGCAAGAATCCCTTTTGGAGTCTTGCAAACCGAACTGCTTTCAAGCACTTTGTCAATGTATCCACTCGCTCAAAGCCAATCATTTTGTTAGATCTATCTCTATAGATTCTAATACCCAAAATGTAATGTAGCCTCGCTTAAGTCTTTCATGGAAAAGCACTTCCCCAACCAAGCTTTTACGCTTTGTAATGTGGGGATGTCATTTCCAATCAGCAAGATGTCGCCCACGTAAAGCACAAGGAACACTACCGCATTATTAGTTACTTTCTTATAAACACAAGGCTCGCCTTCGCTTTTTGATGAAACCGAATTCTTTAATACGCTCATCAAAGCGACGTATTCCAGCTTTTCGAGATGCTTGCTTCAATCCATAAATGGACCTTTCGAAGCTTACACACTTTGCTAGGATTTGTTGATCAACAAACCCCTCAAAGTTGTGTCATATACACATCCTCGAGAAGGTTTCGTTAAGAAACGCAGCCTTAACATCCATTTGCCATATCTCATAGTCATAATACGCGCTATGGCAAGTAAAATCCCTAATTGACTTTTATCATCACTGATAGGGGAAAAGGTTTCGCCATAGTCAATACCATGAACTTGTCTATAACCTTTAACTACTAGTCGCGATTTAAAAAGTGTGTACATTACCATCCATGCTCGGTCTTCTTTTTATAACACCATTTGTTATCAATGACCTTGCACTCTTTCAGCGGGTCAACCAAAGTCCATACTTGGTTGTCGTACATGGATTGCGATCTCTGACTTCATAGCTTCTAGCCACTTATCTCGACTCGTAACTACGTAATTGCCTCTTTTGTAGGTAAAGTGGGTTCATCTTGATCAATCAGCTCAACTCGATGATCATCACCACGAGAAATCCATATCTCTCAAAGCCGTTGATGTACCCGACTCGACCTCCTCGGGGCCTTGTGTCAAAGATTGAAGCTCAAGACGCACGTGAGCTTGCTTGAACTTCTAAAGTTGGTTCGGATGTTGTTTCGGGGATTTTGAATTTCCTCAAGACGGATCTTACTCCCACTATCCTCTTTGGAAATAAATTCCCTTTCAAGGAATACACCATTACGAGCAACAAACACTTTGTTCTCTCGATGGAAGATAGAAGTAATATCCTTTAGTTTCTTTAGGATATCCCACAAACAAACATTTGTCGATTTAGAGCGAGTTTATCGATAACAAGCGCTTTACATACGCCTCGCATCCCCAAATTTTGAGAAATGACAAACTAGGTCGCTTCCCTACCCATATCTCATATGGAGTTTTCTCAACCGCTTGTAAGGAACTCTATTTAATATAAATGCAAAGTAGCTTTCATGGCGTAGCCCCAAAAGGAAATTGGAAGACTTGTTTGACTCATCATAGATCGAACCATATCTAATAAGGTGCGATTCCTCCGTCTCGACACGCCATTCCATTGTGGTGTGCCGTGAGGAGTTAATTGTGAAACAATTCCACAACCACTAAGATGTTCGCCAAACTCTTGGTTAAGGTATTCGCCACCTCGATCTCGATCAAGTATCTTAATACTTTTACCAAGTTGATTTTGTACTTCATTTTGAAATTCTTTGAATCTTCCAAAAGATTCGGATTTATGTTTCATTAGATAGACGTAGCCATATCTACCGAAATCATCTCGTGAATGTGATGAAGCATCGAAACCCTCCTCTAGCACTAGTGTTTATCGTCCACAAACATCTCGTATGTATGAGGCCCAACAAATCTAAGCTCTCTCACTTTGTCCAAGAAAGGGAGCTTTAGTCATTTTGCCCAACAAGCAAGATTCACACGCCTCATAAGACTCTAAGTCAAATGATGTTAAAATTCCATCTCAGTATGGAGTTTTGATATGCTGTTTCGCTTATGTGGCCCAAACGACAAAGCTGCAAAAAGTAGGTTTGGTTTAAGTCATTTGATTTAAACCTTTAGTATTAATGTTATAGATGGGCCTTTTAATGGAATCATCGAGGTTAAGAATATAAAGCCCATTCATCAAAGAGGCATCTCCATAAAAGATACGATCTTTATGAATGGTGCAAATTTTATTCATAATACTTAATTCAAAACCTTCAATATCCAAACAAGAAACTCGAAATAATATTCCTACTCAAAGTCGGAACATACAAACAATTATCTAGTTCTATGATAAGGCCACTTGGGCAAAACTAAATTAAATGTCCCCCGTAGCTACAAAGAACAACTCTTGCTCCGCTGGCTACTCCGAGGTCCACTTCTCCTTTTGCCGCTGATCTACTCCTTTTGAACCCCCCGCACATTTGCACAAATGTGAGATCCACAACCTGTATCTAATACCCATGAAGTAGGAGCAGCATATGTTAATTTCTATAACATAAATACCTGGAGAGACAACAAACCGGTCTTTCCCTTTTTTCTTCTCTTCCAAGTAGAGTTTGCAGCCCTGCTTCCAATGGCCTCGGTTCGCCACAATGGAAGCAAACTCCTCCTTTGGTGCCTCGCTTGGGGTCGGGGCTTGGGCTTGTCATCGCCTTTGCCTTTGCCTCTCTTAGCCATGGGCTTTCCCTTGCCTTTCTTCTTGAAATTCCCTTTTCGAACCATTAAGACTTCGGGGGTCTTCTTAATGTTCGGGCTCACTCGCTTGAGCATCCCGTGAATTTCATGTATGGTCTTCTCCATGGCATGCATGTTGAAGTTCATCACTGAATTGGTCATACTCCGTGGGAGTGAGCCCAAGATCATATCTCGTGGCCATGTCATGACTCTACTGAGCTCCAAGCTTCTCAAGTTGGTCAAAATAGCCCTTCATCTTAAGAACGTGTGCACTCGACTGCAGGTTCCCGGGGCCATTTTGCAACTATTTAACGCCTTAGTTGTGAGGAATCTTTCATGACGAGCTTGCTCTTGAACATTTCCTCGAGCCGCCCATCATCCGAAAGCCTCAACTCCTTCAAACCGCTTTTGAAGGTCGTGGCTCATTGTGACTAACACGAGACAAGTCACATCGTTAGAGTCATCGAAATGCTTCTTCCAAGCATCTCTTAGAGCTCTAGGGGCGTTATTTTCAGTGTCGTTCAGAATGTCCGCTTTCAAGAACGTATAGCCTTTCTTTCCCCGCTAAGGACAATCTTAGTTGCGGCCCAATCAAGGAAATTGGTCCCGCTTTAGTTTTTCCTTCTCAAGGATTGATCGCAGTGGAATTGTGTGATGAATTGGTTGCCATTATCTACATTAAGTTAATTGCAAAGTTATTAGTTTTTGAGCAAAAACATTTTCCACAATTTCAACACTTGATAATGGTGGGTAAAAACATTTTACAATAGTTATAGGAAAGCTTTGGCTTAACACCCACAATTAAAGTAAAATCATCTAACGGGATTGACATCTATATGTCCCTGCTTATTTCCCATTTTATGCCCTAGGCCCAAAACTATTTTGATGGCCTAGTTAAGCTCGAACCATGTCTAAGCATATGGAAATCACTATTTTCCCATCTCCTCTTGCCTAGATAACCACTTTATCCGCTGCTTTGGCAACCGTGACATAATGATGATCCAAGCTCACGGAGTGCTTAGGTTATGGTAGGCAATTTAAGACTTAATTAAAACCATTTGATGTGACGCTCAAAATTAAATCCATCCGCACATAAAATAAACATCACACGCAGTTATGAAGCTTAAAAAGTAAATGTGATATAGCATGGCCTATTTCTATAATGACTCCCACGAGCCTTGTGGGAGTCAAGGGTCAATCTAGGTCAAAATCCATCTCATGGATAATGTCTTCGATCTTGCACCTCCACTTTGTTACATATTTGCATGGGCATACCCACTTTCAATGTAAAGCAAGAAAGCTAATCTAATGAAGCGATTACAATTTTACAACATTGAAAAACGACTCGCAGTCGTATTATAAAATTACAATCAAAATATGTAAAACAAGTGGGTATAGTAGGCCATGCTATTCACCATGCTAATATCACATAAAGCACAATGAAATCATACACAAAATCTTAATTGGGAACGACGAATCTGGGCGACGCAGATTTCGGTCAGTGTCAAGTGTGGTGTTTCAACTAGTCTGGTTTCTTCTAGTTGTGGTGTTTCAACCTCCATTGATACTTAGCCTTCCCCTGGGTTAGTGTTAGTGTATTCCCATAGTAAACTATTCGAGATAGAGAAAGATCTCGATTTTCACTTTTCAATCTTGATATAACCCATCAAGCGTTTCGTATCAAGCATTACTAGATATAGAAAACAGTATGTTAGATAAAAAGAAAAAGTATTAGTAATAAGGTTCCTTATGTTCCTTTTCAATCTAACAAAACAATAGTTGTTTTGCTTGAATTACCCCTATCTACCTTCCCTGATTTAATGAACGAAACATTATTTTCTCGCTTTTTTCGAGCTATCACTTTTTTTCTCACTTTTAGATCGGTTTTTGATATCCTTTTTTCCCCTCGCTTATTTACCTCGGGTAGGTTCGTGAAGTGGATTCATGGGCGGAAACTCGCCTCAAACACCCATGGATCCTCCCCCAAGTGATCCGCCCATACGTAAACGAATCGAAAACAGCAGATAGAAACTTACACTTTTGATTCAAGAAGCTACTTGAATGGAGGATGACGATTCTTGATAGCTTTTTTTTCACCAACGGAATTCCTTTCATGAATTTCCTCTACCGTATCCACGCTGACGAAACAAGCAAAGGGATTGCTAGATCTTCGCTCTTCTCAAGTTCTGGGAATTTAGAGAGAAAAGGGAGAGAGTCGAGAACCAAATCTGATTTCGGGTTACTTGTTTAATTTCTGCCGAATAACTTATTTTCTAGGGTTTTGCCAAGAGATCATTATAGTAGAGCGTGAGAGTTTGTTCCCGTAACAACTCCCACGTCCCACTCAACTTCTTCTACAGTGGGAGACTCTAACTCCCACGCTCTCTAGACTTTCACTGCATGGGAGTCCTTATCTGATAATAACTCCCACGTAATCCCAGCCCTATAGTAAAATACCGAAATTGCCCCTATCTCTAATTCGAATAATAAACACTTTATTATTTTCGTAAAAGACAAATGTCGTATACAATGAACCTAGACACATTCTAGATTCATCAACTCGACATGAAGCTTGTTAGCTCGCCTATGCGTGTGACCCTCGTAGGTTCATATCACAATGGCAATGAAAACACACTTAGTAGTAGCGTGAGTTCATAAGTCACAAGCTGCCCCTCAGCATGACATCGTGACTACCCAAGGTGAATGAATTTACAACTGAACCTATTGTCAATCCACTACATGCTTTCGACAAATAGCATTTGATAACCACTTTATCAAATACATTTGAGCACGCCACGCATTTAAACAGTCTTTTCCCTATCGAGGGCCCATGGATATCTCTCTAATAATGAGAGGGACAAATTCCTTACAATGTCTCTCACATTCAAGCTATGATAGGACACTACATCCGATCATCGACCGTATTGATCACTCGCTATAAGTAACGTCCGACCGAGTCAAAACGTGGCTCCATTCATACTAGAATCAATGAAGACATAAGGTCTAAGGATTCTAAAATAGTATTGACGAAGCAATACTTATGACTTAAGACCATGAAGTATTACTTCTCAAACGGATCACGCCCAATACAATGTATCCCTATATATTGCATCTATGATGTGATTTGTATCCATTACACATGATCAAGAAAACAAGATCATCAATCAACAATCATACTAGTTTTATTTCATAGTAAATAAGCATTACATAAAACTAGTGGACTTCTAGAATAGTAATTACATAAGCTAATGAGTTTTACTATCAAATCACACATTTGATAATCAAAAGCGTAATTAACTATTCAATTACATGCTCAAAAGATAATAAAACGCACAACATGTGCTAATGGTCCTAGTGCACTACTAACAATCTCCCACTTGCCTCTAGGTCCAATCATACATGATCCTCAAACCCATTGACCTAGTATGACTCTCATGTTTAGGCCGCGGGAGTGGCTTGGTCAATGGATCTCGCAATGTTGTCGCTCAGTATGAACTTTGCAAATACTAACGCCTCTCTCTGCCGATGATCTCTCTAATCGACGGAAACGCTCGAGAATGTGTTTCGATCGCTGTGAGATCTAGGTTCCCTTAGCTTGTGAAATGGCACCAAGATTATCACAATAGAGGTCCACCGGGTTCACAATGCTAGGGACGTACACCTAGTTCATCAACAAACTTCCCGATCCAAATGAGCTTTTCTTTAGTCGCCTAGAGGCAGCCTAGATACTCAGCTTCGTTGTAGTAGTCGGCCACGTTTGCTTGCTTTGAGCTCTTCCACCACAAAGACCTCCATTCAAACAAAACACAAAACCAGATCACGATCTAAAATCATCTACGCTGTCCCCTGAAGCTTACGTCTGTGTAACCATTTACTACTGTACTTTCCTTCCCCGACCTCCGTAAACTAAGAACATATCTTTAGTCCTTCTCAAGTACTTAAGAATGCTCTTGATCGCAATCCAATGTGACTCACCAGTGGTCGATTGATATCTCATGAGTCATACTTAAAGCAAATGAGACATCTCAAGCGAGCGCATATCATGGCGTACATAATAGACCCAATGGCCGAAGCATATGGGATCTTACTATGCGCTCTTGGTCCTCCCTCGTGGAAGGTCCTTGAGTTCTCGCTGAAGTTTGACGCCATGTGACATGGGCAAGAATCCCTTTTTGGAGTCTTGCAACCGAACTGCTTTCAAGACTTTGTCAATGTATCCACTCGCTCAAAGCCAATCATTTTGTTAGATCTATCTCTATAGATTCTTATACCCAAAATGTAATGTAGCCTCGCCTAAGTCTTTCATGGAAAAGCACTTCCCCAACCAAGCTTTTACGCTTTGTAATGTGGGGAATGTCATTTCCAATCAGCAAGATGTCGTCCCACGTAAAGCACAAGGAACACTACCGCATTATTAGTTACTTTCTTATAAACACAAGGCTCGTCTTCGCTTTTTGATGAAACCGAATTCTTTAATACGCTCATCAAAGCGACGATTCCAGCTTTTCGAGATGCTTGCTTCAATCCATAAATGGACCTTTGAAGCTTACACACTTTGCTAGGATTTGTTGATCAACAAACCCCCTCGAGTTGTGTCATATACACATCCTCGAGAAGGTTTCCGTTAAGAAACGCAGCTTTAACATCCATTTGCCATATCTCATAGTCATAATATGCGCTATGGCAAGTAAAATCCCTAATTGACTTTATCATCACTGATAGGGGGAAAAAGGTTTCGCCATAGTCAATACCATGAACTTGTCTATAACCTTTAACTAC
This sequence comes from Vinca minor, assembly GCA_026122235.1. Classification (NCBI taxonomy): domain Eukaryota; kingdom Viridiplantae; phylum Streptophyta; class Magnoliopsida; order Gentianales; family Apocynaceae; genus Vinca; species Vinca minor. Next base: position 2,904,930 of record JAOCZM010000285.1, on the reverse strand, counting down.
TAGTCGCGATTTAAAAGTGTGTACATTACCATCCATGTCGGTCTTCTTTTTATAACACCATTTGTTATCAATGACCTTGCACTCTTTCTAGTGGGTCAACCAAAGTCCATACTTGGTTGTCGTACATGGATCGTATCTCTGACTTCATAGCTTCTAGCCACTTATCTCGACTCGTAACTACGAATTGCCTCTTTGTAGGTAGTGGGTTCATCTTGATCAATCAGCTTCAACCTCGATGATCATCACCACGAGAAATCCATATCTCTCAAAGTCGTTGATGTACTCCGACTCGACCTCCTCGGGCCTTGTGTCAAAGATTGAAGCTCGAGACGCGACGTGAGCTTGCTTGAACTTCTAAAGTTGGTTCGGGATGTTGTTCGGGGGATTTTGAATTTCCTCAAGACGGATCTTACTCCCACTATCCTCTTTGGAAATAAATTCCCTTTTCAAGGAATACACCATTACGAGCAACAAACACTTTGTTCTCTCGATGGAAGATAGAAGTAATATCCTTTAGTTTCTTTAGGATATCCCACAAACAAACATTTGTCGATTTAGAAGCGAGTTTATCGATAACAAGCGTCTTTACATACGCCCTCGCATCCCCAAATTTTGAGAAATGACAAACTAGGTCGCTTTCCCACCCATATCTCATATGGAGTTTTCTCAACCGCTTTTGAAGGAACTCTATTTAATATAAATGCAGTAGCTTTCATGGGCGTAGCCCCAAAAGGAAATTGGGAAGACTTGTTTGACTCATCATAGATCGAACCATATCTAATAAGGTGCGATTCCTCCGTTCGACACGCCATTCCATTGTGGTGTGCCAGAGGAGTTAATTGTGAAACAATTCCACAACCACTAAGATGTTCGCCAAACTCTTGGTTAAGGTATTCGCCACCTCGATCCGATCAAGTATCTTAATACTTTTACCAAGTTGATTCTGTACTTCATTTTGAAATTCTTTGAATCTTCCAAAAGATTCGGATTTATGTTTCATTAGATAGACGTAGCCATATCTACCGAAATCATCTCATGAATGTGATGAAGCATCGAAACCCTCCTCTAGCACTAGTGTTTATCGTCCACAAACATCCGTATGTATGAGGCCCAACAAATCTGAAGCTCTCTCACTTTGTCCAAGAAATGGAGCTTTAGTCATTTTGCCCAACAAGCAAGATTCACACGTCTCATAAGACTCTAAGTCAAATGATGTTAAAATTCCATCTCAGATGGAGTTTTGATATGCGTTTCGCTTATGTGGCCCAAACGACAAAGTGCTAAAAGTAGGTTTGGTTTAAGTCATTTGATTTAAACCTTTTAGTATTAATGTTATAGATGGGCCTTTTAATGGAATCATCGAGGTTAAGAATATAAAGCCCATTCATCAAAGAGGCATCTCCATAAAAGATACGATCTTTATGAATGGTGCAAATTTTATTCATAATACTTAATTCAAAACCTTCAATATCCAAACAAGAAACTCGAAATAATATTCCTACTCAAAGTTGGAACATACAAACAATTATCTAGTTCTATGATAAGGCCACTTGGCAAAACTAAATTAAATGTCCCCAGTAGCTACAAAGAACAACTCTTGCTCCGTTGGCTACTCCGAGGTCCACTTCTCTTTTCGCCGTGATCTACTCCTTTTGAACCCCCCGCACATTTGCACAAATGTGAGATCCACAACCCAGTATCTAATACCCATGAAGTAGGAGCAGACATGTTAATTTCTATAACATAAATACCTGAGAGACAAACTAAACCGGTCTTTCCCTTTTTTCTTCTCTTCCAAGTAGAGTTTGCAGCCCTGCTTTCCAATGGCCTCGGTTCGCCACAATGGAAGCAAACTCCTCCTTTGGTGCCTCGCTTTGGGTCGGGGCTTGGGCTTGTCATTGCCTTTGCCTTTGCTCTCTTAGCCATGGGCTTTCCCTTGCCTTTCTTCTGAAATTCCCTTTCGAACCATTAAGACTTCGGGGGTCTTCTTAATGTTCGGGCCAACCGCTTGAGCATCCCGTGAATTTCGTGTATGGTCTTCTCCATGGCATGCATGTTGAAGTTCATCACGAATTGGTCATACTCCGTGGGAGTGAGCCCAAGATCATATCTCGTGGACATGTCATGACCTACTGGGAGCTCCCAAGCTTTCTCAAGTTGGTCAAAATAGCCCTTCATCTTAAGAACGTGTGCACTCGCAGCAGGTTCCAGGGGCCATTTTACAACTATTTAACGCCTTAGTTGTGAGGAATCTTTCATGACGAGCTTGCTCTTGGAACATTTCCTTGAGCTGGCCCATCATCCGGAAAGCCTCAACTCCTTCAAACTGCTTTTTGAAGGTCGTGGCTCATTGTGACTAACATGAGACAAGTCACATCGTTAGAGTCATCGAAATGCTTCTTCCAAGCATCTCTTAGAGCTCTAGGGGCGTTATTTTCAGTCGTTTCAGAATGTCCGCTTTCAAGAACGCATGCCTTTCTTTCCCCGCTTAAGGACAATCTTAAGTTGCGGGCCCAATCAAGGAAATTGGTCCCGCTTTAGTTTTTCCTTCTCAAGCGATTGATCGCAGTTGAATTGTGTGATGAATTGGTTGCCATTATCTACATTAAGTTAATTGCAAAGTTATTAGTTTTTGAGCAAAAACATTTTCCACAATTTCAACACTTGATAATGGTGGGTAAAAACATTTTACAATAGTTATAGGAAAGCTTTGGCTTAACACCCACAATTAAAGTAAAATCATCTAATGGGATTGACATCTATATGTCCCGGCTATTTCCCATTTTATGCCCTAGGCCCAAAACTATTTTGATGGCCTAGTTAAGTCGAACCATGTCTAAGCATATGGAAATCACTATTTTCCCATCTCCTCTTGCCTAGATAACCACTTATCCGCTGCTTTGGCAACCGGACATAATGATGATCCAAGCTCATGGAGTGCTTAGGTTATGGTAGGCAATTTAAGACTTAATTAAAACCATTTGATGTGACGCTCAAAAATTAAATCCATCCGGACATAAAATAAACATCACACGCAGTTATGAAGCGTAAAAAGTAAATGTGATATAGCATGGCCTATTTCTATAATGACTCCCACGAGCCTTGTGGGAGTCAAGGGTCAATCTAGGTCAAAATCCATCTCATGGATAATGTCTTCGATCTTGAACCTCCAGACCTTTGTTACATATTTGCATGGGCATACCCAGCCTTCAATGTAAAGCAAGAAAGCTAATCTAATGAAGCGATTACAATTTTACAACATTGAAAAACGACTCGTAGTCGTATTATAAAATTACAATCAAAATATGTAAAACAAGGGGTATAGTAGGCCATGCTATTCACCATGCTAATATCACATAAAGCACAATGAAATCATACACAAAATCTTAATTCGGGGAACGACTGAATCGGGGCGACGCAGACTGGGTTGTGTTAAGTGTGGTGTTTCAACTAGTTGGTTTCTCTAGTTGTGGTGTTTCAACCTCCATTGATACTTAGCCTTCCCGGGGTTGTGTTAAGTGTATTCCCATAGAAACTATTCGAGATAGAGAAAGATCTCATTTTCACCGAATCTTGATATAACCCATCAAGGTTTCGCATCAAGCATTACTAGATATAGAAAAAGATGTTAGATAAAAAAGAAAAAAGTATTAGTAACAAGGTTCCTTGCAGTTCTTTTCAAATCTAACAAAACAACAAGTTGTTTTGCTTGAATTACTCTATCTACCTTTCCCTGGGATTTAATGAACAAACATTATTTTCTGCCTTTTTGAGCTATCGCCTTTTTTTCTCACTTTTTAGATCGGTTTTTATATCCTTTTTTCCCCTCGGTTTTTACCTCTCTGGGTAGGTTCGTGAAGGGATTCATGGGCGGAAACTCGCTCCAAACACCCATGGATCCTCCCTCAAGGATCCGCTCATACGTAAACGAATCGAAAACAAACGATAGAAACTTACATTTTTCGGATTCAGAAGCTACTTCTGAATGGAGGATGACGATTCTTGAAGTTTTCTTTTCACCAACTGAATTCCCTTTCGTGAATTTCCCTCTACCAGTATCCACGCGACGAAACAAGCAATGATTGCTAGATCTTCGCCTTTCTCAAGTTCGGGAATTTAGAGAGAAAAGGGAGAGAGTCGAGAAATCCAAATCGATTTCGGGTTACTTGTTTAATTTCAGTCGAATAACTTATTTTCTAGGGTTTTGCTAAGAGATGTTATATAGAGTGTGGGAGTTTGTTCCCGTAACAACTCCCACGTCTACTCAACTTCTTTCTACGTGGGAGACTCGACTCCCACGTTCCCTAGACTCACTGGGTAGTGGGAGTCCTTATCTGATAATAACTCCCACGTAATCCCACCCATCAGTAAAATACCCTAAATTGCCCCTATCTCTAATTCGAATAATAAACACTTTATTATTTTCGAAAAAACAAATGTCGATACAATGAACCTAGACACATTCTAGATTCATCAACTGACATGAAGCTTGTTAGCTCGCTCTATGCGTGTGACCTCGTAGGTTCATATCACAATGGCAATGAAAACACACTTAGTAGTAGTGTGAGTTCATAAGTCACAAGCTGCCCCCTAGCAGACATCGTGACTACCCAAGGTGAATGAATTTACAACTGAACCTATTGTCAATCCACTATCATGCTTCGACAAATAGCATTTGATAACCACTTTATCAAATACATTTGAGCACGGCCATGCATTTAAACAGTCTTTCCCTATCGAGGGGCCCATGGATATCTCTCTCTAATAATGAGAGGGACAAATTCCTTACAATGTCTCTCACATTCAAGCTATGATAGGACACTACATCCGATCATCGACTGTATTGATCACTCGCTACAAGTAACGTCCCGACCGAGTCAAAACGTGGCTCCATTCATACTAGAATCAATGAAGACATAAGGTCTAAGGATTCTAAAATAGTATTGACGTAAGTAATACTTATGACTTAAGACCATGAAGTATTACTTCTCAAACGGATCACGCTCCAATACAATGTATCCCTATATATTGCATCTATGATGTGATTTGTATCCATTACACATGATCAGTAAAAACAAGATCATCAATCAACAATCATACTAGTTTTATTTCATAGTAAATAAGCATTACATAAAACTAGGGACTTCTAGAATAGTAACTACATAAGCTAATGAGTTTTACTATCAAATCACACATTTGATAATCAAAAGCGTAATTAACTATTCAATTACATGCTCAAAAGATAATAAAACGCACAACATGTGCTAATGGTCCTAGGCACTACTAACAATCTCCCACTTGCCTCTAGGTCCAATCATACATGATCCTCAAACCCATTGACCTAGTATGACTCTCATGTTTAGCCGTGGGAGTGGCTTAGTCAATGGATCTGCAATGTTGTCGCTCAGTATGAACTTTGCAAATACTAACGCCTCCTCTGCCGATGATCTCTCTAATCGATGGAAACGCCCTGAGAATGTGTTTCGATCGCTGTGAGATCTAGGTTCCCTAGCTTGTGAAATGGCACCAGCATTATCACAATAGAGGTCCACTGGGTTCACAATGCTAGGGGGACGACACCCTAGTTCATCAACAAACTTCCCGATCCAAATAGCCTTTCTTTAGCCGCTTCAGAGGCAAACTAGATACTCAAACTTCATTGTAGAGTCGGCCACGGTTTCTTGCTTTGAGCTCTTCCACTCACAAGCACTTCCATTCAAACAAAACACAAAACCAGATCGCGATCTAAAATCATCTACGCTGTGCTCGAAGCTCACGTCTGTGTAACCATTTACTACTGCACTTTCCTTCCCGACCTCCGTAAACTAAGAACATATCTTTAGTCCTTCTCAAGTACTTAAGAATGCTCTTGACTCGCACTCCAATGTGACTCACCAGTGGTCGATTGATATCTCGCTAGTCATACTTAAAGCAAATGAGACATCTCAAGCGAGCGCATATCATGGCGTATATAATGGACTCCAATGGCCGAAGCATATGGGATCTTACTCATGCGCTTCTTGGTCCTCCCTTGTGGAAGGTCCTTGAGTTCTCGCTGAAGTTTGACGCTATGTGACATGGGCAAGAATCCCTTTTTGGAGTCTTGCAACCGAACTGCTTTCAAGCATCTTTGTCAATGTATCCACTCGCTTAGAGCCAATCATTTTGTTAGATCTATCTCTATAGATTCTTATACCCAAAATGTAATTGGCCTCGCCTAAGTCTTTCATGGAAAAGCACTTCCCCAACCAAGCTTTTACGCTTTGTAATGTGGGAATGTCATTTCCAATCAGCAAGATGTCGCCTACGTAAAGCACAAGGAATACTACCGCATTATTAGTTACTTTCTTATAGACACAAGGCTCGTCTTCATTTTTGATGAAACCGATTCTTTAATACGCTCATCAAAGCGACGATTCCAGCTTTTTCGAGATGCTTGCTTCAATCCATAAATGGACCTTTGAAGCTTACACACTTTGCTAGGATTTGTTGGATCAACAAACCCCCTCAGTGTTGTGTCATATACACATCCTCGAGAAGGTTTCCGTTAAGAAACGCAGTCTTAACATCCATTTGCCATATCTCATAGTCATAATATGCGGCTATGGCAAGTAAAATCCTAATTGACTTTATCATCACGACAGTGGGAAAAGGTTTCGTCATAGTCAATACCATGAACTTGTCTATAACCTTTAACTACTAGTCGTGATTTAAAAGTGTGTACATTACCATCCATGTCGGTCTTCTTTTTTATAACACCATTTGTTATCAATGACCTTGCACTCTTTCGAGTGGGTCAACCAAAGTCCATACTTGGTTGTCGTACATGGATCTGCATCTCTGACTTCATAGCTTCTAGCCACTTATCTCGACTCGTAACTACGAATTGCCTCTTTGTAGGTAGTGGGTTCATCTTGATCAATCGGGCTCAACTCGATGATCATCACCACAGAAATCCATATCTCTCAGCCGTTGATGTACCCGACTCGACCTCCTCGGGGCCTTGTGTCAAAGATTGAAGCTCGAGACGCGACGTGAGCTTGCTTGAACTTCTAAAGTTGGTTCGGGATGTTGTTTCGGGGATTTTGAATTTCCTCAAGATGGATCTTACTCCCACTATCCTCTTTGGAAATAAATTCCTTTCAAGGAATACACCATTACGAGCAACAAACACTTTGTTCTCTCGATGGAAGATAGAAGTAATATCCTTTTAGTTTCTTTAGGATATCCCACAAACAAACATTTGTCGATTTGAGGGCGAGTTTATCGATAACAAGCGTCTTACATACGCCTCGCATCCCCAAATTTTGAGAAATGACAAACTAGGTCGCTTTCCCACCCATATCTCATATGGAGTTTTCTGAACCGCTTTAGAAGGAACTCTATTTAATATAAATGCAGCTAGCTTTCAAGGGCGTAGCCCTCAAAAGGAAATTGGAAGACTTGTTTGACTCATCATAGATCGAACCATATCTAATAAGGTGCGATTCCTCCGTTCCGACACGCCATTCCATTGTGGTGTGCCAGAGGAGTTAATTGTGAAACAATTCCACAACCACTAAGATGTTCGCCAAACTCTTGGTTAAGGTATTCGCCACCTCGATCCCGATCAAGTATCTTAATAACTTTACCAAGTTGATTCTGTACTTCATTTTGAAATTCTTTGAATCTTCCAAAAGATTCGGATTTATGTTTCATTAGATAGACATAGCCATATCTACTCGAAATCATCTCGTGAATGTGATGAAGTATCGAAACCCTCCTCTAGCACTAGTGTTTATTGGTCCACAAACATCCGTATGTATGAGGCCCAACAAATCTGAAGCTCTCTCACTTTGTCCAAGAAAGGGAGCTTTAGTCATTTTGCCCAACAAGCAAGATTCACACGCCTCATAAGACTCTAAGTCAAATGATGTCAAAATTCCATCTCAGTATGGAGTTTTTGATATGCTGCTCGCTTATGTGGCCCAAACGACAATGCTAAAAGTAGGTTTGGTTTAAGTCATTTGATTTAAACCTTTTAGTATTAATGTTATAGATGGGCCTTTTAATGGAATCATCGAGGTTAAGAATATAAAGCCCATTCATCAAAGAGGCATCTCCATAAAAGATACGATCTTTATGAATGGTGCAAATTTTATTCATAATACTTAATTCAAAACCTTCAATATCCAAACAAGAAACTCGAAATAATATTCCTACTCAAAGTTGGAACATACAAACAATTATCTAGTTCTATGATAAGGCCACTTGGCAAAACTAAATTAAATGTCCCCAGTAGCTACAAAGAACAACTCTTGCTCCGTTGGCTACTCCGAGGTCCACTTCTTCTTTTGCAGCTGATCTACTCCTTTTGAACCCCCCGCACATTTGCACAAATGTGAGATCCACAACCCAGTATCTAATACCCATGAAGTAGGAGCAGCATATGTTAATTTCTATAACATAAATACCCTGAGAGACAATCAAACCGGTCTTTCCCTTTTTTCTTCTCTTCCAAGTAGAGTTTGCAGCCCTGCTTTCCAATGGCCTCGGTTCGCCACAATGGAAGCAAACTCCCTCCTTTGGTGCCTCGCTTTGGGGTCGGGGCTTGGGCTTGTCATTGCCTTTGCCTTTGCCTCTCTTAGCCATGGGCTTTCCCTTGCCTTTCTTCTTGAAATTCCCCTTTTGAACCATTAAGACTTCGGGGTCTTCTTAATGTTCGGGCTCACCTGCTTGAGCATCCCGTGAATTTCGTGTATGGTCTTCTCCATGCCATGCATGTTGAAGTTCATCACGAATTGGTCATACTCCGTGGGAGTGAGCCCAAGATCATATCTCGTGGACATGTCATGACCTACTGAGCTCCCAAGTTTCTCAAGTTGGTCAAAATAGCCCTTCATCTTAAGAACGTGTGCACTCGCTGCAGGTTCCAGGGGCCATTTTACAACTATTTAACGCCTTAGTTGTGAGGAATCTTTCATGACGAGCTTGCTCTTGGAACATTTCCTTGAGCTGGCCCATCATCCGGAAAGCCTCAACTCCTTCAAACCTGCTTTTTGAAGGTCGTGGCTCATTGTGACTAACATGAGACAAGTCACATCGTTAGAGTCATCGAAATGCTTCTTCCAAGCATCTCTTAGAGCTCTAGGGGCGTTATTTTCAGTCGTGTTCAGAATGTCCGCTTTCAAGAACGTATGCCTTTCTTTCCCCGCTAAGGACAATCTTAAGTTGCGGGCCCAATCAAGGAAATTGGTCCCGCTTAGTTTTTCCTTCTCAAGGATTGATCGCAGTGAATTGTGTGATGAATTGGTTGCCATTATCTACATTAAGTTAATTGCAAAGTTATTAGTTTTGAGCAAAAACATTTTCCACAATTTCAACACTTGATAATGGTGGGTAAAAACATTTTACAATAGTTATAGGAAAGCTTTGGCTTAACACCCACAATTAAAGTAAAATCATCTAATGGGATTGACATCTATATGTCCCGGCTATTTCCCATTTTATGCCCTAGGCCCAAAACTATTTTGATGGCCTAGTTAAGTCGAACCATGTCTAGGCATATGGAAATCACTATTTTCCCATCTCCTCTTGCCTAGATAACCACTTATCCGTTGCTTTGGCAAGCAGACATAATGATGATCCAAGCTCATGGAGTGCTTAGGTTATGGTAGGCAATTTAAGACTTAATTAAAACCATTTGATGTGACGTTCAAAATTAAATCCATCCAGACATAAAATAAACATCACACGCAGGTTATGAAGCGAAAAAGTAAATGTGATATAGCATGGCCTATTCCTATAATGACTCCCACGAGCCTTGTGGGAGTCAAGGGTCAATCTAGGTCAAAATCCATCTCATGGATAATGTCTTCGATCTTGCACCTCCAGCCTTGTTACATATTTGCATGGGCATACCCAGCCTTCAATGTAAAGCAGTAAAGCTAATCTAATGAAGCGATTACAATTTTACAACATTGAAAAACGACTCGCAGGTCGTATTATAAAATTACAATCAAAATATGTAAAACAAGGGGTATAGTAGGCCATGCTATTCACCATGCTAATATCACATAAAGCACAATGAAATCATACACAAAATCTTAATTCGGGGGGAACGACGAATCGGGGCGACGCAGACGGGGTTGTGTTAAGTGTGGTGTTTCAACTAGTTGGTTTCTCTAGTTGTGGTGTTTCAACCTCCATTGATACTTAGCCTTCCCGGGGTTGTGTTAAGTGTATTCCCATAGAAACTATTCGAGATAGAGAAAGATCTGTTTTCAGCCGAATCTTGATATAACCCATCAAGGTTTCGCATCAAGCATTACTAGATATAGAAAAAGATGTTAGATAAAAAGAAAAAGTATTAGTAACAAGGTTCCTTGCGGTTCCTTTCAAATCTAACAAAACAACAAGTTGTTTTGCTTGAATTACCCTATCTACCTTTCCGGATTTAATGAACAAACATTATTTTCTCGCCTTTTGAGCTATTGCCTTTTTTCTCACTTTTAGATCGGTTTTTATATCCTTTTTTCCCTCGGTTTTTACCTCTTGGGTAGGTTCGTGAAGGGATTCATGGGCGGAAACTCGTTCCAAACACCCATGGATCCTCCCCTGAAGGATCCGCTCATACGTAAACGAATCGAAAACAGCAGTAAAACTTACAATTTTCGGATTCAAGAAGCTACTTCTTGAATGGAGGATGACGATTCTTGGAAGTTTTCTTTTCACCAACGGAATTCCCTTTGCGGAATTTCCCTCTACCCAGTATCCACGCGACGAAACAAGCAGTGATTGCTAGATCTTCGTCTTTCTGAAGTTCGGGAATTTAGAGAGAAAAGGGAGAGGCTGAGAAATCCGAAATCTGATTTCGGGTTACTTGTTTAATTTCGGCTGAATAACTTATTTTCTAGGGTTTTGGCTAAGAGATGTTATATAGAGTGTGGGAGTTTGTTCCCAGAACAACTCCCACGTCTACTCAACTTCTTCAGCTGTGGGAGACTCCGACTCCCACGTTCCCTAGACTTGCTGCGTAGTGGGAGTCCTTATCGGATAATAACTCCCACGTAATCCCAACCATTGGTAAAATACCGAAATTGCCCCTATCTCTAATTCGAATAATAAACACTTTATTATTTTCGAAAAACAAATGTCGGATACAATGAACCTAGACACATTCTAGATTCATTGAATCTGACATGAAGCTTGTTAGCTCGTCTATGCGTGTGACCACGTAGGGTTCATATCACAATGGCAATGAAAACACACTTAGTAGTAGTGTGAGTTCATAAGTCACTAGCGGCCCCTAGCAGGGACATTGTGACTACCCAAGGTGAATGAATTTACAACGGAACCTATTGTCAATCCACTATTTAATCCCTTTGTCTCGCGATATCCTAATTAAGCATAAGGCATGGTGGTCGTCACCCTTATTAAGCTTAATTATATTTATGCTCGATCTCCAGGTAGACTGTTTCGACAAATAGCATTTGATAACCACTTTATCAAATACATTTGAGCACGGCCATGCATTTAAACAGTCTTTCCCTATCGAGGGGCCCATGGATATCTCTCTAATAATAGAGAGGGACAAATTCCTTACAATGTCTCTCACATTCAAGCTATGATAGGACATCTGCATCCGATCATCGGGCCCGTATTGATTACTCTGTTACAAGTAACGTCCCGATCGAGTCAAAACGTGGCTCCATTCATACTAGAATCAATGAAGACATAAGGTCTAAGGATTCTAAAATAGTATTGACGAAGTAATACTTATGACTTAAGACCATGAAGTATTACTTCTCAAACGGATCACGTCCAATACAATGTATCCCTATATATTGCATCTATGATGTGATTTGTATCCATTACACATGATCAGTAAAACAAGATCATCAATCAACAATCATACTAGTTTTATTTCATAGTAAATAAGCATTACATAAAACTAGGGACTTTTAGAATAGTAACTACATAAGCTAATGAGTTTTACTATCAAATCACACATTTGATAATCAAAAGCGTAATTAACTATTCAATTACATGCTCAAAAGATAATAAAACGCACAACATGTGCTAATGGTCCTAGGGCACTACTAACAGTTCGCTCGTTTCTTTCAACTCACGCTCTTTTCTTCTTTTCTCTCTACCCCCGGCTAATCACTTTTGCATCTCACAAACTTGAATTGGTGACATAGGATGTAAAGTATATTGAATTTTATCCATTGTAACCATGTAAACATTCCTTCGACCAATATGATCTACACACCTATCATATTGCCATGGTCTTCCCAAAATTATGTGACTTGCGGTCATCGGGACCACATCACAAATAATTGAATCTTGATAGTTTCCAATGCTGAATTTAATCTCCACTTGTTTATCCACTTTAATCTCACCGCTATCATTTAACCAAGAAAGCTTATATGGCATCGGATGTGCTTTCAAGGGTAAATCTAAATCGGTAACCATATCAAAGGAACAAACGTTAGTGCAACTACCGCTATCAATAATAAGTAAACAAATCTTGCCTTGAACTGTGCACTTAGTTTGGAATAGGTAGCTCCTTTGTTGATGCAAATTATCTGAAGGTTGCGAATGTAAAAGTTGCATATTTACCAAAAGATAATTGTTACCATCATCCGGAAAAGTCTCCATATTCTCGGCTTCTTTCTCCAAAATAGACTCTTCGGATTTCTCCTCATCACTAACCCACGTTCCGTCGTCCATCATGATTATTGCGCTTTTACTTGGACAATCCCGAGCAAAGTGACATTTTCCTTTACACTTAAAACATTTCCGATCATGTGATGTAGTTTTTTTAGCCCTCAAATCGGTCGGTTTTGCTGTAGTTGGTACCCTTGCTGATTCAATAGGAATCGTGGTTGTTTTTGCACTTCCCAAACTGCCCTTTGCATGATTTGGGCTCGGCAAAACAGTAGAATTGTTTAGGGACTGATTTGGCCGTTTCCAAGATTGGAAATTTGCCGAATAAGTCCTTGAACTCTTCTCTTTTTGCTGCCTCTCAATTTGTTCAGAAAAATAAACCATATCAATAAGATTACGAAGGTTAGCACGTTATACCTTGGGTCTAATTTTGTCATTTAGACCAGCCAAGAAACGCGCCAAAGTAGCCTCATTATCTTCCCGAATGTTTGATCTCATCATGGCCATCTCCATTTCTTTGTAATATTCATCATCGGTCTTGGTCCCTTGCCTCAATCTTTGTAGTTGATTGTACAAATCACGAGTATAACTTTGAGGTACAAATCTTCGTGTCATGACCTCTTTCATATCCTCCCATGAATCAATTGGTCTTTGCCCCGATCTTCTCCGTTAATTGGTCTCATTATCCCACCAAATTGATGCATACTCCCCAAACTCCATGGCTGCCAATTTAACCTTTTTCTCTTTCAAATAATTGTGAACATAAAAAACATGGTTAACTTTACGAGTCCAATCTACAAATAATTGAGGATCATTTGTACCTTGAAAAGAAGGGATCTTGGTTTTGATTGCACCAAGATTATTATCATACCTTTGATCTTGCAGATTGGCTCTCGGTTCATACCTTGGATCTTGAAGATTGGCTCTCGGTTCAAAGGCCAAATTATCCTTCATTCTTGGAAGAACTCTCGGCACAAAATCCCTATTTTGCCGAAAGTTGTGTCTCATATGTTGCTCAATGGATTCTTGAGATTCTTGATCATCTTGAAGCTCTTTTGCTGCGGCTTTCCCCTTAGCCGAATGGTTCTTGAATTCAAGATTTTCCAACCGATCTTGAATGTCTTTGATGGATTGTACCAAAGTTCTCATTGTTTGTTGCATTGATTCTTTAAAGAGTTTGTCACCATCAATGGCACCTTGCTGCGAAGTACCTTCATCAAAACACATTATCTTTGCAAAGAAATCACACAAATTGTTAGTTTGGAAAAAAATTCTCTCAATATTTCAATAATACTTGTCAAGAACTTCCAACTCTAGATGAATTTAAAGTTACCTAATGTTGTGTTGATGAAACGCTGAAAAAATATGGAAAAGAATTCCTATCTTGACCTACACGAATAGTTAAGAAAGAAAAAATAAGAGTAATCGTTAAAAAGATGTGACCTTTACGCTTCTTGATTTTCTTGAAAAATTGATTTTAATTCTCGGATGAATAGTGTTGTGAACAGTAACCGAAAATTTAAAATCTTTGAAAAAATTGTATTCTTGATTTCTTTCTTTACCTTTTACCCAAGACTTACCCTTTTCTTGGCCGCGCTTTATTAAGAACTCCATGTCTGGAAGATTTTACCTTGATTTGATGAGTTTGATGACGGCTAATTCAAGATCAAGAGGGAACAAGAGTCAATTCCTTTGTGTCCAAGCGGACAAGGAAGTTTGCATTTGGTTTGATCCGCGTCTAAATAGGATAACCCGGCTGCCAATTTCTTTACTTCGGGTGGCTTTTGCGTATGGTAGTAATAATATTTTTGTTATCTTTCTCGGTCTATTCCAAACAAACAAGAATTTTGTTTTTTGAAAACGTAAGGTACACCAACATAGAGATCAACCTTTTTGCTCTGATACCACTTGATGCGAAACCGTGATGTTTTATATCAAGGTTCGGCTTTTTAGCAGATCTTTCTCTATCTCGAAATAGTTTCTATGGGAATATACTCAACACAACTCCAAGCAGGCTAAGTATCAATGAAGGCTGAAACACCACAACTAGAGAAACAAGCTAGTTGATACAGTAACTCTAAGAATATGAAGTTCTACTGGAAATTCATAAACAAATATTTAAGGAATAACCTTAACCAAAATATCAATATATCTAACGTAAGTATAAAGGTGGCCGAAATCACTCTTTAAATCGAGGGAGATTTCAGTTCCAACAATAAAAAGGAAAAGCATAAAAGAGTCCTTGAAGAAGTAGGACTCTTGGAAAACAACTTGCTATCAAGTAAAACACTTAAACAAGATAATAGACAACATGTCCTATTATCTTGCATTCTAGGCGGCTAGAATAACAAACTAATGAAGAGTCCTTGAAGTATGAGGACTCTTTAATAACTCAACATGTCCTTTATTATAGTAACTTAGGCTACACACGCCTAGAATTAAAGTAAATAACATTGCTGAAAATAATTAAAGTCTAGAATAGTCTAGAATAGGCTAGAATAGACTTTAATTTGTAAAAAGACTAAAATGCCCTTGAAATTCGTCCCAATTCTGGACAACTTGTTGGGCCAACTTGCACCACTATTTCGCATATCAAGAAAGCAGAATCTGATCTTGTGATCTTCATAGATGTTGTAGATCTGCCTCTTATCTTTAATATGCAACCGGAATCAGCTCCATTGGATACCTATATCGAAAGATATGATCATTATGACAAACAGTAGCAAAGCTGTCCATTCCTTATGCACTTATGATACTTAAGAGGTTGACTGGTACAACATTCCTAGATGTAACTTAGAGTCATCTTTGTATCTTAATACACGTTCCCTTGAGTTGGGCAGCCCCGAGGTTGGTACCGCACCACTAATCTACATCTAGAAGATGATATTCAAGTTCAACTCTTAAGGTTATTACTTATTACTTAGACTTTATACATTGATATTTTGGTTAAGGTTATTCCTTAGATACTTGTTTATGAACTTCTGTTAGAACTTCATATTCTTTGAGTTACTGTATCAACTAGTTAGTTTCTCTAGTTGTGGTGTTTCAGCCTCCATTGATACTTAGCCTTCTTTAGAGTTGTGTTGAGTATATTCCCATAGAAACTATTTCGAGATAGAGAAAGATCTGCTAAAAGCCGAACCTTGATATAAAACATCACGGTTTCGCATCAAGCTGATTCAAGTTTCATATTAAAGATAAGAGGCAAATCTACAACTTTCACGAAGATCACGAGATCAGATTCTGCATTCTTGATATCCGAAACCCTCGTGCAAGTCAGCCCAATAAGCTGTCCAGAATTGGGACTAATTTACAAGATGATGTGTCTAGATAATGGTTAAGTAGTTAGTTATCTAGTAGTTACAGAGTCATGATCCGTCAAGGACTCTTCATGTGTACTAATTTCAACCATGATCTTTAGTGGTAGCTAGAAAATAGGACCCATGTTGTCCATTATCTTAGATAGTGTTTTACTTGATAGCAAGTTTGTTGTTCAAGAGTCCTACTTCTTCAAGGACTCTTCCTTTCTAGGCTAGTAGCCGAAATCATCTCTATTTAAAGGGGGATTTCGGCCACCATTGTAAGAACGTTAGATATATTGATATTTTGGTAAGGTTATTCCTTAGCTCCTCGTGTCTAAACTTATTTTAAGAATTCATTCATTCTTTGAGTTACTGTATCAGCAAGATTTAGTTTCTCTTGTTGTGGTGTTTCAGCCTCCATCGATAATTAGCCATCCTTAGCGTTGTGTTGATTATATTCCCCTAGAAACAAGTTCGAGAATTAGAGAAAGATTGTGCACAATTAAAAGTCGAACCATTTGGTACTTTGTACCTTTCGGTTCTTCATCAGGTGGTATCAAAACAAAAAGTTCATCTCATTCTTGGTGTACCTTTTGCTGCTTTTCATAATTTTTTATTGTTTGCTAAAATTGACAAAAAAATAAATTAATAAGAAAAACCCGACGGTGTAAAGAAATTGGCAGCCGTGTTTATAAATTGAATAGAGAACTATAAAGCCAAAGGCAAATTTCTTGCAAACGAAAGCGTAGGACCCTCGTCCAAGAATTGGCAAACGTTCCCCCTTTTATTTTTTAGCCGTGTTCTATAATCAAAATACATCAAGAACTAAAAGTGTAGGAGCCTCACTCTTGATAATTTCGGCCAAGAAGAAGGGAAAATTCAAAGAAAGTCAAGAACTTCAAGAAACAAGAAGATCAAGAAAGTAAAGATTGGATTTTTAATCTTGATTAGGATTTCGGTTTTAATTTTTTCTCAAGATTCATCTTCTTTTTTCTTTAAGCTTTTCGTTTAGGTCAAAGATAGGATTTCTTTCCTTTATTTTTCAGCTTTCTATCAACACAACACGTTAGGAACCTTTTCATTCATCTAGAGTTTGAAGTTCTTTTACGAGTAGTGTTGGAATAAAGAGTGAATTTTTCTTTGATATCTAACAGTTTGTGTGTTTTCTTGAAAGTATAAAATGTCTCAACCGATTTTTTCTACTGTTCATCCGAGCCAACACAAGGAAAAAGAGGCTCAAAGGGTGACAAATTCAGCCACGGCTTCAATAGGGGCTGCCGAGACATCTTCTACAACCGGTTCATCAATTTTGAGGGTAAATTCGACTCCTAACCTTGCTATAGAATGCTTTAATTGTAGAGAAAAGGGGCATATGGTTCGAGACTGCCCAAAAGAAAATATTATGAATATATTGGATGATGGAACATGGACTAGTGACGATGAATCCGAGTGGGGCTGTTATGGATGAAGAAATCGAGACCTTAGAAGAACTTCCAGAAGATGGAAATCACTTATTGGTTACAATGAATCTTGATCATTCACTACCATTGGATGATGTTCATCAACATAAAAGCAACCTATTCCAAACTAAGTGCAACGTTAAAGACAAGCTTTGTGTATTAATTATTGATAATGGGGGTTGTACTAACGTTTGTTCTTATGATATGGTTTCCGCACTCGATTTACCATGTAAGGCACATCCTATTCCTTATAAGCTATTTTGGTTGAATAATAGTGGTGAGATCAAGGTTGATAAACAAGTGGAAATTGAGTTTGAAATTGGAAGATTCAAGGATAAGGTTTTATGTGATGTGTTTCCGATGACCGCAAGTCACATAATTTTAGGAAGACCATGGCAATACGATCGAAGTGCCAATCATATGGGAAGATAGAATGTATAAAAGGTTACAAAGGATTAAATCAACTTTACTTTAACTCCTTTGTCTCCGAGTTAAGCTTGTGAGGTACACAAAAAAATAAACGAGAATAGAGAGAAAAGAATGAGAGCGAGCTGAAAAAGAAGAGTGATCCTACCCTTGAGGTAAAAAGTAATGAAAAAGCCGAGCCTAATGTGAGACAAAAGGCAATTGCTATAAAGGTGAGAAAAGAGTGTTTGTCTATTAATCAGAGAAAGGTAGATAGGGAAATTCGAGCAAAACAAGTAATTGTTTTGTTAGTTTTCAAAGGAACCAAAAGTTCCATTTTTACTAACGATTTTAGTCTAACTTCTTCTTCTCTACCTAGTTTTGTTATTGATCTTTTTCAGGAATTTCAAGGAATAATCCCCAAGGAGTTGCCGAGAGGGCTGTTTTCTAGCCTCCAAAACCGTGAGAGATATAAACCATATCCGGGGTGCACATCGCGAAATTCAAAGGGAAGTTGGCTTAATTCTTGAAAACAAGAAGGTAAGTAAGTCTTTAAGTCCTTATGTTAATCCGGGAAATATTGTACCAAAGAAGGAAGGGACTTCTAGATTATATACTAAATGTCTCAATATTAATAAAATAAGTTTTAAGTATAGACATCCGATACCTCGCTTTCATAATATACTTGTTTATAGTAAAAACCGAGAGAATCATATTGAACATCTTAGGGCTATTTTTACTACTACTTTAAAGGCACAAACTTTGTAGGCTAAGATTGGAAATTATGTTTCTGACACTAATTCTATTAACCTTCTTAGTTACATTGTGAGTTCTCCAGGTATTAAAGTTGATCCGGCAAAACTTAATGCAATTGTGGAATGGCCGGGACGAACTAGTACAATTCAAGTTTGTTCATCATATGAGATGGAAAGCCCCTTTAAATGTTTTGTTCGTGGTTTTAGCAAGCTTACTGCCCCATTACATGCAATTGAGAAGGAAGATATACCATTCTTTTGGGACAGCCGCAAGAAAATTGTTAGTAGTGCCCTAGGACCATTAACACATGTTGTACGTTTTATAACTTTTGAGCATGTATTTGAATAGTTAATTTGGCTTTTGGTTATCAAATGTGTGATTTGATAGTAAAACTCATTTGCTTGTGTAATTACTATTCTAGTTGTCTCTAGTTTTATGTAATGCTTATTTACAATGAAATAAAACTAGTATGATGGATGATTGATGATCATGTTTTACTGGTCATGTGTAATGAATACAAATCACATCATAGATGCAATATATAGGGATACATTGTATTGGACGTGATCCGTTAGAGAAGTAATACTTCATGGTCCTTAGTCATAAGTATTACTTCCTCAATACTATTTTAGAATCCTTAGACCTTATGTCTCCATTGATTCTAGCATGAATGGAGCCACGTTTTGACTCAGTCGTACGTTGCTTTAATCGAGTAATCAATAAGACTGATGATCGGATGTAGTGTGCTATCATGGCTTGAATGTGAGAGGCATTGTAAGGAATTTGTCCCTCTCTTATTAGTGAGAGATATCCATGGGCCCCTCGATAGGGAAAGACTGTTTATATGCATGGCCGTGCTCAAATGTATTTAATAAATTGGTTATTAAATATTGTTTGTTGAAACAGTCTACCTGGAGATCGAGCATAAATATAATTAAGCTTAATAAGGGTGACGACTACCATGCCTTATGCTTAATTAGGATATCGCGAGACAAAGGGATTAAATAGTGGATTGATATTAGGTTCCACCGTAAATTCATTCACTTTGGGTAGTCACAATGTCCTGCTAGGGACCGCTTGTGATTTATGAACACATACTACTACTAGGTATGTTTTCTTTGCCATTGTGATATGAACCTACAGGGTCACACGCATAGACGAGTTAACGAGCTTCATGTCCAGATTTAATGAATCTAGAATGTGTCTAGGTTCATTGTATATGACATTTATTTCTCTGAGAATAATAAGATGTTATTATTCGAATCAGGGATTAAGGAAGGGCATTTTTGGTATTTGGTTATAGCTGGAATTATGTGGGAGTTGTTATCCGATAAAGACTCCCACTACCAGCAGAAGTCTACAGGATGTGGGAGTTAAAGACTCCCACTGCTGAGAGAGGTGGAGGACGTGAGAGTTGGTTATGGGAACAAACTCTCACACCCTATATAATCATCTCTCAACCGCAATTAACCAAACACACCGAAATTAGATTTCGGATTCTACCTTCTCCTTTTCTCCCTAATTCCCAAACTCAGAAAAACGAAGAGCTAGCACTCGCTACCCGTTTCGTCGCGTGGATACCGGTAGGGAGTAATTCCGCAAGGGAGGACTCAAGGTGATCATTGCATCCGAGCCTTAAAGACAGAATCTTCAATTCAAGAATCGGATTCTTGAGCCAACAAATGTAAGTTCTTTTCTTTGTAAATTTCGATTTGTTTTGTATGAGCGGATCCTTCAGGGGAGGACTCATGGGTGTTTGGAACGAGTTTCCGCCCATGAATCCCTTCAAAAATCTCTTTAGGTAAGTACGGTGAACATTCTACTTTCTATATTTCTAACTTACCCCCTTTTGATAATTTTTAAGATTATATGGCTGATCTTGATGATGATTCGAGGACAAATCCTTTTCAAAGGGGAGGGTATGATACGGGACCAACCTCGGGACTGCCCTATTCAAAGGAGTCCTTCAGAAACTTACACGAACCAATGATGCGGCTTAGAACAAAGGACGTGATTCAAATAACTACATCATTAATCTGAGTTCTAAGACAGAAAGAGGACGCTTAATTACATCTAGGAATGTTGTACAAGTCAAGCTCTTAAGTTTAACAAGTGTACAATTCGGCCCTATCAAGCAAAGTGGCTTAGAAGGGCATTTTAGTAATCTTACAAGATGATGAGGGATTGACAGCTTTACGGCAGTTTGGTAGAATGGTCATAGCTTTCGATACATTTATCTAATGCAGATGTGATGCGGGACCATCACTTATATCAAACACCCTTTATCCAACATACAAGGTCCAATGACTAGAGCAAGAGCTAAGAAAGTAGATCAAGACATCTCTGCATTGATCCGAGAATGGAAGACTAAAGAAGAAGCTAATCTACATCTAGAAGATGATATTCAAGTTCAACTCTTAAGTCTCCAAGATATACAATTCGGCCCAAACAAGCATAAAGGCTAATAGGGGTATTTTAGTCATTTGTACATTAAAGTCTATTTTAGACTTTAATATATATTTCGGCTAAATTTATTAGGTTAGTTATTATTTTAGGCGCATATACCAAGTGTTGCTATAATATAATAAAGGACATGTTGTCCATGTGTTAGTTATTAAGAGTCCTAATTCTTCAAGGACTCTTCATATGTTTGGTTGTTTTATCTATAACTATCTAGAATAGCCGCCTAGAATAGTGTGTGCAAGATAATAGGACATGTCGTCCATTATCTTAGGCTAGTGTTATACTTGATATCAAGTTTGTTATGAAGAGTCGTAATTCTTCAAGGACTCTTCCTTTTATTTTGCTTGGAACCGAAATCCATCTCTATTTAAGATAGATTTCGGCCAACATATTACTTAGACTTTATACATTGATATTTTGGTTAAGGTTATTCCTTAGATACTTGTTTATGAACTTCTGTTAGAACTTCATATTCTTTTAGTTACTGTATCAACTAGTTAGTTTCTCTAATTGTGGTGTTTCAGCCTCCATTGATACTTAGCCTTCTTTAGAGTTGTGTTGAGTATATTCCCTTAGAAACTGTTTCGAGTAGAGAAAGATCTGTTAAAAGCCGAACCTTGATAAAAACATCACGGTTTCACATCAAGTGGTATCAGAGCAAAAGGTTGATCTCTATCTTGGTGTACCTTACGTTTTCAAAAAAAAAAAATTCTTGTTTGCTTGGAATAGACCGAGAAAGATAACAAAAAAAATACTACCATATGCAAAAGCCACCCAGAAGTTAAGAAATTGGCAGCCGGGTTATCCTATTTAGACAAGGATCAAACCAAAATCAAACTTCTTTTGTATAAAGGAATTGGCTCTTGATCCCTCTTGTTCTTGAATTAGCCGCCATCATTATACTCAAATCAAGGTAAAATCTTCCTAATCCGGAGTTCTTGATATCATGTGGCCAAGGAAAGGGTAAGTGTTTGGTAAAAGGAAAGAAAAGAAAACAAGAAAAGAGGTATTTCAAGATTTTTAAATTTTCGGTACTATTCATACTACTGTTCATCCGAGATTTTTAAATCAATTTTCAAGAAATCAAGAAGCGTAAAGGTCACATCTTTTTAACGATTACTCTTATATTTCTTTCTTAACTTTTTGTTTAGGTCAAGATAGGAGTTCTTTCCCATATTTTTCATCTTTTTATCAACACAACAAGTTAGGAATCCTTAATTCATCTAGAGTTGAAGTTCTTGACAAGTATTGTTGGAATATTGAGAGAATTTTTTTCTTTGCAAAGATAATGTCTTTTCATGAAGGTTCTTCGCAACAAGGTGCCCTTGGAGGTGACAAACTATTTCAAGAATCAATGAAACAAACGATGCAGCGGTTGATACAAAGATTGGATTATGTAACGGAAAGATTGGAGAATCTTGAAATCAAGAACCATGCGGAGAGAGGGAAAGCCGCGGCCATTGATGTTCAAGATGATGAAAGGTCTCAAGAATCCAATGAACAAACCTTGAGAGACAACTTTCGGCAAAGAAGGGATAATACACCTTTTGTGCCGAGAGCAATTCCAAGAATGGAGGATAATTTGGCCTTTGAACCGAGAGCCAATATTCAAAATCAAATGTATGATAAAAATCTTTGTGCAATCAAGACAAAGATCCCATCTTTCCAAGGTACGAATGATTCGAATTATTTTTAGATTGGATTCGTAAAGTTAACCATATTTTTTCCGTTCACAATTATTCGGAAGAGAAAAAGGTTAAACTAGAAGCCATGGAGTTCGGAGATTATGAATCAATTTGGTGGGATAAAGAAACTCAAGAAAGGAGAAGGACGGGAGAACCACCAATTGAAACATGGAATATGATGAAAGTGGTCATGACTTGGAGATTTGTTCCTCAAAGTTACACTCGTGATCTATACAATAGATTACAAAGATTAAAGCAAGGGACAAAGACCGTTGATGAATATTACAAAGAGATTGAGATGGCGATGATTAGAGCTGATATTCGGGAAGATGATGAGGCTATTTTGGTGCGTTTCTTGGCTGGTCTAAATGACAAAATTAGACCCAAGGTAGAACGTGCTAACCTTCATAATCTTATTGATATGGTTTATTATGCTGAACAGATTGAGAGACAACAAAAAGAGAAAAGTTCAAGGACTTATTGATGCGAAATCTTGATGGTTTATATCAAGACTCGGCTGAAATTTAGATCTTTCTCTATCTCGAATAGTTTATGGGGGAATATACTTAACACAGTCCCGGAAAGGCTAAGTATCAATGGAGGTTGAAACACCACAACTAGATAAACCAACTAGTTGATACAGTAACTTAAAGAAATATGAACTTCAATCGGAAGTCATAAACAAGTATCAAAGGATTAACCTTAATCAAAATATCAATATATCAAGTCTAAGTTACATGGCTACCGAAATCTCTATTAAATAGAGTATTTCGGTTACAAGAGAACCAATCTAACTCAAACTAGGAAAAGGGAAATAAGAGTCCTTGAAGAAGTAGGACTCTTGAATAACAACTTGCTATCAAGTAACTACCTAAACAAGATAATAGGGACATGTGCCTATTATCTTGGCGGCATAATAAAGAAATAACTACCAAATAATGAAGAGTCCTAGTTGCATTAGGACTCTTAATAACAAACTAACTAACTTATGGACAACATGTCCTTTATTTAGCAAACTTGCTATTACACGGCTAGAAATAGGAAAAATAATAATACTTACTATAATTAAAGTCTAGAATAGTCTAGAATAGGCTAAAATAGACTTTAATATGTGAAAAGACCAAAATATCCTTTTTAGCCAAAATGCTTGTTTGGGCCGAATTGAATGCTTTCAAGAGTTAGAAGTTGAACTTGTATTTCATCTTCTAAATGAAGCTTGGCTTCTTCTTTGGACTTCAACTCTCGGATCAATGTAGATAGTCCTTGTTCCATTTGAATGGTTCTTGATCTAGTCATTGGTCCCTTGATGCTTGATAAAGGATGTAGTCTTCCAGATGGTCCCGTATCATCCCCTCCCTCTTGAAAAGGATTCGACCTCGAATCATCATCATCACCATCTATGTAATCCGAGACATGAAAAGGAGATAAGTCGGTAATATTAAAAGTTGAATGAACACCATACTTACCTTGCAAGTTGATTTTGTATGCATTGTCATTGATCTTGCCAACAACTTGAAAAGGTCCATCTCCTCGGGGATGTAATTTTGACTTTCTTTCTTTAGGGAATCTGTCTTTCCTAAAGTGTATCCACACCCAATCACCAATTTCGAAATTAAGGGCCTTGCGGCCTTTGTTGGTCCTAGTTGCCATTTTGTCATTCTTCTTCTTGATGTTCTCGGCTACTTCATAATGAATTCTTTGGACAAAGTCAGCCCTTGAATCACCTTCTATGTTATAATACTCATCAATAGGAAGAGGAATTAGATCTAAAGGGGTAAGGGGGTTAAAACCATAAACAACTTCAAAAGGTGAATTGTTAGTAGTAGAATGTAAAAGTACGATTATAAGCAAATTCAGCTATAGGTAAACATTCTTCCCACCTTTTCAAGTTCTTTTGAATAAGTGCCCTAAGTAAAGTCCCTAAAGTTCTATTTGTTACCTCAGTTTGGCCATCTGTTTGTGGATCGCTTGAAGTAGAAAACAAAAGCTTTGTTCCCAATTTGCTCCATAAGGTCTTCCAAAAATAACTTAGGAATTTGACATCCCTATCACTTACGATTGTTTTTGGAACACCATGTAACCGAATGATGTCTTTAAAGAATAGATTCGCAACATGGCTAGCATCATTTGTTTTCCTACAAGAAATAAAGTGTGCCATTTTAGAAAATCTATCCACAACAACCATTATACTATCATTACCTCTTGTAGATCTCGGCAATCCCAAAATAAAATCCATGGAAAGATCAATCCAAGGTGAAGAAGGTATTGGAAGAGGCATGAGTAATCCGTGAGCCTTTGAAGTACTTTTAGCCTGTTTGCACTTAAAACAAAGTTCACAAATTCTTTGAACATCTCTTTTCATTTTAGGCCAATAAAAGTGTTCTTGTAAAATATCCAATGTTTTAATAACACCAAAATGACCCATTAAGCCGCCACTATGTGCCTCCCTAACTATTAATTCTCTAATAGAACATGATGGAACACATAGTTTGTTACCTTTAAATAAGAAGCCTTCAAATATGTGAAAATCTTTTTGTGCTTGAGACATGACAAGATTTAAACAAATCTGAAAACTCATTATCATCTACATACAAAGCTTTTAAATGTTCAAAACCAAGTAATTTAGTATGTAGAATAGAAAGTAAAGAGTACCTTCTAGAGAGAGCATCGGCAACAACGTTTTCCTTACCTTTCTTGTATTTGATCACATATGGAAAGGTATCAATGAAGGAAACCCACCTTGCATGTCTCTTGTTTAACTTACTTTGTCCCTTGAGATACTTGATGGATTCATGATCCGTGTGAATCAAAAACTCTCGGCCCACCAAGTAGTGTTGCCATGTTTCCAATGCTCGAACAATAGCGTATAACTCTTTATCATACGTAGGATAATTAAGGGCAGTGCCACTCAATTTCTCACTAAAATATGCTAAAGGTTTCCCTTGTTGCAAAACAGCCCCAATACCTATACCCGAAGCATCACATTCAACTTCAAAAGTTAGTGTAAAATTAGGTAAAGATAAAATAGGGGAAGAAGTTAGTAATTACTTAAGTTTATTGAAACTATCTTCTTGCGGCTTATCCCAAAAGAACGAGATATCTTTCTTTACAACTTCATTTAATGGTGCGGCAATTGAGCTAAAATCACGAACAAAACGTCTATAAAAGCTTGCCAAACCATAGAATGATCTCACTTTTGTTGCACTTGTTGGCCTCGGCCAGCTCACAATTGATTCAATTTTGATTGGATCAACCTGAATTCACTTGAACTAACAATGTATCCAAGGAAGTTAATAGAATTAGTGCAAAAAACACATTTATCAAGCTTGGCATACAAGGTTTGTTCCCTTAATATAGTAAAAACAGCCTTAAGATGTTCAACATGCTCTTCTAAGGTCTTACTATATACAAGTATATCATCAAAATAAACTACAACAAATTTACCAAAACAATGACGGAATATGTAGTTCATTAATCGCATGAAAGTACGAGGTGCATTACTTAGACCAAAAGGCATTACAATCCATTCATATAATCCATATTTAGTCTTAAAAGCAGTTTTCCATTCATCACCTTCTTTCATTCTAATTTGGTGATAGCCTTGAGTTAAATCAATTTTAGAAAAGATTAAAGCACCACTTAACTCATCTAGCATATCATCTAAGCGAGGTATAGGATGTCTATATTTAATAGTTGTCTTATTAATATCGCGACAATCCGTACATAATCTGAAAGTGCCTTCTCTTTTAGGTACCAAAATAACCGGACTAGCACAAGGACTTAAAGATTTACGTACCCTGCTCTTTTTCTAAGAGTAAATCGACTTGCCTTTGGATTTCTCGGGTCTCATCCGGATTTGCTCTATAGGCTGCCCTATTTGGAAGATTTGATCCCGAATGAAGTCGATTTGATGTTCAATGCCTCGGATTGGAGGTAGACCTTTCGGCAACTCTTTTGGAAAAAGCTCCTTGAATTCCTTCAAAACATCAATACATACACTAGGAAGAGAAGAAGTTAAATCATCAAAAGTGTTAAGGATAGTTAACCTTTCGGTTTCTCTAAAAACAAGTAAAACAAGGGGTTTATTTGCACGTAACGCCCTTTCTACCTTTGCAAAATTAATGAATAAACATTCTTTCTTATCTTTTAGGGCACATGACTTCATAATGTTCTCGGTTTTATCCTTCCTTTTTACCACGGCTTGAATCTTAGGGGGTAGGTTCACTCTTTTTTCAACTCTTGTTCTTTTATGTTGCCTTTCAACTGCATTCGGAAAAAATAAACCATATCAATAAGATTATGAAGATTAGCACGTTGTACCTTAGGTCTGATGTTGTCATTTAGACCAGCCAAGAACCGATCTAAAGTTGTTTCTTTATCTTCTTGAATATTCAATCTAAACATCACCATCTCCATCTCTTTGTAGTATTCATCAACGGTCTTTGTTCCTTGCCTCATTCTTTGGAGTTGATTTTACAACTCATGATTAAAATTTTGAGGTACAAATCGTCGTGACATGATCGCTTTCATATCTTCCCATGAATGAATTGGTCATTGTCCCGCTCTTCTCCGTTCATTGGTCTCATTATCCCACCACTTTGATGCATAGTCTCCAAACTCCATGGCTGCCAATTTAACCTTTTTCTCCTCCGAATAATAATGAACATAAAAAACATGGTTAACTTTTCGTGTCCAATCAAAAAATAAATGAGGATCATTCGTACCTAAAAAAGGAGGGATCTTGGTCTTGATAGTACCAAGATTATTATCATACCTTTGATCTTGAACATAGGCTCTCGGATCATACCTTTGGTTGTGAGCATTTGGTCTCGGATCATACCATTGATCTTGATGATTTGCTCTCGGCTCAAAACTCTCATCATGAACAAAAGTTCTCGGATCATACCTTGCATTTTGCTGATTTGGTCTCGGTTCATATGCAAAGTTGTCCATCATTCTTGGAGTTGCTCTCGGCTGGTATTGATTATTATCAACTTTGTGCCGAAAATTGTCTCTCCAAGGTGGTTCGAAGGATTCTTGGGAATCTTGATCATCTTTCGCTGCCCCAAGAACCTCTAACCGATCATTCATCTCATCATCAATGGATTGCATCATTTTTTTCATTGTTTGATGCATTGATTCTCGGAAAAGCTTGTTTTCATTCATGGCACCTTGCTGCGAAGTACCTTCACTAAAAGACATTATCTTTGCAAGAAAAGAAACACAAAAAAAATCGTTAGTAGAAAAAGAAAGATATTGAATCTTGAATTTCTTGAAAATAGACTTTAAATTTTCGGATGAATAGTGCTTTGAACAGTAACCGAAAATTGTAAAATCTTGAAAAAGTGGTTTCTTGAAATCCTATCTTGCAAGAAAACAAACACAAAAATCGTTAGAAATAAAAGATATTAAAGATTGGATATTTTCACAAAATCTGGGAATAGTAATCTGTGAATAGTGTTCTGTGAATAGTGATCTGAGAATAGTAATCTGTGAATATTAATCAGATTTTGTATTCTCTCAATATTGAATCTTTCTTTCGATTTTCCCACAAATACTTGTCAAGAACTTCCAACTTTGAATGTTTGAATGGTTATAATGATGGAAGGCTGAAAAATATATCAAAGAAACCAAATCTTGACTTTAACAAAAAGTCTAAGGAAAAAGTATAAGAGTTGTGTGTTGCCAAACAAGAAAAAAGATGTGATCTTTACCTTTCTTGATTTTTCTGTTTTCTTGAAATAGCTCGTTCTTGAAATCTTTTCTTACCTTTTTGCCCGAGACTTACCCTTATCTTGGCCACAAGATCAAAAGCTCTTGATTTGATGACGGTTGTGCTAGATCGAAAAGTCTTGATAGTGGCTAATTCAAGATGAAGGGGAACAAGTGCCAATTCCTTTATACAAAGGAAGTTTGCTTTTGGCCTTGAATCCTTGTCTATTTTGGGTTAACCCGGCTGCCAATTTCTTTACTTCGGGTGGCATTTTCGTTGGGGGTAAAATTTTCTTGTTATCTTTCGGCTATCTCAAGCAAACAAGAAATTTTTTTTCCATGAAAGCAATAAAGTACACCAAGATAGAGATCAACCTTTTGCTCTGATACCACTTGATGCAAAATCTTGATTGTTTATATCAAGACTCGGCTGAAATTTAGATCTTTCTCTATCTCGAATAGTTTATGGGGGAATATACTTAACACAGTCCCGGAAAGGCTAAGTATCAATGGAGGTTGAAACACCACAACTAGATAAACCAACTAGTTGATACAGTAACTTAAAGAAATATGAACTTCAATCGGAAGTCATAAACAAGTATCAAAGGATTAACCTTAATCAAAATATCAATATATCAAGTCTAAGTTACATGGCTACCGAAATCTCTATTAAATAGAGTATTTCGGTTACAAGAGAACCAATCTAACTCAAACTAGGAAAAGGGAAATAAGAGTCCTTGAAGAAGTAGGACTCTTGAATAACAACTTGCTATCAAGTAACTACCTAAACAAGATAATAGGGACATGTGCCTATTATCTTGGCGGCATAATAAAGAAATAACTACCAAATAATGAAGAGTCCTAGTTGCATTAGGACTCTTAATAACAAACTAACTAACTTATGGACAACATGTCCTTTATTTAGCAAACTTGCTATTACACGGCTAGAAATAGGAAAATAATAATACTTACTATAATTAAAGTCTAGAATAGTCTAGAATAGGCTAAAATAGACTTTAATATGTGAAAAGACCAAAATATCCTTTTTAGCCAAAATGCTTGTTTGGGCCGAATTGAATGCTTTCAAGAGTTAGAAGTTGAACTTGTATTTCATCTTCTAAATGAAGCTTGGCTTCTTCTTTGGACTTCAACTCTCGGATCAATGTAGATAGTCCTTGTTCCATTTGAATGGTTCTTGATCTAGTCATTGGTCCCTTGATGCTTGATAAAGGATGTAGTCTTCCAGATGGTCCCGTATCATCCCCTCCCTCTTGAAAAGGATTCGACCTCGAATCATCATCATCACCATCTATGTAATCCGAGACATGAAAAGGAGATAAGTCAGTAATATTAAAAGTTGAATGAACACCATACTTACCTTGCAAGTTGATTTTGTATGCATTGTCATTGATCTTGCCAACAACTTGAAAAGGTCCATCTCCTCGGGGATGTAATTTTGACTTTCTTTCTTTAGGGAATCTGTCTTTCCTAAAGTGTATCCACACCCAATCACCAATTTCGAAATTAAGGGCCTTGCGGCCTTTGTTGGTCCTAGTTGCCATTTTGTCATTCTTCTTCTTGATGTTCTCGGCTACTTCATAATGAATTCTTTGGACAAAGTCAGCCCTTGAATCACCTTCTATGTTATAATACTCATCAATAGGAAGAGGAATTAGATCTAAAGGGGTAAGGGGGTTAAAACCATAAACAACTTCAAAAGGTGAATTGTTAGTAGTAGAATGTAAAATACGATTATAAGCAAATTCAGCTATAGGTAAACATTCTTCCCACCTTTTCAAGTTCTTTTGAATAAGTGCCCTAAGTAAAGTCCCTAAAGTTCTATTTGTTACCTCAGTTTGGCCATCTGTTTGTGGATCGCTTGAAGTAGAAAACAAAAGCTTTGTTCCCAATTTGCTCCATAAGGTCTTCCAAAAATAACTTAGGAATTTGACATCCCTATCACTTACGATTGTTTTTGGAACACCATGTAACCGAATGATGTCTTTAAAGAATAGATTCGCAACATGGCTAGCATCATTTGTTTTCCTACAAGAAATAAAGTGTGCCATTTTAGAAAATCTATCCACAACAACCATTATACTATCATTACCTCTTGTAGATCTCGGCAATCCCAAAATAAAATCCATGGAAAGATCAATCCAAGGTGAAGAAGGTATTGGAAGAGGCATGAGTAATCCGTGAGCCTTTGAAGTACTTTTTAGCTTTGTTTGCACTTAAAACAAAGTTCACAAATTCTTTGAACATCTCTTTTCATTTTAGGCCAATAAAAGTGTTCTTGTAAAATATCCAATGTTTTAATAACACCAAAATGACCCATTAAGCCGCCACTATGTGCCTCCCTAACTATTAATTCTCTAATAGAACATGATGGAACACATAGTTTGTTACCTTTAAATAAGAAGCCTTCAAATATGTGAAAATCTTTTTGTGCTGAGACATGACAAGATTTAAACAAATCTGAAAACTCATTATCATCTACATACAAAGCTTTTAAATGTTCAAAACCAAGTAATTTAGTATGTAGAATAGAAAGTAAAGAGTACCTTCTAGAGAGAGCATCGGCAACAACGTTTTCCTTACCTTTCTTGTATTTGATCACATATGGAAAGGTATCAATGAAGGAAACCCACCTTGCATGTCTCTTGTTTAACTTACTTTGTCCCTTGAGATACTTGATGGATTCATGATCCGTGTGAATCAAAAACTCTCGGCCCACCAAGTAGTGTTGCCATGTTTCCAATGCTCGAACAATAGCGTATAACTCTTTATCATACGTAGGATAATTAAGGGCAGTGCCACTCAATTTCTCACTAAAATATGCTAAAGGTTTCCCTTGTTGCAAAAACAGCCCCAATACCTATACCCGAAGCATCACATTCAACTTCAAAAGTTAGTGTAAAATTAGGTAAAGATAAAATAGGGGAAGAAGTTAGTAATTACTTAAGTTTATTGAAACTATCTTCTTGCGGCTTATCCCAAAAGAACGAGATATCTTTCTTTACAACTTCATTTAATGGTGCGGCAATTGAGCTAAAATCACGAACAAAACGTCTATAAAAGCTTGCCAAACCATAGAATGATCTCACTTTTGTTGCACTTGTTGGCCTCGGCCAGCTCACAATTGATTCAATTTTGATTGGATCAACCTGAATTCACTTGAACTAACAATGTATCCAAGGAAGTTAATAGAATTAGTGCAAAAAACACATTTATCAAGCTTGGCATACAAGGTTTGTTCCCTTAATATAGTAAAAACAGCCTTAAGATGTTCAACATGCTCTTCTAAGGTCTTACTATATACAAGTATATCATCAAAATAAACTACAACAAATTTACCAAAACAATGACGGAATATGTAGTTCATTAATCGCATGAAAGTACGAGGTGCATTACTTAGACCAAAAGGCATTACAATCCATTCATATAATCCATATTTAGTCTTAAAAGCAGTTTTCCATTCATCACCTTCTTTCATTCTAATTTGGTGATAGCCTTGAGTTAAATCAATTTTAGAAAAGATTAAAGCACCACTTAACTCATCTAGCATATCATCTAAGCGAGGTATAGGATGTCTATATTTAATAGTTGTCTTATTAATATCGCGACAATCCGTACATAATCTGAAAGTGCCTTCTCTTTTAGGTACCAAAATAACCGGACTAGCACAAGGACTTAAAGATTTACGTACTCGCTCTTTTTTCTAAGAGTAAATCGACTTGCCTTTGGATTTCTCGGGTCTCATCCGGATTTGCTCTATAGGCTGCCCTATTTGGAAGATTTGATCCCGGAATGAAGTCGATTTGATGTTCAATGCCTCGGATTGGAGGTAGACCTTTCGGCAACTCTTTTGGAAAAAGCTCCTTGAATTCCTTCAAAACATCAATACATACACTAGGAAGAGAAGAAGTTAAATCATCAAAAGTGTTAAGGATAGTTAACCTTTCGGTTTCTCTAAAAACAAGTAAAACAAGGGGTTTATTTGCACGTAACGCCCTTTCTACCTTTGCAAAATTAATGAATAAACATTCTTTCTTATCTTTTAGGGCACATGACTTCATAATGTTCTCGGTTTTATCCTTCCTTTTTACCACGGCTTGAATCTTAGGGGTAGGTTCACTCTTTTTTTCAACTCTTGTTCTTTTATGTTGCCTTTCAATCTGTTCAGAAAAATAAACCATATCAATAAGATTATGAAGATTAGCACGTTGTACCTTAGGTCTGATGTTGTCATTTAGACCAGCCAAGAACCGATCTAAAGTTGTTTCTTTATCTTCTTGAATATTCAATCTAAACATCACCATCTCCATCTCTTTGTAGTATTCATCAACGGTCTTTGTTCCTTGCCTCATTCTTTGGAGTTGATTTTACAACTCATGATTAAAATTTTGAGGTACAAATCGTCAGTGACATGATCGCTTTCATATCTTCCCATGAATGAATTGGTCATTGTCCCGCTCTTCTCCGTTCATTGGTCTCATTATCCCACCACTTTGATGCATAGTCTCCAAACTCCATGGCTGCCAATTTAACCTTTTTCTCCTCCGAATAATAATGAACATAAAAAAACATGGTTAACTTTTTCAGTGTCCAATCAAAAAAATAAATGAGGATCATTCGTACCTAAAAAAGGGAGGGATCTTGGTCTTGATAGTACCAAGATTATTATCATACCTTTGATCTTGAACATAGGCTCTCGGATCATACCTTTGGTTGTGAGCATTTGGTCTCGGATCATACCATTGATCTTGATGATTTGCTCTCGGCTCAAAACTCTCATCATGAACAAAAGTTCTCGGATCATACCTTGCATTTTGCTGATTTGGTCTCGGTTCATATGCAAAGTTGTCCATCATTCTTGGAGTTGCTCTCGGTGGTATTGATTATTATCAACTTTGTGCCGAAAATTGTCTCTCCAAGGTGGTTCGAAGGATTCTTGGGAATCTTGATCATCTTTCGCTGCCCCAAGAACCTCTAACCGATCATTCATCTCATCATCAATGGATTGCATCATTTTTTTCATTGTTTGATGCATTGATTCTCGGAAAAGCTTGTTTTCATTCATGGCACCTTGCTGCGAAGTACCTTCACTAAAAGACATTATCTTTGCAAGAAAAGAAACACAAAAAAAATCGTTAGTAGAAAAAGAAAGATATTGAATCTTGAATTTCTTGAAAATAGACTTTAAATTTTCGGATGAATAGTGCTTTGAACAGTAACCGAAAATTGTAAAATCTTGAAAAAGTGGTTTCTTGAAATCCTATCTTGCAAGAAAACAAACACAAAAATCGTTAGAAATAAAAGATATTAAAGATTGGATATTTTCACAAAATCTGGGAATAGTAATCTGTGAATAGTGTTCTGTGAATAGTGATCTGAGAATAGTAATCTGTGAATATTAATCAGATTTTGTATTCTCTCAATATTGAATCTTTCTTTCGATTTTCCCACAAATACTTGTCAAGAACTTCCAACTTTGAATGTTTGAATGGTTATAATGATGGAAGGCTGAAAAATATATCAAAGAAACCAAATCTTGACTTTAACAAAAAGTCTAAGGAAAAAGTATAAGAGTTGTGTGTTGCCAAACAAGAAAAAGATGTGATCTTTACCTTTCTTGATTTTCTGTTTTCTTGAAATAGCTCGTTCTTGAAATCTTTTCTTACCTTTTTGCCCGAGACTTACCCTTATCTTGGCCACAAGATCAAAAGCTCTTGATTTGATGACGGTTGTGCTAGATCGAAAAGTCTTGATAGTGGCTAATTCAAGATGAAGGGGGAACAAGTGCCAATTCCTTTATACAAAGGAAGTTTGCTTTTGGCCTTGAATCCTTGTCTATTTTGGGTTAACCCGGCTGCCAATTTCTTTACTTCCGGGTGGCATTTTCGTTGGGGTAAAATTTTCTTGTTATCTTTCGGCTATCTCAAGCAAACAAGAAATTTTTTTTCCATGAAAGCAATAAAGTACACCAAGATAGAGATCAACCTTTTGCTCTGATACCACTTGATGCAAAATCTTGATTGTTTATATCAAGACTCGGCTGAAATTTAGATCTTTCTCTATCTCGAATAGTTTATGGGGGAATATACTTAACACAGTCCCGGAAAGGCTAAGTATCAATGGAGGTTGAAACACCACAACTAGATAAACCAACTAGTTGATACAGTAACTTAA
Organism: Vinca minor; assembly: GCA_026122235.1. NCBI lineage: Eukaryota > Viridiplantae > Streptophyta > Magnoliopsida > Gentianales > Apocynaceae > Vinca > Vinca minor. Next base: position 2,870,304 of record JAOCZM010000285.1, on the reverse strand, counting down.
AGAAATATGAACTTCAATCGGAAGTCATAAACAAGTATCAAAGGATTAACCTTAATCAAAATATCAATATATCAAGTCTAAGTTACATGGCTACCGAAATCTCTATTAAATAGAGTATTTCGGTTACAAGAGAACCAATCTAACTCAAACTAGGAAAAGGGAAATAAGAGTCCTTGAAGAAGTAGGACTCTTGAATAACAACTTGCTATCAAGTAACTACCTAAACAAGATAATAGGGACATGTGCCTATTATCTTGGCGGCATAATAAAGAAATAACTACCAAATAATGAAGAGTCCTAGTTGCATTAGGACTCTTAATAACAAACTAACTAACTTATGGACAACATGTCCTTTATTTAGCAAACTTGCTATTACACGGCTAGAAATAGGAAAATAATAATACTTACTATAATTAAAGTCTAGAATAGTCTAGAATAGGCTAAAATAGACTTTAATATGTGAAAAGACCAAAATATCCTTTTTAGCCAAAATGCTTGTTTGGGCCGAATTGAATGCTTTCAAGAGTTAGAAGTTGAACTTGTATTTCATCTTCTAAATGAAGCTTGGCTTCTTCTTTGGACTTCAACTCTCGGATCAATGTAGATAGTCCTTGTTCCATTTGAATGGTTCTTGATCTAGTCATTGGTCCCTTGATGCTTGATAAAGGATGTAGTCTTCCGGGATGGTCCCGTATCATCCCCTCCCTCTTGAAAAGGATTCGACCTCGAATCATCATCATCACCATCTATGTAATCCGAGACATGAAAAGGAGATAAGTCAGTAATATTAAAAGTTGAATGAACACCATACTTACCTTGCAAGTTGATTTTGTATGCATTGTCATTGATCTTGCCAACAACTTGAAAAGGTCCATCTCCTCGGGGATGTAATTTTGACTTTCTTTCTTTAGGGAATCTGTCTTTCCTAAAGTGTATCCACACCCAATCACCAATTTCGAAATTAAGGGCCTTGCGGCCTTTGTTGGTCCTAGTTGCCATTTTGTCATTCTTCTTCTTGATGTTCTCGGCTACTTCATAATGAATTCTTTGGACAAAGTCAGCCCTTGAATCACCTTCTATGTTATAATACTCATCAATAGGAAGAGGAATTAGATCTAAAGGGGTAAGGGGGTTAAAACCATAAACAACTTCAAAAGGTGAATTGTTAGTAGTAGAATGTAAAAGTACGATTATAAGCAAATTCAGCTATAGGTAAACATTCTTCCCACCTTTTCAAGTTCTTTTGAATAAGTGCCCTAAGTAAAGTCCCTAAAGTTCTATTTGTTACCTCAGTTTGGCCATCTGTTTGTGGATCGCTTGAAGTAGAAAACAAAAGCTTTGTTCCCAATTTGCTCCATAAGGTCTTCCAAAAATAACTTAGGAATTTGACATCCCTATCACTTACGATTGTTTTTGGAACACCATGTAACCGAATGATGTCTTTAAAGAATAGATTCGCAACATGGCTAGCATCATTTGTTTTCCTACAAGAAATAAAGTGTGCCATTTTAGAAAATCTATCCACAACAACCATTATACTATCATTACCTCTTGTAGATCTCGGCAATCCCAAAATAAAATCCATGGAAAGATCAATCCAAGGTGAAGAAGGTATTGGAAGAGGCATGAGTAATCCGTGAGCCTTTGAAGTACTTTTTAGCTTTGTTTGCACTTAAAACAAAGTTCACAAATTCTTTGAACATCTCTTTTCATTTTAGGCCAATAAAAGTGTTCTTGTAAAATATCCAATGTTTTAATAACACCAAAATGACCCATTAAGCCGCCACTATGTGCCTCCCTAACTATTAATTCTCTAATAGAACATGATGGAACACATAGTTTGTTACCTTTAAATAAGAAGCCTTCAAATATGTGAAAATCTTTTTTGTGCTGAGACATGACAAGATTTAAACAAATCTGAAAACTCATTATCATCTACATACAAAGCTTTTAAATGTTCAAAACCAAGTAATTTAGTATGTAGAATAGAAAGTAAAGAGTACCTTCTAGAGAGAGCATCGGCAACAACGTTTTCCTTACCTTTCTTGTATTTGATCACATATGGAAAGGTATCAATGAAGGAAACCCACCTTGCATGTCTCTTGTTTAACTTACTTTGTCCCTTGAGATACTTGATGGATTCATGATCCGTGTGAATCAAAAACTCTCGGCCCACCAAGTAGTGTTGCCATGTTTCCAATGCTCGAACAATAGCGTATAACTCTTTATCATACGTAGGATAATTAAGAGCGAGTGCCACTCAATTTCTCACTAAAATATGCTAAAGGTTTCCCTTGTTGCAAAACAGCCCCAATACCTATACCCGAAGCATCACATTCAACTTCAAAAGTTAGTGTAAAATTAGGTAAAGATAAAATAGGGGAAGAAGTTAGTAATTACTTAAGTTTATTGAAACTATCTTCTTGCGGCTTATCCCAAAAAGAACGAGATATCTTTCTTTACAACTTCATTTAATGGTGCGGCAATTGAGCTAAAATCACGAACAAAACGTCTATAAAAGCTTGCCAAACCATAGAATGATCTCACTTTTGTTGCACTTGTTGGCCTCGGCCAGCTCACAATTGATTCAATTTTGATTGGATCAACCTGAATTCACTTGAACTAACAATGTATCCAAGGAAGTTAATAGAATTAGTGCAAAAAACACATTTATCAAGCTTGGCATACAAGGTTTGTTCCCTTAATATAGTAAAAACAGCCTTAAGATGTTCAACATGCTCTTCTAAGGTCTTACTATATACAAGTATATCATCAAAATAAACTACAACAAATTTACCAAAACAATGACGGAATATGTAGTTCATTAATCGCATGAAAGTACGAGGTGCATTACTTAGACCAAAAGGCATTACAATCCATTCATATAATCCATATTTAGTCTTAAAAGCAGTTTTCCATTCATCACCTTCTTTCATTCTAATTTGGTGATAGCCTTGAGTTAAATCAATTTTAGAAAAGATTAAAGCACCACTTAACTCATCTAGCATATCATCTAAGCGAGGTATAGGATGTCTATATTTAATAGTTGTCTTATTAATATCGCGACAATCCGTACATAATCTGAAAGTGCCTTCTCTTTTAGGTACCAAAATAACCGGACTAGCACAAGGACTTAAAGATTTACGTACCTGCTCTTTTTCTAAGAGTAAATCGACTTGCCTTTGGATTTCTCGGGTCTCATCCGGATTTGCTCTATAGGCTGCCCTATTTGGAAGATTTGATCCCGGAATGAAGTCGATTTGATGTTCAATGCCTCGGATTGGAGGTAGACCTTTCGGCAACTCTTTTGGAAAAAGCTCCTTGAATTCCTTCAAAACATCAATACATACACTAGGAAGAGAAGAAGTTAAATCATCAAAAGTGTTAAGGATAGTTAACCTTTCGGTTTCTCTAAAAACAAGTAAAACAAGGGGTTTATTTGCACGTAACGCCCTTTCTACCTTTGCAAAATTAATGAATAAACATTCTTTCTTATCTTTTAGGGCACATGACTTCATAATGTTCTCGGTTTTATCCTTCCTTTTTACCACGGCTTGAATCTTAGGGGTAGGTTCACTCTTTTTTTCAACTCTTGTTCTTTTATGTTGCCTTTCAATCTGTTCAGAAAAATAAACCATATCAATAAGATTATGAAGATTAGCACGTTGTACCTTAGGTCTGATGTTGTCATTTAGACCAGCCAAGAACCGATCTAAAGTTGTTTCTTTATCTTCTTGAATATTCAATCTAAACATCACCATCTCCATCTCTTTGTAGTATTCATCAACGGTCTTTGTTCCTTGCCTCATTCTTTGGAGTTGATTTTACAACTCATGATTAAAATTTTGAGGTACAAATCGTCAGTGACATGATCGCTTTCATATCTTCCCATGAATGAATTGGTCATTGTCCCGCTCTTCTCCGTTCATTGGTCTCATTATCCCACCACTTTGATGCATAGTCTCCAAACTCCATGGCTGCCAATTTAACCTTTTTCTCCTCCGAATAATAATGAACATAAAAAAACATGGTTAACTTTTTCGTGTCCAATCAAAAAAATAAATGAGGATCATTCGTACCTAAAAAAGGGAGGGATCTTGGTCTTGATAGTACCAAGATTATTATCATACCTTTGATCTTGAACATAGGCTCTCGGATCATACCTTTGGTTGTGAGCATTTGGTCTCGGATCATACCATTGATCTTGATGATTTGCTCTCGGCTCAAAACTCTCATCATGAACAAAAGTTCTCGGATCATACCTTGCATTTTGCTGATTTGGTCTCGGTTCATATGCAAAGTTGTCCATCATTCTTGGAGTTGCTCTCGGCTGGTATTGATTATTATCAACTTTGTGCTGAAAATTGTCTCTCCAAGGTGGTTCGAAGGATTCTTGGGAATCTTGATCATCTTTCGCTGCCCCAAGAACCTCTAACCGATCATTCATCTCATCATCAATGGATTGCATCATTTTTTTTCATTGTTTGATGCATTGATTCTCGGAAAAGCTTGTTTTCATTCATGGCACCTTGCTGCGAAGTACCTTCACTAAAAGACATTATCTTTGCAAGAAAAGAAACACAAAAAAAATCGTTAGTAGAAAAAGAAAGATATTGAATCTTGAATTTCTTGAAAATAGACTTTAAATTTTCGGATGAATAGTGCTTTGAACAGTAACCGAAAATTGTAAAATCTTGAAAAAAGTGGTTTCTTGAAATCCTATCTTGCAAGAAAACAAACACAAAAAATCGTTAGAAATAAAAGATATTAAAGATTGGATATTTTCACAAAATCTGGGAATAGTAATCTGTGAATAGTGTTCTGTGAATAGTGATCTGAGAATAGTAATCTGTGAATATTAATCAGATTTTGTATTCTCTCAATATTGAATCTTTCTTTCGATTTTCCCACAAATACTTGTCAAGAACTTCCAACTTTGAATGTTTGAATGGTTATAATGATGGAAGGCTGAAAAATATATCAAAGAAACCAAATCTTGACTTTAACAAAAAGTCTAAGGAAAAAGTATAAGAGTTGTGTGTTGCCAAACAAGAAAAAGATGTGATCTTTACCTTTCTTGATTTTCTGTTTTCTTGAAATAGCTCGTTCTTGAAATCTTTTCTTACCTTTTTGCCCGAGACTTACCCTTATCTTGGCCACAAGATCAAAAGCTCTTGATTTGATGACGGTTGTGCTAGATCGAAAAGTCTTGATAGTGGCTAATTCAAGATGAAGGGGAACAAGTGCCAATTCCTTTATACAAAGGAAGTTTGCTTTTGGCCTTGAATCCTTGTCTATTTTGGGTTAACCCGGCTGCCAATTTCTTTACTTCGGGTGGCATTTTTCGTTGGGGTAAAATTTTCTTGTTATCTTTCGGCTATCTCAAGCAAACAAGAAATTTTTTTTCCATGAAAGCAATAAAGTACACCAAGATAGAGATCAACCTTTTGCTCTGATACCACTTGATGCAAAATCTTGATTGTTTATATCAAGACTCGGCTGAAATTTAGATCTTTCTCTATCTCGAATAGTTTATGGGGGAATATACTTAACACGATCCGGAAAGGCTAAGTATCAATGGAGGTTGAAACACCACAACTAGATAAACCAACTAGTTGATACAGTAACTTAAAGAAATATGAACTTCAATCGGAAGTCATAAACAAGTATCAAAGGATTAACCTTAATCAAAATATCAATATATCAAGTCTAAGTTACATGGCTACCGAAATCTCTATTAAATAGAGTATTTCGGTTACAAAAGAACCAATCTAACTCAAACTAGGAAAAGGGAAATAAGAGTCCTTGAAGAAGTAGGACTCTTGAATAACAACTTGCTATCAAGTAACTACCTAAACAAGATAATAGGGACATGTGCCTATTATCTTGGCGACATAATAAAGAAATAACTACCAAATAATGAAGAGTCCTAGTTGCATTAGGACTCTTAATAACAAACTAACTAACTTATGGACAACATGTCCTTTATTTAGCAAACTTGCTATTACACGGCTAGAAATAGGAAAATAATAATACTTACTATAATTAAAGTCTAGAATAGTCTAGAATAGGCTAAAATAGACTTTAATATGTGAAAAAGACCAAAATATCCTTTTTTAGCCAAAATGCTTGTTTGGGCGAATTGAATGCTTTCAAGAGTTAGAAGTTGAACTTGTATTTCATCTTCTAAATGAAGCTTGGCTTCTTCTTTGGACTTCAACTCTCGGATCAATGTAGATAGTCCTTGTTCCATTTGAATGGTTCTTGATCTAGTCATTGGTCCCTTGATGCTTGATAAAGGATGTAGTCTTCCAGATGGTCCCGTATCATCCCCTCCCTCTTGAAAAGGATTCGACCTCGAATCATCATCATCACCATCTATGTAATCCGAGACATGAAAAGGAGATAAGTCAGTAATATTAAAAGTTGAATGAACACCATACTTACCTTGCAAGTTGATTTTGTATGCATTGTCATTGATCTTGCCAACAACTTGAAAAGGTCCATCTCCTCGGGGATGTAATTTTGACTTTCTTTCTTTAGGGAATCTGTCTTTCCTAAAGTGTATCCACACCCAATCACCAATTTCGAAATTAAGGGCCTTGCGGCCTTTGTTGGTCCTAGTTGCCATTTTGTCATTCTTCTTCTTGATGTTCTCGGCTACTTCATAATGAATTCTTTGGACAAAGTCAGCCCTTGAATCACCTTCTATGTTATAATACTCATCAATAGGAAGAGGAATTAGATCTAAAGGGGTAAGGGGGTTAAAACCATAAACAACTTCAAAAGGTGAATTGTTAGTAGTAGAATGTAAAGTACGATTATAAGCAAATTCAGCTATAGGTAAACATTCTTCCCACCTTTTCAAGTTCTTTTGAATAAGTGCCCTAAGTAAAGTCCCTAAAGTTCTATTTGTTACCTCAGTTTGGCCATCTGTTTGTGGATCGCTTGAAGTAGAAAACAAAAGCTTTGTTCCCAATTTGCTCCATAAGGTCTTCCAAAAATAACTTAGGAATTTGACATCCCTATCACTTACGATTGTTTTTGGAACACCATGTAACCGAATGATGTCTTTAAAGAATAGATTCGCAACATGGCTAGCATCATTTGTTTTCCTACAAGAAATAAAGTGTGCCATTTTAGAAAATCTATCCACAACAACCATTATACTATCATTACCTCTTGTAGATCTCGGCAATCCCAAAAATAAAATCCATGGAAAGATCAATCCAAGGTGAAGAAGGTATTGGAAGAGGCATGAGTAATCCGTGAGCCTTTGAAGTACTTTTTAGCTCTGTTTGCACTTAAAACAAAGTTCACAAATTCTTTGAACATCTCTTTTCATTTTAGGCCAATAAAAGTGTTCTTGTAAAATATCCAATGTTTTAATAACACCAAAATGACCCATTAAGCCGCCACTATGTGCCTCCCTAACTATTAATTCTCTAATAGAACATGATGGAACACATAGTTTGTTACCTTTAAATAAGAAGCCTTCAAATATGTGAAAATCTTTTTTGTGCTGAGACATGACAAGATTTAAACAAATCTGAAAACTCATTATCATCTACATACAAAGCTTTTAAATGTTCAAAACCAAGTAATTTAGTATGTAGAATAGAAAGTAAAGAGTACCTTCTAGAGAGAGCATCGGCAACAACGTTTTCCTTACCTTTCTTGTATTTGATCACATATGGAAAGGTATCAATGAAGGAAACCCACCTTGCATGTCTCTTGTTTAACTTACTTTGTCCCTTGAGATACTTGATGGATTCATGATCCGTGTGAATCAAAAACTCTCGGCCCACCAAGTAGTGTTGCCATGTTTCCAATGCTCGAACAATAGCGTATAACTCTTTATCATACGTAGGATAATTAAGAGCGAGTGCCACTCAATTTCTCACTAAAATATGCTAAAGGTTTCCCTTGTTGCAAAACAGCCCCAATACCTATACCCGAAGCATCACATTCAACTTCAAAAGTTAGTGTAAAATTAGGTAAAGATAAAATAGGGGAAGAAGTTAGTAATTACTTAAGTTTATTGAAACTATCTTCTTGCGGCTTATCCCAAAAAGAGCGAGATATCTTTCTTTACAACTTCATTTAATGGTGCGGCAATTGAGCTAAAATCACGAACAAAAGCGTCTATAAAAGCTTGCCAAACCATAGAATGATCTCACTTTTGTTGCACTTGTTGGCCTCGGCCAGCTCACAATTGATTCAATTTTGATTGGATCAACTTTCGAATTCACTTGAACTAACAATGTATCCAAGGAAGTTAATAGAATTAGTGCAAAAAACACATTTATCAAGCTTGGCATACAAGGTTTGTTCCCTTAATATAGTAAAAACAGCCTTAAGATGTTCAACATGCTCTTCTAAGGTCTTACTATATACAAGTATATCATCAAAATAAACTACAACAAATTTACCAAAACAATGACGGAATATGTAGTTCATTAATCGCATGAAAGTACGAGGTGCATTACTTAGACCAAAAGGCATTACAATCCATTCATATAATCCATATTTAGTCTTAAAAGCGAGTTTTCCATTCATCACCTTCTTTCATTCTAATTTGGTGATAGCCTTGAGTTAAATCAATTTTAGAAAAGATTAAAGCACCACTTAACTCATCTAGCATATCATCTAAGCGAGGTATAGGATGTCTATATTTAATAGTTGTCTTATTAATATCGCGACAATCCGTACATAATCTGAAAGTGCCTTCTCTTTTAGGTACCAAAATAACCGGACTAGCACAAGGACTTAAAGATTTACGTACTGCTCTTTTTTCTAAGAGTAAATCGACTTGCCTTTGGATTTCTCGGGTCTCATCCGGATTTGCTCTATAGGCTGCCCTATTTGGAAGATTTGATCCCGGAATGAAGTCGATTTGATGTTCAATGCCTCGGATTGGAGGTAGACCTTTCGGCAACTCTTTTGGAAAAAGCTCCTTGAATTCCTTCAAAACATCAATACATACACTAGGAAGAGAAGAAGTTAAATCATCAAAAGTGTTAAGGATAGTTAACCTTTCGGTTTCTCTAAAAAACAAGTAAAACAAGGGGTTTATTTGCACGTAACGCCCTTTCTACCTTTGCAAAATTAATGAATAAACATTCTTTCTTATCTTTTAGGGCACATGACTTCATAATGTTCTCGGTTTTATCCTTCCTTTTTACCACGGCTTGAATCTTAGGGGTAGGTTCACTCTTTTTTTCAACTCTTGTTCTTTTATGTTGCCTTTCAATCTGTTCAGAAAAATAAACCATATCAATAAGATTATGAAGATTAGCACGTTGTACCTTAGGTCTGATGTTGTCATTTAGACCAGCCAAGAACCGATCTAAAGTTGTTTCTTTATCTTCTTGAATATTCAATCTAAACATCACCATCTCCATCTCTTTGTAGTATTCATCAACGGTCTTTGTTCCTTGCCTCATTCTTTGGAGTTGATTTTACAACTCATGATTAAAATTTTGAGGTACAAATCGTCGTGACATGATCGCTTTCATATCTTCCCATGAATGAATTGGTCATTGTCCCGCTCTTCTCCGTTCATTGGTCTCATTATCCCACCACTTTGATGCATAGTCTCCAAACTCCATGGCTGCCAATTTAACCTTTTTTCTCCTCCGAATAATAATGAACATAAAAAAACATGGTTAACTTTTTACGTGTCCAATCAAAAAAATAAATGAGGATCATTCGTACCTAAAAAAGGGAGGGATCTTGGTCTTGATAGTACCAAGATTATTATCATACCTTTGATCTTGAACATAGGCTCTCGGATCATACCTTTGGTTGTGAGCATTTGGTCTCGGATCATACCATTGATCTTGATGATTTGCTCTCGGCTCAAAACTCTCATCATGAACAAAAGTTCTCGGATCATACCTTGCATTTTGCTGATTTGGTCTCGGTTCATATGCAAAGTTGTCCATCATTCTTGGAGTTGCTCTCGGTTTGGTATTGATTATTATCAACTTTGTGCCGAAAATTGTCTCTCCAAGGTGGTTCGAAGGATTCTTGGGAATCTTGATCATCTTTCGCTGCCCCAAGAACCTCTAACCGATCATTCATCTCATCATCAATGGATTGCATCATTTTTTTTCATTGTTTGATGCATTGATTCTCGGAAAAGCTTGTTTTCATTCATGGCACCTTGCTGCGAAGTACCTTCACTAAAAGACATTATCTTTGCAAGAAAAGAAACACAAAAAAAAATCGTTAGTAGAAAAAAGAAAGATATTGAATCTTGAATTTCTTGAAAATAGACTTTAAATTTTCGGATGAATAGTGCTTTGAACAGTAACCGAAAATTGTAAAATCTTGAAAAAAGTGGTTTCTTGAAATCCTATCTTGCAAGAAAACAAACACAAAAAATCGTTAGAAATAAAAGATATTAAAGATTGGATATTTTCACAAAATGCGGGAATAGTAATGCATGAATAGTGTTACTGTGAATAGTGATGCGAGAATAGTAATCTGTGAATATTAATCGAGTTTTTGTATTCTCTCAATATTGAATCTTTCTTTCGATTTTCCCACAAATACTTGTCAAGAACTTCCAACTTTGAATGTTTGAATGGTTATAATGATGGAAGGCTGAAAAATATATCAAAGAAACCAAATCTTGACTTTAACAAAAAGTCTAAGGAAAAAAGTATAAGAGTTGTGTGTTGCCAAACAAGAAAAAAGATGTGATCTTTACCTTTCTTGATTTTTCTGTTTTCTTGAAATAGCTCGTTCTTGAAATCTTTTCTTACCTTTTTGCCCGAGACTTACCCTTATCTTGGCCACAAGATCAAAAGCTCTTGATTTGATGACGGTTGTGCTAGATCGAAAAGTCTTGATAGTGGCTAATTCAAGATGAAGGGGGAACAAGTGCCAATTCCTTTATACAAAGGAAGTTTGCTTTTGGCCTTGAATCCTTGTCTATTTTGGGTTAACCCTGGCTGCCAATTTCTTTACTTCCGGGTGGCATTTTCGTTGGGGTAAAATTTTTCTTGTTATCTTTCGGCTATCTCAAGCAAACAAGAAATTTTTTTTTCCATGAAAGCAATAAAGTACACCAAGATAGAGATCAACCTTTTGCTCGATACCACTTGATGCAAAATCTTGATTGTTTATATCAAGACTCGGCTGAAATTTAGATCTTTCTCTATCTCGAATAGTTTATGGGGGAATATACTTAACACGAGTCCGGAAAGGCTAAGTATCAATGGAGGTTGAAACACCACAACTAGATAAACCAACTAGTTGATACAGTAACTTAAAGAAATATGAACTTCAATCGGAAGTCATAAACAAGTATCAAAGGATTAACCTTAATCAAAATATCAATATATCAAGTCTAAGTTACATGGCTACCGAAATCTCTATTAAATAGAGTATTTCGGTTACAAAGAGAACCAATCTAACTCAAACTAGGAAAAGGGAAATAAGAGTCCTTGAAGAAGTAGGACTCTTGAATAACAACTTGCTATCAAGTAACTACCTAAACAAGATAATAGGGACATGTGCCTATTATCTTGGCGGCATAATAAAGAAATAACTACCAAATAATGAAGAGTCCTAGTTGCATTAGGACTCTTAATAACAAACTAACTAACTTATGGACAACATGTCCTTTATTTAGCAAACTTGCTATTACACGGCTAGAAATAGGAAAATAATAATACTTACTATAATTAAAGTCTAGAATAGTCTAGAATAGGCTAAAATAGACTTTAATATGTGAAAAGACCAAAATATCCTTTTTAGCCAAAATGCTTGTTTGGGCCGAATTGAATGCTTTCAAGAGTTAGAAGTTGAACTTGTATTTCATCTTCTAAATGAAGCTTGGCTTCTTCTTTGGACTTCAACTCTCGGATCAATGTAGATAGTCCTTGTTCCATTTGAATGGTTCTTGATCTAGTCATTGGTCCCTTGATGCTTGATAAAGGATGTAGTCTTCCAGATGGTCCCGTATCATCCCCTCCCTCTTGAAAAGGATTCGACCTCGAATCATCATCATCACCATCTATGTAATCCGAGACATGAAAAGGAGATAAGTCGAGTAATATTAAAAGTTGAATGAACACCATACTTACCTTGCAAGTTGATTTTGTATGCATTGTCATTGATCTTGCCAACAACTTGAAAAGGTCCATCTCCTCGGGGATGTAATTTTGACTTTCTTTCTTTAGGGAATCTGTCTTTCCTAAAGTGTATCCACACCCAATCACCAATTTCGAAATTAAGGGCCTTGCGGCCTTTGTTGGTCCTAGTTGCCATTTTGTCATTCTTCTTCTTGATGTTCTCGGCTACTTCATAATGAATTCTTTGGACAAAGTCAGCCCTTGAATCACCTTCTATGTTATAATACTCATCAATAGGAAGAGGAATTAGATCTAAAGGGGTAAGGGGGTTAAAACCATAAACAACTTCAAAAGGTGAATTGTTAGTAGTAGAATGTAAAGTACGATTATAAGCAAATTCAGCTATAGGTAAACATTCTTCCCACCTTTTCAAGTTCTTTTGAATAAGTGCCCTAAGTAAAGTCCCTAAAGTTCTATTTGTTACCTCAGTTTGGCCATCTGTTTGTGGATCGCTTGAAGTAGAAAACAAAAGCTTTGTTCCCAATTTGCTCCATAAGGTCTTCCAAAAATAACTTAGGAATTTGACATCCCTATCACTTACGATTGTTTTTGGAACACCATGTAACCGAATGATGTCTTTAAAGAATAGATTCGCAACATGGCTAGCATCATTTGTTTTCCTACAAGAAATAAAGTGTGCCATTTTAGAAAATCTATCCACAACAACCATTATACTATCATTACCTCTTGTAGATCTCGGCAATCCCAAAATAAAATCCATGGAAAGATCAATCCAAGGTGAAGAAGGTATTGGAAGAGGCATGAGTAATCCGTGAGCCTTTGAAGTACTTTTTAGCTTTGTTTGCACTTAAAACAAAGTTCACAAATTCTTTGAACATCTCTTTTCATTTTAGGCCAATAAAAGTGTTCTTGTAAAATATCCAATGTTTTAATAACACCAAAATGACCCATTAAGCCGCCACTATGTGCCTCCCTAACTATTAATTCTCTAATAGAACATGATGGAACACATAGTTTGTTACCTTTAAATAAGAAGCCTTCAAATATGTGAAAATCTTTTTGTGCCGAGACATGACAAGATTTAAACAAATCTGAAAACTCATTATCATCTACATACAAAGCTTTTAAATGTTCAAAACCAAGTAATTTAGTATGTAGAATAGAAAGTAAAGAGTACCTTCTAGAGAGAGCATCGGCAACAACGTTTTCCTTACCTTTCTTGTATTTGATCACATATGGAAAGGTATCAATGAAGGAAACCCACCTTGCATGTCTCTTGTTTAACTTACTTTGTCCCTTGAGATACTTGATGGATTCATGATCCGTGTGAATCAAAAACTCTCGGCCCACCAAGTAGTGTTGCCATGTTTCCAATGCTCGAACAATAGCGTATAACTCTTTATCATACGTAGGATAATTAAGGGCAGTGCCACTCAATTTCTCACTAAAATATGCTAAAGGTTTCCCTTGTTGCAAAACAGCCCCAATACCTATACCCGAAGCATCACATTCAACTTCAAAAGTTAGTGTAAAATTAGGTAAAGATAAAATAGGGGAAGAAGTTAGTAATTACTTAAGTTTATTGAAACTATCTTCTTGCGGCTTATCCCAAAAAGAACGAGATATCTTTCTTTACAACTTCATTTAATGGTGCGGCAATTGAGCTAAAATCACGAACAAAACGTCTATAAAAGCTTGCCAAACCATAGAATGATCTCACTTTTGTTGCACTTGTTGGCCTCGGCCAGCTCACAATTGATTCAATTTTGATTGGATCAACCTGAATTCACTTGAACTAACAATGTATCCAAGGAAGTTAATAGAATTAGTGCAAAAAACACATTTATCAAGCTTGGCATACAAGGTTTGTTCCCTTAATATAGTAAAAACAGCCTTAAGATGTTCAACATGCTCTTCTAAGGTCTTACTATATACAAGTATATCATCAAAATAAACTACAACAAATTTACCAAAACAATGACGGAATATGTAGTTCATTAATCGCATGAAAGTACGAGGTGCATTACTTAGACCAAAAGGCATTACAATCCATTCATATAATCCATATTTAGTCTTAAAAGCAGTTTTCCATTCATCACCTTCTTTCATTCTAATTTGGTGATAGCCTTGAGTTAAATCAATTTTAGAAAAGATTAAAGCACCACTTAACTCATCTAGCATATCATCTAAGCGAGGTATAGGATGTCTATATTTAATAGTTGTCTTATTAATATCGCGACAATCCGTACATAATCTGAAAGTGCCTTCTCTTTTAGGTACCAAAATAACCGGACTAGCACAAGGACTTAAAGATTTACGTACTGCTCTTTTTTCTAAGAGTAAATCGACTTGCCTTTGGATTTCTCGGGTCTCATCCGGATTTGCTCTATAGGCTGCCCTATTTGGAAGATTTGATCCCGAATGAAGTCGATTTGATGTTCAATGCCTCGGATTGGAGGTAGACCTTTCGGCAACTCTTTTGGAAAAAAGCTCCTTGAATTCCTTCAAAACATCAATACATACACTAGGAAGAGAAGAAGTTAAATCATCAAAAGTGTTAAGGATAGTTAACCTTTCGGTTTCTCTAAAAAACAAGTAAAACAAGGGGGTTTATTTGCACGTAACGCCCTTTCTACCTTTGCAAAATTAATGAATAAACATTCTTTCTTATCTTTTAGGGCACATGACTTCATAATGTTCTCGGTTTTATCCTTCCTTTTTACCACGGCTTGAATCTTAGGGGTAGGTTCACTCTTTTTTTCAACTCTTGTTCTTTTATGTTGCCTTTCAATCTGTTCAGAAAAATAAACCATATCAATAAGATTATGAAGATTAGCACGTTGTACCTTAGGTCTGATGTTGTCATTTAGACCAGCCAAGAACCGATCTAAAGTTGTTTCTTTATCTTCTTGAATATTCAATCTAAACATCACCATCTCCATCTCTTTGTAGTATTCATCAACGGTCTTTGTTCCTTGCCTCATTCTTTGGAGTTGATTTTACAACTCATGATTAAAATTTTGAGGTACAAATCGTCGTGACATGATCGCTTTCATATCTTCCCATGAATGAATTGGTCGTTGTCCCGCTCTTCTCCGTTCATTGGTCTCATTATCCCACCACTTTGATGCATAGTCTCCAAACTCCATGGCTGCCAATTTAACCTTTTTTCTCCTCCGAATAATAATGAACATAAAAAACATGGTTAACTTTTCGTGTCCAATCAAAAAATAAATGAGGATCATTCGTACCTAAAAAAGGAGGGATCTTGGTCTTGATAGTACCAAGATTATTATCATACCTTTGATCTTGAACATAGGCTCTCGGATCATACCTTTGGTTGTGAGCATTTGGTCTCGGATCATACCATTGATCTTGATGATTTGCTCTCGGCTCAAAACTCTCATCATGAACAAAAGTTCTCGGATCATACCTTGCATTTTGCTGATTTGGTCTCGGTTCATATGCAAAGTTGTCCATCATTCTTGGAGTTGCTCTCGGCTGGTATTGATTATTATCAACTTTGTGCCGAAAATTGTCTCTCCAAGGTGGTTCGAAGGATTCTTGGGAATCTTGATCATCTTTCGCTGCCCCAAGAACCTCTAACCGATCATTCATCTCATCATCAATGGATTGCATCATTTTTTTCATTGTTTGATGCATTGATTCTCGGAAAAGCTTGTTTTCATTCATGGCACCTTGCTGCGAAGTACCTTCACTAAAAGACATTATCTTTGCAAGAAAAGAAACACAAAAAAAATCGTTAGTAGAAAAAGAAAGATATTGAATCTTGAATTTCTTGAAAATAGACTTTAAATTTTCGGATGAATAGTGCTTTGAACAGTAACCGAAAATTGTAAAATCTTGAAAAAAGTGGTTTCTTGAAATCCTATCTTGCAAGAAAACAAACACAAAAAATCGTTAGAAATAAAAGATATTAAAGATTGGATATTTTCACAAAATGCGGGAATAGTAATCGTGAATAGTGTTACGTGAATAGTGATCTGAGAATAGTAATCTTGTGAATATTAATCAGATTTTGTATTCTCTCAATATTGAATCTTTCTTTCGATTTTCCCACAAATACTTGTCAAGAACTTCCAACTTTGAATGTTTGAATGGTTATAATGATGGAAGGCTGAAAAATATATCAAAGAAACCAAATCT
Organism: Vinca minor; assembly: GCA_026122235.1. Classification (NCBI taxonomy): domain Eukaryota; kingdom Viridiplantae; phylum Streptophyta; class Magnoliopsida; order Gentianales; family Apocynaceae; genus Vinca; species Vinca minor. Next base: position 2,854,030 of record JAOCZM010000285.1, on the reverse strand, counting down.
TGACTTTAACAAAAAGTCTAAGGAAAAAGTATAAGAGTTGTGTGTTGCCAAACAAGAAAAAGATGTGATCTTTACCTTTCTTGATTTTCTGTTTTCTTGAAATAGCTCGTTCTTGAAATCTTTTCTTACCTTTTTGCCCGAGACTTACCCTTATCTTGGCCACAAGATCAAAAGCTCTTGATTTGATGACGGTTGTGCTAGATCGAAAAGTCTTGATAGTGGCTAATTCAAGATGAAGGGGGAACAAGTGCCAATTCCTTTATACAAAGGAAGTTTGCTTTTGGCCTTGAATCCTTGTCTATTTTGGGCTAACCCGGCTGCCAATTTCTTTACTTCCGTGTGGCTTTTTCGTTGGGGTAAAATTTTTTTGTTATCTTTCGGCTATCTCAAGCAAACAAGAAATTTTTTTTCCATGAAAGCAATAAAGTACACCAAGATAGAGATCAACCTTTTGCTCTGATACCACTTGATGCAAAATCTTGATTGTTTATATCAAGACTCGGCTGAAATTTAGATCTTTCTCTATCTCGAATAGTTTATGGGGGAATATACTTAACACAGTCCCGGAAAGGCTAAGTATCAATGGAGGTTGAAACACCACAACTAGATAAACCAACTAGTTGATACGAGTAACTTAAAGAAATATGAACTTCAATCGGAAGTCATAAACAAGTATCAAAGGATTAACCTTAATCAAAATATCAATATATCAAGTCTAAGTTACATGGCTACCGAAATCTCTATTAAATAGAGTATTTCGGTTACAAAAGAACCAATCTAACTCAAACTAGGAAAAGGGAAATAAGAGTCCTTGAAGAAGTAGGACTCTTGAATAACAACTTGCTATCAAGTAACTACCTAAACAAGATAATAGGGACATGTGCCTATTATCTTGTGACATAATAAAGAAATAACTACCAAATAATGAAGAGTCCTAGTTGCATTAGGACTCTTAATAACAAACTAACTAACTTATGGACAACATGTCCTTTATTTAGCAAACTTGCTATTACACGGCTAGAAATAGGAAAATAATAATACTTACTATAATTAAAGTCTAGAATAGTCTAGAATAGACTTTAATATGTGAAAAGACCAAAATATCCATTTTAGCCAAAATGCTTGTTTGGGCCGAATTGAATGCTTTCAAGAGTTAGAAGTTGAACTTGTATTTCATCTTCTAAATGAAGCTTGGCTTCTTCTTTGGACTTCAACTCTCGGATCAATGTAGATAGTCCTTGTTCCATTTGAATGGTTCTTGATCTAGTCATTGGTCCCTTGATGCTTGATAAAGGATGTAGTCTTCTAGATGGTCCCGTATCACTTATTCAACAAATTTCCAATCTTGGAAACGGCCAAATCAGCCCTTAAGCAATTCTGCTGCATTGCAAAGCCAAAATCAAGTAAAGGGCAGTTTAGGAATTGCAAAAATAGCCACGGGTACAAGTGGGGCAGCAAAGATTTCAGCTACATCAAATACAACCGATTTGAGGTCTAGTACATCTACAAACCTTGCTCAGGAATGTTTTAAGTGTAGAGGTAAGGGCTTTGCTCGGGATTGTCCAAATAAAAGCGTAATGATCATGATGGACGACGGAACGTGGGTTAGTGATGAGGAGGAAACCGAAGAGACTATTTTGGAGAAAGAGGCCAAGAATAGGGAGTCTTTTCCGGATGATGGCAACAATTATCTTTTGGCAAATATGCAACTTTTACATTCCCAGCCTTTAGATAATTTGCATCAACAAATGAGCAACTTTTTTCAAACAAAGTGCACAGTTCAAGGCAAGATTTGTTTACTTATTATTGATAGCGGTAGTTGCACTAACGTTTGCTCTTTTGATATGGTTACCGCTTTAGATTTACCCTCAAAAGCACATCCAATGCCATATAAGCTTTCTTGGTTATATGATAGTGGTGCTATTAAACTGGATAAACAAGTTGAGATTAAATTCAGCATTGGACAATATCAGGATTCGGTTATTTGTGATGCGGTCCCGATGACCGCAAGTCACATAATTTTGGGAAGACCTTGGTAATACGATAGGTGTGTAGATCATATTGGTCGAAGGAATGTTTACATGGTTACAATGGATAATATTCGATATACTTTACATCCTATGTCACCAATTCAAGTTTGTGAGATGCAAAAAAGATTAACCGAGGGTAGAGAGAAAAGAATGAAAGAGCGTGAGTTGAAAAAAATGAGTGAACCTACCCAAGAGGTAAAAACCAAGGGAAATATGGATTTAAAAGCCGGGAGCATTGTGAGAAAAAAGGCATGCTCACAAAGAGAGAAGAAAGAATGTTTATTTATCAATTTGGGAAAGGTAGATAGGGCTTTACGAGCAAACAAACCACTTGTTTTATTGATTTTTAGAGAAATCGAAAGGTTTTCTCTCACTAACAACTTTTCCTTTGATCTTTTAACTTCTTGTCTACCTAGTCTATGTGTTGATGTTTTGCAGGAATTCAAGGATATTTTTCCTAAGGAGTTGCCAAAAGGTTTACCCCCAATCCGAGCCATAGAACATCAAATCGACTTCATTCAGGGATCAAATCTTCCAAATAGGGCAGCCTATAGAGCAAATCCTGATGAGACCCGAGAGATACAAAGGCAAGTCAATTTACTTTTAGAGAAAGAGCAGGTACGTGAATCTTTAAGTCCTTGTGCTAGTCCGGTTATTTTAGTACCTAAGAAAGAGGGAACTGTTATATTATGTACGGATTGTCGAGATATTAATAAGATAACTATTAAATATAGACATCCCATACCTCCCTTAGATGATATGCTACATGAGTTAAGTGGTGCTTTAATCTTTTCTAAAATTGATTTAACTCAAGGCTATCACCAACTTAGAATGAAAGAAGGCGATTGATGCGAAACCGTGATGTTTTATATCAAGGTTCGGCTTTTTAGCAGATCTGATGAAAAACCGTGAGGTTCTACTTGAGTTGAGCCCGATCTTTCTTCAATTCTCGAACTAGTTTCTATGGGAATTCAATCAACGCAACACTAAGGGAGGTTAATTAACAATGGAGGCTGAAACACCACAACTAGAGAAACAAGCTAGTTGATACAGTAACTCAAGAATGAATGAATTTCTATCTAGAAGTTCAAACACGAGAAGCTAAGGAATAACCTTACCAAAATATCAATATATCTAACGTAAGTATAACAATGGCCGAAATCTCCCTTAAGTAAGGTTGAGATTTCGGTTACAACCAATAAAAGAAATAAGAGTCCTTAAAGGATTAAGACTCTTGAAAACAAATAAGAGTCCTTGAAGAAGTAGGACTCTTGAATAACAACTTGCTATCAAGTAACTACCTAACAATAAAGTGGCGGCTAGAAAAGATACTAACTACCAAATCTATGAAGAGTCCTAGTTGCATTAGGACTCTTTATTAACAAACTAACTAACACATGGACAACATGTCCTTTATTATAGCAATTACTTGCTATTACACGGCTGAAAGAGAACTAACAAGACTTAAAATAATTAAAGTCTAGAATAGGCTAAAATAGACTTTAATGTGTAAAAAGACCAAAATGCCCTTTTTAGCCACTTTGCTTCTTTGGGCCGTTTTGTATCTCCTTGAAAGTTAAGAGGTTGACTTTGTCTTCATCTTCTAGTTGAAGGTTCACTTCCTCTTTAACTTTAATGTCTCGGATTATGGCTGCTATCTTCTTTAAAGTATTCTGCCTTCTTGATCTTGTCATTGGTCTTTGAATATTGACAAGAGGATCTTTAGAGTAGGGCTGCCCTTGGCTTGGTCTCGTATCATCCCCTCCCTCTTGAAAAGCATGATTCGTCCCCGAATCATCATCGTGATCAGCCATGAAATCTTCATCAAAATCAAAAGGAGATAAGTCAGAAACATTGAAAGTAGAATGTATTCCATACTCACCTTTTAAATCTATTTTGTACGCATTATCATTGACCCTTGCAACGACTTGGAATGGTCCATCACCCCTTGGATGTAATTTACTCTTTCTTTCATTTGGGAAACGATCTTTCCGAAGATGTAACCAAACCCAATCACCAACATCAAATGAAATGTGCTTGCGGCCCTTGTTGGCTTGATGTGTAATTTGTTGATTCCTTTTCTTGATATTCTCGGCTACTTGTTGATGTAACCTTTGTATATAATCAGCTCTAGAGTCACCTTCTATATTATAATACTCATCAACAGGTAAAGGAGTTAAATGATTAAAACCATAAACAACTTCAAACGGAGAATTATTTGTAGTAGAATGTAAAGTTCTATTATATGTAAATTCAGCAATAGGTAAACATTCTTCCCACCTTTTTAAGTTCTTTTGAATTAAAGCACGTAGTAAAACCCCTACAGTTCTATTTGTTACCTCAGTTTGGTCGTCGGTTTGAGGATGACAAGATGTGGAAAATAGCAATCCAGTCCCCAATTTATTCCATAATGTCTTCCAAAAGTAACTTAAGAACTTTACGTCCCTATCACTTACTATTGTTCTCGGAATTCCATGAAGCCGCACTACTTCTTTTTAGGAATAAATCGCCACATGACTTTGCGTGCTGTTTGTTTTCCTACAAGGAACAAAATGAGACATTTTAGAAAAACGATCTACTGACTGACCATGATACTATCATTACCTTTTTGAGATCTCGGTAATCCTAATATGAAATCCATGGATAAGTCAATCCATGGTGAAGAGGGAACAGGTAAAGGCATATATAATCCATGAGCTTTGCTTGTACTTTTAGCTTGTTTACATTTGAAGCAAAGTTCACATATTTTCCTAACATCCCTTTTCATTTTAGGCCAATAAAAGTGTTCGTGTAAAATATCTAAAGTTTTAACAACACCAAAATGACCCATTAAACCCCCCACAATGTGCTTTCCCTAACAATTAATTCTCTAATAGAACATGAAGGAATACACAATCTATTGTTTTTAAACAAGAAATCTTCAAGTCTAAAAAAAGAATTTTGAGCCGAGAGCTCACATTTAGCATACAATTCTGAAAATTCTAAATCATCCTTATATAATGCTTTGATGTGATCAAACCCAAGTAATTTAGCATGCATTAAGGAAAGTAAAGTATATCTTCGAGATAGAGCATCGGCAACGATGTTTTCTTTACCTTTCTGGTATTTGATGATGTAAGGAAAAGTATCGATAAAGGAAACCCACCTTGCGTCTCTTTTATTCAACTTACTTTGGCCTTTAAGATACTTGATTGACTCATGGTCGGTGTGAATGACAAATTCTCTTGCGATCAAATAGTGTTGCCAAGTCTCCAAAGCCCGAACAATTGCATATAACTCTTTATCATAAGTAGGATAGTTAAGCTAAAGCATTGCTTAATTTCTCACTAAAATATGCTAAAGCCTTACCTTGTTGTTGCAAAACAGCCCCTATACCTAAACCTGAAGCATCACATTCAACTTCAAACATTATATCAAAATTAGGTATAGCTAAAATTGGAGAACAAGTAAGTAATTGTTTCATCTTCTCGAAGCATGCCTCTTGCGGCTTGTCCCAAAAGAATGAGACATCTTTCTTCATTACTTCATTTAATGGGGCAGCCATCGTGCTAAAATCACGAATAAAACGCCTATAAAAGCTTGCTAACCCATAAAACGATCTAACTTGTGTCACACTTGTTGGTCTCGGCCATTCTTGAATGGCTTGAATTTTAACCGGATCAACACAAATACCTTGAGAACTAACTATATAGCCAAGAAAGTTAACCGAATTAGTGCAAAAAACACACTTTTCAAGTTTAGCATATAAGGTTTGTTCTCTTAAAATAGTAAAGACAGCTTTAAGATGTTCTAGATGCTCCTCTAAGCTTTTACTATAAACAAGAATATCATCGAAATAAACTACAACAAACTTGCCAAAACAGTGTCGAAATATGTAGTTCATTAATCTCATGAAAGTACTAGGTGCATTAGTAAGACCAAAAGGCATAACAATCCATTCATATAATCCATATTTAGTCTTAAAAGCAGTTTTCCATTCATCACCTTCTTCATTCTAATTTGGTGATAGTCTTGAGTTAAATCAATTTTAGAAAATATCAAAGCGCCACTTAACTCATCTAGCATATCATCTAAGCGAGGAATCAGATATCTATATTTAATAGTGATTTTATTAATATCACGACAATCCGAACATAATCTGAAAGTCCCTTCTCTCTTAGGTACTAAAATGATAGGACTAGCACAAGGACTTAAAGATTCTCTTACCTGCTCCTATTCAAGGAGTAAATCGACTTGCCTTTGTATTTCTCGGGTCTCATCCGGATTGGCTCGGTAGGAAGCCCGGTTTGGCAAACTTGCTCCCGGAATGAAGTCGATTTGATGCTCGATTCCTCAAATTGGAGGCAGCCCCCTCGGCAATTCCTTGGGAAACACGTCTTGGAATTCCTTCAAAAGATCAAAAGCAAGACTATTTAGAGAAGATGATGTTAGATCAACAGAAAAATCATTAGAAATGAGAGACCTTTCGGTTTCTCGGAATACTAACAAAACAAGTGGTTGTTTTGCTCGTATTGCTCTATCTACCTTTCCCGGGCTTATAAAAAAACACTCTTTTCTCTCTTTGGTGGAACTTGCCTTTTGTCTCACTAAGTTCACAGCTTTTACCTCATTTTTCCTCTCGGTTTTTACCTCAAGGGTTGGGACACTCGGCTTTTTCCCCTCACTCTATTTTCTTTGCTTTTCTCTCTTCTCTCTATTGATGGCCATTTGTTTATGTATCTCACAAGCTGCATTTAAAGATAAAGGAATGAGTTTAAACTTTAAATCATCCTTTTGAAGTAAATATGAATTTTCTCTACCCATGTGATTTGCACTTCGATCGTATTGCCATGGCCTTCCCAAAATGATGTGACTTGCAGTCATCGGGACCACCTCGATTTCACCATTATTATTCAACCACGATAATTTATAAGGCATAGGATGTGCCTTACATGGTAAATCAAGTGCAGAAAACATATCATAAGAGCAAACATTAGTACAACTTCCATTATCAATAATGACTAAAACAGATTGGCCTTTTACCTTACATTTGATTTGGAAGAGATTACTTCTATGTTGGTGAAGATCATCCAAAGGTTGAGAATGAAGAAGTTTCCGTGTAACCAAAATTGTACCACTACCCGAATCTTCCGCAATGTGTTCGGTTTCTTCCTCAAAATTGGGTGTCTCGGATTCTTCATCACTTACCCACGATCCATCGTCCAACATTATCATTGTATTCTTGTTAGGGCAGTCCCTAGCAATATGTCCTTTGCCCCTACATTTAAAGCATTCACGAGGCATAAATGGAGTCGAATTTACCTTTGTATTGCCCGGATTTGATGGGTTTTGAGACCTTGCTGCCCCAAACTGTCCCGGGGATGTTTTGCCCTCATAAAATACCTATTTGCCCTGGCTCTGGCTCGGCAAAACAGTAGAAAATTGCTGAGTTGAATTCGGCTTCCTCCAAGCTTGGAAAGTTGTCGGTTTTGCATTTAAACTCTTTTCCTTTTGTTGCCTTTCAATTTTCTCAGCATAATATAACATGTCAGTAATATTATCAAGGTTAGCACGTTCTACCTTCATCTGGACTTTGTCATTTAGGCCAGCTAAGAACCGAGCCATTGTTGCCTCATCACTTTCACAAATATCGGCGCGAATCATTGCAATTAATTTCCATGGCTTTGTAATATTCATCGACGGATTTGTCGCCTTGCTTTAATCTTTGTAGAAGGTTGTAAAGTTCCCTTAAGTAATTTAACGGAACAAAACGTCGCTTCATAACCGCCTTCATCTCTACCCAAGTGGAAATTTCCGGTTGTTCCACTTTTGCCCTTGTTTCGGATTCCTTGTCCCACCAAATGGATGCATATCCATAAAACTCCATGGCTGCTAACCTTACTTTCTTTTCTTCCGAATAGTTATGAACAACAAAAACATGGTTAATTTTTCGAATCCAATCTAAAAATAACTCGGGATCATTTGTACCTTCAAAAGGGGGAATCTTGGTCTTGATGGAACCAAGATTGGCATCAACTTGCTGAATGTAATCCGATTGTTGATAATCCGATTTGCTTGAATTGCCGGATTTACCACATTTACCCTCGGCAATTGTGGAGCCCTTGGCGGTTCCATGTTGTCAACTCTTTGAAGGTTGATCTCGGCATTCTCTTGCGGATGATGTTGCTGATTTTGAATTTGTTGAATGTGAAATTTTTAGTCCGCCAATTCACCCCTTAATTCAGCCATTTGTCTCGCCATATCCTCCATCATCTTGCACATCTTGTCTTGATCAAAGGTATCACCTTTGTTTGATGGAGATCCTTGAAAAGACATTGTTATAAGATACGAAAAACAAAAGAAAACACTCAAAAATGTTAGATAGCAAAGAAAGATTCACTCTTTATTCCAACACCGCTCGTATAGAACTTCAAACTCTAGATTTAAAGAAAGGGTTCCTAACTTGTTGTGTTGACACAAAGCTGAAAAATAAGGAAAGAAATCCTATCTTTGACCTAAACAAAAAGCTTTAGAAAGAAAAAGATGAAGAAACGAATTCCTAATCGAGAAAAGAAACAGGTTCTTGATGATCTTCTTGATGTTCTTGATGTTTCTTGTTTGCTTGAATTTTCACTTACCTTTGGCCGGAATGTATCAAAGAATGAGGCGCGATCACTGTCAATTCTTGATGTATGGTAATCTTTTAGACACGGCTCAAATGGAAGGAGGAACGTTTGCCAATTCTTGGATGAGGCTCGATCACTATCACCCAAGAAGTTTGCTTATGGCTTTATAGTTCGCTATTCAATCTATACTAACTCGGCTACCAATTTCTTTAGACCGAGAGGCTTTTTCTTTTAATGACACTCGGCTGCCCAATATTGATTTTTTATGCCGCGGCTTTTGTATTTTGTTATGGTCAATTTCTGCAAACAAGAAAAAAAAAATTGTGCGTAGGGTACACCGGGAATTGGAGAAGAACCATTTGCTCTGATACCACCTAATGAAGAACCGTGAGGTTCTACTTGAGTTGAGCCCGATCTTTCTTCAATTCTCGAACTAGTTTCTATGGGAATTCAATCAACGCAACACTAAGGGAGGTTAATTAACAATGGAGGCTGAAACACCACAACTAGAGAAACAAGCTAGTTGATACAGTAACTCAAGAATGAATGAATTTCTATCTAGAAGTTCAAACACGAGAAGCTAAGGAATAACCTTACCAAAATATCAATATATCTAACGTAAGTATAACAATGGCCGAAATCTCCCTTAAGTAAGGTTGAGATTTCGGTTACAACCAATAAAAGAAATAAGAGTCCTTAAATGATTAAGACTCTTGAAAACAAATAAGAGTCCTTGAAGAAGTAGGACTCTTGAATAACAACTTGCTATCAAGTAACTACCTAACAATAAAGTGGCGGCTAGAAAAGATACTAACTACTAATCTATGAAGAGTCCTAGTTGCATTAGGACTCTTTATTAACAAACTAACTAACACATGGACAACATGTCCTTTATTATAGCAATTACTTGCTATTACACGGCTGAAAGAGAACTAACAAGACTTAAAAATAATTAAAGTCTAGAATAGGCTAAAATAGACTTTAATGTGTAAAAAGACCAAAATGCCCTTTTTAGCCACTTCGCTTTCTTTTCGGGCCGTTTTGTATCTCCTTGAAAGTTAAGAGGTTGACTTTGTCTTCATCTTCTAGTTGAAGGTTCACTTCCTCTTTAACTTTAATGTCTCGGATTATGGCTGCTATCTTCTTTAAAGTATTCTGCCTTCTTGATCTTGTCATTGGTCTTTGAATATTGACAAGAGGATCTTTAGAGTAGGGCTGCCCTTGGCTTGGTCTCGTGTCAAGATCTTTCTCTATCTCGAAAGAGTTTCTATGGGAAAATACTCAACACAACTCCAAGCAGGCTAAGTATCAATGAAGGCTGAAACACCACAACTAGCGAAACAAGCTAGCTGATACAGTAACTCAAAGAATATGAAGTTCTACCGGAAGCAAAATATCAATATATCTAGCGTAAGTAATGAGGGAGCCAAAATCACTCTTAAATAGAGGGATTTCAGTTACAACAATAACAAAAAGGAAGAGTCCTTGAAGAAGTAGGACTCTTGCCTAACAAACTTAAGTAAACTATTTTAAATGGAATTCTACCTAACATGATGGACAACATGTCCTATTAAGTAACAAACTCCTTTATTCTTGGTGGTCATCATGTCTAATAATAGTAAAAACTATAACCGAAATATATTAAAGTCTAGAATTGACTTTAATGTAAAAAGACTAAAATTCGTCCCAATTCTGGACAGATTGTTGGGACAAGCTTGCACAACAATTTAGGATACCCAGCAGGCAGAATCTGATCTTGTGATATTCAAAGAAGTTGTAGATCTGCCTCTTATCTTTAATCTGGAATCAGATTCATTGGAAACCTATATCGAAAGATATGATCATTATACCAAACAGTAGCAAAGCTGTCCATTCCTTGTACACTTGTGATACTTAAGAGGTTGACTTGTACAATATTCCTAGATGTAATTTAGAGTCCTCTTTGTATCTTAATACACGTTCCTTTGAGTTAGGCAGCCCCGAGGTTGGTACCGCATCAGCGATGAATGGAAAACTGCTTTTAAGACTAAATATGGATTATATGAATGGATTGTTATGCCTTTTGGTCTAAGTATTGCACCTGGTACTTTCATGAGATTAATGAACTACATATTTCGGCATTGTTTTGGGAAATTTGTTGTAGTTTATTTTGATGATATTCTTGTTTATAGTAAAATCTTAGAAGCTCATGTTGAACATGTTAAGGCTGTTTTTACTATATTACGGGAACAAACATTGTATGCCAAGCTTGAAAAAAATGAGTTTTTTGCAGTAATTCTATTAACTTTCTTGGATACATTGTTAGTGTTAGTAGTGCCCTAGGACCATTAGCAGATGTTGTACGTTTTATATCTTTTTGAGCATTTCATCTGAATAGTTAATTTTGCTTATGAATATGAAATGCGTGATTTGATAGTATAACTCATTTGCTTATGTAATTACTATTCTAGTTGTCCCCAGTTTTATGTATTCTACTTTACAATGAAATAAAACTAGTATGATGTTTGATTGATGATTATGTTTTACTAATCATGTGTAATGAGAACAAATCATATCATAGATGCAATGTATTGAGATATATCGTATCAGACGTGATCCGTTAGAGAAGTAATACTTCATGGTCCTTAGTCATGAGTATTACTTCCTCAATACTATTTTAGAATCCTTAGACCTTATGTCTCCATCGATTCTAGCATGAATGAAGCCACGTTTTGACTCAGCCGGACATTACTTTTAATCGAGTAATCAATACGACTGATGATCGGATGTAGCGTCCTATCATGGCTTGAATGTGAGAGGCATTGTAAGGAATTTGTCCCTCTCTTATTAGAGAGAGATATCCATGGGCCCCTCGATAGGGAAAGACTGTTTAAATGCATGGCCGTGCTCAAACGTATTTAATAAAGTGGTTATTAAATATTGTTTGATGGAACAGTTTACCCGGAGATCGAGCATAAATACAATTAAGCTTAATAAGGGTGGCGACTACCATGCCTTATGTTTAATTAGGATATCGCGAGACAAAGGGATTAAATAGTGGATTGATATTAGGTTCTGTTGTATATTCATTCACTTTAGGTAGTCACAATGTCCTGCTAGGGACCGCTTGTGATTTATGAAATCACACTACTACTAAGTGTGTTTTCATTGCCATTGTGATATGAACCTACAGGGTCACACGTATAGACGAGCTAACGAGCTTCATGTCCAGATTCGATGAATCTAGAATGTGTATAGGTTCATTGTATAGGACATTTATTTTTCTGAGGATAATAAGACGTTATTATTCGAATTAGAGATAAGGGGGTATTTTCGGTATAGCTGGGATTATGTGGGAGTTGTTATCCGATAAAGACTCCCACTACCAGCAGAAGTGATGAAGAACCGCAAGGTTCGACTTAAGTTTGAGCCCGATCTTTCTTCAATTCTCGAACTAGTTTCTATGGGAATTTAATCAACGCAACACTAAGGGAGGTTAATTAACAATGGAGGCTGAAACACCACAGCTAGAGAAACAAGCTAGTTGATACAATAACTCAAGAATGAATGAATTTCTATCTAGAAATTCAAACACGAGAAGCTAAGGAATAACCTTACCAAAATATCAATATATCTAACGTAAATATTAAAGTGGCCGAAATCTCCCTTAAGTAGGTTGAGATTTCGGTTACAACCCATAAAAGAAATAAGAGTCCTTAAAGGATTAAGACTCTTGAAAACAAATAAGAGTCCTTGAAGAAGTAGGACTCTTGAATAACAACTTGCTATCAAGTAACTAATTAATAATAAAGTGGCGGCTAGAAAAGATACTAACTACCAAATCTATGAAGAGTCCTAGTTGCATTAGGACTCTTCTTAACCAACTAACTAACACATGGACAACATGTCCTTTATTATAGCAATATCTTGCTATTACACGGCTGAAATAGTAAATAACAATACTAAAAATAATTAAAGTCTAGAATAGGCTAAAATAGACTTTAATGTGTAAAAAGACTAAAATGCCCTTTTTAGCCACTTTGCTTGTTTGGGCCGTGTTGAACACTTGTAAAACTTAAGAGGTTGATTTGAATGTCTTCCTCCGTATGAAGATTAGCTTCCTCTTTAGTTTTGATACTTCGGATCAATGATGATACTTTGTCCATTGTCATCTTTGCCCTTGATCTTGTGATTGGTCCTTGAAGGTTCTTTAGGGGATCTTTAGAGTAGGGCTGCCCTTGGTATAATCCCTTATCATCCCCTCCCTCTTGAAAAGCAAGATTCGTCCCCGAATCATCTTCATGATCAGCTCCATAGTCTACATCAAAATCAAAAGGAGATAAGTCAGAAACATTAAAAGTAGAATGAACGCCATACTTACCTTTGAGATCTATCTTGTATGCATTATCATTGATCTTTGAAATAATTTGGAATGGTCCATCTCCTCTTGGATGTAATTTACTTTGTCTTTCCTTTGGAAATCTATCTTTCCTAAGATGTAACCAAACCCAATCTCCAACTTCAAAACAAAGTTGCTTTCGGCCTTTGTTGACATGTGTTGAAGTTTGTGCATTTTTCTTCTTTATGCTTTCGGAAACATGTTGATGTAGTTGTTGTATATATTCTGCCCTAGAATCACCTTCTACATTATAATACTCATCAACAGGTAAAGAAATTAGATCCAACGGGGTTAAGGGGTTAAAGCCATAAACAACTTCAAATGGAGAATTATTTGTAGTAGAATGTAAAGTTCTATTATACGCAAATTCAGCAATAGGTAAACATTCTTCCCACCTTTTTAATTTCTTTGAAATTAAAGCTCTAAGTAACACCCCCTAAAGTTCTATTTGTTACCTCAGTTTGGCCATCGGTTTGGGGATGGCTAGAAGTTGAAAATAGCAATTTAGTCCCCAACTTACTCCATAATGTCTTCCAAAAGTAACTCAAGAACTTTACGTCCCTATCACTGACTATGGTTCTCGGAATCCCATGAAGCCGCACCACCTCTTTTAGGAATAAATCCGCAACATGACTTGCATCGTTTGTTTTCCTACAAGGAATAAAGTGCGACATTTTAGAAAAACGATCTACGACAACCAAGATACTATCATTACCTCTTTGAGATCTCGGCAAGCCTAAAATAAAATCCATGGATAAGTCAATCCAAGGTGAATATGGAATGGGTAAAGGCATGTATAATCCATGAGCTTTGCTTGTATTTTTAGCCTGTTTACATTTAATGCAAAGTTCACATATTTTTCTAACATCCTGTCTCATTTTAGACCAATAAAAGTGTTCTTGTAAAATATCGAAAGTTTTAATAACACCAAAATGACCCATTAAACCGCCACAATGTGCTTCCCTAACAATTAATTCTCTAATAGAACATGAAGGAATACACAATCTATTGCTTTTAAACAAGAAATCTTCAAACCTAAAAAATGAATTTTGAGCCGAGAGCTCACATTTGGCATACAAATCTGAAAATTCTAAATCATCCTTATATAATGCTTTGATATGATCAAACCCAAGTAATTTAGCATGCATTAAAGAAAGTAAAGTATATCTTCTAGATAGAGCATCGACAACGATGTTTTCTTTACCTTTCTTGTATTTGATGATGCAAGGAAAAGTATCGATAAAGGAAACCCACCTTGCATGTCTTTTATTCAACTTACTTTGGCCTTTAAGATACTTGATTGACTCATGATCGGTATGAATGACAAATTCTCTTGCGATCAAATAGTGTTGCCAAGTCTCCAAGGCTCGAACAAGGCATATAATTCTTTATCATAGGTAGGATAATTAAGCGAAGCATTGCTTAATTTCTCGCTAAAATATGCTAAAGGCTTACCTTGTTGTTGCAAAACAGCCCCTATACCTAAACCTGAAGCATCACATTCAACTTCAAACATTAAATCAAAATTAGGTATAGCTAAAATGGGAGAACAAGTAAGTAATTGTTTCATCTTCTCAAAACATTCCTCTTGCGTCTTGTCCCAAAAGAATGAGACGTCCTTCTTCATTACTTCATTTAATGGGGCAGCCATCGTGCTAAAATCACGAATAAAACGCCTATAAAAGCTTGCTAACCCATAAAACGATCTAACTTGTGTCACACTTGTTGGTCTCGGCCATTCTTGAATGGCTTGAATTTTAACAGGATCAACACAAATACCTTGAGAACTAACTATATAGCCAAGAAAGTTAACCGAATTAGTTCAAAAAACACACTTTTCAAGTTTAGCATATAAGGTTTGTTCTCTTAAAATAGTAAAAACAGCTTTAAGATGTTCTAGATGCTCTTCTAAGCTTTTACTATAAACAAGAATATCATCGAAATAAACTACAACAAATTTGCCAAAACAGTGTCTAAATATGTAGTTCATCAATCTCATGAAAGTACTAGGTGCATTAGTAAGACCAAAAGGCATAACAATCCATTCATATAATCCATATTTAGTCTTAAAAGCGGTTTTCCATTCATCACCTTCTTTCATTCTAATTTGGTGATAGCCTTGAGTTAAATCAATTTTTGAAAATATTAAAGCGCCACTTAACTCATCTAGCATATCATCGAGGAATCGGATGTCTATATTTAATAGTTATTTTATTAATATCACGACAATCCGTACATAAACTGAAAGTCCCTTCTCTTTTAGGTACTAAAATTACAGGACTAGCACAAGGACTTAAAGATTCTCTTACCTGCTCCTTTTCAAGGAGTAAATCGACTTGCCTTTGTATTTCTCGGATCTCATCCGGATTGGCTCGGTAGCCAGCCCGGTTTGGCAAACTTGCTCCCGGAATGAAGTCGATTTGATGTTCGATTCCTCGAATTGGAGGCAGCCCCCTCGGCAATTCCTTGGGAAATACGTCTTGGAATTCCTTTAAAAGATCAAAAGCAAGACTAGGAAGAGAAGAAGATGTTAGATCAAAAGAAAAATCATTAGAAAGGAGAGACCTTTCGGTTTCTCTAAATACCAACAAAACAAGTGGTTGTTTTGCACGTATTGCCCTATCTACCTTTCCCGGGTTGATAAACAAACACTCTTTTCTCTCTTTGGAGGAACTTTCCTTTTGTCTCACTAAGCTCACGGCTTTTACCTCATTTTTCCTCTTGGTTTTTACCTCAAGGTTCGGATCACTCGGCTTTTTCCACTCACTCTCTTTTCTTTGCTTTTCTCTCTTCTCTCTATTGATGGCCATTTGTTTATGTATCTCACAAGCTGCATTTAAAGATAAAGGAATTAGTGTAAACTTTAAATCATCCTTTTCGATCATATTGCCATGGCCTTCCCAAAATTATGTGACTTGCAGTCATCGGGACCACATCACATAAAACTGAGTCCTTATATCTCCCTATCTCGAACTCTATCTCAACTTGCTTATCCACCTTGATTTCACCATTATTATTGAACCACGATAATTTATAAGGCATAGGATGTACCTTACAAGGTAAATCAAGTGCGGAAACCATATCATAAGAGCAAACGTTAGTACAACTTCCATTATCAATAATTACTAAAACAGACTTGCCTTTAACCTCGCATTTGATTTGGAAGAGATTACTTCTATGTTGGTGAAGATCATCCAAAGGTTGAGAATGAAGAAGTTTCCGTGTAACCAAAATCTGACCACTACCCGAATCTTCAACAAAATTGTCGGTTTCTTCTTCCAAATTGGTTGTCTCGGATTCCTCATCACTTACCCACGATCCATCGTCCAACGTTATCATGGTATTCTTGTTGGGGAAGTCCCTAGCAATATGTCCTTTGCCCCTACATTTAAAGCATTCACGAGGCACAAATGGATTTGAATTTACCTTTGTATTGCCCGGATTTGATGGGTTTTGAGACCTTGCTGCCCCAAACTATCCCGGGGCTGTTTTTCCCTCATAAAATACCTCTTTGCCCTTGCTTTGGCTCGGCAAAACAGTAGAAAATTGCTGAGTTGAATTCGGCTTCCTCCAAGCTTGGAAAGTTGCCGGTTTTGCATTTAAACTCTTTTCCTTTTGTTGCCTTTCAATTTGCTCAGCATAATATAACATGGAAGTAATATTATCAAGGTTAGCACGTTCTACCTTTGTCCGGATTTTGTCATTTAGGCCAGCCAAGAACCAAGCCATTGTTGCCTCATCACCTTTACAAATATCGGCGCGAATCATTGCAATTTCCATGGCTTTGTAGTATTCATCGACGGATTTGTCGCCTTGCTTTAATCTTTGTAGACGGTTGTAAAGTTCCCTTAAGTAATTCAAAGGAACAAAACGTCGCTTCATAACCGTTTTCATTTCAACCCAAGTGGAAATTTCCGGTTGTTCCACTTTTGCCCTTGTTTCGGATTCTTTGTCCCACCAAATGGATGCATGTCCATAAAACTCCATGGCTGCTAAATTCACTTTCTTTTCTTCCGAATAGTTATGAACAGCAAAAACATGGTTAATTTTACGAATCCAATCTAAAAATAACTCGGGATCATTCGTACCTTCAAAAGGGGGAATCTTGGTCTTGATGGAACCAAGATTTGTGTCAATTTGCTGAATATAGTCCCCTCTTCTCGGTTGATATACCGGATTGTTGATAATCCGATTTGCTTGAATTGCCGGATTTACCACATTGACTCTCGGCAACTGTGGCGCCCTTGGTGGTTCCATGTTCTCAACCCTTTGATTATGATTCTCGGCATTGTCTTGAGGAAGACGTTGCTGATTATCAATTTGTTGAACATGTTGATTTGTCTCGGCAATTTGGCCTTGTAACGAATCAATTTTACTTGTCATGGCAGCCATGTTTTGTTAGTAGTGCCCTAGGACCATTAGCACATGTTGTGCGTTTTATTATCTTTTGAGCATGTAATTGAATAGTTAATTACGCTTTTGATTATCAAATGTGTGATTTGATAGTAAAACTCATTAGCTTATGTAATTACTATTCTAGAAGTCCCTAGTTTTATGTAATGCTTATTTACTATGAAATAAAACTAGTATGATTGTTGATTGATGATCTTGTTTTACTGATCATGTGTAATGGATACAAATCACATCATAGATGCAATATATAGGGATACATTGTATCGACGTGATCCGCTTTGAGAAGTAATACTTCATGGTCTTAAGTCATAAGTATTACTTCGTCAATACTATTTTAGAATCCTTAGACCTTATGTCTTCATTGATTCTAGTATGAATGGAGCCACGTTTTGACTCAGTCGGACGTTACTTGTAACAGAGTAATCAATACGACTGATGATCGGATGTAGTGTCCTATCATAGCTTGAATGTGAGAGACATTGTAAGGAATTTGTCCCTCTCTATTATTAGAGAGAGATATCCATGGGCCCCTCGATAGGGAAAGACTGCTTTAAATGCATGGTCAGTGCTCAAATGTATTTGATAAAGTTGTTATCAAATGCTATTTGTCGAAACAATCTACCCGAGATCGAGCATAAATACAATTAAGCTTAATAAGGGTGACGACCACCATGCCTTATGCTTAATTAGGATATCGCGAGACAAAGGGATTAAATAGTGGATTGACAATAGGTTCCGTTGTAAATTCATTCACCTCGGGTAGTCACAATGTCCCTGCTAGGGGCCGCTAGTGACTTATGAACTCACACTACTACTAAGTGTGTTTTCATTGCCATTGTGATATGAACCTACGTGGTCACACGCATAGACGAGCTAACAAGCTTTTCATGTCCGCATTCAATGAATCTAGAATGTGTCTAGGTTCATTGTATCCGACATTTGTTTTTCCCGAAAATAATAAAGTGTTTATTATTAGAGATAAGGGCAATTTTGGTATTTAACTAAAGTCGGGATTAAGTGGGAGTTGTTAACCGATAAAGACTCCCACTACCAGCTAGGTCTAGGGGACGTGGGAGTCGAGTCTCCCAGCACGAGAGAAGTTGAGTAGACGTGGGAGTTGTTCCGGGAACAAACTCCCACACTCTATATAACATCTCTTAGCCGAAACCCTAGGTAACTAAGTCATTCAACTAAATTAAACAAGTAACTCGAAATCGATTTCGGATTTCTTAGCCTCTCCCTTTTTCTCTCTAAATTCCCGAACTTCGAAAGACGAAGATCTAGCAATCACTGCTTGTTTCGTCGCGTGGATACCGGTAGAGGGAAATTCGCAAAGGGAATTCCGTTGGTGAAAAGAAACTTGATCAAGAAACGTCATCTTCCATTCAAGAAGTAGCTTCTGAATCCGAAAACATGTAAGTTTTTATCGCTGCTTTTCGGTTCGGTTTCGTATGAGCGGATCCTTCAGTGGGAGGATCCATGGGTGTTTGGAACGAAGTTTCCGCCCATGAATCCCTTCATGTTTCTCGTCATATCTTCTATCATTTTGTACATCTTTTCTTGATCAAAGGTTTCACCTTTCTTTGATGGAGATCTTTCAAAAGACATTGTTATAAGATAAGAAAAACAAAAGAAAACACTCAAAAACGTTAGATAGCAAAGAAAGATTCACTCTTTATTCCAACACCGCTCGTATAGAACTTCAAACTCTAGATTTAAAGAATGGGTTCCTAACTTGTTGCGTTGACACAAGGCTGAAAAATAAGGAAAGAAATCCTATCTTTGACCTAAACAAAAAGCTTTAGAAAGAAAAAGATGAAGAAACGAAATCTTAATCGAGAAAAGAAACCGGTTCTTGATGATCTTGATCTTCTTGATGTTCTTGTTTGCTTGAATTTTCCCTTGATCTTGACCGAATTTATCAAGTAGTGAGGCTCTATCGCTTTCAATACTTGATATATGGTATGTATTTCGGCTCAAAATGGCAAGGAGGAACGTTTGCCAATTCTTGGACGAGGCTATATCGCTTTCGTTGGTCAAGAAGTTTGCTTTTGGCTTTATAGTTCACTATTCAATCTATACTAACTCGGCTGCCAATTTCTTTACACCGAGAGGCTTTTTCTTTTTGACAATCGGCTGCCAATATTGCATATAATGCCGCGGCTTTTTTCTATTTTGTTTTGGTCAATTTCCGCAAACAAGAAAAAAAAATTTGTGCGTAGGGTACACCGGGAATTGGAGAAGAACATTTTGCTCTGATACCACCTGATGAAGAATCGCAAGGTTCGACTTAAGTTTGAGCCCGATCTTTCTTCAATTCTCGAACTAGTTTCTATGGGAATTTAATCAACGCAACACTAAGGGAGGTTAATTAACAATGGAGGCTGAAACACCACAACTAGAGAAACAAGCTAGTTGATACAGTAACTCAAGAATGAATGAATTTCTATCTAGAAGTTCAAACACGAGAAACTAAGGAATAACCTTACCAAAATATCAATATATCTAACGTAAGTATAACAATGGCCGAAATCTCCCTTAAGTAAGGTTGAGATTTCGGTTACAACCCATAAAAGATATAAGAGTCCTTAAAGGATTAAGACTCTTGAAAACAAATAAGAGTCCTTGAAGAAGTAGGACTCTTGAATAACAACTTGCTATCAAGTAACTACCTAACAATAAAGTGGCGGCTAGAAAAGATACTAACTACCAAAACTATGAAGAGTCCTAGTTGCATTAGGACTCTTCTTAACCAACTAACTAACACATGGACAACATGTCCTTTTTAGCCACTTTGCGTGTTTGGGCAGTGTTGAGCACTTGTAAAACTTAAGAGGTTGATTTGAATGTCTTCCTCTACATGAAGATTAGCTTCCTCTTTAGTTTTGATACTTCGGATCAATGATGATACTTTGTCCATTGTCATATTTGCCCTTGATCTTGTGACTGGTCCTTGAAGGTTCTTTAGGGGATCTTTAGAGTAGGGCTGCCCTTGGTATAATCCCTTATCAAGAAGTCTAGGGGACGTGGGAGTTAAAGACTCCCACTGCCAGAAGAGGTGGAGCGGACGTGGGAGTTGTTTTGGAAACAGCCCCTCACTCCCTATATAAACCTCTCTTGGTCGAAACCCTAGGGTTAGACAAATTTTCAGGCGAAATACCAAGAAATCCAGAAAAATGTTTTCTGCCTCCCTTTCTCCCTAATTCCCGAAACTCAGAAAAACGAAGAGCTAGCACTCGCTGCCCGTTTCGTCGCGTGGATACCGATAAGGAGTAATTCCGCCAGAGAAGACTCAAGTTGATCGTTGCTGAGAGCATAAAGACAGAATCTTTAATTCAAGAATCAGATTCTTGAGCCAAGAAACGTAAGTCTTTTTCTTGTATTTTTCGATTCGTTTTGTATGAGCGGATCCTTCAGGGGAGGACTCATGGGTATTTGGAACGAGTTCCGCCTATGAATCCCTTCAGTTAGTTCAAGTGGAATTCAGGTTGATCAGACTGAAATAGAGTCAATTGTGAGCTGGCCGAGTCCAACAAATGCAACACAAGTCCGATCATTCTATGGTCTAACAAATGCAACGTTGGAAGAGAATTTGTTGTCCACACAGATCATGAATCAATCAAGTACCTTAAAGGTCAAAGTAAGTTAAACAAGAGACATGCAAAGTGGGTTTCCTTTATTGATAGCTTTCCCTATGTGATCAAATACAAGAAAGGTAAGGAAAACATTGTTGCGGATGCTTTATCTAGAAGATATACTTTACTTTCCTTTATTCATGCTAAATTACTTGGTTTTGAACATTTAAAAGCATTGTATAAGGAAGATAATGATTTTTCAGATTTGTTTTTGGCTTGTGATGTTTCGGCTGAAAAAGACTTTTACAAATTTGAAGGTTTCTTGTTTAAAGGCAATAAATTATGTGTTCCCTCTTGTTCTATTAGGGATTTGATTGTTAGAGAAGCACATAGTGGCGGATTAATGGGGCATTTTGGTGTTTTTAAAAATTTAAATATTTTACAAGAACACTTTTATTGGCCTAAGATGAAAAGAGATGTGAGGAAAATTTGTGAACTTTGTGTTAAGTGCAAACAGGCAAAAAGCACATCAAAAGCTCACGGATTACTCATGCTTTTACCAATACCCTCTTCACCTTGGATTGATCTTTCAATGGATTTTATTCTAGGATTACCAACATCCATGAGAGGTAATGATAGTATAATGGTTGTTGTTGATAGATTTTCTAAGATGGCTCACTTTATTCCTTGTAGGAAAACTAATGATGCAAGCCATGTTGCGGATCTATTCTTCAAAGAGGTCATTCGGCTACATGGTGGTCCAAAAAAAATCATAAGTGATAGGGATGTAAAATTCCTAAGTTATTTTTGGAAGACCTTATAGAGTAAGTTGTGGAGTAGGTTACTGTTTTCTACTTCAAGCCATCCTCAGACCGATGGCCAAACAGAGGTAACCAATAGAACTTTAGGGGTTCTACTTAGAGCACTAATTCAAAAGATTTTAAAAGGGTGGGAAGAATGTTTACCTATTGCTGAATTTTCATATAATCGTACATTACATTCAACTACTAATAATTCACCTTTTGAAGTTGTTTACGGTTTTAATCCCTAACCCCTTTAGATCTAATCCCTCTTCCTATTGATGAGTACTATAATATAGAAGGTGATTCAAGGGCTGATTTTGTCCAACGAATACATCATGAAGTTGCCGCCAACATCAAGAAGAAGAATGATCAAGTTGCACTCAAAACCAACAAAGGCAGAAAGAAAGTTACATTTGAAGTTGGTGATTGGGTTTGGTTACACTTTAGGAAAGATAGATTTCCTAAAGAAAGAAAGATGAAGTTACACCCTCGCGGAGATGGACATTTTCAAGTAGCTGCAAGAATTAATGATAATGCATACAAAATCAACTTGGAAAGTAAGTATGGTGTACACTCTACTTTTAATGTTGCTGATTTATCTCCTTTTGATATTGGTTCAGTATACGTTGATAAAGATGATGATTCGTGGTCGAATCCTTTTCAAGAGGGAGGGGATGATGCGGGACTATCCACTTATATCAAACACCCTTTATCCAACATACAAGGTCCAACGACTATAGCAAGAGCTAAGAAAGTAGATCAAGACATCTCTGCATTGATCCGAGAATGGAAGACTAAAGAAGAAGCTAATCTACATCTAGAAGATGATATTGAAGTTCAACTCTTGATATACAATTCGGCCCAAACACGAATAAAGGCTAGTAGGGGTATTTTAGTCATTTGTACATTAAAGTCTATTTTAGACTTTAATATATATTTCAGCTAAATTTGTTATGTTAGTTATTATTTTAGGCGCATATACCAAGTGTTGCTATAATATAATAAAGGACATGTTGTCCATGTGTTAGTTATTAAGAGTCCTAATTCTTCAAGGACTCTTCATATGTTTGGTAGTTTTATCTAGAACTATCTAGAATAGCCGCCTAGAATAGTATGTGCAAGATAATAGGACATGTCGTGCATTATCTTAGGCTAGTGTTATACTTGATATCAAGTTTGTTATGAAGACTCGTAATTCTTCAAGGACTCTTCCTTTTATTTTGCTTGGAACAGAAATCCATCTCTATTTAAGATAGATTTC
Organism: Vinca minor; assembly: GCA_026122235.1. NCBI lineage: Eukaryota > Viridiplantae > Streptophyta > Magnoliopsida > Gentianales > Apocynaceae > Vinca > Vinca minor. The sequence continues at coordinate 2,830,965 of JAOCZM010000285.1, read as the reverse complement.
GGCCAACATATTACTTAGACTTTATACATTGATATTTTAATTAAGGTTATTCCTTAGATACTTGTTTATGAACTTCTGTTAGAACTTCATATTCTTTTAGTTACTGTATCAACTAGTTAGTTTCTCTAGTTGTGGTGTTTATGCCTCCATTGATACTTAGCCTTCTTTAGAGTTGTATTGAGTATATTCCCTTAGAAACTATTTCGAGATAGAGAAAGATCTGCTAAAAGCCGAACCTTGATATAAAACATCACGGTTTCGCATCAAGCTGATTCAAGTTTCATATTAAAGATAAGAGGCATATCTACAACTTTCATGAAGATCACGAGATCAGATTCTGCCTTATTGATATCCGAAATCGTCGTGCAAGTTGGCACAATAAGCTGTCCAGAATTGGGGCGAATTTACAAGGACCCTTCATGTGTTTAGATAATGGTTACGTAGTTAGTTATCTAATAGTTGTAAAGTCATGATCCGTCAAGGACTCTTCATGTGTACTAATTTCAGCCATGATCTTTAGTGGTAGCTGGATAATAGGACCCATGTTGTCCATTATCTTAGATAGTGTTTTACTTGATAGGAAGTTTGTTGTTCAAGAGTCCTACTTCTTCAAGGAATCTTCCTTTCTAGGCTAGTAGCCGAAATCATCTCTATTTAAAGAGGATTTCGGCCACCGTTGTAAGGACGTTAGATATAATGATATTTTGGTAAGGTTATTCCTTAGCTCCTCGTGTATGAACTTCTTTTAAGAATTCATTCATTCTTTGAGTTACTGTATCAACAAGATTTAGTTTCTCTTGTTGTGGTGTTTCAGCCTCCATCGATAATTAGCCATCCTTAGCGCTATGTTGATTATATTCCCCTAGAAACTAGTTCGAGAATTATGGAAAGATTGGGCACAATTAAAAGTTGAACCTTTTGGTACTTTGTACCTTTCAGTTCTTCATCAGGTGGTATCAGAGAAAAAAGTTCATCTCATTCTTGGTGTACCTTTTATTGCTTTTCATAATTTTTTATTGTTTGCTAAAATTGACAAAAAAAAAAAAAAATTAATACGAAAAACCCGACGGTGTAAAGAAATTGACAACCGTGTTTATAAATTGAATAGAGAACTATAAAGCCAAAAGCAAACTTCTTGCAAACGAAAGCGTAGGAGCCTCGTCCAAGAATTGGCAAACGTTCCCCCTTTTATTTTTGAGCCGTGTTCTATATAATCAAAATACATCAAGAACTGAAAGCGTAGGAGCCCTACTCTTGATAATTTCGCCCAAGAAGAAGGGAAAATTCAAAGAAAGTCAAGAACTCCAAGAAACAAGAAGATCAAGAAAGTAAAGATTGGATTTTTATTCATGATTAGGATTTCGGTTTTAATTTTTTCTCAAGATTCATCTTCTTTCTTTCTTTAAGCTTTTCGTTTAGGTCAAAGATAGGATTTCTTTCCTTTATTTTTCAGCTTTGTATCAACGCAACACGTTAGGAACCTTTTCATTCATCTAGAGTTTGAAGTTCTGTTACGAATAGTGTTGGAATAACGAGTGATTTTTTCTTTGATATCTAACAGTTTGTGTGTTTTCTTGAAAGTATAAAATGTCTCAACAGATTTTTGCTACTGTTCATCCGAGCCAACACAAGGAAAAAGAGGCTCAAAGGGTGACAAATTCAGCCACGGCTTCAATTTCGAGGGTAAATTCGACTCCTAACCTTGCTATAGAATGCTTTAATTGTAGAGAAAAGGGGCATATGGTTCGAGATTGCCCAAATGAAAATATTATGAATATATTGGATGTTGGAACATGGACTAGTGACGATGAATTCGAGAGGGCTGTTTTGGTTGAAGAAATCGAGACCTTAGAAGAACTTCCGGAATATGGAAATCACTTTTTGGTTACAATGAATCTTGATCATTCACAACCATTGGATGATGTTCATCAACAAAGAAGCAACCTATTCCAAACTAAGTGCAACGTTAAAGACAAGCTTTGTTTATTAATTATTGATAATGGGAGTTGTACTAACATTTGTTCTTATGATATGGTTTCCGCACTTGATTTACCATGTAAGGCACATCCTATGCCTTATAAGCTATCTTGATTGAATAATAGTGGTGAGATGAAGGTGGATAAACAAGTGGAAATTGAGTTTGAAATTGAAAGATTCAAGGATAAGGTTTTATGTGATGTGGTTCCGATGACCGCAAGTCACATAATTTTAGGAAGACCATGGCAATACGATCGTAGTGCCAATTATATGGGAAGAGAGAATGTATATAAGGTTACAAAGGATAAAATCAACTTTACTTTGACTCATTTGTCTCCGATTTAAGCTTGTGAGGTACATAAAAAAAATGAACGAGAATAGAGAGAAAAGAATGAGAGCGAGTTGAAAAAGTAGTGATACGGTACCAACCTCGAGGCTGCCCAAGACAAAGGAGCGCATACATTACGAGGATTAGGACAAGGGACGTGAAGCAACTATCTACATCATTTACCCGAGTTTTAAAGTATAAAGATGATGCTAAGTTACTGCTACGAATGTTGTACAATGACACCTCTTAAGTTCGCAAGTGTACAATTAGGCCCTATCAAGCAAAGAGGCTAAGAAGGGCATTTTAGTAATCTTACAAATTGATGGACACTTTGTGAAAGTTTGTTCTAATGATCATAACTTTCGATCTATGTATCCAATGGACCTGATTCCAGTTGCATATTATAGTTAAGTGGCAGATCTACAACTTGTATGAAGACCACAAGATCAGATTCTTCCAGCTTGGTGTCCTAAACCGTCGCGCAACCTGATCCAACAATCTGTCCAGAATTAGGACGAAATTAAAAGGCATTTTATTTAGTCTTTGTACAATTAAAGTCTATGCTAGACTTTAATTATTTTACAGACTTTGTTATTTACTTTATTTAGAGTATTTAGGTGTGTATAGCAAGTAGTTGCCATAATAAAAGACATGTGGTCCATTGTTGGTTATCTAGTTGTTAAGAATCCCACATCTATTAGGACTCTTCACCTAGTTATTTTTCCGCTTTGTTAGTTGTTATTGCCTCCTATAACCAAGAGAATAGGACATGTTGTCTATTATCTTGTTTAGGTAGTTTACTTGATAGCAAGTTGTTTTCCAAGAGTCCTACTTCTTCAAGCACTCTTCTTTTATTGGTTAATTGTAACCGAAATCTCTCTATTTCAGAGTGATTTCGGCTCCCTTAATATTTACGTTAGATATATTGATATTTTGGTAAGGTTATTCCTTAGCTTCTCGTGTTTGAACTTCTATGTAGAATTAATTCATTCTTGAGTTACTGTATCAACAAGTTTAGTTTCTTTTGTTGTGGTGTTTCAGCCTCCATCGATAATTAGCCTTCCTTAGCGTTGTGTTGATTATATTCCCTATAAACTAGTTCGAGAATTAGAGAAAGATCGGGCTCAACTAAAAGTCGAACTCTTTGGTACCTAGTACCATTCGTTCTTCATCAGGTGGTATCAGAGCAAAAGGTTCTTCTCAATTCCCGGTGTACCCTACGCAAATTTTTTTTTTCTTGTTTCCTTGATTGACAAAAAGGACAAAAAAAAACTCACGGCATATATATTAAAAGAGCAGCCGATTCAAAAGCATTTTGGTGTAAAGAAATTGGCAGCCAAGTATTGATTAGAATAGAGAACTATAAAGCCATTAGCAAACTTCTTGCAAACGAAAGCGTAGAGACTCGTCCAAGAATTGGCAAACGTTCCCCCTTTTGTTTTGAGCCATATTCAATAATCAAATACATTAAGTGTTGAAAGCGTTAGAGCCTCAATACTTGATACCATTCGGCCAAGGTCAAGGGAAAATTTAAGAAAGTAAGTTTACTGTTCATGTTACTGTTCATCTGAATCAAGAACATCAAAGTAACAATCAAAGTAAGTTTACTGTTCACGTTACTGTTCACCCGAATCAAGAAAGACAAGAACTGGTTTCCATTCTCGATTAGGATTTTGTTTCTTCATCTTTTTCTTTCTAAAGCTTTTCGTTTAGGTCAAGGATAGGATTTCTTTCCTTATTTTTTCAGCTTTGTGTCAACGCAACAAGTTAGGAACCCATTCTTTAATCTAGAGTTTGAAGTTCTATACAAGCGGTGTTGGAATAAAGAGTGAATCTTTCTTTGCTATCTAACGTTTTTGTGTATTTTTCTTGAATTATAAGGATTTCTTCAGGGATCTCCATCAAAGAAAGGTGAAGCCTTTGATCCGGAAAATTTTATAAGATGATGACGGATATGGCGGGACAGATGGCTGATTTAAGGGGAGAAGTGGCGGAGATGAAACTTCAAAATCAGCAACACCTTGATCAAGGCAATACCGAGAATGATCAACAAGGGGTTGAAGATATGGAACCGCCAAGAGTGATACAATTGCTGAGGGAAAATATGGCAAATCCGGCAATTCAACAAAATCGGATTATCAACAATCCGTCATATCAGCAGAGAAAAGGTGACTATATTCAGCGGAATGACAATAATCTTGGTTCGATCAAGACAAAAATTCCATCTTTTGAAGGTACAAATGATCCCGAATAATTTTTAGATTGGATTTGTAAAATTAACCATGTTTTTGCTGTCCATAATTATTCCGAGAAAAAGAAAGTGCAATTGGCAGCCATGGAATTTTGCGGATATGCTTCTATTTGGTGGGATAGAGAAGTCAAAACAAGGTTAGAGTTGTGCAACGAGAAGTTGATACATGGGATGGGATGAAAGCGGTTATGACGCAACGTTTTGTAAGAAAGCAACAAGAAAAGAGTTCAAGGACCAAAATGGCAACTTTCCAAGCCGGGGAGAAGCCAAATTTGTCCCTGAATTTTTCCACTGTTTTGCCAAGCCAAAGCAAGGGTAAATAGGTCATAAATGGTGCAAAAACAGCCACAGGTCAGTTTGAGGCAGCAAGGTCACAAAATCCAACCAATTCGGTCAATACGAGGGTAAATTCTACTCCAAATCTTGTTCGGGAATGCTTTAAATGTAGGGGCAAAGGACACTTTTCTATGGACTACCCTAACAAGAGTATAATGATAAAATTGGATGATGGATCGAGGATAAGTGAAGAAGAAGCTGAAAGGGCTGTTTTAGAGGAGAAAAAAGAGCGAGAGAGAAAAGAAACGAGTGATCCTACCCATGAGGTAAAATTCGAGGGAAAAAAGGATACAAAAGCCGTGAGCTTAGTGAGAAAAAAGTCAAGCTCACAAAAAGAGACAAAAGAGTGTTTATTCATTAATCCCGGAAAGGTAGATAAGGCAATTCAAGCAAAACAACTTGTTGTTTTTTTCGATTTGAAAGGAACCGTAAGGAACCTTTTTACTAACACCTTTTCTTTTAACATAACATCTTTTTCTACATCTAGTCTTGCTATTTTTCAGAAGTTTCATGAAGTCTTCCATAAGGAGTTTCCGAGAAGGTTGCTTATTAGCCTTCAAAATCGTGAAAGGTATAAACCATCTTCGGTTAAAAATCAGAAAATTCGAAACCAATGTGAGTTAATTCGTGCAAGAAAGAAGGCAAGTAAGTCTTTAAATGCTTATGTTAATCCGGTAAATATGGTACTAAAGCATGAGGGGACTTTTAGAATATATACGGATAGTCTAAATATTAATCACATAACTTTTAAGTATAGACATCTGATTTCTTGCTTTGGTAATATATTTATTTATAGTGAAAACCGAGAGATTTTTAGTAAACATCTTAGGGCTGTTTTTTCTATTATAAATACACAAACCATGGATGCTAAGATGGAAAAGTATGTTCATTACACTCATTCTATTAACCTTCTTAGTTGCATCATGAGTTTTCAAGGAATTAAAGTTGAACCGGCAGAAGTTAGGAAATTTAGGAATGGCCGAACACAACTAGTTCAAATCGAATTCATTCACCATTTGAGTTGACAAGCTTTTGTAAGCGTTTTGTTCGTGATCTTATCAAGCTTGCTGCCACAATGGAGAAAAGAGAGAAACAATTCTTTTGGGACAACCGCCATAAAATCTCTTTACAAGGTAAGTACGATGGACATTCTACTTTCTATATTTCTAACTTGCTCCCTTTTGCAAATTTTTCAGATTATGTGGCTGATCGTGATGATGATTCGAGGAAGAATCAGGCTTTGCAAAGGGGAGGGGATGATACGGTACCAACCTCGAGGCTGCCCAAGACTAATTTTAAAGGTAATTTCGTACCAAAGCAAGAAGGGAGTTATGTTTCTTACACTAATTCTATTAACCTTCTAATTTACATTGTGAGTTCTCCGGTATAAAAGTTGATCCGGCAAAAGTTAATGCAATTGTGGAATGGCCGGAACCAACTCGTACAATTCAAGTTTGTTCATCATGTGAGATGGAAAGCTCTTTTAAAGGTTTTGTTCGTGCTTTTAGCAAGCTTACTGCCCCATTAGATATACCTTTCTTTTGGGACAGCCGCAAGAAAATCTCTTTTGGTAAGTACGGTGAACATTCTACTTTCTATTTGATGCGGGTCCATCCACTTATATCAAACATCCTTTATCCAACATACAAGGTCCAATGACTAGAGCAAGAGCTAGGAAAGTATATCAAGACATCTCTCTGCATTGATCCGAAAGTGGAAGACTAAAGAGGAAGCTAATCTACATCTAGAAGATGATATTCAAGTTCAACTCTTAAGTCTACAAGATATTCAATTCGGCCCAAACAAGCAAAGTGGCTAAAAAGGGCATTTTAGTCTTTTGTACATTAAAGTCTATTCTAGACTTTAATTATTTTCAGCAATGTTATTTACTTTATTCTAGCCATGTCTAGCAAGCATTTTCTATAATAAAGGACATGTTGTCCATAGTTGGTTATCTAGTTGTTAAGAGTCCCACATCTATTAGGACTCTTCACCTAGTTAGTTAATTTTCAGCTTTGTTAGTTATTTTAACCACCTTGATGCAAGATAATAGGACATGTTGTCTATTATCTTGTTTAAGTGTTTTACTTGATAGCAAGTTGTTTTCCAAGAGTCATACTTCTTCAATGACTCTTCTTGTTTTTGAGTTTCTAGCTGAAATCATATCTATTTATGCATGATTTCGGCCAACTATGTAATGACGTTAGATATATTGATATTTTGGTTAAGGTTATTCCTTAGATACATGTTTATGAATTTCCGTTAGAACTTCATATTCTTTGAGTTACTGTATCAACTAGTTAAAGGAACAAACCAAAAGCAAACTTCTTTTGTATAAAGGAATTGGCTCTTGTTCTTGAAAAGCCGCCATTAATATTATCAAATCATGGTAAGGCCTTCCTAATCCGGAGTTCTTGATATCGTGTGGCGAAGAAAAGGGTAAGTCTTTGGTAAAAGGTAAGAAAAGAAATCAAGATTCAAAAAAAATTCAAGATTTTAAAATTTTCGGTACTATTCATGCTACTGTTCATCCGAAATTTTTAAATCAATTTTCAAGAAATCAAGAAGCGTAAAGGTCACATCTTTTTAACGATTACTCTTATATTTCTTTCTTAACTTTTTGTTTAGGTTAAGATAGGAATTCTTTCCCATATTTTTCAGCTTTTCATCAACACAACAAATTAGGAATCTTTAATTCATCTAGAGTTGTAATTCTTGACAAGTATTTTTGGAATATTGAGAGATTTTTTTTCTTTCTATCTAACGGTTTGTGTGTTTTTCTTTGCAAAGACAATGTCTTTTAATGAAGGTTCTTCGCAACAAGGTGCCCTTGGAGGTGACAAACTATTTCAATAATCAATACAACAAACGATGCATCCGTTGATAAAAAAATCGAATGATGTAACGAAAGATTAGAGTATCTTGAAATCAAGAACAAAGCGGACAAAGGGAAAGCCGCAGCAGTTGATATTCAAGATGATGAAGGGTCTCAAGAATCCAATGAACATTCATTGAGAGACAATTTTCGGCAAAAAATTGATAATAATCAATTTCAGCCGAGAGCAATACCAAGAATGGTGGACAATCTAGCCTTTGAACCGAGAGCCAATACTCAAAATCAAAGGTATGATAATAATCTTGGAGAAATTAAGACAAGGATCCCATCTTTCCTCAACTATTTTTAGATTGGACTCGCAAAGTTAACCATGTTTTTTATGTTCACAATTATTCGGAAGAGAAAAATGTTAAATTGGCAACCATGGAGTTTGGAGAGTATGCATCAATTTGGTAGGATAATGAGTCCAATGAACAGATAAGATCGGGACAAAGACAAATTGATTCATGGGATGATATGAAAGTGGTCATGACACGGAGATTTGTACCTCAAAGTTATACTCATGGTTTATACAATAAATTACAAAGATTGAGGCAAGGGACAAAGACCACCGTTGATGAATATTACAAAGAGATGGAGATGGCGATGATTAGATCAAATATTCATGAAGATGATGAAGCTACTTTGGCTCGGTTCTTGGCCGGTTTCAATGACAAAATCCGACCTAAGGTAGAACGTCCTAATATTCATAATCTTATTTCTATGGTTTATTATGCTGAACAGATTGAACGACAGCAAAAAGATAAAAGTGTTAGAGGAATAACCGGGTCACAAACAAGTGCGCAGCGGAATAAAACTTGACCCGCCTCTACCAGGATCTTCCACGAGTAAGAACCTACGACTATAGGATAGTGTTTTACCTTATATTGATGCTAGAATGGCTGAAACTCTTTCAGCGGTATGTTGTCACGAACGGAACACCACAATGCAGGCTCCGTCTCTCCTAGTATCCACTCGATCTTCCGGGGATGGTCTTCTACTGTTTGGTGCTAGCCAACGCCTTGTAGAAGCTTTGAAGACACTCTTCAATGGAGTATGTATTTCAGACCTTTTCAGAAGAACAAGATACAGGATTTCTAACTTCTTTCCTATTAGCAAAAAGCTAGAAAACAAGTCTAGAAATCTATCTTTTCTTTTTCTCTCTAAAACTCACTTTTCTCTCTTCTCTCTAAGCTTCAAAAGCTAGAGAAAAATCTGATTAGAATGATTAGGAAAATCAATATTTTCCTAGTCTATCAAGAGAGAGTGGGGAGAGATTATGGGGAAAGTGGGAGATCATGGAGGAAACCACTCCTCCACTTTCTCCACCACTTCAACCACCATTTGAAAGCTGAAATTATATCCAATAATCCTGCCATAAGGTCGGTCCAAATGGGTTGGTCGGCCCAATCCAATCCCGGTCCGACCTGGCCCGAAGCCCGAAGCCCAATCGAATTGATTGATCCAAATGGGTTGGTCGGCCCAACCCGATTAAGGGCCCGGTCCGAAGCCCGGCCCGGCCCAATCGAATTGGTGCACCTTAGATTAAATGTACTCCAACAAGCCCAATCCAGTTGATCTATAAGTGCGACCCAAGAGGTATCTATGATGTTGGCCGTGACATCATATATCACAAGTAATGAGAGGTATCTAGCAACGCATCATTACCCCCAATTCATAAATATCTGGTGATTTATCATAATCACAACATTTGACATTTGTAGTTAAATCCTTTTGTCCTTGATATCTAGATTGAACACAAGTCATGGAAAAGTCACACTTGTATTGTCCAATCTTTTAGTTTCTTGATTCGCGAGTAGACTAATCAAATGACAACAATATCTCATACTGATTCATTTGTTCATGGCCATGAATTAGTCAGACTCCATCAAGGGGCCCAAGATATCGCTCCTGCTATATAGGAGGGATAAATCCTTTCTGCATCCCACTCATCCTGAACAAGATTCTTGATATACCCAATAAATGCCTTTATTGCTCACCTTGTTACGGATAGCGTTTAACATTATCAAAGCATAACACTAGCCATGCAAGAACTCTTGTGAGACCTCAAGTCGAAGGATCTCATATACAACCCAGTCAAAAAATTTGAGAAACACCGTTGACTATTATATAACAACCCATGGTGTGTTTCTCATGTCGGGTCTGTCCAGTATAATAATGATTCTCTAATCATATATACTCATGTGACGATCCGATATCTTATATCAATCACTACACATACTAGTCTTACGCATTATTATTGTCCTCGCAGATTCCATAATAATGTTCGACTAGGGACGTTTCAGAATAGTATCTCATAACAATTATGAATACTATTCTAAGGACATATTATTTATTTATGTTGTTAAGAACGCAGAAACATAATGAATAATACTGGAATTAATGCCTTTTTATTCATCAAAATGAAAATTACATAAAATACGGTACAATTATAATAAATAATCTCCCACTTGCACTAAAGACCCAAATTACAATAAATGGTCTTTAGGGCATACTAATGACTGTCTCTAAAGATCAGCCCTCCAGATATCGGATACCCATGGAGCTAGTGTGACGATCATGCTGCTGCTGCGACAGTGGCTTCGTCAGTGGATCGGCGACATTGTCTGCCGAATCAACTCTACATATATGCACATCACCTCTCTCTATAATCTCACGGATTATGTGAAATCGCCGTAGTACATGTTTGGACCTCTGGTGAGATCTAGGTTCCTTAGAATGGGAAATAGCCCCATTGTTGTCACAATAGAGGTCTATCGGGTTCGCAATACTAGGAACCACATCGAGGCTCGGAAATAAATTTCCCGATCCAAATCGCCTCCTTAGCTGCTTCACAAGTCGCTATGTACTCGACCTCTGTCGTAGAATCTGCGATGGTTGATTGCTTTGAATCTGCGCCAACTCACAAAGACCTCCATTCAAGTTAAACACATATCCCGATTGCGATAGGAAATCATCTCTGTCGGTTTGGAAACTAGCATCGGTGTAACCACTTACAACGAGCTCATCCGCCCCTCCATAAATCAAGAATGTATCCTTAGTCCTTCGTAAGTACTTGAGGATATTTTTGACTGAGATCCAGTGACGTTCACCGTAATTAGACTGGTATCTGCTCGTAATGCTTAAGGAAAACGAGACATCCCAGGGCGAGTACATAACATGGCATACATGATGGATCCTATAGCGTAAGCATAAGGAATCTCTTTCATGCGTTCTAATTCGGCAGGGCGTTTTTAGAACACCTGTTCCTTCTACGAACAGTACCATGTGCCATAGGACAAAGTCCTTTCTTAGACTCTTGCATGCTAAACCGCTTTAGCACTTGTCTATATATGTACTCGACTTAGGCCAATGAGTCTCCCTGGATCTATCTCTATAGATCTTGACTCCCCGGAATATAGTCGGGCTCGCCTAAGTCTTTCATAGAGAAACACGTACTCAACCAAGCCTTTACAGACTATAAGGTTGGTATGTCGTTTCCAATGAGTAGTATGTCATCTACATACAAAACCAGGAATATAATTGAGCTCCCACAAACCTTTTTGTAAACACAAGGCTCATCCTCAGCTTTTGAAGCTTAGAGAGAAGAGAGAAAAGTGAGTTTTAGAGAGAAAAAGAAAAGATAGATTTCTAGACTTGTTGATGAAGAACCGCAAGGTTCGACTTAAGTTGAGCCCGATCTTTCTTCAATTCTCGAACTAGTTTCTATGGGAATTTAATCAACGCAACACTAAGGGAGGTTAATTAACAATGGAGGCTGAAACACCACAACAAGAGAAACTAACTTGTTGATACAGTAATTCAAGAATGAATGAATTTCTATCTAGAAGTTCAAACACGAGAAGCTAAGGAATAACCTTACCAAAATATCAATATATCTAACGTAAGTATTACAATGGCCGAAATCTCCCTTAAATAAGGTTGAGATTTCGGTTACAACCAATAAAAGAAATAAGAGTCCTTAAAGGATTAAGACTCTTGAAAACAAATAAGAGTCCTTGAAGAAGTAGGACTCTTGAATAACAACTTGCTATCAAGTAACTAACTAATAATAAAGTGGCGGCTAGAATCTCTTCTAACTACCAAATATATGAAGAGTCCTAGTTGCATTAGGACTCTTTATTAACAAACTAACTAACACATGGACAACATGTCATTTATTATAGCAATTACTTGCTATTACACGGCTGAAAGGGAAATAACAATACTTAAAATAATTAAAGTCTAGAATAGTCTAGAATAGGCTAAAATAGACTTTAATATGTAAAAAGACTAAAATGCCCTTTTTAGCCACTTTGCTTCTTTGGGCCGATTTGTATATTCTTGAAAGTTAAGAGGATGACTTTGTCATTATCTTCTAGTTGAAGGTTCACTTCCTCTTTAACTTTAATGTCTAGGATTAGGGCTGCCATATTCTTTAAAGTCTTTATCGATCTTGATCTTGTCATTGGTCCTTGAATGTTGACAAGAGGATCTTTGAAGTAGGGCTGCCCTTGTCTTGGTCTCGTATCATCCCCTCCCCCTTGAAAAGCATGATTCGTCCCCGAATCATCATCGTGATCAGCCACCAAGTCTTCATCAAAATCAAAAGGAGATAAGTCAGAAACCTTAAAAGTAGAATGTACACCATACTCACCTTTTAAATCGATTTTGTATGCATTATCATTGACCCTTGAAACAACTTGGAATGGTCCATCGCCCCTTGGATGTAATTTACTCTTTCTTTCATGTGGGAAACGATCTTTCCGAAGATGTAACCAAACCCAATCACCAATATCAAAGGAAATGTGCTTGCGGCCCTTGTTGGCTTTATTTGCCATTTGTTGATTCCTTTTCTTGATATTCTCGGCTACTTGTTGATGTAATCTTTGTATTTAATCAGCTCTAGAATCACCTTCTATATTATAATACTCATCAACAGGTAAAGGAGTTAAATCCAACGGGGTTAAGGGATTAAAACCATAAACAACTTCAAACGGAGAATTATTTGTAGTAGAATGTAGAGTTCTATTATATGCAAATTCAGCAATAGGTAAACATTCTTCCCATCCTTTTAAGTTCTTTTGAATTAAAGCACGAAGTAAGACCCCTACAGTTCTATTTGTTACCTCAGTTTGGCCGTCGGTTTGAGGATGACTAGATGTGGAAAATAGCAATTTAGTCCCCAATTTATTCCATAATGTCTTCCAAAAGTAACTTAAGAACTTTACGTCCCTATCACTTACTATTGTTCTCGGAATTCCATGAAGCCGCACTACTTCTTTTAGGAATAAATCTGCCACATGACTTGCATCGTTTGTTTTCCTACAAGGAACAAAATGAGACATTTTAGAAAAACGATCTACTGACTGACCATGATACTATCATTACCTCTTTGAGATCTCGGTAATCCTAAGATGAAATCCATGGATAAGTCAATCCAAGGTGAAGAAGGAACAGGTAAATGCATATATAATCCATGAGCTTTGCTTGTACTTTTAGCTTGTTTACATTTGAAGCAAAGTTCACATATTTTCCTAACATCCCTTTTCATTTTAGGCCAATAAAAGTGTTCATGTAAAATATCTAAAGTTTTAACAACACCAAAATGACCCATTAAACCGCCACAATGTGCTTCCCTAACAATTAACTCTCTAATAGAACATGAAGGAATACACAATCTATTGTTTTTAAACAAGAAATCTTCAAATCTATAATATGAATTTTGAGCCGAGAGCTCACATTGAGCATATAAATCTGAAAATTCTAAATCATCCTTATATAATGTTTTGATATGATCAAACCCAAGTAATTTAGCATGCATTAAAGAAAGTAAAGTATATCTTCTAGAGAGAGCATCGGCAACGATGTTTTCTTTACCTTTCTTGTATTTGATGATGTAAGGAAAAGTATCGATAAAGGAAACCCACCTTGCATGTCTTTTATTCAACTTACTTTGGCCTTTAAGATGCTTGATTGATTCGTGATCGGTATGAATGACAAATTCTCTTGCGATCAAATAGTGTTGCCAAGTCTCCAAGGCTCGAACAATGGCATATAGTTCTTTATCATAAGTAGGATAATTAAGCGAAGCATTGCTTAATTTCTCGCTAAAATATGCTAAAGGCTTACCTTGTTGTTGCAAAACAGCCCCTATACCTAAACCTGAAGCATCACATTCAACTTCAAACATTAAATCAAAATTAGGTATAGCTAAAATGGGAGAACAAGTAAGTATGATACGGGACCATCTACAAAGATACATCATCCTTTACAAAGGATCCATAGACCAATGACTAGATCAAGAACAAGACAAAGGAATCAAGAACTAGCCACATTGGTCCGAGAGTTGAAGTCTAAAGAAGAAGCCAAGCTTCATTTAGAAGATGAAGTACAAGTTCAACTTCTAACTCTTGAAAGCATTCAAATCGGCCCAAACAAGCATTTTGGCTAAAAAGGGTATTTTGGTCTTTTCACATATTAAAGTCTATTCTAGACTATTCTAGACTTTAATTATATTTAGTATTTTTATTTTCCTATTTCTAGCCGTGTAATAGCAAGTATGCTAAATAAAGGACATGTTGTCCATAAGTTAGTTAGTTTGTTATTAAGAGTCCTAATGCAACTAGGACTCTTCATTATTTAGTAGTTATTTCTTTATTATGCCGCCAAGATAATAGGCACATGTCCCTATTATCTTGTTTAGGTAGTTACTTGATAGCAAGTTGTTATTCAAGAGTCCTACTTCTTCAAGGACTCTTATTTCCCTTTTCCTAGTTTGAGTTAGATTGGTTCTCTTGTAACCGAAATACTCTATTTAATAGAGATTTCGGCGACCATGTAACTTAGACTTGATATATTGATATTTTGATTAAGGTTAAACCTTTGATACTTGTTTATGAACTTCCGGTTGAATTTCATAATCCTTTAAGTTACTGTATCAACTAGTTGGTTTATCTAGTTGTGGTGTTTCAACCTCCATTGATACTTAACCTTTCCGGATCGTGTTAAGTATATTCTCCCATAAACCATTCGAGATAGAGAAAGATCTAAATTTCAGCCGAGTCTTGATATAACCCATCAAGATTTCGCATCAAGTGGTATCAGAGCAAAAGGTTGATCTCTATCTTGGTGTACCCTTTACAGTTTTTCTTGAAAATTTTTCTTGTTTGCTTGAGAATAGCCGAAAGATAACACAAAAAATTATACCCTCACGAAAAATCCACCGGAAGTAAAGAAATTGGCAGCCGGGTTAGTACAAAGAAAAAGCCACTCGGATATAAAGAAATTGGCAACCGAGTTATCCCACAAAAGACAAGGATACAATCCAAAAGCAAACTTCCTTCAACAAGGAATTGGCTCTTGTTCCCTCTTCATCTTGAATTAGTCACCATCAAGGTAAAAATATCAAGGTAACATCTTCATACCATAGAAGTTCTTGATCTGTGTGGCCAAGATAAGGGTAAGTCTTGGGTAAGAAGGGAAGAAAGGCTTCAAGAAAAAGCAATTTCAAGAAGAAAGAAAATCAAGAAACATAAAGGTTACATTTTTTTCTTGCTCTTGTTACAATTACACTTATACTTTTTCCCTAGCCTTTTTGTTAAGTCAAGAAAGTACTTCTTGATATATTTTTTTTCAGCCTTCCATCCTTATAACCATTCAATCATTCAAAGTTGGAAGTTCTTGACAAGTATTTTGAGGGATATTGAGAGAATAAAAATCTGATTACTATTCACTGATTACTATTCACTGGGTACTATTCACAGATTACTATTCCCAGATTTTGTGAAAAGATTCAATCTTTAATATCTTTTTCTACTAACGATTTTTGTGTGAATTTTTTCTTTGCAAAGATAATGTCTTTTAATGAAGGTACTTCGGAGCAAGGTGCCATGGAAAGCAATAAACTTTTCAAAGAATCAATGCAACACACAATGAAAGCGGTATTGCAATCCATTGATGACTTAAAAGATCGAATGGATGTTCTTGAAATCAAGAACCATTCGGATAAAGGTAAAAGGGCTGTCCAAGATGATTAAGAAGATCAAGATTCTCAAACATCAATTGATCACAATGCAAGAATCAACCCTCGGCACAATGATGATTTTAAACCGAGAGTTGTCCCCAAGATGATTCCAAATCCGGCCTATGAACAAAGGCAACACCATCAAGATGTAAGGTATGATCCGAGACCTTTTGGTCATGAAGAGAGAATTGAGCCGAGACCATTCCATCATCAAGATTAAAGGTATAATCCAAATCCTCTTTTTAATAATGAACCGTGGCAAAACAATCAAAGGTATGATCCTAGACCCTTTGATCTTGATGAACCGAGACCAAATTATCAAGCTCAAAGGTTTGATAATAATCTTGGTTCAATCAAGACCAAGATTCCTCCCTTTCTTGGTACTAATGATCCTAATTTGTTTTTTTGATTGGACACGAAAAGTTAACCATGTTTTTGATGTCCATAATTATTCCGAAGAGAAAAAGGTTAAGTTAGCTGCCATGGAATTTGGAGACTATGCATCAATTTGGTGGGACCATGAAATCAGTGAGCGGATAAGAACGGATCAAAGACTAATTGATACATGGCATGATATAAAAGCGGTCATGACAAGAAGATTTGTACCTCAAAATTTTAACCGTGAGTTGTACAATCAACTCCAAAGATTGAGGCAAGGAACAAAGACCGTTGATGCATACTACAAAGAAATGGAGATGTCCATGATTAGAGCAAACATTCGGGAAGCTAGTGAAGCTACTTTGGCTCGTTTCTTGGCTGGTCTAAATGACAAAATTAGACCAAAGGTAGAACGTGCTAACCTTACTTCTCTTATTAATATGGTTTATTTTGTTTGAACAAGTTGAGAGGCAGCAAAAAGAGAAGAGTTCAAGGACTTATTCGGCCAATTTCCAATCTTGGAAACGGCCAAATCAGTCCCTAAACAATTCTACTGTTTTGCCGAGCCCAATTAATGCTAAGGGCAGTTTGGGAAATACAAAAGTGGCCACGGCTTCTTTTGGGGCAGCAAGGACATCAAACACTTCAAAACCGACCGATTTGCGAACTAAATCAACTACATCAAATGATCGGGAATGTTTTAAGTGTCAAGGCAAAGGACACTTTGCTCGGGATTGTCCTAATAAAAGTGTCATGATTATGATGGATGATGGAACTTGGGTAAGTGATGAAGAGGAAGCCGAGGACACATTATTGGGAGATGAAGCCGAGGGCAATGGTGAGCCTCCCGCAGATGATGGTAATTTTCTTTTGGTCAATATGCAACTTTTACATTCTCAACCATTAGATAATTTGCATCAACACCGTAGTAATCTTTTTCAAACTAAGTGCACTATTAAAGATAGAACATGTTTGGTTATTATTGATAATGGTAGCTGCACTAACGTTTGCTCTTACGAGATGGAAACCGCTTTAAATTTACCTACGAAAGCACATCCGATGCCATACAAGCTTTCTTGGTTAAACAATAGTGGGGAGATTAAAGTGGATAAACAGGTAGAATTTGACTTCGGCATTGGAAACTTTAAAGATACTGTTTTATGTGATGTGGTACCTATGACCGCAAGTCACATTATTCTGGGAAGACCTTGGCAATATGATAGGTTCGCGGATCATATAGGTCGAAAGAATGTCTACAAGGTTACCAAAGATAACATTCGGTACACATTGCTTCCTATGACATCGAATTAGGTTTGTGAGACTCAAAGACTACTAACCGAGGGTAGAGAAAAAAGAAGGCAAGAGCAAGCATTGATCAAATCACATACCCCTACACAAAAGGAAACATCCGAGGTAAGCAGTAATGAAAAAGCCGAGAGTTTAACAAAGCAAAAGGCATACTCACAAAGAGAAAAGAAAGATTGTTTATTTATCAATTTTGCAAAGGTAGAAAGGGCTTTACGTGCAAATAAACCCCTTGTTTTACTTATTTTTAGAGAAACCGAGAGGTTATCTCTTCTTAATACTTTGAATTTTGATGATTTAACTTCTTTTCTTCCAAGTGTTTGTATTGATGTTTTGAAAGAATTCAAGGAACTTTTTCCAAAGGAGTTGCCGAAAGGTCTACCTCCAATCCGAGGCATCGAACATCAAATCGACTTCATTCCGGGATCAAATCTACCAAATAGGGCAGCCTATAGAGCCAATCCAGATGAGACCCGAGAAATACAAAGGCAAGTCGATTTACTCTTAGAAAAAAGAGCGAGTACGTGAATCTTTAAGTCCTTGTGCTAGTCCGGTTATTTTGGTACCTAAAAGAGAAGGCACTTTCAGATTATGTACGGATTGTCGCGATATTAATAAGATAACTATTAATTATAGACATCCTATACCTCGCTTAGATGATATGCTAGATGAGTTAAGTGGTGCTTTAATCTTTTCTAAAATTGATTTAACTCAAGGCTATCACCAAATTAGAATGAAAGAAGGTGATGAATGGAAAACTGCTTTTAAGACTAAATATGGATTATATGAATGGATTGTAATGCCTTTTGGTCTAAGTAATGCACCCAGTACTTTCATGAGATTAATGAACTACATATTCCGTCATTGTTTTGGTAAATTTGTTGTAGTTTATTTTGATGATATACTTGTATATAGTAAGACCTTAGAAGAGCATGTTGAACATCTTAAGGCTGTTTTTACTATATTAAGGGAACAAACCTTGTATGCCAAGCTTGATAAATGTGTTTTTTGCACTAATTCTATTAACTTCCTTGGATACATTGTTAGTTCAAGTGGAATTCAGGTTGATCCAATCAAAATTGAATCAATTGTGAGCTGGCCGAGGCCAACAAGTGCAACACAAGTGAGATCATTCTATGGTTTGGCAAGCTTTTATAGACGTTTTGTTCGTGATTTTAGCTCAATTGCCGCACCATTAAATGAAGTTGTAAAGAAAGATATCTCGTTCTTTTTGGGATAAGCCGCAAGAAGATAGTTTTAATAAGCTTAAGAAATTACTAACTTCTTCCCCTATTTTATCTTTACCTAATTTTACACTAACTTTTGAAGTTGAATGTGATGCTTCGGGTATAGGTATTGGGGCTGTTTTGCAACAACAATGGAAACCTTTAGCATATTTTAGTGAGAAATTGAGTGGCGCTGCCCTTAATTATCCTACGTATGATAAAGAGTTATACGCTATTGTTCGAGCATTGGAAACATGGCAACACTACTTGGTGGGCCGAGAGTTTGTGATTCACACGGATCATGAATCCATCAAGTATCTCAAGGGACAAAGTAAGTTAAACAAGAGACATGCAAGGTGGGTTTCCTTCATTGATACCTTTCCATATGTGATCAAATACAAGAAAGGTAAGGAAAACGTTGTTGCCGATGCTCTTTCTAGAAGGAAAACAAATGATGCTAGCCATGTTGCGGATCTATTCTTTAAAGACATCATTCGGCTACATGGTGTTCCAAAAACAATAGTAAGTGATAGGGATGTCAAATTCCTAAGTTATTTTTGGAAGACCTTATGGAGCAAATTGGGAACAAAACTTTTGTTTTCTACTTCCAGCCATCCACAAACCGATAGCCAACTGAGGTAACAAATAGAACTTTAGGGGCTCTACTTAGGGCACTTATTCAAAAGAACTTGAAAAAGTGGGAAGAATGTTTACCTATAGCTGAATATGCTTATAATCGTACGTTACATTCTACTACTAACAATTCACCTTTTGAAGTTGTTTATGGTTTTAACCCCCTTACCCCTTTAGATCTAATTCCTCTTCCTATTGATGAGTATTATAACATAGAAGGTGATTCAAGGGCTGACTTTGTTCAAAAGATACATTACGAAGTAGCCGAGAACATCAAGAAGAAAAATGACCGGTATCCACCAGAGTCCTCCCTTGCGGAATTACTCCCTACCGGTATCCACGCGATGAAACGAGCAACGAGTGCTAGCTCTTCGTTTTTCTGAGTTTTAGAATCTAGAGAGAAAAGGACGCTGAAAAAAATAACAGAAATCTGATTTCGGGTGTATTTGTTTATTGCGGCTCAAACAAACTTAGTCTAGGGTGTGAGAGTTTGTTCAAAGAACAACTCCCACGTCCTATCAACCTTTTCTAGTAGTAGGAGTCTTTAACGGATAATCACTCCCACGTAATCCCAGCTATAACCAAATACCGAAAATGCCCCTCCTTAATCTCTAATTCAAATAATAACGTTTTATTATTCTCAGAGAAATAAATGTCAAATACAATGAACCTAGACACATTCTAGATTCATTGAATCTGAACATGAAGCTCGTTAACTCGTCTATGCATATGACCCTGTAGGTTCATATCAAAATGGCAATGAAAACACACTTAGTAGTAGTATGTGTTCATAAATCACAAGCGGTCCCTAGCAGGACATTGTGACTACCCAAAGTGAATGAATTTACGGTGGAACCTAATATCAATCCACTATTTAATCCCTTTGTCTTGCGATATCCAAATTAAGCATAAGGCATGGTAGTTATCACCCTTATAAAGCTTTAGTATATTTATGCTTGATCTCCAGGCAGACTGTTCCAACAAACAATATTTAATAACCACTTTATTAAATACATTTGAACACGGCCATGTATTTATGCATATATCACATATATCATAATCAAAGAAACAATCTTTTCTGTTTTTTCACACATACACATACCAAATCGAAATTGATACGTGTTATGATGTGATTAACATAATCAAATTCGAATAGTATGAGCAAGGCTCTGATACCACTGAAGGGACTCATGGGCAAAAACTCGTTCTAAACTCCCATGAGTCCTCCCCCGAAGGATCCGCTCATAACAAAACGAATCGAAAAATACTTACGAAAGATTTACATTTTTCAGCTAAAGATTCTGTCTTTCGGATGTGTGTTGCTGCAACAAGAGTCCTCCCTTGCGAAATTACTCTTTATCGGTATCCACGCGACAAAACGAGCAGCGAGTGCTTGCTCTTCGTTTTTTTGAGTTTTGGAATCTACAGAGAAAAGGAGGCTAAAATAAACAGAAATATGATTTCGGGTGTATTTGTTTATTGTGGCTCAAACAAACTTAGTCTAGGGTTTGGGCCAAGAGAGGATTATATAGGATGTGAGAGTTTGTTCCAAGAACAATTCCCACGTCCTATCATCCTCTTCCGGCAGTGGGAGTCTTTAACTCCCACGTCTTGTAAACCTCTCCGGTAGTGGGAGTCTTTATCGGATAATAACTCCCACGTAATCCCAGCTATAACCAAATACCGAAAATGCCCCTCCTTAATCTCTAATTCAAATAATAACGTTTTATTATTCTTAGAGAAATAAATGTCAAATACAATGAACCTAGACACATTCTAGATTCATTGAATCTGGACATGAAGCTCGTTAACTCGTCTATGCGTGTGACCCTGTAGGTTCATATCACAATGGCAATGAAAACACACTTAGTAGTATTATGTGTTCATAAATCACAAGCGGTCCCTAGCAGGACATTGTGACTACCCAAAGTGAATGAATTTATGGTGGAACCAAATATCAATCCACTATTTAATCCATTTGTCTCGCGATATCCAAATTAAGCATAAGGCATGGTAGTTGTCACCCTTATAAAGCTTAATTATATTTATGTTCGATCTCCAGGTAGACTGTTCCAACAAACAATATTTAATTTATTAAATAATTTGAGCACGGCCATGCATTTAAACAGTCTTTCCCTATCGAGGGGCCCTTGGATATCTCTCACTAATAAGAGAGGGACAAATTCCTTACAATGCCTCTCGCATTCGAGCCATGTAGGACACTACATCCGATCATCAGTCGTATTGATTACTCAATTAAAAGTAACGTCCAACTGAGTCAAAACGTGGCTCCATTCATGCTAGAATCAATGGAGACATAAGGTCTAAGGATTTCGAAATAGTATTGAGGAAGTAATACTTACGACAAAGGACCATGAAGTATTACTTCTCTAACGGATCATGACCGATACAACGTATCCCAATATATTGCATCAATGATATGATTTGTATCCATTACACATGATCAGCAAAACATAATCATCAATCATCAATCATACATCATATTAGTTTTATTTCATTGTAAAGAATATTACATAAAACTAGGGGCAGTTACAATAGTAATTGCATAAGCTAATGAGTTTTACTATCAAATCACACATTTGATGTTCAAAAGCAAAATTAACTATTCAAAGTCATGCTCAAAAATATATAAAACGTACAACATATGCTAATGGTCCTAGGGCACTACTAACAATCTCCCACTTGCCCTAGGTCCAATCATACATTATCCTCAATCCCGTTGACCTAGTATGACTCTCATGTTTAGGTTGCGGGAGTGGCTTGGTTAATGGATCTGCAATGTTGTCGTCTGTATCAACTTTTCAAATTTTAACGTCTCCTCTATCAATGATCTCTCTAATCAGATGGAAACGCCTGAGCATGTATTTGGATCGTTGGTGAGATCTAGGTTCCTTAGCTTGCGAAATGGCACTAGTACTATCACAATAGAGGTCCACTGGGTTCACAATATTAGGGACGACACCTAATTCATCAACAAATTTCCTGATTCAAACGGCTTCTTTAGCTGCTTCAGAGGCAGCCAGATACTCAGCTTCTGTTGAAAAGTCGGACACGGTTTCTTGCTTTGAGCTCTTCCAGCTCACAGCACCTCCATTCAAACAAAACACAAAACCAGATTGCGATCTAAAGTCATCTACGTCCGTCTGGAAGTTTTCGTCTGTGTAACCATTTACAACCAGACTTCCTTCTTAACCTCCGTAAACCAAGAACATATCTTTAGTCCTTCTCAAGTACTTAAGAATGCTCTTGACTGTAGTCTAATGTGACTCTCCAAGGTCAGATTGATATCTGCTAGTCATACTTAAAGCGAACAAGACATTCGGGTGAGTGCATATCATGGCATACATAATAGACCCAATGGCTGAAGCATATGGGATCTTCCTCATGCGCTCCCGGTCTTTCTTTGTGGAAGGTCCTTGAGTTCTGCTGAGTTTGATGCCATGTGACATGGGCAAGAATTCCTTTTTAGAATCTTACAGACTGAACTGTCTCAGTAACTTGTCAAAGTATCCACTCTGGCTTAGGCCAATCATTTTGTTGGATCTATCTCTATAGATTCTTATACCCAAAATGTATGTAGCCTCGCCTAAGTCTTTCATGGAAAAGCACTTCCCCAACCAAGCTTTTACGCTTTGTAATGTGGGGATGTCATTTCCAATCAGTAAGATGTCATCCACATAAAGCACAAGGAACACTACTACATTATTAGTTACTTTCTTATAAACACAAGGCTAGTCTTCGTTTTTTTATGAAACCAAATTCTTTAATTGCTTCATCAAAGAAACGATTCCAGCTTCGAGATGCTTTCTTCAATCCATAAATGGACCTTTGAAGCTTACACACTTTGCTAGGATTTGACGTGATGCGAAACCGTGATGTTTTATATCAAGGTTCGGCTTTTAAGCAGATCTTTCTCTATCTCGAAATAGTTTCTATGGGAATATACTCAACACAACCCCGGGTAGGCTAAGTATCAATGAAGATCGAAGCACCACAACTAGAGAAACAAGCTAGTTGATACAGTAACTCAAAGAATATGAAGTTCTACCGGAAATTCATAAACAAGTATCAAAGGAATAACCTTAATCAAAATATCAAGTCTAATTAAAAGGTGGCCGAAATCTCCCTTAAATAAGTTGAGATTTCGGTTACAACAATAAAGGGAAATAAGAGTCCTTGAAGAATTAGGACTCTTGAATAACAACTTTCTATCAAGTAACTACCTAAACAAGATAATAGGCACATGTTCCTATTATCTTGGCGGCTAGAAAGTAAATAACTACCAAATCTATGAAGAGTCCTAGTTGCATTAGGACTCTTATTAACCAACTAACTAACACATGGACAACATGTCCTTTATTATAGCAACTACTTGCTATACACGAAAATAAGCCTAAATATAGTAAATAATATGCTGAAAATAATTAAAGTCTAGAATAGACTTTAATGTACAAAAGACTAAAATGGACAGCTTGTTGGGCCAACTTGCACGACTATTTCGGATATCAAGAAAGCAGAATCTGATCTTGTGATATTCATAGAAGTTATATATCTGCCTCTTATCTTTAATATGCAATTGGAATCAACTTCATTGGATAACTATATCGAAAGTTATGATCATTATACCAAACAGTAGCAAAGATGTCTATTCCTTGTACACTTGTGATACTAAGAGGTTGATTTGTACAACATTCCTAGATGTAATTTAGAGTCCTCTTTGTATCTTAATACACGTTCCCTTGAGTTGGGCAGCCCCGAGGTTGGTACCGTATCATGACGGATCAACAAACCCCTCAGGTTGTGTCATATACACATCCTCGAGAAAGTTTCCATTAAGAAAGGCAGTCTTAACGTCCATTTGCCATATCTCAGAGTCATAATATGCGGCTATGGCAAGTAAAATCCTAATGGACTTTATCATAACAACAGGAGAAAAGGTTTCATCATAGTCAACACCATGAATTTGTTTATAACCTTTAACTACTAGTCGAGATTTAAAAGTGTGTACATTACCATCCATGTCAGTTTTCTTTTGAAACATCATTTGTTATCAATGACCTTAAACCCTTCGGGTGGGTCAACCAAAGTCCATACTTGGTTTTCGTATATGGATTGCATCTTAGACTTCATAGCTTCTAGCCACTTATCTGACTCAAAACTACAAATTGCCTCTTTGTAGGTAGTGGGTTCATCTTGATCAATTAGTTCAATGTGATGATCATCTGTCACGAGAAATCCATATCTCTCGAGGCGATGATGTACCCGGCTTGACCTTCTTAGGCCTTGTGTCAAAGATTGAAGCTCAGTATCAGCACGTGATCTTGCTTGAAGTTCCAGAGCTGGTTCATATGTTGTTTGAGGATCTTGAATTTCATCAAGATGGATCTTACTCCCACTATCCTTTTTGGAAATAAATTCCCTTTCAAAGAATAAACCATTACAAGCAACAAACACTCTGTTCTCTGATGGAAGATAGAAGTAATATTCTCTAGTTTCTTTAGGATATCCCACAAACAAACAATTGTCGGATTTAGAGGCGAGATTTTCAGATAACAGGCGTTTTACATACGCCTCGCATCCCCAAATTTTGAGAAATGACAAACTAGGTCGTTTCCCAGTCCATATCTCATATGAAGTTTTCTGAACCGCTTTAGAAGGAACTCTATTCAATAAGAATGCAGCAGTTACTAGGGCGTAGCCCCAAAAGGAAATTGGAAGACTTGTTTGACTCATCATAGATCGAACCATATCTAGTAAGGTGCAATTTCTCCATTCTGATACACCATTCCATTGTGGTGTGCCAGGAGGAGTTAATTGTGAAACAATTCCAAGCCCCTAAGATGTTCGCCAAACTCCTGGTTAAGGTATTCGCCACCTCGATCTGATCGAAGTATCTAAATACTTTTACCAAGTTAATTTCGTACTTCATTTTGAAATTCTTTGAATCTTCCAAAAGATTCTGATTTATGTTTCAATAGACGTAGCCATATCTACTGAAATCATCTGTGAATGTGATGAGGTACTGAAAACCTCCTCTAGAACTTGTGTTTATTGGTCCACATACATCTGTATGTATGAGGCCCAAAAAATCATAAGCTCTCTCACTTTGTCCAGTATAGGGAACTTTAGTCATTTTGCCCAACAAGCAAGAATCACATGTATCATAAGACTCTAAGTCAAATGATGTCAAAATTCCATCTTGATTGAGTTTTGATATGCGCTTCTCATTTATGTGGCCCAAATGACAGTGCCAAAAGTAGGTTTGGTTTAAGTCATTTGATTTAAACCTCTTTGTATTAATGTTATAGATGGGCCTTTTAATGGATTCATCGAGGTTAAGAATATAAAGCCCATTCATCAAAGAGGCATCTCCATAGAAGATACGATCTTTATGAATGGTGCAAATTTTATTCATAATATTAATTTTAAAACCATCGATATCCAAACAAGAAACTGAAATACTATTTATACTCAAAGTTGGAACATAAAGGCAATTATTCAGTTCTATAATAAGGCCACTTGGCAAAACTATATTAAATGTCCTGGTAGCTACATCAACAACTCTTGCTCCGTTCGCTCTCTCAAGTCCACTTCTCCTTTTGCCAGTGATCTACTCCTTTTGAACCCCTGCACATTTGCACAAATGTGAGATCCACAACCGATATCTAATACCCATGAAGTAGGAGCAGACATGTTAATTTCAATAACATAAATACCTGGAGAGACAGTCAATCTGGCTTTCCCCTTTTTTCTTCTCTTCCAAGTAGAGCTTGCAGTTCCGTTTCCAATAACCTGGTTCATTGCAATGGAAGCAAACCCCTTCCTTTGGTGCCTTGGCCTTGGGTTTGGGTTTGGGCTTGGGCTTGTTATTGCCTTTGCCCTTCTTGGCCATGGACTTACCCTTTCCTTTGTTCTTAAAATTCCATTTTTGAACCATTAAGACTTCAGGGGTCTTCTTAATGTCCATTTCAGCCTGCTTGAGCATCCCGTGTATCTCATTTATGGACTTCTCCATGGCATGCATGTTGAAGTTCATCACAATTTGGTCAACTCCGGTGGGAGTGAGCCTAAGATCATATATGTGGCCATGTCATGACCTACTTGAGCCCCAAGTTTCTCAAGTTGGTTAAGATAGCCCTTCATCATAAGAACGTGTGCACTTACAGAGGTGTCAGGGGCCATCTTACAACTATTCAACGCCTTAAAAGTGAGGAATCTTTCTTGACGGGCTTTCTCTTGGAACATTTTATTGAGCTGGCCCATCATCTGGAAAGCCTCAACCTCTTCAAACTGTTTTCGAAGGTCATTGCTCATTGTATCTAACATGAGACAAGTCACATCGTTAGAATCATCACAATGCTTCTTCCAAACATCTTTCTCAGCTCTGGGGGCATTGTTTGCAGGTTGTTCAGGAATATCTCGCATCAAGAACGTATGATCAAGAACCGTGAGGTACTAAGTAACAAAAGGTTCGACAGCGTAAGTTGTGCCGGATCTTTCTCTAATTCTCGAACTAGTTTCTAGGGAATATAATCAATGCAACGCTAAGGAAGGCTAATTATCGATGGAGGCTGAAACACCACAACAAGAGAAACTAAACTTGTTGATACAATAACTCAAAGAATGAATGAAGTTCTACATAGAAGTTCAGACACGAGAAGCTAAGGAATAACCTTACCAAAATATCAATATGTCTAACCTAATTATAAAGGTGGCCCGAAATCACTCTTAAATAGAGGGAGATTTCGGTTCCAACAATAAAAAGGAAAAGCATTAAAGAGTCCTTGAAGAAGTAGGACTCTTGGAAAAACAACTTGCTATCAAGTAAAACATTTAAACAAGAAGAGTCCTAGTAGATGTGGGACTCTTAACAACTAGATAACCAACTATGGACAACATGTCCTTTATTATAGCAACTACTTGCTATACGCATATAAATACTCTAAACAAAGTAAATAACAAAGCAGGAAAATAATTAAAGTCTAGCATAGACTTCAATTGTACAAAGACTAAAATACCCTTTAATTTCGTCCCTTTTCTGGACAGCTTGTTGGGCCAACTTGTACGACGATTTTGGATATTAAGAAGGCAGATTCTGATATCGTGATCTTCATGAAAGTTTTAGATCTGCCTCTTATCTTTAATATACAACTGGAATCACCTCCATTGGATAAATGGATCGAAAGTTTTGACCATTCTACCAAACTGTTGTAAAGCTATCCAATCCCTCATCATCTTGCATGATTACTAAAATATCCTTCTTAGCCACTTTGCTTGATAGGGCCTAATTGTACTCTTGTGAACTTAAGAGGTTGACTCGTACAACATTCCTAGATGTAACTTAGCATCCTCTTTATCCTTTAGAACTTGGGTCAATGATGTAGATTGTTGCTTCACGTCCCTTGTTCTAAGTCTCGTCATTAGTCGATGTATGAGCTCCTTTGACTTGGGCATCCCCGAGGTTGGTACCGTATCATCCCCTCCCCCTTGAAAAGCCTGATTCATCCTCGAATCATCATCACGATCAGTCACATAATCTGAAAAATTTGCAAAAGGGAGCAAGTTAGAAATATAGCAAGTAGTATATGTACCGTGCTTACCTATTAAATTGATGATACGGAACCATACCAAGGGCAGCCCTACTCCAAAGATCCACTAAAGAACCTTCAAGGACCAATAACAAGATCAAGAGCAAAGATGACAATGGACATAGTCTCATCATTGATCAAAAGTATCAAAACTAAAGAGTAAGCTAAACTTCATCTAGAAGAAGACATTCAAATCAATCTCTTGAGTTTTACAAGTGTTCAATTCGGCCCAAACAAGCAAAGTGGCTAAAAAGGGCATTTTAGTCTTTTTACACATTAAAGTCTATTCTAGACTTTAATTATATTCAGCAATGTTATTTATTTTATTCTTAGGCGTGTGTAGCCTAATTGCTTTAATAAAGGAAATGCTGTCCAAGTGTTGGTTAGTTAGTTATTAAAGAGTCCTCATACTTCAAGGACTCTTCATTTGTTTGTTATTTCTTTGTTATTCTAGCCGCCTAGAATGCAAGATAATAGGACATGTTGTCTATTATCTTGTTTAAGTGTTTTACTTGATAGCAAGTTGTTTTCCAAGAGTCCTACTCCTTCAAGGACTCTTCCTTTTTGTTGTAGCCGAAATCTCAACCTATTTAAGGGAGATTTCAGCCACCTTTATACTTACGTTAGATATATTGATATTTTGGCAAGGTTATTCCTTAGCTTCTCGTGTTTGAACTTCTAAGTAGAAATTCATTCATTCTTGAGTTACTGTATCAACAAGAATAGTTTCTCTTGTTGTGGTGTTTCAACCTCCATTGTTAATTAGCCATCCTTAGTGTTGCGTTGATTAAATTCCATTAGAAACTAGTTCGAGAATTGAAGAAAGATCGGGCTCAACTTATGTCGAACCTCACGATTCTTCATCAGGTGATATCAGAGCAAAAGGTTCTTCTCCAATTCCCGGTGTACCCTATGCACAAAAAAAAATTTCTTGCTTGCTAGATTGACAAAAAAACAAAGCCGCGGCATAAATATTAAAAAGGCAGCCGATTACAAAAGAAAAAGCCTCTTGGTATAAAGAAATTGGTAACCAAATATAGAATAGAGAACTATAAAGCCAAAAGCAAACTTCTTGCCAACGAAAGCGATAGAGCATCGTCCAAGAATTGACAAACGTTCCTCCTTGTTGTTTTGAGCCGAGATACATTCCATACATCAAGTATTGAAAGCGATAGAGCCTCACTACTTGATACATTCGGTCAAGATCAAGGGAAAATTCAAGAAAACCAGAAATTACTGTTCACAGTTTACTATTCATCCGAATCAAGAAGCATCAAGAAAATCAAGAAGATCAAGATCATCAAGAACCGGTTTCCATTCTCGATTAGGATTTCGTTTCTTCATCTTTTTCTTTCTGAAGCTTTTCGTTTAGGTCAAAGATAGGATTTCTTTCCTTATTTTTTCAGCTGTGTGTCAACGTAACAAGTTAGGAATCCATTCTTTAAATCCAGAGTTTTAGTTCTATATGAGTGGTGTTGGAATAAAGAGTGAATTTTCCTTTGATATCTAACATTTTTGAGTGTTTTTTTTTTCTCTTGATATTATAATGTCTTTCCAGGGATCTCCATCGAAGAAAGACGAAGTCTTTAATCCGGATTCAATAGTGACACATAAAGAATTTGCGGAATTAAAGAAACAAATTGCGGATATGTCAACATTATTGACACAATTGGCGCTTCAAAATCAGCAAGTTATGCCTCAACATCATACCGAGCATAATCATCAAGGAATTGACGCTATGGAACCGCCAAGAGCACCCCACATTCCGAGGGCAAATCCGGCAATTCAAGCAAATCGGATTATCAACGGAGTATATCAGCCGAGAAGAGGAGATTATATTCAAAATCTTGACAACAATCTTGGTTCCATCAAGACCAAGATTCCCCCTTTTGAAGGTACAAATGATCCCGAATTGTTTTTAGATTGGATTCGTAAAATTAACCATGTTTTTGCTGTTCATAACTATTCGGAAGAAAAGAAAGTAAAGCTAGCAGCCATGGAATTTTATGGATATGCATCCATTTGGTGGGACAAAGAAACCGAGACAAGGACAAAAGTGGAACAACCGGAAATTTCCACTTGGGTTGAGATGAAAGCGGTTATGAAGAGACGTTTTGTTCCTTTAAATTACTTAAGGGAACTTTACAACCGTCTACAAAGATTAAAGCAAGGTGATAGATCCATCGATGAATACTACAAAGCCATGGAAATTGCAATGATTCGAGCCGATATTAGTGAAGGAGATGAGGCAACAATGGCGAGATTCTTGGCTGGTCTTAATGACAAAATCCGGACAAAGGTAGAACGTGCTAATCTTGATAATATTAAGTCAATGTTATATTATGCAGAGCGGATCGAAAGACAGCAAAAGGAAAAGAGTTTAAATGCAAAACCGGCAACTTTCCAACCTTGGAGGAAGCCGAACCCAACCCAGAATTTTCCTACTGTTTTTGCCAAGACAAATCAAGGGCAAAGAAGTCTTTTATGAGGGAAAAACAGCCACGGGACAGTTTGGGGCAGCAAGGTCTCAAAATCCATCAAATACGGCCAATACCAAGGTAAATTTGACTCCATTTGTGGCCCGAGAATGTTTTAAATGTAAGGGCAAAGGACACATTTCTAGGGACTGCCCGAACAAGAGTTCAATGATCATGTTGGACAATGGATCGTGGGTGAGTGATGAGGAAACCGAGGCAACAAATTTTGAGGAGGAAACCGACCTAATTTCGGAAGATTCGTGTGATAATCAACTTTTGGTTACGATGAAGCTCCTTCATTCTGAACCTTTGGATGATCTTCATCAACATCGAAGTAATCTTTTCCAAATTAAGTGCGACGTTAAAGGCAAGTCTGTTTTAGTAATTATTGATAATGGAAGTTGTACTAACGTTTGCTCTTATGATATGGTTTCCCGCACTTGATTTACCATGTAAGGCACATCATATGCCTTATAAATTATCGTGGTTGAATAATAATGGTGAAATCAAAGTGGATAAGCAAGTTGAGATAGAGTTCGAGATCGAGAGATATAAGGATTCAGTTTTGTGTGATGTGGTCCCGATGACCGTAAGTCACATGATTTTGGGAAGGCCATGGCAATATGATCGAAGTGCCAATCACATGGGACGAGAAAATACATATCGGCTTCAAAAGGATAATTTAAAGTTTCTACTAACTCCTTTATCTTTAAATGGAGCATGTGAGGTACATAAACAAATGGCCATCAATAGAGAAAAGAGAGAAAAGCAAAGAAAATAGAGTGAGGGGAAAAATACGAGTGATCAACACCTTGAGGTAAAAACCGAGAGGAAAAATGAGGTAAAAGCCGTGAGCTTAGTGAGACAAAAGGCAAGCTCACACAAAGAGAGAAAAGAGTGTTTATTTATCAATCCGGGAAAGGTAGATAGGGCAATACGAGCAAAACAAGCACTTGTTTTGTTAGTATTCCGAGAAACAGAAAGGTCTCTCCATTCTAATGATTTTTCTTTTGACCTAACATCATCTTCTCTCCCTAGTCTTGCTTTTGATCTTTTACAGGAATTCCAAGTCGTATTTCCCAAGGAATTGCCGAGAGGGCTGCCTCCTATTCGAGGAATCGAGCATCAAATCGACTTCATTCCGGGAGCAAGTTTGCCAAACCGGGCTGCCTACCGAGCCAATCCGGATGAAACCCGAGAAATACAAAGGCAAGTCGATTTACTTCTTGAGAAGGAGCAGGTAAGAGAATCTTTAAGTCCTTGTGCTAGTCCAGTAATTTTAGTACCTAAGAAAGAAGGGACTTTCAGATTATGTACGGATTGTCGCGATATTAATAAGATAACTATTAAATATAGACATCCGATTCCTCGCTTAGATGATATGCTAGATGAGTTAAGTGGCGCTTTAATATTTTCTAAAATTGATTTAACTCAAGGCTATCACCAAATTAGAATGAAAGAAGGTGATGAATGGAAAACCGCTTTTAAGACTAAATATGGATTATATGAATGGATTGTTATGCCTTTTGGTCTTACTAATGCACCTAGTACTTTCATGAGATTAATGAACTACATATTTCGGCATTGTTTTGGCAAATTTGTTGTAGTTTATTTCGATGACATTCTTGTTTATAGTAAAAACTTAGAAGAGCATATAGAACATCTTAAAGCTGTTTTTACTATTCTAAGAGAGCAAACTTTATATGCTAAACTTGAAAAGTGTGTTTTTTGCACTAATTCGGTTAACTTTCTTGGATATATAGTTAGTTCTCAAGGTATTTGTGTTGATCCGGTTAAAATTCAAGCCATTCAAGAGTGGCCAAGACCAACAAGCGTGACACATGTTCGATCGTTTTATGGGTTAGCGAGCTTTTATAGGCGTTTTATTCGTGATTTTAGCACGATTGCTGCCCCATTAAATGAAGTAATGACGAAAGAAGTCTCATTCTTTTTGGACAAGCCGCAAGAAGAATGCTTCGAGAAGATGAAACAATTACTTACTTGTTCTCCCGTTTTATCTAGAAGTAATGGCCAATTTGGTCATCAATGTATTTGCGCTTAGCCAGTTTCATCATTTTTAGCAAAACTTAGCATTTTTCATCCTCAGAGAATTTATGGGCAGCCATTTAAATTCTTCAGTCCATAACTTTCAAAAAAATCGTTAAAAGCAGTGACGTGGCATAACGGGGGAGAATCTGCATATTTCTTCCAAGGGTATTTTTGGAAACCCACAAAAACCCTTTTACCCGTTGAAGAAGACCCACCTACTTATTTTCCTATTCTTCCCCTTTCAATCCATTTTTCTTAACCTAACTTATTTACCCCATTCTTGAGTTGGAGTAAATTCTTCAATACCATGAAGGTTAAGGAGAGGAGAAGCAACAATTCGAAGGCAGAAGGTAATGAATTTGATAATCTTCAATTTGAGGTGTCATTGGAAGTAAAGTATGACGTATGTTATCCTTTGTAATTATGTACTCATTCTTTCTCCCAATATGATTTGCAAACCTATCATATTGCCATGGTCTTCCCAGAATAATGTGACTTCTGGTCATAGGTACCACATCACATATAATCGTGTCATTAAATGTCCCAATGCTTCAATCTATCTCCACTTGTTTGTCTACTTTGATATCACCACTATTATTTAACCAAGAAAGCTTGTTTGGCATCGGATGAGCCTTTACTAGTAAATCTAAAGCGGTGACCATCTCAAATGAACAAACATTAGTGCAACTTCCATTATCAATAATGACTAAACAACTTTTATCCTTGACTTTGCACATTGTATGAAATAGATTACTTCGATGTTGATGCAAGGCATCTAATGGTTTAGAATGTAAAAGGTTCATACTTACCAAAAGAAGACCATCATTATCATCAAATGGACATTGTTGATTGCCCTTAGCTTCTTCAACAAAAACCATCTCCTCGGTTTCTTCTTCATCACTAACCCACGTTCCGTCGTCCATCATGATCATTGTGCTTTTATTTGGACAATCTCGAGCAAAGTGACCCTTACCTTTACACTTAAAACATTCTCGATCATCTGTAGTCCTCAAATTGGTCGGTTTTGAAGTAGTTGGTACCCTTGCTGCCCCACTAGGAACCGTGGCTGTTTTTGCAATTCCCAAACTGCCCTTTGCATGATTTGAGCTCGGCAAAACAGTAGAATTGTTTAGTGGCTGATTTGGCCGTTTCCAAGGTTGGAAATTTGCCGAATAAGTCCATGAACTCTTCTCTTTTGGTTCCCGCTCAATCTGTTCAGCATAATAAACCATATCAATAAGATTATGAAGGTTAGCACGTTCTACCTTGGGTCTAATTTTGTCATTTAGACCAGCCAAGAAACGCGCCAAAGTAGCCTCATTATCTTCCCGGATGCTTGATCTAATCAACGGTCTTTGTCTCTTGCCTCAATCTTTGTAGTTGATTGTATAAATCATGATTATAACTTTGAGGTACAAATCGTCGTGTCATGACCGCTTTCATATCCTCCCATAAATCAATTGGTCGTTACCCCGATCTTCTCCGTTCATTGATCTCATTATCCCACCAAATTGATGCATAATCTCCAAACTCCATGGCTGCCAATTTAACCTTTTTCTCCTCCGAATAAGTATGAACATTAAAAACATGGTTAACTATTCGAGTCCAATCTAAAAATAATTGAGGATCATTGGTACCTTGGAAAGAAGGGATCTTGGTCTTTATTGTACCAAGATTATTATCATATCTTTGTTCTTGAAGATTGGTTCTCGGATCATACCTTTGATCTTAAAGATTTGGTCTCGGATCATAGGCCAAATTGTCCCTCATTCTTGGAATAACTCTCGGCACAAAATCCCTGTTTTGCCGAAAGTTGTCTCTCATATGTTGCTCAATGGAATCTTGAGATTCTTGATCCTCTTTTGCTGCGGCTTTCCCCTTAGCCGAATGGTTCTTGAATTCAAGATGCTCCAACCGATCTTTAATTTCATTGATGGATTGCATCAAAGTTTTCATTGTTTGTTGTATACATTCTTTAAAACGTTTTTCACCATCCATGGCACCTTGCTGCGAAGTACCTTCATCAAAAGACATTATCTTTGCAAAGAAAAATCACACAAACCGTTAGATAGAAAAAAAAATTCTCTCAATATTCCAACAATACTTGTCAAGAACTTCCAACTCTAGATGAATTTAAAGGTTCCTAATGTTGTGTTGAGGAAACGCTGAAAAATATGGGAAAGAATTCCTATATTGACCTACACGAATAGTTAAGAAAGAAAAATAAGAGTAATCGTTAAAAAGATGTGACCTTTACGCTTCTTGAGTTTCTTGAAAATTGATTTTAATTCTCGGATGAATAGTGCTGTGAACAGTAACCAAAAATTTAGAATCTTGAAAGAAAAGTTTTCTTGATTTCTTTCTTTACCTTTTACCAAAGACTTACCCTTTTCTTGGCCACGCTTTATCAAGAACTCCGGATTAGGAAGATTTTACCTTGATTTGATGATGATGATGGCGGCTTTGCAAGAACAAGAGGGATCAAGAGCCAATTCCTTTATACAAAGGAAGTTTGCTTTTGGTTTGATCCTTGTCTAAATAGGATAACCCGGCTGCCAATTTCTTTACTCCCGTGTGGCTTTTGCGTATGGTAGTAATATTTTTTTTTGTTATCTTTCTCGGTCTATTCCAAGAAAACACGAATTTTTTTTGAAAATGTAAGGTACACCAAGATAGAGATCAACCTTTTGCTCTGATACCACTTGATGCGAAACAGTGATGTTTTATATCAAGGTTCGACTTTTTAGCAGATCTTTCTCTATCTCGAAATAGTTTCTATGGGAATAACCTAAAAAGACGGGGTTGTGTTGAGTATATTCCCATAGAAACTATTTCGAGATAGAGAAAGATCTACTAAAAAGACGAACCTTGATATAAAATAGCACGGTTTGGCATCAAGTGGTATCAGAGCAAAAGGTTGATCTTAATCTTGGTGTACCTTACGTTTTCAAAAAAAAATCTTGTTTGCTTGGAATAGACCGAGAAAATTACAAAAACAATATTACTACCATACGCAAAAGCCACCCGGAAGTAAAGAAATTGGCAGCCGGGTTATCCTAGTTAGACACGGATCAAACCAAAAGCAAACTTCCTTGTCCGTTTGGACACAAAGGAATTGGCTCTTGTTCCATCTTGTTCTTGAATTAGCCGCCATCAAACTCATCAAATCAAGATAAAATCTTCCTGACCCGGAGTTCTTGGTAAAGCGCGGCCAAGAAAAGGGTAAGTCTTGGGTAAAAGGTAAAGAAAGAAATAAAGAAAACAATTTTTTCAAAGATTTTAAATTTTCAGTTACTGTTCACAGCACTATTCATCCGAGATTTAAAAGCAATTTTCAAGAAAATCAAGAAACGTAAAGGTCACATCTTTTTAACGATTACTCTTATTTTTCTTTCTTAGTGTAGGTCAAGATAGGAATTCTTTCCCATATTTTTCAGCGTTTCATCAACACAACATTAGGAACCTTTAAATTCTTCTAGAGTTGGAAGTTCTTGACAAGTATTGTTGGAATATTGAGAGAATTTTTTTTCTATCTAACGATTTGTGTGATTTCTTTGCAAAGATAATGTCTTTTGATGAAGGTACTTCGCAGCAAGGTGCCATGGATGGTGACAAACTTTTTAAAGAATCAATGCAACAAACAATGAAAACTTTGATGCAATCCATCAATAAAATTAAAGATCGGTTGGAGCATCTTGAATTCAAGAACCATTCGGCTAAGGGGAAAGCCGTAGCAAAAGAGGATCAAGAAGATCAAGAATCTCAAGATTCCATTGAGCAACATATGAGAGACAACTTTCGGCAAAACAGGGATTTTGTGCCGAGAGTTATTCCAAGAATGATGGACAATTTGTCCTATGATCCGAGACCCAATCTTCAAGATCAAAGGTATGATCCGAGAGCCAATCTTCAAGATCAAAGGTATGATAATAATCTTGGTGCAATAAAGACCAAGATCCCTTCTTTCCAAGGTACCAATGATCCTCAATTATTTTTAGATTGGACTCGAAAAGTTAACCATGTTTTTTATGTTCATAATTATTCTGAGGAGAAAAAGGTTAAATTGGCAGCCATGGAGTTTGGAGATTATGCATCAATTTGGTGGGATAATGAGATCAATGAACGGAGAAGATCGGGGCAACGACCAACTGATTCATGGGAGGATATGAAAGCGGTCATGACACGATGATTTGTACCTCAAAGTTATAATCGTGATTTGTACAATCAACTCCAAAGATTGAGGCAAGGGACAACGACCGTTGATGAATACTACAAAGAAATGGAGATGGCAATGATTAGATCAAGCATCCGGGAAGATAATAAGGCTACTTTGGTGCGTTTCTTGGCTGGTCTAAATGACAAAATTAGACCCAAGTACTAACCTTCATAATCTTATTGATATGGTTTATTATGCTGAACAGATTGAGCGGAAACAAAAAGAGAAGAGTTCAAGGACTTATTCAGCAAATTTTTAACCTTGGAAAAGGCCAAATCAGTCCCTAAACAATTCTGCTGTTTTGCCGAGCCCAAATCATGCAAAGGCAGTTTGGGAATTGCAAAAACAGCCACGGTTCCTAGTGGGGCAGCAAGGGTACCAACTACTTCAAAACCGACCAATTTGAGGACTACAAATTATGGGGAATGTGTTAAGTGTAAAGGTAAGGGTCACTTTGCTCGAGGTTGTCCAAATAAAAGCACAATGATCATGATGGACGACGGAACGTGGGTTAGTGATGAGGAGAAATCCGAAGAGTCTATTTTGGAGGAAGAAACCGATAATATGGAGACTTTTCCAGATGATGGTAACAATTATCTTTTGGTAAATATGCAACTTTTACATTCTCAACCTTTAGATAATTTGCATCAACAAAGGAGCAATCTATTTCAAACTAAGTGCACAGTTCAAGGCAAGATTTGTTTACTTATTATTGATAGCGGTAGTTGCACACGTTTGTTCCTTTGATATGGTTACCGCTTTAGATTTACCCTTGAAAGCACATCCGATGCCATATAAGCATTCTTGGTTAAATGATAGCGGAGAGATTAAAGTGGATAAAACAAGTGGAGATTAAATTCAGCATTGGAAACTATCAAGATTCGGTTATTTGTGATGTGGTCCCGGTGACTGCAAGTCACATAATTTTGGGAAGACCTTGGCAATATGATAGGTGTGTAGATCATATTGGTCGAATGAATGTTTACATGGTTACAATGGATAAAATTCGATATACTTTACAACCTATGTCACCAATTCAAGTTTGTGAGATGCAAAAGCGATTAGCCGAGGGTAGAGAGAAAAGAAGAAAAGAGGAGGTAACAACCGAGGTAAAAAATGATGAAAAAGCCGTGAGTATTGTGAGAAAAAAGGCATACTCACAAAGAGAGAAGAAAGAATGTTTATTTATCAATTCGGGAAAGGTAGATAGGGCTTTACGTGCAAACAAATCCCTTGTTCTATTGATTTTCAGAGAAGCCGAAAGGTTTACTCTAACAAACACCTTTTCTTTTGATCTTTTAACTTCTTCTCTACCTAGTCTATGTGTTGATGTTTTGCAGGAATTCAAGGTTATTTTTCCTAAGGAGTTGCCGAGAGGTTTACCCCCAATCCGAGGCATAGAACATCAAATCGACTTAATTCCGGGATCAAATCTTCCAAATAGGGTAGCCAATAGAGCAAATCCGGATGAGACCCGCGAAATACAAAGGCAAGTCGATTTACTCTTTGAAAAAGAGCAGGTACGTGAATCTTTAAATCCTTGTGTTAGTCCAGTTATTTTGGTACCTAAGAAAGAAGGCACTTTTAGATTATGTACAGATTTTCGCGATATTAATAAGATAACTATTAAATATAGACATCCTATACCTCGCTTAGATGATATGCTAGATGAGTTAAGTGGTTCTTTATTCTTTTCTAAAATTGATTTAACTCAAGGCTATCACCAAATTAGAATGAAAGAAGGTGATGAATGGAAAACTGCGTTTAAGACTAAATATGGTTTATATGAATGGATTGTTTTGCCTTTTGGTCTAAGTAATGCACCTAGTACTTTCATGAGATTAATGAACTACATATTTCGGCATAGTTTTGGCAAATTTGTGGTAGTTTATTTTGAGGATATTCTTGTTTATAGAAAAACTTAGAAGAGTATATTCAACATTTTAAGGCTGTTTTTACTATATTAAGAGAGCAAACATTGTATGCCAAGCTTGAAAAATGTGTTTTTTGCACTAATTCTATTAACTTTCTTGGATACATTGTTAGTTCAAGTGGAATTCAGGTTGATCCGGCCAAAATTGAGTCAATTATGAGCTGGCTGAGACCAACAACCGCAACACAAGTCCGTTCATTCTATGGTTTAGCAAGCCTTTTATAGGCAATTTGTTCATGATTTTAGCTCAATTGACGCGCCATTGAATGAAGTTGTGAAGAAAGATGTATCATTTTTTTGGGATAAGCCGCAAGAAGAGAGCTTCATTAAGCTTAAGCAATTACTAAACTCTTCCCCTATTTTATCTTTACCTCAATTTAATCTAACTTTTGAAGTTGAATGTGATGCTTCAGGTATAGGTATTGGGGCTGTTTTGCAACAACAAGGAAAACCTTTGGCATATTTTAGTGAGAAATTAAGTGGTGCTTCACTTAATTATCCTACATATGATAAAGAGTTGTACGCTATTGTTAGAGCTTTGGAAACATGGCAGCATTACTTGATTGCAAAATAATTTGCCCTCCACACTGATCATGAATCAATCAAGTATCTCAAAGGACAAAGTAAGCTAAACAAGAGACATGCAAGGTGGGTTTCCTTTATTGATAGCTTTCCTTATATAATTAAATACAAGAAAGGTAAGGAAAACATTGTTGCGGATGCTTTATCTAGAAGGTACACTTTACTTTCAATTATGCATGCTAAATTACTTGGTTTTGAATATTTAAAAGCATTGTATAAAGTTGATAAAGATTTTTCTGATTTATATTCAGCATGTAATGTCTCGGCTAAAAAGGTTTTTTACAAATTTGAAGATTTCTTGTTTAAAGGCAATAGATTATGTGTGCCATCTGTTAGTAGTGCCCTAGGACCATTAGCACATGTTGTGCGTTTTGTTATCTTTTGAGCATGTAATTGAATAGTTAATTTTGCTTTTGATTATCAAATGTGTGATTTGATAGTAAAACTCATTAGCTTATGTAATTACTATTCTAGAAGTCCCTAGTTTTATGTAATGCTTAATTACTATGAAATAAAACTAGTATGATTGTTGATTGATGATCTTGTTTTACTCGATCATGTGTAATGGATACAAATCACATCATAGATGCAATATATAGGGATACATTGTATTGGGACGTGATCCGCCGAGAAGTAATACTTCATGGTCTTAAGTCATAAGTATTACTTCCTCAATACTATTTTAGAATCCTTAGTCCTTATGTCTTCATTGATTCTAGTATGAATGGAGCCACGTTTTGACTCGATCGGACGTTACTTGTAACAGAGTAATCAATACGACCGATGATCGGACGTAGTGTCCTATCATAGCTTGAATGTGAGAGACATTGTAAGGAATTTGTCCCTCTCTATTATTAGAGAGAGATATCCAAGGGCCCTCGATAGGGAAAAGATCTGTTTAAATGCATGGCCGTGCTCAAATGTATTTGATAAAGTGGTTATCAAATGCTATTTTTCAAACACGATCTACCCGGAGATCGAGCATAAATACAATTAAGCTTAATAAGGGTGACGACCACCATGCCTTATGCTTAATTAGGATATCGCGAGACAAAGGGATTAAATAGTAGATTGATATTAGGTTCCGTTGTATATTCATTCACTTTGGGTAGTCACAATGTCCCTGCTAGGGGACCGCTTGTGATTTATGAACTCACACTACTACTAAGTGTGTTTTCATTGCCATTGTGATATGAACCTACGGTGGTCACACGCATAGACGAGCTAACGAGCTTTCATGTCCAGATTCAATGAATCTAGAATGTGTCCGAGTTCATTGTATCCGACATTCACTTTTCTGAAAATAATAAAGTGTTTATTATTCGATTTAGAGATAGGGGCAATTTCGGTATTTTACCTATAGCTGGGATTACGTGGGTGTTATTATCCGATAAGGAATCCCACTACCAAATGAAAGTCTCAGGGAACGTGGGATTACGAGACTCCCACCGCCGAGAGAAGTTGAGTAGAGGTGGGAGTTGTTCTAGTAACAAACTCTCACACTCTATATAACATCTCTTAGCCGAAACCTAGAAGGTTAATGCTTCAGCCGCAATTAAACAAGAAAACCGAAATTAGATTTCGATATTCTCAGCCTCTCCCTTTTCTCTCTAATTTCCGAAAATCAGAAAAGACGAAGAGCTATCAATCGCTGCCCGTATCGTC
The DNA here is from genome assembly GCA_026122235.1 of Vinca minor. Taxonomy (NCBI): domain Eukaryota; kingdom Viridiplantae; phylum Streptophyta; class Magnoliopsida; order Gentianales; family Apocynaceae; genus Vinca; species Vinca minor. The sequence continues at coordinate 2,790,099 of JAOCZM010000285.1, read as the reverse complement.
GGGTGGATACCGGTAGAGGGACTTTCTGCAAAGGGAGATCAATCGGTAGCAGCATCCGATCCAAGAAACGTCATCCTCCATTCAAAAAGTAGCTTCTTGAATCCAAAAACGTAAGTTTTTCTTGCTGTTTTTCGGTTCGTTTTCATATGAGCGGATCCTTCAGGGGAGGATTTATGGGTGTTTGGAACGAGTTTCCGCCCATGAATCCTGATACGGTACCAACCTTGGGGCTGCCCAACTCAAGGGAACGTGTGTTACGATACAAAGAGGACTCTAAATTACATCTAGGAATGTTTCCCAAGTCAACCTCTTAAGTATCACAAGTGTACAAGGAATGGACAGCTTTGCTACTGTTTGGAAGAATGATCATATCTTTCGATATACTTATCCAATGGAGCTTATTCCAGTTGCATATTAAAGATAAGAGGCAGATCTACAACTTTCATGAAGATCACAAGATCAGATTCTTCCTTCTTGATATCCCGTATTGTCGTGCAAGTTGGCCCAACAAGCTGTCCAGAATGGGGACGAATTATAAAGGGCATTTTAGTCTTTTTGTGTACAATTAAAGTCTATTCTAGACTTTAATTATTTTCAGCATATTTAATTACTATAATTTCGTGTATAGCAAGTAGTTGCTATAATAAAGGACATGTTGTCCATGTGTTAGTTAGTTGGTTAATAAGAGTCCTAATGCAACTAGGACTCTTCATAGATTTGGTTGTTACTTTTATTTAAGCCGCCAAGATAATAGGAACATGTGCCTATTATCTTGTTTAGGTAGTTACTTGATAGCAAGTTGTTATTCAAGAGTCCTAATTCTTCAAGGACTCTTATTTCCTTTTCCTTATTCAAGTTGGAACCGAAATCCCTCTATTTAAAGAGTATTTCAGCCACCTTTTTAATTAGACTTGATATATTGATATTTTGATTAAGGTTAATCCTTTGATACTTGTTTATGAACTTCCGGTTGAATTTCATATTCCTTTAAGTTACTGTATCAACTAGTTGGTTTCTCTAGTTGTGGTGTTTCAACCTCCATTGATACTTAGCCTTTTCGGGACTGTGTTAAGTATATTCCCATAGAAACTATTCGAGATAGAGAAAGATCTTCTTTTAAGCCGAATCTTGATATAACCCATCAAGGTTTCGCATCAAGTGGTATCAGAGCAAAAGGTTGATCTCTATCTTGGTGTACCCTTTACAGTTTTCTTGAAAAATCTTTTCTTGTTTGCTTGAGAATAGCCGAAAGATAACACAAAAATTATACCCCAACGAAAAAGCCACCCGGAAGTAAAGAAATTGGCAGCCGGGTTAGTACAAAGAAAAAGCCACTCGGATATAAAGAAATTGGCAACCGAGTTATCCCACAAAAGACAAGGATACAATCCTAAAGCAAACTTGCTTCAACAAGGAATTGGCTCTTGTTCCCTCTTCATCTTGAATTAGTCACCATCAAGGTAAAAATATCAAGGTAACATCTTCATACCATAGAAGTTCTTGATCTGTGTGGCCAAGATAAGGGTAAGTCTTGGGTAAGAAGGGAAGAAAGGCTTCAAGAAAAAGCAATTTCAAGAAGAAAGAAAATCAAGAAACGTAAAGGTTACATCTTTTTCTTGCTCTTGTTACAATTACACTTATACTTTTTCCCTAGCCTTTTTGTTAAGTCAAGAAAGTACTTCTTGATTATATTTTTCAGCCTTCCATCATTATAACCAATCAAACATTCAAAGTTGGAAGTTCTTGACAAGTATTTTTTGGAAAAATCGAGAGAAAAGATTCAATATTGAGAGAATACACAATCTGATTACTATTCACAGATTACTATTCACAGATTTTTTGAAAAGATCCAATCTTTAATATCTTTTATTTCTAACGATTTTTGTGTTTGTTTTCTTGCAAGATAGGATTTCAAGAAACCACTTTTTCAAGATTTTACAATTTTCGGTTACTGTTCACAGCACTATTCATCCGAAAATTTAAAGTCTATTTTCAAGAAATTCAAGATTCAATATCTTTCTTTTTCTACTAACGATTTTTTTTGTGTTTCTTTTCTTGCAAAGATAATGTCTTTTATTGAAGGTTCATCACAGGAAATTGATATTGAAGCGGATAATGATGACTCAATATATTTTAGTGAGGAAGAAACCGAAGAGGCAAATTGGGAATTTGAGGCCGAAAGTTTGGAAGATGAAGCCGAGGGCAATGATAAATATCCGGATGAGGGCAATCATCTTTTGGTAAATATGAATCTCTTACAATATCAACAATTAGATGATTTGCATCAACAAAGAAACAATCTTTTTTCAAACAAAGTGCACCGCTCAAGGCAAGATTTGTTTACTTATTATTGATAGCGGTAGTTGTACTAACGTTTATTCTTTTGAGATGGTTACGGCTTTAGGTTTACCCTTGAAAGCACATCCAACGCCCTATAAGCTTTCTTGGTTAAATGATAGCGGTGAGATTAAAGTTGACAAACAAGTGGAACTAAATTTCAGCATTGGCAACTATAAAGATTCGATCACTTGTGATGTGGTCCCGATGACCGCAAGTCACATCATTTTGGGAAGACCTTGGCAATATGATAGAAATGTAGATCATATGGGTCGAAGGAATGTTGATGCGGTGACAATGGATAAAGTTCGCTATAATTTACATCCTATGTCACCCATTGAAGTTTGTGAGATGCAACAAAGGTTAGCCGAGGGTAGAGAGAAAAGAAGACAAGAGCGGGAGTTGCTCAAATCACATACCCCTACCCAAAAGGTAACAACCGAGGTAAAAGGGGCTGAAAAAGCCGAGAGTTTGACAAGCAAAAAGGTAAAATCAGAGGTAAAAAGAGCTGAAAAAGCCGCAAGCATGGTAAGAAAAAAGTCAATAGCCCAAAAAGTGAGAAAAGAATGTTTGTTCATTAAATCCGGAAAGGTAGATAGGATAATTCAAGCAAAACAACTTGTTGTTTTGTTAGATTTGCAAGGAACCGCAAGGAACCTATTTACTAACACTTTTTCTTTTACTCTAACATCTTTTTCTACATCTAGTCTTGCTATTTTTCAGAAGTTTCATGAAGTCTTCCCTAAGGAGTTGCCGAAAAGGTTACTTATTAGCCTTCAAAATCGTGAAAGGTATAAACCATCTTCGGGTACAATTCAGCAAATTCACAACCAAGGTGATTTAATTCTTGAAAAGAAGAAGGTAAGTATGTCTTTAAGTCCATATGTTAATCCGGGGAAAATTGTACCAAAGCAAGAAAGGACTTTTAGATTATATACGGATAGTCTACATGTTAATCACATAACTTTTCAGTATAGACATCCAATTTATTGCTTTGATAAAATATTTATTAATAGTCAAAACCGAGAACATGTTAGTACACATCTTAGGGTTGTTTTTTCTATTATAAATACACAAACCTTGTATGCTAAGATGGATAATTATGTTTATTACACTCATTCTATTAATCTTCTTAGTTATATGTTAAGTTTACAAGGTATTCAAGTTGATCAGGCAAAAGATAATGCAATAAAGGAATGGCCGAGAACAACTAGTATCCTTCAAGTTCGTTCAACATATGAGTTGGCAAGCTTTTATAAACGTTTTGTTCACGATTTTTGCAAGCTTACTGCCTCATTAATTTCAATTAAGAAGGACAAGACACCATTTATTTGGGACAGCCGCAAGAGAATCTCCTTGATAGGTAAGGACAATGCAATTTTTACTTTCCATATTTCTAACTTGCTCCCTTTTGTTCATTTTTTAGATTATAAAGCTGATTTTTGGGATGATTCGAGGACGAATCCTTTTCAAGAGGGAGGGGATGATACGGTACCAACCTTGGGGCTGCCCAACTCAAGGGAACATGTGTTACGATACAAAGAGGACTCTAAATTACATCTAGGAATGTTTCCCAAGTCAACCTCTTAAGTATCACAAGTGTACAAGGAATGGACAGCTTTGCTACTGTTTGGAAGAATGATCATATCTTTCTATATACTTATCCAATGGAGCTGATTCCAGTTGCATATTAAAGATAAGAGGCAGATCTACAACTTTCATGAAGATCACAAGATCAGATTCTTCCTTCTTGATATCCCGTATTGTCGTGCAAGTTGGCCCAACAAGCTGTCCAGAATGGGGACGAATTATAAAGGGCATTTTAGTCTTTTTGTGTACAATTAAAGTCTATTCTAGACTTTAATTATTTTCAGCATATTTAATTACTATAATTTCGTGTATAGCAAGTAGTTGCTATAATAAAGGACATGTTGTCCATGTGTTAGTTAGTTGGTTAATAAGAGTCCTAATGCAACTAGGACTCTTCATAGATTTGGTTGTTACTTTTATTTAAGCCGCCAAGATAATAGGAACATGTGCCTATTATCTTGTTTAGGTAGTTACTTGATAGCAAGTTGTTATTCAAGAGTCCTAATTCTTCAAGGACTCTTATTTCCTTTTCCTTATTCAAGTTGGAACCGAAATCCCTCTATTTAAAGAGTATTTCAGCCACCTTTTTAATTAGACTTGATATATTGATATTTTGATTAAGGTTAATCCTTTGATACTTGTTTATGAACTTCCGGTTGAATTTCATATTCCTTTAAGTTACTGTATCAACTAGTTGGTTTCTCTAGTTGTGGTGTTTCAACCTCCATTGATACTTAGCCTTTCCGGGACTGTGTTAAGTATATTCCCATAGAAACTATTCGAGATAGAGAAAGATCTTCTTTTAAGCCGAATCTTGATATAACCCATCAAGGTTTCGCATCAAATCCCTTCACCATCTTGTTCTATGAGAGAATTAATTGTTAGACAGGCACATAGTGGCGGCTTAATGGGACATGTTGGTGTTTTTAAAACTTTAGATATTTTACAAGAACACTTTTATTGGCCTAAAATGAAAATAGATGTGAGGAAAATTTGTGATCTTTGTTTTAAGTGCAAACAGGCAAAAAGTACTTCAAAGGCTCACGGATTGCTCATGCCTTTACCAATTCCCTCTTCACCATGGATTGATCTTTCCATGGATTTTATTCTAGGTTTACCAACATCCAAAAGAGGTAATGATAGTATAATGGTTGTTGTTGATAGATTTTCTAAAATGGCTCATTTACCCCTTGTAGGAATACTAATGATGCAAGCCATGTTTCGGATCTATTCTTCAAAGAAGTCATTCGGTTGCATGGTATTCCAAAAAAAAATCGTAAGTGATAGGGACGTAAAGTTCCTAAGTTACTTTTGGAAAACCTTATGGAGTAAGTTGGGGACTAAGTTACTATTTTCTACTTCAAGTCATCCTCAAACCGATGGACAAACCGAGGTAACCAATAGAACTCTAGGGGTTTTACTTAGAGCACTCATTCAAAAGAATTTAAAACGGTGGGAAGAATGTTTACCTACTGCTGAATTTGCATATAATCGTACTTTACATTCAACTACTAATAATTCACCTTTTGAAGTTGTTTACGGTTTTAACCCCCCTAACCCCTCTTCCTATTGATGAGTACTATAATATAGAAGGTGATTCAAGGGCTGATTTTTTCCAAAGAATACATCATGAAGTTGCCGCCAACATAAAAAAGAAGAATGAGCGTATTACAATGCAAGCCAACAAAGGCCGCAAAGCAATCGCCTTTGAAGCTGGTGATTGGGTTTGGATACATTTTAGGAAGGATAGATTTCCTAAAGAAAGAAAATCTAAACTTCATCCCCGAGACGATGGACCTTTTCAAGTCGTGGCCAAGATTAATGACAACGCATACAAAATCAACTTGGAAGGTAAGTATGGAGTCCATTCCACTTTTAATGTTGCTGATTTATCTCCTTTTGATTTTGATTCAGATTATGTTGATCACGATAATGATTCGAGGTCGAATCCTTTTCAAGAAGGAGGGGATGATGCGGGACCATCTAGAGGGCTGCCTCATATAAGGTATCCCTTATCAAACATCATAGGACCAATGACTAGATCAAGAACCAAGCAAGTCAATCAACAATTATCTACATTGATCTGAGAACTAAAGCACAAAGAGGAATCAAAGCTACATCTAGAAGATGAAGTTCAAGTTCAACTAATAACACTTCAAGACATTCAATTCAGCCCAAACAAGCAAAGTGGCTAAAAAGGGCATTTTAGTCTTTTTACACATTAAAAGTCTATTCTAGACTCTAATTATATTAAGCCAGTTATTCTTAGTCGTGTGTAGCCTAATTGCTTTAATAAAGGACATGTTGTCTAAGTGTTTGTTAGTTAGTTATTAAAGAGTCCTCATACTTCAAGGACTCTGAAGGGATTCATGGGCGAAAACTCGTTCCAAACACCCATGGATCCTCCCCTGAAGGATCCGCTCATAAGAAACAATTCGAAAAAGCAGCAAGAAAAACTTACGTTTTGGATTCAGAAGCTACTTCTTGAATGGAGGATGACGTTTCTTGGATCGGATGTTGCTACCGATTGATCTCCTCTGCGGAAAGTCCCTCTACCGGTATCCACGCGACTAAAACGGGCAGCGATTGCTAGCTCTTCGTCTTTTTTCGATTTTCGGGAATTAGAGAGAAAAGGGAGAGGCTAGAATAGAAAACGGTTTTCTGATTCTATGTCTTATTTCGGCTGAAAAACATTAGCCATCTAGGTTTCGGCTAAGAGATGTTATATAGAGTGTGAGAGTTTGTTACTCAAACAACTCCCACCTCTACTCAACTTCTCTCGGCATTGGGAGTCTCGTAATCCCTACGTTCTCTAGACTTTACTGGTAGTGGGAGTCCTTATCGGATAATAACTCCCACGTAATCCCAGCTATAGGTAAAATACCGAAATTGCCCCTATCTCTAATTCGAATGATAAACACTTTATTATTTTCAGAAAGACAAATGTCAAATACAATGAACCTAGACACATTCTAGATTCATTGAATCTGGACATAAAGCTCGTTAGCTCGTCTATGCGTGTGACCACGTAGGTTCATCTCACAATGGCAATGAAAACACACTTAGTAGTAGTGTGTGTTCATAAATCACAAGCGGTCCCCTAGCAGGGACATTGTGACTACCCAAAGTGAATGAATATACAACGGAACCTAATATCAATCCACTATTTAATCCCTTTGTCTCGCGATATCCTAATTAAGCATAAGGCATGGTGGTCGTCACCCTTATTAAGCTTAATTGTATTTATGCTCGATCTCCAGGTAGACTGTTTCGACAAATAGCATTTTGATAACCACTTTATCAAATACATTTGAGCACGGCCATGCATTTAAACAGTCTTTCCCTATCGAGGGGCCCGTGGATATCTCTCTCTAATAATAGAGAGGGACAAATTCCTTGCAATGTCTCTCACATTCAAGCTATGATAGGACACTACGTCCGATCATCAGTCGTATTGATTACTCTGTTACAAGTAACGTCCGACTGAGTCAAAACGTGGCTCCATTCATACTAGAATCAATGAAGACATAAGGTCTAAGGATTCTAAAATAGTATTTAGGAAGTAATACTTATGACTTAAGACCATGAAGTATTACTTCTCTGACGGATCACGTCCAATACAATGTATCCCTATATATTGAATCTATGATGTGATTTGTATTCATTACACATGATCAGTAAAACAAGATCATCAATCAACAATCATACTAGTTTTATTTCATAGTAATTAAGCATTACATAAAACTAGGGACTACTAGAATAGTAATTACATAAGCTAATGAGTTTTACTATCAAATCACACATTTGATAATCAAAAGCAAAATTAACTATTCAATTACATGCTCAAAAGATAATAAAACGCACAACATGTGCTAATGGTCCTAGGGCACTACTAACAGACTCTTCATTTGTTTGTTACTTGTTTGTTATTCTAGCCGCCTAGAATGCAAGATAATAGGACATGTTGTCTATTATCTTGTTTAAGTGTTTTACTTGATAGCAAGTTGTTTTCCAAGAGTCCTACTTCTTCAAGGGCTCTTTTATGCTTTTCCTTTTTATTGTTGGAACCGAAATCCCTCTATTTAAAGAGTGATTTCGGCCACCTTTAAACTTAGACTTGATATATTGATATTTTGATTAAGGTTATTCCTTAGATACTTGTTTATGAATTTCCGGTAGAACTTCATATTCTTTGAGTTACTGTATCAACTAGCTTGTTTCTCTAGTTGTGGTGTTTCAGCCTTCATTGATACTTAACCTGCTTGGAGTTGTGTTGAGTATATTCCCATAGAAACTATTTCGAGATAGAGAAAGATCTGCTAAAAAACTGAACCTTGATATAAAACATCACGGTTTCACATCAAGTGGTATCAGAGCAAAAGGTTGATCTCTATCTTGGTGTACCCTTTACTTTTTTCTTGAAATTTTTTCTTGTTTGCTTGAAATAGACCGAAAGATAACAAAATAATTATTACGACCCCAACGAAAAAGCCACCCGGAAGTAAAGAAATTGGCAGCCGGGTTATCCCAAATTAGACAAGGAATCAATCCAAAAGCAAACTTCCTTTGTATAAAGGAATTGGCTCTTGTTCCCTCTTGTTCTTGAATTAGCCGTCATCAACATCTTCAATCAAGGTAAAAGTTTCCTAATCCGGAGTTCTTGATATTGTGTGGCCAAGAAAAGGGTAAGTCTCAGGTAAGAAGGTAAGAAAAACAATTCGTCAAAAAAAGCAATTTCAAGAAAAATCAAGAAACGTAAAGATCACATATTTTTCTTGTTTTTTGTTACAATTACTCTTATACTTTTTCCTTGGACTTTTTGTGTAGGTCAAGATAGGATTTCAAGAAATCACTTTTTCAAGATTTTACGATTTTCGGTTACTATTCATCCAAAAATTTAAAGTCTATTTTCAAGAAATCAAGAAGCATAAAGGTTACATCTTTTTAACGATTACTCTTATTTTTCTTTCGTAACTTTTTGTGTAGGTCAAGATAGGATTTCTTTCCATATTTTTTCAGTCTTCCATCAACACAACAATTCAATTTCCCTAAATCATCTAGAGTTGGAAGTTCTTGACAAGTATTGTTGGAATATTGAGAGAATTTTTTTTTCTAATGATTTGGGTGATTTTTTTCTTTGCAAAGATAATGTCTTTTGATGAAGGTACTTCGTAGCAAGGTACCATGGATGGTGAGAAACTTTTCAAAGAATCAATACAACAAACAATGAGAGCTTTGATACAATCCACCAATGAAATTAAAGATCGGTTGGAGATTCTTGAAGATGATCAAGGTTCTCAAGAATCCTTTGAGCAAAATGCAAGGGACAACTTTTGGCACAATAAGCAATTTCAGCCGAGAGTTATTCCAAGAATGATGGACAATTTTGCCTATGATCTGAGACCATATGTTCATGACCAAAGATTTGAGCCGAGAGCAAATCAGCAAGATCAAAGGTATTATCCGAGACCAAATGCTCACAACCAAAGGTATGATCCAAGAGCAAATGTTCAAAATCAAAGGTATGGTAATAATCTTGGTGCAATAAAGACAAAGATCACATCTTTCCAAGGTACAAAAGATCCTCAATTATTTTTAGATTGGACTCACAAAGTTAACCATGTTTTTTATGTTCACAATTATTCGGAAGAGAAAAAAGGTCAAATTGGCAGCCATGGAGTTTGGAGAGTATGCATCAATTTGGTGGGATAATGAGACCTATGAAAGGAGAAGATCGGGTCAAAGACAAATTGATACATGGGATGATATGAAAGTAGTCATGACACAGAGATTTGTACCTAAAAGTCATAATCGTGATTTATACAATAAATTACAAAGATTGAATGAAGGGACAAAGACCGTTGATGAATATTACAAAGAGATGGAGATGGCGATGATTAGATTGAATATTCAGGAAGATGATGAAGCAACTTTGGCTCGGTTCTTGGCTGGTCTAAATGACAAAATCAAACCTAAGGTACAACGTGCTAATCTTCATAATCTTATTTCTATGGTTTATTATGCTGAACAGATTGAAAGGCAACATAAAGAGAACAGTTTAAGGGAAAAATCGGCCACTTTCCAACCTTGGAAGAAGCCGAATCCACCCCAGATTTTTTCTACTGTTTTTCCAAGCCAAAGCAAGGGTGAAGAGGTCATAAATGGTGGGAAAACAGCCACGGGGAAGTTTGGGGCAGCAAGGTCTCAAAATCCATCAAATGCCGCCAATACGAGGGTAAATTCTACTCCAAATCTTGTTCGGGAATGTTCTAAATGTGGTGGCAAAGGACACTTTTCTATGGACTGCCCTAACAAGAGTACAATGATAAAATTGGATGATGGATCGTGGATAAGTGAGAAAGAAGCCGAAAGAGCTGTTTAGAGGAGAAAAAAGAGCGAGAGAGAAAAGAAACGAGTGATCCTACCCATGAGGTAAAATTCGAGGGAAAAAAGGATACAAAAGCCGTGAGCTTAGTGAGAAAAAAAGGCAAGCTCACAAAAAGAGAGAAAATAGTGTTTATTCATTAATCCCGGAAAGGTAGATAAGGCAATTCAAACACAACAACTTGTTGTTTTGTTCAATTTGAAAGGAACCGCAAGGAACCTTTATTCTAACACTTTTTCTTTTGATCTAACATTTTTTTCTACATCTAGTCTTGCCATTTTTCAGAAATTTCATGAAGTCTTCCCTAAGGAGTTGCCGAGAAGGTTACTTGTTAGCCTTCAAAATTGTGAAAGGTATAAACCATCTTCGGGTAAAAATCAGAAAATTCAAAGGCAAGATGATTTAATTCTCGAAAAGAAGAAGGCAAGCGTGTCTTTTAGATTATATAAGGATAGTCTCAATGTTAATAACTTAATGTTTAAGTATAGACATCCAATTCCTTACTTTGATAAAGTACTTGTTGCTAGTAAAAACCGAGAGAATCATATTGAGCATCTTAGAGCAGTTTTTACTATTTCAAAAGCACAAACTTTGTATACTAAGATAGATAATTATGTTTATTACACTCATTCTATTAATCTTCTTAGTTACATGATGAGTTTACAAGGTATTAAAGTTGAACCGGCAAGAGTTAATACAATTGAGGAATGGCCAAATTCAACTAGTACAAATCAACATCGATCATAGATGCAATATATAGGGATACATTGTATTGGACGTGATCCGTTAGAGAAGTAATACTTCATGGTCCTTAGTCATAAGTATTACTTCCTCAATACTATTTTAGAATCCTTAGACCTTATGTCTTCATTGATTCTAGTATGAATGGAGCCACGTTTTGACTCAGTCGGACGTTACTTGTAACAGAGTAATCAATACAACTGATGATCGGACGTAGTGTCCTATCATAGCTTGAATGTGAGAGACATTGTAAGGAATTTGTCCCTCTCTATTATTAGAGAGAGATATCCATGGGCCCTTCGATAGGGAAAGACTGTTTAAATGCATGGCCGTGCTCAAATGTATTTGATAAAGTGGTTATCAAATGCTATTTTTCGAAACAGTCTACCTGGAGATCGAGCATAAATACAATTAAGCTTAATAAGGGTGACGACCACCATGCCTTATGCTTAATTAGGATATCGCGAGACAAAGGGATTAAATAGTAGATTGATATTAGGTTCCATTGTATATTCATTCACTTTGGGTAGTCACAATGTCCTGCTAGGGACCGCTTGTGATTTATGAACTCACACTACTACTAAGTGTGTTTTCATTGCTATTGTGATATGAACCTACTGTGGTCACACGCATAGACGAGCTAACGAAGCTTCATGTCCGGATTCAATGAATCTAGAATGTGTCTAGGTTCATTGTATCCGACATTCACTTTTACGAGAATAATAAAGTGTTATTATTCGAATTAGAGATAAGGGGGCATTTTCAGTATAGCTTTGGGAATTACGAGGGAGTTATTATCCGATAAAGACTCCCACTACCAGTAGATTCTAGGGGACGTGGGAGTTGAGGACACCCACCGCTGAGAGGAGTTGAGGATGTGAGAGTTAGTTGTGGGAACAAACTCTCATACCTTATATAATGCTCTCTTGGCCGAAACCCTAGCCCATGTATTTTCCAGCCGAAAAATCACCAACTCTCTGAAATTGGATTTCAGTTTTTGGTCTCCCTTTTCTCTCATAATTCCGAAACTCAGAAAGACGAAGAGCTAGCAATCGCTGCCCGTTTCGTCGCGTGGATACCGGTAGAGGGACATTCCGCAAAGGGAATTCCGTTGGTGGCAGCAAAGAATCCAAGAAACGTCATCCTCCATTCAAGAAGTAGCTTCTTGAATCCAAGAAAGTAAGTTCTTTATTGCTGTTCTTTGAATTGTTTCATATGAGCGGATCCTTCAGGGGAGGATCTATGGGTGTTTGGAACGAATTTCCACCCATGAATCCCTTCAGTGGTATCAGAGCCTTGCTCATACGACTCGATTTCGATATTGTTCATCAGACAATAACACTATCAATTCCGATTTGATATGTGTATGTTTGAGAAACAGAAAAATCGTGATGAAGAACCGCAAGGTTCGACTTAAGTTGAGCCCGATCTTTCTTCAATTCTCGAACTAGTTTCTATGGGAATTTAATCAACGCAACTCTAAGGGAAGGTTAATTAACAATGGAGGCTGAAACACCACAACTAGAGAAACAAGCTAGTTGATACAGTAACTCAAGAATGAATGAATTTCTATCCATAAGTTCAAACACGAGAAGCTAAGGAATAACCTTACCAAAATATCAATATATCTAACGTAAGTATTACAATGGCCGAAATCTCCCTTAAGTAAGGTTGAGATTTCGGTTACAACCAAAATAAAGAAATAAGAGTCCTTAAAGGATTAAGACTCTTGAAAACAAATAAGAGTCCTTGAAGAAGTAGGACTCTTGAATAACAACTTGCTATCAAGTACTAACTAACAAGAAAAGTGGCGGCTAGAATATATTCTAACTACCAATTCTATGAAGAGTCCTAGTTGCATTAGGACTCTTTATTAACTAACTAACTAACACATGGACAGCATGTCCTTTATTAAATAACACGGCTGGAATATTAAATAACAATACTAAAAAAATAGTTAAAGTCTAGAATAGGCTAGAATAGACTTTAATATGTAAAAAGACTAAAATGCCCTTTTAGCCACTTTGCTTGGTTGAGCCGTGTTGAACACTTGTAAAACTTAAGAGGGTGAATTGAATGTCTTCTTCTAGGTGAATATTAGTTTCCTCTTTAGTTTTGATACTTCGGATCAATGATGATACTTTGTCCATTGTCATCTTTGCCCTTGATCTTGTAATTGGTCCTTGAAGGTTCTTTAAGGGATCTTTGGAGTAGGGCTGCCCTTGGTATGATCCCGTATCATCCCCTCCCCCTTGAAAAGCATGATTCGTCCCCGAATCATCTTCCTGATCAGCTCCATAGTCTATATCAAAATCAAAAGGAGATAAGTCAGAAACGTTAAAAGTAGAATGAACGCCATACTTACCTTTGAGATCTATCTTGTATGCATTATCATTGATCTTTGAGATAACTTGGAATGGTCCATCTCCTCTCGGATGCAATTTACTTTGTCTTTCCTTTGGAAATCTATCTTTTCTAAGATGTAACCAAACCCAATCTCCAACTTCAAAACAAAGTTGCTTTCGGCCTTTGTTGACTTGTTTTGAAGTTTGTGCATTTTTCTTCTTAATGCTCTCGGTAACATGTTGATGAAGTTGTTGTATATATTCTTCCCTAGAATCACCTTCTACATTGTAATACTCATCAACAGGTAAAGAAATTAGATCCAACGGGGTTAAGGGATTAAAGCCATAAACAATTTCAAATGGAGAATTATTCGTAGTAGAATGTAAAGTTCTATTGTAAGCAAATTCAGCAATAGGTAAACATTCTTTCCACCTTTTTAAGTTCTTTGAAATTAAAGCTCTAAGTAACACCCCTAAAGTTCTATTTGTTACCTCCGTTTGGCCATCGGTTTGGGGATGGCTAGATGTTGAAAATAGCAATTTAGTCCCCAATTTACTCCATAATGTCTTCCAAAAGTAACTCAAGAACTTTACGTCCCTATCACTTACTATGGTTCTCGGAATCCCATGAAGCCGCACCACCTCTTTTAAGAATAAATCCGCCACATGACTTGCATCATTTGTTTTCCTACAAGGAATAAAGTGCGACATTTTAGAAAAACGATCTACGACAACCAAGATACTATCATTACCTCTTTGAGACCTCGGCAAGCCTAAGATAAAATCCATGGATAAGTCAATCCAAGGTGAAGAGGGAATGGGTAAAGGCATGTATAATCCATGAGCTTTGCTTGTACTTTTAGCCTATTTACATTTAATGCAAAGTTCACATATTTTTCTAACATCCTGTCTCATTTTAGACCAATAAAAGTGTTCTTGTAAAATATCGAAAGTTTTAAGAACACCAAAATGACCCATTAAACCGCCACAATGTGCTTCCCTAACAATTAATTCTCTAATAGAACATGAAGGTATGCACAATCTATTGCTTTTAAACAAAAAATCTTCAAATCTAAAAAAGGAGTTTTGAGCCGAGAGCTCACATTTAGCATACAAATCTGAAAATTCTAAATCATCTTTATATAATGCTTTGATATGATTAAATCCAAGTAATTTAGCATGCATTAAAGAAAGCAAAGTATATCTTCTAGATAGAGCATCGACAACGATGTTTTCTTTACCTTTCTTGTATTTGATGATGTAAGGAAAAGTATCGATAAAGGAAACCCACCTTGCATGTCATTTATTCAACTTACTTTGGCCTTTAAGATACTAGATGGACTCATGATCGGTATGAATGACAAATTCTCTTGCGATCAAATAGTGTTGCCAAGTCTCCAAAGCTCGAACAATGGCATATAACTCCTTATCATAAGTAGGATAATTAAGCGAAGCATTGCTTAATTTCTCGCTAAAATATGCTAAGGGCTTACCTTGTTGTTGCAAAACATTCCCTATACCTAAACCTGAAGCATCACATTCAACTTCAAACATTATATCAAAATTAGGTATAGCTAAAATTGGAGAACAAGTAATTGTTTAATCTTCTCGAAACATTCTTCTTGCGGCTTGTCCCAAAAGAATGAGACGTCTTTCTTCATTACTTCATTTAATGGGGCAGCCATCGTGCTAAAATCACGAATAAAACGCCTATAAAAGCTTGCCAACCCATAAAACGATCTAACTTGTGTCACACTTGTTGGTCTCGGCCACTCTTGAATGGCTTGAATTTTAACCGGATCAACACAAATACCTTGAGAACTAACTATATAACCAAGAAAGTTAACCGAATTAGTGCAAAAATCACACTTTTCAAGTTTAGCATATAAAGTTTGTTCTCTTAAAATAGTAAATACAGCATTAAGATGTTCTAGATGCTCTTCTAAGCTTTTACTATAAACAAGAATATCATCGAAATAAACTACAACAAACTTGCCAAAACAGTGTCTAAAGATGTAGTTCATTAATCTCATGAAAGTACTAGGTGCATTAGTAAGACCAAAAGGCATAACAATCCATTCATATAATCCATATTTAGTCTTAAAAGCAGTTTTCCATTCATCACCTTCTTTCATTCTAATTTGGTGATAGCCTTGAGTTAAATCAATTTTAGAAAATATCAAAGCGCCACTTAACTCATCTAGCATATCATCTAAGCGAGGAATTGGATGTCTATATTTAATAGTTATTTTATTAATATCACGACAATCCGTACATAATCTGAAAGTTCCTTCTCTTTTAGGCACTAAAATGACAGGACTAGCACAAGGACTTAAAGATTCTCTTACCTGCTCCTTTTCAAGGAGTAAATCGACTTGCCTTTGTATTTCTCGGGTCTCATCCGGATTGGCTCGGTAGGCAGCCCGGTTTGGCAAACTTGCTCCCGGAATGAAGTCAATTTGATGTTCGATTCCTCGAATTGGAGGCAGCCCCCTCGGCAATTCCTTGGGAAATACATCTTGGAATTCCTTCAAAAGATCAAAAGCAAGACTAGGAAGAGAAGATGATGTTAGATTAAAAGAAAAATTATTAGAAGGGAGAGACCTTTCGGTTTCTCAGAATACCAACAAAACAAGGGGTTGTTTTGCTCGTATTGCCCTATCTACCTTTCATTGGCTTGTAAACAAACACTATTTTCTCTCTTTGATGGAACTTGCCTTTTGTCTCACTAAGTTCACGGCTTTTACCTCATTTTTCCTCTCGGTTTTTACCTCAAGGGTTGGGACACTCGGCTTTTTCCCCTCACTCTCTTTTCTTTGCTTTTCTCTCTTCTCTCTATTGATGGCCATTTGTTTATGAATCTCACAAGCTGCATTTAAAGATAAAGGAATTAGTTTAAACTTTACATCATCCTTTTGAAGCACATATGTATTTTCTCTACCCATGTGATTTGCACTTCGATCGTATTGCCATGGCCTTCCCAATGTTATGTGACTTGCAGTCATCGGGACTACATCACATAAAAGCCGAGTCCTTATATCTCCCGATCTCGAACTCTATCTCAACTTGCTTATCTACCTTGATTTCACAATTATTATTCAACCACGATAATTTATAAGGCATAGGATGTGCCTTACATGGTAAATCAAGTGCAGAAACCATATCATAAGAGCAAACATTTGTACAACTTCCATTATCAATAATGACTAAAACAGATTGACCTTTTACCTCACATTTGATTTGGAAGAGATTACTTCTATGTTGGTGAAGATCATCCAAAGGTTGAGAATAAAGAAGTTTCCGTGTAACCAAAATGTTCCCACTACCCGAATCTTCCTCATATTGTTCGGTTTCTTCCTCCAAATCGGGTGTCTCAGCTTCTTCATCACTTACCCACGATCAATCCTCCAACATTATCATTGTATGCTTTGTAGGACAGTCCCTAGCAATATGTCCTTTGCCCCTACATTTAAAAGCATTCACGAGGCACAATTGGAGTCGAATTTACCTTTGTATTGCCCGGATTTGATGTGTTTTGAGACCTTGCTGCCCCAAACTGTCCCGGGGCTGTTTTGCCCTCATAAAATACCTCTTTGCCTTTGTTTTGGCTCGGCAAAACAGTAGAAAATTGCTGAGTTGAATTCGGCTTCCTCCAAGCTTGGAAAGTTGTCGGTTTTGCATTTAAACCCTTCTCCTTTTGGTGCCTTTCAATTTGCTCAGCAAAATATAACATATCAGTAATATTATCAAGGTTAGCACGTTCTACCTTCATCCGGATTTTGTCATTGAGGCCAGCCAAGAACCGAGCCATTGTTGCCTCATCACTTTCACAAATATCGGCGCGAATCATTGCAATTTCCATGGCTTTGTAGTATTCATCGACGGATATATCGCCTTGCTTTAATCTTTGTAGACGGTTGTAAAGTTCCCTTAAGTAGTTTAAAGGAACAAAACGTCGTTTCATAACCGCTTTCATCTCAACCCAAGTGGAAATTTCCGGTTGTTCCACTTTTGCCCTTGTTGCGGATTCTTTGTCCCACCAAATGGATGCATATCCATAAAACTCCATGGCTGCTAACTTCACTTTCTTTTCTTCCGAATAGTTATGAACAGCAAAAACATGGTTAATTTTACTAATCCAATCTAAAAATAATTCGGGATCATTTGTACCTTCAAAAGGGGGAATCTTGGTCTTGATGGAACCAAGATTGGCATCAACTTGCTGAATGTAATCCCCTCTTCTCGGCTGATATACCGGATTGTTGATAACCCGATTTGCTTGAATTGCCGGAATTGCCGAATTTGCCACATTTACCCTCGGCAATTGTGGTGCCCTTGGCGGTTCCATGTTCTCAACCCTTTGAATATGAGTCTCGGCATTGTCTTGAGAAAGACGTTGCTGATTATCAATTTGTTGAACATGTTGATTTGTCTCGGCAAGTTGGCCTTGCAATGAATCAATTTTACTTGTCATGGCAGCCATGTTTCTCGTCATATCTTCTATCATTTTGTACATCTTTTCTTGATCAAAGGTTTCACCTTTCTTTGATGGAGATCCTTCATAAGACATTGTTATAAGATAAGAAAAACAAAAGAAAACACTCAAAAACGTTAGATAGCAAAGAAAGATTCACTCTTTATTCCAACACCGCTCGTATAGAACTTCAAACTCTAGATTTAAAGAATGGGTTCCTAACTTGTTGCGTTGACACAAGACTGAAAAATAAGGAAAGAAATCCTATCTTTGACCTAAAAAAAAAGCTTTAGAAAGAAAAAGATGAAGAAACGAATTCCTATTCGAGAAAAGAAACCGGTTCTTGATGATCTTGATCTTCTTGATGTTCTTGATGTTCTTGATCTTCTTTATGTTCTTGATCTTGTTTGCTTGAATTTTCCCTTGATTTTGTCCGAAGTTATCAAGTAGTGAAGCGGGGTTGCTTTCAATACTTGATTTATGGTATTGTTTCGGTTCAAAATAACAAGGAGGAACGTTTGCCAATTCTTGGACGAAGCTGTGTTGCTTTCGCTTGATCAAGAAGTTTGCTATTGGCTTTATAGTTCGCTATTCAATCTATACTAACTTGGCTGCCAATTTCTTTACACCAAGAGGCTTTTTCTTTATGAAAATCGGCTGCCCAATATTACCTTTTATGCCGCGGCTTCTTTTTGTATTTTTGTCAATCTAGCAAACAAGAAAAAACTTTGTGCGTAGGGTACACCGGGAATTGGAGAAGAACCTTTTGCTCTGATACCACCTGATGAAGAACCGCAAGGTTCGACTTAAGTTGAGCCCGATCTTTCTTCAATTCTCGAACTAGTTTCTATGGGAATTTAATCAACACAACTCTAAGGGAAGGTTAATTAACAATGGAGGCTGAAACACCACGACTAGAGAAACAAGCTAGTTGATACAGTAACTCAAGAATGAATGAATTTCTATCCAGAAGTTCAAACACGAGAAGCTAAGGAATAACCTTACCAAAATATCAATATATCTAACGTAAGTATTACAATGGCCAAAATCTCCCTCAAGTAAGGTTGAGATTTCGGTTACAACCAAAATAAAGAAATAAGAGTCCTTAAAGGATTAAGACTCTTGAAAACAAATAAGAGTCCTTGAAGAAGTAGGACTCTTGAATAACAACTTGCTATCAAGTACTAACTAACAAGAAAAGTGGCGGCTAGAATATATTCTAACTACCAATTCTATGAAGAGTCCTAGTTGCATTAGGACTCTTTATTAACTAACTAACTAACACATGGACAACATGTCCTTTATTAAATAACACGGCTGGAATATTAAATAACAATACTAAAAAATAGTTAAAGTCTAGAATAGTCTAGAATAGGCTAGAATAGACTTTAATATGTAAAAAGACTAAAATGCCCTTTTAGCCACTTTGCTTGGTTGAGCCGTGTTGAACACTTGTAAAACTTAAGAGGGTGAATTGAATGTCTTCTTCTAGGTGAAGATTAGTGATGCGAAACCGTTGTACGAATGCCAAGGTTCGGCTTAAAGGTCCGATCTTTCTCTATCTCGAACAGTTTATGGGGGAATATAAACAACCTTTCTCCCGCAAGGTTGAATATCAATGGGGGCTGAAACACCACAATAAGTATAAACCAAAC
This sequence comes from Vinca minor, assembly GCA_026122235.1. NCBI lineage: Eukaryota > Viridiplantae > Streptophyta > Magnoliopsida > Gentianales > Apocynaceae > Vinca > Vinca minor. The sequence goes on along the minus strand of JAOCZM010000285.1, from coordinate 2,770,572 downwards.
TTATTGATACAGTAACTCAAACATGAATGAATTCTACCTAGAGAATCAAACACAAAGTAACTAAGGAATAACCTTAAATCAATATATCAAGTCTAACAATAACATGGCTGAAATCCCTCTTAAATAGAGTGGAATTTCGTCCAAAAAATAACCCACAAATAAGAGTCCTTTAAGGATTAGGACTCTACAATTCCTAGATAACTAAAAACACTACCTAACATCAAGGACAACATGTCCTATTATTTAGCTAGCTTATTTCGGCCAACATGGCTAATTAAAATAAACAATAAAGCTGAAAATATAATTAAAGTCTTTTATAGACTTTAATTTACAAGTTTCCTAAAATACCCCTTCAACCGCTTTCCTTCCAATTATGTATCTTTCCTTCAAATGATATTCGATGGCTTTGATCCTTGTGTCTAGCTTTCTTTGAAGGTTTCTTTACCTCTTGAACCTTTAGATTAGAGACTTTAAACACTTGGAACAAAGGCTTGACTTTGAAGCTCGTATTTGGGATGTATGAATTAAGGATGAGTTCATTTATCCAAATGACCTCTCTAAGCTTCATGGCTGGTACCGTATCATCCTCTCCTTCTTGAAAACTTTCATATCCCCTCCCCCTTTTAATGGATTCGTCCTCGAATCTTCTAAATCGTGGGATGCAATTCCGAGATCAATCTTTTCTTTCAACTCATCAATTGTCAAGATTTCTAATATGGTTTCGGCTTCTTCTTGACTTTCCCAATTTTTATCCTCTTGTATTACCATTATATCATTAGTTGGCAAGCTTTCTAATATTGGCTCAGCTTCATACTTGTCTTCTTGACTTCCCCATTTGTTGATAAATTTATCCATTCGATCCATGCTTTCCCGTAGTTTATTCATATTTGTCTCCAAAGAAATAATGGCGGCTGTTTGGCTTTCTTTTATCTGAGTTGTGGCTGTTTTGGCAGCCCCAAAATAGCTCTTATTTTCACTTTGCCGCTGCCCAAAACAAAAATTTGAAGGTGGCTGATTTGGATTTTTCCAAGGTGAAAATTTAGCCGAATTAGTCCCGTTCTTCTTCTCTTTGATTCGCCTCTCAACTTGCTCCGCATGATCAACCATCTCCATAATATGAACATGACAAACGCATTCTACCTTTGGCCTAATATCATCATTCAAACCGGTCAAGAATCGATCCAATGTAACTTCTTCATATTCTTGTTTGTCAAGCCGAATCATGGCTAATCGCATCGCTTCATAATATCCATCTACTGATTTAGAACCTTGTGTAAGCATTTGCAAACGTTTAGATTGCTGCGTAATGTAATTTAGGGAAACAAACCTTCGTGTCATCTCAGCTTTCAAATCATTCCAAGTATCAATAGGTCGTTGACCCGCTCTTTGCCTAATTATAGTTTCTTCTTTCCACCACGTTGATGCCTTACTATAAAATCCCTTGACTGCCATCTTTACCTTTTTACCCTCCGAATAATTATGAATAGCAAAAATATTATGAAATTCATGTATCCATTCAAATAATAAGTCGGGCCTATTCGTACCTTCAAAAGATGGGAGCTTGACTGCACCAACAGAGTCGTCAACTTGCTGATTTTTGTAATCCCTTTGCGGCTCACAAGAAAACAAATAGGAATCATCATATCTTGAATTTGTTGTATGTTGTAAGCCATACCTTTGATCATCATAATCAAAGTTGTCATCTTCTTGATAAAAATGTTGCCTCATCTTTGCATGATTTTGTTGAAATCTTTAAAAGATGGAGTCTTTATGCTTCTTGATTTTCTTGAAAGTTGATCTTCTTGAACTCACGGTTGCCCCTTGAAATTCGAATCAATATTGACGTTTCTTGATTTTCAATCCGGACGAACAGAAACGAAAAATCTGATTTTTCCCTCGGATGAACAGTAACGTGAACAGTGCCGATGAACAGCGTCGTGAACAGTAATCCGCAAACAGTAAAAAAAAATTTGTAATTTTCTGCCCAAAAATTTAAGGATTAGGACTCTACAACTCCTAGATAACTAAAAACACTACCTAACATCAAGGACAACATGTCCTATTATTTAGGCCAACATGGCTAATTAAACAATATAATAAATCTGAAATATAATTAAAGTCTAGAATAGTCGCTTTGATGGACGTATTAAAGCACTAATAATGCAGTAGTGTTCCTTGTGCTTTATGTGGACGACATCTTACTGATTGGAAATGACATCCCCACATTACAAAGCGTAAAAGCTTGGTTGGGTAAGTGCTTTTCCATGAAAGACTTAGGCGAGGCTACATACATTTTGGGTATTAGAATCTATAGAGATAGATCTAACAAAATGATTGGCTTGAGCCAGAGTGGATACATTGACAAAGTACTGAAACGGTTCAGTTTGCAAGACTCCAAAAAGGGATTCTTGCCCATGTCACATGGCGTTAAACTCAGCAGAACTCAAGGACCTTCCACAAGGGAGGATGATATGGTACCAGCCATGAAGCTTAGAGAGGTCATTTGGATAAATGACCGCATCCTTAACTCATACATCCCAAATACGAGCTTCAAAGTCAAGCCTTTGTTCCAAGTGTTTAAAGTCTCTAATCTAAAGGTTCAAGAGGTAAAGAAACCTTCAAAGAAAGCTAGACACAAGGATCAAAGCCATCGAATATCATTTGAAGGAAAGATACATAATTGGAAGGAAAACGGTTGAAAGGGTATTTTAGTCATTTGATAATTAAAGTCTATTCTAGACTTTAATTATATTTCAGATTTATTATATTGTTTAATTAGCCATGTTGGACAAAATAAGCTAGCTAAATAATAGGACTGTTGTCCTTGATGTTAGGTAGTGTTTTTAGTTATCTGGGAGTTGTAGAGTCCTAATCCTTAAAGGACTCTTATTTGTGGGTTATTTTTGGATGAAATTCCACTCTATTTAAGAGGGATTTCAGCCATGTTATTGTTAGACTTGATATGATATTTTAAGGTTATTCCTTAGTTACTTTGTGTTTGATTCTCTATGTTAGAGTTCATTCATCTTTGAGTTACTGTATCAATAAGTTTGGTTTATACTTATTGTGGTGTTTCAGCCCCCATTGATATTCAACCTTGCGGGAGAAAGGTTGTTTATAATCCCCCATAAACTGTTCAAAATAGAGAAAGATCGGACCTTTAATCTGAACCTTCGTATTAGTACAACGGTTTCGCATCAGGTGGTATCAGAGCAAAAGGTTTATCTCTATCTTGGTGTATCTTTAAATTTTTTGGGCAGGAAAAAAAAAAATTACTGTTTGCGGATTACTGTTCACAACACTGTTCATCTGTACTGTTCACGGGGTACTGTTCATCTGTACTGTTCACGGGTTACTGTTCATCCGGGAACAAAATTAAATTTTTGTTACTGTTTATGCTACTGTTCATCCGGATTGAAAAATCCAGAATCAAGAATCAAAAATCAAGAATCAAGAATCAAGAAATCAACTTTCAAGAGAATCAAGAAGCATAAAGACTCTATCTTTTTAAAGATTTCAACCAATTCATGCAATAATGATGTGGCAACAATTTGATCAAGAAGATGACAACTTTGATTATGATGATAAAAGGTATGGCTTCCAACATACAACAAATTCAAGATATGATGATTCCTATTTGTTTTTTTGTGAGCCGCAAAGGGATTACAAAAATCAGCAAGTTGACAATTCTGTTGGTGCACTCAAGCTCCCATCTTTTAAAGGTACGAATAGGCCTGACTTATTATTTGAATGGATACATGAATTTCACAATATTTTTGCTATTAATAATTATTCGGAGGGCAAAAAGGTAAAGATGGCAGTCAATGGATTTTATAGTAAGGCATCAACGTGGTGGAAAGATGAAACTATAATTAGGCAAAGAGCGGGTCAACGACCTATTGAAACTTGGAATGATTTGAAAGCTGAGATGAAATGAAGGTTTATTTCCCTAAATTACTTTAGGGAGCAAGCTAAACGTTTGCAAATGCTTACACAAGGTTCTAAATCAGTAGATGAATATTATGAAGCGATGCGATTAGCCATGATTCGGCTTGACAAACAAGAATATGAAGAAGTTACATTGAATCGATTCTTGGCCGGTTTGAATGATGATATTAGGCCAGAGGTAGAATGCGTTTATCATGTTGATATTATGGAGACGGTCGATCATGCGGAGCAAATTGAGAGGCGAATCAAAGAGAAGAATAAAGGGACTAATTCGGCTAAATTTCCACAATGGAACCAAGCAAATCAGCCCCCTTCAAATTCTTGTGTTGGGCAGCGGCAAAGTGAAGATAATAGCTATTTTGGGGCTGCCAAAACCGCCATAATTCAAGAAAAAGATAGCCCAACAACCGCCATTAAATCTTCAACTTGGAAGATAGATATGGATGAACTACGGGAATTGATCTACAAAGTGTGCTCAAAGAATGATACAATACAGGATGAAACAAATTTGGAAAGTCAAGAAGACAAGGATGAAGCTGAGACAAAATTAGAAAGTTTGCCAAATGAGGAGTTAAAAAAAAAGAGTGAAGATTTAGAAGAAAATATTGATCATGTAATTGCATCCTGTGATTTAGAAGATTCGAGGACAAATCCTTTAATAGGGAGAGGGGATATGAAAGTTTTTCAAGAAAGAGGGGATGATACGGTACCAGCCATGAAGCTTAGAGAGGTCATTTGGATAAATGACCGCATCCTTAACTCATACATCCCAAATACGAGCTTCAAAGTCAAGCCTTTGTTCCAAGTGTTTAAAGTCTCTAATCTAAAGGTTCAAGAGGTAAAGAAACCTTCAAAGAAAGCTAGACACAAGGATCAAAGCCATCGAATATCATTTGAAGGAAAGATACATAATTGGAAGGAAAACGGTTGAAAGGGTATTTTAGTCATTTGATAATTAAAGTCTATTCTAGACTTTAATTATATTTCAGATTTATTATATTGTTTAATTAGCCATGTTGGACAAAATAAGCTAGCTAAATAATAGGACATGTTGTCCTTGATGTTAGGTAGTGTTTTTAGTTATCTAGGAGTTGTAGAGTCCTAATCCTTAAAGGACTCTTATTTGTGGGTTATTTTTGGACGAAATTCCACTCTATTTAAGAGGGATTTCAGCCATGTTATTGTTAGACTTGATATGATATTTTAAGGTTATTCCTTAGTTACTTTGTGTTTGATTCTCTATGTTAGAGTTCATTCATCTTTGAGTTACTGTATCAATAAGTTTGGTTTATACTTATTGTGGTGTTTCAGCCCCCATTGATATTCAACCTTGTGGGAGAAAGGTTGTTTATATTCCCCCATAAACTGTTCAAGATAGAGAAAGATCAGACCTTTAAGCCGAACCTTCGTATTGGTACAACGGTTTCGCATCAGAGGACCAAGTGCGCATGAGTAAGATCCCATATGCTTCAGCCATTGGGTCTATTATGTACGCCATGATATGCACTCGCCCGACTGTCTCATTTGCTTTAAGTATGACTAGCAGATATCAATCTGACCATGGAGAGTCACATTGGACTGCAGTCAAGAGCATTCTTAAGTACTTGAGAAGGACTAAAGATATGTTCTTAGTTTACGGAGGTCGGGGAAGGAAAGTCCGGTTGTAAATGGTTACACCGACGCAAGCTTCGGATCGACGTAGATGATTATCGATCGCAACTCGGTTTTGTGTTTTGTTTGAATGGAGGTGCTTTGTGAGTCGGAAGAGCTCAAAGCAAGAAACCGTGGCCGACTCTACAATGTAGTTTCGAGTATCTAGCCGCCTCAAGCAGCTAAAGAAGTCTGTTTGGATCGGGAAGTTTGTTGATGAACTAGGTGTCGTCCCCTAGCATTGTGAACCCAGTGGACCTCTATTGTGATAGTACTAGTGCCATTTCACAAGCTAAGGAACCTAGATCTCACCAACGATCCAAACACATTCTCAAGCGTTTCCATCTGATTAGAGAGATCATCAACAGAGGAGACGCTAGTATTTGCAAAGTACATACAGACGACAACATTGCAGATCCATTGACCAAGCCACTCCCACAGCCTAAACATGAGAGTCATACTAGGTCAATGGGATTAAGGATCATGTATGATTGGAACTAGGGCAAGTGGGAGATTGTTAGTAGTGCCCTAGGACCATTAGCATATGTTGTACGTTTTATATCTTTTTGAGCATTTCATATGAATAGTTAATTTTTCTTATGAACATCAAATGTGTGATTTGATAGTAAAACTCATTTGCTTATGTAATTACTATTCTAGTAGTCCCTAGTTTTATGTAATCTATTTTACAATGAAATAAAACTAGTATGATGTTTGATTGATGATTACGTTTTACTAATCATGTGTAATGAGTACAAATCAAATCATAGATGCAATATATAGGGATACATTGTATTGGACGTGATCCGTTAGAGAAGTAATACTTCATGGTCCTTAGTCATAAGTATTACTTCCTCAATACTATTTTAGAATCCTTAGACCTTATGTCTTCATTGATTCTAGTATGAATGGAGCCACGTTTTGACTCGATCGGGACGTTACTTGTAACGAGTAATCAATACGACCGATGATCGGATGTAGTGTCCTATCATAGCTTGAATGTGAGAGACATTGTAAGGAATTTGTCCCTCTCTATTATTAGTGAGAGATATCCATGGGCCCCTCGATAGGGAAAGACTGTTTAAATGCATGGCCGTGCTCAAATGTATTTGATAAAGTGGTTATCAAATGCTATTTGTCGAAATAGTCTACCTGGAGATCGAGCATAAATACAATTAAGCTTAATAAGGGTGACGACCACCATGCATATGCTTAATTACGATATCGTGAGACAAAGGGATTAAATAGTGGATTGATATTAGGTTCCGTTGTATATTCATTCACTTTGGGTAGTCACAATGTCCTGCTAGGGACCGCTTGTGATTTATGAACTCACACTACTACTAAGTTTGTTTTCATTGCCATTGTGAGATGAACCTACAGTGGTCACACGCATAGACGAAGCTAACGAAGCTTCATGTCCGCATTCAATGAATCTAGAATGTGTCTAGGTTCATTGTATCCGACATTCACTTTTTCTCGAGAATAATAAAGTGTTATTATTCGAATTAGAGATAAGGGGCATTTTCGGTATAGCTGGAATTACGTGGGAGTTATTATCCGATAAAGACTCCCACTACAAGCAGAAGTCTAGGGGATGTGGGGTTGAGGACTCCCACTGCCGAGAGGAGTTGAGGATGTGAGAGTTAGTTGTGGGAACAAACTCTCATACCTTATACACTGCTCTGTTGGCCGAAACCTTAGCCCTTGTATTTTCCAGCCGAAAAATCACCAACTCTCTGAAATTGGATTTCAGTTTTTGGTCTCCCTTTTCTCTCATAATTCCGAAACTCATAAAGACGAAGAGCTAGCAATCGCTGCCCGTTTCGTCGCGTGGATACCGGTCGAGGGACATTCCGCAAAGGGAATTCCGTTGGTGGCAGCAAAGAATCCAAGAAACGTCATCCTCCATTCAAGATATAGCTTCTTGAATCCAAGAAAGTAAGTTCTTTATTGCTGTTTTTCGAATTGTTTCATATGAGCAGATCCTTCAGGGGAGGATCCATGGGTGTTTGGAACGAGTTTCCGCCCATGAATCCCTTCACTATATTCCTAACTTGCTCCCTTTTATTCATTTTTCAGATTATAAAGCTGATTTTTGGGATGATTCGAAGACGAATCATTTTCAAGAGGGAGGGGATGATACGGTACCCACCTTGGGGCTGTCCAACTCAAGGGAACGTGTGTTACGATACTAAGAGGACTCTAAATTACATCTAGGAATGTTGCCCAAGTCAACCTCTTAAGTATCACAAGTGTACAAGGAATGGACAGCTTTGCTACTGTTTGGTATAGTGATCATATCTTTCGATATAGATATCCAATGGATCTGATTCCAGTTGCATATTAAAGATAAGAGGCAGATCTACAACTTCTATGAAGATCACAAGATCAGATTCCGCCTTCTTGATATCCGAAATAGTTGTACAAGTTGGCCCAACAAGCTGTCCAGAATTGGGACGAATTTAAAGGGCGTTTTAGTCTTTTTGTGTACAATTAAAGTCTATACTAGACTTTAATTATTTTCAGCATATTTAATTACTATAATTTAGTGTATAGCAATTGGTTGATATAATAAAGGACATGTTGTCCATGTATTAGTTAGTTGGTTAATAAGAGTCCTAATGCAACTAGGACTCTTCATTGATTTGTTAGTTGGTTCTAGATTAGCCACAAGATAATAGGAACATGTACCTATTATCTTGTTTAAGTGTTTTACTTGATAGCAAGTTGTTTTCCAAGAGTCCTACTTCTTCAAGGACTCTTTTATGCTTTTCATTTTTCTTGTTGGAACCGAAATTTCTCTACTTAAAGAGAAATTTCGGCCACCTTTATACTTAGACTTGATATATTGATATTTTGATTAAGGTTATTCCTTTGATACTTGTTTATAAATTTCCGGTAGAACTTCATATTCTTTGAGTTACTGCATCAACTAACTTGTTTCTCTAGTTGTGGTGTTTCAGCCTTCATTGATACTTAGCCTACTCGGGGTTGTGTTGAGTATATTCCCATAGAAACTATTTCGAGATAGAGAAAGATCTGCTAAAAAGCCGAACCTTGATATAAAACATCACGGTTTCGCATCAAACTAGCTTGTTTCTCTAGTTGTGGTGTTTTAGCCTTCATTGATACTTAGCCTGCTTGGAGTTGTGTTGAGTATATTCCCATAGAAACTATTTCGAGATAGAGAAAGATCTGCTAAAAAGCCGAACATTGATATAAAATGATACAGGATCATATGTGAAGCGTGAAGAGGTCATTTGGATAAATGACCTCATCTTTAACTCATACACGCCAAATACGAGCTTTCGAATAAAACCTTTCTTCCGGGTATTTAAAGTCATTACTATAAAGTCTCAAGAGACAAAGAAGCCTTCCAAGAATGCAAGGCACAAGGATCAAACACACCTAATAGCATTTGAAGGCAAAATACATAATTGGAAGGAAAAAGGTTGAAAGGGTATTTTAGTCATTTGATAATTAAAGTCTATTCTAGACTTTAATTATATTTCAGATTTATTATATTGTTTAATTAGCCATGTTAGCCGAAATAAGGTAGCTAAATAATAGGTCATGTCCTCCTTGATGTTAGGTAGTGTTTTTAGTTATCTAGGAGTTGTAGAGTCCTAATCCTTAAAGGACTCTTATTTGTGGGTTATTTTTGGACGAAATTCCACTCTATTTAAGAGGGATTTCAGCCATGTTATTATTAGACTTGATATATTGATTCTCTGGGTAGAATTCATTCATGTTTGAGTTACTGTATCAATAAGTTTGGTTTATACTTATTGTGGTGTTTCAGCCCCCATTGATATTCAACCTTGCGGGAGAAAGGTTGTTTATATTCCCCATAAACTGTTCGAGATAGAGAAAGATCGGGCATTCAAGCCGAACCTTCGTATTCGTACAACGGTTCCGCATCATAAAACATCACGGTTTCGCATCAGCTAGAGTAGGTTTTCAGTACTTCCTCACATTCATAGATGATTTCAGTAGATATGGCTACGTCTATCTAATGAAACATAAATTTGAATCTTTTGGAAGATTCAGAGAATTTCAAAATGAAGTACAAAATCATCTTGGTAAAAGTATTAAGATACTTCAATCAGATCGAGGTGGCGAATACCTTAACCAAGGGTTTGACGAACTTTTTAGGGGTTGTGGAATTGTTTCACAATTAACTCCCCCTGGCACACCGCAATGGAATGGTGTATCAGAATGGAGGAATCGCACCTTACTAGATATGGTTCGATCTATGATGAGTCAAAAAAGTCTTACTAGATAGCGGTAGAGGAATAACCGGGTCTAAACAGGTTATGCAGCGAAAATATAATGACCCGCCTCTAATAGGATCTTTCACGAGTAAGAACCTTAGACTACGGGATAGCATTATACCTTTAGAAGTGCAGAATAAGACTGAGAACGGTTTCAGTTGTAGCGAACGGAACGCAACCAACGCAGGCTCCGCCTCTCCCAATATCCACTCGATATTCCGGGGATGGTCCTCTACCGCTTGGTGCTAGCCAACGCCTCGTAGAAGTCTTGAAGACACTCTTCAAGATGGAGTATATATATATATGGTGGATATAGGACCTTTAGAAGAACAAGAAACAGTTTTCTTACTTCTTTTCTATTAGCCAAAGCTAGAAAATAAGTATCTAGAAGAGCTGTCTTTTCTTTCTATTCAATCTCTATTGAATGCTCTCTCTTTTCTCTCTTCTCTAAGCTCTCAAAAAGCTGGAGAAAAAGACTTAGAATGCTAGGAAAAATCAGCATTTTTCTTAGTCATTCAAAGGATAGAGGGGAGAGTGAAAGGGGGAAGTGGGAGATCATGGAGGAAACCACTCCTCCACATTCTCCACCACTTCATCCTCCTTTCTAAGAGATAAGAGCTGAAAATGTATATCCAATTTTCCAGCCATAAGGTCGGTCCAAATGGGTTGGTCAGCCCAACCCGATTAAGGGCCCAATCCAATCCTGGCCCGGCCCAATCGAATTGGCGCACCTTAGATTAAATGTACTCCAACAAGCCCAATCCAGTTGATCTATGAGTGCGACCCAAGTGGTATCTATGATGTTGGCCATGACATCATATGTCACAGGTAATGAGAGGTATCTAGCAACGCATCATTACCCCCAATTCACACTTGTATTGTCCAATCTTTTAGTTTCTTGATTCGCGAGTAGACTAATCAAATGACATCAATATCATATACTGATTCATTTGTTCATGGCCATGAATTAGTCAGACTCCATCAAAGGGGCCCAAGATATCGCTCCTGCTATATAGGAGGGACAAATCCTCTCTGCATCCCATTCATCCTGAACAAGATTCGTGATATACCCAATAAATGCCTTTATTGCTCACCCTGTTACGGATAGCGTTTAACATTATCAAAGCATAACACTAGCCATGCAATAACTCTTGTGAGACCTCAAGTCGAAGGATCTCATATACAACCCAGTCAAAAATTTGAGAAACACCGTTGACTATTATATAACAACCCATGATGTGTTTCTCATGTCGGGTCTGTCCAGTATAATGATTCTCTAATCATATATACCCATGTGACGATCCGATATCTTATATCAATCTCTGCACATACTAGTCTTACGCATTATTATTGTCCTCGAAGATTCCATAATAATGTTCGACTAGGGACGTTTCAGAATCATAACAATTATGAATACTATTCTAAGGACATATTATTTCATTATGTTTTTAAGAACGCGGAAACATATTGAAATAATACTGGAATTTATGCCTTTTATTCATCAAAATGAAAATTACATAAATACGATACAATAATCTCCCACTTGCACTAAAGACCCAAAATCATCTATTGATTGGTCTTTAAGGGCATACTAATGATTGTCTCTAAAGATCAGCCCTCCAGATATCAGATACCCATGGAGACGATCATGCTGCTGCGACAGTGGCTTCGTCAGTGGATCGGCGACATTGTCTGTCGAATCTATTCTACATATATGCACATCACCTCTTTCTATAATCTCGCGGATTAGGTGAAAACGTCGTAGTACATGTTTGGACCTCTGGTGAGATCTAGGTTCCCTAGATTGTGAAATAGCCCCATTGTTGTCACAATAGAGGTCTATCGGGTTCGCAATACTAGGAACCACATCGAGGTCGGAAATAAATTTCCTGATCCAAACTGCCTCCTTAGTTGCTTCACAAGCTGCTATGTACTCGGTCTCTGTCGTAGAATCTGCGATGGTCGATTGCTTTGAATCTGCGCTACCACAAGACCTCCATTCAAGTTAAACACATATCCCGATTGCGATCGGAAATCATCTCTATCGGTTTGGAAACTAGCATCGGTGTAACCACTTACAACGAGCTCATCCGCCCTCTCCATAAATCAAGAATGTATCCTTAGTCCTTCGTAAGTACTTGAGGATATTCTTGATCGAGATCCAGTGACGTTCACCGTAATTAGATTGGTATCTCGCTCGTAAGGCTTAAGGCAAACGAGACATCCAGGGCGAGTACATAACATGGCGTACATGATGGATCCTATGGCGTAAGCATAAGGGATCTCTTTCATGCGTTCTAATTCGGCAGGGCGTTTTAGAACACCTGTTTGTTCGACGAACATGTACCATGTGCCATAGGACAAAGGCCCTTCTTAGACTCTTGCATGCTAAACCGCTTTAGCACCTTGTCTATATATGTACTTCGACTTAGGCAATGAGTCACCCGGATCTATCTCTATAGATCTTGACTCCCCTGAATATAGTCGGCATCGCCTAAGTCTTTCATAGAGAAACACGTACTCAACCAACCCTTGACGGACTTTAAGGTTGGTATGTCGTTTCCAATGAGTAGTATGTCATCTACATACAAAACCGAGAATACGATTGAGCTCCCACTAACCTTCTTGTAAACACAAGGCTCATCCTCATTTCTAATGAAGCCAAACTCACTGGACAGACATCATTAAAACGGATGTTCCAGCTTTCGAGAAGCCTCGCTTGAGTCCATAAATGGATCTCCGAAGCTTACATACTTTTCGAAAGATTCTCGGAGTGACAAAACCTTCAGTCGTGTCATATACACATCCTCTTCAAGATTTCCATTAAGGAAAGCGGTTTTGACATCCATTTGCCGATTTCATAGTCATAGTAAGTCTGCAATAGCAAGCAAAATCCGAATGGACTTGAACACAACTACAGAGGAAAATGTCTCGTCATAGTCAATACCATGAACTTGTTTGAAACCTTTCGCGACCGGTCGCCCTCATGTACGCTTTGTACATTCCCTTCCATGTCGGTTTTAATCTTAAAAACCCATTTGCACCCTATGGGAGTTACCCTTCAGTGTATCAACCAAGATCCGGACTTGGTTTGTGTACATGGAGTCCATTTCGAATCTCATGGCCTCAAGCCATTTCTCGAAATCTGGGCTATTAATTGCCCTGTTTGTAGGTTGAAGGTTCATCGTGATCCACAAACATAACATCACCATGTTCTATTATGAAAAAAACCAATTTTTTTCCCAGGAGGTGGACGACTGAACTCTACCGGACTCACGCAATTCTTGTGTTTCTTGAATCAGTGCTGGCCGCATAACTAGTTTGTGGCATCTGCCGCACAACAACTTGTGGAGTCCGTTCAATTTCCATCTTATCATTAGTGCTAGTTTGAGAGTCCGGAACTTCGAGTAAGTTCTATGCTACTCCCACTCGTGTTTCTAGAAACAAATTCTTTTTTCTAGAAAGACTCCGTCACGAGCAACAAACACTTTGTTTTTGTTAGGGATATAAAAGTAGTATCTTTTAGTTTCCTTAGGATAACCTACAAATATGCACTTTTCAGATTTTGGAGCCGACTTATCGGAAGTCGAGCGTTTTACAAAAGCTTCACGACCCCCAAATCTTTATGAAAGACAAATTGGGGACGCTTCCCGATCCCATAACTCGTATGGCGTCTTTGCAACTGATTTAGATGGAATGCGGTTAAGTGTTAAAGTCATTGTCTCTAGTGCGTGTCCCCAAAAAGAATTGGGCAGGGCTCGTGTGACTCATCATAGAACGAACCATATCTAATAAGGTTATGTTCCTCCTTTCGGATACTGACGATTCCATTGTGGAGTAGGCTGGAGGAGAAAGTTGTGAAACGATTCCACAATCCTTTAGATAGTCACATAATTCTTGACTCAAGTATTCTCCTCCTCGATCAGATCGAAGAACCTTAATACTCTTGCCAAGTTGGTTTTCTACTTCTAGTTTAAACTCTTTAAACTTAGCAAATGCTTCGGATTTGTGTTTCATCAAGAACACATATCCATACCTACTGAAGTCATCAGTAAAGGTAATGAAGTAGAGGTAACCACCCCTTGCATGTATATTAAAAGGACCACATACATCACTATGTATTAATCCTAATAAAGCATCAACTCTCTCACCTAGCTTAGTGAAAGGTGATGCTGTCATCTTACCCAACAAACAAGATTCGCATCGATCATAAGACATGAAGTCAAATGATTCCAACAGCCCATCTTTATAGAGCTTGGATATGCGGTCTTCGTTTATGTGGCCTAAGCGACAATGCCAGAGGTATGTCGGATTAGAATCATTAGTCTTAATCCTTTTGTATTTATATTTAAAATTGGCATATCAAGGTCTAAAATATATAGACCATTAATCAAAGAGGCGCTTGCATAAAAAATATTATCCAAAAATAACGACAATCGTTGGTTTTTTTATTGAAATCTCAAAACCTTTCTTGTCCAAACAAGAAACTGAAATAATATTCTTAGTTAAACTTGGTACATAGAAACAGTTTTCTAAACCCAAAACAAGCCCTGAAGGCAAAGTAAAAGTACAAGTCCCTACGAGTTAGAGTCGCAACACGTGCTCCGTTGCCAACTCGTAGTTCCACTTCACCATTTGCCAACTCTCTACTCCTTTACAGTCCCTGCACATTAGTACAAATGTGAGAACCACATCCGGTATCAAGTACCCAAGAAGTATTTATATTTAAATTGATATCAATCACATTAATATCAACAACATAAATACCTGAGCCCAAAGCAACATTTGCTTTCTCCTTTTCCAGCCTTTTTCCTGGAATATAGCTTTTGCAGTTCCTTTTCCAGTGACCCTTTTCACCACAGTGATGACAGATAGAGTCCTTGGCTACACCACCCTTAGATTTCAATGCATTGTTGCAAGTGGTTTGCTTGCCCCTGGGCTTACCTTTCGATTTGTCTTTGGATTTCACAAAACCTTTGCCTTTTCCCTTTTGCACCATCAGTATGGTGTTGGGCTTGGACTTGCCTATTTCCTTCTCGGCAGTCCTCAACATGTTCAACAACTCAGGCAATGGCTTGTCAATTTCATTCATGTGATAATTCAGAATGAACTGACTGAATGACTCAGGCAACGATTGCAAGATCAAATCAGTCGACAGCTCTTGCCCCAAAGGAAATCCCAGATTTTCAAAGTTCTGAACATAACCTATCATCTTAAGAACGTGAGTTCCTACTGGCATTCCTTCAGACATTTTGCATTGAAAAAGAGATTTCGATACGTCGAATCTCTCCTGGCGTGCTTGTCCCTGATATAGTTGCTTCAGGTGAGCTAGCATCTCATAAGCCTCCATGTCCTCATGTTGCTTCTGAAGCTCAGAGTTCATGGTTACAAGCATGAGGCTAGACACATCTAAAGTATCACTACAATGCTTCTGATAAGCACTTCTATCAGCGGCCGAAGCACGAGCCTATGGTGTATTAGGAATAGGCTGTTCTAGAACATACAACTTTCTTTCATGCTTGAGAACGATTCTCAAGTTCCTGAACCAGTCGAGGAAGTTAACTCCCTCTAATTTGTCCTTCTCAAGGACAGAACACAGTGATAGTGTTTGGTTTGAATTTGCCATTTTTCTACAACAAAATACATATGCAAAGTAAGTACCGATAAAAAAAATCATTATTAAGTCTTTTATCTTTTTAATGATTTCTCCCACTATTTTCTTGGAGTGAATAACCCTCATTATCAACTCGTAAAGTTCGTTAACTTTCTAGCGGGCCAAGATCCATATTTCACCTCGTTCTGAGTCAGTTTTGGCTGATCGCCCAAAACTTAGTTATTTAGGTAGGCAACGTTTGCCAATTACATCAAATTATGTAATTCTTGGTTAGTTGAGTGAATAACATTTATTCAAGCGTATCATTATACACTTTTCTCAACTCTTTTGCCTCTAGATCCTCAATCCATTTATTGAGATAATCCAGTTAACTAGGACCCTAAGATTTTTTGCCGGCGGATATCACAAATTATCCTTCGCGCCTCACCCGGATAGACACGTATGTACAGCTTTGGCATGTCCCATACTAATGTCGATCTAGGCCTTGACGAGGGCCAAACTTAGGAAGGCACTAATTAATATTTAATTGAGGGGTTTTGTTTTTAACAATCTCACCAGAAAAGCATAAATAAAACAGTTTATGCTTATATACATATGTATCCAATACATAAAAGTAAAAATGCAATAGTAATCGCCATATCCTATTCGGTTTTTCCAAGCCAATGGAAAAACTGTGAAGTCAATCTAAGGGTGTGAAAAGAAAACATTCTATTTTACACCGTCTTGACCTTCAGGTTGTTGTCTCCAAATCATCATCACAGTTGTACCTTCTCCTAATCTAGAATTACATTATTCTAAGGAAACCTCGAGTTACATTCGAGGGGATTTGATGAGAAGAGAATTACAACTTTTGATAAAAAAAAAATATAGGCACGATACGCAGATCGTATTTATAAAATAAACCAACAGGGTAAAGGCGATTACTATGCATCATGCTCAACTAACATAACAATTTATGGAAAAAAGAGCAACCAGAAAAATGAACATTTCATATTCTGTATCAGTTCGGTGGACCGGCCACCCCGCTTGGTCGACCAGGTAACTAGTTGGCTGAACCGACATATCTACCTATCGTCCGAACAAAGTACTGAGAGTACTAGGTTGACCGAACAGACATTGCGGTCGACCGAACAGAGTACTGAGAGTACTCGGTTGACCAAAACAGGCATTTCGGTTGACCGAAATTCTCGACTCTCATACATGTCATACATGATATACAACATTTCTAGCAATCCTAAGGCATGCAAAATATAGAATCAAAATCCATATTAAAATAATATAGCACATTAAGTCTATAGGGTACTCGTGAGTGGCTCTGATACCACTGTTAGAGGAATAACCGGGTCTAAACAGGTTATGCAACGGAAATAAAATGACCCGCCTCTAATAGGATCTTTCACGAGTAAGAACCTTAGACTACGGGATAGCATTATACCTTTAGAAGTGCAGAATAAGACTGAGAACGGTTTCAGTTGTAGCGAACGGAATGCCACCAATGCAGGCTCCGCCTCTCCCAATATCCACTCGATCTTCCGGGGATGGTCCTGTGCCGCTTGGTGCTAGCCAACGCCTCGTAGAAGTCTTGAAGACACTCTTCAAGATGGAGTATATATATATATGGTGGATATAGGACCTTTAGAAGAACAAGAAACATTTTTCTTACTTCTTTTCTATTAGCCAAAGCTAGAAAACAAGTATCTAGAAAAGCTGTTTTTTCTTTCTATTCAATCTCTATTGAATGCTCTCTCTTTTCTCTCTTCTCTAAGCTCTCAAAAAGCTGGAGAAAATGACTTAGAATGCTAGGAAAAATCAACATTTTTCTTAGTCATTCAAAGGATAGAGGGGAGAGTGAAAGGGGGAAGTGAGAGATCATGGAGGAAACCACTCCTCCACATTCTCCACCACTTCAACCTCCTTTCTAAGAGATAAGAGCTGAAAATGTATATCCAATTTTCCAGCCATAAGGTCGGTCCAAATGGGTTGGTCGGCCCAATCATATTGGTCGGCCCAACCCGATTAAGGGCCCAATCCAATCCCGGCCCGAAACCCGGCCCGGCCCAATCGAATTGGCGCACCTTAGATTAAATGTACTCCAACAATCTGGAGGGCTGATCTTTAGAGACAGTCATTAGTATGCCTTTAAAGACCAATCAGTAGATGATTTTGGGTCTTTAGTGCAAGTGGGAGATTATTGTATCGTATTTATGTAATTTTCATTTTGATGAATAAAAAGGCATAAATTCCAGTATTATATCAATATGTTTCTGCGTTCTTAAAAACATAATGAAATAATATGTCCTTAGAATAGTATTCATAATTGTTATGATTCTTAAACGTCCCTAGTCGAACATTATTATGGAATCTTCGAGGACAATAATAATGCGTAAGACTAGTGTGTGTAGTGATTGATATAAGATATCGGATCGTCACATGGGTATATATGATTAGAGAATCATTATACTGGACAGACCTGACATGAGAAACACACCATGGGTTGTTATATAATAGTCAACGGTGCTTCTCAATTTTTGACTGGGTTGTATATGAGATCCTTCGACTTGAGGTCTCACAAGAGTTCTTGCATGGCTAGTGTTATGCTTTGATAATGTTAAACGCTATCCGTAACAGGGTGAGCAATAAAGGCATTTATTGGGTATATCACGAATCTTGTTCAGGATGAATGGGATGCAGAAAGGATTTGTCCCTCCTATATAGCAGGAGCGATATCTTAGGCCCCTTTGATGGAGTCTGACTAATTCATGGCCATGAACAAATGAATCAGTATATGATATTGATGTCATTTGATTAGTCTACTCGCGAATCAAGAAACTAAAAGATTGGACAATACAAGTTTGACTTTTTCCATGACTTGTGTTCAATCTAGATATCAAGGACAAAAGGATTTAAATACAAATATCAAATGGTGTGATTATGATAGTCACCAGATATTTATGAATTGGGGGTAATGATGCGTTGCTAGATACCTCTCATTACCTGTGACATATGATGTCACGGCCAACATCATAGATACCTCCTGGGTCGCACTCATAGATCAACTGGATTGGGCTTGTTGGAGTACATTTAATCTAAGGTGCGGCAATTCGATTGGGCCGGGCCGGGCCGGGCTGGGATTGGATTGGGCCCTTAATCGGGTTGGGCCGACCAACCCATTTGGACCGACCTTATGGCTGGAAAATTGGATATACATTTTCAGCTCTTATCTCTTAGAAAGGAGGTTGAAGTGGTGGAGAATGTGGAGGAGTGGTTTCTCCACTGATCTCCCACTTCCCCTTTCACTCTCCCTCTATCCTTTGAATGACTAAGAAAAATGCTGATTTTTCCTAGCATTCTAAGTCATTTTCTCCAGCTTTTTGTGAGCTTAGAGAAGAGAGAAAAGAGAGAGCATTCAATAGAGATTGAATAGAAAGAAAAGACAGCTTTTCTAGATACTTGTTTTCTAGCTTTGGCTAATAGAAAAGAAGTAAGAAAACTGTTTCTTGTTCTTCTAAAGGTCCTATATCCACCATATATATATATATATATATACTCCATCTTGAAGAGTGTCTTCAAGACATCTACGAGGCGTTGGCTAGCACCAAGCGGTAGAGGACCATCCCCGGAAGATCGAGTGGATATTGGTAGAGGCGGAGCCTGCGTTGGTGGCGTTCTGAAACCGTTCTCAGTATTATTCTGCACTTCTAAAGGTATAATGCTATCCCGTAGTCTAAGGTTCTTACTCGTAAAAGATCCTATTAGAGGCGGGTCATTTTATTTCCGCTGCATAACCTGTTTTGACCCGGTTATTCCTCTTACAGAGGCTACATACATTTTGGGTATAAGAATCTATAGAGATAGATCTAACAAAATGATTGGCCTAAGCCAGAGTGGATACATTGACAAAATGATTGGCCTAAGCTAGAAGAGCTCAAAGCAGGAAACCGTGGCTGACTCTACAACAGAAGCTGAGTATCTAGCTGCTTCAAGAAGCTGTTTGGATTAGGAAATTTGTTGATGAATTAGGTGTCCTCCCTAGTATTGTGTGGACCTCTATTGTGATAGTACTGGCGCCATTTCACAAGCTAAGGAACCTAGATCTCACCAACGATCCAAACACATTCTCAGGCGTATCCATCTTATTAGAGAGATCATTGATAGAAGAGACGTTAAAATTTTCAAAGTTCATACAGACGACAACATTGCGGATCCATTGACCAAGCCACTCCCTTAACCTAAACATGAGAATCATACTAGGTCAATGGGATTGAAGATCATGTATGATTGGACCTAGGGCAAGTGGGAGATTGTTAGTAGTGCCCTAGGACCATTACCATATGTTGTACGTTTTATTTCTTTTGAGCATGTCTCTGAATAGTTAATTTTTCATTTGAACATCAAATGTGTGATTTGATAGTAAAACTCATTAGCTTATGCAATTACTATTCTAGTTGTTCCTAGTTTTATGTAATGTTCTTTACAATGAAATAAAACTAGTATGATGTATGATTGATGATCATGTTTTACTGATCATGTGTAATGGATACAAATCATATCATAGATGCAATATATAGGGATACATTGTATTGGACGTGATCCGTTAGAGAAGTAACACTTCATGGTCCTGAGTCATAAGTATTACTTCATCAGTACTATTTTGGAATCCTTAGACCTTATGTCTCCATTGATTCTAGCATGAATGTAGCCACATTTTGACTCAGTCGGACGCTACTTTTAATCGAGTAATCAATACGACTGATGATCGGATGTAGTGTCCTATCATGGCTTGAATGTGAGAGACATTGTAAGGAATTTGTCCCTCTATGTTATAGAGAGATATCTATGGGCCTCTCGATAGGGAAAAACTGTTTAAATGCATGGCCGTGCTCAAATGTATTTGATATAGTGGTTATCAAATACTATTTGTTGGAACAGTCTACTCGGAGATCGAGCATAAATACAATTAAGCTTAATAAGGGTGACGACTACCATGCCTTATGCTTAATTAGGATATTGCAAGACAAAGGGATTAAATAGTGGATTGATATTAGGTTCCTCCGTAAATTCGTTCACTTTGGGTAGTTACAATGTCCTGCTAGGGACCGCTTGTGATTTATGAACTCACACTACTACTAAGTGTGTTTTCATTGCCATTGTGATATGAACCTACAGGGTCACACGCTTAGACGGGTTAACGAGCTTCATGTCCAAATTCAATGAATCTAGAATGTGTCTAGGTTCATTGTATCTGACTTTTATTTTTTGAGAATAATAAAACGTTATTATTTGAATTATAGATTAAAGATGGGCATTTTCGGTATTTGGCTATAGCTGGGATTACGTAGGAGTGATTATGCGATAAAGACTCCCACTACCAGCAGAAGTCTAGGGGACGTGGAGTTATAGACTCCCATTACCGAAAGAGGTTGAGGACGTGGGAGTTGGTTCTGGGAACAAACTCTCACATCCTATATAAACCTCTTTTGGCCGAAACCCTAGATAACCAATGCTTGAGCTGCAATAAACCAGAATTCTCCCGAAATCAGATTTCTTGAATTCTTCCCTTCTCTTCTTTCTATATACCCGAAACTCAGAAACGAAGAGCTAGCACTCGCTGCTCGTTCCGTCGCGTGAATACCGGTAGAAAGCAATTCCGCAAGGGAAGGCTTTTGGTGGCAGCAGAACACATCTGAAAGACAACATCTTTAGCCGAAAATTTTAAGTAATTTTTCGTTGTTTTCGATGCGGGTCCTTCAGGGGAAGACTCATGGGTGTTTAGAACGAGTTTCTGCCCATGAATCCCTTCATATATCACATATATCATAATCAAAGAAACAATCTTTTCTGTTTTTTCACACATACACATACAAAATCGAAATTGATACATGTTATGGTGTGATTAACATAATCAATTCGAATAGTATAAGCAAGGCTCTGATACCACTGAAGGTATTTATGGGCAGAAACTCGTTCTAAACACCCATGAGTCCTCCCCCGAAGGATCCGCTCATAACATAATGAATCGAAAAATACTTACGAAAGATTTACATTTATCAGCTAAAGATTTTGTCTTTCGGATGTGTGCTGCTGCCACTAGAGTCCTCCCTTGCTGAATTACTCCCTACCGGTATCAACGTGACGAAACGAGCAGTGAGTGCTAGCTCTTCGTTTTTTTGAGTTTTGGAATCTAGAGAGAAAAGGAGGCTGAAAAAAAAAGCAAATCTGATTTCGAGTGTATTTGTTTATTGCGTCTAAAACAAACTTAGTCTAGGGTTTGGGCCAAGAGAGTATTATGTAGGGTGTGAGAGTTTGTTCCAAGAACAACTCCCACGTCCTATCATCCTCTTCCGGCAGTGGGAGTCTTTACCTCCCATATCTTGTAAATCTCTACTGGTAGTGGGAGTCTTTATCGAATAATAACTCCCACGTAATCCCAGTTATAACCAAATACCGAAAATGCCTCTCCTTAATCTCTAATTCAAATAATAACGTTTAATTATTCTCAGAGGAATAAATGTCAAATACAATGAACCTAGACGCATTCTAGATTCATTGAATCTGGACATGAAGCTCGTTAACTCGTCTATGCATGTGACCACCCTGTAGGTTCATATCACAATGGAAATGAAAACAAACTTAGTAGTAGTATGTGTTCATAAATCACAAGCGTTCCCTAGCAGGACATTGTGACTACCCAAAGTGAATGAATTTATAGTGGAACCTAATATCAACCCACTATTTAATCCCTTTGTCTCACGATATCCAAATTAAGCATAAGGCATGGTAGTTGTCACCCTTATAAAGCTTAATTATATTTATGCTCGATCTCCAGGTAGACTGTTCCAACAAAAAATATTTAATAACCACTTTATTAAATACATTTGAGCACGGTCATGCATTTAAACAGTCTTTCCCTATCGAGGGGCCCATGGATATATCTCTCTAGTAAGAGAGGGACAAATTACTTACAATGCCTCTCACATTCAAGCCATGATAGGACACTACATCCGATCATCAGTCGCATTGATTACTCGATTAAAAGTAACGTCCGACTGAGTCAAAACGTGGCTCCATTCATGCTAGAATCAATGGAGACATAAGGTCTAGGGATTCCAAAATAGTATTGAGGAAGTAATACTTATGACTAAGGACCATGAAGTAATACTTCTCTAACGGATCACGTCTGATACAATGTATCCTAATATATTACATCTATGATATGATTTGTATCCATTACACATGATCAACAAAACATAATCATCAATCATACATCATACTAGTTTTATTTCATTGTAAAGAATATTACATAAAACTAGGGACAGTTAGAATAGTAATTGCATAAGCTAATGAGTTTTACCATCAAATCACACATTTATTCAAAAGCAAAATTAACTATTCAAAGACATGCTCAAAAAGATATAAAACGTACAACATATGCTAATTGTCCTAGGGCACTACTAACATCTTTACCTAATTTTAATATAACTTTTGAAGTTGAATGTCATGCTTCAGGTATAGGTATTAGGGCTGTTTTGCACAACAAGGTAAACCTTTGGCATATTTTAGTGAGAAATTAATTGGCGCTTCACATAATTATCCTACATATGATAAAGAGTTATACGCTATTGTTAGAGCATTGGAAACATGGAAGCATTACTTGATTGGAATAGAATTTGTTGTTCATATGGATCATGAATCAATTAAGTATCTTAAAGGGAAAAGTAAGTTAAACAAGAAACACGCAAAGTGGGTTTCCTTTATTGGTGGCTTCACTTATGTGATCAAATACAAGAAAGGTAACGAAAACATTGTTGCGGATGCTTTATTTAGAAGGTACACTTTACTTTCTGTTATGCATGCTAAATTACTTGGTTTTGAACATTTAAAATCATTGTATAAGGATGATAATGATTTTTCAGATTTATTTTTGGCTTGTGATGTTTCGGCTCAAAACGAATTTTACAAATTTGAAGGTTTATTGTTTAAAGGCAATAAAGTATGTGTCCCCTCTTGTTCTATTAGAGTTTTAATTGTTAGAGAAGCACATAGTGGCGGGTTAATGGGGCATTTTGGTGTTTTTAAAACATTAGATATTTTACAAGAACACTTTTATTGGCCTAAAATGAAAAGGGATGTGAGGAAAATTTGATTTAAGTGCAAACAGGCAAAAAGCACATCAAAAGCTCATGGATTGCTCATGCCTTTACCAATACCCTCTTCACTGCGGATTGATCTTTCAATGGATTTTATTCTAGGATTACCGACATCCAGAAGAGGTAATGATAGTATCATGGTTGTTGTTGATAGATTTTCTAAGATGGCTCACTTTATTCTTTGTAGGAAAACTAATGATGCAAGCCATGTTGCGGATCTATTCTTCAAAGAAGTCATTCGGCTGCATGGAATTCAAAAAACAATCGTAAGTGATAGGGATGTAAAGTTCCTAAGTTATTTTTGGAAGACCTTATGGAGTAAGTTGGGAACTAAGTTGCTGTTTTTTACTTCAATCCATCCCCAAACCGATGGCCAAACAGAGGTAACCAATAGAAATTTAGGGGTTCTACTTAGAGCACTCATTCAAAAGAATTTAAAAAGTTGGGAAGAATTTATACCTATTGCTGAATTTTCACATAATCGTACATTACATTCAACTACTAGTAATTCACCTTTTGAAGTTGTTTACGGTTTTAACCCCCTAACCCCTTTAGATCTAATCCCTCTTCCTATTGATGAGTACTATCATATAGAAGGTGATTTAAGGGCTGACTTTGTCCAAACAATACATAATGAAGTTGCCGCCAACATCAAGAAGAAGAATGATCAAGTTGCACTCAAAACCAACAAAGGATGAAAGAAAGTAATTTTTGAAGTTGGTGATTGGGTTTGGTTACACTTTTGGAAGGAAAGATTTCCTAAAGAGAGGAAGACGAAGTTACATCCTCGCGGAGATGGACCCTTTCAAGTAGTTGCAGGAATTAATGATAATGCATATAAAATCAACTTGGAAGGTAAGTACGACGTACACTCTACTTTTAATGTTGCTGATTTATCTCTTTTTTATCGTGATTCAGATTATGTTGATGATGATGATGATTCAAGGTCGAATCCTTTTCAAGAGGGAGGGATGATGCGGGACCATCCACTTATATCAAACACCCTTTATCCAACATACAAGGTCCAATGACTAGAGCAAAAGCTAGGAAAGTAGAATACTAAGGTTCGGCTTGAATGCCCGATCTTTCTCTATCTCGAACAGTTTATTGGGAATATAAACAACCTTTCTCCCGCAAGGTTGATTATCAATGGGGGCTGAAACACCACAATAAGTATAAACCAAACTTATTGATACAGTAACTCAAAGGGATGAATGAATTCTACATAGAGAATCAATACAAAGTAACTAAGGAATAACCTTAAAATATCATATCAAGTCTCATAATAACATGGCTGAAATCCCTCTTAAATAGAGTGGAATTTCGCAGCCTAATGAACCACAAATAAGAGACCTTTAAAGATTAGGACTCTACAACTCCTAGATAACTAAAAACACTACCTAACATCAAGGACAACATGTCCTATTATTTAGCTAGCTTATTTCGGCCAACATGGCTAATTAAAGTCTAGAATAGATAATCAACGCGACTCCAAGAAGGTTGATCATCAATGGAGGCTGAAACACCACAATAAGCGTAAACTAAACTTATTGATACGTTAACTCAAAAGAAGGAATGACAAGGTAAAACCCTCACATCATGTTCCAAAAATATCTTGTATTAAAACAACTAATCTGAATATTATGTTGGCCGAACCCTCCATTATATAGAGTAATAATTCGGTTCCAAACAACAAAAAAAATAAGAGTCCTTGAAGAATTAGGACTCTTGATTAAACAACTTGCTATCAAGTAAAACACTTAAACAAGAAGAGTCCTAGTAGATGTGGAACTCTTAACAACTAGATAACCAACTAACTGACACATGGACAACATGTCCTTTATTATAGCAATACTACTTGCTATACACGAAAATAATGTAAATAATATGCTGAAAATAATTAAAGTCTAGCATAGACTTTAATTGTACAAATACTAAAATGCCCTTTAATTTCGTCCCAATTCTGGACAGCTTGTTGGGCCAACTTGTACGACGATTTCGGATATTAAGAAGGCAGAATCTGATCTCGTGATCTTCATGAAAGTTGTAGATCTGCCTCTTATATTTAATATTCAATTGGAATCAGCTCCATTGGATTCCTGGATTGATAGATATGACGTTTATACCAAACTGTTGCAAAGCTGTCCAATCCCTATCATTCTCTCTTTCTTCAAAAAGATTCGTCCTCGAATCTTGAGCGTTGTGGTAGGATGAACAGTAAGGGAATGATTATTATTATTATTTTTTTTTCCTTTTCTAGAAGACTTACCCTTCTCTTGGCCGCACGGTATCAAAAATCCTTTGATGTGTGGTTATGTGCACGGCAATGACAAGAACAAGGGTGAAAAAACCAATTCTTGGACGAGGCGCCTACGCTATCAATCCAAGAAGTTTGCTTTTTGGTTTGAACACTTGTCTCAAATATATTTCGGCTGCTTTTTCTAATAAAGCCGTGTTTTTTTTTTTTTTGTCAATTCAAGCAAACAAGATTTTTTTTAATGAAAACGGTAAACGGTACACCAAGAAAGAGAGGTACCTTTTACTCGGATACCAA
This sequence comes from Vinca minor, assembly GCA_026122235.1. Lineage (NCBI taxonomy): Eukaryota > Viridiplantae > Streptophyta > Magnoliopsida > Gentianales > Apocynaceae > Vinca > Vinca minor. The sequence continues at coordinate 2,744,382 of JAOCZM010000285.1, read as the reverse complement.
ATAATGAAGAACAACCTTGTGCCTTTCCAAGCACTTTAAAAGTTTTCTCGTGCCTTTCCAAGTACTTTAGAGAATTCGACAAAAGAGGCACACCAAGAAAGAGATAAACCTTTTGCTCTGATACCAAATGATGAAGAACAACCTTGTGCCTTTCCAAGCACTTTAAAGGTTTTCTCGTGCCTTTCCAAGCACTTTAGAGAATTCGACAAAAGAGGTACACCAAGAAAGAGATAAACCTCGTTCTGATACCAAATGATGCGGATCCGGGGTACAACGTACCAAGAATTCGAAAACGAAAAGGTTTTGGATCTTTCTCTTTCTCGAAATCAGTTTAACGGGGGAATATAATCAACGCGACTCCAAAAAGGTTGATCATCAATGGATGCTGAAACACCACAATAAGCGTAAACTAAACTTATTGATACAGTAACTCAAAAAAAGGAATGACAAGGTAAAAACCTCACATCATGTTCCAAAAATATCTTGTATTAAAACAACTAATCTGAATATTATGTTGGCCAAACCCTCCATTATATAGAGTAATAATTCGGTTCCAAACAACAACAAATAAGAGTCCTTGAAGAATTAGGACTCTTGATTAAACAACTTGCTATCAAGTAAAACACTTAAACAAGAAGAGTCCTAGTAGATGTGGAACTCTTAACAACTAGATAACCAACTAACTAACACATGGACAACATGTCCTTTATTATAGCAATACTACTTGCTATACACGAAAATAATGTAAATAATATGCTGAAAATAATTAAAGTCTAGCATAGACTTTAATTGTACAAATACTAAAATGCCCTTTAATTTCGTCCCAATTCTGGACAGCTTGTTGGGCCAACTTGTACGACGATTTCGGATATTAAGAAGGCAGAATCTGATCTCGTGATCTTCATGAAAGTTGTAGATCTGCCTCTTATCTTTAATATGCAATTGGAATCAGCTCCATTGGATTCCTGGATTGATAGATATGAAGTTTATACCAAACTGTTGCAAAGCTGTCCAATCCCTTATCAATAGACTTTAATTATCAAACGACTAAAATACCCTTTCAACCATTTTCCTTCCAATTATGTATCTTTCCTTCAAATGCTATTAGATGACTTTGATCCTTATGTCTAGCTTTATTTGAAGGCTCCTTTAACTCTTGAACCTTTAGAATAGATACTTTCAACACTTGGAATAAAGGCTTTACTTTGAAGCCTGTATTTGGAATATATGAGTTAATTATGAGGTCATTTATCCAAATGACCACTTCAAGCTTCCCCGGATAGTACCGTATCATCCTCTCTTTCTCGAAAAGGATTCATCCTCGAATCATCTAGATCACGGGATGCAATAACAAGATCAGTCTTTTTTTTCAACTCATCTTTTGGCAAACTTTCGAATTTTGGCTCAGCTTCATCCTTGTCTTCTTCACTTTCCATATTTGTATCATCTTGTATTATATCATTCTTTGGCAAGCTTTTCTACTATGATCTCGGCTTCTTCTTGAATTTCCCAATTTTTGATGAATTCATTCATCTAGTCGTTCCATGCCTTTCCATAGTTCTTTCATAGATTCCTTCAAAGATGTAATGGCGGATGTTTGGCTATCTATTTCTTGAATTGTGGCTGTTTTGGCAGCCCCAAAATAGCTATTATCTTCACTTTGCCGCTGCCCAAAACAAGAATTTTAAGGGGGCTGATTTGGCTTTTTCCAATGTTAAAATTTAGCCGAATTAGTCCCTTTATTCTTCTCTTTCATTTGCCACTCAATTTGCTCTGCATGGTCCACCGTCTCCATAAGATCAACATGATTAGCACTTTCCACCTTTGTCCAAATATCATCATTCAAACCTGCCAAGAATCGATCAATGCAGCTTCCATATCTTCTCGAATGTAACTCGAATCAGGGCTAATCGCATCTCTTCATAATATTCATCCATCGATTTGGAACCTTGTGTAAGCCTTTGTAACCTCTTGGCTTTTTCATCAAAGTAATACGAGTTCACAAATTTACGTTTCATCACAGCTTTCAATTCATTCGAACTATCAATAGGTCGTTGTCCCGCTCTTTGCTTAATTACACATTCCTCTTGCCACCACTTTGATGCAATACTAAAAAATCCCTTGGCTTCCATCTTTACCTTTCTACCCTCCGAATAATCATGACTAGCAAACATGTTATTAAGTTTATGTATCCATTCAAATAGTAATTCCGGCTCATTCGTAACTTCAAAAGATGGAATCTTGATTGCATCAATAGTGTTGCAAACCTGCTAAAAAAAATTATCCCTTTGCGGATCAAATGGATAAAAATAAGAATCATCATATCCTGATTTTGTTATATGTTGAAAGCCATACCTTTTAGCATCATAATCAAAGTTGTCATCTTTTTGATCAAATTGTTGCCTTATCTTTGCATGAATTTGTTGAAATCTTTAAAAAGATGGAGTCTTTAAGCTTCTTGATTTTCTTTAAAGTTGTTGATCTTCTTGAACTCACGGCTGCTCCTTTTCAAAATTCATTCACAGCTGCCCCTTGAAATTCGAATCAATCTTGACGTTTCTTGATTTTCAACTCGATGAATGCAGATCACTGAAAAAGTATTTTTTATTTTTGTAATCTGATGCGGAACCGTTGTACAGAATACTAAGGCTCGGCTTGAATGCCCGATATTTTTCTATGTAGAACAGTTTATGGGGAATATAAACAACCTTTCTCCCGCAAGGTTGATTATCAATGGGGGTTGAAACACCACGATAAGTATAAACCAACTTATTGATACAAAAACTCAAAGGGATGAATGAATTCCACATAGAGAATCAAACACAAAGTAACTAAGGAATAACTTTAAAATATCATATAAAATCTCATAATAACATGGCTGAAATCCCTCTCAAATAGAGTGGAATTTCGTAGTCTAATGAACCACAAATAAGAGTCCTTTAAAGATTAGGACTCTACAACTCCTAGATAACTAAAAACACTACCTAACATCAAGGACAACATGTCCAATTATTTAGCTAGCTTATTTCGGCCAACATGGCTAGCCAACATGGCTAATTAAACAATATAATAAAATCTGAAAATACAATTAAAGTCTAGAATAGACTTTAATTATCAAATGACCAAAATACCCTTTCAACCATTTTCCTTCCAATTATGTATCTTTCCTTCAAATGCTATTAGATGACTTTGATACTTGTGTCTAGCTTTATTTGAAGGATTCTTTAACTCTTGAACCTTTAGAATAGATACTTTCAACACTTGGAACAAAGGCTTTACTTTGTAGCTTGTATTTGGAATATATGAGTTAATTATGAGGTCATTTATCCAAATGACCTCTTCAGGCTTCCCGGATAGTACCGTATCATCCTCTCTTTTTCGAAAAGGATTCGTCCTCGAATTATGTAGATCGCGGGATGTAATAACAAGATCAATCTTTTCTTTCAACTCGTCTTTTGGCAAACTTTCGAATTTTGGCTCGGCTTCATCCTTGTCTTCTTCACTTTCCATATTTGTATCATCTTGTATTATATCATTCTTTGGCAAGCTTTTCTACTATGATCTCGGCTTCTTCTTGAATTTCCCAATTTTTGATGAATTCATTCATCTAGTCGTTCCATGCCTTTCCATAGTTCTTTCATAGATTCCTTCAAAGATGTAATGGCGGATGTTTGGCTATCTATTTCTTGAATTGTGGCTGTTTTGGCAGCCCCAAAATAGCTATTATCTTCACTTTGCCGCTGCCCAAAACAAGAATTTTAAGGGGGCTGATTTGGCTTTTTCCAATGTTAAAATTTAGCCGAATTAGTCCCTTTATTCTTCTCTTTCATTTGCCACTCAATTTGCTCTGCATGGTCCACCGTCTCCATAAGATCAACATGATTAGCACTTTCCACCTTTGTCCAAATATCATCATTCAAACTCGCCAAGAATCGATCAATGCGACTTCCCATATCTTCTCGAATGTAACTCGAATCAGGGCTAATCGCATCTCTTCATAATATTCATCCATCGATTTGGAACCTTGTGTAAGCCTTTGTAACCTCTTGGCTTTTTCATCAAAGTAATACGAGTTCACAAATTTACGTTTCATCACAGCTTTCAATTCATTCGAACTATCAATAGGTCGTTGTCCCGCTCTTTGCTTAATTACACATTCCTCTTGCCACCACTTTGATGCAATACTAAAAAATCCCTCGCTTCCATCTTTACCTTTCTACCCTCCGAATAATCATGACTAGCAAACATGTTATTAAGTTTATGTATCCATTCAAATAGTAATTCGGCTCATTCGTAACTTCAAAAGATGGAATCTTGATTGCATCAATAGTGTTGCAAACTCGCTAAAAAAAAATTATCCCTTTGCGGATCAAATGGATAAAAATAAGAATCATCATATCCCTGATTTTGTTATATGTTGAAAGCCATACCTTTTAGCATCATAATCAAAGTTGTCATCTTTTTGATCAAATTGTTGCCTTATCTTTGCATGAATTTGTTGAAATCTTTAAAAAGATGGAGTCTTTAAGCTTCTTGATTTTCTTTAAAGTTGTTGATCTTCTTGAACTCACGGCTGCTCCTTTTCAAAATTCATTCACGGCTGCCCCTTGAAATTCGAATCAATCTTGACGTTTCTTGATTTTCAATCCTGATGAACAGTACCGCGAAAAGTATTTTTATTTTTGTAATCTGATGCGGGAACCGTTATGCTGTAATACTAAGGCTCGGCTTGAATGCCCGATATTTGTCTATGTAGAACAGTTTATGGGGAATATAAACAACCTTTCTCCCGCAAGGTTGATTATCAATGGGGGTTGAAACACCACGATAAGTATAAACCAACTTATTGATACAAAAACTCAAAGGGATGAATGAATTCCACATAGAGAATCAAACACAAAGTAACTAAGGAATAACTTTAAAAATATCATATAAAATCTCATAATAACATGGCTGAAATCCCTCTCAAATAGAGTGGAATTTCGTAGTCTAATGAACCACAAATAAGAGTCCTTTAAAGATTAGGACTCTACAACTCCTAGATAACTAAAAACACTACCTAACATCAAGGACAACATGTCCAATTATTTAGCTAGCTTATTTCGGCCAACATGGCTAGCCAACATGGCTAATTAAACAATATAATAAAATCTGAAAATACAATTAAAGTCTAGAATAGACTTTAATTATCAAATGACCAAAATACCCTTTCAACCATTTTCCTTCCAATTATGTATCTTTCCTTCAAATGCTATTAGATGACTTTGATACTTGTGTCTAGCTTTATTTGAAGGATTCTTTAACTCTTGAACCTTTAGAATAGATACTTTCAACACTTGGAACAAAGGCTTTACTTTGTAGCTTGTATTTGGAATATATGAGTTAATTATGAGGTCATTTATCCAAATGACCTCTTCAGGCTTCCCGGATAGTACCGTATCATCCTCTCTTTTTCGAAAAGGATTCGTCCTCGAATTATATAGATCGCGGGATGCAATAACAAGATCAATCTTTTCTTTCAACTCGTCTTTTGGCAAACTTTCGAATTTTGGCTCGGCTTCATCCTTGTCTTCTTCACTTTCCATATTTGTATCATCTTGTATTATATCATTCTTTGGCAAGCTTTTCTACTATGATCTCGGCTTCTTCTTGAATTTCCCAATTTTTTATGAATTCATTCATCTAGTCGTTCCAGGCCTTTCCATAGTTCTTTCATAGATGCCTTCAAAGATGTAATGGCGGATGTTTGGCTATCTATTTCTTGAATTGTGGCTGTTAAGGCAGCCCCAAAATAGCTATTATCTTCACTTTGCCGCTGCCCAAAACAAGAATTTTAAGGGGGCTGATTTGGCTTTTTCCAATGTTAAAATTTAGCCGAATTAGTCCCTTTATTCTTCTCTTTCACTTGCCACTCAATTTGCTCTGCATGGTCCACCGTCTCCATAAGATCAACATGATTAGCACTTTCCACCTTTGTCTAAATATCATCATTCAAACCTGCCAAGAATCGATCAATGCAGCTTCCATATCTTCTCGAATGTAACTCGAATCAGGGCTAATCGCATCTCTTCATAATATTCATCCATCCATTTGGAACCTTGTGTAAGCCTTTGTAACCTCTTGGCTTGTTCATCAAAGTAATACGAGTTCACAAATTTACGTTTCATCACAGCTTTCAATTCATTCGAACTATCAATAGGTCGTTGTCCCGCTCTTTGCTTAATTACACATTCCTCTTGCCACCACTTTGTTGCAATACTAAAAAATCCCTTGGCTGCCATCTTTACCTTTCTACCCTCCGAATAATCATGACTAGCAAACATGTTATTAAGTTTATGTATCCATTCAAATAGTAATTCCGGCTCATTCGTACCTTCAAAAGATGGAATCTTGATTGCATCAATAGGGTTGCAAACCTGCTAAAAAAAATTATCCCTTTGCGGATCAAATGGATAAAAATAAGAATCATCATATCCTGATTTTGTTATATGTTGAAAGCCATACCTTTTAGCATCATAATCAAAGTTGTCATCTTTTTGATCAAATTGTTGCCTTATCTTTGCATGAATTTGTTGAAATCTTTAAAAAGATGGAGTCTTTAAGCTTCTTGATTTTCTTTAAAGTTGTTGATCTTCTTGAACTCACGGCTGCTCCTTGTCAAAATTCATTCACGGCTGCCCCTTGAAATTCGAATCAATCTTGACGTTTCTTGATTTTCAATCCTGATGAACAGTACCGCGAACAGTATTTTTTTTTTTGTAATCTGATGCGGAACCGTTGTACAGAATACTAAGGTTCGGCTTGAATGACCGATCTTTTCCTATCTCGAACAGTTTATGGGGAATATAAAAAACCTTTCTCCCGCAAGGTTGATTATAAATGGGGGCTGAAACACCACAATAAGTATAAACCAAACTTATTGATACAGTAACTCAAAGGGATGAATGAATTCTATATAGAGAATCAAACACAAAGTAACTAAGGAATAACCTTAAAATATCATATCAAATCTCATAATAACATGGCTGAAATACCTCTTAAATAGAGTGGAATTTCGTAGCCTAATGAACCACAAATAAGAGTCCTTAAAAGATTAGGACTCTACAACTCCTAGATAACTAAAACCACTACCTAACATCATGGACAACATGTCCTATTTTTTAGCTAGCTCATTTCGGCCAACATGGCTAATTGAACAATATAAAAAAACCTGAAAATATAATTAAAGTGTAGAATAGACTTTAATTATCAAATGACTAAAATACCCTTTCAACCATTTTCCTTCCAATTATTTATCTTTCCTTCAAATGCTATTAGATGACTTTGATCCTTGGGTCTAGCTTTATTTGAAGGCTTCTTTAACTCTTGAACATTTAGAATAGATACTTTCAACACTTGGAACAAAGGCTTTACTTTGTAGCTTGTATTTGGAATATATGAGTTAATTATGAGGTCATTTATCCAAATGACCTCTTCAGGCTTCCCGGATAGTACCGTATCATCCTCTCTTTTTCGAAAAGGATTCGTCCTCGAATTATCTAGATCGCGGGATGCAATAACAAGATCAATCTTTTCTTTCAACTCGTCTTTTGGCAAACTTTCGAATTTTGGCTCGGCTTCATCCTTGTCTTCTTCACTTTCCAAATTTGTATCATCTTGTATTATATCATTCTTTGGCAAGCTTTTCTACTATGATCTCGGCTTCTTCTTGAATTTCCCAATTTTTTATGAATTCATTCATCTAGTCGTTCCAGGCCTTTCCATAGTTCTTTCATAGATGCCTTCAAAGATGTAATGGCGGATGTTTGGCTATCTATTTCTTGAATTGTGGCTGTTAAGGCAGCCCCAAAATAGCTATTATCTTCACTTTGCCGCTGCCCAAAACAAGAATTTTAAGGGGGCTGATTTGGCTTTTTCCAATGTTAAAATTTAGCCGAATTAGTCCCTTTATTCTTCTCTTTCACTTGCCACTCAATTTGCTCTGCATGGTCCACCGTCTCCATAAGATCAACATGATTAGCACTTTCCACCTTTGTCTAAATATCATCATTCAAACCTGCCAAGAATCGATCAATGCAGCTTCCATATCTTCTCGAATGTAACTCGAATCAGGGCTAATCGCATCTCTTCATAATATTCATCCATCCATTTGGAACCTTGTGTAAGCCTTTGTAACCTCTTGGCTTGTTCATCAAAGTAATACGAGTTCACAAATTTACGTTTCATCACAGCTTTCAATTCATTCGAACTATCAATAGGTCGTTGTCCCGCTCTTTGCTTAATTACACATTCCTCTTGCCACCACTTTGTTGCAATACTAAAAAATCCCTTGGCTGCCATCTTTACCTTTCTACCCTCCGAATAATCATGACTAGCAAACATGTTATTAAGTTTATGTATCCATTCAAATAGTAATTCCGGCTCATTCGTACCTTCAAAAGATGGAATCTTGATTGCATCAATAGGGTTGCAAACCTGCTAAAAAAAATTATCCCTTTGCGGATCAAATGGATAAAAATAAGAATCATCATATCCTGATTTTGTTATATGTTGAAAGCCATACCTTTTAGCATCATAATCAAAGTTGTCATCTTTTTGATCAAATTGTTGCCTTATCTTTGCATGAATTTGTTGAAATCTTTAAAAAGATGGAGTCTTTAAGCTTCTTGATTTTCTTTAAAGTTGTTGATCTTCTTGAACTCACGGCTGCTCCTTTTCAAAATTCATTCACGGCTGCCCCTTGAAATTCGAATCAATCTTGACGTTTCTTGATTTTCAATCCTGATGAACAGTACCGCGAAAAGTATTTTTATTTTTGTAATCTGATGCGGAACCGTTGTACAGAATACTAAGGTTCGGCTTGAATGCCCGATATTTGTCTATCTCGAACAGTTTATGGGGAATATAAACAACCTTTCTCCCGCAAGGTTGATTATCAATGGGGGTTGAAACACCACGATAAGTATAAACAAAACTTATTGATACAGTAACTCAAAGGGATGAATGAATTCTACATAGAGAATCAAACACAAAGTAACTAAGGAATAACCTTAAAATATCATATCAAATCTCATAATAACATGGCCGAAATCCCTCTTAAATAGAGTGGAATTTCGTAGCCTAATGAACCACAAATAAGAGTCCTTAAAAGATTAGGACTCTACAACTCCTTGATAACTAAAACCACTACCTAACATCAAGGACAACATGTCCTATTATTTAGCTAGCTCATTTCGGCCAACATGGCTAATTAAACAATATAAAAAAATCTGAAAATACAATTAAAGTCTAGAATAGACTTTAATTATCAAATGACCAAAATACCCTTTCAACCATTTTCCTTCCAATTATGTATCTTTCCTTCAAATGCTATTAGATGACTTTGATACTTGTGTCTAGCTTTATTTGAAGGATTCTTTAACTCTTGAACCTTTAGAATAGATACTTTCAACACTTGGAACAAAGGCTTTACTTTGTAGCTTGTATTTGGAATATATGAGTTAATTATGAGGTCATTTATCCAAATGACCTCTTCAGGCTTCCCGGATAGTACCGTATCATCCTCTCTTTTTCGAAAAGGATTCGTCCTCGAATTATCTAGATCGCGGGATGCAATAACAAGATCAATCTTTTCTTTCAACTCGTCTTTTGGCAAACTTTCGAATTTTGGCTCGGCTTCATCCTTGTCTTCTTCACTTTCCAAATTTGTATTATATCATTCTTTGGCAAGCTTTTCTACTATCATCTCTGCTTCTTCTTGAATTTCCCGATATTTTTATGTATTCATCTAGTCGTTCCACCTTTCCATAGTTCTTTCATAGATGCCTTCAAAGATGTAACAGCGGATGTTTGGCTATCTATTTCTTGAATTGTGGCTGTTTTGGCAGCCCCAAAATAGCTATTATCTTCACTTTGCCGCAGCCCTACACAAGAATTTGAAGGGGGATGATTAGGCTTTTTCCAATGTGAAAATTTAGCCGAATTAGTCCCTTTATTCTTCTCTTTGATTTGCCTCTCAATTTGCTCTTCAAGGTCCACCATCTCCATAAGATCAACATGATTAGCTCTTTCCACCATCTCCAAAATTTGTCTTCTTGAATGTCAACTCGAATCAGGGATAATCGCATCTCTTCATAATATTCATCTATCGATTTAGAACCTGATGTAAGCCTATGTAACCTCTTGGCTTGTTCATCAAAGTAATACGGGTTCACAATTTTTCGTTTCATCACAGCTTTCAATTCATTTAAACTATCAATAGGTCGTTGTCCCGCTCTTTGCCTAATTATACATTCCTCTTGCCACCAATTTGATGCAATACTAAAAAATCCTTTGGCTGCCATCTTTACCTTTCTCCCCTCCGAATAATCATGGCTAGCAAACATGTTATTAAGTTTATGTATCCATTCAAATAATAATATCGGCTCATTCGTACCTTCAAAAGATGAAATCTTGATTGCATCAATAGGGTTGCAAACTTGCTAAAAACATTTATCCCTTTGCGGATCATATGGATAAAAATAAGAATCATCATATCTTGATTTTGTTATATGTTGGAAGCCATACCTTTTATCATCATAATCAAAGTTGTCATCTTCTTGGTCAAATTGTTGCCTCATCTTTGCATTAATTTGTTGAAATCTTTAAAAAGATGAAGTCTTTAAGCTTCTTGATTTTCTTTAAAGTTGATCTTCTTGAACACACGGCTGCTCCTTGTCAAAATTCATTCACGGCTGCCCCTTGAAATACGAATCAATCTTGACGTTTCTTGATTTTCTTGATTTTCAATTCGGATGAACAGTACCGCGAACAGTACTTTTTTTTGTAATGTGATGCGGAACCGTTGTACAGAATACTAAGGTTCGGCTTGAAAGCCTGATCTTTCTCTATCTCGAATAGTTTATGGGGAATATAACCTTTCTCCCGCAAGGTTGATTATCAATGGGGGCTAAAACACCACAATAAGTATAAACCAAACTGATTGATACAGTAACTCAAAGGGATGAATGAATTCTACATAGAGAATAAAACACAAAGTAACTATGGAATAACCTTAAAATATCATATCAAATCTCATAATAACATGGTTGAAATCCCTCTTAAATAGAGTGGAATTTCGTAGCCTACTGAACCACAAATAAGAGTCCTTTAAAGACTAGGACTCTACAACTCCTAGATAACTAAAAACACTTCCTAACATCAAGGACAACATGTCCTATTATTTAGCTAGTTTATTTCGGCCAACATAGCTAATTAAACAATATAATAAAATATGAAAATATAATTAAAGTCTATAATAGACTTTAATTATAAAATGACTAAAATACCCTTTCAACCATTTTCCTTCCAATTATGTATCTTTCTTTCAAATGCAATTAGATGACTTGGATCCTTGGGTCTAGCATTATTTGAAGGCTTCTTTAACTCTTGAACCTTTAGAATAGATACTTTCAACACTTGGAACAAAGGCTTTACTTTGAAGCTTGTATTTGGAATATATGAGTTAATTATGAGGTCATTTATGCAAATGACCTCTTCAGGCTTCCCGGATAGTACCGTATCAGCCTCTCTTTCTCGAAAAGAATTCGTTCTCGAATCATCTAGATCGCGGGATGCAAGATCAAGATCAATCTTTTCTTTCAACTCATCTTTTGGCAAACTTTCGAATTTTGGCTCGGCTTCATCCTTGTCTTTTTCACTTTCCAAATTTGTATCATCTTGTATTATATCATTCTTTGGCAAGCTTTTCTACTATGATCTCGGCTTCTTCTTGAATTTCCCGATTTTTTATGTGTTCATCTAGTCGTTCCATGCCTTTCCATAGTTCTTTCGTAGATGCCTTCAAAGATGTAATGGCGGATGTTTGGCTATCTATTTCTTGAATTGTGGCTGTTTTGGCAGCCCCAAAATAGCTATTATCTTCACTTTTCCGTAGCACAACACAAGAATTTGAAGGGGCTGATTTGGCCTTTTCCAATGTGAAAATTTAGCCGAATTAGTCCTTTTATTCTTCTCTTTAATTTGCCTCTCAATTTGCTCTACATGGTCCACCATCTCCATAAGATCAACATGATTAGCTCTTTCCACCTTTGGCCTAATATCATCATTCAAACCTACCAAGAATCGATCAATGCAGCTTCCATATCTTCTTGAATGTCAACTCGAATCAGGGCTAATCGCATCTCTTCATAATATTCATCTATCGATTTGGAACATTGTGTAAGCCTTTGTAACCTCTTGGCTTGTTCATCAAAGTAATACGGGTTCACAAATTTTCGTTTCATCACAGCTTTCAATTCATTCCAACTGTCAATAGGTCATTATCCCGCTCTTTGCCTATTATACATTCCTCTTGCCACCACTTTGATGCAATACTAAAAAATCCCTTGGCTGCCATCTTTACCTTTCTACCCTCCGAATAATCATGACTGGCAAACATGTTATTAAGTTTATGTATCCATTCAAATAATAATTCCGGCTCATTCGTACCTTCAAAAGATGGAATCTTGATTGCATCAATAGGGTTGCAAACTTGCTAAAAATAATTATCCCTTTGCAGATCATATGGATAAAAATAAAAATCATCATATCTTGATTTTGTTATATGTTGAAAGCCATACCTTTTATCATCATAATCAAAGTTGTCATCTTCTTGATCAAATTGTTGCCTCATCTTTGCATGAATTTGTTGAAATCTTTAAAAAGATGGAGTCATTAAGCTTCTTGATTTTCTTTAAAGTTGATCTTCTTGAACTCACGGCTGCTCCTTGTCAAAATTCATTCACGGATGCCCCTTGAAATACAAATCAATCTTGACGTTTCTTGATTTTCAATCCGGATGAACAGTACCGCGAATAGTACTTTTTTATGTAATGTGATGCGGAACCGCTGTACAGAATACTAAGGTTCGGCTTGAAAGCCTGATATTTCTCTATCTCGAACAGTTTATGGGGAATATTGAAGGGATTCATGGGCAAAAACTCGTTCCAAACACCCATAAGTCCTCCCCAGAAGGATCCGCTCATACAAAACGAATCAAAAAACTCAAAGAAAAGACTTACGTTTTTGGTTCAATAACCTGATTCTTGAATGGAAGATGATGTTTCTTGGATACGTTGTTGCCACCAATTGATTTCCCTTTGTGGAATGTCACGCTACTGTTATCCACGCGACGAAACGAACAGTGATTGCTAGCTCTTCGTTTTCTGAGTTTCGGGAATTAGAGAGAAAAGGGAGAGGTAGAATCCGAAATCTAATTTCGGGTGTGTTTTGGTTAATTGCAGCTGAAGCTAGCCTTAGCTAGGGTTTCGGCTGAGAGATAATTATATAGGGTGTGAGAGTTTGTTTCCATAACCAACTCTCACGTCCTCCACCTCTCTCAGCAGTGGGAGTCTTAAACTCCCATGTCCTATTAACCTCTTTTGGCAGTGGGAGTCTATAATCCCACGTGCTCTAGACTTCTACTGGTAGTGGGAGTCTTTATCGGATAATAACTCCCACGTAATCGCAGCTATACCGAAAATGCCCCTTATCTCTAATTCTAATAATAACGCTTTATCATTCTCAGAAAAGTGAATGTCAGATGCAATGAACCTAGACACATTCTAATTCATTGAATCTGGACATGAAGCTCGTTAGCTCGTCTATTCCTGTGACCCTGTAGGTTCATATCACAATGGCAATGAAAACACACTTAGTAGTAGTGTGAGTTCATAAATCACAAGCGGTCCCTAGCAGGCCATTGTGACTACCCAAAGTGAATGAATATACAACGGAACCTAATATCAATCCACTATTTAATCCATTTGTCTCGCGATATCCTAATTAAGCATAAGGCATGGTAGTTGTCAACCTTATTAAGCTTAATTATATTTATGCTCGATCTCTAAGTAGACTGTCCCAACAAACAATATTTAATAACCACTTTATTAAATACATTTGAGCACGTCCATGCATTTAAACAGTCTTTCCCTATCGAGGGGCCTATGGATATCTCTCTCTTATAATAGAGAGGGACACACATTCAAGCCATGAGAGGACGCTACATCCGATCATCAGTCGTATTGATTACTCGGTTAAAAGCAACGTACAACTGAGTCAATGGAGACATAAGCTTTAAGGATTCTAAAATAGTATTGAGGAAGTAATACTTATGACTAAGGACCATGAAGTGATATGAGACCAAGCCAAGGGCAGCCCTACTCTAAAGATCCTCTTGTCAACATCCAAAGACCAATGACAAGATCAAGAAGGCAGAATACATTAAAGAATATAGCAGCCCTAATCAGAGACATTAAAGTTAAAGAGGAAGTGAACCTTCAACTAGAAGGTGATGACAAAGTCAACCTCTTAACTTTCAAGAAGATACAAATCGGCCCAAAGAAGCAAAGTGGCTAAAAAGGGCATTTTGGTCTTTTTACACATTAAAGTCTATTTTAGCCTATTCTAGACTATTCTAGACTTTAATTATTTTAAGTATTGTTATTTCTCTTTTAGCCGTGTAATAGCAAGTAATTGCTAAATAATAAAGGACATGTTGTCCATGTGTTAGTTAGTTAGTTAATAAAGAGTCCTAATGTAACTAGGACTCTTCATAGATTTGGTAGTTAGAAGAGATTCTAGCTGCCACCTTTTTGTTAGTTAGTTACTTGATAGCAAGTTGTTATTCAAGAGTCCTACTTCTTCAAGGACTCTTATTTGTTTTCAAGAGTCTTAATTCTTTAAGGACTCTTATTTCTTTTATTGGTTGTAACCGAAATCTCAACCTTACTTAAGGGAGATTTCGGCCATTGTAATACTTACGTTAGATATATTGATATTTTGGTAAGGTTATTCCTTAGCTTCTCGTGTTTGAACTTCTAGATAGAAATTCATTCATTCTTGAGTTACCGTATCAACTAGCTTGTTTCTCTAGTTGTGGTGTTTCAGCCTCCATTGTTAATTAACCTCCCTTAGTGTTGCGTTGATTAAATTCCCATAGAAACTAGTTCGAGAATTGAAGAAAGAACGGGCTCAAACTTAAGTCGAACCTTGCGGTTCTTCATCAGGTGGTATCAGAGCAAAAGGTTCTTCTCCAATTCCCGGTGTACCCTACGCACAAATTTTTCTTGTTTGCAGAAATTGACCAAAACAAAATACAAATGCCGCGGCATAAAAAAGCAATATTGGGCAGCCGATTGTCATAGAAAGAAAAAGCCTCTCGGTGTAAAGAAATTGGCAGCCGAGTTAGTATAGATTGAATAGCGAACAATAAAGCCATAAGCAAACTTCTTGGATTGATAGTGATCGCGCCTCATCCAAGAATTGGCAAATGTTCCTCCTTTCCATTTGAGCCGTGTCTAAAAGATCTACATACATCAATAATTGATGGTGATCGCGCCTCATTCTTTGATACCTCTCGGCCAAAGGTAAGGGAAAATTCAAGCAAACAAGAACATCAAAGACATCAAGAAGATCAAGAACATCAAGATCATCAAGAACCGGTTTCTTTTCTCGATTAGGAATTCGTTTCTTCATCTTTTTCTTTCTAAGGCTTTTTGTTTAGGTCAAAGATAGGATTTCTTTCCTTATTTTTAAGCCTTGTGTCAACGCAACGAGTTAGGAATCCATTCTTTAAATCTAGAGTTTGAAGTTCTATACGAGCGGTGTTGGAATAAAGAGTGAATCTTTCTTTGCTATCTAACGTTTTTGAGTGTTTTCTCTTGTTTTTCTTATCTTATAACTATGTCTTTCCAAGGTTCACCATCAAAGAAAGACGAAGTCTTTAATCCGGATTCAATGGTAACACAAAAGGAATTTGCGGAATTAAAGCAACAAATGGCGGATATCTTGGTACAATTGACAATTCAAAATCAGCAACGTGCTCAAGACAATGCCGAGACACATCTTCAAAGGGTTGAGAACATGGAACCGCCAATGGCACCACAATTGCCGAGGGTAAATGTGGTAAATCCGGCAATCCCGGCAATTCAAGCAAATCGGATTATCAACAATCCGGTATATCAGCCGAGAAGAGGGGATTACATTCAGCAAGTTGATGCCAATCTTGGGTCCATCAAGACCAAGATTCCCCCTTTTGAAGGTACAAATGATCCCGAGTTATTTTTAGATTGGATTCGTAAAATTAACCATGTTTTTGTTGTTCATAACTATTCGGAAGAAAAGAAAGTAAGGTTAGCAGCCATGGAGTTTTATGGATATGCATCCATTTGGTGGGACAAAGAATCCGAAGCAAGGGCAAAAGTGGAACAACCGGAAATTTCCACTTGGGTAGAGATGAAAGCGGTTATGAAGCGACGTTTTGTTCCTTTAAATTACTTAAGGGAACTTTACAACCGTCTACAAAGATTAAAGCAAGGCGACAAATCCGTCGATGAATACTACAAAGCCATGGAAATTGCAATGATTCGCGCCGATATTTGTGAAAGAAATGAGGCAACAATGGCTCGGTTCTTGGCTGGCCTAAATGACAAAATTTGGACAAAGGTAGAACGTGCTAACCTTGATAATATTACTGCCATGTTATATTATGCTGAGCAAATTGAAAGGCAACAAAAGGAAAAGAGTTTAAATGCAAAACCGGCAACTTTCCAAGCTTGGTGGAAGCCGAATTCAACTCAGCAATTTTCTACTGTTTTGCCGAGCCAAAGCAAGGGCAAAGAGGTATTTTATGAGGGCAAAACAGCCCCGGGACAGTTTGGGGCAGCAAGGTCGCAAAACCAATCAAATCCGGTCAATACAAAGGTAAATTCGACTCCATTTGTGCCTCGTGAATGCTTTAAATGTAGGGGCAAATGACATATTGCTAGGGACTTCCCTAACAAGAGTACAATGATAATGTTGGACGATGGATCGTGGGTAAGTGTTGAAGAATCCGAGACACCCAATATTGAGGAAGAAACCGAACACATAGCGGAAGATTCGGGTAGTGGTAAAATTTTGGTTACACGGAAACTTCTTCATTCTCAACCTTTGGATGATCTTCACCAACATAGAAGTAATCTCTTCCAAATCAAATGCGAGGTAAAAGGCCGATCTGTTTTAGTCATTATTGATAATGGAAGTTGTACTAATGTTTGCTCTTATGATATGGTTTCCGCACTTGATTTACCATTTAAGGCACATCATATGCCTTATAAATTATCATGGTTGAATAATAATGGTGAAATCAAGGTGGATAAGCAAGTTGAGATAGAGTTCGAGATCGGGAGATATAAAGACTCGGTTTTATGTGATGTAGTCCCATTGACTGCAAGTCACATAATCTTGGGAAGGCCATGGCAATACGATCGAAGTGCAAATCACATGGGTAGAGAAAATACATATTTACTTCAAAAGGATGATTTAAAGTTTAAACTCATTCCTTTATCTTTAAATGCAGCTTGTGAGATACATAAACAAATGGCCATCAATAGAGAGAAGAGAGAAAAGGAAAGAAAAGAGAGTGAGGGGAAAAGCCGAGTGTCCCAACCCTTGAGGTAAAAACCGAGAGGAAAAATGAGGTAAAAGCCGTGAGCTTAGTGAGACAAAAGGCAAGTTCCACCAAAGAGAGAAAAGAGTGTTTGTTTATAAGCCCGGGAAAGGTAGATAGAGCAATACAAGCAAAACAACCACTTGTTTTGTTGGTATTCCAAGAAACTGAAAGGTCTCTCATTTCTAATGATTTTTCTTGTGATCTAACATCCTCTTCTCTTCCTAGTATTGCTTTTGATCTTTTAAAGGAATTCCAAGACGTATTTCCCAAGGAGTTGCCGAGGGGGCTGCCGCCAATTCGAGGAATCGAGCATCAAATCGACTTCATTCCGGGAGCAAGTTTGCCAAACCGGGCTGCCTACCGAGCCAATCCGGATGAGACCCAAGAAATACAAAGGCAAGTCGATTTACTCCTTGAAAAGGAGCAGGTAAGAGAATCTTTAAGTCCTTGTGCTAGTCCTGTAATTTTAGTACCTAAAAAAGAGGGGACTTTCAGATTATGTACGGATTGTCGTGATATTAATAAAATAACTATTAAATATAGACATCCGATTCCTCGCTTAGATGATATGCTAGATGAATTAAGTGGCACTTTAATATTTTCAAAAATTGATTTAACTCAAGGCTATCACCAAATTAGAATGAAAGAAGGTGATGAATGGAAAACCGCTTTTAAGACTAAATATGGATTATATGAATGGATTGTTATGCCTTTTGGTCTTACTAATGCACCTAGTACTTTCATGAGATTGATGAACTACATATTTAGACACTGTTTTGGCAAATTTGTTGTAGTTTATTTCGATGACATTCTTGTTTATAGTAAAAACTTAGAAGAGCATCTAGAACATCTTAAAGCTGTTTTTACTATTTTAAGAGAACAAACCTTATATGCTAAACTTGAAAAGTGTATTTTTTGCACTAATTCGGTTAACTTTCTTGGCTATATAGTTAGTTCTCAAGGTATTTGTGTTGATCCGGTTAAAATTCAAGCCATTCAAGAATGGCCGAGACCAACAAGTGTGACACAAGTTAGATCATTTTATGGGTTAGCAAGCTTTTATAGGCATTTTATTCGTGATTTTAGCACGATGGCTGCCCCATTAAATGAAGTAATGAAGAAGGACGTCTCATTCTTTTGGGACAAGCCGCAAGAGGAATGTTTTGAGAAGATGAAACAATTACTTACTTGTTCTCCCATTTTAGCTATACCTAATTTTGATTTAATGTTTGAAGTTGAATGTGATGCTTCAGGTTTAGGTATAGGGGCTGTTTTGCAACAACAAGGTAAGCCTTTAGCATATTTTAGCGAGAAATTAAGCAATGCTTTGCTTAATTATCCTACTTATGATAAAGAACTATATGCCATTGTTCGAGCCTTGGAGACTTGGCAACACTATTTGATCGCAAGAGAATTTGTCATTCATACCGATCATGAGTCAATCAAGTATCTTAAAGGCCAAAGTAAGTTGAATAAGAGACATGCAAGGTGGGTTTCCTTTATCGATACTTTTCCTTACATCATCAAATACAAGAAAGGTAAAGAAAACATCGTTGTTGATGCTCTCTCTAGAAGATATACTTTACTTTCTTTAATGCATGCTAAATTACTTGGGTTTGATCATATCAAAGCATTATATAAGGATGATTTAAAATTTTCAGATTTATATGCTAAATGTGAGCTCTCGGCTCAAAATTCATATTTTAGATTTGAAGATTTCTTGTTTAAAAACAATAGATTGTGTATTCCTTCATGTTCTATTAGAGAGTTAATTGTTAGGGAAGCACATTGTGGCGGTTTAATGGGTCATTTTGGTGTTGTTAAAACTTTAGATATTTTACATGAACACTTTTATTGGCCTAAAATGAAAAGGGATGTTAGGAAAATATGTGAACTTTGCTTCAAATGTAAACAAGCTAAAAGTACAAGCAAAGCTCATGGATTATATATGCCTTTACCTGTTCCTTCTTCACCTTGGATTGACTTATCCATGGATTTCATCTTAGGATTACCGAGATCTCAAAGAGGTAATGATAGTTTCATGGTCGTCGTAGATCGTTTTTCTAAAATGTCTCATTTTGTTCCTTGTAGGAAAACAAACGATGCAAGTCATGTGGCAGATTTATTCCTAAAAGAAGTAGTGCGGCTTCATGGAATTCCGAGAACAATAGTAAGTGATAGGGACGTAAAGTTCTTAAGTTACTTTTGGAAGACATTATGGAATAAAATGGGGACTAAATTGCTATTTTCCACATCTAGTCATCCTCAAACCGACGGCCAAACTGAGGTAACAAATAGAACTGTAGGGGTTTTACTTCGTGCTTTAATTCAAATGAACTTAAAAAGGTGGGAAGAATGTTTACCTATTGCTGAATTTTCATATAATAGAACTTTACATTCTACTACAAATAATTCTCCGTTTGAAGTTGTTTATGGTTTTAATCCTTTAACCCCGTTGGATTTAACTCCTTTACCTGTTGATGAGTATTATAATATAGAAGGTGATTCTAGTGCTGATTATATACAAAGGTTACATCAACAAGTAGCCGAGAATATCAAGTAAAGGAATCAACAAATTACAAATCAAGCCAACAAGGGCCGCAAGCACATTTCATTTGATGTTGGTGATTGGGTTTGGTTACACCTTCAGAAAGATCGTTTCCCAAATGAAAGAAAGAGTAAATTACATCCAAGGGGTGATGGACCATTCCAAGTCGTTGCAAGGGTCAATGATAATGCGTACAAGATAGATTTAAAAAGTGAGTATGGCGTACATTCTACTTTTAATGTTTCTGACTTATCTCCTTTTGATTTTGATGAAGATTTCATGGCTAATCACGATGATGATTCGGGGACGAATCATGCTTTTCAAGGGGGAGGGGATGATACGAGACCAAGCCAAGGGCAGCCCTACTCTAAAGATCCTCTTGTCAACATTCAAAGACCAATGACAAGATCAAGAAGGCAGAATACATTAAAGAATATAGCAGCCCTAATCAGAGACATTAAAGTTAAAGAGGAAGTGAACCTTCAACTAGAAGATGATGACAAAGTCAACCTCTTAACTTTCAAGAAGATAAAAATTGGCCCAAAGAAGCAAAGTGGCTAAAAAGGGCATTTTGGTCTTTTTACACATTAAAGTCTATTCTAGACTATTCTAGACTATTCTAGACTTTAATTATTTTAAGTATTGTTATTTCTCTTTTAGCCGTGTAATAACAAGTAATTGCTATAATAAAGGACATGTTTTCCATGTGTTAGTTAGTTAGTTAATAAAGAGTCCTAATGTAACTAGGACTCTTCATAGATTTAGTAGTTAGAAGAGATTCTAGCCGCCACCTTTTTGTTAGTTAGTTACTTGATGGCAAGTTGTTATTCAAGAGTCCTACTTCTTCAAGGACTCTTATTTGTTTTCAAGAGTCTTAATTCTTTAAGGACTCTTATTTCTTTTATTGGTTGTAACCGAAATCTCCCTTAAGTAGGGAGATTTCGGCCATTGTAATACTTACGTTAGATATATTGATATTTTGGTAAGGTTATTCCTTAGCTTCTCGTGTTTGAACATCTAGATAGAAATTCATTCATTCTCGAGTTACTGTATCAACTAGCTTGTTTCTCTAGTTGTGGTGTTTCCGCCTCCATTTTTAATTAACCTCCCTTAGTGTTGCATTGATTAAATTCCCATAGAAACTAGTTCGAGAATTGAAGAAAGATCGGGCTCAAACTTAAGTCGAACCTTGCGGTTCTTCATCATGAAGTATTACTTCTCTAACGGATCACGTTCGATACGATATATCTCAATACATTGCATCTATGATATGATTTGTACTCATTACATATGATTAGTAAAACATAATCATCAATCAAACATCATACTAGTTTTATTTCACTGTAAAATAGATTACATAAAACTAGGGACAACTAAAATAGTAATTACATAAGCAAATGAGTTTTACTATCAAATCACGCATTTGATGTTTATAAGCAAAATTAACTATTCATATGAAATGCTCAAATAGATATAAAACGTACAACATATGTTAATGGTCCTAGGGCACTACTAACAATCTCCCACTTGCCCTAGGTCCAATCATACACGATCTTCAATCCCATTGACCTAGTATGACTCTCATGTTTAGGTTGCGGGAGTGGCTTGGTCAATGGATCAGCAATGTTGTCGTCTGTATGAACTTTGCAAATTTTAACGTCTCCTCTATCAACGATCTCTCGAATCAGATGGAAATGCCTGAGAATGTGTTTGGAACGTTGGTGAGATCTAGGTTCCTTAGCTTGTGAAATGGCAACAGTACTATCACAATAGAGGTCCACTGGGTTCACAATGCTAGGGACGACACCTAATTCATCAACAAACTTCCCCGATCCAAACGACTTATTTAGTCGCTTCAGAGGCGACTAGATACTCAGCTTCATTGTAGAGTCGGCCACAATTTCTTGCTTTGAGCTCTTCCAACTCACAAGACCTCCATTCAAACAAAACACAAAACTACATTACGATCTATAATCATCTACGTCGGTCTCTGAAGCTTGCGTCTCGTGTAACCATTTACACCGGACTTCCTTCCCGACCTCCGTAAACTAAGAACATATCTTTAGTCCTTCTCAAGTACTTAAGAATGCTCTTGACTCAGAAATCCAATGTGACTCTCCGTGGTCGATTGATATCTCGCTAGTCATACTTAAAGCAAATGAGACATCTCAAGCGAGTGCATATCATGGCGTACATAATAGACCCAATGGTCGAAGCATATGGGATCTTACTCATGCGCTCTTGGTCCTTCGTTGTGGAAGGTCCTCGAGTTCTCGCTGAGTTTAATGCCATGTGACATGGGCAAGAAATCCCTTTTGAGTCTTGCAAATCGAACCGCTTCAGCACCTTGTCAATGTATCCACTCGCTCAAGTCAATCATTTTGTTAGATCTATCTCTATAGATTCTAATACCTAAAATGTATGTAGCCTCGCTTAAGTCTTTCATGGAAAAGCACTTCCCCAACCAAGCTTTTACGCTTTGTAATGTGGGGATGTCATTTCTAATCAGCAAGATGTCGTCCACATAAAGCACAAGGAACACTACCGCATTATTAGTTACTTTCTTATAAACACAAGGCTCGTCTTCGCTTTTTGATGAAACCGAATTCTTTAATACGTTCATCAAAGCGACTGATTCCAAACTTTTCGAGATGTTTGCTTCAATCCATAAATGGACCTTTGAAGCTTACACACTTTGCTAGGATTTGTTGGATCAACAAACCCCTCAGGTTGTGTCATATACATATCCTCGAGAAGGTTTCCACTAAGAAACGCAGTCTTAACATCCATTTGCCATATCTCATAGTCATAATATGCGGCTATGGCAAGTAAAATCCTAATTCACTTTATCATCACGACAGGGGAAAAGGTTTCGTCATAGTCAATACCATGAACTTGTTATAACCTTTAACAACTAGTCGCTATTTAAAAGTGTGTACATTACCATCCATGTCGGTCTTCTTTTTATAACACCATTTGTTATCAATGACCTTGCACCCTTTCGAGTGGGTCAACCAAAGTCCATACTTGGTTGTCGTACATGGATTGCATCTCGGACTTCATAGCTTCTAGCCACTTATCCGACTCGTAACTACGAATTGCCTCTTTGTAGGTAGTGGGTTCATCTTGATCAATCGGGCTTCAACTCCGATGATCATCAGTCACGAAATCCATATCTCTCAGTCGTTGATGTACCCGACATGACCTCTCGGGCCTTGTGTCAAAGATTGAAGCTCGAGACGCGACGTGAGCTTGCTTGAACGTCTAAAGTTGGTTCGGGGATGTTGTTTGGGGGATCTTGAATTTCCTCAAGATGGATCTTACTCCCACTAGCCTCTTTGGAAATAAATTCCCTTTTCAAGGAATAAACCATTACGAGCAACAAACACTTTGTTCTCTCGATGGAAAATAGAAGTAATATCCTTTAGTTTCTTTAGGATATCCCACAAACAAACACTTGTCGATTTAGAGCGAGTTTATCGATAACAAGCGCTTTTACGTACGCCTCGCATCCCCAAATTTTGAGAAATGACAAACTAGGTCGTTTCCCTACCCATATCTCATATGGAGTTTTTTCGAACCGCTTTAGAAGGAACTCTATTTAATATAAATGCAATAGTTTCTGTGGCGTAGCCCCAAAAGGAAATTGGAAGACTTGTTTGACTCATCATAGATCGAACCATATCTAATAAGGGCGTGATTCCTCCGTTCCCGACACGCCATTCCATTGTGGTGTGCCGGAGGAGTTAATTGTGAAACAATTCCACCACCACTAAGATGTTTGTCAAACTCTTGGTTAAGGTATTCGCCACCTCGATCCGATCGAAGTATCTTAATACTTTTCCCAAGTTGATTCTCAGTACTTCATTTTGAAATTCTTCAATCTTCCAAAAGATTCGGATTTATGTTTCATTAGATAGACGTAGCCATATCTACTCGAAATCATCTCGTGAATGTGATGAAGCATCGAAACCCTCCTCTAGCACTAGTGTTTATCTGTCCACAAACATCTCGTGTGTATGAGGCCCAATAAATCTAAGCTCTCTCACTTTGTCCAAGAAAGGGAGCTTTAGTCATTTTGCCTAACAAGCAAGAATCACAAGTCTCATAAGACTCTAAGTCAAATGATGTCAAAATTCCATCCGAACGGAGCTTTGATATGCGTTTCTCATTTATGTGGCCCAAACGACAATGGCTAAAAGTATGTCTGGTTTAAGTCATTTGATTTAAACCTCTTAGTATTAATGTTATAGATGGGCCTTTTATTGGAATCATCGAGGTTAAGAACATAAAGCCCATTCATCAATGAGGCATCTCTATAAAAGATACGATATTTATGAATGGTGCAAATTTTATTCATAATATTTAATTCAAAACCTTCAATATCCAAACAAGAAACTAAAATAATATTCCTACTCAAAGTTGGAACATAAAGACAATTATTCAGCTTCTATAATAAGGCCACTTGGCAAAACTAAATTAAATGTCCCGTAGCTACAACAACAACTCTTGCTCCGCTTTGCTACTCTCGTGTCCACTTCTCCTTTTGCCGCTGATCTACTCCTTTTGAACCCCCCGCACATTTGCACAAATGTGAGATCCACAACCCAGTATCTAATACCCATGAAGTAGGAGCAGACATGTTAATTTCAATAACATAAATACCTGGAGAGACAACAAACCGGCCTTTCCCTTTTTTCTTCTTTTCCAAATAGAGTTTGCAGCTCCGCTTTCCAATGACTCCGATTCATTGCAATGGAAGCAAACTCCCTCCTTTGGTGCCTCGCTTTGGGTCGGGGCTTGGGCTTGTCATTGCCTTTGCCTTTGCCTCTCTTGGCCATGGGCTTTCCCTTTGCCTTTCTTCTTGAAATTCCCTTTTTGAACCATTAAGACTTCGTGGGTCTTCTTAATGTTCGGCTCACCGCTTGAGCATCCCTGTATTTCATGTATGGTCTTCCATGGCATGCATGTTGAAGTTCATAACAAATTGGTCATACTCCGGTGGGAGTGAGCCCAAGATCATATTTGTGGCCATGTCATGACCTACGGGAGCCCCAAGTTTCTCAAGTTGGTCAAAATAGCCCTTCATCTTAAGAACATGTGCACTTACAGAGGTGCCAGGGGCCATTTTGCAACTATTCAACGCCTTAGTAGTGAGGAATCTTTCATGACGAGCTTGCTCTTGGAACATTTCCTTGAGCTGGCCCATCATCTGGAAAGCCTCAACTCCTTCAAACTGTTTTTGAAGGTCAATGCTCATTGTGACTAACATGAGACAAGTCACATCGTTAGAGTCATCAAAATGCTTCTTCCAAGCATCTCTTTCAGCTCTAGGGGCGTTATTTGCAGGTCGCTCAGAATGTCCTTATCAAGAACGTATAGCTTTCTTTCCCCGCTAAGGACAATCTTAAGTTACGGGCCCAATCAAGGAAATTGGTCCTGCTTAGTTTTTCCTTCTCAAGGACGGATCGCAATGAATTGTGTGAAGTGTTGGTTGCCATTATCTACATTAAATTATTTGCAAAGTTCTTAGTTTTGAGGAAAAAAACATTTTCCACAATTTCAACACTTGATAAATAGTGGGGAAAAACATTTTACAATAGTTATAGGAAAGCTTTGGCTTAACACCCATAATTAAAGTAAAATCATCTTATGGGAATGATATCTATATGTCCCGGCTTTTCCCATTTTATTCCCTAGGCCCAAAACTATTTTGATGGCCTAGCTAAGTTGAACCATGTCTAAGCTTATGGAAATCACTATTTTCCCATCTCCTTTTGCTTAGATAACCACTTGTCTGTTGCTTTGGCAAGCAGACAAAATGATGATCCAAGCTCAATGAGTGCTTAGAGTATGGTAGGCATTTTAAGACTTGGTTAAAACGTTCGGTTTGAATAAGACATTAAAACGCGTAATACAATTATACAAGCATCTCATTCAATATATAAAGCATAAAAATTAAACGTGAGATAGCATGGCTTAATCCTATGATGACTCCCACGAGCCTTGTGGGAGCCAAGGGCCAATCTAAGTCTATATCCATCTCATGGATAAAGTCTTCAACTCGGCGTCCTCCAATCTTGTTACACAATTACATAGGCATACCCAGCCTTCAATGTAAAGCAGTAAAATAATCTAAGAAAGCGATTACAATTTTACAACATTGAAAAACGACTCGCAGGCTGTATTATAAAATTACAACCCAAAAATATGTAAAACAAGAGGTATAGTAGGCCATGCTAAAATCACATAAAGCACAATGAAATTAACAACGAGTACATACACAAAGTCTTAGGTCAGCGGAACGACGAATCTGCGCTACGCAGGAGACTTTATGCGTAATAACCGAATTAATCCAATTAATTACAGATTCACAGAACAGTTTATGCAGAATCGAATTCACATAAACAATTTATGCAATCTCGAATTCACAGAAACAGTTTATGCAGTATTAATCTAATTAATAACATACGATAGCAGTTTATGCATTAACAGATTTAATATAAACAGTTTATGCAATATATCACATATATCATGATCAAAGAAACAATCTTTAAACGTACTAAAATAGTTTATGCATATATCACATATATCATAATCAAAGAAACAATCTTTTCTATTTTTCACGCATACACATCAAATCGAAATTGATACATGATATGTTGTGATTAACAATACGAATTCGAATCGTATGAGCAAGGCTCTGATACCACTGAAGGGATTCATGGGCGGAAACTCGTTCCAAACACCCATGAGTCCTCCCCTGAAGGATCCGCTCATACAAAACGAATCGAAAAACTCAAAGAAAAGACTTACGTTTTCGGTTCAAGAACCTGATTCTTGAATGGAAGATGATTTTTCTTGGATACGTTGCTGCCACCAATTGATTACCCTTTGCGGAATGTCCCTCTACGGGTATCCACGCGACGAAACGAACATTGATTGCTAGCTCTTCGTTTACTGAGTTTCGGGAATTAGAGAGTAAAGGGAGAGGCAGAATCCGAAATCTAATTTCGGGTGTGTTTTGGTTAATTGCGGCTGAAGCAAGCCTTAGCTAGGGTTTCGGTTGAGAGATAATTATATAAGGTGTGAGAGTTTGTTCCCATAACCAACTCTCACGTCTTCCACCTCTCTCTCCAGTGGGAGTCTTAAACTCCCACGTCCTATCAACCTCTTTTGGCAGTGGGAGTCTATAATCCCACGTGCTCTAGACTTCATGGCAGTGGGAGTCTTTATCTGATAATAACTCCCACGTAATCGCAGCCTATACCGAAAATGCCCCTTGTCTCTAATTCTAATAATAACGCTTTATCATTCTCGTAGTGAATGTCGATACAATGAACCTAGACACATTCTAAATTCATCAACTCGACACGAAGCTCGTTAGCTCGCTCTATGCGTGTGACCCCCGTAGGTTCATATCACAATGGCAATGAAAACACACTTAGTAGTAGTGTGAGTTCATAAATCACAAGCGGTCCCTAGCAGGACATTGTGACTACCCAAAGTGAATGAATATACAACGGAACCTAATATCAATCCACTATTTAATCACTTTGTCTCGCGATATCCTAATTAAGCATAGGACATGGTAGTCGTCACCCTTATTAAGCTTAATTATATTTATGCTCGATCTCTAAGTAGAGTGTCCCAACAAACAATATTTAATAACCACTTTATTAAATACATTTGAGCATGGCCATGCATTTAAACAGTCTTTCCCTTTCGAGGGGCCCATGGATATCCCTCTCTTATAATAGAGAGGGACAAATTCCTTGCAATGCCTCTCACATTCAAGCCATGATAGGACGCTACATCCGATAATCAGTCGTATTGATTACTCGGTTAAAAGCAACGTACAACTGAGTGAAAACGTGGCTCCATTCATGCTAGAATCAATGGAGACATAAGGTCTAAGGATTCTAAAATAGTATTGAGGAAGTAATACTTATGACTAAGGACCATGAAGTATTACTTCTCTATCAGATCACATCCAATACGATATATCTCAATACATTGCATCTATGATATGATTTGTACTCATTACACATGATTAGTAAAACATACTCATCAATCAAACATCATACTAGTTTTATTTCACTGTAAAATAGATTACATAAAACTAGGGACGAATTAATTCTACATAGAGAATCAAACACAAAGTAACTAAGGAATAACCTTAAAATATCATATCAAATCTCATAATAACATGGCTGAAATCCCTCTTAAATAGAGTGGATTTTCGTAGCCTAATGATCTCGGCTTCTTCTTGAATTTCCCGATTTTTGATGCATTCATCTAGTCGTTCCATACCTTTCCATAGTTCTTTCATAGATGTAATGGCGGATTTTTGGCTATCTATTTCTTGAATTGTGGCTGTTTTGGCAGCCCCAAAATAGCTATTATCTTCACCTTGCCGCTGCCCAACACAAGAATTTGAAGGGGGCTGATTTGGCTTTTTCCAATGTGAAAATTTAGCCGAATTAGTCCCTTTATTCTTCTCTTTGATTTGCCTCTCAATTTGCTCTGCATGGTCCACCATCTCCATAAGATCAACATGATTAGCTCTTTCCACCTTTGGCGTAATATCATCATTCAAACCTGCCAAGAATCGATCAATGCAGCTTCCGTATCTTTTTGAATGTCAACACGAATCAGGGCTAATCGCATCTCTTCATAATATTCATCTATCGATTTGGAACCTTGTGTAAGCCTTTGTAACCTCTTGGCTTGTTCATCAAAGTAATACGGTTTCACAAATTTTCATTTCATCACAGCTTTCAATTCATTCCAACTATTAATAGGTCGTTGTCCCGCTCTTTGCCTAATTATACATTCCTCTTGTCTCCACTTTGATGCAATACTAAAAAATCCCTTGGCTACCGTCTTTACCTTTCTAACCTCCGAATAATCATGGCTAGCAAACATGTTATTAAGTTTACGTATCCATTCACATAATAATTCCGGCTCATTCGTACCTTCAAAAGATGGAATCTTGATTGCATCAATAGGGTTGCAAACTTGCTAAAAATATTTATCCCTTAGCGGACCATATGGATAAAAATAAGAATCATCATATCTTGATTTTGTTATATGTTGGAAGCCATACCTTTTATCATCATAATCAAAGCTGTCATATTCTTGATCAAATTGTTGCCTCATCTTTGCATGAATTTGTGGAAATCTTTAAGAATATGGAGTCTTTAAGCTTCTTGATTTTCTTTAAAGTTGATCTTCTTGAACTCACGGCTGCTCCTTGTCAAAATTCATTCACGGCTGCCCCTTGAAATTTGAATCAATCTTGACGTTTCTTGATTTTCTTGATTTTCAATCCTGATGAACAGTACTGCGAAGAGTATTTTTTTTTTGTAATCTGATGCGGAACCGTTGTACAGAATTCTAAGGTTCGGCTTGAATGCCCGATCTTTCTCTGTCTCGAACAGTTTATGGGGAATATAAACAACCTTTCTCCCGCAAGGTTGATTATCAATGGGGGCTGAAACACCACAATAAGTATAAACCAAACTTATTGTTACAACAACCCAAAGGGACGAATTAATTCTACATAGAGAATCAAACACAAAGTAACTAAGGAATAACCTTAAAATATCATATCAAATCTCATAATAACATGGCTAAAATCCCCCTTAAATAGAGTGGATTTTCGTAGCCTAATGATCTCGGCTTCTTCTTGAATTTCCCGATTTTTGATGAATTCATCTAGCCGTTCCATGCCTTTCCATAGTTCTTTCATAGATGTAATGGCGGATTTTTGGCTATCTATTTCTTGAATTGTGGCTGTTTTGGCAGCCCCAAAATAGCTATTATCTTCACCTTGCCGCTGCCCAACACAAGAATTTGAAGGGGGCTGATTGGCTTTTTCCAAAGTGAAAATTTAGCCGAATTTGTCCCTTTATTCTTCTCTTTGATTTGCCTCTCAATTTGCTCTGCATGGTCCACCATCTCCATAAGATCAACATGATTAGCTCTTTCCGCCTTTGGCGTAATATCATCATTCAAACCTGCCAAGAATCGATGATGCGAAATCTTGATGGGTTATATCAAGACTCGGCTGAAATTTAGATCTTTCTCTATCTCAAATGGTTTATGGGAGAATATACTTAACACAGTCCCGGAAAGGTTAAGTATCAATGGAGGTTGAAACACCACAACTAGATAAACCAACTAGTTGATACAGTAACTTAAAGGATTATGAAATTCAACCGGAAGTTCATAAACAAGTATCAAAGGTTTAACCTTAATCAAAATATCAATATATCAAGTCTAAGTTACATGGCTGCCGAAATCTCTATTAAATAGAGTATTTCGGTTACAAGATAACGAATCTAACTCAAACTAGGAAAAGGGAAATAAGAGTCCTTGAAGAAGTAGGACTCTTGAATAACAACTTGCTATCAAGTAACTACCTAAACAAGATAATAGGGACATGTGCCTATTATCTTGGCGGCAAAATAAAGAAATAACTACCAAATAATGAAGAGTCCTAGTTGCATTAGGACACTTAATAACAAACTAACTAACTTATGGACAACATGTCCTTTATTTAGCATACTTGCTATTACACGGCTAGAAATAGGAAAATAACAATACTAAATATAATTAAAGTCTAGAATAGGCTAGAATAGACTTTAATGTGTAAAAAGACTAAAATGCCCTTTTTATCCACTTTGCTTATTGGAGCCGATTTGAATGCCTTCAAGAGTTATTAGTTGGAGTTGAACTTCATCTTCTAGATGTAGCTTTGACTCTTCTTTGTGCTTTAACTCTCGGATCAATGTAGACATTTGTTGATTAACTTGCTTAGCTCTTGATCTAGTCATTGGTCCTATGATGTTGGATAAGGGGTGCCTTTTATGAGGCAGCCCTCTACATGGTCCCGCATCATCCCCTCCTTCTCGAAAAGGATTCGACCTCGAATCATCATCGTGATCAACATCATCTGAATCGAATTCAAAGGGAGATAAATCAGTAACATTAAAAGTGGAATGTACTCCATACTTACCTTCCAAGTTGATTTTGTATGCGTTGTCATTAATCTTGGATACAACTTGAAATGGTCCCTCTCCACGGGGATGGAGTTTACTTTTCCTCTCTTTAGGAAATCTCTCCTTCCTAAAATGTATCCAAACCCAATCACCCGGTTCAAATGTAATTGGCTTGTGGCCTTTGTTGGATTGTATGGCAATACGCTCATTCTTCCTTTTGATATTGGCGGCAACTTCAAGATGGAGTCTTTGAACAAAATTAGCCCTTGAATCACCTTCTCGGGTTGTCCATCGGTTTGGGGGTGACTTGATGTAGAAAATAGCAATTTAGTCCCCAATTTACTCCATAATGTTTTCCAAAAATAACTTAGGAATTTTACATCCCTATCACTTACGATTGTTTTTGGAACACCATGCAACCGAATGACTTCTTTGAAGAATAGATCCGAAACATGGCTTGCATCATTTGTTTTCCTACAAGGTATAAAATGAGCCATTTTAGAAAATCTATCAACAATAACCATTATACTATCATTACCTCTTCTAGATGTTGGTAAACCAAGAATAAAGTCCATGGAAAGATCTATCCATGGTGAAGATGGAATTGGTAAAGGCATAAGCAATCCGTGAGCCTTGGATGTGCTTTTTGCCTGTTTGCATTTAAAACAAATACCACAAATTCTCATAACATCCTTTTTCATTTTAGGCCAATAAAAGTGTTCTTGTAAAATATCTAATGTTTTAACAACACCAAAATGTCCCATTAAGCCGCCACTATGTGCCTCTCTTACCATTAATTCTCTCATAGAACAAGATGGTACACATAATCTATTGCCTTTAAACAAGAAATCTTCAAATATATAAAAATCCTTTTTAGCCGAGACACGGCAAGCTGAGTATAAATCAGAAAAATCGTTATCATCTTTGTACAATGCTTTCAAATGTTCAAAACCAAGTAATTTAGTTTGCAAAATTGAAAGTAAAGTGTACCTTCTTGATAGAGCATCCGCAACAACGTTTTCCTTACCTTTTTTGTTTTTGATGACATAGGGAAAGGTATCAATAAAGAAACCCACCTTGCGTGTCTCTTGTTTAGCTTACTTTGCCCTTTGAGATACTTGATTGACTCATGATCCGTGTGGATTACAAATTCTTTTGCAATCAAGTAATGCTGCCATGTTTCTAAAGCTCTCACAATAGCGTACAACTCTTTATCATATGTAGGATAATTAAGTGAAGCGCCACTTAATTTCTCACTAAAATATGCCAAAGGTTTTCCTTGTTGTTGTAAAACAGCCCCAATACCTATACCTGAAGCATCACATTCAACTTCAAAAGTTAGATTAAATTGAGGTAAAGATAAAATAGGGGAAGAAGTGAGTAATTGCTTAAGTTTAATGAAGCTTTCTTCTTGCGGCGTATCCCAAAAAAAAAGGGATACATCTTTCTTCACAACTTCATTCAATGGTGCGGCTATTGAGCTAAAATCACGAACAAATCGCCTATAAAAGCTTGCTAAACCATAGAATGAACGAACTTGTGTTGCTGATGTTGGTCTCGGCCAACTTATGATTGACTCAATTTTGGCCGGATCAACCTGAATACCACTTGAACTAACAATGTATCCAAGAAAGTTAATAGAATTAGTGCAAAAAATGTATTTTTCAAGCTTGGCATACAATGTTTGCTCTCTTAATATAGTAAAAACAGCCTTAAGATGTTGGACATGCTCTTCTAAGGTTTTACTATAAACAAGAATATCATCAAAATAAACTACAACAAATTTACCAAAACAATGACGGAATATGTAGTTCATTAATCTCATGAAAGTACTAGGTGCATTACTTAGACCAAAAGGCATTACAATCCATTCATATAATCCATATTTAGTCTTAAAAGCAGTTTTCCATTCATCACCTTCTTTCATTCTAATTTGGTGATAGCCTTGAGTTAAATCAATTTTAGAAAAAATTAAAGCACCACTTAACTCATCTAGCATATCATCTAAGCGAGGTATAAGATGTCTATATTTAATAGTTATCTTAATAATATCGCGACAATCCGTACATAATCTGAAAGTGCCTTCTCTTTTAGGTACCAAAATAACCGGACTAGCACAAGGACTTAAAGACTCATGTACCTGCTCTTTTTCTAAGAGTAAATCGACTTGCCTTTGGATTTCTCCGGTCTCATCCGGATTTGTTCTATAGGCTGCCCTATTTGGAAGATTTGATCCCGGAATGAAGTCGATTTGATGTTCGATGCCTCGGATTGGAGGGAGACCTTTCAGCAACTCCTTTGGAAAAAGCTCCTTGAATTCCTTCAAAACATCAATACATACACTAGGAAGAGAAGAAGTTAAATCATCAAAAGTGTTAAGGAGAGTTAACCTTACGGTTTCTCTAAAAACAAGTAAAACAAGAGGTTTATTTGCACGTAATGCCCTTTCTACCTTTGCAAAATTAATGAATAAACACTTTTCTTATCTTTTAGGCCACATGATTGCATCTTCATAATGTTCTCGGTTTTGTTATCCCTTTTTACCACGGCTTGTAGCTTAGGGGTAGGCTCACTCTTTTTTTTCAACTCTTGTTCCTTTAACCTCTTTTCCCTCCCCTCGGCAAGTAGTCTTTGAGTCTCACAAACCTGATTCGGTGTCATAGGAAGCAGTGTGTACCGAATGTTATCTTTGGTAACTTTGTAGACATTCCTTCGGCCAACATGATCCACGAACCTATCATATTGCCAAGGTCTTCCCAGAATAATGTGACTTGCGGTCATAGGTACCACATCACATAAAACAGTATCTTTAGATTTACCTACGAAAGCACATCTGATGCCATACAAGCTTTCTTGGTTAAACAATAGCGGGGAGATTAAAGTGGATAAAAACGTTAGTGCAGCTACCATTATCAATAATAAGTAAACATGTTCTATCTTTAATAGTGCACTTAGTTTGGAAAAGATTACTACGATGTTGATGCAAATTATCTAATGGTTGAGAATGTAAAAGTTGCATATTTACCAAAAGAAAATTACCATCATCTGCGGGAGGCTCACCATTGCCCTCGGCTTCATCTCCCAAGAATGTGTCCTCAGCTTCCTCTTCATCACTTACCCAAGTTCCATCATCCATCATAATCATGGTACTTTTATTAGGACAATCCTGAGCAAAGTGTCCTTTGCCTTGACACTTAAAACATTCCCGATCATTTGATGTAGTTGATTTAGTTCGCAAATCGGTCGGTTTTGAAGTGTTTGATGTCCTTGCTGCCCCAAAAGAAGCCGTGGCCACTTTTGTATTTCCCAAACTGCCCTTAGCATTAATTGGGCTCGGCAAAACAGTAGAATTGTTTAGGGACTGATTTGGCTGTTTTCAAGATTGGAAATTGGCCGAATTAGTCCTTGAACTCTTCTCTTTTTGCTGCCTCTCAACTTGTTCAACAAAATAAACCATATCAATAAGAGAAGTAAGGTTAGCACGTTCTACCTTGGGTCTAATTTTGTCATTTAGACCAGCCAAGAAACGAGCCAAAGTAGCTTCACTAGCTTCCCGAATGTTTGCTCTAATCATGGACATCTCCATTTCTTTGTAGTATGCATCAACTGTCTTTGTTCCTTGCCTCAATCTTTGGAGTTGATTGTACAACTCACGGTTAAAATTCTGAGGTACAAATCTTCTTGACATGACCGCTTTCATATCATGCCATGTATCAATTGGTCTTTGATCCGTTCTTATGCGCTCACTAATTTCATGGTCCCACCAAATTGATGCATAATCTCCAAACTCCATGGCTTCCAACTTAACCTTTTTCTCTTCGGAATAATTATGGACATCAAAAACATGGTTAACTTTTCGTGTCCAATCAAAAAATAAATTAGTATCATTAGTACCAAGGAAAGGAGGAATCTTGGTCTTGATTGAACCAAGATTATTATCAAACCTTTGAGCTTGATAAGTTGGTCTCGGTTCATTAAGATCAAAGGGTCTAGGATCATACCTTTGATTGTTTTGCCTCGGTTCATTGTTAACAAGAGGATTTGGATCATACCTTTGATCTTGATGATGGAATGGTCTCGGCTCAAATCTCTCTTCATGTCCAAAAGGTCTCGGATCATACCTTACATCTTGATGGTGTTGCATTTGTTCATAGGCCGGATTTGGAATCATCTTGGGGACAACTCTCGGCTTAAAATCATCATTGTGCCGAGGGTTGATTCTTGCATTGTGATCAATTGATGTTTGAGAATCTTGATCTTCTTGATCATCTTGGACAGCCCTTTTACCTTTATCCGAATGGTTCTTGATTTCAAGAACATCCATTCGATCTTTTAAGTCATCAAGGGATTGCAATACCGCTTTCATTGTGTGTTGCATTGATTCTTTGAAAAGTTTATCGCTTTCCATGGCACCTTGCTCCGAAGTACCTTCATTAAAAGACATTATCTTTGCAAAGAAAAAAATTCACACAAAAATCGTTAGTAGAAAAAGATATTAAAGATTGAATCTTTTCACAAAATCTGGGAATAGTAATCTGTGAATAGTGATCTGAGAATAGTAATCTGTGAATAGTAATCTGTGAATAGTAATCAGATTGTGTATTCTCTCAATATTGAATCTTTTCTCTTGATTTTTCCAAAAATACTTGTCAAGAACTTCCAACTTTGAATATTTGAATGGTTATAATGATGGAAGGCTGAACAAATATTTCAAGAAGTACTTTCTTGATCTAATAAAAAGGTAAGAAAGAAAAAGAGTAATCTTTAAAAAGATGTAACCTTTACGCTTCTTGATTTCTTGAAAATAGACTTTGAAATTTTGGATGAATAGTGCTGTGAACAGTACCGAAAATTTTAAAATCTTGAAAACCTTGTTTTCTTGATTTCTTTCTTTACCTTATACCTTAAGACTTACCCTTTTCTTGGCCGCCTTTATCAAGAACTCTGTTTCAGGAAGATATTACCTTGATTTGGTGAGTTTGATGGCGACTAATTCAAGAACAAGAGGGAACAAGAGCCAATTCCTTTGTGTCCAAGCGGACAAGGAAGTTTGCTTTTGGTTTGATCCGTGTCTAGGATAACCTGGCTGCCAATTTCTTTACTTCCGGGTGGCTTTTGCGTATGGTAGTAATAATTTTTTTTTTGTTATCTTTCTCGGTCTATTCCAAGCAAACAAGAAATTTTTTTGAAAAAGCGTAAGGGTACACCAAGATAGAGATCAACCTTTTTCTCTGATACCACTTGATGCGAAATCTTGATGGGTTATATCAAGACTCGGCTGAAATTTAGATCTTTCTCTATCTCGAATGGTTTATGGGAGAATATACTTAACACAGTCCCAGAAAGGTTAAGTATCAATGGAGGTTGAAACACCACAACTAGATAAACTAACTAGTTGATACAGTAACTTAAAGGATTATGAAATTCAACCGGAAGTTCATAAACAAGTATCAAAGGTTTAACCTTAATCAAAATATCAATATATCAAGTCTAAGTTACATGGCTGCCGAAATCTCTATTAAATAGAGTATTTCGGTTACAAGATAACCAATCTAACTCAAACTAGGAAAAGGGAAATAAGAGTCCTTGAAGAAGTAGGACTCTTGAATAACAACTTGCTATCAAGTAACTACCTAAACAAGATAATAGGGACATGTGCCTATTATCTTGGCGGCAAAATAAAGAAATAACTACCAAATAATGAAGAGTCCTAGTTGCATTAGGACACTTAATAACAAACTAACTAACTTATGGACAACATGTCCTTTATTTAGCATACTTGCTATTACACGGCTAGAAATAGGAAAATAACAATACTAAATATAATTAAAGTCTAGAATAGGCTAGAATAGACTTTAATGTGTAAAAAGACTAAAATGCCCTTTTTATCCACTTTGCTTATTGGAGCCGATTTGAATGCCTTCAAGAGTTATTAGTTAGAGTTGAACTTCATCTTCTAGATGTAGCTTTGACTCTTCTTTGTGCTTTAACTCTCGGATCAATGTAGACATTTGTTGATTAACTTGCTTAGCTCTTGATCTAGTCATTGGTCCTATGATGTTGGATAAGGGGTGCCTTTTATGAGGCAGCCGTCTAGATGGTCCCGCATCAATCGATCAATGCAGCTTCCATATCTTCATGAATGTCAACACGAATTAGGGCTAATTGTATCTCTTCATAATATTCATCTATCGATTTGGAACCTTGTGTAAGCCTTTGTAACCTCTTGGCTTGTTCATCAAAGTAATACGGGTTCGCAAATTTTCGTTTCTTCACAGATTTCAATTCATTCCAACTATCAATAGGTCGTTGTCCCGCTCTTTGCCTAATTATACATTCCTCTTGCCTCCACTTTGATGCAATACTAAAAAATCACTTGGCTACCATCTTTACCTTTCTAACCTCCGAATAATCATGACTAGCAAACATGTTTTTAAGTTTACGTATCCATTCACATAATAATTCCGGCTCATTCGTACCTTCAAAAGATGGAATCTCGATTGCATCAATAGGGTTGCAAACTTGCTAAAAAAATTTATCCCTTTGCGGATCATATGGATAAAAATAAGAATCATCATATCTTGATTTTGTTATATGTTGGAAGCCATACCTTTTAGCATCATAATCGAAGCTGTCATCTTCTTGATCAAATTGTTGCCTCATCTTTGCATGAATTTGTTGAAATCTTTAAGAATATGGAGTCTTTGAGCTTCTTGATTTTCTTTAAAGTTGATCTAATTGAACTCACGGCTGCTCCTTGTCAAAATTCATTCACGCTTGCCCCTTGAAATTCGAACCAATCTTGACGTTTCTTGATATTCAATCCTGATGAAGAGTACTGCGAACAGTAATTTTTTTTTTTTTTGTAATCTGATGCGGAACCGTTGTACAGAATTCTAAGGTTCGGCTTGAATGCCCGATCTTTCTCTATCTCGAAGAGTTTGTGGGGAATATAAACAACCTTTCTCCCGCAAGGTTGATTATCAATGGGGGCTGAAACACCACAATAAGTATAAACCAAACTTATTAATACAACAACCCAAAGAGACGAATTAATTCTACATAGAGAATCAAACACAAAGTAACTAAGGAATAACCTTAAAATATCATATCAAATCTCATAATAACATGGCTAAAATCCCTCTTAAATAGAGTGGATTTTCGTAGCCTAATGATCTCGGCTTCTTCTTGAATTTCTCGATTTTTGATGCATTCATCTGGTCGTTCCATACCTTTCCATAGTTCTTTCATAGATGTAATGGCGGATTTTTGGCTATCTATTTCTTGAATTGTGGCTGTTTTGGCAGCCCCAAAACAGCTATTATCTTCACCTTGCCGCTGCCCAACACAAGAATTTGAAGGGGGCTGATTTGGCTTTTTCCAATGCGAAAATTTAGCCGAATTAGTCCCTTTATTCTTCTCTTTGTTTTGCCTCTCAATTTGCTCTGCATGGTCCACCATCTCCATAAGATCAACATGATTAGCTTTTTCCACCTTTGGCGTAATATCATCATTCAAACCTGCCAAGAATCGATCAATGCAGCTTCCATATCTTCTTGAATGTCAACTCGAATCAGGGCTAATCGCATCTCTTCATAATATTCATCTATCGATTTGGAACCTTGTGTAAGCCTTTGCAACCTCTTGGCTTGTTCATCAAAGTAATAGGGGTTACAAATTTTCGTTTCATCACAGATTTCAATTCATTCCAACTATCAATAGGTCGTTGTCCCGCTCTTTGCCTAATTATACATTCCTCTTGCCTCCACTTTGATGCAATACTAAAAAATCCCTTGGCTACCATCTTTACCTTTTTAACCACCGAATAATCATGACTAGCAAAAATGTTTTTAAGTTTACGTATCCATTCACATAATATTTTCGGCTCATTCGTACCTTCAAAAGATGGAATCTTGATTGCATCAATAGGGTTGCAAACTTGCTAAAAAAAATTATCCCTTTGCGGATCATATGGATAAAAATAAGATTCATCATATCTTGATTTTGTTATATGTTGGAAGCCATACCTTTTATCATCATAATCAAAACTGTCATCTTCTTGATCAAATTGTTGCCTCATCTTTGCATGAATTTGTTGAAATCTTTAAGAATATGGAGTCTTTAAGCTTCTTAATTTTCTTTAAAGTTGATCTTCTTGAACTCACGGCTGCTCCTTGTCAAAATTCATTCACGCCTGCCCCTTGAAATTCGAACCAATCTTGATGTTTCTTGATTTTCTTGATTTTCAATCCTGATGAACAGTATTGCGAACAGTGTTTTTTTTTTGTAATCTGATGCGGAACTGTTGTACAGAATTCTAAGGTTCGGCTTGAATGCCCGATCTTTCTCTATCTCGAACAGTTTGTGGGGAATATAAACAACCTTTCTCCCGCAAGGTTGATTATCAATGGGGGCTGAAACACCACAATAAGTATAAACCAAACTTATTGTTACAACAACCCAAAGGGACGAAGATACGGGATTATACCAAGGGCAGCCCTACTCTAAAGATCCCTTAAAGAACCTTCAAGGACCAATTACAAGATCAAGGGCAAAGATGACAATAGACAAAGTATCATCATTGATCCGAAGTATCAAAACTAAAGAGGAAGCTAATCTTCACCTAGGGGAAGACATTCAATTCACCTCTTAAGTTTTACAAGTGTTCAACACGGCCCAACCAAGCAAAGGGGCTAAAAGGGCATTTTAGTCTTTTTACATATTAAAGTCTATTTTAGCCCATTCTAGACTTTAACTATTTTTAGTATTGTTATTTAATTTTCCAGCCGTATAAAAGCAAGAGATTGCTATAATAAAGGACATGCTGTCCATGTGTTAGTTAGTTAGTTAATAAAGGGTCCTAATGCAACTAGGACTCTTCATAGATTTGGTAGTTAGATTGATTCTACCCGCCACTTTATTTGTTTAGGTAGTTACTTGATAGCAAGTTGTTATTCAAGAGACCTAATTCTTCAAGGACTCTTATTTGTTTTCAAGAGTCTTAATCCTTTAAGGACTCTTATTTCTTTTTATGGTTGTAACCGAAATCTCAACCTATTAAAGGTAGATTTCGGCCACTTTAATATTTACGTTAGATATATTGATATTTTGGTAAGGTTATTCCTTAGCTTCTCGTGTTTGAACTTCTGGATAGAAATTCATTCATTCTTGAGTTACTGTATCAACTAGCTTATTTCTCTAGTTGTGGTGTTTCAGCCTCCATTGTTAATTAACCTTCCCTTAGAGTTGCGTTGATTAAATTCCCATAGAAACTAGTTCGAGAATTGAAGAAAGATCGGGCTCAAACTTAAGTCGAACCTTGCGGTTCTTCATCAGGTGGTATCAGAGCAAAAGGTTCTTCTCCAATTCCCGGTGTACCCTACGCACAAATTTTTTTTCTTGTTTGCAGAAATTGACAAAAAACAAAATAGAAAAGCCACGGCACAAAAAATTACTATTGGGTAGCCGATTGTCAAAGAAAGAAAAAGCCTCTCGGTCTAAAGAAATTGGCAGCCGAGTTAGTATAGATTGAATAGCGAACTATAAAGCCATAAGCAAACTTCTTGACCAACGAAAGCGATAGAGCCTCGTCCAAGAATTGGCAAACGTTCCTCCTTGCAATTTTGAGCCGAAAGTCATACCATAAATCGAGTATTGAAAGCGATAGAGCCTCACTACTTGATAAATTCGGTCAAGATCAAGGGAAAATTCAAGCAAACAAGAAGATCAAGAAACATCAAGAACCGGTTTCTTTTCTCGATTAGGACTTCGTTCTTCATCTTTTTCTTTCTAAAGCTTTTTGTTTCGGTCAAAGATAGGATTTCTTTCCTTATTTTTCAGCCTTGTGTCTACGCAACAAGTTAGGAACCCATTCTTTAAAATCTAGAGTTTGAAGTTCTATATGAGCGGTGTTGGAATAAAGAGTGAATCTTTCTTTGCTATCCAACGTTTTTGAGTATTTTCTTTTGTTTTTCTTATCTTATAACTATGTCTTTCCAAGGTTCACCATCAAAGAAAGACGAAGTCTTTAATCCGGATTCAATGGTAACACAAAAGGAATTTACGGAATTAAAGCAACAAATGGCGGATATCTTGGCACAATTGACAATTCAAAATCAGCAATCTACTCAAGACAATGCCGAGACACATCTTCAAAGGGTTGAGAACATGGAACCGCCAAGGGCACCACAATTACCGAGGGTAAATGTGGTAAATCCGGCAATCCCGGTAATTCAAGCAAATCGGATTATCAACAATCCGGTATATCAGCCGAGAAGAGGGGACTATATTCAGCAAGTTGACACACATCTTGGTTCCATCAAAACCAAGATTCCCCCTTTTGAAGGTACAAATGATCCCGAATTATTTTTAGATTGGATTCGTAAAATTAACCATGTTTTTGCTGTTCATAACTATTAGGAAGAAAAGAAAGTGAAGTTAGCAGCATTGGAGTTTTATGGATATGCATCCATTTGGTGGGACAAAGAATCCGCAACAAGGGCAAAAGTGGAACAACCGGAAATTTCCACTTGGGTTGAGATGAAAGCGGTTATGAAACGACGTTTTGTTCCTTTAAACTACTTAAGGGAACTTTACAACCGTCTACAAAGATTAAATCAAGGCGATAAATCCGTCGATGAATACTACAAAGCCATGGAAATTGCAATGATTCGCGCCGATATTTGTGAAAGTGATGAGGCAACAATGGCTCGGTTCTTGGCTGGCCTCAATTACAAAATCCGGATGAAGGTAGAACGTGCTAACCTTGATAATATTACTGATATGTTATATTTTGCTGAGCAAATTGAAAGGCACCAAAAGGAGAAGGGTTTAAACGCAAAACCGACAAATTTCCAAGCTTGGAGGAAGCCGATTTCAACTCAGCAATTTTCTACTGTTTTGCCGAGCCAAAACAAAGGAAAAGAGGTATTTTATGAGGGCAAAACACCCCCGGGACAGTTTGGGGCAGC
Organism: Vinca minor; assembly: GCA_026122235.1. Classification (NCBI taxonomy): domain Eukaryota; kingdom Viridiplantae; phylum Streptophyta; class Magnoliopsida; order Gentianales; family Apocynaceae; genus Vinca; species Vinca minor. Next base: position 2,702,385 of record JAOCZM010000285.1, on the reverse strand, counting down.
AAGGTCTCAAAACACATCAAATCCGGCAATACAAAGGTAAATTTGACTCCAATTGTGCCTCGTGAATGCTTTAAATGTAGGGGCAAAGGACATATTGCTAGGGACTTCCCTACAAAGCATACAATGATAATGTTGGACGATGGATCGTGGGTAAGTGATGAAGAAGCAGAGACACCCGATTTGGAGGAAGAAACCGAACAATATGAGGAAGATTCGGGTAGTGGGAACATTTTGGTTACACGGAAACTTCTTTATTCTCAACCTTTGGATGATCTTCACCAACATAGAAGTAATCTCTTCCAAACCAAATGTGAGGTAAAAGGTCAATCTGTTTTAGTCATTATTGATAATGGAAGTTGTACAAATGTTTGCTCTTATGATATGGTTTCTGCACTTGATTTACCATGTAAGGCACATCCTATGCCTTATAAATTATCGTGGTTGAATAATAATAGTGAAATCAAGGTAGATAAGCAAGTTGAGATAGAGTTCGAGATCGGGAGATATAAGGTGATACGGTTCCAGCCTCGAGGCTTCCCAAGTCAAAGGGTCACATACATGGACCAAGGACGAAGCGTAGAACGAGGAATATGAAACATATAACTACATCATTGGTTCGTATATTAGAGTACAAAGAGGATGCTAAGTTACACATAGAATATAAAAGGCAGCCTCTCAAGTTCACAAGTATACAATTAGTCCCTATCAAGCAAAGAGGCTAAGAAGGGTGTTTTAGTAATCATACAAGATGATGAGGGATTGGACAGCTTTACAACAGTTTGGAAGAATGGTCATAACTTTCTATCCGTTTATCCAATGGAGCTGATTCCAGTTGCATATTAAAGATAAGAGGCAGATCTACAACTTTCATGAAGAACCCGAATCAGATTCTGCCTTATTGACATCCGAAATCGTCGTGCAAGTTGGCCCAACAAGCTGTCCAGAATTGGGACGAATTTAAAAGGGCATTTTAGACTTTTTGTGTACAATTAAAGTCTATGCTAGACTTTAATTATTTTCCAGCTTTATTAGTTACTCAATTTCGTGTATAGCAAGTAGTTGCTATAATAAAGGACATGTTGTCCATGTGTTAGTTAGTTGGTTAATAAAGAGTCCTAATGCAACTAGGACTCTTCATAGATTTCGTAGTTAGATTGATTCTAGCCGCCACTTTATTTGTTTTGGTAGTTACTTGATAGCAAGTTGTTATTCAAGAGTCCTAATTCTTCAAGGACTCTTATTTGTTTTCAAGAGTCTTAATCCTTTAAGGACTCTTATTTCTTTTTATGGTTGTAACCGAAATCTCAACCTATTAAAGGGAGATTTCGGCCACTTTAATATTTACGTTAGATATATTGATATTTTGGTAAGATTATTCCTTAGCTTCCCGTGTTTGAACTTCTATGTAAGAATTCATTCATTCTTGAGTTACTGTATCAACTAGCTTGTTTCTCTAGTTGTGGTGTTTCAGCCTCCATTGTTAATTAACCTCCCTTAGTGTTGCGTTGATTAAATTCCCATAGAAACTAGTTCGAGAATTGAAGAAAGATCGGGCTCAAACTTAAGTCGAACCTTGCGGTTCTTCATCAGGTGGTATCAGAGCAAAAAGTTCTTCTCCAATTCCCGGTGTACCCTACGTACAAATTTTTTTTCTTGTTTGCAGAAATTGACCAAAACAAAATACAAAAGCCGCGGCATAAAAAAAAAAATATTGGGCAGCCGAGTGTCATTAAAAGAAAAAAGCCTCTCGGTCTAAAGAAATTGGTAGCCGAGTTAGTATAGATTGAATAGTGAACTATAAAGCCATAAGCAAACTTCTTGGATTGATAGCGATCGAGCCTCGTTCAAGAATTGGCAAACGTTCCTCCTTGTACTTTTGAGCCGAAATAATACCGTAAATTGAGTTTTGATAGCGATAGAGCCTCACTACTTGATAAATTCGGTCAAGATCAAGGGAAAATTCAAGCAAACAAGAACATCAAGAAGATCAAGAAAATCAAGAACATCAAGAAGATCAAGATCATCAAGAACCGGTTTCTTTTCTCGATTAGGAATTCGTTTCTTCATCTTTTTCTTTCTAAAGCTTTTTGTTTAGGTCAAAGATAGGATTTCTTTCCTTATTTTTCAGCCTTGTGTCAACGCAACAAGTTAGGAACCCATTCTTTAAATCTAGAGTTTGAAGTTCTATACGAGCGGTGTTGGAATAAAGAGTGAAACTTTCTTTGCTATCTAACGTTTTTGAGTGTTTTCTTTTGTTTTTCTTATCTTATAACAATGTCTTTTGAAGGATCTCAATCAAAGAAAGGTGAAACCTTTGATCAAGAAAAGATGTACAAAATGATAGAAGATATGACGAGAAACATGGCTGCCATGACAAGTAAAATTGATTCGTTACAAGGCCAAATAGCCGTGACAAATCAACATGTTCAACAAATTGATGACTTAAAAGGTGAACTAGCCGAGAACAATCTTCAATTAGTTGATGAAGTTGAGCAGCCTAGGCCACCTCCAAATCCGCCACCAAATCGGTTGATCACCAATGGAATCTTTGAGCCGAGACGAGGGGACCAATTTCAGTGTTATGACAACAATCTTGATTCAATCAAGACGAAGATTCCGTCTTTCGAAGGTACAAATGATCCCAAATTGTTTTTTGATTGGATTTATAAAGTTAACCATGTTTTTGATGTTCATAACTATTTGGAGAAAACGAAAGTAAAGCTAGCAGCCATGGAGTTGTATGGATATGCTTCTAGTTGGTGGAATAATGAAACCAAGACACGGGTAAAAGTTGAACAACCAGAAATTGCAACTTGGGCCGAGATGAAAGCGGTGATGAAACGGTGTTTTGTTCCTCTAGATTACATAAAGGAACTTTACAACCGTTTACAAAGGTTAAAGCAAGGAGAGAGTTCGGTCGATGAGTATTACAAGGCAATGCAAATTGCAATGATTTGGGCCGATATTAATGAAGGAGATGAGGCAACAATGGCTCGGTTCTTGGCTGGTCTAAACGACAAAATCCGATCAAAGGTTTGTGCTAATCTTGATAATATTACCTCTATGTTATATTATGCAGAGCAGGTCGAAAGACAGCAACAGGAAAAGAGTTTAAGGGCAAAACTGGCAACTTTCCAACCTTGGAAGGAGCCGAATCCACCCCAGAATTTTTATACTGTTTTGCCCAGCCAAAGTAAGGGTAAAGAGGTCTTTAATGATGCAAAAACAGCCACGGGGCAGTTTGGGGCAGTAAGGTCACAAAATTCAACCGTTTCGGCCTATACGAGGGTAAATTCTAATCCAAATCTTGTTCGGGAATGTTTTGAATGTATGGGCAAAGGACACTTTGCTAGGGACTGCCCTAACAAGAGTACTATGATCATGTTGGATGATGGAACGTGGGTTAGTGGTAACAAAACCGAAGAATCTGATTTTGAGAAAGAAACCGACAAGTTGGAGGAACTTCCGGAAGATGGGAATCAACCTTTGGTTACGATAAAGCCACTTCATTCACAACCTTTAGATGATGTTCCAAGAGAGAAAAAAGAGAGTGAGTTGAAAAATACGAGTGATCCTACCCATGAGGTAAAATCAGAGGTAAAAATCATAGAAAAAGCCGAGCCAAAAGTGAGAAAAAAGGCAATCTCTCTAAGTGTGAGAAAAGAATGTTTGTACGTTAATTCGGAAGGTAGATAGTGCGATTCAAGCAAAACAACTTGTTGTTTTGTTGGATTTAAAAGGAACCACAAGGAACCTTTTTACTAACGCTTTTTTCTTTTTACTCTAACATCTTTTTCTACATCTAGTCTTGCTATTTTTCAGAAATTCCATGAAGTCTTCCCTAAGGAGTTGCCGAGAAAGTTGCTTATTAGCCTTCAAAACCAAGGTGAGTTAATTTGTGCAAAGAAGGAGGTAAGTAAGTCTTTATGTCCTTATTTTATTCCGGTAAATGAACCTAAGCATGAAAGGACTTTTAGAATATATACGGATAGTCTACATATTGATCACATAACTTTTAAGTATAGACATCCTATTTATTGCTTTGATAATATGCTTATTTATAGTGAAAACCAAGAGCGTTGTAGTAAACATCTTAGGGCTGTTTTTTCTATTACAAATACACACACCTTAGATGCTAAGATAGAGAAGTATGTTTATTACACTCATTCTATTAACCTTCTTAGTTGCATCATGAGTTTTCAAAGTATTAAAGTTGAACCGGCAGAAGTTACAACAATTGAGGAATGGCCGAACACAACTAGCTCAAATCGCATTCGTTCATCATTTGAGTTGACAAGTTCTTGTAAGCATTTTGTTCGTGATCGTAGCAAACTTGCTGCCATAAGGGAGAAAAAAGAGATACAATTATTTTGGGACAGCCGCCATAAAATCTCTTTACAAGGTAAGTACGACGGACATTCTACTTTCTATCATTCTAACTTGCTCCCTTTGACAAATTTTACAGATTATGTGACTGATCTTGGTGATGATTCGAGGACGAATCAGGCTTTTCAAGGGGGAGGGGATGATACGGTACCAGCCTCGAGGCTTCCCAAGTCAAAGGGTCACATACATGGACCAAGGACGAAGCGTAGAACGAGGAATATGAAGCATATAACTACATCATTGGTTCGTATATTAAAGTACAAAGAGGATGCTAAGTTACACATAGAATATAAAAGGCAGCCTCTCAAGTTCACAAGTATACAATTAGTCCCTATCAAGCAAAGAGGCTAAGAAGGGTGTTTTAGTAATCATACAAGATGATGAGGGATTGGACAGCTTTACAACAGTTTCGCAGAATGGTCATAACTTTCTATCCGTTATCCAATGGAGCTGATTCCAGTTGCATATTAAAGATAAGAGGCAGATCTACAACTTTCATGAAGAACCCGAGATAAGATTCTGCCTTCTTGACATCCGAAATCGTCGTGCAAGTTGGCCCAACAAGCTGTCCAGAATTGGGACGAATTTAAAAGGGCATTTTAGACTTTTTGTGTACAATTAAAGTCTATGCTAGACTTTAATTATTTTCCAGCTTTATTATTTACTTAATTTCGTGTATAGCAAGTAGTTGCTATAATAAAGGACATGTTGTCCATGTGTTAATTAGTTGGTTAATAAAGAGTCCTAATGCAACTAGGACTCTTCATAGATTTCGTAGTTAGATTGATTCTAGCCGCCACTTTATTTGTTTTGGTAGTTACTTGATAGCAAGTTGTTATTCAAGAGTCCTAATTCTTCAAGGACTCTTATTTGTTTTCAAGAGTCTTAATCCTTTAAGGACTCTTATTTCTTTTTATGGTTGTAACCGAAATCTCAACCTATTAAAGGGAGATTTCGGCCACTTTAATATTTACGTTAGATATATTGATATTTTGGTAAGGGTATTCCTTAGCTTCCAGTGTTTGAACTTCTATGTAAGAATTCATTCATTCTTGAGTTACTGTATCAACTAGCTTGTTTCTCTAGTTGTGGTGTTTCAGCCTCCATTGTTAATTAACCTCCCTTAGTGTTGCGTTGATTAAATTCCCATAGAAACTAGTTCGAGAATTGAAGAAAGATCGGGCTCAAACTTAAGTCGAACCTTGCGGTTCTTCATCATAAGGACTCGGTTTTATGTGATGTAGTCCCGATGACTGCAAGTCACATAATATTGGGAAGGCCATGGCAATACGATCGAAGTGCAAATCACATGGGTCGAGAAAATACATATGTGCTTCAAAAGGATGATGTAAAGTTTAAACTAATTCCTTTATCTTTAAATGCAGCTTGTGAGATTCATAAACAAATGGCCATCAATAGAGAGAAGAGAGAAAAGCAAAGAAAAGAGAGCGAGGGGAAAAAGCCGAGTGTCCCAACCCTTGAGGTAAAAACCGAGAGGAAAAATGAGGTAAAAGCCGTGAACTTAGTGAGACAAAAGGCAAGTTCCATCAAAGAGAGAAAAGAGTGTTTGTTTACACGCCAAGGAAAGGTAGATAGGGCAATACGAGCAAAACAACCCCCTTGTTTTGTTGGTATTCCCGAGAAACCGAAAGGTCTCTCCCTTCTAATAATTTTTCTTTTAATCTAACATCATCTTCTCTTCCTAGTCTTGCTTTTGATCTTTTGAAGGAATTCCAAGATATATTTCCCAAGGAATTTCTGAGGGGGCTGCCTCCAATTCGAGGAATCGAGCATCAAATCGACTTCATTCCGGGAGCAAGTTTGCCAAACCGGGCTGCCTACCGAGCCAATCCGGATGAGACCCGAGAAATACAAAGGCAAGTCGATTTACTCCTTGAAAAGGAGCAGGTAAGAGAATCTTTAAGTCCTTGTGCTAGTCCTGTCATTTTAGTGCCTAAAAGAGAAGGAACTTTCAGATTATGTACGGAGTGTCGTGATATTAATAAAATAACTATTAAATATAGACATCCAATTCCTCGCTTAGATGATATGCTAGATGAGTTAAGTGGCGCTTTGATATTTTCTAAAATTGATTTAACTCAAGGCTATCACCAAATTAGAATGAAAGAAGGTGATGAATGGAAAACTGCTTTTAAGACTAAATATGGATTATATGAATGGATTGTTATGCCTTTTGGTCTTACTAATGCACCTAGTACTTTCATGAGATTAATGAACTACATATTTAGACACTGTTTTGGCAAGTTTGTTGTAGTTTATTTCGATGATATTCTTGTTTATAGTAAAAGCTTAGAAGAGCATCTAGAACATCTTAAAGCTGTTTTTACTATTTTAAGAGAAGAAACCTTATATGCTAAACTTGAAAAGTGTGTTTTTTGCACTAATTCGGTTAACTTTCTTGGTTATATAGTTAGTTCTCAAGGTATTTGTGTTGATCCAATAAAAATTCGAGCCATTCAAGAGTGGCCGAGACCAACAAGTGTGACACAAGTTAGATCGTTTTATGGGTTGGCAAGCTTTTATAGGCGTTTTATTCGTGATTTTAGCACGATGGCTGCCCCATTAAATGAAGTAATGAAGAAAGACGTCTCATTCTTTTGGGACAAGCCGCAAGAAGAAAGTTTTGAGAATATGAAACAATTACTTACTTGTTCTCTAATTTTAGCTATACCTAATTTCGATATAATGTTTGAAGTTGAATGTGATGCTTCAGGTTTAGGTATGGGGGCTGTTTTGCAACAACAAGGTAAGCCCTTAGCATATTTTAGCGAGAAATTAAGCAATGCTTCGCTTAATTATCCTACATATGATAAGGAGTTATATGCCATTGTTCGAGCTTTGGAGACTTGGCAACACTATTTGATCGCAAGAGAATTTGTCATTCATACCGATCATGAGTCCATCAAGTATCTTAAAGGCCAAAGTAAGTTGAATAAAAGACATGCAAGGTAGGTTTCCTTTATCAATACTTTTCCTTACATCATCAAATACAAGAAAGGTAAAGAAAACATCGTTGTCGATGCTCTATCTAGAAGATATACTTTACTTTCTTTAATGCATGCTAAATTACTTGGGTTTGATCATATCAAAGCATTATATAAGGATGATTTCGAATTTTCAGATTTGTATGCTAAATGTGAGCTCTCGGCTCAAAATTCATTTTTTAGATTTGAAGATTTCTTGTTTAAAAGCAATAGATTGTGTATTCCTTCATGTTCTATTAGAGAATTAATTGTTAGGGAAGCACATTGTGGCGGTTTAATGGGTCATTTTGGTGTTCTTAAAACTTTCGATATTTTACAAGAACACTTTTATTGGTCTAAAATGAGACAGGATGTTAGAAAAATATGTGAACTTTGCATTAAATGTAAACAGGCTAAAAGTACAAGCAAAGCTCATGGATTATACATGCCTTTACCCATTCCCTCTTCACCTTGGATTGACTTATCCATGGATTTCATCTTAGGCTTACCGAGGTCTCAAAGAGGTAATGATAGTATCTTGGTTGTCGTAGACCGTTTTTCTAAAATGTCGCATTTTATTCCTTGTAGGAAAACAAACGATGCAAGTCATGTTGCGGATTTGTTCCTAAAAGAGGTGGTGCGGCTTCATGGGATTCCGAGAACCATAGTAAGTGATAGAGACGTGAAGTTCTTGAGTTACTTTTGGAAAACATTATGGAGTAAGTTGGGGACTAAATTGCTATTTTCAACATCTAGCCATCCCCAAACCGATGGCCAAACGGAGGTAACAAATAGAACTTTAGGGGTGTTACTTAGAGCTTTAATTTCAAAGAACTTAAAAAGGTGGGAAGAATGTTTACCTATTGCTGAATTTGCTTACAATAGAACTTTACATTCTACTACGAATAATTCTCCATTTGAAATTGTTTATGGCTTTAACCCCTTAACCCCGTTGGATCTAATTTCTTTACCTGTTGATGAGTATTATAATGTAGAAGGTGATTCTAGGGCAGAATATATACAACAACTTCATCAACATGTTACCGAGAGCATTAACAAGAAAAATGCACAAACTTCAAAACATATCAACAAAGGCCGAAAGCAACTTTGTTTTGAAGTTGGAGATTGGGTTTGGTTACATCTTAGGAAAGATAGATTTCCAAAGGAAAGACAAAGTAAATTGCATCCGAGAGGAGATGGACCATTCCAAGTTATTTCAAAGATCAATGATAATGCATACAAAATAGATCTCAAAGGTAAGTATGGCGTTCATTCTACTTTTAACGTTTCTGACTTATCTCCTTTTGATTTTGATGTAGACTATGAAGCTGATCACGAAGATGATTCGGGGACGAATCATGCTTTTCAAGGGGGAGGGGATGATACGGGATTATACCAAGGGCAGCCCTACTCTAAAGATCCCTTAAAGAACCTTCAAGGACCAATTACAAGATCAAGGGCAAAGATGACAATAGACAAAGTATCATCATTGATCCGAAGTATCAAAACTAAAGAGGAAGCTAATCTTCACCTAGAGGAAGACATTCAATTCACCCTCTTAAGTTTTACAAGTGTTCAACACGGCCCAACCAAGCAAAGTGGCTAAAAGGGCATTTTAGTCTTTTTACATATTAAAGTCTATTTTAGCCTATTCTAGACTATTCTAGACTTTAACTATTTTTGGTATTGTTATTTAATTTTTCAGCCGTGTAAAAGCAAGAGATTGCTATAATAAAGGACATGTTGTCCATGTGTTAGTTAGTTAGTTAATAAAGAGTCCTAATGCAACTAGGACTCTTCATAGATTTGGTAGTTAGATTGATTCTAGCCGCCACTTTATTTGTTTAGGTAGTTACTTGATAGCAAATTGTTATTCAAGAGTCCTAATTCTTTAAGGACTCTTATTTGTTTTCAAGAGTCTTAATCCTTTAAGGACTCTTATTTCTTTTTATGGTTGTAACCGAAATCTCAACCTATTCAAGGTAGATTTCGGCCACTTTAATATTTACGTTAGATATATTGATATTTTGGTAAGGTTATTCCTTAGCTTCTCGTGTTTGAAGTTCTGGATAGAAATTCATTCATTCCTGAGTTACTGTATCAACTAGCTTATTTCTCTAGTTGTAGTGTTTCAGCCTCCATTGTTAATTAACCTTCCCTTAGAGTTGCGTTGATTAAATTCCCATAGAAACTAGTTCGAGAATTGAAGAAAGATCGGGCTCAAACTTAAGTCGAACCTTGCGGTTCTTCATCAGACGAATTAATTCTACATAGAGAATCAAACACAAAGTAACTAAGGAATAGCCTTAAAATATCATATCAAATCTCATAATAACATGGCTAAAATCCCTCTCAATTTGCTCTGCATGGTCCACCATCTCCATAAGATCAACATGATTAGCTTTTTCCACCTTTGGCGTAATATCATCATTCAAACCTGCCAAGAATCGATCAATGCAGCTTCCATATCTTCTTGAATGTCAACTCGAATCAGGGCTAATCGCATCTCTTCATAATATTCATCTATCGATTTGGAACCTTGTGTAAGCCTTTGTAACCTCTTGGCTTGTTCATCATAGTAATACGGTTTCATAAATTTTCGTTTCATCGCAGCTTTCAATTCATTCCAACTATCAATAGGTCGTTGTCCCGCTCTTTGCCTAATTATACATTCCTCTTGCCTCCACTTTGATGCAATACTAAAAAATCCCTTGGCTACCGTCTTTACCTTTCTAACCTCCGAATAAGCATGACTAGCAAACATGTTATTAAGTTTACGTATCCATTCACATAATAATTCCGGCTCATTCGTACATTCAAAAGATGCAATCTTGATTGCATCAATAGGGTTGCAAACTTGCTAAAAAAAATTATCCCTTTGCGGATCATATGGATAAAAATAAGAATCATCATATCTTGATTTTGTTATATGTTGGAAGCCATACCTTTTATCATCATAATCAAAGTTGTCATCTTCTTGATCAAATGGTTGCCTCATCTTTGCATGAATTTGTTGAAATCTTTAAGAATATGGAGTCTTTAAGCTTCTTGATTTTCTTTAAAGTTGATCTTCTTGAACTCACGGCTGCTCCTTGTCAAAATTCATTCACGGCTGCCCCTTTAAATTCGAACCAATCTTGACGTTTCTTGATATTCTTGATTTTCAATCCCGATGAACAGTACTGCGAATAGGATTTTTTTTTTTTTTTGTAAACTGATGCGGAACCGTTGTACAGAATACTAAGGTTCGGCTGGAATGCCCGATCTTTCTCTGTCTCGAACAGTTTATGGGGAATATAAGCAAACTTTCTCCCGCAAAGTTGATTATCAATGGGGGCGGAAACACCACAATAAGTATAAACCAAACTTATTGATACAGTAACCTAAAGGGACGAATTAATTCTACATAGAGAATCAAACACAAAGTAACTAAGGAATAACCTTAAAATATCATATCAAATCTCATAACAACATGGCTGAAATCCCTCTTAAATGGAGTGGATTTTCGTAGCCTAATGATCTCCGCTTCTTATTGAATTTCCCGATTTTTTATGCATTCATCTAGTCGTTCCATGCCTTTCCATAGTTCTTTCATAGATGTAATGGCGGATTTTTGGCTATCTATTTCTTGAATTGTGGCTGTTTTGGCAGCCCCAAAATAGCTATTATCTTCACCTTGCTGTTGCCCAACACAAGAATTTGAAGGGAGCTGATTTGGCTTTTTCCAATGTGAAAATTTTGCCGAATTAGTCCCTTTATTCTTCTCTTTGATTTGCCTCTCAATTTGCTCTGAATGGTCCACCATCTCCATAAGATCAACATGATTAGCTCTTTCCACCTTTGGCCTAATATCATCATTCAAACCTGCCAAGAATCGATTAATGCAGCTTCCATATCTTCTTGAATGTCAACTCGAGTCAGGGCTAATCGCATCTCTTCATAATATTCATCTATCGATTTGGAACCTTGTGTAAGCCTTTGTAACCTCTTGGCTTGTTCATCAAAGTAATACGGGTTCACAAATTTTCGTTTCATCACAGCTTTCAATTCATTCTAACTATCAATAGGTCGTTGTCCCGCTCTTTGCCTAATTATACATTCCTCTTGCCACCACTATGATGCAATACTAAAAAAATCACTTGGCTTCCATCTTTACCTTTCTACCCTCTGAATGATGATGACTAGCAAACATGTTATTAAGTTTATGTATCCATTCAAATAATAATTTCGCCTCATTCGTACCTTCAAAAGATGGAATCTTTATTTCATCAATAGGGTTGCAAACTTGCCAAAAAAAATTATCCCTTTGCGGATCATGTGGATAAAAATAAGAATCATCATATCTTGATTTTGTTATATGTTGGAAGCCATACCTTTTATCATCATAATCAAAGGGGTCATTTTCTTGATCAAATTGTTGCCTCATCTTTGCATTAATTTGTGTAATCTTGAAAAGATGGAGTCTTTAAGCTTCTTGATTTTTTTTAAAGTTGATCTTCTTGAACTCACGGCTGCTCCTTGTCAAAATTCATTCACGGATGCCCTTTGAAATTCGAATCAATCTTGACGTTTCTTGATTTTCAATCTTGAGGAATAATACCGCGAATAGTATTTTAATTTTTTTTTTGTAATCTGATGCGGAACCGTTGTACTGAATACTAAGGTTAGGCTTGAATGCCCGATCTTTCTCTATCTCGAACAGTTTGTGGGGAATATAAACAACCTTTCTCCCGCAAGGTTGATTATCAATGGGGGCTGAAACACCACAATAAGTATAAACCAAACTTATTGATACAGTAACTCAAATGGATGAATGAATTCTACATAGAGAATCAAAGACAAAGTAAATAAGGACTCTACAACTCCTAGATAACTAAAAACACTACCTAACATCAAGGGCAACATGTCCAATTACTTAGCTAGCTTATTTCGGCTAACATGGCTAATTAAACAATATAATTAAAGTCTACAATAGACTTTAATTATCAAATTACTAAAATACCCTTTCAACCATTTTCCTTCCAATTATGTATCTTTCCTTCAAATGCTATTAGATGACTTTGATCCTTGTGTCTAGCTTTATTTGAAGGCTTCTTTAACTCTTGAACCTTTAAAATAGATACTTTCAACACTTGGAACAAAGGCTTTACTTTGAAGCTTGTATTTGGAATATATGAGTTAATTATGAAATGGCCTCTTGAAGCTTCCCGGATAGTACCGTATCATCCTCTCTTTCTCGAAAAGGATTCGTCCTCGAATCATCTAGATCGCGGGAAGCAATAACAAGATCAATCTTTTCTTTCAACTCATCTTTTGGCAAACTTTCGAACTTTGGCTCGGCTTCATCCTTGTCTTCTTCACTTTCCAAATTTGTATCATCTTGTATTATATCATTCTTTGGCAAGCTTTCTACTATGATCTCGGCTTCTTCTTGAATTTCCCGATTTTTGATGTATTCATCTAGTCGTTCCATGCCTTTCCATAGTTCTATCATAGATGCCTTCAAAGATGTTATGGCGATGTTTGGCTATCTATTTCTAGGATTGTGGCTGTTTTGGTAGCCCAAAAATAGCTATTATCTTCACCTTGCCACTGCCCAACACAAGAATTTGAAGGGAGCTGATTTGGCTTTTTCCAATGTGAAAATTTAGCCGAATTAGTCCCTTTATTCTTTTGTTTGATTTGCCTCTCAATTTGCTCTGCATGGTCCACCATCTCCATAAGATCAACATGATTAGCTCTTTCCACCTTTGGCCTAATATCATCATTCAAACCTGCCCAGAATCGATCAATGTAGCTTCCATATATTCTTGAATGTCAACTCGAATCAGGGCTAATCGCATCTCTTCATAATATTCATCTATCGATTTGGAACCTTGGGTAAGCCTTTGTAACCTCTTGGCTTGTTTGATGAGCCTATATTTTACCATTATCTTGGATATTTTCATATTTGTTTTGAGCTTAATTGAGAGAAATTAATATATTAAATTAGTCTTTATGAGTGAATATGCCTAAAAATATTCTTATGAATTTTATTCACTAATTTCTAATATTTGATACAGGTGTAAGGGCAATTCAGACATTAAAGGAAAAGAAGAATTATATTTGGCATGTGCTAAATTGGAAACCGATTCCAACTCAAATTAGAAGATTGAAGATATGCAAATTTGTTACTTGCCAAAAGTTGAATTCAAAAAAGAATAGAATTTGGAGATTACTATAATTTCGAATTGGAATTCTAGAAGGAATCAGAAATCAAAGTCTTTCGCTGCCTTAAAGAATCTTGAAGAATTGTATTTTATATCAACTACTTAAGAAGAGTATGGAGAGTTTCAATTTATGTCAATTACCTTAAACTAGGAGATTTCTATTGCTATAAATACTCTTTACTAGTCTTGGGAAAGGGGATTCAACATTCATTAGTTTTGTTTTAGGTTTTGTTCTCTCTAATTAAGCCCTCTTCAAGAGTTGGTTTGAGAGTTCTTTATTTACGCATTTGTTAGAACAAGATTCAAGCTTTCATTATTCCTTTGCTTTTGGAGATTGATACAATTTAAAGTTCGAGACTTTAATCGAAACAGTGATGTTTTCTTATACTCTCTTCTTTACTTTGTTTATTATTTTCTTCTCTAGCATGAACTAAACTTTTAATCTAAGGCCATGATGTAGCTAGATTAATTTATATGTTATTCTTGTGATCTTGTTATTCAATGAGTGTGTGGAAGTAATTTTAGATTATTGTTCTTAATGCGTTTAGATGATTGATCACCGTTTAAATTGTCTTTACATTAACTTGGAAAATTTGCGACAGCGACCTTGTTAATTGGGTTAAATAATCTAAACACAAATTGCATGACATATACTTGTATGGTTTGTGCGATCTCTTTGATTTCATATATTTAATGCATTTTTATGAGTTAAAATCAACATAGACATATAGTTGGTTTATTCATGAGAATAGGTTTGATAGGCCTTGAAAGAGGTTATCAGATATTTTAGAAATTGATCGATTAACCAAACACACTCTAGAATAACTGATTGTTAGGATAACATATTTATTAATTTAGTGAATTCATGTGCCTTAGACCTTCATAATATCAAAACTACTTGTTAAAGTTATTTTGCTTTCTTTTAGTTAAATTAGATTAATCATATCACCATCAACTATTTGGATTTATTTTAATTGTCTTGATCATCGTAGAATTATTCATCTTTAGGAATTAATTAATCCTTATTCTCTGTGGGATCGACCTTGACTACTACAATATTGACCTAGTACACTTGCTAGTATTGATTTTGCGTATCAAGTTTTTGGCGCCGTTGCCGGGGAATATTTGATTAATTATATTTCTTTGTGATTTAATTTCACTTTGATCTTATTTTATTTTTAGTTGCTTTTTAGTTTATGTCCAGATATCGTCCTACAAATTTAGTACCTTTTGATCCTGAAATTGATCGTACTTGCAGGAATATAAAAGCTAAAAAGAAACTCGAAGCAAAGATGGATGAGAATCAAGGATTAGGAGGGGACAATAATCGCTTAGTTGTGCCTGGTGGCTCCAACTCCTCGTATGAGAGATCTGCATATGCCAATAATTGCTGCAAATCCGTCATGCATAAGGTTAACTGTTGCAGCAAGGAATTACGAACTCAAGCATTATCATATTCAACTTCTTCCAAACTTTAATGGTTTGGATAACGAAGATGCTTTGGGATTTCTGCGAGACTTCTACAGTACGGTACAAACTTTCCCTTTAAATGGTTTAACTGAAGAAGAATTAAGAATGAGATGTTTTCCTTATAGTCTAAAAGGGGGGGCAAAACTGTGGTTACTAGATCTACCTGAAGGGTCTCTGGGTACTTGGAGTGAGGTTTATGAGACATTTATGTTTCAATATTTCTCCTCCGAAAAAACAATGAACTTGAGGGGTAGAATTAGCACATTTACACAAGGAGAAACAGAAGCTTTTCATATTGCATGGGAGAGGTTCAAGTCATTACTCACTCAATGCCCTCATCATGGTTTTTCTCTCATTTTGCTAACTCAATTTTTTTATGAAGGACTAACTCCTATGTCCCAGTCTTTAGTAGATACTGCTGCAGGTGGTTACCCAGGTGACAAGAATGCCGATGAGCTTCAACAGATTTTTGTGAATTTAGCTAAAAATTCACAACAAAAGGCTACGAAAGGAAGAAGAGCTGGAATTCATGAAGTCAACTCACAACCCAGCGTTGTCTCTAAATTGGCTGAGTTGACAAATCAAGTTAGTCTATTGATGAGTCAACAAGGTCACCGTAACAATGAGGTATGTGCGTCTTGTGGTTTAATTGGTAATCATACTAACTTCTGTCCCAATCAGGATTTCAGCTCAGCACCATTCGAAGAAGTAAATTATATGGGAGCTGGAAGGCAGGGGATGCCTCAAAGGAATGATCCTTACTCCAACACCTATAATCCGGGGTGGAAACAACACCCAAATTTTGGATGGAGGGATCAAGGAAATCAAAGGCAGAATGGACCTCCTGGCTTTCAGCAGAATAGACAACCATTCCAGCAACAGGTAGCTCAAGCACCTCAGCCTCAGCCTATTCAGGAGAGAAAACCTCAATTTGAGGAGACCATTATGCAATATTTGACGAAGTTGGAGGCAAAAATTGACCAAGTGGCTCAGACAAGTCAAGCTTCTATTCATAACTTGGAGGTTCAGCTAGGCCATGTTGCAGGATCAATAAAAGATAGAAATCAAGGCAAGCTCCCTAGTGATACCGAGAGAAATCCGAGGGAACAAATCCAAGCAGTGACCTTAAGAAGTGGAAAAGAGCTCCAAGAAGTAGAGAAGAAAAAGACTGTTGAGAAAGAGAGCAAGGAAGAAGAAGCATCAAAGATTCTAAAGGAGAATGAACCAAAAGAGGGAGACTCTAAACTTTATGTTCCTCCTGCACCTTATGTTCCCCCTATTCCCTTTCCCCAAAGACTTAAGAAAAATAATTTAGAAAAACAATTTTCCAAGTTTTTGGATGTTTTCAAGAAATTGCATATTAACATTCCTTTTGCAGAAGCATTGGAGCAAATGCCGAGTTATGCCAAATTTCTGAAAGAGATCCTAACTCACAAGCGGAAGCTCGAGGACCATGAAACTGTGATGCTGACTGAGGAATGCTCTGCGATTCTGAAAAGCAAGCTGCCCCAGAAATTAAAAGATCCAGGGAGTTTCACTATTCCTTGTACTATTGGGCACTTAGATTTTGAGAGAGCTTTATGTGATTTAGGAGCTAGTATTAATTTAATGCCTTTGTCTATTTTCAAGAAATTGGGATTAGGTGAGATAAAGTCTACTAACATATCTTTGCAACTAGCCGATAGATCCGTAATTTATCCTTGGGGAATTATTGAGGATGTGCTCATAAAAGTGGATAAATTTATATTCCCTGCTGATTTTGTTGTTCTAGACATGGAAGAAGATAGAGAGATTCCTCTTATTCTAGGAAGACCTTTTCTAGCCACTGCTAGGACTTTGATAGATGTTCAACAAGGAAAGGTCATTCTTAGAGTTCATGATGAGGAGGTCACTTTTAATGTTTACAAATCTATGAAATATCCTGTAGAAAGTGACTCTTGTTATTTTATTGATTCTATCTCTCGTATTGTGCAGAATAATTGTGAAAAGATACTATCTAATGATCTTCTTGAGTATTGCTTGCAGAATGAAAATTCAAAAGAGGAAGTTGAGGAGAACATTTTGGCATGTGCCAATTATTTTGAAGCATTACCTTCTTATCCTTCTTACAAGAGGCGTCAATATGAGGAGTTAGGGAAAAGTTTGAATAGACCGATGCCTTCTATCGAGAAGCCACCAAAGCTTGATTTGAAACCTCTTCCTTCTCATCTTAAATATGCTTTCTTAGAAGCACCCTTTAACTTACCGGTAATTATTTCTTCATCTTTGACAGGTGAGCAAGAGGAGAAACTTTTGGAAGTACTTAGAACTCACAAGGAAGCTTTGGGATGGAGTATCGCCGACATCAAAGGTATTAGTCCCACATTATGCATGCATAGGATTCATATGGAAGATGACTGTAAGCCGAAGGCTCAACCTCAAAGGCGATTAAATCCCAATATGAAAGAAGTGGTAAAAGCTGAGGTGCTAAAGCTTCTTGAGGCAGGTATTATCTATCCTATCTCTGATTCTCAATGGGTAAGTCCTGTGCAAGTAGTACCTAAGAAAGGGGGGATTACTGTCATAGAGAATGAAAATAATGATTTAATTCCTACTAGGATAATTGCTGGATGGAGGGTTTGTATTGATTACAGGCAGTTAAATAAGACCACTTCCCTCTCCCATTTATTGACCAAATGTTAGAGAAATTGGCAGGGCA
The DNA here is from genome assembly GCA_026122235.1 of Vinca minor. Taxonomy (NCBI): domain Eukaryota; kingdom Viridiplantae; phylum Streptophyta; class Magnoliopsida; order Gentianales; family Apocynaceae; genus Vinca; species Vinca minor. The sequence continues at coordinate 2,684,638 of JAOCZM010000285.1, read as the reverse complement.
AGAATTTTACTGTTTTCTAGATGGTTATTCGGGGTATAATCAAATAGTGGTTGCCCCCGAAGACCAAGAAAAGACTACTTTTACGTGTCCATACGGTACTTTTGCTTATAGAAGAATGCCTTTTGGATTATGTAATGCCCCTGCTACTTTTCAACGATGCATGATGGCTATATTTTCTGATTATATAGATAATTGCATTGAGGTTTTTATGGATGATTTTTCTGTTTTTGGTCTCTCATTTGATAATTGCTTGGGTAATCTAACATTGATTTTGAAGAGATGTGAAGAGACTAATTTGGTGCTAAACTGGGAGAAGTGTCATTTTATGGTAAGAGAAGGGATAGTTCTTGGCCACAAAATTTCTGCTAAAGGCATTGAGGTGGATCGGGCAAAGATTGAAGTCATTGAAAAATTACCACCTCCTACTTCGGTCAAGGAGATTAGAAGTTATTTGGGACATGCAGGGTTTTATAGGCGTTTCATAAAGGATTTTTCTCTCATCTCTAAACCTTTGTGTAATTTGTTAGTAAAAGATGTAAAATTTACTTTTACTGATGATTGCTTGCAGGCTTTCAAGAAGTTAAAGGAAAAACTCATCTCAGCTCCTATTGTTGTTTCACCGAATTGGGAGCTACCTTTTGAGATCATGTGTGATGCAAGTGATGTGGCCGTTGGAGCAGTTTTGGGTCAAAGACAAGAGAACTTATTTCAGGTAATTTATTATGCTAGTCGTGTCTTGAATGAGGCTCAAAGAAATTATGCTACCACAGAAAAAGAGTTACTAGCTGTTGTCTTTGCATGTGATAAATTTAGATCATATCTCATTGGTTCACATGTCATTGTTTACACTGATCATGCTGCATTGAGATACCTGTTTGCAAAGCATGATGCTAAACCTAGGTTGATTAGGTGGATTTTGTTATTGCAAGAGTTTGATCTAGAAATTAGAGATAAAAAGGGTTCACAAAATGTAGTTGCTGATCATCTCTCTAGGTTAACTTTACCAAAAGAAGATGTCCCGATTAATGAATCGTTTCCTGATGAAAATCTCTTAGCAGTTAACACATCTAGTACTCCGTGGTATGCCGATTTTGCTAATTACTTGGCTAGTAACATCATTCCTAATGATCTAACCTACCAACAAAAGAAAAAGTTCTTTTCTGATGTTAAACATTATTTTTGGGATGATCCTTTTCTGTATAAGTTTTGTGCTGACAATATTATTAGGAGATGTGTTCCTGAGAGCGAAACAGGTGAGATCCTATTTCATTGCCATTCTGGGGAAGTAGGAGGCCATTTTGGTCCTTCTAAGACAGCAGCAAAGGTATTGCACTCTGGTTTTTATTGGCCTTCTATATTTAAAGATTGTCATAACTTTGTTCGCTCTTGTGATAGGTGCCAAAGGAGTGGAAACATATCCAAGAGACATGAGATGCCCTTAACTAATATCTTTGTTGTTGAATTATTTGATGTTTGGGGCATTGATTTCATGGGTCCTTTTCCTTCATCTTTATCTAACAAGTATATTCTAGTTGCTGTTGATTATGTGTCCAAATGGGTAGAGGCAATTGCCACACCTACCAATGATGCTAAGGTTGTAGTTAGGTTTCTTAAGAAGAACATTTTTTCTCGTTTTGGCACACCTAGAGCATTAATCAGTGATGAGGGCACACACTTCATCAATAAGCAACTAGAGAATTTATTGAAAAAGTATGGAGTAACTCATAAGATCGCCACTCCCTATCATCCCCAAACAAGTGGTCAAGTGGAAGTGTCTAATAGGGAAATTAAAAGAATTTTGGAGAAGACTGTTGGCATCTCTAGGAAAGATTGGTCATTAAAGTTAGATGATGCTTTGTGGGCATATAGAACTGCGTGTAAAACCCCAATTGGTATGACCCCTTACCGTCTAGTCTTTGGAAAAGCTTGTCACTTACCATTTGAATTGGAACATAGGGCTTTTTGGGCTATAAAGAGTCTTAACTTTGATTTCAAAGCTGCAGGTGAGGCACGAGTATTGGAGTTAAACGAGCTTGATGAGCTTCGTTTAGAAGCTTATGAGAACGCTCGTTTGTACAAAGAAAGAACAAAGAGACTCCATGATAAAAGGATATTGAGGCGTGAATTTGAAATTGGTCAACAAGTTCTACTTTTTAATTCCCGTCTTAAACTTTTCCCAGGTAAGTTGAAATCTAGATGGTCTGGTCCATTTACGATTACTAACGTTTTCCCTTATGGTGCAGTTGAACTCTCAGATGGTGCGAATGGGACGTTTAAAGTGAATGGCCAACGAGTTAAACATTACCATGGTGAGGAATTCGATCGGTCAAAGGTGACGTACAACCTCGCCCTTCTTTCCTAACTCGGTCTTCAGGTAAGGCGTCACTAAAACAAAAGATGGATGACGCTACTCCATAAGAACGATAATTTTCATTATCTTTCTTGGTTTGCACCCAAAATGCACGTGTGACAATCTCACGTTAAACGAGCATTAATTATTATTTTTATTATTAATTTTTTTTCCCTTAAATTTTAATTTTTTTTTCTATTTTTTTTTTCCGTAAGTATTAAAATTATAAAAAAGAAAAAAAAAACGTTTTTGTTTCCTCTATTATAAGTATGATAGGATTTAAAAAAAAATATATATATATTTTTTTAATTAAATAATTTATTTATTTATTTATTTTAAAATTTAAAAAAAAAAAAACGAAACCAGGGTTGGATTCTTGGACCAGCCCTGGAATCTCATTTTAATTCTAGGCAGAGAGTTTGGCATTTACTTCCATCCCTGGAAGTAGAAACCAGCCATGGGTTTAATTAAAAAAGAAAAAGTAAAAAAAAAGTGTATCACTATTATACAAAATACCCACCCACACCCAATCCCATTCCCAAAAATTCCTTCATCGTTAATTTTTTATTTTTTTTTCTCTCTCTCTCCCTGTGAGCAGCAACCCTCTCCGCCTAATCTCCTCTACCCATAACCACTGCCCACACACCACTTCCTCCACCATCTCCGCACCACTGTCTGCACCACCTCCGTCCATCGCCTAGCCCCAATCCCCAAATCCGCAAAATCCCCACCCCTCAATCTGAAATCCCCAAATTACTCCATTCCCAAATCCTGTCACAGCCATCCCCGTACCTCTAATTCATGGAGTGATTGCTGGCCATCTCCATTGCATTCTCCGGAGCGATTTTGGGCGAATTTTCAAAGGTAATTGCAATTTTGGGCAAAGAGTATAGCAATCTTGTGATGATTTGTCTTACCCCTTTCGAAGGTACAATTTCTTTATAACTTTTAGTGATTAGAACAAAAGAACTTTCGTTGGCTGGGGTTACATTTTTCTCGTGCTTCATTAACTCGACTCTTTCAATTTTCTGATGAGGGTCCTTCGATTGTGTTTGGTACAGAGGTAGTCCATACTGATTCTTCGTATAACCTGATGGAGACAATTAGACGACTAGGTTTGAAAGTTAAGAGGCGACCAAATACTTCTAAATTACTCATCTCCGCCGGTCCCCTTACTTTAGTTCGTCGACTACTACACTGTCTAATCAATTTCAATGTCTCTCCCCGAGCTGGTAATCCTAGTGATATTCGAAATTCTGATGTCTATCTCCTGAGCAGACTTATCTTTGGGGTCGACTCTGTCCCCGTTCCTTTACCCGGTCTTGTCATCAAAGAAATTTTAGATGCTGCTTGTGCTGGAAATCCTCTCAAGGCTCTCTGTTTTCCTAGACTCATATCTCGTATTATTGAGGATGCTAATGTTCCTATTGATTCTTTAGATTTTTTGGAGGCTACTTCTAATAGTGATATTCTCAGCAATGCTAGTTTAGGGAGTTTAGGGTATGAGCTTACTCCTACAGGGAATTGGCAACCAAAGAAATCTTCTGCGCCTCCGCTTGTTGCCCCTTCAACTACTTCAGAAAATCGCTCGCCTTCTACCTCTCAGGCAGCACCGTTGGTCCTCCCTACTTTTTCTGAGTCTAAATCTACTGATTCTACCATGCATCTTGTCTATTCTTTATTATCACAGGTACATCAGCAGATGAGCGAGGTTCACCAACAAGTCCATCAGCTTTCTGATCGTTTAGCTCACCAGGAACAGATGCTCACACATTTATATCAGCATACATTTCCTGGTGGGCGTCCCAATGTCATACCGCCACCTGATACCACTCTTGAGGGTGACGACGAACTAGGTGGTCGCGGGAGTCATGGCGCTGAGGAGCCGTGAGGCCACTTATCCTCGTTCACACTTTAATCAGGGCAGTATTCTAACTTCCCTTTATCTTTATCTTTATTTTCACATTGAGGACAATGTTTATTCTTAAGTGGGGGGTGGAGATTTGGTTTATTGCTGAAATTTTTCAAAAATTCAGATTTTTATGGTTTTAAAGCTTTATTTTTGGAAAAAAATATCTGAAAAATTAAGAGATTTTTTTTATAGCATGAATTTTGTCTTTATATTCTTGGAGCTAGTTGATATAATTCTCTATTGATATAGACTGAAAAGAGGATTGATGAATATAATCTTAAATATTTCATTGGTAATTTAATCTTAATATGAAACTTGAGTTAACCTTATCATGATCCTTGTGAATTGATGAAGATACTTAGACTTTTATTACGTGGTTAATTTGCATATTTTGGTCAATATCTTCACAAACTAGAACTTGTTGAATTACATACTCGAGGCGAAATTTTTAAAACTTTTCGATTTACTTGGTGGATGATATTAGGCATCTCTTTGAACCGTTTGAGCCTTTCAAGCTTTAATTTTCCATTTACATTATATCCCTAGTACCCCCAAGCTTTCTCGAGTTCTTTTGATAAGAATGGTTGAGACCGCCATTCAATTAATTATCATCTCGTTAGCCTCACTAACCTACCCTGAACCCACAAATATTATTTTCCATTCCTTATGAGAGAGGAAAGTGCATGCTTATTTTACAAGAAATTCTTATATTTGAGAGTAAAGTTGTTATGAGAAGATGATCTTGACTTGAGATTTGTTGTGCAAAGAATTTGAAATTGATTGTGGAAATTATGAGTTCGTTTGAAAAAAAAATGGAAAAAGAAAAAAAAAAGGGAAAAGAAAAGAAAAGAAAAGAAAAAAAAGTAAAAAAAAAAAACGATGAGTTCATACATCGAGATATTATCAAGTCTTCTTTTGGATGGGTGCTATATTGAAAAAAAAATTCTCATTCTTTCTCAATGGTTTGTTCTTTAAATTCCCGAAAATACATGGAGATAAAGTGTGAAGTTGAGTATGTTTTGGGAAGAAGAAAATGTTACGTGGTAAAATCTTGTTATAATAAGCATGTTTATCTTTACTTTTTCTCTTTCAATTTTGAATATCCTATCACTTCGTTTCATAGCCATTTCCCTAGCCTAACGTTATAAGCCAAAAAGTCCTAATAGACTCAAGCGGATTGATTTGTCTTCATTAGTGGAGAATATGTAAGTTAACAAGGCTAGCGTTGTTTTAATATTATCAAGAAAGTGTTCTTTGACTGCATAATACCGGTTTAAGTGTTGATTCAAGTCTTTGGTATTGTCATAGTATGCCTCAAGTCTTCATAATAAGAGTTTATTAGCTTTGTTATATTTATTGTTATATTTAGATTGAAACTTTTTGGTTAATATATGTGGCGAATTTTTGAAGCTAGTAACGAGAACGTTGAGATTAATGGAAGGATAAATATTTCTAAGTGGTTTTTCTTCCTATGAATTGTTTTGTTTGCTCGAGGACGATCAAAATCTTAAGTGGAGGGTAGTTGATGAGTCTATATTTTACCATTATCTTGGATATTTTCATATTTGTTTTGAGCTTAATTGAGAGAAATTAATATATTAAATTAGTCTTTATGAGTGAATATGCCTAAAAATATTCTTATGAATTTTATTCACTAATTTCTAATATTTGATACAGGTGTAAGGGCAATTCAGACATTAAAGGAAAAGAAGAATTATATTTGGCATGTGCTAAATTGGAAACCGATTCCAACTCAAATTAGAAGATTGAAGATATGCAAATTTGTTACTTGCCAAAAGTTGAATTCAAAAAAGAATAGAATTTGGAGATTACTATAATTTCGAATTGGAATTCTAGAAGGAATCAGAAATCAAAGTCTTTCACTGCCTTAAAGAATCTTGAAGAATTGTATTTTATATCAACTACTTAAGAAGAGTATGGAGAGTTTCAATTTATGTCAATTACCTTAAACTAGGAGATTTCTATTGCTATAAATACTCTTTACTAGTCTTGGGAAAGGGGATTCAACATTCATTAGTTTTGTTTTAGGTTTTGTTCTCTCTAATTAAGCCCTCTTCAAGAGTTGGTTTGAGAGTTCTTTATTTACGCATTTGTTAGAACAAGATTCAAGCTTTCATTATTCCTTTGCTTTTGGAGATTGATACAATTTAAAGTTCGAGACTTTAATCGAAACAGTGATGTTTTCTTATACTCTCTTCTTTACTTTGTTTATTATTTTCTTCTCTAGCATGAACTAAACTTTTAATCTAAGGCCATGATGTAGCTAGATTAATTTTATATGTTATTCTTGTGATCTTGTTATTCAATGAGTGTGTGGAAGTAATTTTAGATTATTGTTCTTAATGCGTTTAGATGATTGATCACCGTTTAAATTGTCTTTACATTAACTTGGAAAATTTGCGACAGCTGACCTTGTTAATTGGGTTAAATAATCTAAACACAAATTGCATGACATATACTTGTATGGTTTGTGCGATCTCTTTGATTTCATATATTTAATGCATTTTTATGAGTTAAAATCAACATAGACATATAGTTGGTTTATTCATGAGAATAGGTTTGATAGGCCTTGAAAGAGGTTATCAGATATTTTAGAAATTGATCGATTAACCAAACACACTCTAGAATAACTGATTGTTAGGATAACATATTTATTAATTTAGTGAATTCATGTGCCTTAGACCTTCATAATATCAAAACTACTTGTTAAAGTTATTTTGCTTTCTTTTAGTTAAATTAGATTAATCATATCACCATCAACTATTTGGATTTATTTTAATTGTCTTGATCATCGTAGAATTATTCATCTTTAGGAATTAATTAATCCTTATTCTCTGTGGGATCGACCTTGACTACTACAATATTGACCTAGTACACTTGCTAGTATTGATTTTGCGTATCATTGTTCATCAAAGTAATACGGGTTCACAAATTTTCGTTTCATCACAGCTTTCAATTCATTCCAACTATCAATAGGTCGTTGTCCCGCTCTTTGCCTAATTATACATTCCTCTTGCCACGACTATGATGCAATACTAAAAAAATCCCTTGGCTTCCATCTTTACCTTTCTACCCTCCGAATGATGATGACTAGCAAACATGTTATTAAGTTTATGTATCCATTCAAATAATAATTTCGCCTCATTCGTACCTTCAAACGATGGAATCTTTATTTCATCAATAGGGTTGCAAACTTGCTAAAAAAAATTATCCCTTTGCGGATCATATGGATAAAAATAAGAATCATCATATCTTGATTTTGTTATATGTTGGAAGCCATACCTTTTATCATCATAATCAAAGTTGTCATCTTCTTGATCAAATTGTTGCCTCATCTTTGCATTAATTTGTGTAATCTTGAAAAGATGGAGTCTTTAAGCTTCTTGATTTTCTTTAAAGTTGATCTTCTTGAACTCACGGCTGCTCCTTGTCAAAATTCATTCACGGCTGCCCCTTGAAATTCGAATCAATCTTGACGTTTCTTGATTTTCAATCTCGATGAACAAGATCATAATGACGATATTTTTTTTGTAATCTGATGCGGAACCGTTGTACAGAATACTAAGGTTCGGCTTGAATGCCCGAACTTTCTCTATCTCGAACAGTTTATGGGGAATATAAACATCCTTTCTCCCGCAAGATTGATTATCAATGGGGGCCGAAACACCACAATAAGTATAAACCAAACTTATTGATACAGTAACCCAAAGGTACGAATTAATTCTACATGGAGAATCAAACACAAAGTAACTAAGGAATAACCTTAAAATATCATATCAAATCTCATAATAACATTGCTGAAATCCCTCTTAAATGGAGTGGATTTGCGTAGCCTAATGATCTCGGCTTCTACAATGATCTCGGCTCTTCTTGAATTTCCCGATTTTTGATGCATTCATCTAGTCGTTCCATGCCTTTCCATAGTTCTTTCATAGATGTAATGGCGGATTTTTGGCTATCTATTTCTTGAATTGTGGCAGTTTTGGCAGCCCCAAAATAGCTATTATCTTCACCTTGCCGCTGCCCAACACAAGAATTTGAAGGGGGCTGATTTGGCTTTTTCCAATGTGAAAATTTAGCCGAATTAGTCCCTTCATTCTTCTCTTTGTTTTGCCTCTCAATTTGCTCTGCATGGTCCACCATATCCATAAGATCAACATGATTAGCTCTTTCCACCTTTGGCCTAATATCATCATTCAAACCTGCCAAGAATCGATCAATGCAGCTTCCATATCTTCTTGAATGTCAACTTGAATCAGGGCTAATCGCATCTCTTCATAATATTCATCTATCGATTTGGAACCTTGTGTAAGCCTTTGTAACCTCTTGGCTTGTTCATCAAAGTAATACGGGTTCACAAATTTTCGTTTCATCACAGCTTTCAATTCATTCCAACTATCAATAGGTCGTTGTCCCGCTCTTTGCCTAATTATACATTCCTCTTGCCACCACTATAATGCAATACTAAAAAATCCCTTGGCTTCCATCTTTACCTTTCTACCCTCCGAATAATCATGACTAGCAAACATGTTATTAAGTTTATGTATCCATTCAAATAACAATTCCGCCTCATTCGTACCTTCAAAAGTTGGAATCTTTATTTCATCAATAGGGTTGTAAACTTGCTAAAAAAAATTATCCCTTTGCGGATCATATGGATAAAAATAAGAATCATCATATCTTGATTTTGTTATATGTTGGAAGCCATACCTTTTATCATCATAATCAAAGTTGTCATCTTCTTGATCAAATTGTTGCCTCATCTTTGCATTAATTTGTGTAATCTTGAAAAGAGGGAGTCTTTAAGCTTCTTGATTTTCTTTAAAGTTGATCTTCTTGAACTCACGGCTGCTCCTTGTCAAAATTCATTCACGGCTGCCCCTTGAAATTCGAATCAATCTTGACGTTTCTTGATTTTCAATCCTGATGAACAGCATCAGCAAATGCATTTTTTTTTGTAATCGATGCGGAACCGTTGTACAGAATACTAAGGTTCGGCTTGAATGCCCGATCTTTCTCTATCACGAACAGTTTATGGGGAATATAAACATCCTTTCTCCCGCAAGGTTGATTATCAATGGGGGCCGAAACACCACAATAATTATAAACCAAACTTATTGATACAGTAACCCAAAGGGACGAATTAATTCTACATAGAGAATCAAACACAAAGTAACTAAGAATTAACCTTAAAATATCATAATAACATGACTGAAATCCCTCTTAAATGGAGTGGATTTTCGTAGCCTAATGATCTCGGCTTCTTCTTCAATTTCCCGGTTTTTAATGCATTCATCTAGTCGTTCCATGCCTTCCCACAGTTCTTTCATAGATGTAATGGCGGATTTTTGGCTATCTATTTCTTGAATTGTGGCTGTTTTGGCAGCCCCAAAATAGCTATTATTTTCACCTGGCCGCTGCCCAACACAAGAATTTGAAGGGGGCTGATTTGGCTTTTTCCAATGTGAAAATTTAGCCGGATTAGTCCCTTTATTCTTCTCTTTGATTTGCCTCTCAATTTGCTCTGCATGGTCCACCATCTCCATAAGATCAACATGATTAGCTCTTTCCACCTTTGGCCTAATATCATCATTCAAACCTGCCAAGAATCGATCAATGCAGCTTCCATATCTTCTTGAATGTCAACTCGAGTCAGGGCTAATCGCATCTCTTCATAATATTCATCTATCGATTTGGAACCTTGGGTAGGCCTTTGTAACCTCTTGGCTTGTTCATCAAAGTAATGCGGGTTCACAAATTTTCGTTTCATCACAGCTTTCAATTCATTCCAACTATCAATAGGTCGTTGTCCCGCTCTTTGCCTAATTATACATTCCTCTTGCCACCACTATGATGCAATACTAAAAAATCCCTTGGCTTCCATCTTTACCTTTCTACCCTCCGAATAATCATGACTAGCAAACATGTTATTAAGTTTATGTATCCATTCAAATAATAATTCCGCCTCATTCGTACCTTCAAAAGATGGAATCTTTATTTCATCAATAGGGTTGCAAACTTGCTAAAAAAAATTATCCCTTTGCGGATCATATGGATAAAAATAAGAATCATCATATCTTGATTTTGTTATATGTTGGAAGCCATACCTTTTATCATCATAATCAAAGTTGTCATCTTCTTGATCAAATTGTTGCCTCATCTTTGCATGAATTTGTTGAAATCTTTAAGAATATGAAGTCTTTAAGCTTCTTGATTTTCTTTAAAGTTGATCTTCTTGACTCACGGCTGCTTCTTGTCAAAATTCATTCACGGCTGCCCCTTGAAATTCGAATCAATCTTGACGTTTCTTGATTTTCAATCCTGACGAACAGTACCGCGAATAGTATTTTTTTTTTTTTATTTTGTAATCTGATGCGGAACCGTTGTACAGAATACTAAGGTTCGGCTTGAATGCCCGATCTTTCTCTATCTCGAACAGTTTATGGGGAATATAAACAACCTTTCTCCCGCAAGGTTGATTATCAATGGGGGGTGAAACACCACAATAAGTATAAACCAAACTTATTGATACAATAACTCAAAGGGATGAATGAATTCTACATAGAGAATCAAACACAAAGTAACTAAGGACTCTACAACTCCTAGATAACTAAAAACACTACCTAACATCAAGGACATGTCCAATTACTTAGCTAGCTTATTTCGGCCAACATGAATAATTAAACAATATAATTAAAGTCTACAATAGACTTTAATTATCAAATTACTAAAATACCCTTTCAACCATTTTCCTTCCAATTATGTATCTTTCCTTCAAATGCTATTAGATGACTTTGATCCTTGTGTCTAGCTTTATTTCAAGGCTTCTTTAACTCTTGAACCTTTAAAATAGATACTTTCAACACATGGAACAAAGGCTTTACTTTGAAGCTTGTATTGGGAATATATGAGTTAATTATGAAATGGCCTCTTGAAGCTTCCCGGATAGTACCGTATCATCCTCTCTCTCTCTCTCGAAAAGGATTCGTCCTCGAATCATCTAGATCGCGGGATGCAATAACAGGATCAATCTTTTCTTTCAACTCATCTTTTGGCAAACTTTCGAACTTTGGCTCGGCTTCATCCTTGTCTTCTTCACTTTCCAAATTTGTATCATCTTGTATTATATCATTCTTTGGCAAGCTTTCTACTATGATCTCGGCTTCTTCTTGAATTTCCCGATTTTTGATGTATTCATCTAGTCGTTCCATTCCTTTCCATAGTTCTTTCATCGATGCCTTCAAAGATGTAATGGCGATGTTTGGCTATCTATTTCTAGGATTGTGGCTGTTTTGGCATCCCCAATATAGCTATTATCTTCACTTTGCCGCTGCCAACACAAGAATTTGAAGGGGCTGATTTGGCTTTTTCCAATGTGTAAATTTAGCCGAATTAGTCCTTTTATTCTTCTCTTTGATTTGCCTCTCAATTTGCTCTGCATGGTCCACCATCTCCATAAGATCAACATGATTAGCTCTTTCCACCGTTGGCCTAATATCATCATTCAAACCTGCCAAGAATCGATCAATGCAGCTTCCATATCTTCTTGAATGTCAACTCGAATCAGGGCTAATCGCATCTCTTCATAATATTCATCTATCTATTTGGAACCTTGTGTAAGCCTTTGTAACCTCTTGGCTTGTTCATCAAAGTAATACGGGTTCACAAATTTTCGTTTCATCACAGCTTTCAATTCATTCCAACTATCAATAGGTCGTTGTCCCGCTCTTTGCCTAATTATACATTCCTCTTGCCACCACTATGATGCAATACTAAAAATTCCCTTGGCTTCCATATTTACTTTTCTACCCTCCGAATAATCATGACTTGCAAACATGTTATTAAGTTTATGTATCCATTCAAATAATAATTCCGCCTCATTCGTACCTTCAAAAGATGGAATCTTTATTTCATCAATAGGGTTGCAAACTTGCTAAAAAAAATTATCCCTTTGCGGATCATATGGATAAAAATAAGAATCATCATATCTTGATTTTGTTATATGCTGGAAGCCATACCTTTTATCATCATAATCAAAGTTGTCATCTTCTTGATCAAATTGTTGCCTCATCTTTGCATTAATTTGTGTAATCTTGAAAAGATGAAGTCTTTAAGCTTCTTGATTTTCTTTAAAGTTGATCTTCTTGAACTCACGGCTGCTCCTTGTCGAAATTCATTCACGGCTGCCCCTTGAAATTCGAATCAATCTTGACTGATACGGTCCCAACCTTGGGGTTGCCCAACACAAGGGAACGTGCATTCAGATATGAAGAGGACTCTAAATTACATCTAGGAATGTTGTACAAGTCAACCTCTTAGTATCACAAGTGTACAAGGAAAGGACAGCTTTGCTACTGTTTGGCAGAATGAACATATCTTTCGATATACTTATCCAATGGAGCTGATTCCAGTTGCATATTAAAGATAAGAGGCAGATATACAACTTTCATGAAGATTACAAGATCAGATTCTGCCTTCTTACTATCTCATATTTTCGTGCAAGTTGGCCCAACAAGCTGTCCAGAATGGGGACGAATTATAAAGGGCATTTTAGTCTTTTTATGTACAATTAAAATCTATACTAGACTTTAATTATTTTCAGCATATTTCATTACTATAATTTCGTGTATAGCAAGTAGTTGCTATAATAAAGGACATGTTGTCCATGTGTTATTTAGTTGGTTAATAAGAGTCCTAATGCAACTAGGACTCTTCATAGTTGAGGGGAATTTTGGCCACCTCTTTTACGGAGACTTGATATTTTGATATTTTGATTAAGGTTAATCCTTTGATACTTGTTTATGAACTTCCGGTTGAATTTCATATTCCTTTAAGTTACTGTATCAACTAGTTGGTTTCTCTAGTTGTGGTGTTTCAACCTCCATTGATACTTAGCCTTTCCGGGATTGTGTTAAGTGTATTCCCAAAGAAACCATTCGAGATAGAGAAAGATATGTTTTCAGCCGAATCTTGATATAACCCATCAAGGTTTCGCATCATTGATGTTTCTTGATTTTCAATCCTGATAAACAATGACTGACAATGTATTTTGTAATCGATGCGGAACCGTTATGCATGTAATACTAAGGTTCGGCTTGAATGCCCGATCTTTCTCTATCTCGAACAGTTTATGGGGAATATAAACAACCTTTCTCCCGCAAGGTTGATTATCAAAGGTGTTAGTAGTGCCCTAGGACCATTAGCACATGTTGTGCGTTTTGTTATCTTTTTGAGCAAGTAATTGAATAGTTAATTTTGCTTTTGATTATCAAATGTGTGATTTGATAGTAAAACTCATTAGCTTATGTAATTACTATTCTAGAAGTCCCTAGTTTTATGTAATGCTTAATTACTATGAAATTAAACTAGTATGATTGTTGATTGATGATCTTGTTTCTACCGATCATGTGTAATGGATACAAATCACATCATAGATGCAATATATAGGGATACATTGTATTGGACGTGATCCGTCAGAGAAGTAATACTTCATGGTCTTAAGTCATAAGTATTACTTCCTCAATACTATTTTAGAATCCTTAGACCTTATGTCTTCATTGATTCTAGTATGAATGGAGCCACGTTTTGACTCGATCGGACGTTACTTGTAACGAGTAATCAATACGACAGATGATCGGATGTAGTGTCCTATCCTAGCTTGAATGTGAGAGACATTGTAAGGAATTTGTCCCTCTCTATTATTAGAGAGAGATATCCATGGGCTCCTCGATAGGGAAAGACTGTTTAAATGCATGGCCGTGCTCAAATGTGTTTGATAAAGTGGTTATCAAATGCTATTTGTCAAAAGCAGATCTACCCGGGAGATCGAGCATAAATATAATTAAGCTTAATAAGGGTGACTGACTACCATGCCTTATGCTTAATTAGGATATCGCGAGACAAAGGGGATTAAATAGTGGATTGATATTAGGTTCCGTTGTATATTCATTCACTTTGGGTAGTCACAATGTCCTGCTAGGGACCGCTTGTGATTTATGGACTCACACTACTACTAAGTGTGTTTTCATTGCCATTGTGAGATGAACCTACAGGGTCACACGCATAGACGAGGCTAACGAGCTTTATGTCAGATTCAATGAATCTAGAATGTGTCTAGGTTCATTGTATCGGCATTTGTCTTTCCGGAAATAATAAAGTGTTTATTATTCGAATTAGAGATAGGGGGCAATTTCGGTATTTTACCTATAGCTGGGATTACGTGGGAGTTATTATCCGATAAGGACTCCCACTACCAGCAAAGTCTAGGGGACGTGGGAGTTGAGGACTCCCATTGCCGAGAGGGAGTTGAGGGACGTGAGAGTTAGTTACGGGAACAAACTCTCACACCCTATATAATAAACTCTTGGCCGAAACCACTAGACCGCAATTCTTTTAGCTGAAATTAACCAAGAAACCCGAGATCGATTTCGGTTTGACCTCTCCCTTTTCTCTCTAATTCCAAAAAAAAACAGAAAAGACGAAGAGCTAGCAATCGCTGCCCGTTTCGTCGCGTGGATACCGGTAGAGGGACTTTCCGCAAGGGAGATCAATTGGTGGCAGATTAGCATCCAAGAAACGCCATCCTCCATTCAAGAAGCAGCTTCTTGAATCCGTAAAATGTAAGTTTTTACCGCTATTTTCGATTCGTTTCATATGAGCGGATCCTTCAGGGGAGGATCCATGGGTGTTTGAAACGAGTTTCCGCCCATGAATCCCTTCAAAAGGGGGCTGAAACACCACAATAAGTATAAACCAAACTTATTGATACAGTAACTCAAAGGGATGAATGAATTCTACATAGAGAATCAAACACAAAGTAACTAAGGACTCTACAACTCCTAGATAACTAAAAACACTACCTAACATCAAGGACAACATGTCCAATTACTTAGCTAGCTTATTTCGGCCAACATGGCTAATTAAAGTCTACAATAGACTTTAATTGTCAAATTACTAAAATACCCTTTCAACCATTTTCCTTCCAATTATGTATCTTTCCTTCAAATGCTATTAGATGACTTTGATCCTTGTGTCTAGCTTTATTTGAAGGCTTCTTTAACTCTTGAACCTTTAAAATAGACACTTTCAACACATGGAACAAAGGCTTTACTTTGAAGCTTGTATTTGGAATATATGAGTTAATTATGAAATGGCCTCTTGAAGCTTCCCGGATAGTACCGTATCATCCTCTCTCTCTCTCGAAAAGGATTCGTCCTCGAATCATCTAGATCGCGGGATGCAATAACAAGATCAATCTTTTCTTTCAACTCATCTTTTGGCAAACTTTCGAACTTTGGCTCGGCTTCATCCTTGTCATCTTCACTTTCCAAATTTGTATCATCTTGTATTATATCATTCTTTGGCAAGCTTTCTACTATGATCTCGGCTTCTTCTTGAATTTCCCGATTTTTGATGTATTCATCTAGTCGTTCCATGCCTTTCCATAGTTCTTTCATCAATGCCTTCGAAGATGTAATGGCGATGTTTGCCTATCTATTTCTGTGATTGTGGCTGTTTTGGCATCCCCAATATAGCTATTATCTTCACTTTGCCGCTGCCAACACAAGAATTTGAAGGGGCTGATTTGGTTTTTTCCAATGTGAAAATTTAGCCGAATTAGTCCTTTTATTCTTCTCTTTGATTTGCCTCTCAATTTGCTCTGCATGGTCCACCATCTCCATAAGATCAACATGATTAGCTCTTTCCACCGTTGGCCTAATATCATCATTCAAACCTGCCAAGAATCGATCAATGCAGCTTCCATATCTTCTTGAATGTCAACTCGAATCAGGGCTAATCGCATCTCTTCATAATATTCATCTATCGATTTGGAACCTTGTGTAAGCCTTTGTAACCTCTTGGCTAGTTCATCAAAGTATTACGGGTTCACAAATTTTCGTTTCATCACAGCTTTCAATTCATTCCAACTATCAATAGGTCGTTGTCCCGCTCTTTCCCTACTTATACATTCCTCTTGCCACCACTATGATGCAATACTAAAAAATCCCTTGGCTTCCATCTTTACCTTTCTACCCTCCGAATAATCATGACTAGCAAACATGTTATTAAGTTTATGTATCCATTCAAATAATAATTCCGCCTCATTCGTACCTTCAAAAGATGGAATCTTTATTTCATCAATAGGGTTGCAAACTTGCTAAAAAAATTTATCCTTTTGCGGATCATATGGATAAAAATAAGAATCATCATATCTTGATTTTGTTATATGTTGGAAGCCATACCTTTTATCATCATAATCAAAGTTGTCATCTTCTTGATCAAATTGTTGCCTCGTCTTTGCATTAATTTGTGTAATCTTGAAAAGATGGAGTTTTTAAGCTTCTTGATTTTCTTTAAAGTTGATCTTCTTGAACTCACGATTGCTCGCTGTCAAAATTCATTCACGGCTGCCCCTTGAAATTCGAATCAATCTTGACGTTTCTTGATTTTCAATCCTGACGAACAGTACTGCGAATAGTATTTTTTTTTGTAATCTGATGCGGAACCGTTGTACAGAATACTAAGGTTCGGCTTGAATGCCCGATCTTTCTCTATCTCGAACAGTTTATGGGGAATATAAACAACCTTTCTCCCGCAAGGTTGATTATCAATGGGGGCTGAAACACCACAATAAGTGTAAACCAAACTTATTGATACAGTAACTCAAAGGGATGAAAGAATTCTACATAGAGAATCAAACACAAAGTAACTAAGGACTCTACAACTCCTAGATAACTAAAAACACTACCTAACATCAAGGACAACATGTCCAATTACTTAGCTAGCTTATTTCGGCCAACATGGCTAATTAAACAATATAATTAAAGTCTACAATAGACTTTAATTATCAAATTACTAAAATTCCCTTTCAACCATTTTCCTTCCAATTATGTATCTTTCCTTCAAATGCTATTAGATGACTTTGATCCTTGTGTCTAGCTTTATTTGAAGGCTTCTTTAACTCTTGAACCTTTAAAATAGATACTTTCAACACTTGGAACAAAGGCTTTACTTTGAAGTTTGTATTTGGAATATATGAGTTAATTATGAAATGGCCTCTTGAAGCTTCCCGGATAGTACCGTATCATCCTCTCTCTCTTGAAAAGGATTCGTCCTCGAATCATCTAGATCGCGGGATGCAATAACAAGATCAATCTTTTCTTTCAACTCATCTTTTGGCAAACTTTCGAACTTTGGCTCGGCTTCGTCCTTGTCTTCTTCACTTTCCAAATTTGTATCATCTTGTATTATATCATTCTTTGGCAAGCTTTCTACTATGATCTCGGCTTCTTCTTGAATTTCCCGATTTTTGATGTATTCATCTAGTCGTTCCATGCCTTTCCATAGTTCTTTCATCGATGCCTTCAAAGATGTAATGGCGATGTTTGCCTATCTATTTCTGTGATTGTGGCTGTTTTGGCATCCCCAATATAGCTAATATCTTCACTTTGGCGCTGCCCAACACAAGAATTTGAAGTGGCTGATTTGGCTTTTTTCCAATGTGAAAATTTAGCCGAATTAGTCCCTTTATTCTTCTCTTTGATTTTCCTCTCAAATTGCTCTGCATGGTCCACCATCTCCATAAGATCAACATGATTAGCTCTTTCCTCCATTGGCCTAATATTATCATTAAAACCTGCCAAGAATCGATCAATGCAGCTTCCATATCTTCTTGAATGTCAACTCGAATCAGGGCTAATCGCATCTCTTCATAATATTCATCTATCGATTTGGAACCTTGTGTAAGCCTTTGTAACCTCTAGGCTTGTTCATCAAAGTAATACGGGTTCACAAATTTTCGTTTCATCACAGCTTTCAATTCATTCCAACTATCAATAGGTCGTTGTCCCGCTCTTCGCCTAATTATACATTCCTCTTGCCACCACTATGATGCAATACTAAAAAATCCCTTGGCTTCCATCTTTACCTTTCTACCCTCCGAATAATCATGACTAGCAAACATGTTATTAAGTTTATGTATCCATTCAAATAATAATTCCGCCTCATTCGTACCTTGAAAAGATGGAATCTTTATTTCATCAATAGGGTTGCAAACTTGCTAAAAACATTATCCCTTTGCGGATCATATGGATAAAAATAAGAATCATCATATCTTGATTTTGTTATATGCTGGAAGCCATACCTTTTATCATCATAATCAAAGTTGTCATCTTCTTGATCAAATTGTTGCCTCATCTTTGCATTAATTTGTGTAATCTTGAAAAGATGGAGTCTTTAAGCTTCTTGATTTTCTTTAAAGTTGATCTTCTTGAACTCACGGCTGCTCCTTGTCAAAATTCATTCACGACTGCCCCTTGAAATTCGAATCAATCTTGACTGATACGGTCCCAACCTTGGGGCTGCCCAACTCAAGGGAACGTGCATTCAGAAACAAAGAGGACTCTAAATTACATCTAGGAATGTTGTACAAGTCAACCTCTTAGTATCACAAGTGTACAAGGAAAGGACAGCTTTGCTACTGTTTGGCAGAATGAACATATCTTTCGATATACTTATCCAATGGAGCTGATTCCAGTTGCATATTAAAGATAAGAGGCAGATCTACAACTTTCATGAAGATTACAGGATCAGATTCTGCCTTCTTACTATCTCATATTGTCGTGCAATTTGGCCCAACAAGCTGTCCAGAATGGGGACGAATTATAAAGGGCATTTTAGTCTTTTTATGTACAATTAAAGTCTATACTAGACTTTAATTATTTTCAGCATATTTCATTACTATAATTTCGTGTATAGCAGGTAGTTGCTATAATAAAGGACATGTTGTCCATGTGTTAGTTAGTTGGTTAATAAGAGTCCTAATGCAACTAGGACTCTTCATAGTTGAGGGGAATTTCGGCCACCTCTTTTACGGACACTTGATATATTGATATTTTGATTAAGGTTAATCCTTTGATACTTGTTTATGAACTTCCGGTTGAATTTCATATTCCTTTAAGTTACTGTATCAACTAGTTGGTTTCTCTAGTTGTGGTGTTTCAACCTCCATTGATACTTAGCCTTTCCGGGATTGTGTTAAGTGTATTCCCATAGAAACCATTCGAGATAGAGAAAGATCTGTTTTCAGCCGAATCTTGATATAACCCATCAAGGTTTCGCATCATTGACGTTTCTTGATTTTCAATCCTGATGAACAGTACCGCGAACAGTATTTTTATTTTTATTTTGTAATCTGATGCGGAACCGTTGTACAGAATACTAAGGTTCGGCTTGAATGCCCGATCTTTCTCTATCTCGAACAATTTATGGGGAATATAAACAACCTTTCTCCCGCAAGGTTGACTATCAATGGGGGCTGAAACACCACAGTAAGTATAAACCAAACTTATTGATACAGTAACTCAAAGGGATGAATGAATTCTACGTAGAGAATGAAACACAAAGTAACTATGGACTCTACAACTCCTAGATAACTAAAAACACTACCTAACATCAAGGACAACATGTCCAATTACTTAGCTAGCTTATTTCGGCCAACATGGCTAATTAAACAATATAATTAAAGTCTACAATAGACTTTAATTTTCAAATTACTAAAATACCCTTTCAACCATTTTCCTTCCAATTATGTATCTTTCCTTCAAAGGCTATTAGATGACTTTGATCCTTGTGTCTAGCTTTATTTGAAGGCTTCTTTAACTCTTGAACCTTTAAAATAGATACTTTCAACACTTGGAACAAAGGCTTTACTTTGAAGTTTGTATTTGGAATATATGAGTTAATTATGAAATGGCCTCTTGAAGCTTCCCGGATAGTACCGTATCATCCTCTCTCTCTCGAAAAGGATTCGTCCACGAATCATCTAGTTCGCGGGATGCAATAACAAGATCAATCTTTTCTTCCAACTCACCTTTTGGCAAACTTTCGAACTTTGGCTCGGCTTCATCCTTGTCTTCTTCACTTTCCAAATTTGTATCATCTTGTATTACAGCATTCTTTGGCAAGCTTTCTACTATGATCTCGGCTTCTTCTTGAATTTCCCGATTTTTGATGTATTCATCTAGTCGTTCCATGCCTTTCCATAGTTCTTTCATCGATGCCTTCAAAGATGTAATGGCGATGTTTGCCTATCTATTTCTGTGATTGTGGCTGTTTTGGCATCCCCAATATAGCTAATATCTTCACTTTGGCGCTGCCCAACACAAGAATTTGAAGTGGCTGATTTGGCTTTTTTCCAATGTGAAAATTTAGCCGAATTAGTCCCTTTATTCTTCTCTTTGATTTTCCTCTCAAATTGCTCTGCATGGTCCACCATCTCCATAAGATCAACATGATTAGCTCTTTCCTCCATTGGCCTAATATTATCATTAAAACCTGCCAAGAATCGATCAATGCAGCTTCCATATCTTCTTGAATGTCAACTCGAATCAGGGCTAATCGCATCTCTTCATAATATTCATCTATCGATTTGGAACCTTGTGTAAGCCTTTGTAACCTCTAGGCTTGTTCATCAAAGTAATACGGGTTCACAAATTTTCGTTTCATCACAGCTTTCAATTCATTCCAACTATCAATAGGTCGTTGTCCCGCTCTTCGCCTAATTATACATTCCTCTTGCCACCACTATGATGCAATACTAAAAAATCCCTTGGCTTCCATCTTTACCTTTCTACCCTCCGAATAATCATGACTAGCAAACATGTTATTAAGTTTATGTATCCATTCAAATAATAATTCCGCCTCATTCGTACCTTGAAAAGATGGAATCTTTATTTCATCAATAGGGTTGCAAACTTGCTAAAAACATTTATCCCTTTGCGGATCATATGGATAAAAATAAGAATCATCATATCTTGATTTTGTTATATGCTGGAAGCCATACCTTTTATCATCATAATCAAAGTTGTCATCTTCTTGATCAAATTGTTGCCTCATCTTTGCATTAATTTGTGTAATCTTGAAAAGATGGAGTCTTTAAGCTTCTTGATTTTCTTTAAAGTTGATCTTCTTGAACTCACGGCTGCTCCTTGTCAAATTCATTCACGGCTGCCCCTTGAAATTCGAATCAATCTTGACGTTTCTTGATTTTCAATCCTGACGAACAGTACCGCGAACAGTATTTTTATTTTTTTTTGTAATCTGATGCGGAACCGTTGTACAGAATACTAAGGTTCGGCTTGAATGCCCGATCTTTCTCTATCTCGAACAGTTTATGGGGAATATAAACAACCTTTCTCCCGCAAGGTTGATTATCAATGGGGGCTGAAAAACCACAAAAAGTATAAACCAAACATATTGATACAGTAACTGAAAGGGATGAATGAATTCTACATAGAGAATCAAACACAAAGTAACTAAGGACTCTACAACTCCTAGATAACTAAAAACACTACCTAACATCAAGGACAACATGTCCAATTACTTAGCTAGCTTATTTCGGCCAACATGGCTAATTAAACAATATAATTAAAGTCTACAATAGACTTTAATTATCAAATTACTAAAATACCCTTTCAACCATTTTCCTTCCAATTATGTATCTTTCCTTCAAAGGCTATTAGATGACTTTGATCCTTGTGTCTAGCTTTATTTGAAGGCTTCTTTAACTCTTGAACCTTTAAAATAGATACTTTCAACACATGGAACAAAGGCTTTACTTTGAAGCTTGTATTTGGAATATATGAGTTAATTATGAAATGGCCTCTTGAAGCTTCCCGGATAGTACCGTATCATCCTCTCTCTCTCGAAAAGGATTCGTCCACGAATCATCTAGTTCGCGGGATGCAATAACAAGATCAATCTTTTCTTCCAACTCACCTTTTGGCAAACTTTCGAACTTTGGCTCGGCTTCATCCTTGTCTTCTTCACTTTCCAAATTTGTATCATCTTGTATTACAGCATTCTTTGGCAAGCTTTCTACTATGATCTCGGCTTCTTCTTGAATTTCCCGATTTTTGATGTAATCATCTAGTCGTTCCATGCCTTTCCATAGTTCTTTCATCGATGCCTTCAAAGATGTAATGGCGATGTTTGGCTATCTATTTCTAGGATTGTGGCTGTTTTGGCATCCCCAATATAGCTATTATCTTCACTTTGCCGCAGCCCAACACAAGAATTTGAAGGGGGCTGATTTGGCTTTTTCCAATGTGAAAATTTAGCCGAATTAGTCCCTTTATTCTTCTCTTTGATTTGCCTCTCAATTTGCTCTGCATGGTCCACCATCTCCATAAGATCAACATGATTAGCTCTTTCCACCGTTGGCCTAATATCATCAATCAAACTCGCCAAGAATCGATCAATGCGACTTCCATATCTTCTTGAATGTCAACTCGAATCGAGGGCTAATCGCATCTCTTCATAATATTCATCTATCGATTTGGAACGTTGTGTAAGCCTTTGTAACCTCTTGGCTTGTTCAACAAAGTAATACGGGTTCACAAATTTTCGTTTCATCACGACTTTCAATTCATTCCAACTATCAATAGGTCGTTGTCCCGCTCTTCGCCTAATTATACATTCCTCTTGCCACCACTATGATGCAATACTAAAAAAATCCCTTGGCTTCCATCTTTACCTTTCTACCCTCCGAATAATCATGACTAGCAAACATGTTATTAAGTTTATGTATCCATTCAAATAATAATTCCGCCTCATTCGTACCTTCAAAAGATGGAATCTTTATTTCATCAATAGGGTTGCAAACTTGCTAAAAAAAATTATCCCTTTGCGGATCATATGGATAAAAAATAAGAATCATCATATCTTGATTTTGTTATATGTTGGAAGCCATACCTTTTATCATCATAATCAAAGTTGTCATCTTCTTGATCAAATTGTTGCCCCATCTTTGCATTAATTTGTGTAATCTTGAAAAGATGGAGTCTTTAAGCTTCTTGATTTTCTTTAAAGTTGATCTTCTTGAACTCACGGCTGCTCCTTGTCAAATTCATTCACGGCTGCCCCTTGAAATTCGAATCAATCTTGACGTTTCTTGATTTTCAATCCTGACGAACAGTACCGCGAACAGTATTTTTATTTTTTTTTGTAATCTGATGCGGAACCGTTGTACAGAATACTAAGGTTCGGCTTGAATGCCCGATCTTTCTCTATCTCGAACAATTTATGGGGAATATAAACAACCTTTCTCCCGCAAGGTTGACTATCAATGGGGGCTGAAACACCACAGTAAGTATAAACCAAACTTATTGATACAGTAACTCAAAGGGATGAATGAATTCTACGTAGAGAATGAAACACAAAGTAACTATGGACTCTACAACTCCTAGATAACTAAAAACACTACCTAACATCAAGGACAACATGTCCAATTACTTAGCTAGCTTATTTCGGCCAACATGGCTAATTAAACAATATAATTAAAGTCTACAATAGACTTTAATTATCAAATTACTAAAATACCCTTTCAACCATTTTCCTTCCAATTATGTATCTTTCCTTCAAATGCTATTAGATGACTTTGATCCTTGTGTCTAGCTTTATTTGAAGGCTTCTTTAACTCTTGAACCTTTAAAATAGATACTTTCAACACATGGAACAAAGGCTTTACTTTGAAGCTTGTATTTGGAATATATGAGTTAATTATGAAATGGCCTCTTGAATCTTCCCGGATAGTACCGTATCATCCTCTCTCTCTCTCGAAAAGGATTCGTCCTCGAATCATCTAGATCGCGGGATGCAATAACAAGATCAATCTTTTCTTTCAACTCATCTTTTGGCAAACTTTTGAACTTTGGCTCGGCTTCATCCTTGTCTTCTTCACTTTCCAAATTTGTATCATCTTGTATTATATCATTCTTTGGCAAGCTTTCTACTATGATCTCGGCTTCTTCTTGAATTTCCCGATTTTTGATGTATTCATCTAGTCGTTCCATGCCTTTCCATAGTTCTTTCATCGATGCCTTCAAAGATGTAATGGCGATGTTTGGCTATCTATTTCTAGGATTGTGGCTGTTTTGGCATCCCCAATATAGCTATTATCTTCACTTTGCCGCAGCCCAACACAAGAATTTGAAGGGGGGCTGATTTGGCTTTTTCCAATGTGAAAATTTAGCCGAATTAGTCCCTTTATTCTTCTCTTTGATTTGCCTCTCAATTTGCTCTGCATGGTCCACCATCTCCATAAGATCAACATGATTAGCTCTTTCCACCGTTGGCCTAATATCATCAATCAAACTCGCCAAGAATCGATCAATGCAGACTTCCATATCTTCTTGAATGTCAACTCGAATCGGGGCTAATCGCATCTCTTCATAATATTCATCTATCGATTTGGAACGTTGTGTAAGCCTTTGTAACCTCTTGGCTTGTTCAACAAAGTAATACGGGTTCACAAATTTTCGTTTCATCACAGCTTTCAATTCATTCCAACTATCAATAGGTCGTTGTCCCGCTCTTCGCCTAATTATACATTCCTCTTGCCACCACTATGATGCAATACTAAAAAATCCCTTGGCTTCCATCTTTACCTTTCTACCCTCCGAATAATCATGACTAGCAAACATGTTATTAAGTTTATGTATCCATTCAAATAATAATTCCGCCTCATTCGTACCTTCAAAAGATGGAATCTTTATTTCATCAATAGGGTTGCAAACTTGCTAAAAAAAAATTATCCCTTTGCGGATCATATGGATAAAAAATAAGAATCATCATATCTTGATTTTGTTATATGTTGGAAGCCATACCTTTTATCATCATAATCAAAGTTGTCATCTTCTTGATCAAATTGTTGCCCCATCTTTGCATTAATTTGTGTAATCTTGAAAAGATGGAGTCTTTAAGCTTCTTGATTTTCTTTAAAGTTGATCTTCTTGAACTCACGGCTGCTCCTTGTCAAATTCATTCACGGCTGCCCCTTTGAAATTCGAATCAATCTTGACGTTTCTTGATTTTCAATCCTGACCAAACGATCTGCTAACAGTATTTTTTATTTTTTTTTGTAATCGATGCGGGAACCGTTGTACTGAAATACTAAGGTTCGGCTTGAATGCCCGATCTTTCTCTATCTCGAACAATTTATGGGGAATATAAACAACCTTTCTCCCGCAAGGTTGACTATCAATGGGAGCTGAAACACCACAGTAAGTATAAACCAAACTTATTGATACAAATGAACTCAAAGGGATGAATGAATTCTACGTAGAGAATGAAACACAAAGTAACTATGGACTCTACAACTCCTAGATAACTAAAAACACTACCTAACATCAAGGACAACATGTCCAATTACTTAGCTAGCTTATTTCGCCAACATGGCTAATTAAACAATATAATTAAAGTCTACAATAGACTTTAATTATCAAATTACTAAAATACCCTTTCAACCATTTTCCTTCCAATTATGTATCTTTCCTTCAAATGCTATTAGATGACTTTGATCCTTGTGTCTAGCTTTATTTGAAGGCTTCTTTAACTCTTGAACCTTTAAAATAGATACTTTCAACACATGGAACAAAGGCTTTACTTTGAAGCTTGTATTTGGAATATATGAGTTAATTATGAAATGGCCTCTTGAATCTTCCCGGATAGTACCGTATCATCCTCTCTCTCTCTCGAAAAGGATTCGTCCCTCGAATCATCTAGATCGCGGGATGCAATAACAAGATCAATCTTTTCTTTCAACTCATCTTTTGGCAAACTTTTGAACTTTGGCTCGGCTTCATCCTTGTCTTCTTCACTTTCCAAATTTGTATCATCTTGTATTATATCATTCTTTGGCAAGCTTTCTACTATGATCTCGGCTTCTTCTTGAATTTCCCGATTTTTGATGTATTCATCTAGTCGTTCCATGCCTTTCCATAGTTCTTTCATCGATGCCTTCAAAGATGTAATGGCGATGTTTGGCTATCTATTTCTAGGATTGTGGCTGTTTTGGCATCCCCAATATAGCTATTATCTTCACTTTGCCGCAGCCCAACACAAGAATTTGAAGGGGGGCTGATTTGGCTTTTTCCAATGTGAAAATTTAGCCGAATTAGTCCCTTTATTCTTCTCTTTGATTTGCCTCTCAATTTGCTCTGCATGGTCCACCATCTCCATAAGATCAACATGATTAGCTCTTTCCACCGTTGGCCTAATATCATCAATCAAACCTGCCAAGAATCGATCAATGCGACTTCCATATCTTCTTGAATGTCAACTCGAATCAGGGCTAATCGCATCTCTTCATAATATTCATCTATCGATTTGGAACGTTGTGTAAGCCTTTGTAACCTCTTGGCTTGTTCAACAAAGTAATACGGGTTCACAAATTTTCGTTTCATCACAGCTTTCAATTCATTCCAACTATCGATAGGTCGTTGTCCCGCTCTTCGCCTAATTATACATTCCTCTTGCCACCACTATGATGCAATACTAAAAAAATCCCTTGGCTTCCATCTTTACCTTTCTACCCTCCGAATAATCATGACTAGCAAACATGTTATTAAGTTTATGTATCCATTCAAATAATAATTCCGCCTCATTCGTACCTTCAAAAGATGGAATCTTTATTTCATCAATAGGGTTGCAAACTTGCTAAAAAAAATTATCCCTTTGCGGATCATATGGATAAAAATAAGAATCATCATATCTTGATTTTTGTTATATGTTGGAAGCCATACCTTTTATCATCATAATCAAAGTTGTCATCTTCTTGATCAAATTGTTGCCCCATCTTTGCATTAATTTGTGTAATCTTGAAAAGATGGAGTCTTTAAGCTTCTTGATTTTCTTTAAAGTTGATCTTCTTGAACTCACGGTTGCTCCTTGTCAAATTCATTCACGGCTGCCCCTTGAAATTCGAATCAATCTTGACGTTTCTTGATTTTCAATCCCGACGCAAACGATCACTGAACAGTATTTTTATTTTTTTTTGTAATCGATGCGGGAACCGTTGTACTGAAATACTAAGGTTCGGCTTGAATGCCCGATCTTTCTCTATCTCGAACAATTTATGGGGAATATAAACAACCTTTCTCCCGCAAGGTTGACTATCAATGGGGGGCTGAAACACCACAGTAAGTATAAACCAAACTTATTGATACGAGTAACTTTCAAAGGGATGAATGAATTCTACGTAGAGAATGAAACACAAAGTAACTATGGACTCTACAACTCCTAGATAACTAAAAACACTACCTAACATCAAGGACAACATGTCCAATTACTTAGCTAGCTTATTTCGCCAACATGGCTAATTAAACAATATAATTAAAGTCTACAATAGACTTTAATTATCAAATTACTAAAATACCCTTTCAACCATTTTCCTTCCAATTATGTATCTTTCCTTCAAATGCTATTAGATGACTTTGATCCTTGTGTCTAGCTTTATTTGAAGGCTTCTTTAACTCTTGAACCTTTAAAATAGATACTTTCAACACATGGAACAAAGGCTTTACTTTGAAGCTTGTATTTGGAATATATGAGTTAATTATGAAATGGCCTCTTGAATCTTCCCGGGATAGTACCGTATCATCCTCTCTCTCTCTCGAAAAGGATTCGTCCTCGAATCATCTAGATCGCGGGATGCAATAACAAGATCAATCTTTTCTTTCAACTCATCTTTTGGCAAACTTTTGAACTTTGGCTCGGCTTCATCCTTGTCTTCTTCACTTTCCAAATTTGTATCATCTTGTATTATATCATTCTTTGGCAAGCTTTCTACTATGATCTCGGCTTCTTCTTGAATTTCCCGATTTTTGATGTATTCATCTAGTCGTTCCATGCCTTTCCATAGTTCTTTCATCGATGCCTTCAAAGATGTAATGGCGATGTTTGGCTATCTATTTCTAGGATTGTGGCTGTTTTGGCATCCCCAATATAGCTATTATCTTCACTTTGCCGCAGCCCAACACAAGAATTTGAAGGGGGCTGATTTGGCTTTTTTCCAATGTGAAAATTTAGCCGAATTAGTCCCTTTATTCTTCTCTTTGATTTGCCTCTCAATTTGCTCTGCATGGTCCACCATCTCCATAAGATCAACATGATTAGCTCTTTCCACCGTTGGCCTAATATCATCAATCAAACCTCGCCAAGAATCGATCAATGCGACTTCCATATCTTCTTGAATGTCAACTCGAATCGGGGCTAATCGCATCTCTTCATAATATTCATCTATCGATTTGGAACGTTGTGTAAGCCTTTGTAACCTCTTGGCTTGTTCAACAAAGTAATACGGGTTCACAAATTTTCGTTTCATCACGACTTTCAATTCATTCCAACTATCGATAGGTCGTTGTCCCGCTCTTCGCCTAATTATACATTCCTCTTGCCACCACTATGATGCAATACTAAAAAAATCCCTTGGCTTCCATCTTTACCTTTCTACCCTCCGAATAATCATGACTAGCAAACATGTTATTAAGTTTATGTATCCATTCAAATAATAATTCCGCCTCATTCGTACCTTCAAAAGATGGAATCTTTATTTCATCAATAGGTTTGCAAACTTGCTAAAAAAAATTATCCCTTTGCGGATCATATGGATAAAAAATAAGAATCATCATATCTTGATTTTGTTATATGTTGGAAGCCATACCTTTTATCATCATAATCAAAGTTGTCATCTTCTTGATCAAATTGTTGCCCCATCTTTGCATTAATTTGTGTAATCTTGAAAAGATGGAGTCTTTAAGCTTCTTGATTTTCTTTAAAGTTGATCTTCTTGAACTCACGGCTGCTCCTTGTCAAATTCATTCACGGCTGCCCCTTGAAATTCGAATCAATCTTGACGTTTCTTGATTTTCAATCCTGACGAAACGATCTGCTGACATGTATTTTTTATTTTTTTTTGTAATCGATGCGGGAACCGTTGTACTGGAATACTAAGGTTCGGCTTGAATGCCCGATCTTTCTCTATCTCGAACAATTTATGGGGAATATAAACAACCTTTCTCCCGCAAGGTTGACTATCAATGGGGAGTTTGAAACACCACAGTAAGTATAAACCAAACTTATTGATACAGTAACTCAAAGGGATGAATGAATTCGACGTAGAGAATGAAACACAAAGTAACTATGGACTCTACAACTCCTAGATAACTAAAAACACTACCTAACATCAAGGACAACATGTCCAATTACTTAGCTAGCTTATTTCGCCAACATGGCTAATTAAACAATATAATTAAAGTCTACAATAGACTTTAATTATCAAATTACTAAAATACCCTTTCAACCATTTTCCTTCCAATTATGTATCTTTCCTTCAAATGCTATTAGATGACTTTGATCCTTGTGTCTAGCTTTATTTGAAGGCTTCTTTAACTCTTGAACCTTTAAAATAGATACTTTCAACACATGGAACAAAGGCTTTACTTTGAAGCTTGTATTTGGAATATATGAGTTAATTATGAAATGGCCTCTTGAATCTTCCCGGGATAGTACCGTATCATCCTCTCTCTCTCTCGAAAAGGATTCGTCCTCGAATCATCTAGATCGCGGGATGCAATAACAAGATCAATCTTTTCTTTCAACTCATCTTTTGGCAAACTTTTGAACTTTGGCTCGGCTTCATCCTTGTCTTCTTCACTTTCCAAATTTGTATCATCTTGTATTATATCATTCTTTGGCAAGCTTTCTACTATGATCTCGGCTTCTTCTTGAATTTCCCGATTTTTGATGTATTCATCTAGTCGTTCCATGCCTTTCCATAGTTCTTTCATCGATGCCTTCAAAGATGTAATGGCGATGTTTGGCTATCTATTTCTAGGATTGTGGCTGTTTTGGCATCCCCAATATAGCTATTATCTTCACTTTGCCGCAGCCCAACACAAGAATTTGAAGGGGGCTGATTTGGCTTTTTCCAATGTGAAAATTTAGCCGAATTAGTCCCTTTATTCTTCTCTTTGATTTGCCTCTCAATTTGCTCTGCATGGTCCACCATCTCCATAAGATCAACATGATTAGCTCTTTCCACCGTTGGCCTAATATCATCAATCAAACCTGCCAAGAATCGATCAATGCAGCTTCCATATCTTCTTGAATGTCAACTCGAATCAGGGCTAATCGCATCTCTTCATAATATTCATCTATCGATTTGGAACGTTGTGTAAGCCTTTGTAACCTCTTGGCTTGTTCAACAAAGTAATACGGGTTCACAAATTTTCGTTTCATCACAGCTTTCAATTCATTCCAACTATCGATAGGTCGTTGTCCCGCTCTTCGCCTAATTATACATTCCTCTTGCCACCACTATGATGCAATACTAAAAAATCCCTTGGCTTCCATCTTTACCTTTCTACCCTCCGAATAATCATGACTAGCAAACATGTTATTAAGTTTATGTATCCATTCAAATAATAATTCCGCCTCATTCGTACCTTCAAAAGATGGAATCTTTATTTCATCAATAGGGTTGCAAACTTGCTAAAAAAAATTATCCCTTTGCGGATCATATGGATAAAAATAAGAATCATCATATCTTGATTTTGTTATATGTTGGAAGCCATACCTTTTATCATCATAATCAAAGTTGTCATCTTCTTGATCAAATTGTTGCCCCATCTTTGCATTAATTTGTGTAATCTTGAAAAGATGGAGTCTTTAAGCTTCTTGATTTTCTTTAAAGTTGATCTTCTTGAACTCACGGCTGCTCCTTGTCAAATTCATTCACGGCTGCCCCTTGAAATTCGAATCAATCTTGACGTTTCTTGATTTTCAATCCTGACGAACAGTACTGCGAACAGTATTTTTATTTTTTTTTGTAATCTGATGCGGAACCGTTGTACAGAATACTAAGGTTCGGCTTGAATGCCCGATCTTTCTCTATCTCGAACAATTTATGGGGAATATAAACAACCTTTCTCCCGCAAGGTTGACTATCAATGGGGGCTGAAACACCACAGTAAGTATAAACCAAACTTATTGATACAGTAACTCAAAGGGATGAATGAATTCTACGTAGAGAATGAAACACAAAGTAACTATGGACTCTACAACTCCTAGATAACTAAAAACACTACCTAACATCAAGGACAACATGTCCAATTACTTAGCTAGCTTATTTCGGCCAACATGGCTAATTAAACAATATAATTAAAGTCTACAATAGACTTTAATTATCAAATTACTAAAATACCCTTTCAACCATTTTCCTTCCAATTATGTATCTTTCCTTCAAATGCTATTAGATGACTTTGATCCTTGTGTCTAGCTTTATTTGAAGGCTTCTTTAACTCTTGAACCTTTAAAATAGATACTTTCAACACATGGAACAAAGGCTTTACTTTGAAGCTTGTATTTGGAATATATGAGTTAATTATGAAATGGCCTCTTGAATCTTCCCGGATAGTACCGTATCATCCTCTCTCTCTCTCGAAAAGGATTCGTCCTCGAATCATCTAGATCGCGGGATGCAATAACAAGATCAATCTTTTCTTTCAACTCATCTTTTGGCAAACTTTTGAACTTTGGCTCGGCTTCATCCTTGTCTTCTTCACTTTCCAAATTTGTATCATCTTGTATTATATCATTCTTTGGCAAGCTTTCTACTATGATCTCGGCTTCTTCTTGAATTTCCCGATTTTTGATGTATTCATCTAGTCGTTCCATGCCTTTCCATAGTTCTTTCATCGATGCCTTCAAAGATGTAATGGCGATGTTTGGCTATCTATTTCTAGGATTGTGGCTGTTTTGGCATCCCCAATATAGCTATTATCTTCACTTTGCCGCAGCCCAACACAAGAATTTGAAGGGGGCTGATTTGGCTTTTTCCAATGTGAAAATTTAGCCGAATTAGTCCCTTTATTCTTCTCTTTGATTTGCCTCTCAATTTGCTCTGCATGGTCCACCATCTCCATAAGATCAACATGATTAGCTCTTTCCACCGTTGGCCTAATATCATCAATCAAACCTGCCAAGAATCGATCAATGCAGCTTCCATATCTTCTTGAATGTCAACTCGAATCAGGGCTAATCGCATCTCTTCATAATATTCATCTATCGATTTGGAACGTTGTGTAAGCCTTTGTAACCTCTTGGCTTGTTCAACAAAGTAATACGGGTTCACAAATTTTCGTTTCATCACAGCTTTCAATTCATTCCAACTATCGATAGGTCGTTGTCCCGCTCTTCGCCTAATTATACATTCCTCTTGCCACCACTATGATGCAATACTAAAAAATCCCTTGGCTTCCATCTTTACCTTTCTACCCTCCGAATAATCATGACTAGCAAACATGTTATTAAGTTTATGTATCCATTCAAATAATAATTCCGCCTCATTCGTACCTTCAAAAGATGGAATCTTTATTTCATCAATAGGGTTGCAAACTTGCTAAAAAAAATTATCCCTTTGCGGATCATATGGATAAAAAATAAGAATCATCATATCTTGATTTTGTTATATGCTGGAAGCCATACCTTTTATCATCATAATCAAAGTTGTCATCTTCTTGATCAAATTGTTGCCTCATCTTTGCATTAATTTGTGTAATCTTGAAAAGATGGAGTCTTTAAGCTTCTTGATTTTCTTTAAAGTTGATCTTCTTGAACTCACGGCTGCTCCTTGTCAAAATTCATTCACGGCTGCCCCTTGAAATTCGAATCAATCTTGACGTTTCTTGATTTTCAATCCCTCGACAAACGATCATGCAATGATATTTTTTTTTATTTTTTTTTGTAATCTGATGCGGAACCGTTGTACAGAATACTAAGGTTCGGCTTGAATGTCCGATCTTTCTCTATCTCGAACAGTTTATGGGGAATATAAACAACCTTTCTCCCGCAAGGTTGATTTGAAGGGATTCATGGGCGGAAACTCGTTCCAAACACCCATGAGTTCTCATCTGAAGGATCCGCTCATACAAAACGAATAGAAAAATACAAGAAAAAGACTTAAGTTTCTTGGCTCAAGAATCTGACTCTTGAATTAAAGATTCTGTCTTTATGCTCTCTGCAACGATCACCTTGAGTCTTCCCTTGCGGAATTACTCCCTACCGGTATCCACGCGACGAAACGGGCAGCGAGTGCCAGCTCTTTGTTTTTCTGAGTTTCGGGAATTAGAGTGAAAGGGAGGTAGAAAATAGTTTTCTGGATTTCTTGGTATTTCGGCTGACAAAAATCTAACCCTAAGGTTTCGGACAAGAGAGGTTTATATAAGGAGTGAGAGGTTGTTTCCAGAATAACTCCCATGTCCGCTCCACATCTTCTGGCAGTGGGAGTCTTTAACTCCCACGTCCCCTAGACTTCTGCTGGTAGTGGGAGTCTTTATCGGATAACAACAACTCCCACATAATCCCATCTATACCGAAAATGCCCCCTTATCTCTAATTCGAATAATAACGTCTTATTATCCTCAGAAAAATAAATGTCCTATACAATGAACCTAGACACATTCTAGATTCTTTGAATCTGGACATGAAGCTCGTTAGCTCGTCTATGCGTGTGACCCTGTAGGTTCATATCACAATGGCAATGAAAACACACTTAGTAGTAGTAGTGTGTTCATAAATCACAAGCGGTCCCTAGCAGGACATTGTGACTACCCAAAGTGAATGAATTTACGGTGGAACCTAATATCAATCCACTATTTAATCCCTTTGTCTCACGATATCCTAATTAAGCATAAGGCATGGTAGTCGTCACCCTTATAAGGCTTAATTATATTTATGCTCGATCTCCAGGTAGACTGTTCCATCAAACAATATTTAATAACCACTTTATTAAATACGTTTGAGCACGGCCATGCATTTAAACAGTCTTTCCCTATCAAGGGGCCCATGGATATCTCTCTCTTATAAGAGAGGGACAAATTCCTTGCAATGCCTCCCATATTCAAGCCATGGTAGAACACTACATCCGATCATCAGTCGTATTGATTACTCGATTAAAAGCAACGTACGACTGAGTCAAAACGTGGCTCCATTCATGCTAGAATCAATGGAGACATAATGTCTAAGGATTCTAAAATAGTATTGAGGTAGTAATACTTATGACTAAGGACCATGAAGTATTACTTCTCTAACGGATCACGCCCGATACGATATATCTCAATACATTGCATCTATGATATTATTTGTACTCATTACACATGATTAGTAAGACATACTCATCAATCAAACATCATACCAGTTTTATGTCTTTGTAAAGTAGATTACATAAAACTAGGGACAACTAGAATAGTAATTACATAAGCAAATGAGTTTTACTATCAAATCACGCATTTGATGTTCATAAGAAAAATTAACTATTCAGATGAAATGCTCAAAAAAAAAAAATATATAAAACGTACAACATATGCTAATGGTCCTAGGGCACTACTAACAATCTCCCACTTGCCCTAGGTCCAATCATACATGATCCTCAGTCCCATTGACCTAGTATGACTCTCATGTTTAGGCTGCAGGAGTGGCTTGGTCAATGGATCTGCAATGTTGTCGTATGTATGAACTTTGCAAATACTAACGTCTCATCTGTCAATGATCTCTCTAATCAGATAGAAACGCTTGAGAATGTGTTTAGATCGTTGGTGAGATCTAGGTTCCTTAGCTTGTGAAATGGCACCAGTACTATCACAATAGAGGTCTACTGGGTTCACAATGCTAGGGACGACACCTAATTCATCAACAAACTTCCCCGATCCAAACAACTTCTTTAGCTGCTAAGAGGCAGCTAGATACTCGACTTACATTGTAGAGTCGGCCACGGTTTCTTGCTTTGAGCTCTTCCAGCACATAACACCTCCATTCAAACAAAACACAAAAACCCAGATTACGATCTATAATCATCTACATCGGTCCCGGAAGCTTGCGTCAGTGTAACCATTTACAACAAGACTTCCTTCCCGACCTCCGTAAACCAAGAACATATCTTTAGTCCTTCTCAAGCACTCAAGAATGCTCTTGATCGCAGATCCCAATGTTACTCTCCGTGGTCGATTGATATCTCGCTAGTCATACTTAAAGCGAATGAGACATCCGGGACGAGTGCATATAATGGCGTACATAATAGACCCAATGGCTGAAGCATATGGGATCTTACTCATGCGCTCTTGGTCCTCCTTTGTGGAAGGTCCTTGAGTTCTACTGAGTTTAATGCCATGTGACATGGGCAAGAATCCCTTTTTGAGTCTTGCAAACCGAACCGCTTCGATGCACTTGTCAATGTATCCACTCTGGCTTAGGCCAATCATTTTGTTAGATCTATCTCTATAGATTTGTATCCCCAAAATGTATGTAGCCTCGCCTAAGTCTTTCATGGAAAAGCACTTCCCCAACCAAGCATTTACGCTTTGTAATGTAGGGATGTCATTTCCAATCAGTAAGATGTCATCCATATAAAGCACAAGGAACACTACTACATTATTAGTTACTTTCTTATAAACACAAGGCTCGTCTTCGTTTTTTGATGAAACCAAATTCTTTAATACGTTCATCAAAGCGACGATTCCAGCTTTGAGATGCTTGCTTCAATCCATAAATGGACCTTTGAAGCTTACACACTTTGCTAGGATTTGTTGGATCAACAAACCCCCCGGGTTGTGTCATATACACATCCTCGAGAAGGTTTCCATTAAGAAACGCAGTCTTAACGTCCATTTTCCATATCTCATAGTCATAATATGTGTCTATGGCAAGTAAAATCCTAATAGACTTTATCATAACGACAGGAGAAAAGGTTTCGTCATAGTCAATACCATGAACTTGTCTATAACCTTTAACTACTAGTCGATATTTAAAAGTGTGTACATTACCATCCATGTTGGTTTTCTTTTTGAAACACCATTTGTTATCAATGACCTTACACCCTTCGAGTGGCTCAACCAAAGTCCACACTTGGTTATCGTACATGGATTGCATCTCAGACTTCATAGCTTCTAGCCACTTATTTGACTCAGAACTACGAATTGCCTCTTTGTAGGTAGTGGGTTCATCTTGATCAATCAGTTCAACCTGATGATCATCAGTCACGAGAAATCCATATATCTCAAGCCGTTGATGTACCCGACTCGACCTCCTTGGGCCTTGTGTCAAAGATTGAAGCTCAGTATCAGTACGTGAGCTTGCTTGAACTTCCAAATTTGGTTCAAATGTTATTTGGGGATCTTGAATTTCCTCAAGATGGATCTTACTCCCACTATCCTCTTTGGAAATAAATTCCCTTTCAAGGAATAAACCATTACGAGCAACAAACACTTTGTTCTCTGATTAAAGATAGAAGTAATATCCTTTAGTTTCTTTAGCATATCCCACAAACAAACACTTGTCAGATTTAGGGGCGAGTTTATCAGATAACAAGCGTTTTACATACCCCTTGCATCCCCAAATTTTTAGAAATGACAAACTAGGCAGTTTCCCAGTCCATATCTCATATGGAGTTTTCTGAACCGCTTTAGAAGGAACTCTATTCAATATAAATGCAGCAGTTTCTAGGGCGTAGCCCCAAAAGGAAATTGGAAGACTTGTTTGACTCATCATAGATCGAACCATATCTAGTAAGGTGCGATTCCTCCGTTCCGACGCACCATTCCATTGTGGTGTGCCAGGAGGAGTTAATTGCGAAACAATTCCACAACCCCTAAGATGTTCGTCACACTGTTGGTTAAGGTATTCGCCACCTAGATATGATCGAAGTATCTTAATACTTTTACCAAGTTGATTTTGTACTTCATTTTGAAATTCTTTGAATCTTCCAAAAGATTCTGATTTATGTTTCATTAGATAGATGTAGCCATATATACTGAAATCATCTGTGAATGTGATGAAGTACTGAAATCCTCCTCTAGCACTTGTGTTTATTGGTCCACAAACATCTGCATGTATGAGGCCCAACAAATCAGAAGCTCTTTCACTTTGTCCAGTAAATGGAGCTTTAGTCATTTTGCCTAACAAGCAAGAATCACAAGTCTCATAAGACTCTAAGCCAAATGATGTCAAAATTCCATATTTATGGAGTTTTGATATGCGTTTCACATTTATGTGGCCCAAACGACAGTGCCAAATGTAGGTTTGGTTTAAGTCATTGGATTTAAACCTCTTAGTATTAATGTTATAGATGGGCCTTTTAATGGATTCATCGAGGTTAAGAACATAAAGCCCATTCATCAAAGAGGCATCTCCATAGAAAATACGATCTTTATGAATGGGGAAAATTTTATTCAGAATATTTAATTCAAAACCTTCAATATCCAAACAAGAAACTGAAATAATATTCCTACTCAAAGTTGGAACATAAAGACAATTATTCAGTTCTATAATAAGGCCACTTGGCAAAACTAAATTAAATGTCCCGGTAGCAACAACAACAACTCTTGCTCCGTTCGCTACTCTCAGGTCCACTTCTCCTTTTGCCAGTGATCTACTCCTTTTGAACCCCTGCACATTTGCACAAATGTGAGATCCACAACCGGTATCTAATACCCATGAAGTAGGAGCAGACATGTTAATTTCAATAACATAAATACTTGGAGAGACAGTCAAACTGGCTTTTCCCTTTTTCTTCTCTTCCAAATAGAGCTTGCAGTTCCGTTTCCAATGACCTGGTTCATTGCAATGGAAGCAAACTCCTTCCTTTGGTGCCTTGGCCTTGGGTTTGGGCTTGTTATTACCTTTGCCCTTCTCGGCCATGGGCTTTCCATTTCCTTTCTTCTTGAAATTCCCTTTTTGAACCATTAAGACTTCAGGGGTCTTCTTAATGTTCAGTTCAGCCTGCTTGAGCATCCCGTGTATCTCATGTATGGACTTCTCCATGCCATGCATGTTGAAGTTCATGACAAACTGGTCATACTCCGGTGGGAGTAAGCCCAAGATCATATCTGTGGCCATGTCAGGACCTATGGGAGCCCCAAGTTGGTCAAGATAGCCCTTCATCTTAAGAACATGTGCACTTACAGAGGTGTCAGGGGCCATCTTGCAACTATTCAACGCCTTAGTAGTGAGGAATCTTTCATGACGAGCTTGCTCTTGGAACATTTCCTGGAGCTGGCCCATCATCTGGAAAGCCTCAACTCCTTCAAACTGTTTTTGAAGGTCAGTGTTCATTGTGACTAACATGAGACAAGTCACATCGTTAGAGTCATCAAAATGCTTCTTCCAAGCATCTATTTCAGCTCTAGGGGCGTTGTTTGCAGGCTGTTCAGGAATGTCTGTATCAAGAACGTATAGCTTTCTTTCCTGCTTAAGGACAATCCTTAAGTTGCGGGCCCAATCAAGAAAATTGGTCCCGCTTAGTTTTTCCTTTTCAAGGACGGATCGCAATGAATTGTGTGAAGTGTTGGTTGCCATTATCTACATTAAATTATTTGCAAAGTTATTAGTTTTTGAGCAAAAACCTTTCCACAATTTCAACACTTGATAAATGGTGGAAAATAACATTTTACGATAGTTATAAGTTAGCTTTGGCTTATCCCCATAATTAAAGTAAAATCAACCTATGGGAATGATATCTATATGTCCCGGCTATTTCCCATTTTATGCCCTAGGCTCAAAACTATTTTGGTAGCCTAGTTAAGTCGAACCATGTCTAAGCACATGGAAATCACTATTTCCCATTTCCTTTTACTTAGATAACCACTTATCCATTGCTTTGGCAAGCAGACATAATGATGATCCAAGCTCATGGAGTGCTTAGGATATGGTAGGCATTTTAAGACTTAATTAAAATGATTTATGTGACGTATAATAAATCAAGCTCCATAAGACATAAAATAAAAGCATCTCATGCAATATATAAAGTATAAAAGTAAACGTGAGATAGCATGGCCTAATCCTATGATGACTCCCACGAGCCTTGTGGGAGCCAGGGGTCAATCTAAGTCCATATCCATCTCATGGACAAAGTCTTCGATCCAGCGTCCTCCAATCTTGTTACATAATTACATGGGCATACCCAGCCTTCAATGTAAAGTAGTAAAACTAATCTAAGAAAGCGATTACAATTTGACAACATTGAAAAACGGCTCGCAAGCCGTATTATAAAATTACAACCCAAAAATATGTAAAACAAGAGGGGTTTAGTAGGCCATGATATTCACCATGCTAAAACTCACATAAAGCATAATGAAATAAAAGCGAGTACATATACAAAGTCTTAGGTCAGCGGAACGCGGACGGTCCCGCGACTGATTCTGCACATGCTAAAATCTGATTCTTCATCAGCTCATCGAATGAGTTTTTCTGCCCCGATTTACCCCTCAATCGCCTTACTTACATAATCGGATTATGCATTGGTTAATCAGATTAACGCAGGAAGTATAACCGAATTAATCGAATTATTAACATATTCATAAACAGTATATGCATATAAGCAGATTAATAACAGATTAACCGAATCAATACAATTGCAATTGATGCATAATTAATCGAATTAAAAACATATGATAGCAGTTCATGCAATATTAATCGAATTAATAGCATACATAACAGTTTATGCATATCAGAATATACAGAAACATATAAACATGATGAGCCGAAATCAGTTTATGCATATATCACATATATTGAACAAAAGATACAATCTTTTCTGTTTCCACACACACACACACCAAATCGGAATTGATATATGTTAAGATGTGATTAACAATATCGAATTCAAACACTGAAGGCTCTGATACCACTGAAGGGATTCATGGGCGGAAACTCGTTCCAAACACCCATGAGTCCTCCCCTGAAGGATCCGCTCATACAAAACGAATCGAAAAATACAAGAAAAAAACTTACGTTTCTTGGCTCAAGAATCTGATTCTTGAATGAAAGATTATGTCTTTAAGCTCTCAGCAAGATCACCTTGAGTCTTCCCTTGCGGAATCAAATCTCATAAAAACATGGCTGAAATCCCTGAAGGGATTCATGGGCGGAAACTCGTTCCAAACACCCATGGATCCTCCCCTGAAGGATCCGCTCATATGAAACAATTCGAAAACAGCAAGAAACAGCAAGAAAAACTTACGGTTTTGGATTCAAGAAGCTACTTCTTGAATGGAGGTTGGCGTTTCTTGGATCGGATGTTGCTACCGATTGATCTCCCTTTGCGGAAAGTCCCTCTACCGGTATCCACGCGACGAAACGGGCAGTGATTGCTAGCTCTTCGTCTTTTCTGATTTTCGGGAGTTAGAGAGAAAAAGGGAGAGGCTAGAGAAGAAAAAAAACGGTTTTTGATTCTCTATGTTATTTCAGTTTGAAAATCTTACCCCTAGGGTTTTCGGCCAAGAGATCATTATATAGGGTGTGAGAGTTTGTT
Organism: Vinca minor; assembly: GCA_026122235.1. Lineage (NCBI taxonomy): Eukaryota > Viridiplantae > Streptophyta > Magnoliopsida > Gentianales > Apocynaceae > Vinca > Vinca minor. The sequence continues at coordinate 2,644,213 of JAOCZM010000285.1, read as the reverse complement.
CCTATAACCAACTCTCACATCCCCAACTCCTCTCGGCAGTGGGAGTCTCTAACTCCCACGTTTCCTATAATTCTCTGGTAGTGGGAGTCCTTATCGGATAATAACTCCCACGTAATCCCAGACTATACCGAAAATGCCCCTTTATCTCTAATTCGAATAATAAACACTTTATTATTTTCAGAAAGACAAATGTCAGATACAATGAACCTAGACACATTCTAGATTCATTGAATCTGGACATAAAGCTCGTTAGCTCGTCTATGCGTGTGACCCTCGTAGGTTCATCTCACAATGGCAATGAAAACACACTTAGTAGTAGTGTGAGTCCATAAATCACAAGCGGTCCCCTAGCAGGGACATTGTGACTACCCAAAGTGAATGAATATACAACGGAACCTAATATCAATCCACTATTTAATCCCTTTGTCTCGCGATATCCTAATTAAGCATAAGGCATGGTGGTCGTCACCCTTATTAAGCTTAATTGTATTTATGCTCGATCTCCGGGTAGATCTGTTTCGACAAATAGCATTTGATAACCACTTTATCAAATACATTTGAGCACGGCCATGCATTTAAACAGTCTTTCCCTATCGAGGGGCCCATGGATATCTCTCTCAATAATAGAGAGGGACAAATTCCTTACAATGTCTCTCACATTCAAGCTATGATAGGACACTACATCCGATCATCGGTCGTATTGATTACTCTGTTACAAGTAACGTCCCGATCGAGTCAAAACGTGGCTCCATTCATACTAGAATCAATGAAGACATAAGGTCTAAGGATTCTAAAATAGTATTGACGAAGTAATACTTATGACTTAAGACCATGAAGTATTACTTCTCAAACGGATCACGTCCAATACAATGTATCCCTATATATTGCATCTATGATGTGATTTGTATCCATTACACATGATCAGTAAAACAAGATCATCAATCAACAATCATACTAGTTTTATTTCATAGTAAATAAGCATTACATAAAACTAGGGACTTCTAGAATAGTAATTACATAAGCTAATGAGTTTTACTATCAAATCACACATTTGATAATCAAAAGCGTAATTAACTATTCAATTACATGCTCAAAAGATAATAAAACGCACAACATGTGCTAATGGTCCTAGGGCACTACTAACAATCCCTCTTAAATAGAGTGGAATTTCGAAGCCTAATGAGCCACAAATAAGAGTCCTTTAAAGATTAGGACTCTAAGCTCCTAGATAACTAAAAACACTACCGAACATCAAGGACAACATGTCCTATTATTTCGGCCAACATGGCTAATAAAATCTGAAAATATAATTAAAGTCTAGAATAGACTTTAATTATCAAATGACTAAAATACCCTTTCAACCATTTTCCTTCCAATTATGTATCTTTCCTTCAAATGCTATTAGATGACTTTAATCCTTGTGTCTAGCTTTATTTGAAGGCTTCTTTAACTCTTGAACCTTTAGAATAGATACTTTCAACACTTGGAACAAAGGCTTTACTTTGAAGCTTGTATTTGGAATATATGAGTTAATTATGAGGCCATTTATCCAAATGGCCTCTTCAAGCTTCCCGGATAGTACCGTATCATCCTCGCTTTATCGAAAAGGATTCGTCCTCAAATCATCTAGATCGCGGGATGCAATAACAAGATCAATCTTTTCTTTCAACTCATCTTTTGGCAAACTTTCGAACTTTGGCTCGGCTTCATCCTTGTCTTCTTCACTTTCCAAATCTGTATCATCTTGTATTACATCATTCTTTGGCAAGCTTTCTACTATGATCTCGGCTTCTTCTTGAATTTCCCGATTTTTGATGTATTCATCTAGTCGTTCCATGCCTTTCCATAGTTCTTTCATAGATGCCTTCAAAGATGTAATGGCGGATGTTTGGCTATCTATTTCTTGAATTGTGGCTGTTTTGGCAGCCCCAAAATAGCTATTATCTTCACTTTGCCGCTTCCCAACACAAGAATTTGAAGGGGGCTGATTTGGCTTTTTCCACTGAAACATGTTAATAAGTTTATGTATCCATTCAAATAATAATTCCGGCTCATTCGTACCTTCAAAAGATGGAATCTTGATCGCATCAATAGGGTTGCAAACTTGCTAAAACTTTTTATCCCTTTGTGGATCATATGGATAAAAATAAGAATCATCATATCTTGATTTTATAATATGTTGGAAGCCATACCTTTTATCAACATAATCAAAGTTGTCATGTGCTTGATCAAATTGTTGCCTCATCTTTGCATGAATTTGTTGAAATCTTTAAAAAGATGGAGTCTTTAAGCTTCTTGATTTTCTTTAAAGTTGATCTTCTTGAACTCACGGCTGCTCCTTGTCAAAATTCATTCACGGTTGCCCCTCGAAATTCGAATCAATCTTGACGTTTCTTGATTTTCTTGATTTTCAATCCGGATGAACAGAACCGCGAACAATAATTTTTTTTTTTTTTTTTTTTGTAATAAGATGCGGTACCGTTGTACAGAATACTAAGGTTCAGCTTGAATGCCCGATCTTTCTTTATCTCGAACAGTTTATGAGGAATATAAACAACCTTTCTCTCGCAAGGTTGATTATCAATAGGGGCTGAAACACCACAATAAGTATAAACCAAACTTATTGATACGGTAACTCAATGGGATGAATGAATTCTGCATAGAGAATCGAATACAAAGTAACTAAGGAATAACCTTAAAATATCATATCAAATCTCATAATAACATGGCTGAAATCCCTCTTAAATAGAGTGGAATTTCATAGCCTAATGAACCACAAATAAGAGTCCTTTAAAGATTAGGAATCTACAACTCCTAGATAACTAAAAACACTACCTAACATCAAGGACAACATGTCCTTTTATTTAGCTAGCTTATTTCGGCCAACATGGCAAATTAAACAATATAATAAAATCTGAAAATAGACTTTAATCATCAAATGACTAAAATACCATTTCAACCATTTTCCTTCCAATTATGTATCTTTCCTTCAAATGCTATTAGATGACTTTGATCCTTGTGTCTAGTTTTATTTGAAGGCTTCTTTAACTCTAGAACCTTTAGAATAGATGCTTTCAACACTTGGAACAAAGGCTTTACTTTGAAGCTTGTATTTGGAATACATGAGTTAATTATGAGGTCATTTATCCAAATGACCTCTTCAAGCTTCCCGGATAGTACCGTATCATCCTCTCTTTCTCAAAAAGGATTCGTCCTCGAATCATCTAGATCGCGGGATGCAATAACAAGATCAATCTTTTCTTTCAACTCAACTTTTGGCTCGGCTTCATCCTTGTCTTCTTCACTTTACAAATTTGTATCATCTTGTATTATATCATTCTTTGGCAAGCTTTCTACTATGATCTCGGATTCTTCTTGAATTTTCCAATTTTTGATGTATTCATCTAGTCGTTCCATGCCTTCCCATAGTTCTTTCATAGATGCCTTCCAAGATGTAATGGCGGATGTTTTGCTATCTATTTCTTGAATTGTGGCTGTCTTGGCAGCCCCAAAATAGCTATTATCTTTACTTTGCCGCTGCCCAACACAAGAATTTGAAGGGGGCTGATTTGGCTTTTTCCAATGTGAAAATTTAGCCGAATTAGTCCCTTATTCTTCTCTTTGATTTGCCTCACAATTTGCTCTGCAGGTCCACCATCTCCATAAGATCAACATGATTAACTCTTTCCACCTTTGGCCTAATATCATCATTAAAACCTGCCAAGAATCTATCAATGCAGCTTCCATATCTTCTTGAATGTCAACTCGAATCCGGGCTAATCCCATCTCTTCATAATTTTCATCTATCGATTTGGAACCTTGTGTAAGCCTTTGTAACCTCTTGTCTTGTTCATCAAAGTAATATGGGATCACAAATTTTTGTTTCATCATAGCTTTCAATTCATTCCAACTATCAATAGGCCGTTGTCCCGCTCTTTGCCTAATTATACATTCCTCTTGCCACCACTTTGATGCAATACTAAAAAATCCCTTGGCTTCCATCTTTACATTTCTACCCTCCGAATAATCATGACTAGCAAACATGTTATTAAGTTTATGTATCCATTCAAATAATTATTCCGGCTGATTCGTGTTAGTAGTGCCCTAGGACCATTAGCATATGTTGTACATTTTATATCTTTTTGAGCATTTCATCTGAATAGTTAATTTTGCTTATGAACATCAAATGCGTGATTTGATAGTAAAACTCATTTGCTTATGTAATTACTATTCTAGTTGTCCCTAGTTTTATGTAATCTACTTTACAATGAAATGAAACTAGTATGATGTTTGATTGATGATTATGTTTCACTAATCATGTGTAATGAGTACAAATCATAGCATAGATGCAATGTATTGAGATATATTGTATCGAACGTGATCCGTTAGAGAATTAATACTTCATGGTCCTTAGTCATATGTATTATTTCCTCAATACTATTTTAGAATCCTTAGACCTTATGTCTCCATTGATTCTAGCATGAATGGAGCCACGTTTTGACTCAGTCGTACGTTGCTTTTAATCGAGTAATCAATACGACTGATGATCGGATGTAGTGTTCTACCATGGCTTGAATATGAGAGGCATTGTAAGGAATTTGTCCCTCTCTTATTAGAGAGAGATATCCATGGGCCCCTCGATAGGGAAAGACTGTTTAAATGCATGGCCGTGCTCAAACGTATTTAATAAAGTGGTTATTAAATATTGTTTGATGGAACAGTTTAGTCGGAGATCGAGCATAAATACAATTAAGCTTAATAAGGGCGACGACTACCATGCCTTATGCTTAATTAGGATATCGCGAGACAAAGGGATTAAATAGTAGACTGATATTAGGTTCCGTTGTATATTCGTTCACTTTGGGTAGTCACAATGTCCTGCTAGGGACCGCTTGTGATTTATGAACTCACACTACTACTAATTGTGTTTTCATTGCCATTGTGATTTGAACCTACAGGGTCACACGCATAGACGAGCTAACGAGCTTCATGGCCATATTCAATGAATCTAGAATGTGTCTAGGTTCATTGTATCTGACATTCATTTTTCTGAGAATAATAAAGCGTCATTATTCGAATTAGAGATAATGGGCATTTTCGGTATAGCTGGGATAACGTGGGAGTTATTATCCGATAAAGACTCCCACTACCAGCAGAAGTCTAGAGGACGTGGGAGTTATAGACTCCCACTACCAAAAGAGGTGGATAGGACGTGGGAGTTGTGCTTGAAACAACCTCTCATTCCCTATATAAACTTCTCTTGGCCGAAACCCTAGTGGTTAATGCTTTTCAGCCAAAATACTGAAAGACCTAGAAAATCAGATTTTCTATTCCGCCTCTCCTTTTTCTCTCTAATTCCCAAAACTCAGAAAAACGAAGAGCTAGCAATCACTGTTCGTTTCGGCGTGTGGATACCGGTAGAGGGACATTCCACAAAGGGAAATCCATTGGTGGCAGCAACGTATCCAAGAAATATGAGCTTCCATTCAAGAATCAGATTCTTGAACCCGAAAAGTAAGTTTCTGTCTAGTTTTTTTTTCGATTCCTATGGTATGAGAGGATCCTTCGGGGGAGGACTCATGGGTGTTTAGAACGAATTTCTGCCCATGAATCCCTTTAGTGGTATTAGAGCTTTGCTCATATTATTCGAATTCGATATTGTTAATCACATCATAACACTATCAATTTTGATTTGGTATGTGTATGTGTGAAAACAGAAAAGATTATATCTATTGTTCAATATATGTGATATTTGCATAAACAGATTTCGTTAATCATGTTTCTGTATATTTTGATATGCATAAACGATTTTGTATATTATTAATTCGATTAATATCGCATGAACTACTTATGATTCTGTCAGTAATTCGATAATTACAGCATAAACTGTTTCTGTGATTTCGGTAATTACAACATAAACTATTTCTGTGATTTCGGTAATTACTGCATAACTGTTTTTGTGATTTCGGTAATTACAGCATAAACTGTTTCTGTGAATTCGGTAATTAAAACATAAACTGTTTATGTGAATTCGGTAATTACAGCATAAACAGTTTCTATTAATCCGTTAGTAATTCGATTAATTCGGTTATACTTCATGCGTTAATCTGATTAACCAATGCATAATCCGATTATGTAAGTAAGGCGATTGAGGGGTAAATCGCGACCGTCCGCGTTCCGCTGACCTAAGACTTTGTATATGTACTCGCTTTTATTTCATTATGCTTTATGTGAGTTTTAGCATGGTGAATAGCATGGCCTACTATACCCCTCTTGTTTTACATATTTTTGGGTTGTAATTTTATAATACGACCTGCGAGCCATTTTTCAATATTGTAAAATCGTAATTGCTTTCTTAGACTAGTTTTACTGCTTTACGTTGAAGGCTGGGTATGCCCATGTAATTATGTAACAAGATTGGAGGACGCTGGATCGAAGACTTTATCCATGAGATGGATATTGACTTAGATTGACCATTGGCTCCCACAAGGCTCGTGGGAGTCATCATAGGATTAGGCCATGCTATCTCACGTTTACTTTTATGCTTTATATATTGCATGAGATGCTTATTTTATGTCTTATGGGGATTGGTTGTTATACGTCACATTTAATCATTTTAATTAAGTCTTAAATACCTACCATATCCTAAGCACTCCTTCAGCTTGGATCATCATTTTTTCTGCTTGCCAAAGCAACAGATAAGTGGTTATCTAGGCAAGAGGAGATGGGAAAATAGTGATTTCCATATGCTTAGACATGGTTCGACTTAACTAGGCTATCAAAATAGTTTTGGGCCTAGGGCATAAAATGGGAAATAGCCGGGACATATAGATATCATTCCCATAGGTTGATTTTACTTTAATTATGGGGATAAGCCAAAGCTAACTTATAACTATCGTAAAATGTTATTTTCCACCATTTATCAAGTGTTGAAATTGTGGAAAGGTTTTTGCTCAAAAACTAATAACTTTGCAAATAATTTAATGTAGATAATGGCAACCAATACATCACACAATTCATTGCGATTCGTCATTGAGAAGGAAAAACTAAGCAGGACCAATTTCCTTGATTGGGCCCGCAACTTAAGGATTGTCCTTAAACAGGAAAGAAAGCTATACATTCTTGATACGGATATTGCTGAACAGCCTGCAAACAACGCCCCTAGGGCTGAGAAAGATGATTGGAAGAAGCACTCTGATGATTCTAATGATGTGACTTGTCTCATGTTAGTCACAATGAGCAGTGAACTTCAAAAACAGTTTGAAGGGGTTGAAGCTTTCCAGATGATGGGCCAGGTCAAGGAAATGTTCCAAGAGCAAGCCCGTCGTGAAAGGTTCCTCACCACTAAGGCGTTGAACAGTTGCAAGATGGCCCCTGGCACCTCTGTAAGTGCACATATTCTTAAGATGAAGGGCTATCTTGATCAACTTGAGAAACTTGGGGCTCTCGTAGGTCATGACATGGCCACATATATGATCTTGGGCTCACTCCCACCGGAGTATGACAAATTTGTTATGAACTTCAACATACATGCCATGGAGAAGACCATACATGAAATGCACAGGATGCTCAAGTAGGCTGAACTGAACATTAAGAAAACCCCTGAAGTCTTAATGGTTCAAAAAGGGAATTTCAAGAAGAAAGGAAAGGGAAAGCCCATGGCCAAGAAAGGCAAAGGCAAAGGCAATTTCAAGCCCAAGCCCAAAGCCAAGGCACCAAAGGAAGGGGTTTGCTTCCATTGTGGTGAACCAGGCCATTGGAAACGGAACTGCAAACTCTACTTGGAAGAAAAGAAAAAGGGGAAAGCCAGTTTGACTGTCTCTCCAGGTATTTATGTTATTGAAATTAACATGTCTCCTCCTACTTCATGGGTATTAGATACCGGTTGTGGATCTCACATTTGAGCAAATGTGCAAAGGGTTCAAAATGAGTAGATCACTGGCAAAAGGAGAAGTGGACTTGAGAGTAGTGAACGGAGCAAGAGTTGTTGCTGTAGCTACCGGGACATTTAATTTAGTTTTGCCGAGTGGCCTGATTATAGAACTGAATAATTGTCTTTATGTTCCAACTTTGGGTAGGAATATTATTTCAGTTTCTTGTTTGGATATTGAAGGGTTTGAATTAAATATTCTGAATAAGATTTTCACCATTCATAAAGATCGTATCTTCTATGGAGATGCCTCTTTGATGAATGGGCTTTATGTTCTTAACCTCGATGAATCCATTAAAAGGCCCATCTATAACATTAATACTAAGAGGTTTAAATCCAATGACTTAAATCAAACCTACTTTTGACACTGTCGTTTGGGCCATATAAATGAAAAACGCATATCAAAACTCCATGAAGATGGAATTTTGACATCATTTGACTTAGAGTCATATGAGACATGTGTTTCTTGCTTGTTAGGCAAAATGACTAAAGCCCCCTTTACTGGACAAAGCGAGAGAGCTTCTGATTTGTTGGGCCTCATACATACACAAGTGCTAGAGGAGGGTTTCAGTACTTCATCACATTCACAGATGATTTCAGTAGACATTTCTACGTCTATCTAATGAAACATAAATCAGAATCTTTTGGAAGATTCAAAGAATTTCAAAATCAAGTATAAAATCAACTTGGTAAAAGCATTAAGATACTTCGATCAGATCGAGGTGGCGAATACCTTAACCAAGAGTTTGACGAACATCTAGGGGTTGTGGAATTGTTTCGCAATTAACTTCTCATGGCACATCACAATGGAATGGTGTATCGGAACGGAGGAATCGCACCTTACTAGATATGGTTCGATCTATGATGAGTCAAACAAGTCTTCCAATTTCCTTTTGGGGCTACGCCCTAGAGACTGCTGCTTTTATATTGAATAGATTTCCTTCTAAAGTGGTTCAGAAAACTCCATATCAGATATGGACTGGGAAATGACCTAGTTTGTCATTTCTCAAAATTTGGGGATGCGAGGCGTATGTAAAACGCTTATTATCTGATAAACTCGCCCCTAAATCTGATAAGTGTTTGTTTGTGGGATATCCTAAAGAAACTAAAGGATATTACTTCTATCTTCCATCAGAGAACAAAGTGTTTGTTGCTCGTAATGGTTTATTCCTTGAAAGAGAATTTATTTCCAAAGAGGATGGTGGGAGTAAGATCTATCTTGAGGAAATTCAAGATCCCCAAACAACATCTGAACCAAATTTGGAACTTCAATCAAGCTCACGTGCTGATACTGAGCTTCGATCTTTGACACAAGGCCCAAGGATGTCACGTCGGGTACATCAACAGCTTGAGAGATATGGATTTCTCGTGACTGATGATCATCAGGTTGAACTGATTGATCAAGATGAACCCACCACCTACAAAGAGGCAATTCGTAGTTCTGAGTCAGATAAGTGGTTAGAAGCTATGAAGTCTGAGATGCAATCCATGTACGATAACCAAGTGTGGACTTTGGTTGACCCACCCGAAGGGTGTAAGGTCATTGATAACAAATGGTGTTTCAAAAAGAAAATCGACATGGATGGTAATGTACACACTTTTAAATATCGACTAGTAGTTAAAGGTTAGTTAAAGGTTATAGACAAGTTTATGGTATTGACTATGACGAAACCTTTTCTCCTGTCGTTATGATAAAGTCTATTAGGATTTTACTTGCCATAGTCGCATATTATGACTATGAGATATGGAAAATGGACGTTAAGATTGCGTTGCTTAATGGAAACCTTCTCGAGGATGTGTATATGACACAACCTGAGGGGTTGTTAATCCATCGAATCCTAGCAAAGTGTGTAAGCTTCAAAGGTCCATTTATGGATTGAAGCAAGCATCTCGAAGCTGGAATCGTCGCTTTGATGAACGTATTAAAGAATTCGGTTTCATCAAAAACGAAGACGAGCCTTGTATTTATAAGAAAGTAACTAATAATGTAGTAGTGTTCCTTGTGCTTTATGTGGATGACATCTTATTGATTGGAGATGACATCCCCACATTACAGAGCGTAATAGCTTGGTTGGGGAAGTGCTTTTCCATGAAAGACTTAGGCGAGGCTACATACATTTTGGGTATAAGAATCTATAAAGATAGATCTAACAAAATGATTGGCCAAAGCCAGAGTGGACACATTGACAAGGTACTGAAACGGTTCAGTTTGCAAGACTCCAAAAAGGGATTCTTGCCCATATCACACGGCATTAAACTCAGTAGAACTCAAGGACCTTCCACAAAGGATGACCAAGAGCGCATGAGTAAGATCCCATATGTTTCAGCCATTGGGTCTATTATGTACGCCATGATATGCACTCGCCCGGATGTCTCATTCGCTTTAAGTATGACTAGCACATATCAATCTGACCCTGGAGAGTCACATTGGACTGCAGTCAAGAGCATTCTTAAGTACTTGAGAAGGACTGAAGATATGTTCTTGGTTTACGGAGGCCAGGAAGGAAGTCTTGTTGTAAATGGTTACACAGACGCAAGCTTCCAGACCTACGTAGATGATTATAGATCGCAATCTGGTTTTGTGTTTTGTTTGAATGGAGGTGCTGTGAGTTGGAAGAGCTCAAAGCAAGAAACCGTGACCGACTCTACAACAGAAGCTGAGTATCTAGCTGCCCCTGAAGCAGCTAAAGAAGCTGTTTGGATCAGGAAGTTTGTTGATGAATTAGGTGTCGTCCTAACATTATGAACCCAGTGGACCTCTATTGTGATAGTACTGGTGCCATTTCACAAGCTAAGGAACCAAGATCTCACCAACGATCCAAACACATTCTCAGGCGTTTCCATCTGGTTAGAGAGATCATTGACAGAAGAGACGTTAGTATTTGCAAAGTTCATACAAACGACAACATTCCAGATCCATTGACCAAGCCACTCTCTCAGCCTAAACATGAGAGTCATACTAGGTCAATGGGATTGAGGATCATGTATGATTGGACCTAGGGCAAGTGGGAGATTGTTAGTAGTGCCCTAGGACCATTAGCATATGTTGTATGTTTTATATCTTTTTGAGCATTTCATATGAATAGTTAATTTTGCTTATGAACATCAAATGCGTGATTTGATAGTAAAACTCATTTGCTTATGTATTTACTATTCTAGTTGTCCCTAGTTTTATGTTATCTACTTTACAATGAAATAAAACTAGTATGATGTTTGATTGATGATTAAGTTTCACTAATCATGTGTAATGAGTACAAATCATATCATAGATGCAATGTATTGAGATATATCGTATCGGACGTGATCCGTTAGAGAAGTAATACTTCATGGTCCTTAGTCATAAGTATTACTTCCACAATACTATTTTAGAATCATTAGACCTTATGTCTCCATTGATTCTAGCACGAATGGAGCCACGTTTTGGCTCAGTCGTACGTTACTTTTAATCGAGTAATCAATACGATTGATGATCGGATGTAGTGTCCTATCATGGCTTGAATGTGAGAGGCATTGTAAGGAATTTGTCCCTCTCTTATTAGAGAGAGATATCCATGGGCCCCTCGATAGGGAAAGACTGTTTAAATGCATGGTCGTGCTCAAACGCATTTAATAAAGTGGTTATTAAATATTGTTTGATGGAACAGTTTAGCCGGAGATCGAGCATAAATACAATTAAGCTTAATAAGGTGGCGACTACCATGCCTTATGCTTAATTAAGATATCGCGAGACAAAGAGATTAAATTGTGGATTGATATTAGGTTCCGTTGTATATTCATTCACTTTGGGTAGTCACAATGTCCTGCTAGGGACCGCTTCTGATTTATGAACTCACACTACTACTAAGTGTGTTTTCATTGCCATTGTGATATGAACTTACAGGGTCACACGCATAACTGGGATTAGAGATAAGGGGAATTTTCGGTATAACTGGGATTACGTGGGAGTTATTATCCGATAAAGACTCCCACTACCAGCAGAAGTCTAGAGGACGTGGGAGTTATTGACTCCCACTGCCAAAAGAGGTGGATGGGACGTGGGAGTTGTGCTTGAAACAACCTCTCACTCCCTATATAAACTTCTCTTGGCCGAAACCAAAGTGGTTAATGCTTTTCAACCGAAATACTAAAAGACCTAGAAAATCAGATTTTCTATTCTGCCTCTCCCTTTTCTCTCTAATTCCCGAAACTCAGAAAAACGAAGAGCTAGCAATCACTATTCATTTCGTCGCGTGGATACCGGTAGAGGGACATTCCGCAAAGGGAAATCCATTGGTGGCAGCAACATATCCAAGAAACAGCAACTTCCATTCAATAATCAGATTCTTGAACCCGAAAAGTAAGTTTCTGTCCAGTTTTTTTTTCCGATTCCTATGGTATGAGCGGATCCTTCGGGGGAGGACACATGGGTGTTCAGAACGAGTTTCTGCCCATGAATCCCTTCAATTCGTACCTTCAAAAGATGGAATCTTGATAGCATCAATAGGGTTGCAAACTTGCTAAAAAAAATTAATCCCTTTGCAGATCATACGGATAAAAATAAGAATCATCATATCTTGATTTTGTTATATGTTGGAAGCCATACCTTTTATCATCATAATCAAAGTTGTCATCTTCTTGATCAAATTGTTGCCTCATCTTTACATGAATTTGTTGAAATCTTTAAAAAGATGGAGTCTTTAAGCTTCTTGATTTTCTTTAAAGTTGATCTTCTTGAACTCACGGCTGCTCCTTCCCCTTGAAATTCGAATCAATCTTGACGTTTCTTGATTTTCGATCCGGATGAACAGTACCGCGAACAGTATTTTTTTTTTGTAATCTGATGCGGAACCGTTGTACAGAATACTAAGGTTCGACTTGAATGCTCGATCTATCTCTATCTCGAACAGTTTATGGGGAATAAAAACAACCTTTCTCCCGCAAGGTTGATTATCAATGGGGGCTGAAACACCACAATAAGTATAAACCAAACTTATTGATACAGTAACTCAAAGGGATGAATGAATTCTACATAGAGAATCAAACACAAAGTAACTAAGGAATAACCTTAAAATATCATATCAAATCTCATAATAACATGGCTGAAATCCCTCTTAAATAGAGTGGAATTTCGTAACCTAATGAACTACAAATAAGAGTTTTTTTAAAGATTAGGACTCTACAACTCCAAGATAACTAAAAACACTACCAAACATCAAGGACAACATGTCTTATTATTTAGCTAGCTTATTTCGGCCAACATGGCAAATTAAACAATATAATAAAATCTGAAAATAGACTTTAATTATCAAATGACTAAAATACCCTTTCAACAATTTTCCTTCCAATTATGTATCTTTCCTTCAAATGCTATTAGATGACTTTGATCCTTGTGTCTAGCTTTATTTAAGGCTTCTTTAACTCTTGAACCTTTAGAATAGATACTTTCAACATTTGGAACAAAGGCTTTACTTTGAAGCTTGTATTTGGAATACATGAGTTAATTATGAGGTCATTTATCCAAATGACCTCTTCAAGCTTCCCGGAAAGTACCCGTATCATCCTCTCTTTCTCGAAAAGGATTCGTCCTCGAATCATCTAGATCGCGGGATGCAATAACAAGATCAATGTTTTCTTTCAACTCATCTAGATCGAGGTCGAATCCTTTTCAAGAAGGAGGGGATGATGCGGGACCATCTAGAGGGCTGCCTCATATAAGGCATCCCTTATCAAACATCGTAGGACCAATGACTAGATCAAGAACCAAGCAAGTCAATCAAAAATTATCTACATTGATCCAAGAACTAAATCACAAAGAGAAATCAAAGCTACGTTCAAGTTCAACTAATAACTCTTGAAGACATTCAATTCGGCCCAAACAAGCAAAGTGGCTAAAAAGGGCATTTTAGTCTTTTTACACATTAAAGTCTATTCTAGCCTATTCTAGACTATTCTAGACTTTAATTATATTCATCAAGTTATTCTTAGGCGTGTGTAGCCTAATTGCTTTAATAAAGGACATGTTGCCCAAGTTGATGAGAAACCGTGATGTTTCATATCAAGGTTCGGCTTTTTAGCAGATCTTTCTCTATCTCGAAATAGTTTCTATGGGAATATACTCACACAACTCCAAGCAGGCTAAGTATCAATGAAGACTGAAACACCACAACTAGAGAAACAAGCTAGTTGATACAATCACTCAAAGAATATGAAGTTCTACCAAAAATTCATAAACAAGTATCTAAGGAATAACCTTAACCAAAATATCAATATATCTAACGTAAGTATAAAGGTGACCGAAATCTCCCTTAAATAGAGTGAGATTTCGGTTACAACAAATAAAAGGAAGAGTCCTTGAAGAAGTAGGACTCTTGGAAAACAACTTTCTATCAAGTAAAACACTTAAACAAGATAATAGACAACATGTCCTATTATCTTGCATTCTAGGCGGCTAGAACAGCAAACTAATGAAGAGTCCTTGAAGTATGAGGACTCTTTAATAACTAACTAACCAACACTTGGACAACATGTCCTTTATTATAGTAACTTAGACTACACACGCCTAGAATTAAAGTAAATAACATTTCTGAAAATAATTAAAGTCTAGAATAGTCTAGAATATGCTAGACTAGACTTTAATGTAAAAAGACTAAAATGCCCTTTAAATTCGTCCCAATTCTGGACAGCTTGTTGGGCCAACTTGCACGACTATTTCGGATATCAAGAAGGCAGAATCTGATCTTGTGATCTTCATAGAAGTTGTAGATCTGTCTCTTATCTTTAATATGAAACTGGAATCAGCTTCATTGGATACCTATATCGAAATATATGATCATTATACCAAACAGTAGCAAAGCTGTCCATTCCTTGTACACTTGTGATACTTAAGAGGTTGACTTGTACAATATTCCTAGATGTAATTTGGAGTCCTCTTTGTATCTTAATACACGTTCCCTTGAGTTGGGCAGCCCCAAGGTTGGTACCGCATCACAAGTGTTTGTTAGTTAGTTATTTTTTTGTTATTTGTTTGTTATTCTAGCCGCCAAGAATGCAAGATAATAGGACATGTTGTCTATTATCTTGTTTAAGTGTTTTACTTGATATCAAGTTGTTATTCGAGAGTCCTACTTATTCAAGGACTCTTCCTTTTGATTGTTGGAACCGAAATCTCCCTCTATTAAAGAGTGATTTCGGCCACCTTTAAACTTAGACTTGATATATTGATATTTTGATTAAGGTTATTCCTTAGATAATTGTTTATGAATTTCTGGTAGAACATCATATTCTTTGAGTTACTGTATCAACTAGTTGTTTCTCTAGTTGTGGTGTTTCAGCCTTCATTGATACTTAGCGTGCTTGGAGTTGTGTTGAGTATATTCCCATAGAAACTATTTCGAGATAGAGAAAGATCTGCTTAAAAGTCGAACCTTGATATAAAACATCACGGTTTAGCATCAAGTGGTATCAGAGCAAAAGGTTGATCTCTATCTTGGTGTACCTTACGTTTTCAAAAAAAAAATTCTTGTTTTCTTGGAATAGACCGAGAAAGATAACAAAAAAATATTACTATCATACGCAAAAGCCACCCGGAAGTAAAGAAATTGGTAGCCGGGTTATCCTAGTTAGACACGGATCAAACCAAAAGCAAACTTCCTTGTCCGCTTGGACACAAAGGAATTGGCTCTTGTTCCCTCTTGTTCTTGAATTAGTCGCCATCAAACTCATCAAATCAAGGTAATATCTTCCTGGCACGGAGTTCTTGATAAAAGGCGGCCAAGAAAAGAGTAAGTCTAAAGGTAAAAGGTAAAGAAAGAAATCAAGAAAACATTTGTTTCAAGATTTTAAATTTTCAGTACTGTTTACAGCACTATTCATCCTAGATTTAAAAGCAATTTTCAAGAAAATCAAGAAACGTAAAGGTCACATCTTTTTAACGATTACTCTTATTTTTCTTTCTTAACTATTTGTGTAGGTCAAGATAGGAATTCTTTCCCATATTTTTCAGCATTTCATCAACACAACATTAGGAACCTTTAAATTCTTCTAGAGTTGGAAGTTCTTGACAAGTATTGTTGGAATATTGAGAGAATTTTTTTTCTATCTAACGATTTGTGTGATTTCTTTGCAAAGATAATGTCTTTTGATGAAGGTACTTCGCAGCAAGGTTCCATGGATGGAGACAAACTTTTTAAAGAATCAATGCAACAAACAATGAAATCTTTGATGCAATCCATCAATGAAATTAAAGATCGGTTGGAGCATCTTGAATTCAAGAACCATTCGGCTAAGGGGAAAGCCGCAGCAAAAGAGGATCAAGATGATCAAGAATCTCATGATTCCATTGAGCAACATATGAGAGACAACTTTCGGCAAAACAAGGATTTTGTGCCGAGAGTTATTCCAAGAATGGGGGACAATTTGGCCTATGATCCGAGACCAAATCTTCAAGATCAAAGGTATGATCCGAGAGCCAATCTTCAAGATCAATGGTATGATAATAATCTTGGTGCAATAAAGACCAATATCCCTTCTTTCCAAGGTACCAATGATCCTCAATTATTTTTAGATTGGACTCGAAAAGTTAACCATGTTTTTTATGTTCATAATTATTCTGAGGAGAAAAAGGTTAAATAGGCAGCCATGGAGTTTGGAGATTATGCATCAGTTTGGTGGGATAATGAGATCAATGAACGGAGAAGATCGGGGCAACGACCAATTGATTCATGGGAGGATATGAAAGCGGTCATGACACGACGGTTTGTACCTCAAAGTTATAATCGTGATTTGTACAATCAACTCCAAAGATTGAGACAAGGGACAAAGACCGTTGAAGAATACTACAAAGAAATGGACATGGCAATGATTAGATCAAGCATCCGGGAAGATAATGAGGCTATTTTGGCGCGTTTCTTGGCTGGTCTAAATGACAAAATTAGACCCAAGGTAGAACGTGCTAACCTTCATAATCTTATTGATATGGTTTATTATGCTGAACAGATTGAGCGGCAACAACAAGAGACGAGTTCAAGGACTTATTCGGCAAATTTCCAACCTTGGAAACGGACAAATCAGTCCCTAAACAATTCTATTGTTTTGCCGAACCCAAATCATGCAAAGGGAAGTTTGGGAATTGCAAAAACAGCCACGGTTCCTAGTGGGGCAGCAAGGGTACCAACTACTTCAAAATCGACCAATTTGAGGACTACAGATGATCGGGAATGTTTTAAGTGTAAAGGTAAGGGTCACTTTGCTCGAGATTGTCCAAATAAAAGCATGATGATCATGCTGGACGACGGAACGTGGGTTAGTGATGAGGAGAAATCTGGAGAGTCTATTTTGGAGGAAGAAACCGAGAATATGGAGACTTTTCCCGATGATGGTAACAATTTTCAAACTAAGTGCACAGTTCAAGGCAAGATTTGTTTACTTATTATTGATAGCGGTAGTTGCACTAACGTTTGTTCCTTTGTTATGGTTACCGCTTTAGATTTACCCTTGAAAGCACATCCGATGCCATATAAGCTTTCTTGGTTAAATGATAGCGGAAAGATTAAAGTGTATAAACAAGTGGAGATTAAATTCAGCATTGGAGACTATCAAGATTCGGTTATTTGTGATGTGGTCCCGATGACCGCAAGTCACATAATTTTGGGAAGACCTTGGCAATATGATAGGTGTGTAGATCATATTGGTGAAGGAATGTTTACATGGTTACAATGGATAAAATTAGATATACTTTACATCCTATGTCACCAATTCAAGTTTGTGAGATGCAAAAGCGATTAGCCGAGGGTAGAGAGAAAAGAAGAAAAAAGCGTGAGTTGAAAAAAACGAGCGAACCTACCCAAGAGGTAACAACCGAGGTAAAAAATGATGAAAAAGCCGTGAGTATTGTGAGAAAAATGGCATACTCATAAAGAGAGAAGAAAGAATGTTTATTTATCAATTCGGGAAAGGTATATAGGGCTTCAAGTGCAAACAAACCCCTTGTTCTATTGATATTCAGAGAAGACGAAAGGTTTACTCTAACTAACACCTTTTCTTTTGATCTTTTAACTTCTTCTCTACCTAGTCTATGTGTTGATGTTTTGCAGGAATTCGAGGATATTTTTCCTAAGTAGTTACCGAGAGGTTTACCTCCAATCCGAGGCATAGAACATCAAATCGACTTCATTCCGGGATCAAATCTTCCAAATAGGGCAGCCTATAGAGAAAATCTGGATGAGACCCGAGAAATACAAAGGGAAGTCGATTTACTCTTAGAAAAAGAGCAGGTACGTGAATCTTTAAGTCCTTGTGCTAGTCCGGTTATTTTGGTACCTAAGAAAGAAGGCACGTTTAGATTATGTACGGATTGTCGCGATATTAATAAGATAACTATTAAATATAGACATCCTATACCTCGCTTAGATGATGTGCTAGATGAGTTAAGTGGTTCTTTATTCTTTTCTAAAATTGATTTAACTCAAGGCTATCACCAAATTAGAATGAAAGAAGGTGATGAATGGAAAACTGCGTTTAAGACTAAATATGGTTTATATGAATGGATTGTTATGCCTTTTGGTCTAAGTAATGCACCTAGTACTTTCATGAGATTAATGAACTACATATTTCGACATTGTTTTGGCAAATTGTGGTAGTTTATTTTGATGATATTCTTGTTTATAGTAAAACCTTAGAAGAGCATATTCAACATCTTAAGGCTGTTTTTACTATATTAAGAGAGCAAACATTGTATGCCAAGCTTGAAAAATGCGTTTTTTGCACTAATTCTATTAACTTTCTTGGATACATTGTTAGTTTCAAGTGGAATTCAGGTTGATCCGGCCAAAATTGAGTCAATTATGAGCTGGCCGAGACCAACAACCACAACACAAGTCCGTTCATTCTATGGTTTAGCAAGCTTTTATAGGCGATTTGTTCGTGATTTTAGCTCAATTGCCGCACCATTAAATGAAGTTGTGAAGAAAGATGTATCATTTTTTTTGGGATAAGCCGCAAGAAGAGAGCTTTATTAAGCTTAAGCAATTACTAACTTCTTCCCCTATTTTATCTTTACCTCAATTTAATCTAACTTTTGAAGTTGAATGTGATGCTTCAGGTATAGGTATTGGGGCTGTTTTGCAACAACAAGGCAAACCTTTGGCATATTTTAGTGAGAAATTAAGTGGTGCTTCACTTAATTATCCTACATATGATAAAGAGTTGTACGCTATTGTTAGAGCTTTGGAAACATGGCAGCATTACTTGATTGCAAAAGAATTTGTCATCCACACGGATCATGAATCAATCAAGTATCTCAAAGGACAAAGTAAGCTAAACAAGAGACATGCAAGGTGGGTTTCCTTTATTGATAGCTTTCCTTATATAATCAAATACAAGAAAGGTAAGGAAAACATTGTTGCCGATGCTTTATCTAGAAGGTACACTTTACTTTCAATTATGCATGCTAAATTATTTGGTTTTGAACATTTAAAAGCATTGTATAAAGATGATAACGATTTTTCTGATTTATATTCAGCTTGTAATGTCTCGGCTAAAAAGGATTTTTACAAATTTGAAGATTTCTTGTTTAAAGGCAATAGATTATGTGTGCCATCTTGTTCTATGAGAGAATTAATTGTTAGAGAGGCACATAGTGGCGGCTTAATGGGACATTTTGGTGTTTTTAAAACATTAGATATTTTACAAGAACACTTTTATTGGCCTATAAAGAAAAGAGATGTGAGGAAAATTTGTGATCGTTGTTTTAAGTGCAAACAGGCAAAAAGTACTTCAAAGGCTCACGAATTTCTCATGCCTTTACCAATTCCCTCTTCACCATGGATTGATCTTTCCATGGATTTTATTCTTGGTTTACCAACATCCAAAAGAGGTAATGATAGTATAATGGTTGTTGTTGATAGATTTTCTAAAATGGCTCATTTTATCCCTTGTGGGAAAACTAATGATGCAAGCCATGTTTCGGATCTATTCTTCAAAGAAGTCATTCGATTGCATGGTATTCCAAAAACAATCGTAAGTGATAGGGACGTAAAATTTCTAAGTTACTTTTGGAAAACCTAATGGAGTAAGTTGGGGACTAAGTTACTATTTTCTACTTCAAGTAATCCCCAAACCGATGGACAAGCCTAGGTAACCAATAGAACTCTAGGGGTTTTACTTAGAGCACTCATTCAAAAGAATTTAAAACGGTGGGAAGAATGTTTACCTATTGTTGAATTTGCATATAATCGTGCTTTACATTCAACTACTAATAATTCACCTTTTGAGTTGTTTACGGTTTTAACCCCCTAACCCCTTTAGATCTAACCCCTCTTCCTATTGATAAGTACTATAATATAGAAGGTGATTCAAGGGCTGATTTTGTCCAAAGAATACATCATGAAGTTGCCGCCGAAATAAAAAAGAAGAATGAGCGTATTACAATGCAAGCCAACAAAGGCCGCAAGGCAATCACCTTTGAAGCTGGTGATTGGGTTTGGATACATTTTAGGAAGGATAGATTTCCTAAAGAAAGAAAATCTAAACTTCATCCCCGAGGCGATGGACCTTTTCAAGTCGTGGCAAAGTTTAATGACAACGCATACAAAATCAACTTGGAAGGTAAGTATGGAGTCCATTCCACTTTTAATGTTGCTGATTTATCTCCTTTCGATTTTGATTCAGATTATGTTTATCACGATGATGATTCGAGGTCGAATCCTTTTCAAGAAGGAGGGGATGACGCGGGACCATCTAGAGGGCTGCCTCATATAAGGCATCCCTTATCAAACATCATAGGACCAATGACTAGATCAAGAACCAAGCAAGTCAATCAACAATTATCTACATTGATCTGAGAACTAAAGCACAAAGAGGAATCAAAGCTACATCTAGAAGATGAAGTTCAAGTTCAACTAATAAATCTTGAAGACATTCAATTTGGCCCAAACAAGCAAAGTGGCTAAAAAGGGCATTTTAGTCTTTTTACACATTAAAGTCTGTTCTAGCCTATTCTAGAGTTTAATTATATTCAGCAAGTTATTCTTAGGTGTGTGTAGCCTAATTGCTTTAATAAAGGACATGTTGTCCAAGTGTTTGTTAGTTAGTTATTAAAGAGTCCTCATACTTCAAGGACTCTTCATTTGTTTGTTATTCTAGCCGCATAGAATGCAAGATAATAGGACATGTTGTCTATTATCTTGTTTAAGTGTTTTACTTGATATCAAGTTGTTGTTCGAGAGTCCTACTTCTTCAAGGACTCTTTTTTTTTATTGTTGGAACCGAAATCTCCCTCTATTAAAGAGTGATTTCGGCCACCTTTAAACTTAGACTTGATATATTTATATTTTGATTAAGGTTATTCCTTAGATACTTGTTTATGAATTTCCGGTAGAACTTCATATTCTTTGAGTTACTGTATCAACTAGCTTGTTTCTCTAGTTGTGTTGTTTCAGCCTTCATTGATACTTAGCCTTATTGGAGTTGTGTTGAGTATATTCCCATAGAAACTATTTCAAGATAGAGAATGATCTGCTAAAAAGCCGAACCTTGATACAAAACATCACGGTTTCGCATCAGTATATAACCTTTCCGGATCAAAGGTTTCACCTTTCTTTGATGGGGTTCCCTGCAAAGACATAATTATAATGCAAGAAAAAGACTCAAAAGAGTTAGATAGCAAAGAAAGATCCACTCTTTATTCCAACACTGCTCGTATAGAACTTCAAACTCTATATTAAAGAATGGGTTCCTAACCTGTTGCGTTGACACAAAGCTGAAAAATAAGGAAAGAAATTCTATCTTTGACCTAAACGAAAAGCTTTAGAAAGAAAAAGACGAAGAAACGAAATCCTAATCGAGAATGGAAACCGGTTCTTGTTTTTCTTGATCTTCTTGATTCGGGTGAACAGTAAACTCACTTTCTTGAATTTCCTCTTGACCTTGGCAGAATGTTATCAAGAATTGAGGCTCTAACTCTTGAAAGTATAAAACGTCTCAACAGATTTTTGCTACTGTTCGTCCGAGCCAACACAAGGAAAAAGAGGCTCAAAGGGTGACAAAATCAGCCACGGCTTCAATAGGGGCTGCGGAGACATCTTCTACAACCGGTCCATCAATTTCGAGGGAAAATTCGACTCCTAACCTTGCTATAGAATGCTTTAATTGTAGAGAAAAGGGGCATATGGTTCGAGACTGCCCAAATGAAAATATTATGAATATATTGGATGATGGAACATGGACTAGTGACGATGAATCCGAGTGGGCTGTTTTGGATGAAGAAATCGAGACCTTAGAAGAACTTCCGGAAGATGGAAATCACTTATTGGTTACAATGAATCTTGATCATTCACAACCATTGGATGATGTTCATCAACAAAGAAGCAACCTATTCCAAACTAAGTGCAACGTTAAAGACAAGCTTTGTTTATTAATTATTGATAATGGGAGTTGTACTAACCTTTGTTCTTATGATATGGTTTCCACACTTGACTTACCATGTAAGGCGCATCCTATGCCTTATAAGCTATATTGGTTGAATAATAGTGGTGAGATCAAGGTGGATAAACAAGTGGAAATTGAGTTTGAAATTAGAAGATTCAAGGATAAGGTTTTATATCATGTGGTTCCGATGACCGCAAGTCACATAATTTTAGGAAGACCATGGCAATACGATCGAAGTGCCAATCATATGGGGAGAGAGAATGTATATAAGGTTACAAAGGTTAAAATCAACTTTCCTTTAACTCCTTTGTATCCGAGTTAAGCTTGTGAGGTACATAAAAAAATGAACGAGAATAGAGAGAAAAGAATGAGAGCAAGTTGAAAAAGAAGAGTGATCCTGCCCTTGAGGTAAAAAGTAAAGAAAAAGCCGAGCCTAATGTGAGAAAAAAGGCAAGTGCTCTAAAAGTGAGAAAAAGTGCGTTTGTCTATAAATCAGAGAAAGATAGATAAGGAAATTCGAACAAAACAAGTAATGGTTTTGTTAGTTTTCAAAGGAACCAAAAGTTCCCATTTTACTAACGATTTTACTCTAACTTCTTCTTCTCTACCTAGTTTTGTTATTGATCTTTTTCAGGGGAATTTCAAGGAATAATCTCCAAGAAGTTGCCAAGCGGGCTATTTTCTAGCCTCCAAAACCGTGAAGATATATAAACCATATTCGGGTGCACATCACGAAATTCATTGGGAAGTGGGCTTAATTCTAGAAAAGAAGAAGGTAAGTAAGTATTTAAGTCCTTATGTTAATCCGGGAAATATTGTGCCAAAGCAAGAAGGGACTTTTAGATTATATACGGGATGTGTCAATATTAACAAAATAATTTTTAAGTATAGACACCCGATACCTCGCTTTCATAATATACTCGTTTATAGTAAAAACCGAGAGAATCATATTGAGCATCTTAGGGTTGTTTTTACTATTTTAAAGGCACAAACTTTGTATGCTAAGATTGGAAATTATGTTTCTTACACTAATTCTATTAACCTTCTTAGTTACATTGCCAGTTCTCCGGTATTAAAGTTGATCCGGCAAAAGTTAATGCAATCGTGGAATGCCTGGGACCAACTAGTACAATTCAAGTTTGTTCATCATATGAGATGGAAAGCTCCTTTAAACGTTTTGTTCGTGCTTTTAGCAAACTTACTTCCCCATTAGATGCAATTGAGAAGGAAGATATACCATTCTTTCGAGACAACCGCAAGAAAATCTCTTAAGGTAAGTACGGTGAACATTCTACTTTTTAAATTTCTAACTGATGCGGAATCGTGATGTTTTATATCAAGGTTCGGCATTTAGAAGATCTTTCTCTATCTCGAATTTGTTTCCAAGGGGAATATAATCAATGCAACCCCAAGAAGGCTAAGTATCAATGAAGGCTGAAACACCACAACTAGCGAAACTATCGAGTTCGTACAGTAACTCAAAGAATATGAAGTTCTACTGGAAATTCATAAACAAGTATCTAAGGAATCACCTTAACCAAAATATCAATATATCTAACGTAAGTATAAAGGTGGCCGAAATATCTCTTTAAATAGAGGGAGATTTCGGTTCCAACAATAAAAAGGAAAAGCATAAAAGAGTCCTTGAAGAAGTAGGACTCTTGGAAAACAACATGCTATCAAGTAAAACACTTAAACAAGATAATAGACAACATGTCCAATTATCTTCCATCTAGGCGGCTAGAACATAACAAACTATTGAAGAGTCCTTGAAGTATTAGGACTCTTTAATAACTAACTAACAAACACTTGGACAACATGTCCTTTATTCTAGCAATTATGTTAAACACGCCTAAATAAAGTAAATAACATTGCTGAAAATAATTAAAGTCTAGAATAGGCTAGAATAGGCTAGAATAGACTTTAATGTACAAAAAGACTAAAATGCCCTATAAATTCGTCCCAATTCTGGACAGCTTGTTGGGCCAACTTGCACAACTATTTTGTATATCAAGAATGCAGAATCTGATCTTGTGATCTCATAGATGTTGTAGATCTACCTCTTATCTTTAATATGCAACCAGAATCAGCTCCATTGGATACCTATATCGAAAGATATGATCATTATGCCAAACAGTAGCAAAGCTGTCCATTCCTTGTGCACTTATGATACTTAAGAGGTTGACTTGTACAACATTCCTAGATGTAACTTAGAGTTCTCTTTGTATCTTAATACACGTTCCCTTGAGTTGGGCAGCCCCGAGGTTGGTACCGCATCATCCCCTCCTTCTTGAAAAGGATTCGTCTTCAAATCATCCTCAAAATCAGCTTTATAATCTGAAAAATGAATAAAAGGGAGCAAGTTAGGAACATAGAATGTAGAAATTACATCGTACTTACCTTTTAACTTGATCTTATGGCGGCTGTCCCAAAAGAAGTCTTCTTTCTTCCTTGGATTCAAGGCTGCAAGCTTGCTAAGACGAGTACAAAAACTTTCCATCCCAAATGTCGATCGAGTTTTATTTGCCATAGTTGAAGTCGGCCATTCTTCAAATTTATTAACTCTTGCCGGTTCAACTTTAATACCTTGAAAACTCATCATGCAACTAAGAAGATTAATAGAATGAGTGTAATAAACATAATTATTCATCTTAGTATACAAGGTTTGTGTATGTATAATAGAAAACACAGCCCTAAGATGTGTACTCAAATGCTCTCGGTTTTGACTATTAATAAATTTATCAAAGAAAGAATTCGGATATCTATATTTAAAATTTATTTGATTAATATTTAGACTATCCGTATATATTCTAAAAATCCCTTCATGCTTTGGTACAATCTTTACCGGAGTAATATAAGGATTTAAAGACGTACTTACCTTCTTCTTTTCAAGAATTAAATCACCTTGGTTGTGAATTTGCTGATTTGTACCCGAAGATGGTTTATATCTTTCATGATTTTGAAGGCTAATAAATAACCTTTTCGGCAACTCCTTGGGAAAAGTTTCTTGAAATTTCTGAAAAATAGCATTACTAGATATAGAAAAAGATGTTAGAGAAAAAGAAAAAGTGTTAGTAACAAGGTTCTTTGCGGTTCCTTTCAAATCTAACAAAACAACAAGTTGTTTTGCTTGAATTTCCCTGTCAACCTTTCCGGATTTATTGAACAAACATTCTTTTCTCACCTTTTGAGCTATTGCCTTTTTTCTCACTTTTAGCTTGGCTTTTATATCCTTTTTCCCTCGGTTTTTACCTCTTGGGTAGGTTCGCTCCTTTTTCTCTACTCACGCTCTTTCATTCCTTTCTTTCTACCCTCGGCTAATTTCTTTTGAACCTCACAAACTTGACTTGGCGACATAGGATGTAAAGTATACCGAATATTCTCTTTTGAAGCCATGTAAACATTCCTTCGACCAATATGATCCGCACACCTATCATATTGTCAAGGTCTTCCCAGAATAATGTGACTTGCGGTCATAGCTACCACATCACATAAAACCGTATATTTAAACTGCCCAATGCGGAAATCTATCTCCACTTGTTTATCCACTTTAATCTCCCCACTATTATTTAACCATGAAAGCTTATATGGCATCGGATGTGCTTTCAAAGGTAAATCTAAAGCGTTTACCATCTCATAAGAACAAATGTTAGTGCAACTACCATTATCAATAATAACTAAACAAGTCTTATCCTTAACATTGCACTTTGTTTGAATGTAGAAGTTGCATATTTACCAAAAAGAAAATCACCATCATCAACGGGAAACTCACCATTGCCCTCGGCGGTTTCATCCCCATCACAAAAACATGTTGAATCATCATTATCTTGACCTAAATAAAGAGTTAAGAAAGAAATATAAGAGCAATCGTTAAAAAGATGTGATCTTTACGTTTCTTGATTTCTTGAAAATTAACTTTTAATTCTCGGATGAATAGTGTTATGAACAGTACCGAAAATTTTAAAAATCTTGAAAATTGATTTCTTGATTTCTTTTCTTACCTTTTTACCAAAGACTTACCCTTTTCTTGGCCTCGCTTTATCAAGAACTCCGGATTAGGAAGATTTTACCTTGATTTGAGTATGATGATGGCAGCTAATTCAAGAACAAGAGGGATCAAGAGCCAATTCCTTTATACAAAAGAAGTTTGCTTTTGGTTTGATCCGTGTCTAAATAGGATAAACTGGTTGCCAATTTCTTTACTTCCGGGTGGCTTTTGCTTATGGTAGTAATAATTTTATTGTTATCTTTCTCGTTCTATTCCAAGCAAACGAGAATTTTTTTTTTTTGAAACGTAAGGTACACCAAGATAGAGATCAACCTTTTGCTCTGATACCACTTGATGCGGAACCGTGATGTTTTATATCAAGGTTCGGCTTTTAGCAGATCTTTCTCTATCTCGAATTAGTTTCCAAGGGGAATATACTCAACGCAACTCCAAGAAGGCTAAGTATCAATGAAGGCTGAAACACCACAAGAAGAACTATCTAGTTGATACAGTAACTCAAAGAATACGAAGTTCTATCGGAAATTGATAAAAAAGTATCTAAGGAATAACCTAAACCAAAATATCAATATATCTAACGTAAGTATAAAGGTGGCCGAAATATCTCTTAAATAGAGGGAGATTTCGGCTCCAACAATAAAAAGGAAAAGCATAAAAGAGTCCTTGAAGAAGTGGACTCTTGCAAAACAACATGCTATCAAGTAAAACACTTAAACAAGATAATAGACAACATGTCCAATTATCTTGCATCTAGGCGGCTAGAACATAACAAACTATTGAAGAGTCCTTGAAGTATTAGGACTCTTTAATAACTAACTATAAAACACTTGGACAACATGTCCTTTATTCTAGCAATTATGTTAAACACGCCTAAATAAAGTAAATAACATTGCTGAAAATAATTAAAGTCTAGAATAGTCTAGAATAGACTTTAATGTACAAAAAGACTAAAATGCCCTTTAAATTCGTCCCAATTCTGGACAGCTTGTTGGGCCAACTTGCACGACTATTTTGTATATCAAGAAGGCAGAATCTGATCTTGTGATCTCATAGATGTTGTAGATCTGCCTCTTATCTTTAATATGCAACCGGAATCAGCTCCATTGGATACCTATATCGCAAGATATGATCATTATGCCAAACAGTAGCAAAGCTATCCATTCCTTGTGCACTATGATACTTAAGAGGTTGACTTGTACAACATTCCTAGATGTAACTTAGAGTCCTCTTTGTATCTTAATACACGTTCCCTTGAGTTGGGCAGCCCCGAGGTTGGTACCGCACCATCCCCTCCTTCTTGAAAAGGATTCGTCTTCAAATCATCCTCAAAATCAGCTTAATAATCTGAAAAATGAATAAAAGGGAGCAAGTAAGGAATATAGATTGTAGAAATTACATCGTACTTACCTTTTCACTTGATCTTATGGCGGCTGTCCCAAAAGAAGTCTTCTTTCTTCCTTGGATTCAAGGCTGCAAGCTTGCTAAGACGAGTACAAAAACTTTCCATCCCAAATGTCGATCGAGTTTTATTTGCCATGGTTGAAGTCGGCCATTCTTCAAATTTATTAACTCTTGCCGGTTCAACTTTAATACCTTGAAAACTCATCATGCAACTAAGAAGATTAATAGAATGAGTGTAATAAACATAATTATTCATCTTAGTATACAAGGTTTGTGTATGTATAATAGAAAACACAGCCCTAAGATGTGTACTCAAATGCTCTCGGTTTTGACTATTAATAAATTTATCAAAGAAAGAATTCGGATATCTATATTTAAAATTTATTTGATTAATATTTAGACTATCCGTATATACTCAAAAAATCCCTTCATGCTTTGGTACAATCTTTACCGGAGTAATATAAGGATTTAAAGACGTACTTACCTTCGTCTTTTCAAGAATTAAATCACCTTGGTTGTGAATTTGCTGATTTGTACCCGACGATGGTTTATATCATTCATGATTTTGAAGGCTAATAAATAACCTTTTCGGCAACTCCTTGGGAAAAGTTTCTTGAAATTTCTGAAAAATAGCATTACTAGATATAGAAAATGATGTTAGATAAAAAGAAAAAGTGTTAGTAACAAGGTTCTTTGCGGTTCCTTTCAAATCTAACAAAACAACAAGTTGTTTTACCTTTCCGGATTTAATGAACAAACATTCTTTTCTCACCTTTTGAGCTATTGCCTTTTTTCTCACTTTTAGCTCGGCTTTTGTATCCTTTTTCCCTCGGTTTTTACCTCTTGGGTAGGTTCGCTCGTTTTTTTCAACTCACGCTCTTTCATTCTTTTCTCTCTACCCTCGGCTAATTTCTTTTGAACCTCACAAACTTGACTTGGAGACATAGGATGTAAAGTATACCGAATATTCTCTTTTGAAGCCATGTAAACATTCCTTCGACCAATATGATCCGCACACCAATCACATTGCCAAGGTCTTCCCAGAATAATGTGACTTGCGGTCATAGGTACCACATCACATAAAACCGTATCTTTAAACTGCTGAATGCGGAAATCTATCTCCACTTGTTTATCCACTTTAATCTCCCCCCTATTATTTAACCATGAAAGCTTATATGGCATCGGATGTGCTTTCAAAGGTAAATCTAAAGCGTTTACCATCTCATAAGAACAAATGTTAGTGCAACTACCATTATCAATAATAACTAAACAAGTCTTATCCTTAACATTGCACTTTGTTTGAAAAAGATTACTTCGTTCTTGATGCAAATCATCTAGAGGTTGAGAATGTAGAAGTTGCATATTTCCCAAAAGAAAATCACCATCATCAACGGGAAACTCACCATTGGTCTCGGCTTCAATTTCCAAAAGTGACTCCTCGGTTTCCTCCTCATCACAAAAACGTGTTGAATCATCATTATCTTGACCTAAACAAAGAGTTAAGAAAGAAATATAAGAGCAATTGTTAAAAAGATGTGATCTTTACGTTTCTTGATTTCTTGAAAATTAACTTTTAATTCTCGGATGAATAGTATTATGAACAGTATCGAAAATTTTAAAAATCTTGAAAATTGATTTCTTGATTTCTTTTCTTACCTTTTTACCCAAGACTTACCCTTTTCTTGGCCTCGCTTTATCAAGAACTCCGGATTAGGAAGATTTCACCCTGAGAGTATGATGATGGCAGCTAATTCAAGAACAAGAGGGATCAAGAGCCAATTCCTTTATACAAAAGAAGTTTGCTTTTGGTTTGATCCTTGTGTAAATAGGATAAACCGGTTGCCAATTTCTTTACTTCCGGGTGGCTTTTGCGTATGGCAGTAATAATTTTTTTGTTATCTTTCTCGTTCTATTCCAAGCAAACGATAATTTTTTTTTTTGAAACGTAAGGTACACCAAGATAGAGATCAACCTTTTGCTCTGATACCACTTGATGCGGAACCGTGATGTTTTATATCAAGGTTCGTCTTTTAGAAGATCTTTCTCTATCTCGAATTAGTTTCCAAGGGGAATATACTCAACGCAACTCCAAGAAGGCTAAGTATCAATGAAGGCTGAAACACCAAAACTAGCAAAACTATCTAGTTGATACAGTAACTCAAAGAATATGAAGTTCTACCGGAAATTCATAAACAAGTATCTAAGGAATAACTTTAACCAAAATATCAATATATCTAACTAAGTATAAAGGTGGCCGAAATCACTCTTAAATAGAGGGAGATTTCGGTTCCAACAATAAAATGGAAAAGCATAAAAGAGTCCATGAAGAACATGGACTCTTTGAAAACAACTTGCTACAAGTAAAACACTTAAACAAGATAATAGACAACATGTCCAATTATCTTGCATCTAGGCGGCTAGAACATACAAACTATTGAAGAGTCCTTGAAGTATTAGTACTCTTTAATAACTAACTAACAAACACTTGGACAACATGTCCTTTATTCTAGCAATTATGTTAAACACGCTTAAATAAAGTAAATAACATTGCTGAAAATAATTAAAGCCTAGAATAGTCTAGAATAGGCTAGAATAGACTTTAATGTACAAAAAGACTAAAATGCCCTTTAAATTCGTCCCAATTCTGGTCAGCTTGTTGGGC
Organism: Vinca minor; assembly: GCA_026122235.1. Classification (NCBI taxonomy): domain Eukaryota; kingdom Viridiplantae; phylum Streptophyta; class Magnoliopsida; order Gentianales; family Apocynaceae; genus Vinca; species Vinca minor. The sequence goes on along the minus strand of JAOCZM010000285.1, from coordinate 2,613,811 downwards.
CAACTTGCACGACTGTTTCGGATATCAAGAAGGCAAAATCTGATCTTGTGATCTCATTGATGTTGTAGATCTGCCTCTTATCTTTAATATGCAACCGGAATCAGCTCCATTGCAAACCTATATCGAAAGATATGATCATTATGCCAAACAAAATAGCAAAGTTGTCCATTCCTTGTGCACTTATGATACTTAAGAAGTTGACTTGTACAACATTCCTAGATGTAACTTAGAGTCCTCTTTGTATCTTAATACACGTTCCCTTGAGCTGGGCATCCCCGAGGTTGGTACCGCATCACTAACTTACCCCCTTTTGATAATTTTTCGGATTATATGGTTGATCATGATGATGATTCAAGAACGAATCCTTTTCAAAGGGGAGGGGATGATTCAGGACCATCCTCGGGAATGCCCTATTCAAAGGAGTCCTTCACAAGCTTACACAAACTAATGTTGCGGCTTAGAACAAGGGACGTGAATCAAATAACTACATCATTAATCCGAGTTCTAATACACAAAGAGGAAGCTAAGTTACATCTAGGAATGTTGTACAAGTCAACCTCTTAAGTTTAACAAGTGTACAATTTGTCCCTATCAAGCACAGTGGCTTAGAAGGGCATTTTAGTAATCTTACAAGATGATGAGGGACTGGACAGCTTTACGACAATTTGGTAGAATGGTCATAACTTTCTATCCATTTATCCAATGGAGCTGATTCGAGTTTCATATTAAATATAAGAGGCAGATCTACAACTTTCATGAGATCACGAAATCAGATTCTGCCTTCGTGATATCCGAAATCGTCGTGCAAGTTGGCCCAATAAGCTGTCCAGAATTGGGGGACGAATTTACAAGATGATGTGTTTAAATAATGGTTAAGTAGTTAGTTATCTAGTAGTTGTAGAGTCATGATCCGTCAAGGACTCTTTAGTGGTAGCTAGGTACTAGGACATGTTGTCCATTATCTTAGATAGTGTTTTACTTAATAGCAAGTTTGTTTGTTCAAGAGTCCTACTTTTTCAAGGACAATTCCTTTCTAGGATAGTAGCCGAAATCATCTCTATTTAAAGGGGATTTCGCCACCATTGTAAAGACGTTAGATATATTGATATTTTGGTAAGATTTCTTTGTACCTTTATGTTCTTCATCAGGTGGTATCAGAGCAAAAATTTTCTTGGTGTACCTTTTATTGCTTTTCATAATATTTTCTTGTTTGCTAAAATTGACAAAAAAAAAAAATTATTACGAAAAAGCCGACGGTGTAAAGAAATTGGCAGCCGTGTTTATAAATTGAATAGAAAACTATAAAGGCAAAAGCAAACTTCTTGCAAACGAAATAGGAGCCTCGTCCAAGAATTGGCAAACGTTCCCCCTTTTATTTTTGAGCTGTGTTCTATAATCAAAATACATCAAGAACTGAAAGCGTAGGAGCCTCACTCTTGATAATTTCGGCCAAGAAGAAGGTAAAATTCAAAGAAAGTCAAGAACTTCAAGAAACAAGAAGATCAAGAAAGTAAAGATTGGATTTTCATTCTTGATTAGGTTTTCGGCTTTAATTTTTTCTCAAGATTCATCTTCTTTCTATCTTTAAGCTTTTCGTTTAGATCAAAGATAGGATTTCTTTCCTTTATTTTTCAGCTTTGTATCAACGCAACACGTTAGGAACCTTTTCATTCATCTAGAGTTTGAAGTTCTTTTACACGAGTAGTGTTGGAATAAATAGTGAATTTTTCTTTGATATCTAACAGTTTGTGAGTTTTCTTGAAAGTATAAAACGTCTCAACAGATTTTTGCTACTGTTCATCCCAGCCAACACAAGGAAAAAGAGGCTCAAAGGGTGACAAAATCAGCCAGGGCTTCAATAGGGGCTGCCGAGACATCTTCTACAACCGGTCCATCAATTTCGAGGGAAAATTCGACTCGTTACGTTGCTATAGAATGCTTTAATTGTAGAGAAAAGGGGCATATGGTTCGAGACTGCCCAAATGAAAATATTATGAATATATTGGATGATGGAACATGGACTAGTGACAATGAATCCGAGTGGGCTGTTATGGATGAAGAAATGGAGACCTTAGAAGAACTTCCGTAAGATGGAAATCAGTTATTGGTTACAATGAATCTTGATCATTCACAACCATTGGAACCTGGCAATACGATCGAAGTGCCAATCATATAGGAAGAGAGAATGTATATAAGGTTACAAAGGATAAAATCAACTTTACTTTAACTCCTTTGTCTCCGAGTTAAGCTTGTGAGGTACATAAAAAAAATGAACGAGAATAGAGATAAAAGAATAAGAGTGACTTAAAAAAAAAGAGTGATCCTACCCTTGAGGTAAAAAGTAAAGAAAAAGCCAAGCCTAATGTGAGACAAAAGGCAAGTGCTCTAAAAGTGAGAAAAGTCTGTTTGTCTATAAATCAGAGAAAGGTAGATAGGGAAATTCGAACAAAACAAGTAATTATTTTGTTAGTATTCAAAGTGATGCGGAACCGTTGTACGAATACGAAGGTTCGGCTTGAATGCCCGATCTTTCTCTATCTCGAACAGCTTATGGGGGAATATAAACAACCTTTCTCCCGCAAGGTTGAATATCAATGGAGGCTGAAACACCACAATAAGTATAAACCAAACTTATTGATACTGTAACTCAAACATGAATGAATTCTACCCAGAGAATCAAACACAAAGTAACTAAGGAATAACCTTAAATCAAAATATCAATATATCAAGTCTAAGTAATAACATGGCTGAAATCCCTCTTAAATAGAGTGGAATTTCGTCCAAAAATAACCCACAAATAAGAGTCCTTTAAGGATTAGGACTCTACAACTCCTAGATAACTAAAAACACTACCTAACATCAAGGACAACGTGTCCTATTATTTAGCTATCTTATTTTGGCCAACACGGCTATTTAAACAATATAATAAATCTGAAATATAATTAAAGTCTAGAATAGACTTTAATTATCAAATGACTAAAATACCCCTTTCAACCGTTTTCCTTCCAATTATGTATCTTTCCTTCAAATGCTATTAGATGGCTTTGATCCTTGTGTCTAGCTTTATTTGAAGGCTTCTTTAACTCTTGAACCTTTATAATAGATACTTTCAACACTTGGAACAAAGGCTTTACTTGGAAGCTCGTATTTGGAATGTTGATGAGGTCATTTATCCAAATGACCTCTTTAAGCTTCATATATGATCCCATATCACAAAGGAACCAAAAGTTCCCATTTTACTAACGATTTTAATCTAACTTCTTCTTCTCGGCCTAGTTTTGTTATTGATCTTTTCCAGAATTTCAAGGAATAATCCCCACGGAGTTGTCGAGGGGGCTGTTTTCAAGCCTCCAAAACCGTGAGAGATATAAACCATATTCGGGTGCACATCACGAAATTCATAGGGAAGTTGGCTTAATTCTAGAAAAGAAGAAAGTTAGTAAGTCTTTAAGTCCTTATGTTAATCAGGGAAATATTGTACCAAAGCAAGAAGGGACTTTTAGATTATATACGGGATGTCTCAATATTAATAAAATAACTTTTAAGTATAGACAACAGATACCTCGCTTTCATAATATACTTGTTTATAGTAAAAACCGAGAGAATCATATTGAACATCTTAGGTCTGTTTTTACTATTTTAAAGGCACAAACTTTGTTTGCTAAGATTGGAAATTATGTTTCTTAGACTAATTCTAATAACCTTCTTAGTTACATTGTGAGTTCTCCAGGTTTTAAAGTTGATTCGGCAAAAGTTAATGCAATTGTGGATTGGTCGGGACCAACTAGTACAATTCAAGTTTGTTCATAATATGAGATGGAAAGCTCTTTTAAACGTTTTGTTCGTGCTTTTAGCAAGCTTATTGTCCCATTAGATGCAATTGGGAAGGAAGTATACCATTCTTTTGGAACAACCACAAGAATATCTTTTTAGGTAAGTACAGTGAACATTCTACTTTCTATATTTCTAACTTGCCCCCTTTCGATAATTTTTCAGATTATATGGCTGATCATGATGATGATTCGAGGATGAATCATTTTCAAAGGGGAGGGGATGATACCGGACCAACCTCGGGACTGTCCTATTCAAAGGAGTCCTTCACGAGCTTACAAGAACCAATGATTCAGCTTAGAACAAGGGACGTTAATCAAATAACTACATCATTAATCCGAGTTCTAAGATACAAAGAGTATGCTAAGTTACATCTAGGAATGTTGTACAAGTCAATCTCTTAAGTTTATCAAGTGTACAATTCGGCCCTATCAAGCAAAGTGGCTAAGAAGGACATTTTAGTAATCTTACAAGATGATGAGGGATTGGACAGCTTTACTACAGTTTGGTAGAATGGTCATAACTTTCCATCCATTTATCCAATGGAGCTGATTCATGTTTCATATTAAAGATAAGAGGCAGATCTACAACTTTCATGAGATCACAAGATAAGATTCTTCCTTCTTGATATCCGAAATTGTCGTGCAAGTTGGCCCAATATGCTGTCCAGAATTGGGACGAATTTAAAGGGCATTTTATTCTTTTGTCCAATTAAAGTCTATTCTAGACTTTAATTATTTTCAGCTTTATTTATCTATTATTTAGGTGTGTATGGAAAGCATTATCTCTTAGTGTTGCTATAATAAAGGACATGTTGTCCATGTGTTTAGATAATGGTTAAGTAGTTAGTTATCAAGTAGGTGTAGAGTCATGATCCGTCAATGACTCTTCATGTGAACAGTGTTAGTAGTGCCCTAGGACCATTAGCACATGTTGTGCGTTTTATTATCTTTTGAGCATGTAATTGAATAGTTAATTTTGCTTTTGATTATCAAATGTGTGATTTGATAGTAAAACTCATTAGCGTATGTAATTACTATTCCAGAAGTCCCTAGTTTTATGTAATGCTTAATTATTATGAAATAAAACTAGTATGATTGTTGATTGATGATCTTGTTTTACTGATCATGTGTAATGGATACAAATCACATCATAGATGCAATATATAGAGATACATTGTATTGGGACGTGATCACGTCGAGAAGTAATACTTCATGGTCTTAAGTCATAAGTATTACTTCCTCAATACTATTTTAGAATCCTTAGACCTTATGTCTTCATTGATTCTAGTATGAATGGAGCCACGTTTTGACTCAGTCGGACGTTACTTGTAACAGAGTAATCAATACGACTGATGATCGGATGTAGTGTCCTATCATAGCTTGAATGTGAGAGACATTGCAAGGAATTTGTCCCTCTCTATTATTAGAGAGAGATATCCATGGGCCCCTCGATAGGGAAAGACCGTTTAAATGCATGGCCGTGCTCAAATGTATTTGATAAAGTGGTTATCAAATGATATTTGTCGAAACAGTCTACCTAGAGATCGAGCATAAATACAATTAAGCTTAATAAGGGTGACGACCACCATGCCTTATGTTTAATTAGGATATCGCGAGACAAAGGGATTAAATAGTGGATTGATATTAGGTTCCGTTGTATATTCATTCACTTTGTGTAGTCACAATGTCCTGCTAGGGACCGCTTGTGATTTATGAACTCACACTACTACTAAGTGTGTTTTCATTGCCATTGTGAGATGAACCTACAGGGTCACACGCATAGACGAGCTAACGAGCTTCATGTTCAGATTCAATGAATCTAGAATGTGTCTAGGTTCATTGTATTTGACATTCACTTTTCTGTGAATAATAAAGTGTTATTATTCGAATTAGAGATAAGGGGCATTTTCGGTATAGCTGGAATTACGTGGGAGTTATTATCCGATAAAGACTCCCATTATAAGTAGAAGTCTAGGGGGCGTGGGAGTTGAGGACTCCCACTGCCGAGAGGAGTTGAGGATGTGAGAGTTAGTTGTGGAAGTGTTATTATTCGAATTAGAGATAAGGGGCATTTTCGGTATAGCTGGAATTACGTGGGAGTTATTATCCGATAAAGACTCCCATTACAAGCAGAAGTCTAGGGGGCGTGGGAGTTGAGGACTCCCACTGCCGAGCAGAGTTGAGGATGTGAGAGTTAGTTGTGGGAACAAACTCTCATACCTTATATAATTCTCTCTTGGCCGAAACCCTAGCCTATGTATTTTCCAGCCGAAAAATCACCAACTCTCTGAAATTGGATTTCAGTTTTTGGTCTCCCTTTTCTCTCATAATTCCGAAACTCAGAAAGACGAAGAGCTAGCAATCGCTGCCCGTTTCGTCGCGTGGATACCGGTAGAGGGACATTCCGCAAAGGGAATTCCGTTGGTGGCAGCAAAGAATCCAAGAAACGTCATCCTCCATTCAAGAAGTAGCTTCTTGAATCCAAGAAAGTAAGTTCTTTATTGTTGTTTTTCGAATTGTTTCATATGAGCGGATCCTTCAGGGGAGGATCCATGGGTGTTTGGAACGAGTTTCCGCCCATCAATCCCTTCAAACAGCCATGATTTTTTAGTGGTAGCTAGATAATAGGACATGTTGTCCATATCTTAGATAGTGTTTTACTTGGTAGCAAGTTTGTTGTTTAAGAGTCCTACTTCTTCAAGGACTCTTCCTTTCTAGGCTAGTAGCCGAAATCATCTCTATTTAAAGGGGATTTCGGCCACCATTGTAAGGACGTTAGATATATTGATATTTTGGTAAGGTTATTCCTTAGCTCCTCGTGTCTGAACTTCTTTTAAGAATTCATTCATTCTTTGAGTTACTATATCAGTAAGATTTAGTTTCTCTTGTTGTGGTGTTTCAGCCTCCATCGATAATTACCCTTCCTTAGCATTGCATTGATTATATTCCCCTAGAAACTAGTTCGAGATTTAGAGAAAGATCGGGCACAATTAAAAGTCGAACCTTTTGGTACTTTGTACCTTTTGGTTCTTCATCAACATGGCTAGGCCTTTCACTTGTTGGAAATTAGTTTTTCCCTTTTGTTATGTAAGCACTTTAAGTATAATGTATTTCCTTTAAGTTATTATAATATGAACAAGGTTATCATTTAAGTATTTGGGTTTGGTATCTCATTGGTAGATGAGGTACTGCAAGGCCATCACCCGGTCACGGTGTGTGACATAAGTGGTATCAAAGCAGGTTGAACCTTATGCTTTAACATCTGGTTAGAACTAAGTATGGAATGAACATATGAAGGACATGTATATAATCTAAGAGGTGATCCTTGGGTAGAGACTTTGGAATAAGACATATGTGTTTATTTACCACTTTATATGTCATTATCGATATGCTATGCCATGTTTATGTCATATGATATGCTAATTGATTATGTAAAAGATCTTCTTATTAAATTTTCTTCTTTTATTTCGTTGGGTGTTACTTAGGGTAAGATGGACCGCAATCAAGACAATAAGGATTAGTATGATATGTTGTTTACTGCATTCTCACGCCAAGGCCCAAGAGGAGGTCGTAGACAGTTTGTGGGGTCCTTTGGTCAGCAACAAACACATTTTCCTCCTCGCCAAGGACCAACTGCTGAAACAGAGACTGAGCCTGGGTATACAACATCGTCATCGCCACAACCACCACCGGTAAACATAGGGGTACCTATCGAGCTGACATCCACCTTGGCTATGTTAGCTCAAGTTCTACAACACTAACATCAACAGAATCAGAATACCAGATCCGGGTACTTACTTTGGACGAATGAAGAAGATGAGGATGGCATCATTTGATGGGAACATGGGGTCGGATATGGCCGAGACTTGGTTGGAAGAGATAAGAACATCACTTCACTATCATGCGAGTACTTGAGGATACTAAGACCGCTGTGATCATAGCATTCCTAACCGCTGAAGCCGCCAAATGGTGGAAAGGCGTCGCCCCTATCTATGAACTAGGGGGACGACCTATCACTTGAGTTTAGCTCAAGAAGGTGTTTCTGGAAAAAAAACTTTCTGAAAACCTACAAGTTGGAACGCCAGAACCAGTTATTTGAGTTGAAGCAAACCGAAGTGATGTCGATTTTGGAGTATGAGGGCTAGTTCAATGACATTGGTAAGTATTCAACATCGTTCATTGAGGATCCTAGTATGAGGACCCAGGTATTTGTGAGGAGTTTATTGTCCCGTATTCGATGAAGGATCTCAGGTAACCGTTCTACCACCTACATGGACGTTTATCAGAGGAGCCTAGACATCAAGGTTGGATTTTTGAGGACTGATTTAAAGAGAATGGGTAAGGGGTCATTTTTCACAATGGTACAAGGGCAGAGTTCACGCCCTAACACTTTTACACATATGGCTTCCCATAAGAGGTTTGTTCCCACCTCGGGACAGACCAACACTTTCAAGCCAGAGGTGAGAATCGGTGCCAACTTAGCCAGGATTGGTGAACCGGTAATGACACCAATTCCATATCAGGCTCTACTATCAGTTGCTATCACAGTTTGTGCTACATGTGGGTGGAGGAATCTAGGAGAATTCTGTTGGAAGATTGGGTTGTTTTAGGTGTGACAAGGTTGGGCATCATATTGGGTAGTGTACAACATTGGATCGGGGTTATGTTCAGCCTACATCAGCACCACGAGTTGGGAATACCAGGTCGGGTCCTAATGCACGAGTTTTTACTCTTACTCAGCAGGAGGCGGGGAATGCTTCAGATGTGGTGACATATACGCTCATCATCAACTCCGTACCTGCTTATGTGCTCTTTGATTGTGGAGCTACCCACTCTTTCTGCCCCGTAGATTCGCTAAGGTTCTTAAGACTCCCCATCTTTGGTCTTTGAATGCCCATATAATTATGGTATTGATGAAGAACCGAGGTACAAAGTACCAAGAGTTCGACTTTGAGTTTGTGAAAGGATATTTCTCTATTCTTGAACTAGTTTCTAGGGGAATATTCTCAACGCAATACTAAAGGAATGCTAAGAATCGATGGAGGCTGAAACACCACAACAAGTGAAACTAATACTTGTTGATACAATAACTCAAGAATGAATGAATTCTATAAAGAAGTTCAAACACAAGTAGCTAAGGAATAACCTTACCAAAATATCAATATATCTAACGTAATTATAAAGTTGGCCGAACCCTCTCTTAAATAGCGTGATTTCAATTACAATGGATAATAACAAGAAGAGTCCTTGAAGAAGTAGGACTCTTGAACAACAACTTGTTATCAAGTTAACCACTAAACAAGATAATGGACAACATGTCCTATTATCTTGGACGAGAATTAATCTTTTTATTTCACGTTTAATTATTAATTAGATTTCAGCTATTATTATTATTATTATTAATAAGTGTTGTAGGCACATAATATTAGTGGTTGCTAGATAATAGGACATGTTATCCATTATCTTAGATAGTGTTTCTTTTATAGTTAGTTTGTTATGCTACAGATTGAAGAGCTCTAATCCAATTAGGACTCTTCCTTTGTAAGGCTAAGATAGCCGAATTCCACCTCCATATAAAGGGGAATTCGGCCAACATATTAATCAGATTAGTTGTTTTAATACAAGATATTTTTGGAACATGATGTGAGGTTTCTACCTTGACATTCCTTCTTGAGTTACTGTATCAATAAGTTTAGTTTACGCTTATTGTGGTGTTTCAGCCTCCATTGATAATCAACCTTCTTGGAGTCGCGTTGATTATATTCCCCCGTTAAACTGATTTCGAGAAAGAGAAAGATCTTAAACCTTTTCGTTGTCGAATTTTTGGTACGTTGTACCTCGGATCCGCATCACGGCTTAGGATAAGGAACGTGAATCAACTTATTACATCATTGATCTGAGTTCTAAAGTACAAAGAGGACGCTAAGTTACATCTAGGAATGTTGTACAAGTCAACCTCTTCAGTTTATCAAGTGTACAATTCGGCCCTATCAAGCAAAGTGGCTAAGAAGGGCATTTAAGTAATCTTACAGGAATGGACAGCATTGCGACAGTTTGGTATAATGATCATAACTTTCGATCTAGGTATCCAATGGAGCTGATTCAAGTTTCATATTAAAGATAAGAGACAGATATACAACTTTTATGAGATCACAAGATCAGATTCTGCTAGTTTAGCGTCTGAAATCGCCGTGCAAGTTGGTCCAACAAGCTGTCCAGAATTGGGACAAATTTAAAGGGCATTTTAGTCTTTTGTACATTAAAGTCAATTCCAGACTTTAATTATTTTCAGCTTTATTATTTACTATTTTTAGCCATGTTGGCAAGTGGAATAAGTGCTAACTAAATAATAGGACATGTTGTCCATTATCTTAGATAGTGTTTTAGTTGTTAGCTAGTTGGTCCTTGAAGAGCCCTAATTCTAGTAGGACTCTTATTTGTGGGTCATTAGGCAACGAAATTCCACTCTATTTAAGAGGAATTTCATCCATGTTATTAATTACGTTAGACATATTTTATAGTCGTTCATTCTATGGGTTGGCAAGCTTCCCGGGGCGCTGCCCCGACACTCCCGCATGAGGGACAACATCTCGCCCCTCGCCCACCCCCGCTAACTGGCTAGCGGGACCGCCGTTTGCGTCGCCCCGATTCGTCGTTCCCCTGAATTAAGACTTTGTGTATGTACTCGTAGTTAATATTCATTGTGCTTTATGTGATTTTAGCATGGTGAATAGCATGGCCTACTATACCCCTTGTTTTACATATTTTGGTTGTAATTTTATAATACGGCCTGCGAGCTGTTTTTAATATTGTAAAATTGTAATCGCTTTCTTATATTAGCTTTACTGCTTTACATTGAAGGCTGGGTATGCCCATGTAAATATGTAACAAGGCTTGAGGCTGCTGGATCGAAGACTTTATCCATGAGATGGATACTGACTTAGATTGACCCTTGGCTCCCACAAGGCTTGTGGGAATCATCATAGGATTAGGCCATGCTATATCACGTTTAATTTTTTACGCTTTATATATTGCATGAGATGCTTGTATAATTGTATTACATGTTTTACTGTCTTAATCAAACCGAACGTTTTAACTAAGTCTTAAAATGCCTACCATACTCTAAGCACTCATTGAGCTTGGATCATCATTTTGCCTGCTTGCCAAAGCAACAGACAAGTGGTTATCTAAGCAAAGAGAGATGGGAAAATAGTGATTTCCATAAGCTTAGACATGGTTCAACTTAGCTAGGCCATCAAAATAGTTTTGGGCCTAGGGCATAAAATGGGAAAAAGTCGGGACATATAGATGTCATTCCCATTAGATGATTTTACTTTAATTATGGGTGTTAAGCCAAAGCTTTCCTATAACTATTGTAAAATGTTTTTCCCCACTATTATCAAGTGTTGAAATTTTGGTAAATGTTTTTGCTCAAAACTAATAACTTTGCAAATAATTTAATGTAGATAATGGCAACCAACACATCACACAAATCATTGTGATCTGTCCTTGAGAAGGAAAAACTAAGCGGGACCAATTTCCTTGATTGAGCCCGCAACTTAAAGATTGTCCTTAAGCAGGAAAGAAAGCTGTACGTTCTTGATACGGACATTCCTGAACAGCCTGCAAATAACGCCCCTAGAGCTGAAAGAGATACTTGGAAGAAGCATTTCGATTTGACCAACTTGAGAAACTTGGGGCTCCCGTAGGTCATGACATGGCCACAGATATGATCTTGGGCTCACTCCCACCGAAGTATGACCAATTCGTTATGAACTTCAACATGCATGCCATGGAGAAGACTATACATGAAATACACGGGATGCTCAAGCAGACTGAATTGAACATTAAGAAGACCCCTGAAGTCTTAATGGTTCAAAAAGGGAATTGCAAGAAGAAAGGAAAGGGAAAGCCCATGGCCAAGAGAGGCAAAGGCAAAGGCAATGACAAGCCCAAGCCCCAGCCCAAAGCCAAGGCACCAAAGGAGGGAGTTTGCTTCCATTGCAATGAACCAGGTCATTGGAAACGGAACTGCAAGCTCTATTTGGAAGAGAAGAAAAAGGGAAATGCCAGTTTGACTGTCTCTCCAGGTATTTATGTTATTGAAATTAACATGTCTGCTCCTACTTCATGGGTATTAGATACCGGTTGTGGATCTCACATTTGTGAAAATGTGCAGGGGTTCAAAAGGAGTAGATCTCTGGCAAAAGGAGAAGTGGACATGAGAGTAGCGAACGGAGCAAGAGTTGTTGTTGTAGCTACCAGGACATTTAATTTAGTTTTGCCAAGTGGCCTTATTATAGAACTGAATAATTGTCTTTATGTTCCCACTTTGAGTAGGAATATTATTTCAGTTTCTTGTTTGGATATTTATGGTTTTGAAATTAATATTATGAATAAAATTTGCACCGTTCATAAAGATCGTATCTTCTATGGAGATGCCTCTTTGATGAATGGGCTTTATGTTCTTAACCTCAATGATTCCATTAAAAGGACCATCCATAACATTAATACCAAGAGGTTTAAATCAAATGACTTAAACCAGACCTACTTTTGGCACTGTCGTTTGGGCCACATAAATGAGAAACGCATATCAAAGCTCCATTCAGATGGAATTTTGACATCATTTGACTTAGAGTCTTATGAGACTTGTGATTCTTGCTTGTTAGGCAAAATGACTAGAGCTTCCGATTTATTTGGCCTCATACATACAGATGTTTGTGGACCAATAAACACTAGTGCTAGAGGAGGGTTTCAGTACTTCATCACATTCACAGATGATTTCAGTAGATATGGCTACGTCTATCTAATGAAACATAAATCAGAATCTTTGGGAAGATTCAAAGAATTTCAAAATGAAGTACAAAATCAACTTGGTAAAAGTATTAAGATACTTCGATTAGATCGAGGTGGCGAATACCTTAACCAAGAGTTTGACGAACATCTTAGTGGTTGTGGAATTGTTTCACAATTAACTCCTCCTGGCACACCACAATGGAATGGCGTGCCAGAACGGAGGAATCCACCTTATTAGATATGGTTCGATCTATGATGAGTCAAACAAGTCTTCCAATTTCCTTTTGGGGCTACGCCCTAGAAACTGCTGCATTTATATTAAATAGAGTTCCTTCTAAAGCGGTTTAGAAAACACCATATGAGATATGGACTGGGAAACGACCTAGCTTGTCATTTCTCAAAATTTGGGGATGCGAGGCGTACGTAAAACGCTTGTTATCTGATAAACTCGCCCCTAAATCTGACAAATGTTTGTTTGTGGGATATCCTAAAGAGAACAAAGTGTTTGTTGCTCGTAATGGTTTATTCCTTGAAAGGGAATTTTTTTCCAAAGAGGATAGTGGGAGTAAGATCCATCTTGAGGAAATTCAAGTTCCCCAAACAACATCTGAACCAACTTTGGAAGTTCAAGCAATCTCACGTGCTAATACTGAGCTTCAATCTTTGACACAAGGCCCAAAGGAGGTCGAGTCGGGTACATCAACAGCCTGAGAGATATGGATTTCTCGTGACTGATGATCATCAGTTTGAACTGATTGATCAAGATGAACCCTCTACCTACAAAGAGGCAATTCGTAGTTCTGAGTAAGATAAGTTGCTAGAGGCTATGAAGTCTGAGATGCAATCCATGTACGACAACCAAGTATGGACTTTGGTTGACCCACCCGAAGGGTGCAAGGTCATCGATAACAAATGGTGTTTCAAAAAGAAGACCGACATGGATGGTAATGTACACACTTTTAAATCTCGACTAGTAGTTAAAGGTTATAGACAAGTTCATGGTATTGACTATGACGAAACCTTTTCCCCTGTCATGATGATAAAGTCAATTAGGATTTTACTTGCCATAGCCGCATATTATGACTATGAGATATGGAAAATGGATGTTAAGACTTCATTTCTTAATGGAAACCTTCTCGAGGATGTGTATATGACACAACCTGGGGGGTTTGTTGATCCAACAAATCCTAGCAAAGTGTGTAAGCTTCAAAGGTCCATTTATGGATTGAAGCAAGCATCTCGAAGCTGGAATCGTCGCTTTGATGAACGTATTAAAGAATTCGGTTTCATAAAAAACGAAGACGAGCCTTGTGTTTATAAGAAAGTAACTAATAATGCAGTAATGTTCCTAGTGCTTTATGTGGATGACATCTTACTGATTGGAAATGACATCCCCACATTACAAAGCGTAAAAACTTGGTTGGGGAAGTGCTTTTCCATGAAAGACTTAGGCGAGGCTACTTACATTTTGGGTATTAGAATCTATAGAGATAGATCTAACAAAATGATTGGCCTAAGCCAGAGTGGATACATTGACAAGGTCATTGAAAGCAGTTCGGTTGCAAGACTCCAAAAAGGGATTCTTGCCCATGTCACATGGCGTTAAACTCAGCAGAACTCAAGGACCTTCCACAAGGGAGGACCAAGAGCGCATGAGTAAGAACCCATATGCTTCAGCCATTGGGTCTATAATGTACGCCATGATATGTACTCGCCCAGATGTCTCATTTGCTTTAAGTATGACTAGCGAGATATCAATCGACCACTGGAGAGTCACATTGGATGCAGATCAAGAGCATTCTTAAGTACTTGAGAAGGACTAAAGATATGTTCTTAGTTTACGGAGGTCGGGAAGGAAAGTCCAGTTGTAAATGGTTACACAGACGCAAGCTTCCAGATCGACGTAGATGATTATAGTCGCAATCTGGTTTTGTGTTTTGTTTGAATGGAGGTCTTTGTGAGCTAGAAGAGCTCAAAGCAAGAAACCGTGGCCGACTCTACAATGTAAGTCGAGTATCTAGTCGCCTCTAGACAGCTAAAGAAGGCTCGTTTGGATCGGGGAAGTTTGTTGAGGAACTAGGTGTCGTCCCCTAGCATTGTGAACCCAGTGGACCTCTATTATGATAGTATCGGGTGCCATTTCACAAGCTAAGGGAACCTAGATCTCACCAACGATCCAAACACATTCTCAGTGTTTCCATCCGATTAGAGAGATCATCGGCGAGAGGAGACGTTAGTATTTGCAAAGTTCATACAGACGACAACATTGCAGATCCATTGACCAAGCCACTCCCACAGACTAAACATGAGAGTCATACTAGGTCAATGGGATTGAAGATCATGTATGATTGGACCTAGGGCAAGTGGGAGATTGTTAGTAGTGCCCTAGGACCATTAGCATATGTTGTACGTTTTATATCTTTTTGAGCATTGCATATGAATAGTAAATTTTTCTTATGACCATCAAATGCGTGATTTGATAGTAAAACTCATTTGCTTATGTAATTACTATTCTAGTTGTCCCTAGTTTTATGTAATCTATTTTACAATGAAATAAAACTAGTATGATGTTTGATTGTGTTAGTAGTGCCCTAGGACCATTAGCACATGTTGTGCGTTTTATTATCTTTTGAGCATGTAATTGAATAGTTAATTACGCTTTTGATTATCAAATGTGTGATTTGATAGTAAAACTCATTAGCTTATGTAATTACTATTCTAGAAGTCCCTAGTTTTATGTAATGCTTATTTACTATGAAATAAAACTAGTATGATTGTTGATTGATGATCTTGTTTTACTGATCATGTGTAATGGATACAAATCACATCATAGATGCAATATATAGGGATACATTGTATTGGGACGTGATCCGTTTGAGAAGTAATACTTCATGGTCTTAAGTCATAAGTATTACTTAGTCAATACTATTTTAGAATCCTTAGACCTTATGTCTTCATTGATTCTAGTATGAATGGAGCCACGTTTTGACTCGATCGGACGTTGCTTGTAACAGAGTAATCAATACGATCGATGATCGGATGTAGTGTCCTATCATAGCTTGAATGTGAGAGACATTGTAAGGAATTTGTCCCTCTCTATTATTGAGAGAGATATCCATGGGCCCCTCGATAGGGAAAGACCGTTTAAATGCATGGTCGTGCTCAAATGTATTTGATAAAGTTGTTATCAAATGCTATTTGTCGAAACAATCTACCCGGAGATCGAAAGCATAAATACAATTAAGCTTAATAAGGGTGACGACCACCATGCCTTATGCTTAATTAGGATATCGCGAGACAAAGAGATTAAATAGTGGATTGACAATAGGTTCCGTTGTAAATTCATTCACCTTGGGTTGTCACAATGTCCTGCTAGGGGCCGCTTGTGATTTATGAACTCACACTACTACTAAGTGTGTTTTCATTGCCATTGTGATATGAACCTACAGGGTCACACGCATAGACGAGCTAACAAGCTTCATGTCCAGATTCAATGAATCTAGAATGTGTCTAGGTTCATTGTATCTGACATTTGTTTTTCTGAAAATAATAAAGTGTTTATTATTCGAATTAGAGATAAGGGCAATTTTGGTATTTAACTAAAGCTGGGATTAAGTGGGAGTTGTTATCCGATAAAGACTCCCACTACCAGCAGGTCTCAGGGGACGTGGGAGTCGAGTCTCCCACAGCTGGGAAGAAGTTGAGTAGACGTGGGAGTTGTTCCGGGAACAAACTCCCACACTCTATATAACATCTCTTAGCCGAAACCCTAGGTAACTAAGTCATTCAGCCGAAATTAAACAAGTAACCCGAAATCAGATTTCGGATTTCTCAGCCTCTCCCTTTTCTCTCTAAATTCCCGAACTTCAGAAACACGAAGATCTAGCAATCATCGCTTGTTTCGTCGCGTGGATACCGGTAGAGGGAAATTCCGCAAAGGGAATTCCGTTGGTGAAAAGAAAACTTCCAAGAATCGTCATCCTCCATTCAAGAAGTAGCTTCTTGAATCCGAAAATTGTAAGTTTTACCGCTGTTTTCGATTCGTTTTGTATGAGCGGATCCTTCAGGGGAGGATCCATGGGTGTTTGGAACGAGTTTCCGCCCATGAATCCCTTCATGATTGTTGATTACGTTTTACTAATCATGTGTAATGAATACAAATCATATCATAGATGCAATATATAGGGATACATTGTATTGGACGTGATCCGTTAGAGAAGTAATACTTCATGGTCCTTAGTCATAAGTATTACTTCCTCAACACTATTTTAGAATCCTTAGACCTTATGTCTCCATTTGATTCTAGCATGAATGGAGCCACGTTTTGACTCAGTCGTACATTGCTTTTAATCGAGTAATCAATACGACTGATGATCGGATGTAGCGTCCTATCATGGCTTGAATGTGAGAGGCATTGTAAGGAATTTGTCCGTCTCTATTATTAGAGAGAGATGTCCATGGGCCCCTCGATAGGGAAAAACTGTTTAAATCGTGCTCAAATGTATTTGATAAAGTGGTTATCAAATACTATTTGTTGGAACAGTTTACCCGGAGATTGAGCATAAATACAATTAAGCTTAATAAGGGTGACGACTACCATGCCTTATGCTTAATTAGGATATCGCGAGACAAAGGGATTAAATAGCGGATTGATATTAGGTTCCGTTGTATATTAATTCACTTTGGGTAGTCACAATGTCCTGCTAGGGACCGCTTGTGATTTATGAATTCACACTACTACTAAGTGTGTTTTCATTGCCATTGTGATATGAACCTACAGGGTCACACGCATAGACGAGCTAACGAGCTTCATGTCCAGATTCAATGAATCTAGAATGTGTTTAGGTTCATTGTATCTGACATTCACTTTTCTGAGAATGATAAAGTGTTATTATTCGAATTAGAGATAAGGGGCATTTTCGGTATAGCTGGGATTACGTGGGAGTTATTATCCGATAAAGACTCCCACTACCAGCAGAAGTCTAGTGGATGTGGGAGTTGAGGACTCCCATTACCGAGAGAAGTTGAAGACGTGAGAGTTTGTTCTTCACACCCTATATAATGATCTCTTGGCCGAAACCCTAGAGTACTAATGCTTTTCAGCCGAAATACCTTGATATCCAGAAAAACAGTTTTCTACCTCTCCCTTTTCTCTCTAATTCCCGAATCTCAGAAAAACGAAGAGCTAGCAATCGCTACCCGTTTCGTCGCGTGGATACCGGTAGAGGGACTTTCCATAAAGGGAGATCAATCGGTGGCAGCATCCGATCCAAGAAACAGCTTCTTCCATTCAAGAATCCGATTCTTGAACCCAAAACGTAAGTTTTTCTTGCTGTTTTTCGATTTGTTTTGTATGAGCGGATCCTTCAGGGGAGGACTCATGGGTGTTTGGAACGAGTTTCCGCCCATGAATACCTTCAAAAACATAGAGAATCATAATGAGCATCTTAGGGCTATTTTTGCTATTCTAAAAGTGAAGGGATTCATGGGTGGAAACTCGTTCCAAACACCATACTGATGGTGCAAAAGGGCAAAGGCAGAGGTTTTTTGAAATCCAAAGGCAAACCGAATGGTAAGCCCAAGGGCAAGCAAACCACTTTCAACAATGCACTGAAACCTAAGGGTGGTGTAGCCAAAGACTCTATCTGTCATCACCGTGGTGAGAAGGGTCACTGGAAAAGGAATTGCAAGAGCTATCTTGCAACAAAAAAGGGTCTGCAAAAGGAGAAAGCAATTGTTGTTTCGGGACTCGGGTATTTATGTTATTGATGTTAATATGATTGATATCAATTTAAATACAACTACTTCTTGGGTATTTGATACCGGATGTGGTTCTCACATTTGTACTAATGTGCGGGGACTTCAAAGGAGTAGAGAGTTGGCAAAGGGTGAAGTGGAACTACGAGTAGGCAACGGAGCACGTGTTGCGATCTCTAGTTTGTAGGGACTTGTACTTTTACTTTGCCTTCGGGGGCTTGTTTTGGGTTTAGAAAACTGTTTCTATGTACCTAGTTTAATTAAGAATATTATTTCAGTTTCTTGTTTGGACAAGAAAGGTTTTGAGATTTCGATCAAAAACCCAACGATTGTCGTTATTTCCCGGATAATATGTTTTATGCAAGCGCCTCTTTGATTAATGGTCTATATGTTTTAGATCTTGATATGCCAATCTTAAATATAAATACCAAAAAGGATTAAAACTAATGATTCTAATCCTACATACCTCGGCATTGTCGCTTAGGCCACATAAACGAAGATCGCATATCCAAACTCCATAAAGATGGGCTATTGAAATCATTTGACTTCGAGTCTTATGATTGATGCGAATCTGTTTGTTGGGTAAGATGACAGACATCACCTTTCACTAAGCTAGGTGAGAGAGCCGATGCTTTATTAGGACTAATACATAGTGATGTATGTGGCCCTTTTAATATACATGCAAGGGGTGGTTACCTCTACTTCATTACCTTTATCGATGACTTCGGTAGGTATGGATATGTGTTCTTGATGAAACACAAATCCGAAGCATTTGCTAAGTTTAAAGAGTTTAAACTTGAAGTAGAAAACCAACTTGACAAGAGTATTAAGATTCTTCGATCCGATCGAGGAGGAGAATACTTGAGTCAAGAATTCCCGTGACTATCTAAAAGCTTGTGGAATCGTTTCACAACTTTCTCCTCCGACTACTCCACAATGGAATGGTGTATCCGAAAGGAGGAACAGAACATTATTAGATATGGTTCGTTCTATGATGAGTCACACGAGCTCGCCCAATTCCTTTTGGGGACACGCACTAGAGACAGCAGACTTTAACACTTAACCGCGTTCCATCTAAATCGGTTGCAAAGACGCCATACGAGTTATGGGATCGGGGAAGCGTCTCGGTTTGTCTTTCCTCAAGATTTGGGGGTCGTGAAGCGTTTGTGAAACACTCGACTTCCGATAAGCTGGCTCCAAAATCTGAAAAGTGCATATTTGTAGGTTATCCTAAGGAAACTAAAGGATACTACTTTTATATCCCTAACGAGAACAAAGTGTTTGTTGCTCATACGAGAGTCTTTCTAGAAAAAGAATTTGTTTCTAGAAACACAAGTGGGAGTAGCGTAGAACTTTCCCGAAGTTCCGGACTCTCAAACTAGCACTAATGATGAGATGGAAAATGAACAGACTCCACAAGTTGTTGTGCGGCGGAGTGCCACAAACGATTTAGTGCGGCACAGCACTGATTCAAGAAACACAAGAATTGCGTAGAGTCCGGTAGAGTTCGTCGTCCACCTCCCGGAAAAAAATTTGGATTTTTCATAACGGGAACATGGTGATGTTATGTTTGTGGATCACGATGAACCTTCAACCTACAAACGAGCAATTAATAGCCCAAATTTCGAGAAATGGCTTGAAGCCATGAGATCCGAAATGGACTCCATGTACACTAACCAAGTCCGGATCTTGGTTGATCCACTGAAGGGATAACTCCCATAGGGGTGCAAATGGGTTTTTAAGATTAAAACCGACATGGAAGGGAATGTACAAAAGTACGAGGGCGACCGTCGCGAAAGGTTTCAAACAAATTCATGGTATTGACTATGATGAGACCTTTTCCCCCGTGGTTATGTTCAAGTCCATTCGGATTTTGCTTGCTATTGCGGCTTACTATGACTACGAAATCGGCAAATGGATGTCAAAACCGCTTTCCATAATGGAAAACTTGATGAGGATGTGTATATGACACGGCCGAAGGTTTTGTCACTCCAGAGAATGCTTTGGAAAAGTATGTAAGCTTCGAGAGATCCATTTATGGACTCAAGCGAGGCTTCTCGAAGGCTGGAACATCCGTTTTAATGATGCCGTCCAGTGAGTTTGGCTTCATTAGAAATGAGGATGAGCCTTGTGTTTATAAAAAAGGTTAGTGGGAGCTCAATTGTATTCTGGTTTTGTATGTAGATGACATACTACTCATTGGAAACGACATACCAACCTTAAAGTACTGCAAAGGCTTGGTTGAGTACGTGTTTCTCTATGAAAGACTTAGGCGAAGCTAGCTATATTCAGGGGAGTCAAGATCTATAGAGATAGATCCAGGAGACTCATTAGCCTAAGTCAGAGTACATATATAGACAAGGTGCTAAAGCGGTTTAGCATGCAAGAGTCTAAGAAATGACTTTGTCCTATGGCACATGGTACTGTTCTATCAAAGGAACAGTGTTCTAAAACGCCTGCCGAATTAGAACGCATGAAAGAGATCCATTATGCTTCTGCCATAGGATCCATCATGTACGCCATGATTTGTACTCGCCCAGATGTCTCGTTTGCCTTAAGCATTACGAGCAGATACCAGTCTAATTACGGTGAACGTCACTGGATCTCAGTCAAGAATATCCTCAAGTACTTATGAAGGACTAAGGATACATTCTTGATTTATGGAGGGGCGGATGAGCTCGTTGTAACTGGTTACACCGATGCTAGTTTCCAAACCGACAGAGATGATTTCCGATCGCAATCGGGATATGTGTTTTGAAGGGATTCATGGGCGGAAACTCGTTCCAAACACCCATGGATCCTCCCCTGAAGGATCCGCTCATATGAAACAATTCGAAAACAGCAAGAAAAACTTACATTTTTGGATTCAAGAAGCTACTTCTTGAATGGAGGATGGCGTTTCTTGGATCGGATGCTGCTACCGATTGATCTCCCTTGCGGAAAGGCCCTCTACCGGTATCCACGCGACGAAACGGGCAGCGATTGCTAGCTCTATGTCTTTTCTGAATTTCGGGAATTAGAGAGAAAAGGGAGAGGCTGAAACTGAAATATAATTTCAGAGACTTGGTAATATTTCGGCTGAAAAAATCCTTACCTAGGGTTTCGGCCAAGAGATCATTATATAGGGTGTGAGAGTTTGTTCCCATAACCAACTCTCACATCCTCAACTCCTCTCGGCAGTGGGAGTCTCTAACTCCCACGTCCCCTAGACTTCTGCTGGTAGTGGGAGTCCTTATCGGATAATAACTCCCACGTAATCCCAGCTATAGGTAAAATACCGAAATTGCCCCTATCTCTAATTCGAATAATAAACACTTTATTATTTTCAGAAAGACAAATGTTAGATACAATGACCTAGACACATTCTAGATTCATTGAATCTGGACATGAAGCTCGTTAGCTCGTCTATGCGTGTGACCCTGTAGGTTCATCTCACAATGGCAATAAAAACCCACTTAGTAGTAGTATGTGTTCATAAATCACAAGCGGTCCCTAGCAGGACATTGTGACTACCCAAAGTGAATGAATATACAACGGAACCTAATATCAATCCACTATTTAATCCATTTGTCTCGCGATATCCTAATTAAGCATAAGGCATGGTGGTCGTCACCCTTATTAAGCTTAATTGTATTTATGCTCGATCTCCAGGTAGACTGTTTCGACAAATAGCATTTGATAACCACTTTACCAAATACATTTGAGCACGGCCATGCATTTAAACAGTCTTTCCCTATCGAGAGGCCCATGGATATCTCTCTCTAATAATAGAGAGGGACAAATTCCTTACAATGTCTCTCACATTCAAGCTATGATAGGACACTACATCCGATCTCAGTCGTATTGATTACTCTGTTACAAGTAACGTCCGACTGAGTCAAAACGTGGCTCCTTTCATACTAGAATCAATGAAGACATAAGGTCTAAGTATTCTAAAATAGTATTGAGGAAGTAATACTTATGACTTAAGACCATGAAGTATTACTTCTCTGACGGATCACGTCCAATACAATGTATCCATATATATTGCATCTATGATGTGATTCGTATCCATTACACATGATCAGTAAAACAAGATCATCAATCAACAATCATACTAGTTTTATTTCATAGTAATTAAGCATTACATAAAACTAGGGACTACTAGAATAGTAATTACATAAGCTAATGAGTTTTACTATCAAATCACACATTTGATAATCAAAAGCAAAATTAACTATTCAATTAAATGCTCAAAAGATAATAAAACGCACAACATGTGCTAATGGTCCTAGGACACTACTAACAATCTTCCACTTGCCCTAGGTCCAATCATACATGATCCTCAATCCCATTGACCTAGTATGACTCTCATGTTTAGGCTGTGGGAGTGGCTTGGTCAATGGATCTCGCAATGTTGTCGTCATCGTATGAACTTTGCAAATACTAACGTCTCCTCTGTCGATGATCTCTCTTATCGGATGGAAAGCGCTCGAGAATGTGTTTGGATCGTTGGTGAGATCTAGGTTCCTTAGCTTGTGAAATGGCACCGATACTTATCACAATAGAGGTCCACTGGGTTCACAATGCTAGGGGACGACACCTAGTTCATCAACAAACTTCCTAATCCAAACGAGCTTCTTTAGTCGCTTGAGAGCGACTAGATACTCAGACTACATTGTAGAGTCGGCCACGGTTTCTTGCTTTGAGCTCTTCCCGACTCACAGCACCTCCATTCAAACAAAACACAAAACCAGATTGCGATCTATAATCGTTTACGTCGATCCCGGAAGCTTGCGTCTGTGTAACCATTTACAACTGGACTTCCTTCACGACCTTCGCAAACTAAGAACATATCTTTAGTCCTTCTCAAGTACTTAAGAATGCTCTTGATTGCAGATCCAATGTGACTCACCGGGGATCGATTGATATCTGCTAGTCATACTTAAAAGCAAATGAGACATGCAGGGCGAGTGCATATCATGGCGTACATAATAGACCCAATGGCCGAAGCATATGGGATCTTACTCATGCGCTCTTGGTCCTCCCTTGTGGAAGGTCCTTGAGTTCTCGCTGAGTTTGACGCCATGTGACATGGGCAAGAATCCCTTTTTGGAGTCTTGCAAAGCGAACCGTTTCGATGCACTTGTCAATGTATCCACTCAGCTCGGGCCAATCATTTTGTTAGATCTATCTCTATAGATTCTAATACCCAAAATGTATGTAGCCTCGCCTAAGTCTTTCATGGAAAAGCACTTCCCCAACCAAGCTTTTACGCTTTGTAATGTGGGAATGTCATTTCCAATCGGTAAGATGTCGTCCCACGTAAAGCACAAGGAATACTACTTTGCATTATCGATTACTTTCTTATAAACACAAGGCTCGTCTTCATTTTTGATGAAACCGAATTCTTTAATACGTTCATCAAAGTGACGATTCCAGCTTTGAGATGCTTGCTTCAATCCATAAATGGACCTTTGAAGCTTACACACTTTGCTAGGATTTGTTGGATCAACAAACCCCTCAGGTTGTGTCATATACACATCCTCGAGAAGGTTTCCGTTAAGAAACGCAGTCTTAACATCCATTTGCCATATCTCATAGTCATAATATGCGGCTATGGCAAGTAAAATCCTAATTGACTTTATCATCACGATAGGGGAAAAGGTTTCGTCATAGTCAATACCATGAACTTGTCTATAACCTTTAACTACTAGTAGCGATTTAAAAGTGTGTACATTACCATCCATGTCGGTCTTCTTTTTATAACACCATTTGTTATCAATGACCTTGCACCCTTCGGGTGGGTCAACCAAAGTCCATACTTGGTTGTCGTACATGGATTGCATCTCGGACTTCATAGCTTCTAGCCACTTATCCGACTCGGAACTACGAATTGCCTCTTTGTAGGTAGAGGGTTCATCTTGATCAATCGGTTCAACTTTCGATGATCATCGATCCCGAGAAATCCATATCTCTCAGTCGTTGATGTACGGACTCGACCTTCTTGGGCCTTGTGTCAAAGATTGAAGCTCGATGATCGGCACGTGAGCTTGCTTGAACTTCTAAAGTTGGTTCGGATGTTGTTTGGGTATTTTGAATTTCCTCAAGATGGATCTTACTCCCACTATCCTCTTTGGAAATAAATTCCCTTTCAAGGAATACACCATTACTGAGCAACAAACACTTTGTTCTCCGATGGAAGATAGAAGTAATATCCTTTAGTTTCTTTAGGATATCCCACAAACAAACATTTGTCGATTTAGGGGCGAGTTTATCGGATAACAAGCGTTTTACATACGCCTCGCATCCCCAAATTTTGAGAAATGACAAACTAGGTCATTTCCCGATCCATATCTCATATGGAGTTTTCGAACCGCTTTAGAAGGAACTCTATTTAATATAAATGCAGCGAGTTTCAAGGGCGTAGCCCCAAAAGGAAATGGAAGACTTGTTTGACTCATCATAGATCGAACCATATCTAATAAGGTGCGATTCCTCCGTTCCCGACACGCCATTCCATTGTGGTGTGCGGGGAGGAGTTAATTGCGAAACAATTCCACAACCACTAAGATGTTCGTCAAACTCTTGGTAAAGGTATTCGCCACCTCGATCCGATCGAAGTATCTTAATACTTTTACCAAGTTGATTACAGTACTTCATTTTGAAATTCTTTGAATCTTCCAAAAGATTCGATTTATGTTTCATTAGATAGACGTAGCCATATCTACTGAAATCATCCGTGAATGTGATGAAATATCGAAACCCTCCTCTAGCACTAGTGTTTATTGGTCCACAAACATCCGTATGTATGAGGCCCAACAAATCGGAAAGCTCTCTCACTTTGTCCAAGTAAAGGGAGCTTTAGTCATTTTGCCCAACAAGCAAGATTCACACGTCTCATAAGACTCTAAGTCAAATGATGTTAAAATTCCATCCGTATGGAGCTTTGATATGCGTTTTCTCGTTGATGTGGCCCAAACGACGATTGCAAAAAGTAGGTCTGGTTTAAGTCATTTGATTTAAACCTTTTAGTATTAATGTTATAGATGGGCCTTTGATTTGAATCATCGAGGTTAAGAATATAAAGCCCATTCATCAAAGAGGCATCTCCATAAAAGATACGATCTTTATGAATGGTGCAAATTTTATTCATAATACTTAATTCAAAACCTTCAATATCCAAACAAGAAACTGAAATAATATTCCTACTCAAAGTTGGAACATACAAACAATTATCTAGTTCTATGATAAGGCCACTTGGCAAAACTAAATTAAATGTCCCCGTAGCTACAGCAACAACTCTTGCTCCGTTGGCTACTCTGAGGTCCACTTCTCCTTTTGCCAGTGATCTACTCCTTTTGAACCCCTGCACATTTGCACAAATGTGAGATCCACAACCGGTATATAATACCCATGAAGTAGGAGCAGCCATGTTAATTTCTATAACATAAATACTTGGAGAGACAATCAAAGCTGGCCTTTCCCTTTTTCTTCTTCTTCCCAAATAGAGCTTGCGATTCAGTTTCCAATGACTCGGTTCATTGCAATGGAAGCAAACTCCCTCCTTTGGTGCCTTGGCTTTGGGCTGGGGCTTGGGCTTGTCATTGCCTTTGCCTTTGCCTCTCTTAGCCATGGGCTTTCCCTTGCCTTTCTTCTTGAAATTCCCTTTTTGAACCATTAAGACTTCGGGGGTCTTCTTAATGTTCGATTCAGCTACTTGAGCATCCCGTGTATTTCATGTATGGTCTTCTCCATGGCATACATGTTGAAGTTCATAATGAATTGGTCATACTCCGGTGGGAGTGAGCCCAAGATCATATCCGTGGCCATGTCATGACTTACGGGGAGCCCCAAGTTTTTCAAGTTGGTCAAAATAGCCCTTTATCTTAAGAACATGTGCACTTACAGAGGTTCGAGGGGCCATTTGCAACTATTTAACGCCTTAGTTGTGAGGAATCTTTCATGACGAGCTTGCTCTTGGAACATTTCCTTGAGTGGCCCATCATCTGGAAAGCCTCAACTCCTTCAAACTGTTTTTGAAGGTCGTGGGCTCATTGTGACTAACATGAGACAAGTCACATCGTTAGAGTCATCGAAATGCTTCTTCCAAGAATCTCTTTCAGCTCTAGGGGCGTTATTGGCGAGTTGTTCGAGAATGTCCGTATCAAGAACGTCATGGCTTTCTTTCCCCGCTAAGGACAATCCTTAAGTTGCGGGCCCAATCAAGGAAATTGGTCCCGCTCAGTTTTTCCTTCTCAAGGACGGATCGCAGTGAATTGTGTGATGAATTGGTTGCCATTTATCTACATTAAGTTAATTGCAAAGTTATTAGTTTTTGAGCAAAAAACATTTTCCACAATTTCAACACTTGATAATAGTGGGGGAAAAACATTTTACAATAGTTATAGGAAAGCTTTGGCTTAACACCCACAATTAAAGTAAAATCATCTAATGGGATTGACATCTATATGTCCCGGCTATTTCCCATTTTATGCCCTAGGCCCAAAACTATTTTGATAGCCTAGTTAAGTCGGACCATGTCAAAGCATTATGGAAATCACTATTTTCCCATCTCCCTTTACTTAGGTAACCACTTTATCTGTTGCTTTGGCAAGCAGAAAAATGATGATCCAAGCTTATGGAGTGCTTAGGTTATGGTAGGCACTTTAAGACTTAATTAAAACCATTTGATGTGACGTTCAAAATTAAATCCATCCAGACATAAAATAAACATCACACGCAGGATATGGAGTGAAAATGTAAATGTGATATAGCATGGCCTATTCCTATAATGACTCCCACAAGCCTTGGGGGAGTCAAGGGTCAATCTAGGTCAAAATCCATCTCATGGATAATGTCTTCGATCCAGCACCTCCAGCCTTGTTACATATTTGCATGGGCATACCCAGCCTTCAATGTAAAGCAGTAAAGCTAATCTAATAAAGCGATTACAATTTTACAACATTGAAAAAACGACTCGCAGGTCGTATTATAAAATTACAACCGAAATATGTAAAACAAGGGGTATAGTAGGCCATGCTATTCACCATGCTAATATCACATAAAACATGACATAAATAATTCGCGGATATAAATACAAGTTTATATGTGTTGCCACTACGCAGAGCTGGCGGCGGTCCTTGAAGGGATTCATGGGAGGAAACTCGTTCCAAACACCCATGGATTCTCCCCTGAAGGATCCGCTCATATGAAACAATTCGAAAAACAGCAAGAAACACCAAGAAAACTTACGGTTTTGGATTCAAGAAGCTACTTCTTGAATGGAGGATGACGTTTCTTGGATCGGATGTTGCTACCGATTGATCTCCCTTTGCGGAAAGTCCCTCTACCGGTATCCACGCGACGATACGGGCAGCGATTGCTAGCTCTTCGTATTTCTGAGATTCGGGAATTAGAGAGAAAAGGGAGAGGTTGAAACTGAAATCTAATTTCAGAGACTTGGTAATATTTCGGCTGAAAAAACATGACCTAGGGTTTCGGCCAAGAGGTCATTATATAGTGTGTGAGAGTTTGTTCCCATAACCAACTCTCACATCCTCAACTCCTCTCGGCAGTGGGAGTCTCTAACTCCCACGTCCCCTAGACTTTAAGGTAAAACACTATCCCATAGTCGTAGGTTCTTACTCGTGGAAGATCCTGGTAGAGGCGGGTCAAGTTTTATTCCGCTGCGCATTTATGTGTGACCCGGTTATTCCTCTAACACTTTAAACTCTACAACTCCTAGATAACTAAAAACACTACCTAACATCAAGGACAACATGTCCTATTATTTAGCTAGCTTATTTTGGCCAACAGGGCTAATTAAACAATATAATAAATCTGAAATATAATTATAGTCTATGTGTTTTCGCCACCAAAATATTTATTTAAAAATATGTGTTTTCGCATTTAAATAAAAATTATACATTTGGTATCAGAACTAGTGTCGTGTGATGGATCCCCAATATTTCATATTTTTCAATTTTTCAATTTTAGATTTGAAAATTTTGATAAGAAAAATATCATTGATGAGGGAGAAGATTCAAAATTTATCTCCTCAAGAAGAAGAAAAATCTTTTGAGAAAATAATTCAAGATGAGGTTGAACATCTTAATTTGGAAAATTCTTCTATTGGTAGTTCTGTAGTTAGGTTGGAAGAAAATATTGATTTGGATGAGTGTGAAAATAATAATTCGATAGTTTGAGGCAGTTTATAATTCGTCAAGTGTTAAATTTGAGGATGAATTGTTGATTAAAGATTCTTCACAGATTATTGATTTGATAGATAATTGTGATAATCTGAATGCTGAAAATTTGTTTGAAAGAAAAGAAGAAGGAAAAGATTTCAAGAAAAATATCCAAGATGAAGTCGAGTATATATATTTGGAGAACTATAGTTCGATTGATTTAGAAAATATATATTTATTTAAAATCTCTCCATTTGTGTTGAAAGAAAATATTTAAAATATTGGTTTGAATGATTTTGGAATCTTGAATTCCATAAGTACATTATGTTCAGAAGAGGAAAGAGAAATAGTTTTGTTGAATGTGACGATTGCCGAGAACACATAAATCAGATAAGCAGAGATAAATAGATGACCATGGTGAGATCTCCAAGTTATTGAAGATCGGAAGATATTGTATTCTTATTTGCTTGAATTTCCTGAGACTGTAAATACAACAAATTTGGAGATTTTCAAAGACGATGCGTTGAGTTCATTCAAGGATATTTGTTGGAGAAAAATATATTTCGTCCAAAATAAATAGTTTTGGTTGAATTAATTTATTGAGTGAATCTGAATGGGTGAACATGGATGAGTTCTTTGATAAGGAGGAGTTACTAATACAGTTGGTTGCAAAATACATGATTTTGTCGTCTCCTCAGGTGAAAAACAAAGTTACGACTAGACTGGTGTTGCACAAATTGTTCACATCTAAAGATGTTGCAATGGAGATTTTTGCTCGCGATGGAATTGTACCAGATTTTTTGCCGAGCTTGATTTTAAGGGAGCCAATGTTGGAATTATTAAATCAAGCTTATTATTATTTAGGAGAATATTTAGTTTTGGTAATTACTAGTTTTATTTTAATATGATTGCTTTAGTAATTTCCTAGTCAGTTTATATTTCTTAAATATTTTCGAGATTCTAGTAGGGTTTTACTCCTATATAAATAGGAGAGTTATCTACGTATTTTGTGTGGCTTTGAGTGTGGTCTGGGGTAGCCTTGTGGTGTGGTTAGGATTATAGATCCTTGTGACTTTGAGAGTTGATGCATAGAATATTGTCTACTCCTCTCCGTAGTATTATTGTGAGATTTGATATCTCTGTGTTCGTATTCCAGAC
Organism: Vinca minor; assembly: GCA_026122235.1. Taxonomy (NCBI): domain Eukaryota; kingdom Viridiplantae; phylum Streptophyta; class Magnoliopsida; order Gentianales; family Apocynaceae; genus Vinca; species Vinca minor. The sequence goes on along the minus strand of JAOCZM010000285.1, from coordinate 2,584,098 downwards.
ACTCACCACCAAAATATTTATTTAAATATATGTGTTTTCGCATTTAAATAAAAAATTTACAAAATCTGCAAAATCTGCAAAATGTACACACCAGTAGCACCCAGTGTTAAGAGATGTCCTAATATGATCACGTCAATAAACGCCAACAAGAAAAGAGTTCCTTTTTTTCTTGGTAAATGTTATTTTTATTATTGCTCCATTTTCCATGATTCTCCAAACTCATCACAAAAGGCAAAAAGTTTCTAATGTAAGTTTATGATCATTTCACTTTATTTTAAATTTCCCCCGAAAGAATTAGCGACCCTTATATGTAATTAGATGATATTATATCAATGTGTAAATAAGGCGTTTCTCATTTCATTTGGCTTAATTAAATTCTAAATTTGAATTTTATCTTAATGGCCAATCTTGAATTTTTTTTTTTTGTACATGAAACATTTGTAGCATATTCACATTGTGTTATTTCTTCATAACTAATATGCTTTGAGACGTAGGAAAAAGGAGAGGGCAAGTGATGAAGAAGCAGTAGAACAACGGGCGGAGGTGCAATTTTCGACGACTAGGTTCCTTTAATATGGTTTTTTTTTTTTTTAATTGGAGGAGGAGACTATATATGTGAGTCAATCTCGAATGATAATCCGATAAACTATTTCCTTAACTACGAGGTTAGCTTTTCTCCGATAATTTTTTTTTAAAACTCTATAAATGTAAAAATGTAATGTTTAGATGAAAAGGAAAATTCTGATTATCGTATTAGTTTTTTCAAAGCGCATTATATTGTTTAGATATATGTAATTTTTATTCAAAGAAAAAAAAAACATATGTATCTGATTTGTATTTTTTTAGAAAAATGAATTAACTTATATAAAAAAGTTTTATTTTGAGTGTCATTTTTACCTTCTTTTTAGATTAGTAATGGTTTTAATTTATATGAATTAATTGAAATTTAACTCTTGATGTATCTAGAAGATTAATATTGAGGAAAAATAGAATATTTGATTTTTTTTCTTTTTCCTTGAGAGTGGAAACAATATTGTAAATTTTATATATTAAAAACATGTTTCTATTCACCACTCTCCTTGCTCACATTTGCTTAACATTTATTTGTTTAAGTTATTGATATCAGGTAAGCAAATGAATACCATTAGGTTCAATCATTTGACATGTAATATTTAATTTTGTAATAAATATATTCATGAGTAGAGAAATTAGACTCTTTACTCAACTCTGGTAATTGAACTTCAATAACGGTTCTAAACCATTAAGTTAAATCTTCTTAATCCCCCTCAAACAAAGCTAACTTTCCCGTGAGGATGACAAAATGCCCTTATTTTAATACTTTCATTTATAACTTAATGATTAAATTTTTCGGAATTACCTTTTACATCTATCTCTGATTGGAAATAATGTGACTCTAATATCTTTATACTCATAACTTCTAAACTTATCTTTTATATAAATAAATAAATAAATATATATATATATATATATACACACACACATAATGCATAATATTTGTTTAAATAATACTTAATAGCATACTGAAACAGTTCTGATGATTAATAGATGGGAAATGCAAGTTTTCTTAATCTTAACCTAAAAAAAAAAAAGGTATCCCAAGAGCTCCAAAAATTCAAAAGGATGGTCAAATCTACAATGATAATTTACCCTCATAAATATTAGTTACAAAGTAACAATTCATATTCCTTAATACCCTTAAAATATTAATTTATTTTAACTAACATCAACATTAAACAATATTTGATTCTTACACAGGATTAGAATTTGGATCAAATTAAAGGATGTGGATGCAAAAAGAAAAATAAAAATAAAAATTGTAACAACTTAACAAATCTAATGATATTATTATAGAGAAAGTGATATTAATAAAATAAAAATAAAATGGGAGTTCAAAGGTTTGTCCAACTTTAATCCAAGCAAAAATCATACGAAAAGGCACTCCGATGAAAAGCGTAGGCCAGGAAGCTTATAGAGATGACATGTGGCATGTTGTAAGCTTTCCTCCAATGGCAAGCTTCCATGTGGCAATTGGGTCATTGATTAGTTCTACGGATGTTGTGCCCTATAAGCTAATAACATAAGCTCAAGTCTTAAATAGCTATGGTTTTTGGCTCTGACTTTCTCTCTACTACTTTTCTCTTCTTCTTCTTGGTTTCTCCTCATTTCTTCTCCTTCCATGGCTAGATACAACCAAAAAAACGCTTTATGAGGAACCTTGATAACAAGTATCAAAATTCGACACAAAAAGGTTTCGGATCTTTCTCTTTCTCGAAAATCAGTTTACCGGGGAATATAATCAACACAACTCTAAGAAGGTTGATTATCAATGGAGGCTGAAACACCACAATAAGTGTAAACTAAACTTATTGATACAATAACTCAAGGATGAATGAAGTTGTACATAGAAAATCAATTCATAAGTAGCTAAGGAATAACCTTAAAATATCATATATCAAGTCTAATTAATCTAGGCCGAATTCCCTCTTTAAATAGAGTGAATTTCGTCCATAATGCACCCACAAATAAGAGTCCTTTAAGGATTAGGACTCTACAACTCCTAGATAACTAAAACTTAGCCACTAACTAAACACATGGACAACATGTCCTTTATTCTAGCACTACTAACATAAATGCGACTAAATACTTAATAAATAAATAACATAAATCTTAAATTCTAATTAAAGTCTAGAATAGACTTTAATTTACAAGTTTCCTAATATACCCTTCAACCGTTTTCAATCCAATTATGTATCTTGCCTTCAAATGCGATTAGATGACTTTGATCCTTGTGCTTAGTATTCTTGGAAGGCTTCATTGTTTATTGATCCTTTAGATTAGATACTTTCAACACTTGGAACAAAGACTTTACTTGGAAACTCGTATTTGGAATGCAGGAGTTAAGGACTTGGTCATTTGGATAAATGACCTCTTTAAGCTTCATAGATGATCCCTCATCATTCTCTCCTTCTTAAAATTTTTTCTTATCATCCCCTTTCCCTTGTGAAGGATTCGTCCTCGAATCTTCTAAATCGTGGGATGTAAGTGTAAGATCACTCTCTTCTTTCAACACATCATTTGGCAAGCTTTCTAAGATGGTCTCGGCTTCATACTTGTCTTCTTGACTTTCCCAATTTTCATCATCTTGTATTAACATTATATCATTATTTGGGCAGTCCATATCAAGATGGTCTTGTTTGTGGCACTTAGAATATTCCGTTGGCATTGAAGATGAACAATTTTTCTCCCACTTTGAAGATGAATCCGTGCCTGTTTGGGGTTCAACAAGAGTCTTGATGAGGGATTAGACAGTTTTGCGACAGTTTGGTATAATGGTCATAACTTTTGATCCAGTTATCCAATGGAGCTGATTCAAGTTGCATATTAAATATAAGAGGCAGATCTACAACTTTCATGAAGATCAAAAAATCAGATTCTACCATCTTGGTGTTCGAAAAAGTCATGCAAATTGATACAACAAGCTGTCCAAATTTGTGGACGAGAATTAATCTTAATTCTCCAAGTCTATTTATTAATTACATTTCATCTTTTATTATTATTATTATTAAGTGTTTTAAGGCGCATAATAATAGTGGTAGCTAGATAATACAACATGTTGTCCATTATCTTAGATAGTGTTTTAGTTAGTTAACAAGTTTGTTGTTGAAGAGTCCTAATTCTTCAAGGACTCTTCCTTTTGGTTCAATTGAGCTGAAATCCTACTCTATTTAAGAGGGATTTCAGCCACCATTGTAATTTAGACTTGATATATGATATAATGTGAGGTTTATACATTTCGTGGTTCTTTCGAGAATCGAAACTTTTCAGAGTGGATTCTTTGATTAGTTATTGAGTTACTGTATCAATAAGTTTAGTTTACGCTTAATATGGTGTTTCAGCCTCCATTGATAATCAATATTCTTGGAGTCGCGTTGATTATATTCCCCCGTTAAACTATTTCGAGAAAATGAAAGATCTGTTTCAACCTTTTGTCGAATCTTTGACTTCAAAAATCAAGGTTCCTCGTTATTTGGTATCAGAACAAAATGTTTATGTCTTTCTTGGTGTACCTTTTATAGCTTTCTATAAATTTTCTTGTTTGCTTGAGAAAGACCAAACATACGGCTTTAATTAGAAAAAGCAGCCGAATTATTTTGAAGACAAGTGTTCAAACCAAAAGTAAACTTCTTGGTTCCAAGAGGACATTCAAGATATGGTTTTGTCACCCCTTGTTCTTGTCATTGCCGTGCTCATAATAACCACACATCACAACATCTTTGATACCGTGCGGTCAAGAGAGGGTAAGTCTAGAGAGAGAAAAAATAATCATTCCCTTACTGTTTATCTTACCACAACGATCAAGATTCGAGGACGAATCTTTTTGAAGAAAGGGAGAATGATGAGGGATTAGACAGTTTTGCGACAGTTTGGTATAATGGTAATAACTTTTGATCCAGTTATCCAATGGAGCAAATTCAATTGCATATTAAAGATAAGAGTCAGATCTACAACTTTCATGAGATCACAAAATCAGATTTTGTCATCTTTGTATCCGAAAACGTCATGCAAGTTGATGTAACAAGCTGTCTAGCTTAATTTTAATTCTCCAAGTTTATTTATTAATTAGATTTCAGCTTTTATAACAAGTATCAAAATTCGACACAAAAAGGTTTGGGATATTTCTCTTTCTCGAAAATCAGTTTACGGGGGAATATAATCAACACAACTCTAAGAAGGTTGATTATCAATGGAGGCCGAAACACCACAATAAGTGTAAACTAAACTTATTGATACAGTAATTCAAGGATGAATGAAGTTCTACATAGAAAATTAATTCATAAAGTAACTAATGAATAACCTTAGAATATCATATATCAAGTCTAATTAATCTAGGCCAAATTCCCTCTTTAAATAGAGTGAATTTCGTCCATAATGCACACACAAATAAGAGTCCTTTAAGGATTAGGACTCTACAACTCCTAGATAACTAAAACTTAGACACTAACTAAACACATGGACAACATGTCCTTTATTCTAGCACTACTAACCTAAATGCGACTAAATACTTAATAAATAAACAACATAAATCTGAAATTCTAATTAAAGTCTAGAATAGACTTTAATTTACAATTTTGCTAATATACCCTTCAACCGTTTTCCTTCCAATTATGTATACTGCCTTCAAATGCGATTAGATGACTTTGATCGTTGTGCCCAGCATTCTTGGAAGGCTTCTTTGTCTCTTGAGCCTTTAGATTAGATACTTTCAACACTTGGAACAAAGGCTTTATTTGGAAACTCGTATTTGGAATGCATGAGGTAAGGAAATGACCTCTTTAAGCTTCATGGATGATCCCTCATCAACGTTGCTTTCGGTCGAATCTTGGTTGAATCTAGCCATACCTACTTCAATTTTTGTGTCTTCACCCCCTCTTTTTGTCGTAGACCACAATGAAGTTTTCTCAAAGCATTTTTCGAGTTACAATATTCGGATGCAAGATCTACTTCGTATCCTTCCAAATCTGGGGTTTCTTTTTATCCTTCTTGGAGGATTCTCTCAACCCGGGCTTGTTTTGGGCCATTTCTCAGCTTTCTATGTCTTTCCGAGACAATCTACTAGACGGTCGATACGCCCATGGTCTTGTAGATTGATGATTTCTAAGGAAGATGTTGAAATTGAGCTTCTCTTGATACTCTTGTTCAAGGATTACTAAGAAGATGCTACGAAAAAATTCATTATGTATTTACCTTTTCTACTCTTATTAGTGTTTTTTTACCCAGTCCCGGGATGTGGCTTTTATCTGTTATCATGGTTGTCTAAACCATTGTATAACTTTTATTTTCTTGTATTTTCATATTATCTTTTGATTGTAATGACCTCACAGCTATTTTGTGATTAATGGATAATTCCTTATTTAGCTAAAATAAAAAGTCTTAAATAGATATGAAGATAAAAACTTTTGTAAAAAATTTAGATATGTAATTAATAAACGTATTATAATATCACTAATTCTCTTCATATTCTCATCATATATGAATCTCAATTAATGATACTTAAGTGATGAATTTTTCTTAATATGATAAACATATGGAATATGTTTCATTTTATGAATTAAATATAGCTATTAAAATCTATAATATAGCAAATTAATTATAACATATTTTCTTCTATATAAATGGAGGTATAGACATTAGTTATAAATCTTTTTACAATATATAGATGACCAAAATTGTAGAACAAATCTAATGATATTGTAGAGAAAGTGCTATTAAAAAAATAAAAAATAAATGGGAGTGCAAATGTTTGTCCATCTTTAACCCAATCAAAAAAGCATATGAAAAGCACTCAGATAATTTTTTTGTATAAATATAATAACTCATCAATGTTTAATGATGATTTATCCAACAGTAATTTAACATTAAGTTCAATACTAAAAATTAGTTCATTATATATATATATATATATATATATATATATAACAAAAAGTTAATGGTGGTGAAAAAAAAGAGACTAAATTAAGAGTAAAAACCACCTAAAAAGACAGCGGAAATCCAAGAGTGTAGACTTTTGAGGTACCTAGAGTAGAACATTACAATAGTTAGCTGAAAAGTATTTCCCAGAACCATATAAATAACTCCTATTTGGCAGAAAATGGAAAAGGCGAGAGAAAAACTATTGGGAGAGAAATAACCCAATCTAGAAAAGTGACAATCGACTTTCAATGGATGAAACCAATTTCAATCAAGTGACGATAATTTGTACTCCTTTTGTCGTGATCTATTGCTAATTTTTTTTTTTTTTTTTTACTATGTTTGTGAATTTCTACATTTGCTATAGCATAAAAGAGGCAGCAGTAAGGTCAGCATCGGAATGAGGAGGACGGGGAGAGAGGAGAGACCAAGAGGTTCAAAATGAATCACTTAGATAGCTTTATGAATTTGTTGAATTTTCTTTTACCTAATTTTGGTTTTGATTTTGGAATTGTAGTTGTAATTTTGTGGCTAAAATCTTTAGTGTTTTTCTCCTTCTAGCTCTTTATAAGTTTCTTCTGAATTGGTCCTGTACATATAGTTATTTTGTTTGATGAAAATATAGTAAATTAATTAATCCTAAATGTTAAAATTTTGCTAAAAAAAATACTCATTTGTGGAGCACAATTTGTTTCTCTATAAAAAAAATTCGTCACAATTTCTTTCTATAAAAAACTTTAAGAATTTGATTCTTTTGGCAAGAAGGAAGAATTGAAATCTTTGGATTTAGATTTACATATCTTATGCCTGGGATTTATCAATTAGCTTAGAATTAACCATATCTAATTGCCATAGTTTTTGTTATTACCCAAAGGTCCATTGATTTTTGAGAGGAGGTGATATTAGATGGTTGTTTTTTATATGGTTGCTTGATGTCACTCAATATTTGGAAATGATAAATCCGGATAGCTACTAACTTAAAGAGAATATCTAGAGTCTACCTATGAGTGTTAGATAAATATTTTCTCCATTTATTTCAAGAATCCATTTCATCAATCATCATCATCTTTGTAAACTTCTCCTCAGGAGTACAGATGGGGAGATTTGGGTGAGATCCAATGTAGATCCAATTTTTGATTCACTCGTGGGATCCGGGCGGTCCGAGGGGGCACTGAATTAAGCGATTGAAGTCTCTTTATCTTGCCTCGTTCCTGTTGAACATGCAAATTTAAAGTAGGTGCGAATTCTCCCAATTTGTGTCCGGCCATACGATCGTTTATATGAATAGGTAGATGCTCTTTTCCATTATGGATAGCAATGGTATGCCCGATCATTGTGGGTCTTCAAATCTTGGCTTATTTATTCATTTGGACTTCCATTTATGAACTTTTCTTAAAAGCTATTTTATCTAAACTCCTTTGAGATTTATATATCAGTGTGAATTTGAGGTTCTTCTTGCACCATCTCCAAGGCTATCACGATATTTTTTGTTTATTTTATAATTAATTGAAATTCTTATTCTTACAAAATTAAGATCTTACATATATATATATATATATATATATATATATATATATAAATTATAAAGAATTTACATTTATTTTAAGAAATATATTGCATGAGTCTATAAACTAGTGTAATTTAATAATCAAACCAATGTGGTGCTCTTCAATTTGTTAATTGGTGAAGACTGGGTGACTTTAAAGTCTTAATTTCGGGGAATCTAATGCACTAGTGCCTCTTCAAGATGTTTGTTTGTCCGTTTTTTGGTAGATGTACAAGAGTGGAGTAATGGGTCATCTTTGTTGATCTAGTCTCAGCAAGGGCACCGACATTTCTTTCATCGAATACGACCATATCTGCACAACGGAAGTTGCAGAAGAGAAGGAAAGAGGAGAGTTGAGAGAAGAGCTAAGCTGGTAGGGGATGGGTGGCTTAACAAGGTTGAATCTAGTCCATAAGTGGGGTCGTGGACCGGGTTCACTTAAGAATTTCCATTAAACAATATTCAAATAAAAAATAAATTAATCGGAAATTTCAAGGTTTACCTATTTTACCGTTTTAAAATGGGTCATTGTATGTCACATGCCTTACTTTAACATAAATTTTGGCAGAGTTTGACGGAAGAACAAAAACATTTGCTCAAAAAGACATTGGGGATAAAAAAAAAAATTAGAAAAGAATACACGGGACCAAGTAATCACATTTTTTAAACATCAAAGACCAAATAGTCCAATTTGCCCTTTTTGAAAATATATTTTGCAAAGTTGAATGAAATATTTTTTTAGCTAGAATGAGATATTGTATATTGTAAGTCCTAAGGGCTAGTTTCTCTATTTTGATAAACGACAAACGATTGATGATGATCTAACATTATTTGTTAATGTGATAGATCTTATGGAAGCTCTATGATCTTCAAGCTAAATCCACAAAGTCAATGACATACGTACACAATGAAGATTCAAGATATACAAACATATGAAGAAGCCTTAAAGACTTAGGTATACTAGGATATACTATCTTTTCTAAACCTTGTAAACCATAGGATCTAAGCTCCATTAATATGTCTCACACTTGACTTGCGTGTACTTAAAATGTTTTCAAATGGAATGCCTTGTGTTTTGAAAACCGTTGTTTTGATCCTTCAATCCACAAAGATAAAAATGAGTTTGAAAAGGTTTTATAGTTGCACAAATTGGTTTGACACGAGTTAGACAACATTAGAATAGAGACTTAGTGGAAAATCCACTTTAGACCCTCACCTAGGTCGACTGAGCCTCAAAGCTCGGATGACCTGATGAAGGTCGGTCCACTGACCTGTGTGGAAGGTCAACTGAAGTGTAAAGTTACACTTAGTCACTTTTGAATGTTCTTGAACTCCAACAGCTAGCTGGTAAGGTTGACCTTTGCTATAGGTCAGACGACTGAGCTCTTACTCCAGTCGACCGAGGTCCCTTTAAGGTCGACCACTTGGAACAAAGGCTTTACCTGGAAGCTCGTATTTGGAATGTTGTTGAGGTCATTTATCCAAATGATCTCTTTATGCTTCATAGATGATCCCGTATCATTTGGCTAACATCATCGCTACATAATATTCATCTACCGATTTAGAACCTTGTGTAAGCATTTGTAAACGTTTGGTTTGTTCCTCAAAGTAATAGGGGGAAACAAATCTCCGTTTCATCACAGCTTTCAATTCATTCAAACAATCAATAGGTCGTCGTCCCTCTCTTCTCCTAATTATACTTTCCTCTTGCCACCAATTTGATGCATTACCAAAAAATCCCTTGGCTGCCATCTTTACCTTTATACCCTCCAAATAATCATGACTAGCAAACATATCATTAAGTTTATGTATCCATTCAAATAATAATTCCGGCTCATTCGTACCTTCAAAAGATGGAATCTTGAATGCACCAATAGGGTTGCCAACTTGCTGAAATTTTGGATCCCTTTGCGGCTCATATGGATAAAAATAAGTATCATCATATCTTGATTTTGTTATATGTGGGAAGCCATACCTTTTATCATCATAATCAAAGTTGTCATCTTCTTGATCAAATTGTTGCCTCACCTTTGAATAATTCTGATATGGACCTGGCCTACCACTTGGTCATGGACCACTTGGTCCACATTCAGCCACATCACAGTTTTGATTAAAATAATAAAAACAGGTGGGGCCTTATGAGAATTTTTTTTAATCAAAAGAGGTGATGTGGTTAATTCTGCACCAAGTGGTCCATGACCAAGTGGTAGGCCAGGTCTATATCAGAATTTTCCCTCATCTTTGCATGAATTTGTTGAAATCTTTAAAAAGATGGAGTCTTTAAACTTCTTGATTTTCTTGAAAGTTGATCTTCTTGATTTTCTTGAAAGTTGATATTCTTGTAACTCACGGCTGCCCCTTTGTCAAAATTTACTCACGGCTGTCCCTTGAAATTCGAATCAATATTGACGTTTCTTGATTTTCTTGATTCTTGATTTTCAATTCGGATGAGCAGTAGCGAAAAAATCTGATTTTTTCTCTAATGAACAGTAACCCGTGAACAATACCCCCGTGAACAGTAATTTTTTTCCTGGAAAAAAAACTTGAAGATACACCAAGATAGAGATAAACCTTTTGCTCTGATACCACCTGAAGCGGAACCGTTTTACGAATACTAAGGTTCGGCTTGAATGCCCGATCTTTCTCTATCTCGAACAGTTTATGGGGGAATATAAACTACTTTTCTCCCGCAAGGTTGAATATCAATGGGGGCTGAAACACCACAATAAGTATAAACCAAACTTATTGATACAGTAACTCAAACATGAATGAATTCTACCAAGAGAATCAAACACAAAGTAACTAAGGAATAACCTTAAATCAATATATCAAGTCTAACAATAACATGGCTGAAATCCCTCTTAAATAGAGTGGAATTTCGTCCAAAAAGAACCCACAAATAAGAGTCCTTTAAGGATTAGGACTCTACAACTCCTAGATAACTAAAAACACTACCTAACATCAAGGACAACATGTCCTATTATTTAGCTAGCTTATTTTGGCCAACATGGCTAATTAAACAATATAATAAATCTGAAAATATAATTAAAGTCTAGAATAGACTTTAATTATCAAATGACCAAAATACCCTTTCAACCATTTTCCTTCCAATTATGTATTTTGCCTTCAAATGCTATTAGGTGCGTTTGATCTTTGTGCCTTGCATTCTTGGAAGGCTTCTTAATATTCATCGCTTCATAATATTCACTAGCAACATGTGCATCCGATGAAATTATGCTTCATTGTAGACAATGTACTTATTGTCTCTCTTAACCGGGTTGGTAAGCTTGGGTTTGAATTTCTTGAAGATCAAAGTGAGCATGCTTCCATAAGGTATGAAGTTTGTAGTACCCTTAGCACTCTACTTAGATGTCTCAAAGCTAAATACCCGAAGTTGACCTTGGTCTTCACAACAAGCCAATTCATTACGGTCATTTGTAGGTAAATGATTTAGCTTTAATGTCCTTTGACGGGTACAACCACATTGGAAACTATGTGGTGAAGAATATGTTCATACTCATCTAACTTGTTAGTATCTCTCTCTTTCTCTCTCTTTTGACTTGCTAAAGGCTCCCTTGATATTGAAGTTCGTTCGGAAGCTCTTTAGATCCAATATTTTCTCCTCGGGTACAACCCCGAAATGCTCTTACCATCTAATGTCATCTTCCTCAAGTCTTACCCCAATCATCTTATAGAACATAGCTTATGAGGAACTAAATTCCCAACCATTAACACTAGAAGTCAACCGAAAAGTTCTATCATCCCTCTTCCCTTCTTCTCTTAAATGTGCCCAAAATTCATAGATGGCAAGGGGGCACATCTCACAATCATTGATGAATAGGTTTATCCATCCCATTTCTTCAAACATCTCAATGATTTCATCTAATCATTTTTCAAATGTCTCATTGTCCCTAATATACCCCGACAATATACCCATTTTCTTTTTCACTCATGTCTCATAACATTTTCTAGCATCATCAGAGTAGAAACGAGAGGTTACCTTTCTTGTAGCATAATTTGAAGATTCTCCTTGGAATCTTGGAGATGGAAGAGGGATGTGACGTTCATCGTTAGACTTCGTTTCCTCATCGGTTAGATTTTGCACCTTCTTTTTCCCTTGTCTTTCTCATTCTTTTAGGAAATTTTCTTGAGTCGCTTCGATGAGGGTGCTTCAATATGATCTTTGATAGAAATCCCTTTTTGAGTTGGTACTTTTAGTTTTTACGGATTTTCCTTGGATTGATCTTTTGAGGATTTTGAAGGAGGATTTGTGTTTATGTTTGTCTTTGTGGTGATTTGAATTGAAAATATGTGGGAGTAGTTTGTGTTTGGGTAAGTGATAGGTTCGATTTGAGAAAGGAATATTGAGGGTTTTGGAGCTTGTGAGAGAGAGAGGTTGAAAGTTTTGAAAAATGAAATTGAAAACCCCTTTAAATTTGACAAACCCCGATGGTCCGGTCGACCGGGACTAAGTTGAGGTCGTCCGAACCCCTTCTTAACTGAAATGGATTATCTTCTGTCTCGATTTTGGTCGACCGGGATACCCTGAATATTGCTAAGGCATTTTAACAATTTCTTCGGTCGACTGGGGCCTGGTGCGGTCTACCGGAATTCCCCTGTTTCCTGCAATATCATGCAATTTTGATACCCAAACTATTTTGGGTTCTTGGGGGGTTAGTTCTAGGGAATTTTATCACCCATGTTAATTTAGCACCTCTTTTAATCTTCTTCTTAATGATGCAATGATTAACATGATGTCCACATTTTCTACAATATGAGCAATTAACCTTAAGCATGGTGGAATGTGAAGTTCCATCGTAAAAAGAAGTAGAGTGTGCATACCTGTGTTTGTGTTTGTTCTCTAAGAAAATATTATCATGTGAGGAACATTGAGCATCAAGCATATTACCATGTATATCTCTAGAGCACGTACACTTATCCACATAAGAGTTAAGAATATCAAGTTTATGCTTTATCAAATCAAACTCAACAAGTTTAGAATCAACAATATGCACCTTGTCAAGCAAAGCATAATTTTCAAGAGTTAAAGCATTAATGGATAAAAGCATACTATCATGTTCTTTCTCTAGAACGTGTAAAAATGCAAAAATTTTATCGTACTCTACTTGCAAGCAACATCTTTCATTAAGTGAGCAAACAAGTTCATCACTTATACTTTATTCTTCTTAGCCATCTTTTTCAACTCAACATATAAATCACTTAAAAGTACATAAGGATCATCATCATGATCATGATCACTTTCTAGAGTTGATTAAGAAAGTTGTACCTCATTCCTCATGGAGTTTAGACTTTGGATTTCTAGTTGATCTTCATCATTAATTAGTCCAATGAGGTACTTAGTGTGATCTTGAGTTTGATCATCACTTTCATTGTAGTCCTTTGTGGAGTCATCATTTGTATATGAAATTTCTTTTCTTGATGAGTCCTCCACAATCTTGTAGTCCTTGGCATGTGACTCTTTTCTTGGTGTCTTATCTCGTTGTTGCCATTCCTTGTGGTTCATGTCTTCATTGTGAAGTTTAGATTTTTTTGAACCTACAAGGGAAACTTGAGAAGTGCTAGGTACCTCTTGAGAAGTTCCTTCATTGTCAATGTAGTTTCTCAAGTGGCAAGTGTGTGCGCAAGGATCAATATTACCAAAATCAAAACAACGAGAATGATTATTATATGAGTTAAGCATGTAAGAACAAGAATCATTCAAGTTTATGATGTTGCATCTCATAGATAACCTAGCAAGGGAGATATATTGCATATGTAGATCATGCTTTAGTTATCTGTATGTATATTGTCACACCCCGTAACCAGAGGGTGGCCTGGTATTGCCTCATCTACAAATGAGACAAAGAACCCATAACATAATATAATCTTCCAGACCATAACATGATAGAATAACTTGTACCTTTATTAAAAACATCATCATTCTCAAAGAGGTTACATAAACTTAATACTAGAATTGTTCACTACAAATGGTTCAACTACTTATTACATTAATAACTCTTCCATTAGGTTCTACTCGTCATGCTCCCCATCCCAGGTCTCCTCATCAGTACTCTCATCATACTCATCTGCAAAACATAAGAGAATAAATGGATGATCCACACTAGCCCAGTAAGGATCGATCGCCTTTGGGATGAAGGACCAAAGAGACTTAAAAATGTTCCATGTTTCCCAAAACATGTGCAATGTACATAGCTTGACATAACTTAACTTGTAAACATCTTTTAAAGACTTACAGTACACTTGTAAACATAATATAAGAGTTTAGAATAGTATAAGTGTTAAAAGAGGATCTCGGATGATGGACAGAAGGCCTCGGGCGACCGGAGGGTCGTTCGAGATCAAGACATAAACTTTGTAAAAAAGTTCGGATGATAGACAGGACATTCTGGTTGACATAAGCTCTGGTCGAGGTGGTTTTCACCCCGGTCGACCGAGATCCACTGCAGGTCGTTGACAATAACCCTAATACTTTGGTCCGGTAGACTGCAATTCAGAGCAGTCACTTTTCAAGCTTATTTTGTGAAGTAAAACTCATTTTCTGCAGTTTCAATATTCCCAACCCAAAACACTAATTTTGACTAACTTTAACAAATAAAAACATTACCAAAAACATAAAATAACATGCCATAACAAATACCTTATCAAATAGATCACTTACACATCAAAATTCGCCTTTAACTTAACATTTTATAACTCGTAGCTTTCCAACATATAAAATCCGACATGATAAATATTACAACGACATGCAACAAGTATTTCTAAAATCGAGCTCAATCATCTGACAATAATAGCACTGACCAATTGTTAACAACCCAAAACTATTATTGTCCGTTCAGGAGGGCCATAACAGAAGAAAACATATTTTAGTAAGGCTGAGAAAGGGTTGTTTAAGGATATACCCATGTTATGTCATTGTTCATTCTCGTGAATTCCATAACAACTATTAACAACCCTAGCTTTTAATCCCGTAAAGGGTCCGGGCCTCATGGAGGACAAAGCGCTCCCGGGCACTTAAAGCATATCAAAATTCGGGATATATCCTGGAATAGGGTCGTCACAAAACAAGAGCTCTAGATTGAGAATATGCACATGCTGACTCCATGGAAAATACATACAACAAGTATACAAATACATACACAAGAAGAATCATATACAATCATACAACATATGCAAATATACTTCGGTTCTTCGTCCAATTTTGATGCGGTAAAACATGAGAAATCTTTCATAAAATTCATAACTTGATAAAAGACTAGTTCATGCATTTTAAAACTGAATAACAAGAACGAAATATCCGTACTTGGTACGCTTAAACAATTCTCCAACGAAGAACATGAAACCAGAAATTCTGCTTTGCATAGGCAACTTCTGAGGGCAATTACTCTTAATTGAACAATTGGAATCTATCTCCACCGTTCAGAATGTATTCCTACAAGTCCTTTAACTTTTTAAAAAAATAAAAAATGGGGTCGATCAGGTTTAAATTTCTACTTAAATTTGGTGATCTATCCTCACCACACTGCTTTTCCTCGAATGTCATAACCTTGTACTCCGAAGTTGATATCTATTAATATAGTCGTTACAGTCCAATATCCTCTCGCCATTATCTAGTTTAAGAAGTCTTCTAATGATGGTTAAATTTTGGGAATGATCAGAGATCGTTTACTATGTCAGTTTTCCAACACTTAAGTTTTCTCTCTTTTCTTTCTTTTTCATTTCTCCACCTTTCTCCTCTATTTATAACTTATGTCTCATTATATTTCTGGAGTGTTATGTCTCTACAAATCGGCAAATAATCGTTTGTACCCGTCCGTGTACCCATTCTTGTGCCCAACCAATCACAATTCACCATGTGTATATATTATTACAAAAAAATGATCACATGGCGAATTCTTATTGGTTGGCCACAGGAATGGGTACACAAATGGTTACGGACGATTTTCACCCCTACAAACCATACATAGCAACTCCTTGTTCTTATCTCAAATGATACCCGTTCATACACTAACTACTTCCCTCCAAAAATTACTACTCAACCAACCAAAAGTTCATATTAATACTTAGGTCCTCTAACTTCTTAAACTTGCTTAAGCGCCCCTAAGACTAATCAGATAAATAATAAACAATTAAGCACTTAAAATAATTAGTCATATGGAACATGCAATTATAAAGTCCTGGGTATCACATATATGATCAATAAGAGAGAATGATGCAACATCAATAAGATTATAAGCATAAAGACCAAGATCACTTTTCAAATTATAGATTTCATCAAGTAAGGATTTTTTAGACAGTGAATTTGATACCTTTACATTATTACCAAGTGAAGAGGTGAGAGAATTGTCATTGTGGCTCTTTTCATCACTTGTGCAATTTCTTTGAATCTTTGAGCATCTTGGTTCCCTTCTAGGTATAGCCTATGAGATTTTAGAAATCCAAGTGCCATGGAGAATTTGTGATCTTTTCCTTTTTTAACATCTCCATTCAAATTCTTCATTCTTCTTAGAATGATCAAGATTTTACCACTTCTTTTTGAATTTTTATCTTTGAAGTTTAGTGGCACTTTCTTTCTTTTCCTATGTCATGATGTTTGATCTGCACAATAATTTATGTCCAAATGAAGATCATTACTATCTTGTGTTTCCACCATCTGTTCTTCAAGTTTCTTATCTTGTGAAGGCGTTATATTTGTGTAATCTTTAAATCTCTTTGAGGAAGGACTTTTGAGTTCTCCTTTATCACACTCACTGATATTTCAATGTTTTCTTGAGTTGTGATTGAGATGTCCTCAATGCCTTTACATGATTGAGTCCCCAAACCTTGAAGTTCCACGTTTGGCTCTTATATTTCAACTTCGCCTTTATAATGTGCTTCAAACATATTCCACATTGAGGGCATCTTGACACTCATGGACTTTGTTGAGGGCTTCTTCATTAAGTGCACAACAGAGCACATTCATGACCTTAAAGTTGAAAGTCATCTTTGTGCAATCTTCTTCATTGAAGTTTCTTCTTGACTTTAGAATCTTGACACCTTGTACAATAATTGAAGATACAAGTGGACCTTCTTCTATAATGCTAAACAAGGTAAAGAGTTTAAACATATATTTCCAACAAGAGAAGTTGGAACCATCAAATAGAGGTGGTCTATATGGGGAATGGTCATCCATGGATTAAGTAGAAAAGCATGAAATCATGGATCCTCCTAGAGTGTTAATCCTAACAAAAATGAGACTAGGCTCTGATACCAATTGAAATACCTAATATGGATGTGTTAGTAGTGCCCTAGGACCATTAGCATATGTTGTACGCTTTATATATTTTAAGCATGTCATCTGAATAGTTAATTTTACTTTTGAACATCAAATATGTGATTTGATAGTAAAACTCATTAGCTTATGCAATTACTATTCTGCTTGTCCCTAGTTTTACGTAATTTTCTTTACAATGAAATAAAACTAGTATGATGTTCGATTGATGAGTATGTTTTACTGATCATGTGTAATGGATACAAATCATATCATAGATACAATATATTGGGATATATTGTATCGGACGTAATTCGTTATAGAAGTAATACTTCATGGTTCCTTAGTCATAAGTATTACTTCCTCAATACTATTAGGAATCCTTAGACCTTATGTCTCCATCGTTTCCAACATGAATAGAGCTACGTTTTGACTCAGTTGGACGTTACCTTTAATCGAGTAATTAATACAACTGATGATCGGATGTAGTATCCTATCATGGCTTGAATGTGTGAGGCATTGTAAGGGATTTGTCCCTCTCTTATTAGAGAGAGATATATGTGGGCCCCTCGATAGGGAAAACTGTTTAAATGGACGGTCGTGCTCAAGTGTATTTAATAAAGTGGTTATTAAATATTATTTGTTAGAACAGTCTACCTGGAGATCGAGCATAAATATAATTAAGCTTTATAAGGGTGACAACTACCATGCCTTATGCTTAATTTGGATATCGCGAGACAAAGGGATTAAATAGTGGATTGATATTAGGTTCCACCATACATTCATTCATTCTGGGTAGTCATAATGTCTTGTCAGGGACCGCTTGTGATTTATGAACACATACTACTACTAAGTGTGTTTTCATTGCCATTGTGATATGAACCTACAGGGTCACACATATAGACGAGTTAACGAGTTTCATTGTATCTGACATTTATTTTTCTGAGAATAATAAAATGTTATTATTCGAATTAGAGATTAATGAGGGGCATTTTCGGTATATGGTTCTAGCTGAGATTACGTGGGAGTTATTAAATGATAAAGACTCCCACTACCAAAAGACGTTGATAGGACGTAGGAGTTGGTTTTTGGAACAAACTTCACGCCTATATAATCTCTTTTGGCTGAAACTCTAGGTGATAATTCTGAAAGCCACAAAAACCCCAATTCCCGAAATAAGATTTATGCCCTTCTCTTCTCTCTAAATTCCC
This sequence comes from Vinca minor, assembly GCA_026122235.1. Taxonomy (NCBI): domain Eukaryota; kingdom Viridiplantae; phylum Streptophyta; class Magnoliopsida; order Gentianales; family Apocynaceae; genus Vinca; species Vinca minor. The sequence goes on along the minus strand of JAOCZM010000285.1, from coordinate 2,565,584 downwards.
GAAACTCAGAAACAAAGAGCTTGCACTCGCTGGTCATTTCATCGCGTGGATACCGGTAGAGAGCAATTCCGCAAGGGAAGGCGATTGGTGGCATCATCACACATCCGACATCAGAACCTTTAACCGAAAATCGTAAGTAATTTTCGCCTATTTTTCGATTCCTATGGTATGAGCGGATCCTTCAGGGGTGGATTTATGGGTGTTTAGAACGTGTTTCTGCCCATGAATCCCTTCAGTGGTATCATAGCATTGCTCATACTATTCGAATTCGATAATGTTAATCACATCATAACACGTATCAATCTCGATTTGGTATGTGTATGTGTGAAACAGAAATATTATTTTTGGGATTCTAATACATATATGTGTTATATGCATAAACTGATATCGATTAATCATGTTAATTTGTAAACTGTTTATTTGTAATTAACATGTTTCTGTAATTCGATCTATAAATAATTCGGTTAAGTAAGCATAAACTGTCATCGTAGATCTGGTTAATTCGATTATATTAAGCATAAACTGTTATCGTAAATCTGATTAATATGATTAATTACGCATAAACTGTAATTGCATGCTTCCTGTTGTTAATCCGATTAACTACTGCATAAACTGTTTATGTGTATAGATTATATCGTATAAACATGTTTATTCGATTATATATGTTAGGCGTTTGAGGGTTAAATCGGGACCGCCCCTTGTTCTGCGCACCCCAAGTTAGGCGCTGCCCCAAGGATCTCGTCCGGGGGCAGCCCTAAGACTTTGTATTTGTACTCGTTACTTGATTTCATTTTGCTTTATGTGAGTTTTAGCATGGTGAATAGCATGGCCTACTATACCCCTCTTGCTTTACATTTATTGGGTTGTAATTTTATAATACGGCCTGCGAGTCATTTTTCAATGTTGTAAAATTGTAATTGCTTTCTTAGATTAGTTTATCGCTTTGTATTGAAGGTTGGGTATGCCCATGCATTTATGTAACAAGACTGGAGGACGCTGGATCGAATACACTATCCATGAGATCAGTATTGACTTAGATTGAACCTTTGGCTCCCACAAGACTCGTGGGAGTCGTCATAGGATTAGGCCATGCTATCTCACGTTTACTTTTATGTTATATATATTGCATGTGATGCTTATATTCTTGTCTTATGGGGGCTCAACAACTTATTCAAACAAAAATCGTTTAATTAAGTCTTAAAATGCCTACCATATCCTAAGCACTTATTGAGCTTGGATCATCATTTTGTCTGCTTGCCAAAGCAACAGATAAGTGGTTATCTAAGCAAAAGGAGATGGGAAAATAGTGATTTCCATAAGCTTAGACATGGTTCGACTTAACTAGGCTATCAAAATAGTTTTGAGCCTAGGGCATCACATGGGAAATAGCCAGGACATGTAGATGTCATTCCCAAGGGTTGATTTTACTTTAATTATGGGTGATAAGCCAAAGCTTACTTATAACTATCGTAAAATGGTATTCTCCACTATTTATCAAGTGTTGAAATTGTGGAAAGTTTCTTTACTCAAAAACTAATTAATGACTTTGCAAATAATTTTAATGTAGATAATGGCAACCAACACTTCACACAATTCATTGCGATCTGTTCTTGAAAAAGAAAAACTGAGTGGGTCCAATCTCCTTGATTGGGCCCGAAACTTAAGGATTGTCCTTAAGCAGGAAAGAAAGCTATACGTTCTCGATAATGATATTCCTGAACAGCCTGCAAACAACGCCTTTAAAGCTGAGAAAGATGCTTGGAATAAGCATTGTGATGATTCTAACGATGTGACTTGTCTCATGTTAGCCACAATGAGCTATGAGCTTCAAAAACAGTTTGAAGAGGTTGAGGCTTTCCAGATGAGGCCGCTCAAGGAAATGTTCCAAGAGCAAGCCCGTCAAGAAAGGTTGTTTGTTGTTTTCTTGCAAGCCCACAATATTCTACTCAAATTGGACACAAGAAACTTAAGTCAAGAGCACCTATCGTTAATGTAATTTAGAGTGAGCAACCAAGGTATCGTATTCGCGAAGAAGGGTAAGTACTAGTAGTGACTTTTATTTTATTGTTTAGTTGACGAAAACTTTAAGAAGGTTTGTTACTAAACTAAATTAATCTACTAGTAAGCTAAAACTAAGATCTAGAGTGTTTAGAGAGAAATTCAATTAGGAGAGTGAATACTTGAACGGGTATCCCCCTAGATGTACTTATGTATTTAGGGAGGGGTATTGTGAATTAGAAGCCTTAGGTGAACCTACAAAGGGGTTTCCAAATAAACGTCACTCATCTCTCAATTTGTGAAGTTCCTACTCTAGGATTAATCAAGTTAGTATCTCTACTTACTCAATTTTACCCCAAGAGTGCATTAAACCTAAAACCCCTAATTTTCCAAACTCAAATTAGGAAGAATTGCTTAAGCCCATCTCTAGGTCAAAATTAATTCCCATTAAATGTGAGTGTTCTAATCAAGTAATTCAATTTCTCAATTAATTAAATGACCAACAAGATAGAAAAAGATAATTCACCAAATAATTTCACTAATTAACTTCAATTCACAAAAACCCTCAATTGTCAACACATAAATAACATGCTAGGGTTCAACCCATTCAAGTAGTGTACAAATTTACCTATCCATATTCATGAAGGAAGACAATAAATTAAAAGTGAGAGAGGAGGAAATTCTCATTGCTAAGTAATCTTCTTCAAGCTTCTCTTCTTTAATTCGAAATCCTCTTTCTTCCTTCAAGAAAAACCAAGTCTTGAGCCACACCTCAATTTCTTGCCAAGAATCTTCAATGAAGCTTCAAGCTTTTATTTTAAATCTACCTCTAAATCTATCTCTAGAATTTAGGAAGTGTTTTCTCTCTCAAAACTCTCTTGAAAACCCTAGGATAATAATATGTCTTCTCTTCTTCAAAGTGATGAGATATAGGCACAAGACATAATGGAAGATGTAGATATTTTTAGTACTTTCTTCTATTTGTAGAAAATACACCTGAAGTTTTAGCTCTTTTACAGTCCAGTCCATGTAGTTTCGGTCTTCTACATTTTGGTCCACAAAGTTGGTGACTTTCATCTTCTTTCATCCAAGTATCTTCCAAGCTTTAATATCTTTCACTTAAACCAAAAGTAAGAGAAAATGGAGTATAAGTAGCATCTTACCCATGCAAATATGAAATTATGAAACACATTATACAAGTTAAAATATTGCTTTAAGAGAAAATATCATTGTTCCTCACCACTAAGGCGTTGAACAATTGTAAGATGGCCCATGGCACCTCTGTGAGTGCACATCTTCTTAAGATGAAGGGCTATCTTGACCAACTTGAGAAACTTGGGGCTCCCGTAGGTCACATATATGATCTTGAGTTCACTACCACCCGAGTATGACCAGTTTGTCATATACGATCTTGAGCTCACTACCACTTGAGTATGACCAGTTTGTCATGAACTTCAACATGCATGCTATGGAGAAGTCCATACATGAGATACACGGGATGCTCAAACATGCTGAGCTGAACATTAAGAAAACTCATGATGTCTTAATGGTTCAAAGGGAATTTCAAGAAGAACAGAGGAAAGGGAAAGCCCATGGCCAAGAAGGGAAAAGGCAACAATAAGCCCAAACCCAAGGCCAAGGCACCAAATGAAGGGGCTTGCTTCCATTGCAATGAACTAGGTCATTGGACACGAAACTACAAGCTCTACTTGGAAAAAAAAAAAAAAAAGGAGAAAGCCAGTCTGACTGTCTCTCCATGTATTTATGTTATTAAGATTAACATGTTTGCTCCTACTTCATGGGTATTAGATACCGGTTGTGGATCTCACATTTGTGCAAATGTGCAGGGGTTCAAAAGGAGTAGATCGTTGGCGAAAGGAGAAATGGACCTACGAGTAGCGAATGGAGCAAGAGTTGTTGATGTAGCTAAAGAGACATTTAATTTAGTTTTGCCAAGTGACCTTATCATTGAACTGAACAATTGTCTTTATGTTTCCACTTTGAGTAGGAATATTATTTCAGTTTCTTGTTTGGATATTGATGGTTTTGAAATAAATATTAAGAATAAAATTTGTACCCTTTATAAAGATGGTATCTTCTATGGGGATTCCCCTATGATGAATAGACTCTATATTCTTAACCTCGATGAATCCATTAACATGCTCGTCTATAACATCAATACAAAGAGGTTTAAATCAAATGACTTAAACCAAACCTACTTTTGGCATTGTCGTTTGGGCAACATCAACGAGAAACGCATTTCAAAACTCCATCAAGATGGAATTTTGACATCATTTGACTTAGAGTCTTATGAGACGTGTGATTCTTGCTTGTTAGGCAACATGACTAAAGCTCTCTTTACTGGAAAAAGTGAGAGAACTTCTGATTTGTTGGGCCTCATACATACAGATGTATGTGGACCAATAAACACAAGTGCTAGATGAGGGTTTCAGTACTTCATCTCATCCACAGAAGATTTCAGTAGATATGGTTACGTCTATCTAACGAAACATAAATCAGAGTCTTTTGGAAGATTCAAAGAATTCCAAAATAAAGTACAAAATCAACTTGGTAAAAGTATTAAGATACTTCGATCAGATCGAGGTGGTGAATTCCTTAACCAAAGAGTTTGATGAACATCTTAAAGGTTGTGGAATTGTTTCACAATTAACTCCTCCTGGCACACTACAATGGAATGGTGTGTCAGAACAGAGGAATCGCACCTTACTAGATATGGTTCGATCTATGTTGAGTCAATCCAGTCTTCCAATTTCCTTTTGGGGCTACGCCCTAGAAACTGCTACATTCATATTGAATAGAATTCATTCTAAAGTGGTTCAGAAAACTCCATATGAGATATGGATAGGGAAACGGCCTAGTTTGTCATTTCTCAAAATTTGGGGATGCAAGGCGTGTGTAAAACGCTTATTATAAGATAAACTCGCCCCTAAATCAGACAAGTGTTTGTTTGTGGGATATCTTAAAGAAACTAAAGGATATTATTTATATCTTCCATCAGAGAACAAAGTGTTTGTTGCTCGAAATGGTTTATTCCTTGAAATGCAATTTATTTCCAAAAAGGACAGTAGGAGTAAGATCCATCTTGAGGAAAATTCAAGATCCTCAAACAACATCTGAACTAGCTTTAGAACTTCAAGCAAGCTCACGCGCTGATACTGAGCTTAAATATTTGACACAATGCCCAATGAGGTCAAGTCGGGTACATCAACAGCTTGAGAGATATGGATTTCTAGTGACCTACCCGAAGGGTGTAAGATCATTGATAACAAATGGTGTTTCAAAAATAAAACCGACATGGATGGTAATGTACACACTTTTAAATCTCGACTAGTAGTTAAAGGTTATAAACAAATTCATGGTATTGACTATGATGAAACCTTTTCTACTGTCGTTATGATAAAGTCTATTACGATTTTACTTGCCCTAGACACATATTATGACTATGAGATATGGAAAATGGACGTTAAGACTGCGTTTCTTAATGGAAACCTTCTCAAGGATGTGTATATGACACAACCTGAGGGGTTTGAGTTAGTAGTGCCCTAGGACCATTAGCATATGTTGTACATTTTATATCTTTTGAGCATGTAATTGAATAGCTAATTTTGCTTATGAACATCAAGTGTGTGATTTGATAGTAAAACTCATTAGTTTATATAATTACTATTCTAGTTGTCCCTAGTTTTATGTAAGCTTCTTTACAGTGAAATAAAACTAGTATGGTGTTTGATTGATGATTATGTTTTACTAATCATGTGTAATGAATACAAATCATATCATAGATGCAATGTATTGAGATATATTGTATCGGACGTGATCTGTTAGAGAAGTAATACTTCATGGTCCTTAGTTATAAGTATTACTTCCTCAATACTATTTTAGAATCCTTAGACCTTATGTCTCCATTGATTCTAGCATGAATGGAGCCACGTTTTAACTCAGTCGGACGTTACTTTCAATCGAGTAATCAATACGACTGATGATCGGATGTAGCGTCCTATCATGGCTTGAATGTGAGAGGCATTGTAAGGAATTTGTCCCTCTCTATTATTAGAGAGAGATATCCATGGGCCCCTCGATAGGGAAAAACTGTTTAAATGCATGGCCGCGCTCAAATGTATATGATAAAGTGGTTATCAATTACTATTTGTTGGAACAGTTTACCCGGAGATCGAGGATAAATACAATTAAGCTTAATAGGGGTGACGACTACCATGCCTTATGCTTAATTAGGATATCGCGAGACAAATGGATTAAATAGTTGATTGATATTAGGTTCCACCGTAAATTCATTCACTTTGGGTAGTCACAATGTCCTGCTAGGGACCACTTGTGATTTATGAACACATACTACTACTAAGTATGTTTTCATTGCCATTGTGATATGAACCTATAGGGTCACACGCATAGACGAGCTAACGAGCATTATGTCCAGATTCAATGAATCTAGAATGTGTTTAGGTTCATTGTATCTGACATTTATTTTTCTGAGAATAATAAAGCGTTATTATTCGAATTAGAGATAAGGGGCAATTTCGGTATAGCTGGGATTACGTGAGAGTTATTATCCGATAAAGACTCTCACTGCTAGTAGAAGTCTAGAGGACATGGGAGTTATAGACTCCTACTGCCAAAGGAGGTGGATAGGACGTGGGAGTTCTCCTTGGAACAAACTCCCACTCCCTATATAAACCTCGCTTGGCCGAAACCTTGGGACTAATGCTTGAGCCGCAATAATATCATAACCTTGAAATCTGATTTCTTGATTTCGGCCTCCTTTTCTCTCTAGACAATTTGTAACCCAGAAAAACCGAAGAGCTAGCACTCGCTACTTGTTTGATCGCGTGGATACCGGTAGGGAGTAATTCCGCAAGGGAGGACTCAAGGTGGTTGCTGTTGAGAGCCAAAAGATACCATCTTTAGCCGAAAAACGTAAGTCCTTTTCCGATTTTCCGATTCGATTCTGTATGAGCGGATCCTTCAAGGGAGGACTCATGGGTGTTTAGAACGAGTTTCTGCCCATGAATCCCTTCAGTTTGTTGATCCATCAAATCCTAGAAAAGTGTGTAAGCTTCAAAGGTCCATTTATGGACTAAAGCAAGCATCTCGAAGTTGGAATCATCACTTTGATGAAGCAATTAAAGAATTTGGTTTCATAAAAAACGAAGACGAGCCTTGTGTTTATAAGAAAGTAACTAATAATGTAGTAGTGTTCCTTGTGCTTTATGTGGACGACATCTTACTGATTGGAAATGACATTCTCACATTACAAAGCGTAAAAGCTTGGTTGGGGTAGTGCTTTTCCATGAAAAACTTAGGCGAGCCTACATACATTTTGGGTATAAGAATCTATAGAGATAGATCTAACAAAATTATTGGCCTTAGACAGAGTGGTACATTGACAAGGTACATTGAAGATCCATTGACCAAGCCACTCCCGCAACCTAAACCATTGACCAAGCCACTCCCGCAACCTAAACATGAGAGTCATACTAGGTCAATGGGATTGAGGATCATGTATGATTGGACCTAGGGCAAGTGGGAGATTGTTAGTAGTGCCCTAAAACCATTAGCATATGTTGTACGTTTTGTATATTTTGAGCATGTCATCTGAACAGTTAATTTTTTTTTGAACATCAAATATGTGATTTGATAATAAAACTCATTAGCTTATGCAATTACTATTCTGATTGTCCCTAGTTTATGTAATGTTCTTTGCCATGAAATAAAACTAGTATGATGTTTGATTGATGATTATGTTTTACTGATCATGTGTAATGGACACAAATCATATCATGAATGGAGCTACATTTTGACTTAGTCGAAAGTTACTTTTGTAAAACACAAGAGGGGGAGGGGGGTGAATTGGGTTTTAACTAATCTTGCTAACTTTTTCGAATCTTTTCAATGCAAGTTAGAGTTTAAGCAAGATGAACAAAACCAAAAGCAAAACCCAATAACAAGACAAAGGATTTAGAGTGGTTCGATTCACTTAGAATCTACATCCACTGCCTTGAGCCGCACCCAAGGATTTGCAACAACTTCACTAAGAAGATTTTACACTTGTGGCTAACTCACTAAGAGTTTTACAAACACAACCACAATACAAAGAAACTCACTAAGAGCTTGCCCACACTAAGTAGGACTTTTACAACAATTACCCAATCACAAAGAAAGGGAAAAATGAATGTTTAATACAAAGAATATTCACTCTTCTAAGTGAAAGATTAATACCTTTGAAGTACATCAATTATAGCTCTTTGAACATATGAAGTCCACTCTTTGTCTTGCTTTTTGAAAGAACACCTTTGAATGATTTAGATCATGGAGATCAAGTGTTTTTGCTTTGAAGGTGTTTAGACTTGATAAGAAATCAATGTAAAATGTATGTGCAAGTCTTGGAATGATTGTCTAGCTTTGGAGTATTTATACATTTCAAATTTGGCTGAAAAACGACTCTCCAACGGTCAAATAACGGCTAGTTCAAGACAGAGTTCGGTTGACCGAAGATCAACCTCGGAACCACTTTGTACCAAGTCGGTCGACCGACCCAGTGCCTTGGTCGACCGAAGCTAGATGGTCCAACTCACTGTCTTGCTTCGGTTGATCCGAGGCAAGCTCGGATGATCCGACCTCTGAGCTGATTTTTCACACGTTTTGAAGTCTTTTGAAGTCTAAAATGTTTTCCTAAAAGGTAACAAGTAAGAACACTTGGAAAACCATTTTAAAGGACTTAGACTTAGAAAACAAAGGCTTTTGAAATACGAACACTTGTAAGGATCATTTTGAAACTAAGCCTTTTGAAAACGTGTTTGTGTGCATGCAAGACTTGAGTGTAGAGCTTATGTTCATGAGAGCTTTGGTTAGAGCTTTATAAGATAAACGACTAATGACGACAAAGCTAATCTAACCAAACCTAAGTCTTCAATCTTCAATCTTGATAAATGAGCCTTGAATAATACGACTTTGAATCTTGATCATGGCTTGATTGAAGTACTTAGAGCTTCCAATATATGTTCCGATATTCTATCACAAAGATATAAACATTAGACACAACATCAAGTGTTTGTCCATTATCAAAAACCGAGTTCGATCGCCCTTAGGGCTAACAACTTTTAATAGAGTAATTAATACGACTGATTATCAGATGTAGTATCCTATCATGGCTTGAATGTGTGAGTCATTGTAAGGAATTTGTCCATCTCTTATTAGAGAGAGATATCGATAGGGAAAACTGTTTAAATGCATGGTCGTGCTCAAATGTATTTAATAAAGTGGTTATTAGATACTATTTGTTGGAACAGTCTAACTGGAGATCGAGCATAAATTCAATTAAGCTTTATAAGGGTGACAACTACTATGCCTTATGCTTAACTCGGATATCGCGAGACAAAGGGATTAAATAGTGGATTAATATTAGGTTCCACCATACATTCATTCACTCTGGGTTGTCACAGTGTTCTGTTGGGGACCGCTTGTGATTTATGAACACATACTACTACTAAGTGTGTTTTCATTGCCATTGTGATATGAACCTACAGGGTCACACGTATAGACGAGTTAACTAGCTTCATGTCCAGATTCAATGAATCTAGAATGTGTCTAGGTTCATTGTATCTGAAATTTATTTTTCTGAGAATAATTAAATGTTATTATTCGAATTTGAGATTAAGGAAGGGCATTTTCGGTATTCGGTTCTAGCTGGGATTACGTGGGAGTTATTATGCGATAAAGACTCCCACTACCAGAAGAGGTTGATAGGACGTGGGAGTTGGTTTTAGGAACAAACTCTCACACCTATATAATCTATTTTGGCTGAAACCCTAGATGATAATTCTGAGAGCCACAAAAACCCCAATTCCCGAAATAAGATTTTTGCCCTTCTCTTCTCTCTAGATTTCCGAAATGAAGAGCTAGCACTCGCTGCTCGTTTCGTCGCGTGGATACCGGTAGAGGGAAATTCCGCAAGGGAAGACTATTGGTGGCAACAGCATACATCCGAAATTAGAACCTTTAACCGAAAATCGTAAGTAATTTTCGCCTGTTTTTCGATTCCTATGGTATGAGCGTATCCTTTAGGGTTGGATTCATGGGTGTTTAGAACATGTTTATGCCCATGAATCCCTTCAGGATGAACCTAAGAGGGCTGAATTAGCTTCTAAATCTTTTTCGCTTTTCTTAAACTTCTTTGCTTAAGTGAACACCTTAACAACAAGTATGTTGATTAAGCATGTAAGGTGAGTTAAAGATTAAGCAATCTAGATGACTTAAGTGTTAAATGCAACACATAGGAACACAAGGCAATGAATGTGACCAAGGATAGACTAAGTCGAGAGTCCTATATGCAAAGCTTGTAAGAGCAAACATTATAAGTCATATGACCAAGACAAGCATAGATAAGCCAAGTAAAACATCTAACTCAAGAAATCCTATAAAGCTCATACAATCAAGTTCATGTGGAATATAAGTACAATGAGTAATATAAGAAATTGAAAGTAAAGAGGTAGAGTTAGAGAAACAAACAAGGGCATTTAGAGTGGTTCGATCACAAAGATCTACGTCCACTGCCTTAGGACACACCTAAGAATTTTGGCAACTTCACTATGATTTCCCTTCAAAACAAATGCAAGGTGGGATCAACCTTTTACATAAGTGGACAACTCACAAAGAGCCCATTCCACAAAGGACCTAACTTGCCTCACAAAGACAACCCGCTCACATAGAACTATTTTCTAGCTCACAAAGAGCCAACCTCACTAATGGGACAAACACTCACAAAGAGTGAAGCTCACTAAGAGCTACCTTAACTCACAAAGAGCTAGTCTCGCAAAGAAAAAGGGAAAGAGCCTCAACAAATGAGACTTTACAATTTTAAGCTCACTTACAAATAATCCCTCAATGGAATGGATATACAAATGATAGCTCTAATCAAGTTTAAGAATAGAAGAGTATGTATATGTTAAGTTCTTACTCAAAATGATGTATTTTGGCAAGATGAAGATTTAAAGCTCTAGAAATTGTTTTGATGAGGGACCGTCCAAGTGGCTGCCCTATTCAAAGGATCCACTAGTCAACCTTTAAGGGCCTATGACCAGAGCAAGGACAACGAAGACTTTAGACAAGATTGTCATAGTGATCCGAGACATCAAAACTAAAGAGGAAGCTAAACTTCAACTAGAAGAAGATATTCAAGTCAACCTCTTAAGTTTAACAAGTGTTCAATTCGGCCATACCAAGCAAAGTGGCTAAGTAGGGCATTTTAGTCTTTTTGTACATTAAAGTCTATTCTAGACTTTAATTATATTTTTAGCTTTCTATTTACTATTTTTAGCCATGTTGGCTACATATTAGTAGTGTGTGCCAGATAATAGGACATGTTGTCCATTATCTAAGATAGTGTTTTGGTTGGTTAGCAAGTTTGTTGTGGAAGAGTCCTAAGTCTTCAAGGACTCTTCATTTTGGTTCAATTGAGCCGAAATCCTACTCTATTTAAGAGGGATTTCGGCCACCATTGTAATTATGTTAGATATATGCTAAATGTTAAGGTTATTCTTGAGATACTTGTGAATTGAACTTCTTTATAGAATTCATTCATCTTTGAGTTACTATATCAACAAGTTAGTTTCATTTGTTGTGGTTTTTTAGCCTCCATTGATACTTAGCCTTCTTTAGAGTTGCGTTGAGTATATTCCCATGGAAACTAGTTCAAGAATAGAGAAAGATCCAAAATATAAACCTAAGTGTCGAATCTTGATACTTGTTATCTCTTTTTTTTTTTTTTTTTTTTTTATCTAAAATGTAAATGTATAAAAAGATCAAAAGCTTTCTACAAATAGTGGATTGGCCATTAACAAGGTGTTAGTCTAATGGCTCAATCAAGTTTCCATGATTCACACCTCCATGAGATTCAAAACAAAAGGATACAAAGTATAAACTACAATGTATACATGCGTTTTAATCCTAGAAACTAGTTGCTCTCGCGTTACCTTTTTGCCATCAAAACAACTTTGGTTCCTCTCTTTCCATATGTGGTACACCGCTGCATTGAATGCCGTTTTCTTTGCTTTGTTAAACCAAGAAGTTCCTCGGGCTTCTTTCTTAAGCCATTTAAGATAGCTATGCAAAGTAGATATGTGTCTTCGAATTCCCAACCATTGTTTAATATCATCCCAAATAGCCTTGCTAAATGAGCATTTGAAAAATAAGTGATCATGAGTTTCATCTTCACTTCCACACAAACTGCCCTTCAAGTCTATCTCCAAGAAGTGTAGTTGGTCTTTTGTTTCCAAACGTCCCCGTATAGAAAACCAAGAAATAAATGAATGCTTAGGCAAAGTCATTGAATTCCATACCATCTTTTGCCAAATAATATTTTGATCGGGCTGCCTAAAAAAATCATAATCCATCGAAGTGTTGAAGCGTACCCCTGCTGCATAAATATTGCGCAAGGTTCGTCCACGACCGCTGCTGCGTTACTGGTGCCTGTTTGAGTGACCGCTGCCACTACGCCACGGTTTTCTACATGTGCAGCACCATAAAAATCCAACCCAACTGAACTTTCTATAACCATCAAATGCACAAAGCCTAGGCGAAGATCGTGCGGCAGTTTGGACTGTAGAGACAAACTGCTGAGTGTGTCCTCGCTGAAATAGGCTTACTGCATCAGGTGTATTCACTGAAACTGGCGCCTTCGTTGTCTTTCTGGCCTCTGCCGAACCAAGGAGAGTAGGTTCTGCGTTCGCCCCCTCTGAAACTGCGTTCAGCAGTAGATATTGTTTTGAAACGGGGAGCTATCGTCGGCCAGGCTACTACTCTGAAGTTGTGGGTTGCAAACTGTTGGGACGGCCCTGCTGCTTGGACGGTCTTCCTGCTGCGAGGAGCATGTTGTTGAGGCTGGCGTGTTGCTGCTAGTGTCGGCATAGCCGAAGTGCTGGGATCTGCGTCAGCAAAGTTACTGGCAGCACTGACAAGGTTAGTCGTCGTGGTAGATTGTTCTCTCAAAATGTCCCGGACTTGAAGAAGTCTTTTAAACAAAGTCGAATCCTCCTTACACCTCCCCCTCTCCCAAATAGTAGTGCCCCGAAGATAAAAATGATGCGCCCATCTAATCCATAAAGAGGCTTTACATGAGTGAATATCCCAAATAACCTTTGATAGCAACGCCAAACTCCATTTATTCAAGTTCCTAAAGCCGAGACCACCTTCCTTCTTTAGCTTGCATACATCAACCCATGTAACTTTGTTAGCTTTGAAGTCCCATAAGAATTCTCTAGCAATTCTATTAAGTTGATCAATGACGGTTGCCGGTGTGGGGAATATAGAGAGCCAAAAACACTCGACTCCTTGAAGAACCGCTCTAATGAGCTCCTACTATTTACCAATATACTCCTTGACTTTAGAGAAAATGGGAGAGATAAGGGGCTCATAGGAAGCAACCTTGAGCTTACCGGTGGTAAGAGGGACACCAAGATATCGAAACGGAAAGCTACCAAGTGCAAAATTTGTTCTAGTGAGGATAGCTTCTAAGTCCTCTTCACCAACGCCGACGGTAAACACTTGGGATTTCAAACTGTTGACCGTAAGACCTGAAACTCCCGCAAAGTGCTCCAAGCATTTCATAAGAATATCTACCGAAGACAAGTTCCCCTAGCAAATAGGACTAGATCATCGGCAAACGCAAAGATGCGAGAGATTAAGCGGTTGACATTTAGGATGAAAGTTGAACACCGTTGCAACAGAATCCTTCATGATTTTTCTAGTAAGGTACTCCAAGCAAAGCACAAAGAGGAGGGGTGAAAGAGGATCCCCTTGTCTCAATCCTCTTTTTCCTTTAAAAAAACCATGTAGAGAGCTATTGAGAGAAATAGAGTAAGAGGTCGTGGTGACACATTCTTCAATCCAAGCAATAAATATTGGGGGGAAATTGAGCCCTTCCAAGACTTCCAAAAGAATCTCCCATTCTACACAATCATAAGCCTTACGGAGGTCAACTTGTATGAGGCATCTAGGAGAGATCCTCTTCCTTTCATAGGATTTAAGTAGTTCTTGGGCTAGGAACACATTGTCGGCCAAGAGTCTACCACTAACAAACCCCGCTTGTTCCTTTCCAATGATATCATCTAAAATAAGATCAAGTCGAGAAGAGAGTACCTTAGAGATAACTTTGTATGTCACATTGCAACATGAGATCGGCTGAAAGTCCCCCACATCAATTGAATGAGCACCTTTAGGAATCAAAGCAATCGCGGTATGATTCCATTGTTTAAGAAATTCCCCGGTCCTGAAGAACTCCAAGCAAGAATATGTGAAATCCTCCCCAACAACGCTCCAAGAATGCTTATAGAAAGCGGCACTATACCCGTGGGGCCCCGGTGATTTAGTATCCCCAATGTCAAAGAGTTCCCTCTTAATTTCCTCTGCCGATACTTCCAATGCCACAATGCTCCAAAGTAACCCTAGGCCCATCCATGAGTATTGTAGGATCCAAAGTGTTCCCCCGTCGGTACCAATGAGGCCGATACTTCCAATGCTAAAGTCTCACAATGCTCCAAAGTAACCCTAGGCCCATCCATGAGTATTGTAGGATCCAAAGTGACCCTTCCCCCGTCGGTACCAATGAGGCCGATATAATAAATCACAAACGAATCGGCCACTTCACCAAGTGAGGTTGTAAAATTCCCATTAAGATCTCTAACGGTAGCAATAAAGTTTCTCTTTCTGTTTCTCTTGACCATAACATGAAAAAGCTTGGAGTTCCGGTCACCTTCCATAAGATGTTTCCCCTTTGCCAATTGACCATAAAATTGTCTTTCGGCTTCTTTAAGACCCCAAGAATTCTTTCTCGCCCCACGAACTTTTTCCACCAAGATGTGGTCGGTCGAGTTACACTCTAGCTCCGTTTGTAGAGGTTCCAAAGCTTCACTTGCTCTCTTGACTCTAGTAGAAATATGTGAGTAGTGTTTCTTATTCAACTCCTTCAATGGTCTCTTGAGAGCTTTAAGTTTCTTCACAAGTGAGAACTGAGCTGTGCCCTCTACCTCCATGTTCCAAACCAAACTTAAGGTTTGTTCATATTCTTCATGCTTCATCCAAAGGTTCAAGAACTTGAACGGTTTGCTACCAACTTCCACCTTTTCCCCCCATTTGAAAAGGCAAGGAGAATGGTCTGAGATGTCTATTGGTAAAAATTTCACTTCCATCACATGATCATCTTCAATCATCTTTAGGTTCCCCATTACTCTATCTAGCTTAGACCACACTCTATCATTAGTCCAAGTATAAAAGCATCCATGTGAGGGAAGATCCTCTACGCCCAAAGCATCACAACATTCTTTGAAATCCGTCATCTCATAATTTTTAATCTCTACCCCATTTTGTCTCTCATCACTTTTCAAAGGGTTCTTGAAATCCCCCATCAAAACCCACGGCTCATTCAAAGAGCTCCCAAAATCCACCAAGCTATGCCATAGAGACTTTCTAGAAGCCCTAGAAAGTAAGCCATAAATAAAACTAACAAAGAGGGATTTGCTAGATACCTTACAAGTCACACGAAGATGGATGACTTGGTCATGGATGGTAATAATGTCAACACTGATGGTGGCAAGATTCCACATGACGAAAATCCTCCTATTTTCATGCAAATGAAAGTTGTGACATGCATCCCAACCCACAAACTTCCGCTTCATGATACTCTTCAACGTTTCCTCATTGAGTTTTGTTTCCACAACACCACAAACATCTAACCTTTCACTTTGAATGAGGTCCTGGACCCCATTTTGTTTGAGGATTCCATTGAATCCCCTGGTATTCCAACTAGCTAGATTCATTAATGACAAGGTTCGGGATCCCGCATAACTCCCTCATCTCCATCTTGAGCGGGCACCTTATCTTTTCCATGCTTTTTTTAAGCTTTATTCTACTTTCAACATAAATATTAGGATCACATGTTTCATCATACATTTTAGGATGACAAGATTTCCCCCTATTCTTGTTATTTTTTCTATTGCACTTTCAGAAGAAACTCCATCAATAATTGCATTTTTTTCCCTTTCAGAATAGCGCAAATTAACTGGATGTAGAGCATTAGAAATACCCACTGCACATTTAATATTCTTGGCTTTGTTTTTTCTCTAATTTGTCTTGATAACGCCACCTGGTCACATGGCACTTCAGCTGCTTGGGTCTTGTTCCTGTGTGTCTCAACACATGGTGCATTCGGTTGGACAGTAGCCATATGTTTTGGCAGCTTAGTGTGTGCTGGAGCTACTGTCCCATGTGGCTCACTTGTTGATACTCCCATTTTGGTAAAAGTCTTTGCATGCCCATGGTTAGTCAACAAAGTTGACTTTTTATTGTTTCCTACTTTTGAAATCACCCCACTGTCCATATGCTCTTTAGTACTACTACTGCTTGGTCCAGTAGCAACATGAGAAAATTCCCCCCCCCCCTTTATAACTCCCTTTATTTCTATTGGTAACAGTCACCCATTCTTTTTTTTTATTTGTGGGTCTCGAAGCACTTTTCTCATTATTCTTATAAGGTAAATGTCTAGATCTCGATCTCCCATGCCTTTAAGATGCTACGACATTTTTTTCGCCCCCATGACTCTCATCATTAGTATTGGTGGATAATTTTTTCTCCCGCAAGTTGCATGACAATTCAACATGACCAAAAGATTTACACAAGTTAAATAACTTGGGTATATATTCATAGCATACCTTTTGCTTTTTCGCCTTCCCATCGGGCATCCCCAATTCCACTTCGGTCACAATTTCCTTTGAAATATCCACTTCTATAAGATCTCTAGCAAACCCCGGTCTACCTCTAGTTGCCGTCATGCCATCGGTATATAGTGGATTTCCAAAAGTGAAGCAACTTTGCTTAGGGCTGTTTCATTCCATAGAAATAGAGGCAACCTGGGTAATGTCACCCACAAAGGTTGGATGACCACTGCCTCCAAAGAGAAATCAAAGTCATTTGGCATGGTTGTCAATAATAATTGCCTACCAAACGCCATATATGGTCCCCCCATTCAAAACCTCATCACGGTCCTCCTCCGTATTAAATCTAAATATTATCTAACCACTACTGTGCACATAGAATTTTGAACTCACAATCCAAGACTTTCTAACTTCATGAATAACATAATTTCCCCAGAAATGTTCCGGCAAAGAAACTCACCAAACAAAATCCCCATTTCTCATCCACACGATCTAAATCTTGATGTTCAAATATAGCTTTCATCGGCACAGAGGGGACGATTTTTCTCAATGTCAGACCATTTGATGTGATTCTGTTATGTTTAAATAAGTCTGCCCAAGGTTGGTGGGTTTGTGTCTTAGCACCACTGAAATTAATTCCTTCAGTAGACAAATTTTCACCATTCATTTCCTTCCCATTTGTTCCAACCTCCTGATCCTTAGTATTACCAAATGACACTTTCATATTATTAGGTACAATAACCACGTCATCATGTTTCCCATTCACCAACATACTACTAGAATTTTTTACAACACCATTTTTAGTACTCATAACTCTCCCAGAAGAACAATCCCCTTTATTACATCCACACTCATCAAAAGGTGAGAGAAAGGCGGCCCCACCTTTTAATTTAAGACACTCTCAGCTTAAAATTAATTAAATCAAAGGGCACACAGAGAGAGGAATTTTTTTTTGATGGATAACAGAGAGAGGACTTCGTTCCTTATTAAATATGTCCAAATGGGTTTAGTCAAATAAAATGCCCAGTCAACTCTTAAAACAAGGGCAAAAAAAAAAAACTCTTAAAACAAGGGCCCCACAAAGTTTCAAGAGGTCTAGCAATAAAAATAGGGTGGGACTACCCACCCACCCCCAATCCATTTTCTTTACACCCCCACCCTCATTTTAAAAAAAAATAAAAAATTCTCTCTCCTCTCAAATTCTCTAAATTCTCTCTACCCAAAAATTGCCGCCACCGGAAATCCTCTCTCCAACCGCCGAAAAATCTCCACCGTCCGGCCAAAATATATATATGTTTTTTTACATTTTTGAAGTAACCGGACTAGATCCACCACAAAATATCAATTTAAAAAAATTCGGAGCAAAAAACAATTCCGACAAGATTCCGGCTAAATGGGCTCTGACGATTGTGGTTATTTGGAAGATATTAATTTTGAGGTAAATAATTATCTTTAATTATCTTATTGTTTTAATAATATTTATTTTTTTCCGGTCAAAAAAACATATTTAAACTGGAAAAAAGTGGGGAAAAATCACTGAACAAGTAAAAAAATGGACTGGAAATGGACATGGGCAAAAACCACCGAATGCTGACGTCAGCATGCGGTGGATGACATCACCGTTTGTTGACGCGCCTGCGGTGACGTCATCCACCGCATGCGGTTATTTTTTTAAAAAAAAAATCTAGGAAATTTTTTTTTTGGACCGCATGCCAACTGGGTGACGTCATTGACTTGCAGCCGCTCCTAGACGCTTGTCCCAATTGTCGATACAGACCTGCCAAAGCTGCACTACCCCACGAATACATATGTACTTGCTGTATATCCATTAAGGATCCCCAAATCCTGAAGTTCACCTTATTCCAAGAACGATCAACAAACAGGGTCGACCCCAACAATTCAAGCAAGCAAACCTTCGCCCGGTCAATAGAATTCAAAGGTAGTCCGTTAATTGCGTTGAGTAAGATTTGATTTGGAATGCCCTTTTCGTTAATTGACGTATTCGGGGATTGAGGATCAACTCCAACATGCTCTGATATCTCGAGTATAATTTTCTTTTGAATATGTTGTGGGTCAAAAATTGCTTTACTAGAAATGGGAATATGAAGTATATAATATACATCATGAAGTGTGATTGTCATTTCGCCCCAAGGCATGTGAAATGAGTTAGTATCCGGTTACCACCTCTCCACGAATGCCAAAATAAGTGCATCATCGTGATACGTCAACATGGAAGTAAGAAGGTGACCTAAATCGGTACCGTAAAAAATTGAAGATGCCTCTCCATCTTCCTGTAGTCCTGTCCACTGTCTCCTAAGAGATTCTTTTCGCGTGTTGATCTGTAAAAAATTCCGCTCTACCCCGTTCCAGATATCAACATCAACATGACCAGAATAAGATGGAATCTCGTCTGGAATCTCAGGTCCCCCGCTTGCCGGGGTTTCTGCTCCCAATCAATTGTCGTTGGTCTCACCTGAGTCAGAATGGGACAGCTCGAAGGTTGGGTACTCTGGGTGGTTGTCTGTGAGACATAAGGTGGATCATCAGGGCTAGAGTCTCTGGGGGCGTGATAGGAATGTCTAGCTCCAGAAACAGAAGGTATACCTCCGGAAACCAATGGTCTACCGCCGGAAACTGATGGTCTACCTCCGGAAACCGATGGTCTAGCTTCCACTTCGGTAGACCTACTAGAAGGTGATCTGCTGGACGCTGATCGAAATCTCCCTAATACTCTCTTAAATATCCCTGGACTCCTTTGTGGTTCACCTACAAGGGGTTGGGAAAGGGGGGTTAGCATCAATGTCATCATCCCCTTCCTCAGTAGAGGAGACTGTTCAACATAATCATCTTCGTAACCAAAAACCCTCCCCCGTGATTGCATAGGAATATCGGGAATTGAATGAGTTCGGTTTGAACTACCACTAGCCATCCATTGGTGGGGCTCGCCATAGGAGGGGTATGGTATATGACTAACAAAAGTAGAGTCATATGTGCGTTGCGGAATGGGGGTAAAGAATTCATGGGTGGTGGACTACCCATTGTGGGAATAACATTACCAGGGGGTGTCATTTGTCTACGATGCTCTTGACACAACCTAGCTGACTGAGTCACTGGTCTATCAGCCACCCTACCCTCACGATCCGAAATCGGGCCTAAGTCATGAATATTCCTTCTCTGATCTACCATCTACAATTTTAAAAACAAATTATAATTATAAATCTAACATTAATTCAACAAATAAATAAATAAATTACAAAATAAAAAAAATATAAATTAAATACATTATTTATATTAGAAAATATGCAATTAGATTTATTTAATTTTTTTGATGCTTGATTTTTGTGGCAATACTCCTAAAACACTAATTTTAGTATTCTGGGAAAAAAAATTGGGATTTTGCGGCCGGATTTTCTTTTTTTTTAAAAAAAATTCAAAATGCTGATGTAAGCATTCGGTGACGTCATCCACCGCATGCTGACATCAGCATGCACCCTTACGCGCCACTGGCAGTGGAAACATTTTTCCAGTTTCAGCCCTTTTTCTGTCCATTTTCAGTCAATTTTCACCAAAAAAACCCGAATATACTATAATTCTAAGTCAACTACATAACATTTAATTCTAATTAAGATTTATGTGTTTTGTTTTTTATAAATAGCTAGATCTATCTATTTTTGAGTAAATTTTTTTAAATTTGTAAAAGTAAAACTTACATTGTGTTAAGTTCTAATATTATTTTGACGTTGGGTCTTGAGACAAAGTTGAAGAGGACAACGTTTGCAACAAGATGGTAGTCTCCAAAAAAAATTCCGGCGAGATTCCGGCGGCAGCGTGACTCCGGTGGTGGGGGATTTTGAAGTTTGAGAGAGATTATTTTTTAAAAAAAATAGGGGTAGGGGGTGTGAACAAAATCATATAGGGGTGCCCCTATAGTGGCCATGTAGAAATATAGTAATGGCATAAATGTAATAAAAGGTCCCCAATCCAACCGTTACAAAATATCTCTGCGCACCCCAATGCCACGTGGAATCGCACTAACAACAATTTCGGACACAGTACACGAGCAACAAGATCAACCCACACACTAGCTCATCTTCCCTCTTTGAACATCCAAGAACATCAATAAATTCCAAAATAAAAATTGCGGCTGATGTTAAATGTACCAAGACAAACCTGATTCCACCTTAGCCACGTGTAAGAAGCCGTTTGCTTTATGCCCTAAGTGTTTCAAAAGTCATCGAACCAGAAGAAATTAAGTAGCCGACTTCAGCACCAAAAACCACCATAATAAATGTGATTCAACTCAATAAATCCAATTAAAATGAATTCTAGCCGGATATACTGAACCTCCTCGTGCAATAGAACACTAATAACAACTTATAAATGTATGAAGCACTCCCAAATTCATAGTCAGGTGAGGAAAGGCTAAAGTTGAGAGCATCTCTCTCTAACTCTCTCTAGTAGAAGTTGATACTTGTTATCTCGATTTTTCATCAAGTGGTATGAAAGCAAAAGGTTCATTTCATTTTGGTGTACCTTTACAGCTTTCCTTAAAATTTTCTTTTTTGCTTGAATTGACAAAAAAGAAGCATATGGCATTTATAAGAAAAAGCAGTCGAGAGTAATTCAGTTTGAATAGTGAACTATAAAGCTAAAAAGTAAACTTATTGGTGTCGATAGCGATCGAACCTCGCCCAAGATTTGCCAAACGTTCCCCCTTTTAATTTTTGAGTCGTGTTCTTTATTTACCAAACATCAAGTACTGATAGCGATCGAGCCTCACTCTTGATATAATTCGGCCAAGAAGAAGGGAAAATTCAAGAAAATCAATAAACAAGAAAGTAAAGATTGAGATTTGCTCTTCCTAAACACAAAAGAATACCATTAAAAAGTATCTCTTTTCTTGATTGGGTCTAGGAATTTTTCAAGATTACTCTTCTTTCTTTCTTTAAGCTTTTCGTGTAGGTCCAGATAGGAATTCTTTCCATTATTTTTTAGCTTTGTCTCAACGCAACAAGTTAGGAACCTTTAATTGATCTAGAGTTGAAGTTCTTTTACAAGTATTGTTGGAATAAATAGTGGACTTTTTTTTCTATCTAACAGTTTGTGTGTTTTCTTCAAAGTTTAACATGTCTTATCAGGCACGTCCATCCAAGCAAGCCGTGGGAGTTGATAAAGACAAGCTTTTTAAAGAAGCGATGCAAAAGATGATGATCCGAATGCAACAAAGAATGGATGAGATGGATGAAGAGATGAAACTTCTTAGAGTTCAAATCAACAATGAAATGAGGGAGATGGGCTGCCAAGAAATAATCCAATACCGAGAGCAAATCATCCAAATCGGGTAATCAACAATCAGATTTTTTAGCCGAGAAGAGGGGAACAAATTCAAAGGAATGACAACAATCTTGGTGCAATCAAGACCAAGATTCCCTCTTTCAAAGGTACAAACGACCCCAAATTATTTTTAGATTGGATTCGTAGAGTTAACCATGTTTTTTCCGTGCACAATTATTCCGAGGAAAAGAAAGTGAAATTGGCAGCCATGGAGTTTTGTGGTTATGCATCCATATGGTGGGACAAAGAATCTGAAACAAGGGTAAGGGTTGGTCAAAAGAGAGTTTGATACGTGGGATGAGATGAAAGCGATGATGAAGCGTCGTTTTGTTCCCCAAAATTACATAAGGGAACTTTACAACCGCTTACAAGATTGAAGCAAGGAGACAATTCGGTTGATGAATATTACAAGAAGGTGGAAATTGCAATGATTAGAGCCGATATTCAAGAGGGTGATGAGACAACAATGGCGCAGTTCATGGCTGGCCTAAATGATAAAATTAGGTCAAAGGTAGAACGTGCTAACCTTGATAGAATTACATCTATGTTGTACTATGCAGAACAAATCGAAATGTAGCAAAAGGAAAAGAGTTTGAGGACTAAATCGACAAATTTCCAAGCTTGGAAAAAGCCGAATCAGCCCCAGAATTTTGCTACTGTTTTGACGAGCCAAAATAAGGGAAAAGAGGTACAAAGAAGTACAAAATCAGCCACGAGTTCATTCGGGAGAGACAAGTCATCAATCACAACCGGTTCATCAAATTCAAGGGTAAATTCTACTCCAAATCTTGTTCGGGAATGTTTTAAATGTAGGGGCAAAGGACACTTTGCTAGGGACTGCCCTAACAAGAGTACTATGATCATGTTGGATGATGGAATGTGGGTTAGTGACGACGAAGCCGAAGAGTCGGATTTTGAGGAAGAAACCGAGAAGTTGGAGGAACTTCCGGAAGATGGGAATCAACTTTTGGTTACGATGAAGCTACTTCATTCACAACCTTTAGATGATGTTCATCAACAAAGAAGCAACGTATTCCATACTAAGTTTAACGTTAAAGGCAAGCTTTGTTTATTAATTATTGATAATGGAAGTTGTACTAACGTTTGTTCTTATGATATGGTTTCCGCGCTTGATTTACCATGTAAGGCATATCCTATGCCTTATAAGCTGTCTTAGTTAAATAATAATGGTGAAATTAAGGTGGATAAACAAGTGGAGATTGAGTTTGGAATTGGAAGATTCAAGGATAAGGTTTTATGTGATGTGGTTCCCATGACCGTAAGTCACATAATTTTGGGAAGGCTATGGCAATATGATAGATGTGCTGATCATATTGGAAGAAAGAATGTATCCCAAGCTACTATGGATAATATTCTATTCACTTTACATCCTTTAACTCCTAGTCATCAAGCTTGTGAGGTACATAAACAAATGGCCGAGAATAGAGAAAAAAGAGAAAGAGAGAAAAAAGAGAGCGAGTTGAAAAAGAAGAGTGATCCTACCCATGAGCTAAAATCCGAGGGAAAATATGATCAAAAAGCCGTGAGCTTAGTGAGAAAAAAGGCAAGCTCACAAAAAGAGAGAAATGAGTGTTTATTTATCAATCCGGGAAAGGTAGATAGGGCAATTCGAGCAAAGCAACTTGTTGTTTTGTTAGTTTTTAAAGAAACCGAACGGTCTCTTGTCACTAACACTTTTTACTTTGATCTAACTACTTCTTCTCTACCTAGTCTTGCTATTGTTCTTTTGCAGGAATTCAAGGATGTATTTTCCAAAGAGTTGCCGAAGGGGCTGCCTCCAATTAGAGGAATTGAGCATCAAATCACTTCATTCCGGGAGCAAGCCTTCCAAACCGTGCGGCCTATATAGAAAATCCGGATGAAACTTGAGAAATTCAAAGGAAAGTTGATTTACTTTTGGAGAAGGAGAAGGTAAGAGAATCTTTAAGTTCTTGTGCTAGTGCGGTTATTTTGGTACCTAAGAAATAAATGGACTTTTAGATTATGTACGGATTGTCGCGATATTAATAAAATAACTATTAAATATAGACATCCGATACCTCTCTTAGATGATATGCTAGATGAGTTAAGTGGCGCTTTAATCTTTTCTAAAATTGATTTAACTCAAGGCTATCACCAAATAAGAATGAAAGAAGGTGATGAATGAAAAATCGCTTTTAAGACTAAATATGGTTTATATGAATGGATTGTTATGCCTTTTGGTCTTACTAATGCACCTAGTACTTTCATGAGATTAATGAACTACATAATTCGGCATTGCTTTGGAAAATTTGTTGTAGTTTATTTTGATGATATACTTGTTTATAGTAAAAAATTAGAGGATCATATTGAGCATCTTAAAACTGTTTTTACCATTCTAAGGGGGAAAACTTTGTATGTTAAACTTGAAATGTGTGTTTTTTTCACTAATTTTATTAACTTTCTTGGATACATTGTTAGTTCTCAAGGTATAAGTGTTGATCCGGCAAAAATTCAAGCGATTGTAGATTGGCCGAGACCAACAAGTGCTACTCAAGTTCGTTCATTGTATGGTTTGGCAAGCTTTTATAATCGTTTTATTCGTGATTTTAGCACGATAGCTGCCACATTAAATGGAGTAGTGAAGAAAGATGTCCCATTCTTTTGGGATAAGCCGCAAGAAGAATGCTTCGAGAAGCTAAAGCAATTACTTACTTCTTCCCTTATTTTATCTTTACCTAACTTTGATTTAACATTTGAAGTTGAATGTGATGCTTCAGGAATAGGTATTGGGGCGGTTTTGCAACGACAAGGCAAACCTTTAGCATATTTTAGCGAGAAACTAAGTGGTGCTTCACTTAATTATTTAACATATGATAAAGAGTTATACGCCATTGTTAGAGCTTTGGAAACATGGCAGCACTACTTGATCGCAAGAGAATTTGTGATACATACCGACCATGAATCCATCAAGTATCTAAAGGGACAAAGTAAGTTGAACAAGAAACATGCTAGGTGGGTTTCTTTCATTGATACCTTTCCATATATTATCAAATACAAGAAAGGTAAAGAAAACATCGTAGCCGATGCTCTCTCTCGAAGGTATACTCTACTTTCCGTTATGCATGCTAAATTACTTGGATTTGAACATCTTAAAGCATTGTATAAGGAAGATAATGAATTTTCAGATTTGTATAACTCTTGTGAGCTCTCGGCTCAAAAGGATTTTTATAGATTTGAAGATTTCTTGTTTAAAGGCAATAGATTGTGCATTCCATCATGTTTTATTCGAGATTTAATTGTTAGGGAAGCACATTGTGGAGGATTAATGGGTCATTTTGGTGTTATTAAAACCTTAGATATTTTACAACACTTTTATTGGCCTTAGATGAAAAATATGTTAACTTTATTTTAAGTGTAAACAGACTAAAAATACAAGCAAAGCTCGCGGATTATACATGCCTTTACCTATTCCAACTTCACCTTGGATTGACTTATCCATGGACTTTATTCTTGGATTTCCGAGATCTCAAAGTGGTATGGATAGTATAATGGTTGTTGTAGATCGTTTTTCTAAAATGGCTCAATTTATTCCTTGTAGGAAAACAAATGGTGCAAGTCATGTTGCGGATTTGTTTTTGAAAGAAGTGGTTCGGCTCTATGGGATTCCAAAAACCATTGTGAGTGATAGGGATGTAAATTTCTTAAGTTACTTTTGGAAGACTTTATGGAGTAAGTTGGGGACTAAATTGCTATTTTCTACATCAAGTCACCCACAAACGGATGGTCAAACCGAGATAACAAATAGGAATTTAGGGGTACTACTTAGAGCTTTAATAAAGAACTTGAAAAGGTGGGAAGATTGTTTACCTATTGCTGAATTTGCTTACAATAGGACATTACATTCTACTACAAATAATTTTCCTTTTGAAGTTGTTTACAGTTTTAACCCCTTAACCCCGTTAGATCTAACTCCTTTACATGTTGATGAGTATTATAATGTAGAAGGTAATTCTAGGGCATAATATATACAAAAGATTCATCAACAAGTTCAAAAGAATATTCCAAAGCGGAACGATCAAATGGCAAAGAATGCCAACAAAGGCCGCAAGCATGTTTCCTTTGAAGAAGGAGATTGGGTGTGGTTACACATTAGGAAATACCGATTTCCTAATGAAAGAAAGAGTAAATTGCACCCAAGAGGCGATTGTCCTTTTCAAGTTGTTGCTAAGATTAATGATAATGAATACAAGATCGACTTGAAAGGTGAGTATGGTGTACAATCTACTTTTAATGTTTCTGACTTGTCCCCTTTTGTTTTTTATATAGTTTATGTTGATGATGATGATTCGAGAATGAATATGTTAGTAGTGCCCTATGATCATTAGCATATGTTGTACGTTTTATATCTTTTTGAGCATGTCTTTGAATAGTTAATTTTACTTTTGAACATGAAATGTGATTTGATAGTAAAACTCATTAGCTTATGCAATTACTATTCTAACTGTCAATAGTTTTATGTAATGTTCTTTACAATGAAATAAAACTAGTATGATGTATGATTGATGATTATGTTTTACTGATCATGTGTAATGGATACAAATCATATCATAGATGCAATATATTGGGATACATTGTATAGGATGTGATCCGTTAGAGAAGTAATACTTCAAGGTTCTTTAGTCATAAGTATTACTTCCTCAATACTATTTTGAATCATTAGACCTTATGTCTCCATTGTTTCCAGCATGAATGGAGCTACGTTTTCCCTCAGTCGGATGTTACTTTTAATCGAGTAATCAATACGACTGATGATCGGATGTAGTATCCTATCATGGCTTGAATGTGAGAGGCATTGTAAGAAATTTGTCCCTCTCTTATTAGAGAGAGATATACATGTGCCCCCTCAATAGGGAAGACTTTTTGTGATACCCAGGACCTTTCGATAGCATGTTTTATGTGTTTATATATTCTATGTGCTATATGTACTTTTTATTTTAATTATTCTTAGGGGCGTACTAGCTAGGATAAGATGTTAGAGGACCTAATTGACAAGATGAACTTTTTGGTTAGTTTAAATTGGTTAATTTTGGAGGGAGGTTAATGTATGAAGGGGTGACATTTAAGATAAGGTCAAGAAGAGGGATGTACCTATTGATTGGTTGCTTACTTTGGAGTTTTAACCTTCCAGAAATCTGAAGTTTAGATAGCCTATAAATAGAGGAGGAAAGTAGAGAAGGAAATGAAAGAATAAGAGAGAAAGAGAGAAAATAAGAGTGCTGGAAAATCTGGACAGTGAGTAAGAATACTTTGGCTGACATAGAAAATCATCTCGGATTCCTCCCATATTTTAACCATAGATACTAGACTACATAAACTAAATTCTGACCAAAGGAATTATCATTCTAAGTTCTGGATTAAGAGATATCATCATTGGAGTTGAAGGTCCTGGCAGATTGGGTAGGCTGTGGAAGAATGCACTTTTGAGATAGCAAAAGATGTCAGTTTTCAGCGATTCTTAGTGCGTTTCGAAGAGGACTGATAGAGCTATGTTTGGAATTCAACGGAGTAGCATTTGGAGTTCTGTATTTCGAGTTATAGGATTGGGAAGTTTGTACTTTGAATCTTGATTTTCTGCTTTTGGTGTATTTTGAGGTTTTGCTTTAAGATTGTTAAGGTAAGAACCCTTCGTCCTTTTTTTTTAGTCCTAAAAATGCATGAAGTATTATTTTATTAAAGATATGATATGTATGAAGTTTTCACATGTTTTATTGCATAAAAATCTGGATGAAGAACCGAATGATGTTTGCATCGTTGCATGCTTATACTTGTTGATTCTTGTGCATGTTGTTGATTAAATTGCTGGATGCATTACATGAGAGTCAGCATATGCATATTCTCAATTTGGAGCTCTTGTCTAATGATGACCCTATACCAGGATATATTCCAAATTTATGATATAAGTGTCCGGGAGCGCTTTCTGTCCCCAATGATGCCTGGTCCCTCGCAAGTTTAAAAAGAAAGGGCTGTTAACAGTGTCATTTAGTCCACGAGGATGGATATTGATAGGAATATATCCTTAAACATCTTATAAGTGCCTTACCAGTTACAATATGGTATGTTATAAGTTAAAAAAATGTAGAGGCCTTCCTAAACGACATTAAAGTTTGGGCTGTTAACAGTTGGATAGAGTTATGGTTGGATAATTGAGCTCGGTTGTAGAATTTCTTATTGCATATCATTTTGGTACTGATTATGTCAAGTTTATATGTATTGGAAGGCTACTAGTATTTCAAGTTATGTTAAGTACTCGGTGTACAATTTCTGATATGTATGTGATCGATTTGGTTAAGTATTGTTATGACATGTTATTTGTATGATTTGGTATTGTGTCTAAATATCATAAAGAGTCTAAAAACAGTGTTTTGGGTTGGGATTTCATATTGTAAGTTATGCAAGCTCTGAAGTATTATGTTATGTTTACAAGTATTTTACAAAGGTTTTCAAGATGTTTCAGGTTAAGACAAGTCAAGATATATTTTCAAATTTTTGGGAAATAGGGAATGTGTTGAAGTCTCTTTGGTCCTTCATCCCAAGGCTGATCGACTCTTACTAAGCTAGTGTGGCTTACCCTATTATATTCTTATGTTTTGTAGATGATGCTGATGAGGAGACATGGGACGGGGAGCACGACAAGTAGAAATTAAAGAAGTAATGATCATGTAATAGTGTAGTTGATGAACCTTTATTAAGTTGAATAACTTTAGTTTTAAGTTTATGTAATCTACCTTTAAGTATTGATGACTTATAATAAAGTTAAAGTTTAAGATTATTCTGTTAAGTTTGGCTTGTAAGAGTATATTCTGTTAAGGGTTCTTTGTCTCATTGGTAGATGAGGCATTGCCAAGTCACCTTCTGGTTACGGGGTGTGACATAGTGGCATCAGACCAAGTCGAACCTTAGGCTTAAATCCTTAGTTAGAAAATTTAGTATGTAATGAATATATGATGGATTCTTAGATAACTTAAGATGCGTTCTTGGGTAGAGATTCTGGAATAGGACATATGTTTTTATTTACCGTCTTATATATTTTTTTGGTAGGATATGTTATGTTTACCTTGTTTGTTATGATGTTTTAACTTGTTATATAGCATTAACTATGTTAACATGTAACTTAGTTGATTTGTTTTAATTGAATCACTATGTTAAATCCGGTTTGCTACTTTATTTAAGTTAGTTCATGATATTTTATGTTAGCTTGAGATATGGACTTGATATATGAATTATGTGTTTATATATATATTTGTTTGTTACCTTTATTTAAAGAACGGCATATCTCGTATGAACTCTATTAACATTTTGAGATATGAACTTGTTAAGTGTAATATGTGTTTTAAGTATTTGTTTATCATGTTCAACTTTATTAACATGTTAACTTTACTTGCTTTAACTGTATCAGCATGATAACCTTATTTTTTTTTACTATATTTAGTGTGTTGATGGTATGTTATGTTAGCTTAAGATATGAACATGCTTTGTGAACTATGTGTTTGAGTATTTTATTTATCATATTTTGTTTTTGAGAACGAAACGCCATGTTAGTCTAGCTTTGTAGTATTAAATTACATAAATTGATGGCATGACTTGTACATCTTTAAGTAATCATGTATCCACCTTCTATGTTATATGTTTAACTGAGATATGATGCTATGCCTTTTATGTGATGTGTTTAGCCGAGATAAGATGTATATATGAATGAAGAAGCATGCTAGTTTAATTTTTGATACTTTATGTGAATTATCTGCTTATCTGTAAGTGTTACTTATATAAGATGGATCGCCAAAATGACAGCAACGATGATCTCAACATTCCAATATCAAGTTTCGATTGTAGAAGTAGTCGCAGAAGGGAAGATGTGCATGAATCCTCTATCCGACCTCAAGTACAGAATGCGGGAACCGCTACTGGGACAGAGAATGTAGTACATCCACTTCCACCAACTGTGAATATTAGAATACCAGCTGAGTTAAATGCAACATTGGCCATGATGGCACAACAACTTCAACATGCAATACACGAAAATCAGAATCTTGGGATAGCAAGAGGACCAAGAAACGAGGTTGACCCGGGCATCTATTATGAGAGGATGAAGAAAATGAGGATGGCCTCATTCAATGGTAAGGTTGAACCAGATGAAGCTGAAGTTTGGTTAGATGACATGGAAATTAACTTTGAGACTATGAGGGTACCTGCAGAAGCTAGAGCAGCAGTGGGGATTGCATCATTGACTGACAACGCAGCTGAATGGTGGAAGGGCGTTGCCCCAATTTATCAACAAGGGGGACGACCTATCACTGAGCGGAAATTCAAGACAGCATTCTTAGATCAATATTTTCCGGATACCTATCGCATAGAGAAGCAGAACCAGTTTCTGGAGCTCAAGCAAACGGAAGGTATGACTGTGGCTGAGTATGCGAGGAAGTTTAATGCATTTGGAAAGTACGCCACCTCCATTATCCAAGATCCAATGATGAGGACACAAAGGTTCGTGAGGGGGCTTCTTAGTAGGATTTGATGAAGATTGTCAAGTGTTCGTCCCACCACATATAGAGAGGCTTATCAACGAAGCTTGGACATAGAGATGGAATTCAACCGAGCTGATAATGAAAGAATTGGAAAGAGAAGTTTCACCACCATGTCATCAAGTCAAGGTTCAAAGATTGTAAACCCTGTAGCTATGGTAGGTAATAAGAGATTCCTCCCGGCATCTGAAACACCATCCACTTTCAGGTCCGGTGTTGAAATTGGAGCAAATATGGTAAGGACCAAAGAACCGGCAACAGCACCAACTCAATTCACAACTACTTTTCTATGTGCTATATGTGGAAGGAGACATACAGGTGTGTGTCGGTGGAAAACTGGGGCATGCTTCAAATGTGGGAAAAATGATCATAAAGTTAGTCAGTGTCCCGAGTTGGCTTCGGGTAATGTACATAATTCTTCTACACCAAGAGTTGGGGATTCGAGGCCAATGACAAATGCAAGGGTTTTTGCACTCGATCAACAAAAAGCAAGAAATGCCCCGAATACGGTGACAGCTACACTTGTGTTAATGTGATTATCTGTTTACGTATTGTATATTGTGCTACATGTTAATTGTGTTATGATATACATAGGATTGTAATAGCATGTTAGATCCGTTGTTATGACTTTATTAGAGTGGCGCAGCAGAAGCGTAGTGGTAGCATGTATATTTCATGTTTATATGTATTCTCTTTACATGTTATTTGAATATCATGCTATATGTTCCTTGTACTTTTAGGTTGCCTATAGTACCATATATGTTTTTTTATAAAAACCTTTAGAGCTGTTGCATCTAGAGGGAGGGTTGCAAGATCTATTTTTGTAGAGGGTGCAAGTTTCGAGGACGAAACTTTTATAAGGAGAGGAGAATGTGATACCCAGGACCTTTCGATAGCATGTTTTATGTGTTTATATATTCTATGTGTTATATGTACTTTTTATTTTAATTATTCTTAGGGGCGTACTAGCTGGGATAAGATGTTAGAGGACCTAATTGACAAGATGAACTTTTTGTTTAGTTTAAATTGGTTAATTTTGGAGGGAGTTTAATGTATGAAGGGGTGCCATTTAAGATAAGGTCAAGAAGAGGGATGTACCTATTGATTGTTGCATGTCATTTTGGTACTGATTATGTCAAGTTTATATGTATTGGAAGGCTACTAGTATTTCAAGTTATGTTAAGTACTCGGAGTACAATTTCTGATATGTATGTGATCAATTTGGTTAACTATTGTTATGACATGTTATTTGTATGATTTGGTATTATGTCTAAATATCATAAAGAGTCTAAAAACAGTGTTTTTGGTTGGGATTTCAGATTGTAAGTTATGCAAGCTCTGAAGGATTATGTTATGTTTACAAGTATTTTACAAAGGTTTTCAAGATGTTTCAGGTTAAGACAAGTCAAGATATATTTTCAAATTTTTGGGAAACAGGGAATGTGTTGAAGTCTCTTTGGTCCTTCATCCCAAGGCCGATCGGCTCTTACTAAGCTAGCGTGGCTTACCCTATTATATTATTATGTTTTTTAGATGATGCTGATGAGGAGACATGGGACGGGGAGCACGACAAGTAGAAATTAAAGAAGTAATGATCATGTAATAGTATAGTTGATGAACCTTTATTAAGTTGAATAACTTTAGTTTTATGTTTATGTAATCTACCTTTAAGTATTGATGACTTATAATAAAGTTAAAGTTTAAGATTATTCTGTTAAGTTTGGCTTGTAAGAATATATTTTGTTAAGGGTTCTTTGTCTCATTGGTAGATGAGGCATTGCAGGTCACCTTCTGGTTACTGGCTGTGACATTGTTTAAATGCGTGGCCGTGCTCAAATGTATTTAATAAAGTGGTTATTAAATAATGTTTGTTGGATCAGTCTACCTGGAGATAGAGCATAAATACATTTAAGCTATATAAGGGTGACAACTACCATGTCTTATGCTTAATTTGATAGATGCCCAGATTCAAAGAATCTAGAATGTATCTAGGTTTATTGTATCTGACTTTTATTTCTCTGAAAATAATAAAATATTATTATTCGAATTAGAGATTAAGGAGGGGCATTTTCGGTATTTGGTTATAGCTGGGATTACGCGGGAGTTATTATGCGATAAAGACTCCCTCTACTAGTAGAGGTTTACAGGACGTGGGAGTTAAAGACTCCCACTTCCGAAAGAGGTTGATAGGACGTGGGAGTTGTTCTTGGAAGAAACTCTCACACCCTATATAATCCTCTCTCTGCCGTAACCCTAGTTTAAGTTTTCCTTGAGCCGCAATAAACAAAAATACCCTAAAATCCGAAAATCAAATTTTCTGCCTCATTTTCTCTCTAGATTCCGAAAATCAGAAAAACGAAGAGCTAGCACTCGCTGCTCGTTTCGTCGCGTGGATACCGGTAGGGAGTAATTCGGCAAGGGATGACTTTTGTGGTTGCATCTAAGCACCCGAAAAAATAGAATCTTTAACCGAAAACGTAAGTCCTTTTCGTATTTTTTGATTCCTATGGTATGAGCGGATCCTTCCGGGGAGGATTCATGGGTGTTTAGAAGGAGTTTTTGCCCATAAATCCCTTCAGAATCATGCTTTTCAAGGGGGAGGGGATGATGAAGGACCATCCAAGGGGTTGCCCTATTCAAAGGATCCACTAGTCAACCTTTAAGGGCCTATGACAAGAGCAAGGACAAAGAAGACTTTAGATAAGATTGTCATAGTGATCTGAGACTTCAAAACTAAAGAGGAAGCTAAACTTCAACTAGAAGAAGATATTCAAGTCAACCTCTTAAGTTTAACAAGTGTTCAATTTGAAGGGATTCATGGGCAGAAACTCTTTCTAAACACCCATGAGTCCTCCCCCGAAGGATCCGCTCATACCATGGGAATCAAACATTACTTACGAAATACTTACGTTTTTTCGGATAAAGATTCTGTCTTTCCGGATGTGTGTTGCTGCCACCAATAGCCTTCCCTTGCGGAATTGCTCTCTACCGGTATCCACGCGACGAAACGAGCAGCGAGTGCTAGCTCTACGTTTCAGAGTTTCGGGAATCTAGAGAGAAGAGAAGGGCAGAAAATCCAGAAAACTGATTTCGGGAGTATTTTGGTTTATTGTGGCACAAGCCAGAATGACCTAGGGTTTCGGCCAAAAGAGGATTATATAGGTGTGAGAGTTTGTTCCGAAAATAACTCCCACATCCTATCAACCTCTTATGGTAGTGGGAGTCTTTATCGCATAATAACTCCCACGTAATCTCAGCTAGAACCAAAATACCAAAAATGCCCTCATTAATATCTAATTCGAATAATAACATATTATTATTCTCAGAAAAATAAATGTCAGATACAATCAACCTAGACACATTCTAGATTCATTGAATCTGGATATGAAGCTCGTTAACTCGTCTATGCGTGTGACCCTGTACGTTCAATTCACAATGGCAATGAAAACACACGCTTAGTAGTAGTATGTGTTCATAAATCACAAGCGGTCCCTAGCAGGACATTGTGACTACCCAAAGTGAATGAATGTTCGGTGGAACCTAATATCAATCCACTATTTAATCCATTTGTCTCGCGATATCCAAATTAAACATAAGGCATGGTAGTTGTCACCCTTATAAAGCTTAATTGTATTTATTCTCGATCTCCAGGTAGACTGTTCCAACAAATAGTATTTAATAACCACTTTATTAAATACATTTGAGCACGGCCATGCATCTAAACAGTTTTCCCTATCGAGGGGCCCATGGATATCTCTCTCTAATAAGATAGGGACAAATCCCTTACAATGCATCTCACATTCAAGCCATGATGGAATACTACATCCGATCATCAGTCGTTTTAATTACTCGATTAAAAGTAACGTCCGACTGAGTCAAAATGCAGCTTCATTCATGTTGGAAACGATGAAGACATAAGGTCTAAGGATTCCAAATTGTATTGAGGAAGTAATACTTATGACTAAAGAACCATGAAGTATTACTTCTCTAACGGATCACGTCCGATACAATATATCCCAATGTATTGCATCTATGATATGATTTGTATCTATTACACATGATCAGTAAAACATAATCATCAATCAAACAGCATACTAGTTTTATTTCATTGTAAAGAACATTACATAAAACTAGGGACAATCAGAATAGTAATTGCATAAGCTAATGAGTTTTACTATCAAATCACACATTTGATGTTCAAAAGCAAAATCAACTATTCACATGACATGCTCAAAATATATATAAAACGTACAACATATGCTAATGGTCCTAGGGCACTACTAACAATCTCCCACTTGCCCTAGGTCCAATCATGCATGATCCTCAATCCCATTGACCTACTAACACAATTCAGCCTTACCAAGCAAAGTGGCTAAGAAGGGCATTTTAGTCTTTTTGTACATTAAAGTCTATTCTAGACTTTAATTATATTTTTAGCTTTCTATTTACTATTTTTAGCCATGTTGGCCGCATATTAGTAGTGTATGCTAGATAAAAAAGACATGTTGTCCATTATCTTTGATAGTGTTTTAGTCGGTTAGCAAGTTTGTTGTTGAAGAGTCCTAATTCTTAAAGGACTCTTCCTTTTGGTTCAATTGAGCCGAAATCCTACTCCATTTAAGAGGGATTTCGGCCACCATTGTAATAACGTTAGATATCTGCTATTTGTTAAAGTTATTCCTTAGATACTTGTGAATTGAACTTCTTTATAGAATTCATTTATCTTTGAGTTTCTGTACCAACAAGTTAGTTTCACTTGTTCTGGTGTTTCAGCCTACATTGATACTTAGCCTTCTTTAGAGTTGCATTGAGTATATTCCCAAGAATAGAGAAAGATCCAAAATATAAAACTAAGTGTTGAATCTTGATACTTGTTATCTCGGTTCTTCATCATGTTTCATTGCTTGTTTAGAAAGTGTGTATCAAATGCCCTATTATGGCTTTGTTAACTATGAAAAATCAGCCTTAAAAGCTTTATATAGGGGCTAAAAATCACAAGCAAATTGAGTTACAACGGCTATATTTTTCCATGACAGGACAGCTCCGGAGATTATAGTTGTTGGAGTCTTGGAACATTTAAATTTGACTAAGGACAAAAAACCAACCTTGGTCGACCAGACAACACATGTCGGTTGGTCGGACGTCATCAGGTTGCCCGAGCCAAAACCAGGTCGACCGGACCTCAGTCCAAAAGTGGTTTTTCCACTTGGTCACAGTTCTAATGTTCTCAAACTCATGCCTAAGTGTTTTCAAAGATATTTAAAACAAGTTTAAGATCTTAGAAATTAACTAACACTAACATACGTTTTCAAAAACATTTTCAAAGATTGAATCAAAGTAAATATGATTGTTTTGAAAACATTCAATAGTATGAGCTTAACATACTATAATCTAGTATTCTCAAAGCAAGATTAGTCACAAGGATTGTACCTATGTAGACTAGACTAATCTTCATTAGGTCTTCAAGTCTTCAAGATGAAATCTTCTTTGAGCTTGGCATGAGACCTTTATCGTAAGAAATCTTCAAAGGCTTCAGACTTGTATTTCGTAAGAAATACGTATCCAAAACGACTGAAATCGTCAGTAAAAGTAATGAAATATTTCGTCCGAAAAGAGAAAGGCCGGTGTGTAGAATCGTCGGAGCGAGGAAAAAAATGAAGTTGTCCCGGTGTTGTTGAAAGAAAAATCGAACTTTACAAGAAATCGCTAGGTCAATGTTTTGTGAAAACTCTTTACCTAAATATTTTTGGGCCGAAGCCGTAAACACCGCTTGCTATATAATGAATCGAGTTCTCTTGAGGCCTTTTATTCCAAAAACTCCTTTTAAACTTATGTTTGGAAAAATCCCGTCTATCTCATACATCAAAGTTTTTGGTTGAAAATGTTTTGTTCTCAACATTAAAGATAGACTTGGCAAGTTTGATAAGAAATAGGATGAAGGTATATTCCTTGACTATTTATCCAACAAAAAGGCTTACGGAATTTATATAAAAGAACTATATGTATAGAAGAATCGGTGCATGTATCCATTGATGAAACTAACATTTACCTTGCAAGAAAGGATGATGATGATGTAGGAACATCTAATGAAAATGACAAGGAGCATCCTCAAGCACCAATGAGGAAGGATCATTCTATAGAAGAAGAAGAACTTGAGACTCCTCAAGAAGAAGCTCAAGAAGAACCTAGCAATGTTCCATCCAAAAATGAGCTACCTAGATAATGAAAATACACCCATGTCATTCACAAGAGCAAATCATAGGTGATCCATCTGATGGAGTAAAACTAGACGGTACACTATTCATAATTTGCATTACTCTCTCAAATTGAACCTACTAACATTATTGATGCTTTAAAAGATTAGTTGAATCAATTTGAAATAAATCAAGTGTGGTCTTTATTCCCTAGACCCCAAATCACCTTGTTATTGGCACACAATGGATTTTCCGAAACAAGTTAGTTGAACTTGGTGAAATCATTAGAAATGAGGCAAGACTTGTTGCCCTTGGATTCAATCAAGAGGAGGGCATTGATTTTGAAGAATCTTTTGCACTGGTTGCTAGACTTGAATCTATTAGAATGTTGTTAGAATTTTCTTGTTTTATAGGTTTCAAATTATTTCAAGTGGATGTCAAAAGTGCTTTCTTAAATGGTTATATTTAGGAGGAAATTTATGTAGAACAACCTCTCGTTTTGTTCATGAAAAGTTTCCAAACCATGTTTACAAACTTTCTAAAGATATTTACGGTCTAAAACAAGCTCCTCGCGTTTGGTATGAAAGACTAAGTAGTTTTTCTTCTTTCAAATGGATTTTTAAGAGTAAAATTAGACACCACCCTTTTTATTAAAAATAAATTCATCGATATCTTGTTAGTTCAAATCTATATTGATGATATCGTTTTTGGTGCTACTAATGAATCTTTTTGTGAAGAGTTTGCTAAGCTAATGGATGATGAATTTGAGATGAGCATGATGAGTGAACTCAACTTCTTCCATGGACTTCAAATCAAACAAACCAATGAGGGCATCTTCATCAATTAAGCAAAGTACACAAAGGAACTACTCAAGAGATTTCGGATGAATGATGTTAAGGTAAGCAAAACTCCCATAAGCTCTACCATTAAGTTTGACAAAGATTAGAAGGGTAAGAAAGTTTATGAATTCAAGCATAGAGGTATGATTTGTATTTTACTTTATTTAACTGTAAGTAGACCCGATATTACGTTGTTTGTATGCTTATGTGCTCGTTTTCAATATTGTCCTAAGGAATCGTATTTAGTTGCCATTAACGTATTTTTAGATATCTTATTCGCACACATGATTATAGTCTTTGGTATCCTAGAACCGAGTCTTGTGATCTTATCAGATATACCGACGCCGACCATGTCGTATGCAAAGTCGAGCGAAATAGTACAAGTGGTCATTGTCAATTCCTAGATCACGCTCTTGTATTCTGGCATAGCAAGAAATAACCTTGTGTATCTCTTTCCACCGCCGATGCCGAATATCGCCGCCGGTAGTTGTTGTGCTCAAGTGCTTCGAATGAAGCATACTTTACTTGATTTTGGTCATGTTTTCAACAATCTGCCTATCTTATGTGACAAAAATAGTGCCATTAATTTGACTAAGAATTAGGTTCAACATTCTAGGACTAAACACATAGAGATTAAACACCACTTTGTGAGCACTGATGATCAATTTGCTGATTTTTTACCAAGCATTTATGTTCTGAAATATTTGATTACCTAAGGCGCTTCCTAGAAATCACAAAGTTTCAAATTTAATGTGTGTGTTGAGTGGTGCATAAAAATAGGAGAATCCCGATCGACCTCAATAAAGGTCCGGTCGACCGGAGTAATGATCAATTTTCAAGGTTGAATTTGAGGCAGTTCGGTCGACCGCATATAAACAATGGGCATGACAGTTTACCTCGGACGAAGTCCGGACGACCTCAGGCAAGCTTCAGTTGACCAAAACATCGCGGAAATGGCATTTATAAGGGTTTCAATAATTCATTTTTTTCAAAACCTTTCAAATTCCCTATCTCACAAACTCAAAGCCCCTCTCATATCCCATCTCAAAATCAAAAGCCCAATCATCCATTAACCTCAAAATCAACCGCAAATCATCATCTCATCTCACAATGAAGACAAATCAACCACCATCCAAACCACAATAACAACCACCAAAGAAAAATCCTCCAAAAAGGCTCTTAGAAAAGGGAATTAGTATTCAAGAAGGAGCAAATCCTACTCTAAAGAAGAGGAATGTTATGGCCTAAAAGGAAAAAGGAAAGAAGATAGTGGAACAATGGAGTAATGAGTCGGCAACCGAATCCGACTATGAGATACCCCTACCACAACCACGAAAATCTAAATTTCTAGGGGAATCATCTTGATTCTACAAAGATGAAGCTAAGAAATTATTGTATTCCTTGCAAAAGAACAAGAGAGGAATATTGCCCGGGTATATAAAACATGATAGAACCTTTGGGAAAGGGCTAGATAGTATACTTGATATGTTTAGTGATATGGGGTGGTTAAATTTATTTAACCATGATTGTGAGTACTACCCATCAATGATATATGAATTTGCGACCAACCTTAGAGAAGAGGGTATGCGAGCTAATTTAGATTTTTTATATACCTCTAGAATAAATGGTGATGAGTTTAGCTTCTCGAAAGGTATGTTATATGATGTTCAATACATATGTTGTTGGGCATTATGACAATTCTGGGAGTGTCCACGAAGAAGATGTTTTGGATTTGAAAAGCTTTAAGGAAAACTTTAAGATTGAAGGGAAGTTTAGTCGATCAACGGAAAGGGAGGCCAGCAAGTTGGAAGAGTATGGAAGAATTCTACACCACATGGTATCAAATGTGGTCATAACTACCAAGGGACACAAGAGTTTGATAAGCTATCTCCAAATGGCAATCATGGAATGGCTTGTTGAAAGAAGAAAGATGAATTTTGGGTATATGGCAATGAAACACTTTAGTGAGTGTGTAAGGAGTGCTAGAAAGTTCCTACCCTATGGAAGCATGCTCACTAAATTGTTCAAGAAATTCAACATTATAGTTGTTACTCATGTGGAAAGAAAGAAGGAGTACAATATATAATGAGGGGTGCTTTCATCGAATGAACATGATTTATGTTGATGGGCAATGGAGATTCCAAAGTAGGTGCACAAATGAGCAATTGGTGTCAGCCGCCATTGCTAAAGGTGCATGTCAAAACAAATTGTAACCATCAAGAAAACCATTGCTACTAGAAAAAGCCAAAAGCCTAAGGATGATGGGCCAATTGAAGAAGAAGCTATTCAAGAGAAGGAAGGGAATCAAGAAAATGAAGATGTAGAGTTTGATGTTGAAGGAAGCAAGGGTAAAAAAGGCCAAGAAGATAATGAAAAAGAAGCCCCACCTCAAAGAAAGAGGAAAGTTGCTGACATGGACTCAGAATCACTACCGGTTTCGAAAGTTGGTGCCACATTCACTCAAACTTACTATGAGCTATTTATTCAAGTGATCAAAGATGTGGAGGTGATGTCCAAGAGCTTGCAATCATTTAGAGAAGACTTCCACTCTATAATGGATGTCATAGAAAATAGAGTGGTGAGTATAGAAACAAAAATGGAGGATATGGAGAACAAGTTTGATGATATTATCACAAATACTAAGTCAAAGAAATCCAATCTTGAGTAACTTCAAGAGTCTTCCACATATCATGTGTCACGTCACTTCCACTAACACGGTTGTACTCATTTTGATGAAGAGCACAACTTATGATGTTCATAGCTGGAAAGTTCAAAGTCATCTTTTTTACTTCAAAATCGAAAAACTCATGTTTTGCCTTTTCACTTCTCATTCCATTTTATTCATTCATAGGGACATAAGGTCTATCTTCAATAACACTCCACAACTTAAAGTTTATGGAACAAACATAGATACGAAAGCGATTCTTCCAGCAATTGTATTTTCTTCCATCAAAGAAATGAGGACGGTTTGTGGAGTACCCCTCTAAATAAACAATAGCTGAATGCCCTTCCATAGATCTTTACTTTAAGGTTGTTAAACCAAAAAAAGAAGACAATGCTCTGATACTATATGAAAAACCTAGGGGGTTGAATTGGGTCTTTGTAAACTTTTAAACTTTCTTCAAAATGAAGATAAAAGAGCTAAACAAAAAGAATATAAGAAAACTTATAAAAAGAAGATAAAAGACAAACGATTTATAGCGGTTCGACTCACTAGGAATCTACGTCCACTACCTTGAGACTAACCCAAGGAATTTAACAACACACTAACTTTCCTTGTAACTTAATGAAGGTGGGATCAAACCTTTACTACACAAGGGGCTAACTCACGAAGAGTTTTACACAACAACCACTTCACATGCTCACAACTAGTTTTTTTACAGTCTCACAAAGAGAGCAACACACTAAGATCTTTCTAACTCACAAAGAGCTAACCCACAAAGAGAAGAAGGAAAGATATAACCAAAGATATCACATTTTATGTGATGGATTGTTACAAGTGTATAGTACAAATATTCTAAGCTGAAAAGATTTTGATCACTCTTGTTTAGCACATGAAAGTGTAATAAATGTGAATTGAATGCTTGTATGAAAGAGTGGAACTTGAATGCACTTAATAGCTTCTTGGTTTGCAATAAATAAGCATTTAGTATATATAGAGGGTTTAAAAACGATATGCATTTAATGCATTAACAAATAGTATTTACCACCTAATAGGACACTCTGGTCAACCGACACGGGTGTCAGGTCGTCCGAACTCTTTTTTATGGTCTACTGGATACATGCGGTCGACCTAACAAAGGATCTCGGTCGTCCGGAATAGATAAAGGTCGACCAGACAAACTAGTCGTTGGAGTTCAAGAGCATTCAAAGTGACTAAGGAGAACTTCAAACTTCGGTCGACCTTACCACATAGGTCAGTCAGCTGACCTTCATGAGGTCGTCCGAGGTCTAGGCTCAGTTTAAATGCACTCTAACTCATGCTAAAATCATTTTAGCTTAAAGCAAACCTTTCAAAAACATTTTAACATTGTTCATCGAAAGATCAGAAACTAGGTTTTTAAAACACAAGGCACTCTATATGAAAATGTTTTTGTGTGTGCATGACAAGTGTGAGCATATGATTTTCCACTTAGTGTTTGCTTATGTGTTTATGAAGTGTATATGCATATGCCCTCTTATGGCTTGATTGGTTATGAAAATTCAATTTTAGAAGCTTTAAATAG
Source organism: Vinca minor (assembly GCA_026122235.1). NCBI lineage: Eukaryota > Viridiplantae > Streptophyta > Magnoliopsida > Gentianales > Apocynaceae > Vinca > Vinca minor. The sequence goes on along the minus strand of JAOCZM010000285.1, from coordinate 2,523,691 downwards.
GGCAAAAATACACAAGCAAAGTTGGTCACAATGGCTATAATTTTGGCCTTGATATGACAGCTTCGGTCGACCGGTACTAGACAGTAGGTCGACTGAGGTGCCTCAAAGTAAAGATTAAAGGCCCTTTGTCTTCCTCTCGGTCGACCTCATGATGGGGCCAGGTCTTCCGAAGCAATGCTCGGTCGACCTACCTATAGCAAGGTCGTCCAAGAGAATATAGCTGTTGGATCATTGGAACATTCAAAATCTGAATAAGGACAAAAACTTCCTCGGTCGACATGACAACACATGTCGGTCGACCATACAACTCTGGACTACCGAGACTAAGCCTAGGTCGACCGGAATGCAATCCTAAAGTGGTTTTTCCACTTAGTCAAGTTTCCAATGTTCTAATGCACATGCCTAAGGGTTTTGTAAAGATATAAAACACATTTTAAAGTACTTAGGCATTGACCAACACTTAACAAGGGTTTCAAAAACCTTTTCAAAGAATTTAACAATGTAAAACATGAGGTTTTGAAAATATGCATAGTTGATCTTTAAACATTCTATTATAGTATTCTCAAGGGAAATATCAGTCACAAGAATTACCTATAAAAGCATAGACTAATCTTCCTAAGATCTTCAAGTCTTCAAGTTGAATATCTTCTTGCAGCTTGGGCTTGAAGCCTTTGATCAACATATTCTTGAGTGATGAAGTCCTATAGCAATCTTGAGTTGTAGTGTATTGGACTTCACACTTCTTCTTGTCAATGAGGTTACCACTTGATTGCACTCTAGTTGGATTGAGTAGCTTTATACGTTGATCTTCCTTCTTCGTGAATTTGCAAGTACTTCCATAGCATGTGGATTGACTTCATGCTTGTGCTATGGAGTCTTGCAAAGTGTAGCTTACTTGTGTGTATGATGATACCTTTAGTATACACAAGGAGCTAACTTACCATTTTCATCAATGTTGGTGTGAGTGCTAAGGATCCTATCATTAAGACCATGCTCACACAAACATTAGAATTATCAATGGTTTGTTATCATCAAAACAAGATTGATCACTTTGCCCTTAGGGCTAACAATCTCCCCATTTTTTATGATGACAAAACATTGATGCAAATAGGAATAATATACCAAAGATAAAGCATTAAAGCACATACAAGTGTATACATGAGATAAGGGTATTAAGGATCTAGGCAAGTAAATGTTTTGAAGAATCCCTTATCTCTCCAATTTTGCAATCTTCTTAAGCTTTCTCCTTTTTGTAAATTACTTTTCTTGGCACATTTGTAAAGCTGAGATTTCTCCCCCTTTTGTCAAAATAAAAAAGGGCAATCAGAGCGCCGATATGAAAAGCATTTTCTCCTCATTTTTATTGAAAAATGATCTAATTGAAAAACAAGTAACCATAGGATCAAAAGTGAAAACATTTTAGGGAAGGATTAAGTTTAAATTGTGGAGAAGCTTGATGGTCTAATAGATTGATAAGATAGAAACCAAAGGATCAATTCTAAAGACAAAAAATATTTGAAGAAGGATAAATTTTGAATAAGCTTGGTTGATTTCAAGGTACCAAGAGTCCATAATGAAACATAAATATGAAGATGGTCATATGGCTCAAAAATGAAAACATCAATCTAAGCTAAAATCAAAGAAGATATAGGAATGAAACCTATAACACAATCTCCTCGTTTAACAAAAACACAATGTTAGCTATTAAAGAAGAAAACAAGTTTAAAAATCTAGCTAACAAAGTAAGAATGGAAGTGATACCATGAATTATAGTTAAGTACATGTATCACAGCCAAAAGAATTAAAGGAAGTGTAGGAAAACACTTTAAGCACATTCCTCTATTAAGTTAATGGTTAGCTTAAAGGAGTGTAACAACTCTTAAAACAAGACTAACCAAAAACTTGAAATGAGATCAAACAAGGATAAGAAAATGAAGAATATGATCTCAAAAGTTATAAGGGAAAAAGATAAACATATTTAATTCATATAACTCCCAAATAACTTTACACAAGTTGGCTAATAGAATGAAAATATGAAAACAAGCCAACAAGTGATGTGATGATGTAGAATAAGAACAAGTGAGCATACATCACATATTTGAGGGGGTATATGATGAAAAACATTTGAGATGCTCTCCTTAAGGTTGTGCCCCATATGAATAAAACAACAAAACTTACAGATTATTGAAGTTGAAGTTCAAATTTTGCTGAATTTTGGCAGTTTCGGTCGACCGTATATAGTATCTCTGGTCGACCATAAAGGTTCGGTCGACCTGAGCCCCAATGTCCGGTCAATTGGACTTTTGGCAGAAAATAAGAAAACCTGTAATTTTCAGTTCAAAACTATCCAAACAGCCAAATAAACACAAACCAAGGCATATACAATGCCACAAACACAGTTTATATCCTACGTCAAGCATCTAGATGATCAACCACATAAGATTCATGCTATTGACTTGAACATAAATACCAAAACAACCGTAAATTCTATAAAGATTAAGTTAAAACCCAAACTAAGCATTTAGAAACTCCCCCAAAGCATAAGACACTAGGAATAGAGGGGAGGGGGTTCAAAATGAGCTTTCATCACAAGTATCAAATCATTAACCTCTCTATAAAATGCTCATAACATCAAACCATTAAAGAACAAAGCATATTATAAACATCAAGGTGTCCCTTTAAAATAAGCAATTCATACAAGGAAAAGGAATGATAAAGTTCAACAATTTGTTATTCTAAGGGTACAAGAGGAATAACAATAGGGGGAAAACATAGAAATGAGATAAAAATGAGAAAATTCAAAGAGATTGAGTTGAAGATTTGATTCTTGTACTTTGATTTTCTTCAATGAGATGCTTGATTTTCTTCAACCCTCTTGGGTGTCATCCTTTGGTGAAGTTTCATCATTTGGTGGAGTTTCCTATTTGTCTCCAATTTCTTCACCCGAATCACTTTTTTCTTGCTCTTTCTCTTCATTTTTCCCATCTTCTTTATCTTCAATATCCATATCTACCTCTTGACCCTCATTCCCATCATCTTCAACATTTTTTCACCTAATTCTTCATCATCATCTTCTTATCAACCACTTCTTTGGGCACTTCATCATTTTTCTATTCTTCATATTTATATTCCTCTTTTCCATCATTTCCATTGATGGAATCCTCATCATTTACATCTTCTTCTTCATCTCCTTCTTTATCTTCCTCACTTTATTCCTCCTCATTTACTTGCAAAGTTGATTTATAAGACTTTGTATTTCTATTTATGTCATCAACCTTGTAATCCATCTCATCAAATCTCATCTTCAACTTCCCAACTTGTTCTTTTAAATCCTCCACATCAACTTCCAAGCTTGACAACTTCTCAAATACCATCTTCAAATTTCCATTGATGTTGTCTTGAAATCCAAGTAAGCTTGACAAGATTTGATTGAGGATGTCATTTTTAGCTTTATTTCTTGGTTGAGGGACTTCTCTTTCAACATTGGCCCTTGGAATGTCCTCTTGAAATCCAACATTTACTTGGACATTCCCTTCTTCATTTACTTCAAAATGGATATCGTCAAATCCATGTTCTTGGCCTTCTTGCCTTGGCACTTCTTCATTTTGTGGCACATCTTGCACATTTGGCCTTTGAAGCCCTCTTTTCTCCATTTCTCTCTTTAAAGTGTCACGCACTTTTGGAGATTTGTTGTGTGTAATCAAAGCCTCAATAACTCCTCATTTGTGCATCTAGAATGAAATTTCCATTTTCTATTCACTATAATCATATGCATCTTATGAACTCGTCCATCATTGTACATATTGTACCTATCAATTCTTGGAGTATGAGTTGTGAGTTTGAGTTTGAGTTTGAGCTTGAGCTTGAGCTTGAATTTCTTGAACAATAAGGTCCACATACTCCCATAAGGTAGGAATTTGTTGGCTTGGTTGATGTTATCAATGAAGTTTTTCATAGCCAAAAAGGCGAAGCTTGATTTCCTCCTTTCAACCAACCATTGCATTATAGTCATTTGAAGATATGTGATTGAATTCTTGTGGCCGGAGATGGGGAGAACTACATTGGACACCATGTGATGAAGTATGCGTCCATATTTGTCTAATTTGTTTGTCTCTCTTTCTTCAGACTTATTGAAGGTCCTGGAGTTGTTAAAATACCTAATTGAGTCCAACTCAAATCTAACTCCAAGTATTTCACAAAACATAGCCTCCGAGAAACTAAACTCTAAGTTTCCTACCCTTGATGTCCACCAATACATCCCATCTTCTTTAAACCATCTTCTCTAAGATTTGCACCAAATTCATATATGGTCAATGGGTAAATTTCACATTTGTGAGAGAAAAGAGGTACCCACCCCATATCTATGAAGTGCTCTACAACCTCTTGTAAAGCTCCATGGTACATCTCACTATCCATTATGTACCCATGAATTATACCCCCTCATTTCCATAACTGAATTTTCATAAATAGGTCAACTTCCTCCACATAGAATCTTGGATTTACCTTATTGGTAGTGTAGGAGGATGATTCACCTGGAAGCTTGGAGAAAGAGGTGGAATTGAAAAATCATCACCGGACTCCGTTTCCTCGTCGGATTGAGTGATCTTCTTTGATTTACCTTTACCCTTGTTGGCTATATTCTTCGTATTTACTCTCTTTGGAGCAGGTTCGATTGAGTCTCTAATGGTTAGATCTTTTTCTAGAGGTCTTTTGGTGAGAGGTTTCTTCTTTGAAGGATTTTCTTTGGGTTGGTCTTTGGAATATTTTGGAAGAAGGATTTTTACTCAAATCCGTACTCATCTTGTTATGAATTTAAGAATTGTGGAAGGAATTAGAGTTTGGGATATTATAGGATTTGATCTTTGAGGATTTTGGTGGAGGGTTTTGAGAGTTTTGAAAGAGAATTTGAAAAGTTTAAACTGAAACCCTTGTTAAAACTGTTGTATCGCGACTGTTCGGTCTACCGGAGATCCTTTCCCATTGGTCGCCCTCGTCCAATTTAAAATCTGAACTACTTTTTGTCGATCGGGATATCCTATTACTTATAAGCCTTTAGCTTCGGTCGACCGGGAGTCTGTTGAGGTTGACTAGGATATCCTGTCTTTGACTGAGGCATTTTGACCATAACTGCGGTCGACCGTTGCCTTGTCGGTCGGCCGGAATACCTCTGTTTCCTGCAATAACATGCAATTTTGGTACCCATTTTCTTATGGGTCCTTGGGGGGTTAGTTTTAGGGTTCTTTTCAGCCCAAATTGACTTTGATCAAGGGAAGGATTTGAGCATTGTACCTCATTGCCTATAGATTTAGGACTTTGAATATCATTTTGATCTTCATCAATAAGACCAATGAAGCATAGAGTCTGACCCTGATCTACCCTTTCTTTTTTGACAGGAGCATGTCCTTTGATTGCTTCTTTTTTTATTGTAGCATTTGTTGCATTTGAAGCAATCTCCTTGTGGTTTATGGAGTCATCATTGATGATACCTTTGTTGTTCCTTGATGAATTCTCCACAAACATGTTGTGCTTGGCACTTGACCCTTTTCTTGGAATCTTAGCTTGTTTTGCCACTTCATGTGGTTCCTCTCTTCATTGTGAGGGTTAGATCTTTAGGAACCTACAAGAAGACTTTGAGAGACACTTGGTAGCTTTTGTAAAGGTCCTTTAATGTTAATGTGTTCTCTCAAGTGGAAATTGTGTGTGCAAGGAACAACATTTTCAATATCCAAACAATGAGAATGATTCCTAGAAATGTTATGCAAAAATGAGCAAGGATCATTCACATTCATGACATTGCATCTCATAGATAACTTAGCAATTGAGGTATAAATCAAATTAAGTTCATGCTTCAAGTTATCTATATGGATATTATCATTTAAAGGGAGGCATAAAGCAAATTAAGTTCATACTTCAAGTTATCTATATGGATATTATCATTTAAAGGAAGGGATGCAATGTCAATAAGGTCGAAAGCATGTAAATCAAAAACACTTCTCAATTTATTGATAACATCAATTAAAGAGTTGAGTGAAGGTGAACTTAATACCTTTGCTTTCTTACCAAGTGATGAAGATTCTAGATTGTCATTAAAGTTTTGATCATCACTTAAGATTGAGCACCTTGATTCCTTGAATGTTGTGGCCACTGAAGTTTGAGGAATCCAAGTGCTATGGAGTGTTTGAGGTTTCTTCCTTTTTGAACATCTCCATTTAAAGTCTTTATCATTCTCCTTAGAATGATTGAGTCCAAAGCCACTTCTTTTTTATGTCTTTCTTTGAATCTTAGTGGCAAGGTTTTTCTTTTCCTTTTGCAAGATGCTGATCTTCATGGTCTCCATCATAATTTATGTCCATGTGAAGATCAAGCTCTTGTGCTTCCTCTATTTCTTCTTTCTCATCTTGTGAAGGTTCAATTTGTATATCTTTTGAGCTTATTGAGGATTGATCATTGCGTTCTCCTTTATCACACTTCTTGGTTGTATCAAGATTTTCTTGAAGTGTGATTGAGATGTCCTCTATCACTTAACAAGATTGAGTCCCCAAATCTAGATTTTCCACCTTTGGCTCTTGCACTTCAACTTCTCCTTTGTAGAATGCTTCAAGCATATTCATCATGGAATGAGCCTCTTCACATTCATGCACTTTGTTGAGGGCTTCTTCATTTAATGCACAACAAAGAGCATTTATGGTTTTGAAGTTGAGTGTCATCTTCTTGAAGTCTTCTTCATCATAGTCTTTCCTAGACTTTGGAACCATGACACCTTGTATGTAGATTGAAGGAATAAAATGACCTTCTTCTATAATGCTCAACAAGGAAATTTCATTAAAAGTCAAAAACAATTTAAACGCACATTGCCAACTATTAAAGTTGTAGCCATCAAATATAGGTGGTCTAGATGGGGATTGATCATCTAAGTTAGAAAAGCTATGAGCAATGGATCCTCCTAGGATGCAAGTCCAATAAAAAAAGAGAATAGGCTCTGATACCAATTGAAAGACCCCTTTGAGAGTAATGAACCTAAGAGGCGGGGGGAGGGGGGTGAATTAGGTTCTTAAAAACTTCTTAGCTTTTCCAAAACTTATTTGCCTAAATGTTCACCTTATCAACAAGTATGTTGTTTAAGCACATAAGGTGATTCAATTATGTCTAAGGAAACTTAGATGACTAAGTGAAGCAATTGTATAAAGCAAGAAAGCATGTATAGTTTTCTATCCTAAGCACATATGTTCATATAGTCAAGTTATAGCATGTATATGAACAAGGAAGTAAAGAGGTAAGGGATAGAGAAAACTAACACAAAGATTTATAGTGGTTCGAATTGTTAGTATTGCCCTAGGACCATTAGCACATGTTGTGCGTTTTATTATCTTTTGAGCATGTAATTGAATAGTTAATTTTGCTTTTAATTATCAAATGTGTGATTTGATAGTAGAACTCATTAGCTTATGTAATTACTATTCTAGAAGTCCCTAGTTTTATGTAATGCTTAATTACTATGAAATAAAACTAGTATGATTGTTGATTGATGATCTTGTTTTACTGATCATGTGTAATGGATACAAATCACATCATAGATGCAATATATATGGATACATTGTATTGGACGTGATCCGTCAGAGAAGTAATACTTCATGGTCTTAAGTCATAAGTATTACTTCCTCAATACTATTTTAGAATCCTTAGACCTTATGTCTTCATTGATTCTAGTATGAATGGAGCCACGTTTTGACTCAGTCGGACGTTACTTGTAACAGAGTAATCAATACGACTGATGATCGGATGTAGTGTCCTATCATAGCTTGAATGTGAGAGACATTGTAAGGAATTTGTCCCTCTCTATTATTAGAGAGAGATATCCATGGGCCCCTCGATAGGGAAAGACTGTTTAAATGCATGGCCGTGCTCAAATGCATTTGATAAAGTGGTTATCGAATGCTATTTGTCGAAACAGTCTACCTGGAGATCGAACATAAATACAATTAAGCTTAATAAGGGTGACGATCACCATGCCTTATGCTTAATTAGGATATCGCGAGACAAATGGATTAAATAGTAGATTGATATTAGGTTCCGTTGTATATTCATTCACTTTGGGTAGTCACAATGTCCTGCTAAGGACCGCTTGTGATTTATGAACTCACACTACTAATAAGTGTGTTTTCATTGCCATTGTGATATGAACCTACGGGTCACACGCATAGACGAGCTAACGAGCTTCATGTCCAGATTCAATGAATCTAGAATGTGTCTAGGTTCATTGTATCTGACATTCACTTTTCTGAGAATAATAAAGTGTTATTATTCGAATTAGAGATAAGGGGCATTTTCGGTATAGCTGGGATTACGTAGGAGTCATTATCCGATAAAGACTCCCACTACCAGCAGAAGTCTAGTGCACGTGGGAGTTATAGACTCCCACTGCCAAAAAGAGGTTGATAGGACGTGGGAGTTTAGACTCCCACTGCTGAGAGAAGTAGAGGACGTGAGAGTTGGTTATGGGAACAAACTCTCACACCCTATATAATTAACTCTCAGCCGAAACCCTAACCGATCTTTGCTTCAGCCGCAATTAAACAATTCACCCGAAATCAGATTTCGGATTTTTCTGCCTTTCCCTTTTCTCTCTAATTCCCGAATCTCAGAAAACGAAGAGCTAGCAATCGCTGCCCGTTTCGTCGCGTGGATACCGGTAGAGGGACATTCCGCAAAGGGAATTCCATTGGTGACAGCAAAGAATCCAAGAAACGTGATCTTCCATTCAAGAAGTAGCTTATTGAATCCGCAAAAGTAAGTTCTTTATTGCTGTTTTCGAATTGTTTCATATGAGCGGATCCTTCAGGGGAGGACTCATGTGTGTTTGGAACGAGTTTCCGCCCATGAATCCCTTCACGATTCACAAAGAATCTACATCCACTACCTTAGGACAAACCTAAGGATTTCAACATCCAATAATGGATACTCTTCACAACAAATGCAATGTGGGTTCTACCTTTTACAATTGCCCCCAACAAATGAGGACTTGTGCTTCACTAAGAAGACTCCACTCACTAAAAGTGTTAAGATGAAAGGTTTAGAGTACAAAGTTGTTCACTCTTCTAAGTGAAAGATACATACATTTGAAGCTCATCAATTGTTGGCTCTTTGAACATAGGAAGCACACTCTTTGTCTTGCTATTATGAAATGCACTTTTGAATCATTTAGATTTTGCAATGAAGTGCATTTTACTTTGAAAGTGTTTAGACTTGATAAGAAATCAATCTCTATTGTATGTACAAGTCTATGTAAGTGTTAGAGTCATTCTAAAGCTTTGGAGTATATATACATTTCAAAATCTCGCTGAAAAACGACTCTGCAACGGTCAAATAACGGCTAGAACTCGCAGAGTTCGGTTGACCGAAGTTTAATCTCGGATGACCGAAGCACATCTCGGTCGACCGACTTGGGACCTCGGTCGACCGACCTTGGGAATTTCGGTCGACCGACCCTAGCCAAAGGTCGGCCGAATCCTGCGGCTCAACTCTCTGTTAAATCTTCGGTTGATCGAGAAAATCTCGGTTGACCGACTTTCCCGAAAGCATGAGAGAAGATGTTTAAACACTTGTTTTCAAATCAATTGAAGTCTAAAAGGTTTTCCCAAAAGGTAACACATAAGAACACTTGGAAAACTTTTCTAAAAGACTTAACTATGAAATCAAAGACTTTTTGTATAAGAACACATGTAAAGATCATTTCGAAACTTAAGCCTTTTGAAAACGTGTTTATGAAAACATGTATGCAAGACTAGAGTGAAGAGCTTATGTTCATTTGAGCATTGGTTAGAGCTTAATGATAAAGACCAATAAAGACAAAGCTAATCTAACCAACCTAAGTCTTCAATCTTCAATCTTGAAAGATAAGCCTTGAATAGTATGTCTTTGAATCTTGAACATGGCTTGATTGAAGTACTTAGAGCTTCCATATTGAGTTCCAATATTCTATCACAAAGATATAAACATTAGACACAAACATCAAGTGTTTGTCCATTATCAAAAACCGAGTTCGATCGCCCTTAGGGCTAACAAAAACATGCCCGATTAACCGGACCATCACGAAAAGGGGAATTATAAGGGTTTCAACATTTACAAAATTCAAACCATTCACATTCTCTCTCTCTCTCTCTCTCTCTCTCTCTCTCTCTCTCTCTCTCATTTCATCTCAAAATCAAAAGCCCAACCCTACACAAAAATCACCTTCAACCACAAATCATCATTTTATGTAACCATGAAGACAAATAAACCACCATCAAAGCATAAACAACAAGTTCCAAAGGAAAATCTGTTAGCCCTAATGGCAAAGTGATCAATCTAGTTTTGATGATAACAAATCATTGATAGTTCTAATGTTTGTGTGAGCGTGTTATTAATGATAGGATCTTTAGCACTCACACCAAAATTGATGATCGGTACTCACAAAATCCATACACATATCACATTTAACAACATGATCACGTATAAAGTGGTGTTTAATCTCAATGTGCTTAGTCCTAGAATGTTGAATTGGCTTTTTAGTCAAGTTAATGGCACTAGTGTTATCACATAATATAAGCACATTATTGAACACAAGACCAAAATCAAGTAAAGTATGCTTCATCCAAAGCACTAGAGCACAACAACTACTAACGACGATATATTCGGCCTCGACGGGGGGAAAGAGATACACATGATTGTTTCTTGATATGCCAAGACACAAAAGCATGACCAAGAAATTGACAATGACCACTTGTACTCCTTTGCTCGACTCTACATCCGGCATAGTCGGCATCAGTATATCTAATTAGGTCACAAGACTCGGTTCTTTGATACCAAAGACCATAATCATACGTGCCTATAAGATATCTAAGAATACGTTTAACGGCAACTAAATGTGATTCCTTAGGACAAGATTGAAAATGAGCACATAAGCATACCGCAAATATGATATCGGGTCTACTAGCGGTTAAATAAAGCAAACTACCAATCATACCTCTATACTTGGATTCATCAACTTTCTTACCCTTCTCATCCTTTTCAAGTTTTAAGGTAGAGCTCATGGGGAATTTTGCTTTCCTTTGCATCATTCATCCCAAATCTCTTGAGTAGTTCCTTTGTATACTTAACTTGATTGATGAAGATGCCCTCTTTGGTTCGTTTAATTTGAAGTCCAAGGAAGAAGTTGAGTTCACCCATCATGCTCATCTCAAACTCATCATTCATTAACTTTTTTTTATTATTCGGGGAGAGGGGGTGTTGAACCTAGGACCTCACAGTCCCAGGCCAAGTGCTCCCCCACTGGGGCTGCCACTCTCATGACATCATTCATTAACTTAGCAAACTCTTCACATAAAGAAACATTAGTAGAACCAAAGATAATATCATCAACATAGATTTGAACTAGCAAGATATTGTTGAACTCATTTGTTTTACTAAAAAATGTGGTGTCTACTTTTCCTCTTCAAAATCCATTTGCAATAAGAAAATTACTTAGTCTTTCATGCCAAGCACGAGGAGCTTGTTTAAGACCATATAAAGCTTTTGAAACTTTGTAAACATGGTTTGTAAACTTTTCATGTACAAAACCTAGAGGTTGTTCAACATAAAATTCCCCCTCAATATACCCATTTAGGAAAGCATTTTTAACCTCTATTTGAAAGAGTTTGAAACCTTTAAAATAAGCAAAAGCCAAAAGCGTTTTAATGGACTAAAGTCCGGTAACCAGTGCAAAAGATTCTTCAAAATCAATACCCTCCTCTTGATTGAATCCTTGGGCAACAAGTCTATTCATGTTTCTTATAATTTCACCAAGTTCATCTAGCTTGTTCCTAAAAATTCATTTTGTACCAATGATAAGATGGTTGGGGGTCTAGGAACTAGAGACAACACTTGATTTCTTTCAAATGATTAAACTCTTCTTGCATAGCTATAATCCATCTTCTAAAGCATCAATAAGATTAGTAGGCTCAATTTGAGAAAGTAAAGCAAAGTTATCAACAAAGTACCACATTGTTCTTACTCCGTCGGATGATGGATCACCTATGATATGATCTTGTGAATGTCCATGTGTGTGCTTCCATTCTCTTGGTAGCTCATTGGTGGATGAATCATTGTTTGATTCTTCTTGAGGCATCTAAAGTTCTTCTTCCTCTATTGCATGATCCTCCATCATTGGTGCTTGATGATGTTCATTAACATTTTCAATTTGAGTACCTATATCACCATCATCCTTTTTTGCAAGATAGATATTAGTTTCATCAAAAGACACATGCACCGACTCTTCAATACATTGAGTGTGTTTATTTTAAATTCTGTAAGCCTTTTTTTTTTTTTTTTTTTGATGAATAGCCAAGAAATATGCCTTCATCCAATTTCTTATCAAACTTGCAAGAGCTATATTTAATGTGAGTACAAAACATTTGCAACCAAAAACCTTGAAGTATGAGATAGATAGAATTTTTCCAAACATAAGTTCAAAAAGAGTTTTTCTAATAAATGGCCTTAAGAGAACTCGGTTCATAATATATCAAGCGGTATTTATGGCTTTGGCTAAAAAATATTTTGGTGAAGAGTTTTCAAAAAGCATAGACCTAGCCATATCTTGTAAAGTTCGGTTTTTTTCTTTCAACTACACCGTTTTATTGAGGGGTTCTAGAGGCCGAAAAATTGTGATGAATGCCATTTTCATTACAATTTTTTTTCAAAACATTGGTTGTTGAATTCTCGTCCATTATCACTTCTAATAGATAAATTTTTTAAATCAAATGAGTTTTGGACTTTCTTGAAAATGTTTGAAAATTCTTCAAAAGAATCATCTTTTTTAGAAAGAAAAATTACCCAATTGAATCTTGAAAAGACATCAACTATGACAAATGCATACCACTTACCACCAAGGCTAGTGGTCCTCATTGGTCCAAAAAGATCTAAATGAACAAGTTCAAGAGGTTTTGAAGAGGAAACCAATTTCTTGGGTTTAAAAGATGTTTTAGTTTGTTTTCCAAATTGGCATGAATCACAAAGCCGTTTTTTTCTCAAACTTCACTTTTGGCAACCCACGTACTAGTTCTTGGCTCGATAATTTATTGAGAAGGTCCATACTAACATGACCAAGCCTATGGTGCCAAAGGAAAAAGTCACCATCATTCACATTTAAGCATTGCATATCATAGGCAAGCAAATCATCAAGAGATAGAACATAAACGTTACCAACACGGTTATCAACAAATATAACCTCACTAGAAGTAGAATCAATAATCTTGTCTAATGAGAGTTAATGAGCCTTTACCAACATTACCAATGCCAAGTATTCTTTCATTCTTTTTGTCACCAAATGTGACGAATCCATCATTGTTTGGCTTCATGTCTCTAATGAGAGTGGCATCTCCCTCCATGTGCATTGAGCATCCACTATCAAGGAACCATTTGGCCGGGATTGCCTTCTTCCCATGTTGTTCCTATATAGTGACTTTTGGTACCCAAATTTTGTTGGGTCCTTGGGGGTTAGTTAGAAGACGTTTAATGCGCCAAATAGTTTTAATAATGTGTTCTACCTTATGCTTCACATAACACCTAGTCACCTTGTGACCATGTTTCCCACAATATGTGCATCTTATATGAGGCATGCTATAAGATGAAGTTCTAGATGCATAATTCTTGTGTCTAGCAATTGAAGTGTTATGCACATAACCAAGACCTTTTCTAATATGAGCATGTAGTTTATGTTGCATGTTAGATGTAGAAGTGCTAACACAATGTGATGTATCAATACCCTAATGCACATACCCCAACTCACTCTTGTCGTGTGCAATGCGTTGGGAATCAAGGAGTTGTTCCAAATTATTTTTGTTATAAGTGAATTTGTTTACAAGAGAGGTGAGGTGAACAACATTTTCTTCAAAGCATCATGATCAAAAAGTTTTTCTTCAAGAATCATCATTTTATCAAAAACTTCCTTATGTTGCAAAGATGATGATGATCTTATGGTAGTAGTAATAACTTCTTTCTCAATTTTTAAACTATCCAAAGACATCTAAAGACTCATTAAATCTTTTGTTTACACAAAACAAGTTTGAGTTATCATCCATCAAAGATTCAATTTTAAGTTTCATCTCATTGTTTTGTTTTGCTATTTTCTTTAATTGAGCATACATACCGCATAGCACCTCGGGAGGATCTTCCTCATCACAATTATCTTCACAACCATATAAAGAAGAAGAAGTGGATTGTACCTCATCCTCAAGTGCCATGAAGTATATGTTGGCATTTTCGTTGCTTGGGTTATCTTCCTCATCATCACCTCATCCTCAAGTGCCATGAAGTATATGTTAGCATCTTATGTCATTGGGATTTTGAAAGAATTGACCATTTTTGGCTTGAAAATACTTCTTACCCTTTCCTCCATAGAACACTTTCCTCATTCTTCTTACAACCATAGCCACGGTTTCTGTTGGAGTTTACATTTGATATAGGTGCTCAATTAGATTGGGCGTTCAATTGGATTGGGTAGAACCGGACCCGGTTGGACCGACCTCGGTCGAACAAAAACATTTTCTGGTCGACCAAACCGTTTTTTCACTACGGTCGGCGGAGAACAATTTATTTGGTAGACCGAACCAGTTGGACTAAGTCAAGCCGACAAAAGACTTGTGTGTGTGTGTGTGTGTAATGGAGTAGTAGGGAGAGAAAGGTGTGGATGTGGAGTTAGTGGATGGTTCCACTAACACCACATGATGAATTGTTCATCACTCACAATTCACTCTAATTCTCACCTAGCTAGCCGAGAGCAACATAGGAAAAATTCTCTGAATTTTCTCTCTCTCTAAAATACACTTTCAAGAACACAAAAGGGAAAGAAAAATCATTTTTCTTTTCTATACTTTTTTCTTGTTTTACCTTATCCATCTTATATCACCAAAACTCCTAAAGATCGTCTTCAGCGTTCGAAGCATTCGTGACTAGCATCAGAGGCTTGATGAACAAGCACTAGGTTGATTGTGCGGATACCGGTAGAGACAGGAGTTTGACACGCTGCCGTTGGTGATTCAAAGTAGTAAATTCGGGCAGATTTTGGTTATTTTGGTTTACATACAAAGATAATATTCATATTCACAAGGTATTGGTTCTCTCTCGTGAAAAAGATCCTGTAAAGGAACGGAATCCCAATTTATTTCCGCTGCTATTCTGTGGGGATTCCGAATTTCTTCCTTTCAGTTCCATCATCAAGATCAAGATCAAGATCATCATTATCTTTTTTTTATCATGATCATGTTTATTTTCACTAGCTTTTAGATGGTCTACTGGATACATGCGGTCGACCAAACAAAGGATCTCGGTCGAACGGTATCTCAGTCGTCCGGAATAAGATAAAGATCGACCGGACAAACTAGCCGTTGGAGTTCAAGAGCATTCAAAGTGACTAAGTAGAACTTCACACTTCGGTTGACTTTACCGCTCATGTCAATTGACTGACCTTCATCAGGTCGTCCGAGGTCTAGGCTTGATTGACCTAGGTGATGGTCCAAAATGGATTTTCCACTAAGTCTCAATTCAAATGCACTCTAACTCATGCCAAAATCATTTTAGCTTAAAGCAAACATTTGAAAACCCTTTTAAAACCATTTTAATATTGTTGATCGAAGGATAAAAAATGAGGTTTTCAAAACACAAGACATTCTATATGAAAATGTTTCCGTGCATGCATGGCAAGTGGAATTAATTGCCATTTGGGATCACTGACATATTTTCGTTCAGTGATTTTATCCTTTTCAACTTTTTTTTAACTTTTGACATCACAACATATTTACTAAACCGCCAAAATCATCCTTCAGATTACAAAAGCGTCAAAAATGGATGACTTTCATGAATAGTGCTTCATCTTCTTCGTTGTTAAAGGGCGAAAATTGGAAAAAGCCCAAAAAGCAAGAACACCATCTTCAAAAAATCAAGAACACTATCTTGAAAATTTTCAAAAATCAAGAAACACCATTTTCAAAAATCAAACCCTAAGTCCCAAATCTTCATCTCCAGCACCACCACCCCACCTCCGGCTCCACCACCACCACATCCGGCTCCATCACTACCGCCATCGCCGCCAACTTCCCCATCACAAATTCAAGAACACTAAGCCATCTTCAAAAAAAATTTTCTGCTAGAAAATTGCCTAGAAACCGAAATTTTTTCAAAAAAAAAGCGTCAATCACTACTGAATCATTTCACCAAAATCAAATCATATACTGACTGTTCGCAATTAAAAAGACGAAGTTTATTGGTAAAGTTTGAGACTTCAAACTCATCATGAATCATCCGGAAATCGCAAAAGAAAAAATGAAAAAAAATTCTGCAGAAAAATTTTGCTAGAAATCGAAATTTTTTCAAAAAAAAGCGTCATTTACTGGATGATTTCATCAAAATCAAATTATATCTGACATTCACGATTAAAAGACGAAATTTATTGGTAAAGTTTGAGAACTGACTAAATCATGAATCATCAGAAATCATGAAAAGAAAAATGAAAAAAAATTCTGCAGAAAATTTTGCAGAAACCGAAATTTTTTCGAAAAAAAAGCGTCATTTACTGGATCATTTCACGAAATTAAATTATATCTGACATTGCTGATTAAAAGACGAATCTATTGGTAAAGTTTGAGACTCAAACTCTTTACGAATCGTCAGAAATCGCGAAAAAGAGTAATGAAAATTTTTCGCGAAAATTTTTCTGGCAGAAAAATTTGTTCGTTACTCTTTTTGCGATTTCTGGATGATTCGTGATGATTTTGAAGCTCAAACTTTACCAATAGCTTCGTCTTTTAATTGTGAACAAGTGTATATAATTTGATTTTGGTGAAATGATCCGTAGTGATTGGGCTTTTTTTTTGAAAAATTTCGGTTTCTGGGCAAAATTTTCTGGCAGAATTTTTTTTTCATTTTTCTTTGCGATTTCTGGATGATTCGTGATGAGTTTGAAGCTCAAACTTTACCAATAGCTTCGTCTTTAATTGTGAACAAGTGTATATGATTTGATTTTGGTGAAATGGTCCGTAGTGATTGGGCTTTTTTTGAAAAATTTCGGAATTTTTTTTGAAGATGGCTTAGTGTTCTTGAATTTGTGATGGGGAAGGTTGGCGGCGGCGGCGGGCCGGCGGCGGTAGTGGTGGTGGAGCCGGAGGTGGGGTGGTGGTGCCGGAGATGAAGATGGTGTTCTTGATTTTTGAAGATGGTGTTACTTGCTTTTTAGGGTTTTCAATTTTACTTTAACAATGAAGACTATTCATGTAGAAAGTCATCCATTTTTGGGCGATTTTTGTAACGGAAGGATGATTTTGGCGGTTTGTAAATATGTTGGGGATGTCGAAAAGTTAAAAAAAAGTTGAAAAGGATAAAAATGGCTGAACGAAAATATGTTGGTGACCCAAATGGCAATTAATCCATGGCAAGTGTTAGCATATGCTTTTGAGCTTTAGATTCTAGGGTAATTACAAGATATAGAAGTTCTAATTTACCCCAACATATATCTAAGTATTTAAGCTTTCTTCATGTAATGATATCTCTTGAATATTCAATGAATAAGTATTGCCATATGACCTGTGAACACATCTTGATGGACTTGGTACTTCAATAAAAGATAAGGCACTTAATTGTCTTTTGTGGAAAAGTACAGGTTTTTTTTTGGGGACTTTTAACACACAAAAAAACTACCCATCCGAATCTGACGCTCATAGCACCGGTTTCTCCGGTTAACCTCCACCTATCCTCCCTCTCTCACACAGTACGCACAGTTCTACCTGAGAATCTCAACCCTTGCCGACAGAAAATAGCAATTCAGTGTATTCTCTAAGGCTCCGACAAAAGTACTCAATCAATTGATCTTCTGACAACGTACTTTGATCAGCCTCGTACTCCAAAGCCCCATGGCTTCTTCCGGTGATGATTTGGCCGCTGCTTCTCCTAATCTTCGCAACAACCTTCCGCTTCTTTCTTCTAAGCAGGTCACCAATATCATTATTTTGTGTCTCTTCTTTACCGACCGCCGCTTGCATTTGATTTTTCATATTTGATTGTAAATTGTGGATATTTATTTTTGTACGGTGTGCGGCCTATGTTATGTATAGGTTGAGTTGGCGAAGATGTTGATTGAGATGGGGCAGAATCATTTGTTTCAGAATTGGCCTGACCCAGGGCTGGATGATGACCAAAAGCGCGCCTTTTTTCATCAGGTATTCAGAACGAATTTATCCTTTTCTTTTTAACATTTGATTGTTTAATGTTTAGATTGTCTAGTTGTTCCATGAAAGTACTCTTTCAATTCCTTAATATAAATTGTTTAGGACATGTGAGAAAAAAATAAGGTATTTTTAATCAAAATATTAAAATTATTCTCTTAAATAGAAATAGAATTAGTGGTATACAACTCCTATTTAAAAAGAGGAATATTGATATTTGACTAACAAAGTACTCCCTCCATTCCTAAATATAATACTTTTATTACATGTTGCGAAAATTAGGAAGCAAAAGTTAAGATGTTTTTGTAATCAAAATACCAATATTACTCTCTTAAATATGGCGTGTGTAGCACTAATTCTATTTAGGAGAGTAATATTAATATTTTTATTACAAAAACATCTTAATTTTTGCTTAATTAATTTTCACAACATGTAATGAAAGTCTTATATTTAGGAATGGAGGTAGTAACTTATTTTTTGCTTTCTTAATTTTCGCTACATATCCTATACGACTTATATTATAGAATGGAGGTAGTAGTTACTTAAATCTATTACTACTTGGGAATTAAATTCTGCTTTATCACTTATATTATGGAGTGTAGGTAGTAGTTACTTAAATCTATTACTACTTGGGAATTAAATTCTGCTTTATCTATATCTTTTTTTGTCACTTTGCTGTTCCTTTCAGGTGGAACTACTCGATTCAAGCTATCCTGGAGGGTTGGCATCCTATATTAAAAGTGCTAGAGAGCTTCTAGCTGATTCTAAGGCTGGCAAGAATCCTTATGATGGATTTACTCCTTCTGTAAGTTACTATTATCCATAATTTATAATATATTTTTTTATTAGACTACTAAGGTGAATGATGCGGCTATTTTTTGTAGTAATTATTTTAAGCAAGTAATGTTAGAAGCACCCTTTACCTATCAAAAGTTAATCCATCCATATTCCCCCATTTGAGGTATCAAAATAAAAATTTAATAATCCCTGTTTTCATCTTTTTCATTTCCTCAATTATTTTGCATTTCCCGGTAAATTCTGCGCACTGTCAGTCCCTTTTTGGTTGCAGAATCAAGTGGAAACCTTGCTTCCAACAAGTTGCACTAGTTAAATTTAATCTTCTCTCCTTTTGCATTTCTTTCTTCTCAATTAAAGTTGGGCATGCCTTCTTTGAACTCTGTCACAGTTAGAGGAACATCTTAGGAAGGGTTGGTAGATGAATCCTCTGTTTTTTTAGTAAGCTTGGAAAAGGAAAACCAAAAAAAAAATAATAAAAGCAAAAGATTTGATGAACTTGGGATGAAATAATGAATTTAGTTCTTGGTAATCTACTTACTTCCTATGTGATAGTAGAACTTGTAACTAGGTTTTACTTAGTAGAATTGCATGTTGCTGGAATTCTGGTGCGATGCTCGGTTAAACTGAACAGAAAAATTGAAGCTTTTCATAGATATTCTTTTTGCCCCGATATGTGACGTGGTTTGACTGAGTTTGGGTTCTGAGCAAAGAAAGTGACAAAATTAGACAGTGAATCCTTGATATTCGCTGGTTATGAACAAAAAATGGGAAATGATGTGCTTCGATTATGCCTGGCATCAGAATGCTTCATTCTCTTGATTTCTTTTCCATTGATCTCAGTCTCTGTTATCATGATGGAGACACCCACATGAATGTAATTCAACGAGTCTTAACTGAAAATAATGTGGGTTAGTGGTGATTAGTTGTGTTCTTCAGAAATGTTTGCTCCGAGCTTAATTTTAGATGCAGGAACTATATTAGGAAAAGGGTAACAAAGCTAGAACTGAGGAGGAGTGTGGTGAAATGGCTGAAAGTGTTATATAATGTGGTAAGGAAAAGTGACTTGTATTGGAGAATTTGAAAGATTTGTAGCAAATGCCAAGGAATTTAATGATGGCACAGGTAGGTAAACTTGAGGAATTCGATAACAACAACAACGAAGCCTTAATACTAAGTAATTGGGGTCGGCTGCATGAATCAGTATAAGATTTTTGTGTGGTCGTTTGCATGAATACATTCCCTCCATTTCCTTCTATCAAACACCATACCCTCATCCAAGTCTAACAAATCCATATCAGTCTTGATGACTTCGGTCTATATCTTCCTTGTCCTCCTCCTACGTCTTTCAACCATGCCTTCATCCTTCAAGTTTCGAATTGGGAACGTCACTCGGTCTTCTTTTTATGTGTCCAAACCACCGCAAACGATTTTCACTCATATTTTCTTCAACAGGTGCAACTCCTATTTTCTCTCGGATAATCTCATTCCTCACTCTATCATTTCTAGTATGCCCACACATACATCGCAACCTACGCATCTCTGTTACATTCATTTTCAAGATATGACATATTTTTCACGGCACAACACTCTGTACCATGCAACAATGCGGGTGTAACAGCTGTTCTATAAAACTTCTCTTTCAATCCCAACGGTATATTACGGCCGCACAAGATACCCGTTGCACCCTTCCATTTCAACCAACTAGCTTTAACTCGATGCGCCACATCCTTGGATTTAAAAAGCGCGCCTAGGCGCTAGGCGAGGCGATGATCTGGTGTGAACGCCTCCAAAGGCTGATGCGTGTTTGATGCGCGCGATGCGCCTAGGCGATGGATGCGATTTGTTGCGCACAAGGTGCAAATAAACAGCATCACACGAGATTAAGACTTGTTGACCTAATTAAAAAAGGCCGCCCCTTCATTTTTTTCCGACTCCTTGCCGCTTCGAGAAGCCTGTAGCTGCTGCTGCTCCTCTTCAGGTAAATTCTTTCTTTCATCGTTTTTCATTTTTCTTTCCTCTTCTTTCATATTTTTCTTCTATTCTGCTGTTCTTAATTGTTTTTCCTTCTCAATCTCTGAAAGTTTTTTTTTCCCTGTTGCTCTGCAGTATTTTTTTTCCTACTGCTCTTCAGTCTCTCGGAGGAAATACAAAGTTGATAATTTTAAGAGATCAAACGTGTAGCATTGCGAACACTTTATTTCTTTTCGTTCTATTTTTGGCGGAATCATGCGAGAGTAGTTTGTGGAATAATTAGGCTTCAGTAGGTCTTATGTGAGATATTAGGATTTGGGATGAAGGAGGGGTTTACATGGAGGTCTGTTATCCTGTGATGTCAAATATATTGTTTTGTGTCCTAATATTCAAATATGTTACCAGAGTCCATCGAACCTTTAACATGTGTTCAAGGATGCAAAAATATCTAATTATGCATCTCATCTCGTGTGACAGAATATTTTTCGTAATCCGTAAATGCTAATATAGGAATATGCTTTTATGTTTTATTTTTCATGTTTTTTAGCTCAGCTTTAAGATGTTGGGCACTTGTGAATGATTGTAGTTGTCTTTTTTTTGGCCGTTTAATAGTGTTGCGATATTTTTGTGTGGACAATATAGGAGGTAGTATAAAATATATGATTTTATTTAGTATTTATAATATTGAAATAATGTTTTTAATACAAAATTTTATGTAAATTTAATTTATAAGCATGTTTGCAAAAATAGTGCACCTCGCGTCCTTGAGGCGTGCGCCTCGGTCCCTCATCGCATCAGTGCGCCTCGCGCCTTTTAAAACTAAGGCCACATCCCCATTAAGCTCTCCATCTTTCTGAATGATGGAACCCAAATACTGAGCATAATCATTTGCCACGATACTTTTATCATCCAAACTAATTACACTCTGTTCTCTACTTCGGCCGACACTAAACTTACACTCCAAATACTCAGATTTTACTTTTACTAATTCTAAAGCCTTTAGATTCCAATGCTTGTCTCCATACCTCCAACTTAGCGTTAACACCTACTATAGTCTAATCAATCAGAGCAATGTCGTCGGCAAATAACATACACGAATGAGACATAAAAACTTATAATATATAACTTGAGGAATTATAATATAAAATTTAGGAAAAAAGTGATAATGACAATAAATAAATAAATAAATATAGGGAAGAGAAGAAAGAGAACATTGTTTTCTGACATGCTAATGGAGGGGAAGCTATTAGCTATGGTATTGGTTGGTTCTGTAGTTTGACTATCTGTAAGGTGTGATAAATGAAAACATGAAACTAGACTATGATTAAATTAAGATATTAACTAAAAATAAGTTGATACAGAATGGTTTCCAAAACGTTGAGCCCTAGATTATGAATATACTAAGGCATATAGTTAAGTAATAAGTTGATACAAAACTGGTCGGTTTCCAAAACATTTGCCTTGTTGGGGTTTCCCTTATTCAGTTGCATTTGTTAAAATTAACAGTTTATAATTGGTAGATAATTGCTTAACACAGCCCCAGGATTTTTGTGTTTGCCAGCTCCTTTGGGTCAATATTAGATATTTGAGCATGTAATTTCATCTTTTTTATTTGACAACGGTTTGTTACTCAGGTAATTGATATGACCTTCTGGGAGGACCAGATTAGTCAATTTTTTTTGTTGAAGAGAAAATAAATGCACACTATTTTGTTCAATTAAGTTAGAAAGCTCGGTTAGTAGCTATGGCCATCCCTTCTTTCTTGTATAGAATGACCTGAACTGTTTGCCAAATCTTAGGAGATGAAGCAAAACTTTATCCATGAATCTAGAAAGATGATGAAAATCCAGTGAGTATTCAATATTCTACAGGTTCCGTCTGGAGAAGGTCTGAAATTTGGGGATGATGACTTCATTCAGTATGAGGAGGCTGGTGTTAGGGAAGCGAAAAAGGCTGTCTTTGTCCTTGTTGCTGGTGGCCTTGGTGAACGTCTTGGATACAATGGTATAAAGGTAAAAGAAATGTATAATTCTTCATTTCTGTACCACTATGTTTCAGATGCTAGATAGTGCACTTGAAATTATTCTATAGACTACTTGATGTAGGATTTTTTCGCACGTTATTGCTTGGTTACTTGATTCTTAAATTATATGCAACACCTATCTGTCATGTAAATGTTGATGTTACAAGTAGATGGGACATGGGTAATCTCTTTTAACTCTTTCAGGTGGCTCTTCCTAGGGAGTCTGTTACTGGAACTTGTTTCCTGCAGCACTACATTGAATCCATTCTAGCTCTACAAGATGCTAGCTGTAGATTGCAAGGTATGTTTGATTGGTTTGTGGCCGCTCCATGCATCACCTACTTGCCACTGGAATGAATATGATGGAGGTTAACCCTGCTTTTGCTTCAGTTCATATTGCAGAAAAGTTGGTTGAATCTCTCTCCAGATTGTGTTAGTAAAACTGAATATCAATTGCTGGAATCTTTTGTTATACTTTCCTTTCTTCGCACACCCCCCAAAAAAAATAAAAAAGAAAAACCAACAAAAAAAGGCCAACGACTCTTTGGAATGGATGGAGAAATTATTTGTTTATGTTTATTAGTTGAAACCATGGCATTTTTATTGGATTTCTGAAGATTATTTCTAAATAGCAGCTGTATTGTGCTTCCGAACATACAGTAGATATTGGAAGCAGAATTATATAGAATAGATTGAGAAGCTTGAAACAGCATATGGCTTCATTTCTTCTACGTTGTTGATGCTTCAAGTTGCTATTTTCTTTATGAAGGATAATTTTCTTTTGGTTAGTTTAGCTTCCCGACATATGGCTCGAGTAAAATTTGCAGTATGTTAACCCTCAATGTAACAATGACAAAAATATATTTCTTCTTTCCTGATTTCGACATGGGTCAATTCCTAGGAATAAGCATGCTCTTTGGATTTCCTTGTTAGATTATGCTAGTTTGAAAAATAATCTAGAGAGAGAAGAAGAATTTTGAGAATCCTTCAGAGCAGTTCCTCTCAACCTTTAATCATTATAAACACTAATCATAATGAATCTCTGGTTATAATAAATTCTACAATCTATCTAAGAATCACATTCAGGAAGATTGATTCCATTTCAAAGAGATGAGCCCCATTTTACTGGTCACTAAGAGTTTGAATTGCTAAATTTAGGTGGCTGCCAAGTTGAGATTCCGTTGGCTATAATGACATCAGATGATACACATAAGCGCACTTTGGATCTGTTAGAGTTGAATTCTTATTTTGGGATGAAACCTACACAAGTAAAGCTACTGAAGCAGGTGAGCAACTACTTCATGGTGATGTTCGGTGAATTTGCACATTACTAGAGTTTGCTAATACATGGTTGTTTTGGGCTCTATTCTAGGAGAAAGTTGCATGTTTGATTGACAATGATGCTCATCTTGCCCTGGACCCACAAAGTAAATACAGAATCCAGGTAGACGCTGAGAGCTTTATGTTGCTATCCGGTAGGAGCGGGATACTCTTTGGATATCATCGTAGGAGATAATCATTTCTTTTGTCATTCTGAAATTTAATCTTCTTGGTTTTGCCCTTCCTGTTTGTCTAATGTCTCCCAACAGACAAAACCTCATGGTCATGGTGATGTTCATTCACTTCTTTACTCAACTGGCCTTCTTAAACAGTGGTAAGTGTGCATGCTGACCCTATGTTAAAATTTTCATTTTTCATACTGCTGTATGCTTTTCCTTGCGTGTTCAATTGTACTATTTTTGCAGTTAACTAATCTGAAATATGTGCTGTGGCAGAGCCAGGACCCTAGGGGTAGTGGGGGCACGTCAGTGAAATATTATACTATATTATACAGGGTTCAGTAAATCCCAAAAACATATATACTATTACACCGCTATGTTGTAGTGAGAACTAAAATAAAAATCAAAGACAAGTATATAAAAAAGAAAAGAACTCATATTTTTCGCACTATTTTGTAGTCGGTGAAGGGAAAATTGGTGGGTGTAAACTTGAAACACAAATAGAGACAAGAGTTAGAGAAAACATAAGCTTATTTTTTAATTTTCTCTTCTTTATTTATTTTAAATATGAGTCTATTCTTAAGAAGAAGTGCACATAAATGCTCTGGATGTTGAATGAAAGAAGCATGGTAATGTGCATATAAATCAAAATGGTTCTTGAGTCTAACTTCTCTGATATCTTTTGGCTTTAATTTGAAGGCATTATTCCGTTAGCAAACGTGACGGTATAGGGGACTACTGTTTCAGTGGTATTCTGTGAAGAGTCACTTCGTGCATTCATTGCCAGAGGTTAGGTCAAGCTCCAATCTATTGTTTCAATGGTATTATGGGAGCAACCACTTTGTGCAATTATTGCCAAGGGTTATGTCTGTCTCATATTCCTCCCCCGCCCATAATTGTTGGGGACCTAATGAGTTGTGTTATTTATGTGTTGTATGATTCTATTCTTAAGGGAAAAAAAAGATTTGTTATCCCTATCAAATCCCAACCACCAACTTCTCTCTTTCTTTTTCTATACAATAATATTGTGGGTAATGTTTAATTTTAGAAATATATCCTTAAAAGTTGTAAAATAACATACAACTTGGGAAGAGATGGAAAAGTAAAATTTGCTCATATTATGAAATAGAGGGAGTATTTGTTAATTTATAAATTCTCTGTGGCACCTCAAAACATTATTGGTGTCACTTATACAATTTTATCTTTTAAAGAGGTGCAAAATATTTTTTTTGAACATATAGAACATTTATTTTTTCCAGTGAAGTTACATGCTCGGCTACTGGATACATGGAAAGGTAGCATGTCAGACATATCGTAAATCATAAACAAATAAAACAATGCATATTTTTGTTTAAATTTAAAAATCCGGAGTTATTCAAATAATAGTGACTCATTTAGCACGACAGTTACTAGGGTTGTCGATCGAGTTGAGGGAGCTCAAGCTCAGTTCGAATAAGCTAACACGTTTGAGGCTCAGCTCACAGAAGCCTAATGAGCGCAATGCAACTTTTTTAAAAATAAACAGAAAGTATCACAGGAAAATGGAGAAATGTATTTTGTTTTTTTTATTGAAAGGAAAGAGAGGAGTCTTTCGTAGTAATTTTATTATCTTTGTACATTTCTATCTCCTATCCATCCCCGCCAATACCCCAAATGTTGGGGACTTAATGGGTTATGTTGTTGTTGTTGTGTGTATTAGTGCGACATGTTATCTTTAATTTGGTTTTTTGCTCCTTTCTTGCTTTGATTTGGGAACTGAATAGTCCTTCAGGATGACTATCCATCAAGTCCTTATTGAACGCAGTTGCTAAGTATTGGTTCTACTTTGCTAACGTAATTTGCCTGAAGATTTTTTTTGTGGTAACACCATCATTTGAGTAAACATATGGTAACTTGAAGCTGTTCTTATGATGTCTTTATTTCTCAGGCATAATGCTGGTTTAAGATGGGTCTTGTTTTTCCAAGATACAAATGGTCTTCTTTTCAAGGTAAAATGCATTTCAGTCGTTCTTTTATTTTTTCAGAGAAAATAATTAGTGCGGGAGTAAAGATGGATGCATCCTTTACCTCATAGGCAATTCCAGCTTCATTGGGTGTCAGTATTACTAAACAGTATCATGTTAATTCTCTTGCCGTTCCTCGGAAAGCAAAAGAAGCTATTGGGGGCATTACGAAACTTACTCACAAAGATGGTATGTTATACTTACCTAGGATGGCTAGTTGATCTATTACATTACTTTCTTCTGCAGTTAATCATTTTTTTTGTTTACTGTGTCGATGTTTGTTTCCCCAAAAGTTTTGACATGTATTCAATCCTGGGGTGCTAATATCCGAAGAGGTTTTGAGAATACAGTGCAAATAAATGCTCTGCTGAATGAAAAGAAGCATGATGTGCACATAAATAAAAAATGGTTCTTGGTTCTTCCTTCTTTGATGCCTTTTGGCTTTGATTTAAGGGCATGATTCCGTGGCAAACGTGACAGTATAAGGGGACTATTGTTTTAGTGGTATTCTGTGATCCACCACTTTGTGCATTCATTGTCAAATGTTAGGTCAATCTCCAATTTTTATGTTTTAGTGGTATTCTGGGAGCAACCATTGTCCATTTATTGCCAAATGTTAGGTTTGTCTTCTATCCATCCCCTGCCCATACCCCCAATTATTGGGACTTAATGAGTGTTGTTTATTTTATTTAAGGGTAATGATATTCACACTCCGCTAAAAACTTCCTACTCTCCACTTAAAACTTTTTGAACCCTTTAGAAAATTATTGAGACAATTTTGCCCTTTCCTCATTCTACCCCGTCCCGTCCCTTCCCTTCTCCATTCATTTATTCGTTTTTTGGTTCACACCTAGTAATTGTGAAAGGATTTCTCCCCCCCCCCCCCCCCAATCAACTGCAAAAGCAATTTCAATAATCTTCCGTTTGTCTCCTTATTTATCTCTTTTTTCAATCTATCTTTTACTATTTATACTCCTTATTTCACCTTTCTGCTCTAAATGTTTTCGTATGAAATATGAATTTTGTTTTGCGCTCAAATACATTTGAGAAACTGAATTCCCAGGCCAAATCATGGCTTTCGAAAGAATTTTGAAGCAACTTCTGAATCGAGCTTCTAATTTTACCGAGTAATTGAAGTGTTATTCTCTTACATGTTCATTTTTTCTTACAACTTTGTGGGAATTCTCGCTCTTCTCTATGCCATTTGCACAGTACTTGGAGGAGGACAATTTTTTCATAACTGTAGTTTAAAAGGTTCAAGAAATTTAGATGGAGTGAAAGAAGCTTTTTGGGGAGTGCTAATATCATTCCCCTTATTTTTTTTATTATTGTTATTATATTTTTTAACCTTACATGCTGTTTCTTATTGCCTTTTAAGATCATTGGAGAATGCCAGCTGATGTTAGGATGGTAGGTTATTCAAATATCTTTTAGTTCAGCAACTTCATTCCTTTGGTAGGAGATGACTTTAACTATACTCTGGGTAATCTAGTTCTTAAGTTATGGTAGATATCTTTGATAGTTTGCTTCTTGTTCTACCTGTTAATGTTGGTTATTAAAGCTTCTAGAGTATATGGTGCAAGTTAATTACGTTGGGCTTGATTTGAAGATTGATTTGTTTAGCATTTTGTGGGTTTTCCCGACTGAATTAAATGAGTTGAAACATTCATGTCAGTTATGCCAAAATGATCTTCTCGTTGGAAAGGATGTCTTATACCAATCCTGACTAGCGAGATCAGGGCCCAGAAAGACTATGCTCCTCTTCCACAGTTCATCACCTGGGTCAGATACCTGTATGATGCTCTAAATTACTTAAGAATTTTAAGTTGACTCACTGGCAAGAGGAAAACTGGAATTTTTCTAGTGATGCTTCAATACTTGTCTCATTCATATGTTTAATGAGCTTGTCTTTGGATAGATCTTCCTATTATAGCTTTGGATAGACAACTATGAAGGACATTTTTCATTGTTTAGCATGCTTCTGACTTCTTATGTGGAGTGTCTACAATTTTGCTTTCTGAAATTGCATTTTGTGCTCCAAATTATTTAATTTGTTGCTTGATTGCACATTTTGGCCTTCTTGATCTTTTCCTTTATTTCAGATATGTTTCCCTGATATAAGTAATCTAATATTTATTTCAGGAAGGACAATGGTGATTAATGTGGAATACAATCAGCTGGATCCTTTGCTTAGAGCATCTGGATATCCTGACGGTGATGTCAATGCTGAGAACGGCTATTCTCCATTTCCGGGAAACATAAACCAGGTATGTTTGTCTAATATTCTGCCACTTTTTCCCTATTCCTCTTTTTTCTGGAACCTGGCAGTTGGAAGTAAGGAACAAGCAGTAGTAACAACAACAATAACCAGCCTTAGTCCCAAGTAATTGGGGTTGGCTACGTGAACCAAAGAAAGAATCATCAACATGAATATATTCTCTCCACTTCTATCCACACTCTCATCCAAATCTAACAAAGTCATATCACCTTTATCACTTCCCTCCAAATCTTCTCAGGCCTCCCACTACCTCTTACAGTCTCATTATTCCTTCACCCTTCAATTCTTCCAACAAGAGCCCCACTTGATCTTCTTTTAGTCCTAAACCAACGAAAGCGATTTCCCCTATCTTGTGTCTAACATATGTCACTCCTATATTTCCTCGGATGATCTCATTCCTCACTCCATCCTTCCTCATATATACATATTCATCGCAACATGTGCATCTTCGCTGCGTTCATTTTTTGAATAGGATACATTTTCATGTCGTACATTTTGTACCATATAATAAAGCACGAGTCGTATATGTCCCATAAAACTTGTCCTTCATTCTCAACGACATATTGCGATCACACAAGACACCAGTTGCACTCTTACATTTCAACCAACCAGCTTTAACTCCGTGCAACACATCTCCATCAAGCTCTGCATCTTTCTGATTGATATAACCAAGATAACGAAAATGTTTATTTACCGGATATCTTTGCCCTCCAAAGTAATTACACTACGATTTCTACTTTTTTTTCCCGGTATTAGACATGCACTCGATAATACATATATTCTGTTTTAGAAAAACTTAGATTCCAAGATTTGTCTCCATAACTCCAACTTAATACTAACACCTACTTTGTTATCATCAATCAAAACAATATCATCAGCAAACAAAATGCACCACGATACCGAATCTTGTACATATCGAGTTAACTCATACATAACCAATTCAAATAGAAATGGGCTAAGCAATGAACTTTGATGTACTCCAATTGTAATTGGAAAATCTTCTGTCATCCCGAAACAAATTCTAACACTTGTGATGACTTCATCATGCATATTTTTAATAAGACCAATATATTTCCGAGATTATCTTTATTAGTCTTTGCCACCAAAGTGTTTCTGCACCTTATCATAAAGTTTCTCTAAACCAATGAACCCCATATGCGAATCCTTCTTTCTCTCCCTATAACATTCAGTCGTTTGCCTTAATGGATGAATTGCCTCCATGGTTGAGTGTTGAGTGTCCTGATATAAAACCAAATTGATTTTCTGAAAACTCATAATTTTTTCTTAAATGCTTATTAAATTAATCACTAAAATCTTTACAATTATCTCTGGCTAAATCCAGTGACAAGTTATTGTATTTTACATGAGGTTATTATTTACAAGGAATGTTCAATGAAATTAGCTGCTGTATTTTACCTTCACTTGAGTTTGTAACAGAAATGGTGAAGTCTTTTGTTAGTTAAGCCTCTGCAATTAGTCTCCCTTGCATGTAATCTTCTTTGCGGTATTCTCAAGGTTTTGTAACAGTATTTTCCATTAGGTGAGTAACTCTGGCAAATATTTAATGGTTGTGGTATTTGTCCATATCAAGTTATTACGCATGTAAATCGACAATAATTTAAAATAAATATCACAGTTGAGTAAGACTGCAGGTTACTGGACATCTTATCTTTGCCTCCCAGTATGGAAGCGATTGATTCAATATTTCAGGCCAATTCCAAGTTTTTTTCACTGAGTGGGGAGATCTAGTTTTTTTCTCTTTTTTTTCCTTTATTTTTTCTCCTTCTCTCCCCTCCCTCTTCAACACATTGCTTTTTGGGGGATGTGAAGGGAAGAAAATGCTTGTAGTTTAATTTGGATTGAAGCAACAAAAGATTTCAATGCATCTTGTTCCCTCAGTACCCAAACTTGAAATCGTATTGATAGGTTTCAAATAACAAATGAGGATCACTGAGAATTAAGGAATAAAGTTGGAGAATTTCGACTTCATTATGTTTTTTTTTAAAATTGACCAGCAGCATGATGCATTATGCATATAGAGATCATACTATCTATTTAATGTGATCAATCAGTTTTATGTTGTACATGTACCGAAGTGCAACTTGATAAAACATGGGTGAGACTGATTCTTTTGAATTCATGCCTGCTTTCTAGTTGATCCTTGAACTCGGCACGTACATGGAGGAGCTCTCAAAAACTGGAGGTGCTATCAAGGAGTTTGTCAACCCCAAGTAACTCTATCCTCTATTGAGTATTTTTCTAATGATCATGGACTATGTATTTCGTTTTTTGTACCTTATCTTGTTCATTGTCTATATTCCGTGATGATAGCATGTTTTTGTTTCATTCTACTATAGTCTATATGTCATTCCAATTAAGAGAATATTTCTTACCAACAATTGGTTGGATAAGCTAGATGTGACGCTGATCCCCTTATCCAGAGATTGTGGGTCTGAATCTTGGGAATGGAACGTTCCTACCCTTTTAAGGAAAAAAGAGAGAATTATCTGTTATTGTGCTAATTCAAAATGTAAGGAAAGATGACCATTAACACTAAGTTATACATGTTGCCTTTAAAACTTATCAAGTGAACTCTTATACTTATCAGGACAAAGAATTGAGGGATTAGTTATAGTATTAAATCGTCTCGTCTCCTTTTCGTCTAAAAGTGGATAGAAACGGAAGGAGGATACTAACCTTAGTGAATCTTTTTGCAGATAATCTAAATTAAGGATAGAGATGTAAATAAAAGGCTTGTCTCTCCTTTCCTTCCTATCAATTATCTGATCACTCCATCATGTCTGTTCCTTTTCATTAACTACTCTCCTTCAATGTTATCAATAGCGGCCGGCCACTCTAGCACCGGAGCGTAGAGTGAGGCAGGGGGCCTGCTACAGAGACCTTCATAGAGGGGGTTCTCTGTGACGGTAGCGGTCGAGATAGCAGTCGCTAGCTGCTATTGGCATATGGGCTAAAAATACATGTTTACCCTCAATAACAGTCTAAATTTAAAGTTAAATTGGACATTTCCTACCCTAAAAGCCCTAATTTTCAGAGATCTGAGCAGATCAGATCGACACTCTCTCAAACAAAAAGAAAAATATGGTACTTACATTCCTCTACCTCGTCTCTCTTGTCTTCTTGTGATCTTTACTGTCCACCAGCTGGCGACCCTCATACAAGAATTTAATGTCTTTGGTTAAATTTAATTATTTACAAGACAATTGTTTCTCTAATTATGAAATTATGTATGTGTCTTGAATTTTTGGGAAATCATGTACATAAAATTCCAAATAACTCCATTCCTACTATCTGCTATCCCGCTATAGCATTTTCGGGGTTGGTCGCTACGCGCCGCTGTCCATGATTGATAACACTGCTCTCCTTTCTTTTCTTCAACCCAAAAACAGCCCAAGTGCATTTATGTGAAAGAGCTTCATTTTAGGGTAAAGATATGAGAAGGATTTGTGATTGGTTGAAGTGGAACCAATCAAAGTACTCCTTAATGAAATTGATGATGTTCTTTCACCTCACGGTTTTGTCTGAAAAGGAACGTAACATCGAATTGCTTTGCTGTCAATTTAGTCCCGTTACTGAGTGTTGAGAACTTATTAGGCGTTTCATATATATGATAATTTATCATTTTTGCATCTTCATACCAGAATTTAAATTGTATAGATCTTGGTTTTAAATGATTCTTAAAACTCGAGGTTATTTGTTTATTTATTATTATAATTATTATTATTTATTAATACTAATTGGTATTGTATTCTTAATTCAGATACAAAGACGCCAACAAAACTGAATTCAAGTCATCTACTCGACTTGAATGTATGATGCAGGATTACCCTAAGACACTGCCTCCGTCAGCAAAAGTTGGTTTTACGGTACCAGAATATCCGGATCACTGTTATTTCTATTTATTGGCTGAAATTTTTCTGGGCGTTTGATTTAGTAATTGTATGCATCCTTCAGAATCTTGTTTCACAGTTGCTATATTTTTATTGTCCACTCAGGTGATGGATACATGGCTCGCTTATGCACCTGTGAAGAACAATCCTGAGGATGCCGCTAAGGTGAAATTGGCAATTCATGTCTACAATATATTGAGTTGTACTTTTATCATGAAGAATAATTGATAAGTTATGTGAGCAAAATTTTCTACAATTTATGAAGAGTGTTATAATTTATAAATTACAGCCGAGACTTCGGTCCCACTTTCCTCGGGTGATACGCTAAAGGAAAATTGTTTTTGTGTTATTCTAATCAATAAATGAATAAAACTCAAAAGAAATTAGAGGATTATCCGAAGGATTGATTAGGTTGCTATTGTGAAAGCATTTATACATGGAAGTCCCTTACAGACGTGAACTTTTATATGTATTCTTCTTTATTGTTGATAAGCATCTTCTTCTTTCTTCTTTTTCCTTATACTTCTGCTCATTGTTGGCTTCTGTTCCAAATGACATCTCTGGTATCCTACCAGAGCTGATACTTTCCTAGGCTTTTTATGTTGAAGTAGCATGGTTTATATGGCCCTTAATGAAGCTGATGCCCCTGAAATTGAATGTTCCATTTAGATTAGTGGGTTAAAGCCCGCATTACACGCAAAATATAAGGTGCACTATCTTCCAGTTGTGAGGTACAGCACGGTGAAATGACATATGTGATAAACTAATTAAACATTTTCTTTTGAAAGAGGAAGAGGAAGATGTTTTGATTGAGAATTAGTTTTGCATAACTGCTCCAAAGTTGTTTGTTCTGAAACAGTATGTGAATCTGTACTGGGGTTGTCAACATAAGTAATGTGAGGTAATCTTTTATTCTTATCTTCAATTTTTCTTCAATTGACTGAAGGTACCAAAGGGAAATCCATACCACAGTGCTACTTCTGGAGAAATGGCCATATATCGTGCAAACAGCCTCATTCTAAAAAAGGTATTTGCTTTTCCGCTGGAACATTAGTTGGAATGCTGGGTACAATGCATTTACGTTTTACTGAAATCAATTTCTTGTAACAGCAGGCTTGCTTTTTGTTTGTGTGAAGCTATTTCTTTTCTTATTGTAAACTAGAAAATTTTGACAAGATAATTAAACAAATACTCCCTCCGTCCGGTTTTGAATGTCCCATTTGCCTTATTGGAATGCCCGGAATTGAATGTCCCATTTCTATATTTAGCTAAAATTCCAATGCAAAATTTCAATTGTATCCCAAGTCAAATTGTTAAAGACAATCCTTAAATTTAGCTCAAGTCAAAATGGACATTCAAACCTGGATACAGGGAGTAGTAATCTAGATATGGAAAATTTGACAGCTCTACTCGCAATTTAACATGGTCCAGCGATCATAATGATCTTCATTTATTTATTTTTAAATTCATGTGAAAGTTTGGGGTATTAATTACATTGAGCCAGTTAAAGGCATAAACCAACGTGATATTTCCCTGTTTGTGATTTGTAGTAATGGTCTCGTATGAACTTCTCACTCGCCCTGCAAGGCTGTATACCATAATTTAGAAAACCAAAACTATTTTGGAACTTTTTACTCTGGAACTACTGTTCACCTCAACTTCAATGTAGCTTTGTTAAATATGTTATGGAAAATTCCTATAGTTCCCCTTTTCCATACACATCTTTGCCTTCACTGGCACAATGGGGTGACAATTGTGATACTCCAGGCACATCTTTTGCCTTTACTAGCACAATGCATGTACCACAATTGCACGTGGCAGACTTTTCAAAAGTTATATTGGTATCTACAGTTTCAATGAACTGATATAGTTATTTCTGTGTTCATTTGGATTTTTGGTAAAATAACGATATCTTTTATATTCTTTTTTGTTCATTTAGATTTTCTTACTTCTCATAAATCATATGGGTATTTGGGATTTAATACGCATAATCATTCTTCATGGTCATCTTGGCTTTTTATTATTTTTTACCCTCTTTTTTTGTAATGCTAGATGTTGAAGTGCATCCTATTTCTAATAATTATGTAGACTATTTTATGGAGGTTAGATAGTTTTCTTTTGTAGCATTACTAGAATTTTTCTAGTTTTTAATGATTTACTTTAACATCTTTTTCTTTTTAATGATTCATTTTCTAACAAGACTTATTTTTAGTACTTGAGTTTTTTTAGTAACTCATTTGTCTCTTTAATACTTGGATTTTTCTCACAACATAATGTAACCCTCAAGTAATAATTTCCAATATAATTGCATATTTAATACTTGGGAGTTTCTCATATCACAATTTAACACTTAAGAGCATTTTAGTCCAGCCTTAAGTGCCCAGGTGTAACACTTCTTAAATCACACTACACTATCTACACTTCTATAACAGTATATATTTGATTTATGAGCCGGAGACATCTACTTACGCAACCAAATTTGCTTCTTTATGTTCTGTATGCAAACTTACTGTACATGCCAGAAGTATGTTGGATAATGTTGTCAACAATGCTTGCAAGCAGCAGAACAAACTTTGAAGACTGATATTTTTTTTAATTTTAAGGAGATCAGAGGAGTGTCAATCCAGTAGCAGAGAGTCTCTGGAGTGGAATTGATTCCCGTAGATCTCACAATATTATTGAAAATAGAATGAAAAAAATACAAAGCAATAGTTGGTGGAGACAAATCCACTTCATACACAAGTTGGGCTAAGAAAAACGAATATAAGCAATACCAAGTCTATCTAAGTTACATAGTCCTCTAGCTTCCTCAGGTAGATCCAAAAAGGTGAGAAAACACCCCGAGATGGAGTTATAACAACGCAAAATTGCTAACCAATCCGCCACTTTGTTTGCTTCCCTGTAGATATGAGGAATTTTCCTTGAGTCTAATATACGCCATGTTCGATTGAAGAGGCCATCTAGTTGCTAGGAGGATAGAGAACCTCGTCGGAGAGCTTTTACAAGAAATATTTGGCTTCGTGTTTTTGTGCATGACGACTAATATCTTAAGATATTGTTTTTGTTGGTCACTATGAGTCGGTTTTGCTTAATTGCTTCTGTAGTAGTTTCCGTCCTTTGACTGATCTTCTATTAAAATTAAATCCTTTCCTAAGGAAGAAGTCTATTTGTAGTCATTTTACTGGAGAATATGTTATCATTGCTGTTTTCTTTGTTTTTGTGAAGTTTCTTGAGCAGTAATGCAAGAGATGCTTGTCTACAAGCTTAGAGAGTTTAGATTCCTGATTTTATAGAGCTATACCTTTTAGATTTAGCTTTTCTCATGCATTATGTTGATTATTCTTTCCGATTATTTGGATCATTGCAGAGATCACCACCACTAGAATATATTTGTAAGAATTTTAATATTATTTATGGGAGCACTCTTAAGGAGTAGTCGAGGACAAGAAAATCAGCAAATTTACTGAAATAAGAGTACAATTTGAACCTTCAAAGTTAAAACCTAATATGGATTTCTTCTTCCAAATATACCAGTTTGCAGCTGCTGCTATCGTGGAAAAATGTAACTGGAAGAGTAATAGATTGATTGAAAGAAAATTATCCCTCCATTCTTTTATGCGGGTCTTTTGAAGGAAACATTTGATCTTTTATGATCTGTTTTTGCAGGCTGGAGTTGAGGTGGGTGATCCAGTTCTCCAGAAATTCAATCAGCAAGAGGTCGAAGTTTGGCCTCGTATCGAATGGAAGCCAAAGTGGGCAGTTACGTTTGCCGGGGTGAAAAGCAAAGTAAGCGGAAAGAATACCATTACACAAAAATCTACCCTGGCTATCAAGGGCGAAAATATTTTCCTCGAGGATATCTCGCTGGATGGAGCACTCATTCTTGACGCAGTTGATGGTGTAGAGGTACGCCTTTTGACTTGAAACTGCGAATCATGAGAGAATGACCTATTGCAAAAGTTTTCTCACTTTTCATGTTATTGACCATTATTTCCATCTTTGTTCATGAACAGGTCAAGGTAGGTGGTTCAGTACAAAACAAAGGCTGGATCATTGAGAATGTGGATTATAAGGACACTTCATTGCCTGAAGAAGTGAGGATAAGAGGATTCAAAATGAATAAAGTTGAACAGTTGGAAGAAACATACAAAGAACCTGGAAAATTCTCCTTCAAACCCTGAGCTCAATTTTTTTAACATGCTACAAAATCACACCGAATCCTCTGTTTACTCCAAATAACATTTTCAACGGTTTACTAGTTAGAGTTTAGGTTATATAATAGAAGTTTTCATTATTAGAGTGTTACAGAAGATTCGAACCACTACAAAATATTCATTAATTTGCTTTATATGATTTTATAGAAACAGCTGTACAAGTAGAATAAAACGTCACTATTTAGTTTCCGCATTTATATGACCGTTTTATCTATAATCTGTAGTAGAGAGCAGATGGATATTTTTCCTTTTCGACTAACGATGTCTCTTTTTTTTTCCCTCCCTTTTGGGCGCTAATTCAATGAGTTTTTCTTTTACCAGTGTTGCCACAGAAATCCGGACAAACGTCGAGTTAGAAAGCTAGGCTGATCTGCCTTGTATTTACACTTGGGATTATTTCTCTGAAGATAGTTTACACCTGGAAAAGGATGCCCCAACCTAGTTTGCTTTATTGGAAAACACTTCCTCATGTAGAAAACTAATATGGAGCCAAATAGACTATTTTAAACCCGGTTTGTGTTATTCGAAAAACTCTTCTTGTTGGAAATCAAGTCTAAGGGTTTGGATTCTACCGAAGTTTCCGTTATTAGATTAAAAATTCTCATGTAGGAAGGCTGACTGATTCCAAAATTCTAAGTCTAAGAGTATCTGCATGAATTTAAGTGCGAAAAGCTGTAAAGAAAGTTTGTGAAAATAGTATAAATAAATTTAGAATGGATTAGATGACAGGATTCATTCGTAGTATATTGAGAAACGTGATCTGTTAGATCCCGTGAGATCTCGTGTTTGTGGCGGATGCTAAGGTTCCTGCGTTGTTTGTGTTAGCCCTAAGGGCGATCGAACTCGGTTTTTGATAATGGACAAACACTTGATGTTGTGTCTAATGTTTTATATCTTTGTGATAGAATATCGGATCATATATTGGAAGCTCTAAGTACTTCAATCAAGCCATGATCAAGATTCAAAGTCATATCATTCAAGGCTCATCTATCATGATTGAAGATTGAAGACTTAGGTTTGGTTAGATTAGCTTTGTCTCTATAAGTCTTTATCTTATATAGCTCTAACCAAAGCTCTCTTGAACATAAGCTCTACACTCAAGTCTTGCTTTCACACATACAAGTTTTCAAAAGGCTTAGTTTTCAAAAGGATTCTTAAATGTGTTCGTATCTTAAAAGCCTTTGTTTTCTAAGTCTATGTCCTTTAAAATGTTTTTCCAAGTGTTCTTACTTGTTATCTTTTAAGGAAAACATTTTAGACTTTAAAAGACTTCAAAAGATTTCAAAACGTGTGAAAAATCAGCTCAGAGGTTCGGTCAACCGAGCTCAAGCTCGGATCAACCGAGCACAAACAGAATGTTGGTCTGGTTCACTTCGGTCGACCGAAGTCTATGGTAGGTCGACCGAACCTGGTTTCGATCATCCGAGGTGGTCCACCGAACTCTGCTTTTACCAGCCGTTTTTTGACCGTTGGAGACTCGATTTTCAGCCTATTTTGAAATGTATATATACTCCAAAGCTAGAGAAACATTCTAAGACTTGAACATACATTTTAGATTGATTTCTTATCAAGTCTAAACACCTTCAAAGAAAAAACACTTGATCTCCATGATCTAAATCATTCAAAGGTGTTCTTTCAAAAAGCAAGACAAAGAGTGGACTTCATATGTTCAAAGAGCTATAATTGTTTGTGTTTCAAAGGTATACATTCTCACTTATAAGAGTGATCAATCTTTGTTCTTTAAACATTCAATTCCCTCTCTAAGTGATTGGGTAATTCTTGTAAAAGTCCTACTTTGTGTGGGCAATTTGTAAAGACCTACTTTGTGTGGGCAAGCTCTTAGTGAGTTTCTTTGTAGTGTGGTTGTGTTGTAAAACTCTTAGTGAGTTAGCCACATTTGTAAACATTCTTCTTAGTGAAGTTGTTTGAAATCCTTGGGTGCGGCTCAAGGTAGTGGACGTAGATTCTAAGTGAATCGAACCACTCTAAATCCTTTGTCTTGTTGATTGGGTTTTGCATTACTTTTATTCTTCTTGCTCAAACTTCCAATAGCTTTGCAAAGAATCGAAAAAGTTAACAAGATTAGTTAAAACCCAATTCACCCCCCCCCCCCCTCTTGTGTTTTACAGTTTGCAAATTACCGGGTCTTACTATGTGGAGATGGGCGGTGGCCGGGAAGTCCTGCATGAATGTTGCGGATTCTGAGAGTCATGCCAATACGCAGACTCCGAGGGATCCTGCGTGGGTGTTGCGGATTCTGAGGGTCTTGCGGCCTTAACCTGATGAGGTTGTCATTGAGACTGTAATGGTGTTGTGAATGTAGGGATTCATGGGCGGAAACTCGTTTCAAACACCCATGAGTCCTCCCCTGAAGGATCCGCTCATACGAATTCGATTCGGTAAAACAGTGAAAAACTTACGTTTCTTGGATTCAAGAAGCTACTTCTTGAATGGAGGATGACGTTTCTTGGATGCTAATCTGCCACTAACGAAATTCCCTTTGCGGAATGTCCCTCTACCGGTATCCACGCGACGAAACGGGTAACGATTGCTAGCTCTTCGTTTTTCTGAGATTCGGGAATTAGAGAGAAAAGGGAGAGGCAGAAAAATCCGAAATCTGATTTCGGGTGAATTGTTTAATTGCGGCTAAAGCAAAGATCGGTTAGGGTTTCGGCTGAGAGTTAATTATATAAGGTGTGAGAGTTTGTTCCCATAACCAACTCTCACGTCCTCCACTTCTCTCAGCAGTGGGAGTCTAAACTCCCACGTCCTATCAACCTCTTTTGGCAGTGGGAGTCTATAACTCCCACGTGCACTAGACTTCTGCTGGTAGTGGGAGTCTTTATCGGATAATGACTCCTACGTAATCCCAGCTATACCGAAAATGCCCCTTATCTCTAATTCGAATAATAACACTTTATTATTCTCAGAAAAGTGAATGTCAGATACAATGAACCTAGACACATTCTAGATTCATTGAATCTGGACATGAAGCTTCGTTAGCTTCGTCTATGCGTGTGACCCCAGTAGGTTCATATCACAATGGCAATGAAAACACACTTAGTAGTAGTGTGAGTTCATAAATCACAAGCGGTCCCTAGCAGGGACATTGTGACTACCCAAAGTGAATGAATATACAACGGAACCTAATATCAATCTACTATTTAATCCATTTGTCTCGCGATATCCTAATTAAGCATAAGGCGTAGTGGTCGTCACCCTTATTAAGCTTAATTGTATTTATGCTCGATCTCCGGGTAGATCATGCTTTCGACAAATAGCATTCGATAACCAATTTATCAAATTCATTTGAGCACGACCATGCATTTAAACAGTCTTTCCCTATCGAGGGGCCCATGGATATCTCTCTCTAATAATAGAGAGGGACAAATTCCTTACAATGTCTCTCACATTCAAGCTATGATAGGACACTACATCCGATCATCGATCAGTATTGATTACTCTGTTACAAGTAACGTCCGATCGAGTCAAAAGCGTGGCTCCATTCATACTAGAATCAATGAAGACATAAGGTCTAAGGATTCTAAAATAGTATTGAGGAAGTAATACGTGTGACTTAAGACCATGAAGTATTACTTCTCTGACGGATCACGTCCAATACAATGTATCCCTATATATTGCATCTATGATGTGATTTGTATCCATTACACATGATCAGTAAAACAAGATCATCAATCAACAATCATACTAGTTTTATTTCATAGTAATTAAGCATTACATAAAACTAGGGACTTCTAGAATAGCAATTACATAAGCTAATGAGTTCTACTATCAAATCACACATTTGATAATCAAAAGAAAAATTAACTATTCAATTACATGCTCAAATGATAATAAAACGCACAACATGTGCTAATGGTCCTAGGGCACTACTAACAGTGAAGTCCATGGTGATGGGCGAGGATGCAATGTAAGATGGATCCTTAAAGATCAAACCATGTGCTTGAAATACTTGAGCCTTCCTAACTAGGCCAATGTTATGGTCGTTACAGTTATTGTCGTTTATGTCTTGAATAGGTACCTGAGCTCGTAATGTGGGAAGTGTGTGTGTGTGTATCTTAGCATTATACATTCTCGTAGTGTCACAATTTGTGTACTTCTGTTGTGGCGTATGAGTAGAGCATGACCCTCGTAGCACATTCCGATGTAGTCGTGTGTAATGTGAAGAGGGTGGCTAATTGGACTAAGTTGTTGTTTATTTTGCTTATTTTTGCATCGGTCATTATTATTATGTGATTGGGTAAAAAAACAGTACTTTTAGGACATGGATTGGGAGTGTGCAGAAATGCACATTTCTTTTGTTAATTTACACTGAAAAATGTCCTGACTGAACATCGGACGACCGGACCCTTCAGTCAGTCGTGCAGACAAACTATTGGGGGCTTCATCGGATAAGGGGCAGTGGATTTCGGTCGACCAGGAGTAAAAGTCCCTCGACCGGGGTTGCTGCGGTCGACCGACGACAGCTTCCGGTCAGCCGGACTTTACACCATTTTTGGGACTATGTTTTTGTCCAAATTTCGGTCGACCGGTATCTCACTCAGGTCGACCGATGTACTCTGTAACAGGATTATGTTCTGTTATGGCACGATTTTCAAGGATCTTGCGATATGAATTGTGAAAGCGTGATATGGAAGTGTTGTGCATTCTTCTGAACTCGTGTCATGTCAATAACGTGTTTTAAAAGGGTATTTTGGGAAACGAGAATTCATTCGTGTCGTGCCTGTTTGCTTGCATTACTTGTGATTATTGTACAGGGATTTGTGTGGATCATACTGAGCCCTGAAACTCAGTCTAGTCGCTTATTTGTGCAGGTGATTATGAGGAGGCAGCTTACTACGAGGATGAGACTTTGGAAGGGGATCCTTTGACGAGTGAAGAATAATCTATTTAGACGGGCACGTTTTACTGTTTTCTGTTATTTCCCTTTCGAACAGTTAAACGTATTTCAGATGTAATAACTTAGTAACTTTCCTTCTTGTATTTAATTTCACGGGTAGTGATAATGCCAGAGTAAGAATCCTCCTGCAAGAGCGATTTACATGCATGTGACAAAATTACCCCTCTAACATATTAACTAAATCTTTTAATTATTTTTTCTATTTTCTCTCCCAATATTTTCTCTCTATCCTGACCTGATCTTTCTCTCCCCCCTAGATTCTTTCCTTATTTTTCTCTCAATCTCTCTATTTTCATATGATTTTTGTTTAGATATCTGTTGTTTTTTTTCGTTTTTTCCTCTCTGTCTTTTTTTCTCGTATTTTTCTCGTTTTTTTCTTCTCTCCATCTCCAATTGATTTTATTTTCTTCTCTATTTTTCTCTTTCATTATCTCTTCTTGCTCTTTTGTCTAACTTTGATATATATATATATATATATATATATATATATATATATATGTGTGTGTGTGTGTGTGTGTGTGTCCAGATAATTTTCAACTACTTTCGGTAAAAGAGGTAAATTTTATTATTTTTATTGAGTTTTCGATTTTATATTGTTGTTGAATGATTCAATCCAAGAAAATGGTCTATTCAATGAGGAAATTGAGAGAAGAAAAAATAATAAAAAACAGAGAAGAAAACAAAATCACTTGGAGATGGAGAGAAGAAAAAAAATGAAAAAAAAAGAGAGGAAAAAAACGAAAAAAAAACAGATATATAAACAAAAATCGCGAGAGATTGAGAAAAAAATAAGGAAAGAATCTAGGGGAGAGAGAAAGATCAGGCCAGGATAGAGAGAAAATATTGGGAGAGAAAATAAAAAATAATAATTAAAAGATTTAGTTAATATGTTAGAGGGGTAATTTTGTCACATGCACGTAAATCGCTCTTGCAGGAGGATTCTTCCTCTGGCATTATCACTACCCTAATTTCACTAGCACACTTTGATATTTTGGATTGCATAAATGAATTTCCTTTTATATTAACTATATTCCGTGGGCTTTGGTGTCTCATTTACGAATGAGACACTTCTATGTCATTATTCTGGAGACGATGTGTGACGAGTAAGAATGTCATTGTCTTGTATGTGCATTCTTGAATTAATTGCCATTTTGGTCATCAACATAGTTTCGCGCAGCCAATTTCATCCTTTTCTTAACTTTTTTTGGTCATCAATTTATTTTTCAAACAACACTTTTCATCGCTTTTACTTTTTTGTAGCACTTTCATCCCCAATCGTTTTATGATAGCCATTTTAGTCGATTAAATTATTTTTAGCAATCACTTTCATCATTAAATAAGTATTTTTTAAAAAGGATGAAAGTGATGCTAGTAAAATAATTGATGACCAAAATGACTACTCAGTAAAACAATTGAGATGAAAGTAAACTAAAAAAAGTAAAAAGGATAAAATCATTGTTTGAAAATAATTTGATGACCGAAAAAGTTAAAAAAAGAAAAAAAGAAAATGATGAAATTGGGTGCGCTAAAGTATGTTGATGACCAAAATGTCAATTAATTCGTGCATTCTTGATAGACTTGGTACTTCTCCTAAAAAACTATTATTGTTTTCCCATAAGAAAGCGATTCCTTACGCCAATAGAACG
Source organism: Vinca minor (assembly GCA_026122235.1). Lineage (NCBI taxonomy): Eukaryota > Viridiplantae > Streptophyta > Magnoliopsida > Gentianales > Apocynaceae > Vinca > Vinca minor. The sequence goes on along the minus strand of JAOCZM010000285.1, from coordinate 2,480,200 downwards.
AACAAAGGGTCTCTCTGCTTAATCTTATCAATCAAACAATAACGGTAATTGTTGAAATCCTTCAATTTATCAATTCTATTTCTGCCCTTATCTCTATAGAAAAAGAAATGGTAGGCCATGTTTCAATGGAGGTAGCGAAGACGGTATTGGAAGTAGCAGACGTCGCATGGACCGCCGTCGAATGTTGTCACCACCATCACCATCACCATCATGATCAGCCTGAAGAATCGGCGCCGACAGACCCATCATTGGACCGCGAAAGAGGCGCTGATTTAGGGAAATTGGAGGCTTTACGGTCGGAAAATAAACGCCTTAGGATCTTGCTCCAACAAAACCTCAATCTCCTCCACAGTATCTCGGAATCTCCTATATTACACAATTGCCCTCCTGATGTAATATCACTACAAACCTCCTATATTGTTCTTACTCTTAAATCTTAATTTTTTTCCGAATGTTTTACTTTGTTTTATCTGAATTTTTTTGCTTTTGTTTCTGATTTTGAAGCTTCGTGATCGTCTTGTATCTGCTGTGAACTCGAGAAGCTTCTTAAATCAGCTAGAATCCCATTGTAATGGCACCAATTGTACATTTCCTTTCAAGGAGGCCTCAGGTTCTTGCTCTCAAGATATGCATTTTTTTCATATCTACTTTGCTTTTTTTTTTTTGGGTGCTATTTTATTAATATTTCAGGGTTTGCTATATTTGGTTCATTATTTTTTTTGTGGGCATAACTGATTAGGTGAGGATTTGGAGACAGCTGAAATTTTGATTGATGTGGATCAGAAGGAGCCGAGTTGGTGGGTTTGGGTTACTGATGAAATGGCTCCTAGTAATATTGATGAACAAAGTGAGATCGATAATGAGAATTATGTAATTGTTAGCGAGGAACATGTTGTGGACGGTATTGCAAACTTTATGGCTAAGTGCATTGTTTCAAACACCAAGGCTAAGGTTTATGTAGAACTTAAAGCTTCTATTTTGTCAGTTTCAATGTCGGAATAATGTGTAACTAAATGGTGAAGTTCATTTAATGCTGTTTTTTGGGCGTTTGACTTGGTTTATGTTGTTATTGCAGGACATGACTCCTGAGCAGCTTCAGAAGGGTAAGTTTTCCATTTGTTTTTTTAACTAGTATTTGGCTCTATTTTTTGTTGGTTCACTCATGCTGTTGCTGATAGAGTTATAATGAATTATTAATTCTTGTACAGACCAGTTATCATGAATAAACCTGTATTTTGGTAAGCGATATTCTGCTGATGATCTATGACTAGTACTTCTAATTGGGTTGTTCAAGATTTGGTAATTGGAAAATGAAGTAAAACTGCATTTTCCTTTTCATCCATTTGGAGAGAAACTCATATATGAAAGATATAGGCATGAGCAGTTACCAAGTGAATGTGCCTTTCTGGATTTGTTATTCCTCTTTGCTTGCTACTTGTTTTTGGGGTATGCCTATTAAAGTTCAAATCTCAAAAGAGAAAAAGGAAGAAAATGCCTTGAACTCCAAAGATCTCTATGGAATGCTGTTATGATATTTTAAACGAACTTGATTCGGTCTTTCGATTGTACCTAAAACAGAAGGGGAAAAAGGCCTCAAGAGGGCTTTAGGAAATATAATATAAAATATGAAATGTACTGAATTTATTATACAAGTAAAATTGAACATTTGAGCAAGGCCATAGTTGTTAAGGCTCGAAGGCGCACCAAGGCGCCAAGAGGGTCCAGGAGCCTTGAGGCGCAACTGCAAGACTCTCATGTCATCTTCTTTAGAATCACAGGAAAAGTCACATGCCAATTTATTTTTCTTAGAATTACATACTTGCCTCTTTAAGAAAATTTGGTGGTCATGCTGAAGACCACAAAATGGAATGTGTAAATTTGCAAGTTTTTGGGTCAAGCATTGCGTCAAACCTAAGAGGATCAAGGAACCAACATGTTTCTAAAATGGAAGTGAGGCAGTTTATCCTTTTATAGTATGTCTAGATTTCTTAAAATTGGATGTGAAGTCAGTGCGTAGGGATTCTTTGCTGAAGCTTTACGTAATTACTGACCGAGCTAGCAGAATAAAGTAGGAAAAATATGTAATAGTGTTGATGAATATTGTGAAAGGTATCTAGTGGCGTCGTTGACTCGTTGATTTAGTAGTCGGGCTTGGGAATATAGACTATTTGTAGAAAATAAGAAAAGGAAGGAGGAGGATAAGGAGACACTAGGCACTAGATCCAGAGAGGGTGCCCCAAGTGTCACCTAAGATGTGATTGCTTTGGGCAATCTCAATTGTGTAAAATTTTGTAAAGAGTTTGGTGTTAGACTATGTTTCTTGGACGCTTTGCTTTGGGCTAATAAATCCGTACTAGATATAGCCAAAAAAAAAATGGTGTACTTTGACCAATATGTCTGGCCACCAGTTCTCCTCTGTCATCTCAGTGCTTGCTCAGAAACCTCTGTCACTCCTGTATGTTTCCTTTTCTCCTCAATTCTCTATTTCCTCTCTTCTTGCCGTGTGCTGTCACCTCTTTCCTAATTGTGGTAGCCAGCTAGTGAGGAGAAGAGGCGGTGGAGATTGGCAAGAGGAGAGATGTCGGCGATGCTGGTCGTTGAGAAAAAGTGGTATCATAAGAGAATAGCAAGAGAAGAAGAAAGAGACAATGACGACAGGCTCTTATTTGGTTGATGAGAAATGACGATGAAATTAGTTTATTGCTTAGGATTTGGGTTTCTTTTTTTGTTTAATTTACATTTTAGTCATTTAACTTTTTACATGATTTAAAATACATCCTTATAAAACGAGTAATACATAATTTAAAGACTAAATTAAATTACGCCCTTTTAAAATAAGGAATCAAAGTCGTACCCACGTACACGTGTCCGCGTTTTAGAAGTGTGCATGTATCTTACCTTGTTGTATGTACCCGTGTCTGACACTCATACCAGAGTCCATGTAACAGGTGTTAGACTGGGGGCATCTTTACATTATGAGTAGAGGTATACTATTTATGGAACCCATGATTTTATTCTTGTCTGTGTCTAATTGAGACTTTGATTCTTTAGAGGATAGACAAACTCCTTGAAACCAGTAAACCAATGTAATTTAGAATTCCTAACTACACTATAATTTGTACAGAAGTCTGAATCATGCAAAATTTGTGCAAAAGAAAATTACTGAAAGACTAATTAGGAACCATTATTAAGAATTTCTGCTAAGATTGAAAATCTTTTGATTGATGGTATGACTGAACTAGGATCTTGAATTAGTGGTTGAGCTGAAGTTTTATGTAGGCTACATCATTTTTATGCTCCACTCGTTGGGGCATAAATGAGCTTCTTCATGCTTCATTCTGGGTCATCTTCGTTTCTGATCCAAGCATAGTAGGCTCCTAACAGCCAAGCAGCAAATTGCAAGAGTTGATATCAATCTTAAGCATCAAACTTCCTTTGCAATCAGTGGTAAGACTTGCCCCCGTAGTTTTTTAAGTCACCATTAACTATCCGGGGTGGGTAATCCATTGTATGGCACAGTGTTGTCAAATGGTACTCATGGCGCCGCCATGGCGGTTTCTGCCGCCACCGGTATACGCCATGGCGCCATGACTTTTGAGTTATTTGTTTGATTCATGTTGGTTTTTGCTTTTTATTACATTATGCAGTGTTTTATACATATTTTGCATTATTTTGTTGTGTCCTCAATAAGCCGTTATAGCATTCGCTACAACGTTATGGCTTTTTTTTTGCTAGCCGCCATGATCCGCCATCCGCGATTGACAACACTAGTATGGCATCAGATCTAGTTCTACAAGTTTCAGTTGTAACTAACTTCTGACTAGGTCCAGTAAATTGGGCATTAGAATGTCAAAAGAGCCACATAGCCACCTGAAAGACTATTTGCTTTAGATGTTTATTACTCCATAGCGAAGTCATTTAAAGACATTCTGTCATGGATCTTGTGGTTCAGAATTCTCCACATCAATAGAAGATATAGAGAGAGACCATTAACAATTCAGGGAAATTATGATGTGAAAAATTCCTGACCACAAGGTCCAAATGTAGGGACATGAACCAGGTCCATATCAGAATTTTCCTTTAAAGAATCATCCACCACCAAATGTTGCAAGTGATGGTCCAAATGATCATAAGATTGCTTTTTAAACCATCACTTTTCCTCTCCATGTCAGTTCCACTTCCAAAATAGGAAACACGGTGCTAGGAATTTCTCCTTAGTAGATTCAAGGGCTTTACAAAGATTTCCGATGTCTAGAATATGTTGGTTCGATTCTCAAATTTTGAGACATGAGTTTTATTAGCATGGTATAAATAATATAACTCCTGCTTTAGTGAAAGGGTACTTTTTGAACCATCACTTCCTCTCTATGGTAGCTCCAACTCCAAGATGGGATCCCTGTGGAAAACTTAAAGCATCTATCTAGGATAGGTAGCACGGTACTGGGAATCAAGGCCAATGTATATGACCTGCATAAATAAATTAATACATTGCATCACCGTCATCATTTTGGAGAATAGCATTTGGATACAATATTGGTATGATGTACCTTTTCACTCTAAAATATGTTTGCCTTGTTTCTTAGCTTGTAGCAAGAACACATAAAGAGGTGTTGGGTTATAAAAGTTTCATCTGTAGCTTCACTAGATTTGCTACGTTGCCATGAATAGTACTCCCTTTGTTTCATATAGAGGTGCGGGCTTATAAAGACTTAATGAGTAACAGTTTCACTCAGTAGAGTCAATAGCGCGCTATAGAGGCATTGCAGAGCGGAGCGGCCTCTAGCCGCTACCCAACCTCCATAGCATCGCGCGGCACTGTAGTAGTGATAGCCTATATTACCTAGACTCGGGTATGGGTGTTGGAAATGGGTGCATATCTAGGTGTAAGATGTTTACACCTCTATAGGTAAAGATATGAAGACACTTCTAAAAACTCGGACAAGGTTACATGGATGAGGCTTGTGATTCCTTATTTTATAAGGGCGTATTTAATTTAGTCATTAAATTTAGAATTACTCATTTTATAGCGATGAATTTCTCATTGATTAGCCATCTTTCTAGATCTGTACTGTGTAACACCAAAAGAAACTCTACGCTATAAAAATGCAAATGGCTTACATTAGTAGCATCTCTATTACAGATTTGTTATATGCTTTAGATGTATCCTAGCATCTGCATAGTTTGTTGGGTTTTTTTAGCCTGTTCTCTTGAATTAGGTGATTCATTTCCCCCCTTTTCTAGTTTCTGATACATTTCGCTTTTTGTTATGTCAAAACTATGATGATTTTTCATTCTAAACAATCTGTAACTTGCAGCTATCATCCACTCTCTGGGAGGCATGAATAAAGTGGAAAAGATGGTTCACATTTGGCATGCTGGAAAAATGTTCTATACCCTTTCAACTTGGGGTCTTGCTTTGACTGGGTAAGAGCATAACTAAAAGTTACTTTATTCCTGTGTTCTCCCTTTCTTAATTTGGTTGAGCGTGATAGTTATTTCCTTTTTCCTCTCTCGGTGGGGGGGAACTAATTTGGTACTTATGAAGCTCTCTGTTGACGAGCATGATGCTATAATTGATGGCGGCAATCATCTAAAGTGATATAAAGCACATGCAGTTTCAACTTTATGTTGAGTTGTCTCTTAAAAATACGTATAATGTGTCAAGAACTTGACGAGAGAGAGAGAGTTTGGTACTTAAGATGCTCTTTGTTGATGAGTATGATGCTATAATTGATGGCTGCAATCATCGAAAGTGATAATAAGCACATGTAGTTTCAACTTTATGTCGAGTTCTCTTAAAAATACGTGTACTATGTCAAGAACTTGACAATAGCAATACAACAACCAAACCTTAGTCTCGAGTAACTTGACAGTAGCAATGATTTGTAGAATTTGTTAAATGTACTCATCAGGCAAGAACCGGACTAATTCAGTTGAAAGAGGTAAAAGTGTGGACTTTTCGAAGATTGTGGGAATGAACATTCAGCCTGGATGAAAGTCAAGTCACACAGGACCTCTTGTAACAAAATTGTAGTGGCTTCTTTATGTTGGTTGGGGTTTGGTCTATAGTGAAATTGTTAGTATGAATCAAATCACTAACGGGAATGTGGAAACCTTCTCAATCTTTACTTGAGGTGCAGATCCTGTACTAAGATTTAAGTTTTAATATTTATTTCTTTATTAAAATAAATCACCATGCTAGCCAAGTTAGAATTTCAAACGGCTATGGGAGACAAAAGAGAGGAGGGATCTTTCGTCTACTCTTTGTTGGCAGAAAAAAATGATAAATGATTGTGTCCTAAAGATGAGTTGCCTCTTGTCCCCAATTTGGTGAATCTGCAGTTGGTTTGATATCCATGTTTCATTTTTAATTAGTCTGACAGATTTCATTATAACAACACAGCAATGACAGTATGAGTATTATTTTCAGAAATTTTGACATCAAAGTTCTATTTGAATTGGTTTTTTTTTGTTTGAGATTTTTTGCCTTGGGTCCGGCCCCACGCCCACTCACAGCAGCACTAAAAAGATGCTCAGCGCTGCTGAGAATTGTGAGGGAGGCTGTGGGGCTGGGCCCATTGGATCGGTTCTCCACCTCATTTTTCCGTACAGAAGTCATTCCTCTATGTAGAGGGAAAGATGCTCATTTGTAGTTTTCTTTTACAGATTGTATAGGAGCCGTGCAGTTTTACGATTTGCTCTGTCCGGGGTTCACTCAACAAGCAAAGTTATTCTGAAAGCTCTTTGAAGTTTGACCCTGCTGGAGAAGTAAGAAGGTGCTGTATAAATGGTCTGCAATTGTAATTTGCAGAATAACTCAAGTTCTTTGGCCATTTCTCTCTGAAATTCATCTTCCTGATGTTGAGAAGGAATTGGCATTTGTCACCTTGTAAAAAGAATAGGTTATGTAATGTCTCTAAATGTAAATTCACATGATTTCGTTCTCCATTGGGATTTGGCAATGTGCTTTCGACTCTAAAAATATGTAATCGACACAGTTTGATGATTGTTATATATCTCTAAGTGGTGTTCTTTGTATGGAAATGTAGTACTCCCCCCCCTCCCCTCCCCCCCATTCCTAAATGAATGTGCATTTTTTTTATTATTTAAGAATGTTCTAAAATGAATGTTTACTCTCTTAGAATTATATATATATATATATATGGTAACTTAGTGTATGTGGATTGGGTGTAATGGATGACTTATTTGGTATCTTTAATCATGTAGTATTCTAGTAATAGTTTGAATGTTATGTTGGAAAAAAGTAATTTACAAAGAGCTTTTAGGTCTTGAACTACCTATATTTATAGATATAATCTTTATTCCTCTTGAACATGACGACTTTGAAAAATAATATTAAAGTTCTTCATTGATATTTGCCCTCTTGAAAAATCTATATTTCTAGTGGAGCTGGTTTTAGCCCTAGGCAAAGTGATCAATCTTGTTTGGATGATAACAAAGCATTGATAATTTTAATGTTTGTGAGCATGTTCTTAATAATTTTAATGTTTGTGTGAGCATGTTCTTAATGATAGGATCCTTAGTACTCACACCAACATTGATGAAAATGGTAAGTTAGCTCCTTGTGTACACCAAAGGTATCATTATACACAAGGAGGCTAAACTTTGCAAGACTTCATGACACAAGCATGAAGTCAATCCACATGTTATGGAAGTACTTGCAAAGTTATGAAGAAGGAAGATCAACATGTCAAGAGCTACTCAATTCAACAAGAGTAGAATCACGTGGTATGCTCCTTGATAAGAAGTGTGAAGTCCAACACACTACAACTCAAGATTGTCATGAGAAATTTTATTTTGGTAGGCTACTAAGTTTGATAAGTTACATCCAAACCAATGAGTGCAGTACACATAGGAAAGAGAATTGATGTAAGTTCATTTCTTTTTCCTACGTGTGCTGTACTGATTAGCTTGGATGTAAGTTATAAGTTAGTAGCCTACCAAAATAAAACTACTCGATTGTCATAGGACTTCAACACTCCAAGATGATGTTGATCAAATGCTTCAAAGTACAAGCTCCAAGAAGAATCTACTTGAAGACTTGAAGACCTTAGGAACATTAGTCTATGCTTATAGGTACTATCTCTTGACTAATCTTTCCTTTGAGAATACTAGGATATAGAATTTTTAAAGCTTAACCATGCATGTTTTCAAAACATCATGTTTTACATTGTTCAATTATTTGAAAAGGTTTTTGATAACTTTGTTAAGTATTGGTCAATGCCTAAGTTATTTAAAATGTCTTTCGTATCTTTACAAAACATTTACACATGTGCTTGAGAACATTGAAAACTTGACTAACTGGAAAAACCACTTTAGGACTGCATTCCGATCGACCTAGGCATAGCCTCGGAAGTCCGGTCGACCGACATGAGGTGCCTCGGTCGACCGAGGCTGTTTTTGTCCTTAGTCAGATTTTGAATGTTCTAATACTCTAATGGCTATATTCTCTCGGACGACCTTGATATAGGTTCGTCGACCGAGCTATGTTTCGGAAGACCGGACCCCCATCTTGCGGTCGACCAAGATGAAGACAGCGGTCCTTTAATATTTACTTTGGAGGCACCTCGGTCGACCCACTGCCTAGTCCCGTCGACCGAAGCTGTCAAATCTAGGCCAAAATTATAGTCGTTGTGACCAACTTTGTTTATGTATTCTTGCCCTATATAAAGCTTCTAAAACTGAATTTTCATAACTAATCAAGTCATAAGAGGGCATAGGCTATACACTACATAAACAAACAAGCAAACACTTTTGAGTTTAATTTCCAAATCATCAAAAGCATATTTGAGTTGTTAAATTTCATCTATCTTTCTATTCTCTAGAGTGATTAGAGCTTACATTTGTAATATGCATTCCAAGAGATAATTTGTGTAAGAGAGCTTAAATTGTAAAGTCACCTTTGAAAGAGACTAGTTACCCATTCTCTTTGTGAGAACTAATTCTTTGTGAACTAGCAAAAAGTTTTTTGTGAGCTTCACTCTTGGTGAGTGTTTGTAAGCCCTATTTGGTCGGCAAAAGTCCTCTTTGTGAGGCAAGTATTTCATTGGTGAGAGTGGCTCTTTGTGAGCTTAACACTCTTTGAGAGTGGAGTCTTCTTTGTGAAGAACAAGTCCTCATTTGTTGGGGCAATTGTAAAGTGTAGAACACACCTTACATTTGTTGTGAATGGTATACATTAGTGAATGTTGAAATCCCTAGGTTTGTCCCAAGGTAGTGGATGTAGATTCTTTGTGAATCGAAGCACTATAAATCCTTGTGTTAGTTTTCTCTATCCCTACTCATTTACTTCATTATTCATATACACATTGTTATTACTTGTCTACTTGACTATATGAAACATATTTGCTTATGATAGAAAACTAACACATGTTTCCTTACTTTATACAATTGCTTCACTTAGTCATCTAAGTTGTCTTGGATATAATTAACTCACCTTACATACTTGTTGTTAAGATGATCACTTAGGCAAAAAAAATTTAAAAAAGCTAAAAAAAAATTAAGAAGATAATTCACCCCTTTTAGGTTCATTACCCTAAAGGATGTTTGAGGTTATAAAAAGAGGCAGATGCCGGGAATCACAAATTTAATCGTATTAAAATCTAGTAGATTTATTTTTAAAGACATTACTAATTGCAATTTTAAAGATGATCTAGAACATCTACATACATCCATCCAGTGATGTTTTTCAATTCCACTTCATTGAATCTGCATGTATTTATTTTCCTCTAAAACCATTACTCCCTCTATTCCTAAATATAACACTTTCATTACATATTACGAAAATTAATGAAACAAAAATTAATATATTTTTATGATTAAAATATTAATATTACTTTATTAAATATGACTTATATATCACTAAATCTATTTGGGAGAATAGTATTAATATTTTGTTTACAAAAATATCTTAATTTTTACTTCATTATCTTTCGCAACATTTAATGAAAGTCTTATAGTTGAAACTCAAATACCCAAGAAAACAACCCCTCAGTTCCTTGACCGACATGAATCCTTTGTCCAATAAGTTGGGAAAAGTCATCAAAACAAGTGCATTTTTTCCTTTTCTTTTTTCGATAAATAACCAAGTGCAACTATCTATTTATGAAGATGCACACACTAATTAGGTAGAATATCCACATAGGAAAATTTTCTGAAGCACTTCCAGACAGAAATTTGGTTTACTGCCAGTAACAAATAGCTTAAATGCAAAGTGTTTCAGTGTGTGGGAAACAAACAAGATCCCGGAGCCCTAGCTAGGATCAGAAGATAGATTAGAGGGGAAGAAACATCATATACTTTAGATGCAAAGCTAAAACAAAAGTCATAGGAAAACTAGCTAATGGGATGACTAGAGAGGTAGCACCGAACCGAACCGGAACCGGAACCAGAAGCACTCCCGGCTGGGCCATTTGCAGGTGGAAATCCGATCATTGAGCCAGTTGAAGGCACCACGGAAGAATGTGGTATTGTTGCTGGTGCACCAGTTGATTCGGTAGGTGCAGGAGCTGGAGCAAATAATGAATCCGGGCCAACAGAAGACGGGGGAGCAATAAGTGGAGGGAATTGTTGTGGTCCTGCAAGTTTTAGGCAATACAAACAAAGGTGTAAATTACAAAAAAGAAAAGGGAGTTATAATATAAAATGGAATATAGCAATCAAATTGGCATCACTCTACGGCGAAAGATAGACCAATTGCTCAACAAATCCTTCAACCCTTAACCTAATGTGGACTGGGAGTGAATAAGGGTCATAATGCAACAAACATGATGGAGAGAAAATTCATCGTCTTGAATGACAGAAAGGTGAAATGAAACCAAATGAAAAACATGTTCTTAAAAGCTTAATTGGTGTAGGTCGACTTGTGAATTGTGTATAGAGGCCATGGAGCAATAAAACTTCCTCGTTACTTACCCGGGCATCGCGGTTGAAGAGATGTAGACAATCTGAAGACAGAGAAAAAAACAAAACACGTCAACAACTCATAACCAACAAGTCAGGAATTTAAATGTAGAAAACTTATTTGAAACCCCCTCTCATATAATGGATCAAGAATGATTAGATAGCATACGTAGTGATGATAGTTCCATTAACAAAACCTCCATAACTACAAGTAGTCAAATTGCAGCCACCACTCGTCTGTTGCATCGTGACATTCCCAAGCATTAGATTGCTGTTTCTACATTGCATGCTCGAGCAAGAAACTGCTAGTGAAGCTGGCATGCAGTACAAACTACACAAGTAGCCCACAGAAGGTCGGTCAGTATCTACAAGATTATGACTCATAATTAGAAGAAACAGAAATTGCAGAACGATATATATTTCACTCACTTGCGACTACCAAGTACACAACTGCATTGTACACAGTGACTTGCTGTTATAGCATAACTCCCATTTGGTACAGACAAGGCATAATCCGAAGCATAATTTGGGAAATTCGACGAGCAAGCTGGAATAGTATATTGTTATTGATCATTATTCACAGATATCATGAAGCACTTATGAACAAGATGACAAGGATATCAATTGATGTCATGGTACTTGGCAGAAAATTAGATTCTATAAATTCAAAATCACATTAAAGTACCAGTACAACTACAAAGAGAACAAAATGTCCATAAATTTTTAAGAAAATTGAACGGAACTGAAGTTAATGAAAGAACAAAATGCAAACACAAAATCGGTCAAGTTTTATTGTCCTTGTGACCCCATTCTTAATCAATAAATATAGCAATATTGATACGGGACCAAGCCAAGGGCAGCCCTACTTAAAAGATCCACTTGTCAACATTCAAGAACCGATGACAAGATCAAGAACAAGGACTTTAGAGAATATTGCAACGATGATCCGAGACATTAAAGTTAAAGAGGAAGTGAAACTTCAACTAGAAGATGATGACAAAGTCAACCTCTTAACTTTCAAGAATATACAATTCGGCCCAAAGAAGCAAAGTGGCTAAAAAGGGCATTTTAGTCTTTTTACACATTAAAGTCTATTCTAGCATATTCTAGACTATTTTAGACTTTAATTATTTTCAGCATATTATTTACATTGTTTAGGCGTGTGATAGCAAGTAGATGCTATAATAAAGGACATGTTGTCCATGTGTGTGTTAGTTGGTTATTAAGAACCCTAATGCAACTAGGACTCTTCATAAGTTTGTTAACTTATTCTAGCATAGCCGCCTAGTTTTACAAGAGTTTTACTTGATAGCAAGTTGTTTGTTCAAGAGTCCTAATTCTTCAAGGACTCTTACTTATTGTTGCTTGGAACCGAATTGTTACTCTATTTAATAGAGGGTTCGGCCAAGATGTAAAGGTACGTTAGATATATTGATATTTTGGTAAGGTTATTCCTTAGCTTCTCGTGTTTGAACTTCTATGTAGAATTCATTCATTCTTTGAGTTACTGTATCAACAAATTTAGTTTCTCTTGTTGTGGTGTTTCAGCCTCCATCGATAATTAGCCTTCCTTAGCGTTGTCAAACCTTTTGGTACTTAGTACCTCACGGTTCTTCATCAAATATCCATCAGATTCTGTAAATCTAGCCTCACTCTTAGAAACCATGGTAGTAATGCACACAAGGACAAAGAGAAAAATTCTTTACATATGCTAAACATTTTTCTCTTCTGTGTACATTCTTATTTAAGCATTTTCTATACATAAATTATTTACGTGCTCCTAAACACGTGGTCACATATTTTGCATGTGTAGATAGATTTAAGGGTAAATATGTCCATTCATTTGCTTACCGCCGTTCACATTGCAAAATGTGTGACCAATATTAGCCATAAACCACCTGCCGGATCACTAATTTGACAAAAATAGTTTATGTATATGAAAAGCTGAAATAAAAATTTAAAAACAGACACACAAAAAAATATATTACATAATACATATATCGATTTTCTCTTCACACAAAATTCATTAAGCCCAGATATAAATTTGCCCAACACTTTTCTAATTATTTTTTTTCCAAAAGTCCAATAACCCCACTTTTCTTAACAGTAAAAAGAAAAAGAAAATCAGTTGACTGGAAAAAAAAAAACTCACCAGACAAAGGAATTGCAAGAATATCGCCTTCCTTAATAGATGGGCTCCCAAGAGCATTGACATTCATGAGATCTGTGAGGGTAGTAGAATACCTAGAAGCAATACCAGCAAGAGTATCCACAGACCTCACCACATAAGACATGTAAATAGCAGGGAGATTGTTATCAGTACCATTAAAACAAGTACAAGGCAAAGGTATTAGTAAAGTAGTCCCAACATTAAGCACAGAAGGGTCAGAAATGGAATCAGAATTAGCCTCTTTAATCTGGTCAGCAGAGACAAGGCCACCATAAACACTATCAGCAATGGCGGCGAGGTTGTCGGAAGGTCTTGTCTTGTAAGAAGTGGAAGTAGACTTTCGAATGCCATCTACGCAAGAACAAGAAATGGGTACCTTAAGGAAGAGCTTAGAAGGAAGAATGTGGTTTTCGACATCTGGGTAAGAAATGTCAATGGAGTTGGCTGTGAGCAAAGCTATGGGGTCGATGTCGAAGAGAGAAGCAACTTCAGCTACTTTGAGATCAGTGTAGAGGGTATAACCAACAAGGGCTGAGCAAGAATCTGAGTTGGAACAGGGCTCTATGGTGGATTTGGAGTCTGTTTTTAGGGGAAATGTTGTGCAAATGAAGAGGAGAATGAGGAGGAACAAGGGATCCTTTTTGGGATTTCTTGTAGGCATTTTGGGTTCAAAGTTTTATCTGTTCTTTTAGGATTTTAGGGGTTTTGGAAGCAGATGAAAAATTGGATTATTTGAGAGGAAGGTGAAATGAGAGTGCTTTGGTTTTCTTGGTAGGGTTTAGTGAAGAAGAGATTGGTGGGGGTGAGAGAAGGGAAGGAAAAGTGTGGGGAGAATGGCACAGCTCACTACTAAAGCAAAGAAGGGGGCAATGGAAGGGGATGGGGACAGTGGTCTGTGCTGGATTCTTGATTTTCGGGTCCTGGTCCTACTCTTGTTATTTTTAAATTATAAGGGAATGTCGTTTTCTTCAAAACCAAAATGCTTTCTCGCGCAAATTTTCAGGGCAATTACTTATTCTATTTCATTAAAGTTAACTAAAAAATTACATTTTATTTAGTGAGAATATTTGATGAAAAGATTTAGTCACTTTAAGCAACTATTTATTACATCGTAAGTTATGGAATTATTAGCCACTTTGATCATCAACGTTTTTTCGTCTAGCCACTTTGGTCAAAATTCAAGTTTTTTAACTTATTTCATCATTAAACATTTTTCGGCCTGCCATTTTGGTCATAAATGATTTTTTAAACTTTTTTCATCACTAAAGTTTTTTCTATCTGCCATTTTGATCAATAAAGTTTTTTCATTCTGCCATTTTGCTCACTAAAGTATTTTCATTCTGCCATTTAGGTCACTAAAAATTTTGACCAAAATGGCAGACCGAAAAAACTTTAGTGACCAAAATGGCAGAATGAAAAAACTTTAGTGATGAAAAAAGTTAAAAAAATTATTTTTTGACAAAAAATGGCAGATCAAAAATGTTTAATGATGAAATAAGTTAAAAAACTCAATTTTGACCAAAGCTGCTGATAAAAAAACGTTGATGATCAAAGTGGCTAATTATTCGTAAGTTATGTATGCTCTATAAAAAGTTAAGAATGTAGTTCATTTTGGTTTAGGCGGGAAGAAAAAACATGCAACTATAGATACATATTTTCAAAAGAGAATAACTATTGTACTGGTATTGTTGATTGATTCAAATATTTATATATATATATATATATATTAGATAAAGTTTCTAAATTAGAAATTCTAGTATTATGTTCTAGATTTTTATTTTTCAAATCTTTTATCTCCGATTTAAGATTATCAATCTCTTTCAAAATCTCTTTTGTTGAGCTTGGCTTTTCCTCAATATTATTATTTTTTGTCATCATTTTATTAGCTTCAGACATACTATATTCTTCCTTATATTTATCCACATCAAAAGTTTTACTTTGTTTAGAAGTACTGGGTTTATCTCCCATTTGATCAATTAATTTTATTCTTGGGTCTTTAATTTCTTTTAATAATTCTACCCATTGATCAGATTCTAACACATTAATTTCATTTTCTTGAAATTGTGATACCAATTTATAAAATTGTTCATCGTCTTCTGGATAAGTCTTTTTAACACAAGCTTGCCCTACTTGACAAGGTTCACATTCTGATTCACTAGATTCAAAATTATCACTTTCTATGATTCCTAAATTTTCTTCACTATCTGAACTATCATCAGAAGTTAATAATAATTTTGATAATTTATCTTTTAAATCATCATCTATTTCCATATTATTAATTTTCTTTTTAGTCCAACAATTTTTTGCTATATGCCCTACTTTTTTTCATTTATTACAAACTATAATTTTGTCTTTATTTTTATCATAATTCTTTTTCTTTTTAAAATATTTTCTTTTTTCTTTTTTATCACTTTTTTCTTCTAATTTTTTCGTAGAATATTTTCTTCTCTTTTTCTATAATAAGGTTGTTTATCAACAATTTTCTTCTTAGATCTTGGTTTATTATAAGAAGGTAAATCCATTCCAAATTGACCACAAAATTCTCCTAATTGTTTTCTTTCAACAATTCTTTGATTTTTTAATTGTTGATTTAATTTAATTTCATTACACAGATTTAATCCCTCCTGTGTACAAGTACTTATTAATTTACCAAAAGTAAATTCATTATAAGGAATTGTAGGTCTATTACCTTTAAGAGATTTTCTTATTCTTTCTGCAAACAAAGGTGGTAAACCATCAATAAATTTAGCTTTCCAATTAGTACTATTACTCTCTGGTAATTCCATTACCCTATTAAGGAAAGTATCTTTATACCATCTAAAATCAGTAAGTGTTTTGCACCTAAGATTTTGTAATAAAGTTATGATATTATCATAGTTTTGAGAAAATGTTCCTGTAAAATGTTCAATTATTTGAACCACTAATGTATAAACTACATTTTCTTTGGTTTCACCATTTTCTACTTTAACAGTTTTTAAAATTCCTTCTCTACCTTCAAATCCTAAGTAATTATCCCACCAACCTTTAAGTTGGCCAGTAAATCCTGCAATTATCATCTTTGCAATATTTAAATCATTATTTCCTTCATTTTTACAAATTGTAGAATACATCAACATTCTATGCATATGACTATAAATCTGTTTTTGTGTAAAATTATCTATATTCCATTCATAGATATATTTTCCACCATAACTATTATTTAATTGAAAATTATCTTCTTCATTTAATGTATCTATTGGTGAAGGTTTTGTATAATAATACAATTTTTGAATAGGTTTTGTTGCCCATTTTTCATTTACAACATTAATTTCATCCCTAGGCTCATCTGAGTCTGAATCCTGGTAAAAAGGATTAAGATTATCATCATTTAAAGTATTTATATTTAACTTTCCTATTTTCTCTCTTAATATCTCTACTAACTTTTCAGTTACTTCTTTATCCCCTAAAGAAGATTTCCTTGATTTGAAATTAATAATTTCAGGTGGACTTTGTAAATTAGTCTCTATTTTGATAGGTTCAATTGTCTCAGGTTTAACTAGAACCATATTATTCATTAAATTTATAACATTATCAATTTTCTTATGTAGAGATTTAAATTGATCTCCTAATATACTTAAATAAATATTAGCAAAATTCTGTTGTTCTATCAAAGAATTAACATGTTTACAATAATATTTAAAGTATCATCCTCAAAAAGCTTTGATAGAGCTAAAAAATTACAATTTTCTACTTTAAAAGATTTTAAAGGAGGATAAACATCCCTTACTATAGTACCATTTAATAATTTATAATTTCTTTCTATTACATTGATATAATTTTGAATATAAGTAGAATAAAACCAAGGCACAAAATATATTATCTCATTATGTGATTCACAAAATTCATAAAATTCTTTTTGAATTTCACTTTGTTGGAGCTTATCAATATTATCAAAGAACCAATTTCTAAAAGCCTCCCATTTAGGCAGTCCAAATTCATCTTTTATTATTTTTCTGGCTTCTGAGCCAAAACTAAAATCAATTTTAGGCTTACTATCCATTACCTAAATTATAACTCATTTGAGACAGAGTCTCTGGATCATTTTTATTAGTAAATCCTCTTAAAATATTATCATCATGTAATTTTAATCCATCAATTTTATTATCTTTGATAGAGTCATTACTACTATCATCCCTTTTTATCTTCTCTAAGATAAGATGTGGATAACCTAGATGGTCCAGGTATATCTGTATCAAAATTCCTTAATGGTCCAGGTATTTCTGGGTCAAATGGAGAAATAAAAGATCTTATAGAACCAGATCTAGAATTGTATCTAGATGTATCTTTTATTAATCTATTATTATTATCTCCAAAATTTAAGGTAACTGAGCCTTCTAAAGTTTGAACTACATTTAATAAATTTGCTTGTATTACTGGTTTGGGTCTCATGGCCCTTTCTATTGTCCAATTTTCAGGAAAAGTAATTTCTTCCCATTTTATAGATCTCCTAGTAGTTATATCAGATCTACTAAAATTAGTTTCTATTATAATTGTTTCATTAATTGGTTTATCAGCCAATTTACAATGAGGATTTAATGTATATAATGGTTTAAAATAAATCATATAACAGATACATATAACTTTAGATCTTGGAGCATAATTATACCCATGTGTTTTAACATTTAATGTTAAAGCATCCAATATATTAGCATCAGTTAATGAAAGTTGTAAATTTGGATATACATCAAAATATACTGGTCCATGTGCCAGACTAGATTTTATTACACCCATGATTGATTTTATTCAATCCAAATTTCTACCATCTCTTAAGGCAGCTATAAAACTTTTTGGTGAACCTTCTAAAGTTAAAGGTTTAAATGCAACCTGCACTAATCCAATATGAATATACTTATGTTCTGAATACCTATAAGGTCTAATATCTTGTTCACTTAATAAATGAATATCATTTCTTCATTATTTAACGAAATAGATTCTTCAGTTGCCTTAACAATCTGTTTTAAACCTAATTTCTCAAAAGTACCCAATTGATAAATTGTTCTTGTTTCAACCTTAGGAATTGTCCATCTATTTAATAGATCTAGATTCTGAGGTATATCAGATTCTTTACTTATACTGTTTTTAACATTATTCTTACTACTTAATATGTTTTTAAATTTATAAGACGCACTACTAGAAATATAGCTTGTTGCGACGAGATTTTTTTCGTCGGGCGTTTACCGTTACAAATAATTGTCATTTGCGTCAAGAATGACACACCAACGCACATAACTATACGACGTCGTTTCGGGATATGCATTTACGACCGCGAATTACTATTTGTGTCAGCAAATTAATTCGTCGTGAAAAAAGGATTGTATGCGATGAGGTTCAGTCAACGCAAGAAGTTTCGCCACAAATAATCAAAATTTGCGACGAGATTCTCCCGTCACATATGAAGTTGATGCAAATGACCAAATTTGCGACGGGCTTCGTTTGATGCAAAAGGTTTTGCCCCAAATAACCAAAAATTATAATGGAATTCTCCCGTCACATATAAAGTTGATGCAAATGATCAAATAACTTCTGTACTTTTTTAAAAATAATTTAGATCAATATTATAAAGTAAAGTTTAATCAATATTATGATTTAATAATATTTTTGTATATTGGATTTAAATTTGTTTCATGTATCAAGATCTTCTATTTAAATATTCTATCTAAAATATATTAATTAATTTATTACTAATTAACAAGCTAAAATTTCGAATTCCTTAAATATATATTGAGATTATTTAATAATAAATATAGAATAGATATTCATTAGAAGGTGGGTTCACAATTTATTCTTTGAATTAAAGAAAAATTAATTGGACTTCTGTTAAAACTAAAAAAACAAAGAAAAAAGAAATTGCAAATTTTTTTTTTGCATACAGTTCTTTTGTTTGGATGCTGGATATAATTTTCATTTCTATCTCTTAAAATTAAAAACAAATAAAACAAATACAACTTCTTCTTCCTCTCTCTTACAACCGCCCCCGCCCTCTCCTCGATCTTCCTCTCTCTTACCCTAGCCACCATCGCCAGCACCATCGACGTCACTAATCGTCGTCTTCGTCGTTGTCACATCCTCCAATTAAGAGTATTCACCGTTGTTCAGACCATCCATTTTGTGGGGTTTCTTCATTTTTTTCTCTTATGGAGTTGCCGACAACGACCTTGAATTCCATCTTCGATTATCCTTCCGCTTTTGATTTCTAGTAAGCGTAAATTCTCTGCAGATTTTGCAGAATTTTATTTATATAATTATCATTTTTTTGTTTTTTAAAATGGTTGGATGATCATGGGTTGAATTAGATCTATTGAAGACTAAAGTATTGAATTTGGTTTTATCTTGGTTGTTTCAGGGGTTGATGGTTGATATGGTTATAACATTTTTCTGTATTCCTGGATTTCTGCCACTTTTTTCTTGATCTTAATGCTATAGTTTTTATTTTACTTTCGAGATGATTATTGAATCAAGCATAAAATCTCCCCTTTTTTTGTTTTTCTCATTTATGCTCTCACTGCTATAAATATCCCCAACTTCTTGCTCCCAAATTATGTACTATGTATTTTTTTTTCCTTATGTCTTTAGTTCTATACTTCGCTTCCCTGCATTTTGAATCACGAGATAGTGCTATTTTTGGTTATAACTAAAGGTTTCTAATCTAAAATTGTGTTTTCATTTGATTATTCTGCACTTGGGTTCTATGTTCAGGAGGTTTTTGAAAAACAAGATCTGACTAAAAAATGGGTAACATTGATATTGAAGGGTCTGTTGAAGGGGCTCCCAGATGATGGTTGTGTTCGCAACACTAAATTGTCT
Organism: Vinca minor; assembly: GCA_026122235.1. Lineage (NCBI taxonomy): Eukaryota > Viridiplantae > Streptophyta > Magnoliopsida > Gentianales > Apocynaceae > Vinca > Vinca minor. The sequence continues at coordinate 2,460,264 of JAOCZM010000285.1, read as the reverse complement.
GCACTTTGGGACCTTCCTTTCAATATGTCCCTATGATTGAGAAGCTTCTCCTTGCTGGGATGAATTTTGCTAGGTTCAATTGCTCCCATGGGACCCATGACTACCATCATGAAACCTTGGACAACCTCAGAACTAGTATGCACAATACTCAGATCCTCTGTGGTGCAAAGCTTGATACCAAGGTCTCTTTCTTTCTTGCATTGCATTCATTTGTGGGTGTCTTTTTGTTTACTAGTATTGAAATTGTTTCTTGTATTTTTATACTATCTAAGAAATCCCATTATAGGAAACATTACTACACCTCAATGCGTGGATTACTCTTCACTTTTTCATCCATTGTTATATATATGCTTTAGGGCATGCAAAAAAAAAAGTCTTTTCATTTTGTTTCATTCTATGAACTAATAAATGTAGCTTTATTTTGCTGGGGAGATTGTGCATAGGATTAAAATGAAAAGACTTTGGAGAAATATTACCAATGATGTATTCTTGTAACCCTGTCATTTTTTAATCTAAAGGTATCTTGTTTTCCTAGTATATTTGAAGTAATACATTACAAGTTAAATCAGCATCTTTTTTTACATTAAATTAATTTTGAGTGAGTTTCAGTTTATGGAGGATGTATATACAATCAAATTCGATTTTAGAATAGAAATTATGCTTAACGTGGCTTCCTAATAATCGTCTAGAATTTAAGCAACCTTAATTTTGTAATTAATAAGAGACTGAAAAAGCTAAGTTCATGAAGGCCTTTTTGCCCATTTTCTCAAAAAAGGTAATTGAAAAGGTGGAGACTATTGCATAGATCAGAATATGCTACTACTGGTTGAGTTCATATATTTTTTTAGTCGAACAAACTTAGCAAGAATTCAACACTTGAACTAGAAACTCTCATCTGGAAAATTTTGTTAGGTTTACCATCTCTTTGGGCTAATATCTGTTTCTAACCCGATACTCTTCCAAATGAATTTTATTCTTTGGTCTCTTGAGTTTAAAGTTTCATTACTTTTCTGCTGGTTCATTTCTGTGGGACTTTAATTGGCTTATTTAGCGATTGTTCTTCTCACACGTCTATCCTTTAAATCACTTGCCCAAACTAATTCTATTTTCTTAAACATCATATGCATAAAGAATCTAGTATAAAATGTATTCTCTTTTGATGCAGGGGCCTGAGATTCGAACTGGTTTTCTGAAGGATGGGAAACCTATTCAACTGAAGGAAGGCCTGGAGATCACTATGACTATTGATTACATCATAAAAGGAGATGGCTATGAGCTACAAGAAATTGGCTTAGCGAGAAGAATAAGAAAGATATCCTGGGATGGGGTGTTTTGAACAATATTGATATGATTGCCCTCGCAAAACTTACTGGCGTTGGCTTGTATTTCTTGCATTGGATAAAATTAAATTAATATTATTTTCGACAATTTTTATTGGACAAGAAAAATAAACTTATTCCTTTTTTGCGAAGTGAATATTTGATCTTGTTAGTGTGAAAAATTATTTAGAGTTTTTTATCGCGTCGAGATAAATATTGTTTGCGGCAGATTATCCCATAACAAAAAAATAATAATAAACGTAATTTTACTATAGCATTTGTGACGGTCAAAAACTATTTTCGACGGATTGTGTCATTGCAAAATATTAATAAATAAAATTTTACTAATGTTTGCGACGGCGAAAACTATTTTCAATAGTATATAAGGTGTCAATTACTATGTTTTTGTGTCGGTTGCGGCGTCGGAAATTATAAGCGATGCAAAAAGTAGTCGTTTTTGCCAAGTTTTCACGTCGAGGAAAAAGCGTCGCAAATAGAAAAATTCCCGTTGCAAAAACTAATTGCGTCAGGCGCTTTCCGTCGCGAAGTTTTTGCGGCGCCTTTCCTTGCGACCCTTCAATTGTCGTCGCATGGCCGACGCAAAAGGGTTTTCTCTTCGGCAAAGATACTTGTTGCTGCAGGCGCCGCCTGACGCAAAAGTTGGTTTTTTTAGTAGTGACGTTTAAAACTTTATGTTGAATTATGCCTTCCTAATGAACTAATTAAATCTCCATGGCTCTGATACCACTAGGGGGTCAGGATCGTTCAAGCTTCTAGCATATATGGCAAATTTTACAGATTATACATTAGTAGGGAAAGCCATTTCAGAACTCAACAGCCACTACACAACTCCAACAACTGCCCTAAACGCCTTCATCAACACGACTTAAACGGGCTTAATAGGCTTAACAGTAGTTCGGCCATAAATTCCTGAAACAATCCTCCATACTTACTTATATTCTAACCATAACGCTAGATTTCAGGAAATCCTTAGTCCTAAAGACACCTTAACCATCGATTTCTAATTTGTTCATTAATCAGCCATAATTCAACATAAATGAAGTTAGCCTATAAGGCTCATATAAACAATAAAATAAAATTTACCAAAATTAAAAACTTACAAAATTTAAGCGGAGTCTTATATACAACAAACTTTGAAGATTTTATTGATATAAAGATTTTACAAAGTAAGAAGAGAGAGTATAAAGAAAAGCCTACATAAAAACTAAACTAATCCGCTATATATATACATTTGCGGATTTCAAACAAGATTAAAAAACCATCTATACTACAGTAATCTTACATTATTGATATTACTTTTATAAAAGTAACTTTAACTTTATAAAAGCATCTTATCCTACTTTATAAAAGTATTTTAGCATTTTTTTTCAAAAAGCAGATTCCTGCTTATCCCTTGCTTTTAGCAGATCCTTCCAGACTAGCTGTAATTAAGTCCTGAGTACTCTTCATAATATCTTCAATATTAATTTCAATATCATTTGGATCTTGAGAGTTTTCTAACCCTTGAAATCTATTAGAATTTTTCATTGAAGTATCACTTCCTTCTGAATGCTTTTCCAGCTCTATTTGAGCTTTCCCTGTTAAAGCTTTCTTCAACTTTTCCATGTGTCTAGCAACAATTTCTGCTGTTGAAAGATTTATTTCTTCCTCATCTTCCATATAACCTTGAAACATCAGCTTCCGTTGTTCATGAAATCTTCTTTCATTATAACTATCCAATCTTTGTTTAATTAACTCAGTTGTATCATGACAATTTAATTGCTTTGTATGAGAGTCTTCCCTCATCATCGTATCCCAAAATCTCGTATAAGAGCATCTCTTTAAACATAATAAATTATTGTGGTTATAACCAACAATTGGATCATTCCTCCATATATAAGGAATAGAAAATTCAATAAAGAAATTCATTTGATAATAACCTGGAATAATAATTTCAGATTTATTCGGAGTTACTTCAACCCACTCTGTATAATATTCTTTAAATAATAAAGGTAAAATTTCTTCAGTAGTGCCATAAAACTGCCACCAATCAATAAACCAATTTGGAAGATGATGATTATAAATCTCTAAACATAGCTTAATAAACCAAGTATGACTTCTTTTGCCATTTTCATATAGGAATACCTTATCAAAGGCTTGAATATAATCCCAATAATTACATCTAACTTGAATATCCTTAACAAAGAAAGTTTTTTCTCTGAAAGGAGAAATTCCCCACTCTTCAACAGATATTATCTGTTTAATAATAATCTTAGAGAAATTATAAATCTCTTTATTAGTTCCTGTGAAATGATGAAATTCACAACCATGATTTGAGAGTAACATCTCATAATATTGCTGAGATTTATAAGTCTCTGCTGTATAACCAAGATTATTAAGATATCTTTCATAGATAGTCCAGGGCTGATATTCCCAATTCTTATCATCTTCATTCAAAAGTAATATAATTCTTTCTTCCTGGTTTTTAACCATTAATTCATTCTTTTGTTTACTTTCTTCCACTATTCTAGCAAAAGATGGTGCAGTAGAACTGCTAGTTCCAGTATTACACAAGAGGGGGGGGGAGGGGTGAATTGGGTTTTTAATTCAAACTTGTAAACTTTTCCAAATCTAAGCAAGGCTAGTGTAAGTTTGAGCAAGATGAATAAAAGCAAAACGAAAGCTAACCACAAGACAAAGGATTTATAGTGGTTCGATTCACTTAGAATCTACATCCACTACCTTGAGCCTTACCCAAGGATTTTCAACAACTTCACTAAGAAGAATATTACACTTGTGGATAACTCACTAAGAGTTTTACAACTCAACCACAATACACCAACTCAATAAGAGAGCTTGCCCACACTAAGTAGGACTTATACAAGAATAACCCTATCACTAAGAAAGGGAATGAGATGGTTTAAGAGAAAGGTTGCTCACTCTTCTAAGTGAGAGATAGATACCTTTGAAGTACAAGAATAATCAGCTCTTAGAACATAAGATGCACACTCTTTGTCTTGCTTTAGAAATATCACTTTTGTGTGATTTAGATCATAGAGATGAAGAGCATTTACTTTGAAAGTGTTTTGAGACTTGATAAAAAATCAATGTATATTTGATGTGCAAGCCTTTGAGTCATTCTAAAGCATTAGAGCTTTTATACATTTCAAAATATGCTGAAAAAACGACTCTGCAACGGTCATATAACGGCTAGTAATAGTGTTGTTAGGTTGATCCGAGAAAAGCTCGGATGATCCGACCTTTACTTAGGTCGACCGAACTTAACATAGGTCGACCGAACCTATTGATCCCAAAAACTCAACTCTCTGTTTCTAGTCCGGCTGATCCGAGAAAATCTCGGATGATCCGACTTTCCTGAGCTTGAGAGATGTTGATTTTTCACTTGTTTTGAAATCTTTTGAAGTCTAAAAGGTTTTCCCAAAAGGTAACAAGTAAGAACATTTGGAAAACCGTTTTAAAGGACTTAGACTTTGAAATAAAAGGCTTTTATATAAGGATCAGTTTGAAACTTAGCCTTTTGAAAACGTGTTTATGATGCATGTAAGACTAGAGTGTTGTACGCTTAAGTTCATTAAGAGCATTGGTTAGAGCTTATAAAGACAAAGCTATCCTAACCAAACCTAAGTCTTCAATCTTCAGTCTTGATGAGATCTGCCTTTAAGTATAACTTTGAATCTTGATCATGGCTTGATTGAAGTACTTAGAGCTTCCATTATGAGTTCCGATGTTCTATCACAAAGATTAAGAGCATTAGACACAACATCAAATGTTTGTCCATTATCAAAAACTGAGTTTGTTCGCCCTTAGGGCTTACAACCTTCTTGAGCTTTCTTCCATGCTCTGAATTGATTTAATTCTTCTTCATCCTTTCTGGATAAACCAGAAATATCTGAAGCTATCAACTTCTTGTTACCATATTGAGCAAGAATCCTATCAGATCCTCTTCCTCTATAAGAGGAATCTCCTCTACCTCTATGCTGCATTTCTGCAGTATCTGCATAAAAATAATCCAACCATTCATCTTCATCATATAATTTCCTTTTCTTACCAATTTGACTAGCAATATAATATGGATCATCATGTTTAATATTTTCATAGCATAATTGGTTATCTTCATATAATTGATTATCTTCTAATGTTTCAAAACATTTTAAATCTATTTCATCATAATTAATACATTTTTGTAACCAACGTTCAAAATACATATCTTGAACTATGTCATTTAAATAGATCATAAATACTCTCTTGTTAAAAAATCTGGCAGACTATTATCCTGTCCTTTTTTATAAACTATCTCAAAATCAAAAGGCGCTAAATGAGCTTGCCATCTTGCAAACATTTGTTTAGATACATCATGTTTAATGTCTTTATTAAACATAAATTTAGCCGATTGACAATCAGTCTTTATAATAAATTTCTGATTATATAAATCATCTTGAAATTTTAATACACATTTTACTATAGCAAGTATTTCCTTAGCTACAGTTGCATAGTTTTTCTGACTATTATTCCATTTTCCAGAATGAAATCTAACCAAGTATTCTTGTTTATTTTCAGGATTAATTTGCTTCAAGATACCACCATAGCCTATATCCGAAGCATCTGTCTCTATAATCTTATCTCAATTAGGATTAACTAATAATAAACAAGGCAAAGTTTTAACTTTTTCCTTAATCTTTTGTATTACCTTAGTATGACTATCAGTCCATGGTTTCAGATTTTTCTTTAATCTGTCATATAATATTGCAGTATCTTCTGCTAAATTCTTGTAATAAGGTAGAATATAATTTAAACTTCCTAGAAATCTCTGTAACTAAGTTTTATCAGTTATTATATCTGGAAATTTAGATCCAAATTCTATACTTCTATTAATTGGTATTATTTCACCTTTTTCAATATTATGTCCTAAAAATCTTATTTTTGTTTGGAATAAAACCATTTTAGGCTTAGAAATTACTAACCCATTAGCTATAACCAATTTCTTAAATATTTCTAAATGCTTAAAATGCATTTCTATTGTTTTAGAAAATACTAAAATATCATCAATATACACAATAATAAATTCACTATAATTCATGAAAATATCATTCATAATTCTTTGAAAATCTGAAGGTGCATTCTTCAGTCCAAATGGCATCACATACCATTCATATTGTCCAAATGGTATATTAAAAGCAGTTTTATACCTATCAGCAGGGTTAATTTGTATCTGCCAATATCCTGATTTTAAATCAAACTTTGAGAATATCACCGCATCATATAATCTATCCAATAAATCTTTTTATTGGGAATAGGATATCTAACCCATTTCAAGACTTTATTTAAAGGTTTATAATTTATGACCAATCTTGGTGCTCCTCTTTCTTGTTCTGAATGTTTATTAACATAGAAAGCTGTACACGACCAAGGTGAATTAGAAATTCCTATAATCTTTTTTTCTAATAAAGATTCAATTTCTTTTTTGCATAAATTTAAATATTCAGTATTCATCTGACAAGGTCTAGCCTTAGTAGGAATATTTTCCTCATTAAAATTCTCCTCATAAGGTAAACTTACTATATGCTTTTTCCTATTCCAAAAAGCATTTAGATGATCATTACATATTTCCAAGGCAAATTGATTAGTAATATCAACTATCTTTTCTTTTAACTTAGGATTATTCAATTTTTCTTCTATAGTTAATAAATTGACTTCATGTTTTAAAAACCCCAATTGTTTTTCTTTATTGATTATTTCATCATATAATCCATGTAATACCTTAGTAAAAGGTCTAGTTATAAACTTAAAACTTATTGATTCTCCTTTGTATGTAGCTACAATTTTTTCCTTATCTATCCATGTAAATGGATAAATTTTATTAATAAAAGGTTGTCCTAGTATTACTGGAGTAGAAATTTTATTCTTAGTTAATAAAAAACTTAAAGGAATACATTTTCCTTCTGTACATATAAATGCTTTAGGGAGTTTATATTTAATTTTCATTTTTTCCTCTCCTGCATGATATAAACTATGAGTAGTTTTTTGAAAATACTTAGTAGGTATAACCCCATCTTGTATAACATTTAAATCAGCACCACTATCTACTAAAGCAGTAAATTCTTGTGAATAATAATTATCAATTAAAAGAGTTATTTTTATATGCCATTTTTGCAAAGTTATAAACTCAAGAGTTTGTAGAAATTCTTCTTCCTTATTTTCTTCTTTGTCTAATTTTTTAACCTCTTTATTTTTCATATCTTTATTTTTAAAATATTTATCCATTTTATCTAATATAGAAAAAGTTTCTAAATTAGAAATTCTAGTATTATGTTCTAGATTTTTATTTTTCAAATCTTTTATCAAAAGGTTATTACTTAGTTCATTGGACCAAGTCGGGACCGAAAGAAATTATTACATAATCAATGTTATTACTTTATCTAACATTACTTTATAAATGTTTAACTGTACCTAAGTTATTTTAGGTAGTTCTTACATTTTCATTGTGCAAGTCATTTTAGATAGTTCTTCATTCTCCATTCTTTTATTTTTAATTATATTGATACGGTACCAACCTTGGGGCTGCCCAACTCAAGAGAACGTGTGTTACGATATGAAGAGTCCTAGTTGCATTAGGACTCTTATTAACCAACTAACTAACACATGGACAACATGTCCTTTATTATAGCAACTACTTGCTATACACGAAATTATAGTAATGAAGTATGCTGAAAATAATTAAAGTCTTCGAGATAGAGAAAGATCTGCTAATTAAGCCGAGTCTTGATATAACCCATCAAGATTTCGCATCATATACTCTTATTTAATTCAAAATATTTTCACTTAATATGTGTTAAAAAGTAATATTAGTTTGTTGACTTAGAAAATGCCTTAATTTTTGTTTTGTTAATATCTATGAAATGTTTTAAATGATCTTGTAAGCCCTAATAGCTAGTTTCTCTATTTTAATAAACGACAAACAGTTTATGAGGTTTTAACATTATTTGTTAATGTGATAAATCTTATGGAAGTACCCAGATCTTCAAGATTAATACACAAGTCTTATGACAATACTTACACATTGAAGATTCAAGAAATGTCATCAGATGAATAAGCCTTGAAGAGACTTAGGTGTATATACACTAGGTAGATTAGAATTTCTACATCTTGTAAACACCCTAGGATATATCTAAGCTCAAAAGTATATGTCTCACACTTATCATGCATACACGAAAAATGTTTTCATTTAGAATGCATTGTTGTAAGCCCTAAGGGCTAAATTCTTTATTTTAATGAACGACACACCATTGATGAGACTTAATGTAATATATGTTTATGTGGTAGGTTACAAGCAAAGTATCAAGTCTATCAAAAAGCACATACAAGACAAGGTAATTTTACACATTGAAGATCCAAGGGATTCCTACAAGAAGTAATTGAAGACTTCGGTGTATGTTAGGGTAGATTAGATATTTCATATATTGTAATATCCCTTAGGAAAATCTCAAATGATAATGCTCATACTTGTCATTCATACACTAAAAATGTTTGCATGTTAAAATGCCTTGTGATTTTAAAACTTGTTTTTTATCATTAGATCAATCATGTTAAAATGTTTTTTGAAAAGATTTTTCAAAGTATTTAAGAGTCATACAAAGTTTATAAATGAGATAGATAGCATTCAAACTGAAACTTAGTGGGAAACCCACTTTTAACCTTCACCTCGGTCGACCGAAGTATTACTTCAGAAGACCGTTGAAGATTGGTCGACCGAGCCTCAAGTTAGGTCGACCGAGGTGTGTCACATCACTCAATCTTTTCATATGGTTTAAATCACTCAACGACTATTTTGATTAGTTCGACCTCAATTCAGTTCGGTCGACCGAGATGATGCTCCGTTTTAACCGAGATACAGTTAGGTCGATCGAGATCAAAACAATGCCTTCTAATAAAATAGCTCAGAAGCACCCCGGGTGATATGGACCCAAGTCCGGTCGACCGAAGTGCCAATTTCTGGCAGTTTTCTAGTCGTTGGTGCATTTAATGCTAGCCATTTTCTCTCACTTATTTAAACCCCAAGGCTGAAATTTTGCAAACTATTCATTCCATCAACTGCATTTAATTTACACTCATTCAAAGCAATCGATTTCATGTGCTAAACAAGTTTGATGAAAACCATTTGAGCTATAGCATTTATTGAGCTTTACACTTGTAACAAATCTATCACTTCAAGTTGATATTTGGTTATTCCCCTTTGCCCTCTCATTAGTGAGATTAGATCTTTGTGAGGTAGGAAACAATTCTTTGTGAGATTTGTAGAACTCTTTATGAGTTAGGCTCTTTGTGGGCTAGTTAAGTGGTTCAAGAAAAACTATTTGTGAGTTGTCCACTTGTGTAAAAGGTTGATCCCACCTTCTATTTGTTGTGAAGGGAACGTTTTAGTTAAGTGTTGAAATTCTTCGATGTGTCTCAAGGTAGTGGACGTAGATTCTTTGTGAATCAAAGCACTCTAAATCACTTGTCTTTTGTTCTTCTTCTTTACAAGCTTTCATTATTGTTGCTGTTTACACTTCTCATCTTCAATTACAAGAAAGTTTTAAAAAGTTTACAAAAATCTTATTCACCCCCAGCGTTTTTCCATTGGTATCAGAGCATGTTTTCTCTTTTTGGATTTACATCCTTGAAGTAAAGATCAAACGGCCGGACATTCTGCTTTAGCATATCTTGAGGGGTCTTCTACAAACCGTCATTCTTTTTTTGACGGAACTAACTACAATTGTTGGAAAAACGTTTTCATATTTATGTTTGCTCCATAAATTTTGAGCTATGGAGTGTGATAGAGGATAGACCTTACATTCCTATGAAGGAAGAAAATGGTTCAAGAGTTGAGAAAGAAAAACATGAGTACAATGACATTGAGGTTAAGAAAATGACCATGAACTTTCAAGCTATGAACATATTGAGTTGTTCTCTCCACCAAAATGAATACAATGTAGTGAGTGGTAGTGATACCGCTCATGACATGTGGAAGACACTTGAAGTTACTCATGAGGGTACAAATCAAGTGAAAGAATCAAAGCTCAACATGCTTGTGAGGGACTACGAGTTGTTCTCAATGAAATCAAGTGAGAATATTAGTGACATGAACACTTATATCACAAATATCATAAATGGGCTCAAGGCATATGACAAGAAATAATGAGGAACCTTGATTTTTGAAGTCAAAGATTCGACAAAAGGTTGAAACATATCTTTCTCTTTCTCGAAATAGTTTAACAGGGGAATATAATCGACGCGACTCCAAGAAGGTTGATTATCAATGGAGGCTGAAACACCACAATAAGCGTAAACTAAACTTATTGATACAGTAACTCAATAGCTAATCAAAGAATCCCCTCTGAAAAGTTTCGATTCTCGAAAGAACCATGAAAAGGTATAAACCTCACATTATATCATATATCAAGTCTAATTACAATGGTGGCTGAAATCCCTCTTAAATAGAGTAGGATTTCAGCTCAATTGAACCAAAAGGAAGAGTCCTTGAAGAATTAGGACTCTTCAATAACAAACTTGCTAACCAACTAAAACACTATCTAAGATAATGGACAACATGTCCTATTATCTAGCTACCACTATTATTATGCGCCTAAAAACACTTAATAATAATAATAATAATAATAATAATAATAATAATAATAATAATAATAATAATAATAAAACCTGAAATCTAATTAATAAATAAACTTGGAGAATTAAGATTAATTCTCGTCCACAAATCTGGACAGCTTGTTGTATCTACTTGCATGACGTTTTCGGACACCAAGATGGCAGGATCTGATTTTGTAATCTTCATGAAAGTTGTAGATCTGCCTCTTATCTTTAATATGCAACTTGAATCAGCTCCATTGGATAACTGGATCAAAAGTTGTGACCATTATACCAAACTATCACAAAGTTGTCCAATCCCTCATCAAGAAATACTCTTGTGGAGAAATAAATATGAAAATCCTCATTGCTCTCCCTAAGGCATGGGAAGCTAAGGCTTTGGCCATTGAAGAGGCCAAAGATTTAAAGGCCTATCCTACTGAGGAGCTCATTGACTCTCTTCTTACTCATGGGATGAAATTAAAAAGGAAAACTAGCCTTGAACATGAAAAGGCTCCAAAAGGAGTTGCATTAAAGGCTATTGAACACAAAAGCTCTCATGAAGTAAGAGAGAGTGATGATCAGGATGATGATGGCATGGATGATGAGACCATGGATATGATGGTAAGAAAAATTAAGAGAGCATTCTATGGTGGAATGGGCAAGAAGCCCTTCCAAGCAAAGAAGGGACAAACTTCCCAAAATTCCAATGGCATGAGATGCTTTGAGTGTGGAAACAATGAGCACTTTATTGGGGATTGTCCTAAGATAAAAAAAAAAAAAAAAACAAGGACAACAAAGATGAAAAGAAGAAGAAATTCTTCAATGCTAGAAATGCCAAAAGGAATTATTGGCACATGGGATGAAGAAGATAGTGAAGATGAAGAAGATCATCCTAGCATTCAAAATAACAACACTTGCTTTATGACATTGGAAGATGAGATACAATCTAACTCTTCTTCTTCTTTATATAGTTGCAATGATACATGTGAAGAGGAAGATCCTCATGGCTTGCTTCGTGATATGTATGTTGAATTGAAAAGAATTTCAAAACAAAACAAAGAAATGAAAACCAAAATTGAATTTTTGATTAATGAAAACTCCACTTTGGTTTGTGAAAACAAAAGACTTAACGAGTCTTTGGATAATGGTAAATAGAAAAAGATATTCTTATAATTACTGTGAGGTCATGCACTTTACAACACAAGGAAGTTTTTACTAAAATGGCGATCTTAGAAGAAAATCTTTTTGACTATGATTTCTTAAAGAAAAAGGTTGTTGATCTCACCACTTTGTTTTTTTTTTGGGAGGTAGTCTGGCCGATGTGACCCGCTGTCGAACTCTGGACCTCTCGGTCGTGAGCGGAGGGGAGCCCCACTGGGCTACGACCTACTTGACATCTCACCACTCTTGTTGACAAGGTTAATTATAGTAAAAAGAACTTAGAACAACTTCTTGGTTCTCAATGTATTTCTAATGACAATAGTGGATTAAGATATGTGCATAAGGGTAGCACTTCATCTTATATGGTTAGCACTTAATCTCATATTGCTAGCACCTCCAACTCTACCATGCCATTTGCATCACATACATTTGCTAGAAGAGGTATTGGGTATAAGAACAACACATATATTGCTGGACCTAAGATAAATGCATCTAGAACTTCCTCCCACATAAAACCTCATGTTAGATGCATATAATGTGGGAGGCATGGGTATAAGGTGAATAGATGCTTTGTTAAAACATAAAATTGAGAATGTTGCTAAATCTATTTGGCGTATTTAAAATGTTCAAACTAACCCCAAAGGACCCAAAAAGATATGGGTACCAAAAGTCACAGCTTTACCTCCTTTTTAGGTAAAACGAGCAAGGAAAGCACTTCCGGAAAAATTGTTTCTTGATAGTGGATTTCAAGACACATGACCGGAGATGCTACTCTCATGAGGGATGTCAAGCCAATCAATGAAGGATTCATCACTTTTGGTGACAAGTAAAAAGGAAAAATCATTGGCATTGGCAATGTTGTTGTTGTTGATGATGATGTAGGTACTCAAATTGAGACTATGATTGAACATCATCAAGCACCTATGATGAAGGTTCGTGCTTTAGAAGAAAAACAACTTGAGGCACCTCAAGAAGAAGCTCAAGAGGAGAAAAACAATTATCCCTCCACAAATGAATTGCCAAAGGAGTGGAAGCATACCCATGGACACTCTAGGTGACAACCCCAAAAGAGTAAAGACTGGACAATATTTTAGTGATACATTTGCTCTTTTATCTCAAATGGAACCTACTTGCTTAAATGATACTTTAGATGATTATTTTTGGATTATTCCCATGCAAGAAGAATTGAATCAATTTGAAAGAAATCAAGTGTGGACCCTAGTTCCTAGACTCGTAGACCAACTTATTATTTGGTACAAAATGAATTTTTAGAAACAAGCTAGATAAACTTGGTGAAATCATAAGGAACAAAGTTAGACTAGTTGCCCAAGGATACAATCAGGAGGAGGGCATAGACTTTAAAGAATAATTTGCACCGCTTGCTAGACTTGAATCAATTAGAATGATTTTGACTTTTGCTTGTTTCAAGGGTTTTAAACTCTTTCAAATGGTTGCAAAAAGTTCATTTTTAAATAGTTATATTGAGGAGGAAGTTTATGTTGAACAACCTCCCGGTTTTACTCATGAAAAATTTCCAAACCATGTTTATAAACTATCAAAAGCTTTATATGGTCTTAAACAAGCTCTTAGGGTTTGGTATGAAAGACTTAGCAATTTTATTCTTGAATATGGTTTTCTAAGAGGAAAAGTAGACACCACATTTTTTATTAAGACAAATGAATTCAACGACATCTTGCTTGTGCAAATTTATGTTAATGATATCATATTTGGTGCTACTAATGTCTCCTTGTATGGAGAATTTGCCAAATTATGCATGATAAATTTGAGATAAGCATGATGGATGAGCTCAATTTATTTCTTGGACTTCAAATCAAACAAACAAATGAAGACATATTTATCAATCAAGCAAAGTACAAAAAGGAATTGCTCAAAAGATTTGGAATATGTGATGAAAAAGAGGGCAAAACTCCAATGAGCTCAACACTCAAGCTTGACAAAGATGAAAGGGGTAAGAAAGTGGATGAGTCCAAGTATAGAGGTATGATTGGTAACTTACTCTATTTAACTGATAGTAGACCGGATATTATGTTTGTTGTTTGCTTATGTGCTCGCTTTCAATCTTATCCTAAGGAATCACATTTTGTAGCCGTTAAACGCATTCTTAGATATATTATAGGATCCTTTGATTATGGCTTATGGTATCCCAAAACTGAAACTTGTCACCTTATAAGATTTACTGATGTCGACTATGCCGGATGTCAAGTCGAGCGCAAAAGTACTAGTGGTCATTGCCAATTCCTTGGACATGCTCGTGTTTCTTGGAATAGCAAGCATGTGTTTCTTTGTCTACTGCCGAGGCCGAATATATCGCCGTCAATAGTTTTTGTGCACAAGGTGCTATGGATGAAGCACATTTTACTTGATTTTGGTCTCATTTTCAACAATGTGACTATTTTATGTGACAACACTAGTGCTATTAATTTCACTAAGAATCTCATTCAACAATCTAGGACAAAGCATATATAAATTAAGCACCATTTCATAAGAGACCATGTTGCAAAAGGAGATGTGTGCATTGACTTCGTTAGTACCGATGATCAACTTGCTGATATTTTTACTAACCCATTGTGTTATGAAAGATTTGATTACCTAAGGCGATGCCGAGGAATCATAAAATTGCAAAGTTGATGTGTATGTTAAGAATGTGCAGAAAACAGGGCATTTCGGTCGATCGCCAATAGGGCTTGGTCGATCGGAGAAATGGTCAATTCTTTACAAGGCAAAAATCAAGGCAGCTCGGTCGACCAAAATCGAGACAGAAACTTTTCGAACAGTGCAAAGAGTGAAAGGGTTTCGAACAGTGCATATTTCATAATTTTCATTTCCCATTCTCTCAAACTCCCAAACCTTTGAATATTTTCTCTCAAAAATCAAAGACACACTTACCTATACCAAAATTCCTTCAACAAATCCTTGATTCACAACATTATGAAGACAAGTCAACCACCATCCAAAGTATCAAAACCTCAAAATACCCAACCCAAGAAAAATCCTACCAAGAGAAAACCCCTTACAAATAGACCCATCGAAAAGGGGATTACAATCAAAGAATCAAATGAGCCTACTCCAAAGAAACTCAAAACGAAGAATATGGCTCAAAGGGGAGGCAAATGCGAGAGGCAAATGGAAAGACACTTCAATGAAGAAACGGAGTCAGATGAAGATAGACCAATTCCTTCACCCTCACCAAGATTTCAAGGGGAATCTTCAAGTTATGTGGCTACAAAGATAACTCCATGTTTCTATACTCATTTAGCTAAGAAAGCCTATGATGCCATTGTAAAAGAGAAAAGAGGGATTATATCGAGCTACATTAGGGATGCAAAAATAAGAGGTTAGATGATTTTTTAAATATTTTAGAGAAAATAGGTGGATGCACTTGTTTACCCATGATCATGAAATTTATCCTTTGGCCATTTATGAGTTTGGGGCAAACTTAAAAGAAGAAGGAAAAAGAGATGATGGTGAGTTTGGGTGGACTTCTAGAATAGAAGGGTGGGAATTGAGCTTTTCGGAAACCATATTTTGTGAGTGTGTTGGGGTAGAGCTTGAAGAAGGGGCTACAAGATTTTATGATAGAACCGGAGGTATTCCCAGTGAAAAGATCTTGGACTTAAGAGACTTTAGTGTTAGTAGTGCCCTGGGACCATTAGCATATGTTGTACGTTTTATATCTTTTGAGCATGTAATTGAATAGCTAATTTTTCTTATGAACATCAAATGCGTGATTTGATAGTAAAACTCATTAGTTTATGTAATTACTATTCTAGTTGTTCCTAGTTTTATGTGAGCTTCTTTACAATGAAATAAAACTAGTATGATGTTTGATTGATGATTATGTTTTACTAATCATGTGTAATGAATACAAATCATATCATAGATGCAATATATTGAGATATATTGTATCAGACGTGATCCGTTAGAGAAGTAATACTTAATGGTCCTTAGTCATAAGTATTACTTCCTCAATACTATTTTTAGAATCCTTAAACCTTATGTCTCCATTGATTCTAGCATGAATGGAGCCACGTTTTGACTCAGTCGGACGTTACTTTTGATCGATTAATCAATACGACTGATGATCGGATGTAGCGTCTAGGCACATAAGCGGATACAAAGATTTGAGTCAGATACGGATAAAAATTCGGCCCGTTTGCAGGCCTAGTAGCGTCCTATCATGGCTTGAATGTGAGAGGCATTGTAAGGAATTTGTCCCTCTCTATTATTAAGAGAGAGATATCCATGGGCCCCTCGATAGGGAAGACTGTCTAAATGCATGGCCGTGCTCAAATGTATTTGATAAAGTGGTTATTAAATACTATTTGTTGGAACAGTCTACTGGAGATCGAGCATAAATACAATTAAGCAAGGGTGACGACTACCATGCCTTATGCTTAATTAGGATATCGCGAGACAAAGGGATTAAATAGTGGATTGATATTAGGTTCCACCGTAAATTCATTCACTTTGGGTAGTCACAATGTCCTGCTAGGGAACGCTTGTGATTTATGTACACATACTACTACTAAGTGTGTTTTCATTGCCATTGTTATATGAACCTACAGGGTCACACGCATAGACGAGTTAACGAGCTTCATGTCCAGATTCAATGAATCTAGAATGTGTCTAGGTTCATTGTATCAGATATTTATTTCTTTGAGAATAATAAAGAGTTATTATTTGAATTAGAGATTTAGGAGGGGCATTTTCGGTATTGAATTATAGCTGGGATTACGTGGGAGTTATTATCAGATAAAGACTCCCACTACCAACAGAAGTCTAGAGGACATGGGAGTTAAAGACTCCCACTATTGGGAGAGTTGGTAAGGACGTGGGAGTTGTTTTTGAAACAACCTCTCACACTCTATATTAACTTCTCTTGGCCGAAACCCTAGAGGGTAATTTTTCAACAGCAAAAATACCTAAAACGGAAATCAGATTTCTGGTCTTGCAGCCTCCTTTTCTCTCTAGAATCCAAAAATTAGAAGAACGAAGAGCTAGCACTGGCTGCCCGTTTTGTCGCGTGGATACCGGTAGGGAGTAATTCCGCAAGGGAGGACTCAAGGTGGTTGCTGCTGAGAGCCGAAAACCAGAATCTTTCACCAAGAAAACTAGAATCATTCATCAAGAAACGTAAGTCTTTTCGGTTTTATTCGATTCGTATTTGTATGAGAGGATCCTTCAGGGGAGGACTCATGGGTGTTTAGAACGAGTTTCTGCCCATGAATCCCTTCATTTAGAACCATTTTTAACATCAATGGGTCATTTAGCAAAGCTTATGAGAGAGAACCTAATAAGCTTGATGAGTATGGCCGGATTTTGCAACATATGGTTGACAATGTTGTCTTACAGTTAAAAGGCCATAAGAACGTCGCCACCTTCTTGCAAATAATAGTAATGAATTGTCTTGTTGAGAAAACTGAGGCAATTTTGGGGTATTTGGTCTTTAGACATTTGAGTAAATCCATAAAAGTCGAGAAAAACTCCATACCTTATGGGAGTATGCTTACATCACTCTTCAAGAAATTCAAACTTAAGCTCTCAAACCCAGTTCCTAGATTGGACAAGTACAACAAGTATGATGAGGGCACTTCCATAGAATGAACTTGATCCTTCTAAATGGAAAATGAAAGTGTAAATTCAAATACACTGATGAAGAGCTACTTGGGGCGGCGGTTGCAAGGGGAGCAAGTCAAAAGGCTAGTGAAACAATAAAGAGAATCATATTGGAGAGAATGGCTCAAAGGAGAGATGAAGCTCAAGAAGAGGAAGAAGGACAAAGACAAGAAAATGTCCAAATGTAAGAAGAAGTGCAAAGAGACATTAGGGGAAATTGTGAAGAAGAAGATGTTGAGGAGTAAGAAGTACCACTCATAAGAAAAAGAGGGATTGAAAGGCAAAGTGAGACTTTTTCAACCCAAAATGAGCTACTACATCAAATCCTTACAAAATTAGGCAAGTTGGAAGAAAGAATGGATGTTATTGAAAACAAGGTTGATGTGGTCATCAAATACACCAAAACAAAAATCCGAAGAGTTGATGTTATAGATGAAGAAATTGAAGAAGAGAACGAGGAAGAGAATGCTAGTGACTCTAGCAATAATGATAGTGAAAATGGGAATGAAAAAGAGCAAGACATTGGTGAAGAAGAAGGAGAAGAACAGCAAGGACTACATGCTACCTTGATCAAACTTAGAGTGACGATGCATCAACAATCAATAAGCATTTCTTAACTTTCAATCTTCATGACTTTTCCTACTTGTCATCCCTTTTGTACCCCTAGTTTAGCAAGTGTTTAACATGTTATGCTTAATAATATGATGAACTTTTTGCATGCAATGTGCTAAACCTTAGGTTTTTATCTTAGAACATAGCATGAGGTTTATGTTTGGATCTTTAAGTGTTTAAGCATGTGCTTTAGTTGGTTGATCGTCTTATTGCTTAACTTGAACTGTTTGTGTGGCATAGATATATGCCTTGGAATGTGTTGGTGGCATTTGAAATGCTTTTGAACTGATTTTGCAGGTTGTTCTGAAAAATTACTTAAGTCTGGTTGACCGGACTGGTTTAACTGCGGTCGATCAGAGAACCTCGGGTGACTTGAGAAAGAATTTCGGTCGACCAAGATCCTCAAAATCAACAAAACTATAAACTGTTTCCTCTACATATTTTCAGTTTTGTTATCATTTAACATGGGCACAATCTCATGGGGAGAATTCATTAATTGAAATACATTTATCCCTAAGGATGTTTTATGCTGAAAAAACTTAAAAGCCCATAGATAACCTAGCACTTATCTTTGAATACTCAAAGGTCATCTCATTTTTAAGTTCATTTTATTTTACCTATCACATTGCATCAAAGTTTGTCATAATAAAAAAGGGGGAGATTATAAGCCCTAAGGGATAAATTATCTATTTTGATGAACGATAAAGCATTGATGAGACTTAATATAATATATGTTTATGTGATAGGTTACAAGCAAAGTACCGAGTCAATCAAGAAAGCACATACAAGACAAAGACAATCTTACACATTGAAGATCCAAGAGATGCCCAAGAAGTACTTGAAGTCTTCGGTATATGTTAGGGTATATTAGATATTCCATATCTAGTAATCTCCGTTAGGAAAAAAACTCAAATGATAATGCTCATACTTGCCATGCATAAACTAAGAATATTTTCATGTTAAAATGCCTTGTGATTTTAAAACTTGTTTTTTATCCATAGATCAATCATGTTAAAATGTTTTTGAAAAAGGGTTTTGAAGGTATTTCAAGAGCCATACAAAGTTTATACATGAGATAGATAGGATTTGATTTGAGACTTAGCAGGAAAACCACTTTTAACCTTCACCTCGGTCGACCGAAGTATTACTTCGGAAGACCGGTTGAAGGTCGGTCGACCGTGCCTCAAGTTAGGTCGACCGAGGTGTGTTCAAATGGTTTCAATCACTCAACGGCTATTTTGATTAGGTCGACCTCAATTCAGTTGAGTCAACCGAGATGATGCTCCGGTCTACCGAGATACAATTAGGTCGACCGAGAACAGAACAAATCATTTTCATAAAATAGCTCGGAAGCACCCCGGACGATCTGGACTTAAGTTCGGTCGACCAAAGTGCCAATTTCTGGGAGTTTTCTAGCCGTTGGTGCATTTAATGCTAGCCATTTTCTCTCCTCTATTTAAACCCCAAGGCTGAAATTTTGCAAATTCCTCATTCCATCAAGTGCATTTAATTTGCTCTCATTCAAAACATCATTTATTACTCTTTGCTAAACAAGTTCGATCAAAATCATTTGAGCTATATCATTTATTGAGCTTTACACTTGTAACAAATTCATCACTTCAAGGTGATATTTGGTTATTCCCCCTTTCTCCTCTCATTAGTGAGATTAGTTCTCTGTGAGCTAGGAAACAACTCTTTGTGAAAATGTAGAACTCTATGTGAGTTAGGTTCTTTGTGGGCTAGTTAAGTGGTTCAAGTAAAACTCTTTGTGAGTTGTCCACTTTTGTAAAAGGTTGATCCCACCTTGAATTTGTTGTGAAGGGAACTTATTAGTGAAATGTTGAAATCCTTGGGTGTGTCTCGAGGTAGTGGGACGTAGATTCATTGTGAATCGAACCACTCTCAATTGCTTGTCTTTTGTTCTTCTTCTTTACAAGCTTTCATTATTGTTGTCGTTTACACTTCTCATCTTCAATTAGAAGAAAGTTTTAAAAAAATTACAAAAACCCTATTCGTCCATCCCCCATTTAGTGTTTTTTACTTGTGTTTTGAAAACCTTAGTTTTTATCCTTCGATCAACAAAGTTAAAATTTGTTTGAAAAGGGTTTTCAATGGTTTTATTTTGGCAAAAATCATTTAAGCATGAGTTAGAGTTCATTTGATTTGAGACTTAGTGGAAAATCCACTCGTGACCATCACCTAATGAAGGTCGGTCGACAGACCTGTGTGGTAAGGGCGACCGAAGTAGTGAAGTTTCACTTGGTCAGTTTAAATGTTCTTGAACTCTAACGGCTAGTTTGTCCGGTCGACCTTGATCTTAGGTCGAGCGACCGAAGTTTGACTCCCAGTCATCGCATATATCAGTAAGACCACTTAAACTGTCCGGACGAGCCCCGAACGACCTGACACTATGTCAGTCGACCAGAGTGTCCAATCAGGTGGTAGATATTAGTCGTTGAAGCATTAAATGCAGCTCAATTTTAAACCTCCTATAAGTACCAAATGCTGGTTTATTGCAAACCAACCAAGCTCTTAAGTGCATTCAAGTTCTACTATTTTCTACAAGCATTCAATACACATTTAATACATTTTCATGTGCTAAACAAGTGTGATTTTTATTATTTGAGTTTAGAAAGTTTAAGCTATACAATTGTATCTATCCATCACATAAAGAGTGATTAGTTTGATTAAACATTTCCCTCATCTCTTTGTGAGTTAGCTTTTGTGACTTGGAAGTTCTTAGTGAGTTGCTCTCTTTGTGAGATTGTAAAGCTCTCTGTGAGTTGTGCTCTTTGTAAACTTGTGAATTGGTTGTTGTGTAAAACTCTTAGTGAGTTAACCATTTGTGTATTATTGGTTTGATCCCACCATCATTAAGTTGTAAAGGGAAGTTAGTGTGTTGTTGAAATCCTTGGGTTAGTCTCAAGGTAGTGGACATAGATTCTTAGTGAATCGAACCACTATAAATCGCTTGCCTTTGATATTCTCTTTCTAGCTCACATATCTTTATTTTGTTTGGTTCATTTATCTTCATTTAGAAGAAAGTTTTTTAAAAGTTTACAAAACCCAATTCACACCCTCTTAGATTTTTCAAATATATATTACAGAATAGATGGGGTAGAGTAATACTTTCTTCGTCACATCTCTATTGACCTACCTACTATTTTAAATGTTCAAAATATTTGACACCCTTTCTTAATTACAACTACCATTTTTCTCAAATTTCAAATTTATTATTGTTTCATTACTCCCCTAAACACAACATTTAATACAGTTTACAACTTCAAAATATATTAATTTAGATTTTGAAAATGTCTTATTTATTGTATTCAATATCACTATCATTAATTCTTGTGTCAAGTCAAATTGTGTCAATTGAAATGGAACATTGGAGTATTTTTTAATTTTTTTGAGTAATTTGAAACTTTTTGAAAGAACTTAAAGAGTAAAATTGTCTAAAAAAGGAATATGATTTTAATTCTATTGTAGTACCTTAAATTTAGAGTAAATAGTTATTTAAGTCACTAAATTATTTACGCTTTGCTGTTTTGGGCACTCAATTATGTTTTTTGCTAATTATATCACCATAGTATTTAAGTGTGACTGAAAGTAAATTGCCAATACTTTTTAAGATGGGTCGAATTAGGCAGGTGATACGAGACCAAGACAAGGGCAACCCTACTTCAAAGATCCTCTTGTCAACATTCAAGGACCAATGACAAGATCAAGATCCACAAAGACTTTAAAGAATATGGCAGCCCTAATCCGAGACATTAAAGTTAAAGAGGAAGTGAACCTTCAACTAGAAGATAATGACAAAGTCAACCTCTTAACTTTCAAGAAGATACAAAACGGCCCAAAGAAGCAAAGTGGCTAAAAAGGGCATTTTAGTCTTTTTACATATTAAAGTCTATTTTAGCCTATTCTAGACTATTCTAGACTTTAATTATTTTAAGTATTGTTATTTCCCTTTTAGCCGTGTAATAGCAAGTAGTTGCTATAATAAAGGACATGTTGTCCATGTGTTAGTTAGTTTGTTAATAAAGAGTCCTAATGCAACTAGGACTCTTCATATATTTGGTAGTTAGAATAGATTCTAGCCGCCACTTTATTATTAGTTAGTTACTTGATAGCAAGTTGTTATTCAAGAGTCCTACTTCTTCAAGGACTCTTATTTGTTTTCAAGAGTCTTAATCCTTTAAGGACTCTTATTTCTTTTATGGGTTGTAACCGAAATCTCAACCTTACTTAAGGGAGATTTCGGCCATTGTAATAGGTACGTTAGATATATTGATATTTTGGTAAGGTTATTCCTTAGCTTCTCGTGTATGAACTTCTAAATAGAAATTCATTCATTCTTGAGTTACTGTATCAACTAGCTTGTTTCTATAGTCGTGGTGTTTCAGCCTCCATTGTTGATTAACCTCCCTTAGTGTTGCGTTGATTGAATTCCCATAGAAACTAGTTCGAGAATTGAAGAAAGATCGGGCTCAAACTTAAGTCGAACCTTGCGGTTCTTCATCAGGTGGTATCAGAGAAAAAGGTTCTTCTCCAATTCCCGGTGTACCCTACGCACAATTTTTTTTCTTGTTTGCAGAAATTGACAAAAATACAAAAAAAAAAAATTTGAGAGCATATTAGTAAAAATTGGGCAGCCGAGTGTCATTAAAAGAAAAAGCCTCTCGGTCTAAAGAAATTGGTAGCCGAGTTAGTATAGATTGAATAGCGAACTATAAAGCCATAAGCAAACTTCTTGGATTGATAGCGATCGAGCCTCGTTCAAGAATTGGCAAACGTTCCTCCTTGTAATTTTGAGCCGACACACATACTATAAATCAAGTTTTGATAGCGATAGAGCCTCACTACTTGATAAATTCGGTCAAGATCAAGGGAAAATTCAAGCAAACAAGAAGATCAAGAAAACCAAGAACATCAAGAAGATCAAGATCATCAAGAACCGGTTTCTTTTCTCGATTAGGAATTCGTTTCTTCATCTTTTTCTTTCTAAAGCTTTTTGTTTAGGTCAAAGATAGGATTTCTTTCCTTATTTTTCAGCCTTGTGTCAACACAACAAGTTAGGAACCCATTCTTTAAATCTAGAGGTTGAAGTTCTATACGAGCGGTGTTGGAATAAAGAGTGAAACTTTCTTTGCTATCTAACGTTTTTGAGTGTTTTCTTTTGTTTTTCTTATCTTATAACAATGTCGTTTGAAGGATCTCCATCAAAGAAAGGTGAAACCTTTGATCAAGAAAAGATGTACAAAATGATAGAAGAGATGACGAGAAACATGGCTGCCATGACAAGTAAAATTGATTCGTTTCAAGGCCAAATAGCCGAGACAAATCAACATCTTCAACACATTGATAATCAGCAACGTCTTCCTCAAGACAATGCCGAGAATCATAATCAAAGGGTTGAGAACATGGAACCACCAAGGGCACCACAATTGCCGAGGGTAAATGTGGTAAATCCGGCAATCCCGGCAATTCAAGCAAATCGGATTATCAACAATCCGGTATATCAGCCGAGAAGAGGGGATTACATTCAGCAAGTTGATGCCAATCTTGGTTCCATCAAGACCAAGATTCCCCCTTTTGAAGGTACAAATGATCCCGAGTTATTTTTAGATTGGATTCGTAAAATTATCCATGTTTTTGCTGTTCATAACTATTCGGAAGAAAAGAAAGTAAGGTTAGCAGCCATGGAGTTTTATGGATATGCATCCATTTGGTGGGGACAAAGAATCCGAAACAAGGGCAAAAGTGGAACAACTGGAAATTTCTACTTGGGTAGAGATGAAGGCGGTTATGAAGCGACATTTTGTTCCTTTAAATTACTTAAGGGAACTTTACAACCGTCTACAAAGATTAAAGCAAGGCGACAAATCCGTCGATGAATACTACAAAGCCATGGAAATTGCAATGATTCGCGCCGATATTTGTGAAAGTGATGAGGCAACAATGGCTCGGTTCTTGGCTGGCCTAAATGAAAAAAATCCGGATGAAGGTAGAACGTGCTAACCTTGATAATATTACTGACATGTTATATTATGCTGAGCAAATTGAAAGGCAACAAAAGGAAAAGAGTTTAAATGCAAAACCGGCAACTTTCCAAGCTTGGAGGAAGCCGAATTCAACTCAGCAATTTTCTACTGTTTTGCCGAGCCAAAGCAAGGGCAAAGAGGTATTTAATGAGGGCAAAACAGCCCCGGGACAGTTTGGGGCAGCAAGGTCTCAAAACCCATCAAATCCGGGCAATACAAAGGTAAATTCGACTCCATTTGTGCCTCGTGAATGCTTTAAATGTAGGGGCAAAGGACATATTGCTAGGGACTGCACTACCAAGAATACAATGATAATGTTGGACGATGGAGTCGTGGGTAAGTGATGAAGAATCCGAGACACCCAATTTTGAGGAAGAAACCGAACACATTGCGGAAGATTCGGGTAGTGGTACAATTTTGGTTACACGGAAACTTCTTCATTCTCAACCTATGGATGATCTTCACCAACATAGGAGTAATCTCTTCCAAATCAAATGTGAGGTAAAAGGCCAATCTGTTTTAGTCATTATTGATAATGGAAGTTGTACTAATGTTTGCTCTTATGATATGGTTTCCGCACTTGATTTACCATGTAAGGCACATCCTATGCCTTATAAATTATCGTGGTTGAATAATAATGGTGAAATCAAGGTGGATAAGCAAGTTGAGATAGAGTTCGAGATCGGGAGATATAAGGACTCGGTTTTATGTGATGTAGTCCCGATGACTGCAAGTCACATCATTTTGGGAAGGCCATGGCAATACGATCGAAATGCAAATCACATGGGTAGAGACAATACATATTTACTTCAAAAGGATGATTTAAAGTTTAAACTAATTCCTTTATTTGTAAATGCAGCTTGTGAGATTCATAAACAAATGGCCATCAATAGAGAGAAAAGAGAAAAGCAAAGAAAAGAGAGTGAGGGAAAAAAGCCGAGTGTCCCAACCTTTGAGGTAAAAAACCGAGAGGAAAAATGAGGTAAAAGCCGTGAGCTTAGTGAGACAAAAGGCAAGCTCCACAAAAGAGAGAAAAGAATGTTTGTTTATAAGCCCGGGAAAGGTAGATAGAGCAATACGAGCAAAACAACCACTTGTTTTGTTGGTATTCCGAGAAACCGAAAGGTCTCTCCTTTCTAATGATTTTTCTTGCGATCTAACATCATCATCTCTTCCTAGTCTTGCTTTTGATCTTTTGAAGGAATTCCAAGACGTTTTTCCCAAAGAATTGCCAGGGGGGCTGCCTCCAATTCGAGGAATCGAGCATCAAATCGACTTCATACCGGGAGCAAGTTTGCCAAACCGGGCTGCCTACCTAGCCAATCCGGATGAGACCCGAGAAATACAAAGGCAAATCGATTTACTCCTTGAAAAGGAGCAGGTAAGAGAATCTTTAAGTCCTTGTGCTAGTCCTGTCATTTTAGTACCTAAGAGAGAAGGGACTTTCAGATTATGTACGGATTGTCGTGATATTAATAAAATAACTATTAAATATAGACATCCGATTCCTCGCTTAGATGATATGCTAGATGAGTTAAGTGGCGCTTTAATATTTTCAAAAATTGATTTAACTCAAGGCTATCACCAAATTAGAATGAAAGAAGGTGATGAATGGAAAACCGCTTTTAAGACTAAATATGGATTATATGAATGGATTGTTATGCCTTTTGGTCTTACTAATGCACCTAGTACTTTCATGAGATTGATGAACTACATATTTAGACAACTTTGTTTTTGGAAAATTTGTTGTAGTTTATTTCGATGATATTCTTGTTTATAGTAAAAGCCTAGAAGAGCATCTAGAACATCTTAAAGCTGTTTTTACTATTTTAAGAGAACAAACCTTATATGCTAAACTTGAAAAGTGTGTTTTTTGCACTAATTCGGTTAACTTTCTTGGCTATATAGTTAGTTCTCAAGGTATTTGTGTTGATCCGGTTAAAATTAAAGCCATTCAAGAATGGCGAGACCAACAAGTGTGACACAAGTTAGATCGTTTTATGGGTTAGCAAGCTTTTATAGGCATTTTATTCGTGATTTTAGCACGATGGCTGCCCCATTAAATGAAGTAATGAAGAAGGATGTCTCATTCTTTTGGGACAAGCCGCAAGAGGAATGTTTTGAGAAGATGAAACAATTACTTACTTGTTCTCCCATTTTAGCTATACCTAATTTTGATTTAATGTTTGAAGTTGAATGTGATTGATACGGTACCAGCCATGAAGCTTAGAGAGGTCATTTGGATAAATGACCTCATCCTTAACTCATACATCCCAAATACGAGCTTCAAAGTCAAGCCTTTGATCCAAGTGTTCAAAGTCTCTAATCTAAAGGTTCAAGTGGTAAAGAAACCTTCAAAGAAAGCTAGACACAAGGATCAAAGCCATCGAATATCATTTGAAGGAAAGATACATAATTGGAAGGAAAACGGTTGAAAGGGTATTTTAGTCATTTGATAATTAAAGTCTATTCTAGACTTTAATTATATTTCAGATTTATTATATTGTTTAATTAGCCATGTTGGCCAAAATAAGCTAGCTAAATAATAGGACATGTTGTCCTTGATGTTAGGTAGTGTTTTTAGTTATCTAGGAGTTGTAAAGTCCTAATCCTTAAAGGACTCTTATTTGTGGGTTATTTTTGGACGAAATTCCACTCTATTTAAGAGGGATTTCAGCCATGTTATTGTTAGACTTGATATGATATTTTAAGGTTATTCCTTAGTTACTTTGTGTTTGATTCTCTATGTTAGAGTTCATTCATCTTTGAGTTACTGTATCAATAAGTTTGGTTTATACTTATTGTGGTGTTTCAGCCCCCATTGATATTCAACCTTGCGGGAGAAAGGTTGTTCATATTCCCCCATAAACTGTTCGAGATAGAGAAAGATCGGACCTTTAAGCCGAATCTTGGTATTCGTACAACGGTTTCGCATCAGGTGGTATCAGAGCAAAAGGTTTATCTCTATCTTGGTGTATCTTTAAATAAAAAAAAAATTCAAGAAAAGTACAAAATTACTGTTCAGCGGCACTGTACTGTTCATCGACACTGTTCACGTTACTGTTCATCCGAGGGTAAAAATCTGATTTTTCGTTACTGTTCATCGGATTGATAATCAAGAATCAAGAAAATCAAGAAACGTCAATATTGATTCGAATTTCAAGGGGCAGCTGTGAGTTCAAGAAGATCAACTTTCAAGAAAATCAAGAAGCTTAAAGACTATATCTTTTTAAAGATTTCAACAAATTCATGCAAAGATGAGGCAACAATTTGATCAAGAATATGACAACTTTGATTATGATGATAAAAGGTATGGCTTCCAACATACAATAAATTCAAGATATGATGATTCCTATTTATTTACTTGTGAACCGCAAAGGGATTACAAAAATCAGCAAGTTGACAACTCTATTGTTTCAGTCAAGCTCCCATCTTTTGAAGGTACGAATAGGCCTGAATTATTATTTGAATGGATACATGAATTTCATAATATTTTTTCTATTCATAATTATTCGGAGGGCAAAAAGGTAAAGATGGCAACCAAGGGATTTTATAGTAAAGCATCAACGTGGTGGAAAGATGAAACTATAATTAGGCAAAGAGCAGGTCAACGACCTATTGAAACTTGGAATGATTTGAAAGCTGAGATGAAACGAAGGTTTATTTCCCTAAATTACTTTACGGAGCAAGCTAAACGTTTGCAAATGCTTACACAAGGTTCTAAATCAGTAGATGAATATTATGAAGCGATGCGATTAGCCATGATTCGGCTTGACAAACAAGAATATGAAGAAGTTACATTGAATCGATTCTTGGCCGGTTTGAATGATGATATTAGGCCAGAGGTAGAATGCGTTTATCATGTTGATATTATGGAGATGGTCGATCATGCAGAGCAAATTGAGAGGCGAATCAAAGAGAAGAAGAAAGGGACTAATTCGGCTAAATTTCCACAATGGAAACAGCCAAATCAACCCCCTTCAAATTCTTGTGTTGGGCAGCGGCAAAGTGAAGATAATAGCTATTTTGGGGCTGCCAAAACCGCCACAATTCAAGAAAAAGATAGCCAAACAGCCGCCATTAAATCTTCAACTTGGAAGATAGATATGGATGAACTACGGGAATTGATCTACAAAGTGTGCTCAAAGAATGATACAATACGAGGATGAAACAAATTTGGAAAGTCAAGAAGACAAGGATGAAGTTGAGACAAAATTAGAAAGTTTGCCAAATGAGGAGTTGAAAGAAAAGAGTGAAGATTTAGAAGAAAATATTGATCATGTAATTGCATCTTGTGATTTAGAAGATTCGAGGACGAATCCTTTAATAGGGAGAGGGGATATGAAAGTTTTTCAAGAAGGAGAGGATGATACGGTACCAGCCATGAAGCTTAGAGAGGTCATTTGGATAAATGACCTCATCCTTAACTCATACATCCCAAATACTGAGCTTCAAAGTCAAGCCTTTGATCCAAGTGTTCAAAGTCTCTAATCTAAAGGTTCAAGAGGTAAAGAAACCTTCAAAGAAAGCTAGACACAAGGATCAAAGCCATCGAATATCATTTGAAGGAAAGATACATAATTGGAAGGAAAAACGGTTGAAAGGGTATTTTAGTCATTTGATAATTAAAGTCTATTCTAGACTTTAATTATATTTCAGATTTATTATATTGTTTAATTAGCCATGTTGGCCAAAATAAGCTAGCTAAATAATAGGACATGTTGTCCTTGATGTTAGGTAGTGTTTTTAGTTATCTAGGAGTTGTAAAGTCCTAATCCTTAAAGGACTCTTATTTGTGGGTTATTTTTGGACGAAATTCCACTCTATTTAAGAGGGATTTCAGCCATGTTATTGTTAGACTTGATATGATATTTTAAGGTTATTCCTTAGTTACTTTGTGTTTGATTCTCTATGTTAGAGTTCATTCATCTTTGAGTTACTGTATCAATAAGTTTGGTTTATACTTATTGTGGTGTTTCAGCCCCCATTGATATTCAACCTTGCGGGAGAAAGGTTGTTTATATTCCCCCATAAACTGTTCGAGATAGAGAAAGATCGGACCTTTAAGCCGAACCTTCGTATTAGTACAACGGTTTCGCATCAGTGATGCTTCAGGTTTAGGTATAGGGGCTGTTTTGCAACAACAAGGTAAGCCTTTAGCATATTTTAGCGAGAAATTAAGCAATGCTTCGCTTAATTATCCTACTTATGATAAAGAACTATATGCCATTGTTCGAGCCTTGGAGACTTGGCAACACTATTTGATCGCAAGAGAATTTGTCATTCATACCGATCACGAATCAATCAAGTATCTTAAAGGCCAAAGTAAGTTGAATAAAAGACATGCAAGGTGGGTTTCCTTTATCGATACTTTTCCTTACATCATCAAATACAAGAAAGGTAAAGAAAACATCGTTGCCGATGCTCTCTCTAGAAGATATACTTTACTTTCTTTAATGCATGCTAAATTACTTGGGTTTGATCATATCAAAACATTATATAAGGATGATTTAGAATTTTCAGATTTATATGCTCAATGTGAGCTCTCGGCTCAAAATTCATATTATAGATTTGAAGATTTCTTGTTTAAAAACAATAGATTGTGTATTCCTTCATGTTCTATTAGAGAGTTAATTGTTAGGGAAGCACATTGTGGCGGTTTAATGGGTCATTTTGGTGTTGTTAAAACTTTAGATATTTTACATGAACACTTTTATTGGCCTAAAATGAAAAGGGATGTTAGGAAAATATGTGAACTTTGCTTCAAATGTAAACAAGCTAAAAGTACAAGCAAAGCTCATGGATTATATATGCCTTTACCTGTTCCTTCTTCACCTTGGATTGACTTATCCATGGATTTCATCTTAGGATTACCGAGATCTCAAAGAGGTAATGATAGTATCATGAGTCAGTCGTATATCGTTTTTCTAAAATGTCTCATTTTGTTCCTTGTAGGAAAACAAACGATGCAAGTCATGTGGCGATTTATTCCTAAAAGAAGTAGTGCGGCTTCATGGAATTCCGAGAACAATAGTAAGTGATAGGGGCGTAAAGTTCTTAAGTTACTTTTGGAAGACATTATGGAATAAATTGGGGACTAAATTGCTATTTTCCACATATAGTCATCCTCAAACCGACGGCCAAACTGAGGTAACAAATAGAACTGTAGGGGTCTTACTTCGTGCTTTAATTCAAAAGAACTTAAAAGGTTGGGAAGAATGTTTACCTATTGCTGAATTTGCATATAATAGAACTCTACATTCTACTACAAATAATTCTCCGTTTGAAGTTGTTTATGGTTTTAATCCCTTAACCCCGTTGGATTTAACTCCTTTACCTGTTGATGATTATTATAATATAGAAGGTGATTCTAGAGCTGATTGTATACAATGATTACATCAACAAGTAGCCGAGAATATCAAGAAAAGGAATCAACAAATGGCAAATAAAGCCAACAAGGGCCGCAAGCACATTTCCTTTGATATTGGTGATTGGGTTTGGTTACATCTTCGGAAAGATCGTTTCCCAAATGAAAGAAAGAGTAAATTACATCCAAGGGGCGATGGACCATTCCAAGTTGTTTCAAGGGTCAATGATAATGCATACAAAATCGATTTAAAAGGTGAGTATGGTGTACATTCTACTTTTAATGTTTCTGACTTATCTCCTTTTGATTTTGATGAAGACTTGGTGGCTGATCACGATGATGATTCGGGGACGAATCATGCTTTTCAAGGGGGAGGGGATGATACGAGACCAAGACAAAGGCAGTCCTACTTCAAAGATCCTCTTGTCAACATTCAAGGACCAATGACAAGATCAAGATCCATAAAGACTTTAAAGAATATGGCAGCCCTAATCCGAGACATTAAAGTTAAAGAGGAAGTGAACCTTCAACTAGAAGATAATGACAAAGTCAACCTCTTAACTTTCAAGAAGATACAAAACGGCCCAAAGAAGCAAAGTGGCTAAAAAGGGCATTTTAGTCTTTTTACATATTAAAGTCTATTTTAGCCTATTCTAGACTATTCTAGACTTTAATTATTTTAAGTATTGTTATTTCCCTTTTAGCCGTGTAATAGCAAGTAGTTGCTATAATAAAGGACATGTTGTCCATGTGTTAGTTAGTTTGTTAATAAAGAGTCCTAATGCAACTAGGACTCTTCATATATTTGGTAGTTAGAATAGATTCTAGCCGCCACTTTATTATTAGTTAGTTACTTGATAGCAAGTTGTTATTCAAGAGTCCTACTTCTTCAAGGACTCTTATTTGTTTTCAAGAGTCTTAATCCTTTAAGGACTCTTATTTCTTTTATGGGTTGTAACCGAAATCTCAACCTTACTTAAAGGAGATTTCGGCCATTGTAATAGGTACGTTAGATATATTGATATTTTGGTAAGGTTATTCCTTAGCTTCTCGTGTATGAACTTCTAAATAGAAATTCATTCATTCTTGAGTTACCGTATCAACTAGCTTGTTTCTCTAGTTGTGGTGTTTCAGCCTCCATTGTTGATTAACCCCCCTTAGTGTTGCGTTGATTGAATTCCCATAGAAACTAGTTCGAGAATTGAGGAAAGATCGGGCTCAAACTTAAGTCGAACCTTGCGGTTCTTCATCAGCAGGTGTTGGGCATGTGGCAAATAATCCAGGGGAAAATTGAAGTTAGTGTGTCAAAATGTCAGTGGGTAAAAAAAACCAAGCTATTTATTTTTCAGGGCTCAAACAGTAGCAAACAAAGACTTTGCAAGAGTTAGGTTAGTGTGTACTTTTATTTTGTTCTGGATTATTGGCCACATACGGGACACGTGTCTAATTTGGCTGGAAATCAACACAAAAGTGGTTGTGGTTTATTTTCAGCCATACATAGATATTAGAGTGATATAATTAGACAAAAACATAGTTGAGTGTCCAAAACAGCAAAACGTAAATAGTTTAGTAACATAAATAGTTATTTACTTCTTAAATTTATGACACTATCTATTGAGGTACCAAACTCAATATTGTGTCAATTATGGACAAATTTAGATGGAAAATATTCACACATAGAGTTTACCAATTTTAGTTTACTTTTTATGAATAAAAATTTCTGTAATTAAAATGTCACAGGTTCTGTAGTAAATGTAATGAGTAGTGAAGTTAGTATAAAAATCAAAAGCTAATGTTAATAGATGAAGAAAATGATGGGATTTATGGGCGTAAACTCGTTCTAAACACCCATGAATCCTCCCCCGTAGGATCTGCTCATACCATATGAATCGAAAAAATACGAAAAGGGCTTACGTTTCCGATTCAAGATTTTATTTTCCCGGGTGCTCACTGCAACCACCAAAGTCATCCCTACCGGTATCCACGCAACGAAACGAGCATCAAGTGCTAGCTCTTCGTTTTTTCTGAGTTTCGGAATCTAGAGAGAAAATGAGGCAGAAAATCTGGAAATCTGATTTCAGGGTATTTTTGTTTATTGCGGCTCAAGCAAAACTTCGACAAGGGTTTCGGCCAAGAGAGGATTATATAGGGTGTGACAATTTGTTTTAAGAACAACTCCCACGTCCTATCAACCTCTTCCGGCAGTGGGAGTCTTTAACTCCCACATTTTGTAAACCTCTAGTGGTAGTGGGAGTCTTTATCGCATAATAACTCCCACGTAATCCCAACTATAACCAAATACCGAAAATGCACCTCCTTAATCTCTACTTCGAATAATAACATTTTACTATTCTCTGAGAAATAAATGGCAGATACAATGAACCTACACACATTCTAGATTCATTGAATATGGACATGCTCATTCACTCGTCTATACGTGTGACCCTGTAGGTTCATATCACAATGGCAATGAAAACACACTTAGTAGTAGTATGTGTTCATAAATCACAAGCGGTCCCTAGCAGGACATTGTGACTACCCATAGTGAATGAATATGTGGTGGAACCTAAAATCAATCCACTATTTAATCCCTTTGTCTCGCGATATCCAAATTAAGCATAAGGCATGGTAGTTGTCACCCTTATATAGCTTAATTGTATTTATGCTCGATTTCCAGGTAGACTGTTCCAACAAACAGTATTTAATAACCACTTTATTAAATACATTTGTGCACGACCATGCATTTAAACAGTCTTCCCTATCGAGGGGCCCATGGATATCTCTCATTAATAAGAGCGGGACAAATCCCTTACAATGCCTCTCACATTCAAGCCATGATAGGATACTACATCCGATCATCAGTCGTATTGATTACTCGATTAAAAGTAACGTCCGATCGAGTCAAAAGCCGAAGGGATTCATGGGCGAAACTCGTTCCAAACACCCATGGATCCTCCTCGAGGATCCGCTCATATGAAACGAATCGAAAATAGCGGTAAAAACTTACATTTTACTGATTCAAGAAGTCGCTTCTTGAATGGAGGATGGCGTTTCTTGGATGCTAATCGCCACCAATTGATCTCCCTTGCGGAAAGTCCCTCTACTCGGGTATCCACGCGACTAAAACGGGCAGCGATTGCTAGCTCTTCGTCTTTTTCTGCTTTTTCGAGAATTAGAGAGAAAAGGGAGAGGCTGAAACCGAAATCTAATTTCGGGTTTCTTGGTTAATTTCAGCTAAAAGAATTAAAAGACTAGGGTTTCGGCTAAGAGTTTATTATATAGGGTGTGAGAGTTTGTTCCCGTAACTAACTCTCACGTCCCTCAACTCCTTCTCGGC
Source organism: Vinca minor (assembly GCA_026122235.1). NCBI lineage: Eukaryota > Viridiplantae > Streptophyta > Magnoliopsida > Gentianales > Apocynaceae > Vinca > Vinca minor. The sequence goes on along the minus strand of JAOCZM010000285.1, from coordinate 2,426,142 downwards.
AATGGGAGTCCTCAACTCCCACGTCCCCTTAGACTTCTAGCTGGGTAGTGGGAGTCCTTATCGGATAATAACTCCCACGTAATCCCAGCTATAGGTAAAATACCGAAATTGCCCCCTGTCTCTAATTCGAATAATAAACACTTTATTATTTCCAGAAAGACAAATGTCGATACAATGAACCTAGACACATTCTAGATTCATTGAATCTGACATAAAGCTCGTTAGCTCGTCTATGCGTGTGACCCTCGTAGGTTCATCTCACAATGGCAATGAAAACACACTTAGTAGTAGTGTGAGTCCATAAATCACAAGCGGTCCCTAGCAGGGACATTGTGACTACCCAAAGTGAATGAATATACAACGGAACCTAATATCAATCCACTATTTAATCCCTTTGTCTCGCGATATCCTAATTAAGCACAAGGCATGGTGGTCGTCACCCTTATTAAGCTTAATTATATTTATGCTCGATCTCCGGGTAGATCTGCTTTGACAAATAGCATTTGATAACCACTTTATCAAACACATTTGAGCACGGCCATGCATTTAAACAGATCTTTTCCCTATCGAGGGGCCCATGGATATCTCTCTCAATAATAGAGAGGGACAAATTCCTTACAATGTCTCTCACATTCAAGCTATGATAGGACACTACATCCGATCATCAGTCGTATTGATTACTCGTTACAAGTAACGTCCGATCGAGTCAAAACGTGGCTCCATTCATACTAGAATCAATGAAGACATAAGGTCTAAGGATTCTAAAATAGTATTGAGGAAGTAATACTTATGACTTAAGACCATGAAGTATTACTTCTCGACGGATCACGTCCCAATACAATGTATCCCTATATATTGCATCTATGATGTGATTTGTATCCATTACACATGATCAGTAAAACAAGATCATCAATCAACAATCATACTAGTTTTATTTCATAGTAATTAAGCATTACATAAAACTAGGGACTTCTAGAATAGTAATTACATAAGCTAATGAGTTTTACTATCAAATCACACATTTGATAATCAAAAGCAAAATTAACTATTCAATTACTTGCTCAAAAAAGATAACAAAACGCACAACATGTGCTAATGGTCCTAGGGCACTACTAACAAAAACGTAGCTCCATTCATGCTCGGAAACAATGGAGACATAAGGTCTAAGGATTCAAAATAGTATTTAGAAAGTAATACTTATGACTAAACAATAATGAAGTATTACTTCTCTAACGGATCACGCCCGATATAATAAATCCCAATATATTGTATCTATGATATGATTTGTATTCATTACATATGATCAGTAAAACATAATCATCAATCAAACATCATACTAGTTTTATTTCATTGTAAAGAACATTACATAAAACTAGGGACAATTAGAATAGTAATTGTATAAGCTAATGAGTTTTACTATCAAATCACACATTTGATGTTCAAAAGGAAAATTAACTATTCAAAGACATGCTCAAAAAGATATAAAACGTTCAACATATGCTAATGGTCATAGGGCACTACTAACAACCTCCCACTTGTCCTAGATTCAATCATACATGATCCTCAATCCCATTTACCTAGTATGACTCATGTTTAGGATGCGGGAGTGGCTTGGTCAATGAATCTGCAATGTTGTCGTTTGTATGAACTTTGCAAATTTTAACATCTACTCTATCAATGATCTCTTTAATCAGATGGAAACGCCCGATAATGTGTTCGGATCGTTGGTGAGATCTAAGTTCATTGGCATGTGAAATGGCACCGATACTATCACAATAAAGGTCCATTGGGTTCACAATGCTAGGGGACGACACCTAATCCATCAACAAATTTCCCGATCCAAACGAAAGTTCTTTAGGTGCTTCAGAGACGACCGGATACTCGACACATTTGTAGAGTCGGCCACGGTTTCTTGCTTTGAGCTCTTCCAGCTCACATCACCTCCATTCAAACAAAACACAAAACCAGATTGCGATCTAAAGTCATCTACGTTGGTCTGGAAGCTTGCGTCTGTGTAACCATTTACGACCAGACTTCCTTCCTGACCTACGTAAACCAAGAACATATATTTAGTCCTTTTCAACTATTTAAGAATGCTCTTGACTGCAGTCCAATGTGACTCTCCAGGGTCAGATTGATATCTGCTAGTCATACTTAAAGCGAACGAGACATCCGGGCGACCCAATCGCTGAAGCATATGGGATCTTACTCATGCGCTATTGGTCTTCCTTTGTGGAAGGTCCTTGAGTTCTGCGGAGTTTAATGCAATGTGACAAGGGCAAGAATCCCTTTTTGGAGTCTTGCAAGCTGAACCGTTTCAGTACCTTGTCAATGTATCCACTCTGGCTTAGGCCAGTCATTTTGTTATATCTATCTCTATAGATTATTATACCCAAAATGTATGTAGCCTCGCCTAAGTCTTTCTTGGAAAAACACTTCCCTAACCAAGCTTTTATGCTTTGTAATGTGGGAATGTCATTTCCAATCAGTAAGATGCCATCCACATAAAGCACAAGGAACACTACTGCAGTATTAGTTACTTTCTTATAAACACAAGGCTCGTCTTCGCTTTTTGATGAAACCAAATTCTTTAATTGCTTCATCAAAGCGACGATTCCAGACTTCGAGATGCTTGCTTCAATCCATAAATGGACCTTTGAAGCTTACACACTTTGCTAGGATTTGACGAATCAACAAACCCCCTCGGGTTGTGTCATATACACATCCTCGAGAAGGTTTCCATTAAGAAACGCAGTCTTAACGTCCATTTTCCATATCTTATAGTCATAATATGTGGCTATGGAAAGTAAATTCCTAATAGACTTTATCATAACGACGGAGAAAAGGTTTCATCATAGTCAATACCGTGAATTTGTCTATAACCATTACCTACTAGTCGAGATTTAAAAGTGTGTACATTACCATCCATGTCGGTTTTTCTTTTTGAAACACCATTAGTTATCAATGACCTTACACCCTTCGGGTCGGTCAACCAAAGTCCACACTTGGTTATCGTACATGGATTGCATATCGACTTCATAGCTTCTAGCCACTTATCCGACTCGTAACTATAAATTCCCTCTTTGTAGGTAGTGGGTTCATCTTGATCAATCAATTCAATGTTATGATCATCGATCACAGAAATCCATATCTCTCGAGTCGTTGATGTACCCGACTTGACCTAATTGGGCCTTGTGTCAAAGATTGAAGCTCGATGATCAGCACGTGAGCTTGCTTGAAGTTCCAAAAGCTGGTTCGAGATGTTGTTTGGGGATCTTGAATTCTCTCAAGAGGATCTTACTCCCACTATCCTTTTTGGAAATAAATTCCCTTTCAAGGAATAAACCATTTCGAGCAACAAACACTTTGTTCTCTGATGGAAGATAGAAGTAATATCCTTTAGTTTCTTTAGGATATCCCACAAACAAACACTTGTCAGATTTAGGGGCGAGTTTATTAGATAACAAGCGTTTTACATACACCTCGCATCCCCAAAGTTTGAGAAATGACAAACTAGGTTGTTTCCCAATCCATATCTCATATGGAGTTTTCTGAACCGCTTTAGAAGGAACTCTATTCAATATAAATGCAGCAGTTTCTAGGGCGTAGCCCCAAAAGGAAATTGGAAGACTAGTTTGACTCATCATAGATCGAACCATATCTAGTAAGGTGCGATTCCTCCATTCCAATACACCATTCCATTGTGGTGTGCCAGGAGGAGTTAATTGTGAAACAATTCCACAACCCCTAAGATGTTCGTAAACTTTTGGTTAAGGTATTCGCCACCTCGATCTGATCGAATTATCTTAATACTTTTACCAAGTTGATTTTGTACTTCATTTTGAAACTCTCTGAATCTTCCAAAAGATTCCGATTTATGTTTCATTAGATAGACGTAGCCATATCTACTGGAATCATCCGTGAATGTGATGAAGTACTGAAAACCTCCTCTAGTACTTGTGTTTATTAGTCCACATACATCTGTATGTATGAGGCCCAACATTTGTCCAGTAAAAGGAGCTTTAGTCATTTTCCCTAACAAGCAAGAATCACATGTCTCATTAGACTCTAAGTCAAATGATGTCAAAATTCCATCTTGATGGAGTTTTGATATGCGTTTCTCATTGATATGGCCCCAAACGACGATGCCAAAAGTAGGTTTGGCTTAAGTAATTTGATTTAAACTCTTTGTATTAATGTTATAGATGGGCCTTTTAATGGACTCATCGAGGTTAAGAATATAAAGCCCATTCATCAAAGAGGCATCTCCATAGAAGATACAATCTTTATGAATGCTGCAAATTTTATTCATAATATTTATTTCAAAACCATCAATATCCAAACAAGAAACCCGAAATAATATTCCTACTCAAAGTTAGAATATAAAGACAATTATTCAGTTCAATAATAAGGACACTTGGCACAACTAAATTAAATGTCCATGTAGCTACAACAACAACACTTGCTCCATTAGCTACTCTCAGGTCCACTTCTCCTTTTTCCAGTTATCTACTCCTTTTAAACGCCCTTCACATTTGCACAAATGTGAGATCCACAACCGGTATCAAATACCCATGAAATAGGAGCAGACATGTTAATTCCAATAACATAAATACCTGGAGAGACAGTCAAACTGGCTTTCCCCTTTTTCTTCTCTTCCAAGTAGAGTTTGCAGTTCCTTTTCCAATGACTTGATTCATTGCAATGGAAGCAAACCCCTTCCTTTGGTGCCTTGGGCTTGGGCTTGTTATTGCCTTTGCCTTTCTTGGCCAAGGGCTTTCCCTTTCCTTTCTTCTTGAAATTCCCCTTTTGAACCATTAAGACTTCAGGGGTCTTCTTAATGTTCAGTTCAGCCTGCTTGAGCATCCCGTGTATCTCATGTATGGACTTCTCCATGGTATACATGTTGAAGTTCATCACAAATTGATCATACTGCAGTGCGAGTTAGCCCAAGATCATATATGTGGCGATGTCATGACCTACGGGAGCCCCAAGTTTCTCAAGTTGGTCAAGATAACCCTTCATCTTAAGAACATGTGCACTTATAGAGGTGCCAGGGGCCATCTTGCAACTATTCAACGCCTTAGTGGTGAGGAATCTTTCTTGTCGGGCTTGCTCTTGGAGCATTTCCTTGAGTTGGCCCATCGTCTGGAAAGCCTTAACCACTTCAAACTGTTTTTGAAGGTCAATGCTCATTGTGACTAACATGAGACAAGTCACATCGGTAGAGTCATCACAATGCTTATTCCAAGCATCTTTCTCAGCTCTAGGGACGTTGTTTGCAGTCTGTTCAGGAATATCCGTATCAAGAATGTATAACTTTCTTTCCTGCTTAAGGACAATCCTTAAGTTGAGGGCTCAATCAAGAAAATTGGTCCTCTCAGTTTTTCTTTTCAAGAACCTATCGCAATTATTTGTGTGAAGTATTGGTTGCCATTATCTACATTAAATTATTTGCAAAGTCATTAGTTTTTGAGTAAAAAACTTTCCACATTTTCAACACTTGATAAATAGTGGAGAAAACCATTTTACGATAGTTATAAGTAAGCTTTGGCTTAACACCCATAATTAAAGTAAAATCAACTCATGGGAATGACATCTATATGTCCCGGCTATTTTCCATTTTATGCCCTAGGCTCAAAACTATTTTGGTAGCCTAGTTAAGTCAAACCATGTCTAAGCATATGGAAATCACTATTTTCCCATCTCCTTTTGCTTAGATAACCACCTATCTCATTGCTTTGGCAAGCGTGACAAAATGATGATCGAAGTCGAAGGAGTGCTTAGGATATGGTAGGCATTTTAAGACTTAATTAAAACAATTTAGTTCGAATAGGTTGTTAAACCCATAAGACAAGGATATAAGCATCACATGCAAGATATAAAAACATAAATGTAAACGTGAGATAGCATGGCCTAATCCTATGATGACTCCCACGAGTCTTGTGGGAGCTAAGGGTCAATCTAAGTCAATACCCATCTCATGGATAATGTCTTCGATCCAGCGTCCTCCAGTCTTGTTACATAATTGCATGGGCATACCCAGCCTTCAATGTAAAACAATAAATCTAATCTAAGAAAGCAATTACAATTTTACAATATTGAAAAACGACTCGCATGTCGTATTATAAAATTGCAACCCAATAATATGTAAAGCAAGAGGGGTATAGTAGGCCATGCTATTCACCATGCTAGAACTCACATAAAGCATAATAAATATGGTAACGAATACAAATACAAAGTCTTATGTGTTCATCAAACATTATGGTCAACCTCGAAAAATTGCTCCAAAGAGAAGAAGTTGTTATTATAAATCGCCATGAGAGTTTATACATGAACGCATCCTGAAATTTAGACAGTGAAACAATGCCTAAGCTATTAGGTTCTGTATCATCACTCTCTCTTCTAAGACATCCAATGACATTGCTCCCCATCCATTTGTCCCCATAGAAAGTTTGCAAAAAATCGCTTTAAACTTTGTAAAACATATCAAAGAGGACAAGATACAACTAAGATGTGAAGAGTCATTTATTGAAGAACATGTTAGATTAGAATCAGTCGGCCTCCTAATCCCAAAAGTTTATTTTGCTATCCATCTAGCCTAGCCGAGACAGAATCTAGAAGAGGTTGATAATAACAAATTTTGATTCGCCCTGCATAAAGTGGGCAGCCAAGGTACATAATTGACAAATCACTTTTCAAAAACCTGTAACCTCTTGAATAGAGGCACACTGCTGGACAGAGGTTCTAGAGGAGACATAGTAAGAACTCTTTTGAAAATTTACTTTCTGGCCAGAAATATCCTCATAAACTTGTAAAAAGGACATCAACCTATGTAATATGCGTCTTCCTCCATTTGTAAAAGAATAATATCATCGGCATAGGCCAAATGAGAAACCGGTATAGCCCCTCTCGACAAAGAAAATGGATTTAGTGTACCAACTTCCAACAAAGAGTTAATGCCTCGAGAGAGAACTTCCGCAGCTATAATAAAGAGGAGTGGTGAAAGCGGATCTCCTTGTTTCACCCCTCGGCTTGATTTAAAACAACCATGTGGTTTGCCGTTAATTAGAATAGAAAATCAATTATTCTGTAGAGAATTCTTGATCAAATTCACAAAATGTGGACCAAAGCTAAACCTCTCTAGAACTGAGAGAGAAACAATAGATACCTTACCAAACGCCTTCATCGTATCCAACTTGAGAATGAGATTTTCGCCTCGAGCTTTTTTATTCAAGGAATGTACTATTTCCACCCCTAGTTTCGCACAAAGAGCAGACAGACTGTATAGCGATTCATACAGTCTGTCTGCTCTTTGTGCGAAACTAGGGGTTTTTTTATTCAATGAATGTACTATTTAAAACAACCATGTGATTTAGCTTGTATGAATCGCTATTGGTTTGATACGAATAATAGCAGTCGTTTCAGTATGTTAAGGATACAGATGTATCCGCGGCTGAAAAGTCGTTGATAGTCCATTTTTCCTATTCCTATATATGCTATGCCATATACGGTATATGTATACGGTATATGAAAGTAAAGAGATTGAGGCATGCCCCGCCTTCCATGCCATTCTAATATAGGCTAGGAAGACTAAAACCACTGAGGTAGCAATTAGACCTAAAAATCAATTAACAGAATCTTCTTCATTTTAGGTCTCAATTATGCCAGATGAATTAATATGAGTTGATAAAATCAAATTAGGAGTCCATAAAGAAATTCAGATTATTTTATTGTATATAACACATTAAAATTAATAGCATTCATTATTATTACTCATCGGTAAAATCCATATCTGTAAAAGTGGAAGAGGTAAAATATTTTATGGTAAAAAATGCATTCATTTCGGTTATTTCTGAAGAAGAAAAGGGAGGGTCGGTTGAATTTCAAATATTCAGTTTTACCAATAAGATACGGAGACTTACTTCACATTTGGAAGTGCACAAAAAAGACTATTTATCTCAGAGAGGTTTGCGAAAAATTTTAGGAAAACGTCAAAGACTATTAGCTTATTTGGCAAAAAAAAATCGAGTACGTTATAAAGACTTAATTGGCCAGTTGAGTATTCGAGAGACAAAAACTCGTTAATTATAAGAATCTGGTCAAGTACTCAACTCCTTCGGGAATTGGCTTCGTGCAAATGAGTCCCGTACTCACTTGATCATTCCCAATTCTGAGCTTCAGCTTGCTCACATGGAAGACAGGATGAATCCTGGAGTTAGAAGGCAACTCCAGTTCATAAGCTACTATCCCATACCTCCTAAGAATCTTGTAAGGACCAAAAAACTTGGTGGATAATTTTTTTATCTCGCTTCCACCCAAAGACTGCTGTCTGTATGGCTGAAGCTTGACATAAACCAAGTCCCCAACATCAAACTCCCTTTCAGTCCTTCCCTTGTCCTGCTTCTGCTTCATTTTGTTGGCAGCAGTGAACAGGTGATCCTTAAGAATACCATTGAGTCTCGCCTTTCCTCTAGCATTCTGGAAACCTCCCCAACTTTGACCTCCTCCCAAGAATAGTGTTTTCCCCAAAACCCGCGAGCTTATACCCATACAGTGCCTAAAAAAGAGACATTTTAAAAGCTGTGTGGACACTTGAATTGTACCACCAAGTAGCTAAGGCCAAGTATCTGTGCTAGGCCTTTGGTCTGCTAGAAGCAAAACACCTAAGGTACATCTCAAGTCACTAATTTACCCTCTCAGTTTGACCATCTGATTTAGGGTGATAGGCTGAGCTCATTCTCAACTTAACTCCTAAAGTAGAGAATAGCTCCTTCCAGAAAAGGCTTGTAAAAACCTTATCCCTATCACTAATGATACTGTCAGGTAGGCTATGCAATTTAAACACCTCCTTATCCATAAAATCCCCTGCTACCACCTTTGCAGAGTATGGATGAACCAGACCAATAAAATGGCTAAATTTAGTAAATTTGTTCACCACCACTGGGAATAGAGTCCTTGCCTTTCGGACCTAGGCAAACCTTCAATGAAATCTATTGAAATGTGAGAAAATGGTTTGCCAGGTATTTCTAGAGGTTGAAGCAGTCCTGGATAAGGAACATGTTCATGTTTGCACTTCTGGCAAACTTCACAGGACTTGACTCTAGCTTGAATATGCTCTTGCATGTGAGGCCAAAAGAAGACCTTTTTTTCATTCCGTTGTATGCAGCCTGTACCCCAGAATGGCCTCCAATGTGAGAGGCATGCAAGGCATCAATTAAGTATGTTCTACAACTTCCACCTTTACCCACAACTATCCTCCCCTGGTACCTCAGTATGTCTCTTTCTAAGACATAATCAGGAACTGTTTGACCCAGAAATAGTGGAGCCAACACCTCTTGAACCTCCTTGTCATTGTCATAGCTTCCCCTGACCTCATCAATCCATTCAGGCACCCTCACAGTGAGTGCATTGCACTCAAACTTCCTTGATAAGGCATAAGCAACCTTATTATCAATACCCTTTTTTTTAGTGAATCTCAAAGTCCAACCATAATAGTTTGGAGATCCACTTTTGTTGGGCAACTGTGCTGATCCTTTGCTCAAACAAATGTTTAAGACTCTTATGGTCAGTCTTGATAATGAAAGGATGGCCCTCCAAATAATGTCTCCACTTCAATATTGAAGTTGACAGGGCCATAAGTTCCTTTTCATAAGTTGACATCCCAGAGCACTTATGGCCTAATGCTTTGTTGAAGTAAGCCATTGGCCTTCCCTCTTGCATAAGCACTTCCCCTATTCCATTGTCACTAGCATCAACCTCTACCATAAACTTCTTAGTGAAGTCAGGTAGAGCAAGTACTGGAGGTTCACTGAGAACTTTTTTGAGTTTCAGAAAAGCTGCCTCATGAGTCTAAGAAAAAGCATTATTCTTAAGCAAACTTGTTAGAGGTTTGCTTAGAAGTCCATAGTTTTGGATGAACCTCCTATAGTACCCAGAGAGTCCCCAAAAACCTCTTAACTGCTTCACAGTAGTATGCCTAGGCCATTCCACCATATCCTTGATCTTCTTAGGGCTAGCCTTCACACCACTTCCAGTGATAATATGACCCAAATAATCAACTTCCTTTTGGACAAAGGAACATTTTCTTTGCTTTCCATACAGTTGGTGTTCTCTCAGAAGTTCCAGAACTATTCTGAGATGCTCCAAATGAGAATGCAAGTCAGGGTTGTAGACGAAAATGTCATCAAAGAAGACCAGAACAAATCTTCTTAAATGAGGTCCAAAAACCTTGTTCATTAAAGACTGAAATGTTGTTGGTCCATTGGTCAGCCCAAAAGACATCACTTTGAACCCCAAAGTGACCAAAATGGGTGATGAATGTAGTCTTTTCAATGTCATGATCCCTCAGCCTGATTTGGAAATAGCCTGACCTCAGGTCTATTTTGGAGAAGTAAACTGCACCATGCAGTTCATCCAACAAATCATCAACCAAAGGGATGTGAAACTTGTCCTTAATTGTCAAAGAGTTCAGATGTCTGTAGTCAACACGGAACCTCCATGAACCATCTTTCTTTTTGACAAGTAAGATAGGTGAGGAGAAAGGACTACAACTAGGTTGTATGATGCCTTCCCTTAAGCATGTCCCTCACCTTTGTTTCTCAATTTCAGCTTTTTTGAAAATGAGGAACTCGTAAGCTCTTAGCTTCACAGGGATGTGCTCCTTCTTTGAGCATAATGTGATGTTCATGTCCCTCCCGTGGGGGCAACCATGAAGGCATTGTTAGTAGTGCCCTAGGACCATTAGCACATGTTGCACGTTTTATATCTTTTGAGCATGTAATTGAATAGCTAATTTTTCTTATGAACATCAAATGCGTGATTTGATAGTAAAACTCATTAGCTTATGTAATTACTATTCTAGTTGTCCCTAGTTTCATGTAATGTTCTTTACAATGAAATAAAACTAGTATGATGTTTGATTGATGATTATGTTTTACTAATCCTGTGTAATGAATACAAATCATATCATAGATGCAATATATTGTGATATATTGTATCGGACGTGATCCGTCAGAGAAGTAATACTTCATGGTCCTTAGTCATAAGTATTACTTCCTCAATACTATTTTAGAATCCTTAGACCTTATGTCTCCAATGATTCTAGCATGAATGGAGCCACGTTTTGACTCAGTCGGACGTTACTTTTAATCGAGTAATCAATACGACTGATGATCGGATGTAGCGTCCTATCATGGCTTGAATGTGTGAGGCATTGTAAGGAATTTGTCCCTCTCTATTATTAGAGAGAGATATCCATGGGCCCCTCGATAGGGAAAAACTGTTTAAATGCATGGCCGTGCAGAAATGTATTTGATAAAGTGGTTATCAAATACTATTTGTTGGAACAGTTTACCCGGAGATCGAGCATAAATACAATTAAGCTTAATACGGGTGACGACTACCATGCCTTATGCTTAATTAGGATATCGCGAGACAAAGGGATTAATTAGTGGATTGATATTAAGTTCCACCGTAAATTCATTCACTTTGGGTAGTCACAATGTCCTGCTAGGGACTGCTTGTGATTTATGAACACACATTACTACTAAGTGTGTTTTCATTGCCATTGTGATATGAACCTACAGGGTCACACGCATAGACGAGCTAACGAGCTTCATGTCCAGATTCAATGGATTTAGAATGTGTCTAGGTTCATTGCATAGTGTTAGTAGTGCCTTAGGACCATTAGCATATGTTGTACGTTTTATTTGAGCATTTCATATGAATAGTTAATTTTGCTTATGAACATCAAATGCGTGATTTGATAGTAAAACTCATTTGCTTATGTAATTACTATTCTAGTTGTCCCTAGTTTTATGTAATCTATTTTACAATGAAATAAAACTAGTATGATGTTTGATTGATGATTACGTTTTACTAATCATGTGTAATGAGTACAAATCATATCATAGATGCAATGTACTGAGATATATCGTATCGGACGTGATCCGTTAGAGAAGTAATACTTCATGGTCCTTAGTCATAAGTATTACTTCCTCAATACTTTTTTAGAATCCTTAGACCTTATGTCTCCATTGATTCTAGCATGAATGGAGCCACGTTGTGACTCGCCGTACGTTGCTTTGAATCGAGTAATCAATACGATCGATGATCGGATGTAGTGTCCTATCATGGCTTGAATGTGAGAGGCATTGTAAGGAATTTGTCCCTCTCTTATAAGAGAGATATCCATGGGCCCCTCGATAGGGAAAAAGCTGTCTAAATGCATGGTCAGTGCTCAAATGTATTTGATAAAGTGGTTATCAAATACTATTTGTTGGAAAAAGTCTACTCGAAGATCGAGCATAAACACAATTAAGCTTAATAAGGGTGACGACTACCATGCCTTATGCTTAATTAGGATATCGCGAGACAAAGGGATTAAATAGTGGATTGATATTAGGTTCCACCGTAAATTCATTCACTTTGGGTAGTCACAATGTCCCTGCTAGGGACCGCTTGTGATTTATGAACACATACTACTACTAAGTGTGTTTTCATTGCCATTGTGAGATGAACCTACGGTGGTCACACGCATAGACGAGTTAACGAGCTTCATGTCCAGATTCAATGAATCTAAAATGTGTCTAGGTTCATTGTATCTGACATTTATTTTTCTGAGAATAATAAAGCGTTATTATTCGAATTATAGATAAGGGGCATTTTCGGTATTTGGTTAATAGTTGGCATTACGTGGGAGTTATTATCCGATAAAGACTCCCACTACCAGCAGAAGTCTAGGGGACGTGGGAGTTAAAGACTCCCACTGCCGAGAGAAGTTGAGGATGTGAGTTGGCTATGGGAACAAACTCTCATACCCTATATATTGATCTCCTGGCCGAAACCCTATGATAAGGGATTGGACAACTTTGCAATAGTTTGGTATAAACGTCATATCTATCAATCCAGGAATCCAATGGAGCTGATTCCAATTGCATATTAAAGATAAGAGGCAGATCTACAACTTTCATGAGATCACGAGATCAGATTCTGCCTTCTTGATATCCAAAATCGTCGTACAGGTTGGCCCAACAAGCTGTCCAGAATTGGGACGAAATTAAAGGGCATTTTAGTCTTTATACAATTAAAGTCTATGCTAGACTTTAATTATTTCAGCATATTATTTACATTATTTTCGTGTATAGCAAGTAGTATTGCTATAATAAAGGACATGTTGTCCATGTGTTAGTAGTTGGTTATCTAGTTGTTAAGAGTTCCACATCTAGTAGGACTCTTCTTGTTTAAGTGTTTTACTTGATAGCAATTTGTTTAATCAAGAGTCCTAATTCTTCAAGGACTCTTATTTGTTGTTGTTTGGAGCCAAATTATTACTCTATATAATGGAGGGTTCGGCCAACATAATATTCAGATTAGTTGTTTTAATACAAGATATTTTTGGAACATGATGTGAGGTTTCTACCTTGTCATTCCTTCTTGAGTTACTGTATCAATAAGTTTAGTTTACGCTTATTGTGGTGTTTCAGCCTCCATTGATGATCAACCTTCTTGGAGTCGCGTTGATTATATTCCCCCGTTAAACTGATTTCGAGAAAGAGAAAGATCCGAAACCTTTTCGTTGTCGAATTCTTGGTACGTTGTACCTAGGATCCGCATCACCCTAGCCAATTAAGCTTTCAGCCGCAATTAACCAAAGAACACCCGAAATCAGATTTCAGATTCTGCCTTCTCCATTTCTCCCTAATTCCAGAAACTCAGAAAAACGGAGAGCTAGCACTTGCTGCCCGTTTCGTCGCGTGGATACTGGTAGGGAGTAATTCCCCAAGGGAGGACTCAAGGTGATCATTGCATCCGAGCCATAAAGACAGGATCTTCCATTCAAGAATCGGATTCTTAAGCCAACAATTGTAAGTCCTTTTCTCAGTTTTTCGATTCGTTTACGTATGAGCGGATCCTTCAGGGGAGGACTCATAGGTGTTTGGAACGAGTTTCCGCCCATGAATCCCTTCATATAGGACATTTTTTTTCCCTGAGGATAATAAGACGTTATTATTCGAATTTGAGATAAGGGGGCATTTTCGGTATAGCTGGGATTATGTGGGAGTTGTTATCCGATAAAGACTCTCACTGCCAGCAGAAGTCTAGGGGACGTGGGAGTTTAAGACTCCCACTGCCAGAAGAAGTGGATAGGACGTGGGAGTTGTTCTTGGAACAAACTCTCACACCCTATATAAACTTCTCTTGGCCGAAACCTAGAGACTAATGCTTGAGCCGCACAAAATATCAAAATACCAAGAAATCGATTTCTTGTTCTCCCGCCTCCCTTTCTCTCTATATTCCCGAAACTCAGAAAAATCAGAAGAGCTAGCACTCGCTCGCTGATCGTTTCGTCGCGTGGATACCGGTAGAGAGTAATTCCGCAAGGGAGGACTCAAGGTGATTGCTGCCGAGAGCCAAAGACATAACCTTTTCATTCAAGAATCAGATTCTTGAACCAAGAAACGTAAGTTTTTCTTTGTATTTTTCGATTCGTTTTGTATGAGCGGATCCTTCAGGGGAGGACTCATGGGTGTTTAGAACGAGTTTCTGCCCATGAATCCCTTCAGGCATGTCAAACACGTCTGAAAATTCAGATAATAAGTAGTTGACAGCCTCAGTTTGTCCTTTCACTTCAACTCCACCAACACTCCCTTGCACCATACATAGATGACCTAGCCACACCTCAGCTGCATTCTCCCAACACTTGGAGAATCCTTCAACTGTTAAAGACTGCAAGGCAATGCTGTCTCCAACAATTCTGCAAATCAGCTCCTTATGTCCCCCACACAACCTTACTTCCTGCTTCTTGTAATCCAGTGTAACTGGACTATGAACATTCAAGAAGTCACCACCCAATAGCATTTCACTGCCACTCAAGGTTAGGACATAAAGTTCTTGACAATAAGTCTGACCTTTAATCCTCCACTTCACCTTCCTCACACACTCCCCATACCACATCCCTTCACCATTTCCTAACACAATCAGTAGTTGTTTGGTGTTTTCCACCTTGCATTCCTAGTTGCTTGACCATCTGAGGGTCAATGAAATTGTCGGTACTTCCTGGATCAATCAGGATAGACACATACTGATTCTTTCCCACACACCAGAGATCTTGAAGATCTTTCCCCCAGTTATGCCTCCCATGGCATTAACTGTGATGTGTGCTAACTCAGTAATTTCTTCACCCACTAACAACCCTTCCTCACTCAACTGAGATTGCAGCAGTTGCAGTTCAGGTTCCCTACTACTTTCACCAGGGTCATCACATACGTAAATCATATTTACCTCTGCCAGTGAACATCTGTGTTGTGGTGAAAACTTATCACCACACTTGAAACACATATTCAATTCCCTCATCCCCTGCATCTCCTCACTACTAATCCTTTTGAACTTAATTGGTTCCTTGAAGGAAGGTTTAGGAGTGAAGCTTGAAGAAAATGAAGTCTTTGAGTTAGAAGCCGAAGATAAAGTTGGAGTATTAGATTTTTCCAGAGGATTTAGCTATACTCAACAAGTGCATTTATTGCTCAACAGCAAGTCTAAATGCCTCCAACAAGGACCCAGGCCTATGCATACTCACTATGCCCCTTATTTCTTCCTTTAGGCCACTCAAAAACAGGTCCACAAAGTACTCAGGTGTGGCCTGAATGTCCGTGGTAACAAAAACATCCTTCAAGGCCTCAAACCTCTTCATATAGTTGTGCACATCTCCTATCTGGTTGAGTTTGGAGAAGTCACCAACTACTCCTGATAAAGACTTAGCATCAAACCTGTTGTATAGAGATTGTACAAAAACAGGCCAATTTTGAGTGCTTTGTTCCAACACAAAGCCGTGTCCCCACAAACAGGCTTCTCCTCTAAAGTAAACCAAGGCAACATCTAACTTCAGAGGATCAGGAATCCTGTGGATTTTGAAGTAGTGTTATGCCCGTATCACCCACTCCCTAGGCATACTTCCTTCGAACTTGGGGAATTCAAGTTTAGGTAACTTGAATTCTCCTCTCCTATCATACACTGGATCAAACCTAGGTTCATGTACAGGATTGAGACTCACATTTGCTCTAGAATTGCGACTATATTCATAGTCAATCCGTAGTGGACGTACTGGAGGAGAATTTGCAGGTAACCTTGAGTTTTCTCCTAAATCAAGCTTTTCCTTGGGATTACAGCTAATATTTTCAAAGCTGTTCCATCGGTTTGATGAACTTCTCTTCAGAATCTCCTTTTAATGAAGAGATTTCCGAATTCATTGAAGCCATAACCAATTTGAAGTCCTCGAACTGAGAATCGATTATGATAATCGAACTCTCAACATCAATTAGCCTTCGGCTTTGATGTTCGAATGGAAATCGAAGTTTAGAGGACTCCCGACAGCGGAGTGCCGTAGACGAGTGAACTTCACGGACCGATTACGTGTGGTCACCATCACTCGAGAATCGAGAGCTCGATACCAATTTGGTATATCTTGAGAATTCGAATGAATTCTTCGGAGACATAGCAATTTAATCAACAAGAAAGGGGTGAGAAATCGGAGAAGAGGAAGAAAAAGCAATCGATTCACCATTAACATGCTAAGGAAGCTTGGAATTACGAGTAGAATCGGAGGAGATGAAGGAGAGAGAAGAAACCCTAGAGAGGAAACGATTTCTCACAAAATATCCGAATGATTTCTAATTTCCCCCAAATCCACTATTTATGCTACAACCTCGACCCAATACCCGAACCGTCCCAGTGCATGCACTCGAGAACTTATTTACAAGACCAGGATCGAATCCCATAAACAACACACTTAATACAACTAATATTGAAGGGATTCATGGGTAGAAACTCGTTCTAAACACCCATGAGTCCTCCCCTGAAGGATCCGCTCTTACCAAAACTAATCGAAAACAGCGAAAAATTACTTACATTTTTCGACTAAAGATGTTGTCTTTTGGATGTGTGCTACTCGCCACCAAAAGCCTCCCTCATGCGAATTTCTTTCTACCCAGTATCTCACGCGACTGAAACGAGCAGCGAGTGCTAGCTCTTTGTTTCTGAGTTTCGGGAATATAGAAAAAAGAGAAGGACAGAATTCAAGATTTCGGATGTGTGCTGCTGCCACCAAAAGCCTTCCTTTGCGGAATTTCTTTCTACCGGTATCCACGCGACGAAACGAGCAGCGAGTGCTAGCTCTTTGTTTCTGAGTTTCGGGAATATAGAAAGAAGAGAAGGGCAGAATTCAAGAAATCTGATTTCGGGAGTATTTTGGTGTATTGCGGCTCAAGGATTAGTTATCTAGGGTTTCGGCCAAAAGAGGTTTATATAGGATGTGAGAGTTTGTGCCCCGAACCAACTCCAACGTCCTCAACCTCTTCCGGTAATAGGAGTCTATAATTCCCACGTCCCCTAGATTTCTGCTGGTAGTGGGAGTCTTTATCGCATAATCACTCCCACGTAATCCCAGCTATAGCCAAATACCGAAAATGCCCATCTTTAATCCATAATTCAAATAATAACGTTTTATTATTCTCTGAAAATAAATGTCAGATACAATGAACCTAGACACATTCTAGATTCATTGAATCTGGAAATGAAGCTCGTTAACTCGTCTATGCGTGTGACCCTGTAGGTTCATATCACAATGACAATGAAAACACACTTAGTAGTAGTGTGAATTCATAAATCACAAGCGGTCCCTAGCAGGACATTGTAACTACCCAAAGTGAATGAATTTACGGTGGAACCTAATATCAATCCACTATTTAATCCCTTTGTCTCGCGATATCCTAATTAAGCATAAGGCATGGTAGTCGTCACTCTTATTAAACTTAATTGTATTTATGCTCGATCTCCGGGTAGACTGTTCCAACAAATAGTATTTCATAACCACTTTATCAAATACATTTGAGCACGACCATGCATTTAAACAGTTTTTACCTATCGAGGGGCCTATGGATATCTCCCTCTAACAGAGAGGGACAAATTCCATATAATGTCTCTCACATTCAATCCATGATAGGACACTACATCCGATCATCAGTCGTATTGATTACTCGATTAAAAGTAACGTCCACTGAGTCAAAATGTGGCTACATTCATGCTAGAATCAATGGAGACATAAGGTCTAAGGATTCTAAAATAGTACTGAGGAAGTAATACTTATGACTGAGGACCATGAAGTATTACTTCCCTAATGGATCACGTCCAATACAATGTATCCCTATATATTGCATCTATGATATGATTTGTATCCATTACACATGATTAGTAAAACATGATCATCAATCATACATCATACTAGTTTTATTTCATTATAAAGAACATTACATAAAACTAGGGACAACTAGAATAGTAATTGCATAAGCTAATGAGTTTTACTATCAAATCACACATTTGATGTTCAAAAGCAAAATTAACTATTCGAGAGACATGCTCAAAAAGAAATAAAACGCATCTGACATATGCTAATGGTCCTAGGGAACTACTAACAAATATCTCTTTAACTTGCCATTCATAACACCGTCTTTTTCAAATTTAAAAAAACTGTAGATGCCCATTGCCGGCGCCGGCACTGTCAGTATCACCACTAAAGACGGATTTCACTATTACGTCTTCTTCCTCATTCTTATTCTTCTCAAGGCAATTTCTTAATTTTTTGTTTTATTATTCTTTTTTTTATATATTTTAATTTTTTTTTAAGAGTGAATAGCCCTATTTGGACTTTAACAATTTTTTTCTTTTCTTTTTTTTAGACATAAACAATTTTTTTGTACATTCTTAGACTTTATCTTTTTACTGGGCATTCGAAATGAAAAAAAAGAGAATCCGCCAAAATATTGTCGTTGAGTAAAAACGCTATCGCTTTTATTAAGTGGTCTTATTGTCTATTCAAAGCAATGAAATAATTCGATCCATTTTTTGTAAATCGGAGCAACAAATGGGAATTCGTTTTACATGAAAAAGCCTACCCGAAAAGAAAACGGATTAAGTATAAAATCTAACCTTTAACCTAATCGCCCCATTTCCTAAACATCTAACCCTATTTTCGAAACCCTAACCTAACCGCCTCTCTTCATAGAACTCAAGTAATCAACCTAATCACCCAAATTTCTTGCATCTCGTTGTTGAAGATGCGAATTCGCGACCAAGAGAAGATGAAAGAATGACCAACCTACGATAATTTTTTATCTTGTATCTTGGAAAATATATTCTTTTTTTGTTTTTTTGTGATTCAAATCTGAAAATGATGAAGTTTAATAGTGATGGGGTATTTAAATTTGATCAAGTTTAATAGTCCCTTGCAGTAGGTTCCTTTAGGGTTTGTGGTCACAAAAAATGCTCTAAATATAATATTAGTGTTTGTGGTCCCCTTTCAAAAGTATTTTAATTTTAATAATTGTTCGTGGTCCCCCTGGTTAATTAATAATTTCAATTACTTTTTTTCCATATCCAAAATCGAAAAAATTCACTCTAAAAGTCCGGCATATGGTCATTTTGATGACCCAAATGGCCCTGGTAAGAAGTATATTGGGGGTACAGTAGATTACTTTGACTACTGTCATTCAGATATTTTTGCCTTAGCTGAAGTCAATTTAGTTTGTAATCTGTTGGGTTATAAGAAAGTAAATGAAGCATGGTATTATTGGTCTGAAAGCAGTTATATGTTGCAAATAAGGTCTGAAACTGATGTTCCTATTACGGGTGATAACGAGGTTTGGAATGGGGAGGTTGAAATGTTTGTTACTGTTGATCCAAAGTAAAAAAAGAGGCTTGCAAAACCTCTAAAACTTCCTTTAAAAAATGCTGGGCAGTCTAGTTTGGGGGTGAGCCGTAGGACAAAGAAACCTATAGAAAGTGGTTTTAAGGTTGGTGAAGCTAGTTATGGGTCACTCGTTAGCCACTAAGGGCAAAGTTACTCTATGTTGTTTTTGATGATAACAAACCATTGAGAGTTCTAATGTTTGTGTGAGCAATGTTCTTTATTATAGGATCCTTAGCACTCACATCGACATTGATGAAAATGGTAAGTTAGCTTCTTGTGTAAACTAAGGTATGTATAATACACACAAGAAAGCTACTTGATGGAAGGAAGGAGGCAAGGAGGTTGGTTGGGTAAAAGGGCTCTTCAAAGAGTCCCTTATGAATATGGCAAAAAGAAGTAATCCTACTAATGCTTTTAGCTTCCATGTTTAATTGGTTTGTCTTATAAGCATTAGTCTTTGCTCTTACTTGTTCTTATATCCTTTTGCCATGCTTCCTTGTTCTTAATATTGTCTATATCCTATCTAATTACATCAAAGTTTGACATAATCAAAAAAGGGGGGAGATTGTTAGCCTTGAGGGCAAACGAACTCGTTTTTGATGATGGACAAACACTTGATGTTTGCGTCTAATGTTTTCATCTATGTGATAGAATATTGGAACTCAATATGGAAGCTCTAAGTACTTCAATCAAGCCTTGATCAAGTTTCAAAGATTTCATTCAAGACACATTCGTCAAGCTTGAAGATTGAAGACTTAGAGTGAATCGAACCACTCTAAATCACAAGACTTAGAGATTTCATTGTCATTGTCATTGTGAAGATTGTCATTGTGATATCTCTTGTCTTGTGATTTAGAGTGGTTCGATTCACTAAGAATCTACCTCCACTACCTTGAGCCGCACCCAAGGATTTGCCAACTTCACTAAGAAGAATGTGCCCACACAAAGTAGGACTTTACACTAGTGGCTAACTCACCAAGAGTTTTACAAACAACCACTAAACAAGAAGCTCACAAAGAGCTTGCCCACACAAAGTAGGACTTATACAATTGCCCACACAAAGTAGGACTTTTACAACAATTACCCTATCACTAAGAAAGGGGATAAGATGAATGATTAAGCACAATGTTGTTCACTCTTCTAAGTGAAAGATAATTACATTTGAAGCTCATCTTGTTGGCTCTTTGAACATAATAAGCTCACTCTTTGTCTTGCTTTGCAATTTCACCTTTGAATGCATTTAGATCATGCCAATGAAGTGCATTTGCTTTCAAGGTGTTTAGACTTGATAAGGAATCAATGTCAAATGTATTTTCAAGTCTCTGAATAATTCTCTAGCTTTGGAGTATATATATATTTCAAATATGGCTGAAAAACGACTCTCCAACGGTAAAAAAACGGCTAGAAAATCGCAGAGTTCGGTTGACCGAAGTTCAACCTCGGATGACCGAAGCCATACTTCGGATCCACTTTCACCAACTCGGTCGACCGACCTATGCCTTAGGTCGACCAAGCTCCATTTTGAAACTCTCGGTTTCTCGACGGTTCAACCGAACTTGAGCTCGGTTGACCGAACTTCCAAAGTGATTTTTCACACGTTTTGAAATCTTTTGAAATCTTTTGAAGTCTAAAATGTTTTCTTAATATGTAACAAGTAAGAGCACTTTGGAAAACCATTTTACAAGACTTATACTTTGAAATCGAAGGCTTTTGAAATACGAACACTATTTGAAACTTAGCCTTTCAAAAACGTGTTTATGAAAACATGCAATGCAAGACTATAGTGAAGAGCTTATGTTCAAGAGAGCGTTGGTTAGAGCTTAAGGATAGATACCATTTTCAACAAAGCTAATCTAACCAACCTAAGTCTTCAATCTTCAAGCTTGACGAATGTGTCTTGAATGAAATCTTTGAAACTTGATCAAGGCTTGATTGAAGTACTTAGAGCTTCCATATTGAGTTCCAATATTCTATCACATAGATGAAAACATTAGACGCAAACATCAAGTGTTTGTCCATCATCAAAAACGAGTTCGTTTGCCCTCAAGGCTAACAGTCACCACCTAGGGGAAATGGTGGGAGTACCAGGAAATCTAAGTTTTCTAGGGAAATTATAGATGATTTCATTGAAGTGTTTTGTAATACTCCTGAAGAAAGTGAGAAGATAGGTATTGTTTGGATGGAGGTTAGTAACATATATGGTAATGAACCTAGTTCACTTGTTGAAAATCAATTGAGTGATGATTCTGATATGGATTTTAATCCATCTGAGTTTGAGGAATCATCTGAAGTGTCTTCATTTTTTGATTCTGCCATTGAGATGAATGATGAAGATTTGGTGATTTGGTCTAAATTAAAAAACTTAAAAACTACTGATATGGGGGAAATAATTCTGAGGGAAGTGGTTCAAAAGTTGAGCTTTTGGTTGATGGGGGTTTGGGAAATGGTGAATCAGATGATTATGATTCAGATGAACTTGAAAGCTTAAGTTCATCTGATGAGGAACTTGATAAACTGGCTGTTGTGACTAAGGATATGACTGCTGTGACTAAGGATGTGGGTGTAAAGGGGTAAAAATGTGCCTAAGACATTAAAAATTGAGAGGTTTAGACATGAAATTGATATGAAAAACCCAGCGTTCAAACTGGTCATGATTTTTAGCAGCAAATCTGAATTAAAAGAGGTTGTCAAGAACCATAAGGCAAAGATGGGGAAATTTATTAAAGTAAGTTGGTCAAATAGTTTCAGGGTATTGTTTACATGTTTTGGAAGGAGATGTAGTTGGAAGATTTATACTTCCAAGATGGGGGGAAACACTGATTGGAAAATAAAGAGGTTTCTTCAGCTACATAGGTGTGCAAGGTCTTTCAAACCCAAAATAGTTGGTTCGAAATTTTTGGCACATACATACTTGGAGGATTTTAAAGCAAGCAATGGAATTCCAGTCCAAGACTTCATTAATAAAGTATTCACTGATTTTCAAGTGAACATTTCACATCACACTGTATATAGAACTAGGAAAATGGAAGTTGATATCATTCAAGGGAGATATCATGATCAGTATAATAAAATGTGGGACTATGTTGAAGAGCTGGGGCAATCTGACCCTGGGAACAATGCTGGTATGATGGTTGATGTTGATGGGCAGGGAAATGTGTTTTTTTAAGATTTTATATATGTTTGGGGGCAATGAAAAGGGGATTTGTGAAGGGTTGTAGAAAATTGATTGGTCTTGATGGCTGCCATATTAGAGGACCCCCATCCTGGGATTTTGTTGACTGTTGTGGGGGTGGATCCAAATAATTCCCTCTATCCTATAACTGTTGCAGTGGCATAGTTCGATTGAAGCTGTTCAACATGAATTACCTAGGGTGGAACACAGATTCTGTGTTAGGCACCTTCACCAGAATTTTAGAAAACTTTTCCCAGGCAATGCATTGAAGGTTCAGCTTTGGGGGTGTGCAACCTCAACCAATCCCAACAAATTCATGTATAACATGGAGAAATTGAAAATATTAGATGTTAAATCTTATGACTGGTTAGTTGGTTCTTGTAATGCTAAACATTGGTCTAGGGCATTCTTTAGGACACATTCACAATTTGATATGTTGTTAAATAATCTGTGTGAGTTTTAATGTTGTTATCTTGCAAGCTAGGAGTAGACCAATCTTAGCAATGTTGGAATCCATTAGAACTTATTTGATGATTAGGCACCAAACTAAGAGGGATTGGATAGTGATGAAGAACCTTGACGGAATCAAGATTCGACACAAGGAAAAGAGGATATTTCTCTAACTTGAATTCAGTTCACTTGAATGTCTTACTACAACCTCCAAGCAGCGATAAGCACTTGGCTACTATAACAAAGGACTTTCAGAGTATTTGACACACTAGACCTCCAAGCAGCGATAAGCACTTGGCTACCTAGGCAGAAGAACACTAAATGGATGAAGAAACACCACAACATGGGAACTAGCTTGTTGATTAGTAACAATGAAAGGAAGATCTAAAAAGAAATTCAATTCAAAAAGCAACAAAGGAATAAACCTCACAATTAACATTAATATCAAGTGTCTAATAGGTGGTCGAAACCTCTCTATATATAGAGAAGGATTTCGGCTGAAAAACCCTACACAAGCTAAGTCCTAAATGGACTAGGAAACAAGCAATTTCAAGTATAGTAAGCTACCTAATACTTGCTAAAGAATAAACTACTTATTTGGATAATCATGTCCTTTATTTCGGCTAACTAAAAGAAATGATAAACATAAAAGTTGAAAATTAATTAAAGTCTAAGATAGACTTTAATTGGACAAAATGTCTAAAATGCCCTTAGCCATTTAGTGTGTTTGAGCCGTGATCTTCCATCTTCAATGTGATGAGATGAACTTGTACTTGATCTTCCAAATGTAACCTTGCTTCTTCTTTGACTTGGGTCTCTCGGATAAAAGTTGATAACACTTGATTCAACCTTTCTCTTCTAGCTCTTGTCATGGGACCTTGGATGTTGACCATTGGATATCTAGAATAGCTTGGTCTATGGATGTCCTCATCATTCCCTCCCTCTTTTAAAGGATTCGTCCTCGAATCTTCACAATCTGTATCAAATTCAAAGAGATAAATCATCAACATTAAAAGAAGCACTTACACCATACGCACCTCGTAGATCAATTTTGTACGCATTGTTATTGATCTTAGAAATCACTTGAAACAGCCCATCTCCTTTTGGATGTAACTTTTGTCTTTCTAGCATTAGGAAACCTTTCCTTTCTTAGATGCACCCAAACCCAATCTCCGAGCTCAAATGAATTAGGCTTGCGGCTCTTATTAGCATTCTTTGCATAGATGCCATTCTTCTTTGCAATTTGCTCACTTACTTGTTGATGAATCTTTTGAATAAAGTCAGCCCTAGATGCGCCTTCAACACTTAAATACTCATCAACATGAATAGGGGTTAGATCTAAAGCGGTTAGTGGATTATAACCATAAACAAGTTCAAAAGGTGAATGATGTCTAGTAGAGTGAATTGTATGATTATAAACAAATTCCGCAATAGGTAAACACTC
This sequence comes from Vinca minor, assembly GCA_026122235.1. Lineage (NCBI taxonomy): Eukaryota > Viridiplantae > Streptophyta > Magnoliopsida > Gentianales > Apocynaceae > Vinca > Vinca minor. Next base: position 2,401,332 of record JAOCZM010000285.1, on the reverse strand, counting down.
TTCCCAATTCTTTAGATTCTTTTGAACAAGTGCCCTTAAGAGTACCCCTAAAGTTTTATTTGTTACCTCGGTTTGAGGATGACTTGATGTAGAGAATAGGAGTTTAGTCCCTAACTTTCCCCATAAGGTCTTCCAAAAATAACTCAAGAACTTAACATCTCTATCACTTACAATGGTTCTTGGAACTCCATGAAGCCGAATGACTTCCCTCATGAATAATTCCACCACATGACTTGCATCATTAGTTTTCCTACAAGGAATAAAATGTGACATCTTAGAAAATCGATCAACAACAACAAAAATACTATCCATACCTCGTTGTGTTCTCATCAATCCAAGTATGAAGTCCATTGAAACAACTATCCATGGTCCAGTTGGAATTGGCAAAGGCATGTACAATCCATGGGGTTTACTTGTACTTTTGGCTTGCTTGCACTTAAAACAAAGGTCACAAATCTTTCGAACATCTCTTTTCATGTGTGGCCAATAAAAATGTTCATGCAATATATCCAAAGTTTTAATAACCCCAAAGTGTCCCATTAAACCTCCCGAATGTGCTTCCCTAACAAGTAATTCACGTAAAGAACACGAGGGAATACATAAACGGTTTTTCTTAAAAAGGAATCCTTCATGCCTATAGAATTTATGAAAATATGAAGTACTACATGCTTGAAAAATAGAGGAAAATTCAGAATCATGCTCATATAATTCCTTAATATGTTCAAAACCAAGCATTTTAGAATTCATAAGTGAAATCAAGGTAGATCTTCTAGACAATGCATCTGCTACTATGTTCTCTTTCCCTTTTTTATACTTGATAACATAAGGAAAAAGTATCAATAAAAGAAACCCATTTAGCATGTCTTTTGTTCAACTTACCTTGCCCTTTTAAGTACTTGATGGACTCATGATCCGTGTGAACTACAAATTCTTTCGGCAAAAGGTAATGTTGCCAAGTTTCCAAAGCTCTCACAATAGCATATAGTTCCTTATCATAAGTTGGATAGTTAAGTGAAGCCCCACTTAGCTTCTCACTAAAATAAGCCAAAGGGTGGTTATTTTGTTGTAGGACAACCCCTATACCTATTCCTAAAGCATGACATTCAACTTCAAAAGTGAGATCAAAATTAGGTAAAGCGTATAGGAGAAGTAGTAAGTAAAGACTTAAGCTTATCAAAAGCTTCTTGTTGCGGCTGCCCCCATTTAAATCATACATCTTTCTTGATTACCTCAGTTAATAGGGTAACAGTAGTACTAAAATCCCTTGCAAACCTTCTATATAAGCTAGCTAATCAATGAAAAGATCGTACTTGGCTTGCATTGGTTGGATTCGGCCATTCCACTATAGCTTTGATTTTGGAAGGATCAACACTTATTCCATTAGAACCCACAATGTATCCAAGAAAATTAACACTATTAGTGCAAAAGATAGATTTTGCAAGTTTAGCATATAAAGATTGTTCTCTTAAAACATTGAAAACAAGCCTAGGAGGTTCAACATGCTCTTCAAGGTTCTTGCTATAAATAAGTATATCATCAAAATAAACCACAACAAATTTACCTAAGAAGTACCGAAATATATGGTTCATTAACCTCATGAAAGTACTTGGAGCATTAGTTAATCCAAAAGGCATGACAATCCACTCATACAAACCAAACTTAGTTTTAAAAGTTGTTTTCCATTCATCACCTTCTTTCATGCGAATTTGATGGTATCCTTGAGTTAAGTCTACTTTAGAAAATATCATGGCACCATGCAATTCTTCAAGCATATCATGTAAACGGGGAATATGATGTTTATAGTTATTTGTTATTTTATTAACAACGCGACAATCCGTACACAATCTCATAGTTCCTTCTTTCTTAGGTATTAATATAATGGGACTAGCACAAGGACTTAGAGATTCCCTTACCTGCTCATTTTCAAGGAGTGCATCAACTTGTCTTTGTATCTCCTTTGTTTCCTCGGGATTGGCTCTATAAGCCGGCCTATTTGGAATGATGGAGCCGGGAATGAAATCAATTTGATGCTCAATACTTCGGATTGGAGGTAGCCCTTTCGGAAACTCCTTTGGAAAGATATCCTTGAATTCCTGCAAAAGAGTAGAAACAAGACTAGGTAGAGAAGAATTTGTTAGCTCAAAAGTACTTAGAGCATAGTTGCTCTCTGTTTCTTTGAAGATTAGCAAAACAATTGCTTGTTTCGCTCTCAAGGCCCTATCTACCTTACCACAAGTTGTAAATAAACATTATTTTCTTACTTTTGTAACATAAATACACATAGTACAACCAAAACTTGGCAACACATCTTCAAAATTTCTTCATCCATCCCCTTCCTTGTTTGTTTAATAGCTCATTTGAATCGTAAAATGTCTGATTCCCGCTTCCAACATAACAATTTATGTCTTCATCCGGATAATCAATCCATTCAAAAAAGTCACATCCACCATTTGTCTAACAACACAAAAGAAGCAGCAAACCAACAACAACATTTCAAATAACCAGCAAACCAACAACAAAACCAGAAATCAGCTACATTATCGAAATTGCTAAAAAAATTTAAAACATACCTTTGGTTTCTCACACCCATTGATCTTTCTATTCGGATTAAGGGTTGTTCGTGATCTGCGAGTAACCACAGGTCTAGGAGTATTACATCTACAATACAATTGAGGTTTGAATTTCACATTAGGGTTTGACCTTCTTGAAATTGAGGAAGAACTAGAAGCCATGCTAGACATAAAGAATCTCAAAATTAGGGCTATTATAAAGATATTATTGATTGGAAGACGATGAATATGAGGATTTAGTTGTGGGGTTTTAGGATTTTAGCTAAAAAATTGGAAGAAATGACATGGAAGAAGAAGATGAAATGAGAGAGGTTGAAGAAGACAATAAAGGAGGTTCGTGGGACTATTTTGCCTCTGGAGTTCCGCATGTGCAACGTCACCCTCTCTTGCCGGATTCCGCCATTTTTGGGTACTAATGACACCCTGTAAATAGTTGGGGATATTTATATTACACAAAATTCCTGAAGGTTAACAATTGTTTTTGAAACATATGTAAGGGGCATAAATGGCTATTAACTCTTTCTTTCTCTTAATTGCCTATTTTTCTATTTTTTTTTAATTTTTTAATTATTTGTTTTATGTATATAGTTAATATAGTAGTTGAGGAATACAATAACCTTGGAGTAGATTTGCATGGAGAAAAAATGTATAAATTGAAATTATGATTTGGTTTTGGATATGCTTAGCTATATATCATCATTTCATGAATGAAATAGATATTAATTTGATAAATGACTTTCGCCTTAATTTAGCTTACAACAAGGTCTCTATGTTTTATTTGCGTTAATATGGTTTTTCTTATACTATTATTTGCAATGCTTGATGTTTTATAATGTTGAGTAGTTGTTAATCTTGATGTTGTATGATTAGATGGAGGATGTGCCTATGACACATGCGGCTGTCCATTCTGGGCCTCTAAACACACATGTATTATTCAAAAAATGTGATCATCGTTCTAGCCCTATATAGGACAGTACACATAAACCGAGATTTGATAACCCTCTTGATTTTATTCGTTGTGGCAACCAATTTTGGCCAGCATATAAGAAAGAGAGTAATAGATGGGTGATTAATATGATAGATAGACAAGATTTGGAGGGTTATGCCGTACATGAAGTATTCAAGTTGATCATGCCCAAGTGACTGCTCTAGTCGAGAGATAGCTCTGTGAGACCCCACACTTTTCACTTGCCTTGCAGGTGAATCATCTTGAAAGATGTTGGATTCATTATTGGAGTGTCAATAGAAGGACAAATGCTCACCTTATACGAGGTTATGAATTACAACACAGAGACGTGGATTAAGATAATTAATAAATTGTTAGTGTAAAACACAAGGGGGGGGGGGGGAGTGAATTGTGTTTTCAATCAATCTTGTAAACTTTTCCGAATCTAAGCAAGGCTAGTGTAAGTTTGAGCAAGATGAATAAAAGCAAAACGAAAACCAATCACAAGACAAAGGATTTATAGTGGTTCGATTCACTTAGAATCTACATCCACTACCTTGAGCCTCACCCAAGGATTTTCAACAACTTCACTAAGAAGAATATTACACTTGTGGATAACTCACTAAGAGTTTTACAAGACAACCACAATACACCAACTCAATAAGAGAGCTCGCCCACACTAAGTAGGACTTTCAATACAACAATAACCCTATCACTAAGAAAGGGAATGAGATGGTTTAAGAGAAAGGTTGTTCACTCTTCTAAGTGAAAGATAAATACCTTTGAAGTACAAGAATAATCAGCTCTTAGAACATAAGATGCACACTCTTTGTCTTGCTTTAGAAAAATCACTTTTGAATGATTTAGATCATAGAGATGAAGAGCATTTCCTTTGAAAGTGTTTAAGACTTGATAAGAAATCAATGTATATTTGATGTGCAAGCCTTAGAGTCATTCTGCAGCTTTAGAGCTTATATACTTTTCGAAATATGCTAAAAAACGACTCTGCAACGGTCATATAACGGCTAGTAATAGTGCTGTTAGGTTGATCCGAGATTAGCTTCGGATGATCCGACCTTCACTTAGGTCGACCGAACTTAACTTAGGTCGACCGAACCTATTGATCCCAAAAACTCAACTCTCTGTTTCTAGTTCGGCTGATCCGAGAAAAGCTCGGATGATCCGACTTTCCTGAGCTTGTGAGATGTTGATTTTTTCACTTGTTTTGAAATCTTTTGAAGTCTAAAAGGTTTTCCCAAAAGGTAACAAGTAAGAACATTTGGAAAACCGTTTTAAAGGACTTAGACTTTGAAATCAAAGGCTTTTGAAATAAGAACATATAAGGATCAGTTTGAAACTTAGCCTTTTGAAAACGTGTTTATGATGCATGCAAGACTAGAGTGTTGTACGCTTAAGTTCATTAAGAGCATTGGTTAGAGCTTATAAGATAAAGACTTATAAAGACAAAGCTATCCTAACCAAACCTAAGTCTTCAATCTTCAATCTCGATGAGATGTGCCTTTAAGTATAACTTTGAATCTTGATCATGGCTTGATTGAAGTACTTAGAGCTTCCATTATGACTTCCGATATTCTATCACAAAGATTGAGAGTATTAAAACAACTAATCTGAAAATTATGTTGGCCGAACCCTCCATTATATAGAGTAATAATTCGGTTCCAAACAACAACAAATAAGAGTCCTTGAAGAATTAGGACTCTTGATTAAACAACTTGCTATCAAGTAAAACACTTAAACAAGAAGAGTCCTAGTAGATGTGGAACTCTTAACAACTAGATAACCAACTAACTAACACATGGACAACATGTCCTTTATTATAGCAATACCACTTGCTATACACGAAAATAATGTAAATAATATGCTGAAAACAATTAAAGTCTAGCATAGACTTTAATTGTACAAAGACTAAAATGCCTTTTAATTTCGTCCCAATTCTGGACAACTTGTTGGGCTAACTTGTGCGACAATTTCGGATATTAAAAAGGCAGAATCTGATCTCGTGATCTTCATGAAAGTTGTAGATCTGCCTCTTATATTTAGTATGCAATTGGAATCAGCTCCATTGGATTCCTGGATTGGTAGATATGGCATTTATACCAAACTGTTGTAAAGCTGTCCAATCCCTTATCAAAATCCTTTCACAAGGTTGTTTTTAAAGGAAATTTTTGGGTTGGAAGAATGGATCCTCGCCGTGTTTTGATTCGTTTTGTTCATGAAGAGGACTATTGCAGATTATGGAGACATGGTATTTGGAATTTTTATGGTTTGTCAATGCGGGTTTTCAAATGGACGTATGATTTCAATGTTAATGAAGAACCCACAATTGTCCCTGTTTGGATTGGTTTTGAAGGATTGCCTATTCATTTGTATAACAAGGCAAAGCTTTTTTCTTTGGCTCGTGCGGTGGGACAACCTCTTGCTCTTGATGCACCAATTGCCGCCGCCACAAGGCCGAGTATCGCGAAGGTATGTGTGGAGGTTGATCTTTTAACAGAATTTCCAAATCGAATTCGGATTACTCATGCGAAAACTAGTAAAGGTTATTGGCAATTCATTGTTTATGGTGAATTACCCGAATATTGCCTTCATTGTATGTGGATTGGACACGATCAAGCTCAATGTGATAGGAATGTTACAGGGGTGAAGCAGCCGGAAAAATTAAAGCAAAAACAGAAGCAGCAGCAGCCGCTGTCTCCCGTTCAGAAAACTTTGAAATCAGGTTTGGTGGTTTCTTCGGCTCCAAGCCGAATTTGGGTTGAGTCCAGTATCCCGACCCGGAAGGATCCGGGTCCATTCGGTACCATTGCCTTGGTAACCGATTCACCTATCAAACTTCCTCCGGCAGTGAATCAAGCGCCGCTAGTGAACACGGTTAATAATGCTGCGGATATTCTGGGGGATGCTATATTATCGCAGTGATACAGCCAGTGATTCCAGAAACCCCCACAATTATTGACCTACAAGAAAATCAAACATTTTTGGAAAGGTCAACCACCGAACAATCAAACAATCTCAGCCGATGAAATAATTTTGCAGGTGGCAAGCCACCGCCTTTGGTACAGCGGCTGAGGTCCGGGAATGACGAGGTTTCGCCTATCACCTTAGTTCCATCATCATTGGATGATATTCGGGTCGGGTGCCACACTCAAACGGTTATCCCTGTTAGAGGAATAACCGGGTCACAAACAAGTGCGCAGCGGAATAAAACTTGACCCGCCTCTACAAGGATCTTCCACGAGTAAGAACCTACGACTATGGGATAGTGTTTTACCTTATATTGATGCTAGAATGGCTGAAACGCTTTCAGCGGTATGTTGTCACGAACTGAACACCACAATGCGAGCTCCGTCTCTCCCAAAGTATCCACTCGATCTTCCGGGGATGGTCTTCTATCGCTTGGGTGCTAGCCAACGCCTTGTAGAAGCTTTGAAGACACTCTTCAATGGAGTATGTATTTCGGACCTTTTCGTGAAGAACAAGATACAGGGATTTCTAACTTCTTTCCTATTAGCAAAAAGCTAGAAAACAAGTCTAGAAATCTATCTTTTCGTTTTCTCTCTAAAACACACTTTTATCTCTTCTCTCTAAGCTTCAAAAGCTGGAGAAAAATCGGATTAGAATGATTAGGAAAATCAGTATTTTCCTAGTCTATCAAGAGAGAGTGGGGAGAGATTATGGGGAAAGTGGGAGATCATGGAGGAAACCACTCCTCCACTTTCTCCACCACTTCAACCACCATTTGAGAGCTGAAATTATATCCAATAATCCAGCCATAAGGTCGGTCCAAATGGGTTGGTCGGCCCAATCATATTGGTCGGCCCAACCCGTTTAAGGGCCCAATCCAATCCCGACCCGGCCCGGCCCGAAGCCCAATCGAATTGATTGATCCAAATGGGTTGGTCGTCCCAATCATATTGGTCGGCCCAACCCGATTAAGGGCCCAATCCAATCCCGACCTGGCCCGGCCCAATCGAATTGGCGCACCTTAGATTAAATGTACTCCAACAAGCCCAATCCAGTTGATCGATGAGTGCGACCCAGAAGGTATCTATGATGTTGGCCGTGGCATCATATGTCACAGGTAATGAGAGGTATCTAGCAACGCATCATTACCCCCAATTCATAAATATCTGCTGATTTATCATAATCACAACATTTGACACTTGTAGTTAAATCCTTTTGTCCTTGATATCTAGATTGAACACAAGTCATGGAAAAGTCACACTTGTATTGTCCAATCTTTTAGTTTCTTGATTCGCGAGTAGACTAATCAAATGACAACAATATCTCATATTGATTCATTTGTTCATGGCCATGAATTAGTCAGACTCCATCAAGGGGCCCAAGACATCGCTCATGCTATATAGGAGGGACAAATCCTTTCTGCATCCCACTCATCCTGAACAAGATTCGTGATATACCCAATAAATGCCTTTATTGCTCACCCCTGCTACTGGATAGCGTTTAACATTATCAAAGCATAACACTAGCCATGCAAGAACTCTTGTGAGACCTCAAGTCGAAGGATCTCATATACAACCCAATCAAAAATTTGAGAAACACCGTTGACTATTATATAACAACCCATGGTGTGTTTCTCATGTCGGGTCCCTGGCTCAAAGATAATAATGATTCTCTAATCATATATACCCATGTGACGATCCGATATCTTATATCAATCACTACACATACTAGTCTTACGCATTATTATTGTCCTCGCAGATTCTATAATAATGTTCGACTAGGGACGCTTTCGTAATAGTATCTCATAACAATTATGAATACTATTCTAAGGACATATTATTTATTTATGTTGTTAAGAACGCTAGAAACATAATGAATAATACTGGAATTAATGCCTTTTTATTCATCAAAATGAAAATTACATAAAATACGGTACAATTACAATAAATAATCTCCCACTTGCACTAAAGACCCAAATTACAATAAATGGTCTTTAGGGCATACTAATGACTGTCTCTAAAGATCAGCCCCTCCGTATATCGGATACCCATGGAGCTAGTGTGACGATCATGCTCGCTGCCGCGATAGTGGCTTCGTCGAGTGGATCGGCGACATTGTCTCGCCGAATCAACTCTACATATATGCACATCACCTCTCTCTATAATCTCGCGGATTAGGTGAAAACGCCGTAGAACATGTTTGGACCTCTGGTGAGATCTAGGTTCCCTAGATTGTGAAATAGCCCCATTGTTGTCACAATAGAGGTCTATCGGGTTCGCAATACTAGGAACCACATCGAGGTCGGAAATAAATTTCCCGATCCAAATCGCTTCCTTAGCCGCTTCACAAGCCGCTATGTACTCGCCTCTGTCGTAGAATCCCGCTATGGTTGATGCTTTGAATCGCGCCACCACAAAGCACCTCCATTCAAGTTAAACACATATCCCGATTGCGATCGGAAATCATCTCTCGTCGGTTTGGAAACTAGCATCGGTGTAACCACTTACAACGAGCTCATCCGCCTCTCCATAAATCAATAATGTATCCTTAGTCCTTCGCAAGTACTTGAGGATATTCTTGACCGAGATCCAGTGGACGTTCACCGTAATTAGATCGCATCTCGCTCGTAAGGCTTAAGGCATACGAGACATCTCGGGCGAGTACATATCATGGCGTACATGATGGATCCTATGGCGTAAGCATAAGAGATCTCTTTCATGCATTCTAATTCGGCAGCGTTTTAGAACACTCGTTTGTTCGACGAAACAATACCATGTGCCATAGGACAAAGGCCCTTCTTAGACTCTCGCATGCTAAACCGCTTTAGCACCTTGTCTATATATGTACTCGACTTAGGCCAACGAGTCTCCTAGATCTATCTCTATAGATCTTGACTCCCCTGAATATAGTCGGCATCGCCTAAGTCTTTCATAGAGAAACACGTACTCAACCAAGCCTTTACGGGACTTTTAAGGTTGGTATGTCGTTTCCAATGAGTAGTATGTCATCTACATACAAAACCAGAATACGATTGAGCTCCCACTAACCTTTTTGTAAACACAAGGCTCATCCTCATTTCTAATGAAGCCAAACTCACTGGACGGCATCATTAAAACGAATGTTCCAGCTTTTCGAGAAGCTTCGCTTGAGTCCATAAATGGATCTCTCAAGCTTACATACTTTTCAAAGATTCTCCGGAGTGACAAAAACCTTCAGCCGTGTCATATACACATCCTCATCAAGTTTTCCATTAAGGAAAGCGGTTTTGACATCCATTTGCCGATTTCGTAGTCATAGTAAGTCGCAATAGCAAGCAAAATCCGAATGGACTTGAACATAACTACTGTGGGGAAAAAGGTCTCGCCATAGTCAATACCATGAACTTGTTTGAAACCTTTCGCGACCAGTCGCCCTTGTACGCTTTGTACATTCCCTTCCATGTCGGTTATAATCTTAAAAACCCATTTACACCCTATGGGAATTACCCCTTCAGTGGATCAACCCAGATCCGGACTTGGTTTGTGTACATGGAGTCCATTTCGCATCTCATGGCCTCAAGCCATTTCTCGAATCTGGGCTATTAATTGCTCGCTTTGTAGGTCGAAGGTTCATCGTGATCCACAAACATAACATCACCATGTTCTGCTATGAAAAATCCAAATTTTTTCCTGGGAGGTGGATGACGAACTCTACCGCACTCTACGCAATTCTTGTGTTTCTTGAATCGTGGGCTGGCCGCACAATCGCTTTGTGGCACTCGCCGCACAACAACTTGTGGAGTCTCGCTCAATTTCCATCTCATCATTAGTGCTAGTTTGAGAGTCTCGGAACTTCGATGAAGTTCTACGCTACTCCCACTTGTGTTTCTAGAAACAAATTCCTTTTTCTAGAAAGACTCTCGTGCGAGCAACAAACACTTTGTTCTCGTTAGGGATATAAAAGTAGTATCCTTTAGTTTCCTTAGGATAACCTAAAAATATGCACTTTTCAGATTTTGGAGCCAGCTTATCGAAGTCGAGCGCTTTTACAAAAGCTTCACAGCCCTCAAATCTTGAGAAAAGACAAATCGACGCTTCCCTACCCATAACTCGTATGGCGTCTTTGCAATCGATTTAGATGGAACGTGGTTAAGTGTTAAAGCTCGTTGTCTCTAGTGCGTGTCCCCAAAAAGGAATTGGGCAGTGCTCGTGGGACTCATCATAGAACGAACCATATCTAATAAGGTTCTGTCTCTCCTTTCGTATACACCATTCCATTGTGGAGTAGCTGGAGGAGAAAGTTGTGAAACGATTCCACAAGCTTTTAGATAGTCACGTAATTCTTGACTCAAGTATTCTCCTCCTCGATCGATCAAGTATCTTAATACTCTTGCAAGTTGGTTTTCTACTTCTAGTTTAAACTCTTTAAACTTAGCAAATGCTTCGGATTTGTGTTTCATCAAGAACACATATACATACCTACTGAAGTCATCAAGAAAGGTAATGAAGTAGAGGTAACCACCCCTCGCATGTATATTAAAAGGGCCACATACATCACTATGTATTAGTCCTAATAAAGCATCGGCTCTCTCACCTAGCTTAGTGAAAGGTGATGCTGTCATCTTACCCAACAAACAAGATTCGCATCGATCATAAGACTCGAAGTCAAATGATTCCAATAGCCTATCTTTATGGAGTTTGGATATGCGGTCTTCGTTTATGTGGCCTAAACGACAATGCCAGAGGTATGTCGGATTAGAATCATTAGTCTTAATCCTTTTGGTATTTATATTTAATATTGGCATATCAAGATCTAAAACATATAGACCATTAATCAAAGAGGCGCTTGCATAAAACATATTATCCGTAAATAACGACAATCGTTGGTTTTTTGATCGAAATCTCAAAACCTTTCTTGTCCAAACAAGAAACTCGAAATAATATTCTTAATTAAACTAGGTACATAGAAACAATTTTCTAAACCCAAAACAAGCCCCCGAAGGCAAAGTAAAAGTACAAGTCCCTACAGACTAGTGGTCGCAACACGTGCTCCGTTGCCAACTCGTAGTTCCACTTCACCCTTTGCCAACTCTCTACTCCTTTGCAGTCCCCCGAACATTAGTACAAATGTGAGAACCACATCCGGTATCAAATACCCAAGAAGTAGTTGTATTTAAATTGATATCAATCATATTAATATCTATAACATAAATACTCGAGCCCGAAGCAACAATTGCTTTCTCCTTTTCCAACACTTTTTCCCTCGCAAGATAGCTTTTGCAGCTCCTTTTCCAGATGACCATTCTCACCACAATGATGACAGATAGAGTCCTTGGCTACACCACCCTTAGGTTTCGAAAGTGCATTGTTGAAAGTGGTTTGCTTGCCCTCGGGCTTACCTTTCGGCTTTGCCTTTCGATCTCACAAAACCTTTGCCTTTGCCTTTTTGCACCATCAATATGGTGTTGGGCTTGGACTTGCCTATTTCCTTCTCGGCAGTCCCTCAAAGCATGTTCAACAATTCGAGCAATGGCTTGTCAATTTCATTCATGTGATAATTCAGAATGAACCGATCGAATGACTCAAGCAACGATTGCAAGATCAAATCGAGCCGACGACTCTTGTCCCAAAGGAAATCCCAGCTTTTTCAAGGTTCCGAACATAACCTATCATCTTAAGAACGTGAGTTCCTACCGGCATTCCTTCGGACATTTTGCACCGAAAGAGAGATTTTGATACATCGAATCTCTCCCGGCGTGCTTGCCTCGATATAGTTGCTTCAGTGAGCCAAAGATCTCATAAGCCCCCATGTCCTCATGTTGCTTCGAAGCTCGTAGTTCATGGTGACAAGCATGAGGCTAGACACATCTAAAGCATCACTAACATGCTTCCGATAAGCACTTCTATCGCCGTCAAGCGCGAGCCTCCCGGTATAGCAGAATAAGTCGCTCCAATACATACAACTTTCTTTCATGCTTGAGAACGATTCTCAAGTTCTCGAACCAAATCGAGGAAGTTAACTCCTCTAATTTGTCCTTCTCAAGGACGTAACGCAGATGATAGTGTTTGGTTTGAATTTGCCATTTTTCTACAACAAAAATATGCATATACAAAAGTAAATACCGATTAAAATCATTATTAGGTCTTTATCTTTTTTAATGATTTCTTCCACTATTTTCTTCGAGTGAATAACCCTCAATATCAACTCGGAAAGTTCGTTAACTTTCTAGCGGGCCAAGATCCATATTTCACCTCGCTTTCGAGTCGCCTTTGGCCGATCGCCCAAAACTTAGTTATTTAGGTAGGCAACGCTTTGCCAATTACATAAAATTATGTAATTCTTGGTTAGTTGAGTGAATAATATTTATTCAAGCGTATCATTATACACTTTTCTCAACTCTTTTGCCTCTAGATCCTCAATCCATTTATTGAGATAATCCAGTTAACTAGGACCCTAAGTTTTAGCCGGCGGATATCATAACTAATCCTTCGCGCCTCACCCGGATAGACACGTATGAACAGCTTTGGCATGTCCCATACTAATGTCGATCTAGGCCTTGACGAGGGCCAAACTTAGGAAGGCACTAATTAATATTTCATTGAGGGATTTTTGTTTTTAACAATCTCACCAGAAAAGCATAAATAAAACAGTTTATGCTTATATACATATGCATCCAATACATAAAAGTAAAATGCAATAGTAATCGCCATATCCTATTCGGTTTTTCCAAGCCAATGGAAAAACCGTGAAGTCAATCTAAGGTGTGAAAAGAAAAGCATTCTATTCTACACCGTCTTGACCTTCAGTTGGTTGCCTCCATATCTTCATCGCTGTACCTTCTCCTAATCTAGAATTACAAAATTCTAAGGAAACCTCGAGTTACATTCGAGGGGATTTGATGAGAATAAAATTACAACTTTTGATAATAAAATAGGCACGATACGCATATCGTATTATAAAATAAAACCAACGGAGTAAAGGCGATTACTATGCATCATGCTCAATTAACATAACAATTTATGAAAAATAATGAGCAACCAAAGAAATGTAACATTTCATATTCCGGGTCGGGTTCGGTTGACCCAAGCATCAAGCTCGGTCGACCGAACAAAGTACTGAGAGTACTCGGTTGACCAACCAGGAACTTCGGTCGACTGAAGACCAACTCGGTTCGACCGAAGACCAACTCGGTTGATCCGAACCCAAATCATTTAGCTACTGACCTTACCTCGGTCGACCGGAGCAGAGTCCCGGTCGACCGAAATGCCAGAAACTGAGATTTTTCCAACTTTTGAATGACTTCAAAACTGGAAATTCTCAACAGATTATACATACAAAAAGCTGGAAAAGCATGTCATACATGATTTACAACATTTCTAGCAATCCTAAGGCATGCATAACATAGATTCATAATCTACATTCAAACACTATAACACATAAAGTCTATAGGGTACTCGTGAGTGGCTCTGATACCACTGTTAGAGGAATAACCGGTCACAAACAAGTGCGCAGCTGAATAAAAACTTGACCCGCCTCTACCAGATCTTCCACGAGTAAGAACCTACGACTATGGGATAGTGTTTTACCTTATATTGATGCTAGAATGGCTGAAAGGCTTTCAGCAGTATGTTGTCACGAACTGAACACTACAATGCAGGGCTCCGTCTCTCCCAAAGATCCACTCGATCTTCCGGGGATGGTCTTCTACCGCTTGGTGCTAGCCAACGCCTTGTAGAAGCTTTGAAGACACTCTTCAATGGAGTATGTATTTCGGACCTTTTCGAAAGAACAAGATACAGGGATTTCTAACTTCTTTCCTATTAGCAAAAAGCTAGAAAACAAGTCTAGAAATCTATCTTTTCTTTTTCTCTCTAAAACTCACTTTTCTCTCTTCTCTCTAAGCTTCAAAAGCTGGAGAAAAATCTAATTAGAATGATTAGGAAAATCAGTATTTTCCTAGTTTATCAAGAGAGAATGGGGAGAGATTATGGGGAAAGTGGGAGATCATGGAGGAAACCACTCCTCCACTTTCTCCACCACTTCAACCACCATTTGAGAGCTGAAATTATATCCAATAATCCAACCATAAGGTCGGTCCAAATGGGTTGGTCGGCCCAATCATATTGGTCGGCCCAACCCGTTTAAAGGCCCAATCCAATCCCGACCCGGCCCGAAGCCCAATCGAATTGATTGATCCAAATGGGTTGGTCGGCCCAATCATATTGGTCGGCCCAACCCGATTAAGGGCCCAATCCAATCCCGGCCCGGCCCAATCGAATTGGTGCACCTTAGATTAAATGTACTCCAACAATCCCCATGTTCTTCAAAACTGCGGGTGGTATCTGTGAGAAGACCAACCCGGAATCGGATATTTTGGATCAGCTTCGGGCTTTTGCAGCGGAGCTTAAGTCGGTGGTTGATGCGGGTCAGAACTCGGGTGAGGTTGCGGCCCAGCCAAATGAGCCTGTAGACGAAGGGGGCTTGCAAGACCCGGTGACAAACCCTATTGATGCAGAGGGGTCCGACCCGGAAGATCAGGACCCGACTGGTCCAGTATAAACTATGTCTCGGTTTGGTAAGGAAGGGGGCACGAGCCATGGTTTGGAAGGCCAGGTTGAACTGGATGATCAAGCCTTGGCTGGGCGTGGCTCCACCGCGAGAGGACAGTCCTCCATTTTAGGAGGCTCTATCTCTATTGATATTCCAGCTATTGGCGAGCACATTAGGGACACTCATGGAAAGCAAACCAAAAAGAAGCAGCCAGAAATTGCATCTTGAAAATCCACGAGATTGGTGGAGAAATCCAAGGGACAAACCCTCTAATTTGGTAATATTACTTTCACTTATCCTTTTATTATGAATATGTTGAATTATGTGATTTGGAATATTCGGAGATTAGGAAATTTTGATTCATTAGCTAGGCTTCGACAACTTAAAAATGACAATCATATTTCCCTCTGTGCTATTATGGAGCCTATGCTAAGTAATGATGATTTACTTATGTTCGACGTCTTGGATTTTATTATGTCTTTGGTAATGTGGCTGGTAAAATTGTGGTTATGTGGGATGGTAGTTTGGATATTGCTGTTGTTGGGGATACAATCAAATGGTGACCATTATGGTTAATAATTTTGTTGGTAATCCTGTTTATTGCTCGTTTGTTTATGCTAAATGCGCCTACACTCAGCGAAGGATGTTATGGGACGAGTTGCGTACTTTCAGCTCTCTCCATGATGTCCCTTAGCTGGTGGGTGGGGATTTTAATGTGGTTATGAATGTTTCAGAATTTTTTGGCTCTATTCCAGCGCCTTTACATATTTTTGAATTTTTGGATGCTGTTGGAGATAGTGGACTGATGGATATACAATTTGTTGGGAGTCCGTACACTTGGTGTAGGAGTGCTGTACTCCCCATTTTGCGAAGGCTTGACCGGGTTATGATGAATTCTAAATGGAATGATTTTTTTGCAAGAACGTCCCTTGAACATCTTTATCGCACGATTTCTGATCATTGTCCTTTGTTGCTCCGTGTTGGCCGTGAAAGGCATGTTGAAGGGATTCATGGGTAGAAACTCGTTCTAAACACATATGAGTCCTCCCCTGAAGAATCCGCTCATACAAAAACGAATCGAAAAACCTGAAAAGGACTTACGTTTTTCGGCTAAAGATGGTATCTTTTGGCTCTCAGCAGCAACCACCCTGAGTCCTCCCTTGCGAAATTACTCCCTACCGATATCCATGCGACGAAACAAGCAGCGAGTACTAGCTCTTCGATTTTTCTGGGTTACGAATTGTCTAGAGAGAAAAGGAGGCCAAAATCAAGAAATCAGATTTCTAGGTTATGGTATTATTGTGGCTTAAGCATTAGTCTCTAAGGTTTCGGCCAAGAGAGGTTTATATAGAGAGTGGGAGTTTGTTCCAAGGAGAACTCCCATGTCCTATCCACCTCTTTTGGCAGTGGGAGTCTATAACTCTCACGTCCTCTAGACTTCTGCTGGTAGTGGGAGTCTTTATCGGATAATAACTCCCACGTAATCCCAGCTATACCGAAAATGCCCCTTATCTCTAATTCGAATAATAACGCTTTATTATTCTCAGAAAAATAAATGCCATATACAATGAACCTAGACACATTCTAGATTCATTGAATCTGGACATGAAGCTCGTTAGCTCATCTATGCGTGTGACCCTGTAGGTTCATATCACAATGGCAATGAAAACATACTTAGTAGTAGTATGTGTTCATAAATCACAAGTGGTCCCTAGCAGGACATTGTGACTACCCAAAGTGAATGAATTTACGGTGGAACCTAATATCAATCCACTATTTAATCTCTTTGTCTCGCGATATCCTAATTAAGCATAAGGCATTATTCGTTACTTTCTTAATATCAATCCACTATTTCCAATCAGTAAGATGTCGTCCACATAAAGCACAAGGTACACTAATGCATTATTCGTTACTTTCTTATAAACACAAGGCTCGCCTTCGTTTTTTATGAAACCGAATTCTTTAATATGTTCATCAAATCGACGATTCCAGCTTCGAGATGCTTGCTTCAATCCATAAATGGACCTTTGAAGCTTACACAATTTGCTAGGATTTGATGGATCAACAAACCCCTCAAGTTGTGTCATATACACATCCTCGAGAAGGTTTCCATTAAGAAACGCAGTCTTAACGTCCATTTGCAATATCTCATAGTCATAATATGCACTACAAGAAAACAGTTAAATAGCGACTGCCGGTACCGTCGGTATTCGGTCGCTATTCAAGTTTACCGACCGATTGCCGATCGAATACAGTGGTCGTGTAATTATCGTCGCTAAGCCATATACCGACGGATTACCGACCGTTATTATTGCGACCGATTATCCCGTCCCTATATTAAGACGGATAGGGCGGGCGACTAAATATAATACTTGGTTGACTTTTTAACATTGACTTATACCGACCGAAAGCCGACGGAACCAGTACCGACCAAATGACATGACAAAATACAGACAGAAATGGACGACCTAATACCGACGGGAATTAAGTGACCGATTACCGACTAATAATTACGCGAACGAAGACCGACCGATATTTAGGCGACCGATATTATCACGACCGATTACAAACCGATAATGATGCGACCGATTGTCGACCGACTAGAATTTATTTGACTTTGACTTTAAGCAAATAGCAACCGTTATTCTGTCGCTATTCCGTCGCCAACTTGTTTTGAATTTAAAATAAATAAATCTGAAATATAATTAAATCCCTATATAAAAAACTGCAATATGAAACAGAAAATCCAAAACAGCAATACAAACCAAAAACAATATCCAAAAAATCCCAAATAATAAACATAATGAATACAACCCAAAAATAACATTACATAACCAATGATCTCACTAAAACCACAAATACAACAATTCTTATTTACATTACAACAATCAAAGAATACAATTCTTATTTACATTACAACAATCAAAGCCTACAATCCTTATTTAAAGTAACAATCAAATAATGTACTTCTAATTTACATTACAAAAAGCAAAGTGTGCACTTGTAAATTTGATTACAACAACACATCCAAAGTTTACACTTCTCTAATACTCTTTTCATCTATGAGTTGAAACCTGAAAATTCAAGAATAAAATTAACATTTCAAATACGTTAATTAATTTATGGTCATAAATTACTAAAAATAACACAACAAATATTACTCATCTTCAATATGTGGAAGTAAAAAAAGTTAGTTGTGAAGTGTGAAAGATATTAATAATACGGGAAATAAATGTTACAATAAAAGAAGAGTTAAAAATTTATACTTGTATTTTTGCTATTCATAATCATCCTCCGACATGAATTCATCATCTTCTTTAGAATTGTCATCACCCGACATGATTTCACCCTCATCCTCATCTTCATCAACACGACTCGTATCGGTTACAAGGACAACTTCAATTTCCCCTGACCGGTGTGTAAGTTGACCAACTTCAGTAATAGTTGGATCAATGCGACTGGTCTCCTCCTCGCGTACTTCCTCCTGATACGGTACTAGAACACCAGGAACGTCAAATAGACGTTGTTTGGAACGACAAACAGCCAACCAATCAGCCCTAGATGTTGTCTTACTACCCGGATAAGGTGTGTAGTAGACTTGTTGACATTGGGAAGCAAATACAAAGGGATCGTAACCCTAGTACGTTCTTTTCCTATGGATTTCTACAAGTTTATATTGAGGATATACCCTAAGACCTCGATTTGAGGTAGAATCAAACCAGTCGCATTTGAAAAGAATTATTTTTTGTTGAGGTACTCCAACAAGTTCAACTTCAATGACCTGCTTTAACTCTCCGTAATAATCTCCTTTAACCCATAACCCGCTGTTTGTCGTTCATTTTCCTTCGCTGTGGGCTTTTGTGTGAAATCTATAACCGTTAACAGCATAACCGGTGTATGACATCACTCTCCTTGACGGGCCCCATGACAGATTTTTCAACAACATTTCAGAAAGTTGTGGAAGGCTATGTATCTGTTTAGAACAACAAAATGTTAAATTAATTTAGTTTAGGCATTTTTAAGACAACTACATTTCTACACATTACAAAACTTACATGAGTTCCAAACCATTTGGAAAAATCATTATAAACCCGGCTTTGAAGTTCTTCCTCCGTTATATGTGGTGTTTGGTCATTTACTTCACTGACAAATTTCCTGAATTACAAATTGTAAAACACAAGAGAGGGGGGGTGAATTGGGTTTTAGTAGAACTTGGGAACTTTTTCGAATCATAGCAATGCTAGTAGAAGTTTATGCAAGATGAGCAAATGCAAAACTAAACCCAACAACAAGACAAAGGATTTAGAGTGGTTCGATTCACTTAGAATCTACATCCACTACCTTGAGCCGTACCCAAGGATTTCAACAACTTCACTAAGAAGACTTTTTACAAATGTGGCTAACTCACTAAGAGTTTTACAACACAACCACAATACAAAAGCTCACTAAGAACTTGCCCACACTAAGTAGGACTTTTACAACAATTACCCTATCACTAAGAAAGGGAATTAAGATGAATAAAGAACAAGATAATTCACTCTTCTAAGTGAGAAAGATATACCTTTGAAGTACAAGAATATTAAGCTCTTTGAACATATGATGCACACTCTTTGTCTTGCTTTTGAAAGATTGCTCTTGAATGATTTATATCATAGAAATGAAGAGCATTTACTTTGTGAGTGTTTTAGCTTGATGAGAAATCAATGAATATTTGATATGCAAGCCTTTCAATGATTCTCTAGCTTTGGAGGATTTATATATTTCAAATTTGGCTGAAAAATGACTCTCCAACGGTCAAATAACGGCTAGTTCAAGACAGAGTTCGGTTGACCGAACTTGGCTTCGGATCCACTCTTGAGGACCTCGGTCGACCGAGATAGGGCATAGGTCGACCGACCTATTTTTGTCAAAGTCTCTGTAACTGGTCGGTTGATCCGACCTTGGCTCGGTTGACCGACCTTCCTGAGTTGATTTTTCACACATTTTGAAATCTTTTGAAGTCTTTTGAAGTCTAAAATGTTTTCCTAAAAGGTAACAAGTAAGAACACTTGGAAAACCATTTTAAAGGACTTAGACTTAGAAAACAAAGGCTTTTGAAATACGAACACTTGTAAGGATCATTTTGAAACTTAGCCTTTTGAAAACGTGTTTATGAAAACATGCAAGACTTGAGTGTAGAGCTTATGTTCATGAGAGCATTGGTTAGAGCTTATAAGATAACGATTAATAACGGCAAAGCTAATCTAACCAAACCTAAGTCTTCAATCTTCAATCTTGAAAGATAAGCCTTGAATATAACTTTGAATCTTGATACCAATGGCTTGATTGAAGTACTTAGAGCTTCCATAATGAGTTCCGATATTCTATCACAAAGATTAAGATCATTAGACACAACATCAAAAGTTTGTCCAATATCAAAAACTGAGTTTGTTCGCCCTTAGGGCTTACAATCTCCCCCTTTTTTATTATGACAAACTTTTATGTAATAAGATAGAATATGGACAAAATTAAGAACAAGGAAGCATGGCAAAAAGTTAAAGATCAATTAAGAGCAATGACTAGTGCTTTAAAAGATAAAACCAATGAAGACAAAAGCACTTAGTCATGATAACTTCTTTTTTACCATATTATCTAGGGACTCTTAGAAGAGCCCTATTTCCCAACCAACCTCTTTTCCTCCTTCCTTCCATTTTTATAGCATTCTTGTGTGTAATATACATACCTTAGTTTACACAAGAAGCTAACTTACCATTTTCATCAATGTCGATGTGAGTGCTAAGGATCCTAATGTTAGTAGTGCCCTAGGACCATTAGCA
The DNA here is from genome assembly GCA_026122235.1 of Vinca minor. Classification (NCBI taxonomy): domain Eukaryota; kingdom Viridiplantae; phylum Streptophyta; class Magnoliopsida; order Gentianales; family Apocynaceae; genus Vinca; species Vinca minor. The sequence goes on along the minus strand of JAOCZM010000285.1, from coordinate 2,380,486 downwards.
CATGTTGTGCGTTTTGTTATCTTTTTGAGCAAGTAATTGAATAGTTAATTTTGCTTTTGATTATCAAATGTGTGATTTGATAGTAAAACTCATTAGCTAATGTAATTACTACTCTAGAAGTCCCTAGTTTTATGTAATGCTTAATTACTATGAAATAAAACTAGTATGATTGTTGATTGATGATCTTGTTTTTACTCGATCATGTGTAATGGATACAAATCACATCATAGATGCAATATATAGGGATACATTGTATTGACGTGATCCGTCGAGAAGTAATACTTCATGGTCTTAAGTCATAAGTATTACTTCCTCAATACTATTTTAGAATCCTTAGACCTTATGTCTTCATTGATTCTAGTATGAATGGAGCCACGTTTTGACTCGACTCGGACGTTACTTGTAACAGAGTAATCAATACTGACCGATGATCGGATGTAGTGTCCTATCATAGCTTGAATGTGAGAGACATTGTAAGGAATTTGTCCCTCTCTATTATTGAGAGAGATATCCATGGGCCCCTCGATAGGGAAAGACTCGTTTAAATGCATGGCCGTGCTCAAATGTGTTTGATAAAGTGGTTATCAAATGCTATTTGTCGAAACAATCTACCCGGAGATCGAGCATAAATATAATTGAGCTTAATAAGGGTGACGACCACCATGCCTTATGCTTAATTAGGATATCGCGAGACAAAGTGGATTAAATAGTGGATTGATATTAGGTTCCGTTGTATATTCATTCACTTTGGGTAGTCACAATGTCCTCGCTAGGGACCGCTTGTGATTTATGGACTCACACTACTACTAAGTGTGTTTTCATTGCCATTGTGAGATGAACCTACAGTGGTCACACGCATAGACGAGCTAACGAAGCTTTATGTCCGCATTCAATGAATCTAGAATGTGTCTAGGTTCATTGTATCCGACATTTGTCTTTCTCGGAAATAATAAAGTGTTTATTATTCGAATTAGAGATAGGGGCAATTTCGGTATTTTACCTATAGCCGGGATTACGTGGGAGTTATTATCCGATAAGGACTCCCACTACCACAGAAGTCTAGGGGACGTGGGAGTTGAGGACTCCCATTGCCGAGAGGAGTTGAGGACGTGAGAGTTAGTTCTGGGAACAAACTCTCACACCCTATATAATAAACTCTTGGCCGAAACCCTAGACCACAATTCTTTTAGCCGAAATTAACCAAGAAACCCGAAATTAGATTTCAGTTTCAGCCTCTCCCTTTTCTCTCTAATTCCCGAAAAACAGAAAAGACGAAGAGCTAGCAATCGCTGCCCGTTTCGTCGCGTGGATACCGGTAGAGGGACTTTCCGCAAGAAACGCCATCCTCCATTCAAGAAGCAGCTTCTTGAATCCGTAAAATGTAAGTTTTTACCGCTATTTTCGATTCGTTTTATATGAGCGGATCCTTCAGGGGAGGATCCATGGGTGTTTGGAACGAGTTTCCGCCCATGAATCCCTTCACCTAATACAAAGAACATGCTCACACAAACATTAGAACTAACAATGGTTTGTTATCATCAAAACAACATAGAATATTTTGCCCTTCGGGCTAACACAAATTAATGACAATATTATTATTTGCCTACTTTCAATTATATCAAAAAAATTAAGCAATTAATAGGTTTACTTACTGAAGATATGGTTCGACCTCTCACAATTCATCAAGATATAATTCATGGCTGTTTTATAATCTTTATCAGATAATAAAATATTTTCTTTTTTTCCAAATGATCTTCTCGGTAAGTTGCAAATTGATAATAATTCAGGTTCAGGTTCACTTGTCTCGTCATCTCCATCATTTCGCCCAACGGTTGTAACTTTTGTTTTCACGTGGGGTTCGAAATAATAGCTAAAGAATGTCGCAGCTTCTTCGACCAAGTATGCATTGCAAATTGACCCCTCAACTCTGGCCTTGTTTTTTATCTTCTTTTTCAGATGGTGCAGATATCTAATTAAAGCATAAATAGTTAATCACATTGTAAATACGAACATGATAAATAAAAATGAAGTTGAGAGATAACTTAAGACATTGGTTGTTACCTCTCGAACGGGTACATCCACCTAAACTGTACCGGGCCACCAACCATGGCTTCGTACGGAAGGTGAACATGCAAGTGTTCCATCACATCAAAAAAACCCGGAGGAAATATTCGCTCTAACTTGCACAATAAAATAGCAATAGTGTCCTCCAATTCTTGCATATGTGCCACACTCAACTTTGGGGAACACAAATCTCTATAGAACAGACTAAGTTCAGCCAAGGGTCCCCAAACACTTGTCGGTAGTACTTCTCTAAGTGCTAAAGGGATAAGTCGCTCCATGAATACATGAGAATCGTGACTCTTCATTCCAGTCATTTTCAACTCTTCATATCAACGCATCGCGCCAAATTCGATGCATATCCATCTGGGAGCCTTAATTCTTTAACCCACTGCAAAACCATCTCTTTTTGTGCCTTGGTAAGAGTGAAACATGCTTTCGGTTTCGTTGCTTTACCGCGGCCATCGTGTTTAATATTCAATTCAGGAAGATTGCAATATCTTTCAACATCCGCTCTAGCCTTAACATTGTCCTTAGTTTTACCTTTCACGTCCAACACGGTGTTAAAGACGTTATCAAACACATTTTCTTCATTATGCATGAGATCAATGTTGTGTCTTATCAGAAGTGTCCGCTAATAAGGTAAGTCCCAAAATATGCTACGTTTGGCCCAATTGTGATATCGACCTCTGTCTTGCTCTTTACCAATCTCTTCAGCTGTATCGGTAATTTTTGGATAATCTCTAACTCTAAACAACATTTCATCACCAGTCAGGCGAGATGGTGGGTCTGCTCTCTCATGTCGCCGGTCCTTTCGGAATCCCTTTGCATCTCTTCTAAATGGATGATCAGGTGACAAGAAGCATCTGTGGCAATCGAACCACGATTGTTTCTCGCCAGCATGCAAATAGAACCCTTGTGTTTCCTCCATACAATATGGACAAGCGTGAATGCTGTTGTACTCCATCCACTCAACATTCCATATGCTGGGAAATCACTAATTGTCCAAAGTAATGAAGCTCTCAGTTTAAAATTTTGCTTTTTAGAGATGTCATAAGTTTCTGCACCTTCACTCCACAGCTGATTCAATTCATCGATGAGAGGCTGCAAGTACACATCAATCTTGTGTTTTGGATTTTGGGGTCCAGGTACAATGATAGTTAAGAACAATACATTGTTCTTCATACACATCTAAGGGGGGAGATTATAAGGAGTTAGAATAACTAGCCAAGAAGAATATTGCTTCCCTAACATGCCGAATAGTGCAAAACCATATGTACATAACCCAAGCCTTACATTTCGAGGTTCTGCTGCAAAATCAGTGTGTGTTCTATCAAAATGTTGCCAAGCTTCCCCATCCATTGGGTGATTCATTATTCCCTCTTCTCTCTCACTGTGTGAGTGCCATGTCATGTGTTTTGCGGTTTTCTCAGATGCATACAAGCTTTGTAATCTCGAAGTAATTGGAAAATAATACATCTTTTTGCAAGCAATCTCTTTTTGTCGTGTATTTTTTGATTTCTTTTTCTTAATATACCTAGCATGACCACAAAACTTGCATTCCCTACTCTCAACATCATCTTTCCAGTACAACATATAACCGTTAAAACAAACATCTATCTTTTGCACCGGTAATCCAAGACCTTTAACCAATTTCTTCATTTGGTAAAAGTCGTCTAATGCATTATTTTGAGGAGGAAGCGCCTCATCAACTGTGCAAATTTATCTATAGCAATTTCAGGTAAGTTGTCTTCGGACTTTATACTCACCATTCTAGCAGTCATTGATATCTGCGAATGGTTTGTACAACCTCCGTACAGTGGGCTATCAACAGCCTTCAACATGTCATAGAACATTTGTGCCTGCGGATTGGGGGGGTTCTTCAACGTCTCTATTTTCCGGCTCATTAAAACTAGGTCCGGTAGCATAAAAAATCATCTCTCGATAATTGTTTCTTGTCGTATGTCTTCTAGAATTATCCACATCATGAGAGGTTTCATTAATAAAAGGAATTTGAGGCATCGGAAAGAATGCCTCACCGTGACATGTCCAATTATAATAATTAGACACAAATCCGTTCATAATAAGATGATACTTCACCATATCAGGTACATGAAAATCCTTATTTCTACAACCCGCACAAGGACACCTAATCCCATCATTTTGTACATTAGCAGACATACTAATAGCGAAATCCACAAATTGTTTCACTCCCGCTATAAATTCTGGACTATGACGGGATCCACCATTAGATGTTGAATCCATATACATCCAACTTTTTTTTTTTTTTGATGAATAAATCCATATACATCCAACTACGGTCCTCCATTATAAACACAATATCTGCATATAACAAGTCTTCATAAGTAAATGCATAGAACCTTATGTTTGATGATTTAGTACTTTTTTATGTACCTATGTTATTAATGGCATCTTATCTTAAATGAATTTAATCTTTAATTTCAACAAAAGAAGAAGAAAACAAATGTCAAGGTTATAGTGTAATAAACACCAACAAATTTATTCCAAGTAAAGAAACATTGGTCCATCATAAATCTAATATATATTGTAAGTATATTTTCATAATCATTTATGGACACAAATAAATTTAATCTTTAATTTCAACAAAAGAAGAAGAAAACAAATGTCAAGGTTATAGTGTAATAAACACCAACAAACTTATTCCAAGTAAAGAAACATTGGTCCATCATAAATCAAATATATATTGTAAGTATATTTTCATAATCACTTATGGACACAAATAAATTTAATCTTTAATTTCAACAAAAGAAGAAGAAAACAAATGTCAAGGTTATAGTGTAATAAACACCAACAAATTTATTCCAAGTAAAGAAACATTGGTTCATCATAAATCAAGTATATGTTATAAGCATATTTTCATAATCATTTATGGAAGAAAAAATAAAATTAATCTTTTAATGTGGGAAAAAATAAGAAGAAATGGAGCACCTAATTCAGAGTGGTGGTGCTGGAGCACCTAAATCCGACCGGTGGTGGTGGCCCGTCGGAGTTCCGGTGGAGCCGGTGAGGGGGGAGGTGGAGGCAATGAGGGAGGAGGGTTTCAAAGAAGAGGGTCGCGCAGTTTACAAGTGGGTTTCTTTTATTGGCTATTCTGTTTTACAGCAATTTCAAAACAGAACTGTGTCGTTTCATCTTAATAATTAGCGACCGCTTACCGACCGAAAACAATTTCGGTCGGTATTCGATCGTTAATAAAAAGGAAAAGCGGGAAATTCAAAGCGGGAAAATATCAAAGTGGTAAAATATCTGGACAAAATAGGCGACCGATTGCCGACCGTATATGCATATACGGTCGGTATTCGGTCGCCCAATTTTGTGGACGCGACCGAATACCGATCGATATTGGATATACGGTCGGCATTCGGTCACCCAATTTAAAAATTAAAATCCCAGGCGCTTAATGATCTACTAGTTGAATTGCCATGCCCCGTGTCTAAACAAGTTTTAACATTAAATGTGTATAAGTTTAACTATTCAATTTAATGTGTGTGTGTGTGTGTGTGTGTATATATATGTATACACATATGAATTAGTAATAGTAAATAATAGTCGTCAGTAATGTTTTTATAAAAAAACCCGCAAAGCGGGAAAATATCGGGAAAATTAGACGACCGAATACCGACCGTATATGCAATATTGGTCGGTATTCGGTCCGGTTTTGTTGACGCGACCGAATACCAACCGATATTGCATTTACGGTCGGCATTCGGTCGCCCAATTTAAAAATTAAAAACCCGGGCGCTTAATGATCTACTAGTTCAATTGTCATGGCCCGTGTCTAAACAAGGTTTAACATTAAATGTGTATAAGTTTAACTATTCAATTTAATGTGTGTGTGTGTGTGTGTATACATGTATACACATGCGACTGTTAATTACTATTACTAATTCATATGTGTATACATCTATACACACACACACACACACACATTAAATTGAATAGTTAAACTTATACACATTTAATGTTAAAACTTGTTTAGACACGGGCCATGACAATTGAACTAGTAGATCATTAAGCGCCCGGGTTTTTATATTTTTAAACTGGGCGACCGAATGCCGACCGTATATGCAATATAGATCGGTATTCGGTCGCGTCTCCAAAACTGTGCGACCGTATAAGCAATATCGGTCGGTATTCGGTCGGCTAATTTTCCCGCTTTGCGGGTTTTTTTTATAGAAACATTACTGACGATTGTTAATTACTATTACTAATTCATATATGTATACATATATATACACACACACACACACATTAAATTGAATAGTTAAACTTATACACATTTAATGTTAAAACTTAGTTAGACACGGGCCATGACAATTGAACTAGTAGATCATTAAGTGCCCAGGTTTTTAATTTTTAAATTGGGCTACCGAATGCCGACCGTATATGCAATATCGGTCGGTATTCGGTCGTCTAATTTTCCCTCTTTGCGGGTTTTTTTTTATAGAAACATTACTGACGACTGTTAATTACTATTACTAATTCATATGTGTATACATATATATATATATACACACACACACACACACACACACACATTAAATTGAATAGTTAAACTTATACACATTTAATGTTAAAACTTATTTAGACACGGGCCATGACAATTGAACTAGTAGATCATTAAGCACCCGGGTTTTTAATTTTTAAATTGGGTGACCGAATGCCGACCGTATATGCAATATCGGTCGGTATTCGGTCTTCTAATTTTCCCGATATTTTCCTGCTTTGCGGGTTTTTTTTATAGAAACATTACTGATGACTGTTAATTACTATTACTAATTCATTTTTATACATATACACACACACACACACAATAAATTGAATAGTTAAACTTATACACATTTAATGTTAAAACTTATTTAGACACGGGCCATGACAATTGAACTAGTAGATCATTAATAAACAAACATTCTTTCTTCTCTTTTAGGGAACATGACTTCTTCCTCACAATGCTCTCGGCTTTGTCATCCCTTTTTACCTCGGTTTGTACCTTAGGGATAGGGTCGCTCTTTTTTTTTCAACTCTTGCTCTTTTAATCTCTTTTCTCTCCCCTCGGCTAGTAGTCTTTTGAGTTTCACAAACCTGATTCAGTGTCATAGGATGCAATGTGTACCGAATATTATCTTTTGTAGCCATGTAAACATTCCTTCGACCAATATGATCCACGAATCTATCATATTGCCAAGGTCTTCCCAGAATAATGTGGCTTGCGGTCATAGGTACCACATCACATAAAACTGTATCCTTAAAGTTCCCAATGCGGAAGTCAAACTCTACTTGATTATCCACTTTAATTTCCCCGCTATTGTTTAACCATGAAAGCTTGTATGGCATCGGATGTGCTTTCGTAGGTAAATCTAAAGCGGTTACCATCTCATAAGAACAAACGTTAGTGCAGCTACCATTATTAATAATAACCAAACATGTTCTATCTTTAATAGTGCACTTAGTTTGAAAAAGATTACTACGGTGTTGATGCAAATCATCTAATGGTTGAGAATGTAAAAGTTGCATATTAACCAAAAGAAATTTACCATCATTCGGATATTCTCCATTACCCTCGGCTTCTTCTCCCAATAATGTGTCCTCGGCTTCTTCTTCATCACTTACCCAAGTTCCATCATCCATCATGATTATGGCACTTTTATTAGGACAATCCCGAGCAAAGTGACCCTTACCTTTACACTTAAAACATTCCCGATCAAGTGATGTAGTTGATTTAGCTCTCAAATCGGTCGGTTTTGAAGTGGTTGGTACCCTTGCTGCCCCAAAAGAAGCCGTGGCCTTTTGTGTATTCCCCAAACTGCCCTTTGCATTATTTGGGCTCGGCAAAACAGTAGAATTGTTTAGGGAGTGATTTGGCCGTTTCCAAGATTGGAAGTTTGCCGAATAAGTCCTTGAACTCTTCTCTTTTTGCTGCCTCTCCAACTGTTCAGCAAAATAAACCATATCAATAAGATCACGAAGGTTAGCACATTCTACCTTGGGTCTAATTTTGTCATTTAGACCAGCCAAGAAACGCGCCAAAGTAGCCTCATTATCTTCCCGGATGTTTGATTTTATCATGGCCATTTCCATCTCCTTGTAGTATTCATCAACGGTCTTTGTCCCTTGCCTCAATCGTTGAAGTTGATTGTACAAATAACGATTAAAACTTTGAGGTACAAATCGTCGTGTCATGACCGCTTTCATATCCTCCCATGAATCAATTGGTCTTTGCCCCGATCTTCTCCGTTCATGGACCTCATTATCCCACCAAATTGATGCATATTCTCCAAACTCCATGGCTGCTAATTTGACCTTTTTCTCTTCGGAATAATTATGAACATAAAAAACATGGTTAACTTTTCGTGTCCAATCGAAAAATAATTGAGGGTCATTAGTACCTAAGAAAGGAGGGATCTTGGTCTTAATAGCACCAAGATTATTATCATACCTTTGATCTTGAACATTGTCTCTCGGATCATACCTTTGGTTGTGAGCATGTGGTCTCGGATCATACCTTTGATCTTGATGATATGCTTGCGGCTCAAATCTTTCATTATGAACCATTGGTCTCGAATCATACCTTGCATTTTGCTGATTTGGTCTCGGATCATATGCAAAGTTGTCCACCATTCTTGGGATTGCTCTCGGCTGAAATTCTGTTTGGTGCCGAAAGTTGTCCCTTGCAATTTGTTCAAAGGATTCTTGGGAATCTTGATCTTCTTGATCATCTTTGGCTGCCCCTTTACCTTTTTCCGAATTGTTCTTGAGGTCACGAACCTCCATTTTAAGTTCATTGATGGATTGCATCAAAGACTTTATGGTTTGTTGCATTGATTCTTTGAAAAGCTTGTCGTCATCCATGGCACCTTGCTGCGAGGTACCTTCATTAAAAGACATTATCTTTGCAAAGAAAAGAATCACACAAATCGTTAGTAGAAAAATTCACACGAAAATTGAATGAATAGTAATATGTGAATAGTAATCTGTGAACGGTAATCTGTGAATAGTAACTGTGAACAGTAACTGTGAATAGTAATATGTGAATAGTAATCTGATTTTTTTTTCTCTCAATATTCCACAAATACTTGTCAAGAACTTCCAACTTTGGATGATTGAATGGTTATGTTGATGGAAGGTTGAAAAAATATGGAAAGAAATCTTATCTTGACTTACAAAAAGTCCAAGGAAAAAGTATAAGAGTATTTGTAACAAAACAAGAAAAAGATGTGATCTTTACCTTTCTTGATTTTCTTTTTCTTGAAATTGCTTGTTCTTGAAATCTTTTCTTACCTTCTTACCCGAGACTTACCCTTATCTTGGCCACAATATCAAGAGCTCTTGATTAATGACGGTTGTGCTTGAACGAAAAGTCTTGATTGCGGCTAATTCAAGATGAAGAGGGAACAAGAGCCAATTCCTTTACACAAAGGAAGTTAGCTTTTGGTCTTGATTCCTTGTCTATTTTGGGCTAACCTAGCTGCCAATTTCTTTACTTCCGGGTGGCTTTTTTTCGTTGGGGTAAATTTTTTTTGTTATCTTTCGGCTATTTCAAGCAAACAAGAATTTTTTTTCAAGAAAGCAATAAAGCTACACCAAGATAGAGATCAACCTTTTGCTCTGATACCACTTGATGCGAAACCGTGATGTTTTATATCAAGGTTCGGCTTTTAAGCAGATCTTTCTCTATCTCGAATTAGTTTCTATGGGAATACACTTAACACAACCCCGGGCAGGCTAAATATCAATGAAGACTGAAACACCACAACTAGAGAAACAAGCCAGTTGATACAGTAACTCAAGGAATATGAAGTTCTACCGGAAGTTCATAAACAAGTATCAAAGGAATAACCTTAATCAAAATGTCAATATATCAAGTCTAAGTAAAAAGTGGCCGAAATTACTCTTTAAGTAGAGGGATTTCGGTTCCAACTTGAACTAGGAAAAGGGAAATAAGAGTCCTTGAAGAATTAGGACTCTTGAATAACAACTTGCTATCAAGTAACTACCTAAACAAGATAATAGGCACATCTTCCTATTATCTTGGCGGCTAAAATAAAAGTAACTACCAAATCAATGAAGAGTCCTAGTTGCATTAGGACTCTTATTAACCAACTAACTAACACATGGACAACTTGTCCTTTATTATAGCAATTACTTGCTATTACACGGCTAGAATAATAAAATAACAATACTAAAAATAATTAAAGTCTAGAATAGTCTAGAATAGGCTAGAATAGACTTTAATGTGTGAAAAGACTAAAATGCCCTTTTTAGCCACTTTGCTTGTTTGGGCCGAAGTAAATATCTTTGAGAGTTAGAAGTTGAACTTGTACTTCATCTTCTAGATGTAGCTTGTCTTCTTCTTTAGACTTTAACTCTCGGATCAATGTAGATAGTTCTTGTTCCATTTGAATGGTTCTTGATCCATTCATTGGTCCATTGATGCTTGATAAAGGATGTATGTAATGAGGTAGTCTTCTAGATGGTCCCGTATCATCTTGGTTATTTTAGGGCAATTCAATCGTTGCAACACCAAGAAGCACCAAAAAGCATTGATGAGTTAGTTCGTGCCGTAGAGAAATCTTTTGAAGAATTATCATCTGAAAGCCTCAATTATTTTTTCCTTACGTTTCAATTGTTTATGATTGAGACAATGAAAATATTTGGAGGAAACAACTATAAAGTGCCACATATGGGGAAAAATCAACTAGCGAGAAATGGTAATCTACCAATACAACTTGAATGTGATGCGGAGCTTATAGAAAATGTTCGACACCACTTGGAGCAACCACATTAGATTTTTTGAGTGAGATGAGTATATTTTGAGTTATGGGTTGAATTAGAAGTCATTTTTTTTATTTTTTTTTGGTGTTCTAAAAAGCTGTTATGGGTTTAATGGAAATATGGAAGGAGTTATGATCTTTGTGTAGTTCCAACATAATTTGAGCATTCATTCAACGATTTATTTATACTAGTACTACTTGGTGGGGGAACTGAAAAGCTCAAAATGGGTAATTTGGAGTATGCTTTCTAGAGTTTGCAACAATTATGGTCATGAGGGTATTTTGGAGAATTTAGTAAAATTACCCTATTAAATGCAATAATGAAAAAGGAAATTGGACATAATTTTGGGACAACCCAAAAAAGAAAAGTGGACAAACAAAATGGGACGTAGGGAGTATATATTTGTTTGTTGGGGCATGTTATAAATGTCCTTTGCATTTACCTTTTGATTCTCATGCTAGCACATGTTACATTGTATCATCTTTGGCCATATTATAAATGGCCAAGTTTGCATTTTCTACATAGATCTCTTATATGTAGAAGTTGATTTGTTTCCACCTATATGGAGGTCTTTGGCCTAGTCCCCCTCCATGTATCTTTTCCCTATTCTGGCCTTATCAATAAACGGGTAGGGGTCCATGCCAAACACCCCACCATAACAGGTGGCTTTAACCAAAAAAAAAACTTCAATTTGCATCGTTCAAGTGGTTTCTTAGTGTGAAGCGAGAAAGAGAATACTCATGCATGAAAAAATGGATTAATAGAAAAAAGTTAAGAATTAAAGCACAACAACAAATAGATACCATAATTAATAATTCTATTTTTAATCATTCTAAATCATCCTCTGACATTAATTCATCATCTTCTTCAAAATTGTCATCACGCTACATAAATTCATCATCAACTTCATTAACACGGCCCGTACCGGTCACAAGTACAACTTAAATTTTCCCTGACTGGTGTACAAGTTGACCAACTTCAGTAACAGTTGGATCAATGTGACTGGTCTACTCCTCGCGAACTTTCTCCTGATATGTCACTGGAACATTAGGAACATCAACTAGACGTGGTTTGGAACGACAAATAGCCCACCAATCACCCCTAGATGTTGTCTTACTACCCGGGTAAGGTGTGTAGTAGATTTGTTGAGTTTGGGAAGTAAATACAAATGGGTCGTAACCCTGATACGTTCTTTTGTTATTGATTTCTACAAGCTTATATTGAGGATGCACCCTCAAACCTCTATTTGGAGTTGAATCAAGCCAATCACATTTGAAAAGAATTATTTTTTGGATAGGTACTCTAGCAAGTTCAACCTCAATGACTTGCTTCAACTCACCGTAGTAATCGCCTTTAACCCATACCCCACTATTTGTGGTTCCTTTTCCATCACCATGTGCTTTTGTGTGAAATCTGTAAAACACAAGAGAGGGGGGGGGGGGGGGGTGAATTGGGTTTTAGTCGAACTTGGGAACTTTTTTGAGCCTAAGCAATGCTAGTATAAGTTTGTGCAAGATGAGCAAATGCAAAACTAAACCCAACAACAAGACAAAGGATTTAGAGTGGTTCGATTCACTTAGAATCTACATCCACTACCTTGAGCCGCACCCAAGGATTTCAACAACTTCACTAAGAAGGTTTTACACTTGTGGACAACTCACTAAGAGTTTTACAACACAACCACAATACAAAAACTCACTAAGAGCTTGATTGCCCACACAAAGTAGGACTTAACAATTTGCCCACACAAAGTAGGACTTTTACAAGATTAACCCAATCACTAAGAAAGGGAATAAAGATGGGTAAATTAAACAAAGTTGTTCACTCTTCTAAGTGAAAGATGGATACCTTTGAAGTACATCAATTTGAAGCTCTTTAGAACATATGAAGTCCACTCTTTGTCTTGCTTTTTGAAATACACCTTTGAGTGATTTAAATCATGGCAATGAAGTGTATTTTTCTTTGAAAGTGTTTTGGCTTGATGAGAGATCAATGAATATTTGATTTGCAAGCCTTTAGAGTCATTCTCTAGAATTGGAGTATTTATATATTTCAAAATATGCTGAAAAAAGACTCTTTAACGGTAAAAAAACGGCTAGTTTCTTACAGAGTTCGGTTGATCGAACAAGGGGATGACCCACTTTGAGGACCTCGGTCGACCGAGGTAGGCTAAGGTCGACCGACCTTGGCTAGACCAACTCTCAGTAAATGGTCGGTTGATCCGAGGATGAGCTCGGTTGACCGATCTTTCAGAGTATGAGAGATGTTGATTTTTCACACGTTTTGACATCTATTGAAGTCTAAAAGGTTTTCTCAATATGTAACAAGTAAGAGCATTAGAAAACCGTTTTTAAAAGACTTATACTTTGAAATCAAAGGCTTTTGAGATATGAACACATATGAGAATCATTTTGAAACTTTGGCCTTTTGAAAACGTGTTTATGAAAACATTGCAAGACTATAGTGTAGAGCTTATGTTCATGAGAGCTTTGGTTAGAGCTTTATAAGATAACGACTTATGACGACAAAGCTAAACTAACCAAACCTAAGTCTTCAATCTTCAATCTTGATAAATGAGCCTTGCATAACTTTGAATCTTGATACCAATGGCTTGATTGAAGTACTTAGAGCTTCCATTATAAGTTCCGATATTCTATCACAAAGATATAAAACATTAGACACAACATCAAGTGTTTGTCCATTATCAAAAACCGAGTTCGTTCGCCCTTAGGGCTTACAATCTCCCCCTTTTTTATTATGGCAAACTTTGATGCAATTAGATAGAATATGGTTAATTTAAGTGCAAGGAAGCAAGGCAAAAGATAAGACAAGAACATATAAGAGCGAGACTAGTGCTTAGAAGATAAAACCGACAGTGGAACGAGAGACATAAGCACTAGCACTATAAGTTCTTTTGCCATTGCATTAGGGACTCTTTGAAGAGCCCTATTTCCTAACCATCCTTCTTTCCTCCTTCCTTCCATTTTGTAGCTTTCTTGTGTGTATTCTACATACCTTAGTTTACACAAGAAGCTAACTTACCATTTTCATCAATGTAGATGTGAGTGCTAAGGATCCTATTAAGCAGAACATGCTCACACTAACATTAGAACTATCAATGGTTTGTTATCATCAAAACAACAAAGGATATTTTGCCCTTCGGGCTAACAATCTCCCCCTTTTTGATGATGACAAAACATTGATGCAAATGGGAATAATATGCAAAAATAAGATACCAAATGTATGCATGAGATAAGGATATTGAGGATCCAGACAAGTAGATGTTTTCAAAAAAATATTCTACTCCCCCTATATTAAAGAATCCCTTATCTCTCCCATTTTGCAAGTTCTAAGCTTTCTCCTTTTGTAAATTACTTCTCTTGGCACATTTGCAACATTAAAATTTCTCCCCCTTTTTGTCAACATCAAAAAGGTAAATCAGAGCGCCAATAAGAAAAGCATTTTAACGAAAAGTAAAGATTAATTTTGGAGAAGCTTGATGAAATTTAATAATCCTCCCCATATAAAGAAAAAACTTAAAAACCATGGAGAATCATGATGGTCTAATAGATTTATAAGATAAGAACCAAAAGATCAAACCTAAAGACCAAAAAAAATTTTGAAGAAGGATTACTTAGGAATAAGCTTGGTTGATTTCTAAAAAACAAGGAGTCCATAATAACACATAAATCAAAAGATGATCATGTATGGCTCAAAAAGAATATCAACCTAAGCTAAAAACAAAGGAGATAAGGAATAAACCTTAAAGAACAATCTCCCCATTTATCAAGTATACGATGTTAGCTATTTGAGATTAAACCAAGTTTGATACCAATTGACCAATAGTAAAACATGATACCAATTGTAAATATAGCCAATTTGATGCGAAACCTTGATGGGTTATATCAAGATTCGGCTGAAAAAAGATCTTTCTCTATCTCGAATGGTTTCTATGGGAATACACTTTTCACAATCCTGGAAAGGCTAAGTATCAATGGAGGTTGAAACAACACAACTAAAGAAACCAACTAGGTGATACAGTAACTTAAAGGAATATGAAATTCAACCGGAAGTTCATAAACAAGTATCAAAGGATTAACCTTAATCAAAATACCAATATATCAATTCTAAGTAAAAGAGGTGGCCGAAATTCCCCTTAAGTAGAAGGAAATTCGGTTCCAACTCAAACTAGGAAAGGAAATAAGAGTCCTTGAAGAATTAGGACTCTTGAATAACAACTTGCTATCAAGTAACTACCTAAACAAGATAATAGGGACATGTGCCTATTATCTTGGCGGCATGAATAGAAATAACTACCAAAACAATGAAGAGTCCTAGTTGCATTAGGACTCTTATTAACCAACTACCTAACACATGGACAACATGTCCTTTATTATAGCAACTACTTGCTATACACGAAATTATAGTAATTAAATATGCTGAAAATAATTAAAGTCTAGTATAGACTTTAATTGTACATAAAAAGACTAAAATGCCCTTTATAATTCGTCCCCATTCTGGACTGCTTGTTGGGCCAACTTGCACGACAATATGGGATATCAAGAAGGCAGAGTCTGATCTTGTGATCTTCATGAAAGTTGTAGATATTCCTCTTATCTTTAATATGCAACTGGAATAAGCTCCATTGGATAAGTATATCGAAAGATATGTTCATTCTTCCAAACAGTAGCAAAGCTGTCCATTCCTTGTACACTTGTGATACTAAGAGGTTGACTTGTACAACATTCCTAGATGTAATTTAGAGTCCTCTTTGTATATGAATGCACGTTCCCTTGAGTTGGGCAGCCCCAAGGTTGGGACCGTATCATCCCCTCCTTCTTGTAAAGGATTCGTCCTCGAATCTTCCCAAAAATCAGCTTTGTAATCTGCAAAATGAATAAATCGGAGCAAGTTAGAAATATGGAAAGTAGAAAGTACATTGTACTTACCTATCAATGAGATTCTCTTGCGGCTATCCCAAATGATTGGTGTCTTTTCCTCCTTAATTGCAATTAATGGGTCAGCAAGCTTGCTAAAATCACGAAACAAATTTGTATAAAAGCGTGCCAACTCATATGTTGAACGATCTTGAAGGATAATAGTTGTTCGTGACCATTCCCTTATTGCATTATCTTTTGCTAGAACAACTTGAATACCTTGAAAACTCACAATGTAACTAAGAAGGTTAATAGAATTAGTGTAAGAAACATAATTTCCAATCTTAGCATACAAAGTTTGTGCTTTTAAAATAGTAAAAACAGCCCTAAGATGTTCAATATGATTCTCTCGGTTTTTACTAGCAACAAGTATATTATCAAAGTAAGGAATCGGATGTCTATACTTAAAAGCTATGTTAGAATTATTTAGACTATCCGTATATATGCTAAAAATCCCTTCATGCTTTGGTATACTCATTACCGGTTTAATGTAAGGATTTAAAGACTCACTTACCTCCTTCTTTGCACAAATTAACTCACCTTGGGTTTGATTTTGCTGATTTGTTCCCAAAGATGGTTTATACCTTTCATGATTTTGAAGGCTAACAAGCAACCTTCTTGGCAATTCCTTAGGAAAGACTTTATGAAACTTCTGAAAAATAGCAAGACTAGATGTAGAAAAATCAAAAGAAAAAGTGTTAGCAAAAAGGTTCCTTGCGGTTCCTTTCAAATCGAACAAAACAACAAGTTGTTTTGCTTGAATTGCCCTATCTACCTTTTCGGGGGTAATGAATAAACACTCTTTTCTCTCTTTGTGTGAGCTTGCCTTTTTTCTCACTAAGCTCACGACTTTTGTATCCTTTTTTTTCTCGAATTTTACCTCATAGATAGGATCACTCGTTTTTTTTCTATCTCGCTCTTTTTTCACTTCTAAACCAGCCCTTTCCGCTTCTTCCTCGCTTATCCACGATCCATCATCCAATTTTATCATTGAACTCTTGTTAGGGCAGTCCATAGCAAAGTGTCCTTTGCCCCCACATTTAGAACATTCCCGAACAAGTTTTGGAGTAGAATTTACCCTTGTATTGGCCGTTTTGGTTGGATTTTGTGACCTTACTTCCTCAAACTGACCAGTGGCTGTTTTTGCACCATTTATGACCTCTTTACCCCTGCTTTGGCTCGGAAAAACAGTAGAAAAAATCTGGGATGGATTCGGCTTCTCCCAAGTTTGGAAAGTTGCCGATTTTACCCTTAAACTCTGTTCCGTTTGCTGTCTTTCAATATGTTCTGCATAATACAACATATATGTAATATTATCAATATAAACACGTTCTACCTTTGATCGGATATTATCATTTAGACCAGCCAAGAACCGAGTCATTGTTGCGTCTTTATCTTCCTGAATATTCAATCTAATCATCGCCATCTCCATCTCGTTGTAGTATTCATATACGGTCTTTGTTCCTTGCCTCAATCTTTGAAGTTGATTGTACAACTCTCGATTAAAATTTTGAGGTACAAATCTTCGTGTCATGACCGCTTTCATATCCTCCCATGAATCTATTGGTCTTTGCCCCGATCTTCTCCGTTCATTGGTCTCATTATCCCACCACTTTGATGCATAGTCTCCAAACTCCATGGCTGCCAATTTAACCTTTTTTCTCCTCCGAATAATAATGAACATAAAAAAACATGGTTAACTTTTTCGTGTCCAATCAAAAAAATAAATGAGGATCATTCGTACCTAAAAAAGGAGGGATCTTGGTCTTAATAGCACCAAGATTATTATCATACCTTTGGTCTTGAACGTTTTGCCTCGGATCATACCTTTGTTGGTGAGCATTTGGTCTTGGATTGTGATCATATGCTCTCGGCTCAAATTTTTTGTTCATGAACAAATGGTCTCGGATTATACCATTGATCTTGATGATTTGCTCTCGGTTCAAAACTCTCATCATGAACAAAAGGTCTCGGATCATACCTTGCATTTTTCTGATTTGGTCTTGGTTCATATGCAAAGTTGTCCATCATTCTTGGAGTTGCTCTCGGCTGGTATTGAACATTATCAACTTTGTGCCGAAACTTGTCTCTCCAAGGTGGTTTATTGGATTCTTGATACCCATTATCATATCCAACATCAACATCCACGGCATTCCCTCTTCTAGGTGGCCTTTTAATGTCTTTGAGGGATTGCAATAGTTGTATTGATTCTCTTAAAAGCTTGTCTCCATTTATGACATCTTGCTGCGAAATACCTTCATTAAAAGACATTATCTTTGCAAAGAAAAACTTCACACAAATCGTTAGTAGAAAAATTCACACGAAAAATTGAATAAATATAAACAACCTTTCTCCCGCAAGGTTGAATATCAATGGGAAACTATGAATAGTAATCTGTGAATAGTGATATGAGAATAGTAATCTGTGAATAGTAATCCGTGAATAGTCTGTGAATAGTAATCAGATTTTGTATTCTCTCAATATTGAATATTTTCTCTCGATTTTTCCAAAAATACTTGTCAAGAACTTCCAACTTTGAATGTTTGAATGTTTGAATGGTTATAATGATGGAAGGGTGGAAAATATATCAAAGAATCCGAATCTTTACTTAACAAAAAGTCTAAGGAAAAAGTATAAGAGTTATGTGTTGCCAAACAAGAAAAAGATGTGAACTTTACCTTTCTTGATTTTCTGTTTTCTTGAAATAGCTCGTTTCTTGAAATCTTTTCTTACCTTCTTGCCCGAGACATACCCTTATCTTGTCCACAAGATCAAAAGCTCTTGATTTGATGACGGTTGTGCTAGATCGAAAAGTCTTGATAGTGGCTAATTCAAGAGGAAGGGGGAACAAGTGCCAATTCCTTTATACAAAGGAAGTTTGCTTTTGGCCTTGAATCCTTGTCTATTTTGGGCTAACCCGGCTGCCAATTTCTTTACTTCCGGGTGGCTTTTATAAGGTAAAGTACCCGAATTTTGAATATAAACCGGCTGCCAATTTCTTTACTTCCGGGTGGCTTTTTCGTTGGGGTAAATTTTTTTTGTTATCTTTCGGCTATCTCAAGCAAACAAGAAATTTTTTTTTCTTTCAAGAAAGCAATAAAGGTACACCAAGATTGTGACGCCCCGTCCCTCTCGGGTCGGGTACGCCGCGTGCCTCTCGGCACTGGGTTCTATCTATTACAATATAATTTACATGTGGAATTTTTTTCTTTCTAAACTATTCCATGGCTTCTAAGTTGACTCCGGTCTTTGACTAAATCCCAAGCTTCCGCTGCGCACTCTGATACCAAAATCTTCTAATATGGGTTTTCGTCTAACGTTGACTCAATTCTTTATTTTGGTTCAACTCTACACTTCAACATAGTCTTGTTCTATCCCCTCAATCCTGCAAGAACTAAAACAGAAAACAGAGAAAGGGTGAGCTATAAATAGCCCAGTGAGTCCCCAGTGAAGTGTGTGATAGTGATTTTGAAACTCATTTTATTTCGCAAACATTTTTATTTTGAAGACACGGAGAAACTTCCTTCATTTAAAAATACTTTTCTTTTTCCAAAATCATTATCTTTCAGAGAATATTCTCTTTATCTTCTTCCCAAAACAATTTAGAAATTTATTTTATTTTAGAAAATATTTGCTTTAACTCGAATGCTCTTTCTTTTCAATTTCGAAATATCCACCTAATAAAAAAGACCATTCCGGGTAAAGAGCAATATCCACCGAATAAGAAGACCATTCCGGGTATCAGATTCAGAAATAAAAGAGTGCATGACCGGCCAAGTCAATAGCTCTTTAGTCAGTACCAGCCTCACGCCAGACATATATATGATTTTCAACCTTATCCCCACTTCATAATTATTCCACAAACTGGGGGTACCGCCAGTTTGGTACAATACTAACAACCCCTGAGTTAAACCTCCTAACCCCGGAGACATGTCAGCAGTCATGATTCCATACGTGGTAACGCAGGGATACGATCGACTCGTTGCTTTCCCCGCCCTCTAACGCTTCCACGCAGATGTCGGGATCCCGTCTAGACAATTTCCGAACTATCGATGGTTCGAGATGCCCTCGCACAGGTGACTAGCCTCGCACAAAGTGCAAGCCCCCCACCGATAGAACCATAAATCCGTAATTCCAAAGTATCTTTCTAGAATTGTCATTCGCTCACTTTTCCGTAAATACTTTTTCGAATCCTTTTCCGTAAATATCAGTAACTTTTTTATTTGAAAACAATTTCGCTTTTTCGTAAATACTTTTCGATTCTATTTAGAAATACCAGTAACTTTTTTCATTTAAAAAACATGTTCCCTTTTCAAAGATACTTTCCAAATCCTTTTTTAGAAATATTGTAAATTTTTCATTTATAAACAGTTCCCATAAACATTTATAAAACAAGTTCTCCGGTTTTGAGAGGGAACTCACCTTAGCCTCTTAGCGTTTGTACCTTCTTCAAGATATGTACCTATTTTGCAAATACCAACTCTTTAGAAAATACTTATTTTTATTCTAATTATTCCTTTAAGTATTTTATTTAATTATATAGTCCAAATAACTATAAAGTATATCATTTAGGACTTGTTTGTAATTTAATAATTGAATAGGACTTTATGTGCTAATAATTTAATTGCACCTTTAGTCCTAAGTATATAAACTCTCCTAAGAGAGATCCCTAACCCTATTCTCATTTCTCTTCTTCCTTTTTTCCTTCTCCAGCTGGCGCCGCCGCCTCGCCCTCTGCCTCACCTTTTCTTTCTCTCCGATCCCCTTTCTCTCCCTCCCTTTCTCTTTTCTTCCCTCTCTCGCCGCTCCTCTCATTCTTTTTTCTTTTTCTTCTCTCCTTCCGCCGCCCTCATTCTTGCCGTCACCGCCAAGTTCTTCTTTCTCTCTCTCTCTCTCTCTCTCTCTCTCTCTCTTTGCTTTCTTCCTCTTTTCCTTTATCAAGCCCTCGCCGCCGCTCAAACGACGTCTCCGCGGCTCTCTTTCCGGCGCCGGTAATTCCTCTTCCTATCTTAATTTCTTTTACCAATTTTCTTTTTCATATTCCTATTGTTTTTATTTTTTATTATCTTATAATTATTTTTCTTTTCTTTTTCGGATCTCCGCCACTGCTGTTCTCCCTTACCGCTCCCGACGACCACCATCTTTTCCCCGTACGGTAGTATCTCCGACTCCGACTCCCAGCAGGTATGCTTTTTTATTTTCTGTTTTCTTTTCTACTTTATTACTATTATTAGTATTATTTTTATTTATTTTGCTTTCCTTTTTTCTTTATTTTCTCGCTATATTACTCGTTATAACTAGTATTATTATTTATCTTTGTTCTTACTATTATTACCATAATTATTTATTGCTAATATCTTTATTATTCAGATTATTTTTTTTCCCTTTTCTGCTTTTTTCTTTATTACCATATCACAATTATTACTTATTGCTATTGCTATTATTTATGATTACTATTTGCCCTATTTGGTAATGAACTAAACTTGGGGATTTACTATAATTATTCCACTAGACTTTCCTTACATTCAAGGTAAATAAATCTCCCTTAAAAGTTACCTAAATTAATCAAGGAAAGCTTCATTAACTTAATCAAAATTCTTGAAAGAAAATAAGTTAATTAGAATTCTAATATTTCTTCCTAATTTCAAATTGGGAGTAAAGTTAAAATTTATGAAAATGCTATTTCAATAACCGGTTAAAAGATTCACGGAAATTCTAAAAGTTAACTTTCCAAATATTCTTTGGAAATCTAACTTTAAATTTCCATTAATCCATTTTTATCTTATTTAGTGTCTTAATGACATTTAAAACATAAGTTCCTCTTTTCTAGTCTAGGATCAAGTAAGAATTTAGACTTATATTCTTCTGGTTCATCCGTCTTAACCGGACAAAAATCCGATTAGTAAAGTCTCCACCAGTCAGGGTGGGTCACGAATGCTCCCTGGGATTGCGTTTCCACAATCCTCTGGGCACAATAGCTCTCGGAGAATATAATCTACTTTCTTTCATGAGCCCGAATAACCTAGCTTTATTATTGCAGGATTATGACAACATATTCAAATAAAGATTACCTGTCTATCGCAGCTAAATTCACCGCCAGAGATTCCAGAAGTTTATTATTTGGACAGGGAGAGAAGGGAGAATTTTAGGGAGAATTTCCCCTTTAAGGAAAGCTCGCAAATGAAAAGTGAGGCAAGTGGCCTCTATTTATAGTAGTGATTAGGCCCCTCTTTGTAATTTCTTGATTTGTAAGGACTTATCATGTAATTATAATTTCTTATGTAAATACCATGTAATTTAGGGACTTTTAATGCGATTATTTCTTTTTTTCCTTGGTGAGCAAGAATAGGATAAACATCACATTTTCTTCATTTTCTTTTATTTTTTTAATTTTTAAAATTACTATTATGCCCTTGTCTTTAAATAAAATTACCAATTTATTGTTTGGACTATTTTACCCTTACTAATTAATTTAAAAGACAGGTTTAACCTTATAAAGTGAAAGGACAATACTAACCTTTTAAATTGGTCCGAAATTACCGGTCGTCACATCATCACCCCTTAAAAGAATTTCGTCCTCGAAATTTATTATTGTACCGGAAGCATATCTGATTCTTTTTGGCTCAGGGTTACTCTTGTCCTTTTATGTGATCATCTCAGCAATGATGAGCTTTCCACTTTATCCATAACTCGAAATATTTTATTTATTCTTCAAATATAATACATTATTTGAAATTGAACATACTACCGAACCTGTACTTATTTATTTTCTTTATCACTCCAATTTTAATATCTAAATATTATTCTTCTGCCTCTTTCTCACCTAACGCATATACTCGGGATTTCACTTGTGGCTTTTCATTCGAATTCTTAATGGGTTGAAAATTGTTTGAACGATTAACTTCTGCAGTCATATTTTGATTACCCTGGTCCTTATTAGGGCAGTGAGGACGTATATGACCTTTTTGTCCACAAGTGTAGCACTGTCCCAACCTTTTCCTACATTTGTCACTATGGTGGCCCGGACGACCACAATAATCGCACACCAAGTAATTTACATTTGTTGGGTTTGGACGGGGTCTCCTTGAGTCCCCAGAGCTCCTAGATTCATCTCCATACCTTTTTAGGGTTTTGTCCCTTGATCCGTTAGCTGCTCGGATCTGTCGTTCATGATTCTCTACTCGGGAAGCTGCTTCCACCGTTCTGGCAAAGGTCAAAGCAGTAAATGGTGCTAAGGCTTTCTTGAGTTCCAGACGTAAACCTTTCACAAATTGTCTGGTCTTGTTTGCCTCAGTAGCAATCAGTAGATGACAATATTTAGAAAGCCTGTTGAATTTTGCTACGTATTGAGCTACAGTCATAGGTCCTTGTTGTAGAGATTGAAACTCATCCTCTCTTTGTTCTCTTATCCAAAGAGGTATATATTCATTTCTGAATTCTTCTTGAAAATCTTCCCAATTCCATTCTTTTTGTTCGGCTAAATGAGATTCGGAAATGTGCTTCCACCAATCCTTAGCCGCTCCACGTAAACGAAAGGCGAGCAAAAAGAAACCTTTCGCTCATCCGAGTAAAGTAGAGTGTCATAGATGTCATTTAACCTGTTTCTAAAAATAGTTCACCTTTTTCTTCTTGCTCGAGTGCCCCAAAAATATTCGGGAGGTCGGAATTTCGGGAATTTCTCTAGAGCTTTATCATGATTGTTGGAATTATTTTCATCCGGTCTTCCAATATTTTCTTCTAATAAATCGCTAATTCGGCTCAGAGCTTGAGACAGAGTTACTTCCGGTACAGTTTCCATTTGGGGTGCGGATGGAGTCGGGTGTTTCGAACCTGCTTTGACAATCTAATTCAAATTGACAAGAATTTTTAGGGTGAGATAAAAAGATGTTACGAGGATTATAAATAAGAAAGCTTGATTTCCAGAAATTACGTGAGAAGACACTACCATAAAAGTATTTCTAAGTTAACAAATTATTATTCTCTACTCTTTTTATATCATATCTATATAAATCTCAGTTATTCATAATGACCGGATATGTTCTTTTCTGTCAAGTCAATCTATGCGACAACGTTTGTTTTCCAGATTTTAAAATAGGTCTTTTTGAAGACATTTTCTGTTAAGTGATGTCCTAAGAAAGTTAAAAATGTTTCTTAGAAGAAAAGGTACTTTCTACGGAATAACTACCTTATCTTAGTCAATAATGAAAGAAGTCTTAGATTAATTCCCTAGGCTTAGAAATTTTTTTTAAGGGATCCTTAAGGTGTTGTCGAAACCTAGTGGTATTTCCTAAACCAATGGTGACCTTAATTATACCAAAGACTTTCATGCCGACTTATTGATATATTCAAACTTAGGGGGGTAGAATTCAAACTTAAGAATAATCGTATCGGCTCTAAATCTTATTGTCACGCCACTTCAAACCTAGTGGACACACTACCAACTCCGTGATCTTATGCTCGATACCAATCGTGACGCCCGTCCCTCTCGGGTCGGATACGCCGCGTGCCTCTCAAGACCGGATTCTATCTATTACAATATAATTTACATGTGGAATTTTTTTTTCTTTCTAAACTATTCCATGGCTTCTAAGTTGACTCCGGTCTTTGACTAAATCCCAAGCTTCCGTCGCGCACTCGATACCAAAATCTTCTAATATGGGTTTTCGTCTAACGTTGACTCAATTCTTTATTTTGGTTCAACTCTACACTTCAACATAGTCTTGTTCTATCCCCTCAATCCTGCAAGAACTAAAACAGAAAACAGAGAAAGGGTGAGCTATAAATAGCCCAGTGAGTCCCCAGTGAAGTGTGTGATAGTGATTTTGAAACTCATTTTATTTCGCAAACATTTTTATTTTGAAGACACGGAGAAACTTCCTTCATTTAAAAATACTTTTCTTTTTCCAAAATCATTATCTTTCAGAGAACATTCTCTTTATCTTCTTCTCAAAACAATTTAGAAATTTATTTTATTTTAGAAAATATTTGCTTTAACTGGAATGCTCTTTCTTTTCAATTTCAGAAATATCCACCGGAATAAAAAGACCATTCCGGGTAAAGAGCAATATCCACCGGAATAAGAAGACCATTCCGGTATCGATTCGAAATAAAAGAGTGCATGACCGCCAAGTCAATAGCTCTTTAGTCGAGCACTCACCTCACGCTGACATATATATGATTTTCAACCTTATCCCCACTTCATAATTATTCCACAAATCGCGGGTACCGCCAGCTTTGGTACAATACTAATAAACTCTCGAGTTAAACCTCCTAACCCCGGAGACATGTCGAGAAATATGATTCCATACGTGGTAACGCAGGGATACAGGCCACTCGTTGCTTTCCCCGCCTCTAACGCTTCCACGCAGATCGGGATCCCGTCTAGACAATTTCCGAACTATCGATGGTTCGAGATGCCCTCGCACATGTGACTAGCCTCGCACAAAGTGCAAGCCCCCCACCGATAGAACCATAAATCCGGAATTCCAAAGATCTTTCTAGAATTGTCATTCGCTCACTTTTCCGTAAATACTTTTCGAATCCTTTTCCGTAAATATCAGTAACTTTTTATTTGAAAACAATTTCGCTTTTTTCGTAAATACTTTTCGATTCTATTTAGAAATATCAGTAACTTTTTTCATTTAAAAACATGTTCCCTTTTCAAAGATACTTTCCAAATCCTTTTTTAGAAATATTGTAAATTTTTCATTTATAAACAGTTCCCATAAACATTTATAAAACAAGTTCTCCGGTTTTGAGAGGGAACTCACCTTAGCCTCTTAGCGTTTGTACCTTCTTCAAGATATGTACCTATTTTGCAAATACCAACTCTTTAGAAAATACTTATTTTTATTCTAATTATTCCTTTAAGTATTTTATTTAATTATATAGTCCAAATAACTATAAAGTATATCATTTAGGACTTGTTTGTAATTTAATAATTGAATAGGACTTTATGTGCTAATAATTTAATTGCACCTTTAGTCCTAAGTATATAAACTCTCCTAAGAGAGATCCCTAACCCTATTCTCGTTTCTCTTCTTCCTTTTTCCTTCTCCAGCGGCGCCGCCGCCTCTACCTCTGCCTCACCTTTCTTTCTCTCCGATCCCCTTTCTCTCTCCTCCCTTTCTCTTTTCTTCCCCTCTCTGCCGCTCCTCTCATTCTTTTTCTTTTCTTCTCTCCTTCCGTCGCTTCTCATTCTTGCCGTCACCGCCAAGTTCTTCTTTCTCTCTCTCTCTCTCTCTCTCTCTCTCTTTGCTTTCTTCCTCTTTTTCCTTTATCAAGCCCTCGGCCGCCGCTCAAACGACGCCTCCGCTGGCTCTCTTCCTGCGCCCTGTAATTCCTCTTCCTATCTTAATTTCTTTTACCAATTTTCTTTTCATATTCCTATTGTTTTTATTTTTTATTATCTTATAATTATTTTTCTTTTCTTTTTCGGATCTCCGCCACTGCCGTTCTCCCTTATCGCTCCGCGACCACCATCTTTTCCCCCTACGGTAGTATCTCCGACTCCGACTCCGGCAGGTATGCTTTTTATTTTCTGTTTTCTTTTCTACTTTATTACTATTATTAGTATTATTTTTATTTATTTTGCTTTCCTTTTTTCTTTATTTTCTCGCTATATTACTCGTTATAACTAGTATTATTATTTATCTTTGTTCTTACTATTATTACCATAATTATTTATTGCTAATATCTTTATTATTCAGATTATTTTTTTTCCCTTTTCTGCTTTTTTCTTTATTACCATATCACAATTATTACTTATTGCTATTGCTATTATTTATGATTACTATTTGCCCTATTTGGTAATGAACTAAACTTGGGGATTTACTATAATTATTCCACTAGACTTTCCTTACATTCAAGGTAAATAAATCTCCCTTAAAAGTTACCTAAATTAATCAAGGAAAGCTTCATTAACTTAATCAAAATTCTTGAAAGAAAATAAGTTAATTAGAATTCTAATATTTCTTCCTAATTTCAAATTGGGAGTAAAGTTAAAATTTATGAAAATGCTATTTCAATAACCGGTTAAAAGATTCACTGAAATTCTAAAAGTTAACTTTCCAAATATTCTTTGGAAATCTAACTTTAAATTTCCATTAATCCATTTTTATCTTATTTAGTGTCTTAATGACATTTAAAACATAAGTTCCTCTTTTCTAGTCTAGGATCAAGTAAGAATTTAGACTTATATTCTTCTGGTTCATCCGTCTTAACCGGACAAAAATCCGATTAGTAAAGTCTCCACCAGTGGGGTGGGTCACGAATGCTCCCGGGATTGCGTTTCCACAATCCTCGGGCACAACAGTCTCAGAGAATATAATCTACTTTCTTTCATGAGCCCGAATAACCTAGCTTTATTATTGCAGGATTATGACAACATATTCAAATAAAGATTACCCTGTCTATCGCAGACTAAATTCACCGCCGGAGATTCCGAAGTTTATTATTTGGACAGGGGAGAGAAGGGAGAATTTTAGGGAGAATTTCCCCTTTAAGGAAAGTCTGCAAATGAAAAGTGAGGCAAGGGCCTCTATTTATAGTAGTGATTAGGCCCCTCTTTGTAATTTCTTGATTTGTAAGGACTTATCATGTAATTATAATTTCTTATGTAAATACCATGTAATTTAGGGACTTTTAATGCGATTATTTCTTTTTTTCCTTGGTGAGCAAGAATAGGATAAACATCACATTTTCTTCATTTTCTTTTATTTTTTTAATTTTTAAAATTACTATTATGCCCTTGTCTTTAAATAAAATTACCAATTTATTGTTTGGACTATTTTACCCTTACTAATTAATTTAAAAGACAGGTTTAACCTTATAAAGTGAAAGGACAATACTAACCTTTTAAATTGGTCCGAAATTACCGGTCGTCACATCATCACCCCTTAAAAGAATTTCGTCCTCGAAATTTATTATTGTACCGGAAGCATATCTGATTCTTTTTGGCTCAGGGTTACTCTTGTCCTTTTATGTGATCATCTCAGCAATGATGAGCTTTCCACTTTATCCATAACTGGGAAATATTTTATTTATTCTTCAAATATAATACATTATTTGAAATTGAACATACTACCGAACCTGTACTTATTTATTTTCTTTCTCACTCCAATTTTTTTTTTTTTTTTTAATATCTAAATATTATTCTTCTGCCTCTTTCTCACCTAACGCATATACTCGGGATTTCACTTGTGGCTTTTCATTCGAATTCTTAATGGGTTGAAAATTGTTTGAACGATTAACTTCTGCAGTCATATTTTGATTACCCTGGTCCTTATTAGGGCAGTGAGGACGTATATGACCTTTTTGTCCACAAGTGTAGCACTGTCCCAACCTTTTCCTACATTTGTCACTATGGTGGCCCGGACGACCACAATAATCGCACACCAAGTAATTTACATTTGTTGGGTTTGGACGGGGTCTCCTTGAGTCCCCAGAGCTCCTAGATTCATCTCCATACCTTTTTAGGGTTTTGTCCCTTGATCCGTTAGCTGCTCGGATCTCGCTGCTCATGATTCTCTACTGGGAAGTCGCTTTCCACCGCTCGCAAAGGTCAAAGCAGTAAATGGTGCTAAGGCTTTCTTGAGTTCCGGACGTAAACCTTTCACAAATTGTCCGGTCTTGTTTGCCTCGAGAGCAATCAGTAGATGACAATATTTAGAAAGCCTGTTGAATTTTGCTACGTATTGAGCTACAGTCATAGGTCCTTGTTGTAGAGATTGAAACTCATCCTCTCTTTGTTCTCTTATCCAAAGAGGTATATATTCATTTCTGAATTCTTCTTGAAAATCTTCCCAATTCCATTCTTTTTGTTCGGCTAAATGAGATTCGGAAATGTGCTTCCACCAATCCTTAGCCGCTCCACGTAAACGAAAGGCAGCAAAAGAAACCTTTCGTTCATCCGAGTAAAGTAGAGTGTCATAGATGTCATTTAACTGTTCTAAAAATAGTTCAGCCTTTTCTTCTTGCTCAGGTGCCCCAAAATATTCAGGAGGTCGGAATTTCAGGAATTTCTCTAGAGCTTTATCATGATTGTTGGAATTATTTTCATCCGGTCTTCCAATATTTTCTTCTAATAAATCGCTAATTCGGCTCAGAGCTTGAGACAGAGTTACTTCCGGTACAGTTTCCATTTGGGGTGCGGATGGAGTCGGGTGTTTCGAACCTGCTTTGACAATCTAATTCAAATTGACAAGAATTTTTAGGGTGAGATAAAAAGATGTTACGAGGATTATAAATAAGAAAGCTTGATTTCCAGAAATTACGTGAGAAGACACTACCATAAAAGTATTTCTAAGTTAACAAATTATTATTCTCTACTCTTTTTATATCATATCTATATAAATCTCAGTTATTCATAATGACCGGATATGTTCTTTTCTCATCAAGTCAATCTATGCGACAACGTTTGTTTTCCAGATTTTTAAAATAGGTCTTTTTTGAAGACATTTTTCGTTAAGTGATGTCCTAAGAAAGTTAAAAATGTTTCTTAGAAGAAAAGGTACTTTCTACGGAATAACTACCTTATCTTAGTCAATAATGAAAGAAGTCTTAGATTAATTCCCTAGGCTTAGAAATTTTTTTAAGGGATCCTTAAGGTGTTGTCGAAACCTAGGGTATTTCCTAAACCAATGGTGACCTTAATTATACCAAAGACTTTCATGCCAGCTTATTGATATATTCAAACTTAGGGGGTAGAATTCAAACTTAAGAATAATCGTATCGGCTCTAAATCTTATTGTTTTTTTTTTTTTTTTTTCACGCCAGCTTCAAACCTAGTGGACACACTACCAACTCCAGGATCTTATGCTCTGATACCAACTGTGACGCCCCGTCCCTCTCGGGTCGGGTACGCCGCGTGCCTCTCGGCACTGGGTTCTATCTATTACAATATAATTTACATGTGGAATTTTTTTCTTTCTAAACTATTCCATGGCTTCTAAGTTGACTCCGGTCTTTGACTAAATCCCAAGCTTCCGCTGCGCACTCTGATACCAAAATCTTCTAATATGGGTTTTCGTCTAACGTTGACTCAATTCTTTATTTTGGTTCAACTCTACACTTCAACATAGTCTTGTTCTATCCCCTCAATCCTGCAAGAACTAAAACAGAAAACAGAGAAAGGGTGAGCTATAAATAGCCCAGTGAGTCCCCAGTGAAGTGTGTGATAGTGATTTTGAAACTCATTTTATTTCGCAAACATTTTTATTTTGAAGACACGGAGAAACTTCCTTCATTTAAAAATACTTTTCTTTTTCCAAAATCATTATCTTTCAGAGAACATTCTCTTTATCTTCTTCTCAAAACAATTTAGAAATTTATTTTATTTTAGAAAATATTTGCTTTAACTGGAATGCTCTTTCTTTTCAATTTCAGAAATATCCACCGGAATAAAAAGACCATTCCGGGTAAAGAGCAATATCCACCGGAATAAGAAGACCATTCCGGGTATCAGATTCAGAAATAAAAGAGTGCATGACCGGCCAAGTCAATAGCTCTTTAGTCAGTACCAGCCTCACGCCAGACATATATATGATTTTCAACCTTATCCCCACTTCATAATTATTCCACAAACTGCGGGTACCGCCAGTTTGGTACAATACTAACAGCCCCTGAGTTAAACCTCCTAACCCCGGAGACATGTCAGCAGTCATGATTCCATACGTGGTAACGCAGGGGATACAGTCAGCCCGTTGCTTTCCCTGCCCCTAACGCTTCCACGCAGTATCGGGATCCCGTCTAGACAATTTCCGAACTATCGATGGTTCGAGATGCCCTCGTACAGGTGACTAGCCTCGCACAGTGCAAGCCCCCACCGATAGAACCATAAATCCAGAATTCCAGTATCTTTCTAGAATTGTCATTCGTTCACTTTTCCGTAAATACTTTTCGTAATCCTTTTCCGTAAATATCAGAACTTTTTTATTTGAAAACAATTTCGCTTTTTCGAAATACTTTTCGATTCTATTTAGAAATATCAGTAACTTTTTTCATTTAAAAAACATGTTCCCTTTTCAAAGATACTTTCCAAATCCTTTTTTAGAAATATTGTAAATTTTTCATTTATAAACAGTTCCCATAAACATTTATAAAACAAGTTCTCCGGTTTTGAGAGGGAACTCACCTTAGCCTCTTAGCGTTTGTACCTTCTTCAAGATATGTACCTATTTTGCAAATACCAACTCTTTAGAAAATACTTATTTTTATTCTAATTATTCCTTTAAGTATTTTATTTAATTATATAGTCCAAATAACTATAAAGTATATCATTTAGGACTTGTTTGTAATTTAATAATTGAATAGGACTTTATGTGCTAATAATTTAATTGCACCTTTAGTCCTAAGTATATAAACTCTCCTAAGAGAGAACCCTAACCCTATTCTCATTTCTCTTCTTCCTTTTTCCTTTTCCAGCGGCGCCGCCGCCTCTGCCTCTCCTTTCTTTCTCTCCGATCCCCTTTCTCTCTCCTCCCTTTCTCTTTTTCTTCCCTCTCTGCCGCTCCTCTCCTTCTTTTTTTCTTTTCTTCTCTCCTTCCGTCGCTCTCATTCTTGCCGTCACCGCCAAGTTCTTCTTTCTCTCTCTCTCTCTCTCTCTCTCTCTCTCTTTGCTTTCTTCCTCTTTTCCTTTATCAAGCCCCTCGGCCGCCGCTCAAACGACGCCTCCGCGGCTCTCTTCCGGCGCCGGTAATTCCTCTTCCTATCTTAATTTCTTTTACCAATTTTCTTTTCATATTCCTATTGTTTTTATTTTTTATTATCTTATAATTATTTTTCTTTTCTTTTCGGATCTCCGCCACTGCCGTTCTCCCTTATCGCTCCCAGCGACCACCATCTTTTCCCCTACTGGTAGTATCTCCGACTCCGACTCCCTAGCAGTATGCTTTTTATTTTCTGTTTTCTTTTCTACTTTATTACTATTATTAGTATTATTTTTATTTATTTTGCTTTCCTTTTTTCTTTATTTTCTCGCTATATTACTCGTTATAACTAGTATTATTATTTATCTTTGTTCTTACTATTATTACCATAATTATTTATTGCTAATATCTTTATTATTCGGATTATTTTTTTTCCCTTTTCTGCTTTTTCTTTATTACCATATCACAATTATTACTTATTGCTATTGCTATTATTTATGATTACTATTTGCCCTATTTGGTAATGAACTAAACTTGGGGATTTACTATAATTATTCCACTAGACTTTCCTTACATTCAAGGTAAATAAATCTCCCTTAAAAGTTACCTAAATTAATCAAGGAAAGCTTCATTAACTTAATCAAAATTCTTGAAAGAAAATAAGTTAATTAGAATTCTAATATTTCTTCCTAATTTCAAATTGGGAGTAAAGTTAAAATTTATGAAAATGCTATTTCAATAACCGTTAAAAGATTCACGGAAATTCTAAAAGTTAACTTTCCAAATATTCTTTGGAAATCTAACTTTAAATTTCCATTAATCCATTTTTATCTTATTTAGTGTCTTAATGACATTTAAAACATAAGTTCCTCTTTTTCTAGTCTAGGATCAAGTAAGAATTTAGACTTATATTCTTCTCGGGTTCATCCGTCTTAACCCTGACAAAAATCCGATTAGTAAAGTCTCCACCAGATGGGGTGGGTC
Source organism: Vinca minor (assembly GCA_026122235.1). Lineage (NCBI taxonomy): Eukaryota > Viridiplantae > Streptophyta > Magnoliopsida > Gentianales > Apocynaceae > Vinca > Vinca minor. Next base: position 2,348,043 of record JAOCZM010000285.1, on the reverse strand, counting down.
ACTGAATGCTCCCTGGATTGCGCTTTCCACAATCCTCGGGCACAACGAGCCTCGTGAGAATATAATCTACTTTCTTTCATGAGCCCGAATAACCTAGCTTTATTATTACAGGATTATGACAACATATTCAAATAAAGATTACCTGTCTATCGCAGCTAAATTCACCGCCAGAGATTCCAGAAGTTTATTATTTGGACAGGGAGAGAAGGGAGAATTTTATGGAGAATTTCCCCTTTAAGGAAAGGTGCAAATGAAAAGTGAGGCAAAGGCCTCTATTTATAGTAGTGATTAGGCCCCTCTTTGTAATTTCTTGATTTGTAAGGACTTATCATGTAATTATAATTTCTTATGTAAATACCATGTAATTTAGGGACTTTTAATGCGATTATTTCTTTTTTTCCTTGGTGAGCAAGAATAGGATAAACATCACATTTTGTTCATTTTCTTTTATTTTTTTAATTTTTAAAATTACTATTATGCCCTTGTCTTTAAATAAAATTACCAATTTATTGTTTGGACTATTTTACCCTTACTAATTAATTTAAAAGACAGGTTTAACCTTATAAAGTGAAAGGACAATACTAACCTTTTAAATTGGTCCGAAATTACCGGTCGTCACAAAGATAGAGATCAACCTTTTGCTCTGATACCACTTGATGCGAAACCTTGATGGGTTATATCAAGATTCAGCTGAAAACAGATCTTTCTCTATCTCGAATGGTTTCTATGGGAATACACTTAACACAATCCCGGAAAGGCTAAGTATCAATGGAGGTTGAAACACCACAACTAGAGAAACCAACTAGTTGATACAGTAACTTAAAGGAATATGAAATTCAACCGGAAGTTCATAAACAAGTATCAAAGGATTAACCTTAATCAAAATACCAATATATCAATTCTAAGTAAAAGAGGTGGCCGAAATTCCCCTTAAGTAGAAGGAAATTCGGTTCCAACTCAAACTAGGAAAGGAAATAAGAGTCCTTGAAGAATTAGGACTCTTGAATAACAACTTGCTATCAAGTAACTACCTAAACAAGATAATAGGGACATGTGCCTATTATCTTGGCGGCATGAATAGAAATAACTACCAAAACAATGAAGAGTCCTAGTTGCATTAAGACTCTTATTAACCAAGTACCTAACACATGGACAACATGTCCTTTATTATAGCAACTACTTGCTATACACGAAATTATAGTAATTAAATATGCTGAAAATAATTAAAGTCTAGTATAGACTTTAATTGTACATAAAAAGACTAAAATGCCCTTTATAATTCGTCCCCATTCTGGACAGCTTGTTGGGCCAACTTGCACGACAATATGGGATATCAAGAAGGCAGAGTCTGATCTTGTGATCTTCATGAAAGTTGTAGATCTGCCTCTTATATTTAATATGCAACTGGAATCAGCTCCATTGGATAAGTATATAGAAAGATATGTTCATTCTGCAAACAGTAGCAAAGCTGTCCATTCCTTGTACACTTGTGATACTAAGAGGTTGACTTGTACAACATTCCTAGATGTAATTTAGAGTCCTCTTTGTATATGAATGCACGTTCCCTTGAGTTGGGCAGCCCCAAGGTTGGGACCGTATCACAATTGTAACACACGTTTGAAAATATAGCTAACAAAGTACTAGTGGAAGTGATACCATGAATTCATAAGTTAAGCACATGTATCACAACCAAAAGAAGTAGAGGAAGTGTAAGATAACACTTTGAGTACATTCCTCTAACAAGTTAATGGTTAGCTAAATGAGTGTAGCAACTCTTAAAGTGATACTAACCAAAAACTATAATGAGATCACAATGGATAAGAAAAAGAAGAATATGATCTCAAAGTTATTAAGGGAGAGTATATGTGATACCAATTTAAAGACATAAACATTTAACACATATAACTTCCAAAATAACTTACACAAGTTGGCTATAAGATATAAAAGATGAAAGGCAAGCCAACAAGTTATGTGATGATATAAAATAAGACAATTGAGCATACATCACATATTGAGTTTACATCCTAAGTCAAGCATCTAGACGATCAACCACATAAGATTAATGCTATAGACACGAATATAAACACAACCCCTATATGCAATGAAGATCAAGTAAAAACTGAGTATAGCATATAACAAACTCCCCCAAAGCATAAAACACTACATAATAGAGGGGAGGGGGTATAAGTTGAACACAAAAGGATCAAAAAACAAAACAATGATCACCTACAAGGGATGAGTTAAGCCTTGTACCTCAATGCTCTTTGAGCTTGGACTTCTTACCATTTTGGTTGATCTTCTTTATCAACAAGTCCATAGAGGCCTTTTGTGTGATCTTTTTCATGATCATCATTATCTTTTGAAGCTCATTGAGAGGTTAACATGTGATTGCTCCATTTTCTTTGTTGTTCATCCTTGATTGATGAGATGAAAGCAATCTCCTCTTCTATTAATGACAAGTGTAGAGTCATCATTGATGGGTGACTTTTCTTTTCTTGATGAACCCTCTACAATCTTGTGATCCTTGGCACTTGACTCTTTTCTTGGAGTCTTAGCTTACGTGTGCCATTCCTTGTAGTTCATATCTTCTTCTTGAAGCTTAGAACTCTTTGTTACCTATAAGGATTTCTTGAGAACAAATATGGTACCTTTTTAAAGGTCCTTCATGATTAGCTCAAAATCTCAAGTAACACAAAAATGCATAAGGATCATGATTGTCAAAAACAAAAAAACAACTAGATGGATTCTTAAATAAATGTGACATGTCAAAACAAGAATCAATCAAGTTGCATAAGCTACATCTCATAGATACCTTAGCTAAACTCAACATGGACAATAAAGAACATGCTAAAGGTTATCTATATGAATATAACATTCAAGAATGTGAGATGCAATCATATATAAGAGCAAGCATGTATATATATCAAAAACACTTAAACACATTAATTAAAGTGTTAAGAGAAGGTGATTTTGATACCTTTGCTTTCTTACCAAGTGATGAAGACATTGTATTGACACTTTGGCTCTTGTCATCACTTGATGCTTTGCTCTTTGTATCTAACCAACTTGGTTCTCCAATTTATTAACATTTGAACTTTGAGAATCCAAGTGTTAAGTAGTGCTTTTGAATTTCTTCTTTTGGCACATCTCCTTTTACTTCTCCCCAATGCCACTTCTCTTCGAATCAAGTCCATTGAAGCTTTGTGGCATACATCTAACTTATAAGAACCTATAAGATCAAGGGAAGAGTAGCTTTTGGTACCCACTTTTGTTTGGGTCCATGGGGGTTAGTTGAAGTGAGCTTAACTCTCCAAATGGTTTTAACTCCCCTTTCAATCTTCTTCTTAACATGGCATCTAACACAAGAGTGACCATGTTTTCCACAATATGTGCAATGAATATGTGGCTTAGAAGATTTGTGAGCATGCACAAGATAACTACTTGGCCTGTGTGACATTCTAGCATTTAAAACATGATTCTTAGGTTTAAGCGAAGAGCTAGCAATATGAACATGTTTAGCAATATAACCAAGGCCATGTTTATCAAGAGAAGCACATTGCATGCCAAGAATTTGATCAAGATTTTTCTTACCTTGTAAAGTTTTCAACAAGAAAGGTAAGGTCTTTAACTTTGTTTTTCAAAAGATCAAATTCAACAAGCTTGTTTTCTAAAGATGACAATTTATCACAAGCCTCTATGTATTGTAATGAAGATGTATTGCAAGTAGTAATAAGATCATCATTTTCACATTTCAAGCAATTAACATCATTACACAACTTCTTATTTTCATCAACCAACTTAGATCTATCAACAAGCAAGGATTCCATTTTAAGCTTCATTTCTTTGTTTTGCTTTGCACATTTTTTAAATTGATCATACATATCAATTAAAAGCTCATTAGGATCATCCTCATCATTATCATCCTCATCATAAGAATTTGAATTAGAGGGAGAAGTATGTACCTCATTACCCAATGCCATAAGACACATGGGGTCATTTTCTTCTTGATCATCCTCACTTCCTTCTTCATCCCAATGGCTTAACAAGCACTTTGCATTGTTGAGATTTAAGAACAATTTCTCTACTTCTTCATGATTGATGATAGAATCAAGATCAATAGCCTTTTTAGTACCATTTTTGCTTTTCTTCATCTCGAAGGTGAGTAGAGGGCCAATTAGTTCCTCCGTTGAATATGTCTTTAAGTCTTTGACTTCTTCAATGGCAAGAGCTTTTGTTTCCCAACATTTTGGGAGTGAGTTGAGAATTTTCCTATTGATTTCTCCGGAAGTATACTCCTTGCCATTAGACCTCAACGCATTTACAATGTTGGAGAGTCTTGAGTTCATCTCATTGATAGATTCATTAGGCTTCATGGAGAATAGCTCAAATTCTCTAACTTGCAAATTTAATCTCGACTCCTTGACTTGATTTGTGCCTTCATAAGTAACTTCTAGCATTTTCCACATGGAGTGTGCGGATTTTTTTCCAAGGACACGATTGTACTCATCCGGATTTAAGGCACAACTAAGAATGTTCATGGCCTTGTAATTTTGAGTCATCTTCTTGGACTCAAACTCATTTAACTCATTGTCCGGCTTTGGCACTTGAACACCATCCACCATTTTCATAGGCACATATGGACCATCTTCAAATATATGCCATAAAGAATAATCTATTGAGCACACATATATCTTGAAACGGTCTTTCCAAGCCTCATAATTATTTCCATAAAAAAGTGGTGGCCTATTGGTGGAAGACCCCTCTAGATAAGCTAATGCGGAATTACCGGCCATAATCTTTACTTCAAGCGGTTAAGCTAAAAATGAAGACGAGGCTCTGATACCAATTGTAAAACACAAGAGGGGGAGGGGGTGAATTGGGTTTTAGTCGAACTTGGGAACTTTTTTGAGCCTAAGCAATGCTAGTATAAGTTTGTGCAAGATGAGCAAATGCAAAACTAAACCCAACAACAAGACAAAGGATTTAGAGTGGTTCGATTCACTTAGAATCTACATCCACTACCTTGAGCCGCACCTAAGGATTTCAACAACTTCACTAAGAAGGATTTTACACTTGTGGACAACTCACTAAGAGTTTTACAACACAACCACAATACAAAAACTCACTAAGAGCTTGATTTCCCACACAAAGTAGGACTTAACAATTTGCCCACACAAAGTAGGACTTTTACAAGATTAACCCAATCACTAAGAAAGGGAATAAAGATGGGTAAATTAAACAAAGTTGTTCACTCTTCTAAGTGAAAGATGGATACCTTTGAAGTACATCAATTTGAAGCTCTTTAGAACATATGAAGTCCACTCTTTGTCTTGCTTTTTGAAATACACCTTTGAGTGATTTAAATCATGGCAATGAAGTGTATTTTGCTTTGAAAGTGTTTTGGCTTGATGAGAGATCAATGAATATTTGATATGCAAGCCCTTAGAGTCATTCTCTAGCATTGGAGTATTTATATATTTCAAAATATGTTGAAAAAAGACTCTTTAACGGTAAAAAAATGGCTAGTTTCTTACAGAGTTCGGTTGACCGAACAAGGGTCGGATGACCCACTTTGAGGACCTCGGTCGACCGAGGTAGGCTAAGGTCGACCGACCTTGGCTAGACCAACTCTCAGTAAATGGTCGGTTGATCCGAGGATGAGCTCGGTTGACCGATCTTTCAGAGTATGAGAGATGTTGATTTTTCACACGTTTTGACATCTATTGAAGTCTAAAAGGTTTTCTCAATATGTAACAAGTAAGAGCATTAGAAAACCGTTTTTAAAAGACTTATACTTTGAAATCAAAGGCTTTTGAGATATGAACACATATGAGAATCATTTTGAAACTTTGGCCTTTTGAAAACGTGTTTATGAAAACATGCAAGACTAGAGTGTAGAGCTTATGTTCATGAGAGCTTTGGTTAGAGCTTTATAAGATAACGACTTATGACGACAAAGCTAAACTAAACAAACCTAAGTCTTCAATCTTCAATCTTGATAAATGAGCCTGCATAACTTTGAATCTTGATACCAATGGCTTGATTGAAGTACTTAGAGCTTCCATTATAAGTTCCGATATTCTATCACAAAGATATAAAACATTAGACACAACATCAAGTGTTTGTCCATTATCAAAAACCCGAGTTCGCTCAGCCCCTTAGGGCTTACAATCTCCCCTTTTTGATTATGGCAAACTTTGATGCAATTAGATAGAATATGGTTAATTTAAGTGCAAGGAAGCAAGGCAAAAGATAAGACAAGAACATATAAGAGCGAGACTAGTGCTTAGAAGATAAAACCGACAGTGGAACGAGAGACATAAGCACTATCACGATAAGTTCTTTTGCCATTGCATTAGGGACTCTTTGAAGAGCCCTATTTCCCAACCATCCTCCTTTCCTCATTCCTTCCATTTTGTAGCTTTCTTGTGTGTATTCTACATACCTTAGTTTACACAAGAAGCTAACTTACCATTTTCATCAATGTAGATGTGAGTGCTAAGGATCCTATTAAGCAGAACATGCTCACACTAACATTAGAACTATCAATGGTTTGTTATCATCAAAACAACAAAGGATATTTTGCCCTTCGGGCTAACAAAATCTATAACCGTTAACAAAGTAACCGGAATATGACATCACTCTCTTTGTCAGGCCCCATGAAAGATTTTTCAACAACCTTTCGGAAGGTTCTGGAAGGCTATGTATCTGTTGAAAACAACAAAAGTTAAATTAGTTTAGGCATTCTAAAAACAAGTACAATATTTCTACATAATACCAACTTACATGAGTTTCAAACCATTTGGAAAATCACTATAAACTCGGCTTTGTAGTTCATCCTCCGTTATTTTAGGAGTTTGGTCATGTACTTCACTAACAAATTTTCTAAGTTACAAATTAGATGACAATATTATTACTTGTCTACTTTTAATTATATAGCAAAACTGAAGTAATATATGGCGTTACTTATTGAAGGTATGGTTCTACCTCTTCACAATTCATAAGGATATAATTCATGGCTGTTTTATAATCTTTATCAGATAATGAAATCTTTTTTTTTTTTTTTTCCAAATGGTCTTCCAGGTAAGTTGCAAATTGATAATACATCTGGTCCACTTGTAGTCTCGTCTTCACCATCATTTCGCCCAATGGTTGTTACTTTCGTTTTCACGTGGGATTCGAAATAATAGCTAAAGAATGTAGCAGCTTCTTCCACCAAGTATGCATTGCAAATTGACCCCTCAACTCTAGCCTTGTTTTTTATCTTGTTTTTTAGATGGTGCAGGTATCTAATTAAAGCATAAGTAGTTAATCACATTGTAAATACATGGAAAACAAAAATGAAGTTGAGATCATAAAGACATGGGTTGTTAACTCTCGAAGGGTACATCCACCTAAACTGTACCGGGCCACCAATCTTGGCTTCATACGGAAGGTGAATCGGCAACTGTTTCATGACATCAAAATATCCCGGGGAAAATATTCTCTCTAACTTGCATAATAATATAGCGATAGTGTCCTCCAATTCTTGCATATGCGCCACAATCAACTTTGGGGAACATAAATCTCTGTAGAACAGACTAAGTTCAGTCAAGGGTCCCCAAACATTTGCTGGTAGTACTTCTCTGAGAGCTATAGGGATAAGTCTCTCCATGAATACATGACAATCGTGACTCTTCATGCGTGACATTTTCAACTCTTTCATATCAACGCATCACGCCAAATTCGATGCATAGCCATCTGGGAGCCTTAATTCTTTCACCCACTGCAAAATCATCTCTTTTTGTGCCTTGGTAAGGGTGAAACATGTCTTTGTCTTCGTTGCTTTACCTCGGCCATCATGTTTAATATTCAACTTTGGTCGACTACAATACCATTCAACATCCACTCTAGTCTTAACATTGTCCTTAGTTTTACCCTTCACCTCCAACACGGTATTAAAGACGTTATCAAAGACATTGTTTTCCATTATGCATGACATCAATGTTGTGTCTTATCAGAAGTGTCCGCCAATAAGGTAAGACCCAAAATATGCTACGTTTGGCCAAACTATGATCCCGACCTCTATCGTGCTCTTTACCAATCTCTTCAGCTGTATCAGTAATTTTGTTATAATCTCTTACTCTAAAATACATTTCATCACCAGTCAGGCGAGAGGGCGGTTCTGCTCTCTCATGTCGCCGATCCTTTCGGAATCCCTTTGCATATTTTCTAAATGGATGATTAGGTGACAAGAAGCATATGTGGCAATCGAACCATGATTGTTTCCCGCCAGCCTACAAATGGAACGCTTGTGTTTCCTCCATACAATATGGACAAGCGTGAATGCCAGCTGTACTCCATCCACTCAACATTCCATATGCTGGGAAATCACTAATTGTCCAAAGTAAGGAAGCCCTCTGTTTAAAGTTTTACTTTTTGGAGATGTCATAAGTTTCGGCACCTTCACCCCACAGCTGATTCAATTCATCGATGAGAGGCTGTAAGTGCACATCAATCTTGTGTTTAGGATTTTGGGGTCTAGGTATAATGATAGTTAAGAACATTACATTGTTATTTATACACATCCAATGGGGGAGATTATAAGGTGTTAGAAGAACTGACCAAGAAGAATATTGCTTCCCTGACATGCTGAAAGGTGCAAAACTATCCGTACATAACCCAAGCCTTACATTTTGAGGTTCCGCTGCAAAATCGGTGTATGTTCTATCAAAATAGTGCCAAGCTTTCCCATCCCGCGGGTGATGCATTATTCCCTCTTCCCTCTCACTGTCAGAGTGCCATGTCATACACAACCTCAAACAAGGTAACCTTTTTGTTACTGACATTCAAACAAAATTGAAAATACTATGGGAAGAGCTACTCATGTTGAGGCCAATACCACAGTGCACATGTGTGCCTCAGTGCATCTGTGATGTTCAAAAGATCTTAAAACAATATGTTGAGTCTGATGTTATTAGATTCCTAAAAGGCTTGTATGATGTATTTTCTGGAGTCAAGAACCAAGTCATAGTCACCAAGCCCACACCTACCATAAATGATGCTTTCTCCATGGTCCTCCAATGTGAGAGGCAAATAAACTATAGTATAGTTCATCCACAGGCTGATATGCAACTGATGTATACACCTCTTGGACAATGAGTTTGTTAGTAGTGCCCTAGGACCATTAGCACATGTTGTGCGTCTTTATTATCTTTTGAGCATGTAATTGAATAGTTAATTTTGCTTTTGATTATCAAATGTGTGATTTGATAGTAAAACTCATTAGCTTATGTAATTACTATTCTAGAAGTCCCTAGTTTTATGTAATGCTTAATTACTATGAAATAAAACTAGTATGATTGTTGATTGATGATCTTGTTTTACTGGATCATGTGTAATGGATACAAATCACACCATAGATGCAATATAAAGGGATAAATTATTTGGACGTGATCCGTCAGAGAAGTAATACTTCATGGTCTTAAGTCATAAGTATTACTTCCTCAATACTATTTTAGAATCCTTAGACCTTATGTCTTCATTGATTCTAGTATGAATGGAGCTACGTTTTGACTCAGTCGGACGTTACTTGTAACAGAGTAATCAATACAACTGATGATCGGATGTAGTGTCCTATCATAGCTTGAATGTGAGAGACATTGTAAGGAATTTGTCCCTCTCTATTATTAGAGAGAGATATCCATGGGCCCCTCGATAGGGAAAGACTGTTTAAATGCATGGTCGTGCTCAAATGTATTTGATAAAGTGGTTATCAAATGTTATTTGTCGAAACAGTCTACCCGGAGATCGAGCATAAATATAATTAAGCTTAATAAGGGTGACGACCACCACGCCTTATGCTTAATTAGGATATCGCGAGACAAAGGGGATTAAATAGTGGATTGATATTAGGTTCCGTTGTATATTCATTCACTTTGGGTAGTCACAATGTCCCGCTAGGGACCGCTTGTGATTTATGAACACATACTACTACTAAGTGTGTTTTCATTGCCATTGTGAGATTTGAACCTACAGTGGTCACACGCATAGACGAGCTAACGAGCTTCATGTCCGCATTCAATGAATCTAGAATGTGTCTAGGTTCATTGTATTTGACATTTGTCTTTCTGGAAATAATAAAGTGTTTATTATTCGAATTAGAGATAGGGGCAATTTCGGTATTTTACCAATAGCTGGGATTACGTGGGAGTTATTATCCGATAAGGGACTCCCACTACCAGCGAAAGTCTAGGGAACGTGGGATTTCGAGACTCCCACCGCCGAGAGAGTTGAGGATGTGAGAGTTAGTTATGGGAACAAACTCTCACACCCTATATAATGACCTCTTGGCCGAAACCCTAGGTTATTAACACTTTCACCTAAATACCTAAGAATCCCGAAAATAGTTTTCACCTCTCCCTTTTCTCTCTAATTCCCGAAACCCGTAAAAAACGAAGAGCTAGCAATCGCCGCCCTGCTTGGCCGCGTGGATACCGGTAGAGGGACTTTCCGCAGCGGAGATCAATTGGTGGCAGATTAGCATCCAAGAAACATCATCCTCCATTCAAGAAGTAGCTTCTTGAATCCAAGAAAAGTAAGTTTTTCCGCTGTTTTTCGATTCGTTTACGTATGAGCGGATCCTTCAGGGGAGGATCCATGGGTGTTTGGAACGAGTTTCCGCCCATGAATCCCTTCAGTGGTATCAGAGCCTTGCTCATACGATTCGGATTCGATATTGTTAATCACATCTTAACATATATCAAATTCGATTTGGTATGTGTGTTTGTGAAAAAAAAAAAACAGAAAAATTGTTTCTATGACTGCCTATCATATGTTTCTGTGATTATGATATTCACATAAACTGTTTATGTTAACCATTGCTGTTACTGCATAAACTGTTGTGAATTCGATTCTGTTACTGCATAAACTGCAGTGAATTCGATTCTGTATACTGCATAAACTGATGTGAATTCGATTCTGTAAACTGCATAAACTGTTATGTTAATCTGAAATTAATTTGATTAAATTCTGTCATTAAGCATAAATTGTTTCTGTTAATCCGATTAACCATTGCATAATCCGATTATGTAAGTTAGGCAATTGAGGGGTAAATCGGGACGTAAAAACTCATTCGATGAGCTGATGTAGAATCGATTTTTTCTTCAGGGCGCTGCCCCTGACCCCGCAAGGGAGGGCCGCCGACTACTGCGTGAGTGGCAACACATATAAACTTGTATTTATATCCGTGAATTATTTATGTCATGTTTTATGTGATATTAACATGGTGAATAGCATGGCCTACTATACCCCTTTGTTTTACATATTTCGGTTGTAATTTTATAATACGACTCACGAGTCGCTTTTTTCAATGTTGTAAAATTGTAATCGCTTTTATTAGATTAGCTTTACCGCTTTACATTGAAGGTCGGGTATGCCCATGCAAATATGTAACAAGGATGGAGGTGCAAGATCGAAGACATTATCCATGAGATGGATTTTGACCTAGATTGACCCTCGACTCCCACAAGGCTCGTGGAGTCATCATAGGAATAGGCCATGCTATATCACATTTACTTTTTCGCTTCATAACCTCGCGTGTGATGTTTATTTTATGTCCGGATGGATTTAATTTTGAACGTCACATCAAATGGTTTTAATTAAGTCTTAAAGTGCCTACCATAACCTAAGCACTCCATGAGCTTGGATCATCATTATGTCCTGGGTTGCCAAAGCAACGGATAAGTGGTTATCTAGGCAAGAGGAGATGGGAAAATAGTGATTTCCATATGCTTAGACATGGTTCGACTTAACTAGGCTATCAAAATAGTTTTGGGCCTAGGGCATAAAATGGGATATAGCCGGACATATAGATGTCAATCCCATTAGATGATTTTACTTTAATTGTGGGTGTTAAGCCAAAGCTTTCCTATAACTATTGTAAAATGTTTTTTCCCCCACTATTATCAAGTGTTGAAATTGTGGAAAATGTTTTTGCTCAAAAACTAATAACTTTGCAATTAACTTAATGTAGATAAATGGCAACCAATTCATCACACAATTCACTCGCGATCCGTCCCTCGAGAAGGAAAAACCGAGCGTGACCAATTTCCTTGATTGGGCCCGCAACTTAAGGATTGTCCTTAGCGAGAAAGAAAGTCAGACGTTCTTGATACGGACATTCTTGAACAGACTCGCTAATAACGCCCCTAGAGCTGAAAGAGATACTTGGAAGAAGCATTTCGATGACTCTAACGACGTGACTTGTCTCATGTTAGTCACAATGAGCCCCGACCTTCAAAAACAGCTTTGAAGGAGTTGAGGCTTTCCAGATGATGGGCCAGCTCAAGGAAATGTTCCAAGAGCAAGCTCGCCATGAAAGATTCCTCACAACTAAGGCGTTAAATAGTTGCAAAATGGCCCCAGGAACCTCTCACAAGTGCACATGTTCTTAAGATGAAGGACTATTTTGACCAACTCGAGAAGCTTGGAGCTCCCCGTAAGTCATGACACGGCCACAGATATGATCTTGGGCTCACTCCCACCGAAGTATGACCAATTCATTATGAACTTCAACATGCATGCCATGGAGAAGACCATACATGAAATACACGGGATGCTCAAGCAGCCGAATCGAACATTAAGAAGACCCCTCAAGTCTTAATGGTTCAAAAAGGGAATTTCAAGAAGAAAGGCAGGGAAAGCCCATGGCCAAGAGAGGCAAAGGCAAAGGCAATGACAAGCCCAAGCCCCGACTCAAAGCCAAGGCACCAAAGGAGAGAGTTTGCTTCCATTGTGGCGAACTGTGCCATTGGAAACGGAACCGCAAACTCTACTTGGGAAGAGAAGAAAAGAGGGAAATGACCAGCTTTGACTGTCTCTCCGTGTATTTATGTTATAGAAATTAACATGTCTCGCTCCTACTTCATGGGTATTAGATACCGGTTATGGATCTCACATTTGTGCAAATGTGCAGTGGGTTCAAAAGGAGTAGATCACTGGGCAAAAAAAAGAAGTGGACCTCGTGAGTAGCCAACGGAGCAAGAGTTGTTGTTGTAGCTACTGGGGACATTTAATTTAGTTTTGCCAAGTGGCCTTATCATAGAACTAGATAATTGTTTGTATGTTCCAACTTTGAGTAGGAATATTATTTCAGCTTTCTTGTTTAGATATTGAAGGTTTTGAATTAAGTATTATGAATAAAATTTGCACCATTCATAAAGATCGTATCTTTTATGGAGATGCCTCTTTGATAAATGGGCTTTATATTCTTAACCTCGATGATTCAATTCAAAGGCCCATCTATAACATTAATACTAAAAGGTTTAAATCAAATGACTTAAACCAGACCTACTTTTGGCAATCGCTGCTTTGGGCCACATCAACGAGAAACGCATATCAAAGCTCCATACGTATGGAATTTTAACATCATTTGACTTAGAGTCTTATGAGACGTGTGAATCTTGCTTGTTGGGCAAAAATGACTAAAGCTCCCTTTACTCGGGACAAAGTGAGAGAGCTTCCGATTTGTCGGGCCTCATACATACGCATGTTTGTGGACCAATAAACACTAGTGCTAGAGGAGGGTTTCAGTATTTCATCACGTTCACGGATGATTTCAGTAGATATGGCTACGCCTATCTAATGAAACATAAATCAATCTTTTGGAAGATTCAAAGAATTTCAAAATGAAGTACTATAATCAACTTGGTAAAAATATTAAGATACTTCGATCGGATCGAGGTGGCGAATACCTTAACCAAGAGTTTGACGAACATCTTATCGGGTTGTGGAATTGTTTCACAATTAACTCCTCCCGCACACCACAATGGAATGGAGTGTCGAACGGAGAAATCGCACCTTATTAGATATGGTTCGATCTATGATGAGTCAAACAAGTCTTCCAATTTCCTTTTGGGGCTACGCCCTTGAAACTCGCTGCATTTATATTAAATAGAGTTCCTTCTAAAGCGGTTCGTAAAACTCCATATGAGATATGGATCGGGAAACGACCTAGTTTGTCATTTCTCAAAAATTTGGGGATGCGAGGCGTATGTAAAACGCTTGTTATCCGATAAACTCGCCCCTAAATCGACAAATGTTTGTTTGTGGGATATCCTAAAGAAACTAAAGGATATTACTTCTATCTTCCATCAGAGAACAAAGTGTTTGTTGCTCGTAATGGTGTATTCCTTGAAAGGGAATTTATTTCCAAAGAGGATAGTGGGAGTAAGATCCATCTTGAGGAAATTCAAAATCCCCAAACAACATCTGAACCAACTTTAGAAGTTCAAGCAAGCTCACGTGCTGATACTGAGCTTCAATTTTTGACACAAGGCCCAAGAAGGTCGAGTCGGGTACATCAACAGCCTGAGAGATATGGATTTCTCGTGACTGATGATCATCAGGTTGAACTGATTGATCAAGATGAACCCTCTACCTACTGTTAGCCTTGAGGGCAATCGAACTCGTTTTTTATGATGGACAAACACTTGATGTTTGCGTCTAATGTTTTCATCTATGTGATAGAATATTGGAACTCAATATGGAAGCTCTAAGTACTTCAATCAAGCCTTGATCAAGCTTCAAAGATTTCATTCAAGACACATTCGTCAAGCTTGAAGATTGAAGACTTAGGTTGGTTAGATTAGCTTTGTTGAAAATGGTATTTATCCTTAAGCTCTAACCAACGCTCTCTTGGACATAAGCTCTACACTAAAGTCTTGCATTGCATGTTTTCATAAACACGTTTTTGAAAGGCTAAGTTTCAAATAGTGTTCGTATTTCAAAAGCCTTCGATTTCAAAGTATAAGTCTTGTAAAATGGTTTTCCAAAGTGCTCTTACTTGTTATATACTAAGAAAACATTTTAGACTTCAAAAAGATTTCAAAACGTGTGTTAAGACAACTCTCCGAATGCCCGTAAAGTCGGTCAACCGAGATTATCTCGGATCAACCGAGGAAGAAACAGAGAGTTGGTCTGACTTGATTCGGTCGACCAAGAGCTGGTTCGGTCGACCGAGATGACCAAGGTCGGTCAACCGAGGTCCCAAGTCGGTCGACCGAGATTGCCTTCGGTCCACCGAGTTATGTGAACGGTCGACCGAAGTACACTCGCTACTAGCCGCTTTTCGACCGCTCCGCAGTCGCTTTTCAAATGAGATTTCAAATTGTATAAATACTCCAAAGCTTTAGAATGACTCTAACACTTTGAGAGACTTGCAAAACATATTCTTATTGATTCCTTATCAAGTCTAAACACCTTGAAAGCAAATGCACTTCATTATCATGATCTAAATGCATTCAAAGGTGAATTTGCAAAGCAAGACAAAGAGTGAGCTTATTATGTTCAAAGAGCCAACAAGATGAGCTTCAAATATATGTATCTTTCACTTAGAAGAGTGAACAACATTGTGCTTAATCATTCATCTTATCCCCTTTCTTAGTGATAGGGTAATTGTTGTAAAAGTCCTACTTTGTGTGGGCAATTGTATAAGTCCTACTTAGTGTGGGCAAGCTCTTAGTGAGCTTCTTGTTTAGTGGTTGTTGTGTAAAACTCTTAGTGAGTTAGCCACTAGTGTAAAGTCCTACTTAGTGTGGGCACATTCTTCTTAGTGAAGTTGGCAAAATCCTTGGGTGCGGCTCAAGGTAGTGGAGGTAGATTCTTAGTGAATCGAACCACTCTAAATCTCTTGTCTTGTGATTTGCATTGGGTTTTGCTTTAGCTTTTGTTAAACTTGCACTTACCTAGAAAAGATTGGAAATAGTTTTCAAGATTTATATAAACCCAATTCACCCCCCCTCTCGGGTTTTCTCAATTGGTATCGAGTCTGTCTTCATATTTAGCTTAACCGCTCGAAGAAAAGATTATGGCTGGGTTATTCCGCATTAGCCTACCAAGAGGGGTCTTCCACCGATAGACCACCACTTTTTGATGGAAATCATTTTGATGCTTGGAAGGATCGATTCAAGTTATATGTGTGCTCCATTGATTTCTCTTTATGGCATATAATTGAAGAAGGTCCATATGTACCCAAGAAGATGGTGGAAGGTGTTCAAACTCCAAAGAAGGACAATGAGCTAAATGAAGTTGAGTTCAAGATGATGACTCAAAATTACAAGGCAATGAATTTTCTTAGTTGTGCCTTGAGTCCGGGAGGAGTACAACCGTGTCCTTGGAAGCAAATCCGCCCACTCCATGTGGAAAACGCTTGAAGATACTCATGAAGGATCAAGCTCTTCAAGTGTCAACTGGTGATGATGAATACGCCAACTTGTGCTTCATGTCATTTGGTAATGAGGTACATCTTTCTCCTTCTACTTCAAATTCTTATGATGATGAGGAGGATGATCCTAATGTGCTTTTAATTGATATGTATGATCAATTAAAAAAATGTGCCAAGCAAAACAAAGACATGAAGCATAAAATTGAATCTTTGCTTGTTGATAACGCTAAGTTGGTTGTTGACAATAAGAAGTTGTGTGATGATGTTAATTGCTTGAAATGTGAAAATGATGATCTTATTACTACTTGCAATACATCTTCATTACAATACTTAGAAGCTTGTGATAAATTGTCATCTTTAGAAAACAAGCTTGTTGAATTTGATCTTTTGGAAAACAAAGTTAAAAACCTTACCCTTCTTGTTGAAAACTTTTCAAAGGGTAAGAAGAATCTTGATCAAATTCTTGGTATGCAACGTGCTTCACATGATAAACATGATCTTGGTTATAATGCTAATCACAATGATCATGCTAGCTCCTCTAAGTTGCATAAGAATCACTTTGACATGCAATGTGCTTCACATGATAAAAATGGCCTTGTTTATATTGCAAATCATGTTGATTGTGCTAGCTCTTCTTATATTTCTAAGAATGTTGTTGTAAATGCTAGTATGTCACATAGGCCAAGTAGTTATCCTTTGCATGCTCACCAATCTTCCAAGCCACACATTCATTGCACATATTGTGGAAAACATGGTCATACTAATGCTAGATGCCATGTTAAGAAGAAGATTGAAAAAGGGGTTAAAACAATTTGGGGAGTTAAACGTATTTTAACTAACCCCCATGGACCCAAACAAAAGTGGGTACCAAAAGCTTCTCTTCCCTTGATCCTATAGGTTCTTATAAGTTAGATGCATGCCACAAAGCTTAAATGTTATAGATTCGAAGAAAAGTGGCATTGGGGAGAAAGTCAAAGGAGATGTGCAAATGGAAGAAATTCAAAAGCACTCCTTAACACTTGGATTCTCAAAGCTCAAATGTTGATCAATTGGAGAACCAAGTTGGTTAGTTACAAAGAGCAAAGCATCAAGTGATGACAATAGCCAAAGTGTCAATCAATATCTTCATCACTTGGTAAGAAAGCAAATGTATCAAAATCACCTTCTCATAACACTTTGATTAATGAGTTTAAGTGTTTTTGTTATATATACATGCTTGCTCTTATATATATGGTGCATCTCACATTCTTGATTTTTATATTCAAATAGATAACCTTTAGCATGCTCTTGACTATCCATGCTTACATTAGCTAAGGTGTCTATGAGATGTAGCATATGCAACTTGATTGATTCTTGTTTTGTCTTGTCATATTCATTTAAGAATCATTCTAGTTGTCTTTGGTTTTTGATCCTTATGCATGTTTGTGTTACTTGAGATTTTGAGCTAATCATGAAGGACCTTTAAAAAGGTACCAAATTTGTCATCAAGAATTCCTTGTAGGTAACAAAGAGTTCTATCCTTCAAGAAGAAGATATGAACTACAAGGAATGGCACAAGTGAGCTAAGACTCCAAGAAAAGAGTCAAATGCTAAGGATTACAAAATTGTGATGATCAATGAAAGTGATCACACAAAAGGCCTCAATAGACTTGCTAATAAAGAAGATCTACCAATATGGTAAGAAGTCTAAGCTCTAGGAGCATTGAGGTACAAGGCTTAACTCATCCCTTAGTAGTGGTCATTATGTGTTTTTTTATCTTTATGGGCTATTATTTGATGAGTTAAGTAGTTGACTAGAGAGTTTGTGCTTATTGGATTATGGTTTATGTACATCATGTTTTACTTGTGAACATGCTAAAAGTGTATTCCAAACTTGACAAGAATGATGGTTTAAAAGCATAAACTTGTCTATTTAAACTCTCTTGTTTATGTGCATTTGTTCTTTTATCTTGATATTGTGTTCTGGGCTAAACTTATATCTCTAGACTTACACAAGAATGCACATACCTTATCTCTTTGGTGCTTGATCTTCATTTCTATATGCTTAACATGATGCGCTTGATTTTTATCGTTTTTGAGTATCATGTTAAGAAGTTGCATCATTAAGAGATATAGGGGGAGTCTTCATATGTTTTTATCTTATACCCCCTTATATGTGATGTATTCTCAATTTTTCATATTTTACATCATCACATCACTTATTGGCTTGGTTTTCAACTTTCTTATCTTATAGCTAATTTGTGTTAGTTATTTTGGGAGTTATACATGTTATACATGTTCATATTCTACATGTGTTTTCCTAAATAACTATGAGATCATATACTTTGATATTGGTATTATTCTTTTGTGATCTCATTTAAGCTTTTGGTTAGTCTTGCTTCTAGAGTGTTATACTCATTTAGCTAACCATTAACTTATTAGAGGAATGTACTACAATTGGTATCTTACACTTCCTCTAATTTTTTTGGTTGTGATACATATGCTTAACTTTTATGTTTTAACAATTAGTATCACATCCCACTCTTGTTAGCTATATTTTCAATTTGTTTTTCATCTTAAAGAGCTAACATGTTTTGTTTGATAAACGGGGAGATTGTTCTTTAAGGTTTATTCCTCATCTCCTTTGTTTTAGCTTAGGTTGATATTCTTTTTGAGCCATATATGACCATCTTTTGATTTATGTGTTATTATGGACTCCTCTTTGTTTAGAAATCAACCAAGCTTATTCTTGATCAATCCTTTCTCAAAATGATTTATGATCTTTAAGATTGATTTTTTAAACCATTACGGATTCTCATTTGTTTTTAAAAGTTTTTCTTCAATTGATATCAGTTTTTGTTTTCAATTGGTATTAAATTTTTTTTCAATTGGTATCATTTTTTTTAAAGGGAGAATTCGTATATTTCATCAAGCTTCTCCAATATTAATCTTTACTTTTCGCTAAATGCTTTTCTTATTGGCGCTCTGATAGCCCTTTTTGATGTTGACAAAAAGAGGGAGAATTTTTAGTGTTGCAAATGTGCCATGAGAAGTATTTTACAAAAAGGAGAAAGCTTAGAACTTTGCAAAATGGGAGAGATAAGGGATTCTTTAATATAGGGGGAGTAGATTTTTTTTGAGAAAACATCTACTTGCTTGGATCCTTAATATCCGTATCTCATGCATACATTTGGTATCTTTATTTTGCATATTATTCCCATTTGCATCAATGTTTTGTCATCATCAAAAAGGGGGAGATTGTTAGCCCTAAGGGCATATTCTATGTTGTTTTGATGATAACAAACCATTGTAAGTTCTAATGTTTGTGTGAGCATGTTCTTTGTAATAGGATCTTTAGCACTCACATCAACATTGATGAAAATGGTAAGTTAGCTTCTTGTGTAAACTAAGGTATGTATATTACACACAAGAATGCTATTTGATGGAAGGAAGGAGGCAAGGAGGTTGGTTGGGTAAAAGGGCTCTTCAAAGAGTCCCTTATGAATATGGCAAAAGAAGTAATCCTACTAATGCTTTTGGCTTCCATAATTACTTGGTTTATATTCTAAGCATTAGTCTTTGCTCTTACTTGTTCTTATATCCTTTTGCCATGCTTCCTTGTTCTTAATTTAGTCCTTATCCTATCTAATTACATCAAAGTTTGACATAATCAAAAAGGGGAGATTGTTAGCCTTGAGGGCAATCGAACTCGTTTTTTTATGATGGACAAACACTTGATGTTTGCGTCTAATGTTTTCATCTATGTGATAGAATATTGGAACTCAATATGGAAGCTCTAAGTACTTCAATCAAGCCTTGATCAAGCTTCAAAGATTTCATTCAAGACACATTCGCTAAGCTTGAAGATTGAAGACTTAGGTTGGTTAGATTAGCTTTGTTGAAAATGGTATTTATCCTTAAGCTCTAACCAACGCTCTCTTGGACATAAGCTCTACACTAAAGTCTTGCATTGCATGTTTTCATAAACACGTTTTTTGAAAGGCTAAGTTTCAAATAGTGTTCGTATTTCAAAAGCCTTCGATTTCAAAGTATAAGTCTTGTAAAATGGTTTTCCAAAGTGCTCTTACTTGTTATATACTAAGAAAACATTTTAGACTTCAAAAGATTTCAAAACGTGTGTTAAGACAACTCTCCGAATGCCCGAAAAGTCGGTCAACCGAGATTATCTCGGATCAACCGAGTAAGAAACAGAGAGTTGGTCCCGACTTGATTCGGTCGACCAAGAGCTGGTTCGGTCGACCGAGATGACCAAGGTCGGTCAACCGAGGTCCCAAGTCGGTCGACCGAGATTGCCTTCGGTCCACCGAGTTATGTGAACGGTCGACCGAAGTACACCGTTACTAGCCGCTTTTCGACCGCTCTGCAGTCGCTTTTTCAAATGAGATTTCAAATTGTATAAATACTCCAAAGCTTTAGAATGACTCTAACACTTTGAGAGACTTGCAAAACATATTCTTATTGATTCCTTATCAAGTCTAAACACCTTGAAAGCAAATGCACTTCATTATCATGATCTAAATGCATTCAAAGGTGAATTTGCAAAGCAAGACAAAGAGTGAGCTTATTATGTTCAAAGAGCCAACAAGATGAGCTTCAAATATATGTATCTTTCACTTAGAAGAGTGAACAACATTGTGCTTAATCATTCATCTTATCCCCTTTCTTAGTGATAGGGTAATTGTTGTAAAAGTCCTACTTTGTGTGGGCAATTGTATAAGTCCTACTTAGTGTGGGCAAGCTCTTAGTGAGCTTCTTGTTTAGTGGTTGTTGTGTAAAACTCTTAGTGAGTTAGCCACTAGTGTAAAGTCCTACTTAGTGTGGGCACATTCTTCTTAGTGAAGTTGGCAAAATCCTTGGGTGCGGCTCAAGGTAGTGGAGGTAGATTCTTAGTGAATCGAACCACTCTAAATCTCTTGTCTTGTGATTTGCATTGGGTTTTGCTTTAGCTTT
Source organism: Vinca minor (assembly GCA_026122235.1). NCBI lineage: Eukaryota > Viridiplantae > Streptophyta > Magnoliopsida > Gentianales > Apocynaceae > Vinca > Vinca minor. The sequence continues at coordinate 2,326,889 of JAOCZM010000285.1, read as the reverse complement.
TGTTAAACTTGCACTTACCTAGAAAAGATTGGAAATAGTTTTCAAGATTTATATAAACCCAATTCACCCCCCCTCTCGGGGTTTTCTCAATTGGTATCGTGAGCCCTGTCTTCATATTTAGCTTAACCGCTTGAAGAAAAGATTATGGCTGGGTTATTCCGCATTAGCCTACCAAGAGGGGTCTTCCACCGATAGACCACCACTTTTTGATGGAAATCATTTTGATGCTTGGAAGGATCGATTCAAGTTATATGTGTGCTCCATTGATTTCTCTTTATGGCATATAATTGAAGAAGGTCCATATGTACCCAAGAAGATGGTGGAAGGTGTTCAAACTCCAAAGAAGGACAATGAGCTAAATGAAGTTGAGTTCAAGATGATGACTCAAAATTACAAGGCAATGAATTTTCTTAGTTGTGCCTTGAGTCCGGAGGAGTACAACCGTGTCCTTGGAAGCAAATCCGCCCACTCCATGTGGAAAACGCTTGAAGATACTCATGAAGGATCAAGCTCTTCAAGTGTCAACGGTGATGATGAATACGCCAACTTGTGCTTCATGTCATTTGGTAATGAGGTACATCTTTCTCCTTCTACTTCAAATTCTTATGATGATGAGGAGGATGATCCTAATGTGCTTTTAATTGATATGTATGATCAATTAAAAAAATGTGCCAAGCAAAACAAAGACATGAAGCATAAAATTGAATCTTTGCTTGTTGATAACGCTAAGTTGGTTGTTGACAATAAGAAGTTGTGTGATGATGTTAATTGCTTGAAATGTGAAAATGATGATCTTATTACTACTTGCAATACATCTTCATTACAATACTTAGAAGCTTGTGATAAATTGTCATCTTTAGAAAACAAGCTTGTTGAATTTGATCTTTTGGAAAACAAAGTTAAAAAACCTTACCCTTCTTGTTGAAAACTTTTCAAAGCGGTAAGAAGAATCTTGATCAAATTCTTGGTATGCAACGTGCTTCACATGATAAACATGATCTTGGTTATAATGCTAATCACAATGATCATGCTAGCTCCTCTAAGTTGCATAAGAATCACTTTGACATGCAATGTGCTTCACATGATAAAAATGGCCTTGTTTATATTGCAAATCATGTTGATTGTGCTAGCTCTTCTTATATTTCTAAGAATGTTGTTGTAAATGCTAGTATGTCACATAGGCCAAGTAGTTATCCTTTGCATGCTCACCAATCTTCCAAGCCACACATTCATTGCACATATTGTGGAAAACATGGTCATACTAATGCTAGATGCCATGTTAAGAAGAAGATTGAAAAAGGGGTTAAAACAATTTGGGGGAGTTAAACGTATTTTAACTAACCCCCCATGGACCCAAACAAAAGTGGGTACCAAAAGCTTCTCTTCCCTTGATCCTATAGGTTCTTATAAGTTAGATGCATGCCACAAAGCTTAAATGTTATAGATTCGAAGAAAAGTGGCATTGGGGAGAAAGTCAAAGGAGATGTGCAAATGGAAGAAATTCAAAAGCACTCCTTAACACTTGGATTCTCAAAGCTCAAATGTTGATCAATTGGAGAACCAAGTTGGTTAGTTACAAAGAGCAAAGCATCAAGTGATGACAATAGCCAAAGTGTCAATCAATATCTTCATCACTTGGTAAGAAAGCAAATGTATCAAAATCACCTTCTCATAACACTTTGATTAATGAGTTTAAGTGTTTTTGTTATATATACATGCTTGCTCTTATATATATGGTGCATCTCACATTCTTGATTTTTATATTCAAATAGATAACCTTTAGCATGCTCTTGACTATCCATGCTTACATTAGCTAAGGTGTCTATGAGATGTAGCATATGCAACTTGATTGATTCTTGTTTTGTCTTGTCATATTCATTTAAGAATCATTCTAGTTGTCTTTGGTTTTTGATCCTTATGCATGTTTGTGTTACTTGAGATTTTGAGCTAATCATGAAGGACCTTTAAAAAGGTACCAAATTTGTCATCAAGAATTCCTTGTAGGTAACAAAGAGTTCTATCCTTCAAGAAGAAGATATGAACTACAAGGAATGGCACAAGTGAGCTAAGACTCCAAGAAAAGAGTCAAATGCTAAGGATTACAAAATTGTGATGATCAATGAAAGTGATCACACAAAAGGCCTCAATAGACTTGCTAATAAAGAAGATCTACCAATATGGTAAGAAGTCTAAGCTCTAGGAGCATTGAGGTACAAGGCTTAACTCATCCCTTAGTAGTGGTCATTATGTGTTTTTATCTTTATGGGCTATTATTTGATGAGTTAAGTAGTTGACTAGAGAGTTTGTGCTTATTGGATTATGGTTTATGTACATCATGTTTTACTTGTGAACATGCTAAAAGTGTATTCCAAACTTGACAAGAATGATGGTTTAAAAGCATAAACTTGTCTATTTAAACTCTCTTGTTTATGTGCATTTGTTCTTTTATCTTGATATTGTGTTCTGGGCTAAACTTATATCTCTAGACTTACACAAGAATGCACATACCTTATCTCTTTGGTGCTTGATCTTCATTTCTATATGCTTAACATGATGCGCTTGATTTTTATCGTTTTTGAGTATCATGTTAAGAAGTTGCATCATTAAGAGATATAGGGGGAGTCTTCATATGTTTTTATCTTATACCCCCTTATATGTGATGTATTCTCAATTTTTCATATTTTACATCATCACATCACTTATTGGCTTGGTTTTCAACTTTCTTATCTTATAGCCAATTTGTGTTAGTTATTTTGGGAGTTATACATGTTATACATGTTCATATTCTACATGTGTTTTCCCTAAATAACTATGAGATCATATACTTTGATATTGGTATTATTCTTTTGTGATCTCATTTAAGCTTTTGGTTAGTCTTGCTTCTAGAGTGTTATACTCATTTAGCTAACCATTAACTTATTAGAGGAATGTACTACAATTGGTATCTTACACTTCCTCTAATTTTTTTTGGTTGTGATACATATGCTTAACTTTTTATGTTTTAACAATTAGTATCACATCCCACTCTTGTTAGCTATATTTTCAATTTGTTTTTCATCTTAAAGAGCTAACATGTTTTGTTTGATAAACGGGGAGATTGTTCTTTAAGGTTTATTCCTCATCTCCTTTGTTTTAGCTTAGGTTGATATTCTTTTTGAGCCATATATGACCATCTTTTGATTTATGTGTTATTATGGACTCCTCTTTGTTTAGAAATCAACCAAGCTTATTCTTGATCAATCCTTTCTCAAAATGATTTATGATCTTTAAGATTGATTTTTTAAACCATTACGGATTCTCATTTGTTTTTAAAAGTTTTTTCTTCAATTGATATCAGTTTTGTTTTCAATTGGTATTAAATTTTTTTTCAATTGGTATCATTTTTTTTAAAGGGAGAATTCGTATATTTCATCAAGCTTCTCCAATATTAATCTTTACTTTTCGCTAAATGCTTTTCTTATTGGCGCTCTGATAGCCCTTTTTGATGTTGACAAAAAGAGGGAGAATTTTTAGTGTTGCAAATGTGCCATGAGAAGTATTTTACAAAAAGGAGAAAGCTTAGAACTTTGCAAAATGGGAGAGATAAGGGATTCTTTAATATAGGGGGAGTAGATTTTTTTTGAGAAAACATCTACTTGCTTGGATCCTTAATATCCGTATCTCATGCATACATTTGGTATCTTTATTTTGCATATTATTCCCATTTGCATCAATGTTTTGTCATCATCAAAAAGGGGGAGATTGTTAGCCCTAAGGGCATATTCTATGTTGTTTTGATGATAACAAACCATTGTAAGTTCTAATGTTTGTGTGAGCATGTTCTTTGTAATAGGATCTTTAGCACTCACATCAACATTGATGAAAATGGTAAGTTAGCTTCTTGTGTAAACTAAGGTATGTATATTACACACAAGAATGCTATTTGATGGAAGGAAGGAGGCAAGGAGGTTGGTTGGGTAAAAGGGCTCTTCAAAGAGTCCCTTATGAATATGGCAAAAGAAGTAATCCTACTAATGCTTTTGGCTTCCATAATTACTTGGTTTATATTCTAAGCATTAGTCTTTGCTCTTACTTGTTCTTATATCCTTTTGCCATGCTTCCTTGTTCTTAATTTAGTCCTTATCCTATCTAATTACATCAAAGTTTGACATAATCAAAAAGGGGGAGATTGTTAGCCTTGAGGGCAATCGAACTCGTTTTTTATGATGGACAAACACTTGATGTTTGCGTCTAATGTTTTCATCTATGTGATAGAATATTGGAACTCAATATGGAAGCTCTAAGTACTTCAATCAAGCCTTGATCAAGCTTCAAAGATTTCATTCAAGACACATTCGTCAAGCTTGAAGATTGAAGACTTAGGTTGGTTAGATTAGCTTTGTTGAAAATGGTATTTATCCTTAAGCTCTAACCAACGCTCTCTTGGACATAAGCTCTACACTAAAGTCTTGCATTGCATGTTTTCATAAACACGTTTTTTGAAAGGCTAAGTTTCAAATAGTGTTCGTATTTCAAAAGCCTTCGATTTCAAAGTATAAGTCTTGTAAAATGGTTTTCCAAAGTGCTCTTACTTGTTATATACTAAGAAAACATTTTAGACTTCAAAAGATTTCAAAACGTGTGTTAAGACAACTCTCCGAATGCCCGTAAAGTCGGTCAACCGAGATTATCTCGGATCAACCGAGAAGAAACAGAGAGTTGGTCCGACTTGATTCGGCCGACCAAGAGCTGGTTCGGGTCGACCGAGATGACCAAGGTCGGTCAACCGAGAGTCCCAAGTCGGTCGACCGAGATTGCCTTCGGTCCACCGAAGTTATGTGAACGGTCGACCGAAAGTACACTCGTTACTAGCCGTTTTCGACCGCTCTGCAGTCGTTTTTCAAATGAGATTTCAAATTGTATAAATACTCCAAAGCTTTAGAATGACTCTAACACTTTGAGAGACTTGCAAAAACATATTCTTATTGATTCCTTATCAAGTCTAAACACCTTGAAAGCAAATGCACTTCATTATCATGATCTAAATGCATTCAAAGGTGAATTTGCAAAGCAAGACAAAGAGTGAGCTTATTATGTTCAAAGAGCCAACAAGATGAGCTTCAAATATATGTATCTTTCACTTAGAAGAGTGAACAACATTGTGCTTAATCATTCATCTTATCCCCTTTCTTAGTGATAGGGTAATTGTTGTAAAAGTCCTACTTTGTGTGGGCAATTGTATAAGTCCTACTTAGTGTGGGCAAGCTCTTAGTGAGCTTCTTGTTTAGTGGTTGTTGTGTAAAACTCTTAGTGAGTTAGCCACTAGTGTAAAGTCCTACTTAGTGTGGGCACATTCTTCTTAGTGAAGTTGGCAAAATCCTCGAGTGCGGCTCGAGGCAGTGGAGGTAGATTCTTAGTGAATCGAACCACTCTAAATCTCTTGTCTTGTGATTTGCATTGGGTTTTGCTTTAGCTTTTGTTAAACTTGCACTTACCTAGAAAAGATTGGAAATAGTTTTCAAGATTTATATAAACCCAATTCACCCCCCCCCCCCCCTCTTGGGTTTTCTCACCTACAAAGAGGCAATTCATAGTTCTGAGTCAGATAAGTGGCTAGAAGCTATGAAGTCCGAGATGCAATCCATGTACGACAACCAAGTATGGACTTTGGTTGACCCACCCGAAGGGTGCAAGGTCATTGATAACAAATGGTGTTATAAAAAGAAGACCGACATGGATGGTAATGTACACACTTTTAAATCGCGACTAGTAGTTAAAGGTTATAGACAAGTTCATGGTATTGACTATGACGAAACCTTTTCCCTCGTCGTGATGATAAAGTCAATTAGGGATTTTACTTGCCATAGCCGCATATTATGACTATGAGATATGGCAAATGGATGTTAAGACTGCGTTTCTTAATGGAAACCTTCTCGAGGATGTGTATATGACACAACCTGAGGGGTTTGTTGATCCAACAAATCCTAGTAAAGTGTGTAAGCTTCAAAGGTCCATTTATGGATTGAAGCAAGCATCTCGAAAGCTCGGAATCGTCGCTTTGATGAACGTATTAAAGAATTCGGTTTCATCAAAAACGAAGACGAGCCTTGTGTTTATAAGAAAGTAACTAATAATGCAGTGAGTGTTCCTTGTGCTTTATGTGGGACGACATCTTACCGATTGGAAATGACATCCCCACATTACAAAGCGTAAAAGCTTGGTTGGGGAAGTGCTTTTCCATGAAAGACTTAGGCGAGGCTACATACATTTTGGGGTATTAGGATCTATAGAGATAGATCTAACAAAATGATTGGCCCTAAGCCGAGTGGATACATTGACAAGGTATCGAAACGGTTCGAGATCGTGAGTACGGTTTTGTGTTTTGTTTGAATGGAGGTCTTTGTAGTGGAAGAGCTCAAAGCAAGAAACCGTGGCCGACTTTCTGCAGCAAGTCGAGTATCTAGTCGCCTCTGAAGCGCTAAAGAAGTCTGTTTGGATCGGGAAGTTTGTTGATGAACTAGGTGTCGTCCCCTAGCATTGTGAACCCAGTGGACCTCTATTGTGATAGATCTGGGTGCCATTTCACAAGCTAAGGAACCTAGATCTCACCAACGATCCAAACACATTCTCAGGGCGTTTCCATCGATCGTAGAGATCATCGACAGAGGAGGCGTTAGTATTTGCAAAGTACATACAGAGCGACAACATTGCAGATCCATTGACTAGCCACTCCCACAGCCTAAACATGAGTGTCATACTAGGTCAATGGGATTGAGGATCATGTATGATTGGAACTAGGGCAAGTGGGAGATTGTTAGTAGTGCCCCTAGGACCATTAGCACATGTTGTGCGTCTTTATTATCTTTTGAGCATGTAATTGAATAGTTAATTTTGCTTTTGATTATCAAATGTGTGATTTGATAGTAAAACTCATTAGCTTATGTAATTACTATTCTAGAAGTCCCTAGTTTTATGTAATGCTTAATTACTATGAAATAAAAACTAGTATGATTGTTGATTGATGATCTTGTTTTATCGATCATGTGAAATGGATACAAATCACACCATAGATGCAATATATAGGGATACATTGTATTGGGACGTGATCCGTCGAGAAGTAATACTTCATGGTCTTAAGTCATAAGTATTACTTCTCAATACTATTTTAGAATCCTTAGACCTTATGTCTTCATTGATTCTAGTATGAATGGAGCTACGTTTTGACTCAGTCGGACGTTACTTGTAACAGAGTAATCAATACAACTGATGATCGGATGTAGTGTCCTATCATAGCTTGAATGTGAGAGACATTGTAAGGAATTTGTCCTCTCATTATTGAGAGAGATATCCATGGGCCCCTCGATAGGGAAAGACTCGTTTAAATGCATGGTCGTGCTCAAATGTATTTGATAAAGTGGTTATCAAATGTTATTTGTCGAAACATGTCTACCCGGGAGATCGAGCATAAATATAATTAAGCTTAATAAGGGTGACGACCACCATGCCTTATGCTTAATTAGGATATCGCGAGACAAAGGGATTAAATAGTGGATTGATATTAGGGTTCCGTTGTATATTCATTCACTTTGGGTAGTCACAATGTCCCTGCTAGGGACCGCTTGTGATTTATGAACACATACTACTACTAAGTGTGTTTTCATTGCCATTGTGAGATGAACCTACTGAGGGTCACACGCATAGGCGAGCTAACGAGCTCATGTCCGCATTCAATGAATCTAGAATGTGTCTAGGTTCATTGTATTTGACATTTGTCTTTCTCGAAATAATAAAGTGTTTATTATTCGAATTAGAGATAGGGGCAATTTCGGTATTTTACCAATAGCCGGGATTACGTGGGAGTTATTATCCGATAAGGACTCCCACTACCAGCGAAAGTCTAGGGAACGTGGGATTTCTGAGACTCCTACTGCCGAGAGGAGTTGAGGATGTGAGAGTTAGTTATGGGAACAAACTCTCACAGCCTATATAATGACCTCTTGGCCGAAACCCTAGGTTATTAACACTTTCACCCGAAAATACCTAAGAATCCTCGAAAATAGTTTTCAGCTTCTCCTTTCTCTCTAATTCCTCGAAACCTGAAAAAACGAAGAGCTAGCAATCGCCGCCGCTTCGTCAGCGTGGATACCGGGTAGAGGGACTTTTCGCAAAGGGAGATCAATGGTGGCAGATTAGCATCCAAGAAACATCATCCTCCATTCAAGAAGTAGTTTCTTGAATCTAAGAAAAGTAAGTTTTTCCCACTGCTTTTTCGATTCGCTTTACGTATGAGCGGATCCTTTGCAGTGAGGATCCATGGGTGTTTAGAACGCAGTTTCTGAGGGGATTCATGAGCGGAAACTCGCTCCAAACACCCATGGATCCTCCCTCAAGCGATCCGCTCATATGAAACGAATCGAAAATAGCGGTAAAAACTTACATTTTACTGATTTCAAGAAGTCGCTTCGAATGGAGGATGGCGTTTCTTGATGCTAATCGCCACCAATTGATCTCCTCATGAAAGTCCTCTACCGGTATCCACGCTGACGAAACGGCAACGATTGCTAGCTCTTCGTCTTTTTCTGCTTTTTCGGGAATTAGAGAGAAAAGGGAGAGGCTGAAACTGAAATCTAATTTCGGGTTTCTTAGTTAATTTCGCTAAAATAATTTTGGTCTAGTGGTTTCGCCAAGAGTTTATTATATAGGGTGTGAGAGTTTGTTCCCGTAACTAACTCTCACGTCCCTCAACTCCTTCTCGGCAATGGGAGTCCTCAACTCCCACGTCCCCTTAGACTCACTGCAGTGGGAGTCCTTATCTGATAATAACTCCCACGTAATCCCAGCCTATAGTAAAATACCGAAATTGCCCCCTATCTCTAATTCGAATAATAAACACTTTATTATTTCCAGAAAGACAAATGTCGATACAATGAACCTAGACACATTCTAGATTCATCAATCTGACATAAAGCTCAGTTAGCTCGCCTATGCGTGTGACCTCGTAGGTTCATCTCACAATGGCAATGAAAACACACTTAGTAGTAAAGTATGAGTCCATAAATCACAAGCGGTCCCTAGCAGACATTGTGACTACCCAAAGTGAATGAATATACAACTGAACCTAATATCAATCCACTATTTAATCCCTTTGTCTCGCGATATCCTACTTAAGCATAAGGCATGGTGGTCGCCACCCTTATTAAGCTTAATTATATTTATGCTCGATCTCCGTGTAGACTGCTTTCGACAAATAGCATTTGATAACCACTTTATCAAACACATTTGAGCACGGCCATGCATTTAAACAGCTTTTCCCTATCGAGGCCCATGGATATCTCTCTCTAATAATAGAGAGGGACAAATTCCTTACAATGTCTCTCACATTCAAGCTATGATAGGACACTACATCCGATCATCGACCGTATTGATTACTCGCTACAAGTAACGTCCCGACCGAGTCAAAACGTGGCTCCATTCATACTAGAATCAATGAAGACATAAGGTCTAAGGATTCTAAAATAGTATCGAGGAGTAATACTTATGACTTAAGACCATGAAGTATTACTTCTCGACGGATCACGTCCCAATACAATGTATCCCTATATATTGCATCTATGATGTGATTTGTATCCATTACACATGATCAAGAAAACAAGATCATCAATCAACAATCATACTAGTTTTATTTCATAGTAATTAAGCATTACATAAAACTAGGGACTTCTAGAATAGTAATTACATAAGCTAATGAGTTTTACTATCAAATCACACATTTGATAATCAAAAGCAAAATTAACTATTCAATTACTTGCTCAAAAAGATAACAAAACGCACAACATGTAGCTAATGGTCCTAGGGCACTACTAACAATCTCCCACTTGCCCTAGTTCCAATCATACATGATCCTCAATCCCATTGACCTAGTATGACTCTCATGTTTAGGCCGTGGGAGTGGGCTTGGTCAATGGATCTCGCAATGTTGTCGTCTCGTATGAACTTTGCAAATACTAACGCCTCCTCTCGCCGATGATCTCTCCGATCGATGGAAACGCCCTGAGAATGTGTTTGGATCGTTGGTGAGATCTAGGTTCCTTAGCTTGTGAAATGGCGCCGCATACTATCACAATAGAGGTCCACCGGGTTCACAATGCTAGGGACGACACCTAGTTCATCAACAAACTTCCCGATCCAAACAGCCTTCTTTAGTCGCCTTTCAGAGGCGACTAGATACTCGACTTCGTTGTAGAGTCGGCCACGGTTTCTTGCTTTGAGCTCTTCCACCACAAAGACCTCCATTCAAACAAAACACAAAACCAGATCGCGATCTAAAATCATCTACGCTCGGTCTGGAAGCTTGCGTCTCGTGTAACCATTTACTACCGCACTTTCCTTCCCGACCTCCGTAAACTAAGAACATATCTTTAGTCCTTCTCAAGTACTTAAGAATGCTCTTGATCTGCAGTCCAATGTGACTCACTGTGGTCGATTGATATCTCGCTAGTCATACTTAAAGCAAATGAGACATCTCAAGCGAGTGCATATCATGGCGTACATAATAGACCCAATGGCCGAAGCATACGGGATCTTACTCATGCGCTCTTGGTCCTCCCTTGTGGAAGGTCCTTGAGTTCTCGCTGAGTTTAACGCCATGTGACATGGGCAAGAATCCCTTTTGGAGTCTTGCAACCGAACTGCTTTCAAGCACCTTGTCAATGTATCCACTCGCTCAGAGCCAATCATTTTGTTAGATCTATCTCTATAGATTCTAATACCCAAAATGTATGTAGCCTCGCTTAAGTCTTTCATGGAAAAGCACTTCCCCAACCAAGCTTTTACGCTTTGTAATGTGGGGATGTCATTTCCAATCAGCAAGATGTCGTCCCACATAAAGCACAAGGAACACTACCGCATTATCAGCTACTTTCTTATAAACACAAGGCTCGTCTTCGCTTTTTGATGAAACCGAATTCTTTAATACGCTCATCAAAGCGACGATTCCAGCTTTTCGAGATGCTTGCTTCAATCCATAAATGGACCTTTGAAGCTTACACACTTTGCTAGGATTTGTTGGATCAACAAACCCCTCAGTGTTGTGTCATATACACATCCTCGAGAAGGTTTCCGTTAAGAAACGCAGTCTTAACATCCATTTGCCATATCTCATAGTCATAATATGCGGCTATGGCAAGTAAAATCCTAATTGACTTTATCATCACTGACATGGGGAAAAGGTTTCGCCATAGTCAATACCATGAACTTGTCTATAACCTTTAACTACTAGTCGCGATTTAAAAGTGTGTACATTACCATCCATGTCGGTCTTCTTTTTATAACACCATTTGTTATCAATGACCTTGCACTCTTCGAGCGGGTCAACCAAAGTCCATACTTGGTTGTCGTACATGGATTGCATCTCTGACTTCATAGCTTCTAGCCACTTATCTCGACTCGTAACTACGAATTGCCTCTTTGTAGGTAAATGGGTTCATCTTGATCAATCAGCTCAACTCGATGATCATCACCACGAAATCCATATCTCTCGAGCCGTTGATGTACCCGACTCGACCTCCTCGGGGCCTTGTGTCAAAGATTGAAGCTCGAGACGCGACGTGAGCTTGCTTGTCCTTCTAAAGTTGGTTCGAGATGTTGTTTGGGGGATCTTGAATTTCCTCAAGATGGATCTTACTCCCACTATCCTCGTTTGGAAATAAATTCCCTTTCAAGGAATGAACCATTACGAGCAACAAACACTTTGTTCTCCGATGGAAGATAGAAGTAATATCCTTTAGTTTCTTTAGGATATCCCACAAACAAACACTTGTCGGATTTAGGGGCGAGTTTATCGGATAACAAGCGCTTTTACATACGCCTCGCATCCCCAAATTTTGAGAAATGACAAACTAGGTCGCTTTCCCACCCACATCTCATATGGAGTTTTCTGAACCGCTTTGAAGGTACTGCTTAATATAAATGCAAAGTAGCTTTCTAGGCGTAGCCCTCAAAAGGAAATTGGAAGACTTGTTTGACTCATCATAGATCGAACCATATCTAATAAGGTGCGATTCCTCCGTTCGACACGCCATTCCATTGTGGTGTGCCAGAGGAGTTAATTGTGAAACAATTCCACAACCACTAAGATGTTCGTCAAACTCTTGGTTAAGGTATTCGCCACCTCGATCCGATCGAAGTATCTTAATACTTTTGCCAAGTTGATTTCTGTATTTCATTTTGAAATTCTTTGAATCTTCCAAAAGATTCGTATTTATGTTTCATTAGATAGACGTAGCCATATCTACTCGAAATCATCTCGTGAATGTGATGAAGATCGAAACCCTCCTCTAGCACTAGTGTTTATTGGTCCACAAACATCTCGTATGTATGAGGCCCAACAAATCGAAGCTCTCTCACTTTGTCCAAGAAAGGGGAGCTTTAGTCATTTTGCCCAACAAGCAAGATTCACACGCCTCATAAGACTCTAAGTCAAATGATGTTAAAATTCCATCTCGTATGGAGTTTTGATATGCGTTTCGCTTATGTGGCCCAAACGACAATGCTAAAAGTAGGTTTGGTTTAAGTCATTTGATTTAAACCTTTTAGTATTAATGTTATAGATGGGCCTTTTAATGGAATCATCGAGGTTAAGAATATAAAGCCCATTCATCAAAGAGGCATCTCCATAAAAGATACGATCTTTATGAATGGTGCAAATTTTATTCATAATACTTAATTCAAAACCTTCAATATCCAAACAAGAAACTCGAAATAATATTCCTACTCAAAGTTGGAACATACAAACAATTATCTAGTTCTATGATAAGGCCACTTGGCAAAACTAAATTAAATGTCCCCGTAGCTACAAAGAACAACTCTTGCTCCGTTGGCTACTCCGAGGTCCACTTCTCCTTTTGCCGCTGATCTACTCCTTTTTGAACCCCCGCACATTTGCACAAATGTGAGATCCACAACCTGTATCTAATACCCATGAAGTAGGAGCAGCACATGTTAATTTCTATAACATAAATACCCTGAGAGACAAACAAACCGGCCTTTCCCTTTTTTCTTCTCTTCCAAATAGAGTTTGCAATTCCGCTTTCCAATGGCCCGGTTCGCCACAATGGAAGCAAACTCCCTCCTTTGGTGCCTCGCTTTGGGTCGGGGCTTGGGCTTGTCATTGCCTTTGCCTTTACCTCTCTTAGCCATGGGCTTTCCCTTGCCTTTCTTCTTGAAATTCCCTTTTTGAACCATTAAGACTTCGGGGTCTTCTTAATGTTCAGCTCACTCGCTTGAGCATCCCGTGTATTTCATGTATGGTCTTCCATGGCATGCATGTTGAAGTTCATAATGAATTGGTCATACTCCGGTGGGAGTGAGCCCAAGATCATATCTCGTGGCCATGTCATGACTTACTGGGAGCTCCAAGCTTCTCAAGTTGGTCAAAATAGCCCTTCATCTTAAGAACATGTGCACCGACAGAGGTTCCCTGGGGCCATTTTGCAACTATTTAACGCCTTTAGTTGTGAGGAATCTTTCATGACGAGCTTGCTCTTGGAACATTTCCTCGAGCTGGCCCATCATCTGAAAGCCTCAACTCCTTCAAACTGTTTTTGAAGGTCGTGGCTCATTGTGACTAACATGAGACAAGTCACATCGTTAGAGTCATCGAAATGCTTTTTCCAAGCATCTCTTAGAGCTCTAGGGGCGTTATTTTCAGTGTCGTTTCAGAATGTCCGTTTCAAGAACGTACAGCTTTCTTTCCTGCTTAAGGACAATCTTAAGTTGCGGGCCCAATCAAGGAAATTGGTCCCGCTTAGTTTTTCCTTCTCAAGGATTGATCGCAGTGAATTGTGTGATGAATTGGTTGCCATTATCTACATTAAGTTAATTGCAAAGTTATTAGTTTTTGAGCAAAAACATTTTCCACAATTTCAACACTTGATAATGGTGGGTAAAAACATTTTACAATAGTTATAGGAAAGCTTTGGCTTAACACCCACAATTAAAGTAAAATCATCTAATGGGAATGACATCTATATGTCCCGGCTATTTCCCATTTTATGCCCTAGGCCCAAAACTATTTTGATAGCCTAGTTAAGTCGGACCATGTCTAAGCATATGGAAATCACTATTTTCCCATCTCCTCTCGCCTAGATAACCACTTATCTGTTGCTTTGGCAAGCAGACATAATGATGATCCAAGCTCATGGAGTGCTTAGGATATGGTAGGCACTTTGAGACTTAATTAAAACCATTTAATGTGACGTTCAAAATTAAATCCATTCGGACATAAAATAAACATCACACGCGAGTTATTAAGCTTAAAAAGTAAATGTGATATAGCATGGCCTATTCCTATAATGACTCCCACGAGCCTTGTGGGAGTCAAGGGTCAATCTAGGTCAAAATCCATCTCATGGATAATGTCTTCGATCTTGTACCTCCAGCCTTGTTACATATTTGCATGGGCATACCCAGCCTTCAATGTAAAGCAGTAAAGCTAATCTAATGAAGCGATTACAATTTTACAATCTGATTCTACATCAGCTCCCCTGTAAGGAAAATCTGATTCTACATCAGCTCATCGAATGAGTTTTTCCTGCCAGATTTACCCCTCAATCGCCTAACTTAGATAATCGGATTATTCATCGGTTAATCGAATTAACCGAGTTGATAACCGATTCATAAACAGTTTATGCATATAATCATATTCATAAACAGATTCATAATCACAAACAGCTTTATGCATATAACCGAATTAATCTAATTAATCACAGATTCACAGTTTATGCAAATTAATCAAATTTAATTTCAAACCGAATCATGCTAAGGCAGTTTATACAACAGCAGTTTATGCAACAACAGTTTATGCAACAGCAGTTCATCAAACAGCAGTTCATATATCACACATATTATGATCAAAGAGACAATCTTTAAACGCATTAAACAGTTTATGCGGTATTATAATCACAGAAACATGAAAGAACCAATCTTTTCTGTTTTTCACAAATACACATACCAAATCGAATTTGATATATGTTAAGATGTGATTAACAATATCGAATACGAA
This sequence comes from Vinca minor, assembly GCA_026122235.1. Classification (NCBI taxonomy): domain Eukaryota; kingdom Viridiplantae; phylum Streptophyta; class Magnoliopsida; order Gentianales; family Apocynaceae; genus Vinca; species Vinca minor. The sequence continues at coordinate 2,311,849 of JAOCZM010000285.1, read as the reverse complement.
TCGTATGAACCTCGCTCTGATACCACTGAAGGGATTCATGGGCGGAAACTCGTTCCAAACACCCATGGATCCTCCCCTGAAGGATCCGCTCATATGAAACGAATCGAAAATAGCGGTAAAAACTTACATTTTACTGATTCAAGAAGCTCGCTTCTGAATGGAGGATGGCGTTTCTTGGATGCTAATCGCCACCAATTGATCTCCCTTGCGGAAAGTCCCTCTACCGGTATCCACGCGACTAAAACGGGCAGCGATTGCTAGCTCTTCGTCTTTTTCTTTTTTTCGGGAATTAGAGAGAAAAGGGAGAGGCTGAAACCGAAATCTAATTTCGGGTTTCTTAGTTAATTTCGGCTAAAAGAATTTTGGTCTAGGGTTTCGACCAAGAGTTTATTATATAGGTGATGAGAGTTTGTTCCCCTGAACTAACTCTCACGTCCCTCAACTCCTTCTCGGCAATGGGAGTCCTCAACTCCCACGTCCCCTTAGACTTCTGCGGTAGTGGGAGTCCTTATCGGATAATAACTCCCACGTAATCCCAGCTATAGGTAAAATACCGAAATTGCCCCTATCTCTAATTCGAATAATAAACACTTTATTATTTCCAGAAAGACAAATGTCGATACAATGAACCTAGACACATTCTAGATTCATTGAATCTGACATAAAGCTCAGTTAGCTCGTCTATGCGTGTGACCCCCGTAGGTTCATCTCACAATGGCAATGAAAACACACTTAGTAGTAGTGTGAGTCCATAAATCACAAGCGGTCCCTAGCAGGGACATTGTGACTACCCAAAGTGAATGAATATACAACGGAACCTAATATCAATCCACTATTTAATCCCTTTGTCTCGCGATATCCTACTTAAGCATAAGGCATGGTGGTCGTCACCCTTATTAAGCTTAATTATATTTATGCTCGATCTCCGTGTAGACTGCTTTTGACAAATAGCATTTGATAACCACTTTATCAAACACATTTGAGCACGGCCATGCATTTAAACAGCTCTTTCCCTATCGAGGGGCCCATGGATATCTCTCTCTAATAATAGAGAGGGACAAATTCCTTACAATGTCTCTCACATTCAAGCTATGATAGGACACTACATCCGATCATCAGTCGTATTGATTACTCGCTACAAGTAACGTCCCGACCGAGTCAAAACGTGGCTCCATTCATACTAGAATCAATGAAGACATAAGGTCTAAGGATTCTAAAATAGTATTGAGGAAGTAATACTTATGACTTAAGACCATGAAGTATTACTTCTCCGACGGATCACGTCCCAATACAATGTATCCCTATATATTGCATCTATGATGTGATTTGTATCCATTACACATGATCGATAAAACAAGATCATCAATCAACAATCATACTAGTTTTATTTCATAGTAATTAAGCATTACATAAAACTAGGGACTTCTAGAATAGTAATTACATAAGCTAATGAGTTTTACTATCAAATCACACATTTGATAATCAAAAGCAAAATTAACTATTCAATTACTTGCTCAAAAAGATAACAAAACGCACAACATGTGCTAATGGTCCTAGGGCACTACTAACATTTCCGCCCATGAATCCCTTCAGAGTTTAATGAAGATGAGTCCTAGAAAATGACCCTCAATTATCGAGCTATGAACATTATTAGTTGTGCTCTTAATCCGCATGAGTACAATCGGATACGTGGAAGCAAATCCGCTCACAAGATGTGGAAAGCCTTAGAAGTCACCCATGAGGGGACTAATCAAGTCAAAGAATCAAAGCTCAACATGCTTGTGAGGGAATATGAGCTTTTCTCTATGAAGCCAAATGAAACTATAAATGAGATGAACACTAGGTTCACCAATGTTGTCAATGGGTTGAGATCTTATGGAAAGGAATACTCTATGGGTGAAATGAATAGGAAGATCCTCAACTCACTTCCTAAAAGTTGGGAAGGCAAAGCTCTAGTTATTGAAGAAGCAAAGAACTTGAAAACTTATCCTACGGAGGAGCTCATTGGTTCTCTTCTCACTTATGAGCTCACACACAAAAAGGATGAGCATATTGAAAAGGCAAAGAAGAGTATTGCTCTAAAGGCTATTCTTGATCTTGATGAATCCAACCATTCAAGTGATGAAGAAGACATCAATTTAGATGATGAGACCATGGCTTTAGTGGTAAAACGCATGAAAAAAATGTTTTCCGGGAAAGGAAGAAAATTCCTCCAAAATAGAAGAAAACAAAATCCTAATGGGATGAGATGCTATGAATGTGGAAGCAACCAACATCTCATAGGAGAGTGTCCTTCCGCCAAAGAAAAAGAGCCCAAGGAAGACAAAAGGAAAAAATTCTTCAAACCAAAGAATGCCAAGGGCTTGCTAAGCACATGGGATCAAGAAGGGAGTGGCGATGAAGAAGAAGAGGAAAACGCAAATGTTTGCTTCATGGCTTTAGGGAATGAGGTACATCTTACACCCACTACTTCTAACTCCCTTGATGATGATGAAGATGATCCTAATGAACTTTTGTGTGATATGTTTGATCAACTTAAGAAATGTGCTAAGCAAAACCAAGAAATGAAGCTTAAAATTGAATCCTTGTTTGAAGAAAGATCTAGGTTGTTTAGTGAAAACAAAAAGCTATGTGATGATGTTGATTACTTGAAAATCGAAAAAGAAAAGCTTATGACTACTTGCAAAACTTCCTCATTAAAATATCAAGAAGTATATGATAAATTGTCTTCTCTTGAATGCAAACTTGTTGAGTTTGATTGTTTAAAAACCAAAGTTGTTGATCTCACCTCACTTGTTGATAAGTTCACCAAAGGAACAAAAGATCTTGATCAAATTCTTTGTATGCAACGTACTTCAAATGATAAACATGGATTAGGCTATACATTCGACTCACTTTGATATTGCTAGCTCTTCCAAGTTACCTAGAAAACACTTTGTGCATGCTAGTACCTCACATAAACTAAATAGATATAGTGACAATAATCTTCCTATGACTCTCTCCTATTTTTTAGAAGCCTCCTAATACCACCAAAGAACCTAGTTCTTGCGGCTGCCGCCGGCCAGCCAGCCGCTGTGGCCCCCCTGTTGCCGCCACTCCCTGGAAGAAAGAGAGCTTTGCGGAACTTCTTCAATCTCCAGCGGTTCCTACCGCTTCACTGCCCATCAAACCATTGGAAACATTCAAGGGTGAACCGAATTTGATAATTCCCGCTGATGAACATGACTACCTCATTAGCCCTTGGCAATTCGCTCTCGTGGGAAAGTTTCATAAATATGTCCCAAATCTGGAATCTTTGAAAAAATCTTTTCACAAAGTTGGTTTCAAAGGCTGTTTCTGGGTGGGACGAATGGATCCGAGACATGTGCGTATTCGTTTTGATTTGGAAGAAGATTATTGTCGTCTTTGGAGACAATGAGTCTGGAATTTCTACGGTCTATCCATGAGAGTCTTCAAATGGACATACGACTTTAACGTGAATGAAGAACCTTCTGTTGTTCCAATTTGGATCGGGTTTGAGGGATTACCGATTCATCTATACAATAAATCAAAATTGTTTTCATTGGCAACAGCGATCGGGCATCCTCTGGCTCTAGATGCTCCAACCGCCGCTGCCAGCCGTCCCAGTATAGCAAAAGTGTGTGTTGAGGTTGATTTATTGGCAGATTTACCGCAGAGAATTCGTATCACACACGCAAAAACTGGAAAAGGATTTTGGCAATCCATTGTGTATGACGAGCTGCCTGAGTACTGCCTTAATTGCATGAGAATTGGTCATCATTAGAGTCAATGTGGGAAAATTGAACCCATTGAGAAATCAAAAACAATTGTGGACAAGACAAAATCTATTGTGGAAAAGGCAAATCCTACTGTGAAAAAGAAAAATAAGGGGCCAGTGGTAGAGAAAAATAAAATCATGGCCAGCAAGACGTTGAAATCCGGATGTGTTGTCACATACCCATCAAGTCACGTTTGGGTTGCCTCGGGTCACACCGATACAAGGCCCTCTTCGGTGACTTCGGTTTTGCAAGTCGAGGGGTCGATAATGGCTCCGATTGTCGTTACCGGTGAAGCTGCGGTGAAACCGATAGAGCCACCGCCATCAAGTCACGATTGGGTTGCCTCGGGTCACACCGATACAGGGCCCTCCTTGGTGACTCCGGTTTTGCAAGTCGTTACCGGTGATGCTGCGGTGACATCGATAGAACCGCCTAGCAAACAGATCATCAGTACTGATGACCTCCGTGTTGGAGGTCAGGAAATTCAACGAGTACCAAAGATTCTTCGGTTGGCTGGTGACAAATCGACAAATCCCATTCAATTGGTTGACCAATTGAAAACCTTTGCACAATCGCTCCGCTTGCCGATTGGACAGGTGGCCTCGACGGTAGTGGAGGCTGGGTCTTCGGCTGGAACAGTTGGGGACGAAGGGGCTGTCGATAGTGGATTGGAGGCACCCATTCAGGGAGTGGGTGCGGATGAGACTAAAGATCCGGGTACGGTATCCGTTGGAGCAGGGGAATCCGACCCATCAATGGAAGTCCCGGATTCAGGCACTGTTAGAGATGCTGAGAGTGCCCAGATTGAACAAGTTTCGGGTCAGGTGTCTGGGGAGGTTGATGATTCTGATCAGTTAGCTGAATTGGAGGACCAAGTCTCTGTTTCAGTTGCTCAGGTAGAGCATACTGATCCGGCTTTACCCCTTTCTTCCATCACTGTGGAGCTGCCGCAGATTCTACCACCCCGAACTATGGCACCGTCATCTAATGGTTTGCGACGTTCCCCATGTATTGCGCAACAGGGTTCGCTTCCTCATACTCAGTAGCATTTGCTATTTTCATACTTAATTATTTGATTTTTTGATGAATTGGATGATATGGAATATTCGGGGTATAGCTAACGATAGCACACTTGCTACACTCCATCAATTTAAAAGGGAACATGATGCGAAACCGAAGTACAGATACCAAGGTTCGGCTTAAAGGTCCGATCTTTCTCTATCTCGAACAGTTTATGGGGGAATATAAACAACCTTTCTCCCGCAAGGTTGAATATCAATGGGGGCTGAAACACCACAATAAGTATAAACCAAACTTATTGATACAGTAACTCAAAGATGAATGAACTCTAACATAGAGAATCAAACACAAAGTAACTAAGGAATAACCTTAAAATATCATATCAAGTCTAAGTTACATGGCTGCCGAAATCTCTATTAAATAGAGTATTTCGGTTACAAGAGAACCAATCTAACTCAAACTAGGAAAAGGGAAATAAGAGTCCTTGAAGAAGTAGGACTCTTGAATAACAACTTGCTATCAAGTAACTACCTAAACAAGAAGAGTCCTAGTAGATATGGAACTCTTAACAACTAGAATATAAATAACTACCAAATCTATGAAGAGTCCTAGTTGCATTAGGACTCTTATTAACCAACTAATTAACACATGGACAACATGTCCTTTATTATAGCAACTACTTAAATACTCTAAATAAAGTAAATAACAAAGCTGGAAAACAATTAAAGTCTAGCATAGACTTTAATTGTACAAAGACTAAAATGCCCTTTAAAATTCGTCCCAATTCTGGACAGCTTGTTGGGCCAACTTGCACGACGATTTCGGATGTCAAGAAGGCAGAATCTAATCTCGGGTTCTTCATGAAAGTTGTAGATATGCCTCTTATATTTAATATGCAACTGGAATCAGCTCCATTGGATAAACGGATAGAAAGTTATGAGCATTCTTCCAAACTGTTGTAAAGCTGTCCAATCCCTCATCATCTTGTATGATTACTAAAATACCCTTCTTAGCCTCTTTGCTTGATAGGGCCTAATTGTACACTTGTGAACTTGAGAGGCTGCCTCGTATAACATTCCTAGATGTAACTTAGCATCCTCTTTATACTTTAGAACTCGGGTCAATGATGTAGATAGTTGCTTCACGTCCCTTGTTCTAAGTCTCGTGCTTAGTCGATGTATGTGTTCCTTTGACTTGGGCAACCTTGAGGTTGGTACCGTATCATTCATGGCTGGTACCGTATCATCCTCTCCTTCTTGAAAAACTTTCATATCCCCTCTCCATATTAAAGGATTCGTCCCTCGAATCTTCTAAATCACGAGGATGCAATTACATGATCAATATTTTCTTCTAAATCTTCACTCCTTTCTTTCAACTCCTCATTTGGCAAACTTTCTAATTTTGTCTCGGTTTCATCCTTGTCTTCTTGACTTTCCAAATTTGTTTCATCCTCGTATTGTATCATTCTTTGAGCACACTTTGTAGATCAATTCCCGTAGTTCATCCATATCTATCTTCCAAGTTGAAGATTTAATGGCGGTTTGTTTGGCTATCTTTTTTCTTGAATTGTGGCGGTTTTGGCAGCCCCAAAATAGCTATTATCTTCACTTTGCCGCTGCCCAACACAAGAATTGGAAGGGGGCTGATTTGGCTGTTTCCATTGTGGAAATTTAGCCGAATTAGTCCCTTTTTTCTTCTCTTTGATTCGCCTCTCGATTTGCTCCGCATGATCGACCATCTCCATAATATCAACATGATAAACGCATTCTACCTCTGGCCTAATATCATCATTCAAACCGGCCAAGAATCGATTCAATGTAACTTCTTCATATTCTTGTTTGTCAAGTCGAATCATGGCTAATCGCATCGCTTCATAATATTCATCTACCGATTTAGAACCTTGTGTAAGCATTTGCAAACGTTTAGCTTGCTCCGTAAAGTAATTTAGGGAAATAAACCTTCGTTTCATCTCAGCTTTCAAGTCATTCCAAGTTTCAATAGGTCGTTGACCCGCTCTTTGCCTAATTATAGTTTCCTGTTTCCACCACGTTGATGCCTTACTATAAAATCCATTGACTGCCATCTTTACCTTTTTGCCCTCCGAATAATTATTAATAGCAAAAATATTGTGAAATTCATGTATCCATTCAAATAATAAGTCAGGCCTATTCGTACCTTCAAAAGATGGGAGCTTGAGTGCACCAACAGAATTGTCAACTTGCTGATTTTTGTAATCCCTTTGCGGCTCACAAGAAAACAAATAGGAATCATCATATCTTGAATTTGTTGTATGTTGGAAGCCATACCTTTTATCATCATAATCAAAGTTGTCATCTTCTTGATCAAATTGTTGCCACATCATTATTGCATGAATTGGTTGAAATCTTTAAAAAGATAAGAGTCTTTATGCTTCTTGATTCTCTTGAAAGTTGATTTCTTGATTCTTGATTCTTGATTTTTGATTCTTGATTCTGGATTTTTCAATCCGGATGAACAGTAGCATAAACAGTAACAAAAATTTAATTTTGTCCCGGATGAACAGTAACCCGTGAACAGTACGCGATGAACAGTGCCGTGAACAGTAACGTAAAAATTTAATTTAATTTAATTGCATCCTGTGATTTAGAAGATTCGAGGACGAATCCTTTAATATGGAGAGGGGATATGAAAGTTTTTCAAGAAGGAGAGGATGATACGGTACCAGCCATGAATGATACGGTACCAACCTCAAGGTTGCCCAAGTCAAAGGAACACATACATCGACTAAGCACGAGACTTAGAACAAGGGACGTGAAGCAACTATCTACATCATTGACCCGAGTTCTAAAGTATAAAGAGGATGCTAAGTTACATCTAGGAATGTTATACGAGGCAGCCTCTCAAGTTCACAAGTGTACAATTAGGCCCTATCAAGCAAAGAGGCTAAGAAGGGTATTTTAGTAATCATACAAGATGATGAGGGATTGGACAGCTTTACAACAGTTTGGAAGAATGCTCATAACTTTCTATCCGTTTATCCAATGGAGCTGATTCCAGTTGCATATTAAATATAAGAGGCATATCTACAACTTTCATGAAGAACCCGAGATTAGATTCTGCCTTCTTGACATCCGAAATCGTCGTGCAAGTTGGCCCAACAAGCTGTCCAGAATTGGGACGAATTTTAAAGGGCATTTTAGTCTTTGTACAATTAAAGTCTATGCTAGACTTTAATTGTTTTCCAGCTTTGTTATTTACTTTATTTAGAGTATTTAAGTAGTTGCTATAATAAAGGACATGTTGTCCATGTGTTAATTAGTTGGTTAATAAGAGTCCTAATGCAACTAGGACTCTTCATAGATTTGGTAGTTATTTATATTCTAGTTGTTAAGAGTTCCATATCTACTAGGACTCTTCTTGTTTAGGTAGTTACTTGATAGCAAGTTGTTATTCAAGAGTCCTACTTCTTCAAGGACTCTTATTTCCCTTTTCCTAGTTTGAGTTAGATTGGTTCTCTTGTAACCGAAATACTCTATTTAATAGAGATTTCGGCAGCCATGTAACTTAGACTTGATATGATATTTTAAGGTTATTCCTTAGTTACTTTGTGTTTGATTCTCTATGTTAGAGTTCATTCATCTTTGAGTTACTGTATCAATAAGTTTGGTTTATACTTATTGTGGTGTTTCAGCCCCCATTGATATTCAACCTTGCGGGAGAAAGGTTGTTTATATTCCCCCATAAACTGTTCGAGATAGAGAAAGATCGGACCTTTAAGCCGAACCTTGGTATCTGTACTTCGGTTTCGCATCAGAACATCATCTATCTTTATTAATTTTGCTTGAACCAATGGTTGTTTTGAATGATTTAGCTATTTATACTAGGCGTCTGGGATATGATAACAGTTACAGTAATTGTAATAGTAAGATCTGGGTTATGTGGGATGCTAGTGTGGGTTTGTTATTGTTGGGTGATACTGAACAACTGTCAAGTTAACTCCTTTTCTGGTACACCCATTTTTTGCTCCTTTGTACATGCAAAGTGTTCGCATATTCATAGAAGAACTTTATGGTCTGATCTTCGGGGGTTTCATTCTCAATACACCGGACCTTGGATTGTGGGCGGTGATTTCCATGTGGTGTTGCGAGTGTCTGAAAGTCAGGGATCTGTTCCTGCTTCTCTCCCTATTGCGGAATTTGGTGATATGGTACATGATTGTGAACTTTTGGAACTTGATAATATAGGCAGCCCTTATACTTGGTGCAGGGGTGGTGCCCGCCCGCTGCTACGGCATTTGGATCGCATATTGGTGAACTCGGCATGGCATGCTTTATTTCAGCAAACACTGGTAACACATTTGCCGAGAACAGTCTCCGACCACTGTCCGCTCCTTCTGACATTTCATTTGACCATTGCTCGGAGTGGTACAGCTTTTAGGTTCCAAGACATGTGGGTTCGACATCATTCCTTCTTGGATGTGGTACGCAATGCATGGGCCTGTGAAATTGGTAATTCGGGTATGTACACATTGCAATCAAAGCTAAAAAAAACTCAAAGTAACTTTGGGTGTCTGGAATCGAGACATTTTCGGGAATATTCATACTAAATTAAACCTGTCAAAGGTTGAAGTAACTCGCCTTGAAGCTCTATATGATGCAAATTCAGATAGTACGGTTTATAAGGAACTTCTCAAGGCTAAGGCAGAGCATCTTCATTGTTTAGAGTTGGAGGAGATATTCTGGCGACAAAAATCAAGCCAACAATGGCTTAAGGAAGGAGAAGCTAACACTCACTGTTTTCACTCATATTGCAGGAATAAGCAGTGACGTCTTCATATTACAAAAATTCATGCACTTGACGGTACTTTATTGGATACCCCGGCTACAATCGGGGCGGGTGGAGTGGAGTATTTTGAGAAGCTATTCGCCTTGGATGCAACTACACATGATGATCCAGATTTTATTAGTCTGATACCACAGTGCGTAACGGAAGCGGATAACAGAGCCTTCGATGCTTTACCTTCTGCGGCTGAGGTAAAAAGAGCGGTTTTCAGTCTCAGTTCTTCTAGCGCTGCTGGTCCGGATGGATTTACGGGGAAATTTTTCCAATTTTGTTGGGATATAGTGGGAGGAGATGTCATTCAAGCAATCCGGGATTTTTGGGCCGGCTTGCCTATGCCAAAGTCAATGTCAAGCTCCTTTTTGGTACTTATTCCGAAAGTCGACAATCCGGCAACTTTTGGGGATTTTCGTCCTATCTCTTTATGCTCTTTTTCAAGTAAAATCATCTCTAAAGTGATAGCAAATCGTTTGTCTCTTTTGTTGCCTTCTCTGATAAGTCGTAACCAATCTGGATTTATAAGGGATCGAAATATAACTGATAATATTCTATTAGCAACGGAAATGATGGCTTCTTTGAATAAGAAATTGCGTGGTGGGAACATGGTAATCAAATTAGATATGATGAAAGCCTTTGATAGGGTCTCTCACTCTTATCTAATTTCGGTTCTTCGCAGGTTTGGTTTTGCTGATCACTTTATACATATGATGGGTAATATGCTGAATAATAACTGGTTCTCTGTTCTTATCAATGGCTCTCCACATGGTTTCTTTTGTTCTGGCCGGGGTGTGAAACAGGGAGATCCACTTTCTCTTTTGCTATTTATTCTTGCCGCAAAGGCGTTCTCGTTGGGCTTGGATAAGTTGGTTATGGAGGGCAGTGTTGGCAGATTTGTGGTTCCCCATTCAAGTATGTTGGTTTCTCATTTGGCTTACGCGGATGATGTGGTGGTTTTTCTTAATGGAAGGCTCGATGTCGATTTGTTCATGATGGTATTCGCCCTTATAGGCGAAGTCTTTTGTGGGAATTGGATTCCTATATGCGTCCCATTCTTCAAGCTGCTGGCCTCATGGATCTTTTTCTTGGCAACACATCCCCTGTGTTGGGATTTCGGATGATTGCAATCAAATGGAAGATTGATGACGCTTTGCTTATCCTCAATGTGGATGGGGCCTCAAGAGGTAACCCGGGACTGGTTGGAATAGGAGGGATATTGCGCCTATCAAATGGGACATTTATTGCAGCTTTCTCGTGTTTTTTAGGCGATTCAATCACTAATTCTACTGCTGAACTTGAGGCAATGCTCACTGGTCTTAAGCTTTTGGCAGAACATGGTTACAATCAAGTAACAATCCAATCTGATTCAAAGTTTTTGACCGATTCAATCAATGCTCGGCGGATCAATGCATGGCGGCTAGACGCTCTATTCCAGCGGCTACTCCTTCTGTTAGGGACGCATGTGGTCAGACATATTTTTCGAGAAGCCAACACGGTTGCGGATAGTTTAGCTAATGCAGCGTGTGATTCAAAACATAGCTGTTATTATTCGTTTTTTTATCAGTTGTCTCCTAAAATTAGGGGCCTTTGCCTTTTGGATAGTGCCGAGACACCTTATCTAAGGAAGTCCCGAAGCTGATGTATTATTTGGACCTTTCGGTCCTTTCATTCAATAAATAATACAGATTATTTCAAAAAAAAAAAAAAAAGATATCGTGAGCATATTCACAAATTTTTTAAGTCATCTACTTGTTGCACATATTGTGGAAAATTTGGACACACTAGTGCTAGATGTTATGTGAAGAGGAAAATTGAAAAGGGAGTAAAAACTGTATGAAGAATCAAGCGTATTTTAACTAACCCTCAAGGACCCAAACAAGTATGGGTACCAAAAGTCACTCCTCCTCCTTTGTCTTAGGTACTTGCAAGCAAGGTAAATACTCCGGTTCAATGGTTTCTTGATAGTGGATATTGCCGCCACATGACCGGAGATGCCTCATTAGTCAAAGAAATGGAACCTATCTATGAAGGTTATGTCACGTTTGGGGACAAAAAGAAGGGTAGAATCCTTGGCATTGGAAATGTCGGTAAAGGTTCATCAACTCTTGTTAAGCATGCTCTTCTTGTTGATAGCCTCAAATATAATTTGCTTAGTATTAGCCAACTTTGTGATAATGGTTTTGATGTTATGTTTAGCAAAAAGGCTTGCTCTATTGTTGATAGCTCTTCTCATGAAAAAGTGCTTGTTGCTAATAGAACCGGTAATGTTTATATGTTGTCTTTGGATTATTTTGTTGCATGCGATTTTAAATGCTTATCCATAAATGAAGATGATGCATTCTTATGGCACCGTAGGCTTGGTCATGTGAGCATGGGTCTCTTAAATAATCTTTCCTCTAAAGAGCTAGTGCGTGGGCTTCCAAAAGTGAAATATGAGAAAAACCGTCTTTGTGATGCTTGTCAATTTGGAAAACAAACAAAAACGTCTTTCAAGCCTAAACAAATGGTTTCCACTTCTAAACCACTTGAACTTGTTCATCTTGATCTTTTGGACCAATGAGGACCACTAGCTTAGGTGGTAAGAGGTATGCCTTTGTTATTGTGGATGATTTTTCAAGATTCACTTGGGTACTTTTTTCTTGCACAAAAAGATGACACCTTCCATGAGTTTTCAAATCTTTTCAAAAAGGTACAAAACTCGCTTGAACTAAAACTTGTTACCTTGAGAAGTGATAATGGGAGGGAGTTTAACAATCAATTTTTTGAAAAGTTTTGTAATGAAAATGGTATCACACATAACTTTTCGGCTCCAAAAACGCCTCAACAAAATGGGGTTGTTGAAAGGAAAAATAGAACTTTACAAGAAATGGCTAGGTCTATGCTTAGTGAAAATTCTTTACCAAAATATTTTTGGGCCGAAGCCGTGAACACTGCTTGTTATATTGTTAATAGAGTTCTTTTAAGGCCTTTTGTTGGAAAAACTCATTTTGAGCTTATCTTTGGAAAAATACCCTCAGTCTCATATTTCAAAGTTTTTGGTTGCAAATGTTTTGTGCTCAACATTAAAGATAGCCATGGAAAATTTGACAAGAAATCCGACGAAGGAATATTTCTTGGCTATTCTTCAAACAAAAAGGCTTATAGGGTATATAATAAAAGAACCTTGTGTATTGAAGAGTCCATGCATGTGTCTTTTGATGAATCTAACATCTACATGCCTAGAAAAGACGATGATGATATAGGTATGCCTTTGGAAAATGTAAATGAAATCCATCAAGCTCCTATGTTGGATGATAATTCTAAGGATGAGGAGGACATTGAAACTACTCAAAATGATCCACAAGTCACTCAAAGCAATGATCCTTCAACAAATGAGCTACCAAAGGATTGGATATACAAGCAAGGTCACCCTCAAGAGCAAATTATTGGTGATCCATCCGTTGGCGTCAAAATAAGGCTGTATTTCATAGATAATCTTGCTTTACTTTCTTCTATAGAACCTAAGAACATTCATGAAGCTTTACGTGATTACTTTTGGATTTTCGCTATGCAAGAAGAACTTAATCAATTTGAAAGAAATCAAGTTTGGACTTTAGTCCCTATACCTATTGATCGCCTTATTATTGGAACAAAATGGATTTTTCATAATAAACTTGATGAGCTCGGGGAGATTATAAGAAACAAAGCTAGACTTGTTGCCCAAGGATTCAATCAAGAGGAGGGCATTGATTTTGAGGAAACTTTTGCCCCCGTAGCTAGACTTGATTTAGAATGCTTCTTGCTTTTGCTTATTTTAAAGGTATTAAACTATTTCAAATGGATGTGAAAAGTGCGTTTCTAAATGGCTTTATTGAGGAGGAAGTATATGTTGAACAACCTCCCGGTTTTGTGCATGAAAAATTTCCAAACCATGTTTACAAACTTACAAAAGCAATGTATGGTTTAAAACAAGCTCCTCGTGCTTGGTATGAGCGTTTGAGCAAGTTTCTCATTTCTATTGGTTTTTCAAGAGGGTTTGTTGACACCACCCTTTTCATTAAAATAAATGCATCTCATGACATCTTACTTGTGCAAATATATGTTGATGACATTATTTTTGGTTCAACTAATGAAGTGCTTTGTGAAGAATTTGCTAAACTAATGCAAGATGAATTTGAGATGAGCATGATGGGAGAGCTCAACTACTTCCTTGGATTACAAATCAAACAAACAAATGAAGGAATTTTCATCAACCAAGCCAAGTACACTAAAGAACTACTTAAACGGTTTGGAATGGATGGTGCAAAAGAAAGCAAAACACCGATGAGTGCAACCATCAAGCTTGACAAGGATGAAAAAGGTAAACCGGTAGATGAAACAAGGTATAGAGGTATGATTGGCTCTCTTCTTTATCTTACCGCTTGTAGGCCGGATATTATGTTTGCCGTATGCTTATGTGCTAGATTCCAAGCATGTCCTAAAGAATCACATCTCATTACCGTTAAACGTATTCTTAGATATCTCATAGGCTCATATGATTATGGGTTATGGTATCCTAGAAGTACATGTTTTGATTTAATAGGTTATTCGGATGCTGATTATGCGGGGTGTCGTATTGAGCTTAAAAGCACTAGTGGGCATTGTCATTTTCTTGGTCATGCATTAGTCTCATGGTATAACAAGAAACAAGCATGTGTATCCCTTTCCACCACCGAAGCGGAATATATTGCAGCCGGTAGTTGTTGTGCTCAAATTTTATGGATGATGCATACTCTTGTGGATTTTGGCTTTGCATTTCAGCATGTTCCCATCTTATGTGATAACACTAGTGCAATCAACTTAACTAAGAATCCCATACAACATTCTAGGACTAAACATATAGAAATCAAGCATCATTTCATTAGAGATCATGTTGCTAAAGGTGATGTTTGCATAAATTTCATATGCACGGACGAACAAATTGCAGATATTTTCACAAAGCCTCTTGGCACATAAAGGTTTGAATATCTCAGGCGTTGCCTCGGAATCACAAAATTCCAGGACTAATGTGTGTGTTAAGTGTGCAGGAAGAAACAGGGGAACCCCGGATCAACCTCCCAGGGAACGGATGATCCGAAACTGAGGATTTAGTGAAAGCACAGGGGACGGTCGACCGCAATATCTGATGATGAACCGGACCATCGACCATCGAAGCTACTGAAATGGCTCCGGATCAGAAAATTAATTCCTCGGACGACCTCTTCAATGAACGGTCGACCGAGTTTTGCGGGTTGCAGCTTATATCAGAAAAACTCAAACGTCTTTTCACTTAATCCTCACATCTCAAGACAGTTTTCTCTCAAATTCCTCTTCCCTCAGACCGGTTTCTCTTAACCCAAGCCTTGTTTGTCCTCAATTTCATCTTTCAATCTCTGTTCCATCCTCAATTTGTTTGGATTTCATCTAAAGTATCTCAAAAAAACCTTCCCTCGGATCACCGTAGTTTCACTCTTTCAAACCTACCCCTAATCCGAAATTATGAGGATGAAAACCCTAGCAAAGGAGGCAATGATGATGCTAATACGCCTCCTCACAAGAATCCTCCTAGGAATCAACCTAAACGACCCCTTGAAAAAGGGATTTCCTTTAAGGAACCCACTCAAGTCGCACCTAAGAAAGGCCGAGCAAAAATGGTGGCTCGCAAAGTCGTGGGAAAGGGCAAGCAAATTCTGGATACAGATTCTAGCCACTCGGAGGAAGATTACTCGTCTTCACCTTCAAGGGCATCTCCACCTTCAGATTTCGAGGTAGGAGGATCATCAAATTTTTCTACAAAAAAGGTAACTACTCCTTTTTACAATACCTCATCTAAGCAAATGTTTGACAAGCTAAATAAATCCAAAAGGGGATTCATGACCACGTATTTTAGAGATGACAATATGTTTGCTCAGGGAAAATGACTAGATGAAGTTATTGGGTTGTTTGATGATATGGGGTGGGTTAACTTGTTTGATGTTGATGAATACATTTACCCATCCATTGTTTATGAATTTGGTGCAAATTTGAGGAAGGAAGAGGATGATGGGACTGATATTAGATATAGGTCTTGTGTTGGAAAGTTGGAATTTGTATTCTCTGAAAAGATGTTTTGTGAGGCTATAGGAATAGAACATGTGGAATATGCCAAAAGGTTCTATAAGAATACTATGAGTTCGGATGATATCGGTCTCCTTGATATGAAACAGTTTATATCTCAATTTGGAATCAAAGGCAGTTTCACCGACTCAAAGGAAAGAGAGATTGACAAGTTGGATGAATTTGGTCGGATCCTACACTTCTTCGTGTCCAACATTGTGGCCCCGGTTAAAGGGCACAAGTCATCAATTACCTTCCTTCAAATGGTAATAATGCAACATCTTTTGGAAAGAAAATATTTGAACTTCGCACATCTTGCGCTCCAACATTTTATAGCTGCTATCAAAGGTTCAAGGAACTTCATTCCGTACGGAAATATTCTTACAAGGCTCTTCCAACGATTTGGACTTGATTTGAAAAATCTGTTAGCCCTAAGGGCATATTCTATGTTGTTTTGATGATAACAAACCATTGTAAGTTCTAATGTTTGTGTGAGCATGTTCTTTGTAATAGGATCTTTAGCACTCACATCAACATTGATGAAAATGGTAAGTTAGCTTCTTGTGTAAACTAAGGTATGTATATTACACACAAGAATGCTATTTGATGGAAGGAAGGAGGCAAGGAGGTTGGTTGGGTAAAAGGGCTCTTCAAAGAGTCCCTTATGAATATGGCAAAAGAAGTAATCCTACTAATGCTTTTGGCTTCCATAATTACTTGGTTTATATTCTAAGCATTAGTCTTTGCTCTTACTTGTTCTTATATCCTTTTGCCATGCTTCCTTGTTCTTAATTTAGTCCTTATCCTATCTAATTACATCAAAGTTTGACATAATCAAAAAGGGGGAGATTGTTAGCCTTGAGGGCAATCGAACTCGTTTTTTATGATGGACAAACACTTGATGTTTGCGTCTAATGTTTTCATCTATGTGATAGAATATTGGAACTCAATATGGAAGCTCTAAGTACTTCAATCAAGCCTTGATCAAGCTTCAAAGATTTCATTCAAGACACATTCGTCAAGCTTGAAGATTGAAGACTTAGGTTGGTTAGATTAGCTTTGTTGAAAATGGTATTTATCCTTAAGCTCTAACCAACGCTCTCTTGGACATAAGCTCTACACTAAAGTCTTGCATTGCATGTTTTCATAAACACGTTTTTGAAAGGCTAAGTTTCAAATAGTGTTCGTATTTCAAAAGCCTTCGATTTCAAAGTATAAGTCTTGTAAAATGGTTTTCCAAAGTGCTCTTACTTGTTATATACTAAGAAAACATTTTAGACTTCAAAAGATTTCAAAACGTGTGTTAAGACAACTCTCCGAATGCCCAGAAAGTCGGTCAACCGAGATTATCTCGGATCAACCGAGGAAGAAACAGAGAGTTGGTCTGACTTGATTCGGTCGACCAAGAGCTGGTTCGGTCGACCGAGATGACCAAGGTCGGTCAACCGAGGTCCCAAGTCGGTCGACCGAGATTGCCTTCGGTCCACCGAGTTATGTGAACGGTCGACCGAAGTACACTGTTACTAGCCGTTTTCTGACCGTTCCAGAGTCGTTTTTCAGCGAGATTTCAAATTGTATAAATACTCCAAAGCTTTAGAATGACTCTAACACTTTGAGAGACTTGCAAAACATATTCTTATTGATTCCTTATCAAGTCTAAACACCTTGAAAGCAAATGCACTTCATTATCATGATCTAAATGCATTCAAAGGTGAATTTGCAAAGCAAGACAAAGAGTGAGCTTATTATGTTCAAAGAGCCAACAAGATGAGCTTCAAATATATGTATCTTTCACTTAGAAGAGTGAACAACATTGTGCTTAATCATTCATCTTATCCCCTTTCTTAGTGATAGGGTAATTGTTGTAAAAGTCCTACTTTGTGTGGGCAATTGTATAAGTCCTACTTAGTGTGGGCAAGCTCTTAGTGAGCTTCTTGTTTAGTGGTTGTTGTGTAAAACTCTTAGTGAGTTAGCCACTAGTGTAAAGTCCTACTTAGTGTGGGCACATTCTTCTTAGTGAAGTTGGCAAAATCCTTGGGTGCGGCTCAAGGTAGTGGAGGTAGATTCTTAGTGAATCGAACCACTCTAAATCTCTTGTCTTGTGATTTGCATTGGGTTTTGCTTTAGCTTTTGTTAAACTTGCACTTACCTAGAAAAGATTGGAAATAGTTTTCAAGATTTATATAAACCCAATTCACCCCCCCTCTTGGGTTTTCTCAAAATCCGTTAAAGAAAAAGTTTGTCAAAATTGATGAAGCATGTTTCCACCGAATGAAGATGATTTATATAGACAATCAATGGAAATTCATTCGAAGGACCACAAATGATGAAATAGGGGCTGCTATACTTGCTCGAAAGGTGTCCCCTTATATGCTTAAAACACTTCTAAAGATTGAAAAGAAAAGGGGTGGAGCACCTTCAAAGCCTAGAAGTGATCCAACAAGATATGAGCAAGAAGATTTCGAAGTACACAATTCACTTAGCTCAAGCGAACATGTCTCATCTGACAATGGTCAAGAAGAAGAATCTCATTCTCCAACTCAAGCAACTATCAAAAGTCCTCCTCAAAAAGTGTCCCGGATAAATAAAATGTTTGCCTTGATGAAGAAGATGGCGAGTAAAATTGAGGCGATAGCGGAAGAGATTGTCTCTATCAAAAGAAAGGTGCAAACGGTATCCGACAAGGTGGACAAGTCTATACAAATGCAAAAGGACTTAGCTAGGGATTTAAGCCTTTCAAGTGAGGATGAAGACGATCAAAGCTGAAAATATCTTTATTCTTGGATTTTTTGTTGTTTTTGTTATGATTGAAGTCTTTTTTATTATGCCAAAGGGGGAGAAAATTATCTAATCTTGCTTATCCTTGCTTATTTTGCTTATCTTTCTCTCTTATTATTGTTATCTGTGTTTAAAACTGACTGTTTGGTTGTGTGAGAAAGTAAAATTTTCAGGACAGCTCAGTTGAAGCAAAGTGCTGCAGATTTTTTTTCCAAAGAACGGTCGACCGAAGTTCTTGACCAAAATCTCGGACGATCCGAACTCTGTGCAATTTCTAGTTTGAAGTCTTGTTTGGCTTCTGTAAACTGCTGAAACTAAAGGGAGTTTTCTTAATTTTTTTTAACTTTGTAATTATTTGTTTCCTGGCATGTTTTGAGGGGAGAGCTTTTTTTTATATATCATATTTCTCAAAATTTTACATGGAAGGAAGGAGGAAAGGAGGTTGGTTGGGATATAGGGCTCTTCTAAGAGTCCCTAGATGCTGTGGCAAAAAGAAGTTATCAAGCTGGTGCTTTTGTCTCCCGTTATCTCTAGGTTTTATCTTCTAAGCACTAGTCTTTGCTCTTATTTGTTCTTCGTCTTTTTGCAGTGCTTCCTTGTTCTTAAAGTGTCCTTATTCTATCTTATTGCATCAAAGTTTGTCATAATAAAAAAAGGGGAGATTGTAAGCCCTAAGGGCAAACAAACTCAGTTTTTGATAATGTGCAAACATCTGATGTTGTATCTAATGGTTTCAATCGTTGTGATAGAATAATGGTTCACTAAAATGGAAGCTCTAAGTACTTCAATCAAGCCGTGCTCAAGACCAGATGATTACATTCGTTAAGGCACATCTCTCAAGACTTGAAGATTGAAGGCTTAGATGTGGTTAGAATAGCTTAGCATATCTTTATATATATCTTAAAGCTCTAACCATTGCTCACATGAACTTAGGATCACAACACTATTGTCTTGCACCTTTAAAAATAGTTTTCATAAAGCTCAGTTTCAAAAATGGTCTTTAAAACATGTTCTCTTCGCAAAAGCTCTTGGTTTCATTGTCTAAGACCTTGAAAATTGTTTTTCAAGTATTAATTACTTTCGAGTAAACCATTTCGACCTTAAAAGATTTCAAAACTTGTGAAAAATCAACATCTCTTGAGCCCAGGAAAATCGGATCATCCGAGCCTTGCACGGATCATCCGGACTGGAAACAGAGAGTTGAGTTTTTGGGAACTTTCTATCCCGGTCGACCTATGTAAACTTAGGATCGTCCGATCCTTTGATCGGATCATCCGAGGTCACTTGCGGTCAACCAAACTCGGCAAAAACTAGCCGTTATCTGACCGTTTTAAAAGCTGTTTTTTGGACTCTTTTGAAAAGTATAAAAGCTCTGATGCAGTGGAATCTTCAGGGAACAACTAGAACGAATATACATTGATTATACAAAAAGCTTTAGCACTTTCAAAGCATATCCAACTTTATGAATGTACTGAAAAGTTCAAAATCACAATCTCACTTATAAGACACATGTTGTTGAATCCCAAGTTCTAAGAGCATTAAAGTAAGATCTTTAAAGGTATCTATCCTCCACTTTTTGATTGTGTAACTCTCTCTTTATATCTCCATCTTTCCCTCTCTTAGTGATAGGGTATTTATTGTGTCAAGTCCTACTTGGTGTGGGCTTTGTACTCTTAGTGAGTGGAGTTTATAATAGTCGTTATTTGTGTAAAACTCTTTGTGAGTTAGCCACTTGTGTAATTACTTTTCTTGGTGAAGTTATTAAAAATCCTTGTGTGAGGCTCAAGGTAGTGGACGTAGATTCTTTGTGAATCGAACCACTCTAAATCACGTGTCTTGCTTTCCTTGTTTTATTTTTGCTCCATTTTCTCCAAACTTCAAATACAAGTTCCACATTCGAGAAAATTGAAAAGAAAAGAAGCCACTTTTATAAAAATCCAATTCACCCCCCCTCGTGTTTTTCAATTATGTTTTACTAATCATGTGTAATGAGTACAAATCATATCATAGATACAGTGTATTGAGATATATCGTATCGGGCGTGATCTGTTAGAGAAGTAATACTTCATGGTCCTTAGTCATAAGTATTACTTCCTCAATACTATTTTAGAATCCTTAGACCTTATGTCTCCATTGATTCTAGCATGAATGGAGCCACGTTTTGACTCAGTCGTACGTTGCTTTTAATCGAGTAATCAATACGACTGATGATCGGATGTAGTGTCCTATCATGGCTTGAACGTGAGAGGCATTGCAAGGAATTTGTCCCTCTCTTATTAGAGAGAGATATCCATGGGCACCTCGATAGGGAAAGACTGTCTAAATGCATGGCCGTGCTCAAATGTATTTGATAAAGTGGTTATCAGATACTATTTGTTGGAACAGTCTACCTGGAGATCGAGCATAAATACAATTAAGCTTAATAAGGGTGATGACTACCATGCCTTATGCTTAATTAGGATATCGCGAGACAAAGGGATTAAATAGTGGATTGATATTAGGTTCCACCGTAAATTCATTCACTTTGGGTAGTCACAATGTCCTGCTAGGGACCGCTTGTGATTTATGAACTCACACTACTACTAAGTGTGTTTTCATTGCCATTGTGATATGAACCTACATGGTCACACGCATAGACGAGCTAACGAGCTTCATATCCAGATTCAATGAATCTAGAATGTGTCTAGGTTCATTGTATCTGACATTCATTTTTTCTGAGAATAATAAAGCGTTATTATTCGAATTAGAGATAAGGGGCATTTTCGGTATAGCTGGAATTACGTGGGAGTTATTATCCGATAAGGACTCCCACTACCAACAGAAGTCTAGGGGACGTGGGAGTTAAAGACTCCCACTGCCAGAAGAGATGGAGGGGACGTGGGAGTTGTTCTAGAAACAACCTCTCACTCCTTATAAAAACCTCTCTTGGCCAAAACCCTAGAGTTAGACGATTTTTCAGCCGAAATACCAAGAAATCCAGAAAACTGTTTCTGCCTCCCTTTCTCCCTAATTCCCGAAATTCAGAAAAACCGAAGAGCTTGCACTCGCTGCCCGTTTCGTCGTGTGGATACCGGTAGGGAGTAGTTCCGTAAGGGAAGACTCAAGGTGATCATTGCAGAGAGCATAAAGACGTAATCTTTCATTCAAGAATCAGATTCTTGAGCCAAGAAACGTAAGTCTTTTTCTTGTTTTTCCAATTTGTTTTGTATGAGCGGATCCTTCAGGGGAGGACTCATGGGTGTTTGGAACGAGTTTCCGCCCATGAATCCATTCAGAGTCCTCCCCCGAAGGATCCACTCATACCATGGGAATCGAAAATTACGTACGAAAGACTTACATTTTCGGCTAAAGATGCTATCTTTCTGGATGTGTGCTGCTGCCACCAATAGCCTTCCCTTGCGGAATTGCTCTCTACCGGTATCCACGCGACGAAACGAGCAGCGAGTGCTAGCTCTACTTTTCTGAGTTTCGGGAATCTAGAGAGAAGAGAAGGGCAGAAAAACCAGAAAACTGATTTCAGGAGTATTTTGGTTTATTGCGGCTCAAGCAAGATCGAACTAGGGTTTCGACCAAAAGATGATTATATAGGTCTGAAAGTTTGTTCCGAAAACAACTCCCACATCCTATCAACCTCTTATGGTAGTGGGAGCCTTTATCGCATAATAACTCCCACGTAATCCCAACTAGAACCAAAATACCGAAAATGCCCCTCATTAATCACTAATTCGAATAAAAACATATTATTATTCTCAGAAAAATAAATATCAGATACAATGAACCTAGATACATTCTTGATTCATTGAATCTAGACATGAAGCTCGTTAACTCGTCTATGCGCGTGACCCTGTAGGTTCAATTCACAATGGTAATGAAAACACATGCTTAGTAGTAGTATGTGTTCATAAATCACAAGCGGACCCTAGCATGACATTGTGACTACCCAAAGTGAATGAATGTTCGGTGGAACCTAATATCAACCACTATTTAATCCCTTTGTCTTGCGATATCCAAATTAAGCATAAGGCATGGTAGTTGTCACTCTTATAAAGCTTAATTGTATTTATGCTTGATCTCCAGGTAGACTGTTCTAACAAATAGTATTTAATAACCACTTTATTAAATATATTTGAGCACGGCCATGCATTTAAACAGTTTTCCCTATCGAGGGGCCCATGGATATCTCTCTCTAATATGAGAGAGAAAAATCCCTTACAATGCCTCTCACATTCAAGCCATGATAGGATACTACATCCGATCTTCAGTCATTTTAATTACTCGATTAAAAGTAATGTCCGACTGAGTAAAAATGCAGCTCCATTCACGCTGGAAATGATGAAGACATAAGGTCTAAGGATTCCAAATAATATTGAGGAAGCAATACTTATGACTAAGGACCATGAAGTGTTACTTCTCTAACGGATCACGTCCGATACAATATATCCCAATATATTGCATCTATGATATGATTTGTATCCATTACACATGATCAGTAAAACATAATCATCAATCAAACATCATACTAGTTTTATTTCATTGTAAAGAACATTACATAAAACTGGGGACAATCAGAATAGTAATTGCATAAGCTAATGAGTTTTACTATCAAATCACACATTTGATGTTCAAAAGTAAAATCAACTATTCACATGACATGCTCAAAATATATATAAAACGTACAACATATGCTAATGGTCCTAGGGCACTACTAACACTTGCAACATTGGTTTTTCACATGCTGGTTGCGTTTTATAGGACATCCAGTCCAGAAGATGATTGGTTCCATATCCCTCATTAATGGACTTTACTACTTCACCGCTGTTGGCAGTCAGCAGGACATTGATCAACCTAATATCCCTTCTTTTAATAAATGTAATGGTAGTGCCCCCTCTCCTAGGGACGAAGACAAATATCATATATCTAATGTAGCTAATATGTTGGTAGAATTCCCTCTTAAATAGAGTAGGAATTCGTCTCAAGAGAAACCACAAATGAAGAGTCCTATTCTAATTAGAGCTCTTCAACATCTAGCATAACAATCTTGCTATAAAAGAAACACTAACTAAACACATGGACAACATGTCCTTTATTCTAGCACCACTAATATGATGCGGCCTAAAACACTTAATAAAAATAAATATAAAGCTGAAAATCTAATTAAAGTCTATAATAGACTTTAATTTACAAAGTTCCTAAAATGCCCTTTTAGCCACTTTGCTTAGTTGGGTCGTTTGTAACACTTTTGGAAAGTTATGAGGTTGACTTGAACATCGTCTTCTAAGCTTAGCTTGGCTTCCTCTTTAGCTTTGACTTCTCAGATGAATGTAGATATTCCTTCACAAGTCTTCCTCGCCCTTGCTTTTGTCCTAGGACCTTGAATGTTGATTAAGGGATCCTTTGAGTAGGGCAGCCCCTTGGATGGTCCCTCATCATTCCCTCCTCCTTGAAAAGGATTCGTCCTCGAATCATCATCATCATAATCTGAATCAAAATAAAAAAGGGACAAGTCAGAAACATTGAAAGTAGAACTTACACCATACTCACCTTTCAAATCTATCTTGTAAGCATTGTCATTGATCTTTGCAACAACTTGAAAGGGTCCATCTCCTCTTGGGTGTAACTTAGACTTTCTTTCATTAGGAAATCTTTTTTTCCTAAGATGCAACCAAACCCAATCTCAAACTTCAAAAGAAATATGCTTGCGGCCCTTGTTGGCATATTTTGCATGTCTAGCATTCCGCTTTGCAATTGTATCTAGAATGTGTTGATGAATTCTTTGTATATAATCTTTCCTAGAATCACCTTCTACATTATAATACTCATAAACAGGTAAAGAAGTTAGATCTAAAGGGGGTTAGGGGATTAAATCCATAAACAACTTCAAAAGGTGAATTATTAGTAGTAGAATACAAAGTCCTATTATGAGAAAATTCAGCAATAGGTAAACAATCTTCCCACCTTTTAAGTTCTTTTGAATAAGTGCTCTATGTAGAACCCCTAAAGTTCTATTGGTTACCTCGGGTTGGCCATCAGTTTGTGGGTGACTTGATGTAGAAAATAGCAATTTGGTTCCTAACTTACTCCATAATGTCTTCCAAAGGTAACTTAGGAATTTTACATCTCTATCACTCACAATGGTTTTTGGAACTCCATGTAGCCGAATGATCTATTTCATGAATAAATCAGCTACATGACCTGCGTCACTTGTTTTTCTGCAAGGAATAAAGTGAGCCATTTTAGAAAAACGATCTACAACAACCATTATACTATCCATACCTCTTTGTGATCTCGGCAATCCAATGATAAAATCCATAGTACATCATTCCATGGTGAGGATGGAATACGTAAAGTTATGTATAATCCACGAGTTTTTCTTGTACGCTTAGCATGTTTACATTTAAAACAAACTTCACAAATTTTCCTAACATCTCTTTTCATCTTGGGCCAAAAGAAGTGTTCTTGGAATATGTCTAATGTTTTAACAACTCCAAAATGTCCCATTAAGCCGCCATAATGTGCTTCCCTAACAAGTAAATCTCTAATTGAACAAGATGGAATTCACAATCTATTCTCTTTAAACAAAAAGTGATTCAGTACCAACCAAGGGGCTGCCCTACTCAAAAGACCCTTTTAAAGAACCTTCAAGGACCAATGACAAGAGAAAGGGCAAAGATGACTTTAGATAAGTCGCAACATTGATCCGAGAGATTAACACTAAAGAGGAAACTAAACTTCAAGTAGAATAAGATATTCAAGTCAACCTCTTGAGTTTTACGAGTGTTCAAAACGGCCCAAGCAAGCAAAGTGGCTAAAAAGGGCATTTTAGTCTTTTTGTACAATTAAGTCTATTCTGGACTTTAATTATTTTCAGCATTGTTATTTACTATATTTAGACATATTTAGGCGTGTATAGTAAGTAGTTGCTATAATAAAGGACATGTTGTCCAAGTGGTTGAATAATTAGTTATCTAGTAGTTAAGAGTCCCACGTCTTCAAGGACTCTTCACATGATTAGTTATTTTCAGCAATGTTTGAACGCCTATATGCAAGATAATAAGACATGTTGTCAATTATCTTGTTTAGTGGTTTACTTGATATCAAGTTGTTGTTCAAGAGTCCAACTTCTTCAAGGACGCTTCTTGTTATTGTTCATTAATCGAAATCACTCTATGCAAGAGAGGGTTCGGCCAACTTTATATTTACGTTAGATATATTGATATTCTGGTAAGGTTATTCATTAGTTACTTGTGTTTGAACTTGTTTATAGAATTCACTAATTCTTGAGTTACTGTATCAACAAGTATTAGTTTTGCTTGTTGTGGTGTTTCAGCCTCCATCGATTCTTAGCCTTCCTTTAGTGTTGCATTGAGAATATTCCCCTAGAAACTAGTTCAAGAATAGAGAAAGATCCGTTTAAAACTAAAGTCTCGAATTCTTGGTACTTTTTACCATCGGTTCTTCATCAAGTGGTATCAAAGCAAAAGGTTCATCTCATTCTTGGTGTACCTTTTATTGCTTTTCATAAATTTTTCTTGTTTGCTAGAATTGACACACAAAAAAAATTACTACAAAAAAGCCGACGGTGTAAAGAAATTGGCAGCCGTGTTTATAAAATTGAATAGAGAACTTTAAAGCCAAAAGAAAACTTCTTGCAAATGAAAGCGTAGGAGCCTCGTCCAAGAATTGGCAAACGTTCCCCCTTTCATTTTTGAGCCGTGTTCTATAATCAAAATACATCAAGAACTGAAAGCGTAGGAGCCTCACTCTTGATAATTTCAGTCAAGAAGAAATGAAAATTCAAAGAAAGACAAGAACTTCAAGAAACAAGAAAATCAAGAAAGTAAAGGTTGGATTTTTATTCTTGATTAGGATTTCGGTTTTAATTTTTTTTTCAAGATTCATCTTCTTTCTTTCTTTAAGTTTTTCGTTTAGGTCAAAGATAGGATTTCATTCCTTTATCTTCAGCTTTGTATCAACACAACAAGTTAGGAACCCGTTCATTCATCTAGAGTTTGAAGTTCTATACGAGTAGTGTTGGAATAAAGAGGGAATTTTTCTTTGCTATCGAACGTTTTTGAGTGTTTTCTTGAGTTATATCATGTCTTATTCAGGATCTCCATCAAATCAACTCGAATTTGCTGATTCGGAAAAGCTCTACAAAGAGGCCATGAACAACAAGATCAACAAATTGGAACAAATGTTGGCTAATATGGCGGAAGATATGAGACTTCTTAGAGTCTCAAATCAGCATGGTAATGTTGGAGATGATGCCGAGAGTGATGATCATTCAGTTGATGGAGTTGAGCCGCCTATGCCCCTTCCAATCCCGAGAGCAAATCCGCCACCAAATTCGGTGATCAATAATCAAATTTTTTAGCCGAGAAGGGGGGACCAATTTCAGTGTAATGACAACAATCTTGGTGCAATCAAGACCAAGATTCCCTCTTTCGAAGGTAAAAACGATCCCGAATTGTTTTTAGATTGGATTTGAAAAGTTAACCATGTTTTTGTTGTTCATAATTTTTCGGAGGAAAAGAAAGTAAAATTGGCAGCCATGGAGTTTTTCTGATATGATTCTATTTGGTGGGATAAAGAAGCCGAAACAAGGGCTAGAGTTGGGCAACAAGAAATTGACACGTGAGCCGAGATGAAAGCTGTGATGAAGCGACATTTTGTTCCCCAAAATTACATAAGGGAACTTTACAAACGCTTCCAAAGATTAAGGCAATGAGAGAGTTCGGTCGATGAATATTACAAGGCGATGGAAATTGCGATGATTCGGGCCGATATTCAAGAGGGAGATGAAGCAACAATGGCGCGATTCTTGCCTTACCTAAACAAAAAAATTAGGTCAAAGGTAGAACGTGCTAATCTTGATAATATTACATCTATCTTGTATTATGCAGAACAAGTGGAAAGATAGCAAAAAGAAAAGAGTTCGAGGACCAAAACGGCCACTTTCCAAGCTTGGAAAAAGCCGAATCAGTCCCAGATTTTTTCTACTGTTTTGCCAAGCCAAAGCAAGGGTAAAGAGGTCCAAATTGGTGCAAAAACAGCCACGGGGCAGTAAGGTCACAAAATCCAACAAATTCGGCAAATACGAGGGTAAAATCTACTCCAAATCTTGTTCGGGAATGTTTTAAATGTAGGGGAAAAGGACAATTTTCAAGAGACTTCCCTAGCAAGAGTACAATGATCATGTTGGATGATGGATCGTGGGTGAGTGATGAGGAAGCTGAAGAGGCTGTTTTCGAGTAGGAAATCGAGGAGATGGGAGAAAATCCAGATAATGAGAATTGTAAAACACAAGAGGGGAGGGGGGGTGAATTGGGTTTTAATCGATCTTGCAAACTTTTTAGAATCTATTCTATGCTAGTGTAGGTTTGAGCAAGATGATTAAAAGCAATACGAAAGCCAAACACAAGACAAAGGATTTAGAGTGGTTCGATTCACTTAGAATCTACATCCACTACCTTGAGCCGCACCCAAGGATTTTAACAACTTCACTAAGAAGGATTTTACACTTGTGGACAACTCACTAAGAGTTTTACAACACAACCACAATACAAAACTCACTAAGAGTAAATTGCCCACACAAAGTAGGACTTATACAAGAATAACCCTATCACTAAGAAAGGGAATAAAGAAGGTTAAAGAGAAAGATAATTCACTCTTCTAAGTGAGAGATATATACCTTTGAAGTACAAGAATGTTAAGCTCTTAGAACATTTGATGCACACTCTTTGTCTTGCTTTTGAAAGAACACTTTAGAATGATTTAGATCATAAGATGAAGTGCATTTGCTTAGAAAGTGTTTGAGATTTGATAAGAAATCAATCTATATTGTATGTGCAAGTCTTAGAGTCATTCTCTAGCTTTGGAGTATTTATACATTTCAAAATATGCTGAAAAACGACTCTGCAACGGTCATATAACGGCTAGAATTCGCAGAGTTCGGTTGACCGAACAAAACACCTCGGATGACCAAAGCATATGGTCGGTCGACCGTCCATGACCTCGGTCGACCTAAGCAAACCTCGGATGATGGTTTGGATGACCGAGGCTTGACAGATTCCAAAACTCAACTCTCTGTTTCTCTTCGGTTGATCTGAGCTAATCTCGGTCGACCGACCTCCTGAGCTTTGAGAGATGTTGATTTTTCACTTGTTTTGAAATCTTTTGAAGTCTAAAAGGTTTT
Source organism: Vinca minor (assembly GCA_026122235.1). Taxonomy (NCBI): domain Eukaryota; kingdom Viridiplantae; phylum Streptophyta; class Magnoliopsida; order Gentianales; family Apocynaceae; genus Vinca; species Vinca minor. The sequence goes on along the minus strand of JAOCZM010000285.1, from coordinate 2,283,169 downwards.
CCCAAAAAGGTAACAACTAAGAACATTTGGAAAACCATTTTAAAGGACTTAGACCTTGAAAACAAAGGCTTTTGGAAATAAGAATCCTTTTGAAACTTAGCCTTTTGAAAACGTGTTTATGAGCATGCAAGACTAGAGTGTTGTATGTTTATGTTCATAAGAGCTTTGGTTAGAGCTTATAAGATAATCGAATTATAAAGACAAAGCTATCCTAACCAAACCTAAGTCTTCAATCTTCAATCTCGACGAGATGCGCCTTTAAGTATAACTTTGAATCTTGATCATGGCTTGATTGAAGTACTTAGAGCTTCCATTATAAGTTCCGATATTCTATCACAAAGATATAAAACATTAGTCACAACATCAAGTGTTTGTCCATTATCAAAAACCAAGTTCGTTCGCCCTTAGGGCTTACAATCTCCCCTTTTTTTTATTATGACAAACTTTGATGTAATTAGATAGAATATGGTTAATTTAAGTACAAGGAAGCAAGGCAAAAGATAAGACAAGAACATATAAGAGCGAGACTAGTGCTTAGAAGATAAAACCGAGAGTGGAACGAGAGACATAAGCACTAGCATGATAAGTTCTTTTGCCATTGCATTAGGGACTCTTTGAAGAGCCCTATTTCCCAACCAACCTCCTTTCCTCCTTCCTTCCATCATATGTAGCTTTCTTATGTGTAATATACATACCTTAGTTTACACAAGGAGCTAACTTACCATTTTCATCAATGTTGATGTGAGTGCTAAGGATCCTATTATAAAGAACATGCTCACACAAACATTAGAACTATCAATTGTTTGTTATCATCAAAACAACATAGGATATTTTGCCCTTCGGGCTAACAAGAATCAACTTTTGGTTACGATGAAGCTACTTCATTCTCAACCTTTGGATGATCAACATCAACATAGAAGTAATTTATTCCAAACCAAGTGCAACGTTAAAGGCAAGTCATGTTTATTAATTATTGATAACGGAAGTTGTACTAACGTTTGTTCTTATGATATGGTTTCCGCACTTGATTTACCATGTAAGGCACATCCTATGCCTTATAAGCTATCTTGGTTGAATAATAGTGGTGATATTAAGGTGGATAAGCAAGTTGAGATCGAATTTGGAATTGGGAGATTTAAGGATTCGGTTTTATGTGATGTGGTCCTGATGACCGCAAGTCACATGATTTTGGGAAGGCCATGGAAATACAATCGACATGCCAATCATATGGGAAGAGAAAATATATATAAGGTTACAAAGGATAATGCCAACTTTACTTTAAATCCTTTGTCTCTGAATCAAGCATGTGAGGTACATAAACAAATGGCCATGAATATAGAGAAGAGGGAAAAGGAAAGAAAAGAGAGCGAGAGGAAAAATACGAGTGACCCTACCCTTGAGGTAAAATTCGAGGGAAAAAAGGACCAAAAATCCGTGAGCTTAGTGAGACAAAAGGAAAGCTCACAAAAGAGAGGAAAGAGTGTTTATTCATCAACCAGGGAAAGGTAGATAGAACAATACGAGCAAAACTACCAATTGTTTTGTTAGTATTTAGATAAAACCGAAAGGTCTCTTATTTCTAACGATTTTTCCTTTGATCTAACATCTTCTATTAATCTTTTGCAGGAATTCCAAGACGTATTTCCCAAGGAATTGCCGAAAGGGCTGCCTCCTATTCGCGGAATCGAGCATCAAATCGACTTAATTTCGGGAGTAAGTTTGCCAAACCGGGCTGCCTACCGAGCCAATCTGGATGAGACCCGAGAAATTCAAAGGCAAGTCGATTTACTTCTCGAGAAGGAGCATGTAAGAGAATCTTTAAGTCCTTGTGCTAGTCCGGTTATTTTAGTACCTAAGAAAGAAGGGACTTTCAGATTATGTATGAATTATCGCGATATTAATAAGATAACTATTAAATATAGACATCTGATTCCTCGCTTAGATGATATGCTAGATGAGTTAAGTGGTGCTTTAATATATTCTAAAATTGATTTAACTCAAGGATATCACCAAATAAGAATGAAAGAAGGTGACGAATGGAAAACCGCTTTTAAGACTAAATATGGATTATATGAATGGATTGTTATGCCTTTTGGTCTTACTAACGCACCTAGTACTTTCATGAGATTAATGAACTACATATTTCGCCATTGCTTTGGAAAATTTGTTGTAGTTTATTTTGATGATATACTTGTTTATAGTAAAAACATAGAAGATCATATTGAACATCTTAAAACTGTTTTTACTATTCTAAGGGAACAAACTTTGTATGCTAAACTTGAAAAGTGTGCCTTTTGCACTAATTCCGTTGACTTTCTTGGATACATTGTTATTTGTCAAGGTATTAGTGTTGATCCGGTCAAAATTCAGGCAATCATAGAGTGGCAGAGACCAACAAGTTCGATCATTCTATGGGTTAGCGAGCTTTTATAGGCGTTTTATTCGTGATTTTAGCACAATTTCTGCCCCATTAAATGAAGTTATGAAGAAAGACGTCTCGTTCTTTTGGGACAAGCCAAGAAGAATGTTTCGAGAAGATGAAGCAATTACTCACTTGTTCTCCCATTTTATCTTTAGCTAACTTTGATTTAATGTTTGAAGTTGAAAGTGATGCTTCAGGTTTAGGTATTGGGGTTGTTTTACAACAAGAAGGTAAACTTTTAGAATATTTTAGCGAGAAATTAAGCAATGCTCCGCTTAATTATCCTACTTATGATAAAGAGTTATACTACATCGTTAGAGCTTTGGAAACATGGCAGCACTACTTAATCGCAAGGGAATTTGTGATTCATACCGACCATGAGTCCATCAAGTATCTAAAGGGACAAAGTAAGTTGAATAAGAGACATGCAAGGTGGGTTTCCTTTATTGATACTTTTCCATACATCATAAAGTATAAGAAAGGTAAGGAAAACATCGTTACATGCTAAATTACTTGGATTTGAACATCTTAAAGCATTATATAAGGATGATAAAGAATTTTCAGATTTTTTTTCTTTATGTGACCATTCGGCCCAAAAAGATTTTTTTTAAATTTGAAGATTTCTTGTTTAAAGGCAATAGATTGTGCATTACATCATGTTCTATTAGAGAATTAATTATTCGGGAAGCACATTTTGGTGTTTTTAAAACTTTGGATATTTTGCAAGAACACTTTTATTAGCCTAAGATGAAAAAGGATGTTAGGAAAATATGCTAACTTTGCTTTAAATGTAAACAGGCTAAAAGTACAAGCAAAGTTCATGGATTATACATGCCTTTACCTATTCCATCTTCACCTCGGATTGACTTATCCATGGATTTCATTTTAGGATTTCCGAGATCTCAAAGAGGCATGGATAGTATAATGGTTGTTGTAGATCATTTTTCTAAGATGGCTCACTATATTCCTTGTAGGAAAACAAATTATACAAGCCATGTTGCAGATTTATTTTTGAAGGATGTAGTTCGGCTTCACGGAATTCCGAGAACCATTGTAAGTGTAGGGACGTAAAGTTCTTAAGTTACTTTTGGAAGACATTATGGAGTAAGTTGGGGATTAAATTGCTATTTTCTACATCAAGTCACCCCCAAAACCGATGGCCAAACTGAGGTAACAAATAGAACTTTAGGGGTTCTTCTTAGAGCTTTAATTCAAAAGAACTTAAAAAGGTGGGAAGATTGTTTGCCTATTGTTGAATTTGCTTATAATAGGACTTTACATTCTACTACAAATAATTCTCCTTTTGAAGTTGTCTACGGATTTAACCCCTTTACCCCGTTGGATCTAATTCCTTTACCTGTTGATGAGTATTATAATGTAGAAAGTGATTCTAGGGCAGATTATATACAAAGACTACATCAACAAAAAGAATGAGCAAATTGCAAAACATGCCAACAAAGGCCGCAAGAGAATATCCTTTGAAGTTGGTGATTGGGTTTGGTTACACCATTGGAAAGATAGATTTCTGAATGAAAGAAAAAGTAAATTACATCCAGGAGGAGATGGACCATTCCAAGTTGTTGCAAAGATCAATGACAATGCATACAAGATAGACTTGAAAGGTGATCATGGTGTGCATTCTACTTTTAATGTTTCTGACTTGTCTCCTTTCGATTTTGATACAGATTATGTGGCTGATCATAATGATGATTCGGGGACGAATCATGCTTTTCAAGGGGGAGGGGATGATGCGGTACCAACCAAGGGGCTTCCCTATTCAAAAGACCCTTTAAAGAACCTTCAAGGACCTATGACAAGAGCAAGGGCAAAGATGACTTTAGACAAAGTTGCAACATTTATCCGAGAGATTAAAACTAAAGTGGAAACTAACCTTCAACTAGAAGAAGATATTCAAGTCAACCTCTTGAGTTTTACAAGTGTTCAAAACGGCCCAAACAAACAAAGTGGCTAAAAAGGGCATTTTAGTCTTTTTGTACAATTAAAGTCTATTCTAGACTTTAATTATTTTCAGCATTGTTATTTACTATATTTAGGCATATTTAGGCGTGTATTGCAAGTACTTTCTATAATAAAAGACATGTTGTCTATGTGGTTGAATAGTTAGTTATATAGTAGTTAAGAGTCTCACGTCCTCAAGGACTCTTCTCATTATTAGTTATTTTCAGCCATGTTTGGCCGCCTATATGCAAGATAGCATGACATATTGTCCATTATCTTGCTTAGTGGTTTACTTGATAGCAAGTTGTTGTTCAAGATTCCTAATTCTTCAAGGACTCTTCTTGTTATTGTTCATTGTAACCGAAATCACTCTATTTAAGAGAGGGTTCGGCCAACTTTATATTTATGTTAGATATATTGATATTTTGTTAAGGTTATTCCTTAGCTACTTGTGTTTGAACTTGTTTATAGAATTCATTCATTCTTGAGTTACTGTATCAACAAGAATTAGTTTTGCTTGTTGTGGTTTTTCAACCTCCATTGATTCTTAGCCTTCCTTTAGTGTTGCGTTGCGAATATTCCGCTAGAAACTAGTTCAAGAATACAGAAATATTCGTTTAAAACTAAAGTGTCAAATTCTCGGTACTTTGTACCATCAGTTCTTCATCAAAAAGCCATTAAACCTATAAAACCCTTTTTTAGCCGAGAGCTCACAAGCTTGAAACAAAGTTGAAAATCATTATCATGCTCATATAAAGCTTTAAGATGTTCAAAACCTAGCAATTTAGCATGCATAACCGAAAGTAAAGTATGCCTTCTAGATAGAGCATCAACTACAATGTTTTCCTTACCTTTCTGGTACTTGATGATGTAGGGAAAATTATCAATAAAGGAAACCCATTTAGCATGACTTTTATTCAACTTACTTTTCCCTTTCAAGTATTTGATGGATTCATGATCCGTATGTATCACAAATTCCTTTGCAATCAAGTATTGTTGCCATGTCTCCAAAGCTCTAACAATTGCATACAACTCCTTGTCATAAGTTGGATAATTAAGTGTAGGTCCACTTAATTTCTCACTAAAGTATGCCAAATGTTTGTTTTGTTGTTGCAAAACAGCTCCAATACCTATCCCTAAAACATCACATTCAACCTCAAAAGTTAAATCAATGTTAGGTAAAGTAAGAATAGGGGAAGAAGTAAGTAACTCTTTGAGCTTGTCAAAGCTCTCTTGTTGCAGCTTATTCCAATAAAAAGGAGTATCCTTCTTCACAACTTCATTCAAAGGGACATCAATAGTACTAAAATCACGTAAAAACGTCTATAAAAACTAGCTAACCCAAGCAATGATCTTACTTAACTTGCATTTGTTGGTTTCGGCCAATCCATAATTTCTTTGATTTTGGCCGGATCAACACTAATACCTTGATAACTCACAATGTATCCAAGAAAGTTAATAGAATTAGTGCAAAAGACACACTTTTCAAGCTTAGCATACAAAGTTTGTTGCTTTAAAATTGTAAAAATAACCCTGAGATGTTCAACATGCTCTTCTAAGTTTTTACTATAAACAAGTATGTCATCAAAATAAACTACAACAAACTTGCCAAAACAATGCCGAAATATGTAGTTCATTAATCTCATGAAAGTACTAGCCTTTGAATTTCAAGAGTTTCATCCGGATTTTCTCTATAAGCCGGTCTATTTGGAAGAATGGATCCTGGGATGAAGTCGATTTGATGCTCAATGCCCTCAATTGGAGGTAGACCTTTCGGTAACTCCTTGGGGAATACATCTTTGAATTCCTGCAATAGATCATAAAAACAATACTAGCTAGAGAAGTAGAAGTTAGCTCAAAAGTGTTAGTATATAAGGACCTTTCGGCTTCTTTAAAAATAAGCAAAAAAATTGCTTGTTTTGCTCGAATAGCCCTATCTACCTTTCTCGGGTTTATAAATAAACACTCTTTCCTCACTTTTTGAGCACTTGCGTTTTTTCTCACAATTGGCTCGACTTTTTTTATCCTTTTTACCTCAGTTTTTACCTCAAGGGTGAAATCACTCTTCTTTTGCAACTCATCTCTCATTATTTTCTATCTATTCTCGGCCATTTGTTTATGAACCTCACTTGCGACATTTGGTGTTAAAGGATGCAATGTAAGCCATACTTTATCCATGGTGACTTGATAAACATTCTTCCTCCCAATATGATCCGCACACCTATCATATTGACATGGTCTCTGTTAGTAGTGCCCAAGGACCATTAGCACATGTTGTGCGTTTTATTATCTTTTGAGCATGTAATTGAATAGTTAATTTTGCTTTTGATTATCAAATGTGTGATTTGATAGTAAAACTCATTAGCTTATGTAATTACTATTCTAGAAGTCCCTAGTTTTATGTAATGCTTAATTACTATGAAATAAAACTAGTATGATTGTTGATTGATGATCTTGTTTTACTGATCATGTGTAATGGATACAAATCACATCATAGATGCAATATATAGGGATACATTGTATTGGACGTGATCCGTTAGAGAAGTAATACTTCATGGTCCTTAGTCATAAGTATTACTTCCTCAATACTATTTTAGCATCCTTAGACCTTAAGTCTTCATTGATTCTAGTATGAATGGAGCCACGTTTTGACTCAGTCGGACGTTTCTTGTAACAAAGTAATCAATACGACTGATGATCGGATGTAGTGTCCTATCATAGCTTGAATGTGAGAGACATTGTAAGGAATTTGTCCCTCTCTATTATTAGAGAGAGATATCCATGGGCCCTCGATAGGGAAAAGACTGTTTAAATGCATGGCCGTAGCTCAAATGTATTTGATAAAGTGGTTATCAAATGCTATTTGTCGAAAGCAGATCTACACGGAGATCGAGCATAAATACAATTAAGCTTAATAAGGGTGACGACCACCATGCCTTATGCTTAATTAGGATATCGCGAGACAAAGGGATTAAATAGTAGATTGATATTAGGTTACATTGTATATTCATTCACTTTGGGTAGTCACAATGTCTCGCTAGGGACCGCTTGTGATTTATGAACTCACACTACTACTAAGTATGTTTTCATTGCCATTGTGATATGAACCTACGGGGGTCACACGCATAGGCAGAGCTAACGAGCTTCATGTCAAGATTCAATGAATCTAGAATGTGTCTAGGTTCATTGTATCTGACATTCACTTTTATGAGAATAATAAAGTGTTATTATTCGAATTAGAGATAAGGGGCATTTTCGGTATAGCTGGAATTACGTGGGAGTTATTATCCGATAAAGACTCCCACTACCAGCAGAAGTCTAGTGCACTGCCAAAAGAGGTTGAAAGGACGTGGGAGTTTAGACTCCCACTGCTGAGAGAAGTGGAGGACGTGAGAGTTGGTTAAGTGAACAAACTCTCACACCCTATATAATTAACTCTTAGCCGAAACCCTAGTCCTGCCTTGCTTCAGTCGCAATTAAACAATACACCCGAAATCAGATTTCGGATTTTTCTGCCTCTCCCTTTTGATACGGTACCAGCCTCGAGGCTTTCTCTCTAATTCCCGAATCTCAGAAAAACGAAGAGCTAGCAATCGCTGCCCGTTTCGTCGCGTGGATACCAGTAGAGGGACTTTCCGCAAAGGGAATTCCGTTGGTGGCAGATTAGCATCCAAGAAACGTCATCCTCCATTCAAGAAGTAGCTTCTTGAATCCAAGAAACGTAAGTTTTTCATTGCTTTTACCGAATCGAATTTCTATGAGCGGATCCTTCAGGGGAGGACTCATGGGTGTTTGGAACGAGTTTCCGCCCATGAATCCCTGCAGTCTCCTTAGAATAATGTGACTTGCGGTCATTGGAACCACATCACATAAGACTTTATCCTTGAACCTCCGAACTCCGAACTCTATCTCAACCTGTTTATCAACTTTGATTTCACCACTATTATTCAACCAAGAAAGCTTATAAGGATTTGGATGACCTTTCCAAGGTAAATCAAGAGAGGTGGCCATATCAATAGAGCAAAAATTAGTACAACTTCCATTATTAATAATAAGTAAACAAAGCTTGCCTTAACGTTGCACTTTGTTTGGAAGAGATTGCTCCTTTGTTGATGTTCATCATCTAATGGTTTAGTATGTAGAAGCTTCATAGTCACCAAAAGTTGATTTCCCTCCTCGGGTTGTTCCTCTAGAAGCTCGGTTTCATCCTCCAAAATATCCTCCTCGTCTTCTCCATCACTAACCCATGTTCCATCATCTTGCATGATTATTACGCTTCTATTTGGTCAGTCCCTAGCAAAGTGACCCCTTCCTCTACACTTAAAACATTCTTTTTCAAGGTTAGGAGTGGTAGTTAACCTTGAATTGGATGAATTTTATGTAGAAGATGTATTGGCTGCCCCACTTGATATCGTGGCTGATTTGGCAGCTCCAAAAGTCTCGTTCGCTTTGTTTAGGCTCAGCAAAGATGTAGAATTATTTAGGGGCTGATTCGGTCATTACGTGATTACGTGTCTATTTACTTTTAAAACATGTTACGTGTTATGTGTTGGGTACGTTTTGTGAGGGGCGTTTCGTTAGTGTATCGTATTTGAGGGACCTAGTAGTTATTCACTTAGAGGAGAAATTAATTGGTATTGGAATTGAAATTGGTATTAATTTGTATTGAGGTAGGGACCCCCTACATCGCTTAATTCTCGCCTTTAATCGTGTATAATCAGTTAGAATTATTGGGTTATTTATTTGGGAGTGATTGGGCATTATATATTGCATGAATTGTGAAATTTACGTGTCGATTGCATGAATTGGGTTTTAATTGCTTTAATTATTGTGTGATTGCTTTCGAATAGGTTAATCGCTTTATAATCTGATTTCTATATCATTTTAGTTCTTTACAATACTTATTCTTATGTGATATAAATGTGGTTAAGTGATATGGTGATTCGTGGATCATTATTTGGCTATTTTATGAACTTGCCTAATTGCTTATCGTTTCGGTCGTCTTATTTGGTTGTCGTCGTTCAGTCCTTCTTGGTTTTGGTCGACCGAGTCGTCCCCTTCTATTTGAGATCTTGTCTAGGATCGATTGATTAGCATGATTCATTCGATTATAGAGTGTGAGGAAGATCCCGTGTGATCTAAGTGAACAGTGAACTTCTTGGGCCTTAACTTGTTGAGGAGATCATTGGGACTGTAACGGTTTTTTGGAGTCCCTAGTATGGGATGATGATACAATGTAAAGAATGGATCCATAAACCTTGGACCCTTAGTTCGGGGGGTCATACTCAACCCATGTGTTGAATTTCTTGGGCCGTCCTAGTTTGGACTATAACTGGGACCGTTATAGTCATTGTTTATTAGTAGTTTTATGTTTTCTATTTCGTTCTTCCAGTGTTCGTGTCTAGTTTATTGTGTATACTGTGGTGTGTAATCTCAGTGTATTTCAGTGTATTTACAATGTTAGTGTGTAGCGTTTATTGTTATTCCAAAAAAGGGTATTTTGGGAAACGGGAATATGCTTTAGTGTCTATATGTGTTTTATAATTGTGATTATTAGGTCCCTACTGAGCACTGGAGCTCAGTCCATCCTCCTTTACTGTGTAGGTGATGATGAGTACTATGATGATGTTGATGGAGTTGGGGAAGGGGACTATGAAGAGTGATTCATTATCAGCTTCAATTAAAGAACTTAGACTATTTCATTTATACTTAGAACAGTTTCATTATTAATATCGTTGAACAATTTCATTTGTAATACATTATTCCGCTGCTATTTCATAATTTGGATTGCTATATTATATTGGATATTCCTTTAGTAATCTCGGTATCGTGGGCTTTGGTGCCTCTTCGACCAATGAGACACTGTCTTGTCACCATTCCGGAGATGGGGTGTGACAGAAATGGTATCAGAGCAGGTCGAACCTTAGGATTAAAATATGGAATGAACTTAGGATAATAAGAACATGTAATGTGAGATGTGTGATGTGTGATGGGTAGAGACCATGGATGAGGATGTACTTGGTTATTTATAGCTTCCTATATCTGATTTCATGTATTATGTGTTATTCTTAAGTGTTATATCATGCTTACTTGTAATCTCCTCATATGCTTAACGTGTTATTTGCTTATTGCTCATCTTAATTATCTGTTATATAATTGTTGGGGAATAAGATGGATCCGAACTAGGGAAGTGGTGAAGACTATGACTTGCCAATTGCGGCATTTGTTCGAAGAGGGCTTAGAGGTAGAAGGCCGAAGGTTATTGGGTCTACAAGTCAACAACAGCTAGAGGTTCTGCAACAGAATCATGCTAACACTGATGGGTTTGTAACACCGTCATTCCCGCATAACCCACCACCACCACTGCCACTATATAACCCACATTCACTACAGCATATCCCTCATCAAGCACCACAAAACACTGTCCCTCCACCACCTCCGTATAACATGCCACCACCACCCTATAATGCACCACCTCAATATAACATCCTACAACCACCTCCACCAGCCAATGCAAGAGCAGTTCTTGACATGGAAACTGCTTTTGCAATATTCACCTAAATGTTTCCACAATTCCAGCAGCCTCAGTATCAGCAGCCGCAGCCACGACCACATAAGCAATATGTTGGGAATCAGAGGGGTCCGAGGGTTGAGTCATATCCAGGTATGTACTATGAGTGTATGAAGAAGATGCGTGTGGCATCTTTTGATGGGAATATAGGACCCCGATCAGCCAGATATTTGGCTAGAGGAAGTAGAACAGCACTTTCGCATCATAAGGGTGCCAGGAGAAATGAAGACGGATGTGGTGATACTTTTCCTCACGTCTGAGGAGTCTAGGTGGTGGAAAGGAATTGAACCAGTCTATGCTCAAGCCGGGATTATCAATTAGGACGGGTTCAAGGAACCTTTTTTGGATCAGTACTTTCCAGAGACATTTAAAGTGGTAAAGCATAATGAGTTCTTCTAATTGAGGCAGACTAAGTACATGTTTGTTTCAGCATATGCAATCAAGTTCAACCGTCTGGGGAAATATGCTTGAAATACCCTTTGAGAGTATAGAACCTAAGAGGGGGTGAATTAGGTTCTTAAAAACTTGTTTTGAGCTTTTCTAAAACTTATTTTGCCTAAGTGTTCACCTTAACAACAAGTATGTTGTTTAAGCATATAAGGTGATTCAATTATGATCAAGGCAGCTTAGATGACTTAAGTGAAGCAATTGTATAAAGCATGGAATCGTGTGATAGTTTTATCCGAAGCACATATGTTCATATAATCAAATATACAAGTTATAGCAAGTATATGAACAATGAAATAAAGGAGTATGGATAGAGAAAACTAACACAAGGATTTATAGTGGTTCGATTCACAAAGAATCTACATCCACTACCTTAGGGCACACCCTAAGGATTTCAACTTCCACTAATGGATACCCTTCACAACAAATGCAATGTGGGTTCTACCTAATACAATTGCCTCAACAAATGAGGACTTTTGCTTCACAAATAGGTCTTGTGCCTACTCTTAGGACTTTGAAACACTCACCAAGAGTGAAGCTCTCTAAGAGCTTTTTGCTAGCTCACAAAGAACTAGTTCTCAACTAATGAGAAGAAAGGGTAACCTATCTCTTTTAAGGAGATTTACAATTTAGCTCACAACAATGAATTCCTTCTTGGAATGGATTTAGAATATAAGCTCTAAACACTCTTTGAGAATAATAGGCTAGATGAAGTTTAAGCTCAACACAATGCTTTGAATGATTTTGCAACTACGCACAAAAGTGTAAGCTTGTGTATTTAGAAAGTGTATATGCCTATGCCCTCTTATGGCTTGATTAGTTATGAAAAAAATCAGCTTTGAAATCTTTTTATAGGGCAAGAATACACAAGCTTTGTTGGTCATAACGGCTATAATTTTGTCCTTGAATAGACAGCTCCGGTCGACCGTTACTAGACAGTGGGTCGACCGGAGTGCCTTAAATCAAAGATTAAAGGCACTCTATCTCTATCTCGGTCGAATGCCATTCTATGGTTAGGTCTACTGAAGCAAAGGTCGGTCGACCAGCCTAATATCTCGGTCGTCCGGATAGAATATAGTTGTTGGAGCACTGGAACATTCAAAACTCGAATAAGGATAAAAACACACTGTTCGACCGGTTCAACACGGGTCAGTTGACCGTACATCACTGGTCATCCGTGGCTAGGCCTAGTCAACCGGATGACAGTCCCAAAATGGTTTTTACACTTAGTTAAGTTTCTAATGTTCTCATGCACATGCGCCTAAGTGTTTTGTAAAGATAGAAAACTCATTTTAATGTTCTTAGGCGTAGACCAACTTGTTTTCAAAAACCTTTTCAAATAAATGAACACAGTAAAACATGAGGTTTTGAAAACATGGAATGTTGAGCTTTAAACATCTATATATCCTAGTATTCTCAAAGGAAATATTAGTCACAAAGGATTACCTATAAGCTTAGACTAATCTTCCTAAGGTCTTTAAGTCTTCAAGTTGTTTCTTCTTGGAGCTTGGACTTGAAGCCTTTGATCAACATCTTCTTGAAGTGATGAAGTCCTATAGCAATCTTGAGTTGTAGTGTATTGGACTTCACACTTCTTTTTGTCAAGGAGCATACCACTTGATTCTTCACTTGGATTGAGTAGCTCTTGACATGTTGATCTTCATTCTTCTTGACTTTGCAATTACTTCCATAGCATGTGGATTGAATTCATGCTTGTGCTGTGGAGTCTTGCAAAGTGTAGCTTTCTTGTGTGTAATATACATACCTTAGTTTACACAAGAAGCTAACTTACCATTTCCATCAATGTTTGTGTGAGTGCTAAGGATCCTATCATTAAGAAAATGCTCACAAAAACATTGGAACTATCAATGGTTTGTTATCATTAAAACAAGATTGATCACTTTTCCCTTCGGGCTAACAATCTCCCCCTTTTGATGATGACAAAACATTGATGCAAATTGGATTAATATGCAAAAGATAATGCTTTAAAGCATATAAATATGTATGCATGAGATAAGGGTATTAAGGATCTAGGCAATTAGATGTTTTGAAAACAAATATTCTACTCCCCCTATTTTAAAGAATCCCTTATCTTTCCCATTTTGCAAGTTCTAAGCTTTCTCTTTTTGAAAATTACTTTTCTTGGCACATTTGCAACACTAAAACTTCTCCCCCTTTTTGTCAAAATCAAAAGGGAAATCAGAGCGCCAATATGAAAAGCATTTAGTCCTCCTTTTTATTGAAAAATATTTGAAAATACCATTTAAAGGAAAGTTAAGGAGGAATAAGGTTTAAATTGTGGAAAAGTTTGATGAAGATTAAGCATTCTCCCCCTATTGAAAGGATTTGAAATACCTTTAAAACTATGGAGAATCTTAAAGAAGGTCTTATAGATTGATAAGATAAGAACCAAATGATCAAATCTAGAGACAAAAAATCATTTGAAGAATGATTAATTTTGAATAATCTTGGTTGATTTCTAAATACCAAGAGTCCATAATGACACATAAATCAAAAGATGGTCATGTATGGCTCAAAAAGAATATCAACCTAAGCTAAAACAAAGGAAATAAGGAACAAAACTTTAAGAACAATCTCCTCGTTTATCAAACATACCATGTTAGCTATTTAAGATTGATGAGAACTTATACACAGATCCTTTAAAGAATGATGAGGTTTGGGTAATGTCTAAAAGGAGATATAGGAGGCAAGATTTAACATCACATCACTCATTTTGGAGGCCCAAAAGACTCAAAAGAATGAAGACTATCATCAACTTGGAAAAACAATAAATTCAGCTTTGTGACAGTTTGGTGTAATTGTCATAACTTTCGATCCAGGAATCCAATGAAGCTCATTCTAGATGATATGGAAAGATAAGAGGCATATCTACAACTTTCATGAAGAACACAAGATCAGATTATGCCTTTATGAAGTCCTAAATTGTCGTGCAACTTACTACACCATGCTGTCCAGATTTTCAGCGAGAATTAATCTTGTTTTTCAAAGTTTAGCATTTATTTAATTTCCAGATTTTAGTATATTATTAATTTCGAAATATTACTTAAATAAAGGACATGTGGTCCATTTAGCAAGTAGTTTATGCTTTAGCATATTCTTTAGCAAGTAGTTTATTCTTTAGCATATTCTTTAGAAGTATAATCCTAGTCCATTTAGGACTTAGCTTGTTTAGGGATTTTCAGCTGAAATCTTTCTCTATATAAAGAGAGGTTTCGACCACATATTAAGAAGACTTGATTAATGATAATTGTGAGGTTTATTCCTTTGTTGCTTTGTGAATTGAATTTCTTTTTAGATCTTCCTTTCATTGTTACTAATCAACAAGCTAGTTTCCTTGTTGTGGTGTTTCTTCATCCATTTAGTGTTCTTCTGCCTAGGTAGCCAAGTGCTTATCGCTGCTTGGAGGTCTAGTGTGTCGAATACTCTTAAAGTCCTTTGCTATAGTAGTCAAGTGCTTATCGCTGCTTGGAGGTTGTAGTAAGGCATTCACGTAAACTAAATTCAAGTTAGAGAAAGATCCCTTTTTCCTTGTGTCGAATCTTGATTCCGTCAAGGTTCCTCATCATATTGGTATCAGAGCTCAAGGTTGATCTCTTTCTTGGTGTATCTTTTATTGCTTTGTCTATAAAAAAAAAAAAAAAAAAAAAATACTACCCTATTTATTTTTTTAGCCGAGATAAAAGAAAAAGAAAGACAAGAACCAAATTACCTATTTATTGGTTTCTTGAATTTCTACAAAACAAGGAACTTTCCTATTTTCTAATGTTACCGTCTTACCTCAAAATTATGTTTATTTGAGCAACGATGAATTTCTCATATCAACAAAGAAAGTTAATACGTGATGATTGCTCAAAAATATTAGCAATCACAAAGAGGTTATCAAACAGTCTTGAACATTATTTACAATTGAAAGAAGAGACAAGATTACAAGAAGAGGCAAGATTGCAAGAAGAGGCAAGATTGCACACACAACCAAGGAATGATACACATCTTCAAAAGAGCAACCTCTTCCATACTAAGTGCCATGTTCAAGGCAAGGTTTGTCTGCTTATCATTGATAATGGTAGTTGTGCTAATGTTTGTTCTTCCGATTTAGTTAACACTCTTGACTTACCTTGGAAGAAACATCCACATCCTTATAAGTTATCTTGGTTGTCAAATAATGGAGAAATAAGGGTGGAAAGGCAAGTTGAAATTACTTTTGAAATCGGAAAGTTCAAAGATAGTGTTCTGTGTGATGTTGTGCCCATGACCGCTAGTCATATAATTTTAGGAAGACCATGGCAATATGATAGAGGTGCGGATCATGATGGTAGAAAGAACACCTACCAATTGCATATGGATAAGAGGAATGTCATATTATATCCTTTAACTCCTAGTGAAGTTTGTGAGGTACATAAAAAAATGGCTGAGAGAAGAGAGAAAAGATTAAAAGAAGATGCAAGATTGCAAGAAGAGGCAAGATTACAAGAAGAGGCCAAATTACAAAAAGAAATAAAATTGCAACATGCGAAAAATGTGGTGCGTGACGAGTTGCAGTATTGGCGTGAAACACAATTTCTTGATGAGGAAAAAGATCTTTTTGATGCAACACAATTGCCTGATGAGGAACAACGTCCTTTTGAAGCCATGATTTTTGAAGAGTCGATAGCATCAACTTTTTCGTTCATTACTCTTGATCTAACAACTTCTCTTCTTCCTAGTATTGATTTTATATTTAAGCAGGAGTTCAAGGCTGTATTTTCTACAAAGATTTTCCTACCAAACCAAAGTTATGGTCCTTTCCTTAAATTACAAGATTCGAGGACGAATCTTTTTGAAGAAAGGGAGAATGATGAGAACTTATACACGGATCCTTTAAAGAATGATGAGGTTTGGGTAATGTCTAAAAGGAGATATAGGAGGCAAGATTTAACATCACATCACTCATTTTGGAGGCCCAAAAGACTCAAAAGAATGAAGACTATCATCAACTTGGAAAAACAATAAATTCAGCTTTGTGACAGTTTGGTGTAATTGTCATAACTTTCGATCCAGGAATCCAATGAAGCTCATTCTAGATGATATGGAAAGATAAGAGGCATATCTACAACTTTCATGAAGAACACAAGATCAGATTATGCCTTTATGAAGTCCTAAATTGTCGTGCAACTTACTACACCATGCTGTCCAGATTTTCAGCGAGAATTAATCTTGTTTTTCAAAGTTTAGCATTTATTTAATTTCCAGATTTTAGTATATTATTAATTTCGAAATATTACTTAAATAAAGGACATGTGGTCCATTTAGCAAGTAGTTTATGCTTTAGCATATTCTTTAGCAAGTAGTTTATTCTTTAGCATATTCTTTAGAAGTATAATCCTAGTCCATTTAGGACTTAGCTTGTTTAGGGATTTTCAGCTGAAATCTTTCTCTATATAAAGAGAAGTTTCGACCACATATTAAGAAGACTTGATTAATGATAATTGTGAGGTTTATTCCTTTGTTGCTTTGTGAACTGAATTTCTTTTTAGATCTTCCTTTCATTGTTACTAATCAACAAGCTAGTTTCCTTGTTGTGGTGTTTCTTCATCCATTTAGTGTTCTTCTGCCTAGGTAGCCAAGTGCTTATCGCTGCTTGGAGGTCTAGTGTGTCGAATACTCTTAAAGTCCTTTGCTATAGTAGTCAAGTGCTTATCGCTGCTTGGAGGTTGTAGTAAGGCATTCACGTAAACTAAATTCAAGTTAGAGAAAGATCCCTTTTTCCTTGTGTCGAATCTTGATTCCGTCAAGGTTCCTCATCAAAGATGAAAACAAGTTGAAAATATAGCTAACAAAGTACTAATGGAAGTGATACCATAAATACATAAGTTAAGCATATTTATCACAACCAAAATATTTAGAGGAAGTGTAAAATAACACTGTGAGTACATTCCTCTAATAAGTTAATGGTTAGCTAAATGAGTATAACAACTCTTAAAGCAGGACTAACCAAGAACTCTAATGAGATCACAAAAGATATGAAAGTGAAGAATATGATCTCAAAGTTATTTAGGGAAAATACATGTAGAGTATAAGCATGCATAACACATATAACTCCAAAAAATAACTTACACAAGTTGTCTATAAGATTTAAAAGATGAAAAAACAAGCCAACAAGTGATGTGATGATGTAAAGTAAGAATAATTGAGCATCACATATTTTGAGGGGGGTATGGGATGGAAACATTTGAATCCTCCCCCTAAAGATGTGCCTATATAAATAAAACAGCAAAAACTTACAAATTATTGAAGTTGAAGTTCAAGGATTGCTGAAATTTTGGCTCTGCTAGTCGACCTGTCATTCTTCCCTTGGTCGACCGCATGAGTTCGGTCGAACTGATACCCATAGTCCGGTCGACCGGACTTTTGACAGATTGCAGGAAAACTTGCAATTTCAATTTAACACCATGCCAAACATTCATATAAACACATAACAGGCATATGCAATGCCCCAATTACAATTTATATCATAAGTCAAGCATATAGATGATCAACCACATAAGATTCATGCTATTGACTTGAATATAAACGTCAAAATCCCCCATTATGCTATATAGATAAAGAGAAATCCAAGCAAAGCATATAAAAACTCCCCCAAAGCATAAGACGCTGAGAATAAAGGAGAGGGGAGGTTCAAATGAGCTTTCATCACAATGATCAAATCATTAAGCTCGTCAAGGAGGTCATAGCCCAGTTGGGGCAAACCTCTACCCGTGACCAAGAGGTCCAGGGTTCGACACCCTCCCCCTACGTGGGGCAATAAAATTCTCCTCCTCTGGTGAGGGAAAGAATTAAGGTTGTTGACAAAAAAAATCATTAAGCTCATATCTAAAACATGCTCAAAGAATCAACACAATTAAAGAGCAATGCATGTTATAAAAGCATCAAGGTGCCCCCTTTAAGCAATTCATACAAAGAAATAAAAATGAAAGTTTAACAATTGCTAGTCTAAGGGTACATAAACATAATGAAAAGAATACAAGGAAATGGAATTGAAATACAAGGAAAATAAAATATTGAGTTTATGAAATTTCTCATTGATTTGAAGAATTTGCTTCTTGCACTTGAGTTTCTTCAATGAGTTTCTTGAGCTCTCGTCAATCTTCTTGGTCATTGTCATCCTTTTGTGAAGTTCAACCCTTGGTAGATCTTCCTCTTTATTACCAACTTCTTCACCCAACTAATCATTGTCTTCAACAACCATATCAACCTCTTGATCCTTGGTTTCCGCATCTTCACCCTTTTCTTCAAGATCAATCACATGCTTTGGTGCTTCTTCTTCTTTAATCCCATCATTTCCAATGATGGAGTCTTTATCAAAAGCTTCCTCTTCTTCTTCTTCCTCCTTGTCCTCTCCTTTCTCCTTTTTTTCTTCCAAGATTGATGTCCTAGATTTGGTATTTTTATCAATAACATCAATCTTGTAGTCCATATCATTGAATTTAATCCTCAAATCTCCAATTTGAGCCTTTAAATTCTTCACATCATCCTCCATACTTGACATCTTCTCAAATATCAATTTCAAATCATTTTTTATATTGTCTTGAAAATCTTGTAAGTGTGTCAAGATTGGACTTAACATGTCTCCATTTCTTTGAGGAGGAGGAGGTCTTCTTTGAGCATCTTCCCTAGGAATGTCCCTTTGATTTTCAACCTCTACATGAACATTCCCTTCTTCACCAACTCCAACATGAATGCCTTCATAACCCTGATTTTTGCCCTTCTTGACCTTGCACTTCTTCTTCTTCTTCTTCTTCTTCTTCTTGTACATTGGGCCTTTGAATGCCTCTTTTATTCATTTCTCTCCTCAAGGTTTCACATACTTTTGGAGATTTGTTGTGTGCAATTAAGGCCACCAAAAGTTCCTCATTTGTGCACCTTGAATGGAATTTCCATCTTCCATTTATTGAGATCATGTGCATTTGATGAAAAAGGCCTTCATTGTAGATATTATGCCTTTTTCTTCTTTGAATTGAAGTTGAAAGTTTGAGCTTATATCTCTTGAAAAGAAAAGTGAGCATACTTCCATATGGGAGAAACTTCCTAGTTCCTTTAACACTTTCCAAGAAATATTTAAGAGCCAAATAAGCGATACTTGCTTTCTTTCTATCCACAAGCCATTGCATAACCATCATTTGAAGATATGTGATTGAACTCTTATGGCCGGAGATAGGGACAACAACATTGGACACCATGTGATGAAATATGCGACAATTTTCGTCCAAGTTGTTTGTCACTCTTTATATTGACTTGTTGAATGTACCTTGAACGTTGAAGTAAGTCTTGAACCTTCTAATATCTAGCTCATCCTCACTAGGCACATTTCCAGAGTTATCAAAGAATCGAATAGCCTCATTATCAAATTTTACTCCAAGTGTATCACAAAACACAGCTTCCGAAAAGCTAAATTCTAAGTTACCTACCCTTGAGGTCCACTAATACTTTCCATCGTCTTTTAATCCTTCTTCTCTCAGATTAGCTCCGACTTCATAGATAGTGAGAGGATAAATATCATAACTGTGACACAACAAGAGCAACCAATCCATTTTGATGAAGTACTCTACCACTTCTCCTAATGCCCCATGGTACATCTCACTATCCATAACATACCCATGAATGATCCCTCTCCTTTATTTTACTAAATTCTCATAAAGTTCCCTAGCTTTATCCAAGTAGAAGCGAGAGGTTACCTTTTTAATGGTGTATGAAGATGATTCTCCTAGGAATCGTAGAGGAGGCGGTGAGATGGGATGATCATCATCGGACTCGGTTTCTTCTTCGGATGGAGTCACATTCTTTGATTTTCCCTTGCTTCGATCCGCCATTTTCTTTGCATTTGATTTCTTTTGAGGAGGTTCAATGGAATCACGAATTGTTAGAGCATTTTCAAGAGGTCTTTTTGAGTTGGGTTTCTTCTTTGGAGGATTTTCCTTAGATTGATCTTTTAATGATTTTGAAGGTGGTTTGGATGTTTGATTTGTCTTCATCTTATTATGAAATTATGAAATATGGAAGGAATTGAGTTTTGGAATGATATAGGCTTTGAATTTGATGAATTTTGGTGAAGGGGTTTGAGGTTTCTTTGGAAAGGGGGGGGGGAGACTTTTTGAATTCTGACGGAGAAACCCTTTTATTTCTGTTGAATCGCGACACTTCGGTCGACCGAAGGTCCTATCCGGTCGCCCACCCTCATCCATTTAAAACTAATATCTTTCTGTCCAAATTTCGGTCGACCAAGGAGGGATGTCGGTCGACCGAGGTACCCTGTTACTGAAAGCTATTCTGCTTAGGTCTACCGGGATACCTTTCCTTAAACTGAAGCAATTGACCATTTCTGTGGTCGACCATTGCCTTATCCGGTTGGCTAGAATTCCCCTGTTTCCTGCAAAACAATTCAATCTTGGTACCCATTTACTTATGGGTCCTTGAGGGTTAATTTTAGGGTTCTTTTCAACCCAAATAGATTTAGCACCTCTTTCAGTCTTCTTCTTATTAATGCAACAAGTAGCATGATAGCCACATTTACCACAATAAGAGCATTTAGCATTTAGCATTTAGCATAGTGGCATGTGATGTGCTATCATTAAAAGAAGTAGAGTGTGTAAAATTATGAGAGTGCTTGTGCTCTATACAATTTCTAGCAATAGGAGCATGTGGAGCAACAAACATATTACCAAGGATGTCTTTAGCACATGTACACTTATCAACATAAGTGGTTAATACATCAAATTTGTGCTTTAAGACATGCTCAAGAAGTTTAGATTCTACATTATGCACCTTGTTAAGGAACTCTTGGTTTTGAAGAGACAAAGCATTTAGAGATAAAAGCGCATTCTCTTTTGCATTTGGTATGATGTGAGAAGAATTAAGAAGACTAACATACTTAGCTTGTATTTTAGATCTTTCATTAAGTTAGCAAGCAAGTTCATATTTAGTGATCTTGTTCTTGTCATTTAACTTTTTCAATTCATCATATAAATCGGTTAAAAGCACATAAGGATCCTCCTCATCAACATAGTCAAGATCAAGGGAAGAATTAAATTGTACCTCATTGCATATAGATTTAGGTCTTTGATTTTCACTTTGATCTTTATCAAAGAGACCAATGAGGCATAGAGTTTGGACTTGATCTTGACGTTTTCCTTCTTGGTAGGAGGTTGTCCTTTGATTGCTTATTCTTTCCATTTTTGCATTGGAAGCAATCTCCTTTTGGTTTGTGAAGTCATTATAGATGTTTTCCTTGTTGTCCTTTGATGAACTCTTCACAAACTTGTTGTCCTTAGCACGTGACTCTTTGCTTGACTTTGCTATTCTTTGGG
Organism: Vinca minor; assembly: GCA_026122235.1. Taxonomy (NCBI): domain Eukaryota; kingdom Viridiplantae; phylum Streptophyta; class Magnoliopsida; order Gentianales; family Apocynaceae; genus Vinca; species Vinca minor. The sequence goes on along the minus strand of JAOCZM010000285.1, from coordinate 2,261,409 downwards.
GTTCATTTCTTTGAATTGAGAGATAACTCTCTTGGAACCTACAAGGGAAACTTGAGAAACATATGGTTTCTCTTGCAAAGGTCCTGCATTGTTAGAGCATTTTCTCAAGTGGCAAGTGTGTGCAATTAGATCAACATTAACATTATTACAAGTACTAGGATGATTCTTATTAGATGAGAAGTAAGAGTAAGAATCATCCAATCTTGTGATGTGCATGTTTTAGATACCCTAGCAAGAGAAACATCAACCGAATGAAGATCTTGCAGTAGGTTATCTTCATGTGAAGGATCACTAATATAACATGATGCAACAACAACAAGCGTACAAGTAATAGCATCAATCTTACTTCTCATACTATTAGTAACATCAATTATAAAGTTATGAGAAAGTGAAGTTGATACCTTTGTAACCTTACCAAGTGATGATGATTGTAGATTTTCATTGAAGCTTTGATCATCACTTGTAGTTGAGCATCTTGGTTCCTTGAAAGTATTTGAAGTTTGGGGAATCCAAGTGCTATGGAGTGTTTGTGATTTCTTCTTCTTTGAACATCTCCATTAAAGTCTTCATCCTTCAAGCCACTTCTCTTTGAATTTCTTTCTTTGAAGCTTAGTGGCAATCTTTTTCTCTTCCTTTTGCAAGATGAATGATCTTCATTATCTCCATCATAATTTAGTTCCATTTGAAGATCATCATCTTGTGCTTCCATCTCTTCTTCTATCTCATCTTGTGAAGGCTCATTTTGTATGTCCTTTTAGCTCTTTGAGGATTGATCATTGATTTCTCCTAGATCATACTTCTTGGTTGTATCAAGATTTTGAAGTGTGATTGAGATGTCCTCTATACCTTCACAAGATTGATTCCCCAAATCTAGATTCTTCACCTTTGGCTCCTCTTCAACTTTGCCTTGATATGATGCTTCAAGCATATTCCACATGGATTGAGGATCTTCACATTCATGTACTTTGTTGATTGATTCTTGATTAAGTGCACAACAAAGTACATTCATGGCCTTGAAGTTGAGAGTCATCTTCTTGTAGTCTTCTTCATTGTAGTCTTTTTTTTTAACTTTTGAATCATAACACCTTGTGTGTAGATTGAAGGAATAAAAGGATCTTCTTCTATAATGCTCAACAAGGAAATGTCATTAGAATACAAAACAATTTAAAAGCACATTACCAACTATCAAAGTTTGAGCCATCAAATAGAGGTGGTATAGATGGGGATTGGTCATCTAAGTTAGAAAAGTTACGAGCCATGGATCTTCCTAGGATGTAAGTCCAATAAAAAGGAAACTAGTCTCTGACACCAATTGAAATACCCCTTGAGGGTATAGAACCTAAAGAGGGGGTGAATTAGGTTCTTAAAAACTTTTTTTAACCTTTTCTAAAACTTCTTTTGCCTAAGTGTTCACCTTAACAACAAGTATGTTGTTTAAGTACATAAGGTGATTCAATTATGATCAAGGCAACTTACATAACTTAAGTGAAGCAATTGTATAAAGCATAGAAGCATGTGATAGTTTCTATCCTAAGAACATATGTTCATATAATCAAATATACAAGTTATAACAAGTATATGAACAATTAAATAAAGGAGTAGGGATAGAGAAAACTAAAACAGGGATTTATAGTGGTTTGATTCACAAAGAATCTACATCCATTACCTTAGGCAACACCCTAAGGATTTCAACATCCACTAATGGATACCTTCACAACAAATGCAAGGTGGGTTCTACCTTATACAATTGCCTCAACAAATGAGGACTTATGCTTCACAAAGAAGACTCCACTCACTTAGATTGTTTTACCTCACAAAGAGGACTTGTGCCTACTCTTGTGACTTTTTGCTTCACTAAGAAGACTCCACTCACAAAGAGTGTTTGCCTCAAAAAGAGGTCTTGTGCCTACTCTTAGGACTTTGAAACACTCACCATGAGTGAAGCTCTCTAAGAGTTTTTTGCTAGCTCACAAAGAACTAGTTCTCAACTAATGAGAAGAAAGGGTAACCTATCTCTTTTAAGGAGATTTACAATTTAGCTCACAACAATGAATTCCTTCTTGGAATGGATTTACAATATAAGCTATAATCATTCTTTGAGAATAGAAGGCTAGATGAAGTTTAAGCTCAACACAATGCTTTGAATGATTTTGCAATTAAGCACAAAAGTGTAAGCTTGTGTATTTAGAAAGTATATATGCATATGCCTTCTTATGGCTTGATTAGTTATGAAAAATTGAGCTTTGAAATCTTTTTATAGGGAAAGAATACACTAGCTTTGTTTGTCACAACGGCAATAATTTTGGCATTGAATAGACAGCTCTAGACGACCGCTACTAGATAGTAGGTCAACCAAAGTGCCTTAAATCGAAGGATAAAGGCACTCTATCTCTATCTCGATCGACCGCAATTCTATAGTCAGGTCTACAGAAGGAAAGGTCGGTCGACCTACCTAATATCTTTGTCGTCCGGATAGACTATAGTCGTTGGAGCACTTGAACATTCAAAACTCGAATAAGGACAAAAACACACTGTTCGACCGGTTCAACACGAGTCGGTCGACCGGACATCACTAATCTTCCGAGTCTGAGCCTAGATCGATCGGATGACAGTCCCAAAGTGGTTTTTACATTTAGTTAAGTTTCTAATGTTTTCATGCACATGCCTAAGTGTTTTGTAAAGATAGAAAACTCATTTAAAAGTACTTAGGCATAGGCCAACTTCTTTTCAAAAACCTTTTCAAATAAATGAACACAGTAAAACTTGAGGTTTTGAAAACATGCAATGTTAAGCTTTAAACATCTATATATCCTAGCATTCTCAAAGGAAAGATTAGTCAAAAAGGATTACCTATAAGCTTAGACTAATCTTCCTAAGGTCTTTAAGTCTTCAAGTTGTTTCTTCTTGGAGCTTGGACTTGAAGCCTTTGATCAACATCTTCTTGAAGTGATGAAGTCCTATAGCAATCTTGAGTTGTAGTGTATTGGACTTCACACTTCTTCTTGTCAAGGAGCATACCACTTGATTCTTCACTTGGATTGAGTAGCTATTGACATGTTGATCTTTCTTCTTCTTGACTTTGCAAGTACTTCCACAACATGTGGATTGACTTCATGCTTGTGCTATGGAGTCTTGCAAAGTGTAGCTTTCTTGTGTGTAATATACATATTTTAGTTTACACAAAAATCTTGGGGGAGTGAAACTGATAAAATATTCCGAACTACATATAAAATTTACTATACCAAGTAGTATTTCGCCCCCCTCCCGGCCCCCTCTGTCTTCGTCCCTGTGAACATACTCACACAAACATTAAAACTATCAATGGTTTGTTATCATCAAAACAAGATTGATCACTTTGCCCTTCGGGCTAACAATGTTACTTCTACTATTCCAGATGGGAAGATGAGTACCTAGAGGTTTGTACGAGGGTTGTTGCCTCGTATTAAAGGAAGGTTGTCTGGAAACCGTCCTACCAGTTACATAGACGCGTACATGAGGAGTTTGGATGTGGAAGCGGAGTTCAAGACTATCGAGGTTGATAGTAAGCGATCCTATTAAGTTATGTCTCAAGGTAAAGGTTTTCGTTCTAACTCTATTGCACCCTTAACTCATAAGAGGTATGCTTCCGCCTCAGGACCAATCAACACCCGTGGATCGGGAGTAGGAACGGGTTTAAATTTGATCAGGATAGGGGGAACCCACATGAACACCTAATGTTACTCAGACTGTGAAGATTTGTGGGAGATATGGTAGAACCCATTCTGGGGACAGCAGATGGGTAACTGGGGCTTGTTTCAGATGTGGTAAGGTTGGGCATTAGATCAGTGAATGTACAATACCATTACCAGCTGGGGACAGGCTTATGGGACTGCACCATAGGCAGGAAACACCAAGACTAAGCCCAATTCTTGAGTCTTCTCCCTCCCTCAACAAAATGGGAGAAATGATACTAGTACACTTATGTGAATATGTTGTTATTGTATTCCTTATACTGTTAGGTTGAATTTAGTACCGTACTTGCTATTTGAATACCCATAAAGTCTTTAATTTAGGGGGAGTGTTAGTATCTTTGTTTTAGAGTGTGCAAGTTTCGGGGACGAAACTTTTGTAAGGGGGGAAGTATGTGATACCCGTAACTTTTGCTTACGTGTTATTTTTCATGTAATTTATTTTTGTGTGATTAAGTTCCTAGTGTAGCGTAATTTATTTCGTGTCATTACGTGTTACGTGTTATGTGTTGGGTACGTTTTGTGAGGGGCATTTTGTTAGTGTATCGTATTTGAAGGACCTAGTAGTAATTCACTTAGAGGAGTAATTAATTGGTATTGGAATTGAAATTAGGAATCCTAATTTGTTTGGGAGTGTTACCATAAGTTAATTAAAATAAAAGATGGAGGACCTAACTTGTAAATAAGTAAATTTTAACCTACACATGGGGACTGGGATTTTTGGAGAGCCTTCACACAAGGAAATATATTATACACGAGAGAGAGAGAGAGAGAGAGAGAGAGAGAGAGAGAGAGAGAGAGAGAGAGAGAGAGAGAAGGAGAAAAAAATCTGTCAAGAACTTTGAGCATACCGTTGAGGGGCTACAGTTGTCCGTTTTACGACCTACCACATACCAAATCGAAGATAATTGAAAGAGCTTCGGGTGAGCGCAGACTACACGTCATTCCGAGTCCCGAGCAGAAAGTTATAGCTCCGAGAGTAAAATTGGCAGTGCAGATTTCGGGATTTCTGTTATCAACTGCTTTCGCGTGAGGTAGGGACCCCCTACATCGTTTAATTCTCGCCTTTAATCATGTATAATCAGTGGAAATTGTTGGGTTATTGATTTGGGAGTGATTGGACATTATATATTGCATGAATTGTGAAATGTACGTGTTGATTGCATGAATTGGGTTTTAATTGCTTTAGTTCTTGTGTGATTGCTCTCGACTTGGTTAATCGCTTTATAATCTGATTTCTATATCATTTTAGTTCTTTACAATACTTATTCTTATGTGATATAAATGTGGTTAAGTGATATGGTGATTAGTCGATCATTATTTGGCTATTCTCTGAACTTGCCTAATTGCTTATCATTTCGGTCGTCATATTTGGTTGTTGTCGTTCAGTCCTTCTTGGTTTTGGTCGACCGAGTCATCTTCTTCTATTTGATATCTTGTCTAGGATTGATTGATTAGCATGATTCATTCGATTATAGAGTGTGAGGAAGATCCCGTGTGATCTAAGTGAACAGTGAACTTTTTGGGCCTTAACCCGATGAGGAGATCATTGGGACTTTAACGGTTTTGTGGAGTCCCTGGTGGGGGATGATGATACAATGTACATAATGAAGGGATTCATGGGCGGAAACTCGTTCCAAACACCCATGGATCCTCCCCTGAAGGATCCGCTCATATGAAACAATTCGAAAGCAGCAATAAAGAACTTATGTTTCTTGGATTCAAGAAGCTACTTCTTGAATGGAGGATGACGTTTCTTGGATGCTAATCGCCACCAACGAAATTCCCTTTGCGGAATGTCCCTCTACCGGTATCCACGCGTGACGAAAGCAGGGCAGCGATTGCTAGCTCTTCGTCTTTACGGGTTTCGGGAATCGAGAGAGAAAAGGGAGAGGCGAAAACTCTTTTTCCCGGATACTAAAGTATTTCGGTCGAAAAGCATTAACCTTCTAGGTTTCGGCTAAGAGATGTTATATAGAGTGTGAGAGTTTGTTACTAGAACAACTCCCACCTCTACTCAACTTCTCTCGGCAGTGGGAGTCTCAGAATCCCACGATCCCTAGACTTTCGCTGGTAGTGGGAGTCCTTATCGGATAATAACTCCCACGTAATCCTAGCTATAGGTAAAATATCGAAATTGCCCCTATCTCTAATTCGAATAATAAACACTTTATTATTTTCAGAAAGACAAATGTCAGATACAATGAAACTAGACACTTTCTGGATTCATTGAATCTGGACATGAAGCTCGTTAGCTCGTCTATGCGTGTGACCCTGTAGGTTCATATCACAATGGCAACGAAAACACACTTAGTAGTAGTATGTGTTCATAAATCACAAGTGGTCCCTAGCAGGACGTTGTGACTACCCAAAGTGAATGAATATACAACGGAACCTAATATCAATCCACTATTTAATCCCTTTGTCTCGCGATATCCTAATTAAGCATAAGGCATGGTAGTCGTCACCCTTATTAAGCTTAATTGTATTTATGCTCGATCTCCAGGTAGACTGTTCCAACAAATAGTATCTGATAACCACTTTATCAAATACATTTGAGCACGGCCATGCATTTAGACAGTCTTTCCCTATCGAGGGGCCCATGGATATCTCTCTCTAATAATAGAGAGGGACAAATTCCTTACAATGTCTCTCAAATTCAAGCTATGATAGGACACTACATCCGATCATCAGTCGTATTGATTACTCTGTTACAAGTAACGTCTGACTGAGTCAAAACGTGTCTCCGTTCATACTAGAATCAATGAAGACATAAGGTCTAAGGATTCTAAAATAGTATTGAGGAAGTAATACTTATGACTAAAGACCATGAAGTATTACTTCTCTGACGGATCACGTCCAATACAATGTATCCCTATATATATTGCATCTATGATGTGATTTGTATTCATTACACATGATCAGTAAAACAAGATCATCAATCAACAATCATACTAGTTTTATTTCATAGTAATTAAGCATTACATAAAACTAGGGACTTCTAGAATAGTAATTACATAAGCTAATGAGTTTTACTATCAAATCACACATTTGATAATCAAAAGCAAAATTAACTATTCAATTACTTGCTCAAAAGATAATAAAACGCACAACATGTGATAATGGTCCTAGGGCACTGCTAACACATAATGGATCCTTAAACCTTGGACTCTTAGTTCGGGGGTCATACAGAACCCACGTGTTGAATTTCTTTGGCCGTGCTAGTTTGGACTTTAACTGGGACTGTACAATCATTGTTGATTAGTAGTGAATAGATGATTGAGGTCGAGTGGCGGGATGTAGTGTCACAGCGGTAGATATGTTTCAAGTGTCTAAACGTTGTGTGTGATGGAGTGTATTGTGAAGGTAAAGCGTGGTGCATTGCATATACTCGATTGTGTGGGCGTTTAGAGGCGAAGGATATAACTATTTGCCTTAATTGTTTTCCAACTTGTTTATTCATGCTTTGGTCATATTTGATGCCTTGTTTTGAGTCATTTAACTTGTATTTTGGGTTGGGAAAGAATTGGTGCAAGATGGTACATTTTTGTACATGTTTTGAACGTAAAATTATTTTTTGCGCACTGTGCGGACGAACAATTCGTCCTTGGTATTGTCCACAGAGAAACATAACCTACTGTCTTCGTGCGGAAGGACCTGGTTCGTCCGCGGCTTCCTGCGGACGATTGTACTTCGTCCGTGCTTCCGTCCCGGCCCTGTAGTGTTCTGTTTTCTATTTTGTTCTTCCAGTGTTTGTGTCGAGTGTATTGTGGATACCATGGTGTGTAATCTCATTGTATTCTCAGTGTATTTCAGCATATTTACAGTGTTAGTGTGTAGTGTTTATTATTATTTTGAAAAGGGTATTTTGGGAAACGTGAATGTGTTTTAGTGTCTATATGTGTTTTATAATTGTGACTATTAGGTCCCTAATGAGCACCAGAGCTCAGTCCATCCGCTTTTACTGTGGAGGTGATGATGAGTACTATGATGATGTTGATGGAGCTGGGGAAGGGGACTATGAAGAGTGACTCATAATCGTCTTCAATTAAAGAACTTAGACTATTTCATTTATTCATTTATACTTAGAACAATTTCATTATTAGTATCGTTGAACAATTTCATTTGTAATACATTATTCCTCTGCAATTTCATAATTTAGATTGTTATATTATATTGGATATTCCTTTAGTAATCTCGGTATCGTGAGCTTTGGTGTCTCTTCGACCAATGAGACACTGACATGTCACCATTCCGGAGATGGGGTGTGACTTGTTGCCTTTCAATTTGCATTGCATAATAGACCATTGAAATAAGATTACCAAGGTTAGCACGTTCTACCTTTGGTCTAATTTTGTCATTTACACCCGCCAAGAACCGCGCCAATGTAGCCTCATCACCTTCTTGAATATCCGCTCTAATCATGACAATCTCCATCTCTTTGTAATACTCATCCACCGATTTAGTGCCTTGCTTCAATCTTTGCATGCGATTGAAAAGTTCCCTAGTGTAATTTTTTGGAACAAATCTACGCTTCATGATTGCTTTCATCTCATCCCAAGTATCAATTTGAAGTTGACCAAATCTTCTCCTTGTTTCGGCCTCTTTATCCCACCAAGTTGAAGCATAATCCGCAAATTTCATGGCTGCCAACTTAACCTTTTTCTCCTCCGAATAATTATGCACGGCAAAAACATGGTTAACTTTACGAATCCAATTTAAAAATAATCCGGGATCATTCGTACCTTGAAAAGTGGGAATCTTGGTCTTGATTGCACCAAGATTATTGTCAAACCTTTGAAAATTGTCACCCCTTCTCGGCTAAAAAACAACATTATCCTCAACCCTAAATTGTTGTCGTGCTCTCGGCTGAGGTGGATTAAAATCCATCCTTGGCTGAATGGTATCCCTTCTTGGATCATTGGATTCATGTGATTCATTCTCATCACTCTCGACCTCAACATCTTGTGTCTCAACTTGTTTACCTCTCCTAGGTACATATGGTTGCCTTGGCGCTTCAAGAAGAGTCAATATTTCAGTTACCTCCTCCAAATTTTGCATAATTTGGCGCAACACTTGTGGTGTGGCTTCCCGAAAAAAGTTTGTCATCTCAAACACTCTCATCTTGCTTTGAAGATCCTTCTTGTTGAGACACTCAAACTGTTAGATAGGAAAAAAAAAATCACTCTTTATTCCAACAATACTCGTAAAAGAACTTCAACTCTAGATGAATTAAAGGTTCCTAAATTTGTTGCATTGAGACAAAGCTGAAAAATAAGGAATATAAATCCTAGACCTAAACAAATAGCTTAAAGAAAGAAAATATAGAGTAATCTTGAAAATCCTAGACCTAATCAGGAAAAGAAGATACTTTTTAGGTATCCTTTTGTGTTTAGGAAAATGAAGATCTAAATCTTTACGCTTCTTGATTCTTTGATGAAGAACCGAATGGTACAAGGTACCAAAGTGTTCGACTTTTAGTTGAGCCCGATCTTTCTCAAATTCCCGAACTAGTTTCTAGGGAATATAATCAACGCAACGCTAAGGAAGGCTGATTATCGATGGAGGCTGAAACACCACAACAAGAGAAACTAAACTTGTTGATACAGTAACTCAAGAACGAATGAATTCTACATAGAAGTTCAAACACGAGAAGCTAAGTAATAACCTTACCAATATATCAATATATCTAATGTAAGTTTTACATCTTGGCCGAACCCTCTATTAAATAGAGTAACAATTCGGTTACAAGCAACAATAAATAAGAGTCCTTGAAGAAGTAGGACTCTTGAACAAACAACTTGCTATCAAGTAAAACACTTGTAAAAATAGGCGGCTATTCTAGACTATTCTAGCATAAGCTAACCAATTTATGAAGAGTCCTAGTTGCATTAGGACTCTTAATAACCAACTAACTAACACATGGACAACATGTCCTTTATTATAACAACTACTTGCTATTACACGCAAATAATGAATAAGGTAATTAATAAAGCTAAAAAATAATTAAAGTCTAGAATGGACTTTAATTGTACAAAAAGACTAAAATGTCCTTTTAGCCACTTTCTTGGTTGAGCCATTTTGAACATTTGTAAAACTCAAGAGGTTGATTTGAATGTCTTCTTCTAGATGAAGTTTAGCTTCCTCTTTAGTTTTGATATCTCGGATCAATGATGAGACCTTGTCTATTCTCATTTTTTCCCTTGATCTTGTTATTGGTCCTTGAAGGTTCTTTAGTGGGTCTTTGGGGTAAGGCTGCCCTTGGTATGGTCCCGTATCATCCCCTCCCCCTTGAAAAGCATGATTCGTCCCCGAATCATCTTCATGATCAGCCATATAATCTGTATCAAAATCAAAAGGAGACAAGTCAGAAACATTAAAAGTAGAATGAACGCCATACTTACCTTTTAGGTCTATCTTGTATGCATTATCATTGATCTTTGAAATAACTTGGAATGGTCCATCTCCTCGTGGATGTAATTTACTCTATCTTTCCTTTGGAAATCTATCTTTCCTAAGGTGTAACCAAACCCAATCTCCAACTTCAAAACAAAGTTGCTTTCGGCCCTTGTTGACATGTTTTGAAAGTTGTGCATTCTTTTTCTTTATACTCTCGGCTACATGTTGATGAAGTTGTTTTATATATTCTGCCCTAGAATCACCTTCTACATTATAATACTCATCAACATGTAAAGGAATTAGATCCAACGGGGTTAAGGGGTTAAAACCATAAACAACTTCAAATGGAGAATTATTCGTAGTAGAATGTAAAGTTCTATTATAGGCAAATTCAGCAATAGGTAAACATTCTTCCCACCTTTTTAAGTTCTTTGCAATTAGAGCCCGTAGTGAAACCCCTAAAGTTCTATTTGTTACCTCAGTTTGGTCATCAGTTTGGGGATGGCTAGATGTAGAACATAGCAATTTAGTCCCCAACTTACTCTATAATGTCTTCCAAAAGTAACTCAAGAACTTTACGTCCCTATCACTTACAATGGTTCTCGGTATTCCATGAAGCCGCACTACCTCCTTTAAGAATAAATCTGCAACATGACTTGCATCGTCTGTTACCTCTTTGTGACCTCGAAAATCCTAAAATAAAATCCATAGATAAGTCAATCCAAGGTGAAGAGGGAACAGGTAAAGGCATGTATAATTCATGAGCTTTGCTTGTACTTTTAGCCTGTTTACATTTAAAGCAAAGTTCACATCTTTTTCTAACATCCTTTTTCATCTTAGGCCAATAAAAATGTTCCTGTAAATTATCTAAAGTTTTAGCAACGCCAAAATGACCCATTAATCCTCCACAATGTGCTTCCCGAATAATTAATTCTCGAATAGAACATGATGGAATACACAATCTATTGCTTTTGAACAAGAAATCTTCAAATCTAAAGAAATCATTTTGAGCCGTGAGCTCACATTTAGTATATAAATCCGAAAATTCTAAATCATCCTTATATAATGCTTTAATATGATCAAAACCAAGTAATTTAGCATGCATTAAGGAAAGCAAAGTATATCTTCGAGATAGAGCATCGGCAACGATGTTTTCTTTACCTTTCTTGTATTTGATGATGTAGGGAAAAGTATCGATAAAGGAAACCCACCTTGCATGTATTTTATTCAACTTACTTTGGCCTTTTAGATACTTGATGGACTCATGATCGGTATGAATGGCAAACTCCCTTGCGATCAAGTAGTGTTGCCAAGTTTCCAAAGCTCTAACGATTGAATATAACTCTTTATCATAAGTAGGATAATTAAGCGAAGCATTGCTTAATTTCTCACTAAAATATGCAAAAGGTTTACCTTGTTGTTGTAAAACAGCCCCAATACCTAAACCTGAAGCATCACATTCAACTTCAAACATTAAATAAAAGTTAGGTATAGATAAAACCGGAGAACAAGCAAGTAATTGTTTCATCTTCTCGAAGCATTCTTCTTGCGGTTTGTTCCAAAAGAATGAGACGTCTTTCTTCATAACTTCATTTAATGGGGCAGCAATCGTGCTAAAATCACAAATAAAACGCCTATAAAAGCTCGCTAACCCATAAAATGATCTAACTTGTGTCACGCTTGCTGGTGTCGGCCACTCTTGAATGGCTTGAATTTTCACCGGATCAACACAAATACCTTGAGAACTAACTATATATCCAAGAAAGTTAACGGAATTTGTGCAAAAAAATACACTTTTCAAGTTTAGCATATAAAGTTTGCTCTCTTAGAATAGTAAAAACAGTTTTAAGATGTTCTATATGCTCCTTTAAATTTTTACTATAAACAAGAATATCATCAAAATAAACTACAACAAATTTACCAAAACAATGCCGAAATATGTAGTTCATTAATCTCATGAAAGTACTAGGTGCGTTAGTAAGACCAAAAGGCATGACAATCCATTCACATAATCCATATTTAGTCTTAAAAGCGGTTTTCCATTCATCACCTTCTTTCATTCTAATTTGGTGATAGCCTTGAGTTAAATCAATTTTAGAAAATATTAAAGCTCCACTTAACTCATCTAGTATATCATCTAAATGAGGAATCGGATGTCTATATTTAATAGTTATCTCATTAATATCGCGACAATCCGTACATAATATAAAAGTCCCTTCTTTCTTAAGTACTAAGATAACCGGACTAGCACAAGGGCTTAAAGATTCTCTTACATGTTCCTTCTCGAGAAGTAAATTGACTTGCCTTTGTATTTCTCGGGTTTCATCCGGGTTGGCTCGATAGGCAGCCCGGTTTGGCAAACTTGCTCCCGGAATAAAGTCGATTTGATGCTCGATTCTGCGAATAGTGCCGCCTTCTCGGCAACTCCTTGGGAAATACGTCTTGGAATTCTTGTAAAAGATCAAAAGCAAGACTAGGTAGAGAAGAAGATGTTATATCAAAGGAAAAATTGTTAGAATGAAGAGACCTTTCGGTTTCTCTGAATACTAACAAAACAATTGCTTGTTTTGCTCGTATCGCCCTATCTACCTTTTCCGGGTTGATGAATAAACACTATTTTCTCTCTTTGTGTGAGCTTGCCTTTTGTCTCACTAAGCTCACGGGTTTTACATCCTTTTTTTCCTCTAATTTTACCTCGTGGCTTTGATCACTCGTATTTTTCCCATCGCTCTCTTTTCTTTTCTTTTCTCTCTTCTCTCTATTGATGGCCATTTGTTTTTGAACCTCACATGCTGCATTTAAAGACAAAGGAGTTAGAAGAAACTTTAAATTATCCTTTTTAAAGCTATATGTATTTTCTCGTCCCATATGATTGGCACTTCGATCATATTGCCATGGTCTTCCTAAAATCATGTGACTTGCAGTCAACGGGGCCACATCACACAAAACCGAATCCTTATATCTCCTGATTTCGAACTCTATCTCTACTTGCTTATCCACTTTGATTTTACCATTATTATTCAACCAAAATAACTTATAAGGCATAGGATGTACCCTACATGGTAAATCAAGTGCGGTAACCATATCATAAGAACAAACGTTAGTACAACTTCCATTATCAATAATTACTAAAATTGACTTGCCTTTAACGTCGCACTTGATTTGAAAAAGATTACTTCTATGTTGATGAAGATCATCCAAAGGCTGAGAATGAAGGAGCTTCATCGTAACGAAAAGTTGATTATCAAAAGACGAATCTATCTTAATTGTCTCGGTTTCTTCCTCATAATCCGCTGCCTCGGTTTCCTCATCACTCACCCATGATCCATCGTCCAACATGATCATTGAACTCTTGTTAGGGCAGTCCCTAGCAATGTGTCCTTTACCCCTACATTTAAAGCATTCTCGTGCAACAAATGGAGTCGAATTTACCTTCGTATTGGTCGTATTTGATGGATTTTGAGACCTTGCTGCCCTAAACTGTCCCGTGGCTGTTTTTCCATCATTAAATACCTTTTTACCCTTGCTTTGGCTCGGCAAAACTGTAGTAAAATTGATGGAGAACCGAATGGTACAAGGTATCAAAGAGTTCGACTTTTAGTTGAGCCCGATCTTTCTCTATCAAAAATTCTGAGTTGGATTCGGCTTCCTCCAAGGTTGGAAAGTTGCCGGTTTTGCATTTAAACTCTTTTCCATTTGCTGTCTTTCAATCTGGTCTGCATAATATAACATAGACGTAATATTATCAAGATTAGCACGTTCTACCTTTGTCCGGATTTTGTCGTTAAGACCAGCCAGGAACCGAGCCATTGTTGCCTCATCTCCTTCACTAATATCGGCCTGAATCATTGCAATTTCCATTGCCTTGTAGTATTCATCGACGGATCTATCACCTTTCTTTAATCTTTGTAGATAGTTGTAAAGTTCCCTTAAGTAATTTAGAGGAACAAAACGCCGCTTCATCGCCGCTTTCATCTCAACCCAAGTGGAAATTTCCGGTTGTTCCACTTTTGCCCTTGTTTCGGTTTCTTTGTCCCACCAAATGGATGCATGTCCATAAAACTCCATGGCTTCTAGCTTTACTTTCTTTTCTTTCGAATAGTTATGAACAACAAAAACATGGTTAATTTTACGAATCCATTCTAAAAATAATTCGGGATCATTGGTACCTTCGAAAGGGGGAATCTTGGTCTTGATGGAACCAAGATTGTTGTCAAGATGCTGAATATAATCTCCTCTTCTCGGCTGATATACCGGATTGTTGATAATCCGATTTGCTTGAATTGCCGAATTTGCCATATTTGCCCTCGGAATTTGCGGTACCCTTGGCGGTTCCATGTTCTCAACTCTTTGATGATTAATCTCGGCATTGTCTTGCTGAAGACGTTGCTGATTTTGAAGTTGCTGAATGTGGATTTTTGAGTCCGCCAATTCGCCCCTTAAATCATCCATTTGTCCCGTCATATCAGCCACATTTCTCGCCATATCTTCTATCATCTTATACATCTTTTCTTGATCAAAGGTTTCACCTTTCTTTGATGGAGATCCCTGAAAAGACATCTTTATAATTCAAGAAAAACACACAAAAATATTAGACAGCAAAGAAAGATTCACTCTTTATTCCAACACCGCTCGTATAGAACTTCAAACTCTAGATTTAAAGGATGGTTCCTAACTTGTTGCGTTGACACAAGGCTGAAAAATAAGGAAAGAAATCCTATCTTTGACTTAAACAAAAAGCTTTAGAAAGAAAAAGATGAAGAAACGAAATCCTAATCGAGAATGGAAACCGGTTCTTGATGATCTTGATCTTCTTGATTTTCTTGATGTTTCTTGATTCGGATGAACAGTAATCTGTGAACTGTAAACGTGAACAGTAAACTATGAATAGTAACCATGAACAGTAATCGTGAACAGTAACTTGAATTTTCCCTTGATCTTGACTGAATGTATCAAGTAGTGAGGCTCTATCGCTTTCAATACTTGATGTATGGGATTTATTTGGGCTCAAAACAGCAAGGGGAACTTTTGCCAATTCTTGGACGAGGCTCTATCGCTTTCGTTGGCAAGAAGTTTGCTATTGGATTTATAGTTATCTATTCTATACTTGGCTACCAATTTCTTTATACCAAGTGGCTTTTTTTTTCAATCTAGCAAACAAGAAAAAAATTTGGCGAAGGGTACACAGGGAATTGGAGAAGAACCTTTTGCTCTGATACCACCTGATGACAAACCGAATGGTACAAGGTACCAAAGAGTTCGACTTTTAGTTGAGCCCGATCTTTCTCTAATTCTCGAACTAGTTTCTAGGGAATATAATCAACGCAAGGCTAAGGAAGGCTAATTATCGATGGAGGCTGAAACACCACAACAAGAGAAACTAAACTTGTTGACACAGTAACTCAAGAATGAATGAATTCTACATAGAAGTTCAAACACGAGAAGCTAAGGAATAACCATACCAAAATATCAATATATCTAACGTAAGTTTACATCTTGGCCGAACCCTCTATTAAATAGAGTAACAATTCGGTTACAAGCAACACTAAATAAGAGTCCTTGAAGAAGTAGGACTCTTGAACAGACAACTTGCTATCAAGTAAAACACTTGTAAAAATAGGCGGCTATTCTAGACTATTCTAGCATAAGCTAACCAAATGAAGAGTCCTAGTTGCATTAGGACTCTTAATAACCAACTAACTAACACATGGACAACATGTCCTTTATTATAACAACTACTTGCTATTACACGCAAATAATGAATAAGGTAATTAATAAAGCTGAAAAATAATTAAAGTCTAGAATAGACTTTAATTGTACACAAAGACTAAAATGTCCTTTTAGCCACTTTGCTTGGTTGAGCCGTTTTTGAACATTTGAAAAACTCAAGAGGTTGATTTGAATGCCTTCTTCTAGATGAAGTTTAGCTTCCTCTTTAGTTTTGATATCTCGGATCAATGATGAGACCTTGTCTATTGTCATTTTTGCCCTTGATCTTGTTATTGGTCCTTGAAGGTTCTTTAGTGGGTCTCTGGAGTAGGGCTGCCCTTCGTATGGTCCCGTATCATTCTTGTTCTTGAATCTTTTCTTTCTTTCTTTTACTTTTGTTAACCCTTCTTCTTGGCCAAATATTATCAAGAATAGAGGCTCGAACGCTAATCGATTCTTGATTTTAGGATTGTATTTCAAGGCTCAAAGAAACAAAGAGATGAACTTGTGCCAATTCTTGAAACGAGGCTCGAAGCACTTAGTATAGAGAAGTTTGCTTTTGCCTTATGTTCACTACATAAAACACTATCTCGGCCTTGAATATTTTTTTGGGACCTTTTTTCGATTGTTTTTTATCCAAGCAAACAAGAAAGTTTTCAAGAAAGCAGTAAAGGTACACCAAGAAAGAGATCAACCTAGAGCTCTGATACTAACTGATAAGGAACCTTGATAACTTGTATCAAGATTCAACAGCAAAAGATTGAATCGGATCTTTCTCTTCTTGAAATTGTTTCAAAGGGGAATATAATCAACGCAACTCTAAGAAGGTTAATTAACAATGGGGGCTGAATTACCACAACAAATGAAACTAGCTTGTTGATACAGTAACTCATGAATGAATGAAAATCAAAATAGAAGTTCAATTCACAAGTATCTAAGGAATAACCTTACCAAATATCATATATCTAACATAAATAATATGTTTGCCGAATTCCCTCTTAAATAGAGTAGGAATTCGTCTCAAGAGAACCCCACAAAGGAAGAGTCCTATTCTAATTAGGGCTCTTCAATATCTAGCACAACAAACTTGCAATAAAAGAAACACTAACTAAACATGAATAGAGCATGCATGCGGCCTAAAACACTTAATAATAATAAATATAAAGCTGAAAATCTAATTAAAGACTAGAATAGACTTTATTTACAAAGTTCCTAAAATGCCCTTTTAGCCACTTTGCTAATTGGACCGTTTGTAACACTTTGGAAAGTTATGAGGTTGACTTGAACATCATCTTCTAAGCTTAGCTTGGCTTCCTCTTTAGCTTTGACTTCTCGAATGAATGTAGATATTCCTTCATAAGTCCTCCTTGCCCTTGCTCTTGTCCTAGGACCTTGAATGTTGATTAAGGGATCCTTTGAGTAGGGTAACAACCCCTTGGATGGTCCCTCATCCGAATATTTGATCAAATTTGCCCCCAACAATTTTTTTTTTCAATTTTTATATGTAGTTTGACATACTGTTGCAGTTCCGCCCCCCTCCTCCTCCAACGCCAAATTCCTTGGCTTCGTCGCTGCCCTCTCCCAATTTCCTTTGGCATAGGTTAGGGCACATGCCTGATGCAAAGTTCAAAATTGTAAAAAACACATGTCCTGACATACAATACTTGTTGTGAGGTTTGCCACTATGCTAAGAAAAACAAACTCTTATTTCCCACTAGCAATACTCACTCCAAAAATCTCTTTGACCTTATCCATGTGGGCATATGGGGGATACAAATACCCCACCATTTCAGGACAACAATAGTTCCTCACCATCATTGATGACCACTCCAGATATATCTGGCTATTTCTCATGGCCACCAAAGGTCAAGCTAGGTCTCTTTTACAGTATTTCTGCCAATTCATCAAAACATGTTCAATACTCTCATTAAATGCATCAGGATTGATAATGGTCCTGAATTCACCATGAAAGAGTTCTATCTAGAACATGAGATCACACATCAAACCACATGCGTTGAGACTCCTCAACAAAATGGGATTGCTGAGATAAACAACCAGCACATTCTCAACATTGTTAGACCTTTCAAATTCCAATCTGGAATAACATCTGACTATTGGGATTATGCATTTCTTCATGCAACCCACATCATCAACATCAGTCCTACATCCTTGCTTCACAATAAATCCCTCATGAACTCCTACACAAACACACACCAGAATACTCAGTCCTTAGAGTCATTGGCTATCTTTCCTTTGCCTCCACTCTCACTAGTAATGAAGGGATTCATGGGCGGAAACTCGTTCCAAACACCCATGGATCCTCCCCTGAAGGATCCGCTCATATAAAACAATTCGAAAACAGCGGTAAAAACTTACAATTTTTCGGATTCAAGAAGCTACTTCTTGAATGGAGGATGACGATTCTTGGAAGTTTTCTTTTTCACCAACGGAATTCCCTTTGCGGAATTTCCCTCTACCGGTATCCACGCGACGAAACAAGCAGTGATTGCTAGCTCTTCGTCTTTCTGAAGTTCGGGAATTTAGAGAGAAAAGGGAAGAGCAGAAAGAAAACGTTTTCCCTTCCTTGTATTGGTATTTCGGCTGAATGACTTAATCTCCTAGGGTTTCGGCTAAGAGATGTTATATAGAGTGTGGGAGTTTGTTCCCAGAACAACTCCCACGTCTACTCAACTTCTCTCGGCTGTGGGAGACTCTGACTCCCACGTCCCCTAGACTTCTGCTGGTAGTGGGAGTCTTTATCGGATAACAACTCCCACTTAATCCCAGCTATAGTTAAATACCAAAATTGCCCCTATCTCTAATTCGAATAATAAACACTTTATTATTTTCAGAAAAACAAATGTCAGCTACAATGAACCTAGACACATTCTAGATTCATTGAATCTGGACATGAAGCTTGTTAGCTCGTCTATGCGTGTGACCCTGTAGGTTCATATCACAATGGAAATGAAAACACACTTAGTAGTAGTGTGAGTTCATAAGTCACAAGCGGCACCTAGCAGGGACATTATGACTACCCAAGGTGAATGAATTTACAACGTAACCTATTGTCAATCCACTATTTAATCCCTTTGTCTCACGATATCCTAATTAAGCATAAGGCATGGTGGTCGTCACCCTTATTAAGCTTAATTGTATTTATGCTCGATCTCCAGGTAGACTGTTTCGACAAATAGCATTTGATAACCACTTTATCAAATACATTTGAGCACGGCCATGAATTTAGACAGTCTTTCCCTATCGAGGGGCCCATGGATATCTCTCTCTAATAATAGAGAGGGACAAATTCCTTACAATGTCTCTAACATTCAAGTTATGATAGGTCACTACATCCGATCATCAGTCGTATTGATTACTCTGTTACAAGTAACGTCCGACTGAGTCAAAACATGGCTCCATCATACTAGAATCAATGAAGACATAAGGTCTAAGGATTCAAAAATAGTATTGAGGAAGTAATACTTATGACTTAAGACCATGAAGTATTACTTCTCTGACGGATCGCGTCCAATACAATGTATCCCTATATATTGCATCTATGATGTGATTTGTATCCATTACACATGATCAGTAAAACAAGATCATCAATCAACAATCATACTAGTTTTATTTCATAGTAATTAAGCATTACATAAAACTAGGGACTTCTAGAATAGTAATTACATAAGCTAATGAGTTTTACTATCAAATCACACATTTGATAATCAAAAGAAAAATTAACTATTCAATTACATGCTCAAAAGATAATAAAACGCACAACATGTGCTAATGGTCCTAGGGCACTACTAACAAGTAAAAGGGGCAAGTTCGATAAAAGAAGCAACGTATATGTCTTCCCAGGTCTCCCAGCTACTACCAAGAGCTACATCCTTGTGGACATTCAAACTACCAACATTTTTATCTCAATGGATATTATCTTCTATGAAGACATATTTCCCTTCAAGGAACCCAATGCCCATGCCCCTGAAACCATCAACCCTATACCATTACCATTTTTCCCAGCAAATCAAGCAGCCATTTTCTCCAACCTACCAACCCCTGCCCCACTATTCCAAAAATCGACCAACCACCCACACCTTCAGGTACGCCCCACCATGACCCACCATCATCCCCTTTTGTCAAAAGATCTAGTAGACCTACCAAGCCTCCTGCTCATCTGAATGACTATCAATGTTATCACCTACCTCATTCCGCACCATATACCCTAAACACTGTCCATTCAACAAATAACCTGACACCTGCATATAAATCCTTTATTTTGTTTGTTGACTCACACTTTGAACCCAAGACATATGCTAAGGCTGTCCAGCATGCCATGTGGAGGGAGGCCATGACCAATGAGATCAAGGTCCTTGAAGAAAAAAATACTTGGGATTTGGTTTCTCTGCCACTTGGCAAAACAGCCATTGACAACAAATGGGCCTACAAACTGAAACTTAAAGCTGAGGGACGACATAGAGACCTAAAGTCAGACTAGTCATCAAAGGTTTTTACCCAGATAGAAGGCATAGACTACTTGGAGACCTTCTCCATGTTGCCAAATTCACCACCATTAGGATTTTGTTTACCTTAGCAGCATCCATGAACTAGTTCCTCCACCAGCTGAACATTAATAATGCATTTATGTACGGTGACCTAGAATAAGATATCTACATGAAGCTTCGCTCTATGATCTCAAACAAGCAGTGGAACCACAAGCTCAACCATTCTATTTTGGAACTGGGTTTTACTAAGTCCTCCAGTGACTACACCTATTGATTAAGTACTGCTCAACTGGGTTCACTTCTCTTCTTAACTATATGGATGATGTACTCCTCACAATAAATGAAATGAGAACCATTACCCAAGTTAAGAAGCGCATGCATGCTCTATTCAAGATTAAAGATCTGGAGGACTTAAAGTATTTCCTGGGATTTGAAGTGGCCAGGAGAAAATCTAGTATCAACATGAGACAAAAGAAATATTGCGTAGAGTTGCTAGACTCATTTGGTACGCTGGGTTGCAAACCTCTCACAGCCCCTATGGAACCAGGATCACACTTTGCCAAGGGAGTCTCACAACTTCTACCAGATAACAACCCTTATAGGAAACTAGTAGGAAAACTGATATACCTCACTCATACTAAGCCTGGAATTGCTTTTGTTGTTCAACAACTAAGCTAATTCCTAGACTTTCCCGTTCTTTCTCAATGACAAGGAGCCCTTAGAGTGTTGAGGTACCTGAAATCAACCCCTGGGCAAGGCTTACAGTTTGGAATTTCCGACTCCCTAACCCTCACAAGGTACAGTTGAATGGATTCACCAGCAGAAACTCGTTCTAAACACCCATGAATCCTCCCGAATAAAATCCATTCACACTATAGTAATCAAATAATAGACGAAAAAGACTTACAATTTTTCGTGAATGGTTTCTGATTCGGATGCTGTGCTGCAACCACCAAAAGTCGTCCCTTGCAGAATTGCTCTCTACCAGTATCCACGCGACAATACGAGCAGCGAGTGCTAGCTCTATATTTTTCTGAGTTCAGGAAACTCTAGAGAGAAAGGGATGGCAGATTTTATTTCAGGTTTATTTTGTTTTGCGTCTCAAATAATGATCTATAGGGTTTCTCTCCAAAGAGGATTATATAGGGCGTGAGAGTTTGTTCGAAAAACCAACTCCAACGTAATCCCAACATCTTCTGGTAGTAGGAGTTTTTATCTCATATTAACTCACACGTAATCCCATCGAAAGGCAAATACCGAAAATGTCCATCCTTAATCTATAATTCTAATAATAACCTTTTATTATTCTCGTAAAAATAAATGTCAGATACATTCTGAATTCATTAAATCTAGACATAAAGCTCGTTAACTTGTCTATTCGTGTGACCATGTAGGTCCATATCACAATGGCAATGAAAACTGTTGAAGTTTACATTCGATATAGTTGCTCAATTGGATTGGGCAAAAGACCCGGTCGACCGAACTTATTGTCACTCCGGTCGGCCGAGAACAATTTATCCGGTCGACCGGACCAGTTAGACTTGGTCAAAACCAGCACGTCTATATGTGTACGAGAATGTGTGGAGTGGGAGAGAAATAAGGGGAGAGTGGGGTCAGTGGGTAATTCCACTTACACCACATTAAATGAAAATTGGTTTTCATTCTAACAGTCTCATCAATTAAGATTCTTTTTTTTTCTCTCTACTCTAGCCGAACCAAAAGAAGGAGAAAATACTGATTTTCTATCTCTCTTTTAAACACATTCTCAAGAACAATCAAGAGAAGAAAATTTGATTTTCTTGTCTCTTTGATTCCGATTTTCCTAAGTAGCCTATACTTTGTGGATTCCGGGAATATTGTTTTATACCTTCGTAGTTATTAAACTAGCATCTAAAACACAGAGTAACACGTTCAAGGTTGGTGTGTGGATACCAGTAGAGACAGGAGTCATTTGGATGCTGTTGGTGATTTCTAATAGCAGATTCCGGGCATCGTCGATTAGATCGACAGAAAGGTATAACTCCTAAACTAAGGATTCTTGTTCATTCTCGTGAGTAGATCCTCTAAAGGAATGTAATCCCGCGCTTTTATTTCCGCTGCATCTTAGAGATTACGAATTTTTCCTTCAAGTGGTATCAGAGTCTATCACGTGAACCCAATAATCTTGATTATGTGTCATCTTGCTGTTTTAGTAGTTGATAATGCATGTCGTAGGATGTTTTACCTTTTACAACCTATGGGAAGTCGTTTAAGTGTTAAACGAATCCCGGAACTAATTGTAAAATTCCTGTTTTTGGCTGTTTTCTATTTTCTGGAAAATATTCGGTCGACCGGAAGAAGTTCGCGACAAACCGAACATGAGTTAGAAAATAGGATTTTGCTATTGCCTAGATTTCGGCCGACCAGTGAGCAATCACGGTCGACCGAGGCTAGTCTGTTTTCAGGTCGGTCGATCATAAATGTTTTGGGCCAACCGAGGTAATCTAATATTTACATTGTTTTGGTTACTGCCTTACCGCGGTCGACCGGGAGTATGGCCTGGGTCGACCAGAAAGGGGCAGATAATGTATATTTGCGCTCCTATCATGATTTGGTGTATGTTTGAGCATGTTTTATAGTAGTAGCCTTTGACCAGTGTTTTTTATTATAATACGGCTTGCGTGTCGTGCCTTATCTATTATCTCTTGTTGTAAATTTTAATCTCGAATGTAACTCGAGAATTCTTTCAATTTTGTAAAAGTTTTAGAATAGGATTCTATTTGTTTTGCATATGTAACAAGTGATGAAGAATGGCGTCTATCAGATGGAGGAAACCACAAGGAGGCGGAGACAGTAGATTGTATTTATTGCTTTTCCACCTTTAGATTGACCTAGGATTTTCGGTTGGCTCGGAAAATTCGCATAAAGGCTATTACTATGTTACGTTTTATGTATTTTGCATGAGATTTATGATGCATGTTTATAGTATTATTTTTAGCATGTGATGCATATTCAAACGTATAATCAAATTATACACCGTTTGGTTAGACAAATTTTTAAAATATCCCTCAAATTTTAAATATTAAGTTTATTATCTTCCAAGTGGGGCCCTTATCAAGGCCAAGATCGACGGTAGTGTGAACTTCCTAGTGGAATAAGCGCCTGTCTTTCCTGGTGAGGTGCGAAGGATAAGTTAGTGATATCCGCCGGTCAACCTTGGGTTATACTTAACCGGATTACCTCAATCGTTGAGAATCCAAAGGCAAAAGGGTTGAGATGTGCATTTATGTACTGAGGGTAATCGTTACCTACTTAACCAACCAAGAGTCACATATTTTATGTGATTAGGAAACGTTGCTTACCTAAAGCGTCTTCTTGAGTATAGTAGCCAAAGCTACCTTGAGAATGATGAAATATCAATCTTGGTCCTACTAGAAAGTATTGAAGTTTCCAAATGGATACTTGAGGGTTATTATTCATTTGAAGAAAATAGTGGGAGAATCATTAAATAAAGTCCTTTTAATAATTTTAAAATATGACAACTAAAACTTTGCAAATTCTTCTCTGTAGATAAAATGGCAAATGCAATAGTTGCAACAAACTCACTATCGTTGTGATCCGTCCTTGAGAAGGACAAAATTCAAGGAGGAAACTTCCTCGACAGGTATAAGAGCTTGAGAATCTTTCTCAAGCACGAGAAAAATATGTATGTTCTCGAGGAACAAATTCTTGGTCCACCAGTCGCAGGGGCTCCGGCCGCTGAAAGAAATGCTTATCGTAAGCAGTTAGATGACACATTATATGTGTCTAGTCTTATGTTAGTGGTCATGACCTCTGAGCTTCAGCAGCAACATGAGGAAATGGGAGCTTTCGATATGATTAATCATCTAAGACAACTCTTTTAGGGTCAAACCCTCCTGGAAAGATTCGATGTGTCAAAGTCTCTCTTTCAGTACAAAATGGCGGAGGGAACACCATGTTAGTAGTGCCCTAGGACCATTAGCATATGTTGTGCGTTTATATCTTTTTTAGCATGTCTTTGAATAGTTAATTTCGCTTCGTAACATCAAATGCGTGATTTGATAGTAAAACTCATTAGCTTATGTAATTACTATTCTAGTTGTCCCTAGTTTTATGTAAGGTTCTTTACAATGAAATAAAACTAGTATGATGTTTGATTGATGATTATGTTTTACTAATCATGTGTAATGAATACAAATCAAATCAAAGATGCAATATATTGGGATATATTGTATCGGACGTGATCCGTTAGACAAGTAATACTTCATGGTCCTTAGTCATAAGTATTGCTTCCTCAATACTATTTTGGAATCCTTAGACCTTATGTCTCCATTGATTCTAGCATGAATGGAGCCACGTTTTGACTCAGTTGGACATTACTTTTAATCAAGTAATCAATACGACTTATGATCGGATGTAGTATCATTTCATGACTTGAATGTGAGAGGCATTGTAAGGAATTTGTCCCTCTCTTATTAGAGAGAGATATCCATGGGCCCCTCGATAGGGAAGACTTTCTAAATGCATCACCGTACTCAAATGTATTTGATAAAGTGGTTATTATATACTATTTGTTGGAACAGTCTACCTGGAGATCGAGCATAAACACAATTAAGCTTTATAAGGGTGACGACTACCATGTCTTATGCTTAATTAGAATATCGCGAGACAAAGGGATTAAATAGTGGATTGATATTAGGTTCCACCATAAATTCATTCACTTTGGGTAGTCACAATGTCCTGCTAGGGACCGCTTGTGATTTATGAACACATATTGCTACTAAGTGTGTTTTCATTGCTATTGTGATATGAACCTACAGGGTCACACGCATAGACGTGTTAACGAGCTTCATGTCCAGACTCAATGAATCTAGAATTTGTCTAGGTTCATTGTATCTGACATTTGTTTCTTTGAGAATAATAAAATGTTATTATTTGAATTAGAGATTAAGGAGGGGAATTTTGGTATTTAGTTATAGCTGGGATTACGTGGGAGTTATTATCCGATAAAGACTCCCACTACCAGCAGAAGTCTAGGGGACGTGGGAGTTAAAGACTCCCACTTCCAGGAGAGGTGGTAAGGACGTGGGAGTTGTGTTTGAAACAACCTCGCACACCCTATATAACCTTCTCTTAACTGAAACCCTAGTTACTAATGCTTGAGCAGCAAAAAATACCAGAAAACCTAGAAATCAGATTTCTTGTTTTTGCTCTCCTTTTCTCTCTAAATTCCCGAAACTCAGAAAAATGAAGAGCTAGCAATCGCTGTTCGTTTCGTCACGTGGATACCGGTTGAGAGTAATTCCCAAGGGAGGACTCAAGGCGATTGCTTCTAAGAGCCCAAAGACATAATCTTTAACCGGAAAAATGTAAGTTTTTCGTCTGCTTTCGATTCGTTTTTGTATAAGTGGATCCTTCGGGGGAGGACTAATGGGTGTTTAGAACAAGTTTCTGCCCATGAATCCCTTCACACCAGCCAGAACTCACGTTCTGAAAATGATAGACTATATTGAGAGCCTCGAAAGACTGGTATTTCCTCTTGGCCATGAGCTATCCACTGATTTGATTATGTAATCGTTGCCTGAATCATTCAGTCATGTTGTACTAAACTACAACATGGATGAGATAGACAAACCTCTCCCATAATTGTTGAACCTGTTGAGGACTGCCGAGAAGGAAATAGGTAAGTCCAAGGCCATTTACATGGCCAACAACAGGGGCAAGGGTTTTGGTAAGCCTTCGGGAAAAACTAAGGCATGCCTAACCATTCTGAGAAAGCACTGAAGCCCAAGGGAGCTGTGGCTAAGGATGGAAATTGTTTCCATTGTGGACAGAAATGACACTGGACGAGAAAATGCCGGTAAAAAGCTTGGAAAGGGAGCAAACGTTGCTTCTGGCTCAGGTATTTATGTTATTGAGATTAACTTGTCTAATACTACTTCCTAATGGGTATTAGATACTAGATATGGTTCTCACATTTGCATGAATGTGCATGGACTACAAAGGAGTAGGGAGCTCGCAAAAGGCGACGTGGACCTACGCGTTAGCAATAGAACAAGAGTTGCTGCATTAGCTGTAGGAACATATAGTCTTAGTTTTCCTTCTGGAATTTTTCTAGATTTAGATAGTTGTCTTTATGTACCTGCTTTAACAAAGAATATTATTTCGATCTCTTGTTTGGACAATATGGGTTTTGCTATTCATATTAAAATCCAACGAATTAATGTCTTTTATTCTAGCGCTACATTGGTGAATAGTTTATATTTGCTAGACCTAGAGACACCGGCATATAACATAAATACAAAGAGGATAAAGACTAAAGAGTCTAATCCTACATACCTCTGGCATCGTCGCTTAGGCCATATAAACAAAAACCGCATTTCCAAACTCCATAAAGATGGATTGTTGGAATCATTTGATTTTGAATCATATGATACATGCGAACCTTGTTTAATGGGTCGACCGAACTTATTGCCACTCCGGTCGGCCGAGAACCATTTCTCCAGTCGACCGAACCAGTTGTACTTGTTCAAAACTAGCACATATACATGTGTGATGGAGTGTGTGGAGTGGGAAAGAAATAAGGGGAGAGTTGGGTGAGTAGGTAATTCCACTTACACCATATTAGATGAAAATTGATTTTCATTCTAACACTCTCATCCATTAAGATCATCTTTTTTTTTTTCTCTCTACTCTAGCCGAACCAAAAGAAGGATAAAATACTGATTTTCTATCTCTCTTTTAAACACACTCTAAAGAACAATCAAGAGAAGAAAATTTGATTTTCTTGTCTATTTGATTCCGCTTTTCCTAAGTAGCCTATACTTTGTGGATTCCGGAAAAATTGTTTTCTACCTTCGTAGTTATTAGACAAGAATCTGAAACACGGAGTAACACGCTAAAGGTTAGTGGGTGGATACAAGTAGAGACGAGTCATTTGGCTGTTGTTGGTGATTTCTAGTAGTAGAATTTGGGCATCGTCAATTAGATCGACAAAAAGGTATAACTCCTAAACACAGGATTCTGGTTCTTTCTCGTGAATAGATCCTTTAAAGGAACATAATCCCGCGCATTTATTTCCGTTGCGTTTTGGGATTACAAATTTTTCCTTAAAAACATACTTTGTAGTAGTATGTGTTCATAAATCACAAGCGATCCCTAGCAGGACATTGTGACTACCCAAAGTGAATGATGTTCGGTGGAAACTAATATCAATCCACTATTTAATCCATTTGTCTCGCGATATCCAAATTAAGCATAAGGCATGGTAGTAGTCACCCTTATAAAGCTTAATTATATTTCTGCTCGATCTCCATGTAGGCTGTTCCAACAAATAGTACTTAATAACCACTTTATTAAATACATTTGAGCACGACAATGCATTTAAACAGTCTTCCCTATCGAGGGGCCCACAGATATCTCTCTCCAATAAGAGAGGGACAAACCCTTATAATGCCTATCATATTCAAGCCATGATGGGATACTACATCCGATCATCAGTCGTATTAATTACCCGATTAAAGGTAATGTTCGACTGAATAAAAACGTAGCTCCATTCACGCTGAAAATGATGGAGACATAAGGTCTAAGGATTCCAAAAAGTATTTAGGAAGTAATAATTATGACTATAAGAACCATGAAATATTACTTCTTTTTCGGATCACATCCAATACAATATATCCCCAATATGTATCTATGATAAGATTTGCATCCATTACACATGATCAGTAAAACAGGGTCATCAATAAAAAATCATACTAGTTTATTTCTTGTATATAACATTAGATAAAACTAGGGACAAACAAAATAGTAATTATATAAGCTAATGAGTTTTACTATCAAATCACATATTTGATGTTCAAAAGCAAAATTAACTATTCAAATCACATGCTCAAAATATAAAAATGTACAACATATGCTCATGGTCTTAGGGCACTACTAACAATCTCCCACTTGCCCTAGGTCCAATCATACATAATCGTCAATCCCATTGACCTAGTATGACTCTCATGTTTAGGTTACGGGAGTGGCTTGGTCAATGTATCTGCAATGTTGTCGTCTATATGAACTTTGCAAATTTTAACGTCTCAACTATCAATGATCTCTCTAATTAGATGGAAACGCCTGAGAATGTGTTTGGATCGTTGGTGAGATCTAGGTTCCTTAGCTTGTGAAATGGCACCAGTATTATCACAATAAAGGTCCACTGGGTTCACAATGCTAGGGATGACACCTAATCCATCAATGAATTTCCTGATCCAAAATGCTTCTTTAGTTGCATCAGAGGCAGCCACATACTCAGCTTCTGTTGTAGAGTCGGCCACAATTTCTTGCTTTGAGCTCTTCCAGCTCACATCACCTCCATTAAAACAAAACACAAAACCAGATTGTGATCTAAAGCCATCTACGTCGGTTTGGAAGTTTGCGTCTGTGTAACCATTTACGACCATACTTCCTTCACAACATCCGTGAACTAAGAACATATCTTTAGTCCTTCTTAAGTACTTAAGAATGCTCTTGACTACAGTTCAATGCGACTCTCCAGGTCAGATTGATATCTGCTAGTCATACTTAATGTGAATGAGACATCCGGGCGAGTGCATAGCATGGCATACTTAATAGACCCAATGGCTAAAGCATATGGAGATCTTACTCCTGCGCTCTTGGTCTTCCTTTGTGGAAGGTCCTTGAATTATGCTGAGTTTAATGTCATGTGACATGGGCAAGAATCCCCTTTTGCAATCTTGCAAACTAAACCGTTTTAGTACCTTGTCCATGTATCCACTCTGGCTTAGGCCAATCATTTTGTTGGATCTATCTCTATAGATTCTTATACACAAAATGTATGTGGCATCGCTTAAGTCTTTCATGGAAAAGTACTTCCCCAACCAATCTTTTATGCTTTATAATGTGGGGATGTCCTTTCCAATCAATAAGATGTCTTCCACATAAAGCACAAGGAACACTACTGCATTATTAGTTACATTCTTATAAACACAAGGACCGTCTTCGTTTTTTATGAAACCAAATTCTTTAATTGCTTCATTAAAACGACTATTCCAGCTTCCAAATGCTTGCTTCAATCCATAAATGGACCTTTGAATCTTACACACTTTGTTAAGATGTGATGGATCAACAAACCCCTCAGGTTGTGCCATATACACATCCTCGAGAAGGTTTCCATTAAGAAACGCAGTCTTAACGTCCATTTGTCATATCTCATAGTCATAATATACGGCTATGGCAAGTAAAATCCTAATAGACTTTATCATAACGACAAGAGAAAAGGTTTCATCATAGTCTATACCATGAATTTATCTATAACTTTTAACTTCTAGTCGAGATTTAAAAGTGTGTACATTACCATCCATGTCATTTTTCTTTTTGAGACACCACTTGTTATCAATGACCTTAAACCCTTCGGGTGGGTCAACCAAAGTCCACACTTGGTTAACGTACATAGATTGCATCTCAAACTTCATAGCTTCTAGCCACTTGTCAGACTCAGAACTACGAATTGCCTCTTTGTAGGTAGTAGGTTCATCTTGATCAATCAATTCAATATAATGATCATCAGTTACGAGAAATCCATATCTCTCAAGCTGTTGATGCACCCGACTTGACCTCCTTGGGCCTTGTGTCAAAGATTGAAGCTCAGTGTCAGCACGTGAGCTAGCTTGAAGTTCCAAAGCTGGGTCATATATTGTTTGGAGATCTTCAATTTCCTCAAGATGGATCTTACTCTCACTATCCCTTTAGGAAATAAATTCCCTTTCAAGGAATAAACCATTTCAAGCAACAAACACTTTGTTCTCTAATGGAAGATAGAAGTAATGTCCTTTAGTTTCTTTAGAATATCCCACAAACAAACACTTGTCAGATTTAGGGGCGAGTTTATAAGATAATAAGCATTTTACATACGCTTCACATCCCCAAATTTTGAGAAATGACAAACTAGGTTTTTTCCCAATCCATATCTCATATGGAGTTTACTGAACTGCTTTAGAAGGAACTATATTCAATATGAATTCATGAGTTTCTAGGGCGTAGCCTCAAAAGGAAATTGGAAGACTGGATTGACTCATCATAGATCGAGCCATATCTAGTAAGGTGTGATTTCTTTGTTCTGACACACCGTTCCATTGTGGTGTGCTAGGAAGAGTTAATTGTAAAACAATTCCACAACCTCTATGATGTTCGTCAAACTCTTGGTTAAGGTATTCACCACCTTGATCTGATCGAAGTATTTTAATACTTTTACTAAGTTGATTTTGTACTTCATTTTGGAATTCTTTGAATCTTACAAAACATTATGATTTGTGTTTCATTAGATAGACGTAGCCATATATACTGAAATCATCTGTGAATGTGATGAAGTACTGAACCCCTAATCTAGCACTAGTGTTTATTGGTCCACATACATCTGTATGTATGAGGCCCAATAAATCAGAAGCTCTCTCACTTTGTCCAGTAAATGGAGCTTTAGTCATTTTGCCTAACAAACAAGAATCAAATGTCTCATAAGACTCTAAGTCAAATGATGTCAAAATCCCATATTGATTGAGTTTTGATATGCGTTTCTCGTTGATATGGCTCAAATGATAATGCCAAAAGTAGGTTTGGTTTAAGTCATTTGATTTAAACCTCATTGTATTAATGTTATAGACGGGCCTGTTAATTGATTCATCGAGGTTAAGAATATAGAGTCCATTCGTCAAAGGGGAATCTCCATAGAAGATACCATCTTTATAAAGGGTACACATTTTATTCTTAATATTTATTTCAAAACCATCAATATCCAAACAAGAAACCGAAATAATATTCCTACTCAAAGTTGGAACATAAAGACAATTGTTCAGTTCAATGATAAGGCCACTTGTCAAAACTAAATTAAATGTCTCTGTAGCTACAACAACAACCCTTGCTCCATTCGCTAATCATAGGTCCACTTCTCCTTTTGCCAACAATCTAGTCCTTTTGAACCCCTCCACATTTGCACAAATGTGAGATCCACAACCGGTATCTAATACCCATGAAGTAGGAGTAGTCATGTTAATCTCAATAACATAAATACCTGGAGAGACAGTCAGACTGGCTTTCTCCTTCTCTTTTTTTTCCAAGTAGAGCTTGCAGTTCCGTTTCCAATGACCTGGTTCATTGGGTTTGGGCTTATTGTTTCCTTTGCCCTTCTTGGCCATGGGCTTTCCATTTCCTCTGTTCTTCTTGAAATTTCCCTTTGAACCATTAAGACATCAAGAGTTTTCTTAATGTTCAGCTCAGCCTTTTTTTAGCATCCCGTGTATCTCATGTATGGACTTCTTCATAGCATGCATGTTGAAGTTCATGACAAGCTAATCATACTCGGGTGGTAGTTCGTCCAAGATAATATATGTGTCCATGTCATGACCTACGGGAGCCCCAAGTTTCTCAAGTTGGTCAAGATAGCCCTTCATCTTAAGAAGATGTGCACTCACAGAGGTTCCCGAGACCATCTTGCAACTGCTCAACGCTTTTGTGGTGAGGAACCTTTTTGACGGGCTTTCTCTTAGAACATTTCCTTGAGCTGGCCCATCATCTGGAAAGCCTCAACCTCTTCAAACTGTTTTTTAAGCTCAGAGCTCATTGTGGTTAACATGAGACAAGCCACATCGTTAGAATCATCCACATGCTTTTTCCAAGCATCTTTCTCAGCTTTATGGGCGTTGTTTGCTGGCTGTTCAGGAATATCAGTATCGAGAACATATAGCTTTCTTTCTTGCTTAAGGACAATCCTTAAGTTGCGAGTCCAATCAAAGAAATTGGACCCACTTAGTTTTTTTTCAAGAACATATCGCAATGAATTGAGTGAACTGTTGGTTGACATTATCTACATTAAAATATTTGCAAAGTTATTAATTAATTTTTGAGCAAAAACTTTCCACAATTATTCAACGCCTGATAAATAGTGGAGAAACCATTTTGCAATAATTATAAGAAAACTTTGGCTTATCACCCATAATTAACGAAAAATAAACCCATGAGGATTGACATCTACATGTCCCAGCTATTTCCCATGTTATGCCCTAGGCTCAAAACTGTTTTGATAGCCTAGTTAAGTCGAACCATGTTTAAGCTTATGGAAATTACTATTTTCCCATATCATTTTGCCTAGATAACCACTTATTTGTTGCTTTGGCAAGCAGACAAAATGATGATCCAAACTTAAGAAGTGCTTAGGATATGGTAGGCATTTTAAGACTTAATTAAAACAATTTAATGTGACGAATATGTTGTTAGACCCATTTAGAGTGAAATTAAGCATCACATGCATAATACAAGATAAATAAATAAATGTGATATAGCATGGCTTAATCCAATGATGACTCCCACGAGCCTTGTGGGAGTCAAGGGTCAATATAAGTCAATACCCATCACATGGTTAGAGTCTTCGATCCAGCGTCCTCCAGTCTTGTTACATAATTGCATGGGCATACCCAGCCTTCGAGATGAAGCAATAAAACTAATCTAATAAAGCAATTACAATTTTACAACAAAGAAAAATGGTTAGCATACCGTGTTATAAAATTATAACCCAATAAATGTAAAAACAAGAGGGGTATAGTAGGCCATGCTAAAACTCACATAAAGCATAAGGAAATGAAGTAATGAGTACAAATACGAAGTCTTAGGGTTGCGCCCCCGGACGGGGTCCTAGGAAAATCATATTTTCCCACTACTCATGGAATGAGTTTTCTGCTCCGATTTTACCCTCTATCGCCTAACATGTATAATCGAATTATTAGCTCGTTGTACGATATAATCCATATACATAAACAGTTCATACGATATCAATTAGATTAAAACCAGATAGCATACAATAGCACTTTATGCATTATTAATCGAATTAATAGAAAATTGCATGGGGGCGTTTCGCAATATTAATCAATTAAAATAGATATATATATATATATATATATATATATATATATATATATATATATATATATAGATAGAGAGAGAGAGAGAGAGAGAGAGAGAGAAAAATCACTATTTATGCACCTGAGGTATCTTTCAAAAGCAACTGTTAACCCTAAAGAATATACCGTGCCATTCTTGTCCCCAACAATTTACGGGGTGCCATTTATGCCCAAAACTGGCGGCGGCAGGCGAAAAGAGGCGGTGTTGCACATGTGCGAACCGCACAAGCATATTTTCAAGGGCAATTTCGTCCATTCATATTTTTAATTAAAAACAAAAACAAACCCTCCCCCATTCCTCCCCACCACTACCAATTTCAAGAACAACCGCCTATCCCCACCACCAACAAACCCTCCCCCATTCCTCCCTCCCTCTCTCCTCCACCACTCACCCCCCTCTCTCTCTCTCTCTCTCTCTCTCTCTCTCTCTCTCTCTCTCCCGCCACTCACCATTCCCTCCCTCCCCAGCCACTCACCCTTCCCTCCCTCCACCATCTTCTCCACCACTCACCCCTCATTCTTCTTCTCATCATTCTTCTGCAAAAAAGAAAAAAGAAAAAACCGAAAAAGAAAACCAATTGCTTTCTTTTTGAGATAATCACTATTTATGCCCCCTGAGTTTACTTTCAAAAGCAAACTCGTTATCCCTCAAGATTATATATCGTGTCATTTGTGTCCCCAATAATTTACGGGGTGCCATTTATGCCCAAAAATGGCGGAATCCTCCTTCCCTCCCCCGCCACTCACCCCTCCCTTCCTCCCTACGCCACTCACCACTGCTGGGTTTTTTTTTCTCTCTTCATGTTCTTAGCTCATTTTCTTTGTTGTTCTTTGTGATGTTTAGATGCTTTTGTGAAATGGAGTTTAAGTGAAGAAATTGGTAGAGGAGGAGGAGGTGGCGGCGGCAGCTTTAGTGATGGTGGGGATAGGTGGTTGTTCTTGAAATTGGTAGTGGTGGGAGAGGGGTGGGGAGGAATGGGGGAGGGTTTGTTTTTGTTTTTAATTAAAAAATGAATGGACGAAATTGCCCCTGAAAATATGCTTGTGCGGTTCGCACGTGTGCAACACCGCCTCTTTTCGCCGGCCGCCGCCACTTTTGGGCAAAAATGGCACCCCGTAAATAGTTGGGGACAAGAATGGCACGATATATTCCTTATGGTTAACAGTTTCTTTTGAAAGATACCTCAGGTGCATAAATAGTGCTTTTCTCTATATATATATATATATTAGAATTACATAAACAAATTTTTTGTTTCACACATACATATACCAAATCGAGATTGACATGTGTTATGATTGTGACTAACATTATCGAATTCGAATAGTATGAACAAGACTCTGGTACCATTGAAGGGATTGATGAGAAGAAACTCGTTCTAAACGCCCAAGAAGCCTCCCCGATAGGATCCGTTCACACTATAGGAATTGAATAATAGACAAAAAAGACTTACAATTTTTCGTGAATGGCTTCTTATTCGGATGTTGTGCTGCAACCACCAAATTAAAGTCGTCCCTTGCAGAATTGCTCTCTACCAGTATCCACGCGAAGACACGAGCAGCGAGTGCTAACTCTGTATTTTTCTGAGTTCAGGAAACTCTAGAGAGAAAGGGATGGCAGATTTTATTTCGGGTTTATTTTGTTTTGCGGCTCAAAGAATGATCTCTAGGGTTTCTCCCAAAAGTGGATTATATAGGGCGTGAGAGTTTGTTTCAAAAACCAACTCCCATGTAATCCCAACCTCTTCTGGTAGTGGGAGTTTTATCGCATAATAACTCCCACGTAATCCCAGCGAAAGACAAAAACAAAAAATGCTCATCCTTAATCTCTAATTCAAATAATAACATTTTATTATTCTAAGAAAAATAAATGTTAGATACAATGAACCTAGACACATTCTGTATTCGTTGAATCTGAACATAAAACCCGTTAACTCGTCTATGTGCGTGACCCTATAGGTTCATATAACAATGGCAATGAAAACATACTTAGTAGTAGTATGTGTTCATAAATCACAAGCGGTCCTTAGCAGGACATTGTGACTTACCAGAGTGCATGAATGTTTGGTGGAACCTAATATTAATCCACTATTTAATCCCTTTGTCTCGAGATATCAAAATTAAGCATAAGGCATGGTAGTAGTCACCCTTATAAAGCTTAATTATATTTTTGCTCGATCTCCAGGTAAACTATTCCAACAAATAATATTTAATAACCACTTTATTAAATACATTTGAGCACGGTCATGCATTTAAACAGTCTTCCCTATCGAGGGGCCCACAGATATCTCTCTCTAATAAGAGAGGGCCAAATCCCTTACTATGCCTCTCATATTCAAGCCATGATGGGATACTACATCTGATCATCAATCGTATTAATTACCGGATTAAAAGTAATGTTCGTCTGAGTCAAAACGTAGCTCCATTCACACTCAAAACGATGGAGACATAAGGTCTAAGGATTCCAAATAGTATTGAGGAAGTAATACTTATGACTAAAAGAACCATGAAGTATTACTTCTCTTTCGGATCACGTCCAATACAATAAATCCCCAATATGTATCTATGATAAGATTTGTATCCCTTACACATGATCAGTAAAACCTGATCATCAATCAAACATCATACTAGTTTTATTTCTTGCATATAACATTAGATAAAAATAGTGACAAAACAAAATATTAATTATATAAGCTAATGAGTTTTACTTTCAAATCACATATTTGATGTTCAAAAGCAACATTAACTATTCAAATCACATACTCAAAATATAAAAACGTACAACATATGCGCATGGTCCTAGGGTACTACTAACAACAGTGACTCAGACTGGGCAGGGAGCTGTCACGGGTCGCTCGAATATAGCATCTCTCAGCAACCGTGACGATGCTCGGCGCACTAAGTCGTTGCATGAAGATAGCAAGTGGTGCACGACGTTGGCTAACCTCGGTGCAGGAAACACTGTAGTTGCACCCCAACATCCTGGCCGAGGCATTGTAGCCATGCCCCAACCATGTGCTGCGTGCACTGTAGCAGCGCCCCAGCCATGTGCTGCGTGCACTATAGCTGCACCCCAACAGAGTGTTGCGTGCACTGTAGCTTCGCCCAACAGAGTGTTGTGTGCACTATAGCTGCGCCACAATCGTGTGCTACGTGCACTGTAGCTGCGCCCCAACTGTGCTACGAAATACACCTAGCTCCGCAATTTTGTGTGCCATCCGGTCCCAAAACTTCTATAACTCGGCGTATGTCCTAGAGACATCCTAGAGGACCGGATTGCACGGTTAGTTTATATACATAACATGTATATTGTTGTATACGAGATTCCCTCCTCCTCGAAAATGTGGAGTCTACTCCTGCCACTAGGGCAAATATCTTTTAAGCTCTTATAGGGAGGAATAAAAATCAGCACACAAGCAAGCAAGCAAACAAGCAATTGTAACCATGTTCAAACGACTCCTCCCCCTCGTCGTCTTGGACGTTTAAACTACTACTCTTGTAATCATACATTTAAATCAACGAAGTGATTTTCGTGCAATTTGTCCCATGCCATTTATTTTGCGTTTATTTACGATTTTTCCATCGAAGAGCGTTTGTCCCACTTTCGATTATTTCAAGAAGCCGAGAGTGACTAGGGCCAAGGAACAAGGTCACTCGGCATCACGGTGCGTCTAAGACCCTCGAGAGACGACCCGTGACACTTGGTACCAGAGCAAGGTTGCGAGAACTCGGGACTAAGAAAAAGGCTAGTAAAACGAGAAGCGTGTTGGCTATGGATGATGCTACTAAGGCCCAACTAGATGCTCTAGAGGAAATGGTAGACAAAGTGCATACCTTCTGCTATGGTGAAAGCGAGGAGGATGCTGAATCCATGAAGAGGAAAGCGACTCTTATGGAAAACGATATCGGCGTGCAAAGTGGGGAACTAGAGGAAATGAGTAACGCTACAAGAGAGTTATTCCATGTTACCCAAGAACACGATGCTAAGTTGGTAAGCAACGAGGTAGCGACCGAAGAGATGCTCTCATCGTTGACCAACAACTCCAAAACAGTGACTGATCTGCAAACTGCTTTGGAAGAGGTGAAGGCAGAACTAAGGACGCTTTCCTTAGCCATTGGCCGAGCCGCTGGAGAACGGAATGGCCAACAAGCTGCCCATAATCATGCCCCGAAGTTAAAGGTGAGGGAACCTAAAGCCTTCAAAGGAGAAAGGGATGCTCAAGAAGTAGATAATTTCTTCTTCGACAACACGTAGTACTTCAAGACGGTCGGTATCACTGAGGAGATCATGAATGTGGATACGGCCGCTACGTACTTGGAGGACGATGTGAAATTATGGTGGAGAGTCCAATCGGCTGAGATGGAAGCTGGGCGGGTCACCATAAACACTTGGGAACTGATGAAAGAAGCTCTTAAGAAGCAGTTCTTTCCCCAGAACGTTGTCTATGAAGCCAGACGAAAGCTTAGAGAACTGAAGCAGGGCGGAACTATTCGAGAGTACGTCAAGAACTTCTCGGCATGCTTACTTCAAATTACTAACATGTCCGAGTCGGACAAGCTCTTTGTTTTCATGGAAGGTCATAAACCGTGGGCTAAGAATGAGCTCACTCGACAGCGTGTGCAGAACCTGTTAGTAGTGCCCTAGGACCATTAGCATATGTTGTACGTTTTATATCTTTTTGAGCATTTCATATGAATAGTTAATTTTGCTTATGAATATCAAATGCGTGATTTGATAGTAAAACTCATTTGCTTATGTAATTACTATTCTAGTTGTCCCTAGTTTTATGTAATGCTTATTTACAATGAAATAAAACTAGTATGATGTATGATTGATGATCATGTTTTACTGGTCATGTGTAATGAATACAAATCATATCATAGATGCAATATATAGGGATACATTGTATTGGACGTGATCCGTTAGAGAAGTAATACTTCATGGTCCTTAGTCATAAGTATTACTTCCTCAATACTATTTTAGAATCCTTAGACCTTATGTCTCCATTGATTCTAGCATGAATGGAGCCACGTTTTTGACTTTCGATCAGTACGTTGCTTTTTAATCGAGTAATCAATACGATCGATGATCGAAGTAGTGTCCTATCATGGCTTGAATGTGAGAGGCATTGTAAAGAATTTGTCCCTCTCTTATTAGAGAGAGATATCCATGGGCCCCTCGATAGGGAAAGATCGTTTAAATGCATGGCCGTGCTCAAATGTATTTGATAAAATGGTTATCGATACTATTTGTTTGAACGAAATCTACCTAGAGATCGAGCATAAATACAATTAAGCTTAATAAGCGGTGACGACTACCATGCCTTATGCTTAATTAGGATATCGCGAAAGTGGGATTAAATAATGGATTGATATTAGGTTCCACCGTAAATTCATTCACTTTGGGTAGTCACAATGTCCCTCGCTAGGGACCGCTTGTGATTTATGAACACATACTACTACTAAGTGTGTTTTCATTGCCATCGTGAGATGAACCTACGTGGTCACACGCATAGACGAGCTAACGAGCTTCATGTCAGCATTCAATGAATCTAGAATGTGTCTAGGTTCATTGTATCTGACATTTATTTTTCTGAGAATAATAAAGCGTTATTATTCGAATTATAGATAAGGGGCATTTTCGGTATTTGGTTAATAGCTGGGATTACGTGGGAGTTATTATCCGATAAAGACTCCCACTACCAGCAGAAGTCTAGGGGACATGGGAATTAAAGACTCTCACTGCCGAGAGAAGTTGAGGATGTGAGAGTTGGTTATGAGAACAAACTCTCATACCCTATATAAACCACTCTTGGCCGAAACCCTAGGGTAAGAGAAATTTTCAGCCGAAATACCAAAACCCACAAGAAATCAGATTTCTTGTTCTGCCTCCTTTTCTCCCTAATTCCAGAAACTCAGAAAAACGGAGAGCTAGCACTCGCTGCTCGTTTCGTCGCGTGGATACCGGTAGGGAGTAATTCCGTAAGGGAGGACTCAAGGTGATCATTGCATCCGAGCCATAAAGATAGCATCTTCCATTCAAGAATCCGATTCTTGAACTCAAAACGTAAGTCTTTTCTTGTAATTTTCCGATTCGTTTTGTATGAGCGGATCCTTCAGGGGAGGACTCATGGGTGTTTGGAACGAGTTTCCGCCCATGAATCCCTTCAGAACCTAGCCGATGCTATACCTATTGGTGAGGGTCTAGTAGACTTTCAACCAGATGTGAGGAAGGATAAGGAGAAGGCGACTCCCTTCCAAGCTAAGACGGGAAACTACAAGCCGTTCAGACCGAACTTCACAAGAGGTGGAGGAGATAGGCCCTCCCCTCTTTCGTGGGACAAAATCGTGGTGATTCCCCGCAAAGGAATTACACACCGAGACCATTCGCTGGGTCATGCTACAACTGTTCGGGGCCTCACCCATTGAGAAGTTGCCCAACCTACAAGGGTGGACCTATGGCGGCAAATGGCCTTCAAAGGGGACCACATACGCCCCAGATACAACGTGGGGAAACATATTACGAAGAAGGAGGTGTTGTTGGCGCACTATCTCATATGAGAACGACCCAAGGCGGTCATGAAGCTTTAGGCACTTGATCTAACAGCTATCCAAGATTGATGTACATTGATGTGCACATCAACGGGATGCCTATTCGAGCCATGGTGGA
Source organism: Vinca minor (assembly GCA_026122235.1). NCBI lineage: Eukaryota > Viridiplantae > Streptophyta > Magnoliopsida > Gentianales > Apocynaceae > Vinca > Vinca minor. The sequence goes on along the minus strand of JAOCZM010000285.1, from coordinate 2,221,445 downwards.
TTCTGGCGCTACTCACAACTATATAGACGTCTCGGAAGTGGAGAGATTGGGTCTGTCTTTAGAAAAAAGTAACCGGACGGTGAAGGCCATAAATTCACCGCCACAAAAGGTTGCTGGAGTGGAGAAGGCGGTTAAGATAAGTGTGGGTCCTTTTGAGGGGAGCACGAACCTCACTGCGGCCTAGATGGATAACTTCAAACTCATATTGGGTCTCCAATTTATGAGGGATAATAAGACGCAAGTGCTCCCCTATGCTGATTCGATTATTGTCGACGGGAATGTTGTGCCCGTCATTGTTGGGAAATTGGCCAACCCCAAACTGTCTGCGTTCCAACTGGGGAAGGGCCTTAAAAAGGGAGAGCCAACATTCCTTGCCCACCTAAACTGGGAAGAGATGGAGGAGAAATCAGGATCTATACCCCCGGTGGTGAAGCGGTTGTTACACAGGTACGAAGATGTCATGCCGGAAGAACTCCCTCGGGAACTTCAGCCAAAGAGAGACATTGATCATGAAATTGAGATGCTCCAGGACGAGGCCTCTGGCTCGAGCCCCTTACCGTATGTCTCAACCCGAACTTGCTGAGCTTTGGAAACAACTAACGGAAATGCTGGAGGCCGGTATCATCGTTCTTGCAAGATCCCCTTTTGGTGCCCTAGTAATATTCCAAAAGAAGCCTGATGGTTCTGAAGGGATTCATGGGCGGAAACTCATTCCAAACACCCATGAGTTCTCCCCTGAAGGATCCGCACATACAAAACGAATCGAAAAATACAAGAAAAAGACTTACATTTCTTGGCTCAAGAATCTGATTCTTGAATGAAAGATTCTGTCTTTATGCTCTCAGCAACGATCACCTTGAGTCTTCCCTTGCGAAATTACTCCCTACCGGTATCCACGCGATGAAACGGGCAGCGAGTGCTAGCTCTTCGTTTTTCTGAGTTTCGGGAAATAGAGAGAAAGGGAGGCAGAAAATAGTTTTCTGGATTTCTTGGTCTTTCGGCTGGAAAAATTGTCTAACCTTAGGGTTTCGGCCAAGAGAGGTTTTTATAGGGAGTGAGAGGTTGTTTCCAGAACAACTCCCACGTCCGCTCCACCTCTTATGGCAGTGGGAATCTTTAACTCCCACGTCCCCTAGACTTCTGCTGGTAGTGGGAGTCTTTATCGGATAACAACTCCCACATAATCCCAGCTATACCGAAAATGCCCCCTTATCTCTAATTCGAATAATAAAGTCTTATTATCCTCAGAAAAATAAATGTCCTATACAATGAACCTAGACACATTCTAGATTAATTGAATCTAGACATGAAGCTCGTTAGCTCATCTATGTGTGTGACCACCCTGTAGGTTCATATCACAATGGCAATGAAAACACACTTAGTAGTAGTGTGAGTTCATAAATCACAAGCGGTCCCTAGCAGGACATTGTGACTACCCAAAGTGAATGAATATGCAACAGAACCAAATATCAATCCACTATTTAATCCCTTTGTCTCGCGATATCCTAATTAAGCATAAGGCATGGTAGTCGTCACCCTTATTAAGTTTAATTGTATTTATGCTCAACCTCCGGGTAAACTGTTCCATCAAACAATATTTAATAACAATTTTATTAAATACGTTTGAGCACGGCCATGCATTTAAATAGTCTTTCCCTATCGAGGGGCCCATGGATATCTCTCTCTAGTAAGAGAGGGACAAATTCCTTACAATGCCTCTCACATTCAAGCCATGATAGGACACTACATCCGATCATCAGTCGTATTGATTACTCAATTAAAAGCAACGTACGACTGAGTCAAAACGTGGCTCCATTCATTCTAGAATCAATGGAGACATAAGGTCTAAGGACTCTAAAATAGTATTGAGGAAGTAATACTTATGACTATGGACCATGAAGTATTACTTCTCAAACGGATCACGTCCGATACGATATATCTCAATATATTGCACCTATTATATGATTTGTACTCATTACACATGATTAGTAAAACATAATCATCAATCAAACGTCATACTAGTTTTATTTCATTGTAAAGTAGATTACATAAAACTAGGGACAACTAAAATAGTAATTACATAAGAAAATGAGTTTTACTATCAAATCACGCATTTGATGTTCATAAGCAAAATTAACTATTCAGATGAAATGCTCAAAAAGATATAAAACGTACAACATATGCTAATGGTCCTAGGGCACTACTAACAATCTGCCACTTGCCCTAGGTCCAATCATACATGATCCTCAATCCCATTGACCTAGTATGACTCTCATGTTTAGGCTGCGGGAGTGGCTTGGTTAATGGATCTGCAATGTTGTCGTCTGTATGGACTTCGCAAATATTAACGTCTCCTCTGTCAGTGATCTCTCTAATCAGATGGAAACGCCTGAGAATTTGTTTGGATCGTTGGTGAGATCTAGGTTCCTTAGCTTGTGAAATGGCACCAGTACTATCACAATTGAGGTCCACTGGGTTCACAATGCTAGGGACGACACCAAATTCATCAACAAATTTCCCGATCCAAACAAACTTTCTGCATTGCTCTGAGAGGCAACTAGATACTCGGGATTCATTGTAGAGTCGGCCACGGTTTCTTGCTTTGAGCTCTTCCAGCTCACAGCACCTCCATTCAAACAAAACACAAAATAGATTGCGATCTATAATCATCTACGTCGGTCTGGAAGCTTGCATCTGTGTAACCATTTACAACCAGACTTCCTTCCTTACCTCCGTAAACCAAGAACATATCTTTAGTCCTTCTCAAGTACTTAAGAATGATCTTGACTGCAGTCCAATGTGACTCTCCAGGGTCAGATTGATATCTTCTAGTCACACTGAAAGAGAATGATGTTGGAGTACATTTAATCTAAGGTGCGCCAATTCGATTGAGCTTCGGGCCGGGCCGGACCGGGATTGGATTGGGCCCTTAATCGGGTTGGGCCGACCAACCCATTTGGACAGACCTTATGGCTGGAAAATTGGATATATTTTCAGCTATTATCTCTTAGAAGGAGGTTGAAGTGGTGGAGAATGTGGAGGAGTGGTTTTCTCCATGATCTCCCACTTTCCCCTTTCTTTCTCCCCATTATCCCTTGAATGACTAAGAAAAATGCTGATTTTTCCTAGCATTCTAAGTCATTATTCTCCATCTTTTGAAAGCTTAGAATAGAGAGAAAAAGAGAGAGCATTCAAGAGAGCTTGAATAGAAAGAAAAGACAGCTTTTCTATATACTTGTTTTCTAGCTTTGGCTAATAGAAAAGAAGTAAGAAAACTGTTTCTTGTTCTTCGAAAGGTACTATATCCACCATATATATATACTCCATCTTGAAGAGTGTCTTCAAGACTTCTACGAGGCGTTGGCTAGCACCAAGCGGTAGAGGACCATCCCTAGAAGATCGAGTGGATATCGGGAGAGCGGAGCTCGCGTTAGTGGTGTTCCGTTTCGTGACAATCGAAACCGCTTTCGGGACGATTTCCGCACTTCGAAAGGTATAATAATATCCCATAGTCTAAGGTTCTTACTCGTGAAAGATCCTATTAGAGGCGGGTCGTTTTATTTTCGCTGTATAACCTGTTTTAGACCCAGTTATTCCTCTAACAGTGGTATCAGAGCTGCTTACGAGTACCCTAATGACTTAATGTGCTATAGTATTTTAATATGGATTATGAATCTATATTTTGCATGCCTTAGGATTGCTAGAAATGTTGTATATAATGTATGACATGTTTTTGTATCATTTTTATGTATGAGAGTCGAGAATTTCGGTCAACCAAAATGCCAGTTTTGGTCAATCGATTACTCTCAGTACTCTGTTCGGTCGACCGCAATGTATGTTCGGTCAACCGAGTACTCTCAGTACTTTGTTCGGACAACCGAGCGAGGTGGCCGGTCCACCGAACTGAAACAGAATATGAAATGTTCATTTTGCTGGTTGCTCATTTTTCATAAATTGTTATGTTAGTTGTGAAGGGATTCATGGGCGGAAACTCGTTCCAAACACCCATGGATCCTCCCCTGAAGGATCCGCCCATACGAAACCGAACCGAAAACAGCGATAAAAACTTACATGTTTGGATTCAAGAAGCTACTTCTTGAATGGAGGATGACGTTTCTTGATCAGTTTCTTTTCACCAACGGAATTCCCTTTGCGGAATTTCCCTCTACCGGTATCCACGCGACGAAACAAGCAGTGATTGCTAGATCTTCGTCTTTCTGAAGTTCGGGAATTTAGAGAGAAAAGGGAGAGGCTGAGAAATCCGAAATCTGATTTCGGGTTGCTTGTTTAATTTCGGCTGAATCACTTGTTGCCTAGGGTTTCGGCTAAGAGATGTTATATAGAGTGTGGGAGTTTGTTCCCAGAACAACTCCCACGTCTACTCAACTTCTCTCGGCTGTGGGAGACTCTGACTCCCACGTCCCCTAGACTTTCACTGGGTAGTGGGAGTCTTTATCGGATAACAACTCCCACTTAATCCCAGCTATAGTTAAATACCAAAATTGCCCTTATCTCTAATTCGAATAATAAACACTTTATTATTTTCAAAAAAACAAATGTCAGATACAATGAACCTAGACACATTCTAGATTCATTGAATCTGGACATGAAGCTTGTTAGCTCGTCTATGCGTGTGACCCTGTAGGTTCATATCACAATGGCAATGAAAACATACTTAGTAGTAGTGTGAGTTCATAAGTCACTGGCGCCCCCTAGCAGGACATCGTGACTTCCCAAGGTGAATGAATTTACAACGGAACCTATTGTCAATCCACTATTTAATCCCTTTGTCTCGCGATATCCTAATTAAGCATAAGGCATGGTGGTCGTCACCCTTATTAAGCTTAATTGTGTTTATGCTCGATCTCCGGGTAGACTGCTTTCGACAAATATCATTTGATAACCACTTTATCAAATACATTTGAGCACGGCCATGCATTTAAACAGTCTTTTCCCTATCGAGGGGCCCCATGGATATCTCTCTCTAATAATAGAGAGGACAAATTCCTTACAATGTCTCTCACATTCAAGCTATGATAGGACACTACATCCGATCTCGGTCGTATTGATTACTCTATTACAAGTAACGTCCGATCGAGTCAAAACGTAGCTCCATTCATACTAGAATCAATGAAGACATAAGGTCTAAGGATTCTAAAATAGTATTGACGAAGTAATACTTATGACTTATGACCATGAAGTATTACTTCTCTGACGGATCACGTCCAATACAATGTATCCCTATATATTGCATCTATGATGTGATTTGTATCCATTACACATGATCAGTAAAACAAGATCATCAATCAACAATCATACTAGTTTTATTTCATAGTAATTAAGCATTACATAAAACTAGGGACTTCTAGAATAGTAATTACATAAGCTAATGAGTTTTACTATCAAATCACACATTTGATAATCAAAAGCAAAATTAACTATTCAATTACATGCTCAAAAGATAATAAAACGCACAACATGTGCTAATGGTCCTAGGGCACTACTAACAAGTTGAGCATGATGCATAGTAATCTCCTTTACCCTGTTGGTTTATTTTATAAATACGATCTGCGTATCGTGCCTATCTCTTTTTATCAAAAGTTGTAATTCTCTTCTCATCAAATCCCCTCGAATGTAACTCGAGGTTTCCTTAGAATTATGTAATTCTAGATTAGGAGAAGGTACAGCTGTGATGATGATTTGGAGACAACCACCTGAAGGTCAAGACGGTGTAAAATAGAATTTTTCTTTTCACACCCTTAGATTGACTTCACGGTTTTTCCATTGGCTTGGAAAAATCGAATAAGATATGACGATTACTATTGCATTTTTACTTTTTATGTATTGGATGCATATGTATATAAGCATAAACTATTTTATTTATGCTTTTCTGGTGAGATTGTTAAAAACAAAACCCCTCAATTAAATATTAATTAGTTCCTTCCTAAGTTTGGCCCTCGTCAAGGCCTAGATCGACATTAGTATGGGACATGCCAAAGCTGTACATACGTGTCTATCCGTGTGAGGCGCGAAGGATAATTTGTGATATCCGCTGGCAAAAAACTTAGGGTCCTAGTTAACTGGATTATCTCAATAAATGGATTGAGGATCTAGAGGCAAAAGAGTTGAGAAAAGTATATAATGATACGCTTGAATAAATGTTATTCACTCAACTAACCAAGAATTACATAATTTGATGTAATTGGCAAACGTTGCCTACCTAAATAACTAAGTTTTGGGCGATCAGCCAAAGCTGACTCAGAACGAGGTGAAATATGGATCTTGGCCCGCTAGAAAGTTAATGAACTTTACGAGTTGATAATGAGGGTTATTCACTCGAAGAAAATAGTGGGAGAAATCATTAAAAAGATAAAAGACCTAATAATGATTTTTTATCGGTACTTTACTTTGCATATGTATTTTGTTGTAGAAAAATGGCAAATTCAAACCGAATACTATCATCTGCGTTTCTGTCCCTTGAGAAGGACAAATTAGAGGGAGTTAACTTCCTCGACTGGTTCAGGAACTTGAGAATCGTTCTCAAGCATGAAAGAAAGTTGTATGTTCGAGAACAGCCTATTCCTGATACACTAGAGGCTCGCGCTTCGACCGCTGAAAGAAGTGCTTATCAGAAGCATTGTAGTGATGCTTTAGATGTGTCTAGCCTCATGCTTGTCACCATGAACTCTGAGCTTCAAAAGCAACATGAGGACATGGGGGGCTTATGAGATGTCGGCTCACCCGAAGCAACTATATCGGGGACAAGCACGACAGGGAGAGATTCGACGTATCGAAATCTCTTTTTCAATGCAAAATGTCCGAAGGAAGGCCGTGAGGAACTCACGTTCTTAAGATGATAGGTTATGTTCGTAACCTTGAAAACTCGGGATTTCCTTTGGGGGCAAGAGCTGTCGATCGATTTGATCTTGCAATCGTTGTCCCGAGTCATTCAGTCAGCTCATTCTCAATTATCACATGAATGAAATCGACAAGCCATTGCTCGAGTTGTTGAACATGCTAAGGACCGCCGAGAAAGAAATAGGCAAGTCCAAGCCCAACACCATACCGATGGTGCAAAAGTGGCAAAGGCAAAGGTTTTGTAAAACCCAAAGGCAAACCGAAAGGTAAGCCCAGGGCAAGCAAACCACTTTCAACAATGCACTGAAATCTAAAGGTGGTGTAGCCAAGGACTCTATCTGTCATCACTGTGGTGAAAAGGGTCACTGGAAAAGAAACTGCAAAAGCTATGTTGCAGGAAAAAGGCTAGAAAAGGAGAAAGCAAATGTTGCTTTGGGCTCAGGTATTTATGCTGTTGATATTAATGTGATTGATATCAATTTAAATACAACTACTTTTGGGTACTTGATACCGGATGTGGTTCTCACATTTGTACTAATGTGCAGGGACTGCAAAGGAGTAGAGAGTTGGCAAAGGGTGAAGTGGAACTACGAGTTGGCAACGGAGCACATGTTGCAGCCCTAACTGTAGGGACTTGTACTTTTAATTTGCCTTCAAGGCTTGTTTTGGGTTTAGAAAACTGTTTCTATGTACCAAGTTTAACTAAGAATATTATTTCAATTTCTTGTTTGGACAAGAAAGGTTTTGAGATTTCAATCAAAAACCAACGATTGTCGTTATTTTTTGGATAATATTTTTTATGCAAGTCACTTCTTTGATTAATGGTCTATATATTTTAGACCTTGTTATGCCAATTTTAAATATAAATACAAAAAGGATTAAGACTAATGATTCTAATCCGACATACCTCTGGCATTGTCGCTTAGGCCACATAAACGAAGACCGCATATCCAAGCTCCATAAAGATGAGTCATTTGGAATCATTTGACTTCATGTCTTATGATCGATGTGAATCTTGTTTATTGGGTAAGATGACAAACGATCACCTTTCACTAAGCTAGGTGAGAGAGCCGATGCTTTATTAGGACTAATACATAGTGATGTATGTGGCCCTTTTAATATACATGCAAGGGGTGATTACCTCTACTTCATTACCTTTACTGATGACTTCAGTAGGTATGGATATGTGTTCTTGATGAAACACAAATCCGAAGCATTTGCTAAGTTTAAAGAGTTTAAACTAGAAGTAGAAAACCAACTTTGCAAGAGTATTAAGGTTCTTCGATCCGATCGAGGGAGGAGAATACTTGAGTCAAGAATTATGTGACTATCTAAAGGATTGTGGAATCGTTTCACAACTTTCTCCTCCAGCCTACTCCACAATGGAATGGTGTATTCGAAAGGAGGAACAGTAACCTTATTAGATATGGTTCGCTCTATGATGAGTCACACGAGTCCGCCCAATTCTTTTTGGGGGACACGCACTAGAGACAAGCAGCTTTTAACACTTAACCGCGCTCCATCTAAATCGGCTGCAAAGACGCCATACGAGTTATGGGACTCGGGAAGCGTCCCCAGTTTGTCTTTCCTCAAGATTTGGGGTCGTGAAGCTTTTGTAAAACGCTCAGCCTTCCGATAAGTCGGCTCCAAAATCTGAAAAGTGCATATTTGTAGGTTATCCTAAGGAAACTAAAGGATACTACTTTTATATCCCTAACGAAAACAAAGTGTTTGTTGCTGCATGACGGAGTCTTTCTAGAAAAAGAATTTGTTTCTAGAAACACGAGCGGGAGTAGCGTAGAACCCTACCGAAGTTCCGGACTCTCAAACTAGCACTAATGATAAGATGGAAATTGAACAGACTCCACAAGTTGTTGTGCAAAGAGTGCCACAAACAGCTAGTGCAACCAAGCACTCGACTCAAGAAACACAAAAATTGCGTGAGTCCGGTAGAGTTCGTCGTCCACCTCCCGAAAAAATTTGGTTTTTTATAACGAACATGGTGATGTTATGTTTGTGGATCACGATGAACCTTCAACCTACAAACAGGCAATTAATAGCCCAGATTCTGAGAAATGGCTTGAGGCCATGAGATCTGAAATGGACTCCATGTACACAAACCAAGTTTGGATCTTGGTTGATCCACCTGAATGGGTAACTCCCATAGGGTGCAAATGGGTTTTTAAGATTAAAACTGACATGGAAGGGAATGTACAAACGTACAAGGGGCGACTGGTCGCGAAAGGTTTCAAACAAGTTCATGGTATAGACTATGACGAGACATTTTCCCCTGTAGTTATGTTCAAGTCCATTCGGATTTTGCTTGCTATTGCAGCTTACTATGACTAAGAAATCTGGCAAATGGATGTCAAAACCGCTTTCCTTAATGGAAAACTTGAAGAGGATGTGTATATGACACGACTCAAGGTTTTGTCACTCTAGTGAATGCTCGAAAAGTATGTAAGCTTCAGAGATCCATTTATGGACTAAAGCAAGCTTCTCAAAGTCGGAACATCCGCTTTTAATGATGCCGTTAGTGAGTTTGGCTTCATTAGAAATGAGGATGAGCCTTGTGTTTACAAGAAGGTTAGTGGGAGCTCAATCGTATTCTCGGTTTTGTATGTAGATGACATACTACTCATTGGAAAACGACATACCAACCTTAAAGTCCGTCAAGGCTCGGTTGAGTACGTGTTTCTCTATGAAAGACTTAGGCGATGCCAGCTATATTCGGGAGTCAAGATCTATAGAGATAGATCCAGGGAGACTCATTGGCCTAAGTCGAGTACATATATAGACAAGGTGCTAAAGCGGTTTAGCATGCAAGAGTCTAAGAAGGGCCTTTGTCCTATGGCACATGGTACTGTTCTGTCGAACAAACAGTGTTCTAAAATGCCTGCCGAATTAGAACGCTTCTACCATAGGATCCATCATGTACGCCATGTTATGTACTCGCCCAGATGTCTCGTTTGCCTTAAGCCTTACGAGCAGATACCAATCTAATTACGGTGAACGTCATTGGATCTCAGCCAAGAATATCCTCAAGTACTTGCGAAGGACTAAGGATACATTCTTGATTTATGGAGAGCGGACTAAGGATACATTCTTCATTTATGGAGAGCCGGATGAGCTCGTTGTAAGTGGTTACACCAATGCTAGTTTCCAAACCGATAGAGATGATTTCCGATCACAATCGGGATATGTGTTTAACTTGAATGGAGGTGCTGTGAGCTGGCACAGTTCAAAGCAATCGACCATCGCAGCATTCTACGACAGAGGCCGAGTACATAGCGAGCTTGTGAAGCAGCTAAGGAGGCGATTTGGATCGAGAAATTTATTTCCGACCTCGATGTGGTTCCTAGTATTGCGAACCCGATAGACCTCTATTGTGACAACAATGGGGCTATTTCACAATCTAGGGAACCTAGATCTCACCAGAGGTCCAAACATGTACTACGACGTTTTCACCTAATCCGCGAGATTATAGAAAGTGGTGATGTGCATATATGTAGAGTAGGTTCGGCAGACAATGTCGTTGATCCACTGACGAAGCCACTGTCGCAGCAGCAGCATGATCGTCACACTAGCTCCATGGGTATCCGATATCTGGAGGGCTGATCTTTAGAGGCAGTCATTAGTATGCCCTTAAAGACCAATCAGTAGATGATTTTGGGTCTTTAGTGCAAGTGGGAGATTATTGTATCGTATTTATGTAATTTTCATTTTGATGAATAAAAAGGCATAAATTCCAGTATTATTCTTGTGTTTCTGCGTTCTTAAAAACATAATGAAATAATATGTCCTTAGAATAGTATTCATAATTGTTATGATTCTGAAACGTCCCTAGTCGAACATTATTATGGAATCTTCGAGGACAATAATAATGCGTAAGACTAGTATGTTCAGTGATTGATATAAGATATCGGATCGTCACATGAGTATATATGATTAGATAATCATTATACTGGACAGAGCCGACATGAGAAACACACTTTGTAGTAGTATGTGTTCATAAATCACAAGCGGTCCCTAGTAGGACATTGTGACTACCCATAGTGAATGAATATGTGGTGGAACCTAAGATCAATCCACTATTTAATCCCTTTGTCTCGTGACATCCAAATTAAGCATAAGGCATTATAGTTGTCACCCTTATATAGCTTAATTGTATTTATGCTACATCTCCAGGTAGACTGTTCCAAAAGACAGTATTTAATAACCACTTTATTAATTACATTTGAGCACAGCCATGCATTTAAATAGTCTTCCCTATCGAGGGGCCCATGTATATCTCTCTCTAATAAGAAAAGGACAAATTCCTTACAATGCCTCTCACATTCAAGCCATGATAGGATAATACATCCGATCATCAGTCGTATTGATTACTCGATTAAAAGTAACGTCCGACTGAGGTAAAACGTAGCTCCATTCATGCTAGAAACAATGGAGACATAAAGTCTAAGGATTCAAAATAGTATTGAGGAAGTAATACTTATGACTAAAGAACCATGAAGTATTACTTCTCTAACGGATCACGTCCGATACAATATATATCGCGAGACAAAGGGATTAAATAGTGGATTGACAATAGGTTCCGTTGTAAATTCATTCACCTTGGGTAGTCACAATGTCCTGCTAGGGGCCGCTTGTGACTTATGAACTCACACTACTACTAAGTGTGTTTTCATTGCCATTGTGATATGAACCTACTGTGGTCACACGCATAGACGAGCTAACAAGCTTTCATGTCCGATTCAATGAATCTAGAATGTGTCTAGGTTCATTGTATCTCGACATTTGTTTTTCTCGAAAATAATAAAGTGTTTATTATTCGAATTAGAGATAAGGGCAATTTTGGTATTTAACTAAAGCTCGGGATTAAGTGGGAGTTGTTATCCGATAAAGACTCCCACTACCAGCGAAAGTCTCAGGGGACGTGGGAGTCGAGTCTCCCACAGCACGAGAAGTTGAGTAGACGTGGGAGTTGTTCCGGGAACAAACTCCCACACTCTATATAACATCTCTTAGCCGAAACCCTAGTAGAATAAGTCATTCAAACGAAATTAAACAAGTAACCCGAAATCGATTTGGATTTCTCAAACTCTCTCCTTTTCTCTCTAATTCCCGAATCTCGTAAAGACGAAGAGCTAGCAATCACCGCTTGTTTCGTCGCGTGGATACTGGTAGAGGGAAATTCGCAGAGGGAATTCCGTTGGTGAAAAGAAACTAATCAAGAAACGTCATCCTCCATTCAAGAAGTAGCTTCTTGAATCGAAACATGTAAGTTTTTACCATTTGCTTTTTCGATTCGCTTTTGTATGAGCGGATCCTTTCAGTGAGGATCCATGGGTGTTTGGAACGAGTTTCCGCCCATGAATCCCTTCAATTACAATTTTACAACATTGAAAAACGACTCGCATGCCGTATTATAAAGTTACAACCCAAAATATGTAAAACAAGAGGGGTATAGTAGGCCATGCTATTCACCATGCTAAAACTCACATAAAGCATAATGAAATAAAAGCGAGTACATATACGAAGTCTTAGGTCAGCGGAACGCGGATGGTCGCGCGACCCAGACGGCGGTCCCGCTTAGCCTAGCAGTGACGGGGGTCGAGGGCAAGTGGCCCCTGATACCACCGAGGGATTCATGTGCGTAAACTCGCTCCAAACACCCATGAGTCCTCCCTCGAAGGATCCGCACATACAAAACGAATCGAAAAAATATAAGAAAAAGACTTACATTTCTTGCTCAAGAATCCGATTCTTGAATGAAAGATTCTGTCTTTATGCTCTCAAAGAACGATCACCTTGAAGTTTTCCTCATGGAATTACTCCCTACCGGTATCCACGCTGACTAAACGGGCAATGAGTGCTAGCTCTTCGCTTTTCTAAGTTTCGGGAATTAGAGAGAAAGGGAGGCGTAAAAACAGCTTTCTGGATTTCTTGGTATTTCGGCTGGAAAAATTGTCAAACCTTAGGGTTTCTGCCAAGAGAGGTTTTTATAGGGAGTGAGAGGTTGTTTCCATAACAAGTCCCACGTCCGCTTCACCTCTTCTGGCAGTGGGAGTCTTTAACTCCCACGTCCCCTAGACTTTTGCTGGTAGTGGGACTCTTTAACGGATAACAACTCCCACATAATCCCAGCTATACCGAAAATTCCCCCTTATCTCTAATTCGAATAATAACATCTTATTATCCTCAGAAAAATAAATGTCATATACAATGAACCTAGACACATTCTAGATTCATTGAATCTGGACATGAAGCTCGTTAGCTCATCTATGCGTGTGACCCTGTAGGTTCATATCACAATGGCAATGAAAACACACTTAGTAGTAGTGTGAGTTCATAAATCACAAGCGGTACCTAACAGGACATTGTGACTACCCAAAGTGAATGAATTTACGGTGGAACCCAATATCAATCCACTATTTAATCCCTTTGTCTCAAGATATCATAATTAAGCATAAGGCATGGTAGTCGTCACCCTTGTTAAGCTTAATTGTATTTATGCTCGATCTCCGGGTAAACTATTCTATCAAACAATATTTAATAACCATTTTATTAAATACGTTTGAGCACGGCCATGCATTTAAACAGTCTTTCCCTATCGAGGGGCCCATGGATATCTCTGTCTAATACGAGAGGAACAAATTCCTTACAATGCCTCTCACATTCAAGCCATGATAGGGCACTACATCCGATCATCAGTCGTATTGATTACTTTTAAAAGCAACGTATGACTGAGTCAAAACGTGGCTCCATTCATGCTAGAATCAATGGAGACATAAAGTCTAAGAATTCTAAAATAGTATTGAGGAAGTAATACTTATGACTAAGGACCATGAAGTATTACTTCTCTAACGGATCACGTCCGATACGATATATCTCAATATATTGCACCTATGATATGATTTGTACTCATTACACATGATTAGTAAAACATAATCATCAATCAAACATCATACTAGTTTTATTTCATTGTAAAGTAGATTACATAAAACTAGGGAAACTAGAATAGTAATTACATAAGCAAGTGAGTTTTACTATCATATCACGCATTTGATGTTCATAAGCAAAATTAACTATTCAGATGAAATGCTTAAAAAAATATAAAACGTACAACATATGCTAATGGTCCTAGGGCACTACTAACAGGTTCAACTGTATGGAGCGAAGTATTACTCGAAGATTGATCTTCACTCGGGCTATTGGCAAGTACGCGTGAAGGAGGGAGATGAGATGAAGACTACTTGTGTGACGAGATATGGTGCATTCGAATTTCTAGTAATGCCCTTTGGGCTAACCAATGCTCCCGCTACCTTCTGCACCTTGATGAATCAAGTTTTGAGGGACTTTTTGGACCGATTTGTGGTCATATACTTGGACGATATTGTGATCTATAGCAACAGGTTGGAGGAGCACGTAGCACACCTGGAGATGGCGCTCGCTCGCCTCAGAGAAAACAAGTTATATGCTAAGCTGTCCAAGTGCGCTTTTGCCTTGCATTTTTGGGTCACATCATTGAACCAGAATGCATTCGTATGGATGCGAAGAAGATACAAGCTATTGAGGAGTGGCAGCCTCCGAAGAATGTGCACGAGTTGAGATCATTCCTTGGGCTGTGCAACTATTATCGGCGATTTGTGAAGGACTATTCCAAGATAGCCTTACACTTGACCGAGCTCCTCAAGAAGAAGACATATGGAATTGGGACTCAAAGTGTCAATTAGCCTTTGAGAGCCTAAAGAGACAAATGTCCACTGGCCCGGTGCTAGGCCTACCAGACATGACTAAGCCATTTGAGGTGCACACTGATGCTTCAGATTTTTCCCTCGGAAGGGTGCTTATACAAGATGGCCACCCGGTAGCTTTTGAGAGTAGAAAGCTGAGCGAGGCAGAGAGAAGGTACACTGCCCACTAGAAAGAGCTCCTTGTTGTAGTCCACTGCTTGAGGGTGAAGAGGCATTACCTATTGGAAGCTGCTTTCCTTGGGAAGAGGGACAACACTGCGGTGAGCCACTTCATGACTCAGCCAAGATTAACGGGACAGCAAGCCCGTTGGCAAGAACTTCTAGTGGAATTCGACTTCACGCTAGAATACATAACTGGTGCAACAAATGTGGTCGCTGATGGTCTAAGTCGAAGGGGTGAACTAGCTCCCTCAAGCCAACTCTCAGCTTTGGCTAATAGCGAGTTCACCATGGGAATGAAGGAGGCAATACGTGGGTTTTTGCCAAATGATCCCAATGGACAACAACTGATGTTGATGGTAAGAGAAGGAAAGACTCGACGATTTTGGGTGGACGATGGACTTTTGATGACACGGGGTCATCGTCTATATCTTCCCAAGGGTGGACACTTGAGAAAGAGAATAATTGAGGAATGCCACATCACAATGTGGGGTTGGGCACCAAGGAGAAGACCGCAGGATGGCCTTGGTGGAAATGGCTTACTATTGGCCCCAGATGCGGGATGAGATTTCGGATTTTGTGAAGACTTGCTACACTTTTCAGAAGGACAAGGTCAATCGACAAAAGAAATGAGGGCTGCTCGAACCTCTGTCCGTGCCGGCAAAGCCTTGGGAAAGTGCATCCCTAGACTTCATCACTTGTTGCCAAAGATAGGAGACAATGCTACCATTCTGGTGGTGATTGATCGTTTCTCTAAGTATGCCACATTCATTCCTGCACCGAAATATATGACTGCCGAAGAGACAGCCAAGTTGTTCTTCCAAAACGTGGTGAAGTTTTGGGGAGTGCCCCGAGAGATCATCAGTGATCGGGATGGAAGATTCACAGGGAAATTTTGGACCGAACTCTTTTGGCGGCTTGGCACTAAACTGTGCATGAGTTCTGCGTTCCATCCCGAGTCAGATGGGCAAATAGAAAGGTATAATGGAATGCTAGAAGAATACTTGCGACACTTCGTGTGGATAAATCAAAGAAACTGGGTCGAACTTCTGGATGTGGCGCAACTCTGCTTCAATTCGCAGAAGAATTCGGCTACTAGCAAAAGCCCCTTTGACATTGTAATTGGCTAAAAACCTCTGCTACCTCATACTGTAGACACGCCAGTCGGAGCCAAGTCCTCGCGGGCGCATGACTTCTCCGGGGAATGGAAAAAGAATGTGGAGCTTACGAAGATGTGCCTTGAAAAGACGGCGAAGCGGATGAAAAAGTATGCCGATCAAAAGCGGTGCTTTGTGGAGTTCTAGGTCGGGGATCAAGTGATGGTAAAAAGGCATCTCAAAAGAGAGCCCCAGAGAAATAAAGGGTTAGACACGAGATTGATGCCCAAATACATTGGACCTGTACCTATATTGAAAAGGATCGAGGGAGTTTCGTACAAAGTGGAACTTCCGCCAGACATGAAGATCCAACCAGTATTACATGTAAGCCTTTTGAAACCATATCAAAAGAATCTACATGGGAATATGGACACGACCCTACGACATCCGCCCTCTTCAACAACATTGGGCAAGAAAGTGGCCGAGGCAATCCTTGATGCTCGGACCACCAGGAGGGGTAAAAGGAACTATATGAAATTCTTGGTGCATTGGCAAGGTCGTGGTACTGAAGAAGACACTTGGGGAGAGAGAATCGGATATGAGAGTGTAAGCCCTAAGGGCGAACGAACTCTGTTTTTGATATTGGACAAACATTTGATGTTGTGTCTAATGATCTTAATCTTTGTGATAGAATATTGGAAATCTTGTAGGAAGCTCTAAGTACTTCAATCAAGCCATTGAAAGCCATTGATATCAAGATTCAAAGATATACAAGGCTCATCCATCAAGATTGATGATTGAAGACTTAGGTTTGGTTAGTTTAGCTTTGTTGTCATTAGTCGCAATCTTAGAAAGCTCTAACCAAAGCTCTCATGAACATATGCTCTACATTCAAGTCTTGCTTGCACACAAACACGTTTTCAAAAGGCAAAAGTTTCAAATAAGTTTCCTTATCCAAAAAGCCTTTGTTTACAAAGTATAAGTCTTTAAAATGGTTTTTCAAGTGTTCTTACTTGTTACCTTTTGGGAAAACCTTTTACACTTCAAAAGATTTCAAAACGTGTGAAAAATCACTTTGGAAGTTCGGTCAACCGAGCTCAAGTTCTGCTTGAACCGCCGAGAAACCGAGAGCAGTAACAAAAATGGTTCTGGCCGACTTGTGATGGTTCGGTCGACTTTAAGGCCCCTGGGTTCGGGTCGACCGAACTCAGGGTGAAGTGGATCCCAAGCCGTCTTCGGTCAACCGAGTTGCTCAGCGGTCAACCGAACTCGCTTTTACTAGCCGCTTTTCGACTGTTGGAGACTCGATTTTCAGCCCAAATTTGAAATGTATATATACTCTAAAGCTGAAAATCATTCAAAGACTTTGACAAACATAAAACATTGATATCTTATCAAGTCTAAATACTTTTCAAAGCAAAAATACTCTTCATCCTTATGATCTAAAGCATTCAAGAGTATTCTTACAAAAAGCAAGACAAAGAGTGGACCTCATATGTTCAAGAGCTAAATTGTTTGTGCTTCAAAGGTACTATATCTTTCACTTAGAAGAGTGAACAACCTTGTACTTAATCTTAATTCCCTTTCTTAGTGATAGGGTTATTATTGTAAGTCCTACTTTGTGTGGGCATCATTTGGTTGTAAAGTCCTACTTTGTGTGGGCAATTGTAAAAGTCCTACTTTGTGTGGGCATCTTCTTAGTGAAGTTTGTTGAAATCCTTGGGTGCGGCTCAAGGTAGTGGATGTAGATTCTAAGTGAATCGAACCACTCTAAATCCTTTGTCTTGTAGATTGGGTTTTTGCTTTAGCTTTCATTCATCTTGCTCAAGTTCTCACTTGCTTTGATTAGTATTCAAAAAAGTTAGCAAGATTAGTTAAAACCCAATTCACCCCCCCTCTTGTGTTTTACAATTGGTATCAGAGCTTCGTCTTCAATTTTAGTTTAACCACTAGAAGCAAAGATCATGGCCGGTATTTCCGCTTTAGCCTACCAAGAGGGTTCTTCTACAAATAGACCACCACTCTTTGATGGAAACAACTATAATGCTTGGAAAAACCGATTCAAGATATATGTGTGCTCCATTGATTATTCTCTATGGCATATATTTGAAGAAGGTCCTTTTATTCCATTGAAGATTGTTGATGGTACTTTAATGTCAAAACCGGATAATGAGCTAAATGAAGTTGAGTCCAAGAAAATGACTCGAAATTATATGGCAATGAACATTCTAAGTTGTGCCTTGAATCCGGATGAGTACAACCGTGTTCGTGGAAGCAAATCGGCTCATGCCATGTGGAAAATGCTTGAAGTTACTCATGAAGGCACAAATCAAGTGAAAGAGTCAAAGTTGAATTTGCTAGTTAGAGAGTTTGAGCTATTCACCATGGAGCCAAATGAATCAATCAATGAGATGAATACAAGATTCACCAATGTGGTAAATGGTTTGAAGTCATATGGTAAAGATTACACTTTGGGTGAAATAAATAGGAAGATTCTCAACTCTCTTCCCAAAAAGTTGGGAAGGAAAAGCTCTAGTCATTGAAGAAGCCAAGGATTTGAAAACATATCCTACTGGAGGAGCTTATTGGTTCTCTTCTCACATATGAGCTAACTCACAAAAAGGAAGAGCGTATTGACAAGTCCAAGATGAATATTGCTCTAAAATCTTTTCTTGATCTAGAGGAATCAAATTGCTCAAGTGATGAGGAAGACATCAACCTAGATGATGAGACTATGGATTTAATGGTAAAACGAATGAAAAAGATGTTTTCCCGGAAAGGAAGAAAATTCCATCAAAATAGAAGAGAACTAAATCCTAATGGGATGGAATGCTATGAGTGTGGAAGCAATCAACATCTCTTAGGAAATTGCCCAACTGCCAAAGCAAAGGGCCTCAAGGAAGACAAAAAGAAAAAATTCTTCAAATCAAAGAATGCAAAGGGCATGCTATGCACATGGGATCAAGATGAGAGAGAAAATGAAGAAGGAGAGGAAAACTCAAATGTTTGCTTCATGGCTTTTGGTAATGAGGTACATCTTTCTCCCTCCCCTTCATATTCTAATGATGATGATGATGAGGAAGATCCTAATGAGCTTTTATATGATATGTATGAGCAAATGAAAAAATGTGCAAAGCAAAACAAAGAGATGAAACTTAAAATTGAATCCTTGCTTGATGAAAGATCAAAGTTGATTAATGAAAATGAAAAATTGTGTGATGATGTTAAATGCTTGAAATGTGAAAATGAAAATCTCATTACTACTTGCAAAACATCTTCATTACAATACAAAGAAGCATGTGATAAAATGTCATCTCTTGAATGTCAACTTGTTGAATTTGATAGTTTGAAAATCAAAGTTGTTGAGCTTACTTCACTAGTTGACAAGTTCTCCAAAGGAACACAAAAGCTTGATCATATTCTTGATATGCAACGTGCTTCAAATGTTAAACATGGTCTTGGTTATAATGCTAATCACTTTGATCATGCTAGCTTTTCTAAGTTGCCTAAGAATAACTTTGTGCATGCTAGTTCCTCACATAGGCAAAATAGATATTATGAGCATGTTCAAAAATCTTCTAAGCCACACATTTGTTGCACATATTGTGGAAAACATGGTCATACTAATGCTAGATGCCATGTTAAGAAGAAGATTGAAAAAGGGGTAAAAACTATTTGGAAAGTTAAGCGTATTTTAACTAACCCCCATGGACCCAAACAAAAGTGGGTACCAAAAGCTACTCTTCCCTTGATCTTATAGGTTCTTATAAGTTAGATGTATGCCACCAAGCTTAAATGGACATGATTCAAAAAGAAGTGGCATTGGGGAGAAGTAAAAGGAGATGTGCCAAAAGAAGAAATTCAAAAGCACTCCTCAACACTTGGTTTCTCAAAGCTCAAATGACAATCAATTGGAGAACCAAGTCGGGTTAGATAATAAGAGCAAAGCATCAAGTGATGACAAGAGCCAAAGTGTCAATCCAATGTCTTCATCACTTGGTAAGAAAGCAAAGGTATCAAAATCACCTTCTCATAACACTTTGATTAATGAGTTAAGTGTTTTTGACATATATACATGCTTGCTCTTATATAATTGTTGCATCTCACATTCTTGAAGTTTATTTTATATAGATAACCTTTAGCATGTTCTTTATTGTCCATGTCTATTTAGCTAAGGTATCTATGAGATGTGGCATATGCAACTTGATTGATTCTTGTTTTATTATGTCATATTCATTTAAGAATCTATCTAGTTGTTTTGGTTTTTGATAACCATGATCCTTAAGCATATATGTGTTACTTGATGATATTGAGCTAATCATGAAGGACCTTTAAAAAGGTACCAAATTTGTTATCAAGAATTCCTTGTAGGTAACAAAGAGTTCTATCCTTCAAGAAGAAGATATGAACTACAAGGAATGGCACAAGTGAGCTAAGACTCCAAGAAAAGAGTCAAATGCTAAGGATTACAAAATTGTGATGATCAATGAAAGTGATCACACAAAAGGCCTCAATGGACTTGTTGATAAATAAGATCTACCAAAATGGTAAGAAGTCCAAGCTCAAAGAGCGTTGAGGTACAAGGCTTAACTCATCCTTTGATTAGTGGTCATTATGTTGTTTTTTGATCCTTATGAGCTATAACATTCCTTTATGATGAGTTTAGTTAAATGGCTAAGAAGTATTTGCTCATTCAATTTTCTACTTGCATGATCACTTTGTGGATTGTTAGTGCAAGTAGTTTAGGATATACTTCTAGTCTTTGTAAGACTAAGAGAGTTTGTGCATTTTTGCTAATGGTTTATGTACATCATATTTTACTTGTCAAAATGCTTATTGTTCATTCCAAACTTGACAAGAATGATGATTTAAAAGCATAAACTTGATCATTGAAACTTCTGCTTTTTTTTATGTGCATGGGTTCTTTTATCTTGATAATGTGTCTTGTGTTCTACTTATAAGATCTTAATTGCTTAAAGTACAAACACAATCACAATTGGTATCAATATCTTCAAGAATGCACATACCATATCTCTTTGGTGCTTGATCCTCATTTACATATGTTTAACATGATGTGCTTGATCTTTATCATCCTTTATCATCATGTTAAAATGTTGCATCATTTAGAGATATTAACACTTGTTGGCTTGGTTTTTCATCTTTCATATCATTTAGCCAATATGTGTGAGTTATTTTGGGAGTCACACATGTAATACAAGTTCATATTCTAACATGTCTTCTCCTTAAATAAACATGAGATCATATTCTTTACAATTGATATTCATATTCTTTGTGATCTCATTAGAGTTTTTGGTTAGTCTAGCTTCTAGAGTTGTAACACTCATTTAGCTAACCATTAACTTGTTAGAGGAATGTACTCAAAGTGTTTTCTTACACTTCCTCTACTTCTTTTGGTTGTGATACTTATGCTTAACTTATGTATTCATTGTATCACTTCCACTAGTACTTTGTTAGCTATATTTTCAAACGTATTTTACAATTGGCTATATTTACAATTGGTATCATGTTTTACAATTGGTCAATTTGTATCATACTTGGTTTTATCTCAAATAGCTAACATGGTATGTTTTGATAAAAGGGGAGATTGTACTTTAAAGTGTTATTCCTTATTTCTTTTGTCTTAGCATCACAACAAGCATGTGTATTCCTTTTCCACCACCAAAGCGGACTTAATAGCCGCCGGTAGTTGATGTGCTAGAATTTTATGGTTATTACATACTCTTGTTGTTGGATGTATTCAAGCTGTGTTTACTAGCATGTTCCCATGTTCTTAACTGTCTATTTTCTTTGGTGTTTGAAATCTTTTTGATTATGCCAAAGGGGGAGAAATTTAGGGAGTTATCTTTACATGCTTCTAGCTTGAATGTAGAAAAAGGGAAAAGATATGTAAGGAAGTTTTCTTAACATATTTCTATCTATATTATATCTTTTCACCCGGCATGTTTTGAGGGGGAGCTTTTATATGTTTGTATATATCATTTGTCTCAAAACTTGCTTTTGATGGAAGGAAGGAGGCAAGGAGGATGGTTGGGAAATAGGGCTCTTCTAAGAGTCCCTAGTTTATATGGCAAAAAGAACTTATAATGCTAGTGCTTATGTCTTTGCATATATTTGTCTTTACAATTGGTATCGTATACAATTGGTATCTTCTAAGCATTAGTCTTTGTACTTATTTGTTCTTAGATCCTTTTGCCATGCTTCCATGTACTTACATTGTCCATATTTTATCTTATTACATCAAAGTTTGTCATAATCAAAAAGGGGAGATTGTAAGCTCCTAAGGGGCGTAACGAACTCGTTTTTGATATTGGACAAACATTTGATGTTGTGTCTAATGATCTTAATCTTTGTGATAGAATATTGGAAATCTTGTAGGAAGCTCTAAGTACTTCAATCAAGCCATTGAAAGCCATTGATATCAAGATTCAAAGATATACAAGGCTCATCCATCAAGATTGAAGATTGAAGACTTAGGTTTGGTTAGTTTAGCTTTGTTGTCATTAGTCGCAATCTTAGAAAGCTCTAACCAAAGCTCTCATGAACATATGCTCTACATTCAAGTCTTGCTTGCACACAAACACGTTTTCAAAAGGCAAAAGTTTCAAATAAGTTTCCTTATCCAAAAAGCCTTTGTTTACAAAGTATAAGTCTTTAAAATGGTTTTTCAAGTGTTCTTACTTGTTACCTTTTGGGAAAACCTTTTACACTTCAAAAGATTTCAAAACGTGTGAAAAATCACTTTGGAAGTTCGGTCAACCGAGCTCAAGTTCGGTTGAACCGTCGAGAAACTGAGAGCAGAACAAAAATGGTTCGGTCGACCTTGTGATGGTTCGGTCGACCTAAGGCCCTGGTTCGGTCGACCGAACCTGGGTGAAGTGGATCCGAAGCTGTCTTCGGTCAACCGAAGTTGCTCAGCGGTCAACCGAACTCTGTCTTTTACTAGCCGTTTTCTGACCGTTGGAGACTCGATTTTCAGCCAAATTTGAAATGTATATATACTCTAAAGCTGAAAATCATTCAAAGACTTTGACAAACATAAAACATTGATATCTTATCAAGTCTAAATACTTTCAAAGCAAAATACTCTTCATCCTTATGATCTAAAGCATTCAAGAGTATTCTTACAAAAGCAAGACAAAGAGTGGACCTCATATGTTCAAGAGCTAAATTGTTTGTGCTTCAAAGGTACTATATCTTTCACTTAGAAGAGTGAACAACCTTGTACTTAATCTTAATTCCCTTTCTTAGTGATAGGGTTATTATTGTAAGTCCTACTTTGTGTGGGCATCCTTTGGTTGTAAAGTCCTACTTTGTGTGGGCAATTGTAAAAGTCCTACTTTGTGTGGGCATCTTCTTAGTGAAGTTTGTTGAAATCCTTGGGTGCGGCTCAAGGTAGTGGATGTAGATTCTAAGTGAATCGAACCACTCTAAATCCTTTGTCTTGTAGATTGGGTTTTTGCTTTAGCTTTCATTCATCTTGCTCAAGTTCTCACTTGCTTTGATTAGTATTCGAAAAAGTTAGCAAGATTAGTTAAAACCCAATTCACCCCCCCCCCCCCCCTCTTGTGTTTTACAGAGAGCCTTCAAACCACTGATAGAGGACCTTAAGGCAATTATGGCGACGAGGGCGTCACCAAATCAGGTGGAGGAGGATGTCATGGGTCGCTCGAATATAGCATCTCTCAGCGACCATGACGATGCTCGGCGCACTAAGTCGTTGCATGAAGATAGCAAGTGGTGCACGACGTTGGCTAACCTCGGTGCAGGAAACACTGTAGCTGCGCCCCAACCGTGTGCTGCGTGCACTGTAGCTGCGCCCCAACCGTGCGCTGCGTGCACTGTAGCTGCTCCCCAACTGTGCAGCGTAAGACGCCTAGCTCAGCAATTTTGTGTGCCATCCGGTCCCAAAACTTTTATAACTCGACGTATGTCCTAGAGACATCCTAGAGGACCGGATTTCACTATTAGTTTATGTACATAACATGTATATTGTTGTATACGAGTTTTCCCACCACCTCAGAAATGTGGTGTCTACTCCTGCCACTAGGGCAAATGTCTTTTAAGCTCTTGTAGGGGGAATAAAAATCAGCACGAAAGAAAGCAAGCAAACAAGCAATTGTAACCACGTTCAAACGACTCCTCCCCCTCGTCGTCTTGGACGTTTAAACTACTACTCTTGTAATCATGCATTTAAATCAATGAAGTGATTTTCGTGTAATTTGTCCCGTGCCATTTATTTATGATTTTGCCATCGAATAGCGTTTGTCCCATTTTCGATTATTTCAAGAAGTCGGGAGTGACAAGGGCCAAAGTCACTCGGCATCACGGTGCGTCTAAGACCCTCGAGAGACGACCCGTGACAGTGCCCTGACAGGAGAAGATCAATCACTAGATACTATGTTTTCCTAGGGGACCTCTTTAGTATTTGGAAAGCTAAGAAGCAAACCACAGTGTCCAGACCATCCAGTGAGACAGAGTATGGAGCATTAGCAGCTACTACATGTGAAATTCAATGGCTAAGGTACCTATTGGCTGAACTAGGTATCCACCCTTGTTCTGTGACAACAGGAGTGCTATCTACATAGCAGAGAATCCTGTATACCATGCATGAGAGGACTAAACAAATCAAGTTGGACTACTATCTGGTAAGAGAAAATATGCATAATGGAATCATCAAGCTATTGCATATACACACCTCTCAACAAATGGCAGATCTATACACCAAAGCATTGGTCCTGCAAGGTTCAAGGAGCTGGTGGGTGCCTTAGGACTGCATAACATTTACAGTGTTCCAGATTGCGAGAGGGTGTTGAAGAACAAAGTTCAATCTGCAACTGATGTTGACATAACCAAGAGTCAAACAAGAAGAATAAAATATCTAAGGTCAACTAAGTCAATGGCCTGTTAGTTAGTTAACAATGTACCACTAACTTTATGACACTTGGTGTATGTATATATATATATACACACACACACACACTTTGTACAACATAATAAAAATATCAGAAAAGCAGTTACACATTTATCCATTTCTCTCTCTCCTCGATTCTTCCCTCTTTTCTAAGGTTTCTATAATTGTTCTTTTCATCTTCATTGAATATGCAAATTCAACACTTCGCAAACCCTCCGTCCATCCTAATATCTCTCTGCAATTTATAGTCTCATCACACACTCTTAACTTCCCAAACACACTTGTCCACCACTTTTTTGAACGCCCATTCGGTCCTCCATATGCAATTCATAAATTCTTCTCGCGCTTCCTTATGCAATTTGTTTGTAGAGCTCCTAGTTCTCCCACCCATGTGACCCTCCCCATTCTTCATCATTTGCTCTTCTTTTCTTCTTTTGCATTTTCTCCCTCCTACTACCGCATCTCCCCTCCTACCACCCTACCTACTAAGATATAGGAAGACAAAAGGATAGGCACAAGAAGTTCTCTATAGCATCAGCGATCATGGTAGTTGATCAGCTTGTAATTTGAGTGACACGATTTCTTGATGAGTTCTATTTTTTCCTCGTTTCCTCATTTTTTATTTTTTGCTTTAATGAAGCTCAAAGGTTTTCTACTCAATAAACTAATATATTGAGACAAAATTGTAGATTTGTTTCTTTACTAACTATTATACTTTAACATGATTGAGAGACGATTTTGGGAAAAAAAATGAATATTTTTTTGACTTTTTGGACTAAAGCCCAACTTTGGGGGTATTTTGCAATTAATTCTACGTACACAAATTTTAACACTCAACTATTTTCGATTGCTGATTTGTAACACTTATCTTTTTGTAGTTACCTTTTCGAATCAATTATTTATGACTTACTGAATATATCCTGCACCACACATCATATCAATGTTTTACTAATTCCCTTGCACTCACTGAACATAATCAGCCGAAGACCACTCTTATTTGAGGGCGAGCATGGGTAGATTTAGTAAGTTAAAAATACTTGGGTTATACAAAAAGAAAAAAACAAAGATAAGTGTTATAAATCGCTAATAAAAAATAGTTGACTGTTAAAAATTAGCTATTTATATATAGGTCTTTTGAATGGTGCTCCGAGAACGTGTTAATCAAGATAAGTTAGATTATTTAGGGTAATTTAACTTAATTGTTAGTAACATGTGACCGGACTCGCGTTAGAAAACAATATATTATATGTATGTATTGTATGTATATACATATATAAATAAAAGAAAGTAAATTGGTCATTATTGTCCCTAAACAATTTATAGTCAGGTGTAAGGTCCTAAACAATAATTCGGGACAATAAAATCCCTAAACAATTTACCATTGGTATATAAGGTTCTTTCGTCCAAAAAAATGTTATTCAACTATTAAATAAAAAATTCAATCGGGTCAACGGAAATAGGTTAAGGGAATTTTTGGTACATTATGTTAAACAATTGGCAAGTTGGTGAATTTTGTCCCTAAACAATTTATAGTTAGGCATAAGGTCCCAAAACAATAATTCTGGACATTATTGTCCCTAAACAATTTTTAATTAGTATGTAAGGTCCTTTCGTTAAAAAACTAACGGGTCAAAAGAAATTTGGGAAAAAAAGTTGAGCCAACTAAAAACTTTATGGGGTAGTGTAGGTATTTTGCTATTAAAAGTACACCCACACATTGAGAATGCACCCCAACCCCTACCCACATCTCTTCTTCTTCTTCAACCTTGCAGCCCACCCCACTCCCCAACCCCGATGCACCCCTCACCTCTCTTCTTCTTCTTCTTCTTCTTCTTTACCCTTGTACCCCACGCCAACCCACCCCGACATTGAACATCTAAACATGAATAAAAATTACTACTATTGCTGTACTTTTGGGGGTGCATTCTCAATGGTAGGTGTATTTTAATAGCAAAGTAACTATACTACCCCAGAAACTTTTTAGTTGGCTCAACTTTTTTCCCCAAATTTCTTTTGACCCATTAGTTTTTTAACGGAAGGACCTTACATACCAAATAAAATTTGTTTAGGGACAATAATGTCCAGAATTATTATTTTGGGACCTTTTACGCTGTCTATAAATTGTTTAGGGACAAAATCCATCAATTTGCCAATTGTTTAACATAATGTACCAAAAATGCCCTTAACCTATTTCCGTTGACCCGATTGAATTTTTTATTTAACAGTTGACTAACATTTTTTTCTGATGGAAGGACCTTATATAACAATGGTAAATTGTTTAGGGATTTTATTGTCCAGAATTATTGTTTTTGGACCTTATTCCTGAGTAATAAATTGTTTAGGGACAATAATGACCAATTTGCCATAAAAGAAAGAAAGGAAAAGGGAAGAGAGATCTTGTTGAAGACAGGGGAGAGAGAGAGACGCCTCATTATACTGTGTCCGATCTCTCCTCTTCCTCTCTACTTGAATGTTGAATAATGTGAAACAACTGTCTTCTTTCTACCTCCATTGATTCGTTCCATCAATTATTGTTAATTAACTGGTGTTTTTCATTCCAATTCTGCTCAACCAATCCTGAGATCCAAATTTGAATCCAGTTTAACAGAATTGAATTAACCTTTGAGTGAGAGAGGGAGAAAAATCAATTGTAGAATGGAAGGAAGTAGTTTATGCGAATGGAATGTCATTCGATCCATTCTAGCTATCGTTCAATGGTGGGGTTTCAATGTTACCGTCATTATCATGAATAAATGGATCTTTCAGGTAATCTTTTTTATTAAATTCTTATCAGCTTCGATGCGTTCTCTTAAATCGTTATTTTTCTTCTAATCCTTAGATCCAAATTTTAGTTTTCAATTTTCAACAACATTCAGCCTATTCACAGAGTCCTAGCTAATTAATTTTCAATCCTTTTAGGTGTATGCGCATATATATTCTCAATCTAATGTTATGTAAAGTTACATAGTTGAAGCTGAAAATTTTGGATTGTTTTTCCTCTTTAATTGTAATATTTCAGGAAAAAAGATACCCAGTATTCCGGTATCGAAGAAGTGATAGTTTTGATGTCCAAAGGAACTGCAAAATATTTTTCAGTTGTAACTTATAATGAGACACATTATGATTGTGTTGTATTATTGTATCGACACAAACAATGTTCTATCAATTGTTTAAGAAGCCTTTCTGTCTTATTTTTCTCCGTTTATAATGGATCTGTTATGTTCCATGTACGATGAAGATGACAAAATGTGGCAGGATAAGCATCAAGAGAAAGCATAAAGGCCATTAGATTTTAAGATGCTATGATCAGTTCCTTCTGATTCTTTGAGGTCATTTGATTGTGTATGACAACCGAGACCGAGTTAAAGGTCATGATCTAACAGATCTGAGACCGAGTTAAAGGTCATGATCTAACAGATCTAGTTGCCAGCGGTTATTCATAGTGTCGGATGACTTCTGAAATCTGAACCAAGTCTTAGAAACTTTCCTTGGCGCAAAGATTTCCTTATGACCAGTCTCTTAGTTATCCCTTTGTCGTGCATATTGCCTTCATTGATAATTTGGAATGCAGTAGGGACAGTGTAGGCTGTCAATTGAAGCACTATAGTGTCCTTGTTGGGAGCTGGGTGGGTACAATAAGATTGATTATTTTCGAAGTCTCCTAATCCGATTTCTTAAATAAACATTGTGTTGCTCAAGTCCTGCTATTGTTTTCTTAAATCCGATTTCTTAAATAAACATGAGTCTGATTTGTCCTCATTGTCGGATTCTTGTTAGTTAAATGTATCCACAAAAAGATGATTCGACTGTAATGCTCCTCTCATCGGTGCTTCAATCTATACACAATTTAAGCCATATGATGACATCTAAGATTCCGAGTCCTTGTTAATGGATTATGTGGACAAATTATTTGAGCGTTTTGTAGTTTCTTATTCACACATATGGTTAATTATACGCCATTCCAGCCAGATGACGATTTTCCATAACTGATTGATGGCATTAAAACCATCAGCGGAGAAAAGCAATCAATATGGGACTACCTACAGCCCAAAATGAAATATCTTGAAACGAGTTAATGTTTAATGGTTTCGTTCTAAAATGCGATGTAGTTGATTACTAATGGAGTTGGTACATCTTGTAAATTTGAATCAATCTGTTAGAGGTGAAAGGTGAGACATGGTTAGTGCCTATAAAGCTTTAAGTTGATTTTAATCTTTGATTCTTAGTTGTTGTAACTCCCACATATTAAACTTCAAAAATTTGTTTGAATTTCCTAGACAACCAATTGTATTGGAGTGTTATCAATGATACATTGCTTCAGTGGAGGAGGCACATTTTCTGGCTCTTTTCTATTTTTGCAAGAAACGATGTCTCTTTAAGTTCGGTTTTTATTAAATGTTGCTTGTACAATGGATGGAACTAATTTTACGATAGAGTTCCTTATATCCGTGTCTGTAGACAGGAAATCATTACTACTTTCAAACCTTTTGCTCAAAGGAGTTCCTTGTAAACAAAACTGTCAGTGAATATGGTGACGACATGAACATGATGGTACTTACTTTTGTTTTTCATCAAATACTATAAATTAGATAGTTTAGCTTAGCATAAACAACATTATTCTTGAGGATATTGTGTGAAAATGACTACAAGCTCGAAATCTATTGTATCTCTCTTTTGATGGATGAGTTATATAATATTGAGACGGTTTATTTATGCCTTTAACAATTTAAATTTTTTCTTCATAGAAACTGGATTTCAAATTTCCTCTGACGGTGTCATGTATACACTTCATATGCTCGGCTATTGGTGCATACCTGGTAATCAAGGTGCTAAAACTTAAACCGCTTATTGTGGTGGAACCAGAAGACCGATGGAGAAGGATCTTTCCCATGTCATTTGTGTTTTGCATAAACATAGTTTTGGGAAATGTCAGTTTGCGATATATTCCTGTTTCTTTCATGCAAACGATAAAATCATTTACCCCTGCAACAACAGGTGAGAGTTAAGAATTGAAAATTTGTGCATCACTTGTCAAATAAATTTTTTTTTCTAAAATGTGCTTGTTTTTACTTCTATGTGGCTGTACCTGATATTTGTTGTAAAGAATTGCATCTTCACCTAACCATCCACTGGATACACAGTTGTTTTACAGTGGCTAGTTTGGAGAAAATACTTTGACTGGAGAATTTGGGCTTCCTTGGTACCGATTGTTGGAGGAATACTTCTTACTTCTGTCACGGAGCTGAGTTTTAATGCCTTTGGATTTTTTGCTGCCCTTGTTGGCTGTCTTGCTACTTCTACAAAAACCATCCTTGCTGAGTCGCTGCTGCACGGTTATAAATTTGACAGGTATCTCTCTCCTCTGGAAAGGAGGAATGAAAAAATGATACCTGATAAGAGAAAACATAAATCATTAATATCAACACGTGCTCATGCAGTCCTTGAAATTTTTATTAATCTTCATTTAGTTACCGAATTTAATTTTTTTAGAGAGCGATTCTTAAACCTTTCAAGTGTAGTGCGCTGTTTTTTAGACTGATTAGTTTGCCATTAAGATACAAACTTTTTTGGCTATTTGCCCTGAAAAGTACATGAATCCTACAGTTCAACTTTACTATGTCTGATCTCAAGCAAGCTAGATGAGTTGTCTAGCTCACATCATCTTTAACGATATATGGTAATATTGCAAAGAAACAATTATAGTTTCTCTCTGGTTTTCTGTTCTTATCAAGTAAGCCTGCTGAATTGATTACTCAAGCACCTTCAAACTGCTTTGTTTAACAATAAAGGGTGGTTACTATGTACTAGAGACCTATGTTACTCGGACTCGGGTACGGGTGTCGGGTACGAGTATGTATTTAGGTGTCAGGTATTTAAACATCTAAAATAAAGGATACGGGGACACTTCCCCAAATTCGGACACGGGTATGGGGGATACGGCAATAAATTCCAACCGTCTCTCATTATTCTCTCCCCCTTCGTCTTTCCCACTCCCAAACACTAATTTCTTCTCTTCCTTCTAACAAATTTGCAGCTAGTACAGATTCAAATCACCAGTCAATTTCATACCTTGTTTGACTCCTATACCCCTCTCTGTTCCATCTTCCCTTCACCTATTGCTTGAATTTTGTTCAAGCCCCTTCATCCGCCCAAACTCCAATCTCCAATCGACGTACCTTCAATTTCTAGCGACAGCAACAATGGGTGTCCCAACGATGGCGGCGATGAGCTTTCAAGAGTTGGTCAAAGTACCCATTCGCAGTTGACCATGTCAGGTACGTATTCCATACCCATACCAACGTCGAACCCTGTCGACACCGGTACGACACGACTAAACGGAGAGTCCGAGTAACATAGCCAGAGACTCATAAGGAAACTCACCTTTTCATGTTTGTTACTTTCCCTTCTTTCCCCACTCCACTTTAAATATGAATGGAATTACAGTCATCTGGAGGAAATAGCTGCAAATAGCCAGACCTCCAAACATGATGCCCACCTAGATTATTACCTGAGTTATATGGTTGAGGAAATACTTGTTCGTGGTAGTTGTTTGATGGGCTTCTTTATTAGGTTAGCATATGTTTCAATTGATTTGTTTAGCAACTTTGAGGGAAAAATTACACTAGTTGGATATTTTGTGTTGCAAATTCTGTTTGGTTTCAGAATCTGTATTCAACATATGTAAGAGTATGTTGAAGGAGCCAAATACTTTTGCAGTAATATAGCTCCACAAACACGAGCAAATGAAATCAATGTAAATACATTTAACTCCATTAGAGAATACCAAAGACACAGGAATAAGTGACATTCAAAGTATTCATGATCCAAATTTTGTAAATGTTAATAACTCATGACGCGCACACACACACACACACACACACTCTCTCTCTCTCTCTCTCTCTATATATATATATATATATATATATATATATATATATATATATCATGTTGCTTAAGACGACAAACATTAATATTTCTTCTTCTGAAGTTATATACCAATCAAAATAACTTTTCTAATTATTCACCTTTTAAAGATGAGCATTGCCCTTTTTTGTAGGATATGATTGTATTAAGTTTTACCCACCTTTTCTTTGCTTTTCCTTTATCTCCATTTCATCTCTATTTTTTTTCTATCCTTGTTCTTTCCCTCCAAATTACCCTTGCACTATGAAAATATTAATGAAAGTGAATCAAATGGTAGTTTATAAAACATCTCATTTGATCCATATGGTACAATGTCGCCTTTCTAAAATCATGCTCAAAGAGTATTCAGTTTGGGTCAGGTTAACCCCATTGTCAATTGTAAATGAATCAAATCGTAGTTTTTGTTACTGAATCCTCGGCTTGTTTGCCCTCTTCAAGTCGACAAAGGTTTAGGTTCCTTTCTTCTTATCCTAGACACGTTTGTGCCGTCTCTTTCCCTTCCCTTTGTTTGATGCACATTTGAGATGCTATTAATTTTTTGCATGTTTTCATGTAATTCCCAGCATAAACACAGTATACTACATGGCGCCTTATGCAACAATGATCCTGGCTGTACCAGCTATACTGCTTGAAGGTTATGGGGTTATACAGTGGTTTCAAACATATCCCTCACTTTTTTCACCACTCGTTATAATTTTTGGGTCTGGAGTACTGGCTTTCTGTCTCAATTTCTCTATCTTTTATGTCATTCACTCCACAACTGCAGTCACCTTCAATGTCGCTGGAAATCTTAAGGTAAAACATGCAATCTCGTTCTCATGCTTTAGATATTCTTACATTATGTTGATACACTGGGATTATTGGCTTAACTATTATCGCATGATTATCCCATGTAGTAACACAAATTAATTTGTTCATTAACAAAGATTTTCATTTAGAGTTTTGGTTGTCACAGGATTAAAAACCAAGTGATTTGATAGTTCCTGACGCTTCTTTGTTCCATACGGGATAGAGTAAATTCTTGTGAGATATGTAGGAGTTTGGCAAAATGGATTATAGACTTGACTTATTAAGTATAGATTTAAGAACTTTCACTGTCCAGCAGATATTAATGCTTGAGAGACCACTATACAATCATGTGAGAGCTCAGTTTCTGTTTCTTATAGATGTGTATAACATATTTTCCTAGTCCCAAGTTCACACTTCTATTTTAGATGTACCAAAACAATTTGTATGTACACGTTTGACTTGAGAAAAACAAATTCTGCTTCTGTAGTTAATCCTATAAATCTGATCTCCCTTGCTAAGATCGAATCAAAGGCATTTTTAGAGACTAACTATATGCTATATTACCATTTAATCTAGTGCATATTCTGGTGCTGCTTCCCTTTTTTCGAATGAAGCTGCAAGTATTTGATAAACTTTGGGGTTTGCAGGTTGCGGTTGCAATTACATGTTCATGGCTCATCTTTAAAAACCCAATATCAATGTTAAATGCGGTTGGATGTGCGGTGACATTAGTAGGATGTACATTCTATGGATATGTGAGGCATATGCTTTCACAACAGACTCCAGGTACCCCTCGCACCCCACGCACACCAAGGAATACCAGCACGGAATTGCTTCCCCTTGTTAACGACAAATTAGAAGATAAAGTCTAATTTATGGACTTGTTGACAAATATATGGCCATATACAGTAATTATTTGCTGTGTAGAATTTCTTCACCTATTTAAATAGCAATATATATTCTTTTTGGTCTCTCATATCGTATATGTTTCTCTTGTTTTTTTATTTTTTTATTTGATTGAAAATTTCTTGCATTATTAGAGAGTGGAATTACAATGGTCACTTTCCTTCTTCCACACACACAAGATAAATATGCACAAATATAAGTGTTTGTGTGTGTTTGTCAATATATAATATATAAGATAATGTGTACACTAATCTACAAGTAGGTTAGAACCATATAGAGCGAGTGAAGAGAGACGTGGATTTCACATTTCAATGCTTGTGTTATCTGTGTTGGGTTAGTACTTGAGAAGTAACCGGTGTGCATTTGGGGTTTTTTTTTTTTTTTTTTAACGGGCGGGCAGTTGAGCTCTCTAATAAAGGTGCCATAGGGATTTTACTTGACATCCGGAGGGCCCATAGCATTAGTATGGTGCGGATGTTTTTGTAGCTACCAGATCACTCAATTTGACCGTTGCTATTCAAAATAGCTATTTTATATAAAAATTGGTGAATAGAGTACCTAAATCTTTTAGCGCACACTTCATTTCTTGCATTTTTTAAATTTATATGGTATGTTATGTGAATTGAGATAGATTTTGATCTCAAAAGCCGTAGACCTTTCTTATGGTACTAGTAAGTGATGAAAAAGACAGATTATGTAATTTCAGAAAAGCCGTAGACCTTCATCAATGTAATTTCAGAAAAGTTAATTTTTTTGGAGGAAAAAGACAGATTATGTATTAAGATCGTAGAGAATATGTGGTAGCAGGAACTCTGGAGGGTCTTTAAACCATTGAGATGATGTTCTAGTCCTCGTATCATATTTTGTTAATACATCAGTTGGAGAGTTACAAGACTTATGTACGTATAAAATATTGACACATGTACACCTTAGCAAAGTCCTAATCAAGCTAACATAATGTTCTGTCGTTCTACAGAAGAGAGATCCTCTTCGAGCCGAAGGATGCTATTGACAATGCATATATAGTTACTTTCTACTTCATATGGGAAGAGATCTTTGTCCATGATGATCTTTGTCCTTTTTTGTTGTCTAAATTACAAACTGGGATCGATCTTCCTTGACTGAACCAAAGCCGAATGTAGAAATACATTATGAGGCATTATTCTTGAACTCAGTTTTGGGACTATAAGACCCATTAGAAGTTCTTTTTTTACCGCCAGGCTTTGTGTCAGAAAACATACAAGCAGAAGCTAAGGCCATAGTTGACACCAAGGCTCCACTGCGAAACAATTAATAGCCGTCGGATCAAGAATTGGATGGCTAAAATTATTTAATTTAAAATATCTATTATTCATTATATTTTAAGCAAAATGATATCAGTCGTCTGATGGTTGATCCGACGGTTATTAATTGTTCTGCAAGGTGCGAAATATTTTTTGTTCCGTACAGGAGCCGGACTGCATAGTTGAGATAAGAACTGCAAAACAGCTTCCAACTTCCTCACTCCATAATTCTCGAGAAGCAAGAATATAAAACTGAACAAAGAAAAATAAAAAAGTGCTCAGTCAACAGAATAGTAATAGAATAGTCAATTAGTAAAGCAGTGTAACAAAAAATATCTAATTTCAATAGACAACATTACGATAAATAAAAATAGAAAAAAAAAATCAATTAACTAAGATCATATATATTAGAAAAAATTAATTAATAGTATAAGTCATTCAAAATTTACTTAAGTAATATTATAATGTTAATAACGACTGTTTATAAGATTATTACTACCACGAAACTGTTGTAAATAGATTATTACATTTGTTTAAGTAACTATACATTACTTAGTATATTGATTATCATTGTTATAATAATTATATTCGTTTTTCTTTTAAGCGGTGTTTTATAAGACTATGTGTTCTAACAAATACTAATTCTAATTTTATTTTAATAAATAATCTAATAATTATTATAGTATTTAGATTCGTTCTTCCTTCAACATGTGTTATATGTTAACAAGTAATCGAATCTGCACAATGTTTAAATAACTCTACAATACTTAGTATATTGAGGATCATTGTTTCTTCTATTGCATATATTCGTTTTCCATTTTAACAGGTGTTTTATAAGTCATTTGTTATAACTAACACAAACACAAATTCTAATTCTATACTAACAAATAATCTAATCATTGTTATAGTAGTATTTAGTATTAATAATCACATAATATTTTATACCAAGTGTTATAATACTTAGTGTTCTAACCAACACTATTTTTAATTTGGCTACAAAATAAAACATTATATATATTAAATTTACACAATTAATAGTATTGATAATCATTGTTATAGTGTTGTGATTTGTTCTTCATTTACCAAACATTAATCTAACAAACACTAATCTACACAATTTATAGTATTGATAATCATTGTTATAGTGTTGTGATTTTTCTTCATTTACCAAACATTATATATTAACAAGTAATCTAATCATAATGTGTTTAAATAACTCTACAATACTTAGTATATTGAGGTAAATGAATATAGGGACTTTAGGGTAATCAATTTACAACCATAGAGGGAATTAGGGTAAGCAGTTAAAAAAAGATATAGAGATTTTACGTGCAATTGGTGAATAAATATGTACCAAAATTATGATAGTGGCATTGAAGTCGGGAAAAGAGAAAGAAAAAGGATGGAAAATGCCAATTTGGTGTTCCACACTTTGCGAAATATTTCGTGGCCGCTGGATCAAGAAACTAACGATAGAGATCATTTGTGTCTCAATATTTATCATGAAAAAAATGTAAAGCGAAATGATCTCAGCCGTTAAATTCTTGATATGATGGTCACTAAATATTTCGCATGGTGCAAAATATTTGGTGTTCCGCGCTGTAGCCGAGTTGTAAAATGCATCTACAAGTAGTTAGTGCATCTACTTTTTCAATGCATTAATGATGCTTTGAGAAGATAACTGAGTTTTCAATTTTTTTAACTCATTAATTAGATGATGTAAATAGTTAGAAGGGTAAGATGGTAAAAAAAAATCCATTTTAGACGATTTCTAACTGATTAGTTTGAGGAGCCCAACAAAATCCTATTTTATATCACAACACTATAACAATGATTATCAATAATATAAATTGTGTAGATTAGTGTTTTTTAGAACACGAAGTAACACATAGTCTTACTAAACACCATATAAAAGGAAAACGAATCCTATTTTCACCATATAAATGATAATGATGATGATTCCTATTTGTTTCTTATTGAATTATATGATGAGTTGAAGAAGATGGCTAAGAAGAATAGAAATATTTGTAAAGAATTTGCTTGCTCATTAAAAGAAAGATCTTACATGCAAGTAGAATATAATGAACTTCTTGCCTCTTATACTAAGCTAGAAAATAAACAAGATAATGTGCTTTTATCGCTTGATACTTTATCTCTTGAATACCATGAACTACTTGACAAGGTGCACATTGTTGATTTTAAACTTGTTGAGTATGATGTCTTGAGGAACAATTTTGATGTTTTAAATGCTTAAATGGTTAAGTGTACTTGTGCTAGAGATATCCACGGTAATGTGTTTGTTGCTCATAATGCTTCTCTTGATAATATTTGTCTTAAGCACAAACATTCACATAAGCTTGCACTCTCTTATTCTTATTATGCTAGAACCTCACTTTCCACTTTCCACTTTGCCTAATGCTAAATGCTCATATTGTGGAAATCGTAATCATCATATTACTTGTTGCATCAATAGGAGAAAGATTGAAAGAGGTACCAAATCTATGTGGGTTGAAAAGAACCCCAAAACTAACCCCCCAAGGACCCATAAGAAAGTGGTAACCAAAATTGCATTATATTGTAGAAAACATGGGAAATCCGGCCGACCAGAAAAAGCACCGGTCGATCGCAGATATGGTCAAAATGCTTCAGTCAAAGACAGGATATCTCGGTCGACCTCAACAGACTCCCGGTCGATCGCAGCTATAGGCTTATAAGTAAACGGTATCCCGGTCGACCTACATCCCTCCTCGGTCGTCCGAAATCTGGACAGAAAGAAATTCATATTTTAATTGGATGAGGGCGGCCAACTGGAAATGACCTCCGATCGACCGAACAGTCGCGATTTACAGAAAATAAAGGGTTTTCAGTTCAAAATTTCAAAAGTTTATTTTTCCCTCTTTCAAAACTCTCAAAATCCTCTCACACAATTCCCTCAAATTTGAAACCCATAAAATATCCAACCATAGATTCCTTCCACAAATTTCATATTCCTACAATCATGGATCAAAATCCAAAACCCAGCCCTTCCAAAGGAAAACCCAAAGATATTTCTTCAAAGAAGAAACCTCCCACCAAAAGACCACTTGAAAAGTCTCTAACAATTAGATACTCGGTTGAACCCACTCCAAAGAATGCAAACATCGAAAGAATGGTTGATCGAGCAAATGAAAGGCAAAAAGGACAAGCTACTCCGACGATGACAGGGAGTCTGATGACAATAATCCTATTCCACCTCCGCCTTCTGCATATCAAGGTGAATCTTCCTCCTATAATACTAAGAAAGTTAATTCTAGATGATTATATAAGGAGGAAGTTAGACCTATTTTTGAGAATTTAGTCAATAATAAGATATTCATAATCCATGGGTACACAATGGTTAGTAATATGTACCATGGACCTTTGGAAGAAGTTGTTGAATACTTCATCGATATGGGATGGTTACCCATTTTCTCCTATAATTGTGAAATATACCCTTTAGCCATATACGAATTCGCGTCAAATCTAATGGAAGATGGTTTAAAGGAGGATGGAATGTATTGGTGGACTTCTAGGGTTGGAAATTTGGAATTTAGTTTCTCAGAAGAAATGTTTAGTGAAATATTTGGGATTATATTTGAATTGGATTCAATTAGGTATTTTAATAATTCCGGGAATGTGCCAAGTGATAAGAAATTAGACATTCAAAGGTTCAAGCTCTATTTCAATATCAAATGGCCTTTCAATAAGTCTAAGGAAAGCGAAAAAAACAAATTGGATGAGTATGGATGTATTCTACATCACATGGTGTCCAATGTTGTTGTCCCCATCTCCTGTCACAAGAATTCAATCACCTACATCCAAATGAAGATTATCCAATGGTTGGTTGAACGAAAGAAGGAAAGCTTTGCATTCTTGGCTATGAAGAACTTCATCAATAGCATGAATCAAGCTACGAAGTTCTTACCTTATGAGAGTTTGTGGACCTTGCTATTTAAGAAATTCAAGCTCAAGCTTACAACTCCCACTCCAAGAAGTGACAAGTACAATATGTACAATGGTGGCCTTTTTCATCAAATGCACATGATCATTGTGAACAAGAAGTGGAAGTTCCATTCTAGGTGCACAAATGAGGAGTTATTGGCCGCAATGATAGCACACAACAAATCTCCAAAAGTGTGTGAGACATTGAAGAAAGAAATGGATAAAAGATGACTCCAAAGGCTAAATGTGCCATTAAATGAAGAAGTGCCAAGGCAAGAAGGCCAAGGATATGGATTTGATGATATTCAATTTGGGATAAATGTGGAAGAAAATATTGGCGATCAAGAACACATTCCAAGGGAAGATGTTGGTAGAAGACCTCTTCAACCAAGAATTGAAGCAAACAATGACATCCTCAACCACATCAATGATAATTTGAAGATGATACTTGAGAAGTTATCAAGTTTGGAGGGTGATGTTAAGGATTTGAAATAATAAGTTGGGGATTTGAAGACAAGGTTTGATGAGATGGACTGCAAGGTTGATGACATAAATAGGAATACAAAATCAAAAAACATAAACTTTTGTTGAAAATGAGGAGGAAGAGAATGAAGAGGAGAAAGAAGAAGAAGAAGAAGAGGCTAATGATGAGGATTCCATCAATGATAATGATGAAAATGAAGAAGAGAAGAATGAAGAGCCCAAGTTTGTGGTTAATATTGAAGATTTGGGTTTAAAAGATGGGAATGTGGGTCAAGAGGTTGTTATGGACATTGAAGACAAGGAAGAAAAATAGCAAGAAAAGGATTCCATGGTTGAAGAACTTGGAGACAAAGAAGAAACTCCACCAAGTGTTGAAGCTTCACCAAAGAATGTCAATGATGAAGAAGATTGAGAAGCTCAAGGAACTCATTCAAGGATATAAAAGTGCAAGAAGCAACTCTTCAATTCAATGGGAAATTTCTAAACTCGGTCTCTTTGAAAATTTCCTTGTATTTCATTTCATTTTCATGTATTCCTTTTGTTATCTCTTGTGTACCCTTAACATAGCAATTGTTGTTCTTACAATTTCAATTTCCTTGTATGAATTTCTTTTATTAAAGGGGCACCTTGATGCTTATAACATGTCTTTGATCTTTAAGTGTTTTGATTCTATGAGAATGTTATACTTAGAGAGCTTAATGATTTGATCCTTGTGATGAAATCTCAATTTAAAAACCCCCCCTCCCCTCTATTCCTAGTGTTTAATGCTTTGGAGGAGTTATTAGATGTTATGCTTTGGTTTTCACTTGATTTTTTAAAGCATTTGGTTTTGTTGTTTTTTTTTTAATTTTGGGGGGAGGGGAGGGTACATGAATCGAGCACAGGACCTCAGCCCCATGTTTGGAATAGCCTACCCAATGGGCTATCCGATTCCTATTTGTTTTGTTGTTTATATTCAAGAATATAGCATGAATCTTATGTGGTTGATTGTCTAGATACTTGACTTAGGATATAAATAGTGTTTGTGGCATGTTATATGCCTCGGTTGTGTTTATTTGGTTATTTGGTAGTGGTTTTACTAAAATTGTAGGTTTTTCTTATTTTTTGCCAAAAGTCCAGTCGATCGGACTATGGGGCTCAGGTCGACCGAACCTTTACGGTCGACCAGAGGCATCATGCCTTTTATACACTGAACACTGCGGTCGACCGGGTTGAAGTTGAATTCTGAATTTTGCTGAAATCTGGCTGTCCCGATTGACCGCATATGATGCCTCTGGTTGACCTTTAAGGTTCGGTCGACCTGAGCTCCATAGTCCGGTCGATTGGACTTTTGGCAGAAAACAGGAAAAACCTGCAATTTCAATAAAACCACTACCAAACAACCAAGACATATAACATGCCACAAACACTATTTATGTAACACCCCGCTTCGTAGGCATTTTCACAGATACCCATTTTGAGCTAGTAATTTTTATCTGAGAGAAGGGTATAATAGTCATTTAATAATCTAAAATTAAAATAATATATTTGGCCTCCAAATTTGAGTAGCCTCCAAGTTTGAGTAGCTTCCAAGTATATTAAAAATTACTAAATTGCCATCAACTCTCTCTATATATACACACTAGACATGGAGCTTAAAAGCTCATTTGCTCTCATTCTCGGCAGCTACTAGAGCTTTTAGGTGAGTTTTCTTTTCTTTGTTTTCCTTCTTCTTTTGGCCAACATCATTCCAGTAGCTACTTTTATTGAATATATCTTTGAATCTTTGATATTTTATAATATAGATGTATTGTATTCTTAATCCATTTTGTCTATTGCTCCATTTGTTTCTTGGTAGCCAAATTTCCGTCTCCAAAAGCATCCATCAACCATTGAACTACTAATTTTTGGATCATTCTCATTGGTTATTTTATCTCTATCTCTATCCCTATTTATTCTTTGTTATAAATAGGTACCATTTCTTGCTTCTGTTTGATCTTGGGAGATTATCTTGATCAGGAGCTTTAGCTCCATTGTTCGTTTTCTTTTCCCATTACCAAATTTCATTCATGTATATTGTTGTGTCATGATATTTGTTTGTTTCAATTTTGTTCTCCTGTCCGAGAGTATTAGCTTGAGAATGGAGCTTGGAATTTATCTTGTTCTTGGTGAAATCTAAGGATATAGATTATTTGGATCTCAAATAAGTTGATCAGTTTATCAGGTGAGTGGTCCTAACCCTTTTGTAAAAGATATATATATATATATATATATATATATATATATATATATATATATATATATATATATATATATATATATATATATATATATATAATGTGTGTGCATTTGTTTCATGTGATATTAGCATGGTGAATAGCATGGCCTACCATACCCCTTGTTTTACATATTTCGGTTGTAATTTTATAATACGACTCACGAGTCGCTTTTTCAATGTTGTAAAATTGTAATCGCTTTATTAGATTAGCTTTATCGCTTTACATTGAAGGTCGGGTATGCCCATGCAAATATGTAACAAGGCTGGAGGTGCTGGATCGAAGACATTATCCATGAGATGGATTTTGACCTAGATTGACCCTTGACTCCCACAAGGCTCGTGGGAGTCATTATAGGAATAGGCCATGCTATATCACATTTACATTTTCGCTCCATATCCTGCGTGTGATGTTTATTTTATGTCTGGATGGATTTAATTTTGAACGTCACATCAAATGGTTTTAATTAAGTCTTAAAGTGCCTACCATAACCTAAGCACTCCATAAGCTTGGATCATCATTTTTTCCGCTGCCAAAGCAACGAGATAAAGTGGTTACCTAAGTAAAGGGAGATGGGAAAATAGTGATTTCCATAATGCTTAGACATGGTCCGACTTAACTAGGCTATCAAAATAGTTTTGGGCCTAGGGCATAAAATGGGAAATAGCCGGGACATATAGATGTCAATCCCATTAGATGATTTTACTTTAATTGTGGGTGTTAAGCCAAAGCTTTCCTATAACTATTGTAAAATGTTTTTCCTCCACTATTATCAAGTGTTGAAATTGTGGAAAATGTTTTTGCTCAAAAACTAATAAATTTGCAATTAACTTAATGTAGATAAATGGCAACCAATTAATCACACAATTCATCGCGATCCGTCCTTGAGAAGGAAAAAACTAAGCGGGACCAATTTCCTTGATTGGGCCCGCAACTTAAGGATTGTCCTTAAGCGTGAAAGAAAGCTTACGTTCTTGATACTGGACATTCCCCGAACGACTCGCCAAAAACGCCCTAGAGTCGAAAGAGATTCTTGGAAGAAGCATTTCGATGACTCTAACGATGTGACTTGTCTAATGTTAGTCACAATGAGCCCTGACCTTCAAAAACAGTTTGAAGGAGTTGAGGCTTTCCAGATGATGGGCCAGCTCAAGGAAATGTTCCAAGAGCAAGCTCGTCATGAAAGATTCACAACTAAGGTGTTAAATAGTTGCAAAATGGCCCCTGGAACCTCTCGTAAGTGCACATGTTCTTAAGATGAAGGGCTATTTTGACCAACTTGAAAAACTTAGGGGCTCCCGTAAGTCATGACATGGCCACGAGATATGATCTTGGGCTCACTCCCACCGGGAGTATGACCAAGTCATTATGAACTTCAACATGCATGCCATGGAGAAGACCATACATGAAATACACGGGATGCTCAAGCAGCTGAACCGAACATTAAGAAGACCCCGAAGTCTTAATGGTTCAAAAAGGGGAATTTCAAGAAGAAAGGCAAGGGAAAGCCCATGGCTAAGAGAGGCAAAGGCAAAGGCAATGACAAGCCCAAGCCCCAGCTCAAAGCCAAGGCACTAAAGGAGGGAGTTTGCTTCCATTGCAATGAACCGAGTCATTGGAAACGGAATCGCAAGCTCTATTTGGAAGAGAAGAAAAAGGGAAAGGCCGTTTGATCTGTCTCTCCGTGTATTTATGTTATAGAAATTAACATGTCTGCTCCTACTTCATGGGTATTAGATACCGGTTGTGGATCTCACATTTGTGCAAATGTGCAGGGGGTTCAAAAGGGAGTAGATCACCGCAAAAGGAGAAGTGGACCTCGGGAGTAGCCAACGGAGCAAGAGTTGTTACATGTAGCTACGGGGACATTTAATTTAGTTTTTCCATGTGACCTTATCATAGAACTAGATAATTGTTTGTATGTTCCAACTTTGAGTAGGAATATTATTTCGGTTTCTTGTTTGGATATTGAAGGTTTTGAATTAAGTATTATGAATAAAATGTGCACCATTCATAAAGATCGTGATCTTTTATGGAGATGCCTCTTTGATGAATGGGCTTTATATTCTTAACCTCGATGATTCAAATCAAAGGCCCATCTATAACATTAATACTAAAAAGGTTTAAATCAAATGACTTAAACCGGACCTACTTTTGCACTCGTCGTTTGGGCCACATAAACGAGAAACGCATATCAAAACTCCATACTGGGATGGAATTTTAACATCATTTGACTTAGAGTCTTATGAGACGTGTGAATCTTGCTTGTTGGGCAAAATGACTAAAGCTCCCTTTATCGGACAAAGTGAGAGAGCTTTCCGATTTATCGGGCCTCA
Source organism: Vinca minor (assembly GCA_026122235.1). Lineage (NCBI taxonomy): Eukaryota > Viridiplantae > Streptophyta > Magnoliopsida > Gentianales > Apocynaceae > Vinca > Vinca minor. The sequence continues at coordinate 2,177,706 of JAOCZM010000285.1, read as the reverse complement.
TACATACGGATGTTTGTGGACCAATAAACACTAGTGCTAGAGGAGGGTTTCGATGACTTCATCACATTCACGGATGATTTCAGTAGATATGGCTACGTCTATCTAATGAAACATAAATCGAATCTTTTGGAAGATTCAAAGAATTTCAAAATGAAGTACGTAATCAACTTGGTAAAAGTATTAAGATACTTGATCGGATCGAGGTGGCGAATACCTTAACCAAGAGTTTGACGAACATCTTAGTGGTTGTGGAATTGTTTCACAATTAACTCCTCCCGGCACACCACAATGGAATGGCGTGTCGAACGGAGGAATCACACCTTATTAGATATGGTTCGATCTATGATGAGTCAAACAAGTCTTCCACTTTCCTTTTGGGGCTACGCCCTTTAAACTGCTTGCATTTATATTAAATAGAGTTCCTTCTAAAGCGGTTCAGAAAAACTCCATATGAGATATGGGATCGGGAAACGACCTAGTTTGTCATTTCTCAAAATTTGGGGATGCGAGGCGTATGTAAAACGCTTTGTTATCCGATAAACTCGCCCTAAATCTGACAAATGTTTGTTTGTGGGATATCCTAAAGAAACTAAAGGATATTACTTCTATCTTCCATCGGAGAACAAAGTGTTTGTTGCTCAGTAATGGTGTATTCCTTGAAAGGGAATTTATTTCCAAAGAGGATAGTGGGAGTAAGATCCATCTTGAGGAAATTCAAAATCCCCCAAACAACATCCGAACCAACTTTAGAAGTTCAAGCAAGCTCACGTGCCGATACTCGAGCTTCAATCAATGACACAAGGCCCAAGAAGGTCGAGTCGGGTACATCAACGACTGAGAGATATGGATTTCGTGGGATCGATGATAATCGAAAGTTGAACTCGATTGATCAAGATGAACCTCTACCTACAAAGAGGCAATTCATAGTTCTCGAGTCGATAAGTGGCTAGAAGCTATGAAGTCCGAGATGCAATCCATGTACGACAACCAAGTATGGACTTTGGTTGACCCACCCGGGAAAGGGTGCAAGGTCATTGATAACAAATGGTGTTACAAAAAGAAGACCGACATGGATGGTAATGTACACACTTTTAAATCGCGACTAGTAGTTAAAGGTTATAGACAAGTTCATGGTATTGACTATGACGAAACCTTTTCCCTCGTCGTGATGATAAAGTCAATTAGATTTTACTTGCCATAGCCGCATATTATGACTATGAGATATGGCAAATGGATGTTAAGACTGCGTTTCTTAATGGAAACCTTCTCGAGGATGTGTATATGACACAACCCTTTGAGGGGTTTGTTGATCCAATAAATCCTAGCAAAGTGTGTAAGCTTCAAAGGTCCATTTATGGATTGAAGCAAGCATCTCGAAAGTCTGGAATCGTCGCTTTGATGAATGTATTAAAGAATTCGGTTTCATCAAAAACGAAGACGAGCCTTGTGTTTATAAGAAAGTAATCGATAATGCAGTAGTGTTCCTTGTGCTTTATGTGGACTACATCTTACCGATTGGAAATGACATCCCCACATTACAAAGCGTAAAAGCTTGGTTGGGAAAGTGCTTTTCCATGAAAGACTTAGGCGAGGCTACATACATTTTGGGTATTAGAATCTATAGAGATAGATCTAACAAAAATGATTGGCCTAAGCCGAGTGGATACATTGACAAAGTGCATCGAAACGGTTCGACTTTGCAAGACTCCAAAAAGGGATTCTTGCCCACGTCACATGGCGTTAAACTCAGCGAGAACTCAAGGACCTTCCACAAGGGAGGACCAAGGGAGCATGAGTAAGATCCCATATGCTTCGGCCATTGGGTCTATTATGTACGCCATGATATGCACTCGCTCGGATGTCTCATTTGCTTTAAGTATGACTAGCGAGATATCAATCGACTCTCGAGAGTCACATTGGATCTGTAGTCAAGAGCATTCTTAAGTACTTGAGAAGGACTAAAGATATGTTCTTAGTTTACTGAGGTCGTGAAGGAAGTCCGGTAGTAAATGGTTACACAGACGCAAGCTTCCGGACCGACGTAGATGATTATCGATCGTAATCTGGGTTTTGTGTTTTGTTTGAATGGAGGTGCTGTGAGCTGGAAGAGCTCAAAGCAAGAAACCGTGGCCGACTCTACAACTGTAAGTCGAGTATCTAGTCGCCTCTGAAAGCAGCTAAAGAAGCTCGTTTGGATCGGGAAGTTTGTTGATGAACTAGGTGTCGTCCCCTAACATTATGAACCCAGTGGACCTCTATTGTGATAGTACTCGGTGCCATTTCACAAGCTAAGGAACCTAGATCTCACCAACGATCCAAACACATTCTCAGGGCGTTTCCATCCGATTGAGAGATCATCGACAGAGGAGACGTTAGTATTTGCAAAAGTTCATACAGACGACAACATTGCCGATCCATTGACCAAGCCACTCCCACGGCCCTAAACATGAGAGTCATACTAGGTCAATGGGATTGAGGATCATGTATGATTGGACCTAGGGCAAGTGGGAGATTGTTAGTAGTGCCTCTAGGACCATTAGCACATGTTGTGCGTTTTGTTATCTTTTTGAGCATGTAATTGAATAGTTAATTTTTGCTTTTGATTATCAAATGTGTGATTTGATAGTAAAACTCATTAGCTTATGTAATTACTATTCTAGAAGTCCCTAGTTTTATGTAATGCTTAATTACTATGAAATAAAACTGGTATGATTGTTGATTGATGATCTTGTTTTACCCGATCATGTGTAATGAATACAAATCACATCATAGATGCAATATATAGGGATACATTGTATTGGGACGTGATCCGTCAGAGAAGTAATACTTCATGGTCTTAAGTCATAAGTATTACTTCATCAATACTATTTTAGAATCCTTAGACCTTATGTCTTCATTGATTCTAGTATGAATGGAGCCACGTTTTGACTCGATCGGACGTTACTTGTAACAGAGTAATCAATACGACCGAGATCGGATGTAGTGTCCTATCATAGCTTGAATGTGAGAGACATTGTAAGGGAATTTGTCTCTCTCATTATTAGAGAGAGATATCCATGGGCCCTCGATAGGGAAAGACTGCTTTAAATGCATGGCCGTGCTCAAATGTATTTGATAAAGTGGTTATCAAATGCTATTTGTCGAAACAGATCTACCCGGGAGATCGAGCATAAATACAATTAAGCTTAATAAGGGTGACGACCACCATGCCTTATGCTTAATTAGGATATCGCGAGACAAAGGGATTAAATAGTGGATTGATATTAGGTTCCGTTGTATATTCATTCACTTTGGGTAGTCACAATGTCCTCGCTAGGGACCGCTTGTGATTTATGGACTCACACTACTACTAAGTGTGTTTTCATTGCCATTGTGAGATGAACCTACGTGGTCACACGCATAGACGAGCTAACGAGTTTTATGTCCAGATTCAATGAATCTAGAATGTGTCTAGGTTCATTGTATCTGACATTTGTCTTTCTGAAAAATAATAAAGTGTTTATTATTCGAATAAGAGATAGGGGCAATTTTGTTATTTTACTATAGCTGGGATTACGTGGGAGTTATTATCCGATAAGGACTCCCACTACCGACAGAAGTCCAGGGGACGTGGGAGTTAGAGACTCCCACCGCCGGGAGGAATTGAGGATGTGAGAGTTGGTTATGGGAACAAACTCTCACACCTCTATAATGAACTCTTGGTCGAAACCCTAGGTTACAAGTTTTCAGCCGAAATAATACCGATAATCGAAAAACCCGTTTTCCATTCTCAGCCTCTCCTTTTTCTCTCTAATTCCCGAAAATCAGAAAAGACGAAGAGCTAGCAATCGCTGCCCGTTTCCCCGCAAAGGGAGATCAATCGGTAGCAACATCCGATCCAAGAAACATCATCCTCCATTCAAGAAGTAGCTTCTTGAATCCAAAACCGTAAGTTTTTCTTGCTGTTTCTTGATGCTTTTTTTTTCCGAATTGTTTCATATGAGCGGATCCTTCAGGGGAGGATCCATGGGTGTTTGGAACGAGTTTCCGCCCATGAATCCCTTCAGTGCACTCATGATCTGGATCCACTCATGACATTCATTGTAGCACCATAAAATATATTTCTGAATTAGGGGCGTTGTTTTGAAATATTATTTTATTGCATTGAAAATGATAAGTTTGACTAAATCTTATACGGACTTATCCTGTGAATATTGACATGGCATGATAAGACTATGAGTCTATTGAGTCGGGCCCAAATGATTTGATTTGAAGGACCTAAGTGCTACACCAAAGGGTGTGAACTACCTCTAGATTCCTAACTTTGAATGTGTGCATTTGGGGCCCGTATGAAATGTGATCTGATGTTATTGTGATGCCTCTGTCAATTTCACCTCGACAATCACGTACAATAGTTTTCGAATCAGGCCCCTTATTATACGAGTATAAATATGATTTTCTCATTGTGAGAACTATTTTTCGGATATAAAGTACTTTGGAAGGAAAATGGTTTTAAAGACACTGGCACCACTTGCACGGCCCTCGCTAAGCTTCAGCTCACGTTTTTCAAATGTTTCCCCCTCCACAAGTATCTGAAGGCTGTGCAATATTTTGGGCATCAGAGTGCGCAACGAAGCTTTTGGATAAGCAATTTGTATTTATGGATTCTAATCTTGTATGGTATTAGTGCCCTAGGACCATTAGCATATGTTGTACGTTTTATTTCTTTTAAGCATGTCTCTGAATAGTTAATTTAGCTTTTGAACATCAAATGTGTGATTTGATAGTAAAACTCATTAGCTTATGCAATTACTATTCTAGTAAAACTCATTAGTTTTATGTAATGTTCTTTACAATGAAATACAACTAGTATGATGTATGATTGATGATCATGTTTTACTGATCATGTGTAATGGATACAAATCATATCATAGATGCAATATATAGGGATACATTGTATTGGTCGTGATCTGTTAGAGAAGTAATACTTCATAGTCCTTAGTAATAAGTATTACTTCCTCAGTACTATTTTGGAATCCTTAGACCTTATGTCTCCATTGATTCTAGCATGAATGTAGCCACATTTTGACTCAGTCGGACGTTACTTTTAATTGAGTAATCAATACGACTGATGATCGAATGTAGTATCCTATCATGGCTTGAATGTGAGAGATATTGTAAGGAATTTGTCCCTCTCTGTTAGAGAGAGATATCCATGGTCCCGTCGATAGGGAAAAACTGTTTAAATGCATGGCCGTGCTCAAATGTATTTGATAAAGTGGTTATCAAATACTATTTGTTGGAACATTCTACCCGGAGATTGAGCATAAATACAATTAAGCTTAATAAGGGTGACGACTACCATGCCTTATGCTTAATTAGGATATCGCGAGAAAAAGGGATTAAATAGTGGATTGATATTAGGTTCCACCGTAAATTCATTCACTTTGGGTAGTTACAATGTCTTGCTAGGGACCGCTTGTGATTTATGAACTCACACTACTGCTAAGTGTGTTTTCATTGCCATTGTGATATGAACCTACAGGGTCACACGCATAGACAAGTTAATGAGCTTCTTGTCCAAATTCAATGAATCGAGAATGTGTCTAGGTTCATTGTATCTGACATTTATTTTCTAAGAATAATAAAACGTTATTATTTGAATTATAGATTAAAGATGGGCATTTTCGGTATTTGGCTATAGCTGGATTACGTGGGAGTGATTATGCGATAAAGACTCCCACTACCAGCAGAAGTCTAGGGGACGTGGGAGTTATAGACTCCCATTACCGGAAGAGGTTGAGGACGTGGGAGTTGGTTCTGGGAACAAACTCTCATATCCTATATAAACCTCTTTTGGTCGAAACCCTAGATAACTAATGTTTGAGCCGCAATAAACCAAAATTCTCCCGAAACCAGATTTCTTGAATTCTGCCCTTATTTTCTTTCTATATTCCCGAAACTTAGAAACAAAGAGCTAGCACTCGCTACTCGTTTCGTCGCGTGGATACCGGTAGAAAGCAATTCCGCAAGTGAATGCTTTTGGTGGCAGCAACACACATCCGAAAGACAACATCTTTAACTGAAAAATGTAAGTAATTTTTTGCTGTTTTTGATTCGTTTTGGTATGAGCGGATCCTTTAGGGGAGGACTCATGGGTGTTTAGAACGAGTTTCTGCCCATGAATCCCTTCAATTAGAATGTTTGTTTAGAGCCTTGCTCTACCGAGAGGTTGGGCGGCGGGCGGCTCGGCTCGTCCCCTTCTGGACAGGGGCGGGTCAAGGCGTTACAGTTTATATCCTAAGTCAAGCATCTAGACAATCAACCACATAAGATTCATGTTATAGACTTGAATATAAACAACAAAACAACCCAAAATGCTTTAAAAAAAATCAAGTGAAAACCAAGGCATAACATCTAATAACTCCTCCAAGGCATGAAACACTAGGAATAGAGGAAAGGGGGTTTGAAAATAAGATTTCATCACAATGATCTATTTTATTCATATAGGCACAACCTTATGGGGAGTTTTCAAATGTTTGCATTCTATACCTCTTCAAAACATGTGATGTATGCTCAATTGTTCATATTTTATATCATCACATCACTTGTGGGCTTGTTTTCGTCTTTTATCTCTTATAGCCAACTTGTGTAAATTATTAGGGAGTTATATGAGCTATATATGTTTATTTCTTGCATATATTCGCCCTCATAATTTGTGAGATCATATTCTTCATATTTATTATCATTTTGATCTCAGTTATAGTTTTTGGTTAGTCTTGCTTTAAGAGTTGTTACACTCATTATAGCTAACCATTAACATGTTAGAAGAATGTGCTTAAGGTGTTATCTTACACTTCCTCTACTTCTTTTGGTTGTGATACATGTGCTTAACTTTTGTATTCATGGTATCACTTCCATTTGTACTTTGTTAGGTATATTTTTAAACATATTTTCATCTTAAATAGCTAACATTGTATGTTTGATAATTGGGGAGATCGTGCTTAAAGGTTTTATTCCTTATCTCCTTTGATTTCAGCTTATGTTGATATTCGTTTTTAGCCATATGACCATTTTTACCTTTATGTGTCATTATGGACTCTTGATATTTTGAAATCAACCAAGCTTATTTAAAATTTATCCTTCTTCATAGGTTTTTGGTCTTTAGATATGATCCTTAGGTTCTAAACTTATCAATCAATTATACCATCAAGCTTCTCAAAAATTTTAAACTAATCTCTCCTTCATATTCTTTTTAAGCAAAAATGGGTGGGTCTTTAAAAAGGGGGGAAATCCTTTAGATCTCTATTTTTCAATAAAAATGAGGAGAATGTGCTTTTCATATTGGCGCTCTGATTAACCTTTTTGATTTTGACAAAAAGGGGGAGAAATCTTAACTTTGCAAATGTCCCAAGAAAAGTAATTTACAAAATGAGAAAGCTTAAGAACTTGCAAAGTGGGAGATATACAGGATTCTTTAAAATAGGGGGGGTATAATATATATTTTTTCAAAACATCTACTTGCCTAGATCCTATATTCCCTTATTTCATGCATACATTTTTATATGCTTTAATGATTTATCTTTTGTATATTATTCCCATTTACATCAATGTTTTATCATAATAAAAAGGGGGGGAGATTGTTAGCCCTAAGAGCAAAGTGATCAATCTTGTTTTGATGATAACAAACCATTAAGAGTTCTAATGTTTGCCAACAAGTGATGTGATGATGTAAATTATGAACAAATTGAGCATACATCACATATTTTGAGGGGGGTATGGGATGAAAACATTTTAAAACTCGCCTTAAGGTTGTGCTTATATGAATAAAATAGCAAAACTTATAGATTTCTGAAGTTGAAGTTTGAATTTTGCTGAAATTTGGCTGTCTAGGTTTACTGCAAAGGTTCGGTCGACCTGTGCCCCCATAATCCGGTCGACCGGACTTTTGGCAGAAAACAGGAAAACCTGCAATTTTCAGTTTAAACCACTACCAAACGAGCAAATAACACAACCAAGGCATATAACATGCCATAAACACAGTTTATATCCTAAGTCAAGCATCTAGACAATCAACCACATAAGTTCATGCTATTGACTTGAATATAAACACCAAAACAACCCCTAAATTCTATGTAGATCAAGTTAAAACCACGCATAGCATATACAAACTCCCCCAAAGCATAAGACACTCAAGAATAGAGGGGAGGGGTTCAAAAATGAGCTTTCATAACAAAGATCAAATCATTAAGCTCTCTAATAACATTCTCATAAGATCAAAATAAATGAAGAGCAAAACATGTTATAAGCATCAAGGTGCCCCTTAAAAGCAATTCATACAAGGAAAATGAAATTGTAAGAACAACAATTGCTATTTTAAGGGTACAGAAGGGGTAACAAGGGGAAAGATACAAAGAAATGAAATGAAATACAAGGAAATGAAAGAGATTGAGTTTAGAAATTTCTCATTGAGTTTGAAGAACTACTTCTTGCACTTGAGTTTTCTTCAATGAGTTCCTTAATCTTCTTCAATCTTCTTGATCATCATTTGAAGCTTCATTTCCCCTTTCTTGACTTGGGGCAACATCTTCATCTTTGTCTTCACCCAAATCCATGTCAAGGTCTTGACCTTTATTTCAATCTTCTAATCGCAAGTCTTCAATCCTTTCTTCACCTAAATCTTCCTCATCTTCAAGATTAACAATCTATTTGGGCTCCTCGTCCTTTTGATCCTCTTCATCTTTATCATCTTGATTTCCATCATCCTCATTGATGGAATCTTCAATATTTGCATCTTCTTCTTCTTTCTCCTCTTCAAGCTCTTCTTTCTCATTTTCTACAAAAGTTGATGTTTTTTACTTTGTATTCCTGTTGATATCCTCAACTTTGTAGTCCAGTTCATTTAACATTGTTTTCAAATCTCCAACTTCTTCTCTCAACTCCTTCACATCACCTTCCAAAGTTGATAACTTCTCAAGTATCTTTTTCAAGTTATCATTGATGTGGATGAGGATGTCATTTTGAGCTTCATTGCTTGGTTGAGGAGATCTTCTACCAATATCTTATGTTGGAATGTCTTCTTGATTTCCAATATTTACTTGGACATCCCCTTCTTCATTTACTTCAATGTGAATATCATCACCTCCATCTCTTTGACCTTCTTCATTTTGAGGCACATTTTGCACATTTGGCTCTTGAAGCCCTCTTTTCTCCATCTCCCTCTTCAATGTCTCACATACTTTCGAAGATTTGTTGTGAGCTATCATTAGCACTGTCAAACGGGCCAACCCGATCCGGTCCGGCCCGGATTACCCTAAAACGGACCGGAGCTGATTTGGACCAATTTTTGCGGACCAAGAAAATGCTAGTCCATACCCGTCCATAAGAAATCCGCGGGTTAACGGACCGGTCCGCGAACCAAATTAAGTTTAAAAAATAAATCAGAAATTAAAAGCAAAATGAACAGTCATAGTCTTAACTCTTGAGACTAACAAAAATATTCCGGCAGCGGCTCCAACCAAGGGTTACATACAGTAATTCAGAGTAAGGATGCTTCTTCAATCGAGGCCAAAATCGAAGCGGGTGGTGACGGATTCTTCTTCAATCAAGGGTTTCGGCTCCGACGGATCGGATTAGTTAAATCGGGTTGAAATTAAAGAGAAAATAATGAAGAGGTTTGCGGGTGGTGATGGCTGGTGGTGGTGGCGTAGTGGTGGCTACGCACTGCGGGTGGTGGCGGGAGAGGCAAGGCTGCGCCTGCGGTATAGTTTAGGTTTTTTTTGGTAGTTAAAATGTATAAGAGATATATATAGTATAGTGAATAGGGTAGGGTTATTTGCTGGGTCTGGGTCTGGGTTAGTGGTTGGTTAGTCCGGGTTGGCCCGCGTCCAAACCGGTCCGGTCCGCGGTCCAAACGGAGCGGGCTATTTTGGCCCACATTTATAAGGACCAGCTTATACATGGTCCAAATCCGTCCATATTTTGCGGACCGCGGGCCGGCCCACGGACCAGCGGCCCACTTGACAGTGCTAGCTATCATTGCGGCCAAAAGTTCCTCATTGGTGCACCTAGAATGGAACTTCCACTTCTTGTAGACCAAAATCATGTGCATTTGATGGAAGAGGCCTTCTTTGTACATATTGTACTTATCACTTCTTGGAGTGGGAGTTGTAAGCTTGAGCTTGAATCTTTTGAATAGAAAAGTCCATAAGCTCCCATAAGGCAAGAACTTAAAGCCTTTATTCAAGCTATATATGAAGTTCTTCATAACCAAGAAGGCAAAGTTTGGCTTACTCCTTTCAACCAACCATTGCATTATCGCCATTTGAAGGTAGGTGATTCAATTCTTGTGGCCGGAAATGGGTACAACAAAGTTGGATACCATGTGATGAAGAATACGCTCATATTCATCCAACTTGCTGGTTTCCCTTTCATTTGACTTATTGAAAGGCCCTTTGATATTGAAATAGGGCTTGAACCTTTCAATGTCCAAAATTTCATCACTTGGCACATTCCCGGAGTTATCAAAGTGCCTAATTGAGTCCAACTCAAGTCTAATCCCAAGTATTTCGCTAAGCATGGCCTCCGAGATACTGAATTCCAAAATTTTAACCCGAGAAGTCCACCAATACTGCTCATCCTCCTTTATACCATCTTCTCTCAAATTGGCTCCAAATTCATAAATGGTTAATGGATAAATTTCACAATTATGAGAGAAAAGACGCAACCAACCTATGCTATGAAGTATTCAACTACTTCTTCCAAAGGTCCATGGTACATATCACTAACCATTATGTACCCATGGATTATACCTCTCCTACTTTGAACTCAATTTTCAAATATGGGTCTAACTTCCTTCTTATAAAATCTTGGATTCATTTTTGTAGTAGTATAAGAGGAAGATTCACCTTGAAATTGAGGAAGAGGTGGAATTGGATGATCGTCATCTGACTCCGTGTCTTCGTCAGAGTAACTTGTCCTTAGCGCCTTTCCTTTGCTCCTATCAACCATTCTCTTGATGTTTTCTCTATTTGGAGCGGGTTCAACCGAATCTCTAATAGTTAGAGATTTTTCAAGTGGTCTTTTGATGGGAGGTTGCTTCTTTGAAGAATTGTCTTTGGGTTTTCCTTTGGAAAGATTTTTAGAAGGATTGGGTTTTTTATTTTTATCCATGATTGTTGGAATTTGATGTTTGTGGGAGGAATTGATGTATGGAATGATATAGAATTCAATTTTGATGAAGTTTGGTGAAAGCGTTTGAGGGTATTTTGAAAAGGGAAAAGGGACTTTTGAAATTCTGAACTGAAAACCCTTGATTCCTGCTAAATCGCGACTGTTTGGTTGACCGGAGGACCTATCCGGTCGCCCACCCTCATCCAATTTAAAATCTAAATTTATTTCTGTCCAGATTTCGGACGACCGAGGAGGTATGTCGGTCGACCAGGATACCCTTTAACTGGTAAGCCTTTAGCTGTGGTCAACTGGGGAATATGTTGAGGTCGATCGGGATATTCTTTCTTTGACTGAGGAAGTTTGACCATTTCTGCGGTCGGCCGGATTTCCCCTGTTTCCTGGAATGAAATTCGATTTTGGTACCCATTTTCTTATGGGTCCTTGTGTTAGTAGTGCCCTAGGACCATTAGCACATGTTGTGCGTTTTATTATCTTTTGAGCATGTAATTGAATAGTTAATTTTGCTTTTGATTATCAAATGTGTGATTTGATAGTAAAACTCATTAGCTTATGTAATTACTATTCTAGTAGTCCCTAGTTTTATGTAATGCTTAATTACTATGAAATAAAACTAGTATGATTGTTGATTGATGATCTTGTTTTTACTGATCATGTGTAATGGATACAAATCACATCATAGATGCAATATATAGGGATACATTGTATTGGGACGTGATCCGTCGAGAAGTAATACTTCATGGTCTTAAGTCATAAGTATTACTTCCTCAATACTATTTTAGAATCCTTAGACCTTATGTCTTCATTGATTCTAGTATGAATGGAGCTACGTTTTGACTCGGTCGGACGTTACTTGTAACAGAGTAATCAATACGACTGAGATCGGATGTAGTGTCCTATCATAGCTTGAATGTGAGAGACATTGTAAGGAATTTGTCCCTCTCTATTATTAGAGAGAGATATCCATGGGCCCCTCGATAGGGAAAGACTGTTTAAATGCATGGCAGTGCTCAAATGTATTTGATAAAGTGGTTATCAAATGCTATTTGTCGAAACAGTCTACCTGGAGATCGAGCATAAATACAATTAAGCTTAATAAGGGTGACGACCACCATGCCTTATGCTTAATTAGGATATCGCGAGACAAAGGGATTAAATAGTGGATTGATATTAGGTTCAGTTGTATATTCATTCACTTTGGGTAGTCACAATGTCCTGCTAGGGGACCGCTTGTGATTTATGAACACACACTACTACTAAGTGTGTTTTCATTGCCATTGTGAGATGAACCTACGGGTCACACGCATAGACGAGCTAACTGAGCTTTATGTCCAAATTCAATGAATCTAGAATGTGTCTAGGTTCATTGTATCACGATATTCGTCTTTTCCGGAAATAATAAAGTGTTTATTATTCGAAATAGAGATAGGGGCAATTTCGGTATTTTACCTATAGTCTGGGATTACGTGGGAGTTATTATCCGATAAGGACTCCCACTACCAGCGAAGTCTAAGGGGACGTGGGAGTTGAGGACTCCCATTGCCGAGAGGAGTTGAGGGACGTGAGAGTTAGTTACGGGAACAAACTCTCACACCCTATATAATAAACTCTTGGCCGAAACCCTAGACTCCAATGTTTTTCAGCCGAAATACCTAAGAAGCCGAAATAGTTTCTGCCTCCCCATTTTCTCTCTAATTCCCGAAACCCAGAAAAACGAAGAGCTAGCAATCGCTGCCCGTTTCGTCGCGTGGATACCGGTAGAGGGACCTTCCGCAAAGGGAGATCAATTGGTGGCAGATTAGCATCCAAGAAACATCATCCTCCATTCAAGAAGTAGCTTCTTGAATCCAAGAAAAGTAAGTTTCTCGCTGTTTTTCGATTCGTTTACGTATGAGCGGATCCTTCAGGGGAGGATCCATGGGTGTTTGGAACGAGTTTCCACCCATGAATCCCTTCACCTTGGGGGTTAGTTTTGGGGTTCTTTTCAACCAAATTGATTTTGCACCTCTTTCTATTCTCTTCTTATTAATGGAACATGTAGCATGATGACCACATTTACCATAATAAGAGCAATTAACACTTAGCATAGTGGTGTTGTGGTCTAGAATTAAAAGAAGTAGAGAGTGCAAGTTTATGTGTGTGCGTGTGCTCTTAGCAGTTATTAGCAATATGAGCATGAGGAGCAACAAGAACATTACCAAGGATATCTCGAGCACTTGTACATTTATTCACGTATGCAGTTAATACATCAAATTTGTGCTTTAAGATATCATGCTGAACGAGTTTAGATTCAACGATATGCACCTTCTCAAGCAATTCTCGGTACTCAAGAGACTTAGCATTTATTGATAAAAGCACATTCTCTTTTTCATTTGATATGATGTGAAAAGAAGTAAGAAGATTATCATATTCTTCTTCCATTTTAGATCTTTCATTTAGTGAGCAAACAAGTTCATTACGAGTGATCTTGTTCTTCTTAGACAATCTTTTCATTTCATCATACAAATCATTTAGAAACACATAAGGATCCTTCTCATTATCATAGTCAAGATCAAGGGAAGGATTTAAGCATTGTACCTCATTGCCCATAGATTTAGGACTTTTAATTTCATTTTGATCTTCATCAATGAGACCAATGAGGCATAGTGTTTGACCTTGATCTTAACCCTTTGTATCTTGGGAGGAGGTTGTCATTTGATTGCTTCTTCTTGTGATCATTGCATTTGTTGCATTAGAAGTAATCTCGTTTTTGTTTGTGAAGTCATCGTTGATGTTTTCCTTGTTGTTCATTGATGAGCTCTTCACAAGTTTGTTGTCCTTGCCACACGACTCTTTTCTTGGAGTCTTAGCTTTTCTTTGCCATTCCTTGGGGTTCATTTCTCTAAGATGAAAATTAGCTCTCTTGGAACCAACAAAGGAAACTTGAGAAGCATATGGTACCTTTTGCAAAGGTCCTTCATTGTTAAAGCATTTTCTCAAGTGGCAAGTGTGTGCATTTGGATCAACATTTTCAAAATTAAAGCACCTAGGATGATTCTTATGAGATTTACGTAAATAAGAGCAAGGATCCTCTAATCTTGTGATGTTTCATATTTTAGATACCTTAGCAAGAGAAACATCAAGCGAATGAAGCTCTTGCATTAAGTTATCTCCATGTAAAACAAAGGGACATGATGCAACATAAAAAAGATCACAAGTAATTGCATCAAGCTTACTTCTCATACTACTAATATCATCAATTAAAGTACAATGAGATAGTGAGGTTGATACCTTTGTAACTTTACCAAGCGATGAGAGGTGAAAATTGGCATTGTGGCTCTTTTCATCACTTGTGCAATTTAAGCTTCTTGGTTCCTTGAAGATTGTATCCTTTGAATTTTGAGGATTCCAATAGCTATGGAGAGTTTGTGATTTCTTTCTCTTTGAACATCTCCATTTAAAGTTTTCATGCTTCAAACCACTTCTTCTTGTACATCTTTCTTTGAAGCTTCGTGGCAATCTTTTTCTCTTCAATTTGCAAGATGTTTGATCTTCATGGTCTCCATCATAATTTAGTTCATTATGAAGGACATCATCTTGTGCTTCCATCTTCTCTTCTTCCTCATCTTGTGAAGGCTGAATTTGAAGTTCTTTTGATCTCATTGGGGATTGATCATTGTTTTCTCCTTTATCACACTTCTTGGTTGTATCAATATATTTCTTGAAGTATGATTGAGATGTCCTTTATACCTTCACAAGATTGAGTCCCCAAATTTAGCTTTCCCACATTTGGCTTTCAATTTCAACTTCTCATTTGTATGATGCTCCAAGCATATTCATTATGGAATAAGCATCTTCACATTCATGCACTTTGTTGAGAGATTCTTCATGTAATGCACAACAAAGAGCATTTAAGTTCTTGAAGTTGAGTGTCATCTTTTTGAAGTCTTCTTCATTGTAGTTTTCCTAGACTTTGGCACCAAGACACCTTGTATGTAAATTGAAGGAATAAAAGGACCTTATTCTATAATGCTCAACAAGGAAATGTCATTAGAAGAAAAAAACAATTTAAAAGCACATTGCTACCTATCAAAGTTGGAGCCATCAAATAGAGGTGGTCTAGATGGGGATTGGTCATCTAAGTTAGAAAAGGTATGAGCCATGGATGTTAGTAGTGCCCTAGGACCATTAGCACATGTTGTGCGTTTTGTTATCTTTTGAGCATTTAATTGAATAGTTAATTACGCTTTTGATTATCAAATGTGTGATTTGATAGTAAAACTCATTAGCTTATGTAATTACTATTCTAGAAGTCCCTAGTTTTATGTAATACTTATTTACTATGAAATAAAACTAGTATGATTGTTGATTGATGATCTTGTTTTACTGATCATGTGTAATGGATACAAATCACATCATAGATGCAATATATAGGGATACATTGTATTGGACGTGATCCGTTTGAGAAGTAATACTTCATGGTCTTAAGTCATAAGTATTACTTCGTCAATACTATTTTAGAATCCTTAGACCTTATGTCTTCATTGATTCTAGTATGAATGGAGCCACGTTTTTGACTCGGTCGGACGTTACTTGTAGCAGAGTAATCAATACGGCCCGATGATCGGATGTAGTGTCCTATCATAGCTTGAATGTGAGAGACATTGTAAGGAATTTGTCCCTCTCTATTATTGAGAGAGATATCCATGGGCCCTCGATAGGGAAAGAGCTGTTTAAATGCATGGCCGTGCTCAAAGCGTATTTGATAAAGTTGTTATCAAATGCTATTTGTCGAAACAGATCTACCCGGAGATCGAGCATAAACACAATTAAGCTTAATAAGGGTGGCGACCACCATGCCTTATGCTTAATTAGGGATATCGCGAGACAAAGGGATTAAATAGTGGATTGACAATAGGTTCCGTTGTAAATTCATTCACCTTGGGTAGTCACAATGTCCTGCTAGGGGCCGCTTGTGACTTATGAACTCACACTACTACTAAGTGTGTTTTCATTGCCATTGTGATATGAACCTACAGGGTCACACGCATAGACGAGCTAACAAGCTTCATGTCCAGATTCAATGAATCTAGAATGTGTCTAGGTTCATTGTATCTGACATTTGTTTTTCTGGAAATAATAAAGTGTTTATTATTCGAATTAGAGATAGGGGCAATTTCGGTATTTTACCAATAGCTGGGATTACGTGGGAGTTATTATCCGATAAGGACTCCCACTGCAGTAGTCTAGGGGACGTGGGAGTCGAGTCTCCCACGCAGGAGAGAAGTTGAGTAGACGTGGGAGTTGTTCTGGGAACAAACTCCCACACTCTATATAACATCTCTTAGCCGAAACCCTAGGGAACTAAGTCATTCAGCCGAAATTAAACAAGTAACCCGAAATCAGATTTCGGATTTTCTCAGCCTCTCCCTTTTCTCTCTAATTCCCGAATCTCAGAAAGACGAAGAGCTAGCAATCACTGCTTGTTTCGTCGCGTGGATACCGGTAGAGGGAAATTCCGCAAAGGGAATTCCGTTGGTGAAAAGAAAGCTTCCAAGAATCGTCATCCTCCATTCAAGAAGTAGTTTCTTGAATCCGAAAAATTGTAAGTTTTTACCGCTGTTTTTTCGATTCGTTTTGTATGAGCGGATCCTTCAGGGGAGGATCCATGGGTGTTTGGAACGAGTTTCCGCCCATGAATCCCTTCAATGGATGCTCCTAGTCCAATAAAAATGATACTAGGCTCTGATACAAATTGAAAGACCCCTTTGGGGGTATAGAACCTAAGAGGAGGGGGGGGGGAGGGTGAATTAGGTTCTTAAAAACTTTTTTTGAAGCTTTTCTAAAACTTCTTTGCCTAAGTGTTCACCTTAACAACAAGTATGTTGTTTAAGCACATAAGGTGATTCAATTATGTTCAAGGCAACTTAGATGACTAAGTGAAGCAATTGTATAAAGCAAGGAAGCATGTGTAGTTTTCTATTCTAAGCATATATGTTCATATAGTCAAGTAGACAATTTATAGCGAGTATATGAACGATGAAGTAAAGAGTTACGGGATAGAGAAAAGTAACACAAGGATTTATAGTGGTTCGATTCACAAAGAATCTAAATCCACTACCTTAGGGAAAACCCAAGGATTTCAACATCCACTAATGGATACCATTTTACAACAAATGCAAGGTGGGTTCTACCTTTTACAATTACCCCAACAAATGAGGACTTGTGCTTCACAAAGAAGACTCCACTCACACAGAGTGTTAAGCTCACTAAGAGCCAATCTCACCAATGAGATTACTTGCCTCACAAAGAGGACTTTTTCCTACACATAAGACTTACAAACACTCACCAAGAGTGAAGCACACAAAGAGCTTTTTCCTAATTCACAAAGAACTAGTTTCTCAATAAATGAGAAGGGTAACTAATCTCTTTCTATAGAGACTTTACAATTTAGCTCACTACAAAGAATTCCCTCTTGGAATGGATATACAATTTAAGCTCTAATCACTCTTTGAGAATAGAAAGAATGAAGTTTATAGATCAACACACATGCTTTTGAAAGATATGAAATTAGGCTCAAAAGTGTTTGCTTGTGTGTTTATGAAGTGCATATGCCTATGCCCTCTTATGACTTAATTCATTATGAAAATTCAGCTTTATAAGCTATTTATAGGGCAAGAATACACAAGCTCTGTTGGTCACAAACGCTATAATTTTGACATTGAAATAATAGCCTAGGTCGACCGGAATGCAGTCCCAAAGTGGTTTTTCCACTTAGTTAACTTTCCAATGTTCTTATGCACATGCCTAAGTGTTTTGTAAAGATATAAAACATATTTTAAAATACTTAGACGTTGACCCATTAGTTTTCAAAAACCTTTTCAAAGAATTGAACAAAGTAAAACATGAGGTTTTGAAAACATGCATAGTTGAGCTTTAAACAATCTTATATCCTAGTATTCTCAAGGGAAAGATTAGTCACAAAGGATTACCTATAAGCTTAGACTAATCTTCCTAAGGTCTTCAATTTGATTCTTCTTGAAGCTTGGACTTGAAACCTTTGATCAACATCTTCTTTGAGTGATGAAGTCCTCTAGCATTCTTGATGTAGTGTGTTGGACTTGATACTTCTTCTTGTCAAGGAGTCTACCACTTAATTGTACTCTTGTTGAATTGAGTAGCTCTTGACATGTTGATCTTCTTTCTTCGTTGACTTTGCAAGTACTTCCATAGCATGTGGATAGACTTCATGCTTGTGCTATGGAGTCTTGCAAAGTGTATATTCCTTGTGTGTATGATCATACCTTTGATGTACACAAAGAGCTAACTTAACATTTTCATCAATGTTGGTGTGAGTGCTAAGGATCCTATCATTAACAACATGCTCACACAAACATTAGAACTATCAATGGTTTGTTATCATCAAAACAAGATTGATCACTTTATACCCTTCGGGCTAACAAACCCGAAACCGCACTGCTGGAGTCCCGCTCTCGGTCGGTCTATGCTCACTCGAAGGTATCTCGAACAGCTGTCGATTCGATATATTGTGCATCGAAATCGGACGTCGTCAGATTACCCAACCGTTCTCTCGAAGTTGCCCGAAATCTCGAAACAATCTATCTTTTTTTTCTTTCTGTTTGTTTCATGCGGCCACAATCCGCCATTACTTTCTCTCTCTTATTTCTGTTAGGCACGACTTCCCTGACCTCAATCCCATGAAGCTTTTTTTCTTTTATTCTTTATTTTATTTTTTGTTTAATCCCCTTTCCCAGATTCCCTCTTATATATATATATATATATATATATATACTTTCCTTTCCTTTTAATTATAATTATGGCACTCTCCCAATCCTATTAGGATTCCTAATTCATTCTAATTCCAATTCCACATCTAATTAACTACTCATCTAAGTGAATTATAACTAGATCCCTCAAATACGATACATGTACGAAACGCCTTTCAACAAAACGTACTCAAAAGTAACACGTAACATGTTATAAAATTAAATAGACATGTAATTATTTAATCATACGTAATAAATTACTTCTACACAATAAATCACACAAAAATTAATTATATATAAAATAACACGTAACCAAAAGTTACGGGTATTATAGTAACTGCCATTGGGATTTTATCCCCAACTACTAATTTATTATCTACTATTGTAAAGTAGAAAATAACCGTAATGGGCTTGGACCTATTATTACATATTAGACAGCCCACTTCTACTTAGCTAACGAGCACAATGCGTAATAACTACCTATAACTTGATCTATTCCGAGCTATCAGTCCAGCCACCTTTTATTCCAGCTTTATTCTTTCTTCCTTAGCTCATCTGATCATCTCAACACCCCCTCAAGCTGGACCTTTGTAGAGATTAAAAAGTCTCAAAAGAACTGTACAAGGAACTTGAGTATATTATAATGTAATCCTTTGGTGAAGATGCATGGAAGCTGTCTATAAGTGCTCACTGACAGAGGTTTCAGAACATTTGCTTGAAGCTTCTCGCTCACAACATGACAATCAATGTCAATGTTCTTTGTTCTTTCATGGAACACTGGATCTTCTGCAATATAGATTGCACTTGCACTGTCACAGAACAAAGGGACAGCTGACATTGTTTGATTCCTAAATCTCCAAGTAGATAGATGAGCCACTGAATCTCATATGTTGCCATTTCCATTGCTCTGTATTCAGCCTCTGCTGAACTCCTTGAGACAGTGCGTTGTTTCTTAGAATTCCATGAAACCACTGAACTACCAATGAAAACAAAGAAGCCTGTCACTGACCTCCTAGTTTCACTACATCCATCCCAATCACTATCCACAAAATCATTGAGGTTCAAGGAACTGTCAGCTGAATAAAGAAGTCCTTGTCTAGGAGCTGTCTTGAAGTATCTAAGTAAGTTGCTAACAACTTTTTGATGTAGTACAGTGGGATGATTCAAAAACTGACTACACTGTTGGATTGTGTATGCAATGTCAGGTTTGGTAATTGTTAAGTATAAAGCTTCCCAATAACTTGCATGTACTTGGTGACATCTTGTAAAGCTTTTGCATCATTGTAACAATACTTTGTTGCATGATCTATCAGAATAAGACTAAGATGACTCTCAGGAAATCCCTCATTCTTTAATAAGTCCAGCACATACTTCCTCTGTGATAGTGCTATGTCATTATCAGTTCTAGTGATTTCAATCCCAAGAAAATAGGTCAACTCCCCCAAGTCTTTGATTCTGAATTCCTGATGAAGAAAAGACTTGACTGCATTGATTTCAGACAAATTGTCACAAACTAGAAACATATCAACATATATCAAGAGAGCAATAAAGGAGGTAGAAGTATGCTTGTCAAACAAGATTTAATCATGCCAAGACTACTGGAAACCTTGTTTAAGCAAAGCCGCAGTGAGAGTTGCATTCCACTCTCTACTGGCTTGCTTCAGTCCATAGAGTGACTTTTTTAGCTTGCATACTTGTCTAGGTAAAACACCTAGAAGACCTGGTGGAGGTTGCATATATATATATATATATATATATCTTCATGGAGACCAGAATGTAAGAGAGCATTGTTTAGGTCCAACTAGTGCACGAACTACCATTTGCTTGTTGCAACTGCCAAAAGGACTCTGATGGTAGTCATATTTTCTAGTGGTGAAAATGTGTTTATGAAATCTATTCCAGCTTGTTGAGTGTAACCCTTAGACAACAGCCTGGGCTGGTATCTTTATATACTGCCATTTGCAAGATGTTTGATCTTATAGACCCACTTGTTACCTATGTCACTCTTACCAGGAGGTAAAATGGTAATTTCCCAAGTATTATTCTCTACCAAGGCTGCATGCTAAGCAGACATGGAATCCTTCCAAACTTGATGCTTAGCAGCCTCATTATAACTCATAGGTTCCCACTGAACATCCAAAGCATTAATGAAAGACAATTGATTCTGATTCAAAAGATCATAAGAGATGACTTTGTGAATGGTGTGAGGGTATATAGACACTTAAGTATCATATTCTTGAAGATATGAAGATGTCTTAGGCTGTCTACCAGATTTTCTAATAGGATGAGTAATATGTATTGATGAGATTTCTCGTGAAGGTTAAGTAGTGGATGTAGGATCTGATAAGGAAGGAGAAGTAGATAAGAAATATGTGGGGGTAATGTGTGGTGAAATCTCATCTAAGAACTGATAAGGAGAAAGAACCGGAGTGACTTGAGAAGAAGAATAAGAAACACTATCTTGGAAAGGAAACAAGTGTTCCAAGAAGATGACATTTCTGGATACAAACACATCATAAGTTTCAACATCCAATAAAACATATCCTTTAGATGTAGCAGATTGACCTAAATAAGTACATTTTTTACCTCCAAGATCAAACTTTCCTCTATCATGTGCTAAAGTGCAGGCATAGCTGACACATCCAAAAACTTTTAGATTTGTATAATGTGGTGAACAATGTTAGAGCCTTTCATAAGGTGTTTGATTGTGAATGATAAGTGAAAAAGAGTGATGTTGATCAAGTATGTGGCATGTTTAATGCAATAGCCCCAAAAAGAAATAGGAATGTTAGACTGAAATTTGAGTGCCCTAGCCACATTGAGAATGTGTTGATGTTTTCTTTCTACTAAACCATTTTGTTCTGGAGTTTGAACACAAGAAGTTTGGTGTAGAATGCCATGAGTAGAGTTAAAAAGTGGCATAAGAAACTCTGCACCATTGTCAATTCTAATGGTTTTGTTTTTTATATTAAACTGAGTGTGAATAAAATAATAGAAAGATTGCAAAGTACTAGCAGTTTCTAATTTTGTTTTAAGTAGAAAACTGCATGTAAATCTGCTAAAATCATCAACAATAGTTAAAAAATATTGATGACCATGAGAGGTTAACTATTTATAGGGTCCCCAAATATCAGCATGAATGGGATCAAAGATCCTTTTTACAATGGTAGTCCTAACACGAAAAGAGAGCTTATGTTGCTTTGCAGCAGGACATATACTGCATTCACAAACTGAAGTACAAAAATGAGAAATGTCTTTGATCAATTTTAATCTTGCCAACGACAAATGGCCTAACCTATAATGCTAAAGTTGTAAGGCCTAAGGGCTAATGTGGTCAATATTGTTTTGATGATAACAAACCATTGATAGTTCCAATGTTTGTGTGAGCATGTTCTTAATGATAAGATCCTTAGCACTCACACCAACATTGATGAAAATGGTAGGTTAGCTCATTGTTTACATCAAGTCAACATCCTACACACAAGGAAGCTACACTTTGCAAGACTCCATAGCACAAACTTGAAGTCAATCCACACGTTATGGAAGTATTTGGAAAGTCAAGAAGAAGGAAGATCAACATGTCAAGAGCTACTCAATCCAACAAGAGAATATTCAAGTAGTATGCTCCTTGACTAAGAAGAAGTGTGAAGTCCAATACACTACAACTCAAGATTGTTATAGGACTTCATCACACCAAGAAGATGTTGATAAAAGGCTTCAAAGTCAAAGCTCCAAGAAGAAGATATTCAACTTAAAGACTTGAAGACCTTAGGAAGTTAGTTTTATGCTTATAAGTACATCTTTGTGACTAATGTTTCCTTTGTGAATACTAGGATATAGAATGTTTAAAGCTCAACCACGCATGTTTTGAAAACCTCATGTTTTAATTTGTTTCAATTCTTTGAAAAGATTTTTGAAAACTTAGTTAAGTCTTGGTCAATGCCCAAGTTCTTTAAAATGTGTTTTTTTATCTTTACAAAACACTTAGGCATGAGTTTGTGAACATTAGAAACTTGAATAAGTGGAAAACCCACTTTAGGACTTGATTCCGATTGACCTAGGCCTAGCCTCGGAACACCAGATGTAGTTGAAGAGATTCATGGGCAGAAACTCGTTCTAAACACCCATGAGACCTCCCCGAATGATCCGCTCAAACCATGGGAATCGAAATTTAAAACTAAAGCTTACATTTTTTTGGCTAAAGAATCTGATTCTTGAATGAAAGATTCTGATTCTTGGACTTTCAGAGTTTGTGTTGCTGCCACCAATAGCTTTCCCTTTGCGGAATTGCCCTCTACTGGTATCCACGCGACGAAACGAACAGCGATTGCTAGCTTTTACTTTTTCTGAGTTTCAGAAATTTAGAGAGAAAGGGAGAGACAGAAAACAGAAATCTAATTTCGGAGTCCTTTTGGTTTTTTGCGGCTCAAAAAATCCGTATCTAGGGTTTTGGCAAGAAAAGTTTATATAGGGTGTGAGAGGTTGTTTCAAGCACAACTACCACGTCCTTTCCACTTCTTCTGGCAGTGGGAGTCTTTAACTCACACGTTCTCTAGACTTTTGCTAGTAGTGGGAGTCTTTATCACATAATAACCCTCACGTAATCCCAGTTATAACCAAATACCGAAAATGCCCCTCCTTGTTCTCTAATTCGAATCACAAGGTCCATAGCCCAGTGGGGAGATGGCCTGCCCACAACCAAGAGGGAATGAATATGTGGTGGAACCTAATATCAAACCACTATTTGATCCCTTTGTCTCGCGATATCCTAATTAAGCATAATGCATGGTAGTCGCCACCCTTATAAAGCTTAATTGTATTTATGCTCGATCTCCAAGTAGGCTGTTCCAACAAACAATATTTAATAACCACTTTATTAAATATATTTGAGCACGGCCATGCATTTAAACAGTCTTTCCCAATCGAGGGGCCCATGGATATCTCTCTCTAATAAGAGAGGGACAAATTCCTTACAAATCCTCTCACATTCAAGCCATGATAGGATACTACATCCGATCATCAGTTGTATTGATTACTCGATTAAAAGTAACGTCCGACTGAATAAAAACTGTTAGTAGTGCCCTAAGACCATTAGCATATGTTGTACGTTTTATATCTTTTTGAGCATATCATCTGAATAGTTAATTTTGCTTATGAACATCAAATGCGTGATTTGATAGTAAAACTCATTTGCTTATGTAATTACTATTCTAGTTGTCCCTAGTTTTATGTAATCTACTTTACAATGAAATAAAACTAGTATGATGTTTGATTGATGATTATGTTTTACTAATCATGTGTAAAGAGTACAAACCATATCATAGATGCAATATATTGAGATATATCGTATCGGACGTGATCCGTTAGAGAAGTAATACTTCATGGTCCTTAGTCATAAGTATTACTTCCTCAATACTATTTTAGAATCCTTAGACCTTATGTCTCCATTGATTATAGCATGAATGGAGCCACGTTTTGACTCAGTCGGACGTTACTTTTAATCGGGTAATCAATACGACTGATGATCGGACGTAGTGTCCTATCAAGGCTTGAATGTGAGAGGCATTGTAAGGAATTTGTCCCTTTCTTATTAGAGAGAGATATCTATGGGCCCCTCGAAAGGGAAAAACTGTTTAAATGCATGGCCGTGCTCAAATGTATTTGATAAAGTGGTTATTAAATACTATTTGTTGGAACAGTCTACCCGGAGATGGAACAGTCTACCAGCAGAAGTAGACTATTTGTTGGAACAGTCTACCCGGTTATTAAATACTATTTGTTGGAACAGTCTACCAGCATAAGTCTAGGGGACGTGGGAGTTAAAGACTCCCACTGTCGGGAGAGGTGTTAAGGACGTGGGAGCTGTTTTTGAAACAAGCTCTCACACCGTATATAAACCTCTCTTGGCCGAAACCCTAGGTATGAATTAATCAGCCGAAAAATTACCAAAACCTAGAAATCAGATTTCTTATTTTTTGCCTCTCCCTTTCTCTCTAAATCTCGAAACTCAGAAAAATCAGAAGAGCTAGTACTCGCTGATCGTTTCGTAGCGTGGATACCGGTAGGGAGTAATTCCGCAAGGACGGACTCAAGGTGATTGCTGCTGAGAGCCAAAGACAGAACCTTTCCAATCAAGAATCAGATTCTTGAACCAAGAAACGTAAGTTTTTCTTTGTATTTTTCGATTCGTTTTGTATGAGCGGATCCTTCAGGGGAGGACTCATGGGTGTTTAGAACGAGTTTCCGCCCATGAATCCCTTCAGTGGTATCAGAGCCTTGCTCATATTATTCGAATTCGATATTGTTAATCACATCGTAGCACGTGTCAAATTCGATTTGGTATGTGTGTGTGTGAAAAACATAAAAGATTGTTTCTTTGACTGTTTTTATAAGTTTTTGTGAATCTGATATGCATAAACTGTTATGTATGTTATTAATTCGATTAATACCGCATGAGCTGCCATAGCATGATTCGGTCTGTAATTTAATATGATTTATTACGTATGAACTATTGTATGCTTTCTGTCGTTAATCCGATTAACAAGCCGCATAAACTGTTTAGGCGATTATAAACTGTTAGGCGATTGAGGGGTAAATCGGGGTAGAAAACTCATTTGATGAGCTTAGCATGGTGAATAGCATGGCCTACTATACCTCATCTTGTTTTACATTTAATTGGGTTGTAATTTTATAATACGACCTACGAGTCGTTTTTTCCTATGATGTAAAATTGTAATTACTTTCTTAGACTAGTTTTACTACTTTACATTGAAGGCTGGGTATACCCATGCAATTATGTAACAAGACTGGAGGACGCTGGATCGAAGACTTTATTCATGAGATGAATATAGACTTAGATTGACCCTTGGCTCCCACAAGGCTCGTGGGAGTCATCATAGGATTAGGCCATGCTATCTCATGTTTACATTTACGCTATATATCTTGCATGTGATGCTTATTTTATGTCTTATGGAGCTTGATTTATTATACGTCACATAAATCGTTTTAATTAACTCTTAAAATGCCTACCATATCCTAAGCACTCCTTGAGCTTGGATCATCATTTTGTCTGCTTGCCAAAGAAACAGAGAAGTGGTTATCTAAGCAAAAGGAGATGGGAAAATAGTGATTTCCATATGCTTAGACATGGTTCGACTTAACTAGGCTACCTAAATAGTTTTGAGCCTAGGGCATAAAATGAGAAATAGCCGGGACATATAGATGTCATTCAAATAGGTTGATTTTACTTTAATTATGGGGATAAGCCAAAGCTAACTTATAACTATCGTAAAATGTTATTTTCCATCATTTATCAAGTGTTGAAATTGTGGAAAGGTTTTTGCTAAAAAACAAATAACTTTGCAAATAATTTAATGTAGATAATGGCAACCAATACATCACACAATTCATTGCGATCCGTCCTTGAGAAGAAAAAACTGAGCGGGACCAATTTCCTTGATTGGGCCCGCAACTTAAGGATTGTCCTTAAGCAGGAAAGAAAGCTATACGTTCTTGATACGGCTATTCCTGAACAGCCTGCAAACAACGCCCCCAGAGCTGAGAGAGTTGCTTGGAAGAAGCACTCTGATGACTCTAACAATGTGACTTGTCTCATGTTAGTCACAATGAGCACTGATCTTCAAAAACAGTTTGAAGGGGTTGAGGCTTTCCAGATGATGGGCCAGCTCAAGGAAATGTTCCAAGAGCAAGCCCGTCATGAAAGATTCCTCACCACTAAGGCGTTGAATAGTTGCAAGATGGCCCCTGACACCTCTGTAAGTACACATGTTCTTAAGATGAAGGGCTATCTTGACCAACTTGAGAAACTTGGGGCTCCCGTAGGTCCTGAAATTGCCACAGATATGATCTTGGGCTCACTCCCACGGGAGTATGACCAGTTTGTCATGAACTTCAACATGCATGGCATGGAGAAGTCCATACACGAGATACACGGGATGCTCAAGCAGGCTAAACTGAACATTAAGAAGACCCCTGAAGTCTTAATGGTTCAAAAAGGAAATTTCAAGAAGAAAGGAAAGGGTAAGCCCATGGCTAAGAAGGGCAAAGGCAATAACAAGCCCAAACCCAAGGCCAAGGCACCAAAGGAGGGAGTTTGCTTCCATTGCAATGAACCAGGTCATTGGAAACGGAACATCAAGCTCTATTTGGAAGAGAAGAAAAAGGGGAAAGCCAGTTTGACTCTCTCCAGGTATTTATGTTATTGAAATTAACATGTCTGCTCCTACTTCATGGGTATTAGATACCGGTTGTGGATCTCACATTTGTGCAAATGTGCAGGGGTTCAAAAGGAGAAGATCACTAGCAAAAAAAGAAGTGGACCTGGGAGTAGTGAACGGAGCAAGAGTTGTTGTTGTAGCTACCGGGACATTTAATTTAGTTTGCTAAGTGGCCTTATAATAGAACTGAATAATTGTCTTTATGTTCCAACTTTGAGTAGGAATATTATTTCAGTTTCTTGTTTGGATATTGAAGGTTTTGAAATTAATATTATGAATAAAATTTGCACCGTTCATAAAGATCGTATCTTCAATGGAGATGCCTCTTTGATGAATGGGCTTTATATTCTTAACCTCGATGAATCCATTAAAAGGCCCATCTATAACATTAAAACTAAAAGGTTTAAATCAAATGACTTAAACCAAACCTACTTCTGGCACTGTCGTTTGGGCCACATCAACGAGAAACGCATATCAATACTCCATAAAGATGGAATTTTGACATCATTTGACTTAGAGTCTTATGAGTCATGTGATTCTTGCTTGTTAGGCAAAATGACTAAAGCTCCCTTTATTGGACAAAGTGAGAGAGCTTCTGATTTGTTGGGCCTCATACATACAGATGTTTGTGGACCAATAAACACAAGTGCTAGAGGAGGGTTTCAGTACTTCATCACATTCATAGATGATTTCAGTAGATATGGCTACGTCTATCTAATGAAACATAAATCAGAATCTTTTGGAAGATTCAAAGAATTTCAAAATGAAGTACAAAATCAACTTGGTAAAAGTATTAAGATACTTCGATCAGATCGAGGTGACGAATACCTTAACCAAGAGTTTGACGAACATCTTAGGGGTTGTGGAATTGTTTCACAATTAACTCCTCCTGGCACACCACAATGGAATGGTGTATCGGAACGGAGGAATCGCACCTTACTAGATATGGTTCGATCTATGATTAGTCAAACAAGTCTTCCAATTTCCTTTTGGGGCTACGCCCTAGAAACTGCTGCATTTATATTGAATAGAGTTCCTTCTAAAGCGGTTCAGAAAACTCCATATGAGATATGGACTGGGAAATGACCTAGTTTGTCATTTCTCAAAATTTGGGGATGCGGGCGTATGTAAAACGCTTGTTATCTGATAAACTCGCCCCTAAATCTGACAAGTATTTGTTTGTGGGATATCCTAAAGAAACTAAAGGATATTACTTCTATCTTCCATCAGAGAACAAAGTGTTTGTTGCTCGAAATGGTTTATTCCTTGAAAGAGAATTTATTTCCAAAGAGGATAGTGGGAGTAAGATCCATCTTGAGGAAATTCAAGATCCCCAAACAACATCTGAGCCAACTTTGGAACTTCAAGCAAGCTCACGTGCCGACATCGAGCTTCAATCTTTGACACAAGGCCCGAGGAGGTCAAGTCGGGTACATCAACAACTTTCGAGAGATATGGATTTCGTGGATCGATGATCATCGAGTTGAACTGATTGATCAAGATGAACCCACTACCTACAAAGAGGTAATTCATAGTTCTGAGTCAAATAAGTGGCTAGACGCTATGAAGTTTGAGATGCAATCCATGTACGATAATCAAGTATGGACTTTAGTTGACCCACCTGAAGGGTGTAAGGTCATTGATAACAAATGGTGTTTCAAAAAGAAAACCGACATGGATGGTAATGTACACACTTTTAAATCTCGACTAGTAGTTAAAGGTTATAGACAAGTTCATGGTATTGACTATGATGAAACCTTTTCTCCTGTCGTTATGATAAAGTTTATTAGGATTTTACTTGCCATAGCCGCATATTATGACTATGAGATATGGCAAATGGACGTTAAGACAGCGTTTCTTAATGGAAACCTTCTCGAGGATGTGTATATTGAAGGGATTCATGGGCGGAAACTCGTTCCAAACACCCATGGATCCTCCCCTGAAGGATCCGCTCATATGAAACAATTCGAAAAACAGCAATAAAGAACTTACTTTCTTGGATTCAAGAAGCTACTTCTTGAATGGAGGATGACGTTTCTTGGATCGGATGCTACTACCGATTGATCTCCCTTTGCGGAAAGTCCCTCTACCGGTATCCACGCGACGAAACGGGCAGCGATTGCTAGCTCTTCGTCTTTTCTGATTTTCGGGAATTAGAGAGAAAAGGGAGAGGCAGAAACTATTTCGGCTTCTTAGGTATTTCGGCTGAAAAGCATTGAAGTCTAGGGTTTCGGCCAAGAGTTTATTATATAGGGTGTGAGAGTTTGTTCCCAGAACTAACTCTCACGTCCTCAACTCCTCTCGGCAATGGGAGTCCTTAACTCCCACGTCCCTTAGACTTCTGCTGGTAGTGGGAGTCCTTATCGGATAATAACTCCCACGTAATCCCTGGGTATAGGTAAAATACCGAAATTGCCCCCTATCTACTAATTCGAATAATAAACACTTTATTATTTTCAGAAAGACAA
This sequence comes from Vinca minor, assembly GCA_026122235.1. NCBI lineage: Eukaryota > Viridiplantae > Streptophyta > Magnoliopsida > Gentianales > Apocynaceae > Vinca > Vinca minor. The sequence continues at coordinate 2,148,066 of JAOCZM010000285.1, read as the reverse complement.
ATGTCAGATACAATGAACCTAGACACATTCTAGATTCATTGAATCTGGACATAAAGCTCGTTAGCTCGTCTATGCGTGTGACCCTGTAGGTTCATCTCACAATGGCAATGAAAACACACTTAGTAGTAGTGTGAGTCCATAAATCATAAGCGGTCCCTAGCAGGACATTGTGACTACCCAAAGTGAATGAATATACAACGGAACCTAATATCAATCCACTATTTAATCCCTTTGTCTCGCGATATCCTAATTAAGCATAAGGCATGGTGGTCGTCACCCTTATTAAGCTTAATTGTATTTATGCTCGATCTCCGGGTAGATCTGTTTCGACAAATAGCATTTGATAACCACTTTATCAAATACATTTGAGCACGGCCATGCATTTAAACAGTCTTTCCCTATCGAGGGGCCCATGGATATCTCTCTCTAATAATAGAGAGGGACAAATTCCTTACAATGTCTCTCACATTCAAGCTATGATAGGACACTACATCCGATCTCGGTCGTATTGATTACTCTGTTACAAGTAACGTCCGACTGAGTCAAAAGCGTGGCTCCATTCATACTAGAATCAATGAAGACATAAGGTCTAAGGATTCTAAAATAGTATTGAGAAAGTAATACTTATGACTTAAGACCATGAAGTATTACTTCTCGACGGATCACGTCGATACAATGTATCCCTATATATTGCATCTATGATGTGATTTGTATCCATTACACATGATCGAGTAAAACAAGATCATCAATCAACAATCATACTAGTTTTATTTCATAGTAATTAAGCATTACATAAAAACTAGGGACTACTAGAATAGTAATTACATAAGCTAATGAGTTTTACTATCAAATCACACATTTGATAATCAAAAGCAAAATTAACTATTCAATTACATGCTCAAAAGATAATAAAACGCACAACATGTGCTAATGGTCCTAGGGCACTACTAACAATCTCCCACTTGCCCTAGTTCCAATCATACATGATCCTCAATCCCATTGACCTAGTATGACTCTCATGTTTAGGCTCGTGGGAGTGGCTTGGTCAATGGATCTGCAATGTTGTCGTCTCGTATGAACTTTGCAAATACTAACGTCTCTCTGTCGATGATCTCTCGAATCGGATGGAAACGCCTCGAGAATGTGTTTGGATCGTTGGTGAGATCTAGGTTCCTTAGCTTGTGAAATGGCACCGAGTACTATCACAATACGAGTCCATCTGGGTTCACAATGCTAGGGGACGACACCTAGTTCGTCAACAAACTTCCCGATCCAAACAGCCTTTCCCTTAGCTGCTTGAGGCGACCAAATACTCGACTCATGTTGTAGAATCGGCCACGGTCTCTTGCTTCGAGCTCTTCCAGCTCACGAGCACCTCCATTCAAACAAAACACAAAACCAGATTGCGATCGATAATCATCTACGTCGGTCCCGAAGCTTGCGTCTGTGTAACCATTTACTACTGGACTTTCATTCCCACGACCTCCGTAAACTAAGAACATATCTTTAGTCCTTCTCAAGTACTTAAGAATGCTCTTGATCTGCGATCCAATGTGACTCACCAGGGGCCGATTGATATCTCGCTAGTCATACTTAAAGCAAATGAGACATCGCAGGGCGAGTGCATATCATGGCGTACATAATAGACCCAATGGCCGAAGCATATGGGATCTTACTCATGCGCTCTTGGTCCTCCCTTGTGGAAGGTCCTTGAGTTCTCGCTGAGTTTGACGCCATGTGACATGGGCAAGAATCCCCTTTTTGGAGTCTTGCAAACCGAACCATTTCGATGCACCTTGTCAATGTATCCACTCAGCTCAGGGCCAATCATTTTGTTAGATCTATCTCTATAGATTCTAATACCCAAAATGTATGTAGCCTCGCCTAAGTCTTTCATGGAAAAGCACTTCCCCAACCAAGCTTTTACGCTTTGTAATGTGGGGATGTCATTTCCAATTAGTAAGATGTCGTCCACATAAAGCACAAGGAACACTACTGCATTATTAGTTACTTTCTTATAAACACAAGGCTCGTCTTCGTTTTTGATGAAACCGAATTCTTTAATACGTTCATCAAAGCGACGATTCCAGCTTCGAGATGCTTGCTTCAATCCATAAATGGACCTTTGAAGCTTACACACTTTGCTAGGATTTGTCGGATCAACAAACCCCTCAGGTTGTGTCATATACACATCCTCGAGAAGGTTTCCGTTAAGAAACGCAGTCTTAACATCCATTTGCCATATCTCATAGTCATAATATGCGGCTATGGCAAGTAAAATCCCTAATTGACTTTATCATCACGACAGGGGAAAAGGTTTCGTCATAGTCAATACCATGAACTTGTCTATAACCTTTAACTACTAGTCGCGATTTAAAAGTGTGTACATTACCATCCATGTCGGTCTTCTTTTTATAACACCATTTGTTATCAATGACCTTGCACCTTTCGGGTGGGTCAACCCGAGTCCATACTTGGTTGTCGTACATGGATTGCATCTCGGACTTCATAGCTTCTAGCCACTTATCCGACTCGGAACTACGAATTGCCTCTTTTGTAGGTAGTGGGTTCATCTTGATCGATCAGTTCAACTCGATGATTATCGATCCTGAGAAATCCATATCTCTCAGTGTGTTGATATACCCGACTCGACCTCCTTGGGCCTTGTGTCAAAGATTGAAGCTCGAGTATCGGCACGTGAGCTTGCTTGAACTTCTAAAGTTGGTTCGGATGTTGTTTGGGGATCTTGAATTTCCTCAAGATGGATCTTACTCCCACTATCCTCTTTGGAAATAAATTCCCTTTCAAGGAATGAACCATTACGAGCAACAAACACTTTGTTCTCTCGATGGAAGATAGAAGTAATATCCTTTAGTTTCTTTAGGATATCCCACAAACAAACATTTGTCGATTTAGGGGCGAGTTTATCGGATAACAAGCGTTTTACATACGCCTCGCATCCCCAAATTTTGAGAAAGGACAAACTAGGTCGTTTCCCAGTCCACATCTCATATGGAGTTTTCGAACCGCTTTAGAAGGTACTATGTTTAATATAAATGCAGCAGTTTCTAGGGCGTAGCCCCAAAAGGAAATGGAAGACTTGTTTGACTCATCATAGATCGAACCATATCTAATAAGGTGCGATTCCTCCGTTCGATACGCCATTCCATTGTGGAGTGCCGGGGAGGAGTTAATTGTGAAACAATTCCACAACCACTAAGATGTTCGTCAAACTCTTGGTTAAGGTATTCGCCACCTCGATCCGATCGAAGTATCTTAATACTTTTGCCAAGTTGATTACGTACTTCATTTTGAAATTCTTTGAATCTTCCAAAAGATTGATTTATGTTTCATTAGATAGACGTAGCCATATCTACTGAAATCATCCGTGAATGTGATGAAAGTACTGAAACCCTCCTCTAGCACTAGTGTTTATTGGTCCACAAACATCCGTATGTATGAGGCCCGACAAATCGGAAGCTCTCTCACTTTGTCCAGTAAAGGGAGCTTTAGTCATTTTTCCCAACAAGCAAGATTCACACGTCTCATAAGACTCTAAGTCAAATGATGTTAAAATTCCATCTGTATGGAGTTTTGATATGCGTTTCTCGTTTATGTGGCCCAAACGACAATGCCAAAAGTAGGTTTGGTTTAAGTCATTTGATTTAAACCTTTTAGTATTAATGTTATAGATGGGCCTTTTAATGGAATCATCGAGGTTAAGAATATAAAGCCCATTCATCAAAGAGGCATCTCCATAGAAGATACGATCTTTATGAATGGTGCAAATCTTATTCAAAATATTAATTTCAAAACCTTCGATATCAAACAAGAAAGCGAAATAATATTCCTACTCAAAGTTGGAACATACAAACAATTATCTAGTTCTATGATAAGGCCACTTGGCAAAACTAAATTAAATGTCCCCCGTAGCTACGAGCAACAACTCTTGCTCCGTTGGCTACTACGAGGTCCACTTCTCCTTTTGCCGGTGATCTACTCCTTTTTGAACCCCCTGCACATTTGCACAAATGTGAGATCCATAACCGGTATCTAATACCCATGAAGTAGGAGCAGGACATGTTAATTTCTATAACATAAATACCTGGAGAGACAGTCAAAGCGGCCTTTCCCTTTTTCTTCTCTTCCAAATAGAGTTTGCAATTCCGTTTCCAATGGCACAGTTCGCCACAATGGAAGCAAACTCCCTCCTTTGATGCCTTGGCTTTGGGGCTGGGGCTTGGGCTTGTCATTGCCTTTGCCTTTGCCTCTCTTGGCCATGGGCTTTCCCTTGCCTTTCTTCTTGAAGTTCCCTTTTTGAACCATTAAGACTTCGGGGGTTTTCTTAATGTTCGATTCAGCCTGCTTGAGCATCCCAGTGTATTTCATTTATGGTCTTCTCCATGGCATGCATGTTGAAGTTCATAATGAATTGGTCATACTCCGGTGGGAGTGAGCCCAAGATCATATCTGTGGCCATGTCATGAGTTACGGGAGCCCCAAGTTTGTCAAGTTGGTCAAAATAGCCCTTCATCTTTAGAGCGTGGGCACTTACAGAGGTGCCGGGGGGCCATCTTGCAACTATTCAATGCCTTTGTAGTGAGGAATCTTTCATGACGAGCTTGCTCTTGGAACATTTCCTTGAGCTGGCCCATCATCTGGAAAGCCTCAACACCTTCAAACTGCTTTTGAAGATCAGCGCTCATTGTGACCAACATGAGACAAGTCACGTCGTTAGAGTCATCAGAGTACTTCTTCCAAGCATCTCTCTCAGCTCTGGGGGGCATTGGGTGCAGTCGTTTAGGAATGTCCAGTGTCAAGAACGTACAACTTCTTTTCCCCGCTAAGGACAATCCCTTAAGTTGCGGGCCCAATCAAGGAAATTGGTCCCGCTCGGTTTTTCCTTCTCAGGGACGGATCGCGATGAGTTGTGTGATGAATTGGTTGCCATTATCTACATTAAATTATTTGCAAAGTTTATTAGTTTTGAGCAAAAAATATTTTCCACAATTTCAACACTTGATAAATAGTGGGTAAAAACCATTTTACAATAGTTATGGGAAAGCTTTGGCTTTACACCCATAATTAAAGTAAAATCATCTAATGGGATTGACATGTATATGTCCCGGGCTATTCCCATTCTATGCCCTAGGCCCAAAACTATTTTGATAGCCTAGTTAAGTCGGACCATGTCTAAGCATTATGGAAATCACTATTTTCCCATCTCCCTTTACTTAGGTAACCACTTTATCCGTTGCTTTGGTAGCGAGAAAAAATGATGATCCAAGCTTGTGGAGTGCTTAGGTTATGGTAGGCACTTTAAGACTTAATTAAAACCATTTAATGTGACGTTTAAAGTAAATCCATCCAGACATAAAATAAACATCACACGCAGTATATAAAGCGAAAATGTAAATGTGATATAGCATGGCCTATTCCTATAATGACTCCCACGAGCCTTGTGAGAGTCAAGGGTCGATCTAGGTCAAAAATCCATCTCATGGATAATGTCTTCGATCCAGATGACCTCCCGGGTCTTGTTACATAATTGCATGGGCATACCCATCCTTCAATGACTAATCTAAGAAAGCATGTACAATTTTACATCATAGAGAAAAACGACTCGCAGGTCGTATTATAAAATTACAACCAATATATGTAAAACAAGAGGTATAGTAGGCCATGCTATTCACCATGCTAATAATCACATAAAACATAGCATAAAAATTTCGCGGATATAAACACAAATTCATATGTGTTGCCACTACGCAGAGCTGGCGGCGGTCCAGACTGCGATCTAAAATCATCTACGTCGGTCTGGAAGCTTGCGTCTGTGTAACCATTTACAACCAGACTTCCTTCCTGACCTCTGTAAACTAAGAACATATCTTTAGTCCTTCTAAAGTACTTAAGAATGCTCTTGACTGCAGTCCAATGTGACTCTCCAGGGTCAGATTGATATCTGCTAGTCATACTTAAAGTAAATGAGACATCTGGGCGAGTGCATATCATGGCGTACATAATAGACCCATGAAGGGATTCATGGGCGGAAACTCGTTCCAAACACCCATGAGTCCTCCCCTGAAGGATCCGCTCATACGAAACCGAACCGAAAATAGCGATAAAGAACTTACATGTTTCGGATTCAAGAAGCTACTTCTTGAATGGAGGATGACGTTTCTTGATCAGTTTCTTGCCACCACCGGATTTCCCTTTGCGGAATATCCCTCTACCGGTATCCACGCGACGAAACGAGCAGCGATTGCTAGCTCTTCGTCTCTCTGAAGTTCGGGAATTAGAGAAGGAAAAAGGGAAGGCAGAAAGAAAAACGGTTTTTCTTTTGGTCTAGGTATTTCGGCTGATCCCAACTCTTGCCTAGGGTTTCGGGTTAAGAGATGTTATATAGAGTGTGGGAGTTGGTTCCCAGAACAACTCCCATGTCTACTCAACTTCTCTCGACTGTGGGAGACTCCGAATCCCACGTCCCCTAGACTTCACTGGTAGTGGGAGTCTTTATCGGATAATGGCTCCCACGTAATCCCAGCTACGGTTAAATACCAAAATTGCCCCCTATCTCTAATTCGAATAATAAACACTTTATTATTTTCAGAAAAACATATGTCAGATACAATGAACCTAGACACTTTCTAGATTCATTGAATCGGACATGAAGCTCGTTAGCTCGCCTATGCGTGTGACCACTGTAGGGTTCATATCACAATGGCAATGAAAACACACTTGTTAGTAGTGTGAGTTCATAAGTCACAAGCGGCCCCTAGCGAGGGACATTGTGACTACCCAAAGTGAATGAATTACAACGGAACCTAATGTCAATCCACTATTTAATCCCTTTGTCTCGCGATATCCTAATTAAGCATAAGGCATGGTGGTCGTCACCCTTATTAAGCTTAATTATATTTATGCTCGATCTCCAGGTAGACTGTTTCGACAAATAGCATTTGATAACCACTTTATCAAATACATTTGCGCACGGCCATGCATTTAAACAGTCTTTCCCTATCGAGGGGCCCATGGATATCTCTCTCAATAATAGAGAGGGACAAATTCCTTACAATGTCTCTCACATTCAAGCTATGATAGGACACTACATCCGATCATCAATCGTATTGATTACTCTGTTACAAGTAACGTCCGACTGAGTCAAAACGTGGCTCCATTCATACTAGAATCAATGAAGACATAAGGTCTAAGGATTCTAAAATAGTATTGAGAAAGTAATACTTATGACTTATGACCATGAAGTATTACTTCTCTGACGGATCACGTCCAATACAATGTATCCCTATATATTGCATCTATGATGTGATTTGTATCCATTACACATGATCAGTAAAACAAGATCATCAATCAACAATCATACTAGTTTTATTTCATAGTAATTAAGCATTACATAAAACTAGGGACTTCTAGAATAGTAATTACATAAGCTAATGAGTTTTACTATCAAATCACACATTTGATAATCAAAAGCAAAATTAACTATTCAATTACATGCCCAAAAGATAACAAAACGCACAACATGTGCTAATGGTCCTAGGGCACTACTAACAACCCAATGGCCGAAGCATATGGGATCTTACTCAAGCGCTCTTGGTCCTCCCTTGTGGAAGGTCCTTGAGTTCTGCTGAGTTTGACGCCATGTGACATGGGCAAGAATCCCTATTTGGAGTCTTGCAAACCGAACCGCTTTCGAGTACTTTGTCAATGTATCCACTCAGCTCGAGCCAATCATTTTGTTAGATCTTTCTCTATAGATTCTAATACCCAAAATGTATGTAGCCTCGCTCAAAGTCTTTCATGGAAAAGCACTTCCCCAACCAAGCTTTTTACGCTTTGTAATGTGGGGATGTCATTTCCAATCGGTAAGATGTCGTCCCACGTAAAGCACAAGGAACACTACTCGCATTATTAGTTACTTTCTTATAAACACAAGGTTCGTCTTCGCTTTTTGATGAAACCGAATTCTTTAATACGTTCATCAAAGCGACGATTCGAGCTTTCGAGATGCTTGCTTCAATCAATAAATGGACCTTTGAAGCTTACACACTTTGCTAGGATTTGTTGGATCTACAAACCCCCTCGAGGTTGTGTCATATACACATCCTCGAGAAGGTTTCCGTTAAGAAACGCAGTCTTAACATCCATTTGGCATATCTCATAGTCATAATATGCGGCTATGGCAAGTAAAATCCTAATTGACTTTATCATCACGACAGGGGAAAAGGTTTCGTCATAGTCAATACCATGAACTTGTCTATAACCTTTAACTACTAGTCGCGATTTAAAAGTGTGTACATTACCATCCATGTCGGTCTTCTATTTGTAACACCATTTGTTATCAATGACCTTGCACCCTTCGGGTGGGTCAACCAAAGTCCATACTTGGTTGTCGTACATGGATTGCATCTCGGACTTCATAGCTTCTAGCCACTTATCCGACTCGGGAACTATGAATTGCCTCTTTGTAGGTAGAGGGTTCATCTTGATCAATCGGTTCAACTCGATGATCATCGATCCCGAGAAATCCATATCTCTCGAGTCGTTGATGCACCCGACTCGACCTTCTTGGGCCTTGTGTCAAAGATTGAAGCTTAGTATCAGCACGTGAGCTTGCTTGAACTTCTAAAGTTGGTTCAGATGTTGTTTGGGGATTTTGAATTTCCTCAAGATGGATCTTACTCCCACTATCCTCTTTGGAAATAAATTCCCTTTCAAGGAATACACCATTACGAGCAACAAACACTTTAAAGGGCGTAGCCCCAAAAGGAAATTGGAAGACTTGTTTAACTCATCATAGATCGAACCATATCTAATAAGGTGCGATTCCTCCGTTCTGACACGCCATTCCATTGTGGTGTGCCAGGAGGAGTTAATTGTGAAACAATTCCACAACCACTAAGATGTTCATCAAACTCTTGGTTAAGGTATTCGCCACCTCGATCTGATCGAAGTATCTTAATACTTTTACCAAGTTGATTCTGTACTTTATTTTGAAATTCTTTGAATCTTCCAAAAGATTCAGATTTATGTTTCATTAGATAGACGTAGCCATATCTACTGAAATCATCTGTGAATGTGATGAAGTACAAAACACATAGGCATGAGTTTGTGAACATTAGAAACTTAAATAAGTGGAAAAACCACTTTAGGACTTGACTCCGATTGACCTAGGCCTAGCCTCGGAACACCAGATGTAGTTGAAGAGATTCATGGGCAGAAACTCGTTCTAAACACCTATGAGACCTCCCCGAAGGATCCGCTCATGCCATGGGAATCGAAATTTAAAACTAAAGCTTACATTTTTTGGCTAATGAATATGATTCTTGAATGAAAGATTCTGATTCTTGGACTTTCAGAGTTTGTGTTGCTGCCACCAATAGCTTTCCTTTTGCGGAATTGCCCTCTACCGGTATCCACGCGACGAAACGAACAGCGATTGCTAGCTCTTCGTTTTTCTGAGTTTCAAAAATTTAGAGAGAAAGGGAGAGGCCGAAAACAGAAATCTAATTTCGGAGTCCTTTTGTTTTTTTGCGGCTCAAAAAATCCGTATATAGGGTTTTGGCAAGAAAAGTTTATATAGGGTGTGAGAGGTTGTTTCAAGCACAACTACCACGTCCTTTCCACTTCTTCTGGCAGTGGGAGTCTTTAACTCACACGTTCTCTAGACTTCTGCTGGTAGTGGGAGTCCTTATCGCATAATAACCCCCACGTAATCCAAGTTATAACCAAATACCGAAAATGCCCCTCCTTAATCTCTAATTCGAATCACAAGGTCCATAGCCCAGTGGGGAGATAGCCTGTCCATAACCATGAGGTTGTGGGTTCGATACCCAACTCACACAAAAGGAGGATTTAATTTCCTATTCTTGGTTCCTCTTGTGTAGGTTCTTATACTCCCCTTCTTGGGGCACCCAGCTAGTCGGGCTTCTACTACTCCCCTCACGGCGACTACCATGCATTATGCTTAATTAGGATATCGCGAGACAAAGGGATCAAATTGTGGATTGATATTAGGTTCCACCGCATATTCATTCACTTTGGGTAGTCACATTGTACGAGCTTCATGTCCAGATTCAATGAATCTAGAATGTGTCTAGGTTCATTGTGTTTGACATTTAATTTTCGGAGAATAATAAAGCGTTATTATTCTAATTAGAGATGAGGGGCATTTTCGGCATAGCTGGGATTATGTGGGAGTTATTATCCGATAAAGACTCCCACTACCAACAGAAGTCTAGGGGACGTGGGAGTTAAAGACTCCCACTGCCGGGAGCGGTGGTAAGGACGTGGGAGTTGTTTTTTAAACAACCTCTCACACCCTATATAAATCTCTCTTGGCCGAAACCCTAGGTAAAAATTAATCAGCCGAAAAATTACTAAACCTAGAAATCAGATTTCTTATTTTCTGCCTCTCCCTTTCTCTCTAATTCCCAAAACTCAGAAAAATCAGAAGAGCTAGCACTCACTGATCGTTTCGTCGCGTGGATACCGGTAGGGAGTAATTCCGCAAGGGAGGACTCAAGGTGATTGCTGCCGTGAGCCAAAGACAGAACCTTTCCATTCAAGAATCAGATTCTTAAACCAAGAAACGTAAGTTTTTCGTTGTATTTTTCGATTCGTTTTGTATGAGAAGATCCTTCAGGGGTGGACTCATGGGTATTTAGAACGAGTTTCTGCCCATGAATCCCTTCAAAAACATGGCTCCATTTGTAACGACCCGAAATCTCAAGTACCAATTTAAAGGTTAGTATTATGTTAATTTTTCACTTGATAAGGGTAAAAGTGTCTTTTTAATTAAATAGTAAGGGTAAAATAGCCCAAACAATAAAGTGGATATTTCTCTTTACCCGGAATGGTCTTTTTATTCCGGTGGATATTTCTGAAATTGAAAAGAAAGAATATTCCAGATAAAGCGGCTATTTTCTAAAATAAAATAGTTTTTCTCAAATGTTTTTGAAAAAGATAAAGAAAATGTTTTCTGAAAGAAAATGGTTTTGGAAAAGTAAAAGTGTTTCTAAATAAAGAAAGTTTCTCCGTGTCTTCAAAATAAAATGTTTGCGAAGTAAAATGAGTTTCAAAATCACTATCACACACTTCACTGGGGACTCACTGGGCTATTTATAGCTCACCCTTTCTCTGTTTTCTGTTTTAGTTCTTGCAGGATTGAAGGGATAGAACAAGAACATTCTGAGGTGTAGAGTTGGACCAAGACAAAGAATTGAGTCAACGCTAGATAGAGACCCAGATTAGAAGATTTTTGTATCAGAGTGCGCAGGGAAAGCTTGGGATTAGAAATCTATACATTGGGATTCAGTCAAAGACCGAAGTCAACTTAGAAGCTATAGAATAGTTTAGAAGAAAATTTTTATCCACGTGTAATTTATATTGTAAAAGATAGAACCCAGTGCCGAGAGGCACGCGGCGTACCCGACCCGAGAGGGACGGGGCGTCACACCATTCATGCTAGAGATTAAGGAGGGGAATTTTCGGTATTTGGCTATAGCTGGGATTACGTGGGAGTCATTATGCGATAAAGACTCCCACTACCAGCAGAGGTTTATGGAACGTGGGAGTTAAAGACTCCCACTGCCGAAAGAGGTTGAGGACGTGAGAGTTGGTTCTGGGAACAAACTCTCACACCTTATATAAACCTCTTTTAGCCGAAACCATAAATAATGATCAATTGAGCCGCAATCCGAAATTAGATTTCAATTTTCTGCCTTTCCCTTTCTCTCTATTTCCCGAAACTCAGAAAAACGAAGAGCTAGCAATCGCTGTTCGTTTCGTCGCGTGGATACCGGTAGAGGGCAATTTCGCAAAGGGAAAGCTATTGGTGGCAACAACACAAACTCTGAAAGTCCAAGAATTAGAATCTTTCATTCAAGAATCAGATTCTTTAGCCGAAAAATGTTAGTGTTCGTTTTAATTATCGATTCCCGTGGTATGAGCGGATCCTTCGGGGGAGGACTCATGGGTGTTTAGAACGAGTTTCTGCCCATGAATCGCTTCAGGCCTTATTATGATGATCATCAGTCACGAGAAATCCATATCTCTCAAGTTGTTGATGTACCCGACTTGACCTCCTTGGGCCTTGTGTCAAAGATTGAAGCTCAGTATCAGCACGTGAGCTTGTTTGAAGTTCCAAAGTTGGTTCAGATGTTGCTTGGGGATCTTGAATTTCCTCTAGATGGACCTTACTCCCACTATCCTTTTGGGAAACAAATTCCCTTTCAAGGAATAAACTATTTTGAGCAACAAACACTTTGTTCTCTGATGGAAGATAGAAGTAATATCTTTCAGTTTCTTTAGGATATCCCACAAACAAACTGATACGGTACCAACCTCAAGGCTGCCCAAGACAAAGGAGCGCATACATAGACTAATAACGAGGATTAGAACAAGGGACGTGAAGCAACTATCTACATCATTGACCCGAGTTCTAAAGTATAAAGAGGATGCTAAGTTACAGCTAGGAATGTTGTACAAATCAACCTCTTGAGTTTCGCAAATGTACAATTAGGCTCTATCAAGCAAAGAGGCTAAAAGGGCATTTTAGTAATCTTACAAGCTATGGACAGCTTTGCGACAGTTTGGTATAATGATCATAACTTTTGATATATGTATCCAATGGACCTGATTCCAGTTGTACATTAAAGTTAAGAGGCAGATCTGCAACTTCTATGAAGACCACAAGATTAGATTCTGCCAGCTTGGTGTCCGAAACTGTCGCGCAACCTGATCCAACAATCTGTCCAGAATTGGGACGAAATTAAAAGGCATTTTAGTCTTTGTACAATTAAAGTCTATGCTAGACTTTAATTATTTTCCAGCTTTGTTATTTACTTTATTTAGAGTATTTAGGTGTGTATAGCAAGTAGTTGCTATAATAAAGGACATGTGGTCCATAGTTGGTTATCTAGTTGTTAAGAGTCCCATATCTATTAGGACTATTCACCTAGTTAGTTATTTTTCAGCTTTGTTAGTTGTTATTGCCGCCTATAACCAAGAGAATAGGACATGTTGTCTATTATCTTGTTTAGGTAGTTTACTTGATAGCAAGTTGTTTTCCAAGAGTCCTACTTCTTCAAGGACTCTTCTTTTATTGGTTCATTTTAACCGAAATCTCTCTATTTAAGAGTGATTTCGGCTCCCTTAATATTTACGTTAGATATATTGATATTTTGGTAAGGTTATTCCTTAGCTTCTCGTGTCTGGACTTCTATGTAGAATTCATTCATTCTTGAGTTACTGTATCAACAAGTTTAGTTTCTCTTGTTGTGGTGTTTCAGCCTCCATCGATAATTAGCCTTCCTTAGCGTTGCGTTGATTATATTCCCTAGAAACTAGTTCGAGAATTAGAGAAAGATCGGGCTCAACTAAAAGTTGAACTCTTTGGTACCTTGTATCATTCAGTTCTTCATCACAAACACTTGTCAGATTTAGGGGCGAGTTTATCAGATAACAAGCATTTTACATACGCCTCGCATCCCCAAATTTTGAGAAATGAAAAAATAGGTCGTTTCCCAGTCCATATCTCATATGGAGTTTTCTGAACTGCTTTAGAAGGAACTCTATTCAATATAAATGTAGCAATTTCTAGGGCGTAGCCCCAAAAGGAAATTGGAACACTTGTTTGACTCATCATAGATCGAACCATATCTAGTTAGGTGCGATTCCTCCGTTCTAATACACCATTCCATTGTGGTGTGCCAGGAGGAGTTAATTGTGAAACAATTCCACAACCCCTAAGATGTTCGTCAAACTCTTGGTTAAGGTATTCGCCATGATCGAAGTATCTTAATACTTTTACTAAGTTGATTTTGTACTTCATTTTGAAATTCTTTGAATCTTCCAAAATATTCTGATTGAATGTGATGAAGTACTAAAACCTCCTCTAGCACTTGTGTTTATTGGTCCACATACATCTGTATGTATGAGGCCCAACAAATTAGAAGCTCTCTCACTTTGTCCAGTAAAGGGAGCTTTAGTCATTTTGCCTAACAAGCAAGAGTCAAATGTCTCATAAGACTCTAAGTCAAATGATGTCAAAATTCCATCTTTATGGAGTTTTGATATGCGTTTCTCGTTGATGTGGCCCAAACGACAATGGCAAAAGTAGGTTTGGTTTAAGTCATTTGATTTAAACCTCTTGGTATTAATGTTATAGATGGGCCATTTAATGGAATCATCGAGGTTAAGAATATAAAGCCCATTCATCAAAGAGGCATCTCCATAGAAGATACGATCTTTATGAATAGTGCAAATTTTATTCATAATATTTATTTCAAAACCATCAATATCCTAACAAGAAACTGAAATAATATTCCTACTCAAAGTTGGAACATAAAGACAATTATTCAGTTCTATAATAAGGCCACTTGGCAAAACTAAATTAAATGTCCCGATAGCTACAACAACAACTCTTGCTCCGTTCGCTACTCTCATGTCCACTTCTCATTTTGTCCGTGATCTACTCCTTTTGAACCCCTGCACATTTGCACAAATATGAGATCCACAACCGGTATCTAATACCCATGAAGTAGGAGCAGACATGTTAATTTCAATAACATAAATACCTAGGGAAACAGTCAAACTGGCTTTCCCCTTTTTCTTCTCTTCCAAGTAGAGAGTATTAGCTTGAGAATGTAGCTTGGAAATTATCTTGTTCTTGGTGAAATCTAAGGATATAGATTATTTTGATCTCAAATAAGTTGATCAGTTTATCAGGTGAGTGGTCCTAACCCTTTTGTAAAAGTATATATATGTAATGTGTGTGCATTTGTTTCAGTGCACTCACGATCTGGATCCACTCATGACATTCATTTAGCACCATAAAATATATTTCTAAATTAGGGGCGTTGTTTTGAAATATTATTTTATTGCATTGAAAATGATAAGTTTGACTAAATCTTATACGGACTTATCCTGTGAATATTGACACGGCATGATAAGACTATGAGTCTATTGAGTCGGGCCCAAATGATTTGATTTGAAGGACCTAAGTGCTACACCAAAGGGTGTGAGCTACCTCTAGATTCCTAACTTTGAATGTGTGCATTTGGGGCCCGTATGAAATGTGATCTAATGTTATTGTGATGCCTCTGTCAATTTCACCTCGACAATCACGTACAATAGTTTTCGAATCAGGCCCCTTATCATACGAGTATAAATATGATTTTCTCATTGTGAGAACTATTTTTCGGATATAAAGTACTTTGGAAGGAAAATGGGTTTAAAGACACTGGCACCACTTGCACGACCCTCACTAAGCTTCAGCTCACGTTTTTCAAATGTTTCCCCCTCCACAGGTATCTGAAGGCTGTGCAATATTTTGGGCATCAGAGTGCGCAACGAAGCTTTTGGATAAGCAATTTGTATTTATGGATTCTAATCTTGTATGGTATTAGGGCCCTAGGACCATTAGCATATTTTGTACGTTTATTTCTTTTGAGCATGTCTCTGAATAGTTAATTTAGCTTTTGAACATCAAATGTGTGATTTGATAGTAAAACTCATTAGCTTATGCAATTACTTTTCTAGTAAAACTCATTAGTTTTATATAATGTTCTTTACAATGAAATAAAACTAGTATGATGTATGATTGATGATCATGTTTTACTGATCATGTGTAATGGATACAAATCATATCATAGATGCAATATATAGGGATACATTGTATTGGACGTGATCTGTTAGAGAAGTAATACTTCATAGTCCTTAGTAATAAGTATTACTTCCTCAGTACTATTTTGGAATCCTTAGACCTTATGTCTCCATTGATTCTAGCATGAATGTAGCCACATTTTGACTCAGTCGGACGTTACTTTTAATTGAGTAATCAATACGACTGATGATCGGATGTAGTATCCTATCATGGCTTGAATGTGAGAGATATTGTTAGGAATTTGTCCCTCTCTGTTAGAGAGAGATATCCATGGTCCCCTCGATAGGGAAAAACTGTTTAAATGCATGACCGTGCTCAAATGTATTTGATAAAGTGGTTATCAAATATTATTTGTTGGAACAGTATACCCGGAGATCGAGCATAAATACAATTAAGCTTAATAAGGGTGACGACTACCATGCCTTATGCTTAATTAGGATATCGCGAGACAAAGGGATTAAATAGTGGATTGATATTAGGTTTCACCATAAATTCATTCACTTTGGGTAGTTACAATGTCCTGCTAGGGACCGCTTGTGATTTATGAACTCACACTACTGCTAAGTGTGTTTTCATTGCCATTGTGATATGAACCTACATGGTCACATGCATAGACAAGTTAACGAGCTTCTTGTCCAGATTCAATGATTCGAGAATGTGTCTAGGTTCATTGTATTTGACATTTATTTTCTGAGAATAATAAAATGTTATTATTTGAATTATAGATTAAAGATGGGCATTTTCGGTATTTGGCTATAGCTGGGATTACGTGGGAGTGATTATGCGATAAAGACTCCCACTACCAGCAGAAGTCTAGGGGACATGGGAGTTATAGACTCCCATTACCGGAAGAGGTTGAGGACGTGGGAGTTGGTTCTGGGAACAAACTCTCATATCCTATATAAACCTCTTTTGGGCGAAACCCTAGATAACTAATGCTTGAGCCGCAATAAACCAAAATTCTCCCGAAACCAGATTTCTTGAATTCTGCCCTTCTTTTCTTTCTATATTCCCGAAACTCAGAAACGAAGAGCTAGCACTCGCTACTCGTTTCGTCGCGTGGATACCGGTAGAAAGCAATTCCGCAAGGGAAGGCTTTTGGTGGCAGCAGCACACATCCGAAAGACAACATCTTTAGCCGAAAAATGTAAGTAATTTTTCGCTGTTTTTGATTTGTTTTGGTATAAGCGGATCCTTTAGGGGAGGACTCATGGGTGTTTAGAACGAGTTTCTGCCAATGATCCCTTCAATTAGAATGTTTGTTTAGAGCCTTGCTCTACCAAGAGGTTGGGAGGCGGGCGGCTCGGCTCGTCCCCTTCTGGACAGGGGGCGGGTCAAGGCGTTACAGTTTATATCCTAAGTCAAGCATCTAGACAATCAACCACATAAGATTAATGTTATAGACTTGAATATAAACAACAAAACAACCCAAAATGCTTTAAAAAAAATCAAGTGAAAACCAAGGCATAACATCTAATAACTCCTCCAAAGCATGAAACACTAAGAATAGAGGAAAGGGGGTTTGAAAATAAGATTTCATCACAAGGATCTATTTTATTCATATAGGCACAACCTTAGGGGGAGTTTTCAAATGTTTGCATTCTATACCTCTTCAAAACATGTGATGTATGCTCAATTGTTCATATTTTATATCATCACATCACTTGTGGGCTTGTTTTCATCTTTTATCTCTTATAGCCAACTTGTGTAAATTATTAGGGAGTTATATGAGCTATATATGTTTATTTCTTGCATATATTCGCCCTCATAATTTGTAAGATCATATTCTTCATATTTATTATCATTTTGATCTCAGTTATAGTTTTTGGTTAGTCTTGCTTTAAGAGTTGTTACACTCATTATAGCTAACCATTAACATGTTAGAAGAATGTGCTTAAGGTGTTATCTTACACTTCCTCTACTTCTTTTGGTTGTGATACATGTGCTTAAGTTTTGTATTCATGGTATCACTTCCATTTGTACTTTGTTAGGTATATTTTTAAACATATTTTCATCTTAAATAGCTAACATTGTATGTTTGATAAATGGGGAGATCGTGCTTAAAGGTTTTATTCCTTATCTCCTTTGATTTCAGCTTATGTTAATATTCGTTTTTAGCCATATGACCATTTTTACCTTTATGTGTCATTATGGACTCTTGATATTTTGAAATCAACCAAGCTTATTTAAAATTTATCCTTCTTCATATGTTTTTGGTCTTTAGATATGATCCTTAGGTTCTAAACTTATCAATCAATTATACCATCAAGCTTCTCGAAAATTTTAAACTAATCTCTCCTTCATATTCTTTTTAAGCAAAAATGGGTGGGTCTTTAAAAAGGGGGGAAATCCTTTAGATCTCTATTTTTCAATAAAAATGAGGAGAATGTACTTTTCATATTGGCGCTCTGATTAACCTTTTTTATTTTGACAAAAAGGGAGAGAAATCTTAACTTTGCAAATGTCCCAAGAAAAGTAATTTACAAAAGGAGAAAGCTTAAGAACTTGCAAAGTGGGAGATATACGGGATTCTTTAAAATAGGGGGAGTATAATATATATTTTTTCAAAACATCTACTTGCCTAGATCCTATATTCCCTTAGTTCATGCATACATTTTTATATGCTTTAATGATTTATCTTTTGTATATTATTCCCATTTACATCAATGTTTTATCATCATAAAAAAGGGGGAGATTGTTAGCCCTAAGAGCAAAGTGATCAATCTTGTTTTTGAAGATAACAAACCATTGAGAGTTTTGATCGAAATCTCAAAACCGTTCTTGTCCAAACAAGAAACTGAAATAATATTTTTAATTAAACTAGGTACATAGAAACAGTTTTCTAAACCTAAAACAAGCCCTGAAGGCAAAGTAAAAGTACAAGTCCCTACAGCTAGGGCTGCAACACGTGCTCCGTTGCCTACTCGTAGTTCCACTTCACCCTTTGCCAACTCTCTACTCCTTTGCAGTCCCTGCACATTAGTACAAATGTGAGAACCACATCCGGTATCAAATACCCAAGAAGTAGTTGTATTTAAATTGATATCAATCATATTAACATAAATAACATAAATACCTGAGCCCGAAGCAACAATTGCCTTCTCCTTTTCCAGCCTTTTTGTTGCAAGATAGCTCTTGCAGTTCCTTTTCCAGTGACCCTTCTCACCACAGTGATGACATATAGAGTCCTTGGCTACACCACCCTTAGGTTTCAGTGCATTGTTGAAAGTGGTTTGCTTGCCCTTGGGCTTACCTTTCGGTTTGCCTTTGGATCTCACAAAAACCTTTGCCTTTGCCCTTTTGCACCATCGAGTATGGTGTTGGGCTTGGACTTGCCTATTTCCTTCTCGTGCAGTCCTTAGCATATTCAACAACTCGAGCAATGGCTTGTCAATTTCATTCATATGATAATTTAGAATGAACTCGATCGAATGATTCGAGCAACGATTGAAAGATCAAATCGATCGACGACTCTTGTCCCAAAGAAACCCCCGCTTTTTCAAGGTTTTGAACATAACCTATCATCTTAAGAACGTGAGTTCCTACCGGCATTCCTCGGACATTTTGCACTCGAAAGAGAGATTTTGACACATCGAATCTCTCCCGGCGCGCTTGTCCCTCGATATAGTTGCTTCGAGATGAGCCGAAAGATCTCATAAGCCCCCATGTCCTCATGTTGCTTCGAAGCTCGAGTTCATGGTGACAAGCATGAGGCTAGACACATCTAAAGCATCACTAACATGCTTCGATAAGCAGCTCCCTATCAGCGGCCAAGCGCGAGCCTCCCGGTATAGCAGGGAATGGGGTCGTTCCAAGACATACAGACTTTCTTTCATGCTTGAGAACGATTCTCAAGTTCTCGAACCCGATCGAGGAAGTTAACTCCTCTAATTTGTCCTTCTCAAGGACGTAACGCAGATGATAGTGTTTGGTTTGAATTTGCCATTTTTCTACAACAAAAATATGCATATACAAAAGTAAGTACCGATTAAAATCATTATTAGGTCTTTATCTTTTAATGATTTCTCCCACTATTTTCTTCGAGTGAATAACCCTCAATATCAACTCGGAAAGTTCGTTAACTTTCTAGCGGGCCAAGATCCATATTTCACCTCGTTCGAGTCGACTTTGGTGATCGCCCAAAACTTAGTTATTTAGGTAGGCAACGTTTGCCAATTACATCAAATTATGTAATTCTTGGTTAGTTGAGTGAATAACATTTATTCAAGCGTATCATTATACACTTTTCTCAACTCTTTTGCCTCTAGATCCTCAATCCATTTATTGAGATAATCCGAGTTAATTAGGACCCCTAAGTTTTAGCCAGCGGATATCACAACTTATCCTTCGCGCCTCACCCGGATAGACATGTATGCACAGCTTTGGCATGTCCCATACTTATGTCGATCTAGGCCTTGACGAGGGCCAAACTTAGGAAGGCACTAATTAATATTTTAAATGAGGGATTTAGTTTTTAACAATCTCACCGTAGAAAGCATAAATAAAACAGTTTATGCTTATATACATATGCATCCAATACATTAAAGTAAAATGCAATAGTAATCGCCAAGATCCTATTCCGTTTTTCCAAGCCAATGGAAAAACCGTGAAGTCAATCTACGGTGTGAAAAGAAAAACATCTATTCTACACCGTCTTGACCTTCAGTTGGTTGCCTCCATATCTTCATCATCTCAGCTGTACCTTATCCTAATCTAGAATTACAAAATTTCTAAGGAAACCTCGAGTTACATTCGAGGGGATATTCAAAGGAAAAATTACAACTTTTGATATTTAAAAGGCACGATACGCAGATCGTATTATACAATAAAACCAACAGGGTAAAGGCGATTACTATGCATCATGCTCAATTAACATAACAACTTATGAAAAATAATGAGCAAAACAAATGAAAATGAACATTTCATATTCTCGCCCTGGGTTCGGTTGACCGGGCCACTAAGCTCTGGGTCGACCGAAAAAAGTATCGAGAGTACTTTCGGTCAACCGAAGACCAACTCGGATCGACCAAGACCAACTCGGTTGATCCGAACCTAATACCATTTACCTCATTGTCTTGCCTCGGTCGATCGAAGATGAGTCCCGGTCGATCGAAGTGACAATCGAGAGTTTTTCCAGCTTTTGAATGACTTCAAAAATGGAAATTCTCAACAGATATACTTACAAAAAGTCGGAAAAGCATGTCATACATGGTTTTAACAACATTTCTAGCAATCCTAAGGCATGCATAACATAGATTCAAAATCTATAAAAACGCTATAGCACATTAAAGTCAATAGGGTACTCGTGAGTGGCTCCGATACCATTGTTAGAGGAATAACCGGGTCATACACATAAGCGCAGTGAAATAACTTTGACCCGCCTCTATCGGGATCTTTCACGAGTAAGTACCTGCGACTATGGGATAGTGTTTTACCTTATATGGATGCTAGAATGGCTGAAACGCTTTCAGCGGTTTGTTGTAACGAACGGAACACCACGCTTGCGAGGCTCCGTCTCTTCCGGTATCCACTCGATCTTCCGAGATGGTCTTCTCTGCTTGGTGCTAGCCAACGCCTTGTAGAAGCTTTGAAGACACTCTTCAATGGATGGAGTATGAACGACCTTTTCAAGAACAAGAAACAAGCTTTCTAACTTCTTTTCTATTAGCAAAAATGCAAGAAAAAAGTCCAGAAATTTGTCTTGTCTTTTTCTCTCTAAAACTCACTTTTTCTCTCTATTCTCTTAGCTTCAAAAGGCTGGAGAAAACTGATTAGAATGATAGGAAAAATCTGAATTTTTCCTCTAGTCTATCAAGAGAGAGTGGGGTGAGATAATGGGGGAAGTGGGAGATCATGGAGAGAATTACTCCTCCACTCTCTCCACCACTTCAATCACCATCAAGAGGGCTGAATTTATGTCTAACATTCCAGCCATAAGGTCGGTCCAAACGGGTCGGTCGGCCCAATCATATTGGTCAGCCCAACCCGATTAAGGGCCCGACCCAAAGCCCGGCCCGGCCCAATCGAATTGGCGCACCTTAGATTAAATGTACTCCAATAATGAAAACATTTTAAAACTCCCCTTAAGGTTGTGCTTATATGAATAAAACAGCAAAACTTACAGATTTCTGAAGTTGAAGTTTGAATTTTGCTGAAATTTGGCTGTCTCGGTTTACTGCAAAGGTTCGGTCGACCTGTGCCCCCATAATCCGGTCGACCGGACTTTTGGCAGAAAACAGGAAAGCCTGCAATTTTCAGTTTAAACCACTACCAAACGAGCAAATAACACAACCAAGGCATATAACATGCCACAAACACAGTTTATATCCTAAGTCAAGCATCTAGACGATCAACCACATAAGTTCATGCTATTGACTTGAATATAAACACCAAAACAACCCCTAAATTCTATGTAGATCAAGTTAAAACCACGCATAGCATATACAAACTCCCCCAAAGCATAAGACACTAAAGAATAGAGGGGAGGGGTTAAAAAATGAGCTTTCATAACAAAGATCAAATCATTAAGCTCTCTAATAACATTCTCATAAGATCAAAATAAATGAAGAGCAAAACATGTTATAAGCATCAAGGTGCCCCTTAAAAGCAATTCATACAAGGAAAATGAAATTGTAAGAACAACAATTGCTATTTTAAGGGTACACAAGGGGTAACAAGGGGAAAGATACAAAGAAATGAAATGAAATACAAGGAAATGAAAGAGATTGAGTTTAGAAATTTCTCATTGAGTTTGAAGAATTGCTTCTTGCACTTGAGTTTTCTTCAATGAGTTCCTTAATCTTCTTCAATCTTCTTGATTAATCTTCTTCAATCTTCTTGATCATCATTTGAAGCTTCATTTCCCCTTTCTTGACTTGCTTGGGGCAACATCTTCATCTTTGTCTTAACCCAAATCCATGTCAAGGTCTTGACCTTCATTTCAATCTTCTAATCCCAAGTCTTCAATCATTTCTTCACCCAAATCTTCCTCATCTTCAAGATTAACAATCTATTTGGGCTCCTCGTCCTTTTGATCCTCTTCATCTTTATCATCTTGATTTCCATCATCCTCATTGATGGAATCTTCAATATTTGCATCTTCTTCTTCTTTCTCCTCTTCAAGCTCTTCTTTCTCATTTTCTACAAAAGTTGATGTTTTTTACTTTGTATTCCTGTTGATATCCTCAACTTTGTAGTCCAGTTCATTTAACATTGTTTTCAAATCTCCAACTTCTTCTCTCAACTCCTTCACATCACCTTCCAAAGTTGATAACTTCTCAAGTATCCTTTTCAAGTTATCATTGATGTGGTTGAGGATGTCATTTTGAGCTTCATTGCTTGGTTGAGGAGATCTTCTACCAATATCTTCTGTTGGAATGTCTTCTTGATTTCCAATATTTACTTGGACATCCCCTTCTTCATTTACTTCAATGTGAATATCATCACCTCCATCTCTTTGACCTTCTTTATTTTGAGGCACA
Organism: Vinca minor; assembly: GCA_026122235.1. NCBI lineage: Eukaryota > Viridiplantae > Streptophyta > Magnoliopsida > Gentianales > Apocynaceae > Vinca > Vinca minor. Next base: position 2,124,900 of record JAOCZM010000285.1, on the reverse strand, counting down.
TTTTGCTCTTTTCTCCATCTCCCTCTTCAATGTCTCACATACTTTCGAAGATTTGTTGTGTGCTATCATTGCGGCCAAAAGTTCCTCATTGGTGCACCTAGAATGGAACTTCCACTTCTTGTAGACCAAAATCATGTGCATTTGATGGAAGAGGCCTTCTTTGTACATATTGTACTTATCACTTCTTGGAGTGGGAGTTGTAAGCTTGAGCTTGAATCTTTTGAATAGCAAAGTCCATAAGCTCCCATAAGGCAAGAACTTAAAGCCTTTATTCAAGCTATATATAAAGTTCTTCATAGCCAAGAAGGCAAAGTTTGGCTTACTCCTTTCAACCAACCATTGCATTATCGCCATTTGAAGGTAGGTGATTCAATTCTTGTGGCCGGAAATGGGTACAACAAAGTTGGATACCATGTGATGAAGAATACACTCATATCCATCCAACTTGCTGGTTTCCCTTTCATTTGACTTATTGAAAGGCCCTTTGATATTGAAATAGAGCTTGAACCTTTCAATGTCCAAAATTTCATCACTTGGCACATTCCCGGAGTTATCAAAGTGCCTAATTGAGTACAACTCAAGTCTAACCCCAAGTATTTCGCTAAGCATGGCCTCCGAAATACTGAATTCCAAAATTTTAACCCGGGAAGTCCACCAATACAGCTCATCCTCCTTATACCATCTTCTCACAAATTGGCTCCAAATTCATAAATGGTTAATGGATAAATTTCACAATTATGAGAGAAAATACGCAACCAACTTATGCTCTGAAGTATTCAACTACTTCTTCCAAAGGTCCATGGTACATATCACTAACCATTATGTACCCATGGATTATACCTCTCCTACTTTGAACTAAATTTTCAAACATAGGTCTAAGTTCCTTCTTATAAAATCTTGGATTCATTTTTGTAGTAGTATAAGAGGAAGATTCACCTTGAAATTGAAAGGGAGGAGGTGGAATTGGATGATCGTCATCGGACTCCGTGTCTTCGTCAGAGTAACTTGTCCTTAGCGCCTTTCCTTTGCTCCTATCAACCATTCTCTTGATGTTTTCTCTATTTGGAGCGGGTTCAACCGAATCTCTAATTGGGAGGAATTGATGTATGGAATGATATAGAATTCAATTTTGATGAAGTTTGGTGAAAGCGTTTGAGGGTATTTTGAAAAGGGAAAAGGGACTTTTGAAATTCTGAACTGAAAACCCTTGATTCCTGCTTAATCGTGACTGTTTGGTTGACCGGAGGACCTATCCGGTCCCCCACCCTCATCCAATTTAAAATCTGAATTTATTTCTGTCCATATTTCGGGCGACCGATGAGGTATGTCGGTCGACCAGGATACCCTTTCACTGGTAAGCCTTTAGCCGCGGTCGACTGGGAATCTGTTGAGGTCGATCGGGATATCCTTTCTTTGACTGAGGAAGTTTGAGCATTTCTGCGGTCGACCGGATTTCCCCTGTTTCCTGGAATGGAATTCGATTTTGGTACCCATTTTCTTATGGGTCCTTGGGGGTTAGTTTTGGGGTTATTTTCAACCAAATTGATTTTGCACCTCTTTCTATTCTCTTCTTATTAATGGAACATGTAGCATGATGACCACATTTACCACAATAAGAGCAATTAACACTTAGCATAGTGGTGTTGTGGTCTAGCATTAAAAGAAGTAGAGAGTGCAAGTTTATGTGTGTGCGTGTGCTCTTAACAGTTATTAGTAATATGAGCATGAGGAGCAACAAGCACATTACCAAGGATATCTCGAGCACATGTACATTTATTCACGTAAGCAGTTAATACATCAAATTTGTGCTTTAAGATATCATGCTGAACGAGTTTAGATTCAACGATATGCACCTTGTCAAGCAATTCTCGGTACTCAAGAGACTTAGCATTTATTGATAAAAGCACATTCTCTTTTTCATTTGATATGATGTGAAAAGAAGTAAGAAGATTATCATATTCTTCTTCCATTTTAGATCTTTCATTTAGTGAGCAAACAAGTTCATTGCGAGTGATCTTGTTCTTCTTAGACAATCTTTTCATTTCATCATACAAATCATTTAGAAACACATAAGGATCCTCCTCATTATCATAGTCAAGATCAAGGGAAGGATTTAAGCATTGTACCTCATTGCCCATAGATTTAGGACTTTTAATTTCATTTTGAACTTCATCAATGAGACCAATGAGGCATAGTGTTTGACCTTGATCTTAACCCTTTGTATCTTGGGAGGAGGTTGTCATTTGATTGCTTCTTCTTGTGATCATTGCATTTGTTGCTGAAAAACACAAGGAGGGGTGTGGGGGGGGGGTGGGGGGGGTGGGGGGAGTGAATTGGGTTTTTATAAAAGTGGCTTCTTTTTATTTTCAAAATTCTGGAATGTGGAACTTGTATTTGAAGTTTGGAGAAAATGGAGCAAAAATAAAACAAGGAAAGCAAGACACGTGATTTAGAGTGGTTCGATTCACAAAGAATCTACGTCCACTACCTTGAGTCTTACACAAGGATTTTTAACCACTTCACTAAGAAAAGTAATTACACAAGTGGCTAACTCACAAAGAGTTTTACACAAATAACCACAATTATAAACTACACTCACTAAGAGTACAAAGCCCACACCAAGTAAGACTTGACACAAGAAATACCCTATCACTAAGAGAGGGAAAGATGGAGATATAAAGAGAGAGTTACACACTCAAAAAGTGGAGGATAGATACCTTTTAAGATCTTACTTAAATTCTCTTAGAACTTGGGATTCAACAACTTGTGTCTTGCAAGTGAGATAGTGATTTTGAACTTTTCAACACATAAATAAAGTTGGATATGCTTTGAAAGTGCTAAAGCTTTTTGTATAATCAATGTATATCAGTTCTGGTTCTTCTCTAAAGATTCCACTGCTTCAGAGCTTTTATACTTTTCAAAAGAGTCCAAAAAATAGCTTTTATAACGGTCATATAATGGCTAGTTTTCGCAGAGCTCGGTTGACCGCAAGTGTCCTCGGATGATCCGATCAAAGGATCGGACAATCCTAAGTTTACATAGGTCGACCGGGACAGAAAGTTCCCAAATACTCAACTCTCTGTTTCCAGTCCGGATGATTCGTGAAAAGTTTGGATGATCCAAATTTCCTGGGCTCAAGAGATGTTGATTTTTCACAAGTTTTGAAATCTTTTAAGGTCAAAATGGTTTTCTAAAAAGGGTAACTAACACTTGAAAAACAATTTTCGACCATTTTTGAAACTGAGCTTTATGAAAACTATTTTTAAAGGTGCAAGACAATAGTGTTGTGATCCTAAGTTCATGTGAGCAATGATTAGATCTTTAAGATATATATAAAGATATGCTAAGCTATTCTAACCACACCTAAGCCTTCAATCTTCAAGTCTTGAGAGATGTGCCTTAAAGAATGTAATCATTTAGTCTCGAGCACGGCTTGATTGAAGTACTTAGAGCTTCCATTTTAGTGATCCATAATTCTATCACAACGATTGAAACCATTAGATACAACATCAGATGTTTGTACATTATTAAAAACTGAGTTTGTTCGCCCTTAGGGCTTACAATCTCCCCCTTTTTGATTATGACAAACTTTGATGCAATAAGATAGAATAAGGACAATTTAAGAACAAGGAAGCAAGGCAAAAGAAAACACGAAGAACAAATAAGAGCAAAGACTAGTGCTTAGAAGATAAAACCTAGAGATAACGGAAGACAAAAGCACCAGCATGATAACTTCTTTTTGCCATAGCATCTAGGGACTCTTAGAAGAGCCCTATATCCCAACCAACCTCCTTTCCTCCTTCCTTCCATATAAAATTTGAGAAATATGAAATATAAAGCTCCCCCTCAAAACATGACAGGAAAAGATATTTACAAAGTTAAAAACAAGTTAAGAAAACTCCCTTTAGTTTCAGCAGTTTACAAAAGCCAAACAAGACTTCAATCTAGAAACTGTACAGAGTTCGGATCGTCCGAGATTTTGGTCAAAAACGCCGGTCGATCGTTCTCTGGAAAAAAATCTGCAGCACTTACTGAGCTGTCCTGAAAATTTTGCTTTCTCACACAACCAAACAGTCAGTTTTAAACACAGATAACAATAATAAGAGAGAAAAATAAGCAAGGATAAGCAAGATTACACAATTTTCTCCCCCTTTGGCATAATAAAAAAGATTTCAATCATAACAAAAACAAAAAAAAATCCAAGAATAAAGATAGTTTCAGCTTTGATCGTCTTCATCCGCACTTGAAAGGCTTAAATCCCTAGCTAAGTCCTTTTGCATTTGTATAGACTTGTCCACCTTGTCGGATACCGTTTGCACCTTTTTTTTTTATAGAGACAATCTCTTCCGCTATGGCCTCAATTTTACTTGCCATCTTCTTCATCAAGGCAAACAATTTATTTATCCGCGACACTTTTTGAGGAGGACTTTTGGGAGTTGCTTGAGTTGGAGAATGAGATTCTTCTTCTTGACCATTTCAGATGAGACATATTCGCTTGAGCTAAGTGAATTGTGTGCTTCGAAATCTTCTTGCTCATTAAATGTCGGATCACTTCTAGGCTTTGAAGGTGCACCACCCCTTTTCTTTTCAATCTTTTGAAGTGTTTTAAGCATATAAGGGGACACATTTCGAGCAAGTATAGTAGCCCTTATTTCATCATTTGTGGTCCTTCGAATGAATTTTCATTGATTGTCTATATAAATCATCTTCATTCGATGGAAACACGCTTCATCAACTTTGACAAACTTTTTCTTTAACGGATTTTTCAAATCAAGTCCAAATCGTTGGAAGAGCCTTGTAAGAATATTTCCCTACGGAATGAAGTTCCTTGAACCTTTGATAGCAGCTATAAAATGTTGGAGCGCAAGATGTGCGAAGTTCAAGGCTTTCCTTTCCAAAAGATGTTGCATTATTTCCATTTGAAGGAAGGTAATTGATGACTTGTGCCCTTTAACCGGGGCCACAATGTTGGACACGAAGAAGTGTAGGATCCGACCAAATTCATCCAACTTGTCAATCTCCCTTTCCTTTGAGTCGGTGAAACTGCCTTTGATTCCAAATTGAGATATAAAATGTTTCATATCAAGGAGACCGATATCATCCGAACTCATTGTATTCTTATAGAACCTTTTGGCATATTCCACATGTTCTATTCCTATAGCCTCACAAAACATCTTTTCAGAGAATACAAATTCCAACTTTCCAACACAAGACCTATATCTAATATCAGTCCCATCATCCTCTTCCTTCCTCAAATTTGCACCAAATTCATAAACTATGGAGGGGTAAATGTATTCATCAACATCAAACAGGTTAACCCACCCCATATCATTAAACAGCCCCATAACTTCATCTAGTCCTTTTCCTTGAGCAAACATATTTTCATCTCTAAAATACGTGGTCATGAATCCCTTATTGGATTTCTTTAGCTTGTCAAACAGTTGCTTAGCTGAGGTATTGTAAAAAGGAGTCGTTACCTTTTTTTGTAGAATAATTTGATGATCCTCCTACCTCTAAATCTGAAGGTGGAGATGCCCTTGGAGGTGAAGACGAGTAATCGTCCTCCGAATTTGCTTGCCCTTTCCCACGACTTTGCGAGCCACCATTTTTGCTCGGCCTTTCTTAGGTGTGGCTTGAGTGGGTTCTTTAAAGGAAATCCCCTTTTCAAGGGGTCGTTTAGGTTGATTCCTAGGAAGATTCTTGTGAGGAGGCGTATTAGCATCATTATTGCCTCTTTTGTTAGGGTTTTTCATCCTCATATTGTGAGTAAAAAAATAAGGTTCGGATTAGGGGTAGGTTTGTGAGATAATTTAGATGAATTCCAAACAAATTGAAGATGGAACAGAGATTGATTGATGAAATTGAGGACACACAAGGCTTGGGTTAAGAGAAATCGGTCTGAGGGAAGAAGAAATTGAGAGAAAACTGTTTTGAGATGTGAGAATTAGATGAAATGACGTTTGGGTATTTCTGATATAAGCTATAACCCGCAAAACTTCGGTCGACCGTTCACTGAAGAGGTCGTCCGAGGAATTAATTTTTTGATCCGGAGCCATTCCAGTAGCTTCGACGGTCGATGGTCCGGTTCATCATCAAATATTACGGTCGACCGTCCCTTGTACTTTCACTACATCCTCTGTTTCGGATCATCCGTTCCCTGGGCAGTTGATCCGGGGTTCCCCTGTTTCTTCCTGCACACTTAACACACACATTAGTCCTGGAATTTTGTGATTCCGAGGCAACGCCTGAGATATTCAAACCTTTCTGTGCCAAGTGGCTTTGTGAAAATATCTGCAATTTGTTCATCCGTGCTTATGAAATTTATGCAAACATCGTCTTTAGCAACATGATCTCTAATGAAATGATGCTTGATTTCTATATGTTTAGTCCTAGAATGCTGTATGGGATTCTTAGTTAAGTTGATTGCACTAGTGTTATCGCATAAGATGGGAACATGCTGAAATGCAAAGCCAAAATCCACAAGGGTATGCATCATCCATAAAATTTGAGCACAACAACTACCGGCTGCTATTTATTCCGCTTCGGCGGTGGAAAGGGATACACATGCTTGTTTCTTGCTATACCATAAGACTAATGCATGACCAAGAAAATGACAATGCCCACTAGTGCTTTTACGCTCAATACGACACCCCGCATAATTGGCATCCGAATAACCTATTAAATCAAAAGATGCACTTCTAGGATACCATAACCCATAATCATATGAGCCTATGAGATATCTAAGAATGCGCTTAATGGCAACGAGATGTGATTCTTCAGGACATGCTTGGAATCTAGCACATAAGCATACACCAAACATAATATCCGGCCTACTAGCGGTAAGATAAAGAAGAGAGCCAATCATACTTCTATACTTTGTTTCATCTACCGGTTTACCTTTTTCATCCATGTCAAGCTTGATGGTTGCACTCATCGGTGTTTTGCTTTCCTTTGCACCATCCATTCCAAACCGTTTAAGTAGTTCTTTAGTGTACTTGGCTTGGTTGATGAAAATTCCTTCATTTGTTTGTTTGATTTGTAATCCAAGGAAGTAGTTGAGCTCTCCCATCATGCTCATCTCAAATTCATCTTGCATTAGTTTAGCAAATTCTTCACAAAGCACTTGATTAGTTGAACCAAAAATAATGTCATCAACATATATTTGCACAAGTAAGATGTCATGAGATGCATTTGTTTTAATGAAAAGGGTGGTGTCAACAAGACCTCTTGAAAAACCAATAGAAATGAGAAACTTGCTCAAACGCTCATACCAAGCACGAGGAGCTTGTTTTAAACCATACATTGCTTTTGTAAGTTTGTAAACATGGTTTGGAAATTTTTCATGCACAAAACCGGGAGGTTGTTCAACATATACTTCCTCCTCAATAAAGCCATTTAGAAACGCACTTTTCACATCCATTTAAAATAGTTTAATACCTTTAAAACAAGCGAAAAGCAAGAAGCATTCTAATAGATTCAAGTCTAGCTACGGGGGCAAAATTTTCCTCAAAATCAATGCCCTCCTCTTGATTGAATCCTTGGGCAACAAGTCTAGCTTTGTTTCTTATAATCTCCCCGAGCTCATCAAGTTTATTACGAAAAATCCATTTTGTTCCAATAATAAGGCGATCAATAGGTCTAGGGACTAATGTCCAAACTTGATTCCTTTCAAATTGATTAAGTTCCTCTTGCATAGCCAAAATCCAAAAGTAATCACGTAAAGCTTCATGAATGTTCCTAGGTTCTATAGAAGAAAGTAAAGCAAGATTATCTATGAAATACCGCATTGTTTTGACGCCAACGGATTGATCACCAATGATTTGCTCTTGAGGGTGACCTTTCTTGTATATCCAATCCTTTGGTAGCTCATTTGTTGAAGGATCATTGCTTTGAGTGACTTGGGGAACATTTTGAGTAGTTTCAATGTCCTCCTCATCCTTAGAATTATCATCCAACATAGGAGCTTGATGGATTTCATTTACACTTTCCAAGGGCATACCTATATCATCTTCATCATCATCTTTTCTAGGCATGTAGATGTTAGATTCATCAAAAGACACATGCATGGACTCTTCAATACACAAGGTTCTTTTATTATATACCCTATAAGCCTTTTTGTTTGAAGAATAGCCAAGAAATATTCCTTCGTCGGATTTCTTGTCAAATTTTCCAAGGCTATCTTTAATGTTGAGCACAAAACATATGCAACGAAAAACTTTGAAATATGAGATTGAGGGTATTTTTCCAAAGATAAGCTCAAAAGGAGTTTTTCCCAACAAAAGGCCTTAAAAGAACTCTATTAACAATATAACAAGCAGTGTTCACGGCTTCGGCCCAAAAATATTTTGGTAATGAATTTTCACTAAGCATAGACCTAGCCATTTCTTGTAAAGTTCTATTTTTCCTTTCAACAACCCCATTTTGTTGAGGCGTTTTTGGAGCCGAAAAGTTATGTGTGATGCCATTTTCATTACAAAATTCTTCAAAAAATTGATTGTTAAATTCCCTCCCATTATCACTTCTCAAGGTAACAAGTTTTAGTTCAAGCGAGTTTTGTACCTTTTTTAAAAGATTTGAAAATTCATGGAAGGTGTCATCTTTTTGTGCAAGAAAAAATACCCAAGTGAATCTTGAAAAATCATCCACAATAACAAAGGCATACCTCTTACCACCTAAGCTAGTGGTCCTCATTGGTCCAAAAAGATCAAGATGAACAAGTTCAAGTGGTTTAGAAGTGGAAATCATTTGTTTAGGCTTGAAAGACGTTTTTGTTTGTTTTCCAAATTGACAAGCATCACAAAGACGGTTTTTCTCATATTTCACTTTTGGAAGCCCATGCACTAGCTCTTTAGAGGAAAGATTATTTAAGAGATCCATGCTCACATGACCAAGCTGACGGTGCCATAAGAATGCATTATCTTCATTTATGGATAAGCATTTAAAATCGCATGCAACAAGATCATCCAAAGACAACATATAAACATTACCGGTTCTATTAGCAACAAGCACTTTTTCATGAGAAGAGCTATCAACAATAGATCAAGCCTTTTTGCTAAACATAACATCAAAACCATTATCACAAAGTTGGCTAATACTAAGCAAATTATATTTGAGGCTATCAACAAGAAGAACATGCTTAACAAGAGTTGATGAACCTTTACCGACATTTCCAATGCCAAGGATTCTACCCTTCTTTTTGTCCCCAAACGTGACATAACCTTCATAGATAGGTTCCATTTCTTTGACTAATGAGGCGTCTCCGGTCATGTGGCGACAACATCCACTATCAAGAAACCATTGAGCCGGAGTATTTACCTTGCTTGCAAGTACCTAAGACAAAGGAGGAGGAGTGACTTTTGGTACCCACACTTGTTTGGGTCCTTGAGGGTTAGTTAAAATACGCTTGATTCTCCATACAGTTTTTACTCCCTTTTCAATTTTTCTCTTCACATAACATCTAGCACTAGTGTGTCCAAATTTTCCACAATATGTGCAACAAGTAGATGGCTTAAAAAATTTGTGAATATGCTCACGATATCTATTTTGCTTATGTGAGGTACTAGCATGCACAAAGTGTTTTCTAGGTAACTTAGAAGAGCTAGCAATATCAATGTGAGTCGAATGTATATAGCCTAATCCATGTTTATCATTTGAAGTACGTTGCATACAAAGAATTTGATCAAGATCTTTTGTTCCTTTGGTGAACTTATCAACAAGTGAGGTGAGATCAACAACTTTGGTTTTTAAACAATCAAACTCAACAAGTTTGCATTCAAGAGAAGACAATTTATCATATGCTTCTTGATATTTTAATGAGGAAGTTTTGCAAGTAGTCATAAGCTTTTTCTTTTTTCGATTTTCAAGCAATCAACATCATCACATAGCTTTTTGTTTTCACTAAACAACCTAGATCTTTCTTCAAACAAGGATTCAATTTTAAGCTTCATTTCTTGGTTTTGCTTAGCACATTTCTTAAGTTGATCAAACATATCACACAAAAGTTCATTAGGATCATCTTCATCATCATCTAGGGAGTTAGAAGTAGTGGGTGTAAGATGTACCTCATTCCCGAAAGTCATGAAGCAAAATTTGCGTTTTCCTCTTCTTCATCGCCACTCCCTTCTTGATCCCATGTGCTTAGCATGCCCTTGGCATTCTTTGGTTTGAAGAATTTTTTCTTTTTGTCTTCCTTGGGCTCTTTTTCTTTGGCGGAGGGGCACTCTCCTATGAGATGTTGGTTGCTTCCACATTCATAGCATCTCATCCCATTAGGATTTTGTTTTCTTCTATTTTGGAAGAATTTTCTTCCTTTCCCGGAAAACATTTTTTTCATGCGCTTTACCACCAAAGCCATGGTCTCATCATCTAAGTTGATGTCTTCTTCATCACTTGAATGGTTGGATTCATCAAGATCAAGAATAGCCTTTAGAGCAATACTCTTCTTTGCCTTTTCAATATGCTCATCCTTTTTGTGTGTGAGCTCATAAGTGAGAAGAGAACCAATGAGCTCCTCCGTAGGATAAGTTTTCAAGTTCTTTGCTTCTTCAATAACTAGAGCTTTGCCTTCCCAACTTTTAGGAAGTGAGTTGAGGATCTTCCTATTCATTTCACCCATAGAGTATTCCTTTCCATAAGATCTCAACCCATTGACAACATTGGTGAACCTAGTGTTCATCTCATTTATAGTTTCATTTGGCTTCATAGAGAAAAGCTCATATTCCCTCACAAGCATGTTGAGCTTTGATTCTTTGACTTGATTAGTCCCCTCATGGGTGACTTCTAAGGTTTTCCACATCTTGTGAGCGGATTTGCTTCCACGTACCCGATTGTACTCATCCGGATTAAGAGCACAACTAATGATGTTCATAGCTCGATAATTGAGGGTCATTTTCTTGGACTCATCTTCATTAAACTCATTCTCCAATTTTGGAACTTGAACACCATCCATAAGGAGTAGTCTATAGAGCACACATAGATTTTGAAACGTTCTTTCCAAGCATTAAAATTGTTTCCATCAAATAGAGGTGGTCTATTAGTGGAAGATCCCTCTAGGTAGGCTAAAGAGGAATTTTCAGCCATAATCTTTACTTCAAGCGGTTAAGCTAAAGGTGAAGACGAGGCTCTGATACCAATTGAAAAACACAAGAGGGGGGGTGAATTGGGTTTTTATAAAAGTGGCTTCTTTTTATTTTCAAAATTCTGGAATGTGGAACTTGTATTTGAAGTTTGGAGAAAATGGAGCAAAAATAAAACAAGGAAAGCAAGACACGTGATTTAGAGTGGTTCGATTCACAAAGAATCTACGTCCACTACCTTGAGTCTTACACAAGGATTTTTAACCACTTCACTAAGAAAAGTAATTACAGAAGTGTCTAACTCACAAAGAGTTTTACACAAATAACCACAATTATAAACTACACTCACTAAGAGTACAAAGCCCACACCAAGTAAGACTTGACACAAGAAATACCCTATCACTAAGAGAGGGAAAGATGGAGATATAAAGAGAGAGTTACACACTCAAAAAGTGGAGGATAGATACCTTTTAAGATCTTACTTAAATGCTCTTAGAACTTGGGATTCAACAACTTGTGTCTTGCAAGTGAGATAGTGATTTTGAACTTTTCAACACATAAATAAAGTTGGATATGCTTTGAAAGTGCTAAAGCTTTTTGTATAATCAATGTATATCAGTTCTGGTTCTTCTCTAAAGATTCCACTGCTTCAGAGCTTTTATACTTTTCAAAAGAGTCCAAAAAATAGCTTTTAAAACGGTCATATAACGGCTAGTTTTCGCAGAGCTCGGTTGACCGCAAGTGTCCTCGGATGATCCGATCAAAGGATTGGACGATCCTAAGTTTACATAGGTCGACCGGGACAGAAAGTTCCCAAATACTCAACTCTCTGTTTCCAGTCCGGATGATCCGTGAAAAGCTCGGATGATCCGAATTTCCTGGGCTCAAGAGATGTTGATTTTTCACAAGTTTTGAAATATTTTAAGGTCAAAATGGTTTTCTAAAAAGGGTAACTAACACTTGAAAAACAATTTTCGACCATTTTTGAAACTGAGCTTTATGAAAACTATTTTTAAAGGTGCAAGACAATAGTGTTGTGATCCTAAGTTCATGTGAGCAATGGTTAGAGCTTTAAGATATATATAAAGATATGCTAAGCTATTCTAACCACATCTAAGCCTTCAATCTTCAAGTCTTGAGAGATGTGCCTTAAAGAATGTAATCATTTAGTCTCGAGCACGGCTTGATTGAAGTACTTAGAGCTTCCATTTTAGTGATCCGTAATTCTATCACAACGATTGAAACCATTAGATACAACATCAGATGTTTGTACATTATCAAAAACTGAGTTTGTTCGCCCTTAGGGCTTACAGTTGCATTAGAAGTAATCTCCTTTTTGTTTGTGAAGTCATCGTTGATGTTTTCCTTGTTGTTCATTGATGAGCTCTTCACAAGTTTGTTGTCCTTGCCACACGACTCTTTTCTTGGAGTCTTAGCTTTTCTTTACCATTCCTTGGGGTTCATTTCTCTAAGATGAGAATTAGCTCTCTTGGAACCAACAAAGGAAACTTGAGAAGCATATGGTACCTTTTGCAAAGGTCCTTCATTGTTAAAGTATTTTCTCAAGTGGCAAGTGTGTGCATTTGGATCAACATTTTCAAAATTAAAGCACCTAGGATGATTCTTATGAGATTTACGTAAATAAGAGCAAGGATCATCTAATCTTGTGATGTTTCATATTTTAGATACCTTAGCAAGAGAAACATCAAGCGAATGAAGCTCTTGCATTAAGTTATCTCCATGTAAAACAAAGGGACATGATGCAACATAAAAAAAGATCACAAGTAATTGCATCAAGCTACTTCTCATACTACTAATGTCATCAATTAAAGTACAATGAGATAGTGAGGTTGATACCTTTGTAACTTTACCAAGTGATGAGAGGTGAAAATTGGCATTGTGGCTCTTTTCATCACTTGTGCAATTTAAGCTTCTTGGTTCCTTGAAGATTGTATCCTTTGAATTTTGAGGATTCCAATAGCTATGGAGAGTTTGTGATTTCTTTCTCTTTGAACATCTCCATTTAAAGTTTTCATGCTTCAAACCACTTCTTCTTGTACATCTTTCTTTGAAGCTTCGTGGCAATCTTTTTCTCTTCAATTTGCAAGATGTTTGATCTTCATGGTCTCCATCATAATTTGGTTCATTATGAAGGACATCATCTTGTGCTTCCATCTTCTCTTCTTCCTCATCTTGTGAAGGCTGAATTTGAAGTTCTTTTGATCTCATTGGGGATTGATCATTGTTTTCTCCTTTATCACACTTCTTGGTTGTATCAATATATTTCTTGAAGTATGATTGAGACGTCCTTTATACCTTCACAAGATTGAGTCCCCAAATCTAGCTTTCCCACATTTGGCTTTCAATTTCAACTTCTCAATTGTATGATGCTCCAAGCATATTCATTAGGGAATAAGCATCTTCACATTCATGCACTTTGTTGAGAGATTCGTCATGTAATGCACAACAAAGAGCATTTAAGTTCTTGAAGTTGAGTGTCATCTTTTTGAAGTCTTCTTCATTGTAGTCTTTCCTAGACTTTGGCTCCACGACACCTTGTATGTAAATTGAAGGAATAAAAGGACCTTATTCTATAATGCTCAACAAGGAAATGTCATTAGAAGACAAAAACAATTTAAAAGCACATTGCTTCCTATCAAAGTTGGAGCCATCAAATAGAGGTGGTCTAGATGGGGATTGGTCATCTAAGTTAGAAAAGGTATGAGCCATGGATGCTCCTAGTCCAATAAAAATGAGACTAGGCTATGATACCAATTGAAAGACCCCTTTGGGGGTATAGAACCTAAGAGGGGGGGTGAATTAGGTTCTTAAAAACTTTTTTTTAAGCTTTTCTAAAACTTCTTTGCCTAAGTGTTCACCTTAACAACAAGTATGTTGTTTAAGCACATAAGGTGATTCAATTATGTTCAAGGCAACTTAGATGACTAAGTGAAGCAATTGTATAAAGCAAGGAAGCATGTGTAGTTTTCTATTCTAAGCATATATGTTCATATAGTCAAGTAGACAATTTATAGCGAGTATATGAACAATGAAGTAAAGAGTTAAGGGATAGAGAAAACTAACACAAGCATTTATAGTGGTTCGATTCACAAAGAATCTAAATCCACTACCTTAGGGAAAACCAAGGATTTCAACATCCACTAATGGATACCCTTTTACAACAAATGCAAGGTGGGTTCTACCTTTCACAATTACCCCAACAAATGAGGACTTGTGCTTCACAAAGAAGACTCAACTCACACAGCTTTCTATAGAGACTTTACAATTTAGCTCACTACAAAGAATTCCCTCTTGGAATGGATATACAATTTAAGCTCTAATCACTCTTTGAGAATAGAAAGAATGAAGTTTATAGCTCAATACACACTCTTTTTAAAGATATGCAATTAGGCTCAAAAGTGTTTGCTTGTGTGTTTATGAAGTGTATATGCCTATGCCCTCTTATGACTTGATTCATTATGAAAATTCAGCTTTATAAGCTATTTATAGGGTAACAATACACAAGCTTTGTTGGTCACAACCGCTATAATTTTGGCATTTAAATAACAGCCTAGGTCGACCGGAATGCAGTCCCAAAGTGGTTTTTCCACTTAGTTAACTTTCCAATGTTCTTATGCACATGCCTAAGTGTTTTGTAAAGATATAAAACACATTTTAAAATACTTAGACATTGACCAATTAGTTTTCAAATACCTTTTCAAAGAATTGAACAAAGTAAAACATGAGGTTTTGAAAACATGCATAGTTGAGCTTTAAACAATCTTATATCCTAGTATTCTCAAGGGAAAGATCACAAAGGATTACCTATAAGCTTAGACTAATCTTCCTAAGGTCTTCAATTTGATTCTTCTTGAAGCTTGGACTTGAAACCTTTGATCAACATCTTCTTTGAGTGATGAAGTCCTCTAGCATTCTTGATGTAGTGTGTTGGACTTCATACCTCTTCTTGTCAAGGAGTCTACCACTTAATTGTACTCTTGTTGAATTGATTAGCTCTTGACATGTTGATCTTCTTTCTTCGTTGACTTTGCAAGTACTTCCATAACATGTGGATTGACTTCATGCTTGTGCTATGGAGTCTTGCAAAGTGTATATTCCTTGTGTGTATGATCATACCTTTGATGTACACAAAGAGCTAACTTAACATTTTCATCAATGTTGGTGTGAGTGCTAAGGATCCTATCATTAACAACATGCTCACACAAACATTAGAACTATCAATGGTTTGTTATCATCAAAACAAGATTGATCACTTTATACCCTTCGGGCTAACAAACCCGAAACTGCACTGCCGAGTCCCTCTCTCGGTCAGTCTATGCTCACTCGAAGGTATCTCGAATCGCTGTCGATTCGATATATTGTGCATCGAAATCGGACGTCGTCAGATTACCCAACCGTTCTCTCGAAGTTGCCCAGAAATCTCACAAACAATCTATTTTTTTCTTTCTGTTTGTTTCATGCGGCCACAATCCGCCATTACTTTCTCTCTCTTATTTCTGTTATGCACGACTTCCCTGACCCCAATCCCACGAAGCTTGTTTTCTTTTATTCTTTATTTTATTTTTTGTTTAATCCCCTTTCCCAGATTCCCTCTTATATATATATATACTTTCCTTTCCTTTTAATTATAATTATGGCACTCTCCCAATCCTATTAGGATTCCTAATTTATTCTAATTCCAATTCCACATCTAATTAACTACTCATCTAAGTGAATTATAACTAGATCCCTCAAATACGATACACGTACGAAACGCCTTTCAACAAAACGTACTCAAAAGTAACACGTAACATGTTATAAAATTAAATAGACATGTAATTACTTAATCATACGTAATAAATTACTTCTACACAATGAATCACACAAAAATTAATTATATATAAAATAACATATAAACAAAAGTTACGGGTATTATAGTAACTGCCATTGGGATTTTATCCCCAACTACTAATTTATTATCTACTATTGTAAAGTAGAAAATAACCGTAATGGGCTTGGACCTATTATTACATATTAGACAACCCACTTCTACTTAACTAACGAGCACAATGCGTAATAACTACCTATAACTTGATCTATTCCGAGCTATCAGTCCAGCCACCTTTTATTCCATCTTTATTCTTTCTTCCTTAGCTCATCTGATCATCTCAACACCCCCTCAAGCTGGACCTTTGTAGAGATTAAAAAGTCTGAAAAGAACTGTATAAGGAACTTGAGTATATTATAATGTAATCCTTTGGTGAAGATGCATGGAAGCTGACTATAAGTGCTCACTGACAGAGGTTTTAGAACATTTGCTTGAAGCTTCTCGCTCACAACATTACAATCGATGTCAATGTTCTTTGTTCTTTCATGGAACACTGGATCTTCTGCAATATAGATTGCACTTACACTGTCACAGAACAAAGGGATAGCTGACATTGTTTGATTCCTAAATCTCCAAGTAGATAGATGAGCCACTGAATCTCATATGTTGCCATTTCCATTCCTCTGTATTCAGCCTCTACTGAACTCCTTGAGACAGTGCTTTGTTTCTTAGAATTCCATGAAACCACTGAACTACCAATGAAAACAAAGAAGCCTGTCACTGACCTCCGAGTTTCACTACATCCATCCCAATCACTATCCACAAAATCATTGAGGTTCAAGGAACTGTCAGCTGAATAAAGAAGTCCTTGTCTAGGAGCTATCCTGAAGTATCTAAGTAAGTTGCTAACAACTTTTTGATGTAGTACAGTAGGATGATTCAAAAATTGACTACACTGTTGGATTGTGTATGCAATGTCAGGTTTGGTAATTGTTAAGTATAAAATGTGATATGATGTTATTGTGACTAACATGAGACAAGTCACATCGTTAGAGTCATCACAATGCTTCTTCCAAGCATCTTTTTCAGCTCTATGGGCGTTGTTTGCAGGCTGTTCAGGAATATTCGCATCAGGAACGTATAACTTTCTTTTCGGCTTAAGGACAATCCTTAAGTTGCGGGCCCAATCAAGGAAATAGGCCCGCTTAGTTTTTCTTTTTCAAGAACGGAACACAATGAATTGTGTGAAGTATTGGTCGCAATGAATTGTGTGAAGTATTGGTTGCCATTATCTACATTAAATTATTTTCAAAGTCATTAGTTTTGAGCAAAAATCTTTCAACAATTTTAACACTTGATAAATAGTGGGAAAAACATTTTACGATAGTTATAAGTAAGCTTTGGCTTAACACCCATAATTAAAGTAAAATCAACTCATGGGAATGACATCTATATGTCCCGGCTATTTACCATTTTATGCCCTAGGCTCAAAACTATTTTGGTAGCCTAGTTAAGTCGAACCATGTCTAAGCATATGGAAATCACTATTTTCCCATCTCCTTTTGCTTAGATAACCACTTATCTGTTGCTTTCGTAAGCAGACAAAATGATGATCCAAGCTCAATGAGTGCTTAGGATATGGTAGGCATTTTAAGACTTAATTAAAACGATTTAATGTGACGTATAAAAAATCAAGCCCCAAAATGCATAAAATAAGCATCACATGCAAGATATATAGCGTAAATGTAAATGTGAGATAGCATGGCCTAATCCTATGATGTCTCCCATGAGCCTTGTGGGAGCCAAGGGTCAATCTAAGTCAATACCCATCTCATGGATAGTGTCTTCGATCCAACGTCCTCCAGTCTTGTTACATAGATGCATGGGCATACCCAGCCTTCAATGTAAAGCAATAAAGCTAGTCTAAGAAAGCGATTACAATTTTACAACATTTTATATCTTTTTGAGCATGTCTTTGAATAGTTAATTTTTCCTCTAAACATCAAATGCTTGATTTGATAGTAAAACTCATTAGCTTATGTAATTACTATTCTAGTTGTCCCTAGTTTTATGTAAGGTTCTTTACAATGAAATAAAACTAGTATGATGTTTGACTGATGATTATGTTTTACTAATCATGTGTAATGAATACAAATCAAATCATAGATGCAATATATTGGGATACATTGTATCGAACGTGATCCGTTAGAGAAGTAATACCTCATGGTCCTTAGTCATAAGTATTACTTCCTCAATACTATTTTGGAATCCTTAGACCTTATGTCTCCATTGATTCTAGCATGAATGGAGCCACGTTTTGACTCAGTCGGACGTTACTTTTAATCGAGTAATCAATACGACTGATGATCGGATTTAGTATCATTTTATGGCTTGAATGTGAGAGGCATTGTAAGGAATTTGTCCCTCTCTTATTAGAGAGAGATATCCATGGGCCCCTCGATATGGAAGACTGTCTAAATACATGACTGTGCTCAAATGTATTTGATAAAGTGGTTATTAAATACTATTTGTTGGAACAGTTTACCCGGAGATCGAGCATAAATACAATTAAGCTTAATAAGGGTGACGACTACCATGCCTTATGCTTAATTAGGATATCGCGAGACAAAGGGTTTAAATAGTGGATTGATATTAGGTTCCACCGTAAATTCATTCACTTTGGGTAGTCACAATGTCCTGCTTGGGACCGCTTGTGATTTGTGAACACATACTGCTACTAAGTGTGTTTTCATTGCCATTGTGATATGAACGAGTTAACGAGCTTCATGTCCAAATTCAATGAATCCAGAATGTGTCTAGGTTCATTGTATCTGACATTATTTTTTTAAGAATAATAAAACGTTATTATTCGAATTAGAGATTAATGAGGGGCATTTTCGGTATTTGGTATAGGTGGGATTACGTGGGAGTTATTATCCGATAAGAACTTCCACTACCAGCAGAAGTCTAGAGGACGTGGGAGTTGTTCTTGAAACAAACTCTTACATCCTATATAAACTTCTCTTGGCCGAAACCCTAGATATCAATGCTAGAGCCGCAATAACCAAAACACTCCCGAAATCATATTTCTGGATTTTCTGTCCTTCTCTTCTCTCTAGATTCTCGAACCTCAGAAACGAAGTGCTATCACTCTGCTCGTTTCGTCGCGTGGATATCGGTAGGGAGCAATTCCGCAAGGGAAGGCTCTTTGGTGGCAACAACACACATTCGGGAAAAACAGAATCTAGCCTAAAACGTAAGTTTTTTTTTGAATTTTTCGATTCCTATGTTATGAGCGGATCCTTCAGGGGAGGACTCATGGGTGTTTAGAACGAGTTTCTGCCCATGAATCCCTTCAGGCACGACACGCAGGCCATATTATAATAAAACCACTGGGTCAAAGGTTATTATTATGCACCATGTTCAAACAAACACAAAATCATGCTAAGAGCGCAAATACACACTGCCTCCCCCTTTTTGGTCGACCCAGACCATACTCCTGGTCGACCGCGATAAGGCAGTAACCAAAACAGTGTAAAATTAGGCCACCTCGGTCGACCTAAAACATTTCTGATCGACCAGTCTGAAAATAGACTAGCTTCGGTCGATCGTGAATGCTCACCGGTCGTCCAAAATCTAGGCTGTAGCAAAATCCCATTTTCTAACATAAGTTCGATCTGCCGTGAACCTCATCCGGTCGACCGAACTTTTGCCAGAAAATAGAAAACAACCAAAAACAGGAATTTACAATTCGTTCCGAGATTCGTTTAAAACTTAAACGACTTCCCAGAGGCTGTACAAAGGTAAAGACATCCTATGACATGCATTATCAGATTACTAAAAAAAAGATAATACATAATCAAAGTTTTTGGGTTCTCGTGATAGGCTCTTATACCTCTTGTAGGAAAAATTCGTAATCCCCAAACGCAGCGATCTAATCACGTTCCTTTAAAGGAGATACTCACGAGAAAGAACAAAAACTCTGTGATAGGCAGTATACCGTTATGGGATCTAATCGACGTTACCTGGATTCTATAACTAAGAACCACCAACAACAACCTTCAGACTTCTGTCTCTACTGGTATCCACACACCAACCTCTGAGCTTGTTACTCCGCGTCTCATATGCTAGTCCAAAGAACTCCGAAGCGTGAAAACATTTTTCCCGGAAGCCACAAAGTATAGATAACTTAGGAAAATCGGAAATCAAAACGATAAGAAATCGTATTTTCTTCTATTTTGATTGTTCTTGAGAGTGTGTAAAAGAGAGATGGAAAATAAGTATTTTCTCGTCTTTGGCTTGGCTAGGAAGTAGAGACAATAGAGAGAAATTCAACAACTCTAAAATGTGTAGAATGATGAACATTTCATCATTTTGTGGTGTTAGTGGTATCACCCCCACTAACTCCACATCCCCACTATTCTCTCCTACTACTTCCTTACATACACACACACACACACACACAAGACATGTGACGATTTTGACCTGGTCTAACTGGTCCGGTCGACCGGAGAAATGGTTCTCAGCCGATTGGAGTGACAAACCGGTTCGGTCAACCCAAGACAGCTCTCGGTCGACCGGGTCCGGTTTTGCCCAATCCAATCGAGCGCCCAATCCAATTGAGCCTGCCCAATCTAATTGGGCACCTATATCAAATGTAAACTCCAACAGGGTGGGCCAACATCAAATTGATAGTTGGGATGAGATGAAAGCTGAGATTTGTTCCCTAAAACTACACTAGGGAACTTTTCAATCGCTTACAAAGGCTTAAGCAAGGCTCTAGATCGGTGGATGCATATTACAAAGAGATGGAGATTGCCATGATTAGAGTGGGTATTCAAGAAGATAGTGAAGCTACTTTGACCAGAATCTTGGCGGGTCTCAAAGACAAAATTCGGTCAAAGGTAGAACGTGTTAACCATGATAATCTTATTGCAATGGTTTATTATGCAGAACAAATAGAAAGGAAACTAAAGGAGAAAAGTTTAAGGACTTATTCGGCTAATTTCCAACCTTGGAAAAAGGCGAATCAGCCCCTAACCAATTCATCCCATTTGTCGAGCCCAAACAAAGAAAATTAAAAATTTTCTTCTATTTTAGTCTTTTTACACATTAAAGTCTATTCTAGCCTATTCTAGACTATTCTAGACTTTAATTATTTTCAGCAGTGTTATTTACTTTAATTCTAGGTGTGTGTAGCCTAAGTTACTATAATAAAGGACATGTTGTCCAAGTGTTAGTTAGTTAGTTATTAAAGAGTCCTTATACTTCAAGGACTCTTCATTAGTTTGTTATTCTAGCCGCCTAGAATGCAAGATAATAAGACATGTTGTCTATTATCTTGTTTAAGTGTTTTACTTGATAGCAAGTTGTTTTCCAAGATTCCTACTTCTTCAAGGACTCTTTTATGCTTTTCTTTTTTTTTTTTATTGTTGGAACCGAAATCTCCCTCTATTTAAAGAGTGGTTTCGGCCACCTTTATACTTACGTTAGATATATTGATATTTTGGTTAAGGTTATTCCTTAGATACTTGTTTATGAATTTTCGGTAGAACTTCATATTCTTTGAGTTACTGTATCAATTAGCTTGTTTCTCTAGTTGTGGTGTTTCAGCCTTCATTGATACTTAGCCTGCTTGGAGTTGTGTTGAGTATATTCCCATAGAAACTATTTCAAGATAGAGAAAGATCTGCTAAAAAGCCTAACCTTGATATAAAACATCACGGTTTCGCATCAAGTGGTATCAGAGCAAAATGTTGATCTCTATCTTGGTGTACCTTACGTCTTCAAAAAAAAAAATTCCTTGTTTGCTTGGAATAGACCGAGAAAGATAACAAAAAAATTATTACTACAATACGCAAAAGCCACCCGGAAGTAAAGAAATTGGCAGCCGGGTTATCCTATTTAGACGCGGATCAAACCAAAAGCAAACTTCCTTGTCCGCTTGGACACAAAGGAATTGGCTCTTCTTCCCTCTTGTTCTTGAATTAGCCGCCATCAAACTCATCAAATCAAGGTAAAATCTTCCTGACACGGAGTTCTTGATAAAGCGCGGCCAATAAAAGGGTAAGCCTTGGGTAAAAGGTAAAGAAAGAAATCAAGAAAAAAAATAATTTCAAAGATTTTAAATTTTCGGTTACTGTTCACAGCACTATTCATCCGAGAGTTAAAATCAATTTTCAAGAAAATCAAGAAGCGTAAAGGTCACATCTTTTTAACGATTACTCTTAATTTTTTTTCTTTCTTAACTATTCGTGTAGGTCAAGATAGGAATTCTTTTCCATATTTTTTCAGCGTTTCATCAACACAACATTAGGAACCTTTAAATTCATCTAGAGTTGGAAGTTCTTGACAAGTATTGTTGGAATATTGAGAATTTTTTTTCTATCTAACGATTTGTGTGATTTCTTTGCAAAGATAATGTCTTTTGATGAAGGTACTTCGCAGCAAGGTGTCATTGATGGTGACAAACTCTTTAAAGAATCAGTGCAACAAACAATGAGAACTTTGGTGCAATCCATCAAAGACATTCAAGATCGGTTGGAGAATCTTGAATTCAAGAACCATTCGGCTAAGGGGAAAGGCGCAGAAAAAGAGCTTCAAGATGATCAAGAATCTCAAGAATCCATTGAGCAACATATGAGAGACAACTTTCGGCAAAATAGGGATTTTGTGCCGAGAGTTCTTCCAAGAATGATGGATAATTTGGCCTTTGAACCGAGAACCAATCTTCAAGATCCAAGGTATGAACTGAGAGCCAATCTTCAAGATCAAAGGTATGATAATAATCTTGGTGCAATCAAAACCAAGATCCCTTCTTTTAAAGGTACAAATGATCCTCAATTATTTTTAGATTGGACTCGCAAAGTTAACCATGTTTTTTATGTTCACAATTATTTGGAAGAGAAAAAGGTTAAATTGGCAGCCATGGAGTTTGGGGAGTATGCATCAAATTGGTGGGATAATGAGACCAATGAACAGAGAAGATCGGGGCAAAGAACAATTGATTCATGGGAGGATATGAAAGCGGTCATGAAACGAAGATTGGTACCTCAAAGATTTGTACAATCAACTACAAAGATTGAGGCAAGGGACAAAGACCGTTGATGAATATTAAAAAGAAATGGAGATGGCCATGATTAGATCAAACATCCGGGAAGATAATGAGGCTAATTTGGCGCGTTTCTTGGCTGGTCTAAATGAAAAAATTAAACCCAAGGTAGAACGTGCTAACCTTCGTAATCTTATTAATATGGTTTATTTTTGCTGAACAAATTGAGAGGAAGCAAAAAGAGAAGAGTTCAAAGACTTATTCGGCAAATTTCCAATCTTGGAAACGGCCAAATCAGTCCCTAAAAAATTATACTGTTTTGCCGAGCCCAAATCATGCAAAGGGCAGTTTGGGAAGTGCAAAACAGCCATGGTTCCTATTGAGGTAGCAAGGGTACCAACTACATCAAAACCGACCGATTTGAGGGTTAAGACAACTACATCACATGATCGGGAATGTTTTAAGTGTAAAGGAAAGGGTCACTTTGCTCGGGATTGTCCAAATAAAAGCGCAATGATCATGATGGACGACGGAACGTAGGTTAGTGATGAGGAGAAATCCGAAGAGTCTATTTTGGAGGAAGAAGCCGAGAATATTGAGACTTTTCCGGATGATGGTAACAATTATCTGAAGGGATTCATGGGCAGAAACTCGTTCTAAACACCCATGAGTCCTCTCCTGAAGGATGCTCTCATACAAAACGAATCGAAAAATACAGAGAAAAACTTACGTTTCTTGGTTCAAGAATCTGATTCTTGAATGGAAAGGTTTGTCTTTGGCTCTTGGCAGCAATCACCTTGAGTCCTCCCTTGCGGAATTACTCCCTACCGCTATCCACGCGACGAAATGATCAGCGAGTGCTAGCTCTTCTGATTTTTCTGAGTTTCTGGAATATAGAGAGAAAGGGAGGCAGAGAACAAGAAATCTGATTTCTTGTTATTTCAGTATTTTTGTGCGGCTCAAGCATTAGTTTCTAGGTTTCGGCCAAGAGAAGTTTATATAGGGTGTGAGAGTTTGTTCCAAGAACAACTCCCAGTTCCTATCCACTTCTTCTGGCAGTGGGATTCTTTATCGGATAACAACTCCCACATAATCCCAGCTATACCGAAAATGCCCCCTTATCCCTAATTTGAATAATAACGTCTTATTATCCTCAGAAAAATAAATGTCATATACAATGAACCTAGACACATTCTAGATCCATTGAATCTAGACATGAAGCTCGATAGCTCGTCTATGCGTGTGACCCTGTAGGTTCATATCACAATGACAATGAAAACACACTTAGTAGTAGTGTGTGTTCATAAATCACAAGCTGTCCCTAACAGGACATTGTGACTACCCAAAGTGAATGAATTTACGGTGGAAACTAATATCAATCCACTATTTAATCCCTTTGTCTCGCGATATCCAAATTAAGCATAAGGCATGGTAGTCGTCACCCTTATATGGCTTAAATATATTTATGCTCGATCTCCAGGTAGACTGTTCCATCAAACAATATTTAATAACCACTTTATTAAATATGTTTGAGCACGACCATGCATTTAAACAGTCTTTCCCTATCGAGGGGCCCATGGATATCTCTCTCTAATAAGAGAGGGACAAATTCCTTACAATGCCTCTCACATTCAAGCCATGATAGGACACTACATCCGATCATCAGTCGTATTGATTACCTGATTAAAAGTAACGTCCGACTGAGTCAAAACGTGGCTCCATTCATGCTATAATCAATGGAGACATAAGGTCTAAGGATTCTAAAATAGTATTGAGGAAGTAATACTTATGACTAAGGACCATGAAGTATTACTTCTCTAACGGATCACGTCCGATACGATATATCTCAATATATTGCATCTATGATATGATTTGTACTCGTTACACATGATTAGTAAAACATAGTCATCAATCAAACATCATACTAGTTTTATTTCATTGTAAAGTAGATTACATAAAACTAGGGACAACTAGAATAGTAATTGCATAAGTAAATGAGTTTTACCATCAAATCACGCATTTGATGTTCATAAGCAAAATTAACTATTCAGATGAAATGCTCAAAAAGATATAAAACGTACAAAATATGCTAATGGTCCTAGGGCACTACTAACAATATCTTTTGGTAAATATGCAACTTTTACATTCGCAACCTTTAGATAATTTGCATCAACAAAGGAGCAACCTATTTCAAACTAAGTGCACAATTCAAGGCAATATTTGTTTACTTATTATTGATAGCGGTAGTTGCACTAACGTTTGTTCCTTTGATATGGTTACCGCTTTAGATTTAACCTTGAAAGCACATCCAATGCCATATAATATTTCTTGGTTAAATGATAGCCGTGAGATTAAAGTGTATAAACAAGTGGAGATTAAATTCAGCATTGGAAACTATCAAGATTCGGTTAAAGTCACATAATTTTGGGAAGACCTTGGCAATATGATAGGTGTGTAGATCATATTGGTCAAATGAATGTTTACATGGTTACAATGGATAAAATTCGATATACTTTACATCCTATGTCACCAATTCAAGTTTGTGAGATGCAAAAGTGATTAGCCAGGGGTAGAGAGAGAACAGAAGAAAAGAGCGTGAGTTGAAAAAAACGTGCGACCCTACCCAAGAGTTAACAACTAAGGTAAAAAGTGATGAAAAAGCTGTGAGTATTGTGAGAAAAAAGGCATACTCACAAAGAGAGAAGAAAGAATGTTTATTTATCAATTCGGGAAAGGTAGATAGGGCTTTACGTGCAAACAAACCCCATGTACTATTGATTTTCAGAGAAACCGAGAGGTTTACTCGAACTAACACATTTTCTTTTAATCTTTTAACTTCTACTCTACCTAGTCTTGTTAGTAGTGCCCTAGGACCATTAGTATATGTTGTACGTTTTATTTCTTTTGACCATGTCTCTGAATAGTTAATTTAGTTTTTGAACATCAAATGTGTGATTTGATAGTAAAACTCATTAGCTTATGCAATTACTATTCTAGTTGTCCCTAGTTTTATGTAAATGTTCTTTACAATGAAATAAAACTAGTATGATGTATGATTGATGATCATGTTTTACTGATCATGTGTAATGGATACAAATCATATCATAGATGCAATATATAGGGATACATATTATTGGACGTGATCCGTTAGAGAAATAATACTTCATGGTCCTTAGTCATAAGTATTACTTCCTCAATACTATTTTAGAATCCATAGACCTTATGTTTGCATTGATTCTAGCATGAATAGAGCCACGTTTTGACTCAGTCGGACGTTACTTTTAATCGAGTAATCAATACGACTGATGATCGGATGTAGCATCCTATCGTGGCTTGAATGTGAGAGGCATTGTAAGGAATTTGTCCCTCTCTATTATTAGAGAGAGATATCCATGGGCCCCTCGGTAGGGAAAAACTGTTTAAATGCATGGCCGTGCTCAAATGTATTTGATAAAATGGTTATCAAATACTATTTGTTGGAACAATTTACCCGGAGATCGAGCATAAATACAATTAAGCTTAATAAGGGTGACGACCACCATGCCTTATGCTTAATTAGGATATCGCAAAACAAAGGGATTAAATAGTGGATTGATATTAGGTTCCACCGTAAATTCATTCACTTTGGGTAGTCACAATGTCCTGCTAGGGACCACTTGTGATTTATAAACACATACTACTACTAAGTATGTTTTCATTGCCATTGTGATATGAACCTACATGGTCACACGCATAGACGAGCTAACGAGCTTCATGTCCAAATTCAATGAATCTAGAATGTGCCTAGGTTCGTTGTATCTGACATTCACTTTTCTGAAAATAATAAAGTGTTTATTATTCGAATTAGAGATAGGGGCAATTTCGGTATTTTACCCATAGCTAGGATTACGTGGGAGTTATTATCCGATAAGGACTCCCAGTACCAGCGAAAGTCTAGGGAACGTGGGATTCTGAGACTCCCACTGTCGAGAGAAGTTGAATAGAGGTGGGAGTTGTTCTAGTAACGAACTCTCACACTCTATATAACATCTCTTAGCCGAAACCTAGATTACTAATGTTTTCAGCCGAAATAATATATAGAATCAGAAAAACCGTTTTCTATTCTTGCCTCTCCCTTTTCTCTCTAATTCCCGAATCTCAGAAAACGAAAAGCTAGCAATCGCTGCCCGTTTCGTCGCGTGGATACCGGTAGAGGGACATTCCGCAAAGGGAATTTCGTTGGTGGCAGATTAGCATCCAAGAAACGCCATCCTCCATTCAAGAAGTAGCTTCTTGAATCCAAGAAACGTAAGTTCTTTATTGCTGTTTTCGAATTGTTTCATATGAGCGGATCCTTCAGGGGAGGATCCATGGGTGTTTGGAACGAGTTTCCACCCATGAATCCCTTCAGTTGGTACCGTATCACAAATCAACCTCCATCAAAGTTTAAAAACCTCAACAAAAGAAAAATCACCCCAAAAGACCCTTAGAGAAAGGGATTTCCATTCAAGAAGGAGCAAATACAACTCCTAAGAGGCAATAGAGGATCGTTCAAAAGAGAGAAAGTGGAAAGAAAATCGTTGAAAGATAGAACGAAGAATCAGAGACAGAGTCCGACTATGACAGACCCCCCTCACCACCTCAATGGCCTTCCGAATTTCAAGGGGAGTCCTCAAAATTTATAACTTCAAAGGTATCATCTCGATTTCAAAGTTCTCAAGCAAAGAAAATATATGATTCGTTGGTAAAGGATAAAAGATGGACTTTTGGGAAGGGGCTTGATTCTATAATAGACTTGTTTAGTAATATGGGGTGGATGAACCTTTTTACTCATGATTGGGAGTTTTACCCTCATGTGATATATGAGTTTGGAGCAAACTTGAGGGAAGAGGGTAGACGATAATATAAGGACTATTGACATACTTGTTGTGTGGATAGTTTATAGTTTAGCTTCTCAGAAGCTATGTTTTGTGAAGTTCTTGGAGTAGAGCTTGATAGAGTGCAATTAGGCACTTTGACAATTACGGGAGTGTGCCCAGTGAAGAGATTCTAGATTTAAAGAGCTACAAATCTAACTTAAAAATTGAGGAAGCATTTAGTAGGTCAATATAGAGGGAGACCAATAAACTTGATTAGTATGGGAGAATCCTCCATCACATGGTTTCTAATGTTGTCCTCCCTATCAAAAGGAGCAAAAGTTCCAATAGCTATATCCAAATAACTATAATCGAGTGGAAGTGATACCATGAATAATATAGCTAACAAAGTACAAGTGGAAGTGATACCATGAATACATAAGATAAGCACATGTATCACAACCAAAAGAAATAGAGGAAGTATAAGAAAACACTAGGAGTACATTCCTCTAACAAGTTAATGGTTAGCTAAATGAGTGTAGCAACTCTTAAAGTGATACTAACCAAAAACTATAATGAGACCACAATGGATAAGAAAATGAAGAATATGATCTCAAAGTTATTGAGGTAGAGTATATGTGATACCAATTGAAGACAAAAACATTTATAACACATATAACTTCCAAAATAACTTACACAAGTTGGCTATAAGAGTTAAAAGATGAAAAGCAAGCCAACAAGTGATGTAATGATGTAAAATAAGAACAATTGAGCATACATCACATATTATGAGGGAGGTATGAGTTGAAAACATTTGAAAAACTCCCTCTTAGGTTATGCCACTTCCAAACACACAAATAGACACAACCCATGGCATAATCAATGCCACAATCACAGTTTACATCCTAAGTCAAGCATCTAGACGATCAACCACATAAGATAAATGCTAAAGACTTGAATATAAACACAACCCCTATATGCAATGAAGATCAAGTAAAAACATAGCAAAGCATATACAAACTCCCCCAAAGCATAAAACACTACATAATAGAGGGGAGGGGGTTGAAAAATGAGATTGCATCACAAAGATCAAAAAACAAAACATTGATCACCTAAAAGAGATGAGTTAAGCCTTGTACCTCAATGCTCTTTGAGCTTGGACTTCTTACCATTTTGGTTGATCTTCATTATCAACAAGTCCATAGAGGCCTTTTGTGTGATCTATTTCATGATCATCACTACCATTTGAAGCTCATTGAGAGGTTGACATGTGATTGCTCCATTTTCTTTGTTGTTCATCCTTGATTGATGAAATGAAAGCAATCTCCTCTTCTTTTCATGACAATTGTAGAGTCATCATTGATGGGTGACTTTTCTTTTGATGAACCCTCTACGATCTTGTGATCCTTGGCACTTGACTCTTTTCTTGGAGTCTTAGCTCACTTGTGCCATTCCTTGTAGTTCATATCTTCTTCTTGAAGCTTAGAACTCTTTGTTACCTACAAGGAATTCTTGAGAACTAATGTGGTACCTTTTCAAAGGTCCTTCATGATTAGCTCAATATCTCAAGTGACACATATATGCATAAGGATCATGCTAGTCAAAAACCAAATCAACTAGATGGATTCTTAAATTAATGTGACATGTCAAAACAAGAATCAATCAAGTTGCATATGCTACATCTCATAGAAACCTTAGCTAAAAACAACATGGACAATAAAGAACATGTTAAAGGTTATCTATATGAATATAACATTCAAGAATGTGAGATGCAACATATATAAGAGCAAGCATGTATATATATCAAAAAACACTTAAACACATTAATTAAAGTGTTAAGAGAAGGTGATTTTGATACCTTTGCTTTCTTACCAAGTGATGAAGACATTGTATTGACACTTTGGCTCTTGTCATCACTTGATGCTTTGCTCTTTGTATCTAAGCAACTTGGTTCTCCAATTGATTAACATTTGAGCTTTGAGAATCCAAGTGTTAAGGAGTGCTTTTGAATTTCTTCCTTTAGCACATCTCCTTTAACTTCTCCCCAATGCCACTTCTCTTCGATTCAAGTTCATTTAAGCTTTGTGGCATGCATCTAACTTATAAGAATCTATAAGATCAAGGGAAGAGTAACTTTTGGTACCCACTTTTGTTTGGGTCCATGGGGGTTAGTTGAAATACGTTTAACTTTCCAAATAGTTTTTACCCCTTTTTCAATCTTCTTCTTAACATGGCATCTAGCATTAGTATGACCATGTTTACCACAATATGTGCAACAAATGTGTGGCTTAGAAGAATTGTGAACATGCTCATGATAGCTAATTTGCCTATGTGAAGTACTAGCATGCACAAAGTGATTCTTAGGCAACTTAGAAGAGCTAGCATGATCAATGTGATTAGCATTATAACCAAGACCATGTTTATCATGTGAAGCACGTTGCATATCAAGAATATGATCAAGATCTTTTGATCCTTTGGAGAACTTATCAACAAGTAAAGTTAGCTCATCAACTTTGTTTTTCAAACTATCAAACTCAACAAGTTTGCATTCAAGAGAAGATAATTGATCATATGCTTCTAAATACTTTAATGAAGAAGAGTTGCATGTAGCAATAAGTTTTTCATTTTCGATTTTCATGCAATCAACCTCATCACAAAGCTTTTTGTTATCAACAAGCAAAGATTCAATTTTAAGCTTCATAGCTTTGTTTTGCTTTGCACAATTTTTCAATTGATCATACATATCACATAAGAGTTCATTAGGATCATCCTCATCATCATCATCATCATCATTATCATTATAAGAATTTGAAGGGGAGGGAGAAAGATGTACCTCATTACCAAAAGCCATGAAGCAAACATTTGCATTTTCATCTTCTTCTTCATCACCACTCCCTTCTTGATCCTCATCACTTTCTTCTTCATCCCAATGGCTTAACAAGCATTTTGCATTTTTGAGATTGAAGAACAAGTTCTCTCCTTCTTCTTTATTGATGATGGATTCAAGATCACTATCTTTAGGAACATTTTTCCTTTTCTTCATCTCAAAAGTGAGTAGAGAGCCAAGAAGTTCCTCCGTTGAATAGGTCTTTAAATTCTTGGATTCTTCAATGGCAAGGGCTTTATTTTCCCAACTTTTAGGAAGAGAATTGAGAATCTTCCTAATCATTTCACCCATGGTGTACTCTTTGCCATAAGACTTCAAACCATTTATCACATTTGTGAATCTTGTGCTCATCTCATTTATTGACTCATTTGGCTTCATGGAGAAGAGCTCATAATTTCTAACAAGCAAATTCAACTTTGACTCCTTGATTTGATTTGTGCCTTCATGAGTAACTTCAAGCATTTTCCACATGGAGTGTGCGGATTTTCTTCCAAGGACACGGTTGTACTCATCTTGACTTAAGGCACAACTAAGGATGTTCATTGCCTTGTAATTTTGAGTCATCTTCTTGGACTCAAGCTCATTTAACTCCTTGTCCGGCTTTGGCACTTGAACACCATCCACCATTTTCATAGGCACATAAGGACCATTTTCAAATATATGCCATAAAGAATAATCTATTGAGCACACATATATCTTGAAACGTTCTTTCCAAGCCTCATAATTATTTCCATCAAAAAGTGGTGGCCTAATGGTGGAAGACCCTTCTAGATACGCCAATGCGGAATTACCGGCCATAATATTTTCTTCAAGCTATTAAGCTAAATGTGAAGACTAGGCTCTGATACCAATTGTAAAACACAAGAGGGGGGTGAATTGGGTTTTAACTAATCTTGTAAACTTTTTCGATTCTTTGCAAAGCTATTGGAAGTTTGAGCAAGATGAATAAAAGCAATGCAAAACCCAATCAACAAGACAAAGGATTTAGAGTGGTTCGATTCACTTAGAATCTACATCCACTACCTTGAGCCGCACCCAAGGATTTCAAACAACTTCACTAAGAAGAATGTTTACACTTGTGGCTAACTCACTAAGAGTTTTACAACACAACCACACAATGAAAAACTCACTAAGAGCTTGCCCACACAAAGTAGGACTTTACAAATTGCCCACACAAAGTAGGACTTTTACAAGAATTACCCAATCACTTAGAGAGGGAATTGAATGCTTAAAGAACAAGGTTGATCACTCTTATAAGTGAGAAATATACCTTTGAAGTACAAGAATGTTTAAGCTCTTTTGAACATATGAATTCCACTCTTTGTCTTGCTTTTGAAAGAACACCTTTGAATGATTTAAATCATGGAGATCAAGTGTTTTTGCTTTGAAGGTGTTTAGACTTGATAAGAAATCAATGTAAAATGTATGTGCAAGTCTTGAAATGTTTCTCTAGCTTAGGAGTATATATACATTTCAAATTTGGCTGAAAAACGACTCTATAACGGTCAGAAAACGGCTAGTTCCCGCAGGAGTTCGGTTGACCGAACACAGGTTCGGATCCATTTTAGCCCATCTCGGTCGACCGAGATCCCCATTAGGTCGACCGACCTATGTCTTGCAAAGTCTCTGTTTTGCCTCGGTTGATCCGAGCAAAAACTCGGTTGACCGACTTTCTGAGCTTATTTTTCACACGTTTTGAAATCTTTTGAAGTCTTTTAAAGTCTAAAAGGTTTTCCTAAAAGGTAATAAGTAAGAACACTTGGAAAACCATTTTAAAGAACTTAGACTTTGTAAACAAAGGCTTTTGAGATATGAACACATTTAAGAATCCTTTTAAAAACTAAGCCTTTTGAAAACGTGTTTGTGTGCATGCAAGACTTGAGTGTAGAGCTTATGTTCATGAGAGCTTTGGTTAGAGCTAAATAAGATAAAGACGTATAACGACAAAGCTAATCTAACCAAACCTAAGTCTTCAATCTTCAATCTTGAAAGATGAGCCTTGAATAATACGACTTTGAATCTTGATCATGGCTTGATTGAAGTACTTAGAGCTTCCAATATATGTTCCGATATTCTATCACAAAGATATAAACATTAGACAAAACATCAAGTGTTTGTCCATTATCAAAAACCGAGTTCGATCGCCCTTAGGGCTAACAATCTCCCCCTTTTTGATTATGACAAACTTTGATGTAATTAGATAGGATATGGACAATTTTAAGTATAAGGAAGCATGGCAAAAGGATATAAGAACAAATGAGTGTTAAGCTAAGTGCTTATAAGATAAACCAAGATAGAACGAGAAACATAAGCACTAGCATGTTAAGTTCTTATGCCATATACACTAGGGACTCTTTGAAGAGCCCTATTTCCCAACCAACCTCCTTGCCTCCTTCCTTCCATAATATAGCATTCTTGTGTGTAATATACATACCTTAGTTTACACAAGAAGCTAACTTACCATTTTCATCAATGTCGATGTGAGTGCTAAGGATCCTATTACAAAGAACATGCTCACACAAACATTAGAACTAACAATGGTTTGTTATCATCAAAACAACATAGAATATTTTGCCCTTCGGGCTAACTTACCATTTTCTAGAACTAGAGGAGGTAAATGGAGCAATTCAAGTTTCAACTATGGAATTGAGTGATTCTCCATCAATCCCGGAAGCTGAGGATGAAGATGATGAAGAATCAACAAATGGCGATGGTATTAATGATGATCCTGATTGGGAAGCCTCCTCTAAAACTGATTCCTCTTCTAACTCTTCTGATTATGAAATTTAAAATTTTCATGCTTATCATCTTTGTGATGATGATGTCCTTGAGAAATCTGATGATGTTTATGGAAGTAATTAAGTGGTCTTGTTTTGTTAATTTTCTTTTTAGTTTAATTGATCGAGTTTGTTTTGTTAATTTCAAATTTGTTTGCTTGAATCACCTGGTACGGAAAAGCAATCAAAGCTATGTACATGTTTGCCTTTTCAATCATTTCGAGTTCTTGGTTAAAATTGGACTGAATTTTATAGTATTTTACAAGTTAAATTGCTGAGTATAATTATGTAAAGAAATCAAACATGTTCTCTAAATTAAAATCCGTTTTATTTCCTTAGAACCCAGTTTTTTTAAGAAAATAATACATAATTAATCAAGCAAAATTGAAGAAATTGCAGGATTAGTGTTCACTCAAACTTGAAAAAAAATTAAAAGCTTGAAACAAGAGCATGAAAAAAAAATGAATAAAGTTACAATGAAAACATAAAAGTAAGCTTGAATCTTCGAAATTCTGCATAAAAAAAAAATGCTGAAACAAATTTCAACCTTCTTTCTTTGCAGCAAAAAAATCGAATTTTTTACTATAGGTAGTTGTATACTGAATGCATATATCACTTTTATGCCAACGTCAATAAAATTTTCAAACTAACTTGTTGAATATGCATATGTTCACTCGTTGATGAAGAACCGCAAGGTTCGACTTAAGTTGAGCCCGATCTTTCTTCAATTCTCGAACTAGTTTCTATGGGAATTTAATCAACGCAACTCTAAGGGAAGGTTAATTAACAATGGAGGCTGAAACACCACAACTAGAGAAACAAGCTAGTTGATACAGTAACTCAAGAATGAATGAATTTCTATCCAGAAGTTCACACACGAGAAGCTAAGGAATAACCTTACCAAAATATCAATATATCTAACGTAAGTATTACAATGGCCGAAATCTCCCTTAAGTAAGGTTGAGATTTCGGTTGAAACTCATAAAAGAAATAAGAGTCCTTAAAGGATTAAGACTCTTGAAAAACAAATAAGAGTCCTTGAAGAAGTAGGACTCTTAAATAACAACTTGCTATCAAGTAACTACCTAACAAGAAAGTGGCGGCTAGAAAGGATACTAACTACCAAATCTATGAAGAGTCCTAGTTGCATTAGGACTCTTTATTAACAAACTAACTAACACATGGATAACATGTCCTTTATTATAGCAGCTACTTGCTATTACACGGCTAAAAGGGAAATAACAATACTTAAAATAATTAAAGTCTAGAATAGTCTAGAATAGGCTAATATAGACTTTAATATGTAAAAAGACTAAAATGCCCTTTTTAGCCACTTTGCTTCTTTGGGCCGATTTGTATCTTCTGGAAAGTTAAGAGGTTGACTTTGTCATTATCTTCTAGATGAAGGTTCACTTCCTCTTTAACTTTAATGTCTCGGATTAGGGCTGCCATATTCTTTAAAGTCTTGATCGATCTTGATCTTGTCATTGGTCCTTGAATGTTGACAAGAGGATCTTTGAAGTAGGGCTGCCCTTGTCTTGGTCCCGTATCACTCGTGTTTTATGAAGGAAAGAAAAAATAAAATTATTTCTCCCATTTTAAAGTTTGTTTAAAGAGTAATATGAACTAATGTGTAGGTTTTTTAATTCTTACAAATAACTATGCCAAACCATATTGAATTTCTTTCACAGCCCATAAATCATGTTGGATGAAACATCCAATGACTTCTAATTACTACTCTTTTAGTTATCCAATCTATAATTCTTTTATTGGAATTGATAAGCCCAACTTATTTTTAGTAGACACAAATTCGTTCATAACAAGATGATACTTGACAATATCAGGCATATGAAAATCCTTATTCTTACAAACCCCACAGGGACAACGTCGATTCATTCGTTTCGTCGTTCTCAGGAGAACGACGTCGTTTCAGTTCCAAATCGGCCGCTACTCGGTCGTCCTCTAAACTAACAAAACGACGTTGTTTTGTAGCATTAAACACTTATGTTATTTCGAATTAATGAAGACGCACAAACTATTAAAACGACGTCGTTTTGACATTTTTAATTGCGACTGAATAGCGACCGCGTTGACGCATTCGGTCGGTATTCAGTCGCCTCTTTAACAAAACAAAGTCTTTTTGGGGTACTAAAACACTTGTGTTAATTCGAATTAAGGAAGACACACAAACTGGCAAAACGACGCCGTTTGTTCTTTTCTTCATAGCGACCGAATTGCGACGAATGTGACGAATTCGGTCGCACCTACGATATATAGCAAAGGACTCAGTTAAAAAAATTAAAAATCTTAGACCGACATCGTTCAGAATGCGAATACGAACTAATGTGAATATTTTAGTAATTATTTGTTTATTAATACACAATTATTAAAATTTTAACTACATTACTTAATGATTCACGTAAATGTGTAAACTAATGTATTACTTGAATTGTTCTGCTTCGAGACTATTTAGGTATTTTATAAATAAGTATAATTTTTACTATGACTATTCATGTTAATGTGTATATATATTAGTAATAGTACCTAAAATATGAAAAATGTTTCTATCTCTTAATAAGAAACCCGCTATTTATTAAAAAGACGGAATTGGTAATAGAATAGCGACCGATTTGCGATCGATGTGATGAAATCGGTCGTTATTCGGTCGCCCCTATGATATATAGCGACAGAATTGCGACAGACTCAGTTAAAAAAATTAAAAATCTAAAACCGACATCATTCAGAATGCTAATACGAATTAATATGAATATTTTAGTAATTATTTGTTTATTAATACACAATTATTAAATTTTTAACTACATTACTTAACGATTCACGTAAATGTATACACTAATGTATTACTTGAATTGTTCTGCTTCGAGACTATTTATGTATTTTATAAATAAGTATAATTTTTACTATGACTATTCATGTTAATGTGTATATATATTAGTAATAATACCTAAAATATGAAAAATGTTTCTATCTCTTAATAAGAAACCCACTATTTATTAAAAAGACGGAATTGGTAATAGAATAGCGACCGATGTGACGAAATCGGTCGCTATTCGGTCGCCCAACCCAAATATAGCGACAGAATTGCGACAGAGGCAGGTTAAACGATGTCGTTTTGCTTTGTCGGTTGCTATTCGGTCGCCCAACCCTAACCATATACCCTAAGAATGGTCGCTAGTCAGTCGCCATTCCGTCGGTAAATAGTCAGTTTTACAGAAACAAAATGGTAAAAACTCAGTATATCCCCTGCCACAATTCAATAAAAAGCAGACCCAAACAAATCCCAAAATCACTAGAAAACATAACTAGTTCACTATTATACAAAAAACATATGTATAGTTCAATAATAATAATAAAAAAACATACAATAGTTCAATATTATACCAAAAAAAACATAACAATAGTTCAATAATATACAAAATAAACTGCATCATTTATTGACTCCCCAAAACTTCATCGACAGTTAAGGGATCATCGCCAAAGTCTGAATCTAGCTCATCATCATCTATATTACTCAATTTAGTTTCTAGCTCAGAGGCACGTAATACAGTGTCCTTATTTGATAATATATCAAATAAGGCACTAGCTAATGTCTTGTTTCTCTTCTTTTCCCTACTCTTGTATTCTCTTTCTTTCTCGTCAAACTTTTTCTTCCAATTTGCTTCCATTTCTATCCACATTTGTTCCATATCTGAATGCGAGACGGTCTGGATACCTCGCTTCATTTCCTTTACCACATCGGAGAACGAACCGAGTCCTTGAACACGTCATTTTTTTAGCCCACCCGTTGCCTCAGCAGAAAGAGCAATCTGAGTCGGCAAATCCGGAGGAGTCTGGCCGGCTTGAGTTGCTTCGTTTGAGGCGTCATGATAAACCGCAAGGAACACCCCCTGTCAAATAAAATGTCAGGTTATCACTGTTATCACAGTACATAACTAATATCAAAAAAGGGGAGACAGTAGTGAAATACACACAGATAACTGTCTAGAATCATCATCAACCCATTCGCCTTTCTTTGGGCTGATATGGTGTTGATGCGTCCAATCGTAACCCACCGGGAATGGGAATGCATGTCCGGCCTCCTTCTTCTGTTAACAAAAATCATTAAAACATTAAATACGTACATAAAACACATAAAATATATGAATGTGAAAAATAATATAAGTACCAGTCTCTCGTGTGCTTCATTGGGCCTTTGCCAACCCTCCTGTCCTTCTGGTTTTTTGATGCCTATATAGACTTAGCAACAAAAGCCGGAGTTTCCCAATACTCTTGATGTCGCGCCCAGTCGGTCTCACAAACCCATTTGGGCCTCTTATTGTTTTCCTCGCGTCACTCATAATACCGCTGAGTCTCCTCTTAAGTAAGGTACGCCAACCTGACTTGACACCCACCTCATGCTCAGGAGCCCATCGATACCTTTTCTGTATTTTGAAATAATGTTATATAATTAAATTCGAAGACTTGTAAATTCAAACTTATTTGCTACTTTATCTTAGTTTAAAATAAACTTACCGTGAACTCATCCCACCATATTTTTTCTTCTTCCGGGTGAACATCCTTTATGGTACTATATGCCCCCTTGAAATATACCAGTAATGGCGGCGGAACAGCTGGATCTCAATCTAAAACTATAATAGCCGAGAAAAAAATTAATTAGAGACTATAATGATTATAAAAAGTATAATTAACTTGATTTTTAAAGGAAATAATTTAAAAAAAATAACGTACGTGCCATAGTAGGTTGCAGGAGAATAGGAGTATCTAGTGTAATCGCCTCTCCACCAGTGGTATCAATCGCCGTATGCAGGATAGTAGACTGGTGAGTTGTTGATCCTGCTACCGGCGTAGACTCAGTGGCCAGTACTGACGCAGACGTATCCCGATATACATGTGCATCAGCAGACTGTAACGGAGGTGTCGTAACAGTCTCGGGGGCAGATGGCGGAGTCGACCGCAAGTCAGATGATGAACCTGGCTGGGAGGCAGGCGCATCAGACGTTGTTGGCTTACTAAATGGTAAGCACGCTCGTATAGGTTTCTTTGGAGGCATCTCTGAAATACAGATTAGACGGATTAAGAAATCAATACAAAAGTACAATTTAAACTCTTTATAGAACAATGAATTCATACAAACGTGTTCAAACGTAGTAGAGAGGGAAGATTATTCATACACAATGAATTCGAACAAGCACACTTCCAGTTAACAAAAAACATGTAGAGGAAACAGTTGCACTGAAACAAGTAAATGATTCAATTACTTCTATGGAATCACATGTATTCATTCCAAAGAACAAAACTATCAACTTACAAGTAAAGAAAAAACAGTAGAAATCAAGCACATCTAGGAGAGAATCTTCTGCCAAAGATCCCAAGATCTCGAATAAAATGTCTTTAAACATTAGTTCTTCATGTCCATTAATCAAGTTCTCTAAAAAGAATAAGAACGTGGCACCCCTTAGCACTATCATATAGCTTATCATTCATTCATTTTACTAAAATAACCTTAAGGCTAAAAGCATGTTCCTCTCATTGACCTCTCCACCTCAATGTATGGTTTAAACGTTTTCCATAAATTTCCAACATCTGAAAGATTTAGTTGAAAGAATACAAGGAAGACTCTCCACCTCAATGTATGGTTTAAACGTTTCCATAAATTTCCAACATAGGAAGGCAATCAGTTTATTTTCCAGCATGATTTTAAACGGCATCACTCATGTGGCTACATGTTGGAAATTCAACTCTAAAAGTAACAAGAACTATATGAACTTTGAAAAATATGCTTGCCAAATGCTAAAATCCAGTATAATGCCTCTGCGAGGCATGACGCTCAACGCCGTAAACTGTTCCAATGCAAGTTTTCTCGGTGAAGTTAAGCTATATCAGCAAGACATACCAACAACAATAGCAAAGGATATTCCATAATGTATCCAAAAACAGAAAAATTAAAAAACATAAAGCTTATCATAATGTATCCAAAAACTGAAAAATTCAATATGATGTATCCAAAAATTATCTACAGACAATGAAGAATAGCTTATCATAATGAAAAACTAATTAAGAATAGCTTATCTACAGACAATGAATAAGCTTGGCAGCCCCTTAGCACTATCATATAGCTTATCATTAAACAAATTAATTCACACAATTAAAGTCTCAAGAATGCAATTTTCTGAGAAAACACTTAATTGACATGCAATTTTCTAAGCAAAAAAATCAAAAAAACAGAGAGAAAAGTGACACTTACCTTTAATCACCTTCTATCTTCAGCAATATTAAGAATGGTGGTGGCCGGAGATGGCTTCTTCAAATGACGGCGTTCATCGGCGTTTGAGGGAGAGAATTGTGTTGACGGGTGGTGAGTGTGGCTTCGGTGAGTGAAGAAATTATTTGTTGGCATCGATTGAAGGGGGACGGTCGTCGTTGTGGGAGGTGGAGATGTCGACGACGGTGTGGAGGTTGAGGTGGTCGTCGCTGTGGGCGGTGGTGGACGGAGGGGGCGACGGTATGTGGGATTTCGCAGAGGGGGGGAGGGGTTTCGCGAGGGGAATAGCAACTTAGAGATTTTGACTTCTATTGAAGTCTTTTAGACAATGGAATACTAAAACGACGTCGTTTTGGTGTTCACGACCGAATACCGACTGAATGGTACAGTTATGTATTCCGTCGTTATTCGGCCGTTAACGGTGACCAAAACGACGTCTCTTTAATTTATTTTAAACCTTAATTTTTTTAGAGAAATAAAACATCAAAATGGCGTCGTTTTGACGCCGTTATGTATTCTGTCGGTAAAAGGTCGTTAAGTTCCGTCGGTATTCAGTCATTAAAGGGGAATAAAACGAAGTCCTTTTAATTTGGTCAACAGGACCAATATGGCCGACGCAGTAGCGACCTAATAGCGATCGTTATTTTTTCGGTTTCTATTCGGTCGGTAAATGAGTGACCACTAATTTTGGTCGCCATTTAACTGTTTTCTTGTAGTGTAAGCCAATAGTTTGTCGGACGATGCTGAGGACGATAGGTAGGATGAACCAATCGTCTGCAGCTTGCAGAAATGAGAATTTTCAGTAC
The DNA here is from genome assembly GCA_026122235.1 of Vinca minor. Lineage (NCBI taxonomy): Eukaryota > Viridiplantae > Streptophyta > Magnoliopsida > Gentianales > Apocynaceae > Vinca > Vinca minor. The sequence goes on along the minus strand of JAOCZM010000285.1, from coordinate 2,084,361 downwards.
AAAAACACAAGTAAAAGTCATTTTTTCTGAAATCAACCATCCCTAAACCAAAATGACATATTTTTTTTGACAAACTTCATATAGCAAATAAGACTAAAACAAGAACAACAAAACACACAACTGTGATACCCAAGACTTTTTGACTTAATTGTTGCATGCTAGCATTTAATTATTGCATGATTATGCATGTAATTAATGTTTAAGAATGAATTTATGTGTATGATATGATATTATATTATATTCTTAATAATTGTCGGAACATGTTTGTGTTATGTGTGGGTTACCTTTGGACTAAGGGCGCATTAAAAGAGTTTAGAAGTGGAGGTTATGACTGGAGAGAGAGGGGAGTTATCGTTGGAAAGAAGGAAGGAAAGAGAGAGTGCATAAAATTAGAGTGTTGTGGGGTTTTCTGAGCAATTGACAGAGAAATCGGAGTCAAAATCGAGCGATTCTTGTTGCTTGGAAGGGTATCTGAAAGGGCTTTGTTTGCGCTTTGACGAATCTCATTTTTGAGTTCGGACCACGGAGTAATTGCAGTTTTATTAGGAGAAATTCTGCCGTTGTTTTGGAATTCGGGTTTTGGAGTTATTTTGTTTAAGTTTGACAAGTAAGGATCCTTCACCCTTGAATTTCATTCCTTAAATCAGCATGAAATTTCAATTTTACAGAATTTACTGAATTGCTATGAATTGGATTTCATTCATGTTTTCATTGCATTAAAATTGGATGAGGTGTTGATGTTATTTGTGACTGATTGTTTGTTTGATAATTGGATTTGTTGTGTTTGGTAATTGCTACTTGTTAGATTGTTGTTATGTGTATGATTCCCAATTAGAGTTCTTGTTTGTCAATGATCCTGTTAGTAATGCCCTTGGACCATGATCATATGTTGTACGTTTTCATATATTTTGAGCATGCTATTTGAATAGTTAATGTTGCTTTTGAACATCAAATATGTGATTTGATAGTAAAACTAATTAACATATATAATTACTATTCTGATTGTCCCTAGTTTTTTTGGTAATGTTATATACAAGAAATAAAACTAGTATGATGTTTGATTGATGATCATGTTTTAATAATCATGTGTAATAGATACAAATCATATCATAGATACATATTGGGATATATTGTATTGGACGTGATCCGAAAGAGAAGTAATACTTCATGGTTCTTTTGGTCATAAGTATTACCTCCTCAATATTATTTGGGATCCTTAGACCTTATGTCTCCAACGTTTCCAGCATGAATGGAGCTACGTTTTGACTCAGTCGAACGTTACTTTTAATCGAGTAATTAATGCGTCTGATGATCGGATGTAGTATCCCATCATGGCTTGAATGTGAGAGGCAAATCATCTCTTAATGGAGAGAGATATCCATGGACCGCTCGATGGGGAAGACTGTTTAAATTCATGGCCGTGCTCAAATGTTTTTAATAATGTGGTTATTAAATATTATTTGTTGGAACAGCCTACCTGGAGATCGAGCATAAATATAATTAAGGGTGACAACTACCATGCCTTATGTTTAATTGGGATATCGCAAGGCAAAGGGATTAATTAGTGGATCGAGATTAGGTAATCGTTTCACTGATCATTCATTCACTCTGGGCAGTCACAATGCCCTGATAGGGACCGTTTGTGACTTGTGAACACATACTACTACTAAGTATGTTTTCATTACCATTGTGATATGAACCAACAGGGACACACACATAGACGAGTTAACGAGCTTTATGTCCAGATTCAGTGAATCTAGAATGTGTGTAGGTTCATTGTATCTGACATTTTTTTTAGAACAATAAAACGTTATTATTCGAATTAGAGATTAAGGATGGGCAATTTCGGTTTTTTGGCTTTTGCTGGGATTACATAAGAGTTATTATTTGATAAAAACTCCCACTACCAGAAGAGGTTGGGATTACGTGGGAGTTAGTTTTTAGAACAAACTCTCATGCCCTCTACAGTCTTCTTTTGGGCGAAACCGTAGGGATCATTCTTCTTCGCCGTAAAACCTAATAATCATAGAAAACGAATTCTGCCATCCCTTCTCTCTAGTGAAGGGATTCATGGGCGGAAACTCGTTCCAAACACCCATGGATCCTCCCCTGAAGGATCAGCTCATATGAAACAATTCGAAAAACAGCAATAAAGAACTTACTTTCTTGGATTCAAGAAGCTACTTATTGAATAGAGGATGACGTTTCTTGGATTCTTTATTGCCACCAACGGAATTCCCTTTGCGGAATGTCCATCTACCGGTATCCCCGCGACGAAACGGGCAGCGATTGCTAGCTCTTCGTCTTTCTGAGTTTCGGAATTATGAGAGAAAAGGGAGACAAAAAACTGAAATCAGATTTCAGAGAGTTGGTGATTTTCGGCTGGAAAATTCATAGGCTAGGGTTTCGGCCAAGAGATCATTATATAAGGTATGAGAGTTTGTTCCCACAACTAACTCTCACATCCTCAACTCCTCTCGGCAGTGGGAGTCCTCAACTCCCACGTCCACTAGACTTTCGCTGGTAGTGGGAGTCCTTATCGGATAATAACTCCCACGTAATCCCAGTTATAGGTAAAATACCGAAATTGCCCCTATCTCTAATTCGAATAATAAACACTTTATTATTTTCAGAAAAATGAATGTCAGATACAATGAACCTAGACACATTCTAGATTCATTGAATCTGGACATGAAGCTCGTTAGCTCGTCTATGCGTGTGACCCTGTTGGTTCATCTCACAATGGCAATGAAAACACACTTAGTAGTAGTGTGAGTTCATAAATCACAAGTGGTCCCTAGCAGGACATTGTGACTACCCAAAGTGAATGAATATACAACGGAACCTAATATCAATCCACTATTTAATCCCTTTGTCTCGTGATATCCTAATTAAGCATAAGGCATGGTGGTCGTCACCCTTATTAGGCTTAATTGTATTTATGCTCGATCTCCAGGTAGACTGTTTCGACAAATAGCATTTGATAACCACTTTATCAAATACATTTGAGCTACTGACCATGCATTTAAACAGTCTTTCCTTATCGAGGGGCCCATGGATATCTCTTTCTAATAATAGAGAGGGACAAATTCCTTGCAATGTCTCTCACATTCAAGCTATGATAGGACACTACATCCGATCATCAGTCGTATTGATTACTCTGTTACAAGTAACGTCCGACTGAGTCAAAACGTGGCTCCATTCATACTAGAATCAATGAAAACATAAGGTCTAAGGATTCTAAAATAGTATTGAGGAAGTAATACTTATGACTTAAGACCATGAAGTATTACTTCTCGACTGGATCACGTCCCAATACAATGTATCCCTATATATTGCATCTATGATGTGATTTGTATCCATTACACATGATCGATGAAAACAAGATCATCAATCAACAATCATACTAGTTTTATTTCATAGTAATTAAGCATTACATAAAACTAGGGACTTCTAGAATAGTAATTACATAAGCTAATGAGTTTTACTATCAAATCACACATTTGATAATCAAAAGCAAAATTAACTATTCAATTACATGCTCAAAAGATAATAAAACGCACAACATGTGCTAATGGTCCTAGGGCACTACTAACAATCTCCCACTTGCCCTAGGTCCAATCATACGAGATCCTCAATCCCATTGACCTAGTATGACTCTCATGTTTAGGTGCATGGCGATGGCTTGGTCAATGGATCTGCAATGTTGTCGTCCGTATGAACTTTGCAAATACTAACGTCTCCTCCGTCGATGATCTCTCAATAATATGGAAACGCTTTCGAGAATATGTTTGGATCGTTGGTGAGATCTAGGTTCCTTAGCTTGTGAAATGGCACCAGTGACTATCACAATAGAGGTCCACTGGGTTCACAATGCTAGGGGACGACACCTAGTTCATCAACAAACTTCCCGATCCAAAGCAGACTTCTTTAGCTGTCAGAGGCAGACTAGATACTCGGCTTATGTTGTAGAGTCGGCCACGGTTTCTTGCTTTGAGCTCTTGCGACTCACAAACGACCTCCATTCAAACAAAACACAAAACCCAGATTGCGATCTATAATCATCTACGCTCGGTTCGGAAGCTTGCGTCTGTGTAACCATTTACAACTGGACTTCCTTCCCGACCGCCGTAAACTAAGAACATATCTTTAGTCTCTCAAGTACTTAAGAATGCTCTTGATCTGCAGATCCAATGTGACTCACCGAGGTCGGATTGATATCTCGCTAGTCATACATAAAGCAAATGAGACATCCAGGGCGAGTACATATCATGGCGTACATAATAGACCCAATGGCCGAAGCATATGGGATCTTACTCATGCGCTCTTGGTCCTCCCTTGTGGAAGGTCCTTGAGTTCTGCTGAGTTTAACACCATGTGACATGGGCAAGAATCCTTTTTTGGAGTCTTGCAAACTGAACCGTTTCAAGTACCTTGTCAATGTATCCACTACGCTCAGGGCCAATCATTTTGTTAGATCTATCTCTATAGATTCTAATACCCAAAATGTATGTAGCCTCGCCTAAGTCTTTCATGGAAAAGCACTTCCCCAACCAAGCTTTTACGCTTTGTAATGTGGGGATGTCATCTCCAATCAGTAAGATGTCGTCCACATAAAGCACAAGGAACACTACTGCATTATTAGTTACTTTCTTATAAACACAAGGCTCGTCTTCGTTTTTGATGAAACCGAATTCTTTAATACGTTCATCAAAGCGGCGATTCCAACTTTCGAGATGCTTGCTTCAATCCATAAATGGACCTTTGAAGCTTACACACTTTGCTAGGATTTGTTGAATCAACAAACCCCTCAGGTTGTGTCATATACACATCCTCGAGAAGGTTTCCATTAAGAAACGCAGTCTTAACATCCATTTGCCATATCTCATAGTCATAATATGCGGCTATGGCAAGGGAAATCCTAATTGACTTTATCATCACGGCATGGGGAAAAGGTTTCGTCATAGTCAATACCATGAACTTGTCTATAACCTTTAACTACTAGTCGCGATTTAAAAGTGTGTACATTACCATCCATGTCGGTCTTCTTTTTGTAACACCATTTGTTATCAATGACCTTGCACCCTTCGGGTGGGTCAACCAAAGTCCATACTTGGTTGTCGTACATGGATTGCATCTCGGACTTCATAGCTTCTAGCCACTTATCCGACTCGGAACTACGAATTGCCTCTTTGTAGGTAGTGGGTTCATCTTGATCAATCGAGTTCAACTCGATGATCATCGATCACGAAATCCATATCTCTCGAGCTGTTGATGTACCCGACTCGACCTTCTTAGGCCTTGTGTCAAAGATTGAAGCTCAGTATCAGCACGTGAGCTTGCTTGAACTTCTAAAGTTGGTTCAGATGTTGTTTGGGGATCTTGAATTTCCTCAAGATGGATCTTACTCCCACTATCATCTTTGGAAATAAATTCCCTTTCAAGGAATGAACCGTTACGATCAACAAACACTTTGTTCTCTGATGGAAGATAGAACAAAGGGAATAAATTCCCTTACAGAGGTGCCAGGGGCCATTTTGCAACTATTTAACGCCTTAGTTGTGAGGAATCTTTCATGACGAGCTTGCTCTTGGAACATTTCCTTGAGCTGGCCCATCATCCGGAAAGCCTCAACTCCTTCAAACTGCTTTTTGAAGGTCGGTGCTCATTGTGACTAACATGAGACAAGTCACATCGTTAGAGTCATCAAATGCTTCTTCCAAGTATCTCTTTCAGCTCTAGGGGCATTATTTGCAGATCTGTTCGAGAATGTCCGTATCAAGAACGTCATGACTTTCTTTCTCGCTTGAGACAATCCTTAAGTTGCGGGGCCCAATCAAGGAAATTGGTCCCGCTTTATTTTTTTCCCTTCTCAAGGACAGATCGCAATGAATTGTGTGATGTATTGGTTGCCATTATCTACATTAAGTTAATTGCAAAGTTATTAGTTTTTTAGCAAAAACATTTTCCACAATTTCAACACTTCCAGGGGCGCTGCCCCTGGAAAACCCCGCAAGGGGGCCGCTGCTCCCTTGACCCCCCGCCCGCTAACCGGCTAGCAGGACCGCCGTATGCGTAGCGCAGAATGGTCGTTACGCAGACCTAAGACTTTGTATATATACTCGCTGTTATTTAAGTCATGTTTTATGTGATATTAGCATGGTGAATAGCATGGCCTACTATACCTCTTGTTTTACATATTTGGGTTTTAATTTTATAATACGACTTGCGAGTCGTTTTCTTTATGATGTAAAATTGTAATAGCTTTCTTAGATTAGTCTTACTACTCTACATTGAAGGCTGGGTATGCCTATGCAATTATGTAACAAGACCGAAGGACCCTGGATCGAAGACTATATTCATGAGATGAATACAGACTTAGATTGACCCTTGGCTCCCACAAGGCTCGTGGGAGTCATCATAGGATTAGGCCATGCTATATCACATTTACTTTATGCTTTATATATTGCGTGAGATGCTTGTATGATATTATTGTCATATGGGGTTTAACAGACTATTCAAAACTTAATGTTTTAACTAAGTCTTAAAATGCCTACCATATTCTAAGCACTCCAAGAGCTTAGATCATCATATTGTCTGCTTGCCAAAGCAACAGACAAGTGGTTATCTAAGCAAAGCGAGATGGGAAAATAGTGATTTCCATAAGCTTAGACATGGTTCAACTTAGCTAGGCCATCAAAAATAGTTTTGGGCCTAGGGCATAAAATGGGAAATAGCCGGGACATATAGATGTCATTCCCATTAGATGATTTTACTTTAATTATAGGGGTTAAGCCAAAGCTTTCCTATAACTATTGTAAAATGTTTTTCCCAGTGTTGAAATTGTGGAAAATGTTTTTGCTCAAAAACTAATAACTTTGCAATTAACTTAATGTAGATAATGGCAACCAATTCATCACACAATTCATCGCGATCCGTCCCTGAGAAGGAAAAAGCGAGCGGGACCAATTTCTTGATTGGGCCCGCAACTTAAGGATTGTCCTTAGCGGGGAAAGAAAGTCATGACGTTCTTGATACGGACATTCTCGAACAACCTACAAATAACGCCCTAGAGCTGAAAGAGATACTTGGAAGAAGCATTTCGATGACTCTAACGATGTGACTTGTCTCATGTTAGTCACAATGAGCCACGGCCTTCAAAAAGCAGTTTGAAGGAGTTGAGGCTTTCCAGATGATGGGCCAGCTCAAGGAAATGTTCCAAGAGCAAGCTCGTCATGAAAGATTCCTCACAACTAAGGCGTTAAATAGTTGCAAAATGGCCCCCCGGCACCTCCGTAAGTGCACATGTTCTAAAGATGAAGGGGCTATTTTGACCAACTTGAGAAACTTGGGGCTCCCGTAAGTCATGACATGGCCACGAGATATGATCTTGGGCTCACTCCCACCGGAGTATGACCAATTCATTATGAACTTCAACATGCATGCCATGGAGAAGACCATACATGAAATACACGGATGCTCAGCAGTCGAACTCGAACATTAAGAAGACCCCCGAAGTCTTAATGGTTCAAAAAAGGGAATTTCAAAAAGAAAGGCAAGGGAAAGCCCATGGCCAAGAGAGGCAAAGGCAAAGGCAATGACAAGCCCCACCCCTGACCCCAAAGCCAAGGCACCAAAGGAGGGAGTTTGCTTCCATTGCAATGAACCCAGGGTCATTGGAAACGGAACTGCAAGCTCTATTTGGAAAAAGAAGAAAAAAGGGAAAGGCCGGTTTGACTGTCTCTCCAGTGTATTTATGTTATAGAAATTAACATGTCTCGCTCATACTTCATGGGTATTAGATACCGGTTGTAGATCTCACATTTGTGCAAATGTGCAGGGGGTTCAAAAGGGAGTAGATCACTTGCAAAGGAGAAGTGGACCTCGAGTAGCCAACGGAGCAAGAGTTGTTGCTTTGTAGCTACGGGGACATTTAATTTAGTTTTGCCAAGTGGCCTTATCATAGAACTAGATAATTGTTTGTATGTTCCAACTTTGAGTAGGAATATTATTTCGAGTTTCTTGTTTGGATATTAAAGGTTTTGAATTAAGTATTATGAATAAAATTTGCACCATTCATAAAGATCGTATCTTTTATGGAGATGCCTCTTTGATGAATGGGCTTTATATTCTTAACCTCGATGATTCAATTCAAAGGCCCATCTATAACATTAATACTAAAAGGTTTAAATCAAATGACTTAAACCAGACCTACTTTTGCACCCGCTGTCGTTTGGGCCACATCAACGAAAACGCATATCAAAGCTCCATACGGATGGAATTTTAACATCATTTGACTTAGAGTCTTATGAGGCGTGTGAATCTTGCTTGTTGGGCAAAATGACTAAAGCTCCCTTTACTTGGACAAAGTGAGAGAGCTTCGATTTATTGGGCCTCATACATACGGATGTTTGTGGACCAATGAACACGAAAGTGCTAGAGGAGGGTTTCGAGTATTTCATCACATTCACAAATGATTTCAGCGAGATATGGCTACGTCTATCTAATGAAACATAAATCAGAATCTTTTGGAAGATTAAAAGAATTTCAAAATGAAGTACAAAATCAACTTGGTAAAAGTATTAAGATACTTGATCGAGATCGAGGTGGCGAATACCTTAACCAAGAGTTTGACGAACATCTTAGTGGTTGTGGAATTGTTTCACAATTAACTCCTCTCAGCACACCACAATGGAATGGCGTGTCGAAACGGAGGAATCGCACCTTATTAAATATGGTTCGATCTATGATGAGTCAAACAAGTCTTCCAATGTCCTTTTGGGGCTACGCCCCAGAAAGCTACTGCATTTATATTAAATAGAGTTCCTTCTAAAGCGGTTCGAAAAACTCCATATGAGATATGGGATCGGGAAAGCGACCTAGTTTGTCCTTTCTCAAAATTTGGGGGATGCGAGGCGTATGTAAAACGCTTGTTATCCGATAAACTCGCCCTCTAAATCGACAAGTGTTTGTTTGTGGGATATCCTAAAGAAACTAAAGGATATTACTTCTATCTTCCATCGAGAGAACAAAGTGTTTGTTGCTCGTAATGGTTTATTCCTTGAAAGGGAATTTATTTCCAAAGAGGATAGTGGGAGTAAGATCCATCTTGAGGAAATTCAAGATCCCCAAACAACATCTGAACCAACTTTAGAAGTTCAACAAGCTCACGTCGCCGATCTCGAGCTTCAATCTTTGACACAAGGCCCGAGGAGGTCGAGTCGGGTACATCAACGACTGAGAGATATGGATTTCGTGGGGATCGATGATCATCAAAGTTGAACCGATTGATCAAGATGAACCCACTACCTACAAAGAGGCAATTCGTAGTTACGAGTCGAGATAAGTGGCTAGAAGCTATGAAGTCCGAGATGCAATCCATGTACGACAACCAAGTATGGACTTTGGTTGACCCACCCGAAGGGTGCAAGGTCATTGATAACAAATGGTGTTATAAAAAGAAGACCGGCATGGATGGTAATGTACACACTTTTAAATCGCAACTAGTAGTTAAAGGTTATAGACAAGTTCATGGTATTGACTATGACAAAACCTTTTCCCCTGTCGTGATGATAAAGTCAATTAGGATTTTACTTACCATAGCCGCATATTATGACTATGAGATATGGCAAATGGATGTTAAGACTGCGTTTCTTAACGGAAACCTTCTCGAGGATGTGTATATGACACAACCTGAGGGGTTTGATGATCCAACAAATCCTAGCAAAGTGTGTAAGCTTCAAAGGTCTATTTATGGATTGAAGCAAGCATCTCGAAGCTGGAATCGTCGCTTTGATGAACGTATTAAAGAATTCGGTTTCATAAAAAACGAAGACGAGCCTTGTGTTTATAAGAAAATAACTAATAATGCAGTAGTGTTCCTTGTGCTTTATGTGGACGACATCTTGCTGATTGGAAATGACATCCCCACATTACAAAGCGTAAAAGCTTGGTTGGGGAAGTGCTTTTCCATGAAAGACTTAGGCGAGGCTACATACATTTTGGGTATTAGAATCTATAGAGATAGATCTAACAAAATGATTGGCCTAAGCCAGAGTGGATACATTGACAAGGTACTGAAACGGTTCAGTTTGCAAGACTCCAAAAAGGGATTCTTGCCCATGTCACACGGCGTTAAACTCAGCAGAACTCAAGGACCTTCGACAAGGGAGGACCAAGAGCGCATAAGTAAGATCACATATGCTTCAGCCATTGGGTCTATTATGTACGCCATGATATGCCCTCGCCCGGATGTCTCATTTGCTTTAAGTATGACTAGCAGATATCAATCTTGTTGGAGTACATTTAATCTAAGGTGCGCCAATTCGATTGGGCCGGGCCGGGCCGGGATTGGATTGGGCCCTTAATCGGGTTGGGCCGACCAATATGATTGGGCCGACCGACCCGTTTGGACCGACATTATGGCTGGAATGATAGACATAAATTCAGCCCTCTTGATGGTGGTTGAAGTGGTGGAGAGAGTGGAGGAGTAATTCTCTCCATGATCTCCCACTTCCCCCATTATCTCACCCCACTCTCTCTTGATAGACTAGAGGAAAAATTCAGATTTTTCCTATCATTCTAATCATTTTTCTCCAGCCTTTTGAAGCTAAGAGAATAGAGAGAAAAGTGAGTTTTAGAGAGAAAAAGACAAGACAAATTTCTGGACTTTTTTCTTGCATTTTTGCTAATAGAAAAGAAGTTAGAAAGCTTGTTTCTTGTTCTTGAAAAGGTCGTTCATACTCCATCCATTGAAGAGTGTCTTCAAAGCTTCTACAAGGCGTTGGCTAGCACCAAGCAGTAGAAGACCATCTCCGGAAGATCGAGTGGATACCGGAAGAGACGGAGCCTGCAAGCGTGGTGTTCCGTTCGTTACAACAAACCGCTGAAAGCGTTTCAGCCATTCTAGCATCCATATAAGGTAAAACACTATCCCATAGTCGTAGGCACTTACTCGTGAAAGATCCTGATAGAGGCGGGTCAAAGTTATTTCCGCTGCGCTTATGTGTATGACCCGGTTATTCCTTTAACAGTGGTATCAGAGCCACTCACGAGTACCCTATTGACTTTAATGTGCTATAGTGTTTTTATAGATTTTGAATCTTTGTTATGCATGCCTTAGGATTGCTAGAAATGTTGTTAATACCATGTATGACATGCTTTTCAGCTTTTTGTATGTATATCTGTTGAGAATTTCCAGTTTTGAAGTCATTCAAAAGCTGGAAAAACTCTCACTTTCTGTCACTTCGGTCGATCGGGACTCATCTTCGGTCGACCGAGGAAAGACAGTAGCTAAATGGTATTAGGTTCGGATCAACCGAGTTGGTCTTGGTCGATCCGAGTTGGTCTTCGGTCGACCGAAAGTGCCTGTTTGGTCGACCGAGTACTCTCGAGTACTTTTTCGGTCGACCGAAAGCTTTAGTGGCCGGTCAACCGAACCCAGTGCGAATATGAAATGTTCATTTTCATTTGCTTTTGCTCATTATTTTTCATAAGTTGTTATGTTAATTGAGCATGATGCATAGTAATCGCCTTTACCCTGTTGGTTTTATTTTATAATACGATCTGCGTATCGTGCCTTTTTAAATATCAAAAGTTGTAATTTTTCCTTTGAATATCCCCTCGAATGTAACTCGAGGTTTCCTTAGAAATTTTGTAATTCTAGATTAGGAGAAGGTACAGCTGAGATGATGAAGATTTGGAGGCAACCAACTGAAGGTCAAGGCGGTGTAGAATAGAAATTAATGTAATTTTCTTTTTACACCCTTAGATTGACTTCACGGTTTTTCCATTGGCTTGGAAAAACCGAATAGGATATGGCGATTACTATTGCATTTTATTTTATGTATTGGATGCATATGTATATGAGCATAAACTGTTTTATTTATGCTTTTCTGGTGAGATTGTTAAAAACAAAATCCCTCATTTAAAATATTAATTAGTGCCTTCCTTAGTTTGGCCCTCGTCAAGGCCTAGATCGACAGTAGTATGGGACATGCCAAAGCTGTGCATACCTGTCTATCCGGGTGAGGCGCGAAGGATAAGTTGTGATATCCGCCGGCTAAAACTTAGGGTCCTAATTAACTGGATTATCTCAATAAATGGATTGAGGATCTAGAGGCAAAAGAGTTGAGAAAAGTGTATAATGATACGCTTGAATAAATGTTATTCACTCAACTAACCAAGAATTACATAATTTGATGTAATTGGCAAATGTTGCCTACCTAAATAACTAAGTTTTGGGCGATCAGCCAAAGCTGACTCAGAACGAGGTGAAATATGGATCTTGGCCCGCTAGAAAGTTAACGAACTTTCCGAGTTGATATTGAGGGTTATTCACTCGAAGAAAATAGTGGGAGAAATCATTAAAAAGATAAAGACCTAATAATGATTTTAATCGGTACTTACTTTTGTATATGCATATTTTTGTTGTAGAAAAATGGCAAATTCAAACCAAACACTATCACTGCGTTCTGTCCTTGAGAAGGACAAATTAGAGGGAGTTAACTTCCTCGACTGGTTCAGGAACTTGAGAATCGTTCTCAAGCATGAAAGAAAGCTGTATGTCTTGGAACAGCCTATTCCTGCTATACCAGAGGCTCGCGCTTCGGCCGCTGATAGGACTGCTTATCAGAAGCATGTTAGTGATGCTTTAGATGTGTCTAGCCTCATGCTTGTCACCATGAACTCTGAGCTTCAGAAGCAACATGAGGACATGGGGGCTTATGAGATGCTGGCTCATCTGAAGCAACTATATCAGGGACAAGCGCGCCAGGAGAGATTCGATGTGTCAAAATCTCTCTTTCAGTGCAAAATGTCTGAGGGAATGCCAGTAGGAACTCACGTTCTTAAGATGATAGGTTATGTTCAAAACCTTGAAAAACTGGGGTTTCCTTTGGGACAAGAGCTGTCGACTGATTTGATCTTGCAATCGTTGCCTGAATCATTCAGTCAGTTCATTCTAAATTATCATATGAATGAAATTGACAAGCCATTGCCTGAGTTGTTGAATATGCTAAGGACTGCCGAGAAGGAAATAGGCAAGTCCAAGCCCAACACCATACTGATGGTGCAAAAGGGCAAAGGCAAAGGTTTTGTGAGATCCAAAGGCAAACCGAAAGGTAAGCCCAAGGGCAAGCAAACCACTTTCAACAATGCACTTAAACCTAAGGGTGGTGTAGCCAAGGACTCTATCTGTCATCATTGTGGTGAAAAGGGTCACTGGAAAAGGAACTGCAAAAGCTATCTTGCAGGGAAAAGGTTGGAAAAGGAGAAAGCAAATGTTGCTCAGGGCTCAGGTATTTATGTTGTAGATATTAATATGATTGATATCAATTTAAATACAACTACTTCTTGGGTATTTGATACCGGATGTTGTTCTCACATTTGTACTAATGTGCAGGGGCTGAAAGGAGTAGAGAGTTGGCAAAGGGTGAAGTGGAACTACGAGTAGGCAACGGAGCACGTGTTGCAGCCCTAGCTGTAGGGACTTGTACTTTTACTTTGCCTTCAGGACTTGTTTTGGGTTTAGAAAACTGTTTCTATGTACCTAGTTTAATTAAGAATATTATTTCAGTTTCTTGTTTGGACAAGAAAGGTTTTGAGATTTCGATCAAAAACCAACGATTGTCGTTATTTCTGGATAATATGTTTTATGCAAGCGCCTCTTTGATTAATGGTCTATATGTTTTAGATCTTGATATGCCAATCTTAAATATAAATACCAAAAGGATTAAAACTAATGATTCTAATCCTACATACCTTTGGCATTGTCGCTTAGGCCACATAAACGAAGATCGCATATCCAAACTCCATAAAGATGGGCTATTGGAATCATTTGACTTCGAGTCTTATGATCGATGCGAATCCTGTTTGTTGGGTAAGATGACAGCATCACCTTTCACTAAGCTAGGTGAGAGAGCCGATGCTTTATTAGGACTAATACATAGTGATGTATGTGGCCCTTTTAATATACATGCAAGGGTACCTCTACTTCATTACCTTTACTGATGACTTCAGTAGGTATGGATATGTGTTCTTGATGAAACACAAATCCGAAGCATTTGCTAAGTTTAAAGAGTTTAAACTTGAAGTAGAAAACCAACTTGGCAAGAGTATTAAGGTTCTTCGATCTGATCGAGGAGGAGAATACTTGAGTCAAGAATTCTGTGACTATCTAAAAGCATGTGGAATCGTTTCACAACTTTCTCCTCCAGCTACTCCACAATGGAATGGTGTATTCGAAAGGAGGAACATAACCTTATTAGATATGGTTTGTTCTATGATGAGTCACACGAGCCCCGCCCAATTCCTTTTGGGGACACGCACTAGAGACAAGCAGCTTTAACACTTAACCGCGTTCCATCTAAATCGGTTGCAAAGACGCCTATACGAGTTATGGGATCGGGAAGCGTCCCAGTTGTCTTTCCTCAAGATTTGGGGTCGTGAAGCGCTTTGTGAAACGCTCGACTTCGATAAGTCGGCTCCGAAATCGAAAAAAGTGCATATTTGTAGGTTATCCTAAGGAAACTAAAGGATATTACTTTTATATCCCTAACGAGAACAAAGTGTTTGTTGCTCGCGACGGGAGTCTTTCTAGAAAAAGAATTTGTTTCTAGAAACACAAGTGGGAGTAGTGTAGAACTTACTCGAAGTTCCGGACTCTCAAACTAGCACTAATGATGAGATGGAAATTGAACAGACTCCACAAGTTGTTGTGCAGCAGAGTGCCACAAAGCAGTTATGCAGACCAAAGCACTGATTCAAGAAACACAAGAATTGCGTAGATGCGGTAGAGTTCGTCGTCCACCTCCGGAAAAATTTGGATTTTTCATAACAGAACATGGTGATGTTATGTTTGTGGATCACGATGAACCTTCAACCTACAAACAGGAAATTAATAGCCCAGATTCTGAGAAATGGCTTGAGGCCATGAGATCCGAAATGGACTCCATGTACACAAACCAAGTCCGGATCTTGGTTGATCCACTCGAAGGGGTAACTCCCATAGGGTGCAAATGGGTTTTTAAGATTAAAACCGACATGGAAGGGAATGTACAAACGCATACAGGGCGACCGGGTCGCGAAAGGTTTCAAACAAATTCATGGTATTGACTATGACGAGACCTTTTCCCCTGTAGTTATGTTCAAGTCCATTCGGATTTTGCTTGCTATTGCAGTCTTACTATGACTATGAAATCTGGTAAATGGATGTCAAAACCGCTTTCCTTAATGGAAAACTTGAAGAGGATGTGTATATGACACGACTCGAAGGTTTTGTCACTCCAGAGAATGCTTTGAAAAGTATGTAAGCTTCGGGAGATCCATTTATGGACTCAAGCAAGCTTCTCGAAGCTGGAACATCCGATTTAATGATGCCGTCAGTGAGTTTGGCTTCATTAGAAATGAGGATGAGCCTTGTGTTTACAAAAAGGTTAGTGGGAGCTCAATCGTATTCTCGATTTGTATGTAGATGACATACTACTCATTGGAAACGACATACCAACCTTAAAGTCCCGTAAAGGCTTGGTTGAGTACGTGTTTCTCTATGAAAGACTTAGGCGAAGCCGACTATATCTGGGAGTCAAGATCTATAGAGATAGATCCAGGGAGACTCATTGGCCTAAGTCGAGTACATATATAGACAAGGTGCTAAAGCGGTTTAGCATGCAAGAGTCTAAGAAAGGACTTTGTCCTATGGCACATGGTAATCTGTTACGTCGAAGGAGCAAGTGTTCTAAAACGCTCGCCGAATTAGAACGCATGAAAGAGATTCCTTATGCTTCGCCATAGGATCAATCATGTACGCCATGATATGTACTCGCCCTGGATGTCTCGTTTGCCTTTAAGCATTACGAGCAGATACCCGATCTAATTACGGTGAACGTCACTGGATCTCAGTCAAGAATATCCTCAAGTACTTGCGAAGGACTAAGGATACATTCTTGATTTATGGAGGGTTACACCAATGCTAGTTTCCAAACCGACAGAGATGATTTCCGATCGCAATCGGGATATATGTTTAACTTGAATGGAGGTGCTGTGAGCTGGCGCAGTTCAAAGCAATCGACCATCGCAGATTCTACGACAGAGGCCGAGTACATAGCAGCTTGTGAAGCAGCTAATGAGGCAGTTTGGATCAGGAAATTTGTTTCCGACCTCGATGTGGTTCCTAGTATTGCGAACTCGATAGACCTCTATTGTGACAACAATGGGGCTATTTCCCAATCTAGGGAACCTAGATCTCACCAGAGGTCCAAACATGTACTACGGCGATTTCACCTAATCCGCGAGATTATAGAGAGAGGTGATGTGCATATATGTAGAGTTGATTCGGCAGACAATGTCGCCGATCCACTAACGAAGCCACTGTCGCAGCAGCAGCATGATCGTCACACTAGCTCCATGGGTATCCGATATCTGGAGGGCTGATCTTTAGAGACAGTCATTAGTATGCCCTAAAGACCATTTATTGTAATTTGGGTCTTTAGTGCAAGTGGGAGATTATTGTACCATATTTAATGTAATTTTCATTTTGATGAATCAAAGGCAATTAATTCCAGTATTATTCATTATGTTTCTGCGTTCTTAACAACATAAATAAATAATATGTCCTTAGAATAGTATTCATAATTGTTATGAAATACTATTCCGAAACGTCCCTAGTCGAACATTATTATGGAATCTTCGAGGACAATAATAATGCGCAAGATTAGTATGTGCAGTGATTGATATAAGATATCGGATCATCACATAGGTATATATGATTAGAGAATCATTATACTGGACAGACCCGACATGAGAAACACACCATGGGTTGTTATATAATAGTCAACGGTGTTTCTCAAAATTTTGACTGGGTTGTATAAAAGATCCTTCGACTTGAGGTCTCACAAGAGTTCTTGCATGGCTAGTGTTATGCTTTGATAATGTTAAACGCTATCCGTGAATCGGGTGAGCAATAAAGGCATTTATTGGGTATATCACGAATCTTGTTCGGGATGAGTGGGATGCAGAAAGGATTTGTCCCTCTTATATAGCGGGAGCGATATCTCGGCCCCTTGATGGAGTCCCGACTAATTCATGGCCATGAACAAGTGAATCAGTATATGATATTGATGTCATTTGATTAGTCTACTTGCGAATCAAGAAACTAAAAGATTGGACAATACAAGTGTGACTTTTCCATGACTTGTGTTCAATCTAGATATCAAGGACAAAAGGATTTAACTACAAATGTCAAATGTTGTGATTATGATAAATCACCAGATATTTATGAATTGGAGGTAATGATGCGTTGCTAGATACCTCTCATTACCTGTGACATATGATGTCACGGCCAACATCATAGATACCTCTTGGGTCGCACTCATAGATCAACTGGATTGGGCTTGTTGGAGTACATTTAATCTAAGGTGCGCCAATTCGATTGGGCCGGGCCGTGCCGGGATTGGATTGGGCCCTTAATCGGGTTGGGCCGACCAATATGATTGGGCCGACCGACCCGTTTGGACCGACATTATGGCTGGAATGATAGACATAAATTCAGCCCTCTTGATGGTGGTTGAAGTGGTGGAGAGAGTGGAGGAGTAATTCTCTCCATGATCTCCCACTTCCCCCATTATCTCACCCCACTCTCTCTTGATAGACTAGAGGAAAAATTCAGATTTTCCCTATCATTCTAATCAGTTTTCTCCAGCCTTTTGAAGCTAAGAGAATAGAGAGAAAAAGACAAGACAAATTTCTGGACTTTTTTCTTGCATTTTTGCTAATAGAAAAGAAGTTAGAAAGCTTGTTTCTTGTTCTTGAAAAGGTCGTTCATACTCCATCCATTGAAGAGTGTCTTCAAAGCTTCTACAAGGCGTTGGCTAGCACCAAGCAGTAGAAGACCATCTCCGAAGATCGAGTGGATACCGAAGAGACGGAGCCCTGCAAGCGTGGTGTTCCGTTTCGTTACAACAAACCGCAAAGCGCTTTCAGCCATTCTAGCATCCATATAAGGTAAAACACTATCCCATAGTCGTAGGCACTTACTCGTGAAAGATCCTGATAGAGGCGGGTCAAAGTTATTTCCGCTGCGCTTATGTGTATGACCCGGTTATTCCTTTAACAGTGGTATCAGAGCCACTCACGAGTACCCTATTGACTTTAATGTGCTATAGTGTTTTTATAGATTTTGAATCTTTGTTATGCATGCCTTAGGATTGCTAGAAATGTTGTTAATACCATGTATGACATGCTTTTCAGCTTTTTGTATGTATATCTGTTGAGAATTTCCAGTTTTGAAGTCATTCAAAAGCTGGAAAAACTCTCAGTTTATGACATTCATTCACTTTGGGTAGTCACAATGTCCTGCTAGGGGCCGCTTGTGATTTATGAACTCACACTACTACTAAGTGTGTTTTCATTGCCACCGTGAGATGAACCCTACTGTGGTCACACGCATAGACGAGCTAACGAGCTTCATGTCCAGATTCAATGAATCTAGAATGTGTCTAGGTTCATTGTATCTGACATTCACCTTTCTGAGAATGATAAAGCGTTATCATTCGAATTAGAGATAAGGGGCATTTTCGGTATAGCTGGGATTACGTGGGAGTCATTATCTGATAACGACTCCCACTACCAGCAGAATTCTAGGGAACGTGGGAGTTAGAGACTCCCACTACCGAGAGGAGTTGGGGATGTGAGAGTTGGTTATGGGAACAAACTCTCACACCCTATATAATTATCTCTTGGCCGAAACCCTAGGGTAATGATTTTTCAGCCGCAACCTTTGCCATTCTCTGAAATCTGATTTCAATTTTGGTCTCCCTTTTTCTCTCTAATTTCCGAAAATCAGAAAGACGAAGAGCTGGCACTCGCCGCCCGTTTCGTCGTGTGGATACCGGTAGAGGGATATTCCGCAAAGGGAATTTCGTTTGGTGGCAGCAACACATCCAAGAAACACCATCCTCCTTTCAAGAAGTAGCTTCTTGAATCCAAGAAACGTAAGTTTTTCCGCTGTTTTTCGATTCGTTTACGTATGAGCGGATCCTTCAGGGGTGGACTCATGGGTGTTTGGAACGAGTTTCCGCCCATGAATCCCTTCACAAACTTCCTGATCCAAACAGCTTCTTTAGCTGCTTCAGTGGCCTCGGGGTCGGCAGTTGAAGACCTGGCTGTTGCGCCTGTTGTGGAAGGGGGCCTCCGGTCAGATGACCAAGTCTTGGGGGAGCCAGCTGGACCCTTACCTTCACTGATTTACCGGTTACGGGACAACTAACCCGCGCCGGCAAACCAAAAGAGCAATCAATGGCTGTTTCACGGAAGTCTTCTCGCCTTGAGGAGAAGGTTAAAGGTACCACCCTTTAAGGGACACATATACTTTTTTCATACTTTAATATGAATATGATGAATTGTTTGATATGGAATATTAGGGGAGTTGGGAACAAGGAGTCTATTGCCCGCCATAGACAACTGAAATTTGATAATGCACTCCCATTACTTGCGATTATGGAACCTATGTTTGATATTGCTGACTTACCTTTTTATGTCAGTCAATTTGGTTTTGATATGGGTGCGAGTAATATTAATAGTAAAATTTGGCTGTTTTGGAATGGTAGTTTGGACATTTCTGTGGTTGGTAATTCTGAACAGTTGTTGACTGTTTTGGTGAATAATTATGCGGGAACTTCAGTATATTTGTCTTTTGTTTATGCCAAATGCGCCTACACACAACGAAGGGCGTTATGGGATGAGTTATGCTCTTTTAACTCACAACATGATGTCTCTTGGTTGGTTGGGGGAGATTTTAATGTGGTGTTCAATGTTTCAGAGAGTTTGGGATCTATTCCTGCTTCCTTGCCTATTACTGAGTTTGCAGATATGATTGGGGATTGTGGTCTGCTGGATATTCCTTTTGTTGGTATCCCGTATACGTGGTGCAGAAGTTCTTCTCCGCCTTTGTTGCGACGTCTTGATCGTATTCTGGTGAACACTCAGTGGCATGATTTTTTCCCTATGACGAAGTTAGAGCACTTGCATAGATCAGTGTCGGATCATTGTCCTTTATTGCTTAAATTTTCTCGAGTTAGTCGTGTGGGGTTTTCTTCTTGATTCAGATACCAAAATATGTGGTCCAAACATTCTCAATTTTATTACTCTGGTAAAATCAAGCTGGGTTGAGCAGTTAGAGGGGAATGGTATGGTTGTATTGACAAGCAAATTGAAACGTTTGAAGGGGGTCTTGCGTGCTTGAAATAAAACTTGCTTTGGCAATGTCACCACGCGGTTGCAACAAGCTGAACACTTGGTAGCCGCGGCTGAGGCTGCATTTGATACTTCTCCGGATGAAGATCTTAAAGAAGCGTGGATGGGGGCGAAACAGAATTACCAATTTTATCTAGATGCTGAAGAAACATTTTGGAGACAAAAGTCAAGAATTAAGTGGATACAGGAAGGCGAACGTTTGCATATCTCCATATCTCCAATTTTATCTAGTAACTATTTTCATGCTATGTGTAAGAGTAAACGCAAACGTTTGCATATCTCCACATTACAAACCGACAGTGGAGTGTGGTTGACGGAAGAGAAGGATATCGGGGCTGAGGCTCACCGTTTTTTCACTGATTTATACTCGGCTGAAGACCAACTGCAGCCAATGGATGGTATTTTGAGTGCAATTCCATCATTGATTGATGAGTCGGATACTAGGACCCTTTCAGCTCTTCTGTCTATTTTGGAAGTTCGGGCAGCAGTTTTTTCTTTAGATAAACACAGTGCCGCATGTCTGGATGGTTATTCAGGTGGTTTTTTCCAAGATTGTTGGGAGATAGTAGGGAGTGATATGGTGCAAGCGGTTTGTGACTTTTGGGCAGGACTTCCAATGCCTAAGGCAATGGCGAGAACACTTATTATTCTTCTCCCCAAGTCCCAGAATCCCACTCATCTCACGGGCTTTCGACCTATTTCTCTATGTAATTTTGCAAATAAAGTGGTCACAAAGGTTATTGCTACTCACCTTGGGGTCCTATTACCAGCTCTGATATCTCTGAATCAAACGGGCTTTGTCAAGGGTCGTTCTATCTCCGACAATGTTTTACTGGCCATGGAGCTTGTGCATTCTATTAATCATAAAGTGCGGGGTGGAAATTTACTCATTAAGCTCGATATGATGAAAGCTTTCGACCGGGTGTCTCATTCCTTTCTTCTTCAGGTATTGCAGAGATTTGGTTTTGGTCCGCATTTTATTCATTTGATCCGCAATATACTGAGCTCTAATTGGTTTTCGGTCTTGGTTAATGGTATCTCATACAGTTATAGTCATGCTGGAAGAGGGGTCAAGCAGGGGGATCTTCTCTCCCCGCTTCTATTCATTCTTGCGGCTGAGGGCCTTTCTCGGGGCCTGAACGCTTTAACAAATTCGGGAACGCTTTTCTCTTTTCATGTTCACAAACAGACATTTACCATTTCTCACCTGGCATTTGCGGATGATATTATTATATTTACTAATGGTCAGAAGCGTAATTTGCTCACACTAATGACGTTTCTTGATACTTACGAAAAGGTTTCTCAACAGAGAGTTAATGTGGGCAAGTTCTCCTATTATGCTTCTACCAAGATTGCGTCTGGTTAGCGAACAATGATACAAGAGGTGACTGGTTTTGTTGAGGGTGATTTTCCGATGACTTATCTTGGTTGTCCTCTATATCCGGGCAGATCTAAGGTGCGATATTTTGATTCGTTAATTTAAAAATCGCTGCTCGTCTGGAAGGATGGCAGCGGTCTTTGTTGACTATGGCTAGTCGGCTTTTGTTGGTTCGTGAGGTCCTCAATTCTATGACGCTTCATATCTTGACTACTTGCAATGTGCCTCAATTGGTTTTGTCCAAGTTGGAGAGCATGTTCTCTTGGTTTGTTTGGGGTCAAACGGATGGGAAAGAACGTCGTCATTGGATGTCTTGGGATAAAATGTTCCGCGCTGTTGAATGTAATGGAGTGGGTGTTCATTCTTTAAAGCATTTTTATGTGGCGTTTTCTTGGAAAATGTGGTGGAATTTTCGTAATGGCACTTCCTTGTGGGCGGATTATTTGAAAACCCGGTATTGTGCGGGATTGAATCATGTCAAGTAAGGGAAGTTTGTGTTGGGTTTTTCACCTACTTGGCGTAGAATGATTTTGGTAAAGGAGGATGTGGAAAACCATATTGGTCTCCTGTTGCGCAACGGGGATTCCAGCTTTTATTATGAGAATTTTACACATCAAGGTTTGCTAGATTCTTTTGCTCCTGGCTTGTCTGAACTGCTAGGTACAGCCCGTATTTGTGATTACTTTATTGACCATGACTGGAACAGGAGGGCGTTGTGGGGGTCAGGTGCCGGCGGCTTTTGCTGCAACTCTGCCCGATTTTTCTCTCTCTGCGGATTGTGATAAACTCATTTGGATGGCTGATTCTAGGGGAGTCTTTACACTTGCTTTGGTTTTAGCAATATTTCGTGGCTCCGGGGCTACACTTTTCTCGCGAACTTGAATTTGGCATAAGGTACTCCCACTATCTATCTCATTGTTTATGTGGAAACTAATGAATCGATTTCTGGCTTTGGATGAGGATAGGCAGCGTTATAGGGTATCTCTGGCTTCTCGCTACTCTTGTCATACCGGCTTGGAGACTTATGACCACATTTTTGTAACATGTAAGCTTGCGCGAGTAATTTGGCAGGAGGCAGCCGGTTCGGTCAATTTGATTCTACCGGATATGTCCTTTGCGGGTATTCGAGCTATGTTGTCCTTATGGTGGTATGCTCCAAACGCTCGTTCACGATCGCTAATTCTTATAATGGCCTGTTCTGCTTGCTTGATTTTGTGGAAGGCTCGGTGTCGTTTCATCTATGAAGGGAAGGTCACTACTAAATCTAGTATTCTTTCACAGTTTCGGGACTATACTACAGTATTGTTTAAGGCCAAAGGTATTTTGCTGCATTCTTTGGCTTTTGTTCCTAGGAAAACTATGATAATCCGATGGGGTTGTGACCTTGATTATACGGGTCTTGTGCTTAATATTGATGGAGCTTCAAAAGGTAATCCGGGACCTGCAGGAATCGGGGGAATTTTTCTGCATCACACTGGGACATTCATTGCGGCTTTCTCTATCTTTTTGGGGGATTTAGTTACAAGCATGGCTGCGGAATTACTCGCTTTGCTGGAGGGTTTGCGGATAGCGCAGGACCGCGGGTTTTCCGACTTTGTTATACAATCAGATTCTCAGGTTCTTGTTAATGCGATGGCCGCGTGTCGTATTTCTTCTTGGGCATTGGATGTTTCTTTTAGGCGTGTTGTTTCTTTTTTTGGTCATTGCAGGTTGGTTCATGTTTTTCGTGAGGTTAATTCGGTTGCAGACGCTTTGGCAAATCTTGCCACAACTACAGGTAATTCGGTTATTTTCTCTAGTCTCCATTCATTACCCTCTGCAATACAGGGCCTCATCAAACTAGATCAGAATGGGACTCCATATCTTCGAATCAAATAGGTCCATTGACCTACAATAATATTTAGGGGGAGCTAATTGTATTGATTCGACTTCCATTTATGAGGCTAGTTGGATTTTCTCGCTTTGCATCATAGCTTAGGATTTTAGTATCATTCTTGGGCATAAAATAAATGTCCAAGGTTGCATTTTTCTTTTGCTCTTTCTTGTGTATTTGTTTTGGAGGTTTTGGTGTAAGTCCCCCTCCTTGCCTTTTGGCCTTATTAATAAACGGGGGTCCGCCCCACCACGCTGGTGTTTTTTTTTTTGAAAAAAAAAAAAAGATTGTGAGGTACATAAACAAATGTCCATAAATAGAGAGAAGAGAGAAAAACAAAAGAAAGAGAGAGAGCGGAAAAAAAATGAGTGATCCTACCCATGAGGTAAAATCCGAGGGAAAAAAGGACAAAAAAACCGTGAGCTTTCTGAGACAAAAGGCAAGCTCACAAAAAGATAGATAATAGTGTTTATTTATCAACCCGGGAAAGATAGATAGGGCAAAACAAGTAATTGTTATGTTAGTTTATAGAGAAATCGAAAGGTCTCTTGCTTCTAACAGTTTTTCTTTGGATCTAACGTCTTCTTCTCTACCTAGTCATGGTATTGATCTCTTGCAGAAATTCAAGGATGTATTTCCCAAAGAGTTGCCGAGAGGGCTACCACCAATTAGGGGAATTGAGCATCAAATCGACTTCATTCCGGGAGTAAGTCTTCCAAACCGTGCGGCCTATCGAGAAAATCCGGTTGAAACCCGGGAAATTCAAAGGCAAGTCGATTTACTTCTTGAGAAGGAGCAGGTAAGAGAATCTTTAAGTCCTTGTGCTAGTCCGGTTATTTTAGTACCTAAGAAAGAAAGGGCTTTCAGATTGTGTACGGATTGTCGCGATATTAATAAGATAACTATTAAATATAGACATCCGATTCCTCGCTTAGATGATATGTAGATGAGTTAAGTGGCGCTTTAATATTCTCTAAAATTGATTTAACTCAAGGCTAACACCGAATAAGAATGAAAGAAGGTGACGAATGGAAAACCGCTTTTAATTCTAAGTACTGATTATATGAATGGATTGTTATGCCTTTTGGTCTTACTAACACACCTAGTACTTTCATGAGATTAATGAACTACATATTTAGACATTGTTTTGGAAAATTTGTTGTAGTTCATTTCGATGATATACTTGTTTATAGTAAAAACATAGAAGAGCATATTGAGCATCTTAAATCTGTTTTTACTATTCTAAGGGAACAAACTTTGTATGCTAAACTTGAAAAGTGTGTTTTTGCACTAATTCTGTTAACTTTCTTGGATACATTGTTAGTTCTCAAGGTATAAGTGTTGATCCGGTCAAAATTCAAGCAATCATATAGTGGCCAAGACCAACAAGTGTTACTCAAGTTCGATCATTCTATGGGTTAGCCAACTTTTATAGGCGTTTTATTCGTGATTTTAGCACGATTACTGCCCCCATTAAATGAATTCGTGAAAAAAGATGTCTCATTCTTTTTGGACAAGCCACAAGAAGAGTGCTTCGAGAAGCTTAAGCAATTACTTACTTGTTCTCCTGTTTTTTCTTTACCTAACTTTGATGTAACTTTTGAAGTTGAATGTGATGCATCGGGGATAGGTATTGGGGCTGTTTTGCAATAATAAGGTAAACCTTTAGCATATTTTAGTGAGAAATTAAGTGGCGCTTCCCTTAATTATCCTACATATGATAAAGAGTTATACTCTATCATTAGAGCTTTGGAAACATGGAAGCACTACTTGATCGCAAGAGCATTTGTTATTCATACCGACCATGAGGCCATCAGGTATCTAAAAGGACAAAGTAAGTTGAACAAGAGACATGCTAGGTGGATTTCCTTCATTGATACTTTTTCATACATTATCAAGTACAAGAAAGGAAAGTAAAACATCGTAGCCGATGCCCTCTCTCGAATGTATACTTTACTTTCCTTAATGCATGCTAAATTACTTAGATTTGAACATCTTAAAGCATTGTATAAGGATGATCCAGAATTTTCAGATTTGTATAAATCATGTGAGCTTTTGGCTCAAAAGGACTTTTTTATATTTGAAGAATTCTTGTTTAAAGGCAATAGATTGTGCATTCCATCCTGTTCTATTAGAGATTTAATTGTTCGGGAAGCACATTGTGGCGGTTTAATGGGTCATTTTGGTGGTGTTAAAACTTTGGATATTTTACAAGAACACTTTTATTGGCCTAAGATGAAAAAGGATGTTAGAAAAATATGTGAACTTTGCTTTAAGTGTAAACAGGCTAAAAGTACCAGCAAAGCTAATGGATTATACATGCCTTTACCTATTCCATCTTCACCTTGGATTGACTTATCCATGGACTTTATTCTAGGATTGCCGAGATCTCAAAGAGGTATGGATAGTATAATGGTTGTTGTAGAATGATTTTCTAAAATGGCTCACTTTATTCCTTGCAAGAAAACAAATGATGCAAGCCATGTTGCAATTTATTTTTGAAGGAAGTGGTTCGGCTCCATGGGATTCCGAAAACAATTGTGAGCGATAGGGACGTAAAGTTCTTAAGTTACTTTTGGAAGACATTATGGAGTAAGTTGGGGACTAAATTGCTATTTTCTACATCAAGTCACCCACAAACGGATGGCCAAACTGAGGTAACAAATAGAACTTTAGGGGTTCTTCTTAGAGCTTTAATTCAAAAGATCTTAAAAAGGGGGGAAGATTGTTTACCTATTGTTGAATTTCCTTACAATAGGACTTTGCATTCTACTACAAATAACTCTCCTTTTGAAGTAGTTTATGGTTTTAACCCCTTAAACCCGGTTGATCTAACTCCTTTACCTGTTGATGAGTATTATAATATAGAAGGTGATTGTAGGGAAGATTATATACAAAGAATGCATCAATAAGTAGCCGAAAATATCAACAAGAAGATGATGAAAAAGTCAACCTCTTAACTTTACAAGACATACAATTCGGCCCAAACAAGCAAAGTGGCTAAGAAGGGCATTTTAGTTTTTTTGTACAATTAAAGTCTATTCTAGACTTTAATTTTTTTTACAATTGTTATTTAATATTCTTAGACGTGTATAGCAAGTGTTGCTATAATAAAGGACATGTTGTCCATGTGTTTAGATAATGGGTGGGTGGTTAAGTAGTTGAGAGTCCTACATCTTCAAGGACTCTTCACATGTTTATTATTTTCAGCCATGTTTTGCCGTCTAGTATTAGTGTGTGCAAGATAATAGGACACGTTGTCCATTATCTTAGAGTGTGTTTTACTTGATAGCAAGTTAGTTGTTCAAGAGTCCTACTTCTTCAAGGACTCTTCCTTTTTTGGGCTAGATAGCAGAATCCTTCCTCTATTTAAGAGAGAATTCGGCCACCATTGTAATTACGTTAGATATACTGATATTTTGGTAAGGTTATTCCTTAGCTACTGGTGAATTGAACTTCTTTATATAATTCATTCACTCTTGAGTTACTGTATCAACAAGTTTAGTTTCACTTGTTGTGGTGTTTCAGCCTCCATCGATTCTTAGCCTTCCCTTAGTGTTGCGTTGAGAATATTCCCTTGAAACTAGTTCAAGAATAGAGAAAGATCTGATTTAAACTAAAGTGTCGAAATCTTGGTACTTTGTACCTCGGTTCTTCATCAATCGTCCCAACTTTTCTATCTGTCTTGAGTTGCCTCTAACCTTTCCCGAATCAACTGTACCATTTCCATTGTTACTTGCACTAATTCTTGCCCCGTTACGGCTATTCCCGAATATCATCCCAACACAACGGAGACCGACATCGTCTCCCATACAAGACCTTATAAGGTGCCATACCGATACTCTCTTGATGATTGTTGCTGTAAGAGAATTCCACCAAAGTTAAATGATCCACCCAACTACACTTGAAGTCTAAAACGCAGGCTCGTAACATGTCCCCTAAAGTCTGAATTGTCCTTTCCGGGTGCCCATCGGTTTGAGGGTGATATGCATTGCTAAGTGAAAATTGCGCCCCATAGTTGCGTTAAAACTTCTCCAAAATCGTAACAAGAATCTCAAAATCCCTGTTTGACACTATACTCCATGAAGACGAACAATCTCATTCATATACATCTAAACCAAGGTATCCATCGACGTTGTTATCTTCATTGGCAGAAAATAAGATGATTTAGTAAGTCGGTCTACAATCACCTAAATTATGTATTTTCCGATTTTGTACTTAGGCAAACCAACCACGAAGTCATAGTAATGTGTTCCCATTTCCAACCGGGAATCTCTAGTGGCTTAAGTAAACTGGTGGTCATTGATGTTCTGCCTTTACTTGTTGACATACTAGACACTTAGCCACAAACTTGGTTATGTTCTGCTTCATACCTTTCCACAAAAAAATTACCTTTCAAGTCTCTATACATCTTCGATGCCCAAGATGCACTGACAACCTTGAATTATGTGCTTCTTACAGAATCTCCGTTCTCAACCCCAAATCCTACGGTACACATAACAGACTCCGAAACCGAAGGCTGCCTTCTTCATAAACCCCGAAATCTGACTGTTCCCCGAATGTACCAAATTCCATTCCCGTTCTAAATCTAAACTTGACGGTTGAACTTCCTTGATCCGAACTAGAAGTGTCGGTTGAGGTACCAAAGCTACCTATACGTTTTCGGTAGAATAAACGACCTCAATACTCAACTTCTCAAAATCTGAAATCAAGTCTCGTTGCTCGGTAATAATACTTAGCAACTGACCCGAACTCTTCCTACTAAAGGCACAGTTACCCGATCAGCTTTCCCGTGGTGGTAGGTAATTTTGAGGTTGTAGTCATTCAACAACTCCCACCACCGCCTTTGTCTCATGTTAAGCTCTTTTTTGGTGAAAATATACTTAAGGCTTTGGTGATAGGTAAACACCTCACACGGTTCCTCCCTAAAGGTAACGCCTCCAAATCTTTAATGCAAACACGATAGCTGCCAACTTCAAGTTGTGTGTAGGGTAGTTTTTCTCATAAGGCTTGAACTATCTTGAAGCATACACTATTACCTAACCCTTTTGCATCAAACACATCCCAGCCCAATGCTTGATGCATTACTTTAAATGGTGAAACCCCCAATTCCTCTGGTAGAGCCAAAACCAGAGCGGTAGTAAACTTTTCTTTCAACTTCTCACATTGTTATCCCCATTCAAACTTAACCCGTTTATATGTCAAATGAGTCAACGGAGCTGCAATTCTAGAGAAGTCTTCTACAATCTCTCTGTAATGCCCGGCGAATCTCTGCTACCGTTTTTTGTCTAGGCTAATCGACGATTGCCTCAATCTCACCCGAATCCACCGACACCCCTTCAGCTCATACAACGTGTCCCAAAAACGACACACTCTTCACCAAAAATCACAATTGCTGAATTTGGCGTATAACTTCTCATTCCTTAATACCTCCAACGCCACTCTTAAGTTCTCTTAGTAAACTTCATCCAACGTTGAATATCAAGATGTCGTCGATGAAGACCACCACGAACTTGTCTAGACAGTCCCAAAAGACTCGGGTCATCATGTCCATGAATGCCGCTCGTACGTTATTCATTCGGAACGACATCACAATGAACTTATACTACCCGTAATGGGTTCGAAAGAAACTTTTAGGTATGTCCTCAGGTTTGATTCTAAGCTGATGGTAACCCGACCTCAAATCTATCTTGGAGAAGACTTTCGCACCTTTCAACTGATCAAACAAGTCATCGATGCGAGAGAAGGGATATATTTTCTTAATGGTTATCTTGTTCAATTCTCGGTACTCGTTACATATCCGCATACTACCGTCATTCTTCTTCACCAACATGACTGATGAGCCACAAGGCGAGATGCTCTACCTAATGAACTTCTTTTCAATAATCTATTGCAGTTGAACCTTCAATTCCTTCAACTCTGCATGTGCCATACAGTACGTGGCCTTAGATAGAGATTGGCTCCGCACCTGGTTGCAAAATGATTTCAAAATCAATTTCCCGGACAGGTGGTACACCCCGTAAAATCGTTGGAAAAATATCCCTGAACTCCCTCTGTCACACCACCCCGTAACCTAGGTGATGACATGACAGTGTCTCATTGGTAATGAGACACCAAAGCTTTCTTACAAAGTTACTAAAAGGGAAACACATCAACATTATATAATAATCCAAAAGGGTTTAAAAGTGTTACAATGAAAATGAAAGTACTAAAATGAAAATAAGTTATAATCAAGACAAAAGAAGTAACTAAGTGTTCGCTACTAGATGTTCCCTATTACAAAGTTCGTTATGTGATCACTCTTCCTGGTATCCCTCGCAAGCATCAACATCATAAAATGGCTCAGCACCATCATCACATGTAAATAAGAAAAATAAAATTGCTCAGCACCATCATAAAGAAGAAGTTATCTTGTGGACATCAAATATCATTATACAACAAGAAGAAGCTACAATTTGCAAGGCTCCATGGAACAAGCTTAAAGGTCATCCACAATGCTATTAGAAGATATTGCAAAATAAAAGGAAGATCAACATGTTGAAGAGCTACTCAATCACACAATGAAGTGAAAGGATTCATGGGCAAAATCTCGTTCTAAACACCCATGAGTCCTCCCCCGAAGGATCCGCTCATACCAAAATGAATCGAAAAATACTTACGAAAGACTTACATTTTTGGGCTAAAGATTCTGTCTTTCGGATGTGTGCTGATGCCACTAGAGTCCTCCCTTGCGGAATTACTCCCTACCGGTATGCACGTGACGAAACGAGCAGCAAGTGCTAGCTCTTCATTTTTCTGAGTTTTGGAATCTAGAGAGAAAAGGAGGTTGAAAAACCAGAAATTTGATTTCGGGTTTTTCAGCTAATTGCGGCTCAAAAACCTTTTTCTAGGGTTTCGTCCAAGAGAGGATTATATAGGGTGTGAGAGTTTGTTCCAAGAACAACTCCCACGTCTTATCAACCTCTTCTGGCAATGGGAGTAACTCCCACGTCCTGTAAACCTCTACTGGTAGTGGGAGTCTTTATCGGATAATAACTCCCACGTAATCCCAACTATAACCAAATACCGAAAATGACCCTCCTTAAACCTAATTCAAATAATAACGTTTTATTATTCTCAGAGAAATAAATATCAAATACAATGTACCTAGACACATTCTAGATTCATTGAATCTGGACTTGAAGCTCGTTAACTCGTCTAACACAAATGCAATGAAAACACACTTAGTAGTAGTATGTGTTCATAAATCACAAGCCGTCCCTAGCAGGACATTGTTACTACCCAAAGTGAATGAATTTAACGTAGAACCTAATATCAATCCACTATTTAATCCCTTTGTCTCGCGATATCCAAATTAAGCATAAGGCATGATAGTTGTCACTCTTATAAAGCTTAATTATATTTATGCTCGATCTCTAGGTACACTGTTCCAACAACGGTATTTAATAACCATTTTATCAAATACATTTGAGCACGGCCTTGCATTTAGACAGTCTTCCCTATCGAGGGGTCCATGCATATCTCTCTCTAATGATAGAGAGGGACAAATCCCTTACAATGCCTCTCACATTCAAGCCATAATAGGACACTACATCCGATCATCAGTCGTATTGATTACTCGATTAAAAGTAACGTCCGTCTGAGTCAAAACGTGGCTCCATTCATGCTAGAATCAATGGAGACATAAAGTCCAAGGATTCCAAAATAGTATTGAGGAAATAATACTTATGACTAAGGACCATGAAGTATTACTTCTCTAACGGATCACGTCCGATTCAATATATCCCAATATATTGCATCTGTGATAAGATTTGTATTCATTAGACATGATTAGTAAAGCATAATCATCATTCAAACATCATACTAGCTTTATTTCATTGTAAAGAACATTACATAAAACTAGGGACAGTTAGAATTGTAATTGTATAAGCTAATGAGTTTTAGTATCAAATCACACATTTGATGTTCAAAAGCAAAATTAACTATTCAAAAGACATGCTCAGAAAGATATAAAATGTACAACATATGCCAATGGTCCTAGGGCACTACTAACATGAAGTTCATCCATGAAGTATACTCTCAACAAAGAAGTGTTGAAGTCCAATACACTACAACATAAAGATTTCTATAGGATTTCAACACTTAAAGAAGAGATTGATCAAAGGTCTAAAGTCCAAGCTCAAAGAAGATATCATCTTAAAGACTTGAAGAGAAAAAAGCTTATAGGTATTTCCCTTGTGAGTAATCTTGTTTGATGAATGATAGTTTATAGTATGATGAAGCTCATAATCTTGCACGTTTTCAAAATTATCATTCT
Source organism: Vinca minor (assembly GCA_026122235.1). Classification (NCBI taxonomy): domain Eukaryota; kingdom Viridiplantae; phylum Streptophyta; class Magnoliopsida; order Gentianales; family Apocynaceae; genus Vinca; species Vinca minor. The sequence continues at coordinate 2,052,543 of JAOCZM010000285.1, read as the reverse complement.
TACTTTGAATCATTCTTTTAAATATTTTGCAAAACATCTTTTATGTGTTGGTTAATGACTAAGATCTTTAAAATGTTTTAAATATCTTTCAAAAACACTTAGACATGAGTTTGAGAACATTAGAAAGTTGACCAAGTCGAAAAACCACTTATGGACTGAAGTCCGGTTCACCAATCCTAGACGCCGGAAGACTGGATGAAGTCAAGTCGACCTACATGTTTTGTCTGGTTGACCGAAGTGTCTTTTTACTTTGTCACTTTTGAATGTTCCAATACTCCAACGGCTATAAAAACTCGGAATACCATGTTATAGGTCGGTCGGTCGAACAATGATTCGGAAGACCAGACCACCCTTTGCGGTCGACCTAGAAGAGAACATAAGCCTTTGAACTTAACTTCGGAAGCACTTCAGACGACTTAGTGCCTAGTACGGTTGACCGAAGCTGTCCTGTCAAGGCAAAAATATAGCTGTTGTAACTCGATTTGCTTGTAATTTTTGGACCCTATAAATAGCCTTCAAAGCTGCTTTTTGTTTTTTGCTCAAGCTAATAGAGGGCCCTTAGTATATAAGTTTTAGACAAGAAAATCAAACACTTCCATGAGCTAAATTCTTCCAATCATTCATCAAAACATTTCTATTTGAGAAAGAACTTCATTTACTTATTCTTTCATTCTCAAATATGAATTAGAGCTTCAACTGTAATAGCCAATCCTTAGAGGGGTTTTGCTTTATTGAGCTTAAATGTAAAATCTCATGTGTTGAGATTATTTTTTCTTGTAATGGGTTGACTGGCAAGGCTTGTTTGTGAGAGTGGTGGTTTTGGGACTCCAATAAGTTTGAGTGTATCTTTCTTGTAATCGTAGGAACTAGAGTGAGTGGTGAACCCGAAATAGAAGTATGGTTGATGTGTTCGTAAAACCTCATCACTTAGTAGACTAGGTTAGAGAAAGCGTTCCTAAGGGTGGAAGGTTACATGAGTGTGTAAAAGACCATTAGTTGGTTTGTCATTCCTTGTAATCTCTCAAGACAAGCTACTTGAAAGTTTCCAAAATCCTTGGGTGTGTCCCAAGGTAGTGGATGTAGATCTTTGTGATCGAACCACTCTACATCCTTCTGTTTGATTTTCTAACTCTATCTATTTACTTTCAAGTTTTTACTTTACACTTGTGCTTTTATCACATGAACTTGATTGTATGAGCTTTGATTATTTATATTGAGTTAGATGATTTGCTTGTTATATTTCCCCTTGGCTTGTGCATAGGACTTGCACTTAGTAATCTTACAAGCTTTATATCTTGCTTAAGTGCTAGTCCATATGAGTTATGTGTTTGTTCTTACAAGCTTTGCATATAGGAATCTTGACCTAGACAATCCTTGATCATATACATTATCTTGTATTCCTATGTGTTGCATACACACACATAAGTCATCTAAGTGATAATCCTTTAATTCACTTTATATGCTTAATGAACATAATTCTCGTTAAGGTGATCACTTAGGAAAAGAATTTGGTAGAAAAGTATAAAAAGTTTGAGAACCTTATTCACCCCCTCTAAGGTTCTCCCCGTCGGGTCTTGCAAATTCCCTTCGGGTATTTCAATTTGAATCAGAGTTAGTCTCCATTTTCTGTTAGGATTAACACCCCAGGAGGATCTATGACCATACACCTTTCTACCTATTCTCTAGAAGACTCTTCATTACCCTTCTGTGATGGCTCCATCTTCTCTACGTGACTAAATGCTTAAACTCTTTTTTGTTATCTAATGATTTCACCTTGTTGAGCTTTATAGAAATGGGACATTATGTTCCTTCAACCAACAAACAAGGTGTCAAGATGCCAAAGTCAAAAAGAGAACTCTTGAAGAGATGATGTAATCACAAGGAAGAGGAAGAGTTGTTCCACAAAACTTCAAAGATAAATATTCAAAGAGAAGTGGCATTAGGGCGGATGAAAGGAGATGTGCCAAAAGTAGAAATTCAAAATCACTCCTTAGCACTTGGATTCTAAAAGCTCAAATTCCAATCCATTGAAGATCCAAGATGCTTAAAGACTAAGAGCAAAGCCACAAGTGACGACAAAAGCCAAAATGCCAATCCATAATGTTCATCACTTGGTAAGATAGCTAAGGTATCAAACTTCAGTTTGTCTAAGTAATTTAATTGATGTTATATATAAATTGCAAAGTTATTTTGGTATATATGCTTGCTCTTGCATATGTTGCATCTCTATCTCTTTATATTCATATCCATATAATAACCTTTAGCAGATCTCTACTTGTTCATGTTTTATTTGGCTACGGTATCTATGAGATGTAGCATATACAAATTGTTTGATTCTTGCTTTGTCTTGTCATATTCATTTAAGAATCCATCTAGTTGTTTTGGTTTTGATTTGCATAATCCTTGGACCTATATGCGCAACTTGAGAAATTGAGGTAACCTTGAAGGACCTTTCAAAAGGTACCTATTAATTCTAAAGATTTCCTTGTAGGCACAAAATGTTCTAAGCTTCACTTTGAAGATAGAAACCACAAGAAATTGCACAAACAATCTAAGACTCCAAGAAAAGAGTCACATGCCAAGGATTGCAAGATTGTAGAGGGTTCATCAAGAAAAGAAAATTCATCCATCAATGATGACTCTACACTTTCCATGAGAGAAGAGGAGATTGCATCCATTTCATCAATCAAGGATAATCATAAGAAAAAAAAGGGAGCAAGAAGCAATCAAATGTCACATCTTCAAAGAGATTCAAGTGAGAGTGATGATCATGACAAAGATCACACAAATGCCTCATGGACATATTGATGTAAAGATCAATCAAATGGTAAAACGTCCAAGCTCCTTTGAGCATTGAGGTACAAAAGCTTAACTCATCCCTAGAAGTGATCATTCATTTGCTTATGATCCTTATGTGCTATAACCTAGTTATATGATGAGTTAAAGTAGATGACTAAGAAGTTTGTGATGAATTATTTTAAACTTGCTTATTCACTTAAGGAAAAGATTCTTAGTGCAAGTAGTTTAGGATATACTTCTAGTCATTTAAAAGAAAAAGAGAGTATGTGCTTTTTGTTAATGCTTTCATGTAGATCATATTTTGCATGACAGTGTACTAACTGATTGATTCCATATTTGTCAAGCATGATGTTGTTAAAAGCACAAACTTGTTCTTTTAAACTCTCTTTTTTATATGTGCATTTGCTCTATTCTCTTGATAATGTGTTTTGTGCTCAACTTTATCACATGATCTTAATTGCCTAGAGTACAAACACAAACACAAGAATGCACATTCTTATATCTCTTAATGCTTGAACTTCATTTATCTATGCTTAACATGATGTGCTTGAATTGTATCATCTACATCATCATGTTAAATTGATGACATTATTTAGAGATATTCTTTATAGAGGTGTACTAACCAAGTGGGTTGTAAAAAGCCCCCATCTTTAACCCTCTAGGACCCAAACAAAAATGGGTACCATAAATGTCTTCTTACGTAGGTCACAAAAGAAAAGAAAAGAGGAATGAATGCTTGATGTTAAGGTCATCCATCTTCTCCAATCATATGAAGAAAACATTTCCTCCTTGAAGAAAATGAGCAAGACACAATTTCAAAGAAGAGCTCACTTCAAGGAGATGATATGAAGACTAGCCACACTTTCAAAACAATGCAAAGAAAAGTTTAAAAGTGGCTAGATCTAGTGAAAGAAGAATGCGGAATAAGAGCGAAATGCAAAAATGGAATGAACAAGGTCAAAAGACACACTTCAAAGGAAGACGAGTCTACAAGGCCAAATGAAGTTCCTTACATAACTCCAAGAGTCAAATGCACCTAATGGAAATATGAGAAAAGAAGATTGGAGGTACCCTTCCTCAAGAGCTTCAAAGATGACATATCAATGAGGAAAGTCAAGTAAGAGCAAAGGAAGCCAAAATGCTAAAAGAATCATCCAAAGAAGAAATATTCCCCTCTCTCTCTCTCTCTCTCTCTCTCTCTCTCTCTCTCTCGGTTTTAGCTTTTATTATTCTGGATGATTATCTATGCTTGCTCTTACTTTAATTAGTTATTGTCATATCTCATGTGCTTATCTTTTTTTCTTATGAGTTTGGCTATAACTTGTTTTGATATGCCCATGTGTTTCTATTTCTTGACTTGTAAAAGGCATCTTCAAAATGACCACCTTAGTTATGCTTAAAAAGGTTTTTAAAAGTTCTAAAAGAACCTAAGGCGTGTCTTTATTTTACAAGGTTTATCCCTCTTTATAGTAACTTGATCTTAAAGCTTTCATCATTTTATAGGATTGTTTTGGAAAAACATACTTTTATGGATATATGGCAATCTTGTGCTTTCTACGATTCATCTTAACTAGATGACTATATCCTATGAATGCAAACAACCTTGCTTTGGATTATACCTTACGTCATGTGGTTGATTTGTTCATTATAAGTATGGTGTGCCTGTTTGAGCCACCTTTGTTGAGAGTTATGCCTTGATTTTAGCCATTTTTGGCATATTCTTGATGATTGTCATACTCTCTTGTTGAAGTTGTTTTTAGGCAATGATATGAGCCAACAACTTTGTTTTTATGTGCTTTATATTGTTTAAAACTATTTGGTCATTTTGAAAAGGGCCTAAAAAATATGATCGCCTTAGTTGTTTCTCATTGTTTTTATCTTCAAAGACCCTAAGGTGTGATTTTTAGCACTTTGATGTTTTTATGAGGTTTAACCCTTGTTCGAACTTGTTTTTATCTATTCAAAGTTGCTTGTGATGTTTTGAAAGTGATTTAAAATCGTTTAAAGGCTTTTTGGTTAAATTTCAAAAACCAGAAAATACCTATTAGACATAACCCCGGTCGACCGAAAGGCCTGGACACCGGTCAACCGAGATTCACATCCAGTTTACCGTAGTGCCATGCTTCAGCTTTAAAATGTTATTTTCTGGGTTTATAACTTCTAAGCCTTTCGCTTTCAAATTTCTTAGATGTTGGAACTATCTCAAACACTTGCTTAAAACCATCCAAGCACTTTCAAAACATCTTGAACAAAATCGGCACATCGTAAGGGGGATCCTTCTTATACTTTTAGATTTGTAAAACTAAAACCCACATTTTGCACTATTCAAAGACTTATCTTTACATGTGCCTTTTATTTGTATACTTAGAGATGATGGAGATTATTTTGACTATATGCTCTTTAATCCTTGTTTTGATAGAGTATATTTTGATAAGAACGTTTACTTGGATGTAATACATGACAAATGTGCCTCATTTTATTTTGGTTGTCATGTTTCCTTGAAACTTCTTTGATATTATAACTCTTAGTATTTGATTAGTTTGTTGAGAGTTTGTACTTGGTGAGTAATTTCCTAGGAAAAGTACCACATGACAAATGTGCTTATCATAATCTTGGTTATCATGTCTCCTTGGAATGCCTTGCATATCTTGTTACATTCTCTTCACATTCTACAATGCTTTGAAGGAAGGATGAGCGTTTAAATGCATTTTTACCTATCCTCCTTCCCTAGTGATATGCTTTTAAATGTCTATCTTGCAAATATCACTAGGTTTGATGGCTTGTTTCTAATATTTCCAAAATCTCCATCTCTTTTGGTTATCCATCTTTGGGAAGTTTGTGCTCATTTTTGATTGATTCAGAACTTCCCTTTAAAACTTATGTGTTTATGTGCTTACCTTGCTTATTTTTCTTTTAAACATCACCTTTGTAGTTAGGCGTCAATTCATACTTGAACTATATTCTTAACAACCTACTTGAAGGAAGAGACTCGTTCCTTTAGTTCTATTTTTAAGTCTCTTATCCTCCTTATAGGTGATACATAAGTACTTGTTATTTCTTGCAAATGCTTTGTACTTAATGTCTTTTCAGGACACGATAGAAGACGCAACCTTGTTGAAAGCAAAGACATATGCACACACAAAGAAAACGAGAAATCTCCCTTCACCAACAAATACACATCCACTCTCCATTGATGATGATCTTGAGGGATGATGATAAAAGGAGACAGATAAAATGTGAAGAAGGAAGATAAAAGGTTTCTTTGTGCTCTCTACAATAAGGACACGAGAGAAGAAGCAACGATGTTGGAAGAAGAGCCAAAATGCATTAGCTAAACACAAAGAAAACGAAAAATCTCACTTCACCAACAACTTTGAAAAGCATCCAAAGGTGAAGAATGAAGATGGAAGTTTGTTTGCTGCTCTCTGCCAGGTTTTCGGTCGACCGGAGCCTGCAAATCCGGTCGACCGAACATGCCCTATTTTTGCAAAACTGTACACTCTAAACATTATATTTTTTCAGTTTTTGCATTTCCTTATCTGGGCACTGTTTTAGGGGGAGATTTTATATGTTATCTATCATTTACCCCTTATTTATGTGATGTATAACTTTCCATATCATATGCATCATCACATCATAAGTTGGCTTTGTTATCATTTTTTCATATCTTTTAAGCCAACTTGTGTAAAATTTTATGGGAGTAGTATGTTATTTCTAGCATATATCTTTTTTACTACCTCCCTTCTCATTTGAGATAATGTGTTTTCCCTCTCTTATATCTTTTGATCTCACTTGATTCTTTGGTTAGCTCATTGCCTTAGTTGTTATACTTCTTTGTCTAACCATTGTCTTAAAGAGGAATGTTCTCCAAAGTGTTAACTTTACACTTCTTCTTTGTTTTGTTTTTGTTTTGTGATACATATGCCTTTCATATGTTTATATTTTCATGGTATCACATCCATTTGTCTTTGTTAGTTAAGCTTTATAACTTCTTCTCATATTGTTATAGCTAACATTGATTTTGCTAAAAGAGGAGATTATGCTTTAAAGTTTTATTCCTTCATCTCCTTATGTTTTAGCTTGAGTTGTATATTCATTTTTGAGTCATATGACCATTTTTTATTTTATGTGTCATTATGTGCTCTCTTTATTTTGAAATCAACCAGGCTTAAAACTTCTTTAAAAGATCTCTTTAAATCTTGCATCTTTAGATAAGCATCATCTCTTGGCCACTAATTTTGCACTTAAATGGCCTTTTACAAATGAGATGCTTACATAGCTTTAAAGATTTATTTCTTTTGGTCTTTAGTTTTGGTTTCTTTTGCTTAACTCTTTTCTATTGACCAAAAAGCTTCTCCATGCTTTAAAACTTGATCTCTCCTCAAATATTTTCATTTTGATCTTTGGATCTCTATTTTTAACAAAAGAGGAGAAAATTCTTTTATTTTTGGCACTCTGACAAACCATTTTGATTTTGACAAAAAGGAGGAGAAAAACTAGATTTGTAAATGTGCTAAGGAAAGTAATTTTGCAAAAGTAGAAAGCTAAGAACTTTCGAAAATGGGAGAGATAAGGGATTCTTTAAAAGAGGGGGAGTAGAATGATTTTATCAAAACATCTACTTGCCTATATCATTTGCATCCTTATCTCATGCTTTGATTTTAATGTGTTTTACTTTCTTATCCTTTTGTTATATTATTCCCATTTGCATCAATATTTTGTCATCATAAAAAATGGGGAGATTATGAGCCCTAATGGCTAATGTGATCAATCTTGTTTTGATGATAACAAGACATTGAGAAGTTCTAATGTTTATGTGAGTTTGTGTTTCAATGATAGGATATTATACACTCACACTTGCATTGAAAGATAGCTTCTTGTGGAAATCAAAGATCATTATACAACAAGAAGAAGCTTAAAGGTCATCCACAATGCTATTGGAAGATATTGCAAAATCAATGGAAGATCAACATGTTGAAGAGTTACTCCATCACACAATGAAGTTCATCCATGAAGTAGACTCTCAACAAAGAAGTGATCAAGTCCAATACACTACAACATGAAGATTTCTATAGGACTTCAACACTCAAAGAAGAGGTTGATCAAAGAACTAAAGTCCAAGCTCAAAGAAGATCTCATCTTAAAGACTTGAAGAGTAAGAAGAAGATTAGTCAAGAAGCTTATAGTTATATCCCTATTGACTAATCTTATTTGATGAATGATAGTTTATAGTATGATGAAGCTCATACTCTTGCATGTTTTCAAAACCACATTTCTTACTTTGAATTGATCTTTCAAAGGTTTTGTAAAACATCTTTTAAGTGTTGGTTAATGCCTAAGATCTTTAAAATGTTTTAAATGAAGGGATTCTGATGCGAAATCTTGATGGGTTATATCAAGACTCGGCTGAAATTTAGATCTTTCTCTATCTCGAATGGTTTATGGGAGAATATACTTAACACAGTCCCGAAAAGGTTAAGTATCAATGGAGGTTGAAACACCACAACTAGATAAACCAACTAGTTGATACAGTAACTTAAAGGATTATGAAATTCAACCGGAAGTTCATAAACAAGTATCAAAGGTTTAACCTTAATCAAAATATCAATATATCAAGTCTAAGTTACATGGCTGCCGAAATCTCTATTAAATAGAGTATTTCGGTTACAAGAGAACCAATCTAACTCAAACTAGGAAAAGGGAAATAAGAGTCCTTGAAGAAGTAGGACTCTTGAATAACAACTTGCTATCAAGTAACTACCTAAACAAGATAATAGGGACATGTGCCTATTATCTTGGCGGCATAATAAAGAAATAACTACCAAATAATGAAGAGTCCTAGTTGCATTAGGACTCTTAATAACAAACTAACTAACTTATGGACAACATGTCCTTTATTTAGCATACTTGCTACCACACGGCTAGAAATAGTAAAATAACAATACTAAATATAATTAAAGTCTAGAATAGTCTAGAATAGGCTAGAATAGACTTTAATATGTGAAAAGACTAAAATACCCTTTTTAGCCAAAATGCTTGTTTGGGCCGATTTCAATGCTTTCAAGAGTTAGAAGTTGAACTTGTACTTCATCTTTTAAATGAAGATTGGCTTCTTCTTTGGACTTCAACTCTCGGACCAAAGTGGCTAGTTCTTGATTCCTTTGTCTTGTTCTTGATCTAGTCATTGGTCTATGGATCCTTTGTAAAGGATCATGTATCCTTCTAGATGGTCCCGTATCAGATTCATGGGCAGAAACTCGTTCTAAACACCCATGAATCCTCCCCTGAAAGATCCCCTCATACCATGGGAATCGAAAAAAGACGAAAAATACTTACGAATTTTCGTTAATGGATTCTGACTTCGGATGTTGTGATGTGACCACCAAAGCCCTCCCTTGCGGAATTTCTCTCTAATGGTATCCACTCGACGAAACGAGCAGTGAGTGCTAGCTCTTCGTTTTTTAGTTTCGGGAATCTAGAGAGAAGAGAAGGGCAGAAATTTTATTTCGGGTTGAGTGTGTTTTGCGGTAAAAAAATGTGTCTAGGGTTTCTCCATAAAAGAGATTATATAGGGCGTGAGAGTTTGTTCCCCCACGTAATCCCAACCTCTTATGGTAGTGGGAGTTCTTATATCATAATAACTCCCACGTAATCCTAGCGAAAGTCAAATACCGAACATGCCCATCCTTAATCTCTAATTCGAATAATAACATTTTATTATTCTCAGAAACATAAATGTCAAATAAAATGAACCTAGACACATTCTAGATTCATTGAATTTGGATATGAAGTTCCTTAACTCGTCTTTGCGTGTGATCTTGTAGGTTCATATCACAATGACAATGAAAACACACATAGAAGTAGTATGTGTTCATAAATCACAAGCGGTCCCTAACAGGACATTGTGACTACCTAGAGTGAATGAATGTACGGTGGAACCTAATATCAATCCACTATTTAATCCCTTTGTCACGCGATATCCAAATTAAGCATAAGACATGGTAGTTGTCACCCTTATAAAGCTTAAGTGTATTTATGCTCGATCTCCAAGTAAACTGTTCCAACAAATAGTATTTAATAACCACTTTATTAAATACATTTGAACAGTCTTCCCTATCGAGGGGCCCATGAATATCTCTCTCTAATAAGAGAGGGACAAATCCCTTACAATGCCTCTCACATTCAAGCCATGATATGATACTGCATCCAATCATCAGTCGTATTGATCACTCGATTAAAAGTAACGTTCGACTGAGTCAAAACGTAGCTCCATTCATGCTAGAAACTGATGAAGAACTGAGATAACAAGTATTAAGATTCGACACTAAGTTGTTTGATTCAGATCTTTCTCTATTCTTGAACTAGTTTCAATGGGAATATACTCAACTCTAAAGAAAGCTAAGTATCAATGGAGACTGAAACACCAGAACAAGTGAAACTAACTTGTTGATACAATAACTCAAAGATGAATGAATTCCATAAGAAGTTCAATTCACGAGGATCTAAGGAATACCTGATGAATAACCGAGATAACAAGTAACAAGATTCGACACAAAGTTGTTTAATTCGGATCTTTCTCTATTCTTGAACTAGTTTTAATGGGAATATACTCAACGCAACTCTAAAGAAGGCTAAGTATTAATGGAGGCTAAAACACCAGAACAAGTGAAACTAACTTGTTGATACAGTAACTCAAAGATTAATGAATTTTATAAGAAGTTCAAATCACGAAGATCTAACGAATAACCTTAACAAATATCATATTTCTAACGTAATTACAATGGTGGCTGAAATCCCTCTTAAATAGAGTAGGATTTCGGCTCAATTGAACCAACAAGAAAGAGTCCTTGAAGAATTAGGACTCTTCAATAACAAACTTGCTAACAACTAAAACACTATCTAAGATAATGCACAACATGTCCTATTATCTAGAAAACACTACTAATATGCGGCCAACATGGCTAAATATAGTAAATAGAAAGCTTATAGACTTTAATGTACAAAAGACTAAAATGCCCTTCTTAGCCACTTTGCTTGATAGGGCCGAATTGTACACTTTGTAAACTTAAGAGGATGATTTGAATATCATCTTCTAGTTGAAGTTTAGCTTCCTCTTTAGTCTTGATGTCTCGGATCAATGTTGCAATTCTTTCTAGAGTCTTCTTCACTCTTGATCTTGCCATAGGCCCTTGAAGGTTGACTAATGGATCATTTGAATAGGGCAGCCCCTTGGATGGTCCCTCATCATCCCTTCCCACTTGAAAAACATGATTCATCCTCGAATCATCATCATCAACATAATGTGAATCAAAATCAAAAGGGGGTAAGTTAGAAACATTAAACGTAGAATGTACACCATACTCACCTTTCAATGATATTTTATTGCGGCTGTGCCAAAAGAATGGGATATTTTTCTTCACAATTTCATTTAATGGGGCAGCAATCGTGCTAAAATCATGAACAAAACGCCTATAAAAGCTTGCTAACCCATAGAATGAACGGACTTGACTTGCACTAGTTGGTCTCGGCCCTTCCACAATTGCCTTAACTTTTGCAGGATCAACTTAACCTTGAGAATTCACAATGTATCCAAGCAGGTTAATAGAATTACTGTAAGAAACATACTTTTCAAGTTTAGCATACAAAGTTTGGTCCTTTAGAATAGTAAAAACAGCCCTAAGATGCTCAATATCATTCTCTATGTTTTTACTGTAAACAAGTATATTATCAAAGTGTGGTATCAGAGGTCTATACTAAATATTTATGTTATTAATATCGTGAAAATCCATACATAATCTAAAAGTCCCTTCTTTCTTAGGTACAAATATTACCGGACTAGCACAAGGACTTATAGATTTTCTTACATGCTCCTTTTCAAGAAGTAAATCAACTTGCCTTTGAATTTCTCGATTTTCATCCGGATTTGCTTTATATTTCGCACGGTTTAGAAGGCGAGATCCTGGGATGAAGTCGATTTGATGCTCCATTCCTCTAATTGGAGGCAACCCTCTCGGCAACTCCTTAGGGAATACTCCTTGAAATTTCTGAAAAAGATCAATAACAATACTAGGTAGAGAAGAAGAAGTTAGAATAAAATCGTTAGGAAAAAGGGAACTTTCGGTTCCTTTGAAAACTAACAAAACATCAAGTTGTTTTGCTCGAATTGCCCTATCTATCTTTCCAGGATTGATAAACAAACACTTTTTTCTCACTTTTAGAGAAATTACCATATGCGAAACCGAAGTACAGAATACCAAGGTTCGGCTAAAGGTCCGATCTTTCTCTATTTCGAACAGTTTATGGGGAATATAATCAACAATCCTCCCGTAAGGTTGATTATCAATGGGGGCTGAAACACCACAATAAGTATAAACCAAACTTATTGATACAGTAACTCAAAGGGATGAATGAATTCTACATAGAGAATCAAACACAAAGTAACTAAGGAAACCTTAAAATATGATATCAAGTCCAATAATATCATGGCTGAAATCCCTCTTAAATAGAGTGGAATTTCGTCCAAAAAGAACCCACAAATAAGAGTCCTTTAAAGATTAAGACTCAACAACTCCTAGATAACTAAAAACGCTATCTAACATCAAGGACAACATGTCCTATTATTTAGCTAGCTTATTTTGGCCATTAAAATAAACAATAAAGATGAAAATATAATTAAAGTCTTTAATATACTTTAATTTACAAGTTTCCGAAAATACCCCTTCAACCGTCTTCCTTCCAATTATGTATCTTTCCTTCCTTCAAATGATATTCGATGGCTTTGATCCTTGTGTCCAGCTTTCTTTGAAGGTTTCTTTACCTCTTGAACCTTTAGATTAGATACTATAAACACTTGGAACAAAGGCTTGACTTTGAAGCTCGTATTTGGGATGTATGAGTTAAGGATGAGGTCATTTATCCAAATGACCTCTCTAAGCTTCATGGCTGGTACCGTATCATCCTCTCCTTCTTGAAAAACTTTCATATCCCCTCCCCCTATTAAAGGATTCGTCCTCGAATCTTCTAAATTGTGGGATGCAATTACAAGATCAATATTTTCTTCTAAATCTTCACTCTTTTCTTTCAACTCCTCATTTGGCAAACTTTTTAATTTTGGCTCGGCTTCATCCTTGTCTTCTTGACTTTCCAAATTTGTATCATCTTGTATTATATCATTCTTTGGGCACAAATTGTTGATCAATTCCCCTAGTTCATCCATATCTATCTTCCAAGTTGAAGATTTAATGGCGGTTGTTTGGCTATCTTTTTCTTGAATTGTGGCAGTTTTGGCAGCCCCAAAATAGAAAAATATCTTCACTTTGCCGCTGCCCAACACAAGAATTTGAAGGGGGCTGATTTGGCTGTTTCCAACGTGAAAATTTAGCCGAATTAGTCTCTTTCTTCTTCTCTTTGATTCGCCTCTCAATTTGCTCCGCATGATCTACCATCTCCATAATATCATCAAGATAAACGCATTCTAACTCTGGCCTAATATCATCATTCAAACCGGCCAAGAATCGATTCAATGTAACTTCTTCATATTCTTGTCTATCAAGCCGAATCATGGCTAATCGCATCGCTTCATAATATTCATCTACCGATTTAGAGCCTTGTGTAAGCATTTGCAAACGTTTAGCTTGCTCCGTAAAGTAATACAGGGAAACAAACCTTCGTTTCATCTCAGCTTTCAAATCATTCCAAGTTTCAATAGGTCGTTGACCCGCTCTTTGCCTAATTATAGTTTCCTCTTTCCACTACGTTGATGCCTTACTATAAAATCCCTTGACTGCCATCTTTACCTTTTTGCCCTCCGAAAAATTATGAATAGCAAAAATATTATGAAATTCATGTATCCATTCAAATAATAAGTCAGGCCTATTCGTACCTTCAAAGATGGGAGTTTGACTGCACCAACAGAGTTGCCAACTTGCTGATTTTTGTAATCCCTTTGCAGCTCACAAAGAAACAAATATGAATCATCATATCTTGAATTTGTTGTATGTTGGAAACCATACCTTTTATCATCATAATCAAAGTTCTCATCTTCTTGATCAAATTGTTGCCTCATCATTGCATGAATTTGTTGAAATCTTTAAAAAGATAGAGTCTTTATGCTTCTTGATTCTCTTGAAAGTTGATTTCTTGATTCTTGATCTTGATTTTTGATTTTTTCAATCTAGATGAACAGTAACACGAACAGTAACAAAAATCTGATTTTGTTCTCGGATGCACAGTAATCCATGAACAGTACGTGTGAAAGGTAACCGTGAACAGTACGCCTGAACAGTATCGTGAACAGTAATTTTTTGTAATTTTCTTGGGGAAAAAAACTTTTAAAGCAATAAAGATACACCAAGATAGAGATAAACCTTTTGCTCTGATACCACCTGATGCGAAACCGAAGTACAGAATACCAAGGTTCGGCTAAAGGTTCGATCTTTCTCTATCTCGAACAGTTTATGGGGAATGTACTCAACAATCCTCCCGTAAGGTTGATTATCAATGGAGGCTGAAACACCACAGTAAGTATAAACCAAACTTATTGATACAGTAACTCAAAGGGATGAATGAATTCTACATAGAGAATCAAACACAAAGTAACTAAGGAATAACCTTAAAATATGATATCAAGTCCAATAATATCATGGCTGAAATCCCCCTTAAATAGAGTGGAATTTCGTCCAAAAAGAACCCACAAATAAGAGTGCTTTAAAGATTAAGACTCAACAACTCCTAGATAACTAAAAACGCTACCTAACATCAAGGACAACATGTCCTATTATTTAGCTAACTTATTTTGGCCAACATGGCTAATTAAAATAAACAATAAAGATGAAAATATAATTAAAGTCTTTAATATACTTTAATTTACAAGTTTCCGAAAATATCCCTTCAACCGTTTTCCTTCCAATTATGTATCTTTCCTTCAAATGATATTCGATGGCTTTGATCCTTGTGTCTAGATTTCTTTGAAGGTTTCTTTACCTCTTGAACCTTTAGATTAGAGACTTTAAACACTTGGAACAAAGGCTTGACTTTGAAGCTCGTATTTGGGATGTATGAGGTCATTTATCCAAATGACCTCTCTAAGCTTCATGGCTGGTACCGTATCATCCTCTCATTCTTGAAAAACTTTTATATCCCCTCCCCTATTAAAGGATTCGTCCTCGAATCTTCTAAATCATGCGATGTAATTACAAGATCAATCTTTTCTTCTAAATCTTCACTCTTTTCTTTCAACTCCTCATTTGGCAAACACTTTAATTTTGGCTCGGCTTCATCCTTGTCTTCTTGACTTTCCATATTTGTATCATCTTGTATTATATCATTCTTTGGGCACAAATTGTAGATCAATTCCCGTAGTTCATCCATATCTATCTTCCAAGTTGAAGATTTAATGGAGGCTGTTTGGCTATCTTTTTCTTGAATTGTGGCTGTTTTGGCAGCCCCAAAATAGCTATTATCTTCACATTGCCGCTGCCCAACACAAGAATTTGAAGGGGGCTGATTTGGCTGTTTCCAACGTGAAAATTCAGCCGAATTAGTCCCTTTCTTCTTCTCTTTGATTCGCCTCTCAATTTGCTCCACATGATCTACCATCTCCATAATATCAACATGATAAACGCATTCTACCTTTGGCCTAATATCATCATTCAAACCGGCCAAGAATCGATTAAATGTAACTTCTTCATATTCTTGTCTATCAAGCCGAATCATGGCAAATCGCATCGCTTCATAATATTCATCTACCGATTTAGAACCTTGTGTAAACATTTGCAAACGTTTAGCTTGCTCCGTAAAGTAATACAGGGAAACAAACCTTCGTTTCATCTCAGCTTTCATATCATTCCAAGTTTCAATAGGTCGTTGACCCGCTCTTTGCCTAATTATAGTTTCCTATTTCCACCACGTTGATGCCTTACTCTAAAATCCCTTGACTGCCATCTTTACCTTTTTGCCCACCAAAAAATTATGAATAGAAAAAATATTATGAAATTCATGTATCCATTCAAATAATAAGTCAGGCCTATTCGTACCTTCAAAAGATGGGAGCTTGACTGCACCAACAGAGTTGCCAATTTGCTGATTTATGTAATCCATTTGCAGCTCACAAAGAAACAAATAGGAATCACCATATCTTAAATTTGTTGTATGTTGGAAGCCATACCTTTTATCATCATAATCAAAGTTGTCATCTTCTTGATCAAATTGTTGCCTCATCATTGCATGAATTTGTTGAAATCTTTAAAAACATAAGAGTCTTTATGCTTCTTGATTCTCTTGAAAGTTGATTCTTGATTCTTGTTTTTTGATTTTTGATATTTCAATCCGGATGAACAGTAACAAAAATCTGATTTTGTTCTCGGAAGCACAGTAATCCGTGAACAGTACGTGTGAATAGTAACCGTGAACAGGACGCCTGAACAGTATCGTGAACCATAATTTTTGGTAATGTTCTTGGGGAAAAAAACTTAAAGAAAACAATAAAGATACACCAAGATAGAGATAAATCTTTTGCTCTGATACCACCTGATGCGAAACCGAATTACAGAATACCAAGGTTCGGCTAAAGGTCCGATCTTTCCCTATCTCGAACAGTTTATGGGGAATATAATCAACAATCCTCCTGTAAGGTTGATTATCAATGGGGGCTGAAACACCACAATAAGTATAAACCAAACTTATTGATACAGTAACTCAAAGGGATGAATGAATTCTACCAAGAGAATCAAACACAAAGTAACTAAGGAATAACCTTAAAATATCATATCAATTCCAATAATATAATGGCTGAAATCCCTCTTAAATAGAGTGGAATTTCGTCCAAAAAGAACCCACAAATAAGAGTCCTTTAAAGATTAGGACTCTACAACTCCTAGATAACTAAAACGATACCTAACATCAAGGACAACATGTCCTATTATTTAGCTAGCTTATTTTGGCCAACATGGCTAATTAAAATAAAAATAAAGCTGAAAATATAATTAAAATCTTTAATAGACTTTAATTTACAAGTTTCCTAAAATACCCTTCAACCGTTTTCCTTCCAATTATGTATCTTTCCTTCAATTGATATTTGATGGCTTTGATCCTTGTGTCTAGCTTTCTTTGAAGGTTTCTTTACCTCTTGAACCATTAGATTAGAGACTTTAAACACTTGGAACAAAGGCTTGACTTTGAAGCTCGTATTTGGGATGTATGAGTTAAGGATGAGGTCATTTATCCAAATGACCTCTCTAAGCTTCATGGCTGGTACCGTATCATGGCTAATCGCATCGCTTCATAATATTCATCTACCGATTTAGAACCTCTTGTAAGCATTTGCAAATGTTTAGCTTGCTCCGTAAAGTAATACAGGGAAACAAACCTTCGTTTCATCTCAGCTTTCAAATCATTCCAAGTTTCAATAGGTCGTTGACCCGCTCTTTGCCTAATTATAGTTTCCTCTTTCCACCACGTTGATGCCTTACTATAAAATCCCTTGACTGCCATCTTTACCTTTTTGCCCTTCGAAAAATTATGAATAGCAAAAATATTATGAAATTCATGTATCCATTCAAATAATAAGTCAAGCCTATTCGTACCTTCAAAAGATGGGTGCTTGATTGCACCAACAGAGTTGTCAACTTGCTGATTTTTGTAATCCCTTTGCAGCTCACAAAGAAACAAATAGGAATCGTCATATCTTGAATTTGTTGTATATTGGAAGTCATACCTTTTATCATCATAATCAAAGTTGTCATCTTCTTGATCAAATTGTTGCCTCATCATTGCATGAATTTGTTGAAATCTTTAAAAAGATAAGAGTCTTTATGCTTCTTGATTCTCTTGAAAGTTGATTTCTTGATTCTTGAATCTTGATTTTTTATTTTTTATTTTTTTCAATCCGGATGAACAGTAACAGAACAGTAACAAAAATCTGATTTTGTTCTCGGATGCACAGTAATTCTTGAACAGTACGCCTGAACAGTATCATGAACAGTAATTTTTTGTAATTTTCTTGGTGAAAAAAAACTTAAAGATACACCAAGATAGAGATAAACCTTTTGCTCTGATACCACCTGATGCGAAACCGAAGTACTAAATACCAAGGTTCGGCTAAAGATCCGATCTTTCTCTATCTCGAACAGTTTATGGGGAATATAATCAACAATCCTCACGTAAGGTTGATTATCAATGGGGGCTGAAACACCACAATAAGTATAAACCAAACTTATTGATACAGTAACTCAAAGGGATGAATGAATTCTATATAGAGAATCAAACACAAAGTAACTAAGGAATAACCTTAAAATATCATATCAAGTCCAATAATATCATGGCTGAAATCCCTCTTAAATTGAGTGGAATTTCGTCCAAAAAGAACCCACAAATAAGAGTTCTTTAAAGATTAGGACTCTACAACTCCTAGATAACTAAAAACGCTACCTAACATCAAGTACAACATGTCCTATTATTTAGCTAGATTATTTTGGCCAACATGGCTAATTAAACTAAACAATAAAGATGAAAATATAATTAAAGTCTTTAATAGACTTTAATTTACAAGTTTCCTA
The DNA here is from genome assembly GCA_026122235.1 of Vinca minor. Classification (NCBI taxonomy): domain Eukaryota; kingdom Viridiplantae; phylum Streptophyta; class Magnoliopsida; order Gentianales; family Apocynaceae; genus Vinca; species Vinca minor. The sequence continues at coordinate 2,034,190 of JAOCZM010000285.1, read as the reverse complement.
AAATACCCCTTCAACCGTTTTCCTTCCAATTATGTATCTTTCCTTCAAATGATATTCGATGGCTTTGATCCTTGTGTCTAGCTTTCTTTGAAGGTTTCTTTACCTCTTGAACCTTTAGATTAGAGACTTTAAACACTTGGAACAAAGGCTTGACTTTGAAGATCGTATTTGGGATGTATGAGTTAAGGATGAGGTCATTTATCCAAATGACCTCTCTAAGCTTCATGGCTGGTACCGTATCATTACCTTTTGTCTCACATTAGGCTCGGCTTTTTCTTTTCGTTTTACCTCGGATTTTATTCCAACTCACACTCCTTTTTTTCTCTCAATCTTTTTTCTCTATTCTCGGCCATTTGTTTATGTACCTCACAAGCTTGACTAGGTGTTAAAGGTTTTAAATTATAACAAATATTATCCATAGTAACTTGGTAAACATTCTTTCTCCCAATATGATCCGCATATCTATCATATTGCCATGGCCTTCCCAATAAAATGTGACTTGCGGTCATCGGAACCACATCACATATAACCTTATCTTTGAACCTTCCAATTCCAAACTCAATCTCCATTTGCTTATCCACCTTGATTTTACCACTATTATTCAACTAAGAGAGTTTATATGGCATAAGATGTGCCTTACAAGGTAAATCCAGCGCGGTAACCATATCATAAGAACAAACGTTAGTACAACTCGCATTATCAATAATTAATAAACAAAGATTGCCTTTAACGTTGCACTTAGTTTGGAATAGGTTGCTTCTTTGTTGATGAACATCATCCAATGGTTGCGAATGAAGAAGATTCATCGTAACCAAATGGTGATTTCCATCTTCTGGAAGTTCTTCCAAGGTCTTGATTTCTTCCTCTAAATCAGCCCCCTCGGGTTCATCATCACTATCTCACGTTCCATCATCCAACATGATCATAACACGTTCGTTTGGGCAGTCCCGATCAATATGCACCTTTTCTCTACAATTAAAGCATTCTATAGCAAGATTAGGAGTAAAATTTACCCTCGAATTTGATGGACCGACTGTAGAAGTTGTCTCAGCAGCCCCTATTGATGTTGTAACTGATTTGGTCACACTTTGAGCCTCTTGTCCTTTATTTTGGCTCGGCAAAAGAGTAGCAAAAATCTATTGAGACATGTTAAATTTTCAAGAAACACACAAACTGTTAGATAGAAAAGAAATTCACTCTTTGTTTCTTTGAGACAAAGCTGAAAAATAAAGTAAATAATTCCTATCTTGACCTACACGAAAACCTTAAAGAAAGAATAAAAGAGTAGTCTTTGACAAAATCCTAATCAAGAAAAGAGATACCTTTTAAAGGTATTCTTTTGTGTTTAGGAAGATCTCAATCTTTTTCGTTCTTGATTCTTGTTTCTTGACTTTCTATACTTTCTTTCTTAAATTTTCCCTTCTTCTTGGCCGAGATATATCAAGAGTGACGCTCGAACGCTATTAGTTCTTAATGTATGGTAATTAAGGACACGGTTAAAAAACAAAGGGGGAACGTTTGCCAATTCTTGGACGAGACTCTTACGCTATCGAACCAAGAAGTTTGCTTTTTGTCTTTATAGTTCACTATTCAAAACTCACGGCTGCTTTTTCTTTTAATTGCCGAATGCTCTTTTTTTTCTTTTTTTTTTTTTGTCTATTTCAAGCCAACAAGAAAAATTTATCAAGAAAACGATAAAAGGTACACCAAGAATGAGATGAACCTTTTGCTCTGATACCACTTGATGAAGAACCGAGATAACAAGTATCAAGATTCGATACTAAGTTGTTTAATTCAGATCTTTCTCTATTCTTGAACTAGTTTCAATGGGAATATACTCAACGCAACTCTAAAGTAGCCTAAGTATCAATGGAGGTTGAAACACCACAACAAGTGAAACTAACTTGTAACTTGTTGATACAGTAACTCAAAGATGAATGAATTCTATAAGAAGTTCAATTCACAAGGATCTAAGGAATAACCTTAACAAATAGCATATATCCAACGTAATTACAATAGTGGCCAAAATTCCTCTTAAATAGAGTCGGTTTTCGGCTAAATTGAACCAACAAGAAAGAGTCCTTGAAGAATTAGGACTCTTCAATAACAAACTTGCTAACAACTAAAACACTATCTAAGATAATGGACAACATGTCCTATTATCTAGCAAACACTACTAATATTTCGCCAACATGGCTAAATATAGTAAATAGAAAGCTTATAGACTTTAATGTACAAAAGACTAAAATGCCCTTCTTAGCCACTTTGCTTGATAGGGCTGAATTGTACACTTTGTAAACTTAAGAGGTTGATTTGAATATCATCTTCTAGTTGAAGTTTAGCTTCCTCTTTAGTCTTGATGTCTCGGATCAATGTTGCAAATCTTTCGAGAGTCTTCTTTGCTCTTGATCTTGCAATAGGCCCTTGAAGGTTGACTAATGGATCATTTGAATAGGGCAGCCCCTTGGATGGTCCCTCATCAGAAACGGTGGAGACATAAGGTTTAAGGATTCTAAATAGTAATGAGGAAGTAATACTTATGACTAAGGAACCATGAAGTGTTACTTCTCTTTCGGATCACGTCCGATACAATATATCTCAATATATCATATCTATGATATGATTTTCATCCACTACACATGATCAGTAAAACAAAATCATCAATCAAACATCATACTAGTTTTATTTCATCGTATAGAACATTACATAAAACTAAGGACAATCAAAATAGTAATTGCATAAGCTTATGTCTTTTACTATCAAATCACGCATTTGATGTTCAAAAGAAAAATTAACTATTCAAATGACATGCTAAAAAATAATGGTCATAGGGTACTCCTAACAAAGATCTCAAGACATGATGAGCATCAAGCAACCCTGGCAGAAGAATTCGAATGGATGATGAAACACCATAACAAAGGAACCAACTCGTTGATACAGTAACTAAACTAGTCAAAGAATCCACTATGAAAAACCTTGTTTTTGAAAGAACCATGAAAGGTAAAACCCTCACATTATATTCCAAAAATATATTGTATATCAACTTGCCTTTGTATCTCCTTTGTTTCCTTGGGATTGGCTCTATAAGCTGACCGATTTGGATTGATGGATCCGGGAATAATGTCATTTTGATACTCAATACCTCGAATTGGAGGTAGTCCTTTTGGCAACTCCTTTGTAAAGATATTGATGCGGTATCAACCTCGGGGCTGCCCAACTCAAGGGAACGTGTATTAAGATACAAAGAGGACTCTAAATTACATCTAGGAATGTTGTACAAGTCAACCTCTTAAGTATCACAAGTGTACAGGGAATGGACAGTTTTCCTACTGTTTGGTATAATGATCATAACGTTGGATATAGTTATCCAATGGAGCTGATTCTAGTTGAATATGAACGATAAGAGGCAGATCTACAACTTTCATGTAGATCACAAGACCAGATTCTGCCTTCTTGATATCCCCAATTGTCATGCAAGTTGGCCCAACAAGCTGTCCAGAATTGGGACGAATTTAAAGGGCATTTTAGTCATTTGTACATTAAAGTCTATTCTAGCCTATTCTAGAATTTAATTACTTTCAGCATTATTGTTATTCTATTTTAGGCACATATAGCAAGTAGTTGCTATAATAAAGGACATGTTGTCCATAATGGTTAAGGAGTTGGTTATCTAGTTCTTAAGAGTTCTACTTCTTGAAGGACTCTTCACATTAGTGGTTAGTTTCAGCCATATTAGTTAGTCTAGGCGCCTAATATGCTAGATAATTGGACATGTTGTCTATTATCTTGTTTAAGTGATTTACTTGATAGCAAGTTGTTTTCCAAGAGTTCTACTTCTTCAAGGACTCTTTTATGCTTTTCCTTTTTATTGTTGAAACCGAAATCTCCCTCTATTTAAAGAATGATTTCGGCCACCGTTAGACGGACGTTAGATATATTGATATTTTGGTTAAGGTTATTCCTTAGATACTTGTTTATGAATTTCCGGTAGAACTTCATATTCTTTGAGTTACTGTATCAACTAGCTTGTTTCTCTAGTTGTAGTGTTTCAGCCTTCATTGATACTTAGCCTGCTTGGAGTTATGTTGAGTATATTCCCATAGAAACTATTTCGAGATAGAGAAATATCTGCTAAAAAGCCGAACCTTGATATAAAACATCACGGTTCCGCATCAGATATCCTTGAGTTCTTGCAAAACAGTAGAAACAAGACTAGGTAGAGAAGTATTGGTTAGATCAAAAGTACTTAGAGCACAAGTGCTCTCGACTTCTTTGAAAATAAGCAAAACAATTACTTTTTTTGCTCTCATTGCCCTATCTACCTTACCAATGGTTGTAAATAAACAATCTCTTATCACTTTTGTAGAGTCGCCCTTTTTTCTCACATGACTCATGACTTTTCTCTCATCAATTTTTTTACTCTCTTTTCTTCTTTTTCAAGGGTAGGATCACTCGTTTCTTTCAACTCACCTCTCATTCTTTTCTCTCTTTTCTCGGCCATTTTTTAATGAACCTCACAAACTTCACTAGGAGTTAAAGGATATAACGTTACAAGTTTCTTGTCCATGTACAATTAATAGACATTCTTTCTTCCATTATGATTCATTCCTCTATCATATTGCCATGGCCTTACATCACGTAAAACACTATATTTATACTGGTGAAGAACCGAGGTAAAAAGTACCAAGATTCGACACTTTAGTTTAAATTGAATCTAATGAGGAACCTTGATTTTTGAAGTCAAAGATTCGACAAAAGGTTGAAATGGATCTTTCTCTTTCTCGAAATAGTTTAACAGGGGAATATAATCAACGCGACTCCAAGAAGGTTGATTATCAATGGAGGCTGAAACACCACAATAAGCGTAAACTAAACTTATTGATACAGTAACTCAATAACTAATTAAAGAATCCACTCTGAAAAGTTTCGATTCTCAAAAGAACCATGAAAATGTATAAACCTCACATTACATCATATATCTAGTCTAAATTACAATGGTGGCTGAAATTCCTCTTAAATAGAGTAGGATTTCAGCTCAATTGAACCAAAAGGAAGAGTCCTTGAAGAATTAGGACTCGTCAACAACAAACTTGTTAACTAACTAAAACACTATCTAAGATAATGGACAACATGTCCTATTATCTAGCTACCACTATTATTATGAGCCTAAAAACACTTAATAATAATAATAATAATAATAATAATAATAAAAGCTGAAATATAATTAATAAATAAACTTGGAGAATTAAGATTAATTCTCGTCCCCAAATCTGGACAGCTTGTTGTATCAACTTGCATGACGTTTTCGGACACCAAGATGGCAGAATCTGATTTTGTAATCTTCATGAAAGTTGTAGATCTGCCTTTATATTTAATATGCAACTTGAATCAGCTCCATTGGATAACTGGATAGAAAGTTATGACCATTATACCAAACTGTCGCAAAGCTGTCTAATCCCTCATCAGGATCTTTCTCTATTCTTGAACTAGTTTCAAAGGGAATATTCTCAACGCAACTCTAAAGAAGGCTAAGAATAGATGGAGGATGAAACACCACAACAAGTGAAACTAACTTGTTGATACAATAACTCAAAGATGAATGAATTCTATAAAGAAATTCAATTCACAAGTAGCTAAGGAATAACCTTACCAAAATATCAATATATGTAACTTAATTACAATGATAGCAGAAATCCCTCTTAAATAGAGATGGATGTCGGCTATCTAGCCTTAAAAGGAAGAGTCCTTGAAGAATTAGGACTATTGAACAACAAACTTGCTATCAAGTAAAACACTATCTAGGATAATGGACAACATGTACTATTATCTAGCACACACTAAGAATATGCGGCCAACATGGCTGAAAATAATAAACACATGAAGAGTCCTTGAAGAAGTAGGACTCTATAACTACTAGATAACTAACTAACCACTTAACCATTATCTAAACACATGGACAACATATCCTTTATTATAGAAACACTTGCTATACAAGCCTAAAATAGTAAATAACATAGCTGAAAATAATTAAAGTCTAAAATAGACTTTAATTGTACAAAAGACTAAAATGCCCTTTAAATTCGTCCCAATTCTGGACAGCTTGTTGGACCAACTTGCACGAAGATTTGGGACACCAAGCTACCCGAATCTGATCTTGTGATCTTCATAAAAGTTGTAGATATTCCTCTTATCTTTAATATGCAACTTGAATCAGCTCCATTGAATTCCTAGATCGAAAGTTATGATCATTATATCAAACCTTTGCAAAGCTGTCCATTCCCACATCATCTAGTAAGATTACTAAAATGCCCTTTTTAGCCACTTTGCTTGATAGGGCCGAATTGTACACTTGATAAACTTAAGAGGTTGACTTGTACAAAATTTCAAGATGTAACTTAGCATCCTCTTTGTATCTTAGAACTCGGATCAATGATGTAATAAGGTGATGCACCTTCCTTGCCCTACGCCGTGTCATTGGTCCTTGTAAGGTTGTTAAGAAATCATTTGAATAAGGCAGCCCCTTGGCTGGTCCCTCATCATATACTTTCCAATCTCAAAGGGAATTTCCACTTGCCTTACCATACTTATCTCTCCACTATTGTTCAACCAAGAGAGCTTATAAGGATTAAGATGTCTCTTCCAAGGCAGATCAAGAGTATTAACTAAATCAGAAGAACAAACATTAGCACAACTACCATTATCAATAATAATAAGACAACCCTTTCCTTGGACACGGCACTTAGTATGGAATAGGTTGCTTCTTTGAATATGTTGTTCATCCCTTGGTTGTGTATGCAAAATACTCATAGATACCAAAATTTCTCCATCAAGGGGAGTTGCTGAAGGGATTCATGGGCGGAAACTCGTTCCAAACACCCATGGATCCTCCCCTGAAGGATCCACTCATATGAAACAATTCGAAAAACAGCAAGAAAAACTTACGTTTTTGGATTCAAGAAGCTACTTCTTGAATGGAGGATGACGTTTCTTGGATTCAATCTGCCACCAATTGATCTCCCTTGCGGAAAGTCCCTCTACCGGGTATCCACGCGACTTTAAACGGGCAGCGATTGCTAGCTCTTCGTCTTTTTCCGATTTTCGGGAATTAGAGAGAAAATGGAGAGGCTGAAAGCCGAAATCTAATTTCGGAGACTTGGTAATATTTCGGCTGAAAAATCATTACCTAGGGTTTCGGCCAAGAGATCATTATATAGGGTGTGAGAGTTTGTTCCCATAACCAACTCTCACATCCTCAACTCCTCTCGGCAGTGGGAGTCTCTAACTCCCACGTCCCCTAGACTTCTGCTGGTAGTGGGAGTCCTTATCCGATAATAACTCTCACGTAATCCCAGCTATAGGTAAAATACCAAAATTGCCCCTATCTCTAATTCGAATAATAAACACTTTATTATTTTCAGAAAGACAAATGCCAGATACAATGAACCTAGACACATTCTAGATTCATTGAATCTGGACATGAAGCTCATTAGCTCGTCTATGCGTGTGACCCTGTAGGTTCATCTCACAATGGCAATGAAAACACACTTAGTAGTAGTATGTGTTCATAAATCATAAGCGGTCCCTAGCAGGACATTGTGACTACCCAAAGTGAATGAATATACAACGGAACCTAATATCAATCCACTATTTAATCCCTTTGTCTCGCGATATCCTAATTAAGCATAAGGCATGGCGGTCGTCACCCTTATTAAGCTTAATTGTGTTTATGCTCGATCTCCAGGTAGACTGTTTCGACAAATAGCATTGGATAACCACTTTATCAAATACATTTGAGCACGGCCATGCATTTAAACAGTCTTTCCCTATCAAGGGGCCCATGGATATCTCTCTCTAATAATAGAGAGGGACAAATTCCTTACAATGTCTCTCACATTCAAGCTATGATAGGACATTACATCCGATCTCGGTCGTATTGATTACTCTGTTACAAGTAACGTCCGACTGAGTCAAAACGTGGCTCCATTCATACTAGAATCAATGAAGACATAAGGTCTAAGGATTCTAAAATAGTATTGAGGAAGTAATACTTATGACTTAAGACCATGAAGTATTACTTCTCGATGGATCACGTCCAATACAATGTATCCCTATATATTGCATCTATGATGTGATTTGTATCCATTACACATGATCAGTAAAACAAGATCATCAATCAACAATCATACTAGTTTTATTTCATAGTAATTAAGCATTACATAAAACTAGGGACTACTAGAATAGTAATTACATAAGCTAATGAGTTTTACTATCAAATCACACATTTGATAATCAAAAGCAAAATTAACTATTCAATTACATGCTCAAAAGATAATAAAACGCACAACATGTGCTAGGGCACTACTAACAGTTGCATGAATGTCATCTTCAATGACCTCTTCATTGTTGTCTTCGGCTTCTTCTTGTTCTCTTTCACTTACCCAAATTTCATCATCTTGCATGATCATTGCACTCTTGTTTAGGAAATCCATAGCAAAGTGTCCTTTGCCCCTACACTTGTAGCACTCTTTTTTAATAGAAGATGAAGCACTTGATCTCCAATTTGATGAATTGGAAGGGGTGGCTGTTTTGGAAGATCCAATTGATCTTGGGCCTGTTTTGGCAGCTCCAAAACATCATTTATTATCACTTTGCTTTGGCCAAGAACTAGAATTAGAAAGTGGCTGATTTGGCTTTTTCCAAGGTGAACATTTAGCCGAATTTGTCCCTTTCTTCTTCTCTTTGATTTGCCTATCCATTTGCTCTGTATAGTACACCATCCCTACAAGATCAACATGATGTGCTCTCTCCACCTTTGGCCTAATATCATCATTTAATCCGGCCAAAAATCTAGCCAATGTGGCCTCATTATCTTCTTGTATATCCGCTCTAATCATGCATATCTCCATCTCCTTGTAATATTCATCAACGGATTTTGTACCTTGCCTAAGCCTTTGTAAACGATTGAAAAGTTTCCTAGTGTAATGTTGGGGAACAAATCTACGTTTCATCAAGGCTTTCATTTCATCCCAATTATCAATAGGTCTTTGTCCCGCTCTCCTTCTAAGAACATTCTCTTGATCCAACCAAATAGAAGCATAGTCCGAAAATTCCATGGCTGCTAGCTTAACCTTTTTCTCCTCGGAGTAATTATGGACAACAAAAACATGGTCAACTTTTCGAATCCAATCTAAAAAAAGTTTCGGATCATTCGTACCTTGGAAACATGGGATCTTGGTCTTAATTGCACCAAGATTGTTGTCAAACCTTTGATCTTGCCCAAATTGCCTCGGCCTAGCTTGATCATTAGCTCCAAAATGTCTAGTTGGTGCCCTTCTTGATTGGTTGGATGTGTTAGACTCATACGCCTCGTCATCACCTTCAAAATTTCCTTCTTCATCTTTAATGTGATGACCCCTTCTTGGAACATAGGGCGACCTTTGTGGTATTTGTGGTCTAGAAATTTGCTTGTAATCAACCGATTGTAGCTTTAGTTCCATTTTTTGTAGTTGTTTGGTAAGGGCCTCAAACTTATCAAAGATCTTTTGGAAGTTACTAGCTTTAGCATCCCTAATAAGTTTGTCATCTACTAAGCTTTCAGATTGCTTAGATGTTGACATTCTTCTTCTCTCAATTTTTAAGTGAATCTCTCAATTATTCTTTCAAATTTTGTGAAAGAATTTCAACTCTAGAAGGCTTTAAAGATGAAAGCCAAGAATTGGAATCCTAGGAGGTGGGGGTACGGCTGAAAAAAAAAAAATTAAAGGGAATAGAAATCCTAGACCTATAAGGAAAAGGAAGATTAAAGAAAATAAAAGTAACAAAAATTGAAATCCTAGATCTAAAAGGAAAAGGAATTTAAATCCTAGACCTAAGAGAAAGAGAATAACCTTGAAATATCCTTTTGTGTATATGACTCTTTGACCTCAATCTTTCTTTATTGAATTTGGAAACACTTTTATGAAAGTTTTGTAATCTTTTCTTGCCCTTTTTCTCTTGAATCTTTTTTTTTTCCGAAATAGGGAGACCAAGATAATAGGTAAATTGGCTTCTTTCTTTCTTTCTTTTTTTAGTTAAGAATCAAGAAACCAAGAATTGATGATGTTGGTTCTTGTCTTTGATTTTCTTTTTCTTGTATCGGCTAAATATAATAAAAATAGAGAATTATTATTATTTTTTTTATTATGAAGGAAGAAAGAAAAGATACACCAAGAAAGAGATCAACCTTGAGCTCTGATACCAATATGATGAAGAACCTTAAAAATTGGATTTATATCAAGATTCAACACAAAGGATTAAAGGTATGATCTTTCCCTAACTTGAAGATAGTTCACGTGAATGCCTTACTAAGAACCTCAAGGCAGCAATAAGCACCAAAAAACACTAGCAAAGGACTTTCAAGAGTTCGATACACTAGACCTCAAGACAGCGATAAGCATCAAGCAACCTAGGCAAAAGACTATAATGGATGAAGAAACACCACAACAAGGGAAACACTTTTATGAAAGTTTTATGATCTTTTCTTGCCCTTTTGCTCTTGAATCTTTTTTTTCCCCAAAATAGGGAGACCAAGATAATAGGTAAATTGGCTCCTTTCTTTCTTCTTTTTTTAGTCAAGAAACCAAGAATTGATGATGTTGGTTCTTGTCTTTGATTTTCTTTTTCTTGTCTCGACTAAATATAATAAAAATAGAGAATAATTATTATTTTTTTATTATCAAGAAAGAAAGAAAAGATACACCAAGAAATAGATCAACCTTGAGCTCTGATACCAATATGATGAAGAACCTTGACAAATTGGATTTATATCAAGATTCAACACAAATGATTAAAGGTAGGGTCTTTCTCTAACTTGAAGATAGTTCACGTGAATGCCTTACTACGAACCTCAAGACAGCTATAAGCACCAAACAACACTAGCAAAGGATTTTCAAGAGTTCGACACACTAGACCTCAAGACAGCGATAAACATCAAGCAACCTAGGCAGAAGACTATAATGGATGAAGAAACACCACAACAAGGGAACTAATTTGTTGATTAGTAACAATGAAAGGAAGATCTAAAAAGAAATTCAATTCACAAAGTAACAAAGGAATAAACCTCACAATTATATTATATCAAATCTAAGTAATAAAGGAGCCGAAATCTCTCTTTAAATAGAGGGATATTTCGGCTAGAAACCCTAAACAATCTAAGTCCTAAATGGACTAGGAAATAAAGCAATTACAAGTATAGTAAACTAACTAATACTTGCTATAAAATTAATAACTATTTGGACCACATGTCCTTTATTAATGCGGCTAAAATAAAGTAAATAAAAGCTAAAAATTAATTAAAGTCTAAGATAGACTTTAATGCACAAAATGCCTCAAATGCCCTTAGCCACGTTGCATGTTGAAGCCGTGAGTCTCTAGCTTCAGAGTGATGGGATGGACTTGTCTTTGATTATTAGAATCATGTAGAAGTATCCTTGTTTCTTCTTGGGTTTGAACCTCTCGGATTAGTGCAGATAAAGCTTGGTTCATTCTTGCACTTCTTGCTCTTGTCATTGGACCTTGAATGTTGATCATTGGATCACTTGAATAGCTTGTCCTAGGCATGTCCTCATCACTAGATTGATCACATTTGCCCTTAGGGATAACAATCTCCTCCTTTTTTATGATGGTAAATCATTGATGCAAAGGGGAATAACATAACAAAAGGATAAGACAAATAAGCACATAAAATCAAGATAATGAGATAAGGATGAAAATGATCAAGACAAGTAGATGGTTTGAAAAAGAACTATACTCCCCCTCTTTTAAAGAATCCTTTATCTCTCCCATTTTGCAAAGTTCTTTAGCTTTCTCATTTTTGTAAAAAACCTTTTCATGGCACATTTGCATTGCTACTTTTTCTCCCCTCTTGTCAAAATAAAAATGTTTATCAGAGTGCCAAGATTAAAGGTATTTTCTCCTCATTTTTGTTAAAATAGAGATCCAAGGGATCAAAAAAGAAAAACTTTTAGGAGGGATAATGATGAGAGCACGTCCTTGAAGCTAAGAGACTCATCCTGAAAGCTTCCCAAGATCATTCATTAAAATGATCAAGTTCTTAACTCATTCCTTCCAATTCCAAGGTCTCGAAGAAAGGCTATGAATCAAGTTCTTAAAGCATTTATTTTAAAGATTCATGTAGCAAAGAAAACTTCAAACCATGCAAGACATAAAGATCAAATCCATCTAATCTCTTTTGAAAGCAAAGTGCATGATTCAAAAGAAAATAGCTAGAATCTAATTTTGGGAAATTTTAGTCATTAAAGTCTAATGTAATTTTATCTTTTTTTATTTATTTTAGTACTTTATTAATTTTGAAATTACTTGCTTAAATAAAGGACATGTGGTCCATTAGTTATTTAGTTTATAGAATGCTCTAAGTGTCACGAAAAAAGAGCACTTTTATATGGACTGCCCAAATAAAAGTATGATGATAATGCAAGATGATGAAACTTGGGTTAGTCAAGAAGAAAAGATCGAGAGCAATATAGAAAGACTGATGAGTTGAAAGAAAATAGTGATCTTACACTTCACAGGAAAAAAAAAAAAAGCAAGTTTGAGTGATAAAAAAATTGAGAGAAAAGTCATGAGTCAAGGGAGAGAAAATGCCGACTCTATAAAAGTGAGAAAATAGTGTTTATTTGTTTCCATTGGTGAGGTAGATAGTGTAACGATCTTGAATTTCAACCTACGTTGATTGAGACGTTATAGAGTCACTAGTCTGAATTATCTTTGATATTTTATTTTCGCAATATCCTAATTAATCTTTTAAAATTATATGTGAATCAAAGTTTCGAGTCTTAATAGTTTTAGGGACCGAATTTGCAAATTTTAATAGTTGAGGGACGTAATTGGTAAATAGTACATATGGGGTGAGTCATATGCACACTTGTTAAAAATTTGGGGTGTTTTTGCTCCACCTCTGCTTCCCAGTGAAGTACAACCCGTGTCTTCTCCTTCAAATTTTTTTTTCCTTTCTTTTCTGCAAATTGGCTTCTGCCTCTTTCTCTCTCGGATTCCTTCATTTCCTTCATCTTTGTCTCTCAAATTATCAATCAATCTTGTTCCATCAATCAAGTATTTCAATTTTATAATCCTCAAAGTGTTAAACGGTAGTTCTTGGTAAGAATTCTTACTTTTAATTGAGTTTCTAATATTAGTGGAAATTCATGCTTGAATTGGTATTTTCTATTTGAGTTGGTAAAATTATGGTTAAAGGATTGAATTATGATAGGAAATTGACAAAGTAGCTAGATATTGTTTCGGATTTCCCCTGTTCGCGGTTAAAAATATTTTTATGCCTGCCTCGGTTCTGCCCTTTTTCTTGTTGCGGTTTTCTTTCTTGTTCATGCTTCTGTTCTTGGATTAGCTTTTCTGTTTTTGAATTCTTTGGAATGTATATATGTTTCTTCTTATTCTATTTTCTGTTTTCTGATATTAATTCTGTTTTCTGTTTCGGCTTAATTGCTGTTTCTTGTCTTGCTGCTGTTTTCTTGTTTTCTGTTTTTCTTGTTCCTGTTTTCCTTGATTGTTCATACTTCTGTTTTGAGTAGCATGTTTGGAAAGAAGAGGTTTAATAGGAAAATGGTTCAGTTGGATATTTTCTTTCATAGGGATGAATTATTAGAGAGGAAGTATATTAAAAAGATCTCCGAAGTCATTGTATTTGAAGCCCCATTTTACTTGCCATACAACTTTTGCATAGCATCTGAGCATTCTAGTCTTTGAGAATTCTGTTTTCTGATTTTTCTGTTGCCTTTATTTGAATTCTTTCTTGAAAGTATACTTGACATGTAATCATTGAACATTATTAGCATCACAAATTGTAAATGGCGCAAGAACGAGTGATTCAATGGTTTGAATTCTCCTATGTCGAGATTGGCAAAAACAAGTTGTTCAACTCTCTTTCGTTATCCAAGGGAAAACTTTTCGCCCAGTCAACCATACTATCAGTTAATCTGTGATCCTTGTTGTTTGTTTAAATTGCTGTTTTTATACATGTATAGGCCAGTAAAGTATAATAGGGATTTTAATTACTACTTAAGCTTCAAGAACTCTCGAGAAAAGGATGTCGAATATGTAGTATAGTTCTTGTTCTTTGTAATGTTTTGGAAAGAAAATAAGAAGGGAAATCTTGTAGTTAAAAAGGATAGATTTTTGATTCATAGTTAAGGAAAGAATGTTTGTCTTAGACCATAAGAACATGCTTCCATTTAGAGATTTAAATTTGACACTTACATTGCCTTTTACTTTGAGAAGCAATGTGAATCATGTTGCTATTCTATGAGAAAGGAATTGATCATATTAACACCTTAAGATGGTATCATATGTTGAACTTTGTACGTGTATGGACTAGTTGGTTTGATTCACTAGTTGTATGAGCACCTTGCGTGTAAGATAGAATGTTAGTCAAGTGCTTGACATGTTCGTTGGTCGACATCTAAGTAATTTTGTTTGGTACATCTTATTATGTGATAGGAGCCGAACCGGAACATCCCGAGACTTCGTAAGGCGTTAAGAGTTTAAATCTTATAAGGTGAGTTCCTCTTTTCTTAAACCTTTTAAAATTGGAATTTAGGAGCCTGTGCGTTCCAAGCTTTCTTAAACTGTTTACAATTGGAATTTAGGAGCCTGTGAGTTCCAAATATATTTCTGTATTGAATTTAGAACTGCTTTCGTATAATCTTATACAGACATTGATCATTCTTGCATGTTTTATAAAGTTGCATACATTCTGTATAGGCCCAGGCCGGGTGTTGATTTAATATTGAGCATTATCATGACAAATATAAAACCCCGAGCCGGCCAGTTGTAACTAATGGAATTAACGGATCTTATTGCTTCTCTGAAGCACGCTATCTTATTGCTTCTCTGAAGCACACTAAATCATACTGCTATTCGATAGCACGCTAAATCATACTTTTCTTGTGGGCCCCAATGCTGTAGATGTCTTGCGCCATGGTCGGGAAAGCAAGGGCTGACGACTTCTGGCGTATAGCTCTGCAGTACACAAGAGGTTGGCCAATTCCGGGTTAGGAGTTTTAACTCGGGATGGTCAGATCTAGGTGAATACAGGGCTAGTAGGTACCCTACCATTTGATTTACCCGCAGGATTTCTGGTGGATAAGGTAGAAAATCGCGCGCGTATATGGTGTTCGGTTGGTATCTGGTTTTCTTGTACCTGGACTTCCTTCTTGTACCTGGACTTCTTAACATCTGGTTCTCTGTTAAATGAATCCATTATTATTATGTTGCTTACAGAAATGAATCAAAACTACATGATTTAGAAAACTGCATGAGCATATTTTATATTCGAATGTTATTTTACTGAGTACATTTGTTGCACACACACCGACTCACTAAGCATTTCAGCTTACACGTTTTCTTTCAAACCGCATCTTAAAATGCAGGGTATGACGTGCACTAGTGAGCTCCATTGAGATTGTTTTGTCGAACCTGGAATGCACGTTCTGATTACTAGTTCTTCTAGATTAGCCGTTTGTTTTGAATTAATGTAAATTGATGTAAAGTATGTATTTTGATAATTCCGCTGTGTTGTATTAACTATTAATGTTAAACAGGTTATTAACTATATTTTGAGGATGTATAGTTTATAAATGTGAATATTCGGTTTAAAAACGGTTAGTCTTCTTTTAAGCATACTACAGGAACGTTACTTTATTTTACTGCCGAGAGGTAGGTAGATGCCCTATTCGGCCCCAGTTGTACCTAGGGGTGGAATTGGGGGGCGTCACAGATAGGACAATTAAACCTCTTGAGAGGCTTAGTTTTTAGAAAATCGAAACAAGTTTTATCTCTTTAATTTCTATTGAACTAACAACTCATTCGCTTTCAAGCAATCTTGCTAAATTTTCACAGGAATACACGGATCGATTGCATGAACGAATTGTGAAAAAGAAGGCATCCCGGAGTATTGCAATGAATCCAAGAGGAGATGGTTCTTTTCAAGATGTTCCCAACAACAATACTAATGTCTACAAATTTAAGTTACAAGGTGAGTATAGTATAAATGCTTCTTTTAAGGTAATTATTTTATCTTTCTTTGATTTTGACATAGGTTTAGAAGATTTGATGACGAATGTTTTTTAAGAGGGAGGGAATGATGAGAGCACATCCTTGAAGCTAAGAGACTCGTCCTTAAAGCTGTCCAAGACCATTCATTCAAATGATGAAGTTCTTAACTCATTCATTCCAATTCCAATGTCTCGAAGAAAGGCTATGAATCAAGTTCCCAAAGCATTTATTTTAAAGATTCATGTAGCAAAGAAACCTTCAAATCATGCAAGACATAAAGATCAAATCCATCAAAGCTCTTTTGAACGCAAAGTGTACGATTCAAAGGAAAATGACTAGAGTACAATTTTGGAATTTTTAGTCAATTAGACTTTAATGTAATTTCATCTTTTTTTTTTAGTAATTTATTATTTTCAAAACTACTTGCTAAAATAAAGGACATATGGTCTATTAGCAAGTACTAGTTTATGTTAGTTTACTATGCTTGTATTTGCTTAGTTTTAGTCCAATTAGGACTCTTTTGTATTCTTAGCCGAAATCCCTTATTCTCTATTTAATAGAGATTTTGGCCACATTATTAATTAGACTTGATATAATATATTGTGAGGTTATTCCTTAAATCCTTTGTGATTGAATTTCTTTTAGAACTTCTTTCATTGTTACTTTATCAACAAGATAGTTCCCTTGTTGTGGTGTTTCATCTTCCATTTAGAATTCTTCTGCCAGGGTTGCTTGATGCTTATGTTGTCTTAAGGTCTTGTGTGTCGAATTCTCTTAAAGTCCTTCTGTTAGGGTTGATAGGTGCTCATGCTGCTTAGAGGTCTTAGTGTAGGCATTCACGTGAACTAGTTTCAAGAAGAGAAAGATCCTTCATCCTTTTTGTGTCAAATCCTTTAAGTGCTTGTAAATGCACAAGGTTCTTCATCAGATAAATTGAAATCAAATATGGAGAAGTTTTTTGGTCAAATAGTTTGAATAAATTGTAAATCCAGGGAAGCGTTTATAAAGACCAAAATAAGATCAAGAGTAAACAAAACCAACGAAGGAAATCTTTAAGGCTATGCAATCACATCATTTGTAAAAGGCCATTTGAAAAGAATATGAGTGGCCAAGAGATGATGCTTATCTTAAAATGTATATAAGCTTTTTAAAGAAGATATTTTTTAAGATGTTTTAAGCTTCGTTGATATCAAAAGAAAGAGAGCACACATAATTACACTTAGAAGACACAAAGCACATGATCTCAAAAGAACAAGGGAGGTAGATACGAAAGATTCACGTATTAAGATCATACGACTCCCACAAGGCACACAAGTTGGCTAAAAAAGAGATAAATGCAAAGAAGTACTAAGCTAACATGTGATGTGATAATGCTAAGATATGAAAAAGGTAAGCACAAAACACATATATGAGGAGGGGGGGAGGGGGGGGGGGGGAGATAGAGTTCACTAGAAGAAACTCCCCCTAAGGTTGTGCCCATGTTAAAAGAAATGAAAAACTTACAGGATATAGAGTTTAAGATAGCAGTTTTGCTGAAAAATGCTGCTTCCTGTTGACCGCATGAGTGCCTCGGGTTGACCGAGCTGCTGCGGTCAACCTAGGCACCAAGTCCGGTCGACCGAACTTATGGAAGAGAGCCCGAAATCCTTAAAAAATCAATACAAGGCTAATCCAAACTGCCACAAAAGAATACCAAGGCATATATGAATGCCACAATCACAGTTTATACCTCAAGTTAAGCTAAAGACGATCAACCACATAGAGCACATGCTTAACACTTGAAGATATAAACAAATAACACCCCATGCTATATAGATCAAGTCAAGTACATAACATAGCATCTAAAACTGCCCATTAGACATATATCAAAAAGAGGTGAGTTGAGGGGGTTAAGGATTAAGCTTTCATAAAAAATATATAATCATCAAGCTCTCTAAACCATATGCATATAAGATCATCAAAATCAAATAAAACAAAGAAATTCACACACACACACACACATATATACATATCCCTTAAAATAAATTCATACAAAGATATGAAAGTTTAAGAACCAACAATTGCTAAATTAGGGATACATGGGGGATAACAAAATAGGAAAAGCTATAAATAGATAGAGTTTAGGGAATTCTCATGGATTTTGGAGTTTGGTTCTTGTTCTTGAGTACATCATGAGATTCTTGCACACTTCAACCCACTAATTCTCTTGATCACCATCTTTCTTGGTTGAATATTCTTCAATGCCTTGCTCTTCATCTTTTTCTCATTCTTTTTCCTTGTCTTCTTCCACTTCAACATCATCCTCCTTTTCACCATCATCTCCACCATCATCACTAGAGCCATTTCCGATCCATCACTTTATACATCATTTCTATCTCTAGCCTCATCTTCATTTTCTTCTTCTTTGTCATCCTCTATTTCACTATCATTCCACTTCCATTACTTGAGTCATTATCACATGCTTCTTCCTCTTATTCCATCTCCGCTTCTTCATCATTTTCTATTACAAGAGTTGATTTCTTGGTTCTTGTATAACTTATCACATTATCAACCTTGTACTCGATTTCTTCCAACCTTGTTTCCACATCACCAACCTTATTCTCCAAGCTTACCATCTTGTTGAAGTTTTCTTGGAATTCATCCAATTTGGACATGATTTGTAGGAGTAATGCATTTCTTGCCTGGTTGGAATCTTCTCTTCTTTGAGGTGGAGCTTCTCCTTCAATATTTTCTTCTTGAGCTTCCTCATTTACCCCAAACTCTCTTTGAACACCAATGTCTTCAACAATGTCTATGTGAATATCCTCTTGAACATTTCCAACTCCTTGCCCTTCTTGTTCTTATTCTCTTTCTTGGGGCTCATTAGCCCTTTGACCCTTTCTAGATTCAATGTGCTTCTTGATAGTATCACTAGCCTTTTTGTTTATACCTTGTGCAATAGCCGCCACCAACAACTCTTCGTTGGTGCATCTACTTTGTGGCTTCCAATGACCATTCACAAGCAACATGTGCATCCTGTGAAATTTCCCTTCATTGTAGGCAATGTACTTGTTGTCTTCAAACAACCATAAATGCATACTTATAAAACATGCCACATCACAATTTATACTGCAAGTAAGCTTTAAGACGATCAACCACTTAGAGCACATACTTAAAACTTGAAGATCTAACACCATAACACCTCATGCTATATAGATCAAGTTAAGTTCAAATCGTAGCATCTAATACTCCTCCTAATACATATAACAATAAGAGTAGAGGGGATTCAAGGATGATCTTTCATCTCAAATATATAATCATCAATCTCTCAAAAAACACATGCATATAAGATAAAAAAAAAAAAAAAAAAACATAACACATAGCATGTTATATCCCACAGATAGCAATCATGCAAAATATGGAAGTTTAAGAACAACAATTGCCAAACTAGGGATACCTATGGGATAACGAGGTATGAAAAGTTTAAAATGAGATAGAGTTATAGAAAGTTCTCATGGATTTTGAAGTTTCTTCTTGCAATTTGAATTTCTCATGAGTTTCCAATGAGTCTCCTTTTCTTCAAATATCCAATTGCTCTTCAATTTCTTCATATTTGTCCTCTTCTTGGACTTTTTCTAGTTCAACATTGTGTCCATTCCCATCAACACTAGAACCATTGCCATTTATGTCACTTGAAATCTCAATACCATCTCTAGCTTCTTCTTCCTTGTTTTCTTCTTCATCATCCTCAACCTCAACAACATTTTCATTTCCTTCATCACTCCCATTTCCATCTCTAGCCTCATCTTCCTTTTCTTCTTATTTTTCCTCATCCTTTTCACTATCATCCCCACTACCATTGCTAGACCCATCATCACTAGTTTCTCCCTATTCTTCCTTCTCCCCTTCTTCTTCACTTTCCACTACAAGAGTTGATTTCTTGGTTCTTGTGTAGCTAATCACATTATCAACCTTATATTCTATTTCCTCTAACCTTATTCTCAATTTTTGACACCCTATTATTGAAGCTTTCTTGGAAATTGTTGAATTTGTCTTGAAAATCATCCAACTTTGTCATGATTTATAAAAGTAGGTCATTGTTTGGATCATTTCTTGGTGGAAGGACCTCTCTTTCAACCTTTTCTCTTGGAATCTATCCACTTGCCCCAACATTTGCTTGAACCCCAACATCTTCTTGATTGTTTCACTTTCCTTAGGGATAATACTGGTTGCAATAACCGCAGCCAAGAGTTCTTCATCGGTACAATTTTTGTGGAATTTTCACTGTCCACCAACAAGAAGCATGTGCATTTGATAAAATTGGCCTTCGTTATAGATGTTGTGCCTTTCACTTCTTTGAATGGGGTTTGTGAGTTTGAGCTTGAATTTCTTGAAAAGCACAGTAAGCATACTACCGTAAGGTAGGAAGTTTCTAACTCCTTTGACACCTTCACTAAAATACTTTAAATCTAAGTACTCAAAATTAGCTTTCTTTCTTTCCACAATCCATTGCATTACTGTCATTTGAAGATATGAGATCAAACTCTTATGCCTTTGACGGGGATGACCCCATTGGATACCATGTAATGTAGGATTCGGCCATATTCATCTAACTTATTTGTTTCTGTTTCTTTGGATTTGTTGAAAGCTCCTTAGATGTTAAAGTATGTTTTGAAGCTTCCAATACCCAAGACATCTTGATGGGGCACATTCCCGGAGTTGTCATAATGACGAATAACATCTTCTTCAAGCCAAACTCCAAGGACATTACAAAACATAGCTTATGAGAAGCTAACTTCTAAACCACCTACCCTCGACATCTACCAATAGTCTCCATCATCACTTTTACATTCTTCTCTAAGGTTTGCTCCAAATTCATAAATTGTAAGAGCGTACATTTCACAATTATGGAGGAACAAATTCATCCTTCCCATATCCATGCAATATTCTCTTATTTTATCTAGCCCTTTTTCGAATCTGTCTATATCTCTAACATACCCCGGCATAATACCCCTATTTTCCCTTACCAGGGTTTCATAAAGCTTTCTAGCATCATCAGAGTAAAAACGAGGAGGTACATTTATTTGTGGTGTAATTGGAAAATTCTCCTTGGAATCGTGGAGATGGTGGGAGGATGGGTAGATCATAATCAGACTCCATTTCTTCATCAGAGTTTCGTTGCACCTTTTTTTTTCCTTTGCCTTTCTTCTTCGCAATTTTTTTTGTTTTTAATATTTTGGGAGCTGGATTATCCAGTTCTTGGATGGATAACCCTTATTTCTAAGGGTCTTTTGGTGGTGGGTTTTCTTTAGGGTGGATTATCTTTGGATTGATCTTTTGAAGGTTGATTTGGTGGTTGATTAGTCTTCATGATTGTATCTATTGAAGATATATGAAAGGAATTTAAGTCATGGTTTTGATTTTGAGAGAGAGAGAGAGAGAGAGAGAGAGAGATATGAAGGGTTTTGAAGTTTGGAAGAGAGGAAGTTTGTGAATATTGAAAAATATAACCAAAACTGCCATTTAAAACTCAGATTCACGTCGGTCCGGTTGACCGGGGGTGAGTTTGGATCGTCCGGACCCCTTCCGAGGTAAAATAAATAACTCTCTCTGGATTTCGGTCGACTGGGGCTGGGGTTCGGTCGACCGAGTCCTGGTGCGGTTGACCAGAATTCCCCTGTTCCCTGCATTTAAATGCAATTTATGTACCCCCAAACTCTTTTAGGTCCTTGGGAACCAGTTCTAGGGCACTTTACAATCCATAAGACTTAGCACCTCTATCAATCCTCTTCTTAGTGATGCAACAACTAGCATCACTAAGTTTAGTTATTATTTAATGGTCATAACTTTCGATCCAGCTTTCCTGGAAAGATAAAGAGGCAGGTCTACAACTTTCATGAGAACACAAGATCATATTATGTCGTTTTGGATTTCTAAATCGTCGTTCAAGTTGCTACATCATGTTGTCCAGATTTTAGGCGAGAATTATGTCTTGTTTTCCAAGTTAGGTTAGTATTTAATTTTCAGCTTTTACAATTTTAACAATTCCGAATTTTTTCTTTTTTTGTACAAACAAACAAGAATTTTCGAAAACAAGAAAAGGGTACTCCAAAAAGAGATCAACCTTGAGCTTTGATACCAATTGATGAAGAACCTTGATAACTTGTATCAAGATTCAACACAAAAGGTTGAAGTCGGATCTTTCTCTTCTTGAAAACAGTTTACGAGGGAATAAATCAATGCAACACTAAGTAGTTTGATTTCAATAGAGGCTGAAACACCACAACAAGCGAAACTAAATTTGTTTATTAGTAGCTCAATAATGAATGAAGTCTGTAGAAGTTCAATTCACAAGTATCTAATGAATAACCTTACCAAATAACATATAACTAACTTGATCATAATGTTGGCCGAATTCTCTCTTAAATAGAGAAGGAATTCGTCTATTAGCCTTACAAAGTAGAGTCCTAATTGGACTAGGAATTAAATAATCACAATTATAGTAAACTAATTAAAACTAGTACTTCCTATAAACTAAATAACTAGATGGACCACATGTCCTTCATTATTGAACTAGGCTAAACTAATAAAATAATAAAATTAAAGCTGAAAATACAATTAAAGTCTAAGATAGACTTTGATTAACAAACTTGCTATAAATGTACTTTAGCCACTTGATGACTCGTGAAGAATGCCTTCAAATGAAATGATGATGACTTCTTGATCTTGATTGGATTCATTTGGAGGCGGATAGACTTTGATTAACAAACTTGCTATAAATGTACTTTAGCCACTTGATGACTCGTGAAGAATGCCTTCAAATGAAATGATGATGACTTCTTGATCTTGATTGGATTCATTTGGAGGCGGTCTTGCTTGTTCTTTAGGTTGAATCTCTCTAATGAATGTATTTAGAGCTAGCATCATTCTCTTATGTTGAGCTCTTGTCTTTGGACCTTGTATGTTGATCAAAGGATCTTTTGTGCTAGGCAGTATTTAGATGTGTCCTCATCATTCCCTCCCCCTTGAAAATGATTCGTCCTTGAATCATCATGATCTGTATCAAAATCAAAAGGGTATAAGTCAGAAACATTAAAAGAAGCACTTACACCATACTCACCTTTCAAATCTAGCTTGTAAGCATTATCATTGATTTTGGAAACTACTTGAAAGGGTCCATCTCCTCTTGGGTGTAACTTAGTCCTTCTTGCTTTAGGAAATATTTCTCTCCTCTAATGTACCCAAACCAAATCTCCTACTTCAAAGAAAATATGTTTTCGACCCTTGTTGGCATGTCTTGCATAAGATGCATTCTTCTTTTCAATTTGAGCTCTTACTTGTTGATGTATTTTTTGTATAAAATCTGCCATAGAATCACCTTCTACATTAAAATACTCGTCAACAGGTAAAGAAGTTAGATCTAAAGGGGTTATGGGGTTAAAATCATAAACAACTTCAAAAGCAGATTTATTAATAGTAGAATGTAATGTCCTATTATATGCAAATTCAGCAATAGGTAAACATTCTTCCCACATTTTTATGTTCTTTTGTATAAGTGCTCGAAGAAAAATCCCTAAAGTTATATTTGTTACCTCACTTTGGCCATCTGTTTGTGGGTGACTTGATGTAGAAAATATCAATTTAGTGCCCAACTTACTCCATAATATCTTCCAAAAGTAACTTAAGAAATTTACATCTCTATCTCTCACAATTGTTCTTGGAATGAAGTCGATTTGATGTTCAATTCCCCTAATTGACGGGAGACCTTTTGACAACTCCTTTGGGAAAACATCCTTGAATTCCTGCAATAGATAAAAAATAAGACTAGGTAGAGAAGAATAAGTCAGATCAAAAGTGATAGTGAGGCATGGATTTTCGGTTCCTTTGAAAAGGAGCAAGACAAATGCGTGTTTTACTCGAATAGCCCTATCTACCTTTCCGGGGATATAAATAAAAACTCATTCCTCACCTTTTGAGAACTTTCCTTTTTTCTCACATTAGTCTCGGCTTTTACTACCATTTTACCTCTTTTTTTGCTGCAAGGTTGGGATCACTCTTTTGTTGCAACTCATCTCTCATTATTTTCTCTCGATTCTCGGCCATCTCTTGATGAACTGCACTAGCTTCTTTCGGATTTAAAGGATGTAAAATAAACTTCATTCTATCCATGGTTAATTGATAAACATTCTTTCTACCAAGATGATCAGCACCTCTATCATATTGCCATGGTCTTCCCAAGATAATGTGACTAGCAGTCATAGGGAGTACATCACACAAAACATTGTACTTGTATCTTCCAATCTAAAACTCAACCTCAACCTGTTTATCAACTTGAATTTCACCATTATTATTTAACCAAGAAAGCTTATAAGGAGATGGATGTGTTTTCCAAGGTAAATCAAGGGCGGTGACCATCTCAAGAGAGAAAACATTAGCACAATTACCATTGTCAATAATAATAAGACAAACCTTGCCTTGGACATTGCACTTTGTTTGGAAAATAATGCTTCTTTGAAGATGCTGTTCATCTATTGGTTGAGTATGTAGAAGATTCATAGACACCAAAAGTTTACCCCCGTACTCAGGTTGGACATCAAAAGTTTCGGCGACATCATCAATAGCTCATTAGCAGCTTCATTATCACTGACCCATGTCTCGGTTATTTCATCAATGGCCTTCCTTCAGAGATTATCATCCACAAAGCTTTCATCGTGCTTTGATGTAGAGACTCCCTGTTGAAACATGATTACTAAGACACTCAAATTTGTTAGTTAGAAAAAAAAAATCCACTCAATATTCCAACAATACTTGCAAAAAGTCGAGTATCATTTTTTGCAGTCATCTTCATTGAAGTTTCTTCTAGACTATGGAACTTTGACACCTTGTAAAATAATTGAAGGAACAAATGTACCTTCTTCTATAATACTCGACAAGGTAAAGTCATTAGAAGACGAAAAAGAGTTTAAACATATATTGCCAACAAGAGAAGTTGGAGCCATCAAATAAAGGTGGTCTAGATGGGGAAGGGTCATCTATGGGAGAAGTAGAAAAGCATGAAGTCATGGATCCTCTTAAGGTGTTAATCCTAACAAAAAGGAGACTAGGCTCTGATATCAATTGAAATACCCGATAGGGGTGAACCTAAGAGGGGTGAATTAGGTTCTAAAATGTTTTTGCTTTTCTAAAACTTCTTTGCCAAAGTGATCACCTTAACAACAAGTATGTTGATTAAGCATATAAGGTTAGTTAAATGTTATGGAAATTTAGAAGACTTAAGTGTTATATGCCACACATAGGCATACAAGACTATGTATATGATCAAGGAAAGACTAAGTCAATTATCTTATATACAAAGCTTGTAATATGGAACACCATAAGTCATATGACCAAAGCCAAGCAAGATTATTTAAAGCTAGGAAACAAGTATAAGTTCTACTACCAACTCTTGGACAATTAAGTTCATGTAATCATATAATCAAGATAAAGAAAGACATGAACTACAAAGTAAGGAGTAAGAGTTAGAAAGACCAAACACGACAATTTAGAGTGGATCGATCACAAAGATCTACATCCACTACCTTAGGACACACCTAAGGATTTTGGAAACTTCACTAGCTTTCCCTTCACAACAAATGCAAGGTTGGATCAACCTTTTAGATAAGTGAACAACTCATAAAGAGTTTTAATTGAACCACTTCTGATGAAGAACTGAGATAACAAGTATCAAGATTCGACACTTATGTTTATATTTCGGATCTTTCTCTATTCTTGAACTAGTTTCAATGGGAATATACTCAACGCAACTCTAAAGAAGGCTAAGTATCAATGGAGGCTGAAACACCACAACAAGTGAAATTAACTTGTTGATATAGTAACTCAACGATGAATGAATTCTATAAAGAAGTTCAATTCACAAGTATCTAAGGAATAACCTTAACAAATAGCACATATCTAACGTAATTACAATGGTGGCCAAAATCCCTCTTAAATAGAGTAGGATTTTGGCTCAATTGAACCAAAAGGAAGAGTCCTTGAAGAATTAGGACTCTTCAACAACAAACTTGCTAACCAACTAAAACACTATCTAAGATAATGGACAACATGTCCTATTGTCTAGAACACACTACTAATATGCGGCCAACATAATAAATAGAAAGCTGAAAATATAAGTAAAGTCTAGAATAGACTTTAATGTACAAAAGGACTAAAATGCCCTTCTTAACCACTTTGCTTGATAAGGCCGAATTGAACACTTGTTAAACTTAAGAGGTTGACTTGAATATCTTCTTCTAGTTGAAGCTTAGCTTCCTCTTTAGTTTTGATGTCTCGGATCACTATGGCAATCTTGTCTAAAGTCTTCTTTGTCCTTGCTCTTGTCATAGGCCCTTGAAGGTTGACTAGTGGATCCTTTGAATAGTGCAGCCCCTGGGATGGTTCCTCATCATCACCTCCCCCTTGAAAAGCATGATTCGTCCTCGAATCATCATCATCAATATAATCTGCATCAAAATCAAAATAGGACAAGTCAGAAACATTAAAAGTAGAATGTACACCATACTCACCTTTCAAGTCAATTTTGTATGCATTATCATTAATCTTAGCAACAACTTGAAAAGGACCATCGCCTCTTGGGTGCAATTTAGTCTTTCTTTCATTAGGAAATTGGTCTTTCCTAAGGTGTAACCACACCCAATCTCCTACTTCAAAGGAAACGTGCTTGCGGCCTTTGTTGGCATTCTTTGCCATTTGATCATTCCGCTTTGCAATATTCTTTTGAACTTGTTGATGAATCTTTTGTCTATATTCTGCCTTAGAATCACCTTCTACATTATAATACTCATCAAAAGGTAAAGGAGTTAGATCCAATAGGGTTAAGGGGTTAAAAACGTGAACAACATCAAATGGAGAATCATTTGTAGAAGAATGTAATGTCCTATTGTAAGCAAATTCAGCAATAGGTAAACAATCTTCCCACCTTTTCAAGTTCTTTTGAATTAAAGATCCAACTAGTACCCCTAAAGTCCTATTTGTTACCTCGGTTTGGCCATCCGTTTGTGGGTGACTTGATGTAGAAAATAGCAATTTAGTCCCCAACTTATTCCATAAAGTCTTCCAAAAGTAACTTAAGCACTTTACATCTCTATCACTCACAATGGTTTTCGGGATCCCATGGAGCTATCTAGTTGATACAGTAACTCAAAGAATAGAAGAACTATCTAGTTCTAACGGAAATTCATAGACAAGTATCTAAGGAATAACCTTAACCAAAATATTAATATATCTAACGTAAATAATATGTTGGACGAACCCTCTCTTAAATAGAGTAAGAATTTGGTTCCAAGCAACAATAAAGAAGAGTCCTTGAAGAAGTAGAACTCTTGAACAACAACTTGCTATCAAGTAAAACACTTAAACAAGATAATAGACAACATGTCCTATTATCTTGCATCTAGGCGGCTAACATAGCTAGATATGGTTGAAAATAACTAATCATTTGAAGAGTCCTAAAAGATGTGGGACTCTTAACATTTAGATAACCAACTATTCAACCACTATGGACAACATGTCCTTTATTATAGCAACTACATGCTATACACGCCTAAATAAAGGAAATAACATTGCTGAAAATAATTAAAGTCTAGAATAGGCTAGAATGGACTTTAATGTACAAAAAGACTAAAATGCCCCTATAAGTCACTTTGCTTGTTTGGGCTGATTTGAACACTTGTGAAACTTGAGAGGCTGCCTTGTATTTTATATTCTATATGTAATTTAGCATCCTCTTTATACATTAATACACGATCCTTTGAATTGGGTGGCAGTCCCCGAGGTTGGTATCGTATCACAAAGAATTGCCGAGAGGGCTACCTCCAATTAAGGGAACCGAGCATCAAATCGACTTCATTCAGGGAGCAAGTCTTCCAAACCGTGCGGCCTATAGGGAAAATCCGGATGAAACTCGCGAAATTCAAAGGCAAGTCGGTTTACTTTTGGAGAAGGAGCAGGTAAGAGAATCTTTAAGTCCTTGTGCTAGTCTGGTTATTTTATTACCTAAGAAAGAAGAGACTTTTAGATTATGTACGGATTGTCGCGATATTAATAAAATAACGATAAAATATAGACATACGATTCCTCGCTTAGATGATATGCTTGATGAGTTAAGTGGCGCTTTAATCTTTTCTAAAATCGATTTAACTCAAGGATATCACCAAATAAGAATGAAAGAAGGTGACGAATGGAAAACCTCTTTTAAGACTAAATATGGATTATATGAATGGATTGTTATGCCTTTTGGTCTTACTAACACACCAAGTACTTTCATGAGATTAATGAGCTACATATTTAGACATGTTTTTGGAAAATTTGTTGTAGTTTATTTCGATGATATACTTGTTTATAGTAAAACCCTCTAGAAGATCATATTGAACATCTTAGGGCTGTTTTTATTATATTAAAGGAGCAAACTTTGAATGCCAAACGCGAAAAGTGTGTTTTTTGCACTAACTCTATTAACTTTGTTGGATACATTGTTAGTTCTCAAGGTTTAAGTGTTGATCCAGTAAAAATTCAAGCCATTGTTGATTGGCAGAAACCAACAAGTGCTACGCAAGTTAGTTCATTCTATGGGTTGGCAAGCTTTTATAGGCGTTTTATTCGTGATTTTAGTACGATTGCTGCCCCATTAAATGAAGTAGTGAAGAAAGATGTTCCATTCTTTTGGGACAAGCCGCAAGAAGAATGCTTCGAGAAGCTTAAGCAATTACTTAATTGTTCCCCTATTTTATCTTTACCTAACTTAGATTTAACTTTTGAATTTGAATGTGATGCATCAGGGATAGGTATCGGGGCTGTTTTGCCACAAGAAGGCAAACCTTTAACATATTTTTGTGAGAAATTAAGTGGTGCTTCGCTTAATTATCCTACATATGATAAAGAGTTATACGCCATTGTTAGAGCTTTGGAAACATGGCAGCACTACTTGATCGAAAGGGAATTTTTGATTCATACCGACCATGAGTCCATCAAGTATCTAAAGAGGCAAAGTAAGTTGAACAAGAGGCATGCTAGGTGGGTTTCCTTCATTGATGCTTTTCCATATATTATCAAATACAAGAAAGGTAAGGAAAACAACGTGGTCGATGCTCTCTCTCGAAGGTATACTTTACTTTCCATTATGCATGCTAAATTACTTGGATTTGAGAATCTTAAAGCATTGTATAAGCATTTTATTCTTGGTTTGCCGAGAACTCAAAGAGGTATGGATAGTATAATGGTTGTCGTAGATCATATTTTCTAAAATGGCTCACTTTATTCCTTCCAGGAAAACAAATTATGCAAGTCATGTTGCGAATTTGTTTTTAAATGAAGTGGTTCGGTTACATGGTATACCGAAAACCATTGTGAGTGATAGGGATGTGAAGTTCCTAAGTTACTTTTGGAAGACCTTATGGAGCAAGTTGGGGACTAAATTGTTGTTTTCTACATCAAGTCGCCCACAAACGGATGGCCAAACTGAGGTAACAAATAGGACTTTGGGGGTATTACTTAAAGCTTTAATTCAAAAGAACATAAAAAGGTGGGAAGATTGTTTACTTATTGCTAAATTTGCTTACAATAGGGTTTTGCATTCTACTACAAATAACTCTCCTTTTGAAGTTGTTTATGGTTTTAACCATATAACCCCTTTGGATCTAACTCCTTTACCTGTTGATGAGTATTATAATGTAGAAGGTGATTCTAGGGAAGTTTATATACAAATAATGTATCAACAAGTAGCCGAGAGCATTACAAAGCGGAATGAGCAATTTGCCAACTATGCCAATAAAGGCCGAAAGAAAATTTCCTTTGATATTAGTGATTGAGTTTGGTTACATCTTAGGAAAGACCAATTTCCTAATGAAAGAAAGAGTAAATTGCATCCAAGGGGCGATGGACCTTTTCAAGTTGTTGCAAAAGTCAATGATAATGCATACACGATAAACTTGAAAGGTGACTATGGCGTACATTCTACGTTTAATGTTTCTAACTTGTCCTCTTTTGATTTTGATACAGATTATGTTGATGATGATGATGAAGATTCGAGGATGAATCATGCTTTTCAAGGGGGAGGGGATGATGAGGGACCATCCAAGGGGTTGCCCTACTCAAAGGATCTCTTATCCAAGCTAAGAGGACAAATGACTAGACAAATGACAAGGCATGTGAATCAACTAATTTCAATATTGGCCCGAGACTTAAAATCTAAAGAGGAAGCTAAACTTCACTTAGAAGATTATATCAAAGTCAACCTCTTAAGTTTACAAGACATTCAATTTGGCCCAAACAAGCAAGGTGGCTAAGAAGGGCATTTTAGTCTTTTTGTGCATTAAAGTCTATTCTAGACTTTAATTATATTTTCAGCTTTCTATTTACTATTTTTAACCATGTTGGCCGCATAATAATAGTGGTAGCTAGATAATAGGACATGTTGTCCATTATCTTAGATAGTGTTTTACTTGATAGCAAGTTTGTTGTTCAAGAGTCCTACTTCTTCAAGGACTCTTTCTTTCTAGGGCTAGATAGCCGAAATCCTACTGTATTTAAGAGGGATTTCGGCCACCATTGTAATTACGTTAGATATATTGATATTTTGGTTAAGGTTATTCCTTAGATACTTGTGAATTGAACTTCTTATGGAATTCATTCATCTATGAGTTACTGTATCAACAAGTTTTTTTTTTTGGGTGGTTAGCGAGGGGGGGGAGGGGGGTTAGTACTCTAGGTGTTATGGCCCGGTGTCGAACTCAGGACCTCTCGGTCGTGAGCGAAGGGGAGCCCCACTGGGCTACGACATTCTTGGCCTGTATCAACAAGTTAGTTTCACTTGTTGTTGTGTTAAAGCCTCCATCGATTCTCAGCCTTCTTTATGAATGGATTCATGGGTGGAAACTCGTTCCAAACACCCATGAGTTCTCCCCTGAAGGATCCGCTCATACAAAACGAATCGAAAAATTACAAAAGAAAAGAACTTACATTTGTTGGCTCAAGACTCCGATTCTTGAATTGAAGATTCTGTCTTTAAGGCTCGGATGCAATGATCACCTTGAGTCCTCCATTGCGGAATTACTCCCTACAGGTATCCACGCGACGAAATGGGCAGCGAGTGCTAGCTCTCCGTTTTTTCTGAGTTTGTGGAATTAGGGAGAAAATGAGGCAGAATCCGAAATCTAATTTCGGGTGTGTTTGGTTAATTACGGCTGAAGCAAGTTATAACTAGGGTTTTGGCTGAGAGATGATTATATAGGGTGTGAGAGTTTGTTCCCATAACCAACTCTCACGTCCTACACCTCTCTCAGCAGTGGGAGTCTTTAACTCCCACGTCCTCTATACTTCTGCTGGTAGTGGGAGTCCTTATCGGATAATGACTCCCACGTAATTCCAGCTATAACCAAATACCAAAAATTCCCTTCCTTAATCCCTGATTCAAATAATAACATCTTATTATTCTCAGAGAAATAAATGTCACATACAATGAACCTAGACACATTTTAGATTCATTGAATCTGGACATGAAGCTCGTTAACTCGTCTATGCGTGTGACCCTGTAGGTTCATATCACAATGGCAATGAAAACATACCTAGTAGTAGTATGTGTTCATAAATCACAAGCGGTCCCTAACAGGACATTGTGACTACCCAAAGTGAATGAATTTACGGTGGAACCTATTATCAATCCACTATTTAATCCCTTTGTCTCGCGATATCCTAATTAAGCATAAGGCATGGTAGTCGTCACCCTTATTAAGCTTAATTATATTTATGCTCGATCTCCAGGTAGACTGTTCCAACAAATAGTTTCTGATAACCACTTTATCAAATACGTTTGAGCACGGCCATGCATTTAGACAGTCTTTCCCTATCTAGAGGCCCATGGATATCTCTCTCTAATAAGAGAGAGACAAATTCCTTACAATGCCTCTCACATTCAAGCCATGATAGGACACTACATCCGATCATCAGTCGTATTGATTACTCGATTAAAAGTAACGTACGACTGAGTCAAAACGTGGCTCCATTCAAGCTAGAATCAATGGAGACATAAGGTCGAAGGATTCTAAAATAGTATTGAGGAAGTAATACTTATGACCAAGGACCATGAAGTATTACTTCTCTAACGGATCACGTCCAATACAATGTATCCCTATATATTGCATCTATGATATGATTTGTATTCATTACACATGACCAGTAAAACATGATCATCAATCATCCATCATACTAGTTTTATTTCATTGTAAATAAGCATTACATAAAACTAGGGACAACTAGAATAGTAATTACATAACCTAATGAGTTTTACTATCAAATCACATATTTGATAATCAAAAGTAAAATTAACTATTCAAATACATGCTCAAAAGATATAAAACGTACAACATGTGCTAATGGTCCTAGGGCACTACTAACACTTTAGAGTCGCATTGAGAATATTCCCTTGAAACTATTTCAAGAACAAAGAAAGATCCCTTTTCAAACTAAAGTGTCGAACTTGATACTTGTTATATCGGTTCTTGATCAAGTGGTATCAGAGAAAAATGTTCATCTCATTCTTGGTGTACATTTTATAGCTTGCTATAAATTTTTCTTTTTTTACTGGAATTGACACAAAAAAAAAAAAAAGCATAGTGCTTTATTTAAGAAAAAGCAGCCGATAATATTATAGACACAAATGAGCAATCATCGTAGGTACCATCCATATCAAAATCTGCAAAATAAGATAAGGAGTGAGCTACTGAACTAATTGATACGCAATATCTATACTAGCAAGAATACTAGGTCAAGGTTGCAGTAGTTAAGGTCGATCCCACAGAGAATAATGATTAATTAATTCCTGAGTAAATAATTTTACAATGATAAAAAGAAAGTAAAATAAATCTGATGGTTGATGATGATTTAATTAAATTAAATTAATTAACTAACATAAAACAAATAACTTAAACAAGAAGTTTGAAAAGAGAAATATCTAAGGCACATGAATTGATCACTAAATTAACCAATATATTATCCTAAATATATGTTATTCTAGAGTGAGTTTCAATAATCGGTCGATTTCCAATTATCTCTAATAACCACTTTCAAGCTTAAGGTAACTGACATAAATTAAAACTCTCCACACTCCTTTAAAGTAGTTGACATAAAATACAATTCTTCAAGATTTTTTAAAATAATTGAAGTACACCAGAACTCTTCTAGTCCGTAAAAGTCATATCTTCAATTCCAGCAGCTTCTTTCTTATTCTACAAGTCGAATCACTTTTATCCTTCAAAAGATTATTTTGCCCCTGCAAATGCAAACACAAAAAAGTGGGATTATACCATTCTATGTAAATACTTTTTGAAGCTTAAAATTACTATTAAAGTAGAAGAAAATATAGATAAATTTACGAGTTATCAAATTTCCCCCAACTTAAGCATTTGCTTGTCCTCAAGCAATTTAGACACAAGGTAAGACCGACAGACAAAAATCCTCAAGAACAAGTAGAAAGAAACCATGGAATCAGCAAGTTTAATAAATCAAATATTAATCTCCAATCATTCCAATATACAAGTGCCACAAATATGAGTAATGAAATAGTATAAGGCAATTCACTCAATCTCTCATTATTATTTCCTGAAAAGTATGCATTCAAGAAGTTTGTATTAAGAACTAGACAAACAGACCTTTATCTTTCACACCTCTTTTTGCTACAATTCAATCCATAGGTACGCTTGTGCAATGTGCTTTTATTTTGACTCACGAATATATAGAATTAAAGTAAGACTGAGCAAGATCAATCAATTTATTTACCACGTTCAAAGTTTCTATTGGGACTCGTAGTGTACCAAGGAGTGTGAACTTTCTTATCACTCGCTTACTGGCGTGCTAATTTCGCACTCTCATAATAATCTTCCAATTTTCAAGATCAGTGGAGTAAAACCCAATTTATACTTTTTATTGCGGGCACCAAGGAGTGTGAACTTTTTTATCACTCGCTTAATGGTGTGCTCGTTTCACATACTCAATACTCTTAGTGTGTTGATTTTTTTTTTTTCAACTTTTTAATAACCAAGAGCAATGGAGTAGAGCCCGAAAACAAACATTCGAGATTTTGTCTCATTTTTTTTTAATTAAAAGAATTACCTAGTCGTCCTTTAAAACGATATATTTAGGTCAAGAGTTGTGTAGTGTATTGGGTAACCATAAATCGAATCAACAACAAAACAAGGGTGATCTTAAAGTCAAAGTCTAATTCCAAATACAAGGTCTATCACATATACATAGACACAAGATAATCACTCAAAAACATTTTTTTTCTTTAATTTTCCAATTTTTCCAGTGGCACGAGTCAAAGATTGGAAATCATGGAGAATAATGCTTAAAGTTGTTAAATTTGACGTATCCACAATTAATTTTTTTTACTTTTTCTTTTTATGATGTTTTTGGAATTTTTATTTTTCTAAAACATGCAAAACTACTAAAATATATCAAATAAACCTAACGAAAACAAATAAAATAAATCACTAAAGGTAAACTTAAACAATCCACAACTTAATTCCCCCCAACTTAAATCGAACATTGTCCTCAATGTGAAAATAAAGAGCAAAAGATAAAGGGAAGAGAAAAAATACTGCCCTGATTAAAGTGAGAACGAGGAGAAAAAGTGGCTCAAAGCTCATCAGGGCCATGACTCCCGCGATCACCTAATCCGTATTCGCCTCGTGAATGTGAATCTTCAATGATTAATGGGTGCTTGGTAAAAAAAAAAGAGAAGAAACAAATAATAATAAAGAAAAAAAATTGTGAATAAGAGGCACAAAAAAATTGGAAATAGGTAGGAGGATTTGGTGTTAGAAAAGGAAAAGGAAAGGGAATGGAAAATAAAAAAAAAAAATAGAAAAGAAAAGGATTTGGTGTGAACAGAGAAAAAAAACATATAAATAATTCGTGTTGGGGAAAAGAAAGGAGATGAGGGGAATGGATCCGGTGTGGGTGCAGATTTTGACTTATGTGGGGTACACCTCTTTTTTTATTTTATTCAACTCAAATAGAGCTGGTTTCTACTTCCATGGACGGAAGCCAAAGCCAAACTCTCTGTTTTTTTTATGCCTAGAATGAGATGAGATACTAGGCTGGTCCAAGAATCCAGCCCTGGTTTCATTTTATTTTATTTTTTTTTTAAAAAAAGAATAATTTTTTTTACTATCTTTAAATCCTATCATACTCATAATAAAAAAAAACGTTTTTTTTAAATTATTTTTAATACTTACAAAAAAACTTAAAATTTAAGGAAAAAAATTAATAAAAGTAATAATTAGTGCTCGTTTAACGTGAGATTGTCATACGTGCATTTTGGGTGCAAACCAAGAAAGATAATGAAAATTATCGTTCTTATGGAATATCATCGTCCACTTTTTATTTATTGACGCATTGCCTTAAGATGGACTTAGAGAGGATGCCAAAGATTGTAGGGCACTTTAAAATTGTCAAATTGTTAGCCAAATTTATGTCTGATTCAATGCTCATTGTGAATCCTCTTGTCATTGAGCAATTGCAAGCCCTCTTTAAACCTTTGATCGTTCTCGTGAGTTCCAATTGGATGTCCACCAAACTAACTCAACTCCAAGGTTCTTGTTACACCTGAAAAATATGAAGAATTAAGTACAGGTAAATCAGACGAACCTTCAAAACAAGTATGATTAAATTGAGAGTGAGAAGGAATAAAATTGAAATCAAATGACGGTGGCTTCTCAGAAGATGGCACCGGTCTCTCTATATTCTTCCCTAACTCCTCAAATTGCTCCTTTTTACAAGACATGTTACGAAGATGTGTATTAGGATGAGAAACATTTTCCATGACAGTCTTCTTATATTCTTCTTTTTCAACTTCATCCCGCAACATAAACTCAAAAGGCTAATGAGTCAAATTATCTTTAAAATCATGTTCAAGAGAAGTACTAGAATTAACAAAATAACAAGAATTAGTCTCCGGAGAAACTTTCATGGTCTTATACATATTAAAAACAACCTTCTCATCTTCAACCCTAAGAGTAACCTTTCCTAGTTGAACATCTATCAAAGCCCTACAAGTAGCAAGGAAATGTCTACCAAGAATGAGGAGCACCTCACTATCCTCATCAATGTCCACTGAAGGGATTCATGGGCAGACACTCGTTCTAAACACCCATGAGTCCTCCCCTAAAGGATCCGCTCACACAAAAACGAATAGAATAAAACCGAAAAGACTTACGTTTCTTGATGAACGATTCTGGTTTTCTTGGTGAAAGATTTTGGTTTTCGGCTCTCAGCAACAACCACCTTGAGTCCTCCCTTGCGGAATTACACCCTACCGGTATCCACACGACGAAACAAGCAGCGAGTGCTAGAGAGAAAAGGAGGCCGAAATCAAGAAATCAGATTTCTAGGTTATGGTATTATTGCGGCTCAAGCATTAGTCTCAAGGGTTTCGGCCAAGAGAGGTTTATATAGGGAGTGGGAGTTTGTTCCAAGGAGAACTCCCACGTCCTATCCACCTTTTTTGGCAGTGGGAGTCTATAACCCCCACGTCCTCTAGACTTCTGCTGGTAGTGGGAGTCTTTATCGGATAATAACTCCCACGTAATCCCAGCTATACCGAAAATTCCTCTTATCTCTAATTCGAATAATAACGCTTTATTATTCTCAGAAAAATAAATGTCAGATACAATGAACCTAGACACATTCTAGATTCATTGAATCTGGACATGAAGCTCGTTAGCTCGTCTATGTGTGTGGCCCTGTAGGTTCATATCACAATGGCAATGAAAACATACTTAGTAGTAGTATGTGTTCATAAATCACAAGTGGTCCCTAGCAGAACATTGTGACTACCCAAAGTGAATGAATTTATGGTGGAACCTAATATCAATCCACTATTTAATCCCTTTGTCTCGCGATATCCTAATTAAGCATAAGGCTTGGTAGTCGTCACCCTTATTAAGCTTAATTGTATGTATGCTCGATCTCCGGGTAAACTGTTCCAACAAATATTATTTGATAACCACTTTATCAAATACATTTGAGCACGGCCATGCATTTAAATAGTTTTTCCCTATCGAGGGGCCCATGTATATCTCTCTCTAATAAGAGAGGAACAAATTCCTTACAATGCCTCTCACATTCAAGCCATGATAGGACACTACATCCGATCATCAGTCGTATTGATTACTCGATTAAAAGTAACATCCGACTGAGTCAAAACGTGGCTCCATTCATGCTAGAATCAATGGATACATAAGGTCTAAGGATTCTAAAATAGTATTGAGGAAGTAATACTTATGACTAAGGACCATGAAGTATTACTTCACTAACGGATCACGTCCGATACAATATATCTTAATACATTGCATGTATGATATGATTTGTATTCATTACACATGATTAGTAAAACATAATCATCAATCAAACATCATACTAGTTTTATTTCATTGTAAAGAAGCTTACATAAAATTAGGGACAACTAGAATAGTAATTATATATTTGATGTTCATAAGCAAAATTAGCCATTCAATTACATGCTCAAAAGATATAAAACGTACAACGTATGC
This sequence comes from Vinca minor, assembly GCA_026122235.1. Taxonomy (NCBI): domain Eukaryota; kingdom Viridiplantae; phylum Streptophyta; class Magnoliopsida; order Gentianales; family Apocynaceae; genus Vinca; species Vinca minor. The sequence continues at coordinate 1,996,541 of JAOCZM010000285.1, read as the reverse complement.
TAATGGTCCTAGGGCACTACTAACATCCACTACAACAAAATCAGCAGGAAAAATAAATTTATCCACTCTAACAAGTACATGCTCAATTATACCACACGGATAAATTATAGACATATATGCTCGTTGCAATGTCATGTTAGTAGGTTTCACCTTACCTGGCCCCAACTTTTCAGAAATAGACAAAGGCATTAAATTAATGCTAGCACCTAAATCACATAACTCCTTATCAAAATTTAATTGTCCAATAGTGAAAGGAATCGAAAACCTCCCTGGATCTTTCAATTTCTGGGGCAACTTCCTTTTCAGAACGGAAGAGCACTCCTCCGTAAGCATTAATGTCTCACAATTGTGCTCTTAATGTCTCACAATTGTTAGCATCTCATTCATGAATTTCGTGTACCTCGACATTTGCTTCAAAGCCTCTGCAAAAGGAATGTTAATATGCAACTTTTTAAATACATCCAAAAACTTAAAGAATTGTTTATCGATATTTTTCTTTCTAAGTCTTTGGAGAAAATGAATAGGAGGAACATAAGTTGGAGGAGGAATATAAGGTTGTGAGTCTCCCTCTTTTGGCTTGTCCTCCTTTAAAGAATTAAATGCATCTTCTTTCATGTTCTCCTTTTCGACCTCTTTACACTTTTCCACTTCTTGGATTTTCTTTCCATACCTGATGGTCATTGCATGAACTCGCTCCATATGATTCTTCTCTGTGTCACTGGGAAGTTTCCCTGGATCTCTATCTTTTAAATTTTGAGCAACTTGACCAAACTGAACTTCCAAGTTGTGGATAGAAGCTTGATTTGTCTGATAAACTTGATATGTCTTACCTTCTAACTTTTTCAAGTATTCTCCTCAAAGTGAGATTTCCTTTCTTGTGTAGGAGGGGGTTGTTGTGGAGGAGTCATATACTGCCGCTGATTTCCTTGATCACTCCAAGAAAAATTTGGGTGTTGTCTCCACCCCGAATTATAAGTGTTGGAGTAAGGATCATTCCTTTGAGGCACATATTGTCTTCCATCTCCCATATAATTTGTTTATTCGAATGATGTAGAGTTGGAATTTGCATTAGGACAAAAATTAGCATGATTACCAATCAGACCACAAGATGTGCTTACCTCATTGTTTTTGTGGCCTTGTTGACTCATCAAGAGACTAATTTGATTAGTCAATTCAGCCAACTTAGAGACCACACTGGGTTGCGAGATAACTTCATGAATTCCAGCCATTCTTCTTTTAGTTGCCTTTTGTTGTGAATTTTTAGCTAAATTAACATAGATCTATTGAAGCTCATCTGCATTTTTGTCACTTGGATAACCACCTGCAGCAATATCTACTAGAGATTGAGACATGAGAATTAGTCCTTCATACAAAAACTAAGTTAGTAATATGAAAGAAAAACCATGATGAGGACATTGAGTGAGTAATGACTTAAACATCTCCCATGCAACATGAAAAGCTTCTGTTTCTCCCTGCGTAAAGGTACTAATCTTACCCCTCAAGTTCATTGTCTTTTTGGAGGGAACGTATTGAAACATGAATGTCTCATAAACCTCATTCCAAGTTCCCAAAGACCCTTGAGGTAAATCAAGTAGCCACAATTTTGCTCCCCCTTTTAGACTATAAGGAAAACATCTCATCCTTAATTCTTCCTCAGTTAAACCATTCAAAGGGAAAGTTTGTACCGTACTATAGAAGTCTCGCAAAAATCCCAAGGCATCTTCATTAGCATACCATTAAAGTTTGGAAGAAGTTGGATATGGTAGTGTTTAAGCTCATAGTTCCTCGCTGCAGCAGTTAATCTTATGCATGATGGATTTGCAGCAATTATTGGCATATGCAAATCTCTCATACGAGGAACGGCTAATTGATTCCCTCCATAATCAACAATTCCTTGATTCACATCCATGTCTGCACAATAATAAAAAAATAAATTAAATAAAAAATAAATACCAAAGTAAAATTAAAATCACAAAGAAAAAATAAAATTAATCAAATATTCCCCGGCAACGGTGCCAAAAACATGATACGCAATATCTATACTAGCAAGTGTACTAGGTCAAGGTTGCAGTAATCAAGGTTGATCCCACAGAGAATAATGATTAATTAATTCCTAAGTAAATAATTCTACAATGATAAAAAGTAAGCAAAATAAATCTAATAATTGATGATGATTTAATTAAACTAAATTAAATAACTAACATAAAACAAATAACTTAAACAAGAAGTTTGATAAGAGAAAGATCTAAGGCACATGAATTCACTAAATTAACCAATATATTATCCTAATGATATGTTATTCTAGAGTGAGTTTCATTAATCGATATATTTCCAATTATATTTAATAACCTCTTTCAAGGCTTGTCAAACATATTCTCATGAATAAACCAACTATATGTCTATGTTGATTTTAACCCATAAAAATGCATTAAACATATGAAATCATAACGATCGCACAAACCATACAAGTATATGTCTATCTTGCATGCAATTTATGTTCAGATTATTTAACCTAATTAACATGGTCAGCTATCGCAAATCTTCCAAGTTAATGTAAAGACAATTTGAGTGGTAGCTAATCACACAAAAGCATTAAGAATAGTAATAAGAAATTAATTCCACAACACCTATTGAATAACAAAATCACAAGAATAATATATAAAATTAATCTAGCTACATCATGGCCTTAGAATAAATATTTAGCTCATACTAGTGAAGAAATTCAATAACAAATTAAAAGAGAGAATATAAGAAAACATCCCTAGATTCAAATAAAGTCTCAAACTTGAAATCAAAATAATCTTCAAAAGTACTTCAATCATCAAAGCTTCAAACTTGTCTACGAAATTTGTAAATAAAAGAACTATAAAGATTGACCATATAAGAGGGCTAATTCTAGAGAAAAAAAACTAAAAGCTAGAATAATCTAAATGATGATGACTGAATGAATTTTCCTAAGACTATTAAAGAGTATTTATAGAAATAGAAACCTTCTAGCTTAAGGTAACTGACATAAATTAAAACTCTCCACACTCCTTTAAAGTAGTTGACATAAAATACAACTCTTCAAGATTCTTTAAAATACTTGAAGTACACCAGAACTCTTCTAGTCCGTAAAGGTCGTATCTTCAATTCCAGCAGCTTCTTTCTTACTCTGCAAGTCGGTTCACTTTTATCCTTCAAAAGACTATTTTGCCCCTACAAATGCAAACACAAAGAAGTGAGGATTATACCATTCTAAGCTCAAAACTCGATATGTAAATACTTTTTGAAGCTCAAAATTACTATTAAAGTAGAAGAAAATATAGATAAATTTGCGAGTTATCACTAACCGAGTAAGGATCATCAACCTTTGAGATGAAGTATCAAATAGGACACAAAACACTTCCAGAAATCATTGAAAACATAACATTGATTTTCATTGCTTGAAATAACATATAAAACACTTAGAATACACCTCACATAACTTGGAAAAGACTTAGCTTGAAAACGGACCAGAACGGAAATCAAAACAGACCGAAAAAGAGCATGGATGAAGGCCCTGACAATGTGATCGTCCAAACCTATCGTCAGCAAGCCCCGGACTTCAAAGTTTGTGTGTTGTGATTGAAATATTTCAAAGTTATTAAAAAGTGTACTAAGTTTGTTTTATTTAAGTTGGGAAATCTGGATTTTGGGAAATGTGATATTTGATTCCAGATATGGAGATTTCCAATGAAAATTTGTATTGAAAATTGTGTTTTTTGAACTCCACGGACGATGTTTTGTCCTAGATTTCCTTCGCGGCCTTCGTCTGCAGAGATACTGGGGCCTTCTGAAATCTCGCGGATGAATGGTCCTATTGAATACGTTTGTCTGCGTCCTTCGTATGCAGGGTTGCTGGGGTTTTCCTAAAATTAGCATTGTCCGCACCTTCGTTTGTATGGGTGGACGAATGGTGTGGATGATGGTTCATCCAGAGCTATCTTCCGAGGGGAATTGATGAGGAACCGAGATACAAAGTATCAAAATTCAACACTAAAAGGTTTAAAACGGATCTTTCTCTATCTCGAAATAGTTTCCAAGAGGAAGATACTCAACGCAACTCTGAGAAGGATAAGTATCAATGGGGGCTGAAATACCACAACAAGCGAAACTATCTTGTTGATACAGTAACTCAAGAATGAATGAATTCTATAAAAAGTTCAATTCACAAGTATCTAAGGAAAAACCTTAACCAAAATATCAATATATCTAACGTAATTACAATGGTGGCCGAAATCTCTCTTAATTAGAGTAGGATTTCGGCTATCTAGCCCTAGAAAGGAAGAGTCCTTGAAGAAGTAGGTCTCTTGAACAACAAACTTTCTATCAAGTAAAACACTATCTAAGATAATGGACAACATGTCCAATTATCTTGCTACCATTATTATTATTCGCCAACATGGCTAAAAATAGTAAATAGCAAAGCTGAAATTAATTAAAGTCTAGAATAGACTTTAATGTACAGAAAGAGTAAAATGCCCCTATTAGCCACTTTGCTTGTTTGGGCCGAATTGTATGTCTTTTAAACTTAAGAGTTGAACATGAATATCATCTTCTAGATGTAATTTAGCTTTCTCTTTAGCCTTCAACTCTTGGATCAAAGTAGAAATAACTTGAGCCACTTTCCTTGAAAGTAGAATGTGCACCATACTCACCTTTCTAGTCGAGTTTGTATGCATTGTCATTTATCTTAGCAACTACTTGAAAAGGTCCATCTCCACGAGGGTGTAATTTAGATTCTCTCTTTAGGAAATCTGTCTTTCCTAAGATGTAACCAAATCCATTCTCCTACTTCAAAGCAAATTCTCTTGCGACCCTTGTTGGCATTATTTGCAGCTTGTTCATTCTTCTTCTTGATGTTCTTGGCAACTTGATGGTGAATTCGTTGCCCAAAATCTGCCGTAGAATCACCTTCTATATTATAATATTCATGAATAGGAAGAGGAATTAGATCTAAAGGGTGGGGTTAAGGGGTAAAAACCGTAAACAACTTCAAAAGGTGAATTGTTAGTTGTAGAATGTAAAGTTCGATTATAAGAAAATTTAGCAATTGGTAAACATTCTTCCCACATTTTTAAGTTCTTTTGAATGAGTGCTCTAAGTAGAACTCCTAGAGTTCTATTTGTTACCTCGGTTTGGCCATAAGTTTGTGGGTGACTTGATGTAGAAAAAAGTAATTTGGTACCCAACTTACTCCACAAGGTCTTCCAAAAGTAACTTAGGAATTTTACATCCCTATCACATACAATCGTTTTTGGAATCCCATGTAACCAAACTACCTCTTTAAAGAACAAATCCGCAACATGGCTTGCATCATTAGTTTTCCTACAATGAATAATGTGGGCCATTTTAGAAAAACTATCTACAACGACCATTATACTATCCATACCTTTTCTTGATGTCCGCAAGCCAAGAATAAAATACATAGAAAGATCAATCCAAGGTGAAGATGTAATAGGTAAAGGCATGTATAATCCGTGAGCTTTGCTTGAACTTTTAGCCTGTTTACACTTAAAACAAAGTTCACAAATTTTCCTAACATCTCGTTTCATCTTAGGTCAAAAAAAGTTTTCTTGTAATATGTCTAATGTTTTAACAACACCAAAATGACCCATTAAACCGCTTCAACGTGCATCTCTAACAATTAAATATCTAATAGAACAAGAGGGAATGCACAATTTATTGCCTTTAAACAAGAAATCTTCAAACCTATAAAAATCTTTTTGAGCCGAGAGCTCACAAGAAAGATACAAATCTGAAAAATCATTATCCTCTTTATATAATGCTTTAAGATGTTCAAATCCAAGTAATTTTGCATGCATAACGGAAAGTAAAGTATACCTTTGAGAAAGAGCATCGGCAACAATGTTTTCCTTACCTTTCTTGTATTTGATAACATATGGAAAGGTATCAATGAAGGAAACCCACTTAGCGAGTCTCTTGTTCAACTTACTTTGTCCCTTAAGATACTTGATGGATTCATGGTTCGTGTGGATAACAAATTCTCTTGCAATCAAGTAATGTTGCCATGTCTCCAAATCTCTAACAACGGCGTACAACTCTTTATCATAGTAGGATAGTTAAGTGAAGCGCCACTTAGTTTCTCACTAGAATATGCTAAAGGTTTGCCGTGTTGTTGCAAAACAGCCCCAATACCTATCCCTGAAGCATCACATTCAACTTCAAAAGTTAGATCAAAGTTAGGTAAAGATAAAATAGGGGAAGAAGTAAGTAAATGTTTAAGCTTCTCAAAGCTATCTTCTTTCGGCTTGTCCCAACAGAATGGCATATCTTTCTTCACAACTTCATTCAATGGGGCAGCTATTGTGTTAAAATCACGAACAAAACGTCTATAAAAGCTTGCCAACCCATAGAATGAACGGACTTGAGTGGCACTAGTTGTTCTCGGCCATTCCACAAGAAAGTTAATAGAATTAGTGCAAAAAACACACTTTTCAAGTTTAGCATACAAAGTTTGTTCTCTTAAAATAGTAAAAACAGCCTTAAGAAGTTCAATATGATCCTCTAGGTTTTTACTATAAACAAGTATATCATCAAAATAAACTACAACAAATTTTCCAAAACAATGCCGAAATATGTAGTTCATTAATCTCATGAAAGTACTAGGTGCATTAGTAAGACCAAAAGGCATAACAATCCATTCATATAAACCATGTTTAGTTGTAAAAGCGGTTTTCCATTCATCACCTTCTTTCATTTTAATTTGGTGATAGCCTTGAGTTAAATCAATTTTAGAAAAAATTAAAGCACCACTTAACTCATCTAGCATATCATCTAAGCGATGTATTAGATGTCTATATTTAATAGTTATTTTTTAATATCACGAAAATCCGTACATAATCTAAAACTCCCTTCCTTTTTAGGTACTAAAATAACCGAACGCACAAGGACTTAAAGATTCTCTTACCTGCTCCTTCTCCAAAAGTAAATCAACTTGCATTTGGATTTCTCGAGTTTCATCAGGATTTGCTCTATAGGCTACCCTATTTGGAAGGGTAGATCCCGGGATGAAGTCGATTTGATGTCAATTCCTCTAATTGGAGGCAAATATTTCGGCAACTCCTTAGGGAATACATCTTTGAATTCCTGCAAAACATTAACTACAAGACTAGGTAGAGAAGAAGATATAAGATCAAAGGAAAAAAGTGTTAGTTGGAGACAACCTTTTGGCTTCTCTAAAAACTAACAAAACAATTGCTTGTTTTGTTCTTAAAGCCCTATCTACCTTTCCTGAATTGATAAATAAATACTCTCTTATCTCTTTTTGTGAGCTTTCCTTTTTTCTCACTAAGCTCACGGCTTTTTGGTCCTTTTTCCCTCGGATTTTACCTCATGGGTAGGATCACTCATTTTTTGCAACTCACTCTCCTTAATTCTTTTTTCTCTATTCTCGGCTAATTGTTTATGGACCTCACTTGCTTGACTTGGTGACAAAGGATGTAATGTAAAACGAATGTTATCCAATGTGGCATGGTAAACATTATTTCTACCAATGTGATCCGCACACCTATCATATTGCCAAGGTCTTCCCAAAATAATGTGACTTGCGGTCATGGGAACCACATCACATAAAACCTTGTCTTGAAATCTCCCAATGCCAAATTCAATCTCTACTTGCTTATCAACTTTAATCTCACCACTATTGTTTAACCAAGAAAGCTTATATGGCATAGGATGTGCTTTCATAGGTAAATCAAGAGCGGTCACCATATCAAAAAAGCAAACATTAGCACAACTTCCATTATCAGTAATAAGTAAACAAATCTTGCCTTGAACTTTGCACTTTGTCTGAAAAAGATTGCTCATTTGTTGATGTAAATCATCTAATGGTTGTGAATGTAATAGTTTCATATTTACCAAAAGAATATTTCCATCATCCGGTTGTTCATCCATACTCTCGGCTTCCAAATTGGCCTCTTCAGCTTCATAACCACTAACCCATGTCCCGTCATCTAGCATGATCATTACGTTCTTATTTGGACAATCCCGAGCAAAGTAACCCTTACCTCTACACTTAAAATATTCCCGAGAAAGGTTCATAGATGCACTAGACCTCAAATAGGATGAATTTGATGTAGATGAAGGCTTGGCTGCCCAGTTTGAACCGTGACTGTTTTGGCATCCCCTAATGTCCCTTTTGCTTGAGTTTGGCTTGGCAAAGATGTAGAATTGTTTAGGGACTGATTCGGCCTTTTCCAAGATTGGAAATTTGTCGAATAAGTCCTTCAAATCTTCTCTTTTTGTTTCCTTTCAATTTGTTCTGCATAATAAACCATAGAAAGAAGATTACCAAGGTTAGCACGTTCTACCTTAGGTCTAATTTTGTCATTTATACCAGCCAAGAACCGAGCCAGTGTAGCCTCATCATCTTCCCGAATATCCGCCTTTATCATCGCAATCTCTATCTCCTTGTAATATTCATCGACGGTCTTTGTTCCTTGCCTCAATCTTTCCAATATATTGAATAGATCTCTAGTGTAGCTTTGAGCAACAAATCTCCAATTCATGACCGATTTCATCTCTTCCCAAGTATCAATTTGCCCTTGCCCGATTTTCTCCTTGTTACGGCTTCTTTGCCCCACCAAATTGATGCATATTCTCCAAATTCCATGGCTGCCAATTTAACTTTCTTTTCCTTGGAATAATTGTGCACGGCAAAAACATGGTTAACTTTACGAATCCAATCTAAATATAATTCTGGATCATTTGTACCTTGGAAAGATGGGATATTTGTCTTGATTGCACCAAGATTATTATCATACCTTTGAGCTTGATGTCCCATTTTCGGTTCATACGCAAGATTATCCTCCATCCGAATTGGACCTCTCGGCAAGTTTGGATTAAATTCCATTCTTGGTCGAAAGTTTTCCCTCAAAGGCTCCTTGGATTCGTGTGACTCTCCATCATCATTCCCTACATCAACATCAATTGCTTTACCTCTTCTAGGTTGCCTTTGAATTTCAAGAAGTCCCAATCTTTCTTGGATGTCATCCATTTGTTGCATCATTCTCTTCAAGCTTTGTTGCATTGAATCCATGAATAGCTTTTGATTACCAATGATGGCATCTTGCTGCGATGATCCTTCATGAAAAGACATGTTAATCTTGAAAAGAAAACACTCAAATCGTTAGATAGAAAGAAAAAAAATCACTCTTTATTCCAACAATACTTGTAAAGAACTTCAACTCTAGATGAATTAAGGGTTCCTCACTTGTTGCGTTGATATAAAGCTGAAAAAGAAAGGAAAGAATACCTATCTTGACCTAAACGAAAAGGCAAAGAAAGAATAAAAGAGTAATATTTAAAGAAAAATTCAGTCTTTACGCTTCTTGATTTTCTTGAAACTTGATTCTTGACTTCTTTTTTCTTTCTTTTCTCAAAGACTTACCCATTTTTTGGCCGCACGGTATCAAGAACTCAGGTTTGAAGACGCTTCAATCCTTGATATATGGTTATGTGCACGGAAATGACAAGAAGAAAGGAGAACAAAAACCAATTCTTGAATGTTCTAATGAACCAAGAAGTTTTCTTTTGGATTGTTCCTTGTTTAAATAATAGCGGCTGCTTTATTCTTTTTAAACCGTATGTTTTTTTTTTGTCAAATCAAGCAAACAAGAAAAATTTAAAGAAAGCGGTAAAGATACACCAAGATAGAGAAAAAACTTTTGCTCTGATACCACTTGATAAGGAACCGAGATACAAAGTATCAAGATTTGACACTAAAAGGTTTAAAACGGATCATTCTCTATCTCGAACTAGTTTCCAGGGGGAATATACTCAACGCAACTCTAAGAAGGCTAAGTATCAATATGGGCTGAAACACCACAACAAGCGAAACTATATCGTTGATACAGTAACTCAAGAATGAATGAATTCTATAAGAAGTTCAATTCACAAGTATCTAAGGAATAACCTTAACCAAAATATCAATATATCTAACGTAATTACAATGGTGGCCGAAATCCCTCTTAAATAGAGTAGGATTTCGAAATCCCTCTTAAATAGAGTAGGATTTCGGCTATCTAGCCCTTGAAAGGAAGAGTCCTTGAAGAAGTTCTTGAACAACAAACTTGCTATCAAGTAAAACACTATCTAAGATAATGGACAACATGTTCTATTATCTTGCTACCACTACTAATATGCGCAAACATGGCTAAAAATAGTAAATAACAAAGCTAAAATGAATTAAAGTTTAGAATAGACTTTAATGTACAAAAAGACTAAATTACCCCTATTAGCCACTTTGCTTGTTTGGGCCGAATTGTATGTCTTGTAAACTTTAGAGTTGAACTTGAATATCATCTTCTAGATGTAATTTATCTTCCTCTTTAGCTTTCAACTCTCGGATCAAAGTTGAAATAACTTGAGCCACTTTCCTTGCTCTTTGTCTTGTCATTGGACCTTGAATGTTTGATAAGGGATGCTTTGTGTAAGGCAGCCCCGTAGATGGTCCTGCATCAAGAATTTTGGTAAAGTTTTGTAAAGTTTTTTAAATCATTTTTAAAGCCTATCTGAACGATGTGTGGTTTCTTATATATGAACGATGTAAGACTTGGATTAAGTTTTAATCGAAAATCACTTACAGTTATCATATGTTTTTAATAAGACGCTGTCGAGCCACCTCCAGGTTAGGGTTGTGACAAAAGAACATTAATCAAACAAAGAATAGACAGGCATAAAGTTCATCAAATAATTCCAGTACTCAAAAGAACTAAGATGTCATTAAATAAATATAGAATTTATGCATAATAAAACCTAGAAGAACTCAATGACAAGATCATTAAAGAAAATTGCAGGCTCATAATGGCGTCAACTTGAACGATAGCTCCAGACAAAGCATCATCCACACCATTCGTCCGCCCATAGAAACGAAGGCGCAGACGAAGCATCGTCAAAGTACATCGTCCACATAAATTCCAGAAAAACCCCAGCAACCCTGCAGACGAAGGTCGCGGACGAACGTCTTCGTCAGGACCATTCGTCCGCGAGATTTCAGAAGGTCCCAGTATCTTTGCGGGCGAAGGCCGCGGAGGAAATCTATGACGAAACATTATCCGCGGACTTCAAAAAATGTAATTTTCATAGGAAACGTCCATATTTGGAATCAAATATCACATTTCCCAAAATCCAGATTTCCCAACTTAAATAAAAAAACTAAGTACACTTTTTAATAACTTTGAAATCTTTCAATTACAACACACAAACTTTAAATTCTGGTGCTTTGAGAACCTTTAATTACGCACATTTCATAACAAACATACATACATCATATCTCGTGCTCTGAGCACCGTTTTATTCTCAGTTGAGACTCTCTCTCTCTCTCTCACACACACACACACACACACACACAAACCCTTCACATAATTCACAACCGATCTCAATTATCCGTTACAGACTCTATCACAATTGCTAACATTCCCTACCTATATACCTGTTAAAGAGGGTCTCGCTTGTCATATCAGTGGTCCGAGAACTATCTCCCCGGACAAAGGACCAGAGAATAAGGAATATATCTCGTTTTGTCATTGCACATTTAAGAGAGCTCCATAATAACTGTTAGCAACCCCTAACTATTACCCGTCAGGGAAGGGCCAAACTTATATCATGTCATCGTGAACTTCCGGGTTCAAGTGGAACGGAATTTGAGACATATCCCGCTATATACTCATTCACGAACAATAGCTCAATATTGAGATTATAAATCTTTCAGACTTCAAGGAATAATCACACTAGAACATGTAATCATATATCAAGCGCATGAATTCAGAAATAAATACCATACATTTCAAGCAATTCATAGATTACAACACTTCATTCAATTTTGATGTATTTTAAAACAAGAGAAATTAGCTATTTGTAACATATATCTATTTACGTCTCACGATTAATAGCCCTATCTTTTTATTAGGCTATTTATAGCCCCATCTTTTTACGGGGCACTATAAGTGTCCAATTAGTGAATCTGGTCAATATTCCGGCAAAAATGGAGTCACGTGCCGTGCACGTGAGGGACATTTTTGTCCCAAAAATTTGGGCAAAAGAGAAAACTGCTATTTGTAACATATATCTAATTACGGGCCACCATTAATGTCCTCATCTGTTTATTAGGCTATTTATAGCCCCATCTTTTTAAGAGCCACTATAAGTGTCCAATTAGTGAATCCGGTGACTATTCTGGCCAAATCCCCCTCACGTGCCGGCCACGTGAGGGGCATTTTTGTCCCAAAAAATTTGGGCGACCACAACCCATCTTGCCCAGCTCATTTCTCCGGCCACCACCGATCTCAACTTCTCAATCAAAACCCATCTTCTCCGATCTCATCCTTAACTTCTCAATCAAAACCCATCTCAATAAAATCTCATATTCTCCATTTCAACACCAATTCATTTGATCTAATGAGAGATTTGCTGCAAATTGATAAATGAATCCCCCAAAGATACCACCACAACCAACTCATGGATTGGGGCATTTTTGTCCCAAAAGTTTTTGGGCGACCACAACCAATCTTGCCCAGTTCCTTTCTCCGTGAATGGCATGTGAGGGTAATTTGTGGCCAGAATCGTCACCAGATTCACTAATTGGACACTTATAGTGGCCCGTAAAAAGATGGGGCTATAAATAGCCTAATAAAAGATGAGGACATTAATGGTGGACCGTAAATAGATATATATTACAAATATCAGTTTTTTCTTTAAAACAATGCATCATCACAATTTTACAACTTGAGAGAAACTCCATTTTCATGATTTGAACAGAAAACACAAGAGTGTATGAACCTTACCTTAAATACCTAAACACAAACTTCAAGGATCCCTCTTCTCCCATTTTCTAGAAAATCAGAACTCTACTCTGTTGGAAATATCTCATAAACTAACAGTTGAATTCCAATATCCACCATTCAGATTGTAGTCATAGAAGTCTTCTAACCTTGGTCAAAATTTGAGGATGATAAGAGCACAATTGATCTATTTGCCGAAAGTATTAAAGTTGTTGCGCAGAAATTCCAGCCTAGTGTATCTTCATTATTTTTCTCTATTTTCTTTCTCTCTTATTCCTCTCTTCTTTTTCTCTCCAAAAACTCCAGAACGAACCATCCCCAACTCCCTTCTAAAAACTCCCTAACATCTAATTCAACCAACTAAATAATTATAATAGCACTCAAGTCCATGAACTTTCTAATTCCTAACTTCTAACCCAAAAGTCATCACTACTTAAGTCCCTCTACTTCCATAACTTAAACAAAACATCCTTAGACTAATGATAGAAATCAATTAACACATATGAGGGAAAAAATTATAATAGACTAAAGTAAAAAAGTTACGGGTATTACATACTCCCCTCGTTACAAAAGGTTCATCCTCGAAACATACACATCTCAATCCAACATCGCTAAAATGTACACCGTGAAGTCTGAAAATCTCGTCCATATATATTTGTACGAACACCACCATCAAAGTTGAGATCTCTCTCTACAAGGAGTGTGCTGATTTCGTCAATCTGCCCGCCGTTACATGAATAGTATCCCTTCCAATCTTGACCCTTGTCAACCTACCGTAATATCCATCATAATATGTTTCCACCACTCTTCTGCTACGCTTCTCTGATGGTCTAACTCCACTTGCTGACGATTCAACGCTAATCCACAAATAAACTATATTCCCCTTCATTCCCTTCCACCAGAACTCCTTCATTAAGTCCTTATATATCTACGAAAATCAACTGATAGTCTAGTATCATGTGTATCTTGCTATAGCTATGTACTTAACTCGGAATTCGACGACACACTCATCGATCCTGAAACCACAGATCTTCATCCTCATGAATTTAGATATCCAGTTGCTTACCTATCTGAGCTAAAACTCATTTCTCCTGTAACTTGGTATCTTACTATCAAGCTTCCTTAATCCTTACTAACAAAGTTGGCTGGGCGACCAAAACTGCCAAAACATTTTCGGTAGATTCAACAACATCAAATTCCAACCTATTGATTTCCATACTTATCTTCTTTATCAACATTCAGACTTTACCAACTCAACCTAACAACTTTACACGCATATAATCACTTCTTAGCCTCCCAAGCACGTCATACGACTCTCTATCAAAATCCCACACTCTTTCTTCTAGGGCACCCGTTATATGATTAGCCTTCCCCATGTGATAGTTAATTGTCAAATTATTAACCTTCAAAAACTTCGATCGACGCCTCTGTCTCATGTTTAGTTCAACCTCATGTTGTCATTCTTCCTCTTCACAACGAGACTGATCCCACAAGGAAGCACACTCACCTTGATAACTTCTTGTCCATCAACTCTTGCAACTACGTAAACTAGGAAACTTTACAACCTTTCTGAACATACCTCTGAGCCTTGATGGCTGATATAACTGGTAAACTTCGCTCACGTTTTCTCTTCTCCAAACCTTGGAAGTTGAAGACTATCTTATCCTCACTTTCAAACTGATCTTTCTTCTCTTAGCAGTCTATCAAAGTCGATCTTACTACAAATCAATCCATACCCAATATGACACTGCAACCAACCATATTGATATGAATCAAGTATGTATTCCACTCTCTCTAATCGATCTAACCCGATATCCCTCATAAGTCGAGTTTAATTGGAACCTTCCCACTAAGTACTGTAACTATTTAAACGTCCCATAAGATAAACATGGAAACTCTAAAAGATGTTAGCACGTCTATGGAACATAAAAGAATACACAGAACCACAATCAAATAACGTATCAGCATGCACTTAATTGACAGAGAGTACATGTCACAACATCATATGTATCCCCGCCTTCTTGTTGTGCAAGTGCAACCACTCCTACATTAGGCTCTTTCCCTCGATCCCCGACACTGGGCGCAACTAGCACAGTATGAATGTTTCCATGCCCCCACATCCAGAACTGATTAATGAGGTTTCCAATCTTACCACATTTGAAGTAGGCTCCTGAACCCCAACGACATAACTACCCGGGTGTTTCCGTCTACACCTGATCCATACCTTTACTATTGGATGTCCCCTTGTTTGAACTCTTCCAGAAGCTAACCCCGTACACCGATTTACATGGTAATCCTTCTTCTCGCAACTAAAGCAGGCTTCTGTATCCCAACGACATTTTCTCGGGTGTTTCCGTCCACACTTGACACATCTTTTCACTACCAGACATTCACCCGGCGTAGCATTGAGTCCCATCCTCTTCTGAGCTGCGAATAGTATTGAAACTTTAAGCCTAGAGCTTTGTCCTTGAGTAATCACCAAGTAGGGCCTCTTCTTTTCCCTTCCCACGTTGTTTGTTTCTCCATTGTCGTCCCATTTTAATCAAAGTGATAAAACCAGTCCATAATAATTAACAAAGTGAAACTAACTAGCATGTCAATACAGTTCATATCGCACCGATCCTCAAACAAACACATAAAGCAGATAAGTAAACACATAACTCCTAATCCATAACCTATACCCACGAATCACATCTTAAGAAATCTCACAAGGACTTCCTAGGTTCATTCCACACTTAGATTCTATTCATATATTCAGGCCTAAGGTTTAACCTCTACATCTCAAGTAATCATACAAGTTCTTCCGAATTTCTCATACCATACTTAGTCTATTCTGATCAGTTTAAGCCTAAGGTTCAAATATGCTCGGATACCACTTATGTCACACCCTGTAAGCTGGAGGTGACCTAGCAGTGCCTCATTCGCCGATGAGACATCGAACCCATAAAAACATATGATAACCCTTAAGTGATTCTCGATTAAAACTTAATCCAAGTCTTACATCGTTCATAAAAAAAGAAACCATACATGTTCTTTAATAAACTTATTCATGCTAAAGAGAACCAAATAAACATCTAACATAAGTACTCCAGTTCATTCTTAGCTATTACATCAACGTTCAAGCCAGTTCCTTCATCAAGTCCTCGTTCAGAACTTTCCACACAGGGACATCTACTAAAGTATCTACAAAAGACTAAGGAATGAGCTACACTAGCCAAGTAAGTATCAAACACCTTAGAAATGAAGCATCGTTAGACTAAAAATCGTTTTCCCATTTTTCCCAAAACATTTTCATATGTAAAGTTGACTTCAAACTTTAAACGTTAGAAACAAACATTCAAAAGAAAGTTAGAAAAGGTTTTAGCGGTCAGAGAGGCTTTAAAAATGAGTAAGAAAACTTTAAAAAAATTTACCAAATGCCCCTCGGACAATAACTCCGACCGAAGCATTGTCCGCACCATTCGTCCGCCTATACAAACAAAGGAGCAGACGAAGAAACGTCTGAGCACATCATCCACATAAATTCCAGAAAACACCCAGCAACCCTGTGGAAAAACGTTTACATCCAAACCATTCGTCCGTGAGATTTCAGAAGGTCCTAGTATCTCTTCGGACGAAGGCCTCAGACGAATGCAGGCGTAGCATTGTCCGCGGACTTCAGAAAACACAATTTTCGTAGGAAAACTCCATATCTGGAATCAAATCCAGATTTCCCAACTTAAATCAAACAAACTTAGTACACTTTTTAATAACTTTGAAATCTTTCAATTACAACACACAAACTTCAAAATCTGGTGCTAAGAGAACCTTTAATTTCACACATTTCATAACAAACATACATACATCATATATCGTGCTTCGAGCGCCGTTTTATTCTCAGTTCAGACTCTCGCACACACTTTACATAATTCACCACCGAGCTCAATTATCTGTTACAGACTCTATAAGAACTGCTAAGAATCCCTAACTATATACCCGTGAGAGAGGGCATCACTAGCCATATCATTGATCCGAGAACTATTCCCCACGGATAAAGGGCCAGAGAATAAGGGATATATCCCATTATGTCATTGCACACTTAGGAGAGCTTCATAACAACTGTTAGCAGTCCCTAACTTTCATCTCTAACTGTTAGAGATAAAATCCAAGAAATTCACAACAGATTCTTTTTCCTTCAAAATTAATATAAGTATATGGGTTATTACTCCTAGAGATTTGAAGTCCTTTATCTTTATTTTTAGCTAGATGATTATTACTAGCTCCTGTATCTATTAATATTTTTCCTTTTATAAATTCTTCGCCATTTAAATATTCTCCTTATAACTAAAGTTTTACTATTATTATGCTTATTACCAATAATAATCTATTTTCTCTTATTGGTAATTTTATTCTCTGTTATTCTAAAACTTATTCTAGAAGTACTTGCTATATTTTCTATACTAGGTTTTTCGGTTATATCAAAACTTATAGGTATATCTTCTGTAGGTGTAATTAATATAGAGGGTATAGTTTCAGCTAGCTAAATCTTTAAAGTCTTCCTCTATCTCTATTTGAGTTATTTGAATAAATATCACAATGGTTACTATTTGTTAATGCATATAAATATCTATAATGAAAGGTTAATGCCTTATTTTTGTTTTTCATAGTTATATTTTTTAATAGACAATGGGAAATATATAAAAATAGTAATGAAAGTAAAAATACTATAGATACATTAGGTTTAAGAATAAGAATAATGCTAAATTATTTTAGTGAATTATGTGTTAATAGTAGTCAAATGAGAAAATCTAAGAGAGTAAGAGATATATGTAGTGAACAATTTGATCCACCAGGAAACTGGGGATGTCATACACAAAAGAAAAGAAAATATAGAGCTTTATATGCATTAACAAATAGTAACCATTGTAATATTTATTCAAATAAACCTCAAATAGAGATAGAGGAAGACTTTAAAGATATAGTTGAAACTATACCCTCTATATTAATTACACCTACAGAAGATATACTTATAAGTTATGATATAACCGAAAAACCTAGTCTAGAAAATATAGCAAGTACTTCTAGAAGAAGTTTTAGAATAATAGAGAATAAAATTACCAATAAGGGAAAAGAGAAGAATGTGAAAAAATTACAAGCATAAATTTAATAGAAACTAGAAATCTTATAGAACAAGTTAATAAGAAGCCTGCTAAAAAGAAAGAAAAAGAACAAAAAATCTTATGTAAATCAATAAAAGATATTAAACTATTTGAAAAAAATACCAGAAAAAGGTTCTCCTTATGAAGCCTTTATGAGAATACATCTTCCTAAAATAGTAAAAGAAGAAAAATAGTATATAGAAAAAATGGAAAAATTAGTAGTAACAGAAGATAAAAATAAAGAAAGAGAAATTAATGAAGAAACTGGGGATGTCATACACAAAAGAAAAGAAAATATAAAAATAAAAAGAAATATTTTAATAACACCAAACCAAAATATAGAAAGAAATTTTTTTATAAGAGAAATAAAAAAATTAATAAACAAAAGAAATTTGATAATAAAAAAGACTACAAATGTTGGAGTTGTGGTGAAATAGGACATAAAAGCCTGACTGCCCAAAGAAAAAGGTTAGAATACTTGAAGAAGATTTTACTTAGATAATCTTATAATGATAACCCATTAGCATTTTGGGATAAATATCAAGAAAAGACAATATTAAAAATAAAAGAAAATACTATAATAAGTTTTAATTCTAATAACTCATCTATTTATTTTCTAAATTCCTCTTTTGGATAAATGATATTCAAATTAATATTAAAGCATTATTTAAAGAAGGAACTGATAGTCCTGTTATAATTAGTTTACATGATCAGCGATTTACTGATGCACAAATAAGCCATTTAGGAAGTATAAGAGGTAATTTATTTTATAAAAGCTTAATATACTAAAGGAACTATTGTTAAATAGATTATATTTAGATAGAATTAATATGAATGATCTAATGGAGGTGTGCATAACTGAAATAAGACTTATTAAATATTTAAGAGAAAAATTAAGTAATGATGTGGTCACTATTATAATGAATAAAGTTTATGACTACTATTTTCTGTGTGAAATATCTGCTACTATAAATAATCATGATCCTTATAATTATGATAACTATTATTCAGAAGATATATATGGCTTAATGAATGAATCAAATATATATGTTGAGTAGTAGTTATGAATGTGAAGTGTGTGATTTATGTTAGAAAATATTAGAATATTAGGACAAGATTATAATGATAGTTTAAGACTGTGTAAATTTTTTGAAGATAGTGTTAATTGGATAATTTGGCAATATCTTCATGTTGAATATGTTAAGTCACAAAGAATTATATTAAGAAATAAAATTGATAATTACCATAAAGCTAATAAAGAATTTATGGAACATTATAAAAGATTCCATAGTGATTAATATGAGCACATATGAATGTATTATATGTGATAATATGTTACAAAAAATAAAACAATTAGGACTGGAATTCGACTATAACTCTACAAATATTTTACAGCTAGACAAAATTATTTAGTTTGTCAAGATTTGACAGTAGAATATGTTAATGCACATAAAAATAGATTAAAAAATAGAATTGATAGCTATTATAATATTAATAAGGAATTTATGGAACATTATAAAAGATTTCATAGTAAATAAATGATTTGGATAAACGGAATCTTGCAAGACATAATAATAGAATCCTTACAAAAAAAAATATTTTATGAAAATATAGACCTAAAATGTGATGAAATATTTTTAGAAATTATATATGAAATAGAATAATATTCAGATATAGTTAAAAATGATTCGGAAGAAAGTATATAATATTGTGAATAATAATTAACAATAATTAATGAAAAGTAATGAATAGTAATGAACACTATTTATTAGGTAACAGTGTGCTAGCTTCACATAAGAACGTAAATTTTAAAATAAGAGTTTAAGAAGTGACCTTCAGCTGTTCTACTGCGCAGCCTTTTTCCTAGCGGCTTTCCTTATCGGCCTCCTGCCTGCGGTACTTAAATGCCTAAGCGGATATGGCTTGCTTCAAACGAACTGCCTCACTGTATTAATTGTTTTATTTCTCTTATAATTTTTTTTCTTTCTATATTTTTGTTTGGTGTTATTAAAATATTTCCTTTTATATTTCTTAAATTTCTTTTTATTTTTATATTTTATTTTCTTTTGTGTTTGACATCCCCAGTTTCCTGGTGGATCAAATTGTTCACAATATTGGTATTGGTTTTACCGCTTCCTTGTATGTGTTTGGGTTTTTAAATCCTGACAAACTTATTTTCATATCTTCCAAGGCTGCCATAAGATATTCCTTATCAGCCTTTATCTCATTTTTTAGATTTAGGAGTACAGTCATATCATATGCAATATTTGCTATTCCTCGAAAAATATCTTCCTCATTTTCATTGAGATTATTATAGTGTATTTCTATATTTGCCATCTTCTTCAAAATATCCTCCATTATCTGCAAAGAAAAAAAAACAATAAAGAACAGCTACTTATTATCACTGTTTTTAATGAGCTAAAATTATCACTCATTTTCTGTCGTAACTAGTAAAACTAGCTATTACTTCCTATTTTTCGTAAATAGGCAACACATACGGATTTGACTTTGTCTTTACCGGAACCGTAATCCGGACTAGCCTTGAAAGGAAATCACTGAGATAATTATTGTAACCTGTTATCCAATGAACTTTAAAATTATATACTGACAAAAATGATTGCCATCTAAGAATTCTTTTGTATTGGGTAGTGGATGGATAATTATTTTCAATGAGGGCTTTTATCTGGGTATTATCGGTTTTTATAGAAAATGCTTTTTGATTAGAAATACAAAGAATTTATGTATTCCTTTAATTATGGCTAAAAGCTCTCTCTCATGAGTAACATAATTAACTTCTGCAGATTTAAATGTTCACTACTACACCTGCATATTTCATTCAGGTCAATCTTTAATAAGGCTTCCTAATGATTATCAGAAGCATCAGTTTGTAAAACCAAATTATCACTATCATCTGGTATTCTTAAACTAGGTAAAACTTTACATTCTTCTTTTAAAGTTTTAACAATATTAGTATGCTCATTATGCCAACCTTCTAGATTATTTTTCCTTAATAATTTTTTTATTTTCATCTTCTTTTTAGCTAATTCTTGTATAAATCCTTCAGCATAATTAAGACATCCCCAAAAAAAATTGTATTTCATAATTTATCTGTAAATTCATTTATTTTCTTGCTTATATGAGGCTGTAATTCTATTCCATGGATACTTAGTATAAATCCAAGAAATTTTATCTTATCTCTTCTATTATAGCCTTCTTTTCTGATAATACAATTTTATTTGCTGAAAAACCCTACACAAGCTAAGTCCTAAATGGACTAAGAAACAAGCAAAGGAATAAACTAAAGAATAAACTACCTAATAAGTACTTTACTTAAACTAAATAACTAATGGACCACATGTCCTTTATTTAAGTAATATTTCGAAATTAATAATATACTAAAAGACTGGAAATTAAATAATTAACTAAACTTAGAAAAACAAGATTAATTCTCGCTGAAAATCTGGACAGCTTGTTGTATCAACTTGCAAGACAATTTAGGAATTCATAAAGGCAGAATATGATCTTGTGGTCTTCATGAAAGTTGTATATATCCCTCTTAAATTTTCATAGCATCTTGAATGAGCTTCATTGTATTCACTATATTCCTGGATTGCAAGTTATGATCGTTACACCAAAATGTCTCAAAGATGAAATTAATGTTAATCCAAGTTGATGATAGTTTCATTCTTTTGCGTCTTTTGGGCCTCCAAATTGAGTGATGTGATGTTAAAGCTTGTCTACTAGATCTCCTTTTAGATATTACACAAACCTCATCATTCTTTCAAGGATCCGTATATAAGTTCTCATCAGCTTAAACACAAACTTCAAGGATCCCTCTACTATTTTTCCAAGAAAATCCAAACTATACTCAGATGACAATATCTCATAAACTAACCGTTATTTACAATCTCCACCGTTCATATTGTAGTCCCAGAATTCTTCTAACCTTGTGATGCGGTACCAACCTCGGGGCTGCCCAACTCAAGGGAACGTGAGGACTCTACATTACATCTAGGAGTGTTGTACAAGTCAACCTCTTAAGTATCACAAGTGTACAAGGAATGGACAACTTTTCTATTGTTTGGCATAATGATCATATCTTTCGATATAGGTATCCAATGGAGCTGATTCTAGTTGTATATTAAAGATAAGAGGCAGATCTAAAACTTCTATGAAGATCAGATTCTGCCCGCTTGGTGTCCGAAATCGTCGTGCAAGCTGATACAACAATCTGTCTAGAATTGGGACGAATTTTAGTCTTTTTACATTAAAGTCTATTCTAGACTTTAATATATTTCGGTTATAGTATTTACTATTATTAGACATGTTGGCCACCTAGAATAAAGGAGTTTGTTACTTAATAGGACATGTTGTCCATCATGTTAGGTAGAATTTCATTTAAAGTAGTTTACTTAAGTTTGTTAGGCAAGAGTCCTACTTCTTCAAGGACTCTTCCTTTTTGTTATTGTTGTAACCGAAATCCCTCTATTTAAGAGTGATTTTGGCTCCCTTATTACTTACGTTAGATATATTGATATTTTGGTTAAGGTTATTCCTTAGATACTTGTTTATGAATTTTCGGTAGAACTTCATATTCTTTGAGTTACTGTATCAACTAGCTTGTTTCTCTAGTTGTAGTGTTTCATCCTTCATTGATACTTAGCCTGCTTGGAGTTGTGTCAAGATAGAGAAAGATCTTCTAAAAATACGAACCTTGATATAAAACATCACGGTTTCGCATCAAGTGGTATCAGAGCAAAAGGCTGATCTCTATCTTGGTGTACATTACGTTTAAAAAAAAAAAAAAAAAAAAAATTTATTGTTTGCTTGGAATAGACCGAGAAAGATAACACAAAAAAATTATTACTACCATACGCAAAAGCCACCCGGAAGTAAAGAAATTGGCAGCCGGGTTATCTTATTTAGACAAGGATCAAACCAAAAGCAAACTTCCTTTGTATAAAGGAATTGGCTCTTGATCCCTTTTGTTCTTGAAAAGCCTCCATCATCATCATCAAATCAAGGTAAAATCTTCCTAATCCGGAGTTCTTGATAAAGCGTGGCCAAGAAAAGGGTAAGTCCTTGGTAAAAGGTAAAGAAAGAAATCAAGAAAATATTTTTTTCAAGATTTTAAAATTTCCGGTACTGTTCACAGTACTATTCATCTGAGAATAAATTTCAGTTTTTCAAGAAATCAATAAGCGTAAAGGTCACATCTTTTTAACGATTACTCTTATATTTCTTTCTTAACTATTTGTGTAGGTCAAGATGGGAATTCTTTCCCATATTTTTCAGCGTTATGAATCTTTAAATTCATCTAGAGTTGGATGTTCTTGACAAGTATTGTTGGAATATTGAGAGAATTGTTTTTTCTATCTAACGTTTTGAGTGTTTTCTTTTTCAAGATTAACATGTCTTTTATTGAAGGTTCATCAATGAAGGATACCATTTTAGGTGATCAAAATTTATTCTTGGAATTAATGCAACAAAACATGCAGAGAATACTACAAATGATGGATGGCATAGAAGAAAGATTGGAGAATCTTGAAAAGCCCCCTTTGGAAGACACTTTGCCGCAAAGAATGGATTTTAATCCAAATCAGTCGAGAGCATCATTAAGGATAGAGGATTATGAGACGGATAATGATGATTCAACATGTTTTTGTGATGAGGAGGAAACCGAGGAGTCACTTTTGGAAATTGAAGCCGAGGGAAATGGTGAGTTTCCCGTTGATGATGGTAATTTTCTTTTGGTAAATATGCAACTTCTACATTCTCAACCTCTAGATGATTTGCATCAACAACGAAGTAATCTTTTTCAAACAAAGTGCAATGTCAAGGGTAAGACTTGTTTAGTTATTATTGATAATGGTAGTTGCACTAACGTTTGTTCTTATGATATGGAAACCGCTTTAGATTTACCTTTGAAAGCACATCCGATGCCATATAAGCTTTCATGGTTAAATAATAGTGGGGGAGATTAAAGTGGATAAACAAGTGGAGATAGATTTCCGCATTGGGTAGTTCAAAGACACGGTTTATGTGATGTGGTACCTATGACCGCAAGTCACATTATTTTGGGAAGACCTTGGCAATATGATAGGTCCGCGGATCATATTGGTCGAAGGAATGTTTACATGGCTTCAAAAGATAATATTCGGTATACATTACATCCTATGACACCGAGTCAACTTTGTGAGGTTCAAAGAAAATTAGCCGAGGGGAGAGAAAAAAGAATGAAAGAGCGTGAGTTGGAAAAAACGAGTGAACCTACCCCTGAGGTAAAAACCGAGGTAAAAAAGGATGAAAAAGCCATGAGCTTAGTGAGAAAAAAGGCAAGCTCACAAAAAGAGAGAAAAGAGTGTTTATTCATTAATCCCGGAAAGGTACATAGGGCAATTCAAGCAAAACAACTTGTTGTTTTGTTCGATTTGAAAGGAACCGCAAGGAACCTTTTTACTAACACTTTTTCTTTTGATGTAACATCTTTTTCTACATCTAGTCTTGCTATTTTTCAGAAATTTAATGAAGTTTTCCTTAAGGAGTTGCCGAGAAGTTTGCTTATTAGCCTTCAAAATCATGAAAGGGATAAACCATCCTCATGTACAAGTCAGCAAATTAAAAACAAAGGTGAGTTAATTTGTGCAAAGAATGAGGTAAGTGAGTCTTTAAGTCCTTATTTTAATCCGGTAAATATTGCACCTAAGCATGAAAGGACTTTTAGAATATATATGGATAGTCTAAATATTAATCACATAACTTTTAAGTATAGACATCCGATTTCTTGCTTTCATAATGAGCTTGTTTATTGTAAAACCCGAGAGCCTCATATTAAACATCTTAGGGCTGTTTTTACTATTTTAAAAGATAATACTTTGTATGTTAAGATTGGAAATTATGTTTCTTACACTAATTCTATTAACCTTCTTAGTTACATTTTGAGTTTTCAAGGTATTAAAGTTGATCCGGAAAAAGATAATGCAATAAAGGAATGACCGCGAACAACTAGTATCATTCAAGTTCGTTCTGTTAGTAGTGCCCTAGGACCATTAGCACATGTGCGTTTTGTTATCTTTTGAGCATGTAATTGAATAGTTAATTTTGCTTTTGATTATCAAATGTGTGATTTGATAGTAAAACTCATTAGCTTATGTAATTACTATTCTAGAAGTCCCTAGTTTTATGTAATGCTTAATTACTATGAAATAAAACTAGTATGATTGTTGATTGATGATCTTGTTTTACTGATCATGTGTAATGGATACAAATCACATCATAGATGCAATATATAGGGATACATTGTATTGGACGTGATCCGTCAGAGAAGTAATACTTCATGGTCATAAGTCATAAGTATTACTTCCTCAATACTATTTTAGAATCCTTAGACCTTAAGTCTTCATTGATTCTAGTATGAATGGAGCCACGTTTTGACTCAGTCGGACGTTACTTGTAACAGAGTAATCAATACGACTGATGATCGGATGTAGTGTCCTATCATAGCTTGAATGTGAGAGACATTGTAAGGAATTTTTCCCTCTCTATTATTAGAGAGAGATATCCATGGGCCCCTCGATAGGGAAAAGCTGTTTAAATGCATGGCCGTGCTCAAATGTATTTGATAAAGTGGTTATCAAATGCTATTTGTCGAAAGCAGATCTACACGGAGATCGAGCATAAATATAATTAAGCCTAATAAGGGTGGCGACCACCATGCCTTATGCTTAATTAGGATATCGCGAGACAAAGGGATTAAATAGTGGATTGACATTAGGTTCCGTTGTAATTCATTCACTTTGGGTAGTCACGATGTCCCGCTAGGGGGCAGCTTGTGACTTATGAACTCACACTACTAACAAGTGTGTTTTCATTGCCATTGTGATATGAACCTACGGGGTCACACGCATAGGCAGAGCTAACGAGCTTCATGTCAGATTCAATGAATCTAGAAAGTGTCTAGGTTCATTGTATCGACATATGTTTTTACGAAAATAATAAAGTGTTTATTATTCGAATTAGAGATAGGGGCAATTTTGGTATTTAACAGTAGTTTGGGATTACGTGGGAGCCATTATTCGATAAAGACTCCCACTACCCAGTGGAAGTCTAGGGGACGTGGGATTCGAGTCTCCCAGCAGTAGAGAAGTTGAGTAGACATGGGAGTTGTTACGGGAACCAAGCTCCCACGCTCTATATAACATCTCTTAACCCGAAACCCTAGGACTAGTGGTTATCGGCCCGAAATACCTAGACCAAAAGAAAAAACCCGTTTTTCTTTACGCCTTCCCCTTTTTCCTTCTCTAATTCCCGAACTTGAGAGAGACGAAGAGCTAGCAATCGCTGCTCGTTTCAGTCAGCGTGGATACCGGTAGAGGGATATTCGCGAGGGAAATCCGGTGGTGGCAAGAAAGCCCGATCAAGAAACGTCATCCTCCATTCAAGAAGTAGCTTCTTGAATCGAAAACATGTAAGTTCTTTATCGCTGTTTTCGGTTCGGTTTCGTATGAGCGGATCCTTCAGGGGAGGACTCATGGGTGTTTGGAACGAGTTTCCGCCCATGAATCCCTTCACGTTCAACATATGAGTTGGTAAGCTTTTATAAATGTTTTGTTCGCGATTTTAGCAAGCTTGCTGCCTAGGGATGGCAATTTGATCCTTGATCCGTTGACCCGCTCTGCCCCAACGTCTTTTGGACAGATCCGCTCTGCCCCGTATAGAAAACGGAGCAGATCTGCTCTGCCCCGCGAACGGGGCAAATCGGATTTGGTATTTGTGTCTACTCCGCTCCACTCCGGCCCGTTTTGCCCCATATATATATTATATTATTATAATATTGTTATTATTAGGCCTAATTATGTTTAATTTTCATTTTAATATACTATTTGTACTTGTTTGAAAATTGATTTAGTATAAAATTTATTAATTATACTTGTTGGAGGCTCTATTTTTATGAATTTTTTAAAAAAAAATTAATGATTTTTATGGTAAAATTAATGATTTTTTTTAAAAAAAAAAAAATAGGACTGGATGGGGGCAGATCGGATCGGATCAGATCTGCCTCGTGCGGAGCATAAAATTTTGATCCGGGGCGGATCACGGAGAGGATCGGAGCGGAGGTTGGACAGTGCGGAGCAGATCCGATCATACAGATATCCGACCCGATCTGCCCCATTGCCATCCATATTGCTGCCCCATTAATTGCAATTAAGAAGGAAAAGACACCATTTATTTGGGACAGCCGCAAGAGAATCTCCTTGATAGGTAAGAACAATGCAATTTTTACTTTCCATATTTCTAACTTGCTCCCTTATATTCATTTTTCAGATTATAACGCTGATTTTTGGATGATTCGAGGACGAATCCTTTTCAAGAGGGAGGGGATGATGCGGTACCAACCTCGGGGCTGCCCAACTCAAGGGAACGTGTATTAAGATACAAAGAGGACTCTAAATTACATCTAGGAGTGTTGTACAAGTCAACCTCTTAAGTATCACAAGTGTACAAGGAATTAACAGCTTTACTATTGTTTGGCATAATGATCATATCTTTCGATATAGGTATCCAATGGAGCTGATTCTAGTTGCATATTAAAGATAAGAGGCAGATCTACAACTTCTATGAGATCACAAGATCAGATTCTGCCCTCTTGGTGTCCGAAATCGTCGTGCAAGATGATCCAACAATCTGTCCAGAATTGGACGAATTTTAGTCTTTTTACATTAAAGTCTATTCTAGACTTTAATATATTTCGGTTATAGTATTTACTATTATTAGACATGTTGGACACCTAGAATAAAGGAGTTTGTTACTTAATATGACATGTTGTCCATCATGTTAGGTAGAATTCCATTTAAAGTAGTTTACTTAAGTTTGTTAGGCAAGAGTCCTACTTCTTCAAGGACTCTTCCTTTTTGTTATTGTTGTTACCGAAATCCCTCTATTTAAGACTGATTTCGGCTCCCTTATTACTTACGTTAGATATATTGATATTTTGGTTAAGGTTATTCCTTAGATACTTGTTTATGAATTTCCGGTATAACTTCATATTCTTTGAGTTACTGTATCAACTAGTTTGTTTCTCTAGTTGTGGTATTTCAGCCTTCATTGATACTTAGCCTGCTTGGAGTTGTGTTGAGTATATTCCCATAGAAACTATTTCGAGATAGAGAAAGATCTGCTAAAAAGTCGAACCTTGATATAAAAAATCATGGTTTCGCATCACCTTGGTAAAAAAATTGAGGATGCTCATAGCACAATTGATCACTCTGTCAGAAGTATTAAAGTTGTTGCGTAGAAATTCCAGCCTAGAGTATCTTCTTTCTTTTTCTCTCTTTTCTTTCTCTCTTATTCCTCTTTTCGTTCTCTCTTCTTTTTCTCTTCAAAAACTCAAGAACTAACCATCCCCAACTCCCTTATAAAATCTTCCTAACATCTAGTTCAACCAACTAACTAACTGTAATAGCACTCAAGTCCCTAAACTTTTTGATTCCTAACTCCCAACCCAAAAGTCATCACTACTTATGTCCCTCTACTTCCATAACATAAACAAAACATCCCTAGGCTAGATATAGAAAACAATTAAGACATATGAAGGAATTTTTTTTTAATAAACTAGAGTCACAAAGTTATGGGTATTACACATTTTCCTCAGGAAAAAAGGAAAAAAAAAAAAAAGCGAATCTTCTAACTTTAGAGTGAAACTAGAATTATTACCAAATGCCTAAACAACTTTCCATTAATTTTTAAAATGGCTTGTTGTTTTTGACCAATTTACATATGAAATACAGACTGAAGTTATTCTGGGGACTTCTATGAGATTTTCAAATGTATAAAAGCTCACTCTTTCCTAGCGTAGTATTTCTTTGATTAAAGGCGTTAGTTTACGAAATTATCTTAATATTTTAATTCTTCTCTTTAGATTTGAAATTAGAAAAAGTAGAGCATGTTTACAATCATGTCAAAACGTTTTTAGACAAGCTTTTAAGAGAGATTGTCAAAGAGTGTAGGTCTTTTTAAACTAGACCATTTATAAGTATGGTCTAGTTTATTACAATTATTTAATATAAGACCTCACCAGAGGAGGAGTATTAGAAGTCCCGTTGAGCGGGTGCCCCGTGAGGGGAGTAGTAGAAGTCCCGTTGAGCGGGGAGGGGAGTATTAGACCCACACAAGGGAACCCAAAGAAATGACAATTAAATCATTCCCCTTGTGCGAGGTGGGTATCGAACATGTATCTCTCGGTCACAGGCAGTGTATGTTACCCACTGGGCTACCATGCCTTCGATAGTGTAGAGGTCTTTTTAGATATGAAATATTACTTGATTTCTTGATGAAAATTCAGCAAATATAAAGCACGAACTTTCGTTTAGATGTCTCTTGGGATATCTTAGTGACCCAGGTTAAACGTTGCCTTATTTTTAAAGGGAAATAGAGCTTGAGGTGTTTCACTAATAAAAAAAATGTCCTTGTCAAATTATGTGATTATTGTTTATATGAAGATAATATGCTCGCTTTTTGTACATTAATATGCATGTTTTCATTGAGATTTGAAATACCTAGGAGGGGAAGGTGTTGAATTAGATATTTATTTCTATTTTGTTATTCCATTCAAATTTTCACCTATATGACCAAATATTATTTTAGGTATGTTGTTAAGCACATATGGTGATTATAAGGTAGCTAACCAAAGTCAATCCTATTATTTTGAATCGAGTGTATAGCAAGGACATCATCAAACTAGATTGCAAAAACTAAGGTAAGCTCCAAGAATATATCAAAACACAATGCCTCATGGAACATGAATGTCATATCCAAAGCACTTTAAACCACATGAGATACAAATCTCCTCAATTAGTATAAGCAACATACAACTAAGTTAGCTCAAGAAGCATATACTAGTAGAGTTCATACTATGGAAAATTTCAAACACAACACTACAAATAAACTAACTCGAGTAACATAATCAAGCCATATCAACAAGTTTATATAAACAAATGACAAGCAATTTAAATGTAAGAACTTGAAAGAAAAAAGATAGAGTTAGAGAGATCTAACACAACTGATTTATAGTGGTTCGATCACTCGACCTACATCCACTACCGTGAACCTCTCCCAAGGATTTTCAAACTCCACTAAACATCCCTTTCAACCCATTGAAGACGGGAAATATCAATACAAAATGAGGATCACCCAAGGTCACACTTATGGATTTTCCACTTTAACCACCACTCAATTCAACTCAATATGGTGGATCACTCAATGTCACACTTATGAGTTTTCCCTTTAACCACCACTCAATTCAACTCAACAAGGTTGATCACTCAACAAGAGTTTTAATGACCACCACTCAACTCAACTAAATCTCCACCAAGGTACAGCTTATGGAGAGATCTAGAAAACCTAGCCCCGTTTGAGAAAAGTCTAAGAACAACTCAGAACGATCACACTTTAAACCTCGCCCAAGGATTTTCAAACTCCACTAACATCCATTTCAACCCATTGAAGACAAGAAAGACCAATAGAAAATGTGGATCACCTAAGGTCACACTTATTGGTTTTGCAGTTTAACTACCACTCAACTCAACTCAATAAGTTGGATCACCCAAGGTCACACTTAGGAGTTTGTCCCTTTAACCACCACTCAACTCAACAAGGTGGATCACTCAACAAGAGTTTTACTAACCGCCACTCAACTAAACTAAATCTCCTCCAAGGTACCGCATATGCAGAGATCTAGAAAACTTAGCCCCGCTTGACGAAAATCTAAGAACAAATCAAGACTATCACACTTTGAACCTCGTCCAAGGATTTTCAAACTACACTAAACATCCATTTCAACCCATTGAAGACGGGAAAGACCAATACAAAATGTGGATCACCCAAGGTCACACTTATGGGTTTTGCACTTTAACTGCCACTTAACTTAACAAGGTGGATCACCCATAGTCGCACTTAGCAGTTTTTCCCTTTAACCACCACTCAACTCAACTCAACAAGGTGGATCACTCAACAATAGTTTTACTCACCGCCACTCAACTCAAAAAAATCTCCTCCAAGGTATCGCTTATGGAAAGATCTAGAAAACCTAGCCCCGCTTGAGGAAAATCTAAGAACAACTCAAGACAATCACACTTTATGTGATAGAAATTACAAAGTGGCATAATTGAATCACACTTCTATATGATGGATTTTACGAAGAAAGCTCGAATTCTAATGATATGTGCCAATAAAAAGAAGCTCAAGATGCTCATGAATGTCTTGAGAGAAATATGAAATCGGATGTTTAAAACACTCCTAAGGGAGTTTTTAAGTGCTGGAAAAATATGCCCTAAACCTAATTTTGTTTGAGGAAGAAACCCCTTTTTATAGAGATTTAAAAATGCTCTCTAACGGCTATAAAACTATCATATTTTGGCAAGAAATGCATCAGTCCATCTAACCGTACTCAAGGCTTTTGCAGCACTGTAAACGTGTGGTTAACCATGCCAAAATTGCGGTTAATCGGACAACATTCCAAAATATGGTTTTTAGCCCCCAAACATGTTCAAACACTCATTTTTGAGTCTTAAAAATAAAAATATAGGATACACATGCATGTTTAAAGACTATAAAACTTATTTAAGGATTTTTCAAAACATTTTAATCCGAAACTTCAAAGTTTCAGTCTTTTGTATCCAAAAATATTTTCTATCAAAACCTTTTGAAAAAAGTTTGGTCTTTTGAGAATATGCAATATACATATGAGCTTTCAAAATGGTTTTCATGAGTAAGATGGTTTTCCTGGGCTTCCAAGTGTAGGCATTTATCAATTGTACTAGTTACAATAGATATAAAGAAATATACTCAAAACCAGTTCTTCTTCATAAAGCTTGTTGTGATCTTCAAGAATGTTTCTCAAACTTTATCTTAGGTCTTCAAGAATAGTTAACTCTTCATAGCATCACTTGAGACCTTTCTTCATCATCCTCTTTAAGGTTCTTCTTTCTTGATCAACTTTAATTTAGCATCAATAAACATTCATTGTTGAACTTCCTTCTTCGAAAACAAAATTCTTCTGTCATCAACTCACTTTAACAGTCATCTTCCATCGTATTTTCATAACTGTAGGTGTGTGTGAGATATAAGATCTATCTACAAAACACAAACTCACACAACCATTAGAACTTCTCAATGTTTTTGTTATCATCAAAACTAGAATGATTGCAAGACCTTCGGGCTAAAAAGATTAAATCATTTTTGTCTTCTAAATTTGACTTGAAAGATTTAGAGAAGCTGATGTAATCCTAGGTATTAAAGAAATGAAACAGAAAACGGCACTCTTTGAGTCAATCCTATTATAATGAAAAATATTGAGAAAATTCAATTATTGTGATGTTGTAACTGTGAGAACTCCTTATGATTATTGCCCATCTCTTAAGAAGAATAAAAATACTAGTGTATCTCAAACTGAATATGTTAGAATTATAAGAAGTGTTACGTTTCACATTAAGTATACCAAACCTGACGAATTATTAGCCATTTTGGTCACTAACTTTTTTTCGTTCTGCCACTTTGGTCAAAAATAATTTTTTTTAACTTTTTTCATCATCAACCTTTTTCCGGCCTGCCATTTTGGTCACAAATGAGTTTTTTAACTTTTTTTCATCACTAAAGTTTTTGATCTGCCATTTTGGTCACTAAATTTTTTTACATTACGCCATTTTGGTCAAACAAATTAGTGACCTAAATGGCGAATGAAAAAAATTTAGTGACCAAAATGGCAGATTAAAAAAAAATTAGTGACCAAAATGGCAGACCAAAAAAACTTTAGTGATGAAAAAAGTTAAAAAACTCATTTGTGACCAAAATGGCAGGCCGAAAAAAAGTTGATGATGAAAAAAGTTAAAAAAATTTATTTTTGATGAAAGTGGTAGAACGAAAGAAGTTTAATGATCCAATTGGCTAATAATTCCAGACCTGACATTGTATATGTTGTTAGTAGATTAAGTCGATTACTCATAATCCAAGTACTAAGGATTGAAATGCACTTCAAGGTTTTCTGAAGTATCGTAGGGATACTATAGACATGTGTTTATATTTTAATAAATTTACTTATGTTTTGGAAGAATTTTGTGATACAAACGGAGTAACTGATAATATTCATGTTAGCTCTGCATGTTATTATTCTTTTACTATAGGTGGATGTTATATCATGGAAGATTGCATAACAGTCATGTATAGAAGATGATATTCCAGTTCAACTCTTAAGTTTACAAGACATACAATTCTGCCCAAATAAGCAAAGTGGCTAAAAAGGGTATTTTTGTCTTTTTACAATTAAAGTCTATTCTAGACTTTAATTATATTTTCATATTTGTTGTTTACTATTTTAGGTGTGTATATCAAGTGTTGCTATAATAAAGGACATGTTGTCCATGTGTTTAGATAATGGTTAAGTGGTTAGTAGTTGAGAGTCCTAATGCTTCAAGGACTCTTCACATGTTTACTATTTTTAGCCATGTTGGCCGCCTAGTATTAGTGTTTGCAAGATAATAGGATATGTTGTCCATTATCTTAGATAGTATTTTACTTGATAGCAAGTTTGTTGTTCAAGAGTCATACTTCTTCAAGGACTCTTCCTTTTTAGGGCTAGATAGCCGAAATCCTACTCTATTTAAGAGGGATTTCGGCCACCATTGTAATTACGTTAGATAATCTTTTAGTGTAGAATCTTGATAATCTTTATCACGGTTCCACATCAAGTGGTATCAGAGCAAAATATTTATCTCTATCTTGGTGTATCTTTACCGATTTCTTTTAAAAAAATTCTTGTTTGCTTGAATTGACAGAAAAAGACAAAAAAAAGAAAAAAGTCTTTCGGTTTAAAGAAATTGGCAGCCGAGATTTATTACCTAGATAAGGAACAAACCAAAAGAAAACTTCTTGGTTCATAAGAACATTCAAGAATTGGCTCTTGTTCCCCCTTATTCTTGTAGTAGCCGTGCACATACCCATACATCAAGGATTGAAGCGTCTTCAAACTTGAGTTCTTGATACCGTGCGGCCAAGAAAAGGGTAAGTCTTTGAGAAAAGAAAGAATCAAGTTTCAAGAAAATCAAGAAGCGTAAAGATTGATTTTTTTTTAAAGATTACTCTTTTATTTATTTTTTACCTTTTCGTTTAGGTCAAGATAGGTATTCTTTCCTTTATTTTTCAGCTTTGTCTCAACGCAACAAGTTAGGAACCCTTCTTTAATCTAGTGTTGAAGTTCTTGGCAAGTATTGTTGGAATAAAGAGAGATTTTTTTCTTCTATCTAACGGTTTGAGTGTTTCTTTCTCAAGATTAACATGTCTTTTCATAAAGGTTATAGGTGATACAAAATTGTTCATGGATTCAATGCAACAAAGCATGAAGAGAATGATGCAAAAGATGGATAACATTCAAGAAAAATTGGGAGTTCTTGAAATTCAAAGGCAACCTAGAAGAGGTAAAGCCGTGGATGTTGATGTGGGAGATGATGATGGGAGTCACACGAATCTAATGAGCCTTTGAGAAACAACTTGCGGCAATGAATGGATTTTAATCCAAATCAGTCGAGAGGTCCTTTAAGGATGAATGATAATCTTGCATATGATCCGAGAATGGGACATCAAGCTCAAAGGTATGATAATAATCTTGGTGCAATCAGGACAAAGATCCCATCTTTCCAAGGTACAAACGATCCTGGATTATTTTTAGATTGGATTCGTAAAGTTAACCATGTTTTTTCCGTTCACAATTATTCCGAGGAAAAGAAAGTTAAATTGGCAGCCATGGATTTTGGAGAATATGCATCAATTTGGTGGGATAAAGAGGCCGACACAAGGAAAAGGATTGGGCAAAGGCAAATTGATACATGGGATGAGATGAAAGCGGTCATGAATCGGAGATTTGTTCCTCAAAGTTACACTAGAGATCTATTCAATAGATTGCAAAGATTGAGGCAAGGAAAGAAGACCGTTGATGAATATTACAAAGAGATGGAGATTGCAATGATTAGAGCAGCGATTCGGGAAGATGATGAGGCTACTTTGGCTCGTTCTTGGATGGTCTAAATGACAAAATTAGACCTAAGATAGAACGTGCTAACCTTGGTAATCTTCTTTTAATGGTTTATTATGCGGAACAAATTGAAAGGCAATAAAAAGAGAAAAGTTCAAGGACTTATTCAACAAATTTCCAATCTTGGAAACGGTCGAATCAGTCCCTAAACAATTCTACATCTTTGCCGAGCCAAAATCAAGCAAACGAGACATTAGGGGCTGCCAAGCCACGGTTCAAATTGGGACAGCCAAGCCTTCATCTACATCAAATTCATCCGATTTGAGGACTAGTGCATCTACAAACCTTTCTCGGGAATGTTTTAAGTGTAGAGGTAAGGGTCACTTTGCTCGGGATTGTACAAATAAGAGCGTAATGATCATGTTAGATGACGGGACATGGGTTAGTAATGATGAAGCCGAAGAGGCTATTTTGGAGGTTGAAACCAAGAGCATGGATGCACAACCGGAGGATGGCAATCTTCTTTTGGTAAATATGAAAATCTTACATTCACAACCGTTAGATGATTTGCTTCAACAAAGGAGCAACCTTTTTCAGAAAAAGTGCAAAGTCCAAGGTAATATTTGTTTACTTATTATTGATAATGGAAGTTGTACTAATGTTTGCTCGTTTGATATGGTCACCGCCTTAGATTTACCTTTGAAAGCACAACCTATGCCATATAAGCTTTCTTGGTTAAACAATAGTGGTGAGATTAAGGTTGATAAACAAGTGGATATTGAATTCGGCATTGGGAAATTTCAAGATAATGTTTTATGTGGTGTGGTTCCTATGACCCGCAAGTCACATTATTTTGGGAAAACCTTGGCAATATGATAGGTGTGCAGATCACATTGGTAGAAAGAATGTTTACATGGACATATTGGATAACATTCATTTTACATTACATCCTTTGTCACCAAGTCAAGTAAGTGAGTTTCAAAAACAATTAGCCGAGAATAGAGAGAATAGAATTAAAGAGAGTGAGTTGCAAAAAAGAGTGATCCTACCCATAATGTAAAATCCGAGGGAAAAAAGGACCAAAAAGTCGTGAGCTTAGAGAGAAAAAAGGCAAGCTCACAAAAAGAGAGAAGAGAGTGTTTATTTATCAATTCGGGAAAGGTAGATAGGGTTTTGAGAACAAAACAAGCAATTGTTTTGCTGATTTTTAGAGAAACTGAAAGGTTGTCTCCAACTAACACCTTTTCCTTTGATCTTATATCTTCTTCTCTACCTAGTCTTGTTGTTGATGTTTTGCAGGAATTCAAAGATGTGTTCCCTAAAGAGTTTTTGAAAGGATTGCCTCCAATTAGAGGGATTGAACATCAAATCGACTTCATTCCGGGAGCCATACTTCCAAATAGGGCAGCCTATAGAGCAAATCTGGATGAAACTCGAGAAATCCAAAGGCAAGTTGATTTACTTTTGGAGAAAGAGTAGGTAAGATAATCTTTAAGTCCTTGCGCTAGTCCGATTATTTTAGTATCTAAGAAAGAAGGCACTTTTAGATTATGTACGGATTGTCGAGATATTAATAAAAATCACTATTAAATATAGACATTTGATACCTCGCTTAGATGATATGCTAGATGAGTTAAGTGGTGCTTTAATTGTTTCTAAAATTGATTTAACTCAAGGCTACCACCAAGTTAGAATGAAAGAAGATGATGAATGAAAAATCGCTTTTATATGAATGGATTGTTATGCATTTTGGTTTTAGTAATGAACCTAGTACTTTCATGAGATTAATGAACTACATATTTCGGCATTGTTTTGGAAAATTTGTTGTAGTTTATTTTGATGATATACTTGTTTATAGTAAAAATCTAGAAGATCATATTGAACATCTTAAAGCTATTTTTACTATTTTAAGAGAACAAACCTTGGATGCCAAACTTGAAAAATGTGTTTTTGCACTAGTTCTATTAACTTTCTTGGATACATTGTTAGTTCTAAAGGTATCCAGGTTGATCCGGCAAAAATTAATTCAATTGTGGACTGACCGAAACCAACTAATGCAACTCAAGTCCATTCATTATATGGTTTGGCAAGCTTTTATAGGCGATTTGTACATGATTTCAGCACAATAGCCTCCCCTATGAATTAAGTTGTGAAGAAAAATATCCCATTCTTTTGGGACAAGCCGCAAGAAGATAGCTTTGAGAAGCTTAAGCAATTACTTACTTCGTCCCCTATTTTATCTTTACCTAATTTTGATATAACTTTTGAAGTTGAATGTGATGCTTCAGGAATAGGTATTGGAGCTGTTTTGCAACAACACGACAAACCTTTAGCTTATTTTAGTGAGAAACTAAGTGACGCTTCACTTAACTATCCTACATATGATAAAGAGTTATACGCCTTTGTTAGAACTTTGGAGACATGGCATCATTACTTGATTGCGAGGGAATTTGTTATCCACACGGACCATGAATCCATCAAGTATCTAAAGGGGCAAAGTAAGTTGAACAAGAGACACGCTAAATGGGTTTCCTTCATTGATACCTTTCCATATGTTATCAAATACAAAAAAGGTAAGGAAAACATTGTCGTCGATGCCCTTTCTCGAAGGTATACTTTACTTTCCGTTATGCATGCTAAATTACTTGGATTTTAACATATTAGAGCACTGTATAAAGGGGATAATGATTTTTCAGATTTATATCTTTCTTGTGAGCTCTCGGCTCAAAAAGACTTTTATAGGTTTGAAGATTTCTTGTTTAAAGGAAATAAGTTTTGCATTCCCTCTTGTTCTATTAGAGATTTAATTGTTAGAGAGGCGCATTGCGGCGACTTAATGTGTCATTTTTGAAGGGATTCATGGGCGGAAACTCGTTCCAAACACCCATGAGTCCTCCCCTGAAGGATCCGCTCATACAAAACGAATTGAAAAACAGCAAGAAAAGACTTACAATTCCGGGTTCAAGAAGCTACTTCTTGAATGGAGGATGACGTTTCTTGGATGCTTTGTTGCCACCAACGGAATTCCCTTTGCGGAATATCCCTCTACCGGTATCCACGCGACGAGACGGGCAGCGAGTGCTAGCTCTTCGTCTTTCTGAGTTTCGGAATTGTGAGAGAAAAGGGAGACCGAAAACTGAAATCAGATTTCAGAGAGTTGGTGATTTTTGCGGCTGAAAAATTGATTGGCTAGGGTTTCGGCCAAGAGATCATTATATAAGGTATGAGTGTTTGTTCCCATAACCAACTCTCACATCCTTAACTCCTCTCGGCAGTGGGAGTCTTTAACTCCCACGTTCCCTAGACTTCTACTGGTAGTGGGAGTCTTTATCGGATAATAACTCCCACGTAATTCCAGCTATACCGAAAATGCCCCTTATCTCTAATTCGAATAATAACACTTTATTATTCTCAGAAAAGTGAATGTCAGATACAATGAACCTAGACACATTCTAGATTCATTGAATCTGGACATGAAGCTCGTTAGCTCGTCTATGCGTGTGACCCTGTAGGTTCATATCACAATGGCAATGAAAACACACTTAGTAGTAGTGTGAGTTCATAAATCACAAGCGAGTCCCCTAGCGAGGACATTGTGACTACCCAAAGTGAATGAATATACAACGGAACCTAATATCAATCTACTATTTAATCCCTTTGTCTCGCGATATCCTAATTAAGCATAAGGCATGGTGGTCGTCACCCTTATTAAACTTAATTGTATTTATGCTCGATCTCCAGGTAGACTGTTTCGACAAATAGCATTTGATAACCACTTTATCAAATACATTTGAGCACGGCCATGCATTTAAACAGTCCTTCCCTATCGAGGGGCCCATGAACATCTCTCTCTAATAATAGAGAGGGACAAATTCCTTACAATGTCTCTCACATTCAAGCTATGATAGGACACTACATCCGATCATCAGTCGTATTGATTACTCTGTTACAAGTAACGTTCGACTGAGTCAAAACGTGGCTCCATTCATACTAGAATCAATGAAGACATAAGGTCTAAGGATACTAAAATAGTATTCAGGAAGTAATACTTATGACTTAAGACCATGAAGTATTACTTCTCTGACGGATCACGTCCAATACAATGTATCCCTATATATTGCATCTATGATGTGATTTGTATCCATTACACATGATCAGTAAAACAAGATCATCAATCAACAATCATACTAGTTTTATTTCATAGTAATTAAGCATTACATAAAACTAGGGACTTCTAGAATAGTAATTACATAAGCTAATGAGTTTTACTATCAAATCACACATTTGATAATCAAAAGCAAAATTAACTATTCAATTACATGCTCAAAAGATAATAAAACGCACAACATGTGCTAATGGTCCTAGGGCACTACTAACAATCTCCCACTTGCCCTAGGTCCAATCATACATGATCCTCAATCCCATTGACCTAGTATGACTCTCATGTTTAGGTTGTGGGAGTGGCTTGGTCAATGGATCTGCAATGTTGTCGTCTGTATGAACTTTGCAAATACTAACGTCTCCTCTGTCGATAATTTCTCTAATAAGATGGAAACGCCTGAGAATGTGTTTGGATTGTTGGTGAGATCTAGGTTCCTTAGCTTGTGAAATGGCACCAGTACTATCACAATAGAGGTCCACTGGGTTCACAATGCTAGGGACAACACCTAATTCATCAACAAACTTCCCGATCCAAACGACTTCTTTTGCTTTGCCCGAGGCGACTAGATACTCGACTACATTGTAGAGTCGGCCACGGTTTCTTGCTTTGAGCTCTTCCCGACTCACAAAGCACCTCCATTCAAACAAAACACAAACCAGATTGCGATCTATAATCGTCTACGTCGGTCTGGAAGCTTGCGTCTGTGTAACCATTTACAACCCGAGACTTCCTTCACGACCTCAGTAAACTAAGAACATATCTTTAGTCCTTCTCAAGTACTTAAGAATGCTCTTGACTGCAGATCCAATGTGACTCACCGAGGGTCGATTGATATCCGCTAGTCATACTTAAAGCAAATGAGACATCCCAGGGTGAGTACATATCATGGCGTACATAATAGACCCAATGGCCGAAGCATATGGGATCTTACTCATGCGCTCTTGGTCCTCCCTTGTGGAAGGTCCTTGAGTTTTGTTGAGTTTAACGCCATGTGACATGGGCAAGAATCCCTTTTTAGAGTCTTGCAAACCCGAACCGTTTCGAGTACCTTGTCAATGTAACCACTCGGCTCGAGGCCAATCATTTTGTTAGATCTATCTCTATAGATTCTTATACCCAAAATGTATGTGGCCTCGCCTTTAAGTCTTTCATGGAAAAGCACTTCCCCAACCAAGCTTTTACGCTTTGTAATGTGGGGATGTCATTTCCAATCGATAAGATGTCGTCCACATAAAGCACAAGGAACACTACTGCATTATTAGTTACTTTCTTATAAACACCAGGCTCGTCTTCGTTTTTTATGAAACCGAATTCTTTAATACGTTCATCAAAGCGACGATTCCAGCTTCGAGATGCTTGCTTCAATCCATAAATGGACCTTTGAAGCTTACACACTTTGCTAGGATTTGTTGGATCAACAAACCCCTCAGGTTGTGTCATATACACATCCTCGAGAAGGTTTCCATTGAGAAACGCAGTCTTAGCATCCATTTTCCATATCTCATAGTCATAATATGCAGCTATGGCAAGTAAAATCCTAATTGACTTTATCATCACGACAGGGGAAAAGGTTTCGTCATAGTCAATACCATGAACTTGTCTATAACCTTTAACTACTAGTCGCGACTTAAAAGTGTGTACATTACCATCCATGTCGGTCTTCTTTTTATAACACCATTTGTTATCAATGACCTTGCACCCTTCGGGTGGATCAACCAAAGTCCATACTTGGTTGTCGTACATGGATTGCATCTCGGACTTCATAGCTTCTAGCCACTTATCCCGACTCGGAACTACGAATTGCCTCTTTGTAGGTAGTGGGTTCATCTTGATCAATCGAGTTCAACTCGATGATCATCGATCGAGAAATTCATATCTCTCGAGCCGTTGATGTACCCGACTCGAGCTCCTTGGGCCTTGTGTCAAAGATTGAAGCTCGATGTCGGCACGTGAGCTTGCTTGAACTTCTAAAGTTGGTTCAGATGTTGTTTGGGGATCTTGAATCTCCTCAAGATGGATCTTACTCCCACTATCCTCTTTGGAAATAAATTCCCTTTCAAGGAACAAACCATTACGAGCAACACTCACTTTGTTCTCTAATGGAAGATAGAAGTAATATCCTTTAGTTTCTTTAGGATATCCCACAAACAAACATTTGTCAGATTTAGGGGCGAGTTTTTCAAATAACAAGCGTTTTACGTACGCCTCGCATCCCCAAATTTTGAGAAATGACAAGCTAGGTCGTTTCCCAGTCCGTATCTCATATGGAGTTTTCTGAACCGCTTTAGAAGGAACTCTGTTTAATATAAATGCAGCAGTTTCTAGGGCGTATCCCCAAAAGGAAATTGGAAGACTTGTTTGACTCATCATAGATCGAACCATATCTAATAAGGTGCTATTCCTCCGTTCTGACACGCCATTCCATTGTGGTGTGCCAGGAGGAGTTAATTGTGAAACAATTCCACAACCACTAAGATGTTCGTCAAACTCTTGGTTAAGGTATTCGCCACCTCGATCTGATCAAAGTATCTTAATACTTTTGCCAAGTTGATTTTGTACTTCATTTTGAAATTCTTTGAATCTTCCAAAAGACTCGATTTATGTTTCATTAGATAGACGTAGCCATGTCTACTCGAAATCATCTCGTGAATGTGTTGAAAGTCATCGAAACCCTCCTCTAGCACTTGTGTTCATTGGTCCACAAACATCCGTATGTATGAGGCCCAACAAATCGGAAGCTCTCTCACTTTGTCTGGTAAAGGGAGCTTTAGTCATTTTGCCCAACAAGCAAGATTCACACGTCTCATAAGACTCTAAGTCAAATGATGTTAAAATTCCATCTGTATGGAGTTTTGATATGCGTTTCTCGATTATGTGGCCCAAACGACAGTGCCAAAAATAGGTTTGGTTTAAGTCATTTGATTTAAACCTTTTAGTATTAATGTTATAGATGGGCCTTTTAATGGAATCATCGAGGTTAAGAATATAAAGCCCATTCATCAAAGAGGCATCTCCATAAAAGATACGATCTTTATGAATGGTGCAAATCTTATTCAAAATATTAATTTCAAAACCTTCAATATCCAAACAAGAAACTGAAATAATATTCCTGCTCAAAGTTGGAACGTACAAACAATTATCCGAGTTCTATAATAAGGCCACTTGGCAAAACTAAATTAAATGTCCCGAGTAGCTACAAAGCAACAACTCTTGCTCCGTTGGCTACTCCGAGGTCCACTTCTCCTTTTGCCGGTGATCTACTCCTTTTTGAACCCCCTGCACATTTGCACAAATGTGAGATCCACAACCGGTATCTAATACCCATGAAGTAGGAGCAGACATGTTAATTTTAATAACATAAATACACGGAGAGACAATCAAACCGGCCTTTCCCTTTTTCTTCTCTTCCAAATAGAGCTTGCGATTCTGTTTCCAATGACTGGTTCATTGCAATGGAAGCAAACTCCCTCCTTTGGTGCCTTGGCTTTGGGGTGGGGCTTGGGCTTGTCATTGCCTTTGCCTTTGCCTCTCTTGCCATGGGCTTTCCCTTGCCTTTCTTCTTGAAATTCCCTTTTTGAACTATTAAGACTTCGGGGTCTTCTTAATGTTCGATTCAGCTCGCTTGAGCATCCCGTGTATTTCATGTATGGTCTTCTCCATGGCATGCATGTTGAAGTTCATAATGAATTGGTCATACTCCTGTGGGAGTGAGCCCAAGATCATATTTGTGGCCATGTCATGACTTACGGGAGCCCCAAGTTTGTCAAGTTGGTCAAAATAGCCCTTCATCTTAAGAACATGTGCACTGACAGAGGTTCCTGGGGCCATTTTGCAACTATTTAACGCCTTAGTTGTGAGGAATCTTTCATGACGAGCTTGCTCGTGGAACATTTCCTTGAGCTGGCCCATCATCTGGAAAGCCTCAACTCCTTCAAACTGTTTTTGAAGGTCAGTGTTCATTGTGACTAACATGAGACAAGTCACATCGTTAGTGTTAGGCCTAAGGGCAAAGTTACTCTATGATGTTTTTGATGATAACAAACCATTGAGAGTTCTAATGTTTGTGTGAGCAATGTTCTTTATAATAGGATCCTTAGCACTCACATCAACATTGATGAAAATGGTAAGTAAGCTTCTTGTGTAAACTAAGGTATGTATATTACACACAAGAATGCTATTAGATGGAAGGAAGGAGGCAAGGAGGTTGGTTGGGAAATAGGGCTCTTCAAAGAGTCCCTTATGAATATGGCAAAAGAAGTAATCCTACTAATGCTTTTGGCTTCCATAATTACTTGGTTTATATTCTAAGCATTAGTCGTTGCACTTACTTGTTCTTATATCCTTTTGCCATGCTTCCTTGTTCTTAATATTGTCTATATCCTATCTAATTACATCAAAGTTTGACATAATCAAAAAGGGGAGATTGTTAGCCTTGAGGGCAAAGCGAACTCGTTTTTGATGATGGACAAACACTTGATGTTTGCGTCTAATGTTTTCATCTATGTGATAGAATATTGGAACTCAATATGGAAGCTCTAAGTACTTCAATCAAGCCTTGATCAAGCTTCAAAGATTTCATTCAAGACACATTCGTCAAGCTTGAAGATTGAAGACTTAGGTTGGTTAGATTAGCTTTGTTGAAAATGGTATTTATCCTTAAGCTCTAACCAACGCTCTCTTGAACATAAGCTCTTCACTATAGTCTTGCATTGCATGTTTTCATAAACACGTTTTTGAAAGGCTAAGTTTCAAATAGTGTTCGTATTTCAAAAGCCTTCGATTTCAAAGTATAAGTCTTGTAAAATGGTTTTCCAAAGTGCTCTTACTTGTTACATATTAAGAAAACATTTTAGACTTCAAAAGATTTCAAAACGTGTGTTAAGACAACTCTCCGAATGCCCTCGAAAGTCGGTCAACCGAGATTATCTCGGATCAACCCAGGAAGAAAGCAGAGAGTTGAGTACTGTCTTGGTTCGATCGACCAGAAGTGGTTCGGTCGACCGAGATTGCTT
Organism: Vinca minor; assembly: GCA_026122235.1. NCBI lineage: Eukaryota > Viridiplantae > Streptophyta > Magnoliopsida > Gentianales > Apocynaceae > Vinca > Vinca minor. The sequence continues at coordinate 1,952,385 of JAOCZM010000285.1, read as the reverse complement.
GGTTCGGTCGACCGACTTTAGGTTCGGTCAACCGAGTTTGGTTCGGCTCAACCGAGGTTGATTTTCGGTCAACCGAGGTGCACTGTTACTAGCCGTTATCTGACCGTTCCAGAGTCGTTTTTCAGCGAGATTTTGAAATGTATAAATACTCCAAAGCTTTAGAATGACATATAGACTTTGAGAGACTTGCAAAACATATTCTTATTGATTCCTTATCAAGTCTAAACACCTTGAAAGCAAATGCACTTCATTGTCATGATCTAAATGCATTCAAAGGTGAATTTGCAAAGCAAGACAAAGAGTGAGCTTATTATGTTCAAAGAGCCAACAAGATGAGCTTCAAATGTAATTATCTTTCACTTAGAAGAGTGAACAACATTGTGCTTAATCATTCATCTTATCCCCTTTCTTAGTGATAGGGTTATTGTTGTATAAGTCCTACTTAGTGTGGGCAATTGTTTATAGTGGTTGTTTGTAAAACTCTTTGTGAGTTAGCCACTAGTGTAAAGTCCTACTTTGTGTGGGCACATTCTTCTTAGTGAAGTTGGCAAAATCCTTGGGTGCGGCTCAAGGTAGTGGAGGTAGATTCTTAGTGAATCGAACCACTCTAAATCTCTTGTCTTGTGATTTGCATTGGGTTTTGCTTTAGCTTTGGTTAAACTTGCACTTACCTAGAATAGATTAGAAATAGTTCGTAAGATTTATTATAAACCCAATTCACCCCCCCTCTTGGGTTTCCTCAATTGGTATCAGAGCCCGGTCTTCATTATTAGCTTAACCGCTTGAAGCAAAGATTAATGGCCGGTAATTCCGCTTTAGCTTACCAAGAGGGGACTTCCACCGATAGACCACCACTTTATGATGGAAATCATTTTGATGCTTGGAAGGATCGATTCAAGATATATGTGTGCTCCATTGATTTCTCTTTATGGCATGTAATTGAAGAAGGTCCATATGTACCCAAGAAGATGGTGGAAGGTGTTCAAACTCCAAAAGAAGGACAATGAGCTAAATGAAGTTGAGTTCAAGATGATGACTCAAAATTACAAGGCAATGAATATTCTTAGTTGTGCCTTGAGTCCGGGAGGAGTACAACCGTGTCCTTGGGAAGCAAATCCGCCCACTCCATGTGGAAAACGCTTGAAGATACTCATGAAGGATCAAGCTCTTCAAGTGACAACGGTGATGATGAATACGCCAACTTGTGCTTCATGGCTTTTGGTAATGAGGTACATCCTTCTCCCTCTATTTCAAATTCTTATGATGATGATGAGGAGGATGATGCTAATGTGCTTTTAATTGATATGTATGATCAATTAAAAAAATGTGCAAAGCAAAACCATGAAATGAAGCATAAAATTGAATATTTGCTTGAAGAAAAGGCCAAGTTGGTTGATGAAAATAAAAAGTTGTGTGATGATGTTAATTGCTTGAAATGTGAAAATGATGATCTTATTACTACTTGCAATTCATCTTCATTACAACACATAGAAGCTTGTGTTAAAGTGTCATCTTTAGAAAACAAGCTTGTTGAATTTGATCTTTTGGAAAACAAAGTTAAAAACCTTACCCTTCTTGTTGAAAACTTTTCAAAGGGTAAGAAAAATCTTGATCAAATTCTTGGCATGCAATGTGCTTCAAATGATAAACTTGGCCTTGGTTATATTGCAAATCATGTCGATATTGCTAGTTCTTCTCTTATTCATAAGAATCATGTTGTAAATGCTAGTATGTCACATAGGCCAAATAGAAATCATGTGCATGCTCACAATTCTTCTAAGCCACACATTCATTGCACATATTGTGGAAAACATGGTCATACATGGGATAGATGCCATGTTAAGAAGAAGATTGAAAGGGGAGTTAAAACAATTTGGAAAGTGAAGTTTAATTCTACTAACCCCCATGGACCCAAACAAAAGTGGGTACCAAAAGCTACTCTTCCCTTGATCTTATAGGTTCTTATAAGTTAGATGTATGCCACCAAGCTTCAATGGACTTGATTCAAAAAGAAGTGGCATTGGGGAGAAGTAAAAGGAGATGTGCCAAAAGAAGAAATTCAAAAACACTCCTCAACACTTGGTTTCTCAAAGCTCAAATGACAATCAATTGGAGAACCAAGTTGGTTAGATAATAAGAGCAAAGCATCAAGTGATGACAAGAGCCAAAGTGTCAATCCAATGTCTTCATCACTTGGTAAGAAAGCAAAGGTATCAAAATCACCTTCTCATAACACTTTGATTAATGAGTTAAGTGTTTTTGATATATATACATGCTTGCTTTTATATAAATGTTGCATCTCACATGCTTGAATTCAATAATTATATAGATGACCTTTAGCATGCTCTTGTTTATTCATGTCTATTGAGCTAAGGTATCTATGAGATGTAGCATATGCAACTTGATTGATTCTTGTTTTGTTATGTCATATTCATTTAAGAATCTATCTAGTTGTTTTGGTTTTTTGATAACCATGATCCTTAAGCATATATGTGTTACTTGATGATATTGAGCTAATCATGAAGGACCTTTAAAAAGGTACCAAATTTGTCATCAAGAATTCCTTGTAGGTAATAAAGAGTTCTATCCTTCAAGAAGAAGATATGAACCACAAGGAAGGCACAAATGAGCTAAGACTCCAAGAAAAGAGTCAAATGCCAAGGATCACACGAGATGCCTCAATGGACTTGATTGACAAAGAAGATCTACCAAAATGGTAAGAAGTCCAAGCTCAAAGAGCATTGAGGTACAAGGCTTAACTCATCCCTTATTAGTGGTCATTATGTGTTTTTGATCCTTATGGGCTATTATTTGATGAGTTAAGTAGTTGACTAGAGAGTTTGTGCTTATTGGATTATGGTTTATGTACATCATGTTTTGCTTGTCAACATGCTAAAAGTGTATTGCAAACTTGACAAGAATGATGGCTTAAAAGCATAAACTTGTCTATTTAAACTCTCTTGTTTATGTGCATGGGTTCTTTTATCTTGATAATGTGTTTTGTGCTATCTCTAGACCTTATTATGCTTAGAGTACAAACACTATCACAATTGGTAACTAGATCTTCTAGAATGCACATATTTTATCTCTTTGGTGTTTGATCTTCATTTTCATATGTTTAACATGATCTTTATCATCCTTGATCATCATGTTAAAATGTTGCATCATTTAGAGATATTAACACTTATTGGCTTGGTTTCAACTTTCTTATCTTATAGCCAATTTGTGTTAGTTATTTTGGAAGTTATACATGGTATATATGTTCATATTCTACATGTGTTCTTCCTAAATAACTATGAGATCATATTCTTTACTATTGGTATTCATATCCTTTGTGATCTCATTAGAGTTTTTTGGTTAGTCTTGCTTCTAGAGTTGTTATACTCATTTAGCTAACCATGAACTTATTAGAGGAATGTACTCATAGTGTCATCTTATACTTCCTCTAAATTTTTTGGGTGTGATACATATGCTTAATTTTTATGTTTTAACAATTGGTATCACATCCCACTCTTGTTAGCTATATTTTCAACTTGTTTTTCTTCTTAAAGAGCTAACATGTTTTGTTTGATAAACGGGGAGATTGTTCTTTAAGGTTTATTCCTTATCTCCTTTGTTTTAGCTTAGGTTGATATTCTTTTTGAGCCATATATGACCATCTTTTGATTTATGTGTTATTATGGACTCCTCTTTGTTTAGAAATCAACCAAGCTTATTCTTGATCAATCCTTTCTCAAAATGATTTATGATCTTTAAGATTGATCTTTTGAACCATTAGGATTCTCCTGTGTTTTAAAAAAAAAAAGTTTTTCTTCAATTGATATCAGTTTTGTTTTCAATTGATATTAAATTTTTTTTTCAATTGGTATCATTTTTTTATATGGGGAGAATTCGTATGTTTCATCAAGCTTCTCCAATATTAATCTTTACTTTTCGCTAAATGCTTTTCTTATTGGCGCTCTGATATCCCTTTTTGATGTTGACAAAAAGAGGGAGAATTTTTAGTGTTGCAAATGTGCCATGAGAAGTATTTTACAAAAACGAGAAAGCTTAGAACTTTGCAAAACGGGAGAGATAAGGGATTCTCTAAAATAGGGGGAGTAGAATATTTGTTATCTACTTGTCTAGATCCTTAATATCTTTATCTCATGCATTCTTGTTTATATACTTTAACGATTTATCTTTTGTATATTATTCCCATTTGCATCAATGTTTTGTCATCATCAAAAAGGGGGAGATTGTTAGCCCTAAGGGCAAAGTTACTCTATGATGTTTTTGATGATAACAAACCATTGAGAGTTCTAATGTTTGTGTGAGCAATGTTCTTTATAATAGGATCCTTAGCACTCACATCAACATTGATGAAAATGGTAAGTAAGCTTCTTGTGTAAACTAAGGTGTGTATATTACACACAAGAATGCTATTAGATGGAAGGAAGGAGGCAAGGAGGTTGGTTGGGAAATAGGGCTCTTCAAAGAGTCCCTTATGAATATGGCAAAAGAAGTAATCCTACTAATGCTTTTGGCTTCCATAATTACTTGGTTTATATTCTAAGCATTAGTCGTTGCACTTACTTGTTCTTATATCCTTTTGCCATGCTTCCTTGTTCTTAATATTGTCTATATCCTATCTAATTACATCAAAGTTTGACATAATCAAAAAGGGGGAGATTGTTAGCCTTGAGGGCAAACGAACTCGTTTTTGATGATGGACAAACACTTGATGTTTGCGTCTAATGTTTTCATCTATGTGATAGAATATTGGAACTCAATATGGAAGCTCTAAGTACTTCAATCAAGCCTTGATCAAGCTTCAAAGATTTCATTCAAGACACATTCGTCAAGCTTGAAGATTGAAGACTTAGGTTGGTTAGATTAGCTTTGTTGAAAATGGTATTTATCCTTAAGCTCTAACCAACGCTCTCTTGAACATAAGCTCTTCACTATAGTCTTGCATTGCATGTTTTCATAAACACGTTTTTGAAAGGCTAAGTTTCAAATAGTGTTCGTATTTCAAAAGCCTTCGATTTCAAAGTATAAGTCTTGTAAAATGGTTTTCCAAAGTGCTCTTACTTGTTACATATTAAGAAAACATTTAAGACTTCAAAAGATTTCAAAACGTGTGTTAAGACAACTCTCCGAATGCCCTGAAAGTCGGTCAACCGAGATTATCTCGGATCAACCGAGGAAGAAACAGAGAGTTGGTCTGTCTTGGTTCGGTCGACCAAAAAGTGGTTCGGTCAACCGAGATTGCTTGGTTCGGTCGACCGACTTTAGGTTCGGTCAACCGAGTTTGGTTCGGCTCAACCGAGGTTGATTTTCGGTCAACCGAGGTGCACTCGCTACTAGCCGTTATCCGACCGCTCTGCAGTCGCTTTTTCAGCGAGATTTTGAAATGTATAAATACTCCAAAGCTTTAGAATGACATATAGACTTTGAGAGACTTGCAAAACATATTCTTATTGATTCCTTATCAAGTCTAAACACCTTGAAAGCAAATGCACTTCATTGTCATGATCTAAATGCATTCAAAGGTGAATTTGCAAAGCAAGACAAAGAGTGAGCTTATTATGTTCAAAGAGCCAACAAGATGAGCTTCAAATGTAATTATCTTTCACTTAGAAGAGTGAACAACATTGTGCTTAATCATTCATCTTATCCCCTTTCTTAGTGATAGGGTTATTGTTGTATAAGTCCTACCTAGTGTGGGCAATTGTTTATAGTGGTTGTTTGTAAAACTCTTTGTGAGTTAGCCACTAGTGTAAAGTCCTACTTTGTGTGGGCACATTCTTCTTAGTGAAGTTGGCAAAATCCTTGGGTGCGGCTCAAGGTAGTGGAGGTAGATTCTTAGTGAATCGAACCACTCTAAATCTCTTGTCTTGTGATTTGCATTGGGTTTTGCTTTAGCTTTGGTTAAACTTGCACTTACCTAGAATAGATTAGAAATAGTTCGTAAGATTTATTATAAACCCAATTCACCCCCCCCCCCCCCCCTCTTGGGTTTCCTCAGTTAGAGTCATCGAAATGCTTCTTCCAAGCATCTCTTTCAGCTCTAGGGGAGTTGTTTGCAGTGCTGTTCGAGAATGTCAGTATCAAGAACGTCATGACTTTCTTTCCCCGCTTAAGGACAATCCTTAAGTTGCGGGCCCAATCAAGGAAATTGGTCCTCGCTTAGTTTTTTCCTTCTCAAGGACGGATCGCGATGAATTGTGTGATGTATTGGTTGCCATTATCTACATTAAGTTAATTGCAAAGTTATTAGTTTTTGAGCAAAAACATTTTCCACAATTTCAACACTTGATAATAGTGGGGAAAAACATTTTACAATAGTTATAGGAAAGCTTTGGCTTAACACCCACAATTAAAGTAAAATCATCTAATGGGAATGACATCTATATGTCCCGGCTATTTCCCATTTTATGCCCTAGGCCCAAAACTATTTCGATAGCCTAGTTAAGTCGGACCATGTCTAAGCATTATGGAAATCACTATTTTCCCATCTCCCTTTACTTAGGTAACCACTTTATCTCATTTGCTTTGGCAAGCGTAAAAATGATGATCCAAGCTTATGGAGTGCTTAGGTTATGGTAGGCACTTTAAGACTTAATTAAAACCATTTGATGTGACGTCTAAAATAAATCCATCCAGACATAAAATAAACATCACACGCAGGATATGAAGCGAAAATGTAAATGTGATATAGCATGGCCTATTCCTATAATGACTCCCACGAGCCTTGTGGGAGTCAAGGGTCAATCTAGGTCAAAATCCATCTCATGGATAATGTCTTCGATCCAGCAGCCTCCAGTCTTGTTACATAATTGCTTGGGCATACCCAGCCTTCAATGACTAATCTAAGAAAGCAGTTACAATTTTACATCATAAAGAAAAACGACTCGCCGGTCGTATTATAAAATTACAACCCAAACATGTAAAACAAGAGGTATAATAGGCCATGCTATTCACCATGCTAATATCACATAAAACATGATATAAATAATTCACGGATATAAATTCAAAGTCTTAAGTCTGCGTAACGACGAATCGGGGCGACGCAGACGAGTATTATGTATTGTATTTCGAATGAGCTTTTCCTCCCAGATTTACCCCTCTTCTGCCTTACTTACATAATCGGATTATGTATTGTTTAATCGGATTAATAACAGGATTAATCGAGTTAATTCCAGTTTATGCGTGAGAATAGAATTAATCAGATTAATTCCAGATTCACAGATACAGTTTATGCAGAATCATTATTCACATAAACAGTTTATGCCGAATCAACATTCACGGAAACAGTTTATGCATAATCAAAAACCGAAAACAGTTTTTATCATAACGGTTCATATAACCGTATAAACATGATGAACCGAGAAGAGTTTATGCGTATACTCATCAAAAGATACAATCTTTAAATGCAGTTAAACAGTTTATGCATTTATCATGATCAAAGAAACGATCTTTTCTGTTTTCAAACATACACATACCAAATCAGAATTGATAGTGTTATTGTCTGATTAACAATATCGAATTCGAATCGTACGAGCAAGGCTCTGATACCACTGAAGGGATTCATGGGCGGAAACTCGTTCCAAACACCCATGAGTCCTCCCCTGAAGGATCCGCTCATACAAAACGAATTGAAAAACAAAGAAGAAAAGACTTACAATTCGGGTTCAAGAAGCTACTTCTTGAATGGAGGATGACGTTTCTTGGATGCTTTGTTGCCACCAACGGAATTCCCTTTTGCGGAATATCCCTCTACCGGTATCCACGCGACGAGACGGGCAGCTGAGTGCTAGCTCTTCGTATTTCGAGTTTCGAATTGTGAGAGAAAAGGGATACCGAAAACCGAAATCGATTTCAGAGAGTTGGTGATTTTTTGCGGCTGAAAAAATTGATTGGCTAGGGGTTTCGGCCAAGAGATCATTATATAAGGTATGAGTGTTTGTTCCCATAACCAACTCTCACATCCTTAACTCCCTCAGCGAGTGGGAGTCTTTAACTCCCACGTTCCCTGAGACTTCTACTCGGGTAGTGGGAGTCTTTATCTGATAATAACTCCCACGTAATTCCAAATTTATACCCGAAAATGCCCCTTATCTCTAATTCGAATAATAACACTTTATTATTCTCGGAAAAGTGAATGTCGGATACAATGAACCTAGACACATTCTAGATTCATTGAATCTGGACATGAAGCTTCGTTAGCTCGCTCTATGCGTGTGACCTCGTAGGTTCATATCACAATGGCAATGAAAACACACTTAGTAGTAGTGTGAGTTCATAAATCACAAGCGGTCCCCTAGCAGGACATTGTGACTACCCAAAGTGAATGAATATACAACGGAACCTAATATCAATCTACTATTTAATCCCTTTGTCTCGCGATATCCTAATTAAGCATAAGGCATGGTGGTCGTCACCCTTATTAAACTTAATTGTATTTATGCTCGATCTCCGTGTAGATCTGTTTCGACAAATAGCATTTGATAACCACTTTATCAAATACATTTGAACACGGCCATGCATTTAAACAGATCCTTCCCTATCGAGGGGCCCATGGATATCTCTCTCTAATAATAGAGAGGGACAAATTCCTTACAATGTCTCTCACATTCAAGCTATGATAGGACACTACATCCGATCATCGGTCGTATTGATTACTACATACAAGTAACGCTCGATCGAGTCAAAACGTGGCTCCATTCATACTAGAATCAATGAAGACATAAGGTCTAAGGATACTAAAATAGTATTCGGGAAGTAATACTTATGACTTAAGACCATGCAAGTATTACTTCTCGACTGGATCACGTCCCAATACAATGTATCCCTATATATTGCATCTATGATGTGATTTGTATCCATTACACATGATCGATAAAACAAGATCATCAATCAACAATCATACTAGTTTTATTTCATAGTAATTAAGCATTACATAAAACTAGGGACTTCTAGAATAGTAATTACATAAGCTAATGAGTTTTACTATCAAATCACACATTTGATATTCAAAAGCAAAATTAACTATTTAATTACATGCTCAAAAGATAATAAAACGCACAACATGTGCTAATGGTCCTAGGGCACTACTAACAATTTTGGTGTTTTAAAACATTAGACATATTACAAGAACACTTTTTTTGGCCTAAGATGAAAAGAGATGTTAGGAAAATTTGTGAACTTTGTTTTAAGTGTAAACATGCTAAACGTTCAAGCAAAGCTCACGGATTATACATGTCTCTACCTATACCATCTTCACCTTGGATTGATCTTTCAATGGATTTTATTCTTGGATTACCGACATTAAGAAGAGGTATGGATAGTATAATGGTCGTTGTAGATCGTTTTTCTAAAATGGCTCAGTTAATTCCTTGTAGGAAAACTAATGATGCAAGCCATGTTGCGGATTTGTTCTTCAAAGATGTAGTTCGGTTGCATGGGATTCCAAAAACGATCATAAGTGATAAGGATGTAAAATTCCTAAGTTACTTTTGGAAGACCTTATGGAGCAAGTTGGGGACTAAATTACTTTTTTCTACCTCAAGTCACCCACAAACTGATGGTCAAACCGAGGTAACCAATAGAACTTTAGGGGTTCTACTTAGAGCACTCATTCAAACGAATTTCAAGAGATGGGAAGAATTTTTACCAATTGCTGAATTTGCTTATAATCGTACTTTACATTCTACTACTAACAATTCACCTTTTGAAGTTGTTTACGGTTTTAACCCCCTAACACCTTTAGATCTAATTCCTCTACCTATTGATGAATATTAGAATATAGAGGGTGATTCTATATAGATGGTGTCCTTAGAGCAATCATTCGTAATCATGAAGGAGCTTTCATAGTAGGTTTTTCTAATTATCTACCCAACTCGCCTGGCTCTGAGCATGCTGAGACTCTGGCACTTTTGGAATGTATCAGATTTGCAATTTCCAGGGAATTTCAAACGTGCCTTATAGAAAGTGACCTTCAAGCTTTGGTCCACCAGGTTCACCATGAAGATGAAAATTTGTCCCCAATAGGTCTTTTTGTGAGTCTCATTAGGAATATTTAAGGAGTTAATATATCCAATATATCCTATGTCGGTAGGTCATGTAATGTTCCTGCTGATGTATTGGAAAAATATGCTATGATGTGTAGAACACATCTCAATGGTTTTGAGATCCTATGAATTTCTCCTACCACATATAATTTTCGTTTTTTCCGTTGAAAAAAAAAAGGAAGTATTAAATTTAAGCTGCCAATTACGCTTTTTTAAAAAACTTTTTAAATATTTACTTATCATAATTAAAAAGACAATTAAAAAATTAAATTTAACAAATTGTAGGATGTTTTTCTTCATAATATGACTCCTGAAAATATAAAGAATGATTTATAAATAGATAAATAAAAAGGAAACTCAAGAAGAAAAATAAATACACTTGTTGGAGACATTTCCTAAAATAGGGGAATATCTACTATTTTCATTATTTAAGGAAAGATAATAGAAAATTGGAACTAATCAAACATTGAATTTCCCTGAAAAAGTAAAAATAAAAAATGAAATGAAAAAATAAAGAAATTTATGGTGATAATCCAAACCTAATGAATGAAACTCTTATCGTCTGCTTGTGGGGTTCACCATTACTATTTTATGTACCAATAAACACAAGTTCTAGAGGAGGGTTTCAGTACTTTATCACATTCACGGATGATTTCAGTAGATATGGCTACGTCTATCTAATGAAACATAAATCAGAGTCTTTACGAAGATTCAAAGAATTCCAAAAATGAAGTACAAAATCAACTTGGTAAAAGTATTAAGATACTTCGATCATATCGAGGTGGTGAATACCTTAACCAAGAGTTTGATGAACATCTTAAAGGTTGTGGAATTGGAATTGTTTCACAATTAAATCTTCCTGGCACACCACAATGGAATGGTGTGTCAGAACGGAGGAATCGCACCTTACTAGATATGGTTCGATCTTTGATGAGTCAAACCAGTCTTCCAATTTACTTTAGGGGCTACTCCCTAGAAACTGCTGCATTTATATTGAATATATTTGTTCTAAAGCGGTTTAGAAAACTCCATATGAGATATGGACAAGGAAACGACCTAGTTTGTCATTTCTCAAAATTTGGGGATGCGAGGCGTATGTAAAACGCTTATTACCAGATAAACTCGCCCCTAAATCAGACAAGTGTTTGTTTGTGGGATATCATAAAGAAACTAAAGGATATTACTTCTATCTTCCATCAGAGGACAAAGTGTTTGTTGCTCGGAATGGTTTATTCCTTGAAAGGGAATTTATTTCCAAAAAGGATAGTGTGAGTAAGATCCATCTTGAGAAAATTCAAGATCCCCAAACAACATCTGAACTAGCTTTGGAATTTCAGGCAAGCTCACGTGGTGATACTGAGCTTCAATCTTTGACACAAGGCCCAAAGAGGTCAAGTCAGGTACATCAACAGCCTGAGAGATATGGATTTCTCGTAACTGATGATCATCATATTGAACTGATTGATCAAGATGAACCCACTACCTACAAAGAGGCAATTAGTAGTTCTGAGTCAAATAAGTGGCTAGAAGCTATGAAGTCTAAGATGCAATCCATGTACGATAACCAAGATGCAATCCATGGACTTTGGTTGACCCACCCGAAGGGTGTAAGGTCATTGATAACAAATGGTGTTTCAAAAAGAAAACTGACATGGATGGTAATGTACACACTTTTAAATCTCGACTAGTAGTTAAAGGTTATAGACAAATTCATGGTATTGACTATGATGAAACCTTTTCTCCTGTCGTTATGATAAAGTCTATTAGGATTTTACTTGCCATAGCCAAATATTATGACTATGAAATTTGGCAAATGAACGTTAAGACTGCGTTTCTTAATGGAAACCTTCTCGAGGATGTGTATATGACACAACTTGAGGGGTTTTTTGATCCATCAAATCCTAGCAAAGTGTGTAAGCTTCAAAGATCCATTTATGGATTGAAGCAAGCATCTCGAAGCTAGAATCAGCGCTTTGATGAAGCAATTAAAGAATTTGGTTTCATAAAAAACGAAGACGAGCCTTGTGTTTATAAGAAAGTAACTAATACTGCGTAGTGTTGCTTGTGCTTTATGTGGATGACCTCTTACTGATTGGAAATGACATTCCCACCTTACAAAGCGTAAAAGCTTGGTTAGGGAAGTGTTTTCCATGAAAGACTTAGGCAAGGCTACGTACATTTTGGGTATAAGAATCTATAGAGATAGATCCAACAAAATAATTGGCCTAAGCCAGAGTGGATACATTGACAAGGTACTGAAACGGTTCAGTTTGCAAGATTCCAAAAAGGGATTCTTGCCAATGTCACATGACATTAAACTCCGCAGAACTCAAGGACCTTTCACAAAGGAAGACCAAGAGCGCATGAGTAAGATCACATATGCTTCAGCCATTGGGTCTATTATGTATGCCATGATATGCACTCGCCCGGATGTCTCGTACGCTTTAAGTATGACTAGCAGATATCAATCTGGCCCTGGAGATTCACATTGGACTGCAGTCAAGAGCATTCTTAAGTACATGAGAAGGAATAAAGATATGTTCTTAGTTTACGGAGGTCAGGAAGGAAGTCTGGTTGTAAATTGGTTGCACATACGCAAGATTCCAGACCGACGTAGATGATTTTAGATCGCAATATAGTTTTTTTTTGTTTGAATGGAGGTGATGTGAGCTGGAAGAGCTCAAAGCAAGAAACCGTGGCCGACTCTACAACAGAATCTGAGTATCTGGCTGCCTCTGAAGCAGCTAAAGAAGTTGTTTGGATAAGGAAATTTGTTGATGTATTAGGTGTCATCCCTAGCATTGTGAACCCAGTGGACCTTTATTGTGATAGTACTGGTGCCATTTCACAAGCTAAGGAACCTAGATCTCACCAACGATCCAAACACATTCTCAGGCGTTTCCATCTTATTAGAGAGATCATTGACAGATGAGACGTTAAAATTTGCAAAGTTCATACAGACGACAACATCGCAGATCCATTGACTAAGACACTCTCGCAACCTAAACATGAGAGTCAACTAGGTCAATGGGATTGAAGATCATGCATGATTGGACCTATGGCAAGTGGGATATTGTTGGTAGTTCCCTAAGACCATTAGCATATGTTCCCTAGGACCTATGGCAAGTCTACGTCGCCCCGATTCGTCGTTCCCCCCGAATTAAGACTTTGTGTATGTACTCGTTGTTAATTTCATTGTGCTTTATGTGATTTTAGCATGGTGAATAGCATGGCCTACTATACCCCTTGTTTTACATATTTTTGTTGTAATTTTATAATACGGCCTGCGAGCCGTTTTCAATGTTGTAAAATTGTAATCGCTTTATTAGATTAGCTTTACTGCTTTACATTGAAGGCTGGGTATGCCCATGCAAATATGTAACAAGGCTGGAGGCTGCTGGATCGAAGACTTTATCCATGAGATGGATACTGACTTAGATTGACCCTTGGCTCCCACAAGGCTCGTGGGAGTCATGATAGGATTAGGCCATGCTATCTCACGTTTATTTTTATGATTTATATATCGCATGAGATGCTTGTATAATTGTATTATGCGTTTTAAAGTCTTATTCAAACGAACATTTTAATTAAGTCTTAAAATGCCTACCATATCCTAAGCACTCCATGAGTTTGGATCATCATTATGTCTGCTTGCCAAAGCAACGGATAAGTAGTTATCTAGGCAAGAGGAGATGGGAAAATAGTGATTTCCATATGCTTAGACATGGTTCGACTTAACTAGGCCATCAAAATAGTTTTGGGCCTAGGGCATAAAATGGGAAATAGCCGGGACATATAGATGTCATTCCCATTAGATGATTTTACTTTAATTGTGGGTGTTAAGCCAAAGCTTTCCTATAACTATTGTAAAATGTTTTTCCCCACTATTATCAAGTGTTGAAATTGTGGAATATGTTTTTGCTCAAAAACTAATAACTTTGCAATTAACTTAATGTAGATAATGGCAACCAATACATCACACAATTCATTGCGATCTGTCCTTGAGAAGGAAAAACTAAGCGGGACCAATTTCCTTGATTGGGCCCGCAACTTAACGATTATCCTTAAGCAGGAAAGAAGGCTGTACGTTCTTGAAACGGACATTCTTGAACAGCCTGCAAACAACGCCCCTAGAGCTGAAAGAGATGCTTGGAAGAAGCATTTCGATGACTCTAACGATGTGACTTGTCTCATGTTAGTCACGATGAACACTGACCTTCAAAAGCAGTTTGAAGGAGTTGAGGCTTTCCAGATGATGGGCCAGCACAAGGAAATGTTCCAAGAGCAAGCTCGTCATGAAAGATTCCTCACAACTAAGGCGTTAAATAGTTGCAAAATGGCCCCAGGAACCTCTGTTAGTGCACATGTTCTTAAGATGAAGGGCTATTTTGACCAACTTGAGAAGCTTGGAGCTACCGTAGGTCATGACATGGCCACATATATGATCTTGGGCTCACTCCCACCGGAGTATGACCAATTCGTTATGAACTTCAACATGCATGCCATGGAGAAGACCATACATGAAATACACGGGATGCTCAAGCAGGCTGAACTGAACATTAAGAAGACCCCTGAAGTCTTAATGGTTCAAAAAGGGAATTTCAAGAAGAAAGGCAAGGGAAAGCCCATGGCCAAGAGAGGCAAAGGCAAAGGCAATGAAAAGCCCAAGCCCCAGCCCAAAGCCAAGGCACCAAAGGAGGGAGTTTGCTTCCATTGCAATGAACCAGGTCATTGGAAACGGAACTGCAAGCTCTATTTGGAAGAGAAGAAAAAGGGAAAGGCCAGTTTGACTGTCTCTCCATGTATTTATGTTATTGAAATTAACATGTCTGCTCCTACTTCGTGGGTATTAGATACCGGTTGTGGATCTCACATATGTGAAAATGTACAAGGGTTCAAAAGGAGTAGATCACTGGCAAAAGGAGAAGTGGACCTGAGAGTAGCGAACGGAGCAAGAGTTGTTGCTGTAGCTACCGGGACATTTAATTTACTTTTGCCAAGTGGCCTTATTATAGAACTGAATAATTGTCTTTATGTTCCAACTTTGAGTAGGAATATTATTTCAGTTTCTTGTTTGGATATTGATGGTTTTGAAATTAATATTATGAATAAAATTTGCACCGTTCATAAAGATCGTATCTTCTATGGAGATGCCTCTTTGATGAATGGGCTTTATGTTCTTAACCTCTGTAAGCCCTAAGGGCGAACAAACTCTGTTTTTGATAATGGTCAAACATTTGATGTTGTGACTAATGTCTTATATCTTTTTGATAGAATATCGAAACTCGTTGTGGAAGCTCTAAGTTCTTCAATCAAGCTATAAACAAGATCTTCAAGGCACATATCATCAAGATTGAAGATTGAAGACTTAGGTTTGGTTAGGATAGCTTTATATTTATTAGTCATTATCTTATAAGCTCTCTAACCAATGCTCTAAATGAACTTAAGAATACAACACTATAGTCTTGCATTCATATTAAACACGTTTTCATAAGGCTAAGTTTCAAAATGAGCTTTACATGTGTTCGTATTTCAAAAGCCTTTGATTTCTAAGTTTAAGTCTTCTAAAACGATTTTCAAAATGCTCTTACTTGTTACATTTTGAGAAAACCTTTTAGACTTCAAAAGATATCAATACAAGGGTCAAAACAACATCTTTCAAAGCTCAGAAGTTCGGATCATCCGAGCTTGCCTCGGATCAACCGAAGCTAGACAGAGAGTTGTGCCAAAATAGGTCGGTCGACCTATGGCCAACTTCGGTCGACCGAAGTGCCTTCTCGGTCAACCGAGATCCTTGTTAGGTCAACCGAACTCTGAAATAAACTAGCCGTTATCTGACCGTTTTAAAGTCGTTTTTTGGACCTTTTTGAAAAGTATAAAAGCCCTAAAGTTGTATATTCAAGATACAACAACTACAACTGATCTACATTGAATATACAAAAGTTCTAACTCTTCAAAAGCATATCCATCTCTTTTTATGTGTTAAAAAGTTCATATCCATCTCATATATGCAAGATACAAAGTGTTGAATTCAAAAGTTCAAAAGAGCATTAAAGTGTGTTCTTAAAAGGTATCAATACTCCACTTCTTGAGTGTGAAAATTGTATCTTTATATCTTCATCTTTCCCTTTCTAAGTGATTGGGTATTAGTTGTGTTTAGTCCTACTTAGTGTTGGGCTTTGTACTCTTAGTGAGTGTTGATTGTAATTGTGGTTATTTGAGTAAAACTCTTTGTGAGTTAGCCACAAGTGTAAAAAGATCTTCTTAGTGAAGTTGTTGAAAATCCTTGGGAGAAACTCAAGGTAGTGGACGTAGATTCTTTGTGAATCGAACCACTCTAAATCCGGTGTCTTGCTTTTCTTGTTTTCATATTTGCTCTACAAATCTCCAAGCTTCATATACAAGTTCTACACTTCTATATCTCAAAGAAAAAGAAGCCACTTTTTATAAAAACCCAATTCACCCCCCCTCTTGTGTTTTTCAATTGGTATCAGAGCCTCGTCTTCACCTTTAGCTTAATCGCTTGAAGAAAAGATAAATGGCCGGAAATTTCGCATTAGCGTACCTAGAGGGATCTTCCACAAATAGACCACCTCTCTTTGATGGAAATAATTTTAATGCTTGGAAAGATCGCTTCAAAATATATGTGTGCTCTATTGACTATTCCTTATGGCATATTTTTGAAGAAGGTCCTTATGTTCCCATGAAAATGGTGGATGGTGTTCAAATTCCTAAATTGGACAATGAGTTTGATGAAGATGAGTCAAAGAAAATGACTCTAAATTATCGAGCTATGAACATCATGAGTTGTGCTCTCAATCCGGATGAGTACAATCGGGTACGTGGAAGCAAATCCGCTCACAAGAAGTGGATAACCTTAGAAGTCACCCATGAGGGGACTAATCAAGTCAAAGAATCAAAGCTTAACATGCTTGTGAGGGAATATGAGCTTTTCTCTATGAAGCCCAATGAATCTATAAATGAGATGAACACTAGGTTCACCAATGTTGTTAATGGGCTGAGATCATATGGAAAGGAATACACCATGGGTGAAATGAATAGGAAGATCCTCAACTCACTTCCTAAAAGTTGGGAGGGCAAAGCTCTAGTGATTGAAGAAGCTAAGAATTTGAAAACGTATCCCACGGAAGAGCTTATTCGTTCTCTTCTCACCTATGAGCTCACTCACAAAAAGGATGATCACGTTGAAAAGGCAAAGAAGAGTCTTGCTCTAAAGACTATTCTTGATCTCAATGAATCCAACAATTCAAGTGATGAAGAAGATATCGACTTGGATTATGAGACCATGGCTTTAGTAGTAAAGCGTATGAAGAAAATGTTTTCCGGGAAAGGAAGGAAATTCTTTCAAAATAAAAGAAAACAAAATCCCAATGGGATGAGATGCTATGAATGTGGAAGCACTCAACATCTCATAGGAGAATGTTCTTCCGTCAAAGAAAAGGAGCCCAAGGAAGACAAAAAGAAGAAATTCTTCAAACCAAAGTATGCTAAGGGCATGATAAGCACTTGGGATCAAGAAGGAAGTGGCAATGAAGAAGAAGAGGAAAATGCCAATGTTTGCTTCATGGCTTTTGGGAATGAGGTACATCTTACATCTTCTACTTCTACTTCTCATGATGATGATGAAGATGATCCTAATGAACTTTTATGTGATATGTATGATCAACTTAAGAAATGTGCTAAGCAAAATCAAGAGATGAAACTTAAAATTGAATCCTTGCTTGATGAAAGATCTAAGTTGCTTAGTGAAAATAAAAAGCTATGTAATGATGTTGATTGTTTGAAAATAAATAATGAAAAGCTTACTACTACTTGCAACACTTCCTCATTAAAGTATCTAGAAGCTTATGATAAATTGTCTTCTCTTGAATGCAAACTTGTTGAGTTTGATAGTTTAAAGACCAAAGTTGTTGAGCTTACTTCTCTTGTTGATAAGTTCTCCAAAGGAACAAAAGATCTTGATCATATTCTTTATATGCAACGGACTCCAAATGATAAACATGGATTAGGTTATTCACATTCAAATCCTATTGATATTGCTAGCTCTTCTAGACCACCTAGAAATCACTTTGTGCATGCTAGTACTTCTCATAAACAAAAGAGATACCATGAGCATATTCACAAATCTTATAAGCCATCCATTCGTTGCACATATTGTGGTAAATTTGGTCACACTAGTACTAGATGTTATGTGAAAAGAAAAATTGAAAAAGGAGTTAAAACTATATGGAGAATCAAGCGTGTCTTAACTAACCCTCAAGGACCCAAACAAATATGGGTACCAAAAGTCACCCCTTCTCCTTTGTCTTAGGTACTTGCAAGCAAGGTAGATACTCCGGCTCAATGGTTTCTTGATAGTGGATGTTGTCGCCATATGACCGGAGATGCCTCTTTAGTCAAAGACATGGAACCTATCTATGAAGGTTATGTCACATTTGGGGACAAAAAGAAAGGTAGAATTCTTGGCATTGGGAATGTTGGTAAAGATTCTTCAACTCTTGTTAAGAATGTTCTTCTTGTTGATAGTCTCAAATATAACTTGCTTAGCATTAGCCAACTTTGTGATAATGGTTGATGTTACATTTAGCAAAAAGGCATGCTCTATTATTGATAGCTCTTCTCATGAAAAAAGTGCTTGTTGCAAAAAGAACCGGTAATGTTTATATGCTTAATTTGGATGATATTGTTGCATGCGATTTTAAATGCTTATCCATAAATGAAGATGATGCCTTCCTATGGCACCGTCGGCTTGGTCATGTAAGCATGGATCTTTTGAATAAACTTTCCTCTAAAGAGCTAGTGCGTGGGCTTCCAAAAGTGATATATGAGAAAAACCGTCTTTGTGATGCTTGTCAATTTGGAAAACAAACAAAAACTTCTTTTAAGCCTAAACAAATGGTTTCCACTTCTAAACCACTTGAACTTGTTCATCTAGATCTTTTTGGACCGATGAGGACCACTAGCTTAGGTGGTAAGAGGTATGTCTTTGTTATTGTGGATGACTTTTCAAGATTTACTTGGGTAATTTTTCTTGCACAAAAAGATGACACCTTTCTTGAGTTTTCAAATCTTTTTAAAAAGGTACAAAACTCACTTGAACTAAAACTTGTTTCCTTGAGAAGTGATAATGGAAAGGAATTTAACAATCAATTCTTTGAAGAGTTTTGTAATGAAAATGGCATTACTCATAACTTCTCGGCTCCAAGAACTCCTCAACAAAATGGTGTTGTTGAAAGGAAAATTAGAACTTTACAAGAAATGGCTAGGTCTATGCTTTGTGAAAATTCTTTACCAAAATATTTTTGGGCCGAAGCCGTAAACACCGCTTGTTATATTGTTAATAGAGTTCTTTTAAGACCATTTGTTGGAAAAACCACTTTTGAGCTTATCTTTGGAAAAATACCCTCAATCTCATATTTCAAGGTTTTTGGTTGCAAATGCTTTGTGCTTAACATCAAAGATAGCCTTGGAAAATTTGACAAGAAATCCGATGAAGGAATATTTCTTGGCTATTCTTCTAACAAGAAGGCTTATAAGGTATATAACAAAAGAACCTTGTGTATTGAAGAGTCTATGCATGTGTCTTTTGATGAATCTAACATCTACTTGTCTAGAAGAGATGATGATGATGATTTAGGTATGCCTTTGGAAAGAGAAAATGAAATCCATCAAGCTCCTATGTTGGATGTTGACACTAAGGATATGGAGGACATTGAGATTACTCAAAATGATCCCCAAGTCGCTCAAAGCAATGATTCTTCAACAAACGAACTACCAAAGGATTGGATATACAAGCAAGGTCACCCTGAAGAGCAAATCATTGGTGATCCATCCGAAGGTGTCAAAACAAGGCGGTACTTCATAGATAATCTTGCTTTACTTTCTTCTATTGAACCTAAGAACATTCATGAAGCATTATGTGATTATTTTTGGATTTTTGCTATGCAAGAGGAACTTAATCAATTTGAAAGAAATCAAGTTTGGACATTAGTCCCTAGACCAATTGATCGCCTCATTATTGGAACAAAATGGATTTTCCAAAATAAACTTGATGAGCTTGGGGAGATCATTAGAAATAAAGCTAGACTTGTTGCCCAAGGATTCAATCAAGAGGAGGGCATTGATTTTGAGGAAACTTTTGCTCCCGTAGCTAGACTTGAATCTATTAGAATGCTTCTTGCTTTTGCTTGCTTTAAAGGTATTAAACTTTTTCAAATGGATGTGAAAAGTGCTTTTCTAAATGGCTTCATTGAGGAGGAAGTGTATGTTGAACAACCTCCCGGTTTTATACATGAAAAATTTCCAAATCATGTTTACAAACTTACAAAAGCTATGTATGGTTTAAAACAAGCTCCTCGTGCTTGGTATGAGCGATTGAGCAAGTTTCTCATTTCTATCGGTTTTTCAAGAGGTCTTGTTGACACCACTCTTTTCAATAAAATGAATGCATCTCATGACATCTTACTTGTGCAAATATATGTTGATGATATTATTTTTGGTTCAACTAATGAAGTTCTTTGTGAATAATTTGCTAAACTAATGCAAGATGAATTTGAGATGAGCATGATGGGAGAGCTCAATTATTTCCTTGGACTACAAATCAAACAAACTAATGAAGGAATTTTCATCAACCAAGCCAAGTACACTAAAGAACTACTCAAACGGTTTGGGATGGATGGTGCAAAGGAAAGCAAAACACCAATGAGTGCAACCATCAAGCTTGACAAGGATGAAAAAGGTAAATCGGTAGATGAAATTGTTAGAGGAATAACCGGGTCATAAACAAGTATGCAGCGGAATAAAACTTGACCCGCCTCTACCAGGATCTTCCACGAGTAAGAACCTACGACTACGGGATAGTGTTATACCTTTTTAGATGCTAGAATAGCCGAAACGCGTTCGGTGGTAGTTGTGACGAACAGAACACCACAATGCAGGCTCCGTCTCTCCCAGTATCCACTCGATCTTCCGGGGATGGTCTTCTACTGCTTGGTGCTAGCCAATGCCTTGTAGAAGCTTTGAAGACACTCTTCAATGGAGTATGTATCTCTGACTTTTTAGAAGAACAAGATACAAGATTTCTAACTTCTTTTCTATTAGCAATAGCCAGAAAACAAGTCTAGAAAATCTGTCTTTTCTTTTCTCTCTAAAGCTCTCAATATTCTCTCTTTTCCCTAAGCTTCAAAAGCTGGAAAAAATGATTAGAATGATAGGAAAAATCTGAATTTTTCCTCTAGCCTATCAAGAGAGAGTGGGGTGAGATAATGGGGGAAGTGGGAGATCATGGAGAGAATTACTCCTCCACTCTCTCCACCACTTCAACCACCATCAAGAGGGCTGACTTTATGTCTAACATTCCAGCCATAAGGTCGGTCCAAACGGGTCGGTCGGCCCAACCCGATTAAGGGCCCAATCCAATCCCGGCCCGAAGCCCTGCCCGGCCCAATCGAATTGGCGCACCTTAGATTAAATGTACTCCAACAAGCCCAATCCAGTTGATCTATGAGTGCGACCCAAGAGGTATCTATGATGTTGGCCGTGACATCATATGTCACAGGTAATGAGAGGTATCTAGCAACGCATCATTACCCCCAAATCATAAATAACTTGTGATTTATCATAATCACAACATTTGACATTTGTAGTTAAATCCTTTTGTCCTTGATATCTAGATTGAACACAAGTCATGGAAAAAGTCACACTTGTATTGCCCAATCTTTTAGTTTCTTGATTCGCGAGTAGACTAATCAAATGACAACAATATCTCATACTGATTCATTTGTTCATGGCCATGAATTAGTCAGACTCCATCAAGGGGCCCAAGATATCGCTCCTGCTATATAGGAGGGACAAATCCTTTCTGCATCCCACTAATCCTGAACAAGATTCGTGATATACCCAATAAATGCCTTTATTGCTCACCCAGTTACGGATAGCGTTTAACATTATCAAAGCATAACACTAGCCATGCAAGAACTCTTATGAGACCTCAAGTCGAAGGATCTTTTATACAATCCAGTCAAAATTTTGAGAAACACCGTTGACTATTATATAACAACCCATGGTGTGTTTCTCATGTCGAGTCTGCTCAAGTATAATGATTCTCTAATCATATATACCTATGTGACGATCCGATATCTTATATCAATCACTGCACATACTAGTCTTGCGCATTATTATTGTCCTCGAAGATTCCATAATAATGTTCGACTAGGGACGTTTCAGAATAGTATCTCATAACAATTATGAATACTATTCTAAGGACATATTATTTATTTATGTTGTTAAGAACGCAGAAACATAATGAATAATACTGGAATTAATTGCCTTTAATTCATCAAAATGAAAATTACATTAATACGGTACAATAATCTCCCACTTGCACTAAAGACCCAAATTACAATAAATGGTCTTTAGGGCATACTATTTACTGTCTCTAAAGAGCCCTCCATATATCGGATACCCATGGAGCTAGTGTGACGATCATACTGCTGCTGCGACAGTGGCTTTGTCAGTGGATCGGCGACATTGTCTGCCGAGTCTACTCTACATATATGCACATCACCTCTCTCTATAATCTCGCGGATTAGGTGAAATCGCCGTAGTATATGTTTGGACCTCTGGTGAGATCTAGGTTCCTTAGATTGGGAAATAGCCCCATTGTTGTCACAATAGAGGTCTATCGGGTTCGCAATACTAGGAACCACATCGAGGTCGGAAATAAATTTCCTGATCCAAACTGCCTCCTTAGCTGCTTCACAAGCTGCTATGTACTCGGCCTCTGTCGTAGAATCTGCTATGGTTGATTGCTTTGAATCGCGCCACTCACAAAGCACCTCCATTCAAGTTAAACACATATCCCGATTGCGATCGGAAATCATCTCTGTCGGTTTGGAAACTAGCATCGGTGTAACTCGATTACAACGAGCTCATCCGCCCTCCATAAATCAAGAATGTATCCTTAGTCCTTCGTAAGTACTTGAGGATATTCTTGACCGAGATCCAGTGGACGTTCACCGTAATTAGACTGGTATCCGCTCATAATGCTTAAGGCAAACGAGACATCCAGGGCGAGTACAAATCTTGGCGTACATGATGGATCCTATGGCGTAAGCATAAGGGATCTCTTTCATGCGTTCTAATTCGGCAGGGCGTTTTAGAACACTGTTCCTTTGACAGTAAACAAGTACCATGTGCCATAGGACAAAGTCCTTTCTTAGACTCTTGCATGCTAAACCGCTTTAGCACCTTATCTATATTGTACTCGACTTAGGCCAATGAGTCTCCCTGGATCTATCTCTATAGATCTTGACTCCCGGAATATAGTCGAGCTTCGCCTAAGTCTTTCATAGAAAAACACGTACTCAACCAAGCCTTTACGGACTTTAAGGTTGGTATGTCATTTCCAATGAGTAGTATGTCATCTACATACAAAACCAGAATACGATTGAGCTCCCACTAACCTTTTTATAAACACAAGGCTCATCCTCATTTCTAATGAAGCCAAACTCACTGGGACGGCATCATTAAAAGCGGATGTTCCGACTTTTCGAGAAGCTTCGCTTGAGTCCATAAATGGATCTCTGAAGCTTACATACTTTTCCAAAGATTCTCCGGAGTGACAAAACCTTCAGTCGTGTCATATACACATCCTCATCAAGTTTTCCATTAAGGAAAGCGGTTTTGACATCCATTTGCCGATTTCGTAGTCATAGTAAGCTGCAATAGCAAGCAAAATCCGAATGGACTTGAACATAACCACATGGGAAAAGGTCTCATCATAGTCAATACCATGAATTTGTTTGAAACCTTTTGCGACCAGTCGCCCCTTGTATGTTTGTACATTCCCTTCCATGTCGGTTTTAATCTTAAAACCCCATTTGCACCCTATGGGAGTTACCCCTTCAGGTGGATCAACCAAGATCCAGACTTGGTTAGTGTACATGGAATCCATTTCAGATCTCATGGCTTCAAGCCATTTCTCAGAATCTGGGCTATTAATTGCCTGTTTGTAGGTTGAAGGTTCATCGTGATCCACAAACATAACATCACCATGTTCTGTTATGAAAAATCCAAATTTTTTCCCGGAGGTAGACGACTGAACTCTACCAGACCTACGCAATTCTTGTGTTTCTTGAACTGGTGCTGGCTGCACAACTGTTTGTGGCACCTGCTGCACAACAACTTGTGGAGTCTGTTCATTTTCCATCTCATCATTAGTGCTAGTTTGAGAGTCTGGAACTTCAGAAAGTTCTACGCTACTCCCACTTGTGTTTCTAGAAACAAATTCTTTTTCTAGAAAGACTCCCGTGCGAGCAACAAACACTTTGTTCTCGTTAGGGATATAAAAGTAGTATCCTTTAGTTTCCTTAGGATAACCTACAAATATGCACTTTTCAGATTTTGGAGCCAGCTTATCAGAAGCTGAGCGTTTCACAAACGCTTCACAGCCCCAAATCTTGAGGAAAGACAAACTGGGACGCTTCCCAGTCCATAACTCGTATGGCGTCTTTGCAACTGATTTAGATGGAACGCGGTTAAGTGTTAAAGCTGCTATCTCTAGTGCGTGTCCCCAAAAGGAATTGGGTAGGCTCGTGTGACTCATCATAGAACGAACCATATCTATTAATGTTCTGTTCCTCCTTTCAGATACACCATTCCATTGTGGAGTAGCTGGAGGAGAAAATTGTGAAACGATTCCACAAGCTTTTAGATAGTCACAGAATTCTTGACTCAAGTATTCTCCTCTTCGATCAGATCGAAGAACCTTAATACTCTTGTCAAGTTGGTTTTCTACTTCAAGTTTAAACTCTTTAAACTTAGCAAATGCTTCGGATTTGTGTTTCATCAAGAACACATATCCATACCTACTGAAGTCATCGGTAAAGGTAATGAAGTAGAGGTAACCACCCCTCGCATGTATATTAAAAGGGCCACATACATCACTATGTATTAGTCCTAATAAAGCATCGGCTCTCTCACCTAGCTTAGTGAAAGGTGATGTCGTCATCTTACCCAACAAACAAGATTCGCATCGATCATAAGACTCGAAGTCAAATGATTCCAATGACCCATCTTTATGGAGTTTGGATATGCGATCTTCGTTTATGTGGCCTAAGCGACAATGCCGGAGGTATGTCGGATTAGAATCATTAGTTTTAATCCTTTTGGTATTTATATTTAAGATTGGCATATCAAGATCTAAAACATATAGACCATTAATCAAAGAGGCGCTTGCATAAAACATATTATCCAGAAATAACGACAATCGTTGGTTTTTGATCGAAATCTCAAAACCTTTCTTGTCCAAACAAGAAACAGAAATAATATTCTTAATTAAACTAGGTACATAGAAACAGTTTTCTAAACCCAAAACAAGCCCTGAAGGCAAAGTAAAAGTACAAGTCCCTACAGTTAGGGCTGCAACACGTGCTCTGTTGCCTACTCGTAGTTCCACTTCACCCTTTGCCAACTCTCTACTAATTTGCAGTCCCTGCACATTAGTACAAATGTGAGAACCACATCCGCTATCAAATACCCAAGAAGTAGTTGTATTTAAATTGATATCAATCATATTAATATCTATAACATAAATACTTGAGCCCGTAGCAACAATTGCTTTCTCCTTTTCCAGCCTTTTCCCTGCAAGATAGCTTTTGCAGTTCCTTTTCCAGTGACCCTTCTCACCACAGTGATGACAGATAGAGTCCTTGGCTACACCACCCTTAGGTTTCAGTGCATTGTTGAAAATGGTTTGTTTGCCCTTGGGCTTATCTTTCGGTTTGCCTTTGGATCTCACAAAACCTTTGCTTTTGCCCTTTTGCACCATCAGTATGGTGTTGGGCTTGGACTTGCCTATTTCCTTCTCGGAAGTCCTTAGCATGTTCAACAACTCAGGTAGAGGCTTGTCAATTTCATTCATGTGATAATTCAGAATGAACTGACTGAATGACTCAGGCAACGATTGCAAGATCAAATCGATCGACGACTCTTGTCCCAAAGGAAATCCCAGCTTTTTCAAGATTCTGAACATAACCTATCATCTTAAGAACGTGAGTTCCTACTGGCATTCCTCGGACATTTTGCATCGAAAGAGAGATTTCGATACATCGAATCTCTCCCGGCGCGCTTGTCCCCGATATAGTTGCTTTCGGATGAGCCGAGCATCTCATAAGCCCCCCATGTCCTCATGTTGCTTCGAAGCTCGAGTTCATGGTGACAAGCATGAGGCTAGACACATCTAAAGCATCACTAACATGCTTCGATAAGCGAGTCCTATCAGCGGCCGAGCGCGAGCCTCGCAGTATAGCAGGAATAGACTGTTCCAAGACATACTGACTTTTCTTTCATGCTTGAGAACGATTCTCAAGTTCTCGAACCCGATCGAGGAAGTTAACTCCCTCTAATTTGTCCTTCTCAAGGACGAACGCGATGATAGTGTTTGGTTTGAATTTGCCATTTTTCTACAACAAAAAATATGCATATACAAAAGTAAGTACCGATTAAAATCATTATTAGGTCTTTATCTTTTTAATGATTTCTCCCACTATTTTCTTCGAGTGAATAACCCTCAATATCAACTCGGAAAGTTCGTTAACTTTCTAGCGGGCCAAGATCCATATTTCACCTCGTTACGAGTCGACTTTGGCTGATCACCCAAAACTTAGTTATTTAGGTAGGCAACATTTGCCAATTACATCAAATTATGTAATTCTTGGTTAGTTGAGTGAATAACATTTATTCAAGCGTATCATTATACACTTTTTCTCAACTCTTTTGCCTCTAGATCCTCAATCCATTTATTGAGATAATCCAGTTAATTAGGACCCTAAGTTTTAGCCGGCGGATATCACAACTTATCCTTCGCGCCTCACCCGGATAGACATGTATGCACAACTTTGGCATGTCCCATACTTATGTCGATCTAGGCCTTGACGAGGGCCAAACTTAGGAAGGCACTAATTAATATTTTAAATGAGGGATTTTGTTTTTAACAATCTCACCAGAAAGCATAAATAAAACAGTTTATGCTTATATACATATGCATCCAATACATAAAAGTAAAATGCAATAGTAATCGCCAAGATCCTATTCGGTTTTTCCAAGCCAATGGAAAAACCGTGAAGTCAATCTAAGGTGTGAAAAGAAAAACATCTATTCTACACCGTCTTGACCTTCAGTTGGTTGCCTCCATATCTTCATCATCTCAGCTGTACCTTCTCCTAATCTAGAATTACAAAATTTCTAAGGAAACCTCGAGTTACATTCGAGGGGATATTCAAAGGAAAAATTACAACTTTTGATATTTAAAAGGCACGATACGCAGATCGTATTATAAAATAAAACCAACAGGGTAAAGGCGATTACTATGCATCATGCTCAATTAACATAACAACTTATGAAAAATAATGAGCAAAACAGTAAAATGAACATTTCATATTATGCCTGGGTTCGGTTGACCGGCCACCAAGCTCGGTCGACCGAAAAAGTACTGAGAGTACTCGGTCGACCAAACAGGCACTTCGGTCGACCGAAGACCAACTCGGATCGACCGAAGACCAACTCGGTTGATCCGAACCTAATACCATTTAGCTACTGTCTTGCCTCGGTCGACCAAAACTGAGTCCCGGTCGACCGAAGTGCTAGAAACTGAGAGTTTTTCCAGCTTTTGAATGACTTCAAAACTGGAAATTCTCAACAGATATACATACATAAAGCTGGAAAAGCATGTCATACATGATTTACTACATTTCTAGCAATCCTAAGGCATGCATAACATAGATTCATAATCTATATTCAAACACTATAACACTTAAAGTCTATAGGGTACTCGTGAGTGGCTCTGATACCACTGTTAGAGGAATAACCGGGTCATAAACAAGTATGCAGCGGAATAAAACTTGACCCGCCTCTACCAGGATCTTCCACGAGTAAGAACCTACGACTACGGGATAGTGTTATACCTTTTTAGATGCTAGAATAGCCGAAATGCTTTCGGTGGTAGTTGTGGCGAACGGAACACCACAATGCAGGCTCCGTCTCTCCCAGTATCATCTCGATCTTCCGGGGATGGTCTTCTACTGCTTGGTGCTAGCCAACGCCTTGTAGAAGCTTTGAAGACACTCTTCAATGGAGTATGTATCTCTGACCCTTTAGAAGAACAAGATACAAGATTTCTAACTTATTTTCTATTAGCAATAGCCAGAAAACAAGTCTAGAAAATCTGTCTTTTCTTTTCTCTCTAAAGCTCTCAATATTCTCTCTTTTCCCTAAGCTTCAAAAGCTGGAAAAAAATGATTAGAATGATAGGAAAAATCTGAATTTTTCCTCTAGTCTATCAAGAGAGAGTGGGGTGAGATAATGGGGGAAGTGGGAGATCATGGAGAGAATTACTCCTCCACTCTCTCCACCACTTCAACCACCATCAAGAGGGCTGAATTTATGTCTAACATTCCAGCCATAAGGTCGGTCTAAACGGGTCGGTCGGCCCAATCATATTGGTCGGCCCAACCCGATTAAGGGCCCAATCCAATCCCGGCCCGAAGCCCTGCCCGACCCAATCGAATTGGCGCACCTTAGATTAAATGTACTCCAACAGAAACAAGGTATAGAGGTATGATTGGCTCTCTTCTTTATCTTACCGCTAGTAGGCCGGATATTATGTTTGTCGTTTGCTTGTGTGCTAGATTTCAATCATGTCCTAAAGAATCTCATTTAGTTTCCGTTAAACGTATTCTTAGATATCTCATAGGTTCTTTTGATTATGGGTTATGGTATCCTCGTAGTACATCTTTTGATTTAATAGGATATTCGGATGCCGATTATGCGGGATGTCGTATTGAACGTAAAAGTACTAGTGGTCATTGTCATTTTCTTGGTCATGCATTAGTCTCATGGTATAGCAAGAAACAAGCATGTGTATCTCTTTCCACCGCCGAAGCGGAATATATTGCCGCCGGTAGTTGTTGTGCTCAAATTTTATGGATGATGCACACTCTTGTGGATTATGGCTTTGCATTTCATCATGTTCCCATCTTGTGTGATAACACTAGTCCAATCAATTTAACAAAGAATCCCATTCAGCACTCTAGGACTAAGCATATAGAAATCAAACATCATTTCATTAGAGATCATGTCGCTAAAGGTGATGTTTGCGTAAACTTCATTAGCACCGATGAACAACTTGCAGATATTTTCACGAAGCCACTTAGCACAGAAAGGTTTGAATATCTCAGGCGTTGCCTCGGAATCACAAAATTCCAAGACTGATGTATGTATTAAGTGTGCAGGAAGAAACAGGAAAAACTCGGTTGATCCGAAGCTAAGCTCGGTCGACCGAAATATTGTTGATGTTCCGGACCCTCGACTGACCCTCGTCAGAAGATCTCACTGGAAGTTCTCTGTCGACCGACTTTGGACAACGGTCGACCGAACTAGTCGGGTTCAGCTTATAATTCAAAAAGTCGAATGTCTTTTCATTTCATTTCCTTACAATCAAAACGGTTTTCTCTCCAATTTCTTATCTCTCAAACCTAAATTCTCTTTACCCAAGCCTTATTGTTCCTTCAATTCATCATTCAATCACTTTTAATCCTTCAATTGTGTGAAATTCATCCATTTTTATCTAACCTCGGATTACCAAAGTCTTCCTACTTCAAAAATACCCAATCCGAAATGGTGAGAACAAAACACCCTAGCAAAAGAGGGAACGATGATGATACTCCTCCTCGCAAGAATCCTTCTAGAAATCTACCCAAAAGACCACTCGAAAAGGGGATTTCTCTCAAAAAACCCTCTCAAACTCCTTCAAAGAAAGTAAGGACAACGAATATTGCTCAAACGGTTATGGGAAAAGGAAAGAAGATTCAAGAGTCAAATTCAAGTCATTCCGAGGACGATTCCTCCTCATCTCCTTCAATGGATTCTCAACCATCAAATTTTGAGTTTGGAGGATCATCAAATTTCTACACAACAAAGGTAACAAAATCCTTTTACAATTCTTCGGCAAAAAAGATATTTGATAATCTATCAAACACAAATAGGGGGTTTATGACCACTTACTTTAGAGATAATGCCATGTTTGCTCAAGGTAGGGGTTTGGATGAAGTCATGGGATTATTTGAAGACATGGGTTGGATTAATTTATTTGATGTTGATGAATTTGTTTATCCTTCCATTGTCTATGAATTTGGAGCTAACTTGAGAAAACTAGAGGATGTTGGAACTGAGATTCTATATAAATCATGTGTTGGAAATCTGGAATTCATATTTTCGGAGAGGATGTTTTGCGATGCTATAGGAGTTAGATATGTGGATTATGCCAAGAGGTTTTACAAGAATACAGTAAATACTGATGATGTCGGTTTATTAGATATAAAACTCTTCAAATCTGAATTTGGCATTCAAGGCAACTTTTCTGATTCAAAGGATAGGGAGATAGACAAATTGGATGAATTTGGACGAATTCTTCATTTTTTCGTATCCAATATTGTTGCTCCTGTCAAAGGACACAAGTCGTCCATCACCTTCCTCCAAATGGTTATCATGCAACATCTATTGGAAAGGAAGCCTTTGAACTTTGCTCATTTAGCTCTTCAACATTTCATGGCTGCGATCAAAGGATGAAGGAATTTCATACCATATGGAAATGTGCTTACTAGGTTTTTTCAAAGATTCGGCCTTGATTTGCACGATCCTTTAAAGAAAAAGTTCGTCAAAATTGATGAGGCTTGTTTTCACCGAATGAAGATGATCTATATTGACAATCAATGGAAGTTCATTCGGAAGACAACTAATGATGAGCTTGGTGCTGCGATCCTTGCTAGAAACGTATCCACTTATATGCTCAAAACACTCCAAAAGATTGAAAAGCAAAGGGTGCTTGAAAAGAAAAAGGTTGGAGCATCTTCCAAACCTACAAATGATTCTTCAAGTGATGAGCAAGAAGAGTTTGATGCACACAATTCACAAAGTTCAAGCAAACATGCTTCATTGGAAAAGAGTCAAGACGAAGCATCTCATTCTTCATCACATGATACTTCCAAAGGCACTCCTCCAAAGATGTCACGAATCAACAAAATGTTCGCCTTAGTAAAGAAAATGGCAAGACAGTTTGAGTCAATGTCGAAGGAGATTGTTTGCATTAAAGACGATGTGCGAAACGTATCCGATAAGGTGGATAAGGCTATAAAAATGCAAAAAGACTTAGCTAAGGAGCTAAGCCTTTCAAGTGACGATAAAGGCAATCAACGTTGAATCCGTTTTTGGCACTTCTAATTATGTTTAAAGTTTCATTTTGGCATTATTGAACTGCATTAACTACTTATGCTTATGACTTATTTTCGTACTTAAAAATGTTTATGTTTTGGCAAAGCACTCATTTATATTGGTTATTAATGTCTTTTTGATTATGCCAAAGGGGGAGAATAGTTTATTGATCTTGCTTAACTAGTTTATTGATCTTGCTTAACTGGTTTATTGATCTTGCTTAACTGGTTATTGAAAACTGACTGTCTGTTTGTGTGAGATTTATTGAAAGAAAGTTTCAGGAGACAGCTCAGTTGCGGCAGAATCGTTTGCAGAAAATTTCCCTCGCTCGGTCGACCGAAGATAGGTGACCATAAGCTCGGTCGACCGAGATCCATGCAGTCTCATATTCAATTCTGATTTTTGCTGCTATCAACTACTGGAACTTAAGGGAGTTTTCTTAATATATCTGATATTGTTTTTATCTTTAATATGGCATGTTTTGAGGGGGAGCATTTAAAATGATTAATATGTTATAATTCTCAAAACTAGCCTTGTGTTTTGGAAGGAAGGAGGAAAGGAGGATGGTAGGTTTTTAGGGCTCTTCTAAGAGTCCCTAATGTGATGGCAAAAAGAAGTTAAAGTACTAGTGTTTGTATTTCTCACAAGTTTATCTTCTAAAACACTAGTCTTCACTCTTAATTGTTTTTAAATCCTTTTTGCCATGCTTCCTTGTTCTTACTATTGTTCGTATTCTATCTAATTACATCAAAGTTTGTCATAATCAAAAAGGGGGAGATTGTAAGCCCTAAGGGCGAACAAACTCTGTTTTTGATAATGGTCAAACATTTGATATTGTGACTAATGTCTTATATCTTTTTGATAGAATATCGAAACTCGTTGTGGAAGCTCTAAGTTCTTCAATCAAGCTATAAACAAGATCTTCAAGGCACATATCATCAAGATTGAAGATTGAAGACTTAGGTTTGGTTAGGATAGCTTTATATTTATTAGTCATTATCTTATAAGCTCTCTAACCAATGCTCTAAATGAACTTAAGAATACAACACTATAGTCTTGCATTCATATTAAACACGTTTTCATAAGGCTAAGTTTCAAAATGAGCTTTACATGTGTTCGTATTTCAAAAGCCTTTGATTTCTAAGTTTAAGTCTTTTAAAACGATTTTCAAAATGCTCTTACTTGTTACATTTTGAGAAAACCTTTTAGACTTCAAAAGATATCAATACAAGGGTCAAAACAACATCTTTCAAAGCTCAGAAGTTCGGATCATCCGAGCTTGCCTCGGATCAACCGAAGCTAGACAGAGAGTTGTGCCAAAACAGGTCGGTCGACTGAAGTGCCTTCTCGGTCAACCGAGATCCTTGTTAGGTCAACCGAACTCTGAAATAAACTAGCCGTTATCTGACCGTTTTAAAGTCGTTTTTTGGACTTTTTGAAAAGTATAAAAGCCCTAAAGCTGTATATTCAAGATA
This sequence comes from Vinca minor, assembly GCA_026122235.1. NCBI lineage: Eukaryota > Viridiplantae > Streptophyta > Magnoliopsida > Gentianales > Apocynaceae > Vinca > Vinca minor. The sequence goes on along the minus strand of JAOCZM010000285.1, from coordinate 1,919,567 downwards.
CAACAACTACAACTGATCTACATTGAATATACAAAAGTTCTAACTCTTCAAAAGCATATCCATCTCTTTTTATGTGTTAAAAAGTTCATATCCATCTCATATATACAAGATACAAAGTGTTGAATTCAAAAGTTCAAAAGAGCATTAAAGTGTGATCTTAAAAGGTATCCATACTCCACTTCTTGAGTGTGAAAATTGTATCTTTATATCTTCATCTTTCCCTTTCTAAGTGATTGGGTATTAGTTGTGTTTAGTCCTACTTAGTGTTGGGCTTTGTACTCTTAGTGAGTGTTGATTGTAATTGTGGTTATTTGAGTAAAACTCTTTGTGAGTTAGCCACAAGTGTAAAAAGATCTTCTTAGTGAAGTTGTTGAAAATCCTTGGGAGAAACTCAAGGTAGTGGACGTAGATTCTTTGTGAATCGAACCACTCTAAATCCGGTGTCTTGCTTTTCTTGTTTTCATATTTGCTCTACAAATCTCCAAGCTTCATATACAAGTTCTACACTTCTATATCTCAAAGAAAAAGAAGCCACTTTTTAATAAACTCTTGGGAGTTCAGACTCCCACTGCCGAGAGAAGTTGAGGACGTGAGAGTTAGTTCGGGGAACAAACTCTCACACCCTATATAATAAACTCTTGGCCGAAACCCTAGGGGACTAATGCTTTTCAGCCAAAATACCTTAGTATCCAGAAAATAGTTTTCTGTCTCTCCCTTTTCTCTCTAATTCCCGAAACCCAGAAAAACGAAGAGCTATCAATCGCTGCCCGTTTCGTCGCGTGGATACCGGTAGAGGGACATTCCGCAATGGGAATTCCGTTGGTGGCAGATTAGCATCCAAGAAACGCCTTCCTCCTAAGTTTTTAACTGCTTTTTCGATTCGTTTTGTATGAGCTTGATCCTTCAGGGGAGGACTCATGGGTGTTTGGAAAGAGTTTCTGCCCATGAATCTCTTTAGTGGTATCAGAGCCTTGCTCATACGATTCGGATTCGATATTGTTAATCACATCTTAACATATATCAAATTCGATTTGGTATGTGTGTTTGTGAAAAACAGAAAAGATTGTTTCTTTGACTACTTATCATATGTTTCTGTGATTATGATATTTGCATAAACTGTTTATGTTAACCTTTGCTGTTAATGCATGAACTTCCATAGAATCAGTAAATCTATTAATGCATATACTGTTGTGAATTCGATTCTGTCTACTGCATAAACTGTTTCTGTGAATCTGATTCTACATAAACTGTTCTGATTAATCAGTAATTAATTGTATTAATTCGGTTATTATGCATAAAATGTATGTCTCTTGCCGCTAATTCGATTAACCAATGCATAATCCGATTATGCAAGTAAGGCAATTGAGGGGTAAACCGGGACAGAAAAACTCATTCGATGAGTTCGATGAGCTGATATAGAATCAGATTTTTCTTCGTAGCTCTGCGTAGTGGCAACACATATAAATTTGAATTTATATCCGCGAATTATTTATGTCATGTTTTATGTGATACTAGCATGGTGAATAGCATGGCCTATTATACCTCTTGTTTTACATGTTTGGGTTGTAATTTTATAATACGACCTGCGAGTCGTTTTTCTTTATGAATGTAAAATTGTAACTGCTTTCTTAGATTAGTCATTGAAGGCTGGGTATGCCCACGCAATTATGTAACAAGACTGGAGGCTGCTGGATCAAAGACATTATCCATGAGATGGATTTTGACCTAGATTGACCCTTGACTCCCACAAGGCTCGTGGGAGTCATTATAGGAATAGGCCATGCTATATCACATTTACATTTTCGCTTCATATCCTGCATGTGATGTTTATTTTATGTCTGGATGGATTTATTTTAGACGTCACATCAAATGGTTTTAATTAAGTCTTAAAGTGCTTACCATAACCTAAGCACTCCATAAGCTTGGATCATCATTTTTTTGCTTGCCAAAGCAACAGATAAAGTGGTTACCTAAGTAAAGGGAGATGGGAAAATAGTGATTTCCATAATGCTTAGACATGGTCCGACTTAACTGGGCTATCAAAATAGTTTTGGGCCTAGGGCATACAATGGGAAATAGCCGGGGCATACATATATGTCAATCCCATTACGTGATTTTACGTTAATTATGGGTGTAAAGCCAAAGCTTTCCCATAACTATTGTAAAATGTTTTTTCCCCACTGTTTATCAAGTATTCAAATTGTGGAAAATATTTTTTGCTCAAAACTAATAAACTTTGCAAATAATTTAATGTAGATAATGGCAACCAATTCATCACACAATTCACTGCGATCCGTCCTCGAGAAGGAAAAAGCCGAGTGGGACCAATTTCCTTGATTGGGCCCGCAACTTAAGGGATTGTCCTTAGCAGGGAAAGAAAGTCATGACGTTCTTGATACGGACATTCCTAAACAGCCTACAAACAACGCCCCTAGAGCTGAAAGAGATGCTTGGAAGAAGCATTTCGATGACTCTAACGATGTGACTTGTCCCATGTTAGTCACAATGAGCACCCGACCTTCAAAAACAGTTTGAAGGAGTTGAGGCTTTCCAGATGATGGGCCAGCTCAAGGAAATGTTCCAAGAACAAGCTCGTCATGAAAGATTCCTCACAACTAAGGCGTTAAATAGTTGCAAAATGGCCCCCGGCACCTCGGTAAGTGCACATGTTCCGAAGATGAAGGGCTATTTTGACCAACTCGAGAAACTTAGGGGCTCCCGTAGGTCATGACATGTCCACGAGATATGATCTTGGGCTCACTCCCACCGGAGTATGACCAATTCGTTATGAACTTCAACATGCATGCCATGGAGAAGACCATACATGAAATACACGGGATGCTCAAGCAGTCGAACCCGAACATTAAGAAAATCCCTGAAGTCTTAATGGTTCAAAAAGGGAATTTCAAGAAGAAAGGCAAGGGAAAGCCCATGGCCAAGAAAGGCAAAGGCAAAGGCAACGAAAAGCCCAAGTCCAAGCCCAAAGCCAAGGCACCAAAGGAAGGGGTTTGCTTCCATTGTGGTGAACCAGGCCATTGGAAACGGAACTGCAAACTCTACCTAGAAGAAAAGAAAAAGGAGAAAACCAGTTTGACTGTCTCTCCAGGTATTTATGTTATCGAAATTAACATGTCTGCTCCTACTTCATGGGTATTAGATACCGGTTGTGGATCTCACATTTGTGCAAATGTGCAGGGGTTAAAAAGGAGTACATCACTGGCAAAAGGAGAAGTGGACCTCAGAGTAGCCAACGGAGCAAGAGTTGTTGTTGTAGCTACTGGGACATTTAATTTAGTTTTGCCAAGTGGCCTTATAATAGAACTAGATAATTGTTTGTATGTTCCAACTTTGAGTAGGAATATTATTTCAGTTTCTTGTTTGGATATTGAAGGTTTTAAAATTAATATTTTGAATAAGATTTGCACCATTCATAAAGATCGTATCTTTAATGGAGATACCTCTTTGATGAATGGGCTTTATATTCTTAACCTCGATGATTCCATTAAAAGGCCCATCTATAACATTAATACTAAAAGGTTTAAATCAAATGACTTAAACCAAACCTACTTTTAGCATCGTCGCTTTGGGCCACATAAACGAGAAACGCATATCAAAACTCCATACGGATGGAATTTTAACATCATTTGACTTAGAGTCTTATGAGACGTGTGAATCTTGCTTGTTGGGCAAAATGACTAAAGCTCCCTTTACTGGACAAAGTGAGAGAGCTTCCGATTTGTTGGGCCTCATACATACGGATGTTTGTGGACCAATGAACACAAGTGCTAGAGGAGGGTTTCGAGTACTTCATCACATTCACTGGATGATTTCGGTAGATATGGCTACGTGTATCGATGAAACATAAATCGAGTCTTTTGGAAGATTCAAAGAATTTCAAAATGAAGTACAAAATCAACTTGGCAAAAGTATTAAGATACTTGATCGGATCGAGGTGGCGAATACCTTAACCAAGAGTTTGACGAACATCTTAGTGGTTGTGGAATTGTTTCACAATTAACTCCTCCCGCACACCACAATGGAATGGCGTGTCGAAGCAGAGAATCACACCTTATTAGATATGGTTCGATCTATGATGAGTCAAAGAAATCTTCCAATTTCCTTTTGGGGCTACGCCCTAGAAACTACTGCATTTATATTAAATAGAGTTCCTTCTAAAGCGGTTCGAAAAACTCCATATGAGATATGGGACTGGGAAAGCGACCTAGTTTGTCATTTCTCAAAATTTGGGGATGCGAGGCGTACGTAAAACGCTTGTTATCCGATAAAATCGCCCCTAAATCGACAAGTGTTTGTTTGTGGGATATCCTAAAGAAACTAAAGGATATTACTTCTATCTTCCATCGAGAAAACAAAGTGTTTGTTGCTCGTAATGGTTTATTCCTTGAAAGGGAATTTATTTCCAAAGAGGATAGTGGGAGTAAGATCCATCTTGAGGAAATTCAAGATCCCCAAACAACATCCCGAACCAACATTAGAAGTTCAAGCAAGCTCACGTGCCGATACTCGAGCTTCAATCTTTGACACAAGGCCCAAGGAGGTCGAGTCGGGTACATCAACGACTGAGAGATATGGTTTTCTCATGACCGATGATCATCGAGTTGAACCGATTGATCAAGATGAACCCACTACCTACAAAGAGGCAATTCGTAGTTACGAGTATAAGTGGCTAGAAGCTATGAAGTCCGAGATGCAATCCATGTACGACAACCAAGTATGGACTTTGGTTGACCCGCCCGAAAGGGTGCAAGGTCATTGATAATAAATGGTGTTATAAAAAGAAGACCGGCATGGATGGTAATGTACACACTTTTAAATCGCGACTATTAGTTAAAGGTTATAGACAAGTTCATGGTATTGACTATGACGAAACCTTTTCCCCTGTCGTGATGATAAAGTCAATTAGGATTTTACTTGCCATAGCCGCATATTATGACTATAAGATATGACAAATGGATGTTAAGAATGCATTTCTTAATGGAAACCTTCTCGAGGATGTGTATATGACACAACCTGAGGGGTTTGTTGATCCAACAAATCCTAGCAAAGTGTGTAAGCTTCAAAGGTCCATTTATGGATTGAAGCAAGCATCTCGAAGCTGGATATGCACTCGCCCAGATGTCTCATTTGCTTTAAGTATGACTAGCAGATATCAATCTGACCCTGGAGAGTCACATTGGACTGCAGTCAAGAGCATTCTTAAGTACTTGAGAAGGACTAAAGATATGTTCTTAGTTTACGGAGGTTAGGAAGGAAGTCTGGTTGTAAATGGTTACACAGACGCAAGCTTCCAGACCGACGTAGACGATTATAGATCGCAATCTGGTTTTGTGTTTTGTTTGAATGGAGGTCTTCGTGAAAGTGGAAGAGCTCAAAGCAAGAAACCGTGGCCGACTCTACAACAAAAGGCTGAGTATCTAGTCGCCTCTGAAAGCGACTAAATAAGTCGTTGGATCGGGAAGTTTGTTGATGAATTAGGTGTCGTCCCTAGCATTGTGAACCCAGTGGACCTCTATTGTGATAGTACTGGTGCCATTTCACAAGCTAAGGAACCTAAATCTCACCAACGATCCAAACACATTCTCAGGCATTTCCATCTGATTAGAGAGATCATCGGCGGAGAGACGTTAGTATTTGCAAACTTCATACGGATCGACAACATTGCGAGATCCATTGACCAAGCCCTACTCCCACGACCCTAAACATGAGAGTCATACTAGGTCAATGGGATTGAGGATCATGTATGATTGGACCTAGGGCAAGTGGGAGATTGTTAGTAGTTGTGCATTTTATTATCTTTTGAGCATGTAATTGAATAGTTAATTTTGCTTTTGATTATCAAATGTGTGATTTGATAGTAAAACTCATTAGCTTATGTAATTACTATTCTAGGAGTCCCTAGTTTTTTGTAATGCTTAATTACTATGAAATAAAACTAGTATGATTGTTGATTGATGATCTTGTTTTACTGATCATGTGTAATGGATACAAATCACATCATAGATGCAATATATATATATATATATATATATATAGGGATACATTGTATTGGACGTGATCCGTCAGAGAAGTAATACTTCATGGTCTTAAGTCATAAGTATTACTTCCTCAATACTATTTTAGAATCCTTAGACCTTATGTCTTCATTGATTCTAGTATGAATGGAGCCACGTTTTGACTCAGTCGGACGTTACTTGTAACAGAGTAATCAATACGACTGATGATCGGATGTAGTGTCCTATCATAGCTTGGATGTGAGAGACATTGTAAGGAATTTGTCCCTCTCTATTATTAGAGAGAGATATCCATGGGCCCCTCGATAGGGAAAGACTGTTTAAATGCATGGCCATGCTCAAATGCATTTGATAAAGTGGTTATCAAATGCTATTTGTCGAAACAGTCTACTTGGAGATCGAGCATAAATATGATTAAGCTTTATAAGGGTGACGACCACCATGCCTTATGCTTAATTAGGATATCGCGAGACAAAGGGATTAAATAGTGGATTGACATTAGGTTCCGTTGTAAATTCATTCACTTTGGGTAGTCACAATGCCCTGCTAGGGGCCGCTTGTGACTTATGAACTCACATTAATACTATGTGTGTTTTCATTGCCATTGTGATATGAACCTACAGGTTCACACGCATAGACGAGCTAACGAGCTTCATGTCCAGATTCAATGAATCCAGAAAGTGTCTAGTTTCATTGTATCTGACATTTGTCTTTCTGAAAATAATAAAGTGTTTATTATTCGAATTAGAGATAGGGGCAATTTCGATATTTTACCTATAGCTGGGATTACGTGGGAGTTATTATCCGATAAGGACTCCCACTACCAGCGAAAGTAGGGAACGTGGGATTCTGAGACTCCCACTACCGAGAGAAGTTGAGTAGAGGTGGGAGTTGTTCAAGTAACAAACTCTCACACTCTATATAACATCTCTTAGCCGAAACCTAAAAGTTTAAGGTTTTCAGCCGAAATAATACTTAGAATCAGAAAACCGTTTTCTATTCTTTCTTCTCCCTTTTCTCTTTGATCCCCGAACTTTAGAAAGACGAAGAGCTAGCAATCACTGCCCGTTTCGTCGCTTGGATACCGGTAGAGGGACATTCCGCAAAAGGGAATTCCATTGGTGACAGCAAAGAATCCAAGAAGCGTGATCTTCCATTAAAGAAGTAGCTTCTTGAATCCGCAAAAGTAAGTTCTTTATTGCTGTTTTCGAATTGCTTCATATGAGCGGATCCTTCAGGGGAGGACTCATGGGTGTTTGGAACGAGTTTCCACCCATGAATCCCTTCAAGTATGAGCATGAAGGAACCCTGGCAGAAGAATTTTAATGGATGATGAAACACCCCAACAAGCGAACTAATTTGTTGTTATAGTAACAATGAAGGGAGATTTAAAAAGAAAATTCAATCACAAAATAACAAAGGAATAAACCTCACAGTATTTTATCAATTCTAAATAATAATGAGGCCGAAATCTCTCTTCAATAGAGAAGGAATTTCACCACGCCTTACAAAATAGAGTCCTAATTGGACTAGAACTAAAGAAATCACAAGTTTAGTAAACTAACTCAAATTAGTACTCGTTATAAACTAAATAACTAAATGGACCACATTTCCTTTATTATAGAAATAATTCAAAATTAATAAGGTACTAAAAGCAGAAAATTCAATAATAACTAAACTTTGAAAAACAAGATTAATTATCACCTGAAATATGGAGAGCATGATGTAGCAAATTGAAAGGAAATTTAGGATTCCAAAACAACATAATCGGATCTTGTAGTCTCATGAAAGTTGTAGATCTACCTCTTAGCTTTCCATAGCATCTTCAATGAGCTCTATTGGATTTCTAGATCGAATGTTATGGCCATCACACCAAACTGTCGCAAAGCTGAAATTAATGTTGATCCAAGTTGATGAGAGTTCTCATTACGTAAAGTCTTCGGTTCTCCAAAATGAGTGATGTTGATGAAGAACTGAGGTAACAAATATCAAGATTCGTCACTTTAGTTTAAAACGGATCTTTCCCTATTCTTGAACTAGTTTCAAGGGAATATTCTCAACGCAACTCTAAAGAAGGCTAAGAATCGATGGAGGCTGAAACACCACAACAAGTGAAACTAACTTGTTGATACAGTAACTCAAAGATGAATGAATTCTATCAAGAAGTTCAATTCACAAGTAGCTAAGAAATAACCTTACCAAAATATCAATATATCTAACGTACTTACAATGGTGGCCGAAATCCCTCTTAAATAGAGTCGGATTTCGGCTATCTAGCCTTAAAAAGAAGACTCCTTGAAGAATTAGGACTCTTCAATAACAAACTTGCTATCAAGTAAAACACTATCTAAGATAATGGACTACATGTCCTATTATCTAGCAAACCACTGAAGGGATTCATGGGCGGAAACTCGTTCCAAACACCCATGGATACTCCCCTGAAGGATCCGCTCATATGAAACGAATCGAAAATAGCGGTAAAAACTTACATTTTACGGATTCAAGAAGCTGCTTCTTGAATGGAGGATGGCGTTTCTTGGATGCTAATCGCCACCAATTGATCTCCCTTGCGGAAAGTCCCTCTACCGGTATCCACGCTGACTGAAAGCAGGGCAGCGATTGCTAGCTCTTCGTCTTTTTTCGCATTTTTCGGGAATTAGAGAGAAAAGGGAGAGGCTGAAACTGAAATCTGATTTCGGGTTTCTTGGTTAATTTCGGCTAAAAGAATTGTTATCTAGGGTTTCGGCCAAGAGTTTATTATATAGGGTGTGAGAGTTTGTTCCCGGAACTAACTCTCACGTCCCTCAACTCCTCTCGGCAATGGGAGTCCTCAACTCCCACGTCCCCTGAGACTCTGCTGGTAGTGGGAGTCCTTATCGGATAATAACTCCCACGTAATCCCAGCTATAGGTAAAATACCGAAATTGCCCCTATCTCTAATTCGAATAATAAACACTTTATTATTTCCGAGAAAGACAAATGTCGGATACAATGAACCTAGACACATTCTAGATTCATTGAATCTGACATAAAGCTCGTTAGCTCGTCTATGCGTGTGACCCTGTAGGTTCATCTCACAATGGCAATGAAAACACACTTAGTAGTAGTGTGAGTCCATAAATCACAAGCAGTCCCTAGCAGGACATTGTGACTACCCAAAGTGAATGAATATACAACGGAACCTAATAACAATCCACTATTTAATCCTTTTGTCTCGCGATATCCTAATTAAGCATAAGCCATGGTGGTCGTCACCCTTATTAAGCTTAATTATATTTATGCTCGATCTCCAGGTAGACTGTTTCGACAAATAGCATTTGATAACCACTTTAACAAACACATTTGAGCACGGCCATGCATTTAAACGAGTCTTTCCCTATCGAGGGGGCCCATGGATATCTCTCTCTAATAATAGAGAGGGACAAATTCCTTACAATGTCTCTCACATTCAAGCTATGATAGGACACTACATCCGATCATCGATCAGTATTGATTACTCTGTTACAAGTAACGTCCGATCGAGTCAAAACGTGGCTCCATTCATACTAGAATCAATGAAGACATAAGGTCTAAGGATTCTAAAATAGTATTGAGAAGTAATACTTATGACTTAAGACCATGAAGTATTACTTCTCGACGGGATCACGTCCCAATACAATGTATCCCTATATATTGCATCTATGATGTGATTTGTATCCATTACACATGATCGGTAAAACAAGATCATCAATCAACAATCATACTAGTTTTATTTCATAGTAATTAAGCATTACATAAAACTAGGGACTTCTAGAATAGTAATTACATAAGCTAATGAGTTTTACTATCAAATCACACATTTGATAATCAAAAGCAAAATTAACTATTCAATTACTTGCTCAAAAAAGATAACAAAACACACAACATGTGCTAATGGTCATAGGGCACTACTAACAATCTCCCACTTGCCCTAGTTCCAATCATACATGATCCTCAATCCCATTGACCTAGTATGACTCTCATGTTTAGAGTCGTGGGAGTGGCTTGGTCAATGGATCTGCAATGTTGTCGTCTCGTATGAACTTTGCAAATACTAACGTCTCCTCTTTCGATGATCTCTCGATCGGATGGAAACGCTCGAGAATGTGTTTGGATCGTTGGTGAGATCTAGGTTCCTTAGCTTGTGAAATGGCGCCAGTACTATCACAATAGAGGTCCACTGGGTTCACATTGCTAGGGGACGACACCTAGTTCATCAACAAACTTCACGATCCAAACGAACTTCTTTAGTCATTTGTGAGGCGACTAGATACTCGAACTACATTGTAGAGTCGGCCACGGTTTCTTGCTTTGAGCTCTTCCCGACTCACGACACCTCCATTCAAACAAAACACAAAACCAGATCTGCGATCTAAAATCATCTACGTCGGTCTGGAAGCTTGCGTCTGTGTAACCATTTACTACCGGGACTTCCTTCCCGACCTCAGTAAACTAAGAACATATCTTTAGTCCTTCTCAAGTACTTAAGAATGCTCTTGACTGCAGATCCAATGTGACTCACCAGGGTCGATTGATATCTCGCTAGTCATACTTAAAGCAAATGAGACATTCGGGCGAGTGCATATCATGGCGTACATAATAGACCCAATGGCCGAAGCATATGGGATCTTACTCATGCGCTCTTGGTCCTCCCTTGTGGAAGGTCCTTGAGTTCTCGCTGAGTTTGACGTCATGTGACATGGGCAAGAATCCCTTTTTGGAGTCTTGCAAACTGAAACCGTTTGATGACCTTGTCAATGTATCCCACTTCGGCTTAGGCCCGATCTTTTTGTTAGATCTATCTCTATAGATTCTTATACCCAAAATGTAATTGGCCTCGCTTTAAGTCTTTCATGGAAAAGCACTTCTCAACCAAGCTTTTACGCTTTGTAGTGTGGGAATGTCATTTCCAATCAGTAAGATGTCGTCTACGTAAAGCACAAGGAATACTACTACATTATTAGTTACTTTCTTATAGACACAAGGCTCGTCTTCATTTTTGATGAAACCAAATTCTTTAATTGCTTCATCAAATCGACGATTCCAGCTTCGAGATGCTTGCTTCAATCCATAAATGGACCTTTGAAGCTTACACACTTTGCTAGGATTTGTTGGATCAACAAACCCCTCAGGTTGTGTCATATAAACACTTTATTATTTCCAGAAAGACAAATGTCAGATACAATGAACCTAGACACATTCTAGATTCATTGAATCTGGACATAAAGCTCGTTAGCTCGTCTATGCGTGTGACCCTGTAGGTTCATCTCACAATGGCAATGAAAACACACTTAGTAGTAGTGTGAGTCCATAAATCACAAGCAGTCCCTAGCAGGACATTGTGACTACCCAAAGTGAATGAATATACAACGGAACCTAATAACAATCCACTATTTAATCCTTTTGTCTCGCGATATCCTAATTAAGCATAAGCCATGGTGGTCGTCACCCTTATTAAGCTTAATTATATTTATGCTCGATCTCCAGGTAGACTGTTTCGACAAATAGCATTTGATAACCACTTTAACAAACACATTTGAGCACGGCCATGCATTTAAACAGTCTTTCCCTATCGAGGGGCCCATGGATATCTCTCTCTAATAATAGAGAGGGACAAATTCCTTACAATGTCTCTCACATTCAAGCTATGATAGGACACTACATCCGATCATCAGTCGTATTGATTACTCTGTTACAAGTAACGTCCGACTGAGTCAAAACGTGGCTCCATTCATACTAGAATCAATGAAGACATAAGGTCTAAGGATTCTAAAATAGTATTGAGGAAGTAATACTTATGACTTAAGACCATGAAGTATTACTTCTCGACTGGATCACGTCCCAATACAATGTATCCCTATATATTGCATCTATGATGTGATTTGTATCCATTACACATGATCAGTAAAACAAGATCATCAATCAACAATCATACTAGTTTTATTTCATAGTAATTAAGCATTACATAAAACTAGGGACTTCTAGAATAGTAATTACATAAGCTAATGATTTTTACTATCAAATCACACATTTGATAATCAAAAGCAAAATTAACTATTCAATTACTTGCTCAAAAAGATAACAAAACGCACAACATGTGCTAATGGTCCTAGGGCACTACTAACAACCACTACTTCTACTCGCCAACATGGCTAAAAATATTAAAGTCTAGAATTAACTTCAGTGTACAAAAAGACTAAATCTGATTCTTAATCAGCTCATCGAATGAGTTTTTCTGCCCCGATTTTAACCCTAAATTGCCTAACATACATAATCAAATTATGTGTTGGTTAATCAGATTAACGCAGGAAGCATAACCGAATTAATCGAATTAATAATAGTTTCACAAAAACAGTTTATGCAGTATCGAATATACAGAAACATGCGATATCAGTTTATGCAAATTAATCGAATTAAATTACAAACTGAATCATGCTATAGCAGTTCATGCAATATTAATCAAATTAATAACATAACGAATCACAGAAACATACAAACATGATTAACCGAAATCAGTTTATGCATATATCACGTATATTGAACCAAAGATACAATCTTTTCTGGTTTTCACACTTACACATACCAAATCGAAATTGATACGTGTCATGATGTAATCAACAATCTCGAATTCGAATAGTATGAGCAAGGCTCTAATACCACTGAAGGGATTCATGGACAGAAACTCGTTCTAAACACCCATGAGTCCTCCCCTGAAGGATCCGCTCATACAAAAATGAATTGAATAACTGAAAAGACTTACGTTTCTTCATGAACGATTCTTGTTTTCTTGGTGAAAGATTCTGGTTTTCGGCTCTCAGCAGCAACCACATTGAGTCCTCCCTTGCGGAATTACTTCCTACCAGTATCCACGCGACGAAACGGGCAACGAGTGTTAGCTCTTCGTTCTTCTGAGTTTTTGGATTCTAAAGAGAAAAGGAGGCTGCAAGACCAGAAATTTGATTTCCATTTTAGGTATTTTTGCGGCTGAAAAATTACACTCTAGGGTTTCGGCCAAGAGAAGCTAATATAGGGTGTGAGAGGTTGTTTCAAAAACAACTCCCACGTCCTTACTGTTAGTAGTGCCTTAGGACCATTAGCACATGTTGTGCGTTTTATTATCTTTTGAGCATGTAATTGAATAGTTAATTTTGATTTTGATTATCAAATGTGTGATTTGATAGTAAAACTCATTAGCTTATTTAATTACTATTCTAGAAGTCCCTAGTTTTATGTAATGTGTAATTACTATGAAATAAAACTAGTATGATTGTTGATTGATGATTTTGTTTTACTGATCATGTGTAATGAATACAAATCATATCATAGATGCAATATATAGGGATACATTGTATTGGACGTGATCCATCAGAGAAGTATTACTTCATGGTCTTAAGTCATAAGTATTACTTCCTCAATACTATTTTAGAATCCTTAGACCTTATGTCTTCATTGATTCTAGTATGAATGGAGCCACGTTTTGACTCAGTCGGACGTTACTTGTAACAGAGTAATCAATACGACTGATGATCGGATGTAGTGTCCTATCATAGCTTGAATGTGAGAGACATTGTAAGGAATTTGTCCCTCTCTATGAAGGGATTCATGAACGGAAACTCGTTCCAAACACCCATGGATCCTTCTCTGAAGGATCCGCTCATTGGAAACAATTCGAAAAACAGCAATAAAGAACTTACTTTCTTGGATTCAAGAAGCTACTTCTTGAATGGAGGATGACGTTTCTTGGATTCTTTGCTGCCACCAACGAAATTTCCTTTGCGGAATGTCCCTCTACCGGTATCCACGCGACGAAACGGGCAGCGATTGCTAGCTCTTCGTCTTTCTGAGTTTCGAAATTATGAGAGAAAAGGGAGACCAAGAGCTGAAATCGAATCTCAGAGAGTTGGTGATTTTTCGGCTGGAAAACACATAGGCTAGGGTTTCGGCCAAGAGAGCATTATATAAGGTATGAGAGTTTGTTCCCACAACTAACTCTCACATCCTCAACTCCTCTCGGCAGTGGGAGTCCTCAACTCCCACGCCCCCTAGGGTTCTGCTGGTAGTGGGAGTCTTTATCGGATAATAACTCCCACGTAATTCCAGCTATACCGAAAATGCCCCTTATCTCTAATTCGAATAATAACACTTTATTATTCTCTGAAAAGTGAATGTCAGATACAATGAACCTAGACACATTCTATATTCATTGAATCTGGACATGAAGCTCGTTAGCTCGTCTATGCGTGTGACCCTGTAGGTTCATCTCACAATGGCAATGAAAACACACTTAGTAGTAGTGTGAGTTCATAAATCACAAGCGGTCCCTAGCAGGACATTGTGACTACCCAAAGTGAATGAATATACAACGGAACCTAGTATCAATCCACTATTTAATCCCTTTGTCTCGCGATATCCTAATTAAGCATAAGGCATGGTGGTCGTCCCCCTTATTAAGCTTTATTGTATTTATGCTCGATCTCCATGTAGACTGTTTCGACAGATAGCATTTGATAACCACTTTATCAAATACATTTGAGCACGGCCATGCATTTAAACAGTCTTTCCCTATCGAGGGGCCCATGGATATCTCTCTCTAATAATAGAGAGGACAAATTCCTTACAATGTCTCTCACATTCAAGCTATGATAGGACACTACATCCGATCATCGATCGTATTGATTACTCTGTTACAAGTAACGTCCGATCGAGTCAAAACGTGGCTCCATTCATACTAGAATCAATGAAGACATAAGGTCTAAGGATTCTAAAATAGTATTGAGAAAGTAATACTTATGACTTAAGACCATGAAGTATTACTTCTCGACGGATCACGTCGATACAATGTATCCCTATATATTGCATCTATGATGTGATTTGTATCCATTACACATGATCGATAAAACAAGATCATCAATCAACAATCATACTAGTTTTATTTCATAGCAATTAAGCATTACATAAAACTAGGGACTTCTAGAATAGTAATTACATAAGCTAATTAGTTTTACTATCAAATCACACATTTGATAATCAAAAGCAAAATTAACTATTCAATTACATGCTCAAAAGATAATAAAATGCACAACATGTGCTAATGGTCCTAGGGCACTACTAACAATCTCCCACTTGCCCTAGTTCCAATCATACATGATCCTTAATCCCATTGACCTAGTATGACACTCATGTTTAGGCTGTGGGAGTGGCTTTTGACTGTAGTCCAATGTGACTCTCCAGGGTCAGATTGATATCTGCTAGTCATACTTAAAGCAAATGAGACATCTGGGCGAGTGCATATCATGGCGCACATAATAGACCCAATGGCTGAAGCATATGGGATCTTACTCATGCGCTCTTGGTCCTCCCTTGTGGAAGGTCCTTGAGTTCTGCTGAGTTTAACGCCATGTGACATGGGCAAGAATCCCTTTTGGAGTCTTGCAAAGCCGAACCGTTTGATGCACTTGTCAATGTATCCACTCGGCTTAGGCCAATCATTTTGTTAGATCTATCTCTATAGATTCTAATACCCAAAATGTATGTGGCCTCGCCTAAGTCTTTCATGGAAAAGCACTTCCCCAACCAAGCTTTTACGCTTTGTAATGTGGGGATGTCATTTCCAATCAGTAAGATGTCGTCCACATTAAGCACAAGGAACACTACTGCATTATTAGTTACTTTCTTATAAACACATGGCTCGTCTTCGTTTTTGATGAAACCGAATTCTTTAATACGTTCATCAAAGCGGCGATTCGACTTCAAGATGCTTGCTTCAATCCATAAATGGACCTTTGAAGCTTACACACTTTGCTAGGATTCGTTGGATCAACAAACCCCCTCGAGGTTGTGTCATATACACATCCTCGAGAAGGTTTCAGTTAAGAAACGCTGTCTTAACATCCATTTTCCATATCTCATAGTCATAATATGCGGCTATGGAAAGTAAAATCCTAATTGACTTTATCATCACGGCGGGAAAGCGGTTTCGTCATAGTCAATACCATGAACTTGTCTATAACCTTTAACTACTAGTCGCGATTTAAAAGTGTGTACATTACCATCCATGTCGGTCTTCTTTTTATAACACCATTTGTTATCAATGACCTTGCACCCTTCGGGTGGGTCAACCAAAGTCCATACACGGTTGTCGTACATGGATTGCATCTCGGACTTCATAGCTTCTAGCCACTTATCTCGACTCGGAACTACGATTGCCTCTTTTGTAAGTAGTGGGTTCATCTTGATCAATCGGTTCAACTCTGATGATCATCGATCCTGAGAAATCCATATCTCTCAGGGCTATTGATGTACCCAGACTCGACCTCCTTGGGCCTTGTGTCAAAGATTGAAGCTCCGTATCGGCACGTGAGCTTGGTTGAACTTCTAAAGTTGGTTCGGATGTTGTTTGGGGATCTTGAATTTCCTCAAGATGGATCTTACTCCCACTATCCTCTTTGGAAATAAATTCCCTTTCAAGGAATAAACCATTACGAGCAACAAACACTTTGTTCTACGATGGAAGATAGAAGTAATATCCTTTAGTTTCTTTAGCATATCCCACAAACAAACACTTGTCGATTTAGGGGCGAGTTTATCGGATAACAAGCATTTTACGTACGCCTCGCATCCCCCAAATTTTTGAGAAATGACAAAGCTGGGTCGTTTCCCGATCCCATATTTCATATGGAGTTTTACGAACCGCTTTAGAAGGAACTCTATTTAATATAAATGCGGCAGTTTCTAGGGCTAGCCCCAAAAGGAAATTGGAAGACTTGTTTGACTCATCATAGATCGAACCATATCTCATAAGGTGTGATTCCTCCGTTCGACACGCCATTCCATTGTGGTGTGCCAGGGAGGAGTTAATTGTGAAACAATTCCACAACCTCTAAGATGTTCGTCAAACTCTTGGTTAAGGTATTCGCCACCTCGATCCGATCGAAGTATCTTAATACTTTTACCAAGTTGATTTTGTACTTCATTTTGAAATTCTTTGAATCTTCCAAAAGACTACGAGTTATGTTTCATTAGATAGACGTAGCCATATCTCTCGAAATCATCTCGTGAATGTGATGAAATGCTTTGAAACCCTCCTCTAGCACTAGTGTTCATTGGTCCACAAACATCCGTATGTATGAGGCCCGATAAATCGGGAAGCTCTCTCACTTTGTCCGAGTAAAGGGAGCTTTAGTCATTTTGCCCAACAAGCAAGATTCACACGTCTCATAAGACTCTAAGTCAAATGATGTTAAAATTCCATCCGCATCGGAGCTTTGATATGCGTTTCTGTTGATGTGGCCCAAACGACGAGTGCCAAAAGTAGGTCTGGTTTAAGTCATTTGATTTAAACTTTTTAGTATTAATGTTATAGATGGGCCTTTGAATTGAATCATCGAGGTTAAGAACATAAAGCCCATTCATCAAAGAGGCATATCCATAGAAGATACGATCTTTATGAACGGTGCAAATTTTATTCATAATATTAATTTCAAAACCATCAATATCCAAACAAGAGACTGAAATAATATTCCTACTCAAAGTTGGAACATACAAACAATTATCTAGTTCTATGATAAGGCCACTTGGCAAAACTAAATTAAATGTCCCCGTAGCTACAGTAACAACTCTTGCTCCGTTGGCTACTCTTGAGGTCCACTTCTCCTTTTGCCAGTGATCTACTCCTTTTGAACCCCTGCACATTTGCACAAATGTGAGATCCACAACCGGTATCTAATACCCATGAAGTAGGAGCAGCATGTTAATTTCTATAACATAAATACCTGGAGAGACAGTCAAACTGGCCTTTCCCTTTTTCTTCTCTTCCAAATAGAGCTTGCAGTTCCGTTTCCAATGACCTGGTTCATTGAAATGGAAGCAAACTCCATCTTTTGGTGCCTTGGCTTTGGGCTGGGGCTTGGGCTTGTCATTGTCTTTGCCTTTGCCTTTCTTGGCCATGGGATTTCCCTTGCCTTTCTTCTTGAAATTCCCTTTTTGAACCATTAAGACTTCAAGGGTCTACTTAATGTTCAGTTCAGCCTGCTTGAGCATCCCGTGTATTTCATGTATGGTCTTCTCCATGGCATGCATGTTGATGTTCATAACGAATTGGTCATACTCCGGTGGGAGTGAGCCCAAGATCATATATGTGGCCATGTCATGACCTACGGTAGCTCCAAGCTTCTCAAGTTGGTCGAAATAGCCCTTCATCTTAAGAACATGTGCACTGACAGAGGTTCCTGGGGCCATTTTGCAACTATTTAATGCCTTAGTTGTGAGGAATCTTTCATGACGAGCTTGCTCTTGGAACATTTCCTTGAGCTGGCCCATCATTTGGAAAGCCTCAACTCCTTCAAACTGTTTTTGAAGGTCAGGGCTCATTGTGACTAACATGAGACAAGTCACATCGTTAGAGTCATCGAAATGCTTCTTCCAAGTATCTCTTTGAGCTCTAGGGCGTTATTTTCGAGTTGTTCGGGAATGTCCGTTTCAAGAACGTACATCTTTCTTTCTCGCTAAGGACAATCCCTTAAGTTGCGGGCCCAATCAAGGAAATTGGTCCCGCTTAGTTTTTCCTTCTCGAGGATGGATCGCGATGAATTGTGTGATGAATTGGTTGCCATTATCTACATTAAGTTAATTGCAAAGTTATTAGTTTTTGAGCAAAAACATTTTCCACAATTTCAACACTTGATAATGGTGGGGGAAAACATTTTACAATAGTTATAGGAAAGCTTTGGCTTAACACCCACAATTAAAGTAAAATCATCTAATAGGAATGACATCGATATGTCCCGGCTATTTCCCATTTTATGCCCTAGGCCCAAAACTATTTTGATAGCCTAGTTAAGTCGAACCATGTCTAAGCATATGGAAATCACTATTTTCCCATCTCCTCTTGCCTAGATAACCACTTATCTGTTGCTTTGGCAAGCAGACATAATGATGATCCAAGCTCTTGGAGTGCTTAGGATATGGTAGGCACTTTTAAGACTTAATTAAAACCATTTGATGTGACGTCTAAAATAAATCCATCCAGACATAAAATAAACATCACACGCAGGATATGAAGCGAAAATGTAAATGTGATATAGCATGGCCTATTCCTATAATGACTCCCACGAGCCTTGTGGGAGTCAAGGGTCAATCTAAGTCTGTATTCATCTCATGAATGTAGTCTTCGATCCAATGTCCTCCGGTCTTGTTACATGATTGCATGGGCATACCCAGCCTTCAATGTGAAGTAATAAAACTAATCTAAGAAAGCAGTTACAATTTTACGTCATAAAGAAAAACGACTCGCAGGTCGTATTATAAAATTACAACCCAAACATGTAAAACAAGAGGTATAGTAGGCCATGCTATTCACCATGCTAATATCACATGAAACATGACATAAATAATTCGCGGATATAAATTCAAATTCATCGAATGAGTTTTTCCTCCCAGATTTAATAGTTATTGTAAGCCCTAAGGGCGAACAAACTCAGTTTTTGATATTGGACAAACTTTTAATGTTGTGTCTAATGATCTTAATCTTTGTGATAGAATATCGGAACTCATTATGGAAGCTCTAAGTACTTCAATCAAGCCATTGGTATCAAGATTCAAAGTTATATTCAAGGCTTATCCTTCAAGATTGAAGATTGAAGACTTAGGTTTTGTTAGTTTAGCTTTGTCGTCATTAGTCGTTATCTTTTAAAGCTCTAACCAAAGCTCTCATGAACATAAGCTCTACACTCTAGTCTTGCATTCACACAAACAAGTTTTCAAAAGGCTTAGTTTTCAAAAGGATTCTTAACTGTGTTCGTATCTTCAAAGCCCTTGTTTTCAAAGTATAAGTCCTTTAAAATGGTTTTCCAAGTGTTCTTACTTGTTACATATTGAGAAAACCTTTTAGACTTCTAAAGACTTCAAAAGATTTCAAAACGTGTGAAAAATCAGCTCAGAAGTCGGAGCATCCGAGCTTGCCTCGGATCAACCGAAGCAAGACAGAGAGATTGGATTTGGAGCTTCGGTCGACCTAAGGAAGGGGTCGGTCGACCGAACCTAGTGTTGGTCATCCGAGCTTCAGAGTTCGGTCAACCGAACTCTGCGGGAACTAGCCGTTTTTTTACCGTTAAAGAGTCGTTTTTTCAGCTATTTTGAAATGTATAAATACTCCAAAGCTAGAGAACGATTCTAAGACTTGGATATACAATATAGATTGATTTCTTATCAAGTCTAAACACTCTCAAAGTAAATGCTCTTCATTTCTATGATCTAAATCATTCAAGAGCAATCTTTCAAAAGCAAGACAAAGAGTGGAATTCATATGTTCTAAGAGCTTAACATTCTTGTGCTTCAAAGGTATATCTTTCACTTAGAAGAGTGAACAACATTGTTCTTTAAACATTCTTAATTCCCTTTCTTAGTGATAGGGTTATTATTGTAAGTCCTACTTTGTGTGGGCAAGCTCTTTGTGAGTTTTGAGTTGTGGTTGTGTTGTTAAAACTCTTAGTGAGTTAGCCACAAGTGTAAACATTCTTGTTAGTGAAGTTGTTTAAAATCCTTGGGTGCGGCTCAAGGTAGTGGATGTAGATTCTGAGTGAGTCGAACCACTATAAATCCTTTGTCTTGTTATTGGGTTTTGCTTTGCTTTTAATCATCTTGATCAAACTTACACTTGCATTGCAAAGCTTAGAAAAAGTTAGCAAGATTAGTTAAAACCCAATTCACCCCCCCCCCCCCCTTGTGTTTTACAGTTATTTTATTAATATCACGACAATCCGTACATAGTCGAAAAGTCCCTTCTTTCTTGGGGTACTAAAATATCCGGACTAGCACAAGGACTTAAAGACTCCCTTACCGGCTCCTTCTCTAAAAGTAAATCGACTTGCCTTTGAATTTCCCGAGTTCCATCCAGATTTGCTCGATAGGCCGCGCGGTTTGGAAGGCTTGCTCCCGGAATGAAGTCGATTTGATGCTCAATTCCTCGAATTGGAGGCAGCCCCTTCGGGAATTCTTTGGGAAATACATCCTTGAATTCCTGTGAAAGATCAATAGCAAGACAAGGTAGAGAAGAAGAAGTTAGATCAAAAGAAAAAGTGTTACTTGCAAGAGACCTTTCGGTTTCTCTAAAAAATAACAAAACAATAAGTTGTTTTGCTCGAATTGCCCTATCTACCTTTCCCATGTTGATAAATAAACACTATTTTCTCTCTTTTTATGAGCTTGCCTTTTGTCTCACTAAGCCCACGGCTTTTTTGTCCTTTTTTCCCTCGGTTTTTACCTCATGGGTAGGCTCACTCTTCTTTTTCAACTCGCTCTCTTTTTTCTCTCTTTCTTTTTTCTCTCTATTTATGGCCATTTGTTTATGTACCTCACAAGCTTGACTAGGAGATAAAGGAAGTAAAGTGTATCGTATTTTATCCTTAGTAACTTCATATACATACTTTTCCCCCATATGATCGGCACTTCTATCATATTGCCATGGCCTTCCAAAGATTATGTGACTTGCGGTCATCGGCACCACATCACACAAAACTTTGTCCTTGAACCTTCTGATTTCAAACTCTATCTCCACTTGTTCATCCACCTTAATTTCACCATTATTATTCAACCAAGACAGCTTATAAGGCATAGGATGTGCCTTACATGGTAAATCAAGCGCGGAAACCATATCATAAGAACAAACGTTAGTACAACTTCCATTATCAATAATCAATAAACAAAGCTTGCCTTTAACGTTACACTTAGTTTGGAATAAGTTGCTTCTTTGTTGATGAAAATCATCTAAAGGTTGTGAATGAAGTAGCTTTATCGTAACCAAAAGTTGATTCCCATCTTCCGGAAGTTCCGCCCACTTCTCGGTTTCTTCCTCAAAATCAGCCTCTTCGGCTTCGTCATCACTTACCCACGTTCCATCATCCAACATGATCATTGTACTCTTGTTGGGGCAGTCCCTAGAAAAGTGTCCTTTGCTCCTACATTTAAAACATTCCCGAACAAGATTTGGAGTAGAATTTACCCTCGTATTGGACGAACAGGTTGTGATTGATGACTTGGCTGTCCGAATGAACCTGTGCCTATTTTTGCACCACTTTGACCTCTTTACCCTTAATTTGGCTCGGAAAAACAGTAGCAAAATTATGGGGCTGATTCGACTTTTTCCAAGCTTGGAAATTTGCCGATTTAGGCCTTGTACTCTTTTCTTTTTGCTGCCTTTCGATTTGCTCTGCATAGTAAAACATACATCTAATATTATCAAGGTTAGCACGTTCCACCTTTGACCGAATTTTGTCATTTAGGCCAGCCAAGAACCACGCCATTGTTTCCTCATCTCCCTCTTGGATATCGTCTCTAATCATTGCGATTTCCATCGCCTTGTAATATTCATCAACCGAACTCTCTCCTTGCTTCAATCTTTGCAAGCGGTTGTAAAGTTCCCTTATGTAATTTTGGGGAACAAAACATCGCTTCATCACCGCTTTCATCTCATCTCATGTATCAACTTCTCGTTGCCCAACTATAGCCCTTGTTTTAGCTTCTTCTTTGTCCCACCAAATAGATGCATATCCGAAAAATTCCATGGCTGCCAATTTCACTTTCTTTTCCTAGGAATAATTGTGCACAGCAAAAACTTGGTTGACTTTACGAATCCAATCTAAAAATAATTCGGGATCGTTTGTACCTTCGAAAGAGGGAATCTTGATCTTGATTGCACCAAGATTGTTGTCATTACACTGAATTTGGTCCCCCTTCTCGGTTCATACATTTGATTATTGATTGCCCGATTTTGTGGATTGGCTCTCGGATTTTGATTGACTCTAAGCTCAATTGCATCAATGGAATGATCATCACTCTCGGCATCATCTCCCATATTACCTCGCTGATTAGAAACTCTAGGGAGTCTCATATCTTCCTCCATCTCATCCATTCTTTGTTGCAAGCGCATCATCATTTTGTGCATCGCCTCTTTTTAGAGCTTGTCTTCTTCAAAGGATTCGATTTGCTTAGCTGGACTTCCCTGATAATACATGTTATACTTTCAAGAAAACACACACAAACTGTTAGATATCAAAAAAAATCTCTCTTTATTTCAACACTACTCGTAAAAGAACTTCAAATTCTAGATGAATTGAAAGGTTCCTAACTTGTTGCGTTGATACAAAGTTGAAAATTAATGGAAAGATATCCTATCTTTGTCCTACACGAAAAGCTTAAAGAAAGAAAAGAAGAGTAATCCTGAAAAATTCCTAGACCCAATCAAGAAAATAGATACTTTTTTAAGGTATTCTTTTGTGTTTAGGAAGAGCAATTCTCAATCTTGACTTTCTTGATTTTCTTGTTTCTTGAATTTCTTGACTTCTTTCTTTTTTTTTCTCTTGTAGACTTACCCTGCTCTTGGCCACACGGTATCAAAGATGCTTTGATGTGTGGTTATGTGCACGACAATGACAAGAACAAGGGGTGAAAAAACCAATTCTTGAAATGAGTCTATATCGTACTATGAATCAAGAAGTTTTCTTTTTGGTTTGATCACTTGTCTCCAATAACTCTCGGCTACTTTTTCTAATAAATGCCGAATGCTTATTTTTTTTTTTTTTTTGTCTTTCTCAAGCAAACAAGAAAATTTATAAAAAGCTATAAAAGGTACACCAAGAATGAGATGAACCTTTTGTTCTGATACCACTTGATGAAGAACCGAGGTAACAAGTATCAAGATTCGTCTCTTTAGTTTAAAAACGGAGCTTTTTCTATTCTTGAACTAGTTTCAAGGGAATATTCTCAACGCACCTCTAAAGAAGGCTAAGAATCGATGGAGGCTGAAACACCACAACAAGTGAAACTAACTTGTTGATACAGTAACTCAAAGATGAATGAATTCTATCAAGAAGTTCAATTCACAAGTAGCTAAGGAATAACCTTACCAAAATATCAATATATCTAACGTACTTACAATGGTGGCCCGAAATCCCTCTTAAATAGAGTTGGATTTCGGCTATCTAGCCTTAAAAGGAAGAGTCCTTGAAGAATTAGGACTCTTCAATAACAAACTTGCTATCAAGTAAAACACTATCTAAGATAATGGACAACATGTCCTATTATCTAGCAAACCACTACTTCTACTCGCCAACATGGCTAAAAATAGTAAATAAATAAAGCTGAAAATAATTAAAGTCTAGAATGAACTTTAATGTACAAAAAGACTAAATTGCCCTTCTTAGCCATTTGCTTGTTTGGGCCCAATTGAATGTCTTGTAAAGTTAAGAGGTTGACTTTGTCATCATCTTCTAAGTGAAGATTAGCTTCCTTTTTCACTTTTAAGTCACGGACCAATATTGAAATTAGTTGATGCACATTCTTTGTCCTTTGTCTAGTCATTGGTCCTCTTAGCCTGGATAAGGGATCCGTAGAGTAGGGCAGCCCCTTGGATGGTCCTTCATCAGATGTGATGTAAGAGCTTGATTCCTAGATCTCCTTTGAGACATTAACCAACCCTCGTCATTCCTTGAAGCATCCGTACATGAGTTCTCATCATTCCCTCTTTCTTCAAAAAGTTTCCTCCTCGAATCTGGAAAGTTAATGAAAGGACCATTGCTTCGTTTTGGTGGCAATTCTTTTGGTAACTTCGTTTACTCCTGTTTAAAATTAGAAAATATACTAGGAAGAGTAGGAGTTGTTAAATCAAGAGTAGTGAACGAAAATGCTGATGATTTTTACTCTTGAAAAATCATTGCAACAAGAGGATCTTTTTCCTCATCAAGCAATTGTGGTTCACGCAAATTTTGCAACTCATCACTCGCCATTTTTTCCTCATCTTTCAATTTTGCATCTTCTTTTTTTTTAATTTTGTCTCTTCCTTCAATATTTCCTCTTCTTTCAATCCTGCCTCTTCTTTCTCTCTCAATTGTTGAATAATTTCTTCCAAAGAAGGCATATTTTCACTCAGATTTTTGGCGAACTGCCATCCCTAAAGAACTAGTCATACATAAGGTGACTATCCAGGGTCAGATTGAAATCTGCTAGACATACTTAATGCAAAAGAGACGTTGGGGAAAGTGCATAGCATGGCATACATAATAGACCCAATGTCTTAAGCATATGAGATCTTACTCATGCGCTTTTTGTCTTCCATTGTGGAAGGTTCTTGAGTTCTGCTGAGTTTAATGCCATGTGACATGGGCAAGAATCCCTTTTTGGAATCTTGCAAACTGAACCGTTTCAGTACCTTGTCAATGTATCCACTCTGGCTTAAGCCAATCATTTTTTTGGATCTATCTCTATAGATCCTTATACCCAAAATGTAGGTAGCCTCGCCTAAGTCTTTCATGGAAAAGCACTTCCCCAACCAAGCTTTTACACTTTGTAACTTTGTTAGGATTTGATGGATCAACAAAGCACTTAGGTTGTATCATATACACATCCTCGAGAAGGTTTCCATTAAGAAGTGCAATCTTAACGTCCATTTGCCATATCTCAAAGTCACAATATGCGGTTATGGAAAGTAAAATCCTAATAGACGTTATCATAGCAGCAGGAGAAAAGGTTTCATCATAGTCTATACCATGAATTTGTCCATAACCTTTAACTACTAGTCGAGATTGAAAAGTGTGTACATTACCATCCATGTCGTTTTCTTTTTGGAACACCGCTTGTTATCAATGACTTTACACCCTTCGGGTGGGTCAACCAAAGTCCACACTTGGTTATCATAAATGTATTGCATCTCAGACTTCATAGCTTCTAGCCATTTGTTAGACTCAGAACTATGAATTGCCTCTTTATAGAAAGTGGGTTCATCTTGATCAATCAATTCAATATGGTGATCATCAATTACGATAAATCCATATCTCTCTGGCTGTTGATGTACCTGACTTGACCTCCTTGGGCCTTGTGTCAAAGATTGAAGCTCTGTATAAGCACGTGAGCTTGCTTGAAGTTCCATAGCTAGCTCAGATATTGTTTGGGGATCTTGAATTTCCTCAAGATGGATCTTACTCCCACCATCCCTTTTGGAAATAAATTCTCTTTCAAGGAATAAAACATTTCGAGCAACAAACACTTTGTTCTCTGATGGAAGATAGAAGTAATATCCTTTGGTTTCTTTAGGAAATCCCATAAACAAACACTTGTCATATTTAGGGGCGAGTTTATCAGATAATAAGCATTTTACATATGCCTCGCATCCCCAAATTTTGAGAAATGAAAAACTAGGTCGTTTCCCAGTCTATATCTCATATGGAGTTTTTTGAACCACTTTAGAAGGAACTCTATTCAATATGAATGCAACATTTTCTAAGGCGTAACCCCAAAAGGAAATTGGACGATTGGTTTGACTCATCATGGATCGAACCATATCTAGTAAGGTGCGATTTCTCCGTTCTGACAAGCCATTCAATTGTGGTGTGCAATGAGGAGTTAATTGTCAAACAATTGCACGACCACTAAGATGTTCGTCAAACTCTTGGTTAAGGTATTCACCACCTCGATCTGATCGAAGTTTTTAATACTTTTACCAAGTTGATTTCGTACTTCATTTAGAAATTCTTTGAATCTTCCAAAATATTCTGATTTATGTTTCTGATGAAGAACCGTGAGGTACTAAGTACCAAAAGGTTCGACAGCTTTAATTGTGCCGGATCTTTCTCTAATTCTCGAACTAGTTTCTAGGGGAATATAATCAACGCAACGCTAAGGAAGGCTAATTATCGATGGAGGCTGAAACACCACAACAAGGGAAACTAATACTTGTTGATACAGTAACTTAAAAGTGAAAGAATTCTTAAAAGAAGTTCAGACACGAGAAGCTAAGGAATAACCTTACAAAAATATCAATATATGTAACGTAAATATTATGTAGGCCGAACCATCTCTTAAATAGAAAGATTTCAGTGACAAACAACAAATAAAATAAGAGTCCTTGAAGAAGTAGGACTCTTGAACAACAACTTGCTATCAAGTAAACCACTAACAAGATAATGGACAACACGTCCTATTATCTAGCATCTAGGCGCCTAAAATAACTAAGCATGGCTAAAAATAACGAATCATGTGAAGAGTCCTAGAAGACGTGGGACTCTTAACAACTAGATAACCAACTATTCAACCACTATGGACAACACGCCCTTTATTATAGCAAGTACTTTCTATACACGTCTAAATAACATAAATAAAGTAATTAAATATGCTGAAAATAATTAAAGTCTAAAGTAGACTTTAATTGTACAAAAAGACTAAAATGCCCTTTTTAGCCACTTTGCTTGTTTGGGCCGATTTGTATGCTTTTGAAAGTTAAGAGGTTGACTTTGTCATCATTTTCAAGTTGAAGCTTCACTTCCTCTTTAACTTTAATATCTCGGATAATGTTGCAATATTCTCTAAAGTCCTTCTTGTCTTTGATCTTGTCATCGGTCCTTGAATGTTGACAAGTGGATCTTTTAAGTAGGGCAGCCCTTGGGTTGGTACCGCATCAATTTCATTAGATAGACATAGCCATATCTGCTGAAATCATCTGTGAATGTGATGAAGTACTAAAACCCTCATCTAGCACTTGTGTTTATTGGTCCACATATATCTGCATGTATGAGGCCCAATAAATCGGAAGCTCTCTCACTTTGTCCAGCAAAGAGAGCTTTAGTCATTTTGCCTAACAAGCAAGAATCACATGTCTCATAAGACTCTAAGTCAAATGATGTCAAAATTCCATCTTGATGGAGTTTTGATATGCATTTCTCGTTGGTGCCTTGGCATTTGGTTTGGGCTTGGGCTTGTTGTTGCCTTTGCCCTTATTGTCCATGGGCCTCTTTCCTCTGCTCTTCTTGAAATTTCCTTTTTGAACCATTAAGACATCAAAGGTCTTCTTAATGTTTAGTTCAGCCTGCTTGAGCATCACGTGTATCTCATGTATGGACATCTCCAAAGAATGCATGTTGAAGTTCATGACAAACTAGTCATACTCATGTGGTAGTGAGCCCAAGATCATATATGTGGCCATGTAATGACCTACAGGAGCCCCAAGTTTCTCAAGTTGGTCAAGATAGTCCTTCATCTTAAGAACATGTGCACTCACAGAGGTGTCAGGGGCCATCATGCAATTGTTCAACGCCTTTGTGGTGAGGAACCTTTCTTGACGGGCTTGCTCTTGGAACATTTCCTTGAGTTGGCCGATCATCTGAAAAGCCTCAACCTCTTCAAATTGTTTTTGAAGCTCAGAGCTCATTGTGGCTAACATGAGACAAGTTGATGCGAAATCTTGATGGGTTATATCAAGACTCGGCTTAATTAGAAGATCTTTCTCTATCTCGAATAGTTTATGGGGGAATACACTTAACACAGTCCCGGAAAGGCTAAGTATCAATGGAGGTTGAAACAGCACAACTAGATAAACCAACTAGTTGATACAGTAACTTAAAGAAATATGAACTTCAACCGGAAGTCATAAACAAGTATCAAAGGATTAACCTTAATCAAAATATCAATATATCAAGTCTAACTAAAAGAGGTGGCCGAAATTCCCTTTAAGTAGAGGGTAATTCGGTTCCAACTCAAACTAGGAAAAGGGAAATAAGAGTCCTTGAAGAATTAGGACTCTTGAATAACAACTTGCTATCAAGTAACTACCTAAACAAGATAATAGGGACATGTGCCTATTATCTTGGCGGCATAAAATAGAATAACTACCAAAATAATGAAGAGTCCTAGTTGCATTAGGACTCTTAGTAACCAGCTAACTAACACATGGACAACATGTCCTTTATTATAGCAACTACTTACTATACACGAAATTATAGTAATTAAATATGCTGAAAATAATTAAAGTCTAGTATAGACTTTAATTGTACATAAAAAGACTAAAATGCCCTTTATAATTCGTCCCCATTCTGGACAGCTTGTTGGGCCAACTTGCACGACAATATGGGATATCAAGAAGGCAGAATCTGATCTTGTGATCTTCATAAAAGTTGTATATCTGCCTCTTATCTTTAATATGCAACTGGAATCAGCTCCATTGGATAAGTATATCGAAAGATATGATCATTCTGCCAAACAGTAGCAAAGCTGTCCATTCCTTGTACACTTGTGATACTAAGAGGTTGACTTGTACAACATTCCTAGATGTAATTTAGAGTCCTCTTTGGATCTGAATGCACGTTCCCTTGAGTTGGGCAGCCCCAAGGTTGGTACCGTATCATCCCCTCCTTCTTGAAAAGGATTCGTCCTCGAATCATCCCAAAAAGAAGCTTTATCATCTGAAAAATGTATAAATGGGAATAAGTTAGTAATATAGAAAGTAGAAGGTTCACCATACTTACCATTTAAACTGATTTTATTGCGGCTGTCCCAAAATAATTCTTCTTTCTCCATTGCTTTCAATGCAGCAAGCTTGCTAAGATTATGATCCAAACGTTTACAAAAACTTGCCAACTCCAATGATGTTCGATTTTGATTTGTATTAGTTGAATTCGATACATCCTTAAAATCAACTTTATAATCTGAAAAATTAAGAAAAATGAGCAAGTCAGAAATGTGTAAAGTAGAAATTGTAGCGTACTTACCTATTAAAGAGATTCTCTTGCGGCTGTCCCAAAAATATGGGATATTTTAATTGATGGGGCAGCAAACTTGTTAAAATCACGAACAATACGGTTATCAAAGCTTGCTAACTCATATGATGATAGAACTTGATGTATACTAGTGGAATTCGGCATTTCCTCAATTGTATCAACTCTTGCCAGTTCAACTTTAAAACCTTGTAAACTCATTATGTAACTAAGAAGATTAATAGAATGTGTGTAATAAACATAATTATCTATCTTAGCATATAAAGTTTGTGCTTTTAAATTAGTAAAAACAGCCCTAAGATGTTTAATATGATTCTCTCGATTTTTACTAGCAACAAGTATATTATCAAAGTAAGGAATTGGATGTCTATACTGAAAAGCTATGTTAGAATTATTTAGACTATCCGTATATATGCTAAAAATCCCTTCATGCTTTGGTATAATCATTACCGGTTTAATATAAGGATTTAAAGACTCACTTACCTTCTTCTTTGCACAAATTAACTCACCTTGTGTTCGATTTTGCTGATTTGTTCCCAAAGATGGTTTATACCTTTCATGATTTTGAAGGCTAACATGCAACCTTCTTGGCAATTCCTTAGGAAAGACTATATGAAACTTCTGAAAAATAGCAAGACTAGAGGTAGAAAAAGATGTTAGATCAAAAGAAAAAGTGTTAGTAAATAGGTTCCTTGCGGTTCCTTGCAAATCTAACAAAACAACAAGTTGTTTTGCATGAATTGTCCTATCTACCTTTCCAAAATTGACAAATGAACATTCTTTCTTCTCTCTTTTTTAATAAGCCTTTTTGCTCACAATACTCTTGGCTTTTTCAGCTCTTTTTACCTCGGTTGTTACCTCTTTGGAACGATCACTCGTTTCTTTTCTCTCTCGCTCTTTTTTCTCCTCTAAAACAGCCCTTTCGGCTTCTTCCTCACTTATCCACGATCCATCATCCAATTTTATCATTTTACTCTTGTTAGGGCAGTCCATAGCAAAGTGTCCTTTGCCTCCACATTTAGAACATTCCCGAACAAGTTTTGGAGTAGAATTTACCCTCGTATTGGCCGATTTGGTTGGATTTTGTGGCCTTACTGCCTCAAACTGACCAGTGGCTGTTTTTGTAAAACACAAGAGGGGGGAGGGGTGAATTGGGTTTTAACAATTCTTGCTAACTTTTTCGAATACTAATCAATGCAAGTGAGAACTTGAGCAAGATGAATGAAGGCTAAAGCAAAAACCCAATCAACAAGACAAAGGATTTAGAGTGGTTCGATTCACTTAGAATCTACATCCACTACCTTGAGCCGCACCCAAGGATTTCAACAAACTTCACTAAGAAGATGCCCACACAAAGTAGGACTTTTACAATTGCCCACACAAAGTAGGACTTTACAACCAAAGGATGCCCACACAAAGTAGGACTTACAATAATAACCCTATCACTAAGAAAGGGAATTAAGAAAGGTTAAGTACAAGGTTGTTCACTCTTCTAAGTGAAAGATATAGTACCTTTGAAGCACAAACAATTTAGCTCTTGAACATATGAAGTCCACTCTTTGTCTTGCTTTTGAAAGAATACTCTTGAATGCTTTAGATCATAAGGATGAAGAGTATTTTGCTTTGAAAGTGTTTTGGCTTGATGAGAGATCAATGAATATTTGATATACAAGCCTTGGAATGTTTCTCTAGCTTTGGAGTATTTATACATTTCAAAATAGGCTGAAAATCGAGTCTCAAACGGTCAAATAACGGCTAGTAAAAGACAGAGTTCGGTTGACCGTTCGCAGACTTCGGATGACCGAACCAAGCTTCGGTTGAACCGAACCAAGGTCGGTCGACCGAACCAGGCCTATTAGGTCGACCGAACTACAACAAGGTCGACCGAACCTTCTCAGTCAAACCTCTCAGTATCTCTTCGGTTGATCCGAACTTGAGCTCGGTTGACCGAACTTCCAAAGTGATTTTTCACACGTTTTGAAATCTTTTGAAGTCTTTTAAAGTCTAAAAGGTTTTCTTTAATATGTAACAAGTAAGAACACTTGGAAAACTTTTCTAAAAGACTTATCTATGAAATCAAAGGCTTTTTGGATAAGAACACATTTGAAACTTTTGCCTTTTGAAAACGTGTTAATGAAATCATGTATGCAAGACTAGAGTGAGAAGCTTATGTTCATAAGAGCTTTGGTTAGAGCTATAAAGATTACGACTAATGACGACAAAGCTAAACTAACCAAACTAAGTCTTCAATCTTCAATCTTCATAGATGAGCCTTGAATAGTATGACTTTGAATCTTGAACATGGCTTGATTGAAGTACTTAGAGCTTCCTACAAGATTTCCAATATTCTATCACAAAGATTAAGATCATTAGACACAACATCAAATGTTTGTCCAATATCAAAAACAGAGTTCGTTCGCCCTTAGGGCTTACAGTTTTTGCACCATTTATGACCTCTTTACCCCTGCTTTGGCTCGGAAAAACAGTAGAAAAAATCTGGGATGGATTCGGCTTCTCCCAAGTTTGGAAAGTTGCCGATTTTACCCTTAAACTCTTTTCCGTTTGCTGTCTTTCAATCTATTCTGCATAATAAACCAAATCAATAAGATTATGAAGATTAGCACGTTGTACCTTAGGTCTGATGTTGTCATTTAGACCAGCCAAGAACCGAGCTAAAGTAGCTTCATTATCTTCATGAATATTCAATCTAAACATCACCATCTTCATCTCTTTGTAGTATTCAGCAACGGTCTTTGTTCCTTGCCTTAATCTTTGGAGTTGATTGTACAACTCACGATTAAAATTTTGAGGTACAAATTGTCGTGTCATGACCGCTTTCATATCCTCCCATGAATCGATTGGTCTTTGCCCCGATCTTCTCCGTTCATTGGTCTCATTATCCCACCACTTTGATGCATAGTCTCCAAACTCCATGGCTGCCAATTTAACCTTTTTCTCCTCCGAATAATAATGAACATCAAAAACATGGTTAACTTTTCGTGTCCAATCAAAAAATAAATGAGGATCATCGTACCTAAAAAAGGAGGGATCTTGGTCTTGATAGTACCAAGATTATTATCATACCTTTGATCTTGAACATAGGCTCTCGGATCATACCTTTGGTTGTGAGCATTTGGTCTCGGATCATACCATTGATCTTGATGATTTGCTCTCGGCTCAAAACTCTCATCATGAACAAAAGGTCTCGGATCATACCTTGCATTTTGCTGATTTGGTCTCGGTTCATATGCAAAGTTGTCCATCATTCTTGGAGTTGCTCTCGGCTGGTATTGATTATTATCAACTTTGTGCCGAAAATTGTCTCTCCAAGGTGGTTCAAAGGATTCTTGGGAATCTTGATCATCTTTCGCTGCCCCAAGAACCTCTAACCGATCATTCATCTCATCAATGGATTGCATCATGTTTTTCATTGTTTGATGCATTGATTCCCGGAAAAGCTTGTTTTCATTCATGGCACCTTGCTGCGAAGTACCTTCACTAAAAGACATTATCTTTGCAAGAAAAGAAACACAAAAAATCGTTAGTAGAAAAAGATATTAAAGATTGAAACTTTTCACAAAATCTGGGAATAGTAATCTGTGAATAGTAATCTGAGAATAGTAATCTGTGAATAGTACCCAGTGAATAGTAATCCGTGAATAGTAATCTGTGAATAGTAATCAGATTGTGTATTCTCTCAATATTGAATCTTTTCTCTCGATTTTTCCAAAAATACTTGTCAAGAACTTCCAACTTTGAATATTTGAATGGTTATAATGATGGAAGGCTGAAAAAATATTTCAAGAAGTACTTTCTTGATCTAATAAAAAGGTAAGAAAGAAAAAGAGTAATCTTTAAAAATATGTAACCTTTACGCTTCTTGATTTCTTGAAAATAGACTTTGAAATTTCGGATGAATAGTGCTGTGAACAGTAACCGAAAATTTTAAAATCTTGAAAACCTTGTTTTCTTGATTTCTTTCTTTACCTTATACCTTAAGACTTACCCTTTTCTTGGCCGCCTTTATCAAGCACTCCGTGTCAGGAAGATATTACCTTGATTGGGTGAGTTTGATGGCGACTAATTCAAGAACAAGAGGGAACAAGAGCCAATTCCTTTGTGTCCAAGCGGACAAGGAAGTTTGCTTTTGGTTTGATCCGTGTCTAGGATAACCTGGCTGCCAATTTCTTTACTTCCGGGTGGCTTTTGCGTATGGTAGTAATAAATTTTTTTTGTTATCTTTCTCGGTCTATTCCAAGCAAACAAGAAATTTTTTTAATGAAAAGCGTAAGGGTACACCAAGATAGAGATCAACCTTTTGCTCTGATACCACTTGATGCGAAATCTTGATGGGTTATATCAAGACTCGGCTTAATTAGCAGATCTTTCTCTATCTCGAATAGTTTATGGGGGAATACACTTAACACAGTCCCGGAAAGGCTAAGTATCAATGGAGGTTGAAACAACACAACTAGATAAACCAACTAGTTGATACAGTAACTTAAAGAAATATGAACTTCAACCGGAAGTCATAAACAAGTATCAAAGGATTAACCTTAATCAAAATATCAATATATCAAGTCTAACTAAAAGAGGTGGCCGAAATTCCCTTTAAGTAGAGGGTAATTCGGTTCCAACTCAAACTAGGAAAAGGGAAATAAGAGTCCTTGAAGAATTAGGACTCTTGAATAACAACTTGCTATCAAGTAACTACTTAAACAAGATAATAGGGACATGTGCCTATTATCTTGGCGGCATAAAATAGAATAACTACCAAAATAATGAAGAGTCCTAGTTGCATTAGGACTCTTAGTAACCAGCTAACTAACACATGGACAACATGTCCTTTATTATAGCAACTACTTGCTATACACGAAATTATAGTAATTAAATATGCTGAAAATAATTAAAGTCTAGTATAGACTTTAATTGTACATAAAAAGACTAAAATGCCCTTTATAATTCGTCCCCATTCTGGACAGCTTGTTGGGCCAACTTGCACGACAATATGGGATATCAAGAAGGCAGAATCTGATCTTGTGATCTTCATAAAAGTTGTAGATCTGCCTCTTATCTTTAATATGCAACTGGAATCAGCTCCATTGGATAAGTATATCGAAAGATATGATCATTCTGCCAAACAGTAGCAAAGCTGTCCATTCCTTGTACACTTGTGATACTAAGAGGTTGACTTGTACAACATTCCTAGATGTAATTTAGAGTCCTATTTGTATCTGAATGCACGTTCCCTTGAGTTGGGCAGCCCCAAGGTTGGTACCGTATCACAAGTCACATCGTTTGAATCATCCATATGCTTCTTCCAAGCATCTTTCTCAGCTCTAAGGGCATTGTTTGCAGAATGTTCAGGAATATCAGTGTTGAGAACATATAGCTTTCTTTCTTGCTTAAGGACAATCCTTAAGTTGGGAGCCCAATCAAGAAAATTGTACCCACTTAGTTTTTCTTTTTCAAGAACAGATCGCAATGAATTGTGTGAAGTGTTGGTTGCCATTATCTACATTAAAATATTTGCAAAGTCATTAATTATTTTTTTGTCAAAAACTTTCCACAATTATTC
Organism: Vinca minor; assembly: GCA_026122235.1. NCBI lineage: Eukaryota > Viridiplantae > Streptophyta > Magnoliopsida > Gentianales > Apocynaceae > Vinca > Vinca minor. The sequence continues at coordinate 1,884,405 of JAOCZM010000285.1, read as the reverse complement.
AACACTTGAAAAAATAGTGGAGAAAACCATTTTGCAATAATTATAAGTAAGCTTTGTCTTATCACCCCATAATTAAAGTAAAATCAACCCATGGGATTGACATCTACATGTCCCGACTATTTCCCATGTTATGCCCTAGGCTCAAAACTGCTTTGATAGCCTAGTTAAGTCGAACCATGTTTAAGCTTATGGAAATCACTATTTTCCCATCTCCTTTTGCCTAGATAACCACTTATCTGTTGCTTTGGCAAGCAGACAAAATGATGATCCAAGCTTAAGAAGTGCTTAGGATATGGTAGGCATTTTAAGACTTAATTAAAACAATTTAATGTGACGAATATGTTGTTAGACCCCTTTAGACTAGAATTAAGCAACACATGCATAATGAAAAATAAATAAATAAATGTGAGAGAGCATGGCCTAATTATATGATGACTCCCACGAGCCTTGTGAGAGTCGAGGGTCAATCTAAGTCAATACCAATCACATGGATAGAGTCTTCTATCCATCGTCCTCCATTCTTGTTACATAATTGCATGGGCATACCCAGCCTTCAAGATAAATCAATAAAACTAATCTAATAAAGCAATTACAATTTTACAACATTGAAAAATGGCTCGCAGGCTGTATTATAAAATTACAATCCAATAAATGTAAAAACAAGAGGGGTATAGTAGGCCATGCTATTCACCATGCTAAAACTCACATAAAGCATAAAGAAATCAAGTAACGATTACAAAAAATACAAAGTCTTAGGGTTGCACCCCCCCCTCTCCCCCCCAAACGAGGTCCTAGAGGCAGTGCCCCTAGCGGCGGAATGAGTTTCCCTCTGCTCATGGAATGAGTTTTCTGCCCCGATTTTACCCTCCATCGTCGAATATGTATAATCGAATTAGTAACTGGTTTATACAATATAATCCATGCATAAACAGTTTATACGATATCAATCGGATTAAAACCAGATAGCATACAACGGCAGTTTATGCATTATTAATCGAATTAAAACCAAATTAACATATATCACATATATATCAGAATTACAAAAAACAATTTTTCTATTTCACACATACACATACCAAATCAAGATTGATACGTGTTATGATTATGATTAACATTATCGAATTCGAATAGTATTAACAAGGCTCTGATACCACTGAAGGGATTCATTGTTAGAAAATCGTTCTAAACACCCATGAATCCTCCCCGATAGGATTCGTTCAACTATGGGAATCGAATAATAGACGAAAAAGACTTACACCTTTTCATGAATGGTTTCTGATTCGGATGCTGTGTTGCAACCACCATAAGCCATCCCTTGCGAAATTGCTTCCTACCAGTATCCACGCGACGATACGAGTAGCAAGTGCTAGCTCTGTATTTTTTGAGTTCAGGAAACTCTAGAGAGAAAGGGATGGCAGATTTTATTTCGGGTTTATTTTGTTTTAACGCTCAAAAGAATGATCTCAAGGGTTTCTCCCAAAAGGGGATTATATAGGGCGTGAGAGTTTTTTCCGAAAATCAACTCCTACATTGTCCTAAACTCTTCTGGTAGTGGGTGTTTTTATCGCATAATAAATCCCACGTAATCCCAGCCAAAGACAAATACCGAAAATGCCCATCCTTAATCTCTAATTCGAATAATAACATTTTATTATTCTCAGAAAAATAAATGTCAGATACAATTAACCTAGACACATTCCAGATTCATAGAATTTTGACATGCAGCCCGTTAACTCGTCTATGCGTGTGACCCTGTAGGTTCATATCACAATGGCAATGAAAACACACTTAGTAGTAGTATGTGTTCATAAATCACAAGCGGTCCCTAGCATGACATTGTGACTACCCAGAGTGAATGAATGATCGGTGGAACCTAATCTCAATGCACTATTTAATCCCTTTGTCTCGCGATATCCAAATTAAGCATAAGGCATATTAGTGGTCACCTTTATAAAGCTTAATCATATTTCTGCTCGATCTCCAGGTAGACTGTTCCAACAAATATTATTTAATAACCACTTTATTAAATACAATTTAGCACGACCATGAATTTAAACAGTCTTTCCTATCGAGGGGCCCACGAATATCTCTCTCTCTAATAAGAGAGGGATAAATCCATTACAATGCCTCTCACATTCAAGCCATGATAGGATACTACATCCGATCATCAGTCGTTTTAATTACTCGATTAAAAGTAATATTCAACAGAGTCAAAACATAGTTCCATTCATGCTGGAAACGATGGAGACATAAGGTCTAAGGATTTCAAATATTATTGAGGAAGTAATACTTATGACTAAAAGAACCATGAAGTATTACTTCTCTTTCGGATCACGTCCAATACAATATATCCCCAATATGTATCTATGATATGATTTGTATCCATTACACATGATCAGTAAAGCAACATCATCAATCAAACATCATACTAGTTTTATTTCTTGTATATAACATTACATAAAACTAGGGACGAACAGAATAGTAATTATATAAGCTAATGAGTTTTGCTATCAAATAACATAATTTATGTTCAAAAGCAAAATTAACTAATCAAATCACAAGCTCAAAATATAAAAATGTACGACATGTGCTCATGGTCCTAGGGCACTACTAACAGCAATTACTCCTTGCACAGACCTCGGAACTGCGATCTGCCAGCGTTCACTCATAGGATTTTCCATTATCTTCGAAATGCATTAAGAATTGCCCCAGTCCGACACCGTTTCAATTGTTCACTCAAAGTTACTGCCATAAATTTCCCAAGTTTCCTCTTTCTCTCCTTTTCTTTCCCTCTTCTTTTTGTAACTATTGACCCACTTAAATTTTCCAGCAATAACCTCCAAGAAGAATTTTCAAAATGTTACAATCAAGTCCCCCAAGTTCCCAACTTCATCACTCACGTCTCCCATCTCACAAAATACCAAAATATAACACTTACACATTATTTAACATAACACATAATATATAAACCATATGATAAAAATTATTAAACATGTAATCATGTAAAAAAACGTAAAGTATGCAAAAACACGTAAGCAAAAAGTCTCGAATATTACATTGATCATGTTGCACATATCACAACTTTTATGTACAAGTATTGGATGTGAAAGGATATGATTTTTCATGTTCGTGTATATGAAATTGTCTATGTTAAATGGTCAAAATATGGGTTTCTGGGATTTGGGAAGTATGATATCAGAAAATGGTTTTTTCCTTTGTAAAATTGCACTTAAATGTGTCTTTATTGAAACTTGCAGAAAAAGCATTCGTCCTAGGATTCATCTGCATGGTTGGCCTGCAGAACTACTAGACTTCTAGCTGTCTCGCAGACGAAGAGTGCGAACGATGCATCATCTGCATGGATCGTCCACAAAGATGCTAAGAGGTAAGGACATGTTGGACGATAGGCCAGACGGTGCATCGTCTGAGGCCTTCGTCAAGTTTTTGTGATGTTTCCAAGTCCATTTTGATAGTTGTATATGTTCCTAAAGTTTTCTAAGTTTTATTTCAAGTTCATTAACGATGTTTTATGTTTGAAATCAAGTCCAAGTATGTTTGAAATGTTTTGGGAAATCGTGAAATATTTCGAGGCTAACGATGCTTCATCACAAGGGTGTTTGAACCTGATTGGACTAGTGTAGCTCATTTCCTTATTATTTTTGCAAATGCTTATGAGGATGATGTAGATGGGGAAATCGGGAATGAGAATGATGAATAGAAATCACATTATTATGTAATAGATAGCATTGTAAACCGTTAGGGCTAAATTCTCTATTTTGATGAACGACAACCCGTTGATGAGATTTAACGATGTATTTGTATGTGATAGATATCAAGGAAAGTACCAAGTCATTCAAGTTTGTTCAACAAGACATAATGGTATCCCTTACACTTTGAAGATCCAAGAGACGCCTACATGAAGTATGCTTGAAGACTTAGATATATGATAGGGTAGATTAGATTTTCATCTCTTGTAATAACCCTTATGATAAGCTCAAAGCACTCTTGCCATGCATACACGAAAAACGTTTTCATATTGAAATGCATTGTGTTTTCAAAATCTTGTTTTTTATCCTTAGATCAATCTTGTTAAAATGTTTTTGAAAAGGTATTTCAAAGGTTTGCAAAATCCAAAATGAGTTTAAATAGATTGTATTTGATTTGAGACTTAGTGTAAAACCACTTTGAACATTCACCTAGGTCGACCGAAGGGTTACCTCGGACGACCTATTGATGTCGGTCGACCGACCTCCTTGTCCGGTTGTTTCTAATCACTTAGTCTTTTCAAATGCTTTTGTACTCCAACGACTATATCTTCCGGTTGACCTCAATAATACTCCAGACGACCGAGATCCTCATCTGGACGACCGAGATATTGGTTAGGTCGACCGAATGCTAGACAATGAACTATCATTTTTATTCCGGAAGCACCCCGAACGACCCGGACAACACGTCGGTCGACCGGAGTGTCATTTATGGTGGTTCAAGCTAGTTGTTATTGCATTTACTACTACGCAATTTGAACCCCCTATTTATACCAAATGTTGATTTATTGCAAACCAACCAATCCTTTTAGTTCATTCAATATCCTCATTTTCAAAGAAGCATTTATTACTCATTCATTCCACTTTCATGTGCTAAACAAGAGTAATCAAAATCATTTGAGCTTAAGAAAGTTCTGTGCTCTTTGTGAGATTATCTCTTTGTGAGTTAGGAAAGCTCTTTGTGAGACTTGTATAGCTCTTAGTGAGTTAGGCTCTTTGTGGGCTTGTGAAGTGGTTGTAAGTAAAAATCTTTCTGAGTTGTACAATTGTGTAAAAGAGGTTGATCGCACCTTCATTTGTTATTAAGGGAAGTTAGTGATTTGTTGAAATCATTGGGCTAATCTCAAGGTAGTGGACGTAGATTCTTGTGAGTCGAACCACTCTAAATACTCTGTCTTTGATCTTCTTCTTTACAAGCTTTCATTCTTTTTTTTTTTTTTTTTGTTTATACATTTTCTCTTCACTTGGAAGAAAGTTAAAAAGTTTACAAAAACCAAATTCACCCCCCTCTTGTGTTTTACATTTGGTAACAGAGCCTTTCTTCTCTTTCTGGATTAACATTCTAGAAGTAAAGATCTAATGGCCGGGCATTCATCTCTCGCTTATCTAGAGGGGTCCTCCACAAACCGCCATCATTTCTTTGACGAAACAAACTATAATTGTTTTTAAAAATCAATTTCGTATATATGTTTGTTCCATAAATTTCAAGTTATGGAGTGTTATAGAAGATGGAACTTATGTCCCTATGAAAGAAGAGAATGGTATTCACATTGAAAAATCGAAACATGAATTCAACGATTTTGAAATAAAAAAGATGACAATGAACTTCCAAGCTATGAAGTACTCTTCATCAAAAGGAGGACAACCGGTTTAGTGGAAGTGATATGGGCGCATGATATGTGGAAGACTCTTGAGGTCACTCATGCAGGAACAAATCAAGTGAAAGAGTCCAAACTAAACATACTTGTAAGAGATTATGAGTTGTTCTCTGTTAAGACCACCGAAAACATTAGTGATATGAACACTCAAATCACCAATATCATCAATGGGCTTAAAGCATATGGCAAGAAATACTCTAGTGGTGAAATAAACATGAAAATTCTCAACGCCTTCACAATCCTTGGGAAGCAAAGGCATTGACCATTGAAGTGGCTAAAGATCTAAAAGCATATCCTACGAAGAGCTCGTTGGTTTTCTCTTGACTCATGAAATGAAACTCAAAAGACAAACTAGCCTTGAACATGTGACAAAGCACGAAAATGAATTTCCCTACAGGCTAGTGAACATAAACATACTCACGAAGAAAACGAGAGTGATGATGATGAGACCGTGGAAATGGTTGTTAGGAGAATGAAGAAGGTCTTCTATGGTGGAAAGGGCAAGAAGCCTTCTCAAGCAAAGAAGGAACAATTCACACTAAATCCCATTGGCATGAGGTGCTATGAGTGTGGGAGTAGAGAACACTTCATTGGGGATTTCCCCAAGACAAAGAACAAGGACAACAATGATAAGAAGAAGAAAATGTTCTTCAATGCAAAAAATGTCAAAGGAATGATTGGTACTTGGGATGAACAAGATATTGAGGATGAGAAAGATCATCCAAGTAATGAAAACGCAAACACTTGCTTCATGGCACTAGAGGATGAGCTACAATCTGACTCTTCTTCTTCTTTATATAGTTGTGAAGTTATGTGTGAAAAGGAGGATCATCGTGACATGCTTTTTGATATGTATGCTCAATTAAAAAAAATTGCAAAACAAAACAAGGGGATGAAAGCTAAAATTGAATATTTGATGGATGAAAACTCAACCTTATTTTGTGAAAACAAAAGACTTGATCAGTTTTTTGAAAATTTTAAAATTGAAAAAGATATTTTTAATGCTATTTTGAGGTCATATTCTTTAGAACATAAGGAAGTTTTTGATAAAATGATGACCTTTGAAGAGTCAAATTTCTTCTACCACTATCTAGGAGCTCGTTGCAGTCCATATACACATTTTTGCAACTTGCAGACCATACTGATGAGGACACATCCTTGAAGATAAGAGACTCATATCTAAATCTGTCCAAGATCATTCATTCAAGTGATGATCAAGTTTTTAACTCATTCATTCCAATTCCATGGACATGTTATCCAAATGATGAGACTTGGATAATGTCTCAAAGGAGATCAAGTAAACAAGATCTCACATCACTCACTCATTTTGGAAGATCAAGTACATGTTCATCTCATCACATTGAAGATGGAAGCTCACGGCTCAAATACACAAAGTGGCTAAGGGCATTTTAGACATTTTGTACAATTAAAAGTCTGTCTTAGACTTTTAATTATTTTTCAGCTTTATGTTTATCAGTTTTTTTTAGTTAGCCGAAATAAAGGACATGATAAGTAGTTTATTCTTTAGCATATTTTTTAGCAAGTAGTTTATTCTTTAGCAAGTATAATCCTAGTCCATTTAGGACTTAGCTTGTTTATGGATTTTCAGCCGAAATCTTTCTCTATATAAAGAGAGGTTTCGGCCACTTATTAGAGAGACTTGATATTAATGATATTGTAAGGTTTATTCCTTTGTTGCTTTGTGAATTGAATTTCTATATAGATCTTCCTTTCATTGTTACTAATCAACAAGCTAGTTCTCTTGTTGTGGTGTTTCTTCATCCATTTAGTGTTCTTCTGCCAAGGTAGCCAAGTGCTTATCGCTGCTTGGAGGTTTTAGAAAGGCATTCACGAGAACTAAATTCAAGTTAGAGAAATATCCTCTTTTCATTGTGTCGAATCTTGATTCCGTCAAGGTTCCTCATCATATTGGTATCAGAGCTCAAGGTTGATCTCTTTCTTGGTGTATCTTTTCTTGTTTTCTTGATATAAAAAAAAATTATGCTCTATTTATTTATATTTAGCCAAGAAGAAAAAGAAAATTCAAAGACAAGAACCAACATCGTCAATTCTTGGTTTCTTGATTCTTGACAAAAAAAGAAAGAAAGAAATGAGCCAAATTACCCCTATCTTCGTCTCCCTTTAGGAAAAAAAAAAATTTACAAAGAGCAAAAGATCAAGAAAAGGTTAGGGAACTTTTCTAAAGTTGTTCCCAAAAAGCCAACAAAGACAGATTGAGGTCAAAGAGTCCTACATACACAAGGAAACTTCAAGGTAGTTCTTTTCCTCTTAGGATTACAATTCCTCTTCTTTATAGGGCTAGAATTCTTTTTTTTTTTTTTTTTTTTTAACTTTTCCTTTTTGGTCTAGGATTTCTTATTCTTATTACTTTCCTTTTTCCTTATAGGTCTAGGATTTGTTCATTCTTGATTATTATTATTTTCAGTCGTACCCCCCTTCCCTTAGGATTCAATTCTTGGCTTTCATCTTTAAAGCCTTCTAGAGTTGAAATTCTTTTACAAAGTTCAAGGAATAATTAAGAGATTCACTTAAAATTTGAGAGAAGAAAAATGTCAACTTCTAAGCAATCTGAAAGCTTAGTGGAAAGGATGAACAACAAAGGTTTGACAACAATATTTGTACAACCAATGCCAAGATTCCTCCTTTTCAAGGTACGAATGATTCCGAATTATATTTTGAATGGGTACATAAAATTGATCATATGTTTGCTACGCATAATTATTCGGAGGGTAAAAAGGTAAAATTGGCAGCCATAGGATTTTATGATTATGCATCAAATTGGTGGGAACAAGAGAGTATACTTAGGAGAAGGGTTGGCCAACGACCTATTGATAGATGGGATGATATGAAAGCTGAGATGAAACGGAGATTTGTTTCCCCATATTACATTAGGGAATTTGTCAATCGTTTACAAAGGCTTAGACAAGACTCTAAATCTGTTGATGAGTATTACGAAGAGATGGAAGTTATTATGATTAGAGCGAATGTTCAAGAGGATAGATATACTACTATTGATAGATTCTTGACGGGCTTAAATGATGATATTAGGCCAAAAGTGGAACGAGCTAATCATGTTGATATTATAGACATGGTGAACCATGCGGAGCAAATTCAGAGACAACTCAAAGAGAAAAGGAGAGGAACCAATTCGGCTAAGTTTTCCACTTGGAAAAGGCCAAATCAGCCCCCTTCTAGTTCTTCTTTTTGGCTGAGCAAAATAGATTATAAGGAATCATTAGGGGTTGCCAAAATAGCCACGGCTCAACTTGAGGCTGCCCAAATAGCCACGAATTCTTTTTCAACTTTGAAGCCAAATTGTTCATCTTCAATTCAAACGGAATGCTCTAAGTGTCAAGAAAATGGGTATGCTGCTATGGACTGTCCAAATCTATGTATGGTAATGCAAGATGATGTAACTTGGGTTAGTCAAAAAGAAAAGAGAGAGAGACCGAGAGCAATGTTGACAAAATAAGAGTGATGAGTTAAAAGAAAAGAGTGATCTTACACTTGAGAGAAAAGAAGCAAGTTTGAGTGATGAAAAAATTGAGAGAAAATCCATGTGATACGGTACCAACCTCGAGGCTGCCCAAGTCAAAGGAGCACATACATCGACTAAGCAAGAGACTTAGAACAAGGGACGTGAAGCAACTATCTACATCATTGACCCGAGTTCTAAAGTATAAAGAGGATGCTAAGTTACATCTAGGAATTTTATACGAGGCAGCCTCTCAAGTTCACAAGTGTACAATTAGGCCCTATCAAGCAAAGAGGCTAAGAAGGGTATTTTAGTAATCATACAAGATGATGAGGGATTGGACAGCTTTACAACAGTTTGGAAGAATGGTCATAACTTTCTATCCGTTTATCCAATTGAGCTGATTCCAGTTGCATATTAAATATAAGAGGAATATCTACAACTTTCATGAAGAACCCGAGATCAGATTCTGCCTTCTTGACATCCGAAATCGTCGTTCAAGTTGGCCCAACAAGCTGTCCAGAATTGGGACGAATTCAAAAAGGGCATTTTAGACTTTTTGTGTACAATTAAAATCTATACTAGACTTTAATTATTTTCAGCATATTTAATTATTTAATTTCGTGTATAGCAAGTAGTTTCTATAATAAAGGACATGTTGTCAATGTGTTAGTTAGTTTGTTAATAAAGAGTCCTAATGCAACTAGGACTCTTCATAGATTTGGTAGTTAGATTAGATTCTAGCCGCCACTTTATTGTTTAGGTAGTTACTTGATAGCAAGTTGTTATTCAAGAGTCCTAATTCTTCAAGGACTCTTATTTGTTTTCAAGAGTCCTAATCCTTTAAGGACTCTTATTTCTTTATTGGTTGTAACCGAAATCTCAACCTACTTAAGGGAGATTTCGGCCACTTTGATATTTACGTTAGATATATTGATATTTTGGTAAGGTTATTCCTTAGCTTCTCGTGTTTGAACTTCTATGTAGAACTTCATTCATTCTTTGAGTTACTGTATCAACAAGTTTAGTTTCTCTTGTTGTGGTGTTTCAACCTCCATTGTTAATTAACCTCCCTTAGTGTTGCGTTGATTAAATTCCCATAGAAACTAGTTAGAGAATTGAAGAAAGATCGGGCTCAACTTGAGTCGAACCTTGCGGTTCTTCATCAGGTGGTATCAGAGTAAAAGGTTCTTCTCCAATTCCCGGTGTACCCTACGCACAAATTTTTTTTCTTGTTTGCAGAAATTGACCAAAACAAAATACAAAAGCCGCGGCATTATATGAATATTGGTAGCCGAGTGTCATTAAAAGAAAAATTCTCTCGGTCTAAAGAAATTGGTAGCCGAGTTAGTATAGATTGAATAGCGAACTATAAAGCCATAAGCAAACTTCTTGGGTGATAGTGATCTAGCCTCATCCAAGAATTGGCAAACGTTCCTCCTTCCATTTGAGCCGTGTCTAAAAGATTACCATACATCAAGAATTGATAGTGATCGCGCCTCATTCATTGATACCCCTCGGCCAAAGGTAAGGAAAAATTCAAGCAATCAAGAAAACCAGAAATTACTATTCACAGTTTACTATTCACGGTTACTGTTCACAGTTTACTATTCACGTTTACTGTTCACAGAGTACTATTCACCGAGTACTATTCACGGGTACTGTTCATCCGAATCAAGAAATATCAAAAACGTCAAGAAGATCAAGATCATCAAGAACCGGTTTCTTTTCTCGATTAGGAATTCGTTTCTTCATCTTTTTTCTTTCTAAAGCTTTTCGTTTAGGTCAAAGATAGGATTTTCTTTCCTTATTTTTCAGCCTTGTGTCAACGCAACAAGTTAGGAACCCATTCTTTAAATCTAGAGTTTGGAGTTCTATACGAGCGGTGTTGGAATAAAGAGTGAAACTTTCTTTGCTATCTAACGTTTTTGAGTGTTTTCTTTTGTTTTTCTTATCTTATAACAATGTCTTTTGAAGGATCTCCATCAAAGAAAGGTGAAGCCTTTGATCAAGAAAAGATGTACAAAATGATAGAAGCTATGGCGAGAAACATGGCTGCCATGACAAGTAAAATTGATTCGTTACAAGGCCAAATAGCCGTGACAAATCAACATGTTCAACAAATTGATGACTTAAATGGTGAACTAGCCGAGAACAATCTTCAATTAGTTGATGAAGTTGAGCAACCTAGGCCACCTCCAAATCCGCCACCAAACTGGTTGATCAACAATCAAATTTTTGAACCAAGACGATGGGACCAATTTCATCGTTATGACAACAATCTTGATTCAAGCAAGACGAAGATTCCGTCTTTCGAAGGTACAAATAATCCCAAATTATTTTTTGATTGGATTCATAATGTTAACCATGTTTTTGCTGTTCATAACTATTCGGAGAAAAAGAAAGTAAAGTTAGCAGCCATGGAGTTTTATGGATATGCTTCTAGTTGGTGGAATAATGAGACCAAGACAAGGGTAAAAGTGGAACAACCAGAAATTGCAACTTGGGCCGAGTTGAAAGCGGTGATGAAACGGAGTTTTGTTCCTCTAGATTACATAAAGGAACTTTACAACCATTTACAAAGGTTAAAGCAAGGAGAGAGTTCAGTCGATGAGTATTACAAGGCAATGAAAATTGCAATGATTCGGGCCGATATTAATGAAGGAAATGAGGCAACAATGGCTCGGTTCTTGGCTGGTCTAAATGATAAGATCAGATCAAAGGATGTGTTAATCTTGATAATATTACTTCTATGTTATATTATGCAGAAGCGAGTCGAAAAGACAAACGAACAGAAAAGAGTTTAAGGGCAAAACCGCAACTTTCCTACCTTGGAAGGAGCCGAATCCACCCCCAGAATTTTTTCTACTGTTTTGCCGAGCCAAAGCAAGGGTTAAGAGGTATTTAATGATGCAAAAACAGCCACGGGGCAGTTTGGGGCAGTAAGGTCACAAAATTCAACCGTTTCGGCCAATACGAGGGTAAATTCTAATCCAAATCTTGTTCGGGAATGTTTTAAATGTATGGGCAAAGGACACTTTGCTAGGGACTACCCTAACAAGAGTACTATGATCATGTTGGATGATAGAACGTGGGTTAGTGATAACAAAACCGAAGAATCTGATTTTGAGAAAGAAACCGACAAGTTAGAGGAACTTCCGGAAGATGGGAATCAACCTTTGGTTACGATAAATCCACTTCATTCACAACCTTTAGATGATGTTCCAAGAGAGAAAAAAGAGAGTGAGTTGAAAAATACGAGTGATCCTACCCATGAGGTAAAATCAGAGGTAAAAATCATAGAAAAAGCCGAGCCAAAAGTGAGAAAAAAGGCAATCGCTCTAAGTGTGAGAAAAGAATGTTCGTACGTTAATTCCGGAAAGGTAGATAGTGCGATTCATGCAAAACAACTTGTTGTTTTGTTGGATTTAAAAGGAACCGCAAGGAACCTTTTTACTAACGCTTTTTCTTTTACTCTAACATATTTTTCTACATCTAGTCTTGCTATTTTTCAGAAATTCCATGAATTCATCCCTAAGGAGTTGCCGAGAAGGTTGCTTATTAGCCTTCAAAACCAGGGTGAGTTAATTTGTGCAAAGAAGGAGGTAAGTAAGTCTTTAAGTCCTTATTTTATTCCGGTAAATGAACCTAAGCATGAAAGGACTTTTAGAATATATACGGATAGTCTACATATTGATCACATAACTTTTAAGTATAGACATCCGATTTATTTCTTTGATAATATGTTTATTTATAGTGAAAACCGAGAGCGTTTTAGTAAACATCTTAGGCTGTTTTTTCTATTATAAATACACACACCTTGGATGCTAAGATGGAAAAGTATGTTTATTACACTCATTCTATTAACCTTCTTAGTTGCATCATGAGTTTTCAAAGTATTAAAGTTGAACCGGCAGAAGTTACAACAATTGAGGAATGGCCGAACACAACTAGTTCAAATCGCATTCGTTCATCATTTGAGTTGACAAGTTCTTGTAAGCGTTTTGTTCGTAATCGTAGCAAACTTGCTGCCATAAGGGAGAAAAAAGAGATACAATTCTTTTGGGACAGCCGCCATAAAATCTCTTTACAAGGTAAGTACGATGGACATTCTACTTTCTATCATTCTAACTTGCTCCCTTTGACAAATTTTACAGATTATGTGACTGATCTTGGTGATGATTCGAGGACGAATCAGGCTTTTCAAGGGGGAGGGGATGATACGGTACCATCCTCGAGGCTGCCCAAGTCAAAGGAGCACATACATCGACTAAGCAAGAGACTTAGAACAAGGGACGTGAAGCAACTATCTACATCATTGACCCGAGTTCTAAAGTATAAAGAGGATGCTAAGTTACATATAGGAATGTTATACAAGGCAGCCTATCAAGTTCACAAGTGTACAATTAGGCCCTATCAAGCAAAGAGGCTAAGAAGGGTATTTTAGTAATCATACAAGATGATGAGGGATTGGACAGCTTTACAACAGTTTGGAAGAATGGTCATAACTTTCTATCCATTTATCCAATTGAGCTGATTCAAGTTGAATATTAAATATAAGAGGCATATCTACAACTTTCATGAAGAACCCGAGATCAGATTCTTCCTTCTTGACATCCGAAATCGTCGTGCAAGTTGGCCCAACAAGCTGTCCAGAATTGGGACGAATTCAAAAAGGGCATTTTAGACTTTTTGTGTACAATTAAAGTCTATACTAGACTTTAATTATTTTCAGCATATTTAATTACTTAATTTCGTGTATAGCAAGTAGTTGCTATAATAAAGGACATGTTGTCAATGTGTTAGTTAGTTTGTTAATAAAGAGTTCTAATGCAACTAGGACTCTTCATAGATTTGGTAGTTAGATTAGATTCTAGCCGCCACTTTATTGTTTAGGTAGTTACTTGATAGCAAGTTGTTATTCAAGAGTCCTAATTCTTCAAGGACTCTTATTTGTTTTCAAGAGTCCTAATCCTTTAAGGACTCTTATTTCTTTATTGGTTGTAACCGAAATCTCAACCTACTTAAGGGAGATTTCGGCCACTTTAATATGGACGTTAGATATATTGATATTTTGGTAAGGTTATTCCTTAGCTTCTCGTGTTTGAACTTCTATGTAGAACTTCATTCATTCTTTGAGTTACTGTATCAACAAGTTTAGTTTCTCTTGTTGTGGTGTTTCAGCCTCCATTGTTAATTAACCTCCCTTAGTGTTGCGTTGATTAAATTCCCATAGAAACTAGTTCGAGAATTGAAGAAAGATCGGGCTCAACTTAAGTCGAACCTTGCGGTTCTTCATCACCATGAGTCAAGGGAGACAAAAAGCCGACTCTATAAAAGTGAGGAAAGAGTGTTTACTTGTTTCCATTGGTGAGGAAGATAAGGCAATTCAACCTTTAGAGAGGCTGATTTTTCGGAACATAGAAACAAATTTTATCTCTTTTATTTCTGTTGAACTAACAACTCAATCTCTTTCAAGTGGTATTGCTAAATTTTTGCAGGAATACTCGCATCTATTGCATGAACAAATTGTGAAAAAGAGGGCAGCCCGGAGTAATACAATGAAACCAAAGGGAGATAGTTCTTTTCAAGTTGTTCACAAATTCAATACCTACAAATTTGAGTTACAAGGTGAGTATAGTGTCAATACTTCTTTTAATGTAACTAACTTATCTTCCTTTCACTTTTACACAAATTTAGAAGATTCGAGGACGAATCTTTTTAAAGAAAGGGGGAATGATGAGGACACATCCTTGAAGATAAGAGACTCATATCTACATCTGTCCAAGATCATTCATTCAAGTGATGATCAAGTTTTTAACTCATTCATTCCAATTCCATGGAGTATTCATTGGGTAATAAGAGATGTTTGCGGGTCTGGTCGGGTCATTGAGGGTAGATTAGTCTTTTTGCATTTTCAGTAAAAAAAATTAGAAAAAAGTGGCCAGAATTTTGCCCTGAATCTAAAATTCGTTGCCCGTAAGATTTGTTTGGCCAAAATCGAAATAAAAATTTGGTTATGTTCGTAACCCGAAATAGTAAAATACTAAATGACCATTTATCGCATTTAACCCTTAATTGAGTATCTCATACTTATTTGTTTTTTTCTCACACTCACTCAATTTTTCACTCTCAAATTTAATACCCATGTACATCACAATTTTACCACTCCAACACACTTAATATAAAGTTAATTTTTCCCGCACTTAACCCGGTGTAACCTCAAATAGAAAACTCTCCTCTTTGCTCGGAGCTTCCCTCTATCGGTGCTCTCAATGGTGCATCTTCAGTCTTCATAGATTAGCTCTATTTATACGCATGGCTCACTCAAAGACAGTCTACAAATTATGGTAGGAAGCACTGTTCATTCTCAAGAATTCACAATTCACATTGTGAATTCAAAAGAATCAAGTTTGCATTTAATTTAGAGTTGGTCACCATTTATGTCCCTCAATTATGTTTCAAAAGAAAATGATAATTAAGTGCTATAAATGTCTCCAATTATTTATGGAGTGTTATTATTGTCCAAAAGTGATAAAATCCGGCAAGAAGGGCGGCACTGCACATCAGGGACGAAGCCAGGAATTTGATGTTGGGGGCGAAACTGGTAAAAAAATTCCAAAATTCTTGGGGCGATAAAAAAAGGCAAAAAAAATTCTTGGGGGGCGAAATTGATAAAAATTTTTCAAAATACACATAAAATTTCGATAAATATTAGTATTTTTAAAATTTTTCCAAAATACATATAAAATTTCGATAAATAGTAAAATTGACGATCTATAACTTGCACAATAACTACAGAGTGGCAGAGATCCAGTTTGTGAAGAAGAATTATTGAAACAGAGAGAGTTGGTTGACTCATCGCTCAATGGTTAAGAGGCCAGACAAATTGGACAGTGGAATTTTAGATGGTGTCATCACCGTGGCTTATGGGCTAAGAACCTGTGTAATGAGTGGTCAAAACAAGGGGGGGGGGAACTGTAGTGTTAATAAGTTTTGGATTTGAGCTACTAGACATGGTGGAAAGAAATGACCCATGAAGCTGCATACTTGTTGTAATTTGGATGAAATTTTAGTCATTTATGATTCGGAGTAGGAAAAATGAAAAGTATGAGGATTGAAATTCTCATCTTCTGCCACTAGACTTTAATGTGAGGCGGTAAGATAAGATCCGCGAAGTGAAACTTTCACTGGTTTGAGGGCTAGTAGATCGCAGACAAAGCGCGCAGTGCTCAATTTCTGGCACTAGTAATGTGAAAGTTTCAACTCTCAAATGTGGGGTGACTTTTTGCGGTGGGCTAAGACAAGGCCTCCCACTAATCGAATCACTCGGTCACCTTAATTTACATCCTCCACAATATTTGTCGGATCGGGTGGTGGAGGCTTTGAGAGCGTCGGTATCGCCTTTTTTGTGTACAAGGCGGTAAGATATGAAGGAATCTGGTGACGTGGTTCACTAGTCGGAAGGTCCACTTCCTAACAACTACACCGCCTTGATATCCATGGACGCCGTACAAGACACGATAAATAACTAAATAGTCATCATAGCATCATATACACCATCCCAGTTGCAAACTTTATCCGTTTAATAAGCCGAGGAATTTTTTTTTAAAAAATTTGTTTTTTTATATATATATTTATTGCAGGAGAAGACCTATCTTTACAAGAAATAGGAAATTCGAAAGTTTTGAAAAGTGAATCGAACTCACGATCTCTACGCTACGAAAAGATCGGTGCTTGGTCACTGGGATCATGCTCATCGGCATAAGCCGAGGGATTAATTAGCTTTTGCATGACTTTTACTTATCTGGCCAGTTTGAAATAGTGATTTATTATTAGTTGAAGAATTTTCGGATTTTAGGTAAATTTTTTGAAGAAATTAGTTGGAGAAGAAGGTGATTTGTTCTTTGTTGAAGAAGATAATGAAGGAAGAAGATGAATATAAGTATGTGGACTATTATGCCCCTGAGAGTTCGCATGTGCGGGCCGCACATGTAAAGTGATGCCCCCTGTTGCCGGATTGCACTACTGTTGGGCACTAATGACACCTCGTAAATAGTTGGACACATTTATGACAACTACAATTTCTGATGGGTAGTAATTGATTTTGAAACATACCAGAGGAGTATAAATGGTGATTAACTCTTTAGTCTATTCACTGTGCAAGAAACCATGAATTTGACAATTTTAAGATGAACATTTGACAGAAAAGATCTATAGTAAGTTACATTTGTCAAGTGGGTCCAATATGAGTCCTCATGACGTAGATCATGAGTTCAAATCTACTTCCCGCTTCTTAAATCTCCCAAATTTATTGTACTAGATGTCTCCTCTCCCAATAAATAAATAAATAAAATTAAAAAAAAAAGTTTCATTTACTAATGAGAGGTGGCGCAGTGGACCACCCTCCATCACAAATCCAAACCAAATACAGTACAACTACAAGTGATGTGATTCAGAATATTTTACATTCCTTCTCCGAGTACAAAAGACTTTCACGAGGCTTTCTCTTGCACCCCCCCCACACACACACAACAGATACCTCTGACTTTGATTATTTTGAAGCATTCAACAATCTGTTCATGATGGGTCCAGAACCCGCTTCTAATGTAAACTCAATAGAGGAAGACCCAGACCCACCTCCTCCATTCACCATCGATGATGTACCACCATTCAAATGGGTTGACAAATTCCAAGTCATATCTGATTGGTTTCATACAGACAACCAACATCACCCGCTTCATGAGATGATCTGTACATGGACCAGAGGGTATGGATCTATGAAGGACATGATGGAAGTGTTCTCTGATCTGCTGACTGAAATGGGAAATAGATCACCAGAAGAGGCCGGATGAGGGTCCAGAGAGCTATCCCTTGGGGTAATAGGCAATTCTATTCGGCTAGTATTGAAGTCAACATTCTCTTTTCCCAAGAAGTAAGCTTTGAGTACTGTAATAACTTCATCTGGAGAACTGAGTTGAAGGAACCGCAGCTGACTTTCTTCGCCTAAAGAGTCCCAAAATTCTTTGAGTTTTCCTTCCGGTCTGGCAACGAATCTGCTGATTTGCACATTGACAGAATTTGACGCATTTAAGGGGAAGGCCAAAAGACCCCCAAAAAAAGCCAAACAAAGAGATTTGGGGGAGAAAAACTAAAGAGTTGGGGAGAACCTACTTTACCTGCACACTAAACAATTTTAGAAAGAAATTTGAAGTGCAGAGTTGCTTTATTTTACAAGGGTTGCTATGTCAAAATCATCTCTTTCTGCCTCAAATCAGTATAATACAGTTCCCTGCTCACAGTTAAGCTTTCTCCAGGAGCGAGCATAAACAGCTGCTGGTCATAGGAAGTTAGAATTGGAAAGCTGCAGTTCTGGCAAATTCCGATGTTTCAGAATTTTATGTTTGAAAATCTAACCATCAAGGACTGGGCTGCTACTCGGACTCGCTGAAGGGTAATTGTTTTGCACCTCTCTCCAAGGCATCCCTCCACAATCTGTATCTTACTCCAAGCTTATCATATGAAACGGGCAAATTCCAAACGTTAGCCCCATTGGTCATCCGATCCTGTTGGCCAAGTACGAGACGTAGATCCTCATTCAATACCTGCAAGAGTGAATGGAAATAAAGAAGAGAATCAATGGATATGTTTTGTTTGAAAACTTGAATGTATCTAAGGTGAAGATTGATAATAATAAAAAAAAAACGGTATAGAAACAAAAATCACCTACCTATTTGGATTAAAGAATTACAGGAGAAGAAAGGGTGGGACTAGCCAAGGTAAAAATGTTCCTTCCCATGTTTTAAGAAGCATATGATTTTTGCAAAGAAACTAAACTTTATGAGCTAGAGAGATCAACAACTTGAACTCCGATTAAATGTTGTAATATGTTTAGCACCTGTATTATCCTTGGCGTGAAATGAGCTTTCAGGGGTTCCGGGACAAATTTTGCATATTGAATGTAAGCTGTACTAGGCGTCATTTTCTGATATGCTGAATGGATTTAAAGTGGTAGCCTCACAAAAACATTTAATTGCAGGTGAATGTATTTTTACCAGCCTAACCTCGAGAAAGATTGATGGCCCAAGACTTACCCTAGCAGTCACAGAGAGATCAAGCACAACATAATCAGGTAATATGAGTAATGGGTATTATTGCTATGCAATTGTGCTGATGATCATGTATATGACATCCTTACAATTGGGGTCACTAACAGAAAGACAGTTCAAATATAAAAGTTTACTCTTCATGATGAATTCAGATGGTATTTACCTTTTCAGCAAAATGCCTCCACAGATATTGCATAAATGGGACATGCTTCAGTACAGGAGCAAAATCGAGTGACATCCTATACAATAATCTTGTCTTTTGCCTAGTTGAGGGTATGCACACATGAAGCTGGTGGAGGTGTGTTGAGCACTCCTTTGTGCTCTGTCCTTCTAATTTCCCGGGTTTTGAGATTCCAATGGTTGACAGCACCATGCAAGGGGGTCGAAATTCCATATCTATTGGGTAGGGATCCCAATAGCCTTGCAGGCCAGATGCAGGTGTCAAAAACTTAACCAAACTGATAATATACCAAAAATGACAACGAAATTAAGTTCACCTCAAATCATACTATACAAAACTATTTCACTTATCGTATTTTTCTCTTTAGCATTTAGACCAGAAACTAGATAAATCGATTGTATTAAAGTTTATTGATTCTGATTTCCTTCAAGGTTTATGCAGAGCACAAAATTTGTAACTATGAACGGAATGCATGAAATCTTTTTGATTATATATCATGAATGAAGTGTGTATTGTGTATAGTATCACACAAAAGCATCCAAAGGAATTAAGAGCTTTAAGAAAAGTGTTCGGAAATCTATAATATATAAAATTATGCCAAGTTGGGTAGAAAGTTGTGGTGATGACATTTGGCATTCTATAGATTAATGGTCCAACGAAAAGCTTACATGTGGCAATATAAGCATTGATTACTCTCTAAAATGCAATGTCTCATTAGCTAATAACATAAATTGAAGCTTTAGATAGCTATGAAACTTAATATTTAGTCATAATAGTCTATGTTACTCGGACTCGGGTACGGTGTCGGGTACGGGTATGTATTTAGGTGACAGATATTTAAACATCTAAAATAAAAGATACGGGGACACTTTCCAAATTCGGACACGGGTATGGGGATACGACAATAAATTTCAAACGTCTCCCATTTTATGCTCTCCCCATGTGCTAATTAATAGTTTAAAAAAATATAGCCGTCTCCCATTATTCTCTCCCCATCGTCTCTTCCCACTCCATAACACTAATTTCTTCTCTTCCTCCTAACAAATTTGCCGGTACAGATTCAAATCACCAACAAATTTCATGCATTGTTCAACTCCTATACTCCTCTATTTCATCTTCCCTTCACTTATTACTTGAATTTTGTTCAAACTCCTTCATCCGCCCAAACTCCAATCTCCGGTCGTCATACCTTCGATTTCACAACGACGGCAGCAATGGGTGTCCCGACAATGAGCTTTCAAGAGTTGGTCAAAGTATCCAACCATGTCAGGTACATATTCCATACTCATATCAACGTCATGTCGTGTCGACACCGGTACGGCATGGCTAAACGGAGAGTCCGAGTAACATAGATAGTATTTTAGCTATTGTTCATTATATAGCTAAGAAATATAGCTATTCTAAGAGATCAAATAAATAACTTTAGTTAATGCTATTAATTTTAGAGAATTAGAATAGACTATGCTTATGTAGTATATATTTAATGGATCTCATTATGAAACTCTTAAACTTCGTAACCTTTTAAACTCATTACTTTTTATCACCTTTTAAGATCCTATGAGTTATAAGGTCTTCTTAGCTTTTGGGGGACTCTTCCCATTCTTAATTTAAGAAAACTTTTATCATTCCTCCAATTCAAAACTCTCAATTTAACAAACTTTTCTAAATCTTATTCAATTCGGTAACTAAAAAGGTCTTCCATTTCCACTATAAAATCCAAATGTGAACCAATATGCATATGAATCTCTAATCTCACCAAAATTAAGAATATTTGCCACCGATACAACTTGCTTCGATTAGTATAAGTGATAAGAGAATTGGTATGGTTGAAATCTATTTATTTTCAATTGTTTTTAATATATCCTTTATGAAATTTATAGGAAAATATTGTGTTGAAAATAGTGTTTCCGAAAAAACAATCCATCGAACAAGTGAGTCAAAGTTCCAAGTGAAATACAATCTTGAATCATTTGCAGGTAAAATTCATATTTAACATTTTTAGCTCTCTTTGTTTTTTTTATTTCACCTATCATCCAGAAAAAAAAGCTATAATCAACTTGACATTTAGCATGATTTTCAAGAATTGTTTTCTTTTCTATGGTATTTTTTTACGTTATTATAACAGAGTAATAATCTTATTTTTCTCCAAGATATTATCAATGATCAAGTAGCTAACATGTATTTGTGGCCTAAATTTGATTAGATCTATTAAATGTCACTTCACATAAAAAATTGATGGATTTGAAACATATTGGTTGATCTTATATGAAACTTTACTTTAGTTTAAATTATTTATATAATGTCTTTTGAAATGAAGTAAGAAAAATCGCGCAACGAGCGGGGCTCACAACTAGTAAATGGATGATAATGGAACCAGTGCCGTGATTTGTAATATTTTAACCAGCCGGCATGTCAATTTCTTAGCTTATATAGGCGGCATGCATTCGACTAGTACTTAATCTCTTCATAATTGCAAACAGACCTTGGTACAGTCCAGCCTTTAGCAAATGTAGATGTATGCGTGAAAGGAGCATGTGCCAGATCCAAAAGGTTGTCCAGAAGTAATCCGTGTTCTACTGGGAGTTCCATGACAATCTGCCGTTAGCTCAAAGGTATTAGCAGTGAACAAAAAGGAAAAATGAAAAAGATGTTAGTTCTTGTTTACTTGTCAATACAGAGAAATAAAGATTGAAAGGACAACCTCAGCATGTATTTGAAAGCCTCGCGGGGGCTGTAAAGAAGGAAGTGTGGCAGCTGGAGGATCACTGCCTGGCCAAATCCATATTAAGCCTTCTTGCTCACAGCATGGCAATGCTCTGATCTTTACGTTAAGTTTTTTTGTTGATGGCATTTTCTCACATTTTCCATCAGTTGAGTACTCCCAACCTTGAGTCAATCCAGTAAACAAGAGCAGTCAGTGAGGCTTTTCACTAGCATTTATCATTCATATATTAAGCTCGGGCATTGAAGTGTATATGGGTTTTTTTTCTTCCTTTCAATTTACCATGGTAAGGACACTGTATGCGACCCTCATTTATTGAGCCTAAGTGAAGCGGACAAGCTCTGTGCGCGCAGGTGTTCTGGACACAACCAGGTTTCCCATCTTTTCCCCGAAAGATGACCCATGGCTCCTCAAAGCAATCAATTGGGACCTGAAAAACAAATGTGAAGAACATTATAAAGACCTACACCTGTGTCAACTGAAAAAGCACTTAGTACGGATGAGATTCTTAGTAAACCTTGTGTTAGGTTACCTTCCTTTACTGGATACCAGAAGATGAAGGGAGGAGGAGTTCTGTTTGTACTCACTCCATCAAGTTTATACACAAGGTAATCCCTATGATTTCTTGGTATTATATTTTATTATATTTTGTTGATTAAATGAAGAAAAAATGGTTGAAGTGCCCATTTAACTCGTGGGTTTTAGGATATCCTTGGAGAAGGAACTAACCATAGTATCATCCTTCAGGTCAGTGGAGAAAGCAACAGGATACCAGAAATTCTTCAAACGTTCATTATAAGGTTGAACAGGACCCGAAACATTTAGGCTCCCACGAGTCAGCTTACTTTTCACAGGTTCAAGTTCCAAGGAAGTACTGGGTGAAGGGGATGCACAATTAGCTTCTGTTGTAGTCCTTTCTTGAAGCAACCTATCATTAACCACTGCTTCCATGTAAGCGAGTTTATCTAGTGCAGCTTCTACCCTTGCTTCAGATATATGAACCTGTTGTTTTTTGTGAGTCAGTAATAGAAGTTTCTCAAACAAAGTTGCCAAAAAGTAATAATAAACCATAGAATAAGGGAAAATCACAGTTGGCAACAATTAAAATGCGCAAGCTATATTTTTGGGGCTAAATTTCTTAGAGAAAAATATAGTTTATATCGCTACATCTGATGTGTATCCTGTATGAAGCAGTTATTATCATAAGTGGTAAGCCACCATGAGAGCTTATATCAAGCATGTTTCAATGGAGAAAGAGGTATTGCATTTAGAACTAATGAACAATAAGAGGAAATAAATTTATTGAACTTCTCAGGACCTGTTTGTGAGCATCTGAAAGTTCTCCTTGCAAATCAGCTAATTCCTTCTTCATGGTTCCAATGGACTTGAAGTCACGTGCAAGAGGGTTTAGAACTTCAACGACCTACCAAAGTTTTTTTGGAGGTGATAAATTGTCATAATGAATGCCCAAAAAGCAAAGTGGAGAACAAGTAAAAAAGGGGTGTAAAATCAGAGCAGATGAATACAAAGTACATCCAAATCACAAATAACGAGTAATGTCACTCTATTGATACATAAGAAGAATAATCCGATAAAAACGCAAACCTTTTCATGCAGGAGCATGATAGTAAGAAGATCTTGCCTAGCCCGCCAATCACAATACTGTATATCAAATCTAGCCACTTCTAGAGCCTGATTTACATCCAAGAACTTCCCTTTGCATTGGGGAATTTTAGATCTTGGATCTTCTACATCAAATAGGGTGGACCACGGATTTTTCTTGTCCACTATCCCGCCTTCCTCTGAAAACACAGCAAAGACTCTAAAGCCTCCTCTGACAGACTGAAAATAGAAAAGAATTCACCAAATTATTTTAAAAAATAAATAAACTTCCTGAAAGACTACAGGAAGCAGAAGCTGAACCAATACACCAGAACTATCTAGTGAAAGATCAAAACTCATTCCATACAATCAATTATTTCGGAGCTTACAGTTAGCAACTGATAGAAACCTAAGTAAAAACATTATCTTAATGTTACTATTAAAAGCTGGATAAACAAATTCATTCACGCACAGAAGTATCCTAATCCAATGGTTTTGATTAAATGTACACTCATAATCATATGCAACTACAATTTATACACCAAAGACTGCACTCCCTCTTATTCGATCTTGTGTAAATTAATTCCAAAATTTATTCACCTACAACGCCACTTTGTGCATCCATTGCCAAATGTTAGACCAGACTTCAATCCATATTTTCAGTGGTATTATTATGGGAGAAGATACTTTGTACATTTATTGACAAATGTTAGATTTGTCTCTTATCCATTTTCGCTCATATCTCCGATTATTTGAGACTTAATTAATGGGTTATATTATTGTTGTTATTGTTGTATTCAACCACAACGCCCAACCAACTAAAATACACCACCACCGGGCCCCAAAAAAGGAAAAGAAAACAAAAAGAAGCAGCTAGCTACATAACTAGTTATGTACTAATTTTGTTATTGAATTTTAGGGGATTCAAGAAGGAAAAATCTAATATGATTCAGGAAAAAATGGGAAAACAGCAAGAAATAATTAGCAAAAACTTTTCAGACAGAGAAATGGAACCCCCAAAAAAAAAAAAAATCAAGAGAATGAAAAAGTACCTTTTTACCGAAACACTTAGAAGGTCGAGTTAGGGAAATCGGAATTGAAAGAGCTACAGCAGTGGCAATGGAGGACATGGCGGGGCAAAGGTTGGATTCAAGACTGATAGAGACGGAGAAGAAGAGGAGGACGAGAGGAGAGAGAAAGAGTGAGAACGATATTTTGAATCATTTTTCTTAGTGAGAGATTTGTTGTGTAGATTTTGTTGATAGAAGTTGGTGTTTCGCGCGATCTAAGTTGGCCTTCCATTACGAGCCACGTGGACTATAAGTGTCCCCACTCGTTTCACACTTGGCTCTCTCATTTTCCACGTACTCTCTCTAGGCATCTCACGTGGGCCCGTCTCATATCTTCTCACCCGCCAGCTCAGATTTTCAAGATATATATGCCGGTGCAGTGTTCACTGTCCTTTTTTTTTTTTGTCGAAACTGCTGGTATACTCCGTGTATGCAAATAGTTGCACAAAATAACGATTGTATTGGCTTAGAATAACCATGAATTTACAGAAAAGTTTCAACATGACAGTTTTTTTTGGGCAGAACTTTTTCAATCAGGACGGATTTAGATTTTTTTAAGCCGGACAGATTTGAGAAATTCGTCCTCAAT
This sequence comes from Vinca minor, assembly GCA_026122235.1. Classification (NCBI taxonomy): domain Eukaryota; kingdom Viridiplantae; phylum Streptophyta; class Magnoliopsida; order Gentianales; family Apocynaceae; genus Vinca; species Vinca minor. The sequence continues at coordinate 1,859,214 of JAOCZM010000285.1, read as the reverse complement.
CCAGTACGGGTTACACAAATTCGTCTTGGAAAAACCCTAAAAATCCTGAATTGAGGATGGATTTAGAATTGAGGACGAACGGAATCCGTCCTCAATGGGCAATGCGCATGGTTTTGGCAAAAAATCATAGGCTTTGATGACGGATTTGCTGAATCCGCCATCAATCCAGGATCAGATTTTCTGACCCAACTAGTACAAGTGATAAGATTTTCGGATTTCAGTGGGATTTTCTTACCCTTTATTTGTACAAACCAAATTAGTTATATCATTCTCCTCTCAAATTCCCTCTACTACCAAATTCCATCTAACCTTCCACCTTACTCTCAAAACTAAAATAGATCCAACACTTGAAGAGTATTTTAGACACAGTTTTAAAATTGATGTCAGTTTTCAAACATCCGAAAGAATGGTAATATCTTATGTTTTAAATGTGTTTTTTATTTGTTATATGTTATTACTTTTCTTATACAAATTTTATTATATAGACTATACCATTAAGGTTCATAAAGTAGTTGGAGGAATCTGGGCTCGAGGTACCTGATAGTTTCTATCTAAAGGATATCATTGGTATTCAATGATGTGTTTATCTAACTCATGGTCCTAGGGCATTACTAACCTAGCTCTGATACCATGCATGGTTCTATAAGTCATAAGTATTTCTTCCTCAATGCTATATAGAATACTTAGACCTTATGTCTTCATTGTGAAAGACGTTTTGACTCAGTCGAACGTCACTTTTAATCAAGTGATTAATATGACTGATGATCGGATGTAGTATTCTATCATGGCTTGAATGTGAAAGACATTGTAAGAGATTTTTCCTTCTTTTATTAGAGAGAGATATTCATGGCCCCTCGATAGGGAAGACTGTTTAAATATGCATAGTCGTGCTCAAATATATTTAGTAAAGTGGTTATTAAATATTATTTTTTGGAACAGTCTACCTGGAGATCGAGTACATATACGATTAAGCTTTGTAAGGGTGACAACGTCCATGACTTATGCTTAATTAGGATATAGTGTGACAAAAGAATTTAATAGTATATTGAGAATAGGTAATCGGTCCCCGATTTTTCATTTACTCTTGGTAGTCACTGTGCATTGCTAGGGGCCGCTTGTGACTTGTGGTTACATACTCTACTAAGTATGTTTTCATTACCATTGTGAAATGAACCTACAAGGTCACACGCATAGACGAGTTAACAAGCAGTGTGTCCAGATTCAGTGAATCTATAAAGTGTCTAAGTTCATTGTATCTGACATGTATTTTCTGGGAATAATAAAATGTTATTATTCGAATTAGAATAACTAATGGGATAAGGATTTCTTTTTATGATTTTGGTTGGAATTATGTGGGAGTAATTATGCGATAAAAAGTCTCACTACCAAAAGGAGTTGGCACTAACGTGGGAATTTGTATTCGGGACAAACTCTCACTGCCTTTATGATGAAGAACCGTGAGGTACTAAGTTGTGCCGGATCTTTCTCTAATTCTCGAACTAGTTTCTAAGGAATATAATCAACGCAACGCTAAGGAGGCTAATTATCGATGGAGGCTGAAACACCAAAATAAGAGAAACTAAACTTGTTGATACAGCAACTCAAAGAATGAATGAAGTTCTACATAGAAGTTCATACACGAGAAGCTAAGGAATAACCTTACCAAAATATCAATATATCTAATTTAAATATAAAGGTGGCCGAAATCACTCTTAAATAGAGGGAGATTTCGGTTAAAAAAGGAAAAGCATTAAAGAGTCCTTGAAGAAGTAGGACTCTTGGAAAACAACTTGCTATCAAGTAAAACACTTAAACAAGAAGAGTCCTAGTAGATGTGGGACTCTAAACAACTAGATAACCAACTATGGACAACATGTCCTTTATTATAGCAACTACTTGCTATACGCATATAAATACTCTAAATAAAGTAAATCACAAAGCTGGAAAATAATTAAAGTCTAGCATAGACTTTAATTGTACAAAGACTAAAATGCCCTTTAATTTCGTCCCAATTCTGGACAGCTTGTTGGGCCAACTTGTACGACGATTTCGGATATTAAGAAGGCAGATTCTGATATCGTGATCTCATGAAAGTTGTAGATCTGCCTCTTATCTTTAATATGCAACTGGAATCAGCTCCATTGGATAAATGGATCCAAAGTTATGACCATTCTACCAAACTGTTGTAAAGTTGTCCAATCCCTCATCGTCTTGCATGATTACTAAAATGCCCTTCTTAGCCTCTTTGCTTGATAGGGCCTAATTGTACACTTGCGAAACTTAAGAGGTTGACTTGTACAACATTCCTAGATGTAACTTAGCATCCTCTTTATACTTTAGAACTCGGGTTAATGATGTAGATAGTTGCTTTATGTCCCTTGTTCTAATCCTCGTTATTAGTCTATGTATGCGCTCCTTTGGCTTGGGTAGCCTCGAGGTTGGTACCGCATCATCCCCTCCCCCTTGAAAATCCTGATTCGTCCTATAATCATCATCACGATCAGCCACATAATCTGAAAAATTTGCAAAAGGGAGCAAGTTAGAAATATAGAAACTAGAATATCTATCGTACTTACCTTGTAAAGAGATTTTATGGCGGCTGTCCCAAAATAATTGTATCTCTCTTTTCTCCATTATGGCAGCAAGCTTGATAAGATCATGAACAAAACGCTTACAAAATCTTGTCAACTCAAATGGTGAACGAATGAGATTTGGACAAGTTGTGTTCGGCTATTCCTCAATTGTTCTAACTTTTGCCGGTTCAACTTTAATTCCTTAAAAACTCATGATGCAACTAAGAAGGTTAATAGAATGAGTGTAATAAATATACTTTTCCATCTTAGCCAAGGTTTGTGCATTTATAATAGAAAAAACAGCCCTAAGATGTTCACTTTAATACTCTCGGTTTTCACTATAAATAAATATATTACAAAGCGATAAATCGGATGTCTATACTGAAAAGTTATGTGATTAATATGTAGACTATCCGTATATATTCTAAAAGTCCCTTCATGATTGAGTACAATATTTTTTCGGTTTAATATAAGCATTTAAAGACTTACTTGCCTTCTTCCTTGCAAGAATTAACTCATCTTGGTTTTGAATTTTCTAATTTGTAACCGAAGATGGTTTATACCTTTCACGATTTTGAAGGCTCATACATAACCTTCTCGGCAACTCCTTAGGGAAGACTTCATAAAATTTCTGAAAAATAGCAAGACTAGATGTAGAAAAAGATGTTATAGTAAAAGAAAAAGCGTTAGTAAAAAGGTTCCTTGCGGTTCCTTTTAAATCCAACAAAACAACAAGTTTTTTTGCTTGAATCGCCCTATCTACCTTTCCGGGATTAATGTACAAACATTCTTTTCTCACACTTAGAGCGATTGCCTTTTTTCTCACTTTTGGCACGGCTTTTTCTATGATTTTTACCTCAGATTTTACCTCATGGGTAGGATCACTCGTATTTTTCAACTCACTCTCTTTTTTATCTCTTGGAACATCATCTAAAGGTTGTGAATGAAGTATCTTTATCATAACCAAAGGTTGATTCCCATCTTCCGGAAGTTCCTCCAACTTCTCGGTTTCTTTCTCAAAATCAGTTTCTTCGGTTTTGTTATCACTAACCCACGTTCCATCATCCAACATGATCATAGTACTCTTGTTAGGGTAGTCCCTAGCAAAGTGTCCTTTGCCCATACATTTAAAATATTCCCGAACAAGATTTGGATTAGAATTTACCCTCGTATTGGCCGAAACGGTTGGATTTTGTGACCTTACTGCCCCAAACTGCCCCGTGGCTGTTTTGCTTCATTAAAGACCTCTTTACCCTTGCTTTGGCTCAACAAAACAGTAGAAAAATTCTGGGGTGGATTCGGCTTCTTCCAAGGTTGGAAAGTTGCCGGTTTTGCCGTTAAACTCTTTTCTTGTTGTTGTCTTTCGATCTGCTCTGCATAATATAACATAGACGTAATATTATCAAGATTAGCACATTCTACCTTTGTTCAGATTTTTTCGTTTAGACCAGTCAAGAACCGAGCCATTGTTGCCTCATCTCCTTCACTAATATCAGCCCGAATCATTGCAGTTTCCATTGCCTTGTAGTATTCATCGACCGTTTTATCACCTTGCTTTAACCTTTGTAAACGGTTGTAAAGTTCCTTTATGTAATCTAGAGGAACAAAATGCCGTTTCATCACAGCTTTCATCTCGGCCCAAGTTGCAATTTCTGGTTGTTCCACTTTTTCTCTTGTCTTGGTTTCTTTATCCCACCAAATAGAAGCATGTCCATAAAACTCCATGGCTGCTAGCTTTACTTTCTTTTCCTCCGAATAGTTTTGAACAACAAAAACATGGTTAATTTTATGAATCCAATCAAAAAGTAATTTGGGATCGTTTGTACCTTCGAAAGAGGGAATCTTGGTCTTAATTGAACCAAGATTGTTGTCATAAAGCTGAAATTGGTCCCCTCTTCTCGGCTCAAAAATCTTATTGTTGATCATCCGATTTGGTGACAGATTTGGAGGTGGTCTAGGCGGCTCAACTTCATCAACCAATTGATCATCAATCTCGGTATCATTCCGAATATTACGTTGCTGATTTGGAAGCCTTAATTGTCTTATCTTTTCCACCATCTCCGCCAATTGTCTTTGCAACTCTGCAAATTCTTTATGTGCAACTAGTGAGTCCGTATCAAAGACTTCACCTTTCTTCGATGGAGATCCCTGAAAAGACAGTATAATCTCAAGAAAAAAAAACACTCAAAACGTTAGATAGTAAAGAAAGATTCACTCTTTATTCCAACACCGCTCGTATGGAACTTCAAACTCTAGATTAAAGAATGGGTTCCTAACTTGTTGCGTTGACACAAAGCTGAAAAATAAGGAAAGAAATCCTATCTTTGACCTAAATGAAAAGCTTTAGAAAGAAAAAGATGAAGAAACGAAATCCTAATCGAGAATGGAAACCGGTTCTTGATGATCTTGATCTTCTTGGTGTTTCTTGATTCGGATGAATAGTAGATTGTGAACAGTAAACTATGAACAGTAACCGTGAACAGTAAACTGACTTTCTTGAATTTTTCCTTACCTTTGGCCGAGAGTTTATCAAAGAATGAGGCGCCTACGCTATCAATTCTTGATGTATATGGATGTTTAAACACGGCTCAAATTAAAGGAGGAACGTTTGCTAATTCTTGGACGAGGCGCCTACGCTATCAATCCAAGAAGTTTGCTTATGGCTTTATAGTTCGCTATTCAATTTATACTAACTCGGCTGCCAATTTCTTTACACTGAGAGGCTTTTAAAATCGGCTGCTTTTATATATACCGTAATGCTTTTTCTGATTTTCTGTCAATTTCTACAAACAAGAAAAATTTTATAAAAAATGATAAAGGTACACCGGGAATAGAGATGAACATTTTGCTCTGATACCACCTGATGAAGAACCGTGAGGTACTAAGTACCAAAAGGTTCGACAACGTAAGTTGTGTCGGATCTTTCTCAAATTCTTGAACTAGTTTCTAGAGAATATAATCAACGCAACGATAAGGAAGGCTAATTATCGATGGAGGCTGAAACACCACAACAAGAGAAACTAAACTCGTTGATACAGTAACTCAAAGAATGAATGAAGTTCTACATAGAAGTTCAGACACGAAAAGCTAAGAAATAACCTTACCAAAATATCAATATATCTAACGTAAATATGAATGTGGCCAAAATCACTCTTAAATAGAGGGAGATTTCGGTTAAAAAAGGAAAAGCATTAAAGAGTCCTTGAAGAAGTAGGACTCTTGGAAAACAACTTGCTATCAAGTAAAACACTTAAACAAGAAGAGTCCTAGTAGATGTGGGACTCTAAACAACTAGATAACCAACTATGGACAACATGTCCTTTATTGTAGCAACTACTTGCTATACGCATATAAATACTCTAAATAAAGTAAATAACAAATCTGGAAAATAATCGAAGGCATGGTAGCCCAGTGGGTAAGATCCACTGCCTGTGACCGAGAGGTCCAGGTTCGATACCTCCCTCACACAAGGGGAATGATTTAATTGTCATTTCTTTGGGTTCCCTTGTGTGAGGTCTTATACACCCCTCACGGGGCATCCGCTCAACGGGACTTCTACGACATCCGCTCAACGAGGTCATCTACTTCTCCCCTCACGGGGTCTTCTACTTCTCCTCCTCTGGTGAGGTCTCATAATAATAATTGTAATAAACTAGACCATACTTATAAATGGTCTAGTTTAAAAAAAAAAAAAAAAATCTGGAAAATAATTAAAGTCTAGCATAGACTTTAATTGTACAAAGACTAAAATGCCCTTTAATTTCGTCCCAATTCTGGACAGCTTGTTGGGCCAACTTGTACGACGATTTCGGATATTAAGAAGGCAGATTCTGATATCGTGATCTCATGAAAGTTGTAGATCTGCCTCTTATCTTTAATATGCAACTGGAATCAGCTCCATTGGATAAATGGATCCAAAGTTATGACCATTCTACCAAACTGTTGTAAAGTTGTCCAATCCCTCATCGTCTTGCATGATTACTAAAATGCCCTTCTTAGCCTCTTTGCTTGATAGGGCCTAATTGTACACTTGCGAAACTTAAGAGGTTGACTTGTACAACATTCCTAGATGTAACTTAGCATCCTCTTTATACTTTAGAACTCGGGTTAATGATGTAGATAGTTGATTCACGTCCCTTGTTCTAATCTTCGTTATTAGTCTATGTATGCGCTCCTTTGGCTTGGGCAGCCTCGAGGTTGGTACCGTATCACTCTATATAGATCTTTTGGGCGAAAACCTAATACAAGTTTTTCAGTCGCACCAAAAGTCTCCTACTACCAAAATATTCAGCCATCCCTTCTTTCAGTTTTCAAAACTCATAAAATCCAAGAGTTAGCACTTGATGCTCGTATCTGAAATACGCTCCCGGCTCCTATGCGGAACGTCCTTTTGTTCCGCACATGCGAGACACACTTGCAGCCGTCGGATGAGATTTTTTAACGGCCCAGATCTGGAGTGAGAAAAGTTTTTTTTAAAAATATTTTAAGTCTAGCCGCAACTTTTCTCTCTCCAGATCTGGGCCATTCAAAATCTCATCCGACAGCTAAGAGTGTTCCGCAGGTGCGGAATTTTGCCTGTTCCGCACCTGAGCCGGACTGCTGAAATACCTTATAGGGTATGGACTTAAGAGAGGGTGAATTAGGTTGTAAAACTTTTCTGCTTTTCTAAACTTCTTTGCCTTAAGTGATCACCTTAACGACAAGTATGTTGATTAATCATATAAGGTGAGTTAATTATGAAGGCAACCTAGATGACTTATGTGTTTATATGCAACACATAGAAATACAAAACTTATGAATATGATCTTTAAGCCACTAAGTCAAGTATCCTATATGCAAAACTTGTAAATGCATACACAACCAGTCATATGACCAAAACCAAGTAAATGTATAAACCAAATAAACCAACTAACTTAAGATCAACATGTAGTTCATACAAATCAAGTTCTAGCAAAATATAACAACAAAGAGTAATATAAGAACTTGAATGTAAAAAGTAGAGTTAGAGAAGTGGTTCGATCACGAAGACCTATATCCACTACCTTAGGACACACCTAAGGATTTCAACACTTCACTATGAAGTTCCCTTCGCAACAAATACAAGCTGGGATCAACCTTTTACAATTGCCTCAACAAATGAGGACTTGTGCTTCACTAAGAAGATTCCACTCACAAAGAGTGTTAAGCTCACTAAGAGACAATCTCACCAATGAGATACTTGCCTCACAAAGAGGAATTTTGCCTAACAAATAGGACTTGCAAACACTCACCATGAGTGAAGCTCACAAAGAGCTTTTTGCTAGTTCACAAATAACTAATTCTCAATAAATGAGAAAATGAAAGAGTTGAAGGGATTCATGGGCAGAAACTCGTTCTAAACACCCATGAATCCTCCCCTGAAGAATCCGCTCATACCATAGGAATCGAAAATATACGAAAAGGACTTATGTTTTCGGTTAAAGATTCTATTTTTTCGGGCGCTTAGCTGCAACCACCAAAGTCCTCCCTTGCGGAATTACTCCTTACTGGTATCCACGCGACGAAACGAGTAGCGAATGCTAGCACTTCGTTTTTCTGAGTTTTGGAATCTGGAGAGAAAAGGAGGCAGAAAATTTGATTTTCGAGATTTTAGTTTTGCGACTCAAGAAGGTCTTGTTAGTAGTGCCCTAGGAGCATTAGCATATGTTGTACGTTTTTTTTATCTTTTGAGCATGTAATTGAATAGCTAATTTTGCTTATGAACATCAAATGCGTGATTTGATAGTAAAACTCATTAGCTTATGTAATTACTATTCTAGTTGTCCCTAGTTTCATGTAATGTTCTTTACAATGAAATAAAACTAGTTTGATTGATGATTATGTTTTACTAATCATGTGTAATGAATACAAATCATATCATAGATGCAATATATTGGGATATATTGTATCGGACGTGATCCGTTAGAGAAGTAATACTTCATGGTCCTTAGTCATAAGTATTACTTCCTCAATACTATTTTAGAATCCTTAGACCTTATGTCTCCATTGATTCTAGCATGAATGGAGCCACATTTTGACTCAGTCGGACGTTACTTTTAATCGAGTAATCAATACGATCGATGATCGGATGTAGCGTCCCTATCATGGCTTGAATGTGAGAGGCATTGTAAGGAATTTGTCCCTCTCTATTATTAGAGAGAGATATCCATGGGCCCCTCGATAGGGAAAAACTGTTTAAATGCATGGTCGTGCTCAAATGTATTTGATAAAGTGGTTATCAAATACTATTTCTTGGAACAGTTTACCCGGAGATCGAGCATAAATACAATTAATCTTAATAAGGGTGACGACTGCCAGGCCTTATGCTTAATTAGGATATCGCGAGACAAAGGGATTTAATAGTGGATTGATATTAGGTTCCACTGTAAATTCATTCACTTTGGGTAGTCACAATGTCCTGCTAGGGACCACTTGTGATTTATGAACACATACTACTACTACTAAGTATGTTTTCATTGCCATTGTGATATGAACCTACAGGGTCACAAGCATAGACGAGCTAACGAGCTTCATGTCCAGATTCAATGAATCTAAAATGTGTCTAGGTTCATTGTATCTGACATTTATTTTTTCTGAGAATAATAAAGCGTTATTATTCGAATTAGAGATAAGGGGCATTTTGGGTATAGCTGGATTACATGGGAGTTATTATCCGATAAAGACTCCCACTACCAGCAGAAGTCTAGAGGACGTGGGAGTTATAGACTACCACTGCCAAAAGAGGTGGATAGGACGTGGGAGTTCTCCTTGGAACAAAATCCCACTCCCTATATAAAACCCTCTTGGACGAAACCCTAGAGGCTAATGCTTTTCAGCCAAAATACCGAAGAGACCTAGAATATAAGATTTTCTATTCTGCCTCTCCCTTTTCTCTATAATTCCCGAAACTCAGAAAAACGAAGAGCTAGCAATCATTGGCGGCAGAGGGACATTCCGCAAAGGGAAATCCATTGGCGGCAGCAACGTATCTAAGAAACAGCATCTTTCATTCAAGAATCAGATTCTTGAACCCGAAAAGTAAGTTTCTGTCTAGATTTTTTCGATTCCTATGGTATGAGCGGATCCTTCGGGGGAGGACTCATGGGTGTTTAGAACGAGTTTTTCCCATGAATCCCTTCATTGGTATCAGAGCCTTGCTCATACTATTCGAATTCGATATTGTTAAATCACATCATAACACTATCAATTTCGATTTGGTATGTGTACGTGTGAAAACAGAAAAGATTGTATCTTTTGTTCAATATGTGTGATATATGCATAAACTGATTTCGGCTTATCATGTTTATATGTTTCTTTATATTCTGATATGCATAAACTGTTATGTATGTTATTAATTCGATTAATATTGCATGAACTGCTATCATATGTTATTAATTCGATTAATTATGCATCAATTGCAATTGTATTGATTCGGTTAATCTGTTATTAATCTGATTATATGCATAAACTGTTTATGAATCTGTTATTAATTCGATTAACCAATGCATAATCCGATTATGTATGTTATGCGATTTTGCGTTAAAATCGGGGCAGAAAACTCATTTGATGAGCTGATGAAGAATCAGATTTTTCTTCCAGGGGCGCTGCCCTCTTGAACCCCTACTAATCGGCTAGCGAGACCGCCGTTACGTGACGCTTGTCGTTTCGCTGACCTAAGACTTTGTATATCAACTCATTTTATTTCATTATGTTTTATGTGAGTTTTAGCATGGCCTACTATACCTCATCTTGTTTTTAATTGGGTTGTAATTTTATAATACGACCTGCGAGTCGTTTTTCCTATGATGTAAAATTGTAATTGTTTTATTAGATTAGTTTTACTGCTTTACATTGAAGGCTGGGTATGCCCATGCAATTATGTAACAAGAATGGAGGACGCTGGATCGAAGACTTTATCCATGAGATGGATATTGACTTAGATTGACCCTTGGCTCCCACAAGGCTCGTGGGAGTCATCATAGGATTAGGCCATTCTATCTCACGTTTACATTATGCTTTATATATTGCATGAGATGCTTTTATTTTATGTCTTACGGGGCTTGATTTTTTATACGTCATATTAAATCGTTTTAATTAAGTCTTAAAATGCCTACAATATCCTAAGCACTCCTTCAGCTTGGATCATCATTTTGTCTGCTTGCCAAAGCAACAGATAAGTGGTTATCTAGGCAAGAGGAGATGGGAAAATAGTGATTTCAATATGCTTAGACATGGTTCGACTTAACTAGGCTATCAAAATAGTTTTGGGCCTATGGCATAAAATGGGAAATAGCCGGGACATATAGATGTCATTCCCATAGGTTGATTTTACTTTAATTATGGGGATAAGCCAAAGCTAACTTATAACTATCGTAAAATGTTATTTTCCACCATTTATCAAGTGTTGAAATTGTGGAAAGGTTTTTGCTCAAAAACTAATAACTTTGCAAATAATTTAATGTACATAATGGCAACAAATACATCACATAATTCATTGCGATCCGTCATTGAGAAGGAAAAACTAAGTGGGACCAATTTCCTTGACAGGGCCCGCAACTTAAGGATTGTCCTTAAACAGGAAAGAAAGCTATACGTTCTTGATACGGATATTCCTGAACAGCTTGCAAACAATGCCCCCAGAGCTGAGAGAGATGCTTGGAAGAAGCACTCTGATGACTCTAACGATGTGACTTGTCTCATGTTAGTCACAATGAGCATTGATCTTCAAAAATAGTTTGAAGGGGTTTAGGCTTTCCAGATGATGGGCCAGCTCAAGGAAATGTTCCAAGAGCAAGCTCGTCGTGAAAGATTCCTCACCACTAAGGCGTTAAATAGTTGCAAGATGGCCCCTGGCACCTCTGTAAGTGCACATGTTCTTAAGATGAAGGGCTATCTTGACGAACTTGAGAAACTTGGGGCTCCCGTAGGTCATGACATGGCCACAGATATGATCTTGGGCTCACTCCCACCGGAGTATGACCAGTTTGTCATGAACTTCAACATGCATGGCATGGAGAAGTCCATACATGAGATACACGGGATGCTCAAGCAGTCTGAACTGAACATTAAGAAGACCCCTGAAGTCTTAATGGTTCAAAAAGGGAATTTCAAGAAGAAAGGAAAGGGAAAGCCCATGGCCAAGAAGGGCAAAGGCAATAACAAGCCCAAACCCAAGGCCAAGGCACCAAAGGAAGGAGTTTGCTTCCATTGCAATGAACCAGGTCATTGGAAACGGAACTGCAAGCTCTATTTGGAAGAGAAGAAAAAGGGGAAAGCCAATTTGACTGTCTCTCCAGGTATTTATGTTATTGAAATTAACATGTCTGCTCCTACTTAATAGGTATTAGATACCGGTTGTGGATCTCACATTTGTGCAAATGTGCAGGGGTTCAAAAGGAGTAGATCACTGGCAAAATGAGAAGTGGACCTGAAAGTAGCGAATGGAGCAAGAGTTGTTGATGTAGCTACCGGGACATTTAATTTAGTTTTTCCAAGTGGCCTTATTATGGAACTGAATAATTGTCTTTATGTTCCAACTTTGAGTAGGTGAAGGGATTCATGGGCGGAAACTCGTTCCAAACACCCATGGATCCTCCCCTGAAGGATCCGCTCATATGAAACAATTCGAAAAACAACAAGAAACAGCAAGAAAAACTTACGTTTTTGGATTCAAGAAGCTACTTCTTGAATGGAGGATGACGTTTCTTGGATCAGATGCTGCTACCGATTGATCTCCCTTTGCGGAAAGTCCCTCTACCGAGATCCACGAGACGATACGGGCAGCGATTGCTAGCTCTTCGTCTTTTCTGATTTTCGGGAATTGGAGAGAAAATGAAGAGGCTGAGAATATCGAAATCTGATTTCGGTTTTCTTGTTTAATTGCGGCTGAAACATTAACCTTCTAGGTTTCGGCTAAGAGATGTTATATAGAGTGTGAGAGTTTGTTACTAGAACAACTCCCACCTCTACTCAACTTCTCTCGGCAGTGGGAGTCTCAGAATCCCACGTTCCCTAGACTTTCGCTGGTAGTATGAGTCCTTATCGGATAATAACTCCCACGTAATCCCAGCTATAGGTAAAATACCGAAATTGCCCCTATCTCTAATTCGAATAATAAACACTTTATTATTTTTAGAAAAGTGAATGTCAAATACAATGAACCTAGACACATTCTAGATTCATTGAATCTGGACATGAAGCTCGTTAGCTCGTCTATGCGTGTGACCCTGTAGGTTCATATCACAATGGCAATGAAAACACACTTAGCAGTAGTGTGAGTTCATAGATCGCAAGCGGTCCCTAGCAGGACATTGTGACTACCCAAAGTGAATGAATATACAACGGAACCTAATATCAATCTACTATTTAATCCCTTTGTCTCGCGATATCCTAATTAAGCATAAGGCATGGTGGTCGTCACCCTTATTAAGCTTAATTGTATTTATGCTCGATCTCCAGGTAGACTGTTTCGACAAATAGCATTTGATAACCACTTTATCAAATACATTTGAGCACGGCCATGCATTTAAACAGCTCTTTCCCTATCGAGGGGCCCATGGATATCTCTCTCAATAATAGAGAGGAACAAATTCCTTACAATGTCTCTCACATTCAAGCTATGATAGGACACTACGTCCGATCATCGATCGTATTGATTACTCGTTACAAGTAACGTCCGACCGAGTCAAAACGTGGCTCCATTCATACTAGAATCAATGAAGACATAAGGTCTAAGGATTCTAAAATAGTATTGAGGAAGTAATACTTATGACTTAAGACCATGAAGTATTACTTCTCCGACTGGGATCACGTCCCAATACAATGTATCCCTATATATTGCATCTATGATGTGATTTGTATCCATTACACATGATCGATAGAAACAAGATCATCAATCAACAATCATACTAGTTTTATTTCATAGTAATTAAGCATTACATAAAACTAGGGACTTCTAGAATAGTAATTACATAAGCTAATGAGTTTTACTATCAAATCACACATTTGATAATCAAAAGCAAAATTAACTATTCAATTACATGCTCAAAAGATAACAAAACGCACAACATGTGCTAATGGTCCTAGGGCACTACTAACAGTAGGAATATTATTTCAGTTTCTTGTTTGGATATTGAAGGTTTTGAATTAAATATTCTGAATAAAATTTGCACTATTCATAAAGATCGTATCTTCTATGGAGATGCCTCTTTGATGAATGGGCTTTATGTTCTTAACCTCGATGAATCCATTAAAAGGCCCATCTATAACATTAATACTAAGAGGTTTAAATCCAATGACTTAAACCATACCTACTTTTGGCACTGTCGTTTGGGCCACATAAATGAGAAACGCATATCAAAACTCCACCAAGATGGAATTTTGACATCATTTGACTTAGAGTCTTATGAGACATGTGACTCTTACTTGTTAGGCAAATCGACTAAAGCTCCCTTTACTAGACAAAGTGAGAGAGCTTCTGATTTGTTGGGCCTCATACATACAGATGTATGTGGACAAATAAACACAAGTTCTAGAGGAGGGTTTCAGTACTTCATCACATTCACAGATGATTTCAGTAGATATGGCTACGTCTATCTAATGATACATAAATCAGAATCTTTTGGAAGATTAATTTCAAAATGAAGTACAAAATCAACTTGGTAAAAGTATTAAGATACTTCGATTAGATCGAGGTGGTGAATACCTTAACCAAGAGTTTGACGAACATCTTAGAGGTTGTGGAATTGTTTCACAATTAACTCCTCCTGGCACACCACAATGGAATGGTGTATCGGAACGGAGGAATCGCATCTTACTAGATATGGTTCAATCTATGATGAGTCAAACAAGTCTTCCATTTTCCTTTTGGGCTACGCCCTAGAAACTGCTGCATTTATATTGAATAGAGTTCCTTCTAAAGCGGTTCAGAAAACTCCATATGAGATATGGACTGGGAAACGACCTACTTTTTCATTTCTCAAAATTTGGGGATGCGAGGCGTATTTAAAACGCTTGTTATCTGATAAACTCGCCCCTAAATCTGACAAGTGTTTGTGTTGGAGTACATTTAATCTAAGGTGCGCCAATTCGATTGGGCCGAGCCGGACTTGGATTGGGCCCTTAATCGGGTTGGGCCGGCCAACCCATTTGGATCAATCAATTCGATTGGGCCGGGTCGGGCTTCGGGCCGGGATTGGATTGGGCCCTTAATCGGGTTGGACCGACCAACCCATTTGGACCGACCTTATGGCTGGACATTTGGATATATTTTCCAGCCCCTTTTATCTCTTAGAAAGGTGGTTGAAATGGTAGAGAAAGTGGAGGAGCGGTTTCCTCCATGATCTCCCACTTCCCCCTTTCACTCTCCCCTCTATCCTATGAATGACTAGGGAAAATACTGATTTTCTCTAGGCATTCTAAGTAGTTTTCTCCAGCTTTTTGAGAGCTTAGAGAAGAGAGAAAAAGAGAGAACATTGAGTAAGAAAAGAAAAACTATTTTCTTGTTCTTCCAAGAAGGTCATACTTCATACTACATCTTGAAGAGAGTCTTCAAGACTTCTACGAGGCATTGGCTAGCACCAAGAAGTAGAAGACCATCCCCGAAGATCGAGTGGATACTCGGGAGAGACTGAGCCTGCGCTGGTGGCGCTCCGCTCGTGACAACAACAACTCGAAACTGCTTTCAGCCTATCCTAGCACTTGGAAAAAGGTATAATACTATCTCGTAGTCTTAGGTTCTTACTCGTGATAGATCCTGGTAGAGGCGGGTCACTTTATTTCCGCTGCACAATGTGATTCGACCCGGTTATTCCTCTAACAGTTTTTTTATGGGATATCCTAAAGAAACTAAAGGATATTACTTCTATCTTCCATCAGAGAACAAAGTGTTTGTTGCTCGAAATGGTTTATTCCTTGAAAGAGAATTTATTTCCAAAGAGAATAGTGGGAGTAAGATCCATCTTGAGGAAATTCAAGATCCCCAAACAACATCTGAACCAACTTTGGAATTTCAAGCAAGCTGACGTGCTGATACTGAGCTTCAATCTTTGACACAAGGCCCAAGGAAGTCAAGTCGGGTACATCAATAGCTTGAGAGATATGGATTTCTCGTGACAGATGATCATCATATTGAACTGATTGATCAAGATGAACCCACTACCTGCAAAGAGGCAATTCATAGTTCTGAGTCAGATAAGTGGCTAGAAGCTATGAAGTCTGAGATGCAATCCATGTACAATAACCAAGTATGGACTTTGGTTGACCCACCCGAAGGGTGTAAGGTCATTGATAACAAATGGTGTTTCAAAAAGAAAACCGACATGGATGGTAATGTACACACTTTTAAATCTCGACTAGTAGTTAAAGGTTATAGAGAAGTTCATGGTATTGACTATGACGAAACCTTTTCTCCTGTCGTTATGATTAAGTCTATTAGGATTTTACTTGCCATAGCCGCATATTATGACTATGAGATATGGAAAATGGACGTTAAGACTGCGTTTCTTAATGGAAACCTTCTCGAGGATGTGTATATGACACAACCTTAGGGGTTTGTTGATCCATCAAATCCTAGCAAAGTGTGCAAGCTTCAAAGGTCCATTTATGGATTGAAGCAAGCATCTCGAAGCTGGAATCGTTGCTTTAATGATCGTATTAAAGAATTCGGTTTCATAAAAAACATAGACGAGCTTTGTGTTAATAAGAAAGTAACTAATAATGCAGTAGTGTTCCTTGTGCTTTATGTGGACGACATCTTACTGATTGGAAATGACATCCTCACATTATGAAGCCTAAAAGCTTGGTTGGGGAAGTGCTTTTCCATGAAAGACTTAGGCGAGGCTACATACATTTTGGGTATAAGAATCTATAGAGATAGATCTAACAAAATGATTGGGCCTAAGACAGAGTGGGATACATTGACAAGGTACTAAAACTGCTCGACCTGCAAGACTCCAAAAAGTGGATTCTTGCCCATGTCACATGGCATTAAACTCAGCAGAACTCAAGGACCTTCCACAAAGGAGGACCAAGAGCGCATTAGTAAGATTCCATATGCATCGTGCATTGGGTCTATTATGTATGCTATGATATGCACTCGCCTCGGGATGTCTCGCTTCGCTTTAAGTATGACTAGCGTGATATCAATCTAACCCCCGGAGAGTCACATTGACCGCAGTTAAGAGCATTCTTAAGTACTTACGAAGGACTAAAGATATATTCTTAGTTTACTGAGGTCGTGAAGTAAGTCTCGGGTTGTAAATGGTTACACAGACGCAAGCTTCTGAGCATGACGTAGATGACTTTAGATCGCAATCTGGGTTTTGTGTTTTGTTTGAATGGAGGTGCCGTGAGTCGGAAGAGCTCAAAGCAAGAAATCGTGGGCCGACTCTACAACATAAGTCGAGTATCTAGTCGCCTCTCAAGCAGTGCTAAAGTGTCGTTTGGATCAGAAATTTGTTGATGAATTAGGTGTCGTCCCCTAGCATTGTAAACCCAAAGTGGACCTCTATTGTGATAGTACTGGTGCCATTTCACAAGCTAAGGAACCTAGATCTCACCAACGATCCAAACACATTCTCCGGCGTTTCCATCTGATTAGAGAGATCATTGATAGATGAGAAGTTAAAATTTGCATAGTTCATACAGACGACAACATTGCCGATCCATTGACCAAGCCACTCCCGTAGCCTACGACTAATGATCGGATGTAGCGTCCTAACATGGCTTGAAAGTGAGAGGCATTGTAAGGAATTTGTCCCTCTCTATTATTAGAGAGAGATATCGATAGGGAAAAACTGTTTAAATGCATGGCTGTGCTCAAATGTATTTGATAAAGTGGTTATCAAATACTATTTGTTGGAACAGTTTACCCGGAGATCGAGCATAAATACAATTAAGCTTAATAAGGGTGACGACTACCAGGCCTTATGCTTAATTAGGATATCGCGAGACAAAGAGATTAAATAGTGGATTGATATTAGGTTCCACTGTAAATTCATTCACTTTGGGTAGTCACAATGTCCTGCTAGGGACCACTTGTGATTTATGAACACATACTAATACTAAGTATGTTTTCATTGCCATTGTGATATGAACTTACAGGGTCACACGCATAGACGAGCTAACGAGCTTCATGTCCAGATTTAATGAATCTAGAATGTGTCTAGGTTCATTGTATATGACATTTATTTTTTCTGAGAATAATAATGCGTTATTATTCGAAATAGAGATAAGGGGCATTTTGGGTATAGCTGGGATTACATGGGAGTTATTATCCGATAAAGACTCCCACTACCAGCAGAAGTCTAGAGGACGTGGGAGTTATAGACTCCCACTGCTAAAAGAGGTGGATAGGACGTGGGAGTTCTCCTTGGAACAAACTCCCACTCCCTATATAAAACCCTCTTGGACGAAACCCTAGAGGCTAATGCTTTTCAGCCGAAATACCAAAGAGACCTAGAAAATAAGATTTTCTATTCTGCCTCTCCAATTTCTCTCTAATTCCCGAAACTGAGAAAAAACGAAGAGCTAGCAATCATTGTTCGTTTCGTCGCGTGGATACCAGTAGAGGGACATTCCGCAAAGGAAAATCCTTTGGTGGCAACAACGTATCCAAGAAACAGCATCTTTCATTCAAGAATCAGATTTTTGAACCCGAAAAGTAAGTTTCTGTCTAGATTTTTTCGATTCCTATGGTATGAGCGGATCTTTCGGGGGAGGACTCATGGGTGTTTAGAATGAGTTTCTGCCAATGAATCCCTTCAGGTCTGCCTTAGGGTTTCGGCCAAAAGAGGTTTATATAGGGTGTGAGAGTTTTTCCCAAAACCAACTCCCACGTCCTCAACCTCTTTCGGCAATGAGAGTCTTTAACTCCCACGTCCCATAAACCTCTGTTGGTAGTGGGAGTCTTTATCGCATAATAACTCCCACGTAATCCCAGCTATAACCAAATATCGAAAATGCCCCTCCTTAATCTCTAATTCGAATAATAACGTTTTATTATTCTCAGAAAATCAATGTCATATACAATGAACCTAGACACATTCTAGATTCATTGAATATGGACATGAAGCTCGTTAACTCGTCTATGCGTGTGACCCTGTAGGTTCATATCACAATGGCAATGAAAACACTCTTAGTAGTAGTATGAGTTCATAAATCACAAGCGGTCCCTGGCAGGATATTGTGACTACCCAGAGCGAGTGAATGAATGTACGATGGAACCTAATATCAATCCACTATTTAATCCCTTTGTCTCGCGATATCCAAATTAATCATAAGGCATGGTAGTTGTCATCCTTATTGATACGGTACCAACCTCGAGGCTCCCCAATTCAAGGGATCACATACATAGACCAATGTCGAGGCTCAGAACGAGGAACATGAAGCAGATAACTACATCATTGGTTCGTAAATTAAAGTACAAACAGGATGCTAAGTTACACATAGAATATAAAGTACAAGGCAACCTCTCAAGTTCACAACTATACAATTATGCCCTATGATAACTCGTAAATTCATCGATATATTCCTTTAGTTTTATAGTGACTTTGTGCTTAAAAATATATTTATATATCGAGTTTTAAGCTTAGAATGGTATATTCCTCACTACTTTGTGTTTTAATGGTTGTAGGGTGCTTATTGAGCTTTTATGATGTTTCGAGGACTTAATTGCTAAATCTTGAAACTTGACTGGAAAGCTGTGGGACTTAACTGCAAAATCTGAAAAGCTGTCTTGTGGTCAAAGCTGGTCAAAGAAGTCAACTCGGGTCAACACTGAAAATTTGGTCAACCATGAAGAATATTTGGGACTTTCCTATTAGACTCCTAATTCCCTTCAACCTCTATGGGATTTTTCCTAAAGCTATAGGAGTCTAAACATTATAAAGATCCTTTAGAGATTCATCATAAAGAGAGGAGGAGATCAGACATTCATATATTACGATTATTATTCTAAACCTAGGGTGAATTATTAGAGAATTATTGGGGGCTTTCTTCAACCAAGATCTACAAGAGGAAACTCACCATCATCAACGGTTTGAAGACGGAGACACCTTGAAGATTGAATCTTTCATGAGAATGAGTTTTCTTTCTTTATCGCTTTCAATAAATTCTTTTATTAATTCTAGCGTTATGAGTAGCTAAATTTCTATTACTTGAATGGGATGAACCCTAGACTTATGTCTATGTATTGATTTTTGGGATTGTGATTAATTCATATTGAACCATATTTTGATGTTTATTATGCGTTTTCATTGTGTTGGATTAATTTTCTAGAGTATTAATTCATCTTTGATTTCTTATTTGGAATTGAAAAAGGAAGAATTTGAATAGATCATCGCATAATAAAAAGAGTTGCATGGTTTTCTAGAAATAGAATTTACATAAATCTTCGGGATTAGGGTCAAACCTAATAAGGGAATTCATAAATCTTAATGCATCTTTGGGGATTTTAATTACGAAAGAAATTTCAATTAATCAACTCAAAGGTAGGGACTTTAAACTGTTGAAAAATATTAAAGCTTCATTATTGGAATTTTCACTGCTTCAGAATAAGTTCTTTTGAATTAATCCATCCAGTTCATACATAGATACGTCTAGGGGGATTCTTGTTCAAGTATCTCTTCTCATATTTATTTTTATAAATCATTTATTTATTTTCTAGTTATTCATTATTTATAATTAATTTTTATTCATACAACTTGTTTGATTAAACAGTAGAAAAAGGGTAATTATTAGTGCTTGTAGTCCTTGTGGGATCGACACTTGACTAGACTGCTATATTATTCTAAACGATAGGTGCACTTGCCTAGCGATTTTTATAGTAAGGTAAATCGACCATCACCCTATCAAGCAAAGAGGCTAAGAAGGGCATTTTAGTAATCTTACAAGATGATGAGGGATTGGACAGCTTTACAACATTTTGGTAGAATGGTCATAACTTTCTATCCATTTATGCAATAGAGCTGATTCTACTTGCATATTAAAGATACGAGGCAGATCTACAACTTTCATGAAGATCACAAGATCAGATTCTTCCTTCTTGATATCCGAAATCGTCGTGCAAGTTGGCCCAACAAGCTGTCCAGAATTGGGACGAATTTAAAGGGCATTTTAGTCTTTGTACAATTAAAGTCTATGATAGACTTTAATTATTTTCCAGCTTTGTTATTTACTTTATTTAGAGTGTTTAGGTGTGTATAGCAAGTAGTTGCTATAATAAAGGACATGTGGTCCATAGTTGGTTATCTAATTGTTAAGAGTCCCACCTCTATTAGGACTCTTCACCTAGTTAGTTATTTTTCAGCTTTATTAGTTTTTTTAGCCGCCTATAACCAAGAGAATAGGACATGTTGTCCATTATCTTGTTTAGGTAGTTTACTTGATAGCAAGTTATTTTCCCACAGCCCTACTTCTTCAAGGACTCTTCTTCCTATTGTTGTTAGGAACCGAAAACTCTCTATTTAAGAGTGATTTCGGCCTACATATTATTTAGGTCAGATATATTGATATTTTGGTAAGGTTATTCCTTAGCGTCTCGTGTCTGAACTTCTATGTAGAACTTCATTCATTCTTTGAGTTACTGAATCAACAAGTTTAGTTTCCCTTGTTGTGGTGTTTCAGCCTCCATCGATAATTAATCTTCCTTAGCGTTGCGTTGATTATATTCCCTAGAAACTAGTTCGAGAATTAGAGAAAGATCCGGCACCACTTACGTTGTCGAACCTTTTGGTACTTAGTACTTCACGGTTCTTCATCACTTATAAAGCTTAATTGTATTTATGCTCTATCTCCAGGTAGACTGTTCTAACAAATAGTATTTAATAACCACTTTATTAAATAAATTTGAGCACAACCATGCATTTAAACAGTCTTCCCTATCGAGGGGCCCATGGATATCTCTCTCTAATAAGAGAGGGACAAATCCCTTACAATGCCTCTCACATTCAAGCCATGATAGGATACTACATCCGATCATCAGTCGTATTGATTACTCAATTAAAAGTAACGTCCGACTAAGTCAAAACGTAGCTCCATTCATGATGGAAACCATGGAGACATAAGGTCTAAGGATTCCAAATAGTATTGAGGAAGTAATACTTATAACTAAAATACCATGAAGTATTAATTTTCTAACGGATCACGTCCGATACAGTATATCCCAATATATTGTATCTATGATATGATTTGTATTCATTACACATGATCAGTAAAACAATCAATCAAATATCATACTAGTTTTACTTCATTGTAAAAATCATTACATAAAACTAAGGACAATTATAATAGTAATTGCATAAGCTAATGAGTCTTACTATCAAATCACGCATTTGATGTTCAAAAGCAAAATTATCTATTCAAATGACATGCTCAAAAAAGTTATAAAACGTACAACATATGCTAATGGTCCTAGGGCACTACCAACAAGAGTCTCTTACAATTGAGACTTTACAATTTTAGCTCACTTTTACAAATCCCTTGATGGATTGAATATACAATTTAAAGCTCTAAGAACTTTTGAGAATGAAAGAGAATGTATATGAAGCTCAAGCTCAAAATGAATTTTTTTTGAGTAAGATTGAAAGAATTTAGCCAATCAAAATGTTTGGATTGTTTGCAACTTGTTCGTTATTCTCTTGGTGGTTAGAAATATGAACCAATGTGTTTTTATACCATAAAAATCGGTTTAGAAATGAAAGAGCCGTTGCAAAATACATCAAGCTGAAAAACTAGTCGTTATTGGTTAAATATGCAGGCTGCGGACGAACCCTAGGACGAAGCATCGTCCGCGGGCTGCGGTCGATGCATTCCTGCCTTGCTTCGTCCGCGATAGCCATTTTTGCCAAATTCAAATATTTTCAAATAATTTTAAGAACAAGTGGCTGGTTAAACATTTTAACAAACATTTTCAAAACCCTTTTTAAGATCAAATCAAGTATGAAAACATGGTTTTGAAAAACATGCAAGAGCTTCATATGCTTTAACGATTATTCTCGAGATAGATTAGTCACAAGATATTACCTATGGATAACACGACTAATCTTCTAGTCTTCAAGTCTTGTAGTTGTACATCTTCTTGAAGCTTTGACTTGAAGTCCTTGATCAACATCTTCTTTGATGTGGTGAAGTCCTATAACAATCTTCAATTATAGAGTATTGGACTTCATCACTTCTTCTTGTTAATAAGCATACCACTTGATTTTACACTTGTTGGATTGAGTAGCTCTTAATCTTGTTGATCTTCCTTCTTCTTGACTTTTCAACTACATCCATGATATGTGAGTTGACTTCAAGCTTGTGTCATGTAGTCTTGCAAAGTGGCTTCTTCTTGTGTGTACAATGTTGACTTTGATGTACACACAAGGAGCTAACTTACCATTTCCATCAGTGTCGGTGTGAGTGTACGAATCCTATCATTAAGAACATGCGCACACAAACGCTAGAACTATCAATGTTTTGTTATCATCAAAACAAGATTGGTTACATTAGCCCTTAGGGCTTACAATCTCCCCATTTTTTATGATGACAAAACATTGATGCAAATGGGACAAATATATAAAAGGATAAAACTTTAAAGCACATAAATATGCATGCATGAGATAAAGGGTATGTCGGATTCTAGGTAAGTAGATGTTTTGAAAAAATATATTCTACTCCCCCTATTTTAAAGAATCCCTTAAATCTCCCAATTTGCAAGTTCTTAAGCTTTCTCCTTTTATAAATTTACTTTTCTTGGCACATTTGCAAAGCTATAATTTCTCCCCCTTTTTTGTCAAAGTCAAAAGGGTAATCAGAGCGCCAATATGAAAAATATTTTCTCCTCTTTTTTGTTGAAAATATAAATCCAAAGTGAAAATCTTTTAAGAAGGAGTTCGAGTTTAAATTGTGGAGAAGCTTGATGGTTTAATAGATTGATAAAAGATGAATTTAAAGATCATATCTAAATACCAAAACAATGTATGAAGAAGGATAATTTTTGAAGAAGCTTGGTTGATTTCACAATAAGAAGAGTCCATAATGACACGTAAATATAAAGATTGTCATTTGGCTCAAAAATGAAATATCAACCTAAGCTAAAATCCAATGACATAGGGAATATAACCTTTAAATTCACAATCTCCCCATTTAATAATAAAAACACAATCGTTAGCTATTTTAGATGGAAAACAATTTGAGTCACATAGCTAACATCGTAGAGATGGAAGTGATACCATGAATATACAAGTTAAGCACATGTATCACAACCAAAAGAAACTAGAAGAGGTGTAGGAAAATAATTGAAGCACATTCCTCTACAAGTTAATGGTTAGCTTAAAGGAGTTTAACAACTTTTAATGCAAGACTAACCACAAACTATAATGAGATCAAAAGGATAAGGAAATAAGATTAAGATCTCAACTGTTACAAGGGAGAGTATATGTAAAGATAAACATATAACACATATAACTCCCAAATAACTTACACAAGTTGGCTAATAGAGATTAAAATATGAAAACAAGCCAACAAGTGATGTGATGGTGTACAATATGAACAATTGAGCATACATCACATGTATGAGGGGAGTATAAGATGAAAACATGTAAATGCTCCCCCTAAAGATGTGCCCATATGAAAAATCAACAAAACTTACAGAATATAGAATATGAAGTTCGAATATTTCTGAATTCTGGATACTCCGGTCGACCGCATGGTAGCCTCTGGTCGACCGAGATACTGTGGTCAACCGAGGTACCATGTCCCGTCAACCGGACTTGTTGCAGAAAGTAGATAAACCTATAATTTTCAATATAAAACCAGTCCTAGACACATAACAGGCATATTCAATTCCACACACATAGTTTAT
Organism: Vinca minor; assembly: GCA_026122235.1. Lineage (NCBI taxonomy): Eukaryota > Viridiplantae > Streptophyta > Magnoliopsida > Gentianales > Apocynaceae > Vinca > Vinca minor. The sequence continues at coordinate 1,834,779 of JAOCZM010000285.1, read as the reverse complement.
ACATCATTTTTAAGCTTCTAGACGATCAATCATATAGACACATGCTTAAGATATGAAGATAAACATTAAAGAAGTCCCGAATGCTATAAAGATCAAGTTAAAGCAACACATAACATCTAAAATCTCCCCAAAAGCATATGACAATAAGAATGGGGGGGGGGGGGTTCAAAATGAGCTTTCATCACAAGGATCAAATCATTAAGCTCACTAATATAACATGCTCATAAAATTAAAACAATAAAGAGCAACAAGTTATTAACATCAAGGTGTCCCTTTAAAAAAAGTAATACATACAAGATAAGAAAAAAATATGAAAGATCACAATTGCTAATTTAAGGATACTAGAGGATAACATAAGGGAAAAATAACACAATAAATGCTATAAAAAGAGATTGAGTTGAAGAAATTTCTCATTGATTTTTGGAGATTTGCATTGACACTTGGAGTACTTCAATGAGATTCTTTTAATCATCTTGATCATCCTCTTTGTCAATTGGTGAGACCTCCTTCTCTTGATCTTCACCCAAATTTTCTTCTTCATCCTAATTTTCTTCACTTAAATCCATATCATCCACTTCTTGTTTATTGCTATCTTCATCATTCTCAGTGATCATTTGTCAAGTCATGATTGGTTGATTTGAACTTCTTCTTGAGTCGAGGACTCCTTTTGCTCCATTGAGTTGACATCACTATAAGAAAACAAACAAGCCAAAAAACGAAAACAAAGCAAGTGCTACGAAGCTACAAGGAGATGAGATATGCAATAGAGTAAGGCTAAATAAGATATTTAAACAAAAAATAATAAGATCAACAATCATAACCAAAAGAAGTCACTACCTTGTCAACTCAAGAACAAAGATCAAAATAATACCAAAATAGAGAAAAGTAAGTTAAACTAGAATTAAAAAGTTAAATATCCTTACAACCCAAAGTCAAGATGAAATAAAAACACAAAAACATATGAAATAAAAGCAAAGAGAGATGATATGAAATCTTAGTCTATATAAAATCCTAAAGATCAAGGGCACTAGGCTTCATCGTCATTTCCATCATCATCATCTTCAATTTCGTCATCTTCATCAACATCCATACCGTGACTTGATGAGGCTTGAGAAATATACCTTTGAACGAATTGATGAAGTGACCCCAAGTCTCGATCCAAACCCTTTTGCCTATCCATAGTTCTAGCAAGATCTTCATTTATGCCCAAGGAATTGCATGACAAGCTCCAAGTAAGCTAATAGCTTCATTCATATTTGATATGCCATGCCTATGTTTGGATCTTCTCTCATGTGCAATATGGTATTCATCATCATCATCCATATTAACATTTTCTTTATTCCCCATTCCAGCATCCCCAACATCCTCAACATTTGGACCCCTTTCTATGCCCACCTTCATCTTGTTCAAGTTTGATCGATTAAATTCATCTTTAACAATTTTTACCAAAGAAGGCTCTAGGTGAATGTTTGAACTCCTAAGCAGAAGAGTAATGCTTTTGCCATATGGAAAGTTTCAAAATTTTCGCTCCTTCGCACTCTTCATCTCGCTCTAAATAAAGTCACCTAAGTTTATCTTCACATTTTGGATCATATTGAACAATACAACGATTGAGATGTAGGTTAATTGAGTTCTATGTCCTTGAGGGGCCAAAATTGTCCCTCTAATGATGGCAAACAAGACCTTATGACTGGGAATGAGGGAGCTAGATACGACATCATTGATCCGATTGAAAACTCTTTTGGTATGTAAAGTTCCCTAAATTCGTTCAAATCGAAATTGTGTCTAGGTTCATACCATCTAATACCATCATTGGTGAGGTCAAAAGGAGAGTTTATAGTGGAGGGAGTGATGATGATATTTTAACAATTTATTCTAGTTTAGAGGGTTGAATCATTTGCAGAAAAGATGGCATTTGCATAAATTCACAAATGAGGGTAGGATATATAGGAGCATCAATATTTAGTAAACTTTCCCATCTTTGAAATAATAATCTATTTATCACCCATTCATATCCAACAAGATCATTAACAATAATTTTCTTACCCGAGAAAATTTTGTCTTCCCAACCGGGTCGTGTAGTCAAATTGTTGCATAGGGTCTCCGCCTCCGGTGATATGAATTGGGTAATTTCGTTGTTTTCATCTTCAAAAATCGTACCCCTACCCCTTCCAATTGTGTTTCTTGAAAAACTTCCCATTGTAAAGGTTTTTCTTTTGGGGGCCATTGAATTTTGCGAGTGAATTTGAATTAGAGAGTTTTGAGAGATGAATAATCAAAGGGATGAAGATATTTTGTGGAAATTGTGGATTTGAGAGTGAATATGTGGGAGAATATTAGTGAGTTTTTCGTTTGGAGAATAAGGGGAAGAGGGAGAGGGTTTTTTATTTGAGAGGAATAAGGTTAATTGGGTATAAAATAGAATTATATGACTGAAAACCGTGACCCGTAGATGAAACATTCTTCCTTGGGTGCGTCTGTTGGATCGTCCATGGTAAGGTAGTAGGGTGTTAAGAGTTGCTGACAAAAGCACAGACGAAGGGGCGAACGAAGACTTCGGCCGCAGTCCCCTATTTTCTGAAATTTTGACTGTTTTCCTCTGCTCTTCTTTAAACACATTACTTCAACCCCTTGTCTTCGACCATATACATATAAATCAATCATAGAAGTCTCAAATACCCGTACTTCATGAAAACCCGGAAGATGACATTTTTACTGAGATCAAAGCCTTCAAGCCTCATCATTTCACATGTGTAATGAATGCAATCTATATGCTAAAGGAAAGTAAACATAGCGTGATATGCATATAACTAAAGCAAGTAAAGAACGATGACCAAAATAACAAAATAAACTTAAGAAAATGAATTAAACGATGAGGCATACACTCCTTTACATGAGTGGATGCTTTGAGTGAGAGATCTTTGAAACTTCATCCACATTGTCCTTGTATTTTGCACCTATACACAAAGACATTTTTGGTACCCACACTTTCTTGGGTCCTTGGGGGTTAGTGCTAGGACATTTTACAACCCAAAAATATTTGGCTCCTCTTTCAATCCTTCTCTTAATGATGCAATGATTTGCATGATGTCCACATCTTCCACAATATGAGCAAGTTACATTAAGCATGGTGGAATGTGTAGTTCTAGAATCTAAAGAGATAACTTGTGCCTGCTTGTGTGTATGTTTTTATTCTAAACAAGTTAGGCCAAGCGTGATGAAGAACCTTGTGCCTTTCGAAGCAAACTAAAGATTCAACACAAAAGAGTAGGGAGGGTGATTCTCTAACTTGAATTAGTTCTCGGGAATGATTCACTAACACCTCTAAGCAGCATAAGCACCTAGCAACACTAGCAGAAGACTTTAAAGAGAATTCGATACACAAGACCTCAATACAGCATGAGCATCAAGCAATCCTTGCAGAAGAATCCGAATGGATGTTGAAACACCACAACAGGGAACTAACTTGTTGATACAATAACTAAACTAATCAAAGAATCCACTTTGAAAAGCCTCGATTCTTGAAAGAACCATGAAAGGTAATACTTAGGCCGAAATATATTCTAAAAATATATTGTATATCAACTTATTAATACTTAGGCCGAAATGTCTCTTAAATAGAGCAAGGAAGATTTCGGCTAGGGGCTTACAAAAGAGTCTTAATTGGACTAAAACTAAGCAAACACAAGTATAGTAAACTAACATAAACTAGTACACGCTATAAACTAAATAAATAATGTACCACATGTCCTTTATTAAAGCTAAAATTAAGAATTATTAAAATAGTAAAAGCTGAAAATTAAATACTAACTAAACTTGGAAAACAAGATTAAAATTCGCCTAAAGATCTGGACAGCTTGTTGTAGAAACTTGAGAGATGGTTTAGGGCACCAAAACGGCAGAATTGGATTTTATGGTCTTCCTGAAAGTTGTAGATCTGCCTCTTAGCTTTCCAATGCCTCTCGAATCAGCTCCATTGGATATCTAGATCAAAAGTTATGCCCATTACACCAAACTGTCTAAATGCTGTCTAAGTCCTCATCATTCCTTCTTTCTTCAAAAAGATTCGTCCTCGAATCTTGATCGTTATGGGAAGATGAACACCAAGGAGAATGGAAAAGGCACGAAAAAAATCCTGGACTTATTTTGATGAAGAACCGAGGTAACAAGTACCTAGACTCGACACTTTAGTTTAAATCGGATCTTTCTCTAGTTTCAAAAGGCGAATATTCTCAACGCAACTATAAAGAAGGCTAAGAATCGATGGAGGCTGAAACGCCACAACAAGTGAAACTAACTTGTTGATACAGTAACTCAAAGATGAATGAAGTTCTACATTGAAGTTCAATTCATAAGTAACTAAGGAATAACCTTAAAATATCATATAACATGGCTGAAATCCCTCCTAAATAGAGTGGAATTTCGTTGCCTAATGACACACAAATAAGAGTCCTACTAGAATTAGGGCTCTTCAACAACCAACTAGCTAACAACTAAAACACTATCTAAGATAATGGACAACATGTCCTATTATTTAGCTAGCACTTATTCCACTTGCCAACGTGGCTAAAAATAGTAAATAATAAAGCTGAAAATAATTAAAGTCTAAAATAGACTTTAATGTACAAAAGACTAAAATGCCCTTTAAATTCGTCCCAATTCTAGACAGCTTGTTGGACCAACTTGCATGACATTTTCGGATCTTGTGATCTTCACGAAAGTTGTAGATCTGCCTCTTATCCTTCATACGCCATTGGATAAATGGATTGAAAGTTATGACCATTCTTCCAAACTGTCGCAAAGTTGTCCAATCCCTCATCATTTTGGGTCTCCAAAATGAGTGATGTGATGATAGAGTTTGAGTCCTAAATCTCCTTTTGGACATTATCCAAACCTATTATTTCTTCACGCATCGGTATATGATCCCTTATCATTCTCCCTTTCTTCAAAAAGATTAGTCCCCGAATCTTGCAAGTTGATGAAAGAACCATTGCTTTGATGTTGTGACGATTCTTTGAGCAACTCCGCTTTAAATTCAGCCTTGTATTCCTGTTTAAAATTAGAAAAAAATACTAGGAAGAGTTGGATTTGTTAGATCGAGAGTAGTAAATGAAAAAGATGATGCTTTTGACTCTTCAAAAATTATTGCAACAAAAGGATCTTTTCCCTCATCAAGCAATTTTGCTTCTTCTTGCAATTTTGCCTCTTCTTGCAATCTTGCCTTTTCTTGCAATCTTGCCTCTTCTTGCAATATTGTCTCTTTTTCCTCTCTCAATTGTTGAATAGTTTCTTCCAAAGAAGCATTAAATTTTGCCTCTGCTTTCAATCTTGCTTCTTGTTTCTCTCTCAATTGTTGATAAATTTCTTCAAAAGAAGGCATCTTTTCTCTCGGCTTGTGGGGAGTTTGCAACCCATGAGCATGTTTAAGAGAGTTTAATCTCTTATTACTTTGCTAATTTGAAACTTTAAGAAGTTTAATCTCTTCCGTAATCTCATCCATTCGGATCATCGTCTCTTGCAACGCTTTAAAAAGCTTGTCATCATCAAATGCGTCGGTTTGCTTAGATGAACTTGCCTGATAAGACATGTTATACTTTCAAGAAAAACACACACAAACTATTAGATATCAAAGAAAAAATCACTCTTTATTCCAACACTACTCGTAAAAGAACTTCAAAGTCTAGATGAATTGAAAGGTTCCTAACTTGTTGCATTGATACAAAGCTGAAAAATAAAGGAAAGAAATTCTATCTTTGACCTACACGAAAAGCTTGAAGAAAGAAAAGAAGATGAATCTTGAAAAATCGTAGACCTAATCAAGAAAAGAGATACATTTTGAAGGTATCCTTTTGTGTTTAGGAAGAGCAATTCTCAATCTTGACTTTCTTGATTATCTTGACTTTTTTCTATCTAGACTTATCCTCTCTTGGCCGCACCGTATCAAAGATGCTTTGGTGTTTGGTAATGTGCACGGCAATGACCAGAACAAGGAACCAACTAGTTTGCTTTGGTGTTTGGTGTTTGGTGACAAAACCAATTCTTGAATTCTCTCAAGGAACCAACTAGTTTGCTTTTGGTTTGAACACTAGTCTCAATATCTCACGGCTGCCTTTTTATTTTTGTTTTGGCCGAATGCTTTTTTTTTTGTCTTTCTCAAGCAAACAAGAAAATTTATAGAAAGCTATAAAAGGTACACCAAGAATGAGATGAACCTTTTGCTTTGATACCACTTGATGAAGAACTGAGGTAACAAGTACCAAGATTCGACACAAGGTTGAAATCGGATCTTTCTCTTTTCTTGAACTAGTTTCAAAGGGGAATGATGAAGAACCGTGAGGTACTAAGTACTAAAAGGTTCGACAGCTTTGATTGTGCCATATCTTTCTCTAATTCTTGAACTAGTTTCTAGGGAATAATCAACGCAACGCTAAGGAAGGATAATTATCGATGGAGGCTGAAACACCACAACAAGAGAAACTAAACTTGTTGATACAATAACTCAAAGATGAATGAATTCTTAAAAGAAGTTCAGACACGAGAAGCTAAGAAATAACCTTACCAAAGTATCAATATATCTAACGTAAATAATATGTAGGCCGAAGCATCTCTTAAATAGAGAGTTTTCGGTTCCCAACAACAAATAAAAGAAGAGTCATTGAAGAAGTAGGACTCTTGGAAAACAACTTGCTATCAAGTAAACTACCTAAACAAGATAATGGACAACATGTCCTATTCTCTTGGTTATAGGTGGCAATAACAACTAACAAAGCTGAAATTAAACTAACTATGTGAAGAGTCCTAGTAGATATGGGACTCTTAAACAACTACATATTGTTGGGTAAGGTTGCACGACGGTCTCGGACATCAAGCTGGTAGAATCTGATCTTGTGGTCTTCATAGACGTTGTAGATCTGCCTCTTATCTTTAATATGCAACTGGAATCAGGTCCATTGGATACATATATTGAAAGTTATGATCATTATACCAAACTGTCGCAAAGCTGCCCATCAGCTTGTAAGATTACTAAAATGCCCTTCTTAGCCTCTTTGCTTGATAGGGCCCAATTGTACACTTGCGAAACTTAAGAGGTTGATCTGTACAACATCCCTAGATGAAACTCAGCATCCTCTTTATACTTTAGAACTTGGGTCAATGATGTAGATAGTTGATTTATGTCCCTTGTTCTAATCCTCGTTATTAGTCAATGTATGCGGTCCTTTGGCTTGGGCAGCCTCGAGGTTGGTACCGTATCAGGGAACATTCTCAACGCAACTCTAAAGAAGGCTAAGAATCGATTGAGGCTGAAACACCACAACAAGTGAAACTAACTTGTTGATACAGTAACTCAAAGATGAATGAAGTTCTACATAGAAGTTCAATTCACAAGTAACTAAGGAATAACTTGAAAATATCATATATCAAGTCTACCCATAATATGGCTAAAATCCCTCTTAAATAGAGTGGAATTTCGTTTCCTAATGGCACACAAATAAGAGTCCTACTAGAATTAGAGCTCTTCAACAACCAACTAGCTAACAACTAAAACACTATCTAAGAAAATGGACAACATGTCCTATTATTTAGCTAGCACTTATTCCACTTGCCAACATGGCTAAAAATAGTAAATAATAAAGATGAAAATAATTAAAGTCCAGAATAGACTTTAATGTACAAAAGACAAAAATGCCCTTTAAATTTGTCCCAATTATGGACAGCTTGTCGGACCAACTTGCATGACGTTTTCGGACACCAAGATGGAAGAATCTGATATTGTGATTTCATGAAAGTTGTAGACCTGTCTCTTATCTTTCATATGCAACTTGAATCAGCTCCATTGGGTAAATGGATCGAAAGTTATGATCATTCTACCAAACTGTCGCAAAGCTGTCCAATCCCTCATAATTTTGGGTCTCCAAAATGAGTGATGCGATGATAGAGATTGAGTCCTAAATGTCCTTTCAGACATTATATAAACCCCATTATTTCTTGACGCATCGGTATATGATCCCTCATCATATTTGAAAAGAAAAGAAAAGGTAAGATGAATCCTAGACCTAAGTGGAAAAGAAATACTAGAGTTTCCTGGCACTTCTCTTGGTATCCTTTGTGTTTAGAACTAGCTATGATGTCAATCTTCCATGAATTATGTGGAAAAGATGGATTTTTTTTGTTTTTTTTATTATCAAGAAAGAAATAAAGATACACTAAGAAAGAGATCAACCTTCTAATACCAATCTGATAAAGAACCTTGTGCCTTTCGAAGCAAACTAAAGTTTCATCACAAAAGAGTATGGAGAATTGATGCGGGACCATCCACTTATATCAAACACCCTTTATCCAACATACAAGGTCAAATGACTAGAGCAAGAGTTAGGATAGTAGATCAAGACATCTCTGCATTGATCCGAAAGTGGAAGAAAAGAGGAAGCTAATCTACATCTAGAAGATGATATTCAAGTTCAACTCTTAAGTCTACAGGATATTCAATTCGGCCCAAGCAAGCAAAGTAGCTAAAAGGGCATTTTAGTCTTTTTGTACATTAAAGTCTATTCTAACCTATTCTAGACTATTCTAGACTTTAATTATTTTCAGCAATGTTATTTACTTTATTCTAGGCGTGTCTAGCAAGCATTTGCTATAATAAAGGACATGCTGTCCATAGTTGGTTATCTAGTTGTTAAGAGTCCCACATATATTAGGACTCTTCACCTAGTTAGTTAATTTTCAGCTTTGTTAGTTGTTTTAACCGCCTAGATGCAAGATAATAAGACATGTTGTCTATTATCTTGTTAAGTGTTTTTGATAAGGGATTTGACAGCTTTGCAACAGTTTGGTATAAACATCATATCTATCAATCCAGGAATTCAATGGAGCTGATTCAAGTTGCATCTGAAAGATAAGAGGCAGATCTACAATTTTCATGATATCACAAGATGAGATTCTGCCGTTATGGAGTCCGAAATTGTCGTGCAAGTTGGTCCAATAAGCTGTCCAGATTTTGGAAGAGAATTAATCTTGTTATTTCAAGTTTAATTATTAAATAGATTTCAGCTATTATTATTATTATTATTATTATTATTATTATTATTATTATTATTATTATTATGATTAATAAGTGTTTTAGGCACATAATATTAGTGGTTGCTAGATAATAGGACATGTTGTCCATTATCTTAGATAGTGTTTCTGTTATAGTTAGTTTGTTATGCTAGATATTGAAGAGCTCTAATCCAATTAGGACTCTTCCTTTGTAAGGCTAAGATAGCCGAATTCCACCTCTATATAAAGGGGAATTCGGCCCACATATTAATCAGATTAGTTGTTTTAATACAAGATATTTTTGGAACATGATGTGAGGTTTCTACCTTGTCATTCCTTCTTGAGTTACTGTATCAATAAGTTTAGTTTACGCTTATTGTGGTGTTTCAGTCTCCATTGATAATCAACCTTCTTGGAGTCGCGTTGATTATATTCCCCCGTTAAACTGATTTCGAGAAAGAGAAAGATCTGAAACTTTTTCGTTGTCGAATTCTTGGTACGTTGTACCTCGGATCCGCATCATTTGGTATCAGAGCAAAAGGTTTATCTCTTTCTTGGTGTACCTCTTTTGTCGAATTCTCTAAAGTTGTTCTTCATTATTTGGTATCCGAGCAAAATGTACCTCTCTTTCTTGGTGTACTTTTTACCGTTTTCATTAAAGTTTTTCTTGTTTGCTTGGAGTGGACAGAAAAATTACCCAAAAAAAAAAATTAGAGGGCAGCCGTGAGTTTTGGTTAGACAGGGAGCAAACCAAAAGCAAACTTCCTTGTCCGTTCGGACACAAAGGAATTGACTTTTGTTCCCTCTTGTTCCTGAAAAGCCGCCAACAAATTCATCAAATCGAGGTAAAATCTTCCTAATCCGGAGTTCTTGATATCGTGTGGCCAGGAAAAAGGGTAAGTCTTTGAGTAAAGAAAGAATCATTCCCTTGCTGTTCATTCTACCAAAACGATCAAGATTTGAGGACGAATATTTTTTGAAGAAAGAGAGAATGATAAGGGATTGGACAGCTTTGCAACAGTTTGGTATAAACGTCATATCTATCAATCCAGGAATCCAATAGAGCTGATTCAAGTTGCATCTAAAAGATAAGAGCCAGGTTTACAACTTTCATGAGATCACAAGATGAGATTCTGCCGTTATGGAGTCCGAAATTTTCGTGCAAGTTAGTCCAATAAGCTGTCCAGATTTTGGACGAGAATTAATCATGTTATTTCAAGTTTAATTATTAATTAGATTTCAGCTATTATTATTATTATTATGATTAATAAGTGTTTTAGGCACATAATATTAGTGGTTGCTAGATAATAGGACATGTTGTCCATTATCTTAGATAGTGTTTTTTTATAGTTAGTTTGTTATTCTAGAGATTGAAGAGCTCTAATCCAATTAGGACTCTTCCTTTGTAAGGCTAAGATAGCCGAATTCCACCTCTATATAAAGGGGAATTCGGCCTACATATTAATCAGATTAGTTGTTTTAATACAAGATATATTTGGAACATAACGTGAGGTTTCTACCTTGTCATTCCTTTTTGAGTTACTGTATCAATAAGTTTAGTTTACGCTTATTGTGGTGTTTCAACCTCCATTGATAATCAAGCTTCTTGGAGTCGCGTTGATTATATTCCCCCGTTAAACTGATTTCGAGAAAGAGAAAGATCCGAAACCTTTTCGTTGTCGAATTCTTAGTACGTTGTACCTCGGATCCGCATCAGTTTTACTTGATAGCAAGTTGTTTTTGAGTTTCTAGCCGAAATCATTTCTATTTAAGTGTGATTTCGGCCAACTATGTAATTACGTTAGATATATTGATAGTTTGGTTAAGGTTATTCCTTAGATACTTGTTTATGAATTTCCGTTAGAACTTCATATTCTTTGAGTTACTGTATCAACTAGTTAGTTTCTCTAGTTGTGGTGTTTCAGCCTTCATTGTTACTTAACTTTCTTAGAGTTGTGTTGAGTAAATTCTCCTAGAAACTATTTTGAGATAGAGAAAGATCTGCTAAAAGCCGAACCTTGATATAAAACATCACGGTTCCGCATCAAGTGGTATCAGAGCAAAAGGTTGATCTCTATCTTGGTGTACCTTATGTTTTCAAAAAAAAATCTTGTTTGCTTGGAATAGACCGAGAAAGATAACAAAAAAAATTATTACTACCATACGCAAAAGCCACCCGGAAGTAAAGAAATTGGCAGCCGGGTTATCCTATTTAGACAAGGAACAAACCAAAAGAAAACTTCTTTTGTATAAAGGAATTGGTTATTGTTCCCTCTTGTTCTTGAAAAACCGCCATTAATATTATCAATTCAAGGTAAGGTCTTCCTAATCCGGAGTTCTTGATATCGTGTGGTCAAGAAAAGGGTAAGTCTTTGGTAAAAGGTAAGAAAAGAAATCAAGATTCAAAAAAATTCAAGATTTTAAAATTTTAGGTACTATTCATGCTACTGTTCATCCGAGATTTTTAAATTAATTTTCAAGAAATCAAGAAGCGTAAAGGTCACATCTTTTTAACGATTACTCTTATATTTCTTTCTTAACTTTTTCTTTAGGTCAAGATAGGAATTCTTTCCCATATTTTTCAGCTTTTCATCAACACAACAAATTAGGAATCTTTAATTCATCTAGAGTTGAAATTCTTGACAAGTATTGTTGGAATATTGGGAGAATTTTTTCCTATCTAACGGTTGGAGTGTTTTTCTTTGCAAAGATAATGTCTTTTAATGAAGGTTCTTCGCAACAAGGTGCCCTTGGAGGTGACAAACTATTTCAAGAATCAATACAACAAACCATGCATCAGTTGATACAAAAATTGAATGATGTAACAGAAAGATTGGAGTATCTTGAAATAAAAAACAAAGCGGACAAAGGGAAAGCCGCAACAATTGATATTCAAGATGATGAAGGGTCTCAAGAATCCAATAATCAAACCTTGAGAGACAATTTTCGGCAAAAAATTGACAAACAATTTCAGTCGAGAGCAATACCAAGAATGGTGGACAATTTAGCCTTTGAACCGAGAGCCAATATTCAAAATCAAAGGTATGATAATAATCTTGGTGCAATTAAGACAAAGATCCCATATTTCCAATGTACAAACGATCCTCACCTATTTTTAGATTGGACTCGCAAAGTTAACCATGTTTTTTATGTTCACAATTATTCAGAAGTTCAAAATCATCATCTCTCTTGCAAGACACAAGGTTTTGAGTCATAAAGTTCAAAGAGCATTAAAGTTAGATCTTTAAAGGTACATATCCTCCACTTTATGAGTGTGTAATCTTCTATTTATATCTCCATCTTTCCCTCTCTTAGTGATAGGGTATTTATTGTGTAAATTCCTACTTGGTGTGGGATTTGTACTCTTAGTGAGTGGAGTCTATAATTGTGGTTATTTGTGTAAAACTCTTTGTGAGTTAGCCACTTGTGTAATTACTTTTCTTAGTGAAGGAGTTGAAAATCCTTAGGAAAGACTCAAGGTAGTGGATGTAGATTCTTTGTGAATCGAACCACTATAAATAACGTGTCTTGCTTTTCTTGTTTAACTTTAGCTCTATTGTCTTTAAACTCCATATATAACTTCCACATTTCAAAAGTTTGAAAAGAAAAAGAAGCCACTTTTATAAAAATCCAATTCACCCCCCTCCCCCTTGTGTTTTTCAATTGGTATCAGAGCCTCGTCTTCACCTTTAGCTTAACCGCTTGAAGTAAAGATTATGGCCGGAAATTCCGCTTTAGCCTACCTAGAGGGATCTTCCACTAATAGACCACCTCTCTTTGATGGAAACAATTTTAATGTTTGGAAAGACCGATTCAAAATCTATGTGTGCTCTATAGACTACTCCTTATGGCATATTTTTGAAGAAGTTCCATATGTACCGATGAAAGAGGTGGATGGTGTTCAAATTCCAAAATTGGACAATGAGTTTAATGAACATGAGTCCAAGAAAATGACCCTTAATTTTCGAGCTATGAACATCATTAGTTGTGCTCTTAATCCGGATGAGTACAATCGGATACGTGGAAGCAAATCCGCTCACAAGATGTGGAAAACCTTAGAAGTCACCCATGAGGGGACTAATCAAGTCAAAGAATCAAAGCTCAACATGCTTGTGAGGGAATATGAGCTTTTCTCTATGAAGTCAAATGAAACTATAAATGAGATGAACACTAGGTTCACCAATGTTGTCAATGGGTTGAGATCTTATGGAAAGGAATACTCTATGGGTGAAATGAATAGGAAGATCCTCAACTCACATCCTAAAAGTTGGGAAGGCAAAGCTCTAGTTATTGAAGAGGCAAAGAACTTGAAAACTTATCCCACGGAGGAGCTCATTGGTTCTCTTCTCACTTATGAGCTCACACACAAAAAGGATGAGCATGTTGAAAAGGCAAAGAAGAGTATTGCTTTAAAGGCTATTCTTGATCTTGATTAATCCAACCATTCAAGTGATGAAGAAGACATCAACTTAGATAATGAGACCATGGCTTTGGTGGTAAAGCGCATGAAAAAAATGTTTTCCGGAAAGGAAGAAAATTCTTCCAAAATAGAAGAAAACAAAATCCTAATGGGATGAGATGCTATGAATGTGGAAGCAACCAACATCTCATAGGAGAGTGCCCCTCCGCCAAAGAAAAAGAGCCCAAGGAAGACAAAAAGAAAAAATTCTTTAAACCAAAGAATGTCAAGGGCATGCTAAGCACATGGGATCAAGAAGGGAGTGGCGATGAAGAAGAAGAGGAAAATGCAAATGTGTGCTTCATGGCTTTCGGGAATGAGGTACATCTTACACCCACTTCTTCTAACTCTCTTGATGATGATGAAGATGATCCTAATGAACTTTTGTGTGATATGTTTGATCAACTTAAGAAATGTGCTAAGCAAAACCAAGAAATGAAGCTTAAAATTGAATCCTTGCTTGAAGAAAGATCTAGGTTGCTTAGTGAAAACAAAAAGTTATGTGATGATGTTGATTGCTTGAAAATCGAAAATGAAAAGCTTATGACTACTTGCAATACATCATCATTGAAATATCAAGAAGCATATGATAAATTTGTTAGTAGTGCCCTAGGACCATTAGCACATGTTGTGCGTTTTATTATCTTTTGAGCATGTAATTGAATAGTTAATTTTGCTTTTGATTATCAAATGTGTGATTTGATAGTAAAACCCATTAGCTTATGTAATTACTATTCTAGAAGTCCCTAGTTTTATGTAATGCTTAATTACTATGAAATAAAACTAGTATGATTGTTGATTGATGATCTTGTTTTACTGATCATGCGTAATGGATACAAATCACATCATAGATGCAATATATAGGGATACATTGTATTGGGACGTGATCCGTCGAGAAGTAATACTTCATGGTCTTAAGTCATAAGTATTACTTCCTCAATACTATTTTAGAATCCTTAGACCTTATGTCTTCATTGATTCTAGTATGAATGGAGCCACGTTTTGACTCGACTCGGACGTTACTTGTAACAGAGTAATCAATACGACCGATGATCGGATGTAGTGTCCTATCATAGCTTGAATGTGAGAGACATTGCAATGAATTTGTCCTCTTTATTATTGAGAGAGATATCCATGGGCCCCCTCGATAGGGAAAGACCGTTTAAATGCATGGTCGTGCTCAAATGTATTTGATAAAGCGGTTATCAAATGCTATTTGTCGAAACAATCTACCCGGAGATCGAAAGCATAAATACAATTAAGCTTAATAAGGGTGACGACCACCATGCATTATGCTTAATTAGGATATCGCGAGACAAAGGGATTAAATAGTGGATTGATATTAGGTTCCGTTGTATATTCATTCACTTTGGGTAGTCAAAATGTCCTGCTAGGGACCGCTTGTGATTTATGAACTCACACTACTACTAAGTGTGTTTTCATTACCATTGTGAGATGAACCTACAGGGTCACACGCATAGACGAGCTAACGAGCTTCATGTCCAGATTCAATGAATCTAGAATGTGTCTTGGTTCGTTGTATCTGACATTCACTTTTCTGAAAATAATAAAGTGTTTATTATTTGAATTAGAGATGGGGGCAATTTCGGTATTTTACCCATAGCTGGGATTACGTTGGAGTTATTATCCGATAAGGACTCCCACTACCAGCGAAAGTATAGGGAACGTGGGATTCTGAGACT
This sequence comes from Vinca minor, assembly GCA_026122235.1. NCBI lineage: Eukaryota > Viridiplantae > Streptophyta > Magnoliopsida > Gentianales > Apocynaceae > Vinca > Vinca minor. The sequence continues at coordinate 1,819,578 of JAOCZM010000285.1, read as the reverse complement.
CCCACTGCCGAGAGAAGTTGAATAGAGGTGGGAGTTGTTCTAGTAACGAACTCTCACACTCTATATAACATCTCTTAAACGAAACCTAGATGAAAAATGTTTTCACTGAAATAATACATAGAATCGAAAACCGCTTTTCTATTCTTGCCTCTCCCTTTTCTCTCTAATTCCCGAATCTCGTAAAACGAAGAGCTAGCAATCGCTGCCCGCTTGGCCTTGTGGATACCGGTAGAGGGACTTTCCGCAAAGGGAGATCAATCGGTAGCAGAGATCCGATCAAGAAACGTTATCCTCCATTCAAGAAGTAGCTTCTTGAATCCTAAACGTAAGTTTTTCTTGCTGTTTTTCGAATTGTTTCATATGAGCGGATCCTTCAGGGGAGGATCCATGGGTGTTTGGAACGAGTTTCCGCCCATGAATCCCTTCAAAATTGTCTTCTCTTGAATGCAAACTTGTTGAGTTTGATTGTTTAAAAACCAAAGTTGTTGATCTCACCTCACTTGTTGATAAGTTCACCAAAGGAACAAAAGATCTTGATCAAATTCTTTGTATGCAACGTACTTCAAATGTTAAACATGGATTAGGCTATATACATTCAACTCACTTTGATATTGCTAGCTCTTATAAGTTACCTAGAAAACACTTTGTGCATGCTAGTACCTCACATAAGCAAAATAGATATCGTGAGCATATTCACAAATTCTATAAGCCATCTACTTGTTGCACATATTGTGGAAAATTTGGACACACTAGTGCTAGATGCTATGTGAAGAGAAAGATTGAAAAAGGAGTAAAAACTGTTTGGACAATCAAGCGTATTTTAACTAACCCTCAAGGACCCAAACAAGTATGGGTACCAAATGTCACTCCTCCTCCTTTGTCTTAGGTACTTGCAAGCAAGCTAAATACTCCGGCTCAATGGTTTCTTGATAGTGGATGTTGTCACCACATGACCGGAGATGCCTCATTAGTCAAAGACATGGAACCTATCTATGAAGGTTATGTCACGTTTGGGGACAAAAAGAAGGGTAGAATCCTTGGCATTGGAAATGTTGGTAAAGGTTCATCAACTCTTGTTAAGCATGTTCTTCTTGTTGATAGCCTTAAATATAATTTGCTTAGTATTAGCCAACTTTGTGATAATGGTTTTGATGTTATGTTTAGCAAAAAGGCTTGCTCTATTGTTGATAGCTCTTCTCATGAAAAAGAGCTTGTTGCTAATAGAACCGGTAATGTTTATATGTTGTCTTTGGATGATCTTGTTGCATGCGATTTTAAATGCTTATCCATAAATGAAGATGATGCATTCTTATGGCACCGTAGGCTTGGTCATGTGAGCATGGATCTCTTAAATACTCTTTCCTCTAAAGAGCTAGTACGTGGGCTTCCTAAAGTGAAATATGAGAAAAACCGTCTTTGTGATGCTTGTCAATTTGGAAAACAAACATAAACGTCTTTCAAGCCTAAACAAATGGTTTCCACTTCTAAACCACTTGAACTTGTTCATCTTGATCTTTTTGGACCAACCACTAGCTTAGGTGGTAAGAAGTATGCCTTTGTTATTGTGGATGATTTTTCAAGATTCACTTGGGTACTTTTTCTTGCACAAAAAGATGACACCTTCCATGAGTTTTCAAATCTTTTCAAGAAGGTTCAAAACTCCCTTGAACTAAAACTTGTTACCTTGAGAAGTGATAATGGAAGGGAATTTAACAATCAATTTTTTGAAAAGTTTTGTAATGAAAATGGCATCACACATAACTTTTCGGCTCCAAAAACGCCTCAACAAAATGGGGTTGTTGAAAGGAAAAATAGAACTTTACAAGAAATGGCTAGGTCTATGCTTAGTGAAAATTCTTTACCTAAATATTTTTGGGCCGAAGCCGTGAACACTGCTTGTTATATTGTTAATAGAGTTCTTTTAAGGCCTTTTGTTGGAAAAACTCCTTTTGAGCTTATCTTTGGAAAAATATCCTCAATCTCATATTTCAAAGTTCTTGGTTGCAAATGTTTTGTGCTCAACATTAAAGATAGCCTTGGAACATTTGACAAGAAATCCGATGAAGGAATATTTCTTGGCTATTCTTCAAACAAAAAGGCTTATAGGGCATATAATAAAAGAACCTTGTGTATTGAAGAGTCCATGCATGTGTCTTTTGATGAATCTAACATCTACTTGCCTAGAAAAGATGATGATGATATAGGTATGCCCTTGGAAAGTGTAAATGAAATCCATCAAGCTCCTATGATGGATGATGATTCCAAGGATAAGGAGGACATTGTAAGTACTCAAGATGATCCCCAAGTCACTCAAAGCAATGATCATTCAACAAATGAGCTACCAAAGGATTGGATATACAAGCAAGGTCACCCTCAAGAGCAAATCATTGGTGATCCATCCGTTGGCGTCAAAACAAGGCGGTATTTCATAGCTAATCTTGCTTTACTTTCCTCTATAGAACCTAAGAACATTCATGATGCTTTACATGATTACTTTTGGATTTTAGCTATGCAAGAGGAACTAAATCAATTTGAAAGGAATCAAGTTTGGACTTCAGTCCCTAGACCTATTGATCGCCTTATTATTGGTACAAAATGGATTTTTCAAAATAAACTTGATGAGCTCAAGGAGATTATAAGAAACAAAGCTAGACTTGTTGCCCAAGGATTCAATCAAGAGGAGGGCATTGATTTTGAGGAAACTTTTGCCCCCGTAGCTAGACTTGAATCTATTAGAATGCTTCTTGCTTTTGCTTGTTTTAAAGGTATTACACTATTTCAAATGGATATGAAAAGTGCTATTCTAAATGGCTTTATTGAGGAATAAGTTTATGTTGAACAACCTCCCGGTTTTGTGCATGAAAAATTTCCAAACCATGTTTACAAACTTACAAAAGCAATGTATGGTTTAAAACAAGCTCCTAGAGCTTGGTATGAGAGGTTGAGCAAGTTTCTTATTTCCATTGGTTTTTCAAGAGGTCTTGTTGACACCACCCTTTTCATTAAAACAAATGCATCTCATGATATCTTACTTGTGCAAATCTATGTTGATGACATTATTTTTGGTTCAACTAATGAAGTGCTTTGTGAAGAATTTGCTAAACTAATGCAAGATGAATTTGAGATGAGCATGATGGGAGAGCTCAACTATTTCCTTGGTTTACAAATCAAACAAACAAATGAAGGAATTTTCATCAATCAAGCCAAGTACATTAAAGAACTACTTAAACGGTTTGGAATGGATGGTGCAAAAGAAAGAAAAACTCCGATGAGTGCAACCATCAAGCTTGACAAGGATGAAAAAGGTAAACCGGTAGATGAAACAAGGTATAGAGGTATGATTGGCTCTCTTCTTTATCTTACCGCTAGTAGGCCGGATATTATGTTTGCCGTATGCTTATGTGCTAGATTCCAAGCTTGTCCTAAAGAATCTCATCTCATTGCCGTTAAGCGCATTTTTAGATATCTCATAGGTTCTTATGATTATGGGTTATGGTATCCTAGAAGTGATTCTTTTGATTTAATAGGATATTCAGATGCCGATTATGCGGGGTGTCGTATTGAGCGTAAAAGCACTAGTGGGCATTGTCATTTTCTTGGTCATGCATTAGTCTCTTGGTATAGCAAGAAACAAGCATGTGTATCTCTTTCCACCGCCGAAGTGGAATATATAGCAGCCGGTAGTTGTTGTGCTCAAATTCTATGGATGATGCATACTCTTGTGGATTTTGTCTTTGCATTTCAACATGTTCCTATCTTATGCGATAACACTAGTGCAATCAACTTAACTAAGAATCCCATACAGCACTCTAGGACTAAACATATAGAAATCAAGCATCATTTCATTAGAGATCATGTTGCTAAAGGTGATGTTTGCATAAATTTTATAAGCACGGATGAACAACTTGCTGATATTTTCATCAAGCCACTTCGCACAAAAAGGTTTGAATATCTCAGGCGTTGCCTCGGAATCACAAAATTCCAGGACTAATGTGTGTGTTAAGTGTGCAGGAAGAAACAGGCGAACCCCGGATCAACAGCCAAGGGCTCGGATGATCCGAAACTAGATTTGTATTAAAAGCACACTGACGGTCGACCGAACTTGTTGATGATGAACCGGACCATCGACCGTCGAAGCTACTGGATTGGCTCGGTTGATGCCTCGGTCGACCTCTTTAGTGAACGGTCGACCGAGATGTGCGGGATACTGCTTATATCAGAAGAAACCCAAACATTTTTTTTCCTCTCATCTCAAAAACAGTTTTTCTCTCTAATCCCTCTTCACTTCAAATCGATTTCCCTCAATCCAAGCCTTATCTATCCTGAATTTCATCTTTCTATCTCTATTCCATCATCAATTTGTTTGGAATTCATCTAGATTCCAAATCTTTTCATCTTCCCTCTGTTCAAATTAACCCTAATCCGAACCTATTTTGTTTTCTCTCAAATGGTGAGGACTAAAAACCCTAACAAATGAGGAAATGATGATGCCAATAAACCTCCTCACAAGAATCCTCAAAGGAATCTACCTAAACGACCACTTGAAAAAGGGATTTCCATCAAGGAACCCACTCAAGCCACACCGAAGAAAGGCCGACCAAAAATAGTGGCTCGAAAAGTCGTGAGTAAGGGCAAGAAAATTGTGGATACCGATTCTAGCCACTCGGAGGACGATTCGTCTTCACCTTCAATGGTATCTCCACCTTCAGATTTCCAGGTAGGAGGATCATCAAATTTTTTCAACGAAAAAGGTAACGACTCCGTTTTACAATACCGCTTCTAAGCAATTGTTTGACAAGCTTAAGAAATCAAATAGAGGTTTCATGACAACATATTTTAGAGATGATATTATGTTTGCTCAAGGTAAAGGGCTAGATGAAGTCATGGGGCTATTTGATGATATGGGATGGGTTAATCTATTTGATGTTGATGAATATATTTACCCTTCAATTGTTTATGAATTTGGAGCTAATTTGAGGAAGGTAGAGGGTGATGAGACTGAAATTATATATAGATCTTGTGTTGGAAAGTTGGAATTTGCATTCACTGAAAAGAAGTTTTGTGAGGCTATAGGAATAGAATATGTGAGTCATGCCAAAAGATTCTACAAGAATACAATGAATTCGGATGATATTGGTCTTCTTCATATAAAGCATTTGGAATTAAAGGCAGTTTCACCGATTCTAAGGACAAGTTGGATGAATTTGGTCGTATCCTACACTTCTTCGTATCCAACATTGTGGCCCCAGTTAAAGGGCACAAGTCATCAATTACTTTCCTTCAAATGGTAATAATGCAACATCTTTTGGAAAGGAAAGCCTTGAACTTCGCACACCGTGCTCTTCAACACTTTATGGCAGCTATCAAAAGTTCAAGGAATTACATTCCGTATGGAAACATTCTTACAAGGCTCTTCAAACGATTTGGACTTGATTTGAATAATCCGTTGAGAAGAAAAAATTTGTCAAAATTGATGAAGCATGTTTCCATCGAATGAAGATGATCTATATAGACAATCAATGGAAATTCATTCGAAATACCACAAATGATGAGCTGGGGGCTGCTATACTTGCTAGAAAGGTGTCACCTTATATGCTTAAAACTCTTCTAAAGATTGAAAAGAAAAGGGGTGGAGCACCTTCGAAGATTAGAAGTGATCCTACAAGTGATGAGCAAGAAGATTTCGAAGAACGTAATTCAATTAGCTCAAGCGAAAAAGCCTCATCTGAAAATGGTCAAGAAGAAGAACCTGATTCTCCAACACAAGCAACTACCAAGAGTCCGCCTCAAAAAGTAACACGGATAAATAAGATGTTTGCCTTGATGAAGAAGATGGCAAGAAAAATTGAGGCAATAGCGGAAGAGATGAGCTGTATCAAAGAAAAGGTGCAAACAGTGTCCGACAAGGTGAACAAAACTGTACAAATGCAGAAGAAGTTAGCCAAGGAGTTAAGCCTTTCAAGTACAGATGAAGATGATCAAAGTTGAAAATTGGAAACTTTCTTTATTTTTTGGAACTTTTATGATGTTTAAAGTCTTTTTGATTATGCCAAAGGGGGAGAAAAATATTGGTTTATCTTGATTATAAGGCTTATCATTATGCTATCATTGCTTATCTTTATGATTATACTGACTGTTGTTTGTGTGAGAAAGTAAAACTTTCAGGACAGCTCAGTTGCAGCAAAGTGCTGCAGAGTTTTTTACCCGAGATCGGTCGACCGAAGTCCATGACCATAATCTCGGATCATCTGAACTCCTTGCAGTTTCTAGATTGAAGTTTTTGTATGGCTTCTATAAACTGCTGAAACATAAGGGAGTTTTCTTAACTTATTTTTTATCCTTATAAAAATTCTTTTCCTGGCATGTTTTGAGGGGGAGCTTTTCATATATCTTATCTCTCAAAACATTTAATATGGAAGGAAGGAGGAAAGGAGGTTGGTTGGGAAATAGGGCTCTTCTAAGAGTCCCTAGATGCTATGGCAAATAGAAGATATCATTCTAGTGCTTTCGTCTCCCGGGTTTTATCTTCTAAGCACTAGTATTTGTTTTTAGTTGATCTTTGTCTTTCTGCCTTACTTCCTTGTTCTTAAATTGTCCTTATTCTATCTTATTGCATCAAAGTTTGTCATAATCAAAAAGGGGGAGATTGTAAGCCATAAGGGCGAACAAACTCAGTTTTTGATAATGGACAAACATTTGATGTTGTGTCTAATGCTCTCAATCTTTGTGATAGAATATCGGAAGTCATAATGGAAGCTCTAAGTACTTCAATCAAGCCATGATCAAGATTCAAAGTTATACTTAAAGGCACATCTCATCGAGATTGAAGATTGAAGACTTAGGTTTGGTTAGGATAGCTTTGTCTTTATAAGTCTTTATCTTATAAGCTCTAACCAATGCTCTTAATGAACTTAAGCATACAACACTCTAGTCTTGCATGCATCATAAACACGTTTTCAAAAGGCTTAGTTTCAAAATGATACTTATATGTTCTTATTTCCAAAGCCTTTGATTTCAAAGTCTAAGTCCTTTAAAACGGTTTTCCAAATGTTCTTACTTGTTACCTTTTGGGAAAACCTTTTAGACTTCAAAAGATTTCAAAACAAGTGAAAAATCAACATCTCTTAAGCTCAGGAAAGTCGGATCATCCGAGCTCTTGGACGGATCATCCGAACCGAAACAGAGAGTTTGAGTTTTTGGAGACTTGTTGGCTCGGTCGACCTAAGCATACTTAGGATCATCCGAACCTTTGATCGGATCATCCGAGGTCTCTTTCGGTCGACCGAACTCTGCAAAAACTAGCCGTTATATGACCGTTTTAAAAGCTATTTTTTGTATTCTTTTGAAAAGTATAAAAGCTCTAGTGTAGAGGAATCTTCTTACACCAACTAGAGAGAATATACATTGATTATGCAAAAAGCTTTAACACTTTCAAAGCATATCCAACTTTATTCATATATTCAAAAGTTCAAAATCATCATCTCTCTTGCAAGACACAAGTTGTTGAGTCATAAAGTTCAAAGAGCATTAAAGTTAGATCTTTAAAGGTACATATCCTCCACTTTATGAGTGTGTAATCTTCTATTTATATCTCCATCTTTCCCTCTCTTAGTGATAGGGTATTTATTGTGTAAATTCCTACTTGGTGTGGGATTTGTACTCTTAGTGAGTGGAGTCTATAATTGTGGTTATTTGTGTAAAACTCTTTGTGAGTTAGCCACTTGTGTAATTACTTTTCTTAGTGAAGGAGTTGAAAATCCTTGGGAAAGACTCAAGGTAGTGGATGTAGATTCTTTGTGAATCGAACCACTATAAATAACGTGTCTTGCTTTTCTTGTTTAACTTTAGCTCTATTGTCTTTAAACTCCGTATATAAGTTCCACATTTCAAAAGTTTGAAAAGAAAAAGAAGCCACTTTTATAAAAACCCAATTCACCCCCACCCCCCACCCCCCTCTTGTGTTTTTCACAAATGACTAGTGTAGCCGCAGGTACGACGTTCGTAGTCTATCTAGAGTACATAGCCCTGTATAGCAGATGGAAGACTAGCAAAACAATCAAAAACCTGCAACGAATGATTATCAAAAGAATAATTAGCAAGAGAGTCTGCTACCTAATTTGCTTCCCTTGGTATAGATGTGATGTTGATCGTTCCCAATAGAGCTTCCACGTCGTAGTATAGAGAGTCCAACTGCCATGAATTCACCGAGCCTTTCTTGATTGCTCCAACTACAAAAGTAGAATTGGTTTGCACCCCCGATATAGTATAACCCTTGTTCCGAGCAATCTTCAGTCCTAGATGGAGTGCTTCCAATTCTAAAGCCGAATTGGTTGTCATATCAGAGATATACTGCGAGAAAGCAGCAATGAATCTGCCTGTACCAGTCCGTAATATGCCCCCAACTCCAGCCAGACCTGGATTCCCTTTGGCCGCCCCGCCAACGTTCAAAAGAATAGCGCTAGCCGTTTGATCTTGACGTCAGCAGACACTTCACGGTCTTGGCATGCTGGGAGTTGTGCGAGGAAGATCCAGAAATAAAATGCCCGCCTTGGTAAAGAGTGGTGTAATATAATCATCAAATAGCGCCCGTATTGAACCGAATGATGGCTTAGTCCCCTCATGCACAAACCGGCATCTCGTGACCCAAAGAATCCAAATAACAGCACTTGATAGGATTACAAATAATTTGTGTGTTTGACACCCGTTCCTTTGAACATCCAATAAGCAAGCATTTGATGCGTCGTGGCAAAATTTCCAAAGTTCAAACGAGAACCAATCATACTCGCAGCATACAACCACAATTAAGATGCCCAGTTACAATGCAAAAAAATATGATCCCAATAATCAGGACCCCGTAAACACGAGCATTGTGAAGCAAGTTGATAACCCAACTGAATCCTAACATCATCTAGAGGCAAAAACATATTCCAAAATTTCCAGATGAATAAAGATAGGGAGAGAGGCAAAAATCCTGACCAAGAGATTTTGCGAGTGCAAAGCAATGTAGGAGGAACGCCTTGCAAGGCTATGGCTGATTTCAAAGTGAATTTACCATTTGCTTCAGGAAGCCATACTTGTTTATCCGAGCCAGCGGCAGGGCGCAGCTGGATCTCAGGCAGCAGTGTGCACGCGGCAGGCATTATGACGATAGTTGATCTGCCTCCCACCCCTGTACCGAAAAACTTTATCCTTGAATCTTCCAATTCCAAACACAATTTCCACTCGTTTATCCACCTTAATTTCACCATTATTGTTTAACCAAGAGAGCTTATAAGGCATAGGATGTGCTTTACATGGTAAATCAAGTGCGGTAACCATATCTTAAGAACAAACATTAGTACAACTCCCATTATCAATAATTAATAAACAAAGCTTGCCTTTAGCGTTGCACTTTGTTTGGAATAGATTGTTTCTTTGTTGATGAACATCATCCAATGGTTGTGAATGAAGAAGATTCATCGCAACCAAAAGGTGATTTCCATCTTCCGGAAGTTCTTCCAAGTTCTCGATTTTTTCCTCTAAATCAGCCCCTCGGGGGGTTTATCATCACTATCTCACGTTCCATCACCCAACATGATCATATCACGTTCGTTTGGGCTGTCCCGATCAATATGCCCATTTTCTCTACAATTAAAGCATTCTATTGCAAGATTAGGAGAAGAATTTACCCTCGAATTTGATGGACCGGTTGTAGATGTCTCGGCAGCCCCTATTGATGTTGTGGCTAATTTTGTCACACTTTGAGCCTCTTTTCCCTTATTTTGGCTCGGCAAAATAGTAGGAAAAATCTGTTGAGACATGCTATACTTTCAAGAAACACACAAACCGTTAGATAGAAAAAAAATCTCTCTTTATTCCAACAATACTCGTAAAAGAACTTCAACTCTAGATGAATTAAAGGTTCCTAACTTGTTGCGTTGAGACAAAGCTGAAAAATAATTGAAAGAATACCTATCTTGACCTACACGAAAAGGTAAAGAAAGAATAAAAGAGTGATCTTGAAATCATAACTCAATCTTTACGTTTCTTGATTTTCTTGACTTGTTTTTCTTTCTTTTCTTTTAGACTTACCATTTTCTTGGCCGAACTTATCAAGAACTAAGGTTTGAAAACTCTACAATTCTTGATGTATGGTAATGTGGACGGAAAAACAAGAAATAAGCGGTGAACAAAAACAAATTCTTGAAACGAGTCTTTATCGTACTATGAATCAAGAAGTTTGCTCTTGGGATTGTTCACTTGTGTCTTTAAAATTTCGGTTGCTTTTTCTTTTAAAGCTGTATGCTTTTTGTCAATTCAAGCCAACAAGAAAAATTTAAAGAAAACAATAAAGATACACCAAGGGAGAGATAAACCTTTTGCTCAAATACCACTTGATGAAGAACCGTGATAACAAGTATCAAGATTCGACACTAAAAGGTTTAAAATGGATCTTACTCTAACTTCAACTAGTTTCAATGGGAATATACTGAACGCAACTCTAAAGAAGGCTAAGTATCGATGGAGGTCCACAACAAGTGAAACTAACTTGTTGATACAATAACTAAAAAAATGAATGAATTCTATAAAGGAGTTCAATTCACAAATATCTAAGGAATAACCTTAACAAATAGCATATATCTAACGTATCTTATAATGGTGGCCGAAATCCCTCTTAAATAGAGTAGGATTTCGGCTCAATTGAACCACAAGGAAGAGTCCTTGAAGAATTAGGACTCTTCAATAACAAACTTGCTAACCAACTAAAACACTATCTAAGATAATGGACAACATGTCCTATTATCTAGAAAACACTAAACTAATTAAAATAACAATTAATAAAGCTGAAATTACCTAATTAATATTAATTAAACTCGGACAGCAAGATATAAATTCATCCAAAAGATGGACAGCTTGTTGTATCAACTTGCTTGACGATTTCGGACACCAAATTGGCAAAATCTAATTTGTGATCTCATGAAAGTTGTAGATCTGCCTATTATCTTTCATATGCAACTTGAATCAGCTCCATTGGATACCTAGATCGAAAGTTATGACCATTATACCAAATTGTCGCAAATCTGTCCATTCCCTCATCATCTTGCAAGATTACAAAAATGCCCTTCTTAGCCACTTTGCTTGATAGGGTCGAATTGTACACTTGAAAAACTTAAGATGATACGGGACCATCTAGAAGACTACATCATTACCCACATCCTTTATCAAGCATGAATGGACCAATGACTAGATCAAGAACCATTCAAATGGAACAAGAATTATCTACATTGATCCGAGAGTTAAAGTCTAAAGAAGAAGCAAAGCTACATCTAGAAGATGAAGTACAAGTTCAACTTCTAACTCTCAAAGACACTTACTTCGGCCCAAACAAGCAAAGTGGCTAAAAAGGGCATTTTCGTCTTTTCACACATTAAAGTCTATTCTAGCCTATTCTAGACTATTCTAGACTTTAATTATTTTTAGTATTGTTATTTTCCTATTTCTAGCCGTGTATGCTAAATAAAGGACATGTTGTCCATGTGTTAGTTAGTTGGTTATTAAGAGTCCTAATGCAACTAGGACTCTTCATTATTTTGGTAGTTATTTCTTTTTATGCCGCCAAGATAATAGGCACATGTCCCTTTTATCTTGTTTAGGCAGTTACTTGATAGCAAGTTGTTATTCAAGAGTCCTAATTCTTCAAGGACTCTTATTTCCCTTTCCTAGTTTGAGTTGGAACCGAATTACCTTATACTTAAAGGGAATTTCGACCACCTCTTTTACTTAGACTTGATATATTGATATTTTGATTAAGGTTAAACCTTTGATACTTGTTTATGAACTTCCGGTAGAACTTCATATTCCTTTTGAGTTACTGTATCAACTAGTTGGTTTCTCTAGTTGTGGTGTTTCAACCTTCATTGATACTTAGCCTGCCCAGGGTTGTGTTAAGTATATTCCCATAGTAACTATTCGAGATAGAGAAAGATCTGCTTAAAAGCCGAACCTTGATATAAAACATCACGGTTTCGCATCAAGTGGTATCAGAGCAAAAGGTTGATCTCTATCTTGGTGTACCTTTATTACTTTCTTGAAAAAAAAAAATTTCTTGTTTGCTTGAGATAGCCGAAAGATAACAAAAAAAATTTTACCCCAACGAAAAAGCCACCCGGAAGTAAAGAAATTGGCAGCCGGGTTAGCCCAAAATAGACAAGGATTGAAGGCCAAAAGCAAACTTCATTTGTATAAAGGAATTGGCACTTGTTCCCTCTTCATCTTGAATTAGCCACAATCAAGACTTTTCGATCTAGTACAACCGTCATCAATCAAGAGCTTTTGATCTTGTGGCCAAGATAAGGGTAGTCTCGGTCAAGAAGGTAAGAAAAGATTTCAAGAACGAGCTATTTCAAGAAAACAGAAAATCAAGAAAGGTAAAGATCACATATTTTTCTTGTTTGGCAACACATAACTCTTATACTTTTTCCTTAGACTTTTTGTTAAAGTCAAGATTCGGATTCTTTGATATATTTTCCAACCTTCCATCACCATAACCATACAATCATCCAAAGTTGGAAGTTCTTGACAAGTATTTTGTGGGATATTGAGAGAATAAAAATCTGATTACTATTCACAGATTACTATTCACGGATTACTATTCACTGGGTACTATTCACAGATTACTATTCACAGATTTTGTGAAAAGATTCAATCTTTAATATCTTTTTCTACTAACGATTCTTTTTGTGAAGTTTTTTTGGCAAAGATAATGTCTTCCGATGAAGGTACCTCGCAGCAAGGTGCCATAGATGGGGACAAATTTTTCAAAGAATCAATGCAACAAACCATAAAGTCTTTGATGCAATCCGTCAATGAACTTAAAATGGAGTTTCGGGAATTCAAGAGTAATTCCGAAAAAGGCAAAGGGACAGCAAAAGATGATCAAGAAGATCAAGATTCTCAAGAATCTTTTGATCAACATCCAAAGGACAATTTTCGGCACCAAAGGGAATTTCAGCCGAGACCAATCCCAAGGATGGTTGACAATTATGCCTATGAACCAAGGCCAAATCAGCAATATCCAAGGTATGAGCCGAGGCCTTTTGTTCATGAACAAGAGTTTATGCCGAGAGCAAATCAAAGAGGGGATGATCCTTTGAATTTTGAGCCGAGAGCCAATCTACAAAACCAAAGGTATGATCCGAGACACAATGTTCAAGATCTCAGGTATGATAATAATCTTGGTGCTATTAAGACCAAGATCCCTCCTTTCTTAGGTACTAATGATCCTCAATTATTTTTAGATTAGACATGAAAAGTTAACCATGTTTTTTATGTTCATAATTATTCCGAAGAGAAAAAGGTCAAATTAGCAGCCATGGAATTTGGAGAATATGCATCCATTTGGTGGGATAAGGAGAACCATGAACGGAGAAGATCGGGACAAAGACCAATTGATTCATGGGAAGATATGAAAGCGGTCATGTCTCGACGATTTGTACCTCAAAGCTTTAATCGAGATTTGTACAATCAACTTCAAAGATTGAGGCAAGGAACAAAGACCGTTGATGAGTACTACAAGGAGATGGAGATTGCCAGGTTAAGATCAAACATCCGGGAAGATAATGAAGCTACATTGGCGCGTTTCTTGGCTGGTCTAAATGACAAAATTAGACCCAAGGTAGAACGTGCTAACCTTACTGATCTTATTGATATGGTTTATTTTGCTGAACAAGTTGAGAGGCAGCAAAAAGAGAAGAGTTAAAGGGCTTATTCGGCCAATTTCCAATCTTGGAAATGGCCAAATCAGCCCCTAAACAATTCTACTGTTTTGCCGAGCCCAAATAATGCTAAGGGCAGTTTGGGGAGTACAAAAGTAGCCACGGCTTCTTTTGGGGCAGCAAGGACATCAAACACTTCAAAACCGACCGATTTGAGGACTAAATCAACTACATCAAATGATCGGGAATGTTTTAAGTGTCACGGCAAAGGACACTTTGCTCGGGATTGTCCTAATAAAAGCACCATGATCATGATGGACGATGGATCGTGGGTTAGTGAAGATAAGGAAATAACCGAGGATACAATTTTGGAGGAAGAAGCCGAGGAGACTCGTCCGGATAATGGTAACAATTATCTTTTGGTAAATATGCAACTTTTAAATTCTCAACCTTTAGATAATTTGCATCAACAAAGGAACAATCTATTTCAAACTAAATGCACAATTCAAGGAAAGATTTGTTTACTTATTATTGATAGCGGTAGTTGTACTAACGTTTGTTCTTTTGAGATGGTTACGACTTTAGATTTACCCTTGAAAGCACATCCAACGCCCTATAAGCTTTCTTGGTTAAATGATAGCGGTGAGATTAAAGTTGACAAACAAGTGGAACTAAATTTCAGCATTGGCAACTATAAAGATTCGGTCACTTGTGATGTGGTCCCGATGACCTCAAGTCACATCATTTTGGGAAGACCTTGGCAATATGATAGAAATGTAGATCATATGGGTCGAAGGAATGTTTATGCGGTGACAAGGGATAAAGTTCGCTATAATTTACATCCTATGTCACCCATTGAAGTTTGTGAGATGCAACAAAGGTTGGCCGAAGATAGAGAGAAAAGAAGACAAGAGCGGGAGTTGATCAAATCAAACACCCCTACCCAAAAGGTAACAACCGAAGTAAGAAGTACTGAAAAAGCCGAGAGTTTAACAAAGAAAAAGGCATACTCGCAAAGAGAAAAGAAAGATTATTTATTTATCAATTTTGCAAAGGTAGAAAGGGCTTTACGTGCAAATAAACCCCTTGTTTTACTTATTTTTAGAGAAACCGAGAGGTTCTCTCTTCTTAACACTTTGAATTTTGATGATTTAACTTCTTCTCTTCCTAGTGCTTGTATTGATGTTTTGAAAGAATTCAAGGAACTTTTTCCAAAGGAGTTGCCGAGAGGTCTACCTCCAATCCGAGACATCGAACATCAAATCGACTTCATTCCGGGATCAAATCTTCCAAATAGGGCAGCCTATAGAGCCAATCCAGACGAGACCCGAGAAATTCAAAGGCAAGTCGATTTACTCTTAGAAAAAAAGCAGGTACGTGAATCTTTAAGTCCTTGTGCTAGTCCGGTTATCTTGGTACCTAAAAGAGAGGGCACTTTCAGATTATGTACGGATTGTCGTGATATTAACAAGATTACTATTAAATATAGACATCCTATACCTCGCTTAGATGATATGCTAGATGAGTTAAGTGGTGCTTTAATTTTTTCTAAAATTGATTTAACTCAAGGCTGTCACCAAACTAGAATGAAAGAGGGTGATGAATGGAAAACTGCTTTTAAGACTAAATATGGATTATATGAATGGATTGTAATGCCTTTTGGTCTAAGCAATGCACATAGTACTTTCATGAGATTAATGAACTACATATTCCGTCATTGTTTTGGTAAATTTGTTGTAGTTTATTTTGATGATATTCTTTTTTATAGTAAAACCTTAGAAGAGCATGTTCAACATCTTAAGGCTGTTTTTACTATATTAAGAGAGCAAACATTGTATGCCAAGTTAGAAAAATGTGTTTTTTGCACTAATTCTATTAACTTTCTAGGATATATTGTTAGTTCAAGTGGTATTCAGGTTGATCCGGCCAAAATTGAGTCCATCATAACCTGGCCAAGACCAACATCAGCTACACAAGTGAGATCATTCTATGGTTTAGCAAGCTTTTATAGACGTTTTGTTCGTGATTTTAGCTCAATTGCCGCACCATTGAATGAAGTTGTGAAGAAAGATGTATCCTTTTTTTGGGATAAGCCGCAAGAAGATAGTTTCACTAAGCTTAAGCAATTACTAACTTCTTCCCCTATTTTATCTTTACCTAATTTTACACTTACTTTTGAAATTGAATGTGATGCTTCCGGTATAGGTATTGAGGCTGTTTTGCAACAACAAGGGAAACCTTTAGCATATTTTAGTGAGAAATTGAGTGGCACAACCCTTAATTATCCTACGTATGATAAAGAGTTATACGCTATTGTTCGAGCTTTGGAAACATGGCAGCACTACTTGGTTGGCCGAGAGTTTGTGATTCACACGGATCATGAATCAATCAAGTATCTCAAAGGACAAAGTAAGTTAAACAAGAGACATGCAAAGTGGGTTTCCTTCATTGATAGCTTTCCATATGTGATCAAATACAAGAAAGGTAAGGAAAACATTGTTGCCGATGCTTTATCTAGAAGGTACTCTCTACTTTCTGTTCTACATGCTAAATTACTTGGTTTTGAACATTTAAAAGCATTGTATGACGATGATAAAGACTTTTCAGATTTGTTCAAATCTTGTGAGGTTTCGGCCCAAAAAGATTTTCACAAATTTGAGGGTTTCTTGTTTAAAGGTAACAAATTATGTGTTCCCTCTTGTTCTGTTAGAGAATTAATTGTTAGGGAAGCACATAGTGGCGGATTAATGGGTCATTTTGGTGTTGTTAAAACATTAGATATATTGCAAGAACACTTTTATTGGCCTAAGATGAAAAGAGATGTGCAGAAAATTTGTGAACTATGTTTTAAGTACAAACAAGCAAAAAGTACTTCAAAAGCTCACGGATTGCTCATGCCTCTACCAATTCCTTCCTCTCCATGGATTGATCTTTCAATGGATTTTATTCTCGGATTACCGCAATCCAGAAGAGGTAATGATAGTATAATGGTGGTTGTTGATAGATTTTCTAAAATGGCTCACTTTATTCCTTGTAGGAAAACAAATGATGCAAGCCATGTTGCGGATCTATTCTTCAAAGACATCATTCGGTTACACGGTGTTCCAAAAACAATCGTAAGTGATAGGGACGTAAAGTTCCTAAGTTATTTTTGGAAGACCTTATGGAGTAAATTGGGGACTAAGTTTGCTATTTTCTACATCAAGTCATCCCCAAACCGATGGCCAAACCGAGGTAACAAATAGAACTTTAGGGGGCTCTACTTAGGGCACTTATTCAAAAGAATTTGAAAAGGTGGGAAGAATGTTTACCTATTGCTGAATTTGCTTATAATCGTACGTTACATTCAACTACTAATAATTCACCTTTTGAAGTTGTTTACGGTTTTAACCCCTTACCCCTTTAGATCTAATTCCTCTTCCTATTGATGAGTATTACAATATAGAAGGTGATTCAAGGACTGACTTTGTCCAAAGAATACATAATGAAGTACCCGAGAATATCAAGAAGAAGAATGACAAAATGGCAACTAAGGCCAACAAAGGCCGCAAGGCCCTTACTTTTGAAATTGGTGATTGGGTGTGGATACACTTTAGGAAAGACAGATTTCCTAAAGAGTGAAAGTCAAAATTACATCCTCGAGGAGATGGACCTTTTCAAGTTGTTGGCAAGATCAATGACAATGCATACAAAATCAACTTGCAAGGTAAATATGGTGTTCATTCAACTTTTAATGTTACTGACTTATCTCCTTTTGATGTTTCGGATTACATAGATGATGATGATGATGATTCGAGATCGAATCCTTTTCAAGAGGGAGGGGATGATACGGGACCATCTAGAAGACTACATCATTACCCACATTCTTTATCAAGCATGAATGGACCAATGACTAGATCAAGAACCATTCAAATGGAACAAGAATTATCTACATTGATCCGAGAGTTAAAGTCTAAAGAAGAAGCAAAGCTACATCTAGAAGATGAAGTACAAGTTCAACTTCTAACTCTCAAAGACACTTACTTCGGTCCAAACAAGTAAAGTGGCTAAAAATGGCATTTTCGTCTTTTCACACATTAAAGTCTATTCTAGCCTATTCTAGACTATTCTAGACTTTAATTATTTTTAGTATTGTTATTTTCCTATTTCTAGCCGTGTATGCTAAATAAAGGACATGTTGTCCATGTGTTAGTTAGTTGGTTATTAAGAGTCCTAATGCAACTAGGACTCTTCATTATTTTGGTAGTTATTTCTTTTTATGCCGCCAAGATAATAGGCACATGTCCCTATTATCTTGTTTAGGTAGTTACTTGATAGCAAGTTGTTATTCAAGAGTCCTAATTCTTCAAGGACTCTTATTTCCCTTTCCTAGTTTGAGTTGGAACCGAATTACCTTCTACTTAAAGGGAATTTCGGCCACCTCTTTTACTTAGACTTGATATATTGATATTTTGATTAAGGTTAAACCTTTGATACTTGTTTATGAACTTCCGGTAGAACTTCATATTCCTTTTGAGTTACTGTATCAACTAGTTGGTTTCTCTAGTTGTGGTGTTTCAGCCTTCATTGATACTTAGCCTGCCCGGGGTTGTGTTAAGTATATTCCCATAGAAACTATTCGAGATAGAGAAAGATCTGCTTAAAAGCCGAACCTTGATATAAAACATCACGGTTTCGCATCATAAGAGGTTGACTTGTACAACCTTTGTAGATGTAACTTAGCGTCCTCTTTGTACTTTAGAGCTCGGATCAATGATGTAATAAGTTTATTACAATTCCTTGTCCTAAGCCGTATCATTTGTCCTTGTAGTTTGTATAAGGGTTCCTTTGAGTAGGGAAACCCTTTGGATGGTCCCTTGATAACTCGTAAATTTATCTATATTTTCTTCTACTTTAATAGTAATTTTGAGCTTCAAAAAGTATTTACATATTGATTTTTGAGCTTAGAATGGTATAATCCTCACTTATTTGTGTTTGCATTTATAGAGGCAATATAGTCTTTTGAAGGATAAAAGTGAACCGACTTACAGAATAAGAAAGAAGCTGCTGGAATTTAAGATATGATCTTTACGGACTAGAAGAGTTATGGTGTACTTCAACTACTTTGAAGAATCTTGAAGAGATTTATTTTATGTCAACGACTTTAAAGGAGTGTGGAGAGTTTTAATATATGTCAGTTACCTTAAGCTAGCAGGTTTCTATTTCTATAAATACTCTTTAATAGTCTTAGGAAGATGAAGTCATTATTAGATTATTCTAGGTTTTAATTTGTTATTGAATTTTTCTCTAGTATGAGCTAAATATTTATTCTAAGGCCATGATGTAGCTAGATTAATTTTATATATTATTCTTGTGATTTTGTTATTCGATGAGTGTTGTGAAATTAATTTCTTATTATTGTTCTTAATGCTTTTGTGTGATTAGCTACCACTCAAAATGTCTTTACATTAACTTGGAAGATTTGCGACAGTTAACCTTGTTAATTAGGTTAAATAATCTGAACATAAATTGCATGCAAGATAGGCATATACTTGTATGGTTTGTGCGATCTTTATGATTTCATATGTTTAATGCATTTTTATGGGTTAAAATCAGCATAGAGATATAGTTGGTTTATTCATGGGAATAGGTTTGATAAGCCTTGAAAGAGGTTATTAGATATAATTGGAAATCGATCGATTAATGAAACTCACTCTAGAATAACATATCGCTAGGATAATATATTGGTTAATTTAGTGAATTCGTGTGCCTTAGATCTTTCTCTTATCAAAACTTCTTGTTCAAGTTATTTTGCTTTCTTTTAGTTATAATTAAATTAGATTAAACCATAATATCATCAAGCATTGGATTTATTTTACATGCTTTTGATCATTGTAGAATTATTTACTTAGGAATTAATTAATCATTATTCTCTGTGGGATCGACCTTGACTTCTATAACATCGACCTAGTATACTTGCTAGTATAGATTTTGCGTATCAAATTTTTGGTGTCGTTGCCGGGGAATATTTGATTAATTTTATTTCTTTGTGATTTTAATTTTACTTTGGTCTTTATTTAATTTAATTTAATTTTTTTAGGCATGACAACAACATTCGAGGTGGTTTCCAAATTGGCTGAATTGACAAATCAAGTTAGCCTCTTCATGAATCAAAGAGGCAACCAAAACAATTTTGGATATCCACCATACCATGAAGCATATTATATGGGAGCTGAGAGACAATGCATGTCTCAATGGAACGGTCCTTACTCCAACACTTATAATTCGGGGTGGAGGCAACACTCAATTTTTTCATGGATGGATCAAGATACTGAACAGCAATATATGGCTCTTCCACAACAGCCTCCTCCAACACAAGAAAGGACACCTCAATATGAGGAAACTTTGATTCAATACTTACAAAAGTTGGAGGCTAAGATAGACCTATTTGCTCATACAAGTCAAGTTTCTATCAACGACTTGGAGGTTCAAATTGGTCAATGTGCTAGAAAATTAAATGATAGAGCTTCAGAGATACTTCCTAGTGACATAGAGAAAAATCTCGTGGAGCGAGTTCATGCAGTGACCATCAGGAGTGGAAATCAAATACAATCAGTGAAAAAGCCTATAGAAGTTGGAAAGGAAAGGAATGAGGGCGACAAAACAATAGATTCTTCAAAAGAGGATAAGCCAAAAGAGGGAGACTCTAAACCTTATATTCCTCCTCCACCATATGTTCCTCCTATTCCCTTTCCCCAAAGACTTAGAAAGCAGAATATCGATAAACAATTCTTTAAGTTTTTTGATGTATTTAAAAAGTTGCATATTAACATTCCTTTTGCAGAGGCTTTGGAACAAATGCCGAGGTACGCGAAATTCATGAAGGAGATGCTAACTAACAAGCATAAGCTCGACGATTGTGAGACAGTAATGCTTACAGAAGAGTGCTCTGCCGTTCTGAATTGGAAGTTGCCCCAGAAATTAAAAGATCCAGGGAGTTTCTCTATTCTTTGTACTATTGGGCAATTAAACTTTGATAATGCATTATGTGATCTAGGTGCTAGCATTAATTTAATTCCTTTGTCTATTTCTGAAAAGTTGGGGCTAGGTAAGGTGAAATCTACTAACATGACATTGCAACTAGCAGATAGGTCTATAATTTATCCTTGTGGTATAATTGAGGATGTTCTTGTTAAAGTGGATAAATTTATCTTTCCTGCTGATTTTGTTGTAGTGGATATTAACGAGGATAGTGAGGTGCCCCTGATTCTTAGTAAACCTTTCCTTGCTACTACTAGGGCTTTGATAGATGTTCAACTAGGAAAGGTTACTCTTAGGGTTGAAGATGAGGAGGTTTTTTTTAATATGTATAAGGCCATGAAAGTTTCTCCAGAGAGTAATTCTTGTTATTTTGTTAATTCTAGTACTTCTCTTGAACATGATTTTAAAGATAATTTGACTCATAAGCCTTTTGAGTTTATGTTGCAGGATCAAGTTGAAAAATAAGAATATAAGAAGACTGTCATGGAAGATGTTTCTCATTCTAATACACATCTTCCTAACATGTCTTGTAAAAAGGGGCAATTTGAGGAGTTAGGGAAGAATTTAGAGAGACCGGTGCCATCTTCTGAGAAGCCACCGTTATTTGATTTCAATTTTATTCCTTCTCACTCTCAATTTAATCATACTTGATTTGAAGGTTCATCTGATTTACCTGTACTTAATTCTTCATATTTTTCAAGTGTAACAAGAACCTTAGAGTTGAGTGAGTTTGATGGACTTCCAATTGGAACTCACAAGAACGATCAAAGGTTTAAAAAGGGCTTGCAATTGCTCCATGACAAGAGGATTCACAATGAGCATCGAATCAGACATAAATTTGGTGAACAATTTGACAATTTTAAAGTGCACTACAATCTTTGGCATCCTCCCTAAGTCCCTCTTCAGGTAATGCGTCAATAAATAAAAAGTGGACGACGCTACTCCATAAGAACGATAATTTTCATTATGTTTCTTGGTTTGCACCCAAAATGCACGTGTGGCAATCTCACGTTAAACGAGCACTAATTATTATTTTTATTAATTTTTTCCCTTAAATTTTTAGTTTTTTCGTAAGTATTAAAATTTTTGTGAGTATTAAAAATAATTTTTAAAAAAAATGTTTTTTTTATTATGAGTATGATAGGATTTAAAGATAGTAAAAAAAATTATTATTATTATTATTATTTTTAATTAAATAATTTATTTTTTAAAATAAAAATAAAAAAAAAACGAAACCAGGGCTGGATTCTTGGACCAGCCCTGGTATCTCATCTCATTCTAGGCATAAAAAGAAACAGAGAGTTTGGCTTTTGATTCCATCCATGGAAGTAGAAACCAGCCCTGGTTTGAGTTAAATAAAAAAAAGAGAGGTGTACCACTTAAGTCAAAATCTGCACCCACACCGGATCCCTTCCCTTCCTCTCCTTTCTTTTACCCTGCACGATAATCCTTTTCTTTTCTATTTTTTTAAAATTTTTAAAATTTTATTTTCCCTTTCCTTTTCCTTTTACTTTTCTAAAACCAAATCCTCCTACCTATTTCCATTTTTTTTTGTGCCTCTTATTCACAATTTTTCTTTCTTTATTATTTTTATTTTTCATCTCTTTTTTTTTACCAAGCACCCATTAATCATTGAAGATTCACATTCACGAGGCGAATACATATTAGGTGGTCGCGGGAGTCATGGCCCTGAGGAGCCTTGAGGCCACTTTTTCTCCTCGTTCCCACTTTAATCAGGGCAGTATTGTTCTCTTCCCTTTATCTTTTGCTCTTTATTTTCACATTGAGGACAATGTTCGATTTAAGTCGAGGGAATTGAGGTATGGATTGTTTATGTTTACCTTTAGTGCTTTATTTTATTTGTTTTCGTTAGGTTTATTTGATATTTTTTAGTAGTTTTGCATATTATTAGAAAAAAAAAATCCAAAAACATCATAAAAAGAAAAAGTAAAAATTAATTAATTGTGGATACGTTAATTTTAACAACTTTAAGTATTATTCTCCATAATTTCTAATCTTTGATTCGTGCCACTAGAAAAATTGGAAAATTAAAGAAAAAAATGTTTTTGAGTGATTATCTTGTGTCTATGTATATGTGATAGAACTTGTATTTGGAATTAGACTTAGAGACCTTTTAAGATAACCCTTATTTTGTTGTTGATTCGATTTATGGTTACCCAATACACTACACAACTATTGACTCTGAATATATAGTATTAAAGGACGACTAGGTAATTCTTTTAATTCAAAAAAACAAATGCGACAAAATGTCGAATGTTTGTTTTCGGGCTCTACTCCGCTGCTCTTGGTTATAAATATGTTGAAAAAGAAAAAAAAACCAATCAACACACTAAGACTATGAGTATGCGAAATGAGCACGCCATTAAGCGAGTGATAGGAAAGTTCACACTCTCCTTGGTGCCCGCAATAAAAAGTATAAATTGGGTTTTACTCCGCTGATCTTGAAAAATGGAAGATTATGAGTATGCGAAATTAGCACACCACTAAACGAGTGATAAGAAAGTTCACACTCCTTGGTGCACTACAAGTCCCAATAGAAACTTTGAATGTGGTAAAAGAATTGAATGATCTTACTCAGACTTACTTTAATTCTATATATTCGTGAGTCAAAATAAAAAGCACATTGCACAAGGGTACCTATGGATTGAATTGTAGCAAGAAGAGATGTGAAAAATGAAGGTTTGTCTAGATCTTAATACAAGCTTCTTGAATGCATACTTTTCATGAAATAATAAATTTAGTGAATTGTCTTATACTATTTCATTACTCATATTTGTGGTACTTGTTATGTTGGAATAATTGGAGATCAATATTTGAGTTGTTAAACTTGATAATTCCATAGTTTCTTTCTACTTGTTCTGAAAAAGTTTTATCTGTCAGTCTTACCTTGTGCTTAAATTGCTTGAGGACAAGCAAATGCTTAACTTGGGGGGAATTTGATAACTCGTAAATTTATCTATATTTTCTTCTACTTTAATAGTAATTTTGAGCTTCAAAAAGTATTTACATATTGATTTTTGAGCTTAGAATGGTATAATCCTCACTTATTTGTGTTTGCATTTATAGAGGCAAAATAGTCTTTTGAAGGATAAAAGTGAACTGACTTACACAATAAGAAAGAAGCTGCTGGAATTGAAGATATGATCTTTACGGACTAGAAGAGTTATGGTGTACTTCAACTACTTTAAAGAATCTTGAAGAGTTGTATTTTATGTCAACTACTTTAAAGGAGTGTGGAGAGTTTTAATATATGTCAGTTACCTTAAGCTAGCAGGTTTCTATTTCTATAAATACTCTTTAATAGTCTTAGGAAGATGAAGTCATTATTAGATTATTCTAGGTTTAAATTTGTTATTGAATTTTTCTCTAGTATGAGCTAAATATTTATTCTAAGGCCATGATGTAGCTAGATTAATTTTATATATTATTCTTGTGATTTTGTTATTCGATGAGTGTTGTGAAATTAATTTCTTATTATTGTTCTTAATGCTTTTGTGTGATTAGCTACCACTCAAATTGTCTTTACATTAACTTGGAAGATTTGCGACAGCTGACCTTGTTAATTTGGTTAAATAATCTAAACATAAATTGCATGCAAGATAGACATATTTGTATGGTTTGTGCGATCTTTATGATTTCATATGTTTAATGCATTTTTATGGGTTAAAATCAACATAGACATATAGTTGGTTTATTCATGGGAATAAGTTTGATAAGCCTTGAAAGAGGTTATTAGATATAATTGGAAATCGATCGATTAATGAAACTCACTCTAGAATAACATATCGTTAGGATAATATATTGGTTAATTTAGTGAATTCGTGTGCCTTAGATCTTTCTCTTATCAAAACTTCTTGTTCAAGTTATTTTGCTTTCTTTTAGTTATAATTAAATTAGATTAAACCATACTATCATCAACCATTGGATTTATTATACATGCTTTTGATCATTGTAGAATTATTTACTTAGGAATTAATTAATCATTATTCTTTGTGGGATCGACCTTGACTACTACAACATCGAACTAGTATACTTGCTAGTATAGATTTTGAGTATCAAGTTTTTGGCGCCGTTGCCAGGGAATATTTGATTAATTTTATTTCTTTGTGATTTTAATTTTACTTTGGTCTTTATTTAATTTTATTTAATTTTTTTTTAGGCATGACAACAACATTCGAGTTGGTTTCCAAATTGGCTGAATTGACAAATCAAGTTAGCCTCTTCATGAATCAAAGAGGCAACCAAAACAATTTTGGATGTCCACCATATCATGAAGCATAGTATATGGGAGCTGAGAGACAATGCATGTCTCAATGGAATGATCCTTTCTCCAACACTTATAATTCAGGGTGGAGGCAACACTCAATTTTTTCATGGATGGATCAAGATACTCAACAACAATATATGGCTCTTACACAACAACTTCCTCCAACACAAGAAAGGACACCTCAATATGAGGAAACTTTGATTCAATACTTACAAAAGTTGGAAGCTAAGATAGACTTATTTGCTAATACAAGTCAAGTTTCTATCAACGAATACTAAAGTACAAAGAGGACGCTAAGTTACATATAGAATATATACCGTACAAGTCAGCCCTCAAGATTCTACAAGATATTCAATTTGGCCCAAACAAGCAAGAAGCAGATAAGAGTCCTAATTTTTCAAAGACTCTTCACATGTTTACAACTTTTAGCTGAGTTGGCCGCCTAGTATAGTGTTTACAAGATAATAGGACATGTTGTCCATTATCTTAGGCTAGTGTTATACTTGATAGCAAGTTGGTTTTCCAAGGGTCATACTTTTTCAAGAACTCTTCCTATTTTTGAGTTTCAAGCCGAAATCATGTCTATTTAAGAATGATTTCGGCCACCTATGTATTTACGTTAGATATATTGATATTTTGGTAAAAGTTATTCTTTAGATACTTGTTTATGAATTTCTGTTAGAACTTCATAATCCTTGAGTTACTGTATCAACGAGATAGTTTCACTCGTTGTGGTGTTTCAGCTTTCATTGTTACTTAGGCTTCTTTAGAGTTGCGTTGAGTAAATTCCCCTTTGAAACTATTCGAGACAGAGAAAGATTTGCTAAAAGCCGAACCTTGACTGAAAAGTTCTCGGTTCCGCATCAAGTGGTATCAGAGCAAAATGTTGATCTCTATCTTGGTGTATCTTTATTGCTTTCTTTAAAAAAAAATCTTGTTTGCTTGGAATAGACCGAAAAAATATTTACAATTATTTTTTACTACCTACGCAAAAGCCACCCGGAAGTAAAGAAATTGGCAGCCGGGTTATCTTATTTAGACAAGGAGCAAACCAAAAGCAAACTTGCTTGTCCTTTGAGACACAAAGGAATTGGCTCCTTTTCCCTCTTGTTCTTGAAAAGCCGCCAACAAATATTACAAATCAAGGTAAAATCTTCCTAATCGGGGGTTCTTGATATCGTGTGGCCAAGAAAAGGGTAAGTCTTGGAGAAAAAGAAAGAATAGACGTTACTGTTCATGCTAATGTCCATTGATAAAAACGCTACTATTCATCCGAACCAAGAATCAAGAAAATCACGAAGCGTAAAGATCACATCTTTTTAACAATTACTCTTATATTTATTTCTTAACTTTTGTTTAGGTCAAGATAGGAATTATTTCCCATATTTTTCAGCTTTGTCTCAACGCAACAAGTTAGGAACCCTTAATTTATCTAGAGTTGAAGTTCGTGACAAGTATTGTTGGAATAAAGAGAGAATTTTTTTCTATCTAACGGTTTGAGTGTTTTCCTTTTTCAAGATTAACATGTCTTTTATTGAAGGTTCATCAAAGCAAGATACCATTATAGGTGATCAAAAATTATTCTTGGAATCAATGCAACAAAACCTGAAGAGAATACTACAAAGGATGGATGACATTCAAGAAGGATTGGAGAATCTTGAAATCCACAAGACCTCTTTGAATGACACTTTGCGGCAAAAAATGGATTTTAATCCAAACCAGCCGAGAGCATCATTAAGGATAGAGGATAATGGGACGGATAATGATGATTCAACATGTTTTAGTGAGGAAGAAACCGAGGAGTCAAATTGGGAAATTGAGGCCGAAAGTTTTGAAAAAATCTAGGGCAATGATCAATATCCGGATGATAATGATGATCTTCTTTTGGTAAATGAAACTTCTACATTCTCAACCATTAGATGATTTGCATCAACAAAGAAGTAATCTTTTTCAAACAAAGTGCACCGTTAAGGATAAAACTTGTTTAGTTATTATTGATAATGGTAGTTGTACTAATGTTTGTTCTTTTGATATGGTAACCGCTTTAGATTTACCTTTGAAAGCACATCCTATGCCATATAAGTTTTCTTGGTTAAATAATAGTGGTGATATTAAAGTGGATAAACAAGTGGAGATAGATTTCAGCATTGGGAAGGTTAAAGACAGGGTATTATGTGATGTGGTGCCCATGACCGAAGTCACATTATTCTGGGAAGACCGTGGCAATATGATAAGTGTGCGGATCATATTGGAAGAAAGAATGTTTACTTGGTTACAATGGGGAAAATTCGGTTTACATTACATCCTTTGTCACCATGTCAAGTAAGTGAGGTACAATAGAAATTAGCTGAGGGTAGAGAAAAAAGAGTGAAAGAGCGTGAGTTGCAGAAAACGAGTGATCCTGCCCAAGAGGTAAAACACGAGGGAAAAATGACAAAAAAGTCGAGCTAAAAGTGAGAAAAAAAGGCAATCGGTCAAAAAGTGAGAAAATAATGTTTGTTCATTAAATCCGGAGAGGTAGATAGGACAATTCAAGCAAAACAACTTGTTGTTTTGTTAGATTTGAAAGGAACCGCAAGGAACCTTTTTACTAACATTTTTTCTGAAAATTCAGTAAATTCAAGAAACTTTTCCCAAGGAGTTGTCGAGAAGGTTATTTATTAACCTTCAAAATCGTGAAAGGTGTAAACCATCTTCGGGTAAAAATCAGCAAATTCAAAACCAAGGTGATTTAATTCCTGCAAAGAAGAAGGTAAGTACTGAAGGGATTCATGGGCGGAAACTCGTTCCAAACACCCATGAGTCCTCCCCTGAAGGATCCGCTCATACGCAAACGAATCGAAAACAGCGGTAAAAACTTACAATTTTCGGATTCAAGAAACTACTTCTTGAATGGAGGATGACGATTCTTGGAAGCTTTCTTTTCACCAACGGAATTCCCTTTGCGGAATTTCCCTCTACCGGTATCCACGCGACGAAACAAGCAGTGATTGCTAGCTCTTCGTCTTTCTGAGATTCGGGAATTAGAGAGAAAAGGGAGAGGCTCAGAAATCCGAAATCTGATTTCGGGTTACTTGTTTAATTTCGGCTTAATGACTTGAACCCTAGGGTTTGGGCTAAGAGATGTTATATAGAGTGTAGGAGTTTGTTCCCAGAACAACTCCCACGTCTACTCAACTTCTCTCGGCTGTGGGAGACTCTGACTCCCACGTCCCCTAGACTTCTGCTGGTAGTGGGAGTCTTTATCGGATAACAACTCCCACTTAATCCCAGCTATAGTTAAATACCAAAATTGCCCCTATCTCTAATTCGAATAATAAACACTTTATTATTTTTTCAGAAAAACAAATGTCAGATACAATGAACCTAGACACATTCTAGATTCATTGAATATGGACATGAAGCTTGTTAGCTCGTCTATGCGTGTGACCCTGTAGGTTCATATCACAATGGCAATGAAAACACACTTAGTAGTAGTGTGAGTTCATAAGTCACAAGCGGCCCCTAGCAGGACATTGTGACTACCCAAGGTGAATGAATTTACAACGGAACCTATTGTCAATCCACTATTTAATCCCTTTGTCTCGCGATATCCTAATTAAGCATAAGGCATGGTGGTCGTCACCCTTATTAAGCTTAATTGTATTTATGCTCGATCTCCAGGTAGACTGTTTCGACAAATAGCATTTGATAACCACTTTATCAAATACATTTGAGCACGACCATGCATTTAAAGCAGTCTTTCCCTATCGAGGGGCCCCATGGATATCTCTCTCTAATAATAGAGAGGGACAAATTCCTTACAATGTCTCTCACATTCAAGCTATGATAGGACACTACGTCCGATCATCGATCGTATTGATTACTCGTTACAAGTAACGTCCCGACTGAGTCAAAACGTGAGCTCCATTCATACTAGAATCAATGAAGACATAAGGTCTAAGGATTCTAAAATAGTATTGAGGAAGTAATACTTATGACTTAAGACCATGAAGTATTACTTCTCAGACGAATCCCGCCCAATACAATGTATCCCTATATATTGCATCTATGATGTGATTTGTATCCATTACACATGATCAGTAAAACAAGATCATCAATCAACAATCATACTAGTTTTATTTCATAGTAATTAAGCATTACATAAAACTAGGGACTTCTAGAATAGTAATTACATAAGCTAATGAGTTTTACTATCAAATCACACATTTGATAATCAAAAGCAAAATTAACTATTCAATTAAATGCTCAAAAGATAACAAAACGCACAACATGTGCTAATGGTCCTAGGGCACTACTAACAATCTCCCACTTGCCCTAGTTCCAATCATACATGATCCTCAATCCCATTGACCTAGTATGACACTCATGTTTAGGCTGTGGGAGTGGCTTGGTCAATGGATCTGCAATGTTGTCGTCTGTATGTACTTTGCAAATACTAACGTCTCCTCTGTCGATGATCTCTCTAATCAGATGGAAACGCCTGAGAATGTGTTTGGATCGTTGGTGAGATCTAGGTTCCTTAGCTTGTGAAATGGCACCAGTACTATCACAATAGAGGTCCACTCGGGTTCACAATGCTAGGGGACGACACCTAGTTCATCAACAAACTTCCCGATCCAAAGCAGACTTCTTTAGCTGCTTGAGAGCAGACTAGATACTCGACTCACATTGTAGAGTCGGCCACGGTTTCTTGCTTTGAGCTCTTCCAGCTCACAGCACCTCCATTCAAACAAAACACAAAACCAGATTGCGATCTAAAATCATCTACGTCGGTGCTGGAAGCTTGCGTCTGTGTAACCATTTACTACCGGACTTTCCTTCACGACCTCCGTAAACTAAGAACATATCTTTAGTCCTTCTCAAGTACTTAAGAATGCTCTTGATCTGCAGTCCAATGTGACTCACCAGAGTCGATTGATATCTCGCTAGTCATACTTAAAGCAAATGAGACATCCGGGCGAGTGCATATCATGGCGTACATAATAGACCCAATGGCCGAAGCATATGGGATCTTACTCATGCGCTCTTGGTCCTCCCTTGTGGAAGGTCCTTGAGTTCTGCTGAGTTTAACGCCATGTGACATGGGCAAGAATCCCTTTTTGGAGTCTTGCAACTGAACTCGTTTCGAGTACCTTGTCAATGTATCCACTGCAGCTCAGAGCCAATCATCTTGTTAGATCTATCTCTATAGATTCTAATACCCAAGATGTATGTAGCCTCGCCTTTAAGTCTTTCATGGAAAAGCACTTCTCAACCAAGCTTTGACGCTTTGTAATGTGGGGATGTCATTTCCAATCAGTAAGATGTCGTCCACGTAAAGCACAAGGAACACTACTGCATTATTAGTTACTTTCTTATAAACACAAGGCTCGTCTTCGTTTTTGATGAAACCGAATTCTTTAATACGTTCATCAAAGCGACGATTCCAACTTCGAGATGCTTGCTTCAATCCATAAATGGACCTTTGAAGCTTACACACTTTGCTAGGATTTGTTGGATCAACAAACCCCCTCGAGGTTGTGTCATATACACATCCTCGAGAAGGTTTCAGTTAAGAAACGCAGTCTTAACATCCATTTGCCATATCTCATAGTCATAATATGCGGCTATGGCAAGTAAAATCTAATTGACTTTATCATCACGACGAGGGAAAAGGTTTCGTCATAGTCAATACCATGAACTTGTCTATAACCTTTAACTACTAGTCGCGATTTAAAAGTGTGTACATTACCATCCATGTCGGTCTTCTTTTTTATAACACCATTTGTTATCAATGACCTTGCACCCTTTCGGGTGGGTCAACCAAAGTCCATACTTGGTTGTCGTACATGGATTGCATCTCGGACTTCATAGCTTCTAGCCACTTATCCGACTCGGAACTATGAATTGCCTCTTTGTAGGTAGTGGGTTCATCTTGATCAATCGAGTTCAACATGATGATCATCGATCACGAGAAATCCATATCTCTCGAGTCGTTGATGTACCCGACTCGACCTCCTTGGGCCTTGTGTCAAAGATTGAAGCTCGATGTCAGCACGTGAGCTTGCTTGAACTTCTAAAGTTGGTTCAGATGTTGTTTGGGGATTTTGAATTTCCTCAAGATGGATCTTACTCCCACTATCCTCTTTGGAAATAAATTCCCTTTCAAGGAATACACCATTACGAGCAACAAACACTTTGTTCTCTGATGGAAGATAGAAGTAATATCCTTTAGTTTCTTTAGGGTATCCCACAAACAAACACTTGTCAAATTTAGGGGCGAGTTTATCAGATAACAAGCGTTTTACATACGCCTCGCATCCCCAAATTTTGAGAAATGACAAACTAGGTCGTTTCCCAGTCCACATCTCATATGGAGTTTTCTGAACCGCTTTAGAAGGTACTCTGTTTATTATAAATGCAGCAGTTTCTAGGGCGTAGCCCCAAAAGGAAATTGGAAGACTTGTTTGACTCATCATAGATCGAACCATATCTAATAAGGTGCGATTCCTCCGTTCGACACGCCATTCCATTGTGGTGTGCCGGGAGGAGTTAATTGTGAAACAATTCCACAACCACTAAGATGTTCGTCAAACTCTTGGTTAAGGTATTCGCCACCTCGATCTGATCGAAGTATCTTAATACTTTTACCAAGTTGATTTTGTACTTCATTTTGAAATTCTTTGAATCTTCCAAAAGATTCAGATTTATGTTTCATTAGATAGACGTAGCCATATCTACTGAAATCATCCGTGAATGTGATGAAATACTGAAACCCTCCTCTAGCACTTGTGTTCATTGGTCCACAAACATCCGTATGTATGAGGCCCAACAAATCGGAAGCTCTCTCACTTTGTCCGAGTAAAGGGAGCTTTAGTCATTTTGCCCAACAAGCAAGATTCACACGTCTCATAAGACTCTAAGTCAAATGATGTTAAAATTCCATCCGTATGGAGTTTTGATATGCGTTTCTCGTTTATGTGGCCCAAAGCGACGATTGCCAAAAGTAGGTTTGGTTTAAGTCATTTGATTTAAACCTTTTAGTATTGATGTTATAGATGAGCCTTTTAATGGAATCATCGAGGTTAAGAATATAAAGCCCATTCATCAAAGAGGCATCTCCATAAAAGATACGATCTTTATGAATGGTGCAAATTTTATTCATAATACTTAATTCAAAACCTTCAATATCCAAACAAGAAACTGAAATAATATTCCTACTCAAAGTTGGAACATACAAACAATTATCTAGTTCTATGATAAGGCCACTTGGCAAAACTAAATTAAATGTCCCCGTAGCTACAGCAACAACTCTTGCTCCGTTGGCTACTCTGAGGTCCACTTCTCCTTTTGCCAGTGATCTACTCCTTTTGAACCCCTGCACATTTGCACAAATGTGAGATCCATAACCGGTATCTAATACCCATGAAGTAGGAGCAGACATGTTAATTTCTATAACATAAATATCTGGAGAGACAGTCAAACTGGCCTTTCCCTTTTTCTTCTCTTCCAAATAGAGTTTGCAATTCCTTTTCCAATGGCCTGGTTCGCCACAATGGAAGCAAACTCCCTCCTTTGGTGCCTTGGCTTTGGGCTGGGGCTTGGGCTTGTCATTGCCTTTGCCTTTACCTCTCTTAGCCATGGGCTTTCCCTTGCCTTTCTTCTTGAAATTCCCTTTTTGAACCATTAAGACTTGGGGGTCTTCTTAATGTTCGATTCGACTGCTTGAGCATCCCGTGTATTTCATGTATGGTCTTCTCCATGGCATGCATGTTGAAGTTCATAATGAATTGGTCATACTCCGGTGGGAGGGAGCCCAAGATCATATCTGTGGCCATGTCATGACTTACGGGAGCTCCAAGCTTCTCAAGTTGGTCAAAATAGCCCTTCATCTTAAGAACATGTGCACTGACAGAGGTTCCTGAGGCCATTTTGCAACTATTTAACGCCTTAGTTGTGAGGAATCTTTCATGACGAGCTTGCTCCTGGAACATTTCCTTGAGCTGGCCCATCATCTGGAAAGCCTCAACTCCTTCAAACTGTTTTTGAAGATCAGGGCTCATTGTGACTAACATGAGACAAGTCACATCGTTAGAGTCATCGAAATGCTTCTTCCAAGTATCTCTTTCAGCTCTAGGGGCGTTATTAGCGAGCTGTTCGGGGAATGTCCAGTATCAAGAGCGTCTGACTTTCTTTCCTACTTAAGGACAATCCTTAAGTTGCGGGCCCAATCAAGGAAATTGGTCCCGCTCAGTTTTTCCTTCTCAAGGACGGATCGCAGTGAATTGTGTGATGAATTGGTTGCCATTTATCTACATTAAGTTAATTGCAAAGTTATTAGTTTTTGATCAAAACATTTTCCACAATTTCAACACTTGATAATAGTGGGGAAAAAACATTTTACAATAGTTATAGGAAAGCTTTGGCTTAACACCCACAATTAAAGTAAAATCATCTAATGGGATTGACATCTATATGTCCCGGCTATTTCCCATTTTATGCCCTAGGCCCAAAACTATTTTGATAGCCTAGTTAAGTCGGACCATGTCTAAGCATATGGAAATCACTATTTTCCCATCTCCTCTCGCCTAGATAACCACTTATCATTGCTTTGTAGCAGAGACATAATGATGATCCAAGCTCATGGAGTGCTTAGGATATGGTAGGCACTTTGAGACTTAATTAAAACCATTTAATGTGACGTTCAAAATTAAATCCATCCAGACATAAAATAAACATCACACGCAGGTTATTAAGCGAAAAAGTAAATGTGATATAGCATGGCCTATTCCTATAATGACTCCCACGAGCCTTGTGGGAGTCAAGGGTCAATCTAGGTCAAAATCCATCTCATGGATAATGTCTTCGATCTTGTACCTCCAGCCTTGTTACATATTTGCATGGGCATACCCAGCCTTCAATGTAAAGCAATAAAGCTAATCTAATGAAGCGATTACAATTTTACAACATTGAAAAAGCGACTCGCGAGTCGTATTATAAAATTACAATCAAAATATGTAAAACAAGGGGTATAGTAGGCCATGCTATTCACCATGCTAATATCACATAAAGCACAATGAAATCATACACAAAGTCTTAATTCGGGGAAGCGGCAGAATCGGGCGCGCTGAGACGGCGGTGAGGTTTTCCTCCCGGTTACCCCTCAATCGCTTAACTTAGATAATCGGATTATTCATCGGTTAATCGAATTAACCGAGTTGATAACCGATTCATAAAGCGATTTATGCATATAACCGAATTAATCTAATTAATCACGATTCACGATTTATGCAAATTAATCAAATTTAATTTCAAACCGAATCATGCTAAGGCGATTTATACAATGGCGAGTTTATGCAACAATGATTCATCAAACAGCGAGTTCATCAAAGCAATGCAGTTCATATATCACATATATCATGATCAAAGAGACAATCTTTAAACGCATTAAACAGTTTATGCGGTATTATAATCACAGAAACATGAAAGAACCAATCTTTTCTGTTTTTCACAAATACACATACCAAATCGAATTTGATATATGTTAAGATGTGATTAACAATATCGAATACGAATCGTATGAGCAAGGCTCGATACCATTGAAGGGATTCATGAGGCGGAAACTCGTTCCAAACACCCATGAGTCCTCCCTGCAAAGGATCCGCTCATACGCAAAGCGAATCGAAAACAACGGTAAAAACTTACAATTTTCGGATTCAAGAAACTACTTCTTGAATGGAGGATGACGATTCTTGGAAGCTTTCTTTTCACCAACGGAATTCCCTTTGCGGAATTTCCCTCTACCGGTATCCACGCGACGAAACAAGCAGTGATTGCTAGCTCTTCGTCTTTCTGAGATTCGGGAATTAGAGAGAAAAGGGAGAGGCTCAGAAATCCGAAATCTGATTTCGGGTTACTTGTTTAATTTCGGCTTAATGACTTGAACCCTAGGGTTTGGGCTAAGAGATGTTATATAGAGTGTAGGAGTTTGTTCCCAGAACAACTCCCACGTCTACTCAACTTCTCTCGGCGTGGGAGACTCCGACTCCCACGTCCCCTAGACTTTCTGGCAGTAGTGGGAGTCTTTATCGGATAACAACTCCCACTTAATCCCAGCTATAGTTAAATACCAAAATTGCCCCTATCTCTAATTCGAATAATAAACACTTTATTATTTTTCAGAAAAACAAATGTTAGATACAATGAACCTAGACACATTCTAGATTCATTGAATATGGACATGAAGCTTGTTAGCTCGTCTATGCGTGTGACCCTGTAGGTTCATATCACAATGGCAATGAAAACACACTTAGTAGTAGTGTGAGTTCATAAGTCACAAGCGGCCCCTAGCAGGACATTGTGACTACCCAAGGTGAATGAATTTACAACGGAACCTATTGTCAATCCACTATTTAATCCCTTTGTCTCGCGATATCCTAATTAAGCATAAGGCATGGTGGTCGTCACCCTTATTAAGCTTAATTGTATTTATGCTCGATCTCCGGGTAGATCTGTTTCGACAAATAGCATTTGATAACCACTTTATCAAATACATTTGAGCACGGCCATGCATTTAAACAGTCTTTCCCTATCGAGGGGCCCATGGATATCTCTCTCTAATAATAGAGAGGGACAAATTCCTTACAATGTCTCTCACATTCAAGCTATGATAGGACACTACGTCCGATCATCGATCGTATTGATTACTCTGTTACAAGTAACGTCCGATCGAGTCAAAACGTGGCTCCATTCATACTAGAATCAATGAAGACATAAGGTCTAAGGATTCTAAAATAGTATTGAGGAAGTAATACTTATGACTTAAGACCATGAAGTATTACTTCTCGACGGATCACGTCCCAATACAATGTATCCCTCATATATTGCATCTATGATGTGATTTGTATCCATTACACATGATCGGTAAAAACAAGATCATCAATCAACAATCATACTAGTTTTATT
Source organism: Vinca minor (assembly GCA_026122235.1). NCBI lineage: Eukaryota > Viridiplantae > Streptophyta > Magnoliopsida > Gentianales > Apocynaceae > Vinca > Vinca minor. The sequence continues at coordinate 1,783,629 of JAOCZM010000285.1, read as the reverse complement.
TCATAGTAATTAAGCATTACATAAAACTAGGGACTTCTAGAATAGTAATTACATAAGCTAATGAGTTTTACTATCAAATCACACATTTGATAATCAAAAGCAAAATTAACTATTCAATTAAATGCTCAAAAGATAACAAAACGCACAACATGTGCTAATGGTCCTAGGGCACTACTAACAAGTACGTCTTTAAGTCCTTATATTAATCCGATAAAGATTGTACCAAAGCATGAAGGTAAATTTAGAATATATACGGATAGTAAAAACCGAGAGCATTTTTGTGAACATCTGAGGGCTGTTTTTTCTATTATAAATACACAAACCTTGTATGCTAAGATGGAAAATTATGTTTATTACACTCATTCTATTAACCTTCTTAGTTACATTATGAGTTTTCAAGGTATTAAAGTTGATCCGGCAAAAGATAATGCATTTAAGGAATGGCCAAGAACAACTAGTATCCTTCAAGTTCGTTCAACATATGAGTTAGCAAGCTTTGATAAGCGTCTTGTTCGTGATTTTAACAAGTTTGCTGCCCCATCAAATTAAATTGAGAAGAAAAATATCCCATGTTTTTGGGACGGCCGCAAGAGAATCTCCTTGATAGGTAAGTACGATGCAATTTCTACTTTCCATATTTCTGACTTGCTCCCTTTTATTAATTTTTCAGATTATGAAGCTGATTTTGAGGATGATTCGAGGACGAATCATTTTCAAAAGAGAGGGGATGATACGGTACCGACCTCGGGGTTGCCCAACTCAAAGGATTACCTACATGTACCAATGATGCGACTTAGAACACGGAACGTGATTCAACTAAATACACCATTGACCCGAATAATAAAGTACAAAGAGGACGCTAAGTTACATATAAAATATAATGTACAAGTCAGCCCTCAAGATTCTACAAGATATTCAATTCGGCCCAACAAGCAAATTGACTTATAGGGGCATTTTAGTCATTTGTACAATTAAAGTCTAGTCTAGACATTAATTATATTTCGGCTATGTTATTTATTATATTAGGCGTGTATAGCAAGTGTTTCTATAATAAAGGACATGTTGTCCAAGGGTTTAGATAGTTAGTTATTAAGAGTCCTAATTCTTCAAGGACTCTTCTCATGTTTACTACTTTAAGCTAAGTTGGCCGCCTAGTATAGTGTTTACAAGATAATAGGACATGTTGTCCATTATATTAGGCTAGTGTTATACTTGATAGCAAGTTGGTTTTCCAAGAGTCCTACTTTTTCAAGAACTCTTCCTATTTTTGAGTTTCAAGCCGAAATCATGTCTATTTAAGAATGATATCAGCCACCTATGTATTTACGTTAGATATATTGATATTTGGTTAAGGTTATTCCTTAGATACTTGTTTATGAATTTCTGTTAGAACTTCATAATCCTTGAGTTACTGTATCAACAAGATAGTTTCACTCGTTGTGGTGTTTCAGCCTTCATTGTTACTTAGCCTTCTTTAGAGTTGCGTTGAGTAAATTCCCCTTTGAAACTATTCAAGATAGAGAAAAATTTGCTAAAAGCCGAACCTTGACTGAAAAGCTCTCGGTTCCGCATCAAGTGGTATCAGAGCAAAACGTTGATCTCTATCATGGTGTATCTTTTAAAAAAAAAATCTTGTTTTCTTGGAATAGACAGAAAAAATATTTCCAATTATTTTTTACTACCTCCGCAAAAGCCACCCGGAAGTAAAGAAATTGGTAGCCGGGTTATCTTATTTAGACAAGGAGCAAACCAAAGGCAAACTTCCTTGTCCTTTGAGACACAAATGAATTGGCTCTTTTTCCCTCTTGTTCATGAAAAAAGCCGCCAAGTGTGTTTTCACAAAGGGATTAAATAGTGGATTGATATTAGGTTCCACCGTAAATTCATTCACTTTAGGTAGTCACAATGTCCTGCTAGGGACCGCTTGTGATTTATGAACACATACTGCTACTAAGTGTGTTTTCATTGCCATTGTGATATGAACCTACAGGGTCACACACATAGACGAGTTAGCGAGCTTCATGTCCAGATTCAATGAATCTAGAATGTGTCTAGGTCATTGTATCTGACATTTGTTTCTCTGAGAATAATAAAACGTTATTATTTGAATTAGAGATTAAGGAGGGTATTTTGGTATTTAGTTTTAGCTGGGATTACGTGGGAGTTATTATCCAATAAAGACTCCCACTACCAGCATAAGTCTAGGGGACGTGGGAGTTTAAGACTCCCACTGCCAAGAGAGGTGGTAAGGACGTGGGAATTGTGTTTGAAACAACCTCTCACACCGTATATAACCTTCTCTTAACTGAAACCCTAGTAACGAATGCTTGAGCCGCAAAAATACCAGAAACTTAGAAATCAGATTTCTTGTTTTCGCTCTCCCTTTCTCTCAAAATTCCCGAAACTCAGAAAAACGAAGAGCTAGCAATCGATGTTCCTTTCATCGCGTGGATACCGGTAGGGAGTAATTCGGCAAAGGAGGACTCAAGGTGATTGCTGCTAAGAGCCTGAAGACAAAATCTTTAACCGAATAATGTAAGTTTTTCGTTTGCTTTCGATTCGTTTTTGTATGAGCGGATCCTTCGGGGGGAAGACTCATAGGTGTTTAGAACGATTTTTTGCCTATGAATCCCTTCAAAATGCACGTATGACAATTTCACGTTAAACGAGCACTAATTATTAATTTTTTTATTAATTTTCCCCTTAAATTTTGAGTATTATTTACTTATTTATTATTTTTCATAAGTATAAAAAAGTTAAAAACACGTTTTTTAAGGTACATGATAGGATTTAAAAAGATATTATTTTTTTTAATTAACTTTATTATCAATTAATTTTTTTAAAAAAAGGACAAACGCCACATTCAACAAAGAATTTCCTACGCAGGCACTTGATTTGTAGTGGTAGGATTTTGTTTAAAAAATGAGTACCAATTAAATCATTTTGTCAGCCCACATCCTCTCCCTCCCTTTCTCTTTTTTGTTCAACAGGCTGTTCGCCAGTTCTCTCAAAACAGGAGCCTTCATCATCTCCCTCTCTTCACACTGACCACAAACCACCTCTCCGCCGATCGCCACAGTTTATCCACATAGTTCGCACCACCTCCGTCCATCCGAAATCCCCAAATCCGCCAAACCCTAACCTCTAAATCTAAAATTCCCAAAATTACTCAACACCTCAGTCACCAATTCCCGTCACAGCCACCACCATCTTCATACCTCTACTTCACGGAGTGATTCCAGGCCATATCCATTGCAGTCTCCGGAGTAATTTTGGGATATTTTTCAAAGGTAATTGACACCCTTCCCCCTAAGAGTATCGACATCTTGTGATGAAGAACCGTGAGGTACTAAGTACCAAAATGTTCGATAACTTTAATTGTTCCAGATCTTTCTCTAATTCTCGAACTAGTTTCTAGGGGAATATAATCAAAGCAACGCTAAGGAAGCCTAATTATCGATGGAGGCTGAAACACCACAACAAGAGAAACTAAGTCTTGCTCATACAGTAACAAAGAATGAATGAATTCTTAAAAGAAGTTCAGACACGAGAAGCTAAGGAATAACTTTACCAAAATATCAATATATCTAACGTAATCATAGTTTGCCGAAATCATCCTTAAATAGACATGATTTCGGCTAGGAACTCAAAAATAGAAAAAGTCCTTGAAGAAGTAGGACTCTTGGAAAACAACTTGCTATCAAGTAAAACACTTAAACAAGATAATGGACAACATGTCCTATTATCTAGCAGCATCTAGGCGCCTAAAATAACTAAACATGGCTGAAAATAACTAATCATGTGAAAAGTCCTAGAAGACGTGGGACTCTTAACAACTAGATAAACAACTATTCAACCACTATGGACAACATGTCCTTTATTATAGAAACTCCTTGCTATACACACCTAAATACTCTAAATAAAGTAAATAACAAAGATGGAAAATAATTAGAGTCTAGCACTAAAACGTCCTTTAAATTCGTCCCATTTCTTGACATATTGTTGGATCAGGTTGCGCGACGATTTCGGACTCCAAGCTGGTAGAATCTGATCTTCTGATCTTGTGGTCCATTTGATACATAGATCGAAAGTTATGATCATTATACCAAACTGTCGCAAAGTTGTCCATCAACTTGTAAGATTACTAAAATGCCCTTCTTAGCCTCTTTATTTGATAGGCCCTAATTGTACACTTGTGAACCTTGAGAGGTTGCCTTGTACTTTATATTATATGTGTAACTTAGCATCCTCTTTGTACTTTAATACACGAACAAATGATGTAGTTATTCGATTCATGTTCCTCGTTCTAAGCCTCGTCATTGGTCTCTGTATCAACCGCTGCATGGTTTGTTGTATTGATTCTTGAAATAGTTTGTCACCTCCAAGGGCACCTTGTTGCGAAGAACCTTCATTAAAAGACATTATCTTTTCAAAGAAAAATCACACCTTTAGATAGAAAAAAAAATTCTCTCAATATTCCAACAATACTTGTCAAGAATTTCAACTATAGATGAATTAAAGATTCCTAACTTGTTGCGTTGATGAAAAGATGAAAAATATGGGAAAGAATTCCTATCTCGACCTAAACAAAAAGTTAAGAAAGAAATATGAGAGTAATCGTTAAAAAGATGTGATATTTACGCTTCTTGAAAATTAAATTTTAATTCTCGGATGATCAACAGCAGAATGAATAGTACCGGAAAAAAAAATTCTTGAAGAAATTGTTTCTTGATTTCTTTTCTTACCTTTTTACCAAAGACTTACCCTTTTCTTGGCCACACAATATCAAGAACTCCATATTAGGAAGACCTTACCTTGATTTGATAACATTAATGGCGGCTTTTCAAGAACAAGAGTGATCAAGAGCCAATTCCTTTGTGTCTCAAGGACAAGGAAGTTTGCTTTTGGTTTGATCCTTGCCCAAATAGGATAACCCGACAGCCAATTTCTTTACTTCCAGGTGGCTTTTTCGTTGGGTAGAAGTAATATTTTATTGTAATTTTCTCGATCTATTACAAGCAAACAAGAATTTTTTTTTCAAAAAGCGTTAGGGTACACCAAGGTAGAGATCAACCTTTTGCTCTGATACCACTAGATGCGGAACCGAGAGGTTTAAGTCAAGGTTCGGCTATTTAGCAGATCTTTCTCTATCTCGAATAGTTTCCAAAGGGAATATACTCAACGCAATTCTAAAGAAGGCTAAGTATCAATGAAGGCTGAAACACCACAACGAGCGAAACTATCTCGTTGATACAATAACTCAAGAATATGAAGTTCTAACGAAAAATCATAAACAAGTATCTAAGGAATAACCTTAACCAAAATATCAATATATCTAACGCAAATAATAAGGTGGACAAAATCACTCTTAAATAGAGGGATTTCGGTTACAAACACAAAAATAGGAGGAGTCCTTGAAGAAGTAGGACTCTTGGAAAACAACTTGCTATCAAGTAAAACACTTAAACAAGATAGTGGACAACATGTCCAATTATCTAGCATATAGGCGGCCAAATATGGCTGAAATTAACTAAACATGTGAAGAGACGTGGGACTCTTAACTTCTAGATAACAAACTAATCAACCACTATGGACAACATGTCGTTTATTATAGAAACTACTTGCTATCAGGAAATTAAGCATAAATAAAGTAAATAATATGCTGAAAATAATTAAAGTCTAGAATAGACTTTAAATGTAAAAAGACGAAAATGCCCCTATAAGTCATTATGCTTGTTTTGGGCCGATTTGAACACTTGGGAAACTTGAGAAGAAGTTATAAGATCAAAAGAAAAGTTGTTAGAATGAGCAAACCTTTCAGCTTCTCTAAAAATTAGTAAAACAATGAGTTTGTTTGCTCAAAGTCCTATCTACCTTTCCCAAATTGACAAATAAACAATCTCTTCTCTCTTTTTGTGAGCATGCCTTTTTTCTCACAATACTCACGGTTTTTTCATCATTTTTACCTCGGTTTTTACCTCTTGGGTAGGGTCACTCGTATTTTTCAACTCACGCTCTTTATTTATTTTCTCTCTACCATCGGCTAATTTCTTTTGTACCTCACTTACTTTAATAGGTGTCATAGGATGTAAAGTATGACGAATTTTATCCTTTGAAACCATGTACACATTCTTTCTTCCAATATGATTCGCAAACCTATCATATTGCCACGGTCTTCCTAATATAATTGACTTGCGGTCATAGGTACCACATCACATAAAACCGTGTCCTTGAATGTCCCAATGCCGAAATCTATCTCCACTTGTTTGTCTACTTTAATATCACCATTATTATTTAACCAAGAAAGCTTGTATGGCATAGGATGTGCTTTCATCGGTAAATCTAAAGCGGTTACCATCTCAAACGAACAAACATTAGTGCAACTTCCATTATCAATAATAACTAAACAACTTCTATCCTTAACTTTGCACATTGTATGAAATAGATTACTTCTGTGTTGATGCAATTCATCTAATGGTTTAGAATGTAAAAGGTTCATATTTACCAAAAGAAGATTATTATCATCATCATGTGGGAATTCCTTAATGCCCTCGGCTTCATCCTCCAAAACCGTTTCCTCGGGTTCCTCTTTATCACTAACCCACATTCCGTCGTCCATCATGATCATTACGCTTTTATTTGGACAATCCCGAGCAAAGTGGCCCTTACCTCTACACTTAAAACATTCCCTAGCAAGTGTTGTAGATGTACTAGCCCTTATATCGGTTGATTTTGATGTAGTTTGAAAAACACAAGGGGGGGGGGTGAATTGGATTTTTATAAAAGTGGCTTCTTTTTATTTTCAAAAGGCTTGAATGTGAAACTTGTATTTGTAGTTTGGAGAAAATGAAGCACAAATAAAAACAAGGAAAGCAAGACACGTGATTTAGAGTGGTTCGATTCACAAAGAATCTACGTCCACTACCTTGAGCTTCACACAAGGATTTTTAATAACTTCACTAAGAAAAGTAATTACACAAGTGGCTAACTCACAAAGAGTTTTACACAAATAACCACAATTATAAACTCCAACCACTAAGAGTACAAAGTCCACACCAAGTAGGACTTGACACAATAAATACCCTATCACTAAGAGAGGGAAAGATGGATATATAAAGAGAAAGTTACACACTCAAATAGTGGAGGATAGATACCTTTAAAGATCTTACTTTAATGCTCTTAGAACTTATGACTCAACAACTTGTGTCTTGCAAGAGAGATGATGATTTTGAACTTTTCAACACATGAATAAAGTTGGATATCCTTTGAAAATGCTAAAGCTTTTTGTATAATCAATGTATATTCTCTCTGGTTGTTGTTAGAAGATTCCTCTACAATAGATCTTTTATACTTTTCAAAAGAATCCAAAAAACAACTTTTAAAACGGTCATATAACGGCTAGTTTTCGCAGAGTTCAGTTGACCGCAAGTGACTTCGGATGATCCGATCAAAAAGGATCGGACGATCCTAAGTCTGCCTAGGTCGACCGGGACAACTGGTTCCCAAAAGGATAACTAATACTTGAAAAACAATTTTCAAAGTCTTAGACAATGAAACCAATGCCTTTAGAGAAGGGAACAAGTTTTAAAGACCATTTTTTAAACTGAGCTTTAAGAAAACTATTTTAAAAAGTGCAAGACAATAGCGTTGTGATCCTAAGTTCATGTGAGCAATGGTTAGAGCTTTAAGATATATATAACGATATGCTAAGCTATTCTAACCACACCTTAAGCCTTCAATCTTCAAGTCTTGAGAGATGTGACTTAAGGAATGTAATCATTTAGTCTTGAGAACGGCTTGATTGAAGTACTTAGAGCTTCCACTTTAATGAACCATTATTCTATCACAATGATTGAAACCATTAGATACAACATCAGATGTTTGTACATTATCAAAAGCTGAGTTTGTTCGCCCTTAGGGCTTACAATCTCCCCTTTTTTTATTATGACAAACTTTGATGCAATAAGATAGAATAAGCACAATTTAAGAACAAGGAAGCAAGGCAAAAAGACGAAGAACAAATAAGAACAAAGACTTGTGCTTAGAAGATAAAACCTAGGAGACAAAAGCACTAGCATGATAACTTCTTTTTGCCATAGCATCTAGGGACTCTTAGAAGAGCCCTATTTCCCAACCAACCTCCTTTTCTCCTTCCTTCCATATAAAATGTTTTGAGAAATAAGATATATAATAAGCTCCCCCTCAAAACATGACAGGAAACGATATATTACAAAGATAAAAAAAAAATTAAGAAGACTCCCTTGTGTTTCAGCAGTTTACAGAAGCCAAACAAGACTTCAATCTAGAAACTGCACAGACTTCGGATCGTCCGAGCTTTTGGTCAAACATTTCGGTCGACCGATCTCTGTCAAAAAATCTGCAGCACTTTGCTGCAACTGAGCTGCTGTCCTGAAAATTTTACTTTCTCACACAACTAACAGTCAATTTAACCACAGATAACAATAAGCACAAGCAAGGATAATCAAGATAACAATAATTTTCTCCCCCTTTGGCATAATCAAAAAGACTTCAAACATAACAAAAACAACCAAAAAGTTCCAAAAATAAAGATAGTTTCAAGATTTAGCTATGATCGTCTTCATCTTCACTTGAAAGGCTTAAATCCTTAGCTAACTTCTTTTGCATTTGTATAGTCTTGTCTACCTTGTCGGATACCGTTTGCATCTTTTCTTTGATACAGATCATCTCTTCCGCTATCGCCTCAATTTTTCTCGTCATCTTCTTCATCAAGGCAAACATTTTATTTATCCGTGTCACTTTTTGAGGCGGACTTTTGGTAGTTGCTTGAGTTGGAGAATCAGGTTCTTCTTCTTGACCATTGTTAGATGAGACATGTTCGCTTGAGCTAAGTGAATTACGTGCTTAGAAATCTTCTTGCTTATTACTTGTCGGATCACTTCTAGACTTTGAAGGTGCTCCACCCCTTTTCTTTTCAATCTTAAGAAGTGTTTTAAGCATATAAGGGGACACCTTTCGAGCAAGTATAGCAGCCCCTATTTCATCATTTGTGGTATTTCGAATGAATTTCCATTGATTGTCTATATAAATCATCTTCATTCGGTGGAAACATGCTTCATCAATTTTGACAAACTTTTTCTTTAAAGGATTTTTCAAATCAAGTCCAAATCGTTGGAAGAGCCTTGTAAGAATATTTCCATACGGAATGTAATTCCTTGAACCTTTGATAGCAGCCATAAAATGTTGAAGCGCAAGATGTGCGAAGTTCAAGGCTTTCCTTTCCAAAAGATGTTGCATTATTACCATTTGAAGGAAAGTAATTGATGACTTGTGCCCTTTAACCGGGGCCACAATGTTGGACACGAAAAAGTGTAGAATCCGGTCAAATTCATCCAACTTGTCAATCGCCCTTTCCTTTGAGTCGGTGAAACTGCATCATCCGAATTCATTGTATTCTTATAGAATCTTTTGGCATGATCCACATATTCTATTCCTATAGCCTCACAAAACATCTTTTCAGAGAATGCAAATTCCAATTTTCCAACACAAGACCTATATCTAATTTCAGTCCCATTATCCTCTTCCTTTCTCAAATTTGCACCAAATTCATAAACAATTGAAGGGTAAATATATTCATCAACATCAAACAGATTAACCCATCCCATAACATCAAACAGCCCCATGACTTCATCTAGCCATTTTCCTTGAGCAAACATAATATCATCTCTAAAATACGTTGTCATGAATCCCCTATTTGATTTCTTAAGCTTGTCAAACATTTGCTTAGCTGCGGTAATGTAAAAAGGAGTCGTTACCTTTTTTGTAGAGTAATTTGATGATCCTCCAACCTCGAAATCTGAAGGTGGAGATACCCTTGAAGGTGAAGACGAGTAATCGTCCTCCGAGTGGCTAGAATCAGTATCCACAATTTGTTTACCCTTTCCCACGACTTTGCGAGCCACCATTTTTGCTCGGCCTTTCTTCGGTGCGGCTTGAGTGGGTTCCTTAAAGGAAATTCCTTTTTCAAGTGGTCGTTTAGATTTATTCCTAGGAGGATTCTTGTGAGGAGGTGTATTAGCATCATCATTTCCTCCTTTGCTAGGGTTTTTCATCCTCACCATTTGTGAGAAAACAAAATAGGTTCGGATTAGGGATAGGTTTGAACCGAGGGAAGATGAAAAGATTTAGAATATAGATGAATTCCAAACAAATTGATGATGGAATAGAGATTGAATGATGAAATTGAGGATAAATAAGGCTTGGGTCGAGGGAAATCGGTTTGAGGGGAAGAGGAATTTGAGAGAAAAATGTTTTTGAGATGAGAGGATTAAATGAAAGACGATTGAGTTTCTCTTGATATAAACTGCAACCCGCAAAACTCGGTCGACTGTTCCATGAAGAGGTCGTCCGGGGAATTAAATTTCTTGATCCGAGCCATTCCAGTAGCTTCGACGGTCGATGGTCCGGTTCATCAACAAAAAATTCGGTCGACCGTCCAATGTACTTTTATTACATTCTCAGTTTCGGATCATCCGTTCCCTGGGCAGTTGATCCGAGGTTCCCTTGTTTCTACCTGTACACTTAACACACACATTAGTCCTGGAATCTTGTGATTCCGAGGCAACGCCTGAGATATTCAAACCTTTCTGTGCCAAGTGGCTTGATGAAAATATCTGCAAGTTGTTCATCCGTGCTTATGAAATTTATGCAAACATCACCTTTAGCAGCATGATCTCTAATGAAATGATGCTTGATTTCTATATGTTTAGTCCTAGAATGCTGTATGGGATTCTTAGTTAAGTTGATTGCACTAGTGTTATCGTATAAGATGGGAACATGTTGAAATGCAAAGCCAAAATCCACAAGAGTATGCATCCTCCATAGAATTTGAGCACAACAATTACCGGCTGCTATATATTCCGCTTCGGTAGTGGAAAGGGATACACATGCTTGTTTCTTGCTATACCATGAGACTAATGCATGACCAAGAAAATGACAATGCCCACTAGTGCTTTTACGCTCAATACGACACCCCGCATAATCGGCATCCGAATAACCTATTAAATCAAAAGATGTACTTCTAGGATACCATAACCCATAATCATATGAGCCTATGAGATATCTAAGAATACGTTTAACGGCAATGAGATGTGATACTTTAGGACATGCTTGGAATCTAGCACATAAGCATACGACAAACATAATATCCGGCCTACTAGCGGTAAGATAAAGAAGAGAGCCTATCATACCTCTATACATTGTTTCATCTACCGGTTTACCTTTTTCATCCTTGTCAAGCTTGATGGTTGCACTCATCGGTGTTTTGCTTTCTTTTGCACCATCCATTCCAAACCGTTTAAGTAGTTCTTTAGTGTACTTGGCTTGGTTGATGAAAATTCCTTCATTTGTTTGTTTGATTTGTAAACCAAGGAAATAGTTGAGCTCTCCCATCATGCTCATCTCAAATTCATCTTGCATTAGTTTAGCAAATTCTTCACAAAGCACTTCATTAGTTGAACCAAAAATAATGTCATCAACATATATTTGCACAAGTAAGATGTCATGAGATGCATTTGTTTTAATGAAAAGAGTGGTGTCAACAAGACCTCTTGAAAAACCAATAGAAATGAGAAACCTGCTCAAATGCTCATACCAAGCACGAGGAGCTTGTTTTAAACCATACATTGCTTTTGTAAGTTTGTAAACATGGTTTGGAAAATTTTCATGCACAAAACCGGGAGGTTGTTCGACATATACTTCCTCCTCAATAAAGCCATTTAGAAATGCACTTTTCACATCCATTTGAAATAGCTTAATACCTTTAAAACAAGCAAAAGCAAGAAGCATTCTAATAGATTCAAGTCTAGCAACGGGGGCAAAAGTTTCCTCAAAATCAATACCCTCCTCTTGATTGAATCCTTGGGCAACAAGTCTAGCTTTGTTTCTTATAATCTCCCCGAGCTCATCAAGTTTATTTCGAAAAATCCATTTTGTTCCAATAATAAGGCGATCAATAGGTCTAGGGGACTAAAGTCCAAACTTGATTTCTTTCAAATTGATTTAGTTCCTCTTGCATAGCCAAAATCCAAAAGTAATCATGTAAAGCTTCATGAATGTTCTTAGGTTCTATAGAAGAGAGTAAAGCAAGATTATCTATGAAATACCGCCATGTTTTGACGCCAACGGATGGATCACCAATGATTTGCTCTTGAGGGTGACCTTGCTTGTATATCCAATCCTTTGGTAGCTCATTTGTTGAAGGATCATTGCTTTGAGTGACTTGGGGATCATTTTGAGTAGTTTCAATGTCCTCCTTATCCTTGGAATTATCATCCAACATAGGAGCTTGATGGATTTCATTTACACTTTCCAAGGGCATACCTATATCATCATCATCTTTTCTAGGCAAGTAGATGTTAGATTCATCAAAAGACACATGCATGGACTCTTCAATAAACAAGGTTCTTTTATTATATACCCTATAAGCCTTTTTGTTTGAAGAATATCCAAGAAATATTCCTTCGTCGGATTTCTTGTCAAATTTTCCAAGGCTATCTTTAATGTTGAGCACAAAACATTTGCAACCAAAAAACTTTGAAATATGAGATTGAGGGTATTTTTTCCAAAGATAAGCTCAAAAGGAGTTTTTCCAACAAAAGGCCTTAAAAGAACTCTATTAACAATATAACAAGCGGTGTTCACGGCTTCGGCCCAAAAAATATTTTGGGTAAAGAATTTTCACTAAGCATAGACCTAGCCATTTCTTGTAAAGTTCTATTTTTCCTTTCAACAACCCCATTTTGTTGAGGCGTTTTTGGAGCCGAAAAGTTATGTGTGATGCCATTTTCATTACAAAACTTTTCAAAAAATTGATTGTTAAATTCCCTTCCATTATCACTTCTCAAGGTAACAAGTTTTAGTTCAAGCGAGTTTTGAACCTTTTTGAAAAGATTTGAAAACTCACGGAAGGTGTCATCTTTTTGTGCAAGAAAAAGTACCCAAGTGAATCTTGAAAAATCATCCACAATAACAAAGGCATACCTCTTACCACCTAAGCTAGTGGTTCTCATTGGTCCAAAAAGATCAAGATGAACAAGTTCAAGTGGTTTAGAAGTGGAAACCATTTGTTTAGGCTTGAAAGACGTTTTTGTTTGTTTTCCAAATTGACAAGCATCACAAAGACGTTTTTTCTCATATTTCACTTTTGGAAGCCCACGCACTAGCTCTTTAGAGGAAAGAGTATTTAAAAGATCCATGCTCACATGACCAAGCCTACGGTGCCATAAGAATGCATCATCTTCATTTATGGATAAGCATTTAAAATCACATGCAACAAGATCATCCAATGACAACATATAAACATTACCGGTTCTATTAGCAACAAGCACTTTTTCATGAGAAGAGCTATCAACAATAGAGCAAGTCTTTTTGCTAAACATAACATCAAAACCATTATCACAAAGTTGGCTAATACTAAGTAAATTATATTTGAGGCTATCAACAAGAAGAACATGCTTAACAAGAGTTGATGAACCTTTACCAACATTTCCAATGCCAAGGATTCTACCCTTCTTTTTGTCCCCAAACGTGACATAACCTTCATAGATAGGTTCCATGTCTTTGACTAATGAGGCATCTCCGGTCATGTGGCGACAACATCCACTATCAAGAAACCATTGAGCCGGAGTATTTACCTTGCTTGCAAGTACCTAAGACAAAGGAGGAGGAGTGACTTTTGGTACCCATACTTGCTTGGGTCCTTGAGGGTTAGTTTAAAATACGCTTGATTCTCCAAACAGTTTTTACTCCCTTTTCAATTTTTCTCTTCACATAACATCTAGCACTAGTGTGTCCAAATTTTCCACAATATGTGCAACAAGTAAATGGCTTAAAAAATTTGTGAATATGCTCATGATATCTATTTTGCTTATGTGAGGTACTAGCATGCACAAAGTGTTTTCTAGGTAACTTAGAAGAGCTAGCAAAATCAAAGTGTGTCGAATGTATATAGCCTAATCCATGTTTCACATTTGAAGTACGTTGCATACAAAGAATTTGATGAAGATCTTTTGTTCCTTTGGTGAACTTATCAACAAGTGAGGTGAGATCAACAACTTTGGTTTTTAAACAATCAAACTCAACAAGTTTGCATTCAAGAGAAGACAATTTATCATATACTTCTTGAAATTTCAATGAAGAAGTTTTGCAAGTAGTTATAAGCTTTTCATTTTCGACTTTCAAGCAATCAACTTCATCAGCTAGCTTTTTGTTATCACTAAGCAACCTGGATCTTTCTTCAAACAAGGATTCAATTTTAATCTTCATTTCTTGGTTTTGCTTAGCACATTTCTTAAGTTGATCAAACATATCACACAAAAGTTCATTAGGATCATCTTCATCATCATCAAGGGAGTTAGAAGTAGTGGGAGTAAGATGTACCTCATTCCCGAAAGCCATGAAGCAAACATTTGCGTTTTCCTCTTCTTCTTCATCGCCACTCCCTTCTTGATCCCCGTGTGCTTAGCATGGCCTTGGCATTCTTTGGTTTGAAGAATTTTTCCTTTTTGTCTTCCTTGGGCTCTTTTTCTTTGGCAGAGGGGCACTCTCCTATGAGATGTTGGTTGCTTCCACATTCATAGCATCTCATCCCATTAGGATTTTGTTTTCTTCTATTTTGGAAGAATTTTCTTCCTTTCCCGGAAAACATTTTTTTCATGCGCTTTACCACCAAAGCCATGGTCTCATCATCTAAGTTGATGTCTTCTTCATCACTTGAACGGTTGGATTCATCAAGATCAAGAATAGCCTTTAAAGCAATACTCTTCTTTGCCTTTTCAATATGCTCATCCTTTTTGTGTGTGATCTCATAAGTGAGAAGAGAACCAATGAGCTCCTCCGTGGGATAAGTTTTCAAGTTCTTTGCTTCTTCAATAACTAGAGCTTTGCCTTCCCAACTTTTAGGAAGTGAGTTGAGGATCTTCCTATTCATTTCACCCATAGAGTATTCCTTTCCATAAGATCTCAACCCATTGACAACATTGGTGAACCTAGTGTTAATCTCATTTATAGTTTCATTTGGCTTCATAGAGAAAAGCTCATATTCCCTCACAAGCATGTTGAGCTTTGATTCTTTGACTTGATTAGTCCCCTCATAGGTGACTTCTAAGGTTTTCCACATCTTGTGAGCGGATTTGCTTCCACGTATCCGATTGTACTCATCCGGATTAAGAGCACAACTAATGATGTTCATAGCTCGAAAATTAAGGGTCATTTTCTTGGACTCATCTTCATTAAACTCATTGTCCAATTTTGGAAATTGACACCATCCACCTCTTTCATAGGTACATATGGACCTTCTTCAAAAATCTGCCATAAGGAGTAGTCTATAGAGCGCACATAGCTTTTGAAACGGTCTTTCCAAGCATGAAAATTGTTTCCATCAAAGAGAGGTGGTCTATTAGTGGAAGATCCCTCTAGGTAGGCTAAAGCGGAATTTTCGGCCATAATCTTTACTTCAAGCAGTTAAGCTAAAGATGAAGACGAGGCTCTGATACCAATTAAAAAACACAAGAGGGGGAGGGGGGGGGGGGTGAATTGGGTTTTTATAAAAGTGGCTTCTTTTTATTTTCAAAAGGCTTGAATGTGAAACTTGTATTTGTAGTTTGGAGAAAATGAAGCACAAATAAAAACAAGGAAAGCAAGACACGTGATTTAGAGTGGTTCGATTCACAAAGAATCTACGTCCACTACCTTGAGCTTCACACAAGGATTTTTAATAACTTCACTAAGAAAAGTAATTACACAAGTGGCTAACTCACAAAGAGTTTTACACAAATAACCACAATTATAAACTCCACTCACTAAGAGTACAAAGTCCAAACCAAGTAGGACTTGACACAATAAATACCCTATCACTAAGAGAGGGAAAGATGGATATATAAAGAGAAAGTTACACACTCAAATAGTGGAGGATAGATACCTTTAAAGATCTTACTTTAATGCTCTTAGAACTTATGACTCAACAACTTGTGTCTTGCAAGAGAGATGATGATTTTGAACTTTTCAACACATGAATAAAGTTGGATATCCTTTGAAAATGCTAAAGCTTTTTGTATAATCAATGTATATTCTCTCTGGTTGTTGTTAGAAGATTCCTCTACAATAGAGCTTTTATACTTTTCAAAAGAATCCAAAAAACAACTTTTAAAACGGTCATATAACGGCTAGTTTTCGCAGGAGTTCAGTTGACCGCAAGTGACTTCGGATGATCCGATCAAAAAGGATCGGACGATCCTAAGTTTACCTAGGTCGACCGGGACAACTGGTTCCCAAAAACTCAACTCTCTGTTTCGGTCCGGATGATCCGTGCTAAGCTCGGATGATCCGAATTTCACGGATTCAATAGATGTTGATTTTTCACAAGTTTTGAAATCTTTTAAGGTCAAAAAGGTTTTCTCAAAAGGATAACTAATACTTGAAAAACAATTTTCAAAGTCTTAGACAATGAAACCAATGCCTTTAGAGAAGGGAACAAGTTTTAAAGACCATTTTTGAAACCCGAGCTTTAAGAAAACTATTTTAAAAAGTGCAAGACAATAGCGTTGTGATCCTAAGTTCATGTGAGCAATGGTTAGAGCTTTAAGATATCTATAACGATATGCTAAGCTATTCTAACCACACCTAAGCCTTCAATCTTCAAGTCTTGAGAGATGTGCCTTAAGGAATGTAATCATTTAGTCTTGAGCACGGCTTGATTGAAGTACTTAGAGCTTCCACTTTAATGAACCATTATTCTATCACAATGATTGAAACCATTAGATACAACATCAGATGTTTGTACATTATCAAAAAATTGAGTTTGTTCGCCCTTAGGGCTTACATAGTTGAAATCTTTGCTTCCTCACTTGTACCTGCAGCTGTTTTTGCAATTCCCAAACTGCCCTTTGCTTGATTTTGGTTCGGCAATGCATTAGAATTGTTTAGGGACTGATTTGGCTGTTTCCAAGATTGAAAATTTGTCGAATTGGTCATTGAACTTTTCTTTTTTTTGTTGCCGTTCAATTTGTTCAGCATAATAAACCATTAAAATAAGATTATGAAGATTAGCATGTTCTACCTTAGGTCTAATTTTGTCATTGAGACCAACCAAGAACTGAGCCAAAGTAGCTTCATCATCTTCATGAATGTTTGATCTAATCATCGCCATCTCCATCTCTTTGTAATATTCATCAACGGTCTTTGTCCCTTGCCTCAATCTTTGTAATTTATTGTATAAATCACGAGTATACCTTTGAGGTACAAATCTCTGTGTCATGACCGCTTTCATCTCATCCCATGAATCAATTTGTCTTTGTCCTGTTCTTCTCAGTTCACTTTGGGACTCATTATCCCACCAAATTGATGCATACTCTCCAAACTCCATGGTTGCCAATTTAACCTTTTTTCTCTTCGAATAATTGTGAACATAAAAACATGGTTAACTTTGCGAGTCCAATCTAAAAATAATTGAGGATCGTTTGTACCTTGGAAAGATGGGATCTTTGTCTTTATTGCACCAAGATTATTATCATCATGCCTTTGATTTTGAATATTGGCTCTCGGTTCAAAGGCTAAATTATCCTCCATTCTTGGAATTGCTCTAGGCACAAAGGGAGTATTTTCCCTTCTTTTTCGCAAGTTGTCTCTTAAAGATTGTTCATTGAATTCTTGAGACCCTTCATCATCTTGAACATCAAAGACCGCGGCTTTCCCTTTGTCCGCTTGGTTCTTGATTTCAAGATTCTCCAATCTTTCCGTTACATCATCCAATCTTTGTATCAACCGCTGCATGTTTTGTTGTATTGATTCTTGAATTAGTTTGTCACCTCCAAGGGAACCTTGTTGCGAAGAACCCTCATTAAAAGACATTATCTTTGCAAAGAAAAATCACTCAAAACGTTAGATAGAAAAAAAAATTCTCTCTTTATTCCAACAATACTTGTCAAGAACTTCAATTCTAGATGAATTAAAGGTTCCTAACTTGTTGCGTTGATGAAAAGCTGAAAAATATGGGAAAGAATTCCTATCTTGACCAAACAAAAAGTTAAGAAAGAAATATAAGAGTAATCGTTAAAAAGATGTGATCTTAACGCTTCTTGATTTTCATGAAAATTAAACTTTAATTCTCGGATGAACAGTAGAATAAATAGTACCGGAAAATATTTCTTGAAGAAATTGTTTCTTGATTTCTTTTCTTACCTTTTTACTAAAGACTTACCCTTTTCTTGGCCACACGATATCAAGAACTCCATAATAGGAAGACCTTACCTTGATATGATAATATTAATGGCGGCATTTCAAAAACAAGAGGGATTAAGAGCCAATTCCTTTGTGTCTCAAGGACAAGGAAGTTTGCTTTTGTTTTGATCCTTGTCTAAATAGGTTAACACGGCTGCCAATTTCTTTACTTGCGGGTGGCTTTTGCATTGGGTAGAAGTAGTATTTTTTTTGTAATTTTCTCGGTCTATTCTAAGCAAACAAGATTTTTTTTTTTGAAAAAGCGTAAGGGTACACCAAGATAGAGATCAACCTTTTGCTCTAATACCACTTGATGCGGAACCGAGAGGTTTAAGTCAAGGTTTGGCTATTTAGCAGATCTTTCTCTATCTCGAACAGTTTCCAAAGGGAATATACTCAACGCAAGTCTAAAGAAGGCTAAGTATCAATGAAGGCTGAAACACCACAACGGGCGAAACTATCTCGTTGATACAATAACTCAAGAATATGAAGTTCTAACGGAAATTCATAAACAAGTATCTAAGGAATAACCTTAACCAAAATATCAATATATCTAACGTAAATAATAAGGTGGACGAAATCACTCTTAAATAGAGGGATTTCGATACAAACTACAAAAAATAGGAGGAGTCCTTGAAGAAGTAGGACTCTTGGAAAACAACTTGCTATCAAGTAAAACACTTAAACAAGATAGTGGACAACATGTCCTATTATCTAGCATATAGGCGGCCAAATATGGCTGAAATTAACTAAACATGTGAAGAGACGTGGGACTCTTAACTTCTAGATAACAAACTAATCAACCACTATGGACAACATGTCGTTTATTATAGAAACTACTTGCTATCAGGAAATTAAGCATAAGTAAAGTAAATAATATGCTGAAAATAATTAAAGTCTAGAATAGACTTTAAATGTAAAAAGACGAAAATGCCCCTATAAGTCATTATGCTTGTTTTGGGCCGATTTGAACACTTGGGAAACTTGAGAAGAAGTTATAAGATCAAAAGAAAAGTTGTTAGAATGAGCAAACCTTTCAGCTTCTCTAAAAATTAGTAAAACAATGAGTTTGTTTGCTCAAAGTCCTATCTACCTTTCCCAAATTGACAAATAAACAATCTCTTCTCTCTTTTTGTGAGCATGCCTTTTTTCTCACAATACTCACGGTTTTTTCATCATTTTTACCTCGGTTTTTACCTCTTGGGTAGGGTCACTCGTATTTTTCAACTCACGCTCTTTATTTATTTTCTCTCTACCATCGGCTAATTTCTTTTGTACCTCACTTACTTTAATAGGTGTCATAGGATGTAAAGTATGACGAATTTTATCCTTTGAAACCATGTACACATTCTTTCTTCCAATATGATTCGCAAACCTATCATATTGCCACGGTCTTCCTAATATAATTGACTTGCGGTCATAGGTACCACATCACATAAAACCGTGTCCTTGAATGTCCCAATGCCGAAATCTATCTCCACTTGTTTGTCTACTTTAATATCACCATTATTATTTAACCAAGAAAGCTTGTATGGCATAGGATGTGCTTTCATCGGTAAATCTAAAGCGGTTACCATCTCAAACGAACAAACATTAGTGCAACTTCCATTATCAATAATAACTAAACAACTTCTATCCTTAACTTTGCACATTGTATGAAATAGATTACTTCTGTGTTGATGCAATTCATCTAATGGTTTAGAATGTAAAAGGTTCATATTTACCAAAAAGAAGATTATTATCATCATCATGTGGGAATTCCTTAATGCCCTCGGCTTCATCCTCCAAAACCGTTTCCTCGGGTTCCTCTTTATCACTAACCCACATTCCGTCGTCCATCATGATCATTACGCTTTTATTTGGACAATCCCGAGCAAAGTGGCCCTTACCTCTACACTTAAAACATTCCCTAGAAAGTGTTGTAGATGTACTAGCCCTTATATCGGTTGATTTTGATGTAGTTTGAAAAACACAAGGGGGGGGGGTGAATTGGATTTTTATAAAAGTGGCTTCTTTTTATTTTCAAAAGGCTTGAATGTGAAACTTGTATTTGTAGTTTGGAGAAAATGAAGCACAAATAAAAACAAGGAAAGCAAGACACGTGATTTAGAGTGGTTCGATTCACAAAGAATCTACGTCCACTACCTTGAGCTTCACACAAGGATTTTTAATAACTTCACTAAGAAAAGTAATTACACAAGTGGCTAACTCACAAAGAGTTTTACACAAATAACCACAATTATAAACTCCACTCACTAAGAGTACAAAGTCCAAACCAAGTAGGACTTGACACAATAAATACCCTATCACTAAGAGAGGGAAAGATGGATATATAAAGAGAAAGTTACACACTCAAATAGTGGAGGATAGATACCTTTAAAGATCTTACTTTAATGCTCTTAGAACTTATGACTCAACAACTTGTGTCTTGCAAGAGAGATGATGATTTTGAACTTTTCAACACATGAATAAAGTTGGATATCCTTTGAAAATGCTAAAGCTTTTTGTATAATCAATGTATATTCTCTCTGGTTGTTGTTAGAAGATTCCTCTACAATAGAGCTTTTATACTTTTCAAAAGAATCCAAAAAACAACTTTTAAAACGGTCATATAACGGCTAGTTTTCGCAGGAGTTCAGTTGACCGCAAGTGACTTCGGATGATCCGATCAAAAAGGATCGGACGATCCTAAGTTTACCTAGGTCGACCGGGACAACTGGTTCCCAAAAACTCAACTCTCTGTTTCGGTCCGGATGATCCGTGCTAAGCTCGGATGATCCGAATTTCACGGATTCAATAGATGTTGATTTTTCACAAGTTTTGAAATCTTTTAAGGTCAAAAAGGTTTTCTCAAAAGGATAACTAATACTTGAAAAACAATTTTCAAAGTCTTAGACAATGAAACCAATGCCTTTAGAGAAGGGAACAAGTTTTAAAGACCATTTTTGAAACTGAGCTTTAAGAAAACTATTTTAAAAAGTGCAAGACAATAGCGTTGTGATCCTAAGTTCATGTGAGCAATGGTTAGAGCTTTAAGATATCTATAACGATATGCTAAGCTATTCTAACCACACCTAAGCCTTCAATCTTCAAGTCTTGAGAGATGTGCCTTAAGGAATGTAATCATTTAGTCTTGAGCACGGCTTGATTGAAGTACTTAGAGCTTCCACTTTAATGAACCATTATTCTATCACAATGATTGAAACCATTAGATACAACATCAGATGTTTGTACATTATCAAAAAATTGAGTTTGTTCGCCCTTAGGGCTTACATAGTTGAAATCCTTGCTTCCTCACTTGTACCTGCAGCTGTTTTTGCAATTCCCAAACTGCCCTTTGCTTGATTTTGGTTCGGCAATGCATTAGAATTGTTTAGGGACTGATTTGGCTGTTTCCAAGATTGGAAATTTGTCGAATTGGTCATTGAACTTTTCTCTTTTTGTTGCCGTTCAATTTGTTCAGCATAATAAACCATTGAAATAAGATTATGAAGATTAGCATGTTCTACCTTAGGTCTAATTTTGTCATTGAGACCAACCAAGAACTGAGCCAAAGTAGCTTCATCATCTTCATGAATGTTTGATCTAATCATCGCCATCTCCATCTCTTTGTAATATTCATCAACGGTCTTTGTCCCTTGCCTCAATCTTTGTAATTTATTGTATAAATCACGAGTATACCTTTGAGGTACAAATCTCTGTGTCATGACCGCTTTCATCTCATCCCATGAATCAATTTGTCTTTGTCCCGTTCTTCTCCGTTCACTGGACTCATTATCCCACCAAATTGATGCATACTCTCCAAACTCCATGGCTGCCAAATTAACCTTTTTCTCTTCCGAATAATTGTGAACATAAAAACATGGTTAAATTTGCGAGTCCAATCTAAAAATAATTGAGGATCGTTTGTACCTTGGAAAGATGGGATCTTTGTCTTTATTGCACCAAGATTATTATCATCATGCCTTTGATTTTGAATATTGGCTCTCGGTTCAAAGGCTAAATTATCCTCCATTCTTGGAATTGCTCTAGGCACAAAGGGAGTATTTTCCCTTCTTTTTCGCAAGTTGTCTCTTAAAGATTGTTCATTGAATTCTTGAGACCCTTCATCATCTTGAACATCAAAGACCGCGGCTTTCCCTTTGTCCGCTTGGTTCTTGATTTCAAGATTCTCCAATCTTTCCGTTACATCATCCAATCTTTGTATCAACCGCTGCATGTTTTGTTGTATTGATTCTTGAATTAGTTTGTCACCTCCAAGGGAAACCTTGTTGCGAAGAACCCTCATTAAAAGACATTATCTTTGCAAAGAAAAATCACTCAAAACGTTAGATAGAAAAAACAATTCTCTCTTTATTCCAACAATACTTGTCAAGAACTTCAATTCTAGATGAATTAAGGGTTCCTAACTTGTTGCGTTGATGAAAAGCTGAAAAATATGGGAAAGAATTCCTATCTTGACCAAACAAAAAGTTAAGAAAGAAATATAAGAGTAATCGTTAAAAAGATGTGATCTTAACGCTTCTTGATTTTCATGAAAATTAAACTTTAATTCTCGGATGAACAGTAGAATGAATAGTACCGGAAAATATTTCTTGAAGAAATTGTTTCTTGATTTCTTTTCTTACCTTTTTACTAAAGACTTACCCTTTTCTTGGCCACACGATATCAAGAACTCCATAATAGGAAGACCTTACCTTGATATGATAATATTAATGGCGGCATTTCAAAAACAAGAAGGATTAAGAGCCAATTCCTTTGTGTCTCAAGGACAAGGAAGTTTGCTTTTGTTTTGATCCTTGTCTAAATAGGTTAACACGGCTGCCAATTTCTTTACTTCCGGGTGGCTTTTGCATTGGGTAGAAGTAGTATTTTTTTTGTAATTTTCTCGGTCTATTCTAAGCAAACAAGATTTTTTTTTTTTTGAAAAAGCGTAAGGGTACACCAAGATAGAGATCAACCTTTTGCTCTAATACCACTTGATGCGGAACCGAGAGGTTTAAGTCAAGGTTTGGCTATTTAGCAGATCTTTCTCTATCTCGAACAGTTTCCAAAGGGAATATACTCAACGCAAGTCTAAAGAAGGCTAAGTATCAATGAAGGCTGAAACACCACAACGGGCGAAACTATCTCGTTGATACAATAACTCAAGAATATGAAGTTCTAACGGAAATTCATAAACAAGTATCTAAGGAATAACCTTAACCAAAATATCAATATATCTAACGTAAATAATAAGGTGGATGAAATCACTCTTAAATAGAGGGATTTCGGTTACAAACACAAAAATAGTAGGAGTCCTTGAAGAAGTAGGACTCTTGGAAAATAACTTACTATCAAGTAAAACACTTAAACAAGATAATGGACAACATGTCCTATTATCTAGCATATAGGTGGCCAAACATGGGTGAAATTAACTAAACATGTGAAGAGTCCTTAAAGACGTGGGACTCTTAACTTCTAGATAACAAACTAATCAACCACTATGGACAACATGTCCTTTATTATAGCAACTACTTGCTATCACGAAGTTAAGCATCAATAAAGTAAATAATATGCTGAAAATAATTAAAGTCTAGAATAGACTTTAATTGTAAAAAGACGAAAATACCCCTATAAGTCATTATGCTTGTTTTGGGCCGATTTGAACACTTGGGTTACTTGAGAAGCTGCCTTGTACTTTATATTCTATATGTAATTTAGCATCTCTTTATACTTTAAGACATGATCCTTTCAGTTGGGCAGCCCCGAGGTTGGTACCGCATCACTAAGCCTCGCTATTGGTCTATGTATGTGATCCCTTTAATTGGGGAGCCTCGAGGTTGGGACCGTATCGTACGTTTTCTTTATAATTTCTCGTGAGTAGAACAAAGTAATTGTTCATTTTTATTGTGACTGTTGTTATTGCTTGATGTTTTGTAGGCATATGCTTTTGTTACCAAGTCTAGAGTTGAGAAACTTGGACTGAGAAGCTTTACTGATAAACTTGTTATGGCTGAATTGATGTGGATTTAGATGCTGATGAAGAACCGAGAGGTACTAAGTACTAAAAGGTTCGACAGATTTAATTGTGCCGAATCTTTCTCTAATTCTTGAACTTGTTTCTAGGGAATATAATCAACGCAACACTAAGGAAGGCTAATAGAGGCTGAAACACCACAACAAGAGAAACTTAGTCTTGAGGATACAGTAACTCAAAGAATGAATGAATTCTTAAAAGAAGTTCAGACACTAGAAGCTAAGGAATAACCTTATCAAAATATCAATATGTCTAACGTAAATATAATGTAGGCCGAACCATCTCTTAAATAGAGAGATTTCGGTTACAAACAACAAATAAAAGAATAGTCCTTGAAGAAGTAGGACTCTTGAACAACAACTTGCTAACAAGTAAACCACTAACAAGATAATGGACAACGTGTCTTATTATCTAGCATCTAGGCGCCTAAAATAACTAAACATGGCTGAAAATAACTAATCATGTGAAGACTCCTAGAAGACGTGGGACTCTTAACAACTAGATAACCAACTATTCAACCACTATGGACAACATGTCCTTTATTATAGCAAATACTTTCTATATATGCCTAAAATAACATAAATAAAGTAATTAAATATGCTGAAAATAATTAAAGTCTAAAGTAGACTTTAATTGTACAAAAGACTAAAATGCCCTTTTTTGCCACTTTGCTTGTTTGGGCCGATTTGTATGCTTTTGAAAGTTAAGAGGTTGACTTTGTCATAATCTTCAAGTTGAAGCTTCACTTCCTCTTTAACTTTAATATCTCGGATCAATGTTGCAATATTCTCTAAAGTCCTTCTTGTCCTTGATCTTGTCATCGGTCCTTGAATGTTGACAAGTTGATCTTTTAAGTAGGGCAGCCCTTGGGTTGGTACCGCATCAGATTCTCTCCAGTAGTAATTTTATATGCTAGTTCATTTTTCTTGATTGGGAACATACAATTTCGTGCTTGTATTTGAAAACAAAATGAAAAATAAGAGAAAGACAAAAAACATTGGTTGTTTAATTGATTCGTTGATGGAGTATATTGATCGAGCCTATTGATCGACAATTGTTTTCTGTAGATTATGGGAGTATTTTCACATGGAAGGTACTGCTACTAAACGTACGAGACGTCCGTGTCGAGAACCTCGCCTAGTTTCTCACATTCGGTTATGTAAAACACAAGAGGGGGGGGGTGAATTGGGTTTTAGTCGAACTTGGGAACTTTTTCGAATCTTAGCAATGCTAGTAGAAGTTTATGCAAGATGAGCAAATGCAAAACTAAACCCAACAACAAGACAAAGGATTTAGAGTGGTTCGATTCACTTAGAATCTACATCCACTACCTTGAGCCGCACCCAAGGATTTGCAACAACTTCACTAAGAAGACTTTTTACAAATGTGGCTAACTCACTAAGAGTTTTACAAACACAGCCACAATACAAAGAAACTCACTAAGAGTTTGCCCACACTAAGTAGGACCTATCACTAAGAAAGGGAATTAAGATGAATAAAGAACAAGATAATTCACTCTTCTAAGTGAGAAAGATATACCTTTGAAGTACAAGAATATTAAGCTCTTTGAACATATGATGCACACTCTTTGTCTTGCTTTTGAAAGATTGCTCTTGAATGATTTATATCATAGAAATGAAGAGCATTTACTTTGTGAGTGTTTTGTCTTGATGAGAAATGAATGAATATTTGATATGCAAGCCTTGGAATGATTCTCTAGCTTTGGAGTATTTATACATTTCAAATTTGGCTGAAAAACGACTCTCCAACAGTCAAATAACGGCTAGTTCAAGACAGAGTTCGGTTGACCGAACTTGGCTTCGGATCCACTCTTGAGGACCTCGGTCGACCGAGATAGGGCATAGGTCGACCGACCAATTTTTGTCAAAGTATCTGTAACTGGTCGGTTGATCCGACCTTGGCTCGGTTGACCGACCTTCCTGAGTTGATTTTTCACACATTTTGAAATCTTTTGAAGTCTTTTGAAGTCTAAAATGTTTTCCTAAAAGGTAACAAGTAAGAACACTTGGAAAACCATTTTAAAGGACTTAGACTTAGAAAACAAAGGCTTTTAAGATATGAACACATTTAAGAATCCTTCTAAAAACTAAGCCTTTTGAAAACGTGTTTGTGTGCATGCAAGACTAGAGTGTAGAGCTTATGTTCATGAGAGCTTTGGTTAGAGCTTTATAAGATAACGACTTATGACAACAAAGCTAAACTAACCAAACCTAAGTCTTCAATCTTCAATCTTGATAAATGAGCCTTGTATAACTTTGAATCTTGATACCAATGGCTTTCAATGGCTTGATTGAAGTACTTAGAGCTTCCATAATGAGTTCCGATATTCTATCACAAATATTAAGATCATTAGACACAACATTAAAAGTTTGTCCAATATCAAAAACTGAGTTTGTTCGCCCTTAGGGCTTACAATCTCCCCCTTTTTGATTATGACAAACTTTTATGTAATAAGATAGAATATGGACAAAATTAAGAACAAGGAAGCATGAGGAAGCATGGCAAAAAGATCTTAGTACAAATAAGAACAAAGACTAGTGCTTTCAAGATAAAACCAATGAAGACTAAAGCACTAGCATGATAGCTTCTTTTTGCCAAATGCATCTAGGGACTCTTAGAAGAGCCCTATTTCCCAACCAACCTCCTTTCCTCCTTCCTTCCATTATAATAGCATGCTTGTGTGTAATATACATACCTTAAGTTTACACAAGAAGCTAACTTACCATTTTCATCAATGTTGATGTGAATGCTAAGGATCCTATTATAAAGAACAAGCTCACTCAAACATTAGAACTATCAATGGTTTGTTATCATCAAAACAACATAGGATATTTTGCCCTTCGGGCTAACAATCTCGCCCTTTTTGATGATGACAAAACATTGATGCAAATGGGAATAATATGCAAAAATAAGATACCAAATGTATGCATGAGATAAGGATATTAAGGATCCAGACAAGTAGAAGTTTTCTCAAAAAAAATTCTACTCCCCCTATATTAAAGAATCCCTTATCTCTCCCATTTTGCAAGTTCTAAGCTTTCTCCTTTTGAAAATTACTTCTCTTGGCACATTTGCAACACTAAAAACTCTCCCTCTTTTTGTCAAAATCAAAAAGGGATATCAGAGCGCCAATATGAAAAGCATTTCAACGAAAAGTAAAGATAAATTTTGGAGAAGCTTGATGAAATATAATAATCCTCCCCATATAAAGACAAACTTAAAAACCATGGAAACAACTTGATGGTCTTGTAGATTGATAAAATAAGAACCAAAAGATCAATCCTAAAGACCAAAAATAATTATGAAGAAGGATTACTTATGAATAAGCTTGGTTGATTTCTAAAAAACAAGGAGTCCATAATAACACATAAATCCAAAAGATGGTCATGTATGGCTCAAAAAGAATATCAACCTAAGCTAAAAACAAAGGAGATAGGGAATAAACCTTAAAGAACAATCTCCCCGTTTATCAAACATACGATGCTAGCTATTTGAGATAAAACCAAGTTTGATACCAATTGACCAATAGTAAAACATGATACCAATTGTAAATATAGTCAATTGTAAAACACGTTTGAAAATATAGCTAACAAAGTACAAGTTGAAGTGATACCATGAATACACAAGATAAGCACATGTATCACAACCAAAAGAAGTAGAGGAAGTGTAAGATAACACTAGGAGAACATTCCTCTAACAAGTTAATGGTGCTAAAGGTTTACCTTGTTGTTGTAAAACAGCCCCAATACCTAAACCTGAAGCATCACATTCAACTTCAAACATTAAATCAAAGTTAGGTATAGATAAAACGGGAGAACAAGTAAGTAATTGTTTCATCTTCTCGAAGCATGCTTCTTGTGGCTTGTCCCAAAAGAATGAGACGTTTTTCTTCATAACTTCATTTAATGGGGCAGCCATCGTGCTGAAATCACGAATAAAACGCCTATAAAAGCTTGCTAACCCATAAAACGATCTAACTTGTGTCACACTTGTTGGTCTCGGCCACTCTTGAATGGCTTGTATTTTTACCGGATCAACGTAAATACCTTGTGAACTAACTATATATCAAAAAAGTTAACCGAATTAGTGCAAAAAACACACTTTTCAAGTTTAGCATATAAAGTTTGCTCTCTTAGAATAGTAAAAACAGTTTTAAGATGTTCTATATGCTCTTCTAAGTTTTTACTATAAACAAGAATGTCATCGAAATAAACTACAACAAATTTGCCAAAACAATGCCGAAATATGTAGTTCATTAATCTCATGAAAGTACTAGGTGCATTAGTAAGACCAAAAGGCATAACAAACCATTCATATAATCCATATTTAGTCTTAAAAGAGGTTTTCCATTCATCACCTTCTTTCATTCTAATTTGGTGATAGCCTTGAGTTAAATCAATTTTAGAAAATATTAAAGCACCACTTAACTCATCTAGCATATCATCTAAGTGAGGAATCGGATGTCGATATTTAATAGTTATCTTATTAGTATCGCAAAAATCCGTACATAATCTGAAAGTCCCTTCTTTCTTAGGTACTAAAATTACCGGACTAGCGCAAGGACTTAAAGATTCTCTTACCTGCTCCTTCTCAAGAAGTAAATCGACTTTCCTTTTTATTTCTCGGGTCTCATATGGATTGGCTCGGTAGGCAGCCCGGTTTGGCAAACTTGCTCCCGGAATGAAGTCGATTTGATGCTCGATTCCGCGAATAGGAGGCACCCCGCTCGGCAACTCCTTGGGAAATACGTCTTGGAATTCCTGTAAAAGATTAAAAGAAAGACTAGGGAGAGAAGACGATGTTAGATCAAAAGAAAAATCATTAGAATGGAGAGACCTTTCGGTTTCTCGGAATACTAACAAAACAAGTGCTTGTTTTGCTCGTATCGCCCTATCTACCTTTCCCGGGTTGATAAATAAACACTTTTTTCTCTCTTTGTGTGAGCTTGCCTTTTGTCTCACTAAGCTCACAACTTTTACTTCCTTTTTTCTCTCGGATTTTACCTCAAGGTTCGGATCACTCGTATTTTTCCCCTCTCTCTCTTTTCTTTGTTTTTCTCTCTTCTCTCTATTGATGGCCATTTGTTTATATACCTCACATGCTGCATTTAAAGATAAAGGAGTTAGTAGAAACTTTAAATTATCCTTTTGAAGCCGGTATGTATTTTCTCGTCCCATGTGATTGGCACTTCGATCATATTGCCATGGCCTTCCCAAAATCATGTGACTTGCGGTCATCGGAACCACATCACACAAAACTGAATTGTTATACCTCCCAATCTCGAACTCTAACTCAACTTATTTATCCACTTTGATTTCACCATTATTATTCAACCACGATAATTTATAAGGCATAGGATGTGCCTTACATGGTAAATCAAGTGCGGAAATCATATCATAAGAGCAAACGTAGTACAACTTCCATTATCAATAATTACTAAAACAGACTTGCCTTTAACGTCGCACTTGATTTGGAAAAGATTACTTCGATGTTGATGAAGATCATCCAAAGGTTGAGAATGAAGGAGCTTCATCATAACCAAAACTTGATTATCACACGAATCTACCGCAATTAGGTCGGTTTCCTCCACAAAATTTGTTGCCTCGGTTTCCTCATCACTCACCCATGACCCATCGTCCAACATGATCATTGAACTCTTGTTAGGGCAGTCCCTAGCAATGTGTTCTTTGCCCTTACATTTAAAACATTCTCGGGCCACAAATGGAGTCGAATTTACCTTTGTATTGGTCGTATTTGATGGATTTTGAGACCTTGCTGCCCCAAACTGTCCCGTGGCTGGTTTTCCCTCATAAAAGACCTCTTTGCCCTTGCTTTGGCTCGCAAAACAGTAGGAAAATTCTTAGTTGGATTCAGCTTCCTCCAAGGTTGGAAAGTTACCGGTTTTGTATTTAAACTCTTTTCCTTTTGCTATCTTTCGATCTGCTCTGCATAATATAACATAGACGTAATATTATCAAGATTAGCACGTTCTACCTTTGTCTGGATTTTATCGTTAAGACCAACCAAGAACCGAACCATTGTGGCCTCATCTCCGTCACTAATATCGGCCCGAATCATTGCAATTTCCATGGCCTTGAAGTATTCATCGACGGTTCTATCACCTTGCTTTAATCTTTGTAGACGGTTGTAAAGTTCCCTTAAGTAGTTTAGAGGAACAAAACGCCGCTTCATAACCGCTTTCATCTCAACCCAAGTGGAAATCTCCGGTTGTTCCACTTTTGCCCTTGTTTCGGTTTCTTTGTCCCACCAAATGGATGCATATCCATAAAACTCCATGGCTTCTAGCTTCACTTTCTTTTCTTCCGAATAGTTATGAACAGAAAAACATGGTTAATTTTATGAATCCAATCTAAAAGTAACTCGGGATCATTTGTACCTTCAAAAGGGGGAATCTTGGTCTTGATGGAACCAAGATTGTTGTCAACATGCTGAATATAATCTCCTCTTCTCGGCTGATATACCGGATTGTTGATAATCCGATTTGCTTGAATAGCCGGTATTACCAGATTTTCCCTCGGCAATTGTGGTAACCTATGCGGTTCATTAACTCCAACTGTTTGATCACCATTCTCTTGATTATCTCCATCATGACGTCGTTGATTTTGAAGTCGTTGATTTTGAAGCTCTAAGGTTTCCATTCGCCTTGCCATATCCGTCATCATCGTATATAACTTTTCTGGATCAAAAGCTTCAACTTTCTTTGATGGAGATCCCTGAAAAGACATATTTAAAATGCCAGAAAAACACTCAATATAGCAAAGAAACATTCACTCTTTATTCCAACACCGCTCGTATAGAACTTCAAACTCTAGATTTAAAGAATGGGTTCGTAACTTGTTGCGTTGACACAAAGCTGAAAAAATAAGGAAAGAAATCCTATCTTTGACCTAAACGAAAAGCGTTAGAAAGAAAAAGATGAAGAAACGAAATCCTAATTGAGAATGGAAACCGGTTCTTGATGATCTTGATCTTCTTGAATTTTCTTGATTCGGATGAATAGTATACTGTGAACAGTAATCTGTGAGCAGTAACCGTGAACAGTAAACTGACTTTCTTGAATTTTTCCTTACCTTTGACCGAGAGCTTATCAAAGAATGAGGCGCCTACGCTATCAATTCTTGACGTGTATGGATGTTTAAACACAACTCAAATTAAAGGAGGAATGTTTGCCAATTCTTGGACGAGGCGCCTGTTAGAGGAATAACCGGGTCTAAAACAGGTTATGCAGCGGAAATGAAACGACCCGCCACTAATAGGATCTTTCACGAGTAAGAACCTTAGACTATGGGATAGTATTATACCTTTCGAAGTGCGGAAATCGTCTGAAACGGTTTCAGTTGTCACGAATGGAACACCACCAACGCAGGCTCCGCCTCTCCCAATATCCACTCGATCTTCCGGGGATGGTCCTCTACCGCTTGGTGCTAGCCAACGCCTCGTAGAAGTCTTGAAGACACTCTTCAAGATGGAGTATATATATATATATATATATATATATATATATATGGTGGATATTGGACCTTTCGAAGAACAAGAAACAGTTTTTTTACTTTTTTTCTATTAGCCAAAGCTAGAAAACAAGTATATAGAAAAGCTGTATTTTCTTTCTATTCAAGCTCTCTTGAATTCTCTCTCTTTTTCTCTCTATTCTAAGCTTTCAAAAGCTGGAGAATAATCGCTTAGAATGCTAGGAAAAATCAGCATTTTTCTTAGTCATTCAAGGGATAGTGAGGAGAGAGAAAGGGGAAAGTGGGAGATCATGGAGGAAACCACTGCTCCACATTCTCCACCACTTCAACCTCCTTGTAAGAGATAATAGCTGAAAATATATCCAATTTTCCATCCATAAGGTCGGTCCAAATGGGTTGGTTGGCCCAACCCAATTAAGGGCCCAATCCAATCCCGGCCCGACCCAATCGAATTGGCGCACCTTAGATTAAATGTACTCCAACCAGCCCAATCCAGTTGATCTATGAGTGCGACCCAGGAGGTATCTATGAAGTTGGCCGTGACATCATATGTCACAGGTAATGAGAGGTATCTAGCAACGCATCATTACCCCCAATTCATAAATATCTGGTGACTATCATAATCACACCATTTGACATTTGTATTTAAATCCTTTTGTCCTTGATATCTAGATTGAACACAAGTCATGGAAAAAGTCACACTTGTATTGTCCAATCTTTTAGTTTCTTGATTCGCGAGTAGACTAATAAAATGACATCAATATCATATACTGATTCATTTGTTCATGGCCATGAATTAGTCAGACTCCATCAAAGGGGCCCAAGATATCGCTCCCGCTATATAGGAGGGACAAATCCTTTCTAAGAAGTTTGCTTATGGCTTTATAGTTCACTATTGAATTTATATTAACTCGACTGCCAATTTCTTTTCACCGAGAGGCTTTTAAAATCGGCTGCTTTTTTATATATGCCGTAATGCTTTTTCTGATTTTCTGTCAATTTCTGCAAACAAGAATTTTTTTTTATAAAAAACAATAAAAGGTACACCGGGAATTGGAGAAGAACCTTTTGCTCTGATACCACCTGATGAAGAACCGAACGGTACTAAGTACCAAAGAGTTCGACTTTGAGCTTGAGCCCGATATTTCTTCAATTCTCGAACTAGTTTCTAAGGGAATTTAATCAACGCAACACTAAGGATGGCTAATTAACAATGGAGGCTGAAACACCACAACAAGAGAAACTATTCTTGTTGATACAGTAACTCAAGAATGAATGAATTTCTACTTAGAAGTTCAAACACGAGAAGCTAAGGAATAACCTTACAAAAATATCAATATATCTAATGTACCTTTACATCTTGGCCGAACCCTCTATTAAATAGAGTAACAATTCGGTTACAAGCAACAAAAAGTAAGAGTCCCTGAAGAATTAGGACTCTGGAACAAACAACTTTCTATCAAGTAAAACTCTTGTAAAACTAGGCGGCTATGCTAGAATAAGTTAACAAACTTATGAAGAGTCCTAGTTGCATTAGGGCTCTTAATAACCAACTAACACATGGACAACATGTCCTTTATTATAGCATCTACATGCTATCACACGC
Organism: Vinca minor; assembly: GCA_026122235.1. Lineage (NCBI taxonomy): Eukaryota > Viridiplantae > Streptophyta > Magnoliopsida > Gentianales > Apocynaceae > Vinca > Vinca minor. Next base: position 1,750,238 of record JAOCZM010000285.1, on the reverse strand, counting down.
CTAAACAATGTAAATAATATGCTGAAAATAATTAAAGTCTAGAATAGTCTAAAATAGGCTAGAATAGACTTTAATGTGTAAAAAGACTAAAATGCCCTTTTAGCCACTTTGCTTCTTTGGGCCGAATTGTATATTATTGAAAGTTAAGAGGTTGAGTTTGTCTTCATCTTCTAGTTGAAGTTTCACTTCCTCTTTAACTTTAATGTCTCAGATCATCGTTGCAATATTCTCTAAAGTCCTTCTTGTTCTTGATCTTGTCTTCGGTCCTTGATGAAGGGATTCATGGGCGGAAACTCGTTCCAAACACCCATGGATCCTCCCCTGAAGGATCCGCTCATACAAAACGAATCGAAAAACAGCGGTAAAAACTTACAGTTTTGGATTCAAGAAACTACTTCTTGAATGGAGGATGACGATTCTTGGAAGCTTTCTTTTCACCAACGGAATTCCCTTTGCGGAATTTCCCTCTACCGGTATCCACGCGACGAAACAAGCAGTGATTGCTAGCTCTTCGTCTTTCTGAGATTCGGGAATTAGAGAGAAAAGGGAGAGGCTGAGAAATCCGAAATCTGATTTCGGGTTACTTGTTTAATTTCGGCTGAATGACTTAGTAACCTAGGGTTTCGGCTAAGAGATGTTATATAGAGTGTGGGAGTTTGTTCCCAGAACAACTCCCACGTCTACTCAACTTCTCTCGGCTGTGGGAGACTCTGACTCCCACGTCCCCTAGACTCTAGCTGGTAGTGGGAGTCTTTATCGGATAACAACTCCCACTTAATCCCAGCTTTAGTTAAATACCAAAATTGCCCTTATCTCTAATTCGAATAATAAACACTTTATTATTTTCAGAAAAACAAATGTCAGATACAATGAACCTAGACACATTCTAGATTCATTGAATCTGGACATGAAGCTTGTTAGCTCGTCTATGCGTGTGACCCTGTAGGTTCATATCACAATGGCAATGAAAACACACTTAGTAGTAGTGTGAGTTCATAAGTCACAAGCGGCCCCTAGCAGGACATTGTGACTACCCAAGGTGAATGAATTTACAACGGAACCTATTGTCAATCCACTATTTAATCCCTTTGTCTCGCGATATCCTAATTAAGCATAAGGCATGGTGGTCGTCACCCTTATTAAGCTTAATTGTATTTATGCTCGATCTCCGGGTAGACTGCTTTCGACAAATAGCATTTGATAACAACTTTATCAAATACATTTGAGCACGGCCATGCATTTAAACAGTCTTTCCCTATCGAGGGGCCCCATGGATATCTCTCTCTAATAATAGAGAGGGACAAATTCCTTACAATGTCTCTCACATTCAAGCTATGATAGGGACACTACATCCGATCATCGGTCAGTATTGATTACTCTGTTACAAGTAACGTCCCGATCGAAGTCAAAACGTGGCTCCATTCATACTAGAATCAATGAAGACATAAGGTCTAAGGATTCTAAAATAGTATTGACGAAGTAATACTTATGACTTAAGACCATGAAGTATTATTTCTCAAACGGATCACGTCCAATACAATGTATCCCTATATATATTGCATCTATGATGTGATTTGTATCCATTACACATGATCAGTAAAACAAGATCATCAATCAACAATCATACTAGTTTTATTTCATAGTAAATAAGTATTACATAAAACTAGGGACTTCTAGAATAGTAATTACATAAGCTAATGAGTTTTACTATCAAATCACACATTTGATAATCAAAAGCGTAATTAACTATTCAATTACATGCTCAAAAGGTAATAAAACGCACAACATGTGCTAATGGTCCTAGGGCACTACTAACAATTGATTGTTGACAAGTGGATCTTTTAAGTAGGGCTGCCCTTGGCTTGGTCCCGTATCAATTAGTCCCTAGGGTTTCTGATGCGGAACCGTTGTACGAATACTAAGGTTCGGCTTGAATGCCCGATCTTTCTCTATCTCGAACAGTTTATGGGGAATATAATCAACAATCCTCCCGTAAGGTTGATTATCAATGGGGGCTGAAACACCACGTTAAGTATAAACTAAACTTGTTGATACAGTAACTCAAACATGAATGAACTCTACATAGAGAATCAAACACAAAGTAACTAAGGAATAACCTTAAATCAATATATCAAGTCTAATAATAACATGGCTGAAATCCCTCTTAAATAGAGTTGAATTTCGTCCAAAAAGAACCCACAAATAAGAGTCCTTTAAAGATTAGGACTCTACAACTCCTAGATAACTAAAAATACTACCTAACATCAAGGACAACATGTCCTATTATTTAGCTACCTTATTTCGGCTAACATGGCTAATTAAACAATATAATAAATCTGAAAACATAATTAAAGTCTATTCTAGACTTTAATTATCAAATGACCAAAATAACCTTTCCACCGTTTTCCTTCCAATTATGTATTTTGCCTTCAAATGCTATTAGGTGTGTTTGATCTTTGTGCCTTGCATTCTTGGAAGGCTTCTTTGTCTCTTGAGCCTTAATATTAATTACTTTAAATACCCGGAATAAAGGCTTTATTCGGAAGCTCGTATTTGGAACATATGAGTTAATTATGAGGTCATTTATTCAAATGACCTCTTCAAGCTTGCCGGATAGTAACGTATCATCCTCTCTTACTCGAAAAGGATTCATCCTCGAATCATCTAGATCGGGGAATGTAATTACAAGATCAATATTTTCTTCTAAATCTTCACTCTCTTTTTTCAACTCCTCATTTGGCAAACTTTCTAATTTTGGCTCGGCTTCATCCTTGTCTTCTTGACTTTCCAAATTTTTATCATCTTGTATTACATCATTCTTTGGGCACAAATTGTCGATCAATTCTCGTAGTTCATCCATATATTTCTTCCACGTTGAAGATTTAATTGCGGCTGTTTGGCTATCTTTTTCTTGAATTGTGGCTGTTTTGGCAGGCCCAAAATAGCTATTATCTTCACTTTGCCGCTGCCCAAAACAAGAATTTGAAGGGGGCTGATTTGGCATTTTCCAAGGTGGAAATTTAGCCGAATTAGTCATTTTCTTCTTCTCTTTGATTTGCCTCTCAATTTGCTCCGCATGATCGACCATCTCCATAATATCAACATAATTAGCTCTTTCCACTGTTAGCCTAATATCATCGTTCAACCCGGCTAAGAATCGATTCAATGTAGCTTGCCTAGTTTCTTGAAAGTCATTTCGAATTATGGCTAATTGCATCTCTTCATAATATTCATCTATCGATCTAGAACCTTGTGTAAGCCTTTGTAAACGTTTGACTTGTACATCAAAGTAATATGGGTTCACAAATTTCCGTTTCATCACCGCTTTCAACTCATTCCAACTATCAATAGGCCGTTGACCAGCTCTTTGCCTAATTATACATTCCTCTTTCCACCACATTGATGCCTTACTAAAACAACTCTTGGCTGCCCTTGATACAAGACAAAGCCAAGGGCAGCACTACTTAAAAGATCCACTTGTCAACATTCAAGGACTGATGACAAGATCAAGAACAAGAAGGACTTTAGAGAATATTGCAACGATGATCCGAGAAATTAAAGTTAAAGAGGAAGTGAAACTTCAACTAGAAGATGATGACAAAGTCAACCTCTTAACTTTCAAGAATATACAATTCGGCCCAAAGAAGCAAAGTGGCTAAAAAGGGCATTTAATCTTTTTACACATTAAAGTCTATTCTAGCCTATTCTAGACTATTCTAGACTTTAATTATTTTCAGCATATTATTTACATTGTTTAGGCGTGTGATAGCAAGTAGATGCTATAATAAAGGACATGTTGTCCATGTGTTAGTTAGTTGGTTATTAAGAGCCCTAATGCAACTAGGACTCTTCATAAGTTTGTTAACTTATTCTAGCATAGCCGCCTAGTTTTACAAGAGTTTTACTTGATAGCAAGTTGTTTGTTCAAGAGTCCTAATTCTTCAAGGACTCTTACTTATTGTTGCTTGTAACCGAATTGTTACTCTATTTAATAGAGGGTTCGACCAAGATGTAAAGGTACGTTAGATATATTGATATTTTGGTAAGGTTATTCCTTAGCTTCTCGTGTTTGAACTTCTAAGTAGAAATTCATTCATTCTTGAGTTATTGTATCAACAATAAAAGTTTCTCTTGTTGTGGTGTTTCAGCCTCCATTGTTAATTAGCCATCCTTAGTGTTGCGTTGATTAAATTCCCTTAGAAACTAGTTCTAGAATTGAAGAAAGATCGGGCTCAAGCTCAAAGTCGAACTCTTTGGTACTTAGTACCATTCGGTTCTTCATCAGGTGATATCAGAGCAAAAGGTTCTTCTCCAATTCCCGGTGTACCTTTTATTGTTTTTTATAAATTTTTTTCTTGTTTGTAGAATTTGACAAAAAATCAGAAAAAGTATTACGACATATATAAAAAAGCAGCCGATTTTAAAAGCCTCTCGGTGAAAAGAAATTGGCAGCCGAGTTTATATAAATTGAATAGCGAACTATAAAGCCATAAGCAAACTTCTTGGATTGATAGCGTAGGCGTCTCGTCCAAGAATTGGCAAACGTTCCTCCTTTAATTTGAGCTGTTTTTAAACATCCATATACGTCAAGAATTGATAGCGTAGGCACCTCATTCTTTGATAAGCTCTCGGCCAAAGGTAAGGAAAAATTCAAGAAAGTTAGTCTACTGTTCACGGTTACTGTTCACAATATACTATTCATCCGAATCAAGAAAATCAAGATAATTCAAGAATATCAAGATCATCAAGAACCGGTTTCCATTCTCGATTAGGATTTCGTTTCTTCATATTTTTCTTTCTAACGCTTTTAGTTTAGGTCAAAGATAGGATTTCTTTCCTTGTTTTTTCAGCTTTTTGTCAACGCAAGAAGTTAGGAACCCATTCTTTAAATCTAGAGTTTGAAGTTCTATACGAGCGGTGTTGGAATAAAGAGTGAATCTTTCTTTGCTATCTAACGTTTTTGAGTGTTTTTCTTGCATTTTAAATAATTGTATTTATGCTCGATCTCCGGGTAAACTGTTACAACAAATATTATTTGATAACCACTTTATCAAATATATTTGAGCACGACCATGTATTTAAACAGTTTTCCCCATCGAGGGGCCCATGGATATCTCTTTCTAATAAGAGAGGGACAAATTCCTTACAATGCCTCTCACATTCAAGCCATGATAGGACACTACATCCGATCATCAGTCGTATTGATTACTCGATTAAAAGCAACGTACGACTGAGTCAAAACGTGGCTCCATTCATGCTAAAATCAATGGAGACATAAGGTCTAAGGATTCTAAAATAGTATTGAGGAAGTAATACTTATGACTAAGGACCATGAAGTATTACTTCTCTAACGGATCACGTCCGATACGATATATCTCAATATATTGCATCTATGATATGATTTGTACTCATTACACATGATTAGTAAAACATAATCATCAATCAAACATCATACTACTTTTATTTCATTGTAAAGTAGATTACATAAAACTAGGGACAACTAGAATAGTAATTACATAAGCAAATGAGTTTTACTATCAAATTACGCATTTGATGTTCATAAGAAAAATTAACTATTCAGATAAAATGCTCAAAAAGATATAAAACGTACAACATATGATAATAGTCCTAGGGCACTACTAACAATCTCCCACTTGCCCTAGGTCCAATCATACATGATCCTCAATCCCATTGACCTAGTATGACTCTCATGTTAAGGCTGCGGGAGTGGCTTGGTCAATGGATCTGCAATGTTGTCGTCTGTATGAAGTTTGCAAATACTAACGTCTCCTCTGTCGATGATCTCTCTAATCAGATGGAAACGTCTGAGAACGTGTTTGGATCGTTGGTGAGATCTAGGTTCCTTAGCTTGTGAAATGGCACCAGTACTATCACTATAGAGGTCCACTGGGTTCAAAATGCTAGGGACGACACCTAATTCATCAACAAATTTCCTGATCCAAACAGCTTCTTTAGTTGCTTCAGAGGCAGCTAGATACTCAGCTTTTGTTGTAGAGTCGGCCACGGTTTCCTGCTTTGAGCTCTGGAACCATTCAAACAAAACACAAAACCAGATTGCGATCTATAATCCTCTACGTCGGCCTGCAAGCTTCCGTCTGTGTAACCATTTACAGCCAGACTTCCTTCCTGACCTCCGTAAACTAAAAACATATCTTTAGTCCTTCTCAAGTACTTAAGAATGCTCTTGACTGCAGTCCAATGTGACTCTCCAGGGTCAGATTGATATCTGCTAGTCATACTTAAAGCGAACGAGACATCCGGGCGAGTACATATCATGGCATACATAATAGACCCAATGGTTGATGCATATGGAATCTTACTCATGCGCTCTTGGTCCTCCTTTGTGGAAGGTCCTTGAGTTCTGCTGAGTTTCATGCCATGTGACATGGGCAAGAATCCCTTTTTGGAGTCTTGCAAACTGAACCGTTTCAGTACCTTGTCAATGTATCCACTCTGGCTTAGGCCAATCATTTTGTTAGATCTATCTATATAGATTCTTATACCCAAAATTTATGTAGCCTCGCCTAAGTCGTTCATGGAAAAGTACTTCCCCAACCAAGCTTTTACGCTTTGTAATGTGGGGATGTCATTTCCAATCAGTAAGATGTCATCCACATAAAGCACAAGGAACACTACTGCATTATTAGTTACTTTCTTATAAACACAAGGCTCGTCTTCATTTTTTATGAAATCGAATTCTTTAATACGTTCATCAAAGCGACGATTCCAGCTTCGAGATGCTTGATTCAATCCATAAATGGACCTTTGAAGCTTACACACTTTGCTAGGATATGTTGGATCAACAAACCCCTCAGGTTGTGTCATATACACATCCTCGAGAAGGTTTCCATTAAGAAATGCAGTCTTAACGTCCATTTGCCATATCTCATAGTCATAATATGCGGCTATGGCAAGTAAAATCCTAATAGAATTTATCATAACGACAGGAGAAAAGGTTTCGTCATAGTCAATACCATGAACTTGTCTATAACCTTTAACTACTAGTCGAGATTTAAAAGTGTGTACATTACCATCCATGTCGATTTTATTTTTGAAACACCATTTGTTATCAATGAGCTCACACCCTTCGGGTGGGTCAACCAAAGTCCACACTTGGTTATCGTACATGGATTGCATCTCAGACTTCATAGCTTCTAGCCACTTATCTGACTCAGAACTACGAATTGCCTATTTGTAGGTAGTGGGCTCATCTTGATCAATCATTTCAACCCGATGATCATCAGTCACGAAAAATCCATATCTCTCAGGCTGTTGATGTACCCGACTCGACCTCCTTGGGCTTGTGTCAAAGATTGAAGCTCAATATCAGCACGTGAGCTTGCTTGAACTTCCAAAGTTGATTCAGATGTTGTTTGGGGATCTTGAATTTCCTCAAGATGGATCTTACTCCCACTATCCTCTTTGGAAATAAATTCCCTTTCAAGGAATAAACCATTTCGAGCAACAAACACTTTGTTCTCTGTTGGAAGATAGAAGTAATATCCTTTAGTTTCTTTAGGATATCGCACAAACAAACACTTGTCAGATTTAAGGGCGATTTTATCAGACAATAAGAGTTTTACATACGCCTCGCATCCCCAAATTTTGAGAAATGACAAACTACGTCATTTCCCAGTCCATATTTCATATGGAGTTTTCTGAACCGCTTTAGAAGGAACTCTATTCAATATAAATGCAGCAGTATTGGAAGACTTGTTTGACTCATCATAGATAAAACCATATCTAGTAAGGTGTGATTCCTCCGTTCCGATACACCATTCCATTGTGGTGTGCCAGGAGGAGTTAATTGTGAAACAATTCCACAACCTCTAAGATGTTCGTCAAACTCTTGGTTAAAGTATTCGCCACCTCGATCTGATCAAAGTATCTTAATACTTTTACCAAGTTGATTTTGTACTTTATTTTGAAATTCTTTGAATCTTCCAAAAGATTCTGATTTATGTTTCATTTGAAAGACGTAGCCATATCTACTGAAATCATCTGTGGATGTGATGAAGTACTGAAACCCTCCTCTAGCACTTGTGTTTATTGGTCCACAAACATCTGTATGTATGAGGCCCAACAAATCAAAAACTCTCTCACTTTGTCCAGTAAAGGGAGCTTTAGTCATTTTGCCTAACAAGCAAGAATCACATGCCTCATAAGACTCTAAGTCAAATGATGCCAAAATTCCATTTTGATAGAGTTTTGATATGCGTTTCTCATTTATGTGGCGCAAACGACAGTGCCAAAAGTAAGTTTGGTTTAAGTCATTGGATTTAAACCTCTTAGTATTAATGTTATAGATGGGCCTTTTTTTTAAGATTAAATTCTCCATCATTAATCCTAGAAGAATTCAGGTTCAGATGGCGATTTTTCTCTCCTAAAAAATAGGATCTAGCCGCCTCCAATTTTCTTGTTTTGTCCGCCAATGGCAGCCGGCCACAGGCGGTGGTGGCTGCCGCCGCCCCTACACCATGGAAACAGAAGAGCTTCGCGGAGCTTCTCTCCACACCGGCCTCTGTATCCGTTTCTCTTCCAATCTCTCCGCTTGATGTCTACAAGGGAGAGCCAAATCTGATTATTCCAGAGGAAGAACACGATATCCTCATCAGTCCTCTACGATTCACTTTGGTGGGTAAATTTCATAATTATGCCCCATCTTTGGATTCACTACGCAAAGCTTTTCTCAAAGTTGGATTTCGGGGCCATTTCTGGATAGGCCGATTGGACCTAAGGCATGTCCTAATCAAGTTTGATCTAGAAGAGGATTATTGCCGATTATGGCGGCAATGTATTTGGCAATTTTATGGCCTATCAATGCGTGTTTTTAAGTGGTCATATGATTTTACGGTTCATGAAGAACCGTCAATAGTACCAATTTGGATTGGTTTTGAGGGATTGCCATATCATCTATACAATAAGTCTAAATTGTTTTCATTAGCATCGGCTGTGGGACAACCAATTGCTTTGGATGCCGCCACCGCTGCCGCCTCCCGTCCGAGTATTGCCAAGGTATGTGTTGAAGTTGACTTACTCGCTGATTTGCCACACCGGGTCCGGATCACACATGCCAAAACCGGGAAGGGTTTTTGGCAACCAATTACATATGACAATTTGCCCGATTATTGTTTGGGATGTATGCGAATTGGACATTCAGAGAAGCAGTGTTCTACTCATTCAAAAGCGCCTCCTCTTGAGCAGCGGAAAAAAGAGAATGTTTTGCCCAAGGTTGTCGGCAAGGCTAATGAAAATTCTAAGATTTTGCCCAAGAATGCCGGCAAGGCAGCTGCACCTTTGTCCAGAAATTCAGAATTTCAGCCCAGAATTCTGAAATCGGGTATTATGGTTCAACCACGGACCGCAAAGCCAGCGGTTTGGATCAAAACGATCTCATGATACCGGGCCTTCAACAACCTCGGCTCCAATTTTGCCACTGGCGATACTCCCCAAAACTTCGGTTGAAATATTGCCTCCGGAGGTCCCTTCAATCCAAGGACAATCGGCCATAACTTTATCGTGAGGCTACAATGGAAATTGCAACAATTAAATCGAGTGGTGCCGACTAAGCCAAAGCGGCTTGGATGATATTAAAGTGGGTTGTAATAAAAACAAGTTAGTTACTCTCGATTGAATCGGTCAGCGGGGGTAAATCAGGGACAGATTCAACAAATTTTCTCGGCCGAATTGAGTCGTTAGTCGCCGTAAATCAGCCGCAGTAAATCTGCTATAGCTGGGTTACCCGAGCAGAGCTGCCTTACTCGACCCGATGCCCTCTTTAATCGCCCGGAACCCACATTATCAACAACTCGACCCGAATCCCCTGCTTTAGCTGGTTTCCCCTGTTTTGGAACCTTGGCACGAGTCCCCGAGTTGCGCCAGCGAGTTGAGGTCTGTCCCAGTAGAGGGTCGGTTGGTTGCGGAGTCTTGAGCATGAGCACGATTCGAAGACTCGTTGCTCGTGTGCAGGGGATGTAGAGGGACCGGGACACAGATGACCAAGTCTTGACTGAACCTTTGGATAATGAGTCTTCTCCGACAGTTGAAGAGGGAGGAAACTCGGCATCCGAGGGACAGGCGATAGAACAAGACCCGAATGGTTTAGACGGAGGTGGGACTGCTCCCGATGAGGAAGGGGGGGCAATCTTGCCACGACCAAGCCAAACGGATGACTTTGAATCGTTGAATGTTTTGACATTAAGCCCTTTGGAGCAATCACCTGTTGAATCCGGGAAGATTACAATTGATTTGCCAAGCAAAACTCGACCCGGAAAGATGAAAAAACAGCAGGTGGCCGCATCTCGTAAGTCTTCTCGTTTAGAGGAGAAGGCTAAAGGTACTACCCTCTAAGAGGTTCATATACTTATTACTCAATCTTTTCTATGAATAAGTTACAATGCTTAATATGGAATATTCGGGGAATAGGAAATATTGAATCAATTGCTCGACTGCGACAATTAAAATTTGATAATAATCTCTCGTTAATTGCCATTTTAGAGCCAATGTTAGATGTTGCTAATTTGCCTTATTATATTAGCCGTTTGGGATTTGACAAAGGGGTTAGCAATGTAAATGGAAAAATCTGGATGTTTTGGAATGGTAATTTGGATGTTTCTGCGGTGGGAGATACTGATCAACTACTTACAGCTTTGGTAAATAATTATGCGGGCAATTCTGTGTATCTTTCTTTTGTCTATGCCAAATGTGCTTATACTCAACGACGGGCTTTATGGGATGAGTTAAGGTCTTTTACATCTCGGCATGATGTTCCATGGTTGGTGGGGGGAGATTTTAATGTGGTATTAAGTAGCTCTGAGAGTTTGGGTTCTGTTCCTGCCTCTTTGCTTATTTCTGAATTTGTTGATGTGGTGCATGATTGTGGTTTGTCGGATATTCCTTTTTTGGGCAGCCCGTATACATGGTGCAGAAGTTCTGCTCCCCCTCTCTTATGTAGACTTGATCGAGTTTTAGTCAATACTCTATGGCAAAATTTTTTTACAATGACTAAGCTGGAACATTTGCATAGAACAGTCTCAGATCATTGTCCATTGTTTCTAACTCTCACTCGGGAGACGAGAACTGGTGTTGCTTCTTCTTTCAGGTATCAGAATATGTGGTCCAAGCATACAACATTTCATGCGTTAGTTTCGACTAACTGGATTACCAGTATTGATGGTAATGGCATGGTAGTATTGGCTGAAAAACTGAAGAAGTTAAAGGCGGTTTTGAGACAATGGAATTCAGAATGCTTTGGCAATGTCCCCACTAGGTTGAAAAACGCTGAAGTTAAAGTGTGTGAAGCTGAGGCGGCTTATGATGCTTCCCCAACTGATGGATTGCAAGAGATATGGTTTGAGGCTAAACGGAATTACCAATTTTACTTGACTGCTGAAGAAACATTTTGGAGGCAGAAATCGAGAGTCAAGTGGTTACAAGAGGGTGAACAAAACACAAAATATTTTCATGCTTTGTGTAACAGTAAGAGAAAGAGACTACATATTTCTATGTTGCAAAGGGAAGATGGCGTTTGTTTAACTGAGGCAGCGGATATTGGTGCGGAGGCTCATAGATTTTTCACTACACTATACTCGGCTGATGAGCAACAACATCCTATGGATGAGATCTTAAGTGTTATTCCAAAATTGGTGAGTGCCTCAACCACACTTACACTTTCGGCTTTACCAACTGCTTTGGAGGTTCGCACAGCGGTTTTTTCTTTAAACAAAGACAGTGCAGCAGGTCCGGATGGGTATTCTGGCGGTTTTTTCCAGGACTGTTGGGACATAGTAGGGAGCGATATGGTGCAAGCAGTTTGTGACTTTTGGGCTGGTTTGCCAATGCCAAAAGCAATGGCGAGTACACATATTATCCTTCTTCCGAAGACACAAAACACATCGAATTTATCTGGCTTTCGCCCTATTTCTTTGTGTAATTTTGCGAATAAAGTGATCACTAAAGTGCTTGCCACCCGCATGGGGGACGTTCTGCCATCTCTTATATCTCTCAATCAAACTGGATTCATAAAAGGTAGAGCTATTTCAGACAATGTTTTACTTGCGATGGAATTAGTTCATTCTATTAATAAAACAGTACGAGGCGGGAACTTAATCATCAAGCTGGATATGATGAAGGCATTTGACAGGGTTTCTCACTCTTTCCTTCTTCAAGTTTTACAGAGATTCGGTTTCGGGTCACATTTTCTTCACCTTATCAATAACATCTTGAGCTCAAATTGGTTTTCAGTATTGGTTAATGGGGTAGCGTATGTCTACAGTCATGCAAAGCGGGGAGTTAAACAAGGGGATCCTCTATCTCCACTTCTTTTCATCCTTGCGGCTGAAGGACTCTCCAGAGGCTTGAATGCTATGACCAATTCGGGTAAAATCAGTCCTTATCATGTTCCTAAACAACCATTTACTGTTTCTCACCTGGCTTTTGCAGATGACATCATCATTTTTACTAATGGTCAAAGCAACAAGCTAAAAGTTCTTATGAAATTTCTTGAAAAATATACTAAGGCCTCTGGACAACGCATTAATTTTGGGAAGAGTTCATACTATGCTTCCTCAAAAATTAACGACAGACAACGCTCGGTGATACAAGATGTAACTGGTTTTGTGGAGGCAGAATTTCCGATGACCTACCTCGGATGTCCTATTTTTCCCGGTCGATCCAAGGTTCGTTATTTTGATGCTTTAGTTGATAAAATATTCGCTAGATTGGAGGGATGGCAGCGGAAACTATTAAGCATGAGTAGCAGACTTCTTTTGGTTCGCTCGGTTTTGAATTCTATGACTCTTCACATACTTGCTACATGTAATATACCTGCGTTGGTTTTGTCTAAGTTGGAGCAAATGTTTTCCCGATTTGTCTGGGGTCAAACGGATGGGAAAGAGCGTAAACATTGGATGTCATGGAAGAATATGTCTCCGAGTGGGGAGTCTAATGGTGTAGGCACTTATTCACTAAAACAGTTTTATTTGGCGTTTTCTTGGAAATTGTGGTGGAATTTTCGCACTGTCTCATCTTTATGGGCGAATTATTTAAAGAATCGTTATTGTAGTAATTTGTACCATGTGAAACAAGGGGATGTGATGTTCGGCTGCTCCCCTACATGGCGTAGGCTAGTTTCGGTTAAAGAGGAGGTGGAGAAACATGTTGGTTTACTGTTGCGTAATGGAGCATCAAGTTTTTATTATGAAAACTTTACACTTCATGGATCATTAGATACGGCTGGGGCACCTTTAAATGACCAGATTGGGACTGCCAAGATATGTGATTTTGTTGATGATAACGGATGGAAGAGGCGTGCAATTTGGGATCTTGTTCCGGCTAACTTTAATGCTTCTTTACCGGATTTTTGCTTGTCTGCGGATGCAGATAAATTCATTTGGATGGCTGATTCTCGAGGTAAATTTTCCCTAGCTTCGGTTATAACTTTTCTCCGCGGTTCTGTTGCAACCCAATTCTCCCGGACACGCATCTGATGAATAAACTTTTCTCCGCGGTTCTGACTACCTCTCTCTATCTCTCTGTTTATGTGGAAACTGATGAATAAATTCCTAGCTTTGGATGAGGATAGAATTCGGTTTGGAGTGTCTTTGGCCTCTCGCTGCTCTTGCTCTCATGGCCCCGAGTCTTATGACCATATTTTTGTTTTATGTGCCCTTGCCCGAGTGGTTTGGCGGGAAGTTGCGGGTTCAGTGGGTTTGCCAATGTCTTCTATGAATGTTGCTAGTATTAGTCAGTTCTTGTCAGTCTGGTGGTATGCTCCTAATGTTTGCTCTCGTCCAGTAATTCTTATCCTAGTTTGTTCAGCTTGTTGGATTTTATGGAAAGCTAGGTGCCGTTTTGTTTATGAAGCAAAGACCACTTCCCAGTCTAGTATACTTGCACAATACAGGGATTATACTTCCACGTTATTAAAAGCCCAGGGCCTAAATATTTCTACACGAGTTTTCATTCCACGGAAGATTACAGTAGTTAAATGGGGTGGCGATTCGAATTATGCTGGAATAGTGCGTAATATTGATGGGGCTTCGAAAGGCAATCCGGGTCCTGTTGGCATTGGTGGAGTTTTCCGGTATCATACCGGGGCTTTTATCTCGGCATTTTCTTTATTTTTGGGGGATTCACATACTAGCATGGAGGCGGAATTACAAGCTCTATTGGCGGGTCTTCGACAGGCTCAAGCTCGCGGCTTTTCAGATTTTTTGATTCAATCAGATTCTCAAGTTTTGGTCCAAGCGATAGCTTCAGGTATGATCTCTTCTTGGTCTTTGGATACTATTTTTCGTAGAGCGATTTCCCTACTTGGGCACCGCAGGATTATACATGTCTTTCGAGAGGTTAATACTGTTGCGGATGCTTTGGCAAATCTTGCCATAACTACTCGCCAATCAACTATTTTTACGGATTTACACTCACTGCCCTTGGCTATCTCAGGTCATATTCATCTTGATCAGAATCATACGCCTTATATACGTTTAGCCTAGACCAGCAATTTTAATTTCATAGGATCTTATTGTACTTTCTTGCTTTGCATAATAGTTTGGATCCTATGTATCACCCTTGACATATCATAAATGTTCAAGGTTGCATCTATTTTTGCTTTGTACTTAGCCTAGAAATTCATTGTTTCACCCTTGAGCATATATATAAATACTCAAGGCTGCATTCTCGCATAATTAATGTAGTTGGGAGGTTCGGTTTTATGTCCCCCTCTCACAACACCTATTAGCCATTTTGGCTTTATTTAATAAACGGGGGTCCGCCCCACCTCGCTGGTGGATTTTATTAAAAAAAACAAAAAAATAAAAATAAAAATAGATGGGCCTTTTAATGGATTCATCGAGGTAAAGAACATAAAGCCCATTCATCAAAGAGGCATCTCCATAGAAGATACGATCTTTATGAATGGTGCAAATTTTATTCAGAATATTTAATTCAAAACCTTCAATATCCAAACAAGAAACTGAAAAAATATTCCTACTCAAAGTTGGAACATAAAGACAATTATTCAGTTCTATAATAAGGCCACTTGGCAAAACTAAAGTAAATGTCCCGGTAGCTACAACAACAACTCTTGCTCCGTTCGCTACTCTCAGGTCCACTTCTCCTTTTGCCAGTGATCTACCCATTTTGAACCCCTGCACATTTGCACAAATGTGAGATCCACAACCGGTATCTAATACCCACGAAGTAGGAGCAGACATGTTAATTTCAATAACATAAATACCTGGAGAGACAGTCAAACTGGCTTTCCCCTTTTTCTTTTCTTCCAAGTAGAGTTTGCAGTTCCGTTTCCAATGGCCTGGTTCGCCACAATGGAAGCAAACCCCTTCCTTTGGTGCCTTTGCCTTTCTTGGCCATGGGCTTTCCCTTTCCTTTCTTTTTGAAATTCCCTTTTTAAGACTTCAGGGGTTTTCTTAATGTTCAGTTCAGCTTGCTTGAGCATCCCGTGTATTTCATGTATGGTCTTCTCCATGGCATGCATGTTGAAGTTCATAACAAATTGGTCATACTCCGGTGGGAGTGAGCCCAAGATCATATTTATGGCCATGTCATGACCTACGGGAGCCCGAAGTTTCTCAAGATAGCCCTTCATCTTAAGAATATGTGCACTTACAAAGGTGCAGGGGCCATCTTGCAACTGTTCAACGCCTTAGTGGTGAGGAACCTTTCATGAAGGGCTTGCTCTTGGAACATTTCCTTAAGCTGGCCCATCATCTGGAAAGCGTCAACCCCTTCAAACAGTTTTTGAAGATCAGTGCTCATTGTGACTAACATGAGACAAGTCACATCGTTAGAGTCATCAGAGTGCTTCTTCCAAGCATCTCTCTCAGCTCTGGGGGCGTTGTTTGCAAGCTGTTCAGGAATAGCCGTATCAAGAACGTATAGCTTTCTTTCCTGCTTAAGGACAATCCTTAAGTTGTGGGCCCAATCAAGGAAATTGGTCCCACTTAGTTTTTTCTTCTCAAGGACGGATCGCAATGAATTGTGTGATGTATTGGTTGCCATTATCTACATTAAATTATTTGAAAAGTTATTAGTTTTTGAACAAAAACCTTTCCACAATTTCAACACTTGATAAATGGTGGAAAATAACATTTTATGATAGTTATAAGTTAGCTTTGTCTTATCCCCATAATTAAAGTAAAATCAACCTATGGGAATGACATCTATATGTCCCGGCTATTTCCCATTTTTTGCCCTAGGCCCAAAACTATTTTGATGGCCTAGTTAAGTCGAACCATGTCTAAGCATATGGAAATCACTATTTTCCCATCTCCTCTTGCCTAGATAACCACTTATCTGTTGCTTTGGCAAGCAGACAAAATGATGATCCAAGCTGAAGGAGTGCTTAGGATATGGTAGGCATTTTAAGACTTAATTAAAATGATTTATGTGACGTATAATAAATCAAGCTCCATTAGACATAAAATAAGCATCACATGCAAGATATCAAGCGTAAATGTAAATGTGATATAGCATGGCCTAATCTTATAATGACTCCCACGAGCCTTGTGGGAGCCAAGGGTCAATCTAAGTCAATATCCGTCTCATGGATAAAGTCTTCGATCCAGTAGCCTCCAGTCTTGTTACATAGTCTCATGGGCATACCCAGCCTTCAATGTAAAGCAATAAAGCTAATCTAAGAAAGCGATTACAATTTTACAACATTGAAACACGGCTCGTAGGACGTATTATAAAATTACAACCAAAAAATATGTAAAACAAGAGGGGTATAGTAGGCCATGCTAAAACTCACATAAAGCATAATGAACTAAAAGTGAGTACATATACAAAGTGTTAGGTCAGCGGAACGTGGACGGTCGCGCGACACATTGGTTACATAATCGGATTACGCCTATTTACCCCTCAATTGCCTTACTTACATAATCGGATTATGTATTGGCTAATCAGATTAACGCAGGACGTATAACCGAATTAATCGAATTAATAACGGATTAATAGAAACAATTTATGTTGTAATTATCGAATTCACAGAAACAATTTATGCTGTAATTACCGAATTACTGACAGAATCATAAGCAGTTCATGCGATATTGTAAAACACAAGAGGGGGGTGAATTGGGTTTTAACTAATCTTGTAAACTTTTTCGAAGCTTTGCAATGCAAGTGTAAGTTTGAGCAAGATGATTAAAAGCAAAGAAAAACCCAATAACAAGACAAAGGATTTAGAGTGGTTCGATTCACTTAGAATCTACATCCACTACCTTGAGCCGCACCCAAGGATTTCAACAACTTCACTAAGAAGAACTTTACACTTGTGGACAACTCACTAAGAGTTTTACACAACAACCACAATACAAAACTCACTAAGAGCTTGCCCACACTAAGTAGGACTTTTACAAGAATTACCCAATCACTAAGAAAGGGAATAAAGATGGGTAATTAAACAAAGTTATTCACTCTTCTAAGTGAAAGATATATACCTTTGAAGTACATCAATTATAGCTCTTTGAACATATGAAATCCACTCTTTGTCTTGCCTTTTGAAATACACCTTTGAGTGATTTAAATCATGGCAATGAAGTGTATTTTGCTTTGAAAGTGTTTTGGATTGATGAGAGATCAATGAATATTTGATATGCAAGCCTTTCTAATTGTTAGAGTCATTCTAAAGCTTTGGAGTATATATACATTACAAAATATGGCTGAAAAACGACTCTTTAACGGTCAAAAAATGGCTAGTTCCCGCAGAGTTCGGTTGACCGAACTATGAAGCTCGGATGACCATGCATGGGGTCGGTCGACCGACCTGGCCCATAGGTCGACCGAAGTAGCCTTTGCAATCTCTCTGTTTGCCTTCGGTTGATCCGAGGCAAACTCGGATGATCCGAACTTCTGAGCTGATTTTTCACACTTTTTGAAATCTTTTGAAGTCTAAAAAGTCTAAAAAGTTTTCCCAAAAGGTAATAAGTAAGAACACTTGGAAAACCATTTTAAAGGACTTAGACTTAGAAAACAAAGGCTTTGAAGATACAAACACATTTAAGAATCATTTCGAAAACTAAGCCTTTTGAAAACGTGTTTGTGTGCATGCAAGACTAGAGTGTAGAGCTTATGTTCATGAGAGCTTTGGTTAGAGCTTTATAAGACAACGACTTATGACGACAAAGCTATTCTAACCAAACCTAAGTCTTCAATCTTCAATCTTGAAAGATGAGCCTTGAATAATATGACTTTGAATCTTGATCATGGCTTGATTGAAGTACTTAGAGCTTCCAATATATGTTCCGATATTCTATCACAAAGATATAAACATTTGACACAACATCAAGTGTTTGTCCATTATCAAAAACCGAGTTCGATCGCCCTTAGGGCTAACAATCTCCCCCTTTTTGATTATGACAAACTTTGATGTAATTAGATAGGATATGGACAATTTTCAGTATAAGGAAGCATGGCAAAAGGATATAAGAACGAATAAGTGTAAAGCTAAGTGCTTATAATATTAACCAAGATAGAACAAGAAACATAAGCACTAGCATGTTAAGTTCTTATGCCATATACATTAGGGACTCTTTGAAGAGCCCTATTTCCCAACCAACCTCTTTGCCTCCTTCCTTCCATATTATAGCATTCTTGTGTGTAATATACATACCTTAGTTTACACAAGAAGCTATCTTACCATTTTCATCAATGTCGATGTGAGTGCTAAGGATCCTATTATAAAGAACAAGATCACACAAACATTAGAACTATCAATGGTTTGTTATCATCAAAACACAGGATATTTTGCCCTTCGGGCTAACAATCTTCCCCTTTTTGATGATGACAAAACATTTATGCAAATGGGAATAATATGCAAAAATAAGATACCAAATGTATGCATGAAATATACCAAATGTATGACTTTGAATCTTGATCATGGCTTGATTGAAGTACTTAGAGCTTCCAATATATGTTCCGATATTCTATCACAAAGATATAAACATTAGACCCAACATCAAGTGTTTGTCCATTATCAAAAACCGAGTTAGATCGCCCTTAGGGCTAACATATATTAATCGAATTAATAACATACAAAACCGTTTATGCATATCAGAATATACTGAAACATGCAAACATGATTAACGAAATCAGTTTATGCAAATATCACATATATTGAACAAAAGATACAATCTTTTCTATTTTCGCACATACACATACCAAATCGAAATTGATAGTGTTATGATGTGATTAACAATATCGATTTCGAATAGTATGAACCTGGCTCTGATACCACTTAAGGGATTCATGGGCAGAAACTCGTTCTAAACACCCATGAGTCCTCCCCCGAAGGATCCGCTCATACCATAGGAATAAAAAAAACTAGAAAGAAACTTACTTTTCGGGTTCAAGAATCTGATTCTTGAATGGAAGTTGCTGTTTCTTGGATACGTTGCTGCCACCAATGGATTTCCCTTCACGGAATGTCCCTCTACCGGTATCCACGCGACGAAACGAACAGTGATTGCTAGCTCTTCGTTTTTCTGAGTTTCGGGAATTAGAGAGAAAAGGGAGAGGCAGAATAGAAAATCTGATTTTCTAGGTCTTTTGGTATTTCGGCTAAAAAACATTAACCCCTAGGGTTTCGGCCAAGAGAAGTATATATACGGAGTGAGAGGTTGTTCCAAGCACAACTCCCACGTCCTATCCACCTCTTTTGGCAGTGGGAGTTTATAACTCCCACGTCCTCTAGACTTTGGCTGGTAGTGGGAGTCTTTATCGGATAATAACTCCCACGTAAACCCAGCTGATACGGGACCATCTAGAAGACTACCTCATTACAAGCATCCTTTATCAAGCATCAATGGACCAATGACTGGATCAAGAACCATTCAAATGGAACAAGAACTATCTACATTGATCCGAGAGTTAAAGTCTAAAGAAGAAGCCAAGCTACATCTAGAAGATGAAGTACAAGTTCAACTTCTAACTCTCAAAGACATTCAATTCGCCCAAACAAGCAAAGTGGCTAAAAAGGACAATTTTAGTTTTTTTACACATTAAAGTCTATTCTAGCCTATTCTAGACTATTCTAGACTTTAATTATTTTCAGCATTGTTATTTCCTATTTTAGGCGTGTAATACAAGTATTTGCTATAATAAAGGACATGTTGTCCATGTGTTAGTCAGTTGGTTAATAAGAGTCCTAATGCAACTAGGACTCTTTATAGATTTGTTAGTTATTTGCTTTCTAGCCGCCAAGATAATAGGAACATGTGCCTATTATCTTGTTTAGGTAGTTACTTGATAGCAAGTTGTTATTCAAGAGTCCTAATTCTTCAAGGACTCTTATTTTTTTTCAAGAGTCCTAATCCTTCACGGACTTTTATTTCCCTTTATTGTTGTAACCGAAATCTCAACTTATTTAAGGGAGATTTCGGCCACTTTTATAGTTAGACTTGATATATTGATATTTTGATTAAGGTTATTTCTTTGATACTTGTTTATGAATTTCCGGTAGAACTTCATATTCATTGAGTTACTGTATCAACTAGCTTGTTTCTCTAGTTGTGGTGTTTCAGCCTTCATTGATACTTAGCCTGCCTGGGGTTGTGTTGAGTATATTCCCATAGAAACTATTTCGAGATAGAGAAAGATCTGCTTAAAAGCCGAACCTTGATATAAAACATCACGGTTTCGCATCAAGTGGTATTAGAGCAAAAGGTTGATCTCTATCTTGGTGTACCCTTTACGATTTTCTTGAAAATTTTTCTTGTTTGCTTGAAATAGACCGAAAGATAACAAAAAAAAAATTTACCCCACCGAAAAAGCCACCCGGAAGTAAAGAAATTGGCAGTCGGGTTATCCCAGATAGACAAGGAATCAATCCAAAAGCAAAATTCCTTTGTATAAAGGAATTGGCTCTTGTTCCCTCTTGTTCTTGAATTAGCCGCAATCAACATCTTCAACCAAGGTAAAATCAACATCTTCGGAGTTCTTGATATTGTGGCCAAGACAAGGGTAAGTCTCGGGTAAGAAGGTAAGAAAAGCAATTCGTCAAAAGCAATTTCAAGAAAAATCAAGAAACGTAAAGATGACATCTTTTTCTTGTTTTTGTTACAAATACTCTTATATTCTTCCTTGGACTTTTTGTGTAGGTCAAGATAGGATTTCTTTCCATATTTTTTCAGCCTTCCATCAACACAACAATTCAACTTACCCAAATCATCTAGAGTTGGAAGTTCTTGACAAGTATTTGTAGAATATTGAGAGAAAAAAAATCAGATTACTGTTCACAGGTTACTGTTCATATATTACTGTTCACATTTACTATTCACGGTTACTGTTAACAGATTACTGTTCATCGCAATTTTCGTGTGATTTTTTTTTCTACTAATGATTTTTCTTTGCAAAGATAATGTCTTTTGATGAAGGTACTTCGCAGGAAGGTGCCATGGATGGTGACAAGCTTTTCAAAGAATCCATGCAACAAACAATGAAAGCGTTGATGCAATCCATCAATGAATTTAAAGATCGGATGGAGGTTCTTGAAATTAAGAACCATTTGGATAAAGGTAAAAGGGCAGCAAAAGATGATCAAGAAGATCAAGATTCTCAAGAATCCTTTGATCAAATTGCAAGAGACAACTTTCGGGCAAAATCATGAATTTCAGCCGAGAGTTATTCCAAGAATGGTGGATAACTTTGCGTATGAACCGAGGCAAAATCAGCAATATCCAAGGTATGAGCCGAGACCATTTGTTCATGAACAAGAATTTGAGCCGAGAGCACAAGATCAAAATTCGAGACCAAATGCTCACAACCAAAGGTATGATCCGAGGCAAAATGTTCAAGATCAAAGGCATGCTAATAATCTTGGTGCTATTAAGACCAAGATCCCTCCTCTCTTAGGTACTAATGACCTTCAATTATTTTTAGATTGGACACGAAACGTTAACCATGTTTTTGATGTTCATAATTATTCGGAAGAGAAAAAGGTCAAGTTGGCAGCCATGGAGTTTGGAGAATATGCATCAATTTGGTGGGATAATGAGATCCATGAACGGAGAAGATCGGGGCAAAGACCAATTGATTCATGGGAAGATATGAAAGCGGTCATGACACGACGATTTGTACCTCAAAGTTTTAATCGTGATTTGTACAATCAACTTCAAAGATTGAGGCAAGGGACAAAGACCGTTGATGAATACTACAATGAGATGGAGATGGCCATGATAAGATCAAACATTCGGGAAGATAATGAGGCTACTTTGGCACGTTTCTTGGCTGGTCTAAATGACAAAATTAGACCCAAGGTAGAACGTGCTAAGCTTCGTAATCTTATTGATATGGTTTATTTTGCTGAACAGGTTGAGAGGCAGCAAAAAGAGAAGAGTTCAATGACTTATTCGGCAAATTTCCAATCTTGGAAACGACCAAATCAGTCCCTAAACAATTCTACTGTTTTGCCGAGCCCAAATAATGCAAAGGGCAGTTTGGGGAGTACAAAAACAGCCAAGGTTTCTTTTGTGGCAGCAAGGGTACCAACCACTTCAAAACCGACCGATTTGAGAGCTAAATCAACTACATCAAATGACCGGGAATGTTTTAAGTGTAAAGGTAAAGGTCACTTTGCTCGGGATTGTCCTAATAAAAGTGCCATGATCATGATGGATGACGGAACGTGGGTTAGTGCTGAAGAGGAAACCGAGGAACCATTTTTGGGAGATGAAGTCGAGGGCAAAGGAGAATTTCCCACGGATGATGGTAATTTTCTTTTGGTTAATATGCAACTTTTTACATTCTCAACCATTAGATGATTTGCATCAATACCGCAGTAATCTTTTTCAAACTAAGTGCAATGTTAAAGATAGAACATGTTTGGTTATTATTGATAATGGCAGCTGCACTAACGTTTGTTCTTATTAGATGGTAATCGCTTTAGATTTACCTATGAAAGCACATCCGATGCCATACAAGCTTTCTTGGTTAAACAATAGCGGGGAAATTAAAGTGGATAAGCAAGTAGAGTTTGACTTCCGCATTGGGAACTTTAAGGATACAGTTTTATGTGATGTGGTACCTATGACCGCAAGTCACATTATTCTGGGAAGACCTTGGCAATATGATAGGTTCGCGGATCATATTGGTAGAAGGAATGTTTACATGGCTACAAAAGATAACATTCGGTACACATTTCATCCTATGACACCAAATCAGGTTTGTGAGACTCAAAGAAAACTAGCCGAGGTGAGAGAAAAGATATTAAAAGAGCAAGAGTTGAAAAAAAAAAGAGTGAACCTATCCCTAAGGTACAAACCGAGGTAAAAAAGGATGACAAAGCCGAGAGCATTGTGAGGAAGAAGTCATGTTCACTAAAAGAGAAGAAAGAGTATTTGTTTATCAATTTTGGAAAAGTAGATAGAGCTTTACATGCAAATAAACCCCTTGTTTTACTTGTTTTCAGAGAAACTGAGAGGTTATCTCTAATTAACAATTTCAACTTTGATGATTTAACTTCTTCTCTTCCTAGTGTATGTATTGATGTTTTGCAGGAATTCAAGGAACTTTTTCCAAAGGAGCTGCCGAGAGGTCTACCTCCAATCCGAGGCATAGAACATCAAATCGACTTCATTCCGGGATCAAATCTTCCAAATAGGGCAGCCTATAGAGCAAATCCGGATGAGACACGAGAAATCCAAAGGCAAGTCGATTTACTCTTCGAAAAAGAGCAGGTACGTGAATCTTTAAGTCCTTGTGCTAGTCCGGTTATTTTTAGTAGCTAAAAAGGAAGGCACTTTTAGATTATGTACGGATTGTCGAGATATTAATAAGATAACCATTAAATATAGACATCCTATACCTCGCTTAGATGATATGCTAGATGAGTTAAGTGGCGCAGTTATCTTTTCAAAAATTGATTTAACTCAAGGCTATCACCAAATTAGAATGAAAGAAGGTGATGAATGGAAAACTGCTTTTAAGACTAAATATGGATTATATGAATGGATTGTAATGCCTTTTGGTCTAAGTAATGCACCTAGTACTTTCATGAGATTAATGAACTACATATTCCGTCATTGTTTTGGTAAATTTGTTGTAGTTTATTTTGATGATATTCTTGTTTATAGTAAAACCTTAGAAGAGCATGTTCAACATCTTAAGGCTGTTTTTACTATATTAAGAGAGCAAACATTGTATGCCAAGTTGGAAAAATGCATTTTTTGCACTAATTTTATTAACTTTCTTGGATATATTGTTAGTTCAAGTGGTATTCAGGTTGATCCGGCCAAAATTGAGTCCATCATAAGCTGGCCGAGACCAACATCAGCAACACAAGTCCGATCATTCTATGGTTTAGCAAGCTTTTATAGACGCTTTGTTCGTGATTTTAGCTCAATTGCCGCACAATTGAATGAAGTTGTGAAGAAAGATATCTCATTCGTTTGGGATAAGCCGCAAGAAGATAGTTTTAATAAGCTTAAGCAATTACTAACTTCTTCCCCTATTTTATCTTTACCTAATTTTACACTAACTTTTGAAGTTGAATGTGATGCTTCAGGTATAGGTATTGGGGCTGTTTTGCAACAACAAGGTAAACCTTTTGCATATTTTAGTGAGAAATTGAGTGGCGATGCCCTTCATTATCCTACATATGATAAAGAGTTATACGCTATTGTTCGAGCTTTGGAAACATGGCAGCACTACTTGGTTGGCCGAGAGTTTGTGATTCACACGGATCATGAATCAATCAAGTATCTCAAAGGACAAAGTAAGTTAAACAAGAGACATGCAAAGTGGGTTTCCTTCATTGATAGTTTTCCATATGTGATTAAATACAAGAAAGGTAAGGAAAACATTGTTGCCGATGCTTTATCTAGAAGGTACTCTCTACTTTCTGTTCTACATGCTAAATTACTTGGTTTTGAACATTGAAAAGCATTGTATGAAGATGATAAGGATTTTTCAGATTTGTTCAAATCTTGTGAGGTTTCGGCCCAAAAAGATTTTCACAAATTTGAAGGTTTCTTGTTTAAAGGTAACAAATTGTGTGTTCCCTCTTGTTCTATTAGAGAATTAATTGTTCGGGAAGCACATAGTGGCGGATTAATGGGACATTTTGGTGCTTTTAAAACATTGGATATACTACAAGAACACTTTTTTTGGCCCAAGATGAAAAGAGATGTGCAGAAAATTTGTGAACTATGTTTTAAGTGCAAACAAGCAAAAAGTACTTCAAAAGCTCACGGATTGCCCATGCCTCTACCAATACCTTCTTCCCCATGGATTGATATTTCAATGGATTTTATTCTAGGATTACCGCAATCCAGAAGAGGTAATGATAGTATTATGGTTGTTGTTGATAGATTTTCTAAAATGGCTCATTTTATACCTTCTAGGAAAACAAATGATGCAAGCCATGTTTCGGATCTATTCTTCAAAGAAGTCATTCGGTTGCATGGTATTCCAAAAACAATCGTAAGTGATAGGGACGTAAAGTTCCTAAGTTATTTTTGGAAGACCTTATGGAGTAAGTTGGGGACTAAGCTGCTATTTTCTACATCAAGTCACCCCCAAACCGATGGCCAAACTGAGGTAACAAATAGAACTTTAGGGGCTCTACTTAGGGCACTCATTCAAAGAATTTGAAAAGATGGGAAGAATGTTTACCTATTGCTGAATTTGCTTATAATCGCATGTTACATTCAACTACTAATAATTGACCTTTTGAAGTTGTTTACGGTTTTAACCCCCTTACCCCTTTAGATCTAACCCCTCTTCCTTTTGATGAGTATTATAATATAGAAGGAGATTCAAGGGCTGAATTTATTCAAAGAATACATTATGAAGTAGCCGAAAACATCAAGAAGAAGAATGACAAAATTACAACTAAAGCCAACAAAGGCCGCAAGGCACTTACTTTTGAAGTTGGAGATTGGCTTTGGATACACTTTAGGAAAGACATATTTCCTAAGGAAAGAAAGTCAAAGCTACATCTTCAAGTTGTTAAAAAGATTAATGGCAATGCATACAAAATCAACTTGCAAGGTAAGTATGGTGTTCATTCCACTTTTAATGTTACTGATTTATCTCCCTTTGATGTTTCGGATTACATAGATGATGAAGATGATTCGAGGTCGAATCCTTTTCAAGAGGGAGGGGATGATACGAGACCATCTAGAAGACTACCTCATTACAAGCATCCTTTATCAAGCATCAATGGACCAATGACTAGATCAAGAACCATTCAAATGGAACAAGAACTATCTACATTGATCCGAGAGTTAAAGTCTAAAGAAGAAGCCAAGCTACATCTAGAAGATGAAGTACAAGTTCAACTTCTAACTCTCAAAGACATTCAATTCGGCCCAAACAAACAAAGTGGCTAAAAAGGGCATTTTAGTCTTTTTACACATTAAAGTCTATTCTAGCCTATTCTAGACTATTCTAGACTTTAATTATTTTCAGCATTGTTATTTCCTATTTTAGGCGTGTAATAGCAAGTATTTGCTATAATAAAGGACATGTTGTCCATGTGTTAGTTAGTTGGTTAATAAGAGTCCTAATGCAACTAGGACTCTTCATAGATTTGTTAGTTATTTACTTTCTAGCCACCAAGATAATAGGAACATGTGCCTATTATCTAGTTTAGGTAGTTACTTGATAGCAAGTTGTTATTCAAGAGTCCTAATTCTTCAAGGACTCTTATTTGATTTCAAGAGTCCTAATCCTTCAAGGACTCTTATTTCCCTTTATTGTTGTAACCGAAATCTCAACTTATTTAAGGGAGATTTTGGCCACTTTTATAGTTAGACTTGATATATTGATATTTTGATTAAGGTTATTCCTTTGATACTTGTTTATGAATTTCCGGTAGAACTTCATATTCATTGAGATACTGTATCAACTAGCTTGTTTCTGTAGTTGTGGTGTTTCAGCCTTCATTGATACTTAGCCTGCCCGGGGTTGTGTTGAGTATATTCCCATAGAAGCTATTTCGAGATAGAGAAAGATCTGCTTAAAAGCCGAACCTTGATATAAAACATCACGATTTCGCATCAAGTGGTATCAGAGAAAAAGGTTGATCTCTATCTTGGTGTACCCTTTACGTTTTTCTTGAAAAAATTTCTTGTTTGCTTGAAATAGACCGAAAGATAACAAAAAATTGTTTTACCCCAACGAAAAAGCCACCCGGAAGTAAAGAAATTGGCAGCCGGGTTATACACAATTCGGGTACTTTACCAAAAGCCACCCGGAAGTAAAGAAATTGGCAGCCGGGTTATCCCAAATAGACAATGAATCAATCCAAAAGCAAACTTCCTTTGTATAAAGGAATTGGCTCTTGTTCCCTCTTGTTCTTGAATTAGCCGCAATCTACATCTTCAACCAAGGTAAAATCAACATCTTCGGAGTTCTTGATATTGTGGCCAAGACAAGGGTAAGTCTAGGGTAAGAAGGTAAGAAAAGTAATTCGTCAAAAGCAATTTCAAGAAAAATCAAGAAACGTAAAGATCACATCTTTTTCTTGTTTTTGTTACAAATACTCTTATATTCTTCCTTGTACTTTTTGTGTAGGTCAAGATAGGATTTCTTTCCATATTTTTTTAGCCTTCCATCAACACAACAATTCAACTTACCCAAATCATCTAGAGTTGGAAGTTCTTGACAAGTATTTGTGGAATATTGAGAGGAAAAAAAATCAGATTACTGTTCACGGTTACTGTTCACAGATTACTGTTCATCGCAATTTTCGTGTGATTTTTTTTTTTCTACTAACGATTTTTGTGTGATTTTTCTTTGCAAAGATAATCTCTTTTGATGAAGGTACTTCGCAGCAAGGTGCCATGGATGGTATGTACGCGTTGCGCAGATTCGTCGTTCCGCTGACCTAAGACTTTGTGTATGTACTCGTTATTAATTTCATTGTGCTTTATGTGATTTTTAGCATGGTGAATAGCATGGCCTACTATACCTCTTGTTTTACATATTTTTGGGTTGTAATTTTATAATACGGCCTGCGAGCCGTTTTTCAATGTTGTAAAATTGTAATCGCTTTCTTAGATTATTTTTACTGCTTTACATTGAAGGTTGGGTATGCCCATATAATTATGTAACAAGATTGGAGGACGCTGGATCGAAGACTTTATCCATGAGATGGATATAGACTTAGATTGACCCTTGGCTCCCACAAGGCTCGTGGGAGTCATCATAGGATTAGGTCATGCTATCTCACGTTTAATTTTATGCTTTATATATTGCATGAGGTGCTTGTATAATTGTATTACACATTTTAATGTCTTATTCAAACCGAACGTTTTAACTAAGTCTTAAAATGCCTACCATACTCTAAGCACTCATTGAGCTTGGATGATCATTTTGTCTGCTTGCCAAAGCAACAGACAAGTGGTTATCTAAGCAAAAAGAGACGGGAAAATAGTGATTTCCATAAGCTTAGACATGGTTCAACTTAGCTAGGCCATCAAAATTGTTTTGGGCCTATGGCATAAAATGGAAATAGCCGGGACATATAGATGTCATTCCCATTAGATGATTTTACTTTAATTATGGGTGTTAAGCCAAAGCTTTCCTATAACTATTGTAAAATGTTTTTCCCCACTATTTATCAAGTGTTGAAATTGTGGAAAAGGTTTTTGGTCAAAACTAATAACTTTGCAAATAATTTAATGTAGATAATGGCAACCAATACTTCACACAATTCATTGCGATCCGTACTTGAGAAGGAAAAACTAAGCGGGACCAATTTCCTTAATTGGGCCCGCAACTTAAGGATTGTCCTTAAGCAGGAAAGAAAGCTATAAGTTCTTGATACGGACATTCCTGAACAGCCTGCAAATAATGCCCCTAGAGCTGAAAGAGATGCTTGGAAGAAGCATTTTGATGACTCTAACGATGTGACTTGTCTCATGTTAGTCACAATGAGCACTGACCTTCAAAAACAGTTTGAAGGAGTTGAGGCTTTCCAGATGATGGGCCAGCTCAAGGAAATGTTCCAAGAGCAAGCTCGTCATGAAATATTCCTCACAACTAAGGCGTTAAATAGTTGCAAAATGGCCCCTGACACCTCCGTAAGTACACATGTTCTTAAGATGAAGGGCTATTTTGACCAACTTGAGAAACTTGGGGCTCCCGTAGGTCATGACATGGCCACAGATATGATCTTCGGCTCACTCCCACCGGAGTATGACCAATTTGTTATGAACTTCAACATGAATGCCATGAAGAAGACCATAGATGTGTTAGTAGTGCCCTAGGACCATTAGCACATGTTGTGCCTTTTATTATCTTTTGAGCATGTAATTGAATAGTTAATTACGCTTTTGATTATCAAATGTGTGATTTGATAGTAAAACTCATTAGCTTATGTAATTACTATTCTAGAAGTCCCTAGTTTTATGTAATGCTTATTTACTATGAAATAAAACTAGTATGATTGTTGATTGATGATCTTGTTTTACTGATCATGTGTAATGGATACAAATCACATCATAGATGCAATATATAGGGATACATTGTATTGGACGTGATCCGTTTGAGAAGTAATACTTCATGGTCTTAAGTCATAAGTATTACTTTCGTCAATACTATTTTAGAATCCTTAGACCTTATGTCTTCATTGATTCTAGTATGAATGGAGCCACGTTTTGACTCGGTCGGACGTTACTTGTAACAGAGTAATCAATACGATCGATGATCGGATGTAGTGTCCTATCATAGCTTGAATGTGAGAGACATTGTAAGGAATTTGTCCTCTCTATTATTAGAGAGAGATATCCATGGGCCCCTCGATAGGGAAAGACTGTTTAAATGCATGGTCGTGCTCAAATGTATTTGATAAAGTGGTTATCAAATCCTATTTGTCGAAAGCAGATCTACCTGGAGATCGAGCATAAACACAATTAAGCTTAATAAGGGTGACGACCACCATGCCTTATGCTTAATTAGGATATCGCGAGACAAAGGGATTAAATAGTGGATTGACAATAGGTTCCGTTGTAAATTCATTCACCTTGGGTAGTCACAATGTCTCGCTAGGGGCCGCTTGTGACTTATGAACTCACACTACTACTAAGTATGTTTTCATTGCCATTGTGATATGAACCTACAGGGTCACACGCATAGACGAGCTAACAAGCTTCATGTCCAGATTCAATGAATCTAGAATGTGTCTAGGTTCATTGTATCTGACATTTGTTTTTCTGAAAATAATAAAGTGTTTATTATTCGAATTAGAGATAAGGGCAATTTTGGTATTTAACTATAGCTGGGATTAAGTGGGAGTTGTTATCCGATAAAGACTCCCACTACCGCAGAGAGTCTAGGGGACGTGGGAGTCAGAGTCTCCCACAGCCGAGAGAAGTTGAGTAGACGTGGGAGTTGTTCTGGGAACAAACTCCCACACTCTATATAACATCTCTTAGCCGAAACCCTAGGTTATAAGTGATTCAGCCGAAATTAAACAAGTAACCCGAAATCAGATTTCGGATTTCTCGACCTCTCCCTTTTTTCTCTAATTCCCGAATCTCGAGAAAAGAC
Organism: Vinca minor; assembly: GCA_026122235.1. Taxonomy (NCBI): domain Eukaryota; kingdom Viridiplantae; phylum Streptophyta; class Magnoliopsida; order Gentianales; family Apocynaceae; genus Vinca; species Vinca minor. The sequence continues at coordinate 1,719,704 of JAOCZM010000285.1, read as the reverse complement.
GAAGAGCTAGCAATCACCGCTTGTTTCGTCGCGTGGATACCGGTAGAGGGAAATTCCGCAAAGGGAATTCCGTTGGTGAAAAGAAAACTTCCAAGAATCGTCATCCTCCATTCAAGAAGTAGCTTCTTGAATCCGAAAATTGTAAGTTTTACCGCTGTTTTCGATTCGTTTACGTATGAGCGGATCCTTTCAGGGGAGGATCCATGGGTGTTTGGAACGAGTTTCCGCCCATGAATCCCTTCAAGATGAAATACACGGGATGTTCAAGCAGGCTGAACTAAACATTAAGAAGACCCCTGAAGTCTTAATGGTTCAAAAAGGGAATTTCAAGAAGAAAGGAAAGGGAAAGCCCATGGCCAAGAAGAGCAAAGGCAAAGGAAATGACAAGCCCAAGCCCAAACCCAAGGCCAAGGCACCAAAGGAAGGAGTTTGCTTCCATTGCAATGAACCAGGTCATTGGAAACGGAACTGCAAGTTCTATTTGGAAGAGAAGAAAAAGGGAAAGGCCAGTTTGACTGTCTCTCCAGGTATTTATGTTATTGAAACTAACATGTCTGCTCCTACTTCGTGGGTATTAGATACCGGTTGTGGATCTCACATTTGTGCAAATGTGTAGGGGTTCAAAAGGGGTAGATCACTGGCAAAAGGAGAAGTGGACCTGAGAGCAGCGAACGGAGCAAGAGTTGTTGTTGTAGCTACCGGGACATTTAATTTAGTTTTGCCAAGTGGCCTTATTATAGAACTGAATAATTGTCTTTATGTTCCAACTTTGAGTAGGAATATTATTTCAGTTTCTTGTGAATGGTGCAATCTTTATGAAAGGTTTTGAATTAATTATTAAGAATAAAATTTGCACCATTCATAAAGATCGTATCTTTTATGGAGATGCCTCTATGATGAATGGGCTTTATGTTCTTAACCTCGACGATTCCATTAAAAGGCCCATCTATAACATTAATACTAAGAGGTTTAAATCAAATGACTTAAACCAGACCTACTTTTGGCACTGTCGTTTGGGCCACATAAATGAGAAACGCATATCAAAGCTCCATACAGATGGAATTTTGACATCATTTGACTAAGAGTCTTATGAGACTTGTGATTCTTGCTTGTTAGGCAAAATGACTAAAGCTCACTTTACTGGACAAAGTGAGAGAGCTTCCGATTTATTAGGCCTCATACATACAGATGTTTGTGGACCAATAAACACTAGTGCTAGGGGAGGGTTTCAATACTTCATCACATTCACAGATGATTTCAGCAGATATGGCTACGTCTATCTAATGAAACATAAATCAGAATCTTTTGGAAGATTCAAAGAATTTCAAAATGAAGTACAAAATCAACTTGGTAAAAGTATTAAGATACTTCAATCCGATCGAGGTGGCGAATACCTTAACCAAGAGTTTGACGAACATCTTAGGGGTTGTGGAATTGTTTCGCAATTAAATCCTCCTGGCACACCACAATGGAATGGTGTATCGGAACGGAGGAATCGCACCTTACTAGATATGGTTCGATCTATGATGAGTCAAACAAGTCTTCCAATTTCCTTTTTGGGGCTACGCCCTAGAAAAGCTACTGCGTTTATATTAAGTAGAGTTCCTTCTAAAGCGGTTCGAATACTCCATATGAGATATGGGACTGGGAAACAACCTAGTTTGTCATTTCTCAAAATTTGGGGATGCGAGGCGTATGTAAAACGCTTGTTATCCGATAAACTCGCCCCTAAATCCGACAAGTGTTTGTTTGTGGGATATCCTAAAAGAAACTAAAGGATATTACTTCTATCTTCCATCAGAGAACAAAGTGTTTGTTGCTCGTAATGGTTTATTCCTAGAAAGGGAATTTATTTCCAAAGAGGATAGTGGGAGTAAGATCCATCTTGAGGAAATTCAAGATCCCCAAACAACATCTGAACCAACTTTGGAAGTTCAAGCAAGCTCACGTGCTGATACTGAGCTTCAATCTTTGACACAAGGCCCAAGGAGGTCAAGTCGGGTACATCAACAGCCTGAGAGATATGGATTTCTCGTGACCGATGATCATCAGGTTGAACTGATTGATCAAGATGAACCCACTACCTTACAAAGAGGCAATTCGTAGTTCTGAGTCAGATAAGTGACTAGAAGCTATGAAGTCTGAGATGCAATCCATGTACGTTAACCAAGTGTGGACTTTCGTTGACCCACCCGAAGGGTGTAAGGTCATTGACAACAAATAGTGTTTCAAAAAGAAAACTGACATGGATGGTAATGTACACACTTTTAAATCTCGACTAGTAGTTAAAGGTTATAGACAAGTTCATGGTATTGACTATGACGAAACCTTTTCTTCTGTCGTTATGATAAAGTCTATTAGGATTTTACTTGCCATAGCTGCATATTATGACTATGAGATATGGCAAATGGATGTTAAGACTGCGTTTCTTAATGGAAACCTTCTCGAGGATGTGTATATGACACAACCTGAGGGGTTTGTTGATCCAACAAATCCTAGCAAAGTGTGTAAGCTTCAAAGGTCCATTTATGGATTGAAGCAAGCATCTCGAAGCTGTAATCGTCGCTTTGATGAACGTATTAAAGAATTCGGTTTCATCAAAAACAAAGACGAGCCTTATGTTAATAAGAAAGTAACTAATAATGCAGTAGTGTTCCTTATGCTTTATGTGGATGACATCTTACTGATTGGAAATGACATCCCCACATTACAAAGAGTAAAAGCTTGGTTGGGGAAGTGCTTTTCCATGAAAGACTTAGGCGAGGCTACATACATTTTGGGTATTAGAATCTATAGAGATAGATCTAACAAAATGATTGGCCTAAGCTGAGTGGATACATTGACAAGGTATCTGAAGCGATTCGGGCTTTGCAACACTCCAAAAAGGGATTCTTGCCCATGTCACATGGCATTAAACTCAGCAGAATTCAAGGACCTTTCACAAAGGAGGACCAAGAGCGCATGAGTAAGATCCCATATGCTTCAGCCATTGTGTCTATTATGTACGCCATGATATGCACTCGCCCGGATGTCTCATTTGCTTTAAGTATGACTAGCAGATATCAATCTGACCCGGGAGAGTCACATTGGACTGCAGTCAAGAGCATTCTTAAGTACTTGAGAAGGACTAAAGATATGTTCTTAGTTTACGGAGGTCGGGAAGGAAGTCCAGTTGTAAATGGTTACACGGGACGCAAGCTTCCAGGCCGACGTAGATGATTATAGCTCGTAATCTGGTTTTATGTTTTGTTTGAATGGAGGTGCTCTGAAAGTTGGGAAGAGCACAAAGCAAGAAACCTTGGCCGACTCTACAATGTAGTCGAGTATCTAGTCTGCCTCTCGAAGCGACTAAAGAAGGTCGTTTGGATCAAGAAGTTTGTTGATGAATTAGGTGTCGTTCACAACCTCTATTGTGATAGTACTGGTGCCATTTCACAAGCTAATGAACCTAGATCACACCAATTATCCAAACACATTCTCAGTCGTTTCCATCTGATTAGAGAGATCATCGACAGATGAGACGTTAGTATTTGCAAACTTCATACAGACGACAACATTGCAGATCCATTGGCCAAGCCACTCCCACAGCCTAAACATGAGAGTCATACTAGGTCAATGGGATTGAGGATCATGTATGATTGGACCTAGGGCAAGTGGGAGATTTTTAGTAGTGCCCTACGACCATTAGCATATGTTGTACGTTTTATATCTATTTGAGCATTTCATATGAATAGTTAATTTTGCTTATGAACATCAAATGCGTGATTTGATAGTAAAATTCATTTGCTTATGTAATTACTATTCTAGTTGTCCCTAGTTTTATGTAATCTATTTTACAATGAAATAAAACTAGTATGATGTTTGATTGATGATTACGTTTTACTAATCATGTGTAATGATTACAAATCATATCATAGATGCAATGTATTGAGATATATCGTATCGGACGTGATCCGTTAGAGAAGTAACACTTCATGGTCCTTAGTCATAAGTATTACTTCCTCAATACTATTTTAGATCCTTAGACCTTATGTCTCCATTTGATTCTAGCATGAGTGGAGCCACGTTTTGAATCGATCAGTGCGTTGCTTTTAATCGAGTAATCAATACTGATCGATGATCGGATGTAGTGTCCTATCATGGCTTGAATGTGAGAGGCATTGTATGGAATTTGTCCCTCTCTTATTAGAGAGAGATATCCATGGGCCCCTCGATAGGGAAAGACTGTTTAAATGCATGGCCGTGCTCAAATGTATTTAATAAAGTGGTTATTAAATATTGTTTGTTGGAATAGTCTACCTGGAGATCGAGCATAAATATAATTAAGCTTAATAAGGGTGACGACTACCATGCCTTATGCTTAATTAGGATATCGCGAGACAAAGGGATTAAATAGTGGATTGACATTAGGTTCCGTTGTAAATTCATTCACTTTGGGTAGTCACAATGTCCTGCTAGGGGTCGCTTGTGATTTATGAACTCACACTACTACTAAGTGTGTTTTCATTGCCATTGTGATATGAACCTACGGGGTCACACGCATAGACGAGCTAACGAGCTTCATGTCCAAATTCAATGAATCTAGAATGTGTCGAGGTTCATTGTATCTGACATTCATTTTTCCTGAGAATAATAAAGCATTATTATTCAAATTAGAGATAAGGGGTATTTTCGGTATTTGGTTATAGCTGGATTGCGTGGGAGTTATTATCCGATAAAGACTCCACTACTAGCAGAAGTCTAGAGGACGTGGGAGTTAAAGACTCCCATTGCCGAGAGAAGTTGAGGACGTGAGAGTTAGTTCTGGGAACAAACTCTCACACCCTATATAATGATCTCTTGGCCGAAACCCTAGCAAAGTTAATGCTTTCAGCCGAAATACCAAAAAGACTTAGAAAAATCGTTTTCTATTCTGCCTCTCCCTTTTCTCTCTAATTCCCAAAACTTGGAAAAACGAAGACCTAGCAATCACTGTTCGTTTCGTCGCGTGGATACCGGTAGAGGGACATTCCACAAAGGGAATTCTGTTGGTGGCAACAACGTATCCAAAAAACAGGATCTTCCATTCAAGAATCAGATTCTTGAACCCAAAACGTAAGTCTTTTTCTTGCTGTTTTCGATTCATTTTGTATGAGCGGATCCTTCAGGGGAGAGGACTCATGGGTGTTTGGAACGAGTTTCCGCCCATGAATCCCTTCATAATAATGGTGAAATCAAAGTGGATAAACAAGTTGAGATAGAGTTCGAAATTGAGAGGTATAAGGATTCGGTTTTGTGTAATGTGGTTCCGGTGACCGCAAGTCACATGATTTTGGGAAGGCCATGTCAATATGATCGAAGTGCCAATCACATGGGACGAGAAATTACATATCGGCTCCAAAAGGATAATTTAAAGTTTCTACTATCTCATTTATCTTTAAATGCAGCATGTGAGGTAAATAAACAAATGTCCATCAATAAGATAACTATTAAATATAGACATCCGATTCCTCGCTTAGATAATATGCTAGATGAGTTAAGTGGTGCTTTAATATTTTCTAAAATTGATTTAACTCAAGGCTATCACCAAATTAGAATGAAAGAAGGTGATGAATGGAAAACCGCTTTTAAGACTAAATATGGATTATATGAATGGATTGTTATGCCTTTTGGTCTTGCTAATGCACCTAGTACTTTCATGAGATTAATGAACTACATATTTCAGCATTGTTTTGGCAAATTTGTTGTAGTTTATTTCGATGACATTCTTGTTTATAGTAAAAACTTAGAAGAGCATATAGAACATCTTAAAACTGTTTTTACTATTCTAAGAGATCAAATTTTATATGCTAAACTTGAAAAGTGTGTTTTTTGCACTAATTCGGTTAACTTTCTTGGATATATAGTTAGTTCACAAGGTATTTGTGTTGATCCGGTAAAAATACAAGCCATTAAAGAGTGGCCGAGACCAGCAAGTGTGACACAAGTTAGATCGTTTTATGGGTTAGCAAGCTTTTATTGGCGTTTTATTCGTGATTTTAGCACGATGGCTGCCCCATTAAATGAAGTTATGAAGAAAAACGTCTCATTCTTTTGGGACAAGCCGCAAGAAGCATGCTTCGAGAAGATGAAACAATTACTTACTTGTTCTCCCATTTTATCTATACCTAACTTTAATTTAATGTTTGAAGTTGAATGTGATGCTTCAGGTTTAGGTATTGGGGCTGTTTTACTACAACAAGGTAAACCTTTAGCATATTTTAGTGAGAAATTAAGCAACGCTTCGCTTAATTATCCTACTTATGATAAGGAGTTATATTCCACTGTTCGAGCTTTAGAAACTTGGCAACACTACTTGATCGCAAGGGAATTTGTCATTCATACCGATCATGAGTCAATCAAGTATCTTAAAGGCCAAAGTAAGTTGAATAAAAGACATGCAAGGTGGGTTTCATTTATCGATACTTTTCCATACATCATCAAATACAAGAAAGGTAAAGAAAACATCGTTGCCGATGCTCTATCTCGTAGATATACTTTGCTTTCATTAATGCATGCTAAATTACTTGGATTTGATAATATCAAAGCATTATATGAGGATGATTTGGACTTTTCTGATTTATATACCAAATGTGAGCTCTCAGCTCAAAATGAATTTTTCAGATTTTTCAGATTTCTTATTCAAAAGCAATAGATTGTGTATTCCATCGTGTTCTATTCGAGAATTAATTGTTAGGGAAGCACATTGTGGCGGCTTAATGGGTCATTTTGGTGTTGTCAAAACTTTGGATATTTTAAATGAACACTTTTATTGGCCTAAAATGAAAAGGATGTTAGGAAAATATGTGAACTTTGCTTGAAATGTAAACAGGCTAAAAGTACAAGCAAAGCTCATGGATTATACATGCCTTTACCTGTTCCTTCTTCACCTTGGATTGACTTATCCATGGATTTTATCATAGGATTACCGAGGTCTCAAAGAGGTAATGATAGTATCATGGTTGTTGTAGATCGTTTTTCTAAAATTTCTCACTTTATTCCTTGCAGGAAAACAAACGATGCAAGTCATGTTGCGGATTTATTCCTAAAGGAGGTGGTGCGGCTTCATGGGATTCCGAGAACCATAGTAAGTGATAGAGCTGGTTCAGATGATGTTTGGTGATCTTGAATTTCCTCAAGATGGATCTTACTCCTACTATCCTTTTTGGAAATAAATTCCCTTTCAAGGAATAAACCATTACGAGAAACAAACACTTTGTTCTCTAATGGAAGATAGAAGTAATATCCTTTAGTTTCTTTAGGATATCCCACAAACAAACACTTGTCAGATTTAGGGGCGAGTTTATCAGATAATAAGCGTTTTACATACGCCTCACATCCCTAAATTTTGAGAAATGACAAACTAGGTTGTTTCCCTGTCCATATCTCATATGGAGTTTTCCGAACCGCTTTAGAAGGAACTCTATTCAATATAAATGCAGCAGTTTATTTGGGCGTAGCCCCAAAAGGAAATTGGAAGACTGGTTTGACTCATCATAGATCGAACCATATCTAGTAAGGTGTGATTCCTTTGTTCTGTTACACCATTCCATTGTGGTGTGCCAGGAGGAGTTAATTGTGAAACAATTCCACAACCCCTAAGATGTTCGTCAAACTATTGGTTAAGGTATTCGCCACCTCAATCTGATCGAAGTATCTTAATACTTTTACCAAGTTGATTTTGTATTTCATTTTAAAATTCTTTGAATCTTCCAAAAGATTCTGATTTATGTTTAATTAGATAGACGTAGTCATATCTACTTAAATCGTCTGTAAATGTGATTAAGTACTGAAAACCTCCTCTAGCACTTGTGTTTATTGGTCCACATACATCTGTATGTATGAGGCCCAACAAATCAGAAGCTCTCTCACTTTGTCCAGTAAAGGGAACTTTAGTCATTTTGCCTAACAATCAAGAATCACATATCTCATAAGACTCTAAGTCAAACGATGTCAAAATTCCATCTTTATGGAGTTTTGATATGCATCTCTCATTTATGTGGCCCAAACGATAGTGCCAAAAGTAGGTTTGGTTTAAGTCATTTGATTTAAACCTCTTTGTATTAATGTTATAGATGGGCCTTTTAATGGATTCATCGAGGTTAGGAATATAAAGCCCTTTCATCAAAGAGGCATCTCCAAAAAATGTACGATCTTTATGAATGGTGCAAATTTTACTCATAATATTTATTTCAAAACCTTCAATATCCAAACAAGAAACTGAAATAATATTCCTACTCAAAGTTGGAACATAAAGACAATTATTCAGTTCAATAATAAGGCCACTTGGCAAAACTAAATTAAATGTCCCTGTAGCTGCAACAAAACTCTTGCTCTATTAGTTACTCTCAGGTCCACTTCTCCTTTTGCCAGTGATCTATTCCTTTTGAACCCTTCCACATTTGCACAAATGTGAGATCCACGACCGGTATCTAATACCCATGAAGTAGGAGCAGACATGTTAATTTCAATAACATAAATACCTGGAGAGACAGCTAAACTGGCTTTCCCCTTTTTCTTCTCTTCAAAGTAGAGCTTGCAATTCCTTTTCCAATGACCTGGTTCATTACAAAGGAAGCAAACCCTTTCCTTTGGTGCCTTGGGCTTGGGCTTGGGCTTGGGCTTGTTATTGCCTTTGCCCTTCTTGGCCATGGGCTTTCCCTTTCCTTTCTTCTTGAAATTCCCCTTTTGAAACATTAAGACTTCAGGGGTCTTCTTAATGTTCAGTTCAGCCTGCTTGAGCATCCCGTATCTCATGTATGGACTTCTCCATGCCATGCATGTTGAATTTCATGACAAACTGGTCATACTCCGGTGGGAGTGAGCCTAAGATCATATCTGTGGCCATTTCGGGACCTACGGGAGCCCCAAGTTTCTCAAGTTGGTCAAGATAGCCCTTCATCTTAAGGACATGTGCAATTATAGAGGTGTCAGGGGTCATCTTGCAACTATTCCACGCCTTAGTGGCGAGGAATCTTTCTTGACGGACTTGCTCTTGGAACATTTCCTTGGCTGGCCCATCATCTGGAAAGCCTCAACCCTTCAAACTGTTTTTGAAGGTTAGTGCTCATTGTGACTAACATGAGACAAGTCACATCGTTAGAGTCATCACAATACTTCTTCCAAGCATCTTTCTCAGCTCTAGGTGCGTTGTTTGCAGGCTGTTCAGGAATATCCGTATCAAGAACGTATAGCTTTCTTTCTTGCTTAAGGACAATTCTTAAGTTGCGGGCCCAATCAAGGAAATTGGTTCCACTCAGTTTTTCTTTTTCAATAATGGATCACAATGAATTGTGTGAAGTATTGGTTGCCATTATCTACATTAAAATTATTTGCAAAAAGTCTTTAATTAGTTTTTGAGAAAAAAACTTTCCGCAATTTCAACATTTGATAAATAATGGAGTAAACCATTTTACGATAGTTATAAGTAAGCTTTGGCTTAACACCCATAATTAAAGTAAAATCAACTCATGGGAATGACATTTATATGTCCCGGCTATTTCCCATTTTATGCCCTAGGCTCAAAACTATTTTGGTAGCCTAGTTAAGTCGAACCATGTCTAAGCATATGGAAATCACTATTTTCCCATCTCCTTTTACTTAGATAACCACCTATCTGTTGCTTTGGCAAGAAGACAAAATGATGATCCAAGCTGAAGGAGTGCTTAGGATATGGTAGATGATACGGTACTTTCCAGGCAGCTTGAAGAGGTCATTTGGATAAATGACCTCATAATTAACTCATATATTCCAAATACGAGCTTCCAAGTAAAGCCTTTGTTCCAAGTGTTGAAAGTATCTATTCTAAAGGTTCAAGAGTTAAAGAAGCCTTCAAATAAAGCTAGACAAAAGGATCAAAGCCATCTAATAGCATTTGAAGGAAAGATACATAATTGGAAGGAAAACGGTTCAAAGGGTATTTTAGTCATTTGATAATTAAAGTCTAGTCTAGAATTTAATTATATTTTCAGATTTATTATATTGTTTAATTAGCCATGTTGGCCGAAATAAGCTAGCTAAATAATAGGACATGTTGTCCTTGATGTTAGGTAGTATTTTTAGTTATCTAGGAGTTGTAGAGTCCTAATCTTTAAAGGACTCTTATTTGTGGGTTCTTTTTGGACGAAATTCCACTCTATTTAAGAGGGATTTCAGCCATGTTATTATTAGACTTGATAGATTGATTTAAGGTTATTCCTTAGTTATTTTTGTTTGATTCTCTATGTAGAGTTCATTCATGTTTGAGTTACTATATCAATAAGTTTAGTTTATATTTATTGTGGTGTTTCAGCCCCTATTGATAATCAACCTTACGGGAAGATTGTTGATTATATTGCCCATAAACTGTTCGAGATAGAGAAAGATCGGGCATTCAAGCCGAACCTTAGTATTCGTACATTGGTTTCATTAGTAGGCATTTTCAGACTTAATTAAAACAATTTAGTTCGAATAAGTTGTTAAACCCCATAAGACAAGAATATAAGCATCTCATGCAATATATAAAACATAAAAGTAAACGTGAGATAGCATGGCCTAATCCTATGATGACTCCCACGAGCTTTGTGGGAGTCAGGGTCAATCTAAGTCAATACCCATCTCATGGACAGTGTCTTCAATCCATCATCCTCCAATCTTGTTACATAAATGCATGGGCATTCCCAGCCTTCAATGTAAAGCAATAAAACTAATCTAAGAGAGCAATTATGATGCGAAACCTTGATGGGTTATATCAAGATTCGGCTGAAAACAGATCTTTCTCTATCTCGAATGGTTTCTATGGGAATACACTTAACACAATCCCGGAAAGGCTAAGTATCAATGGAGGTTGAAACACCACAACTAGAGAAACCAACTAGTTGATACAGTAACTTAAAGGAATATGAAATTCAACCGGAAGTTCATAAACAAGTATCAAAGGATTAACCTTAATCAAAATATCAATATATCAAGTCTAATTAAAAAGGTGGCCGAAATTCCCTTTAAGTAGAAGGTAATTCGGTTCCAACTCAAACTAGGAAAAGGGAAATAGGAGTCCTTGAAGAATTAGGACTCTTGAATAACAACTTGCTATCAAGTAACTACCTAAACAAGATAATAGGTACATGTGCCGATTATCTTGGCGGCATAAATAGAAATAACTACCAAAATAATGAAGAGTCCTAGTTGCATTAGGACTCTTATTAACCAACTAACTAACACATGGACAACATGTCCTTTATTATAGAAACTACTTGCTATACACGAAATTATAGTAATTAAATATGCTGAAAATAATTAAAGTCCAGTATAGACTTTAATTGTACACAAAAAGACTAAAATGCCCTTTAAATTCGTCCCTATTCTGGACAGCTTGTTGGGCCAACTTGTACGTCAATAATGGATATCAAGAAGGCAGAATCTGGTCTTGTGATCTCATAGAAGTTGTAGATCTGCCTCTTATATTTAATATGAAATTGGAATCAGCTTCATTGGATTCCTATATCAAAAGATATGATCATTATACCAAACAGTAGCAAAGTTGTCCATTCCTTGTACACTTGTGATACTTATGAGATTGACTTGGGAAACATTCCTAGATGTAATTTAGAGTCCTCTTTGTATCGTAACATACGTTCCCTTGAGTTAGGCAGCCCCAAGGTTGGTATCGTATCATCCCCTCCCTCTTGAAAAGGATTCGTCCTCGAATCATCCCAAAAATCAGCTTTATCATCTATTAAGGAGATTCTCTTGCGGCTGTCCCAAAAAAATGGGATATTTTTCTTCTCCATTTTAATTGATGGGGCAGCAAACTTGTTAAAATCACGAACAATACGGTTTACAAAGCTTGCTAACTCATATGATGATCGAACTTGATGTATACTAGTGGAATTCAGCCATTCCTCAATTGTATCAACTCTTGCCAGTTCAACTTTAAAACCTTGTAAACTCATTATGTAACTAAGAAGATTAATAGAATGTGTGTAATAAACATAATTATCTATCTTAGCATACAAAGTTTGTGCTTTTAAATTAGTACAAACTGCCCTAAGATGTTCAATATGATTCTCTCGGTTTTTACTAGCAACAAGTATATTATCAAAGTAAGGAATCGGATGTCTATACTCAAAAGTCATGTTAGAATTATTTAGACTATCCGTATATATGCTAAAAATCCTTTCATGCTTTGGTATAATCATTACCGGTTTAATATAAGGATTTAAAGACTCACTTACCTTCTTCTTTGCACAAATTAACTCACATTCTGTTTGATTTTGCTGATTTGTTCCCGAAGATGGCGTATACCTTTCATGATTTTGAAGGCTAACAAGCAACCTTCTTGGCAATTCCTTAGGGAAGACTTCATGAAACTTCTGAAAAATAGCAAGACTAGATGTAGAAAAAAATGTTAGATCAAAAGAAAAAGTGTTAGCAAAAAGGTTCCTTGCGGTTCCTTTCAAATCGAACAAAACAACAAGTTGTTTTGCTTGAATTGCCCTATCTACCTTTCCGGGATTAATGAATAAACACTCTTTTCTCTCTTTTTGTGAGCTTTCCTTTTTTCTCACTAAGCTCACGGCTTTTGTATCCTTTTTTCCCTCGAATTTTACCTCATGGGTAGGATCACTCGTTTTTTTTCTCTCTCGCTCTTTTTTCTCCTCTAAAACAGCCCTTTCGGCTTCTTCCTTACTTATCCACGATCCATCATCCAATTTTATCATTTTACTCTTGTTAGGGCAGTCCATAGCAAAGTGTCCTTTGCCCCCACATTTAGAACATTCCCGAACAAGTTTTGGAGTAGAATTTACCCTCGTATTGACCGATTTGGTTGGATTTTGTGACCTTACTGCCTCAAACTGACCAGTGGCTGTCTTTGCACCATTTATGACCTCTTTACCCCTGCTTTGGCTCGGAAAAACAGTAGAAAAAATCTGGGATGGATTCGGCTTCTCCCAAGTTTGGAAAGTTGCCGATTTTACCCTTCAACTCTTTTCCATTTGCTGTCTTTCAATCTGTTCTGCATAATACAACATAGATGTAATATTATCAATATAAACACGTTCTACGTTTGATCGGATCTTATCATTTAGACCAGTCAAGAACCGAGTCATTGTTGCGTCTTTATCTTCCTGGATATTCAATCTAATCATCGCCATCTCCATCTCGTTGTAGTATTAATATACGGTCTTTGTCCCTTACCTCAATCTTTGAAATTTATTATATAAATCATGAGGATAGCTTTTAGGTACAAAAATCCGTGTCATGACTGCTTTCATCTCATCCCATGAATCAATTGGTCTTTGGCTCGATCTTCTCCTTTCATGGATCTCCTTATCCCACCAAATTGATGCATATTCTCCAAACTCCATGGCTGCTAATTTGACCTTTTTCTCCTCGGAATAATTATGAACATCAAAAACATGGTTAACTTTTTGTGTCCAATCTAAAAATAATTGAGGATCATTAGTACCTGAGAAAGGATGGATCTTGGTCTTAATAGCACCAAGATTATTATCATACCTTTGATCTTGAACAATTTCTCTCGGATCATACCTTTGGTTGTGAGCATGTGGTCTCGGATCATACCTTTGATCTTGATGATATGCTTGCGGCTCAAATCTTTCATTATGAACCAATGGTCTGATCATACCTTGCATTTTGCTGATTTGGTCCCGGATCATATGCAAAGTTGTCCATCATTCTTGGGATTGCTCTCGGCTGAAATTCTTTTTGGTGCCGAAAGTTGTCCCTTGCAATTTGTTCAAAGGGTTCTTGGGAATCTTGATCTTCTTGATCATCTTTGGCTGCCCCTTTACCTTTTTCCGAATTGTTCTTGAGGTCACGAAACTCCATTTTAAGGTCATTGACGGATTGCATTATTTCTTTCATTATTTGTTGTAGTGATTCATCAATATCCATGGCACCTTACTCCGAAGTACCTTCATTAAAAGACATTATCTTTGCAAAGAAAAAATTCACACAAAAATCGTTAGTAGAAAAAGATATTAAAGATTGGATCTTTTCACAAAATCTGGGAATAGTAATCTGTGAATAGTAGTCTGTGAATAGTAATCTGTGAATAGTAATCAGATTTTGTATTCTCTCAATATCCCTCAAAATACTTGTCAAGAACTTCCAACTTTGAATGATTGAATGGTTATAAGGATGGAAGGCTGAAAAAATATATCAAGAAGTACTTTCTTGACTTAACAAAAAGGCTAGGGAAAAAGTATAAGGGTAATTGTAACAAGAACAAGAAAAAGATGTAACCTTTATGTTTCTTGATTTTCTTCCTTCTTGAAATTGCTTTTTCTTGAAGCCTTTCTTACCTTCTTACCCAAGACTTACCCTTATCTTGGCCACACAGATCAAGAACTTCTATGGTATGAAGATGTTACCTTGATATTTTTACCTTGATGGTGACTAATTCAAGATGAAGAGGGAACAAGAGCCAATTCCTTGTTGAAGGAAGTTTGCTTTTGGATTGTATCCTTGTCTTTTGTGGGATAACTCGGTTGCCAATTTCTTTATATCCGAGTGGCTTTTTCTTTGGGTAATGAACCCGTATTGTACTAACCCGGCTGCCAATTTCTTTACTTCCGGGTGGCTTTTTCGTTGGGGTATAATTTTTTTTTGTTATCTTTCGGCCATTCTCAAGCAAACAAGAAAAAAAAAATTCGAAGAAAAAATGTAAAGGGTACACCAAGATAGAGATCAACCTTTTGCTCTGATACCACTTGATGCGAAACCTTGATGGGTTATATCAAGATTCGGCTGAAAACAGATCTTTCTCTATCTCGAATGGTTTCTATGGGAATACACTTAACACAATCCCGGAAAGGCTAAGTATCAATGGAGGTTGAAACACCACAACTAGAGAAACCAACTAGTTGATACAGTAACTTAAAGGAATATGAAATTCAACCGGAAGTTCATAAACAAGTATCAAAGGATTAACCTTAATCAAAATATCAATATATCAAGTCTAATTAAAAAGGTGGCCGAAATTCCCTTTAAGTAGAAGGTAATTCGGTTCCAACTCAAACTAGGAAAAGGGAAATAGGAGTCCTTGAAGAATTAGGAATCTTGAATAACAACTTCCTATCAAGTAACTACCTAAACAAGATAATAGGGACATGTGCCTATTATCTTGGCGGCATAAATAGAAATAACTACCAAAATAATGAAGAGTCCTAGTTGCATTAGGACTCTTATTAACCAACTAACTAACACATGGACAACATGTCCTTTATTATAGCAACTACTTGCTATACACGAAATTATAGTAATTAAATATGCTGAAAATAATTAAAGTCTAGTATAGACTTTAATTGTACACAAAAAGACTAAAATGCCCTTTAAATTCGTCCCTATTCTGGACAGCTTGTTGGGCCAACTTGTACGTCAATAATGGATATCAAGAAGGCAGAATCTGGTCTTGTGATCTTCATAGAAGTTGTAGATCTGCCTCTTATCTTTAATATGCAATTGGAATCAGCTTCATTGGATGCCTATATCGAAAGATATGATCATTATACCAAACAGTAGCAAATCTGTCCATTCCTTGTACACTTGTGATACTTAAGAGATTGACTTGGGAAACATTCCTAGATGTAATTTAGAGTCCTCTTTGTATCGCAACACACGTTCCCTTGAGTTGGGCAGCCCCAAGGTTGGTATCGTATCAAATTACAATTTTACAACATTGAAAAATGACTCGCAGGTCATATTATAAAATTACAGCCCAATAAATATAAAGCAAGATGGGGTATAGTAGGTCATGATATTCACCATGCTAAAACTCACATAAAGCATAATGAAATTAAGTAACGAGTATAGATAAAAAGTCTTAGGCACTGCCACTACGCCGAGCAGTCGGCGGTCTCCTTGCCCGGAGGAAAAATTCGATTCTTCCTCTGCTCATCGAATGAGTTTTTCTGCCCCGGTTTAACCCTAAATCACCTAACATATATAATCGGATAAACATGTTTATACGATATAAACAGTTTATGCATAAGTTAATCAGATTAACAGCAGGAGTCATACAATCACAGTTTATGCGTAATTAATCATATTAATCAGATCTAATCATGCTATATACATATCAGATTAATAGAAGTTCATGCAATATAATCGAATTAATAGCAGAATAACATATACTTCATATACATAACAGAATAACAGAAACAGTTTTTCTGTTTCACACATATATATACCAAATCGAAATTGATACGTGTTATGATGTGATTAACAATATCGAATTCGAATAACATGAGAAAGGCTCTGATACCACTGAAGGGATTCATGGGCAGAAACTTGTTCTAAACACCCATGAATCCTCCCCTGAAGAATCCGCTCATACGAAAATATACGAAAAGGACTTACGTTTTCGGTTGAAGATTCTGTTTTTCCGGGCACTTAGCTGCAACCACTAAAGTCCTCCCTTGCGAAATTACTCCCTATCGGTATCCATGCGACGAAATGAATAGCGAGTGTTAGCTCCCCGCTTTTATGAGTTTTGGAATCTAGAGAGAAAAGGAGGCAGAATATCAAATTTTTGGGATTTTAGTTTTGCGGCTCAAGAAGATATAACCTAGGGTTTCGGCCAAAAGATGTTTATATAGGGTGTAAGAGTTTGTTCCCAGAACCAACTCCCACGTCCTCAACCTCTTCCGGCAGTGGGAGTCTCTAACTCCCACGTCCCATAAACCTCTGCTGGTAGTGGGAGTTTTTATCGCATAATAACTCCCAAGTAATCCCAGCTATAGCCAAATACCGAAAATGCCCATCTTTAATCTATAATTCAAATAATAACGTTTTATTATTCTCAAAAAATCAATGTCAGATACAATGAACCTAAACACATTCTAGATTCATTGAATCTGGACATGAAGCTCGTTAACTCGTCTATGCATGTGACCCTGTAGGTTTATACCACAATGGCAATGAAAACACACTTAGAAGTAGTATGAGTCCATAAGTCACAAGCGGTCCCTAACAGGACATTGTGACTACCCAGAGTGAATAAATGTACGATGAAACCTAATATCAATCCACTATTTAATCCCTTTGTCTCGCGATATCCAAATTAAGCATAAGGCATGATAGTCGTCACCCTTATATAGGTTAATTGTATTTATGCTCGATTTCCAGGTAGACTGTTCCAACAAACAATTTTTAATAACCACTTTATTAAATACATTTGAGCACGGCCATGCATTTAAACAGTCTTCCCTATCAAGGGGCCCATGGATATCTCTCTCTAATAAGAGAGGGACAAATCCCTTATAATGCCTCTCACATTCAAGCCATGAAAGGATACTACATCTGATCATCAGTTATATTGATTACTAGATTAAAAGTAATGTCGGACTGAGTCAAAACGTAGCTCCATTCATGATGGAAACCATGGAGACATAAGGTCTAAGGATTCCAAATAGTATTGAGGAAGTAATACTTATGACTAAAGAACCGTGAAGTATTACTTCTCTAACGGATCACGTCCGATACAATATATCTATGATATGATTTGCATTCATTACACATGATCAGTAAAACATAATCATCAATCATACATCATACTAGTTTTATTTCGTTGTAAAGAACATTACATAAAACTAGGGACATTTAGAATAGTAATTGCATAAGCTAATGAGTTTTACTATCAAATCACACATTTGATGTTCAAAAGAAAAATAAACTATTCAAAGACATGCTCAAAAAGATATAAAGCGTACAACATATGCTAATGGTCCCAAGGCACTACTAACAGCTTCACCTTTTGATTAACCGATTGGATCCTTAGATCCATTGCTTGCATTTGTTCATCATGGGCCTCAAATTTGTCAAACATCTTTTGGAAGTGAATAGCTGTTAGAGGAATAACCGGGTCGAATCACTTTGTGCAGGAGAAATAAAGTGACCCGCCTCTACCAGGATCTATCACGAGTAAGAACCTAAGACTATGTGATAGTATTATACTTTTTCAAAGTGCTAGGATAGCTGAAATGGTTTCAGCTGTTGTTGTCACGAACGGAACGCCACCAACGCAGGCTCCGTCTCTCCCAGTATCCACTCGATCTTCCGGGGATGGTCTTCTACCGCTTGGTGCTAGCCAATGCCTCGTAGAAGTCTTGAAGACTCTCTTCAAGATGGAGTATGAAGTATGACCTTCTTGGAAGAACAAGAAAACATTTTTTCTTTTCTTATTCAATGTTCTCTCTTTTTCTCTCTTCTCTAAGCTCTCAAAAGCTAGAGAAAACTACTTAGAATGCCTAGAGAAAATCAGTATTTTCCCTAGTCATTCATAGGATAGAGGGGAGAGTGAAAGGGGGAAGTGGGAGATCATGGAGGAAACCACTCCTCCACTTTCTCTACCACTTCAACCACCTTTCTAAGATCATGGAAAATATCTCTAATTGTCCAGCCATAAGGTCGGTCCAAATGGATTGGTCGGCCCAACCCGATTAAGGGCCCAATCCAATCCCGGCCCGGCCCAATCGAATTGATTGATCCAAATGGGTTGGTCGGCCCAACCCGATTAAGGGCCCAATCCAATCCCAGCCCGGCCCAATCGAATTGGCGCACCTTAGATTAAATGTACTCCAACAAGCCCAATCCAGTTGATCTATGAGTGCGACCCAAGAGGTATCTATGATGTTGGCCGTGACATCATATGTCACAAGTAATGAGAGGTATCTAGCAACGCATCATTACCCCCAATTCATAAATATCTGGTGATTTATCATAATCACAACATTTGACACTTGTAGTTAAATCCTTTTGTCCTTGATATCTAGATTGAACACAAGTCATGGAAAAGTCACACTTGTATTGTCCAATCTTTTAGTTTCTTGATTCGCGAGTAGACTAATCAAATGACAACAATATCATATACTGATTCATTTGTTCATGGCCATGAATTAGTCAGACTCCATCAAGGGGCCCAAGATATCGCTCCTGCTATATAGGAGGGACAAATCCTTTCTGCATCCCACTCATCCTGAACAAGCCTTTATTGCTCACCCTGTTATGGATAGCGTTTAACATTATCAAAGCATAACACTAGCCATGCAAGAACTCTTGTGAGACCTCAAGTCGAAGGATCTCATATACAACCCTGTCAAAAATTTGAGAAACACCGTTGACTATTATATAACAACCCATGGTGTGTTTCTCATGTCGGGTCTGTCCAGTATAATGATTCTCTAATCATATATACCCATGTCACGATCCGATATCTTATATCAATCACTGCACATACTAGTCTTACGCATTATTATTGTCCTCGAAGATTCCATAATAATGTTCGACTAGGGAGCGTTTGGAATAGTATCTCATAACAATTATGAATACTATTCTAAGGACATATTATTTATTTATCTTTGTTTAGAGCATGAAACATAATGAATAATACTAGAATTAATGCCTTTTTTTTATTCATCAAAATGAAAATTACATAAATACGGTACAATTACAATAATCTCCCACTTGCACTAAAGACCCAAATTACAATAAATGGTCTTTAGGGCATACTAGTGACTGTCTCTAAAGATCAGCCCTCCAGATATCGGATACCCATGGAGCTAGTGTGACGATCATGCTGCTGCTGCGACAGTGGCTTCGTCAGTGGATCGGCAACATTGTCTCGCCGAATCTACTCTACATATATGCACATCACCTCTCTCTATAATCTCGCGGATTAGGTGAAATCGCCGTAGTACATGTTTGGACCTCTGGTGATATCTAGGTTCCCTAGATTGGGAAATAGCCCCATTGTTGTCACAATAGAGGTCTATCGGGTTCACAATACTAGGAACCACATCGAGGTCGGAAATAAATTTCCGATCCAAAGCGCTTCCTTAGCTCGCTTCACAAGTCGCTATGTACTCGACCTCTATCGCGAGAATCTGCTGACGGTTGATTACTTTGAAACTGCGCCCGACTCACAAGCATCTCCATTCAATTTAAACACATATCCCGATTGCGATCGGAAATCAGCTCTGTCGGTTTGGAAACTAGCATCGGTGTAACCACTTACAACGAGCTTATCTGCCCCTCCATAAATCAAGAATGTATCCTTAGTCCTTCGCAAGTACTTGAGGATATTCTTGATCGAGATCCAGTGACGTTCACCGTAATTAGAGCGGGTATCTCGCTCGTAACGCTTAAGGCAAAGCGAGACATCCAGGCGAGTACATAACATGGCGTACATGATGGATCCTATGGCGAAGCATAAGGGATCTCTTTCATGCGTTCTAATTCGGCGAGCGTTTTAGAACACCTGTTTGTTCGACGAAAGCAGTACCATGTGCCATAGGACAAAGGCCCTTCTTAGACTCTTGCATGCTAAACCGCTTTAGCACCTTGTCTATATATGTACTCTAACTTAGGTCAATGAGTCTCCTGGATCTATCTCTATAGATCTTGACTCCCAGAATATAGCTGGCAAACACGTACTCAACCAAGCCTTTACAGATTTTGAGGTTGGTATGTCGTTTCCAATGAGTAGTATGTCATCTACATACAAAACCAGGAATACGATTGAGCTCCCACTAACCTTCTTGTAAACACAAGGCTCATCCTCATTTCTAATGAAGCCAAACTCACGGACGGCATCATTAAAAGCGGATGTTCGACTTGAGAAGCCTACTTGAGTCCATAAATGGATCTCTGAAGCTTACATACTTTTCCAGGTATTCTCTGGAGTGACAAAACCTTCAGGCTGTGTCATATACACATCCTCTTCAATTTTTCCATTTAGGAAAGCGGTTTTGACATCCATTTGCCGATTTCATAGTCATAGTAAGTCTGCAATAGCAAGCAAAATACGAAATGGACTTGAACATAACTACGGGGGAAAAAGTCTCAGTCATAGTCAATACCATGAATTTGTTTGAAACCTTTCGCGACCAGTCGCCTTGCATGCGTTTGTACATTCCCTTCCATGTCGGTTTTAATCTTAAAAACCCATTTGCACCCTATGGGAGTTACCCCTTCAGGTGGATCAGCAAGATCCGAGACTTGGTGTGTATACATGGAGTCCATTTCAGATCTCATGGCCTCAAGCCATTTCTCAGAATCGGGGCTATTAATTGCCAGTTTGTAGGTTGAAGGTTCATCGTGATCCACAAACATAACATCACCAAGTTCTG
Source organism: Vinca minor (assembly GCA_026122235.1). Taxonomy (NCBI): domain Eukaryota; kingdom Viridiplantae; phylum Streptophyta; class Magnoliopsida; order Gentianales; family Apocynaceae; genus Vinca; species Vinca minor. The sequence goes on along the minus strand of JAOCZM010000285.1, from coordinate 1,698,555 downwards.
TTTTGAAAAATCCAAATTTTTCCGGAGGTGGACGACGAACTCTACCGGACCTACGCAATTCTTGTGTTTCTTGAAATGGTGTTGGCTGCACAACTGTTTGTGGCACCTGCTGCACAACAACTTGTGGAGTCTGTTCAATTTCCATCTCATCATTAGTGCTAGTTTGAGAGTCTGGAACTTCAGTAAGTTCTACGCTACTCCCACTCGTGTTTCTAGAAACAAATTCTTTTTCTAGAAAGACTCCCGTGCGAGCAATAAACACTTTGTTCTCGTTAGGGATATAAAAGTAGTATCCTTTAGTTTCCTTAGGATAACCTACAAATATGCACTTTTCAGATTTTGGAGCCAGCTTATCAGAAGCTGAGCATTTTACAAAAGCTTCACAGCCCCAAATCTTGAGGAAAGACAAACTGGGACGCTTCCCAGTCCATAACTCGTATGGCGTCTTTGCAACTGATTTAGATGGAACGCGGTTAAGTGTTAAAGCTGCTGTCTCTAGTGCGTGTCCCCAAAAGGAATTGGTCAGGCTCGTGTGACTCATATCTAATAAGGTTCCGTTCCTCCTTTCAGATACACCATTCCATTGTGGAGTAGCTGGAGGAGAAAGTTGTGAAACGATTCCACAAGCTTTTAGATAGTCATAGAATTCTTGACTCAAGTATTCTCCTCCTCGATCAGATCGAAGAATTTTAATACTCTTGCCAAGTTGGTTTTCTACTTCTAGTTTAAACTCTTTAAACTTAGCAAATGCTTCGGATTTGTGTTTCATCAAGAACACATATCCATACCTACTGAAGTCATCAGTAAAGGTAATGAAGTAGAGGTAACCACCCCTTGCATGTATATTAAAAGGGCCACATATATCACTATGTATTAGTCCTAATAAAGCATCATCTCTATCACCAAGCTTAGTGAAAGGTGATGCTGTTATCTTACCCAACAAACAAGATTCACATCGATCATAAGACTCGAAGTCAAATGATTCCAATAGCCCATCTTTATGGAGTTTGGATATGCGATCTTCGTTTATGTGGCCTAAGCGACAATGCCAGAGGTATGTCGGATTAGAATCATTAGTCTTAATCCTTTTGGTATTTATATTTAAAATTGGCATATCAATGTCTAAAGGTCTATTCTGTCATGGACCAGGTCCATTGGACCATGCGGTCCAGATTTGGCCACATCACTGCATTTCCTTCTCTCTCCTCATTCTGCAAGGATGTGGCCAAATCTGGACCACATGGTCCACATGGACCCGGTCCATATCAGATATTTCCATGTCTAAAACATATAGACCATTAATCAAAGAGGCGCTTGCATAAAACATATTATCCAGAAATAACGACAATCGTTGGTTTTTTATCGAAATCTCAAAACCTTTCTTGTCCAAACAAGAAACTGAAATAATATTCTTAATTAAACTAGGTACATAGAAACAGTTTTTCTAAACCCAAAACAAGCCACTGAAGGCAAAGTAAAAGTACAAGTCCCTACAGCTAGGGATCGTAACACGTGCTCAGTTGCCAACTCGTAGTTCCACTTCACCCCTTTGCCAACTCTTTACTCCTTTGCAGGTCCACTGCACATTAGTACAAATGTGAGAACCACATCCGGGTATCAAATACCCAAGAAGTAGTTGTATTTAAATTGATATCAATCATATTAATATCTACAACATAAATACCTGAGCCCGTAGCAACATTTGCTTTCTCCTTTTCCAGCCTTTTTCCTGCAAGATAGCATTTGCAGTTCCTTTTCCAGTGACCCTTCTCACCACAATGATGACAGATAGAGTCCTTGGCTACACCACCCTTAGGTTTCAGTGCATTGTTGAAAGTGGTTTGCTTGCCCTTGGGCTTACCTTTAGGTTTGCCTTTAGATCTCACAAAACCTTTGCCTTTGCCCTTTTGCACCATCAGTATGGTGTTGGGCTTGGACTTGCCTATTTCCTTCTCGGCCGTCCTCAGCATGTTCAACAACTCAGGCAATGGCTTGTCAATTTCATTCATGTGATAATTCAGAATGAATCGATCTGTATGATTCGAGCAACGATTGCAAGATCAAATCGGTCGACGACTATTGTCCCAAAGGAAATCCCGAGTTTTTCAAGGTTCGAACATAACCTATCATCTTAAGAACGTGAGTTCCTACTGGCATTCCTTCGGACATTTTGCACTTTGAAAAAGAGATTTCGATACATCGAATCTCTCCCGGCATGCTTGCTCTCGATATAGTTGCTTCGGTGAGCCAAAGCATCTCATAAGCCCCCATGTCCTCATGTTGCTTCGAAGCTCGAGTTCATGGTGACAAGCATGAGGCTAGACACATCTAAAGCATCACTAACATGTTTCTGATAAGCACTTCTATCAGCGGCCGAAGCGCGAGCCTCTGGTGTAGCAGAAATAGGCTGTTCCAGGACATAAATCTTTCTTTCATGCTTGAGAACGATTATCAAGTTCCTGAACCAGTCGAGGAAGTTAACTCCCTCTAATTTGTCCTTCTCAAGGACAGAACGCAGTGATAGTGTTTTGTTTGAATTTGCCATTTTTCTACAACAAAATACATATGCAAAGCAAGTATCGATTTAAAATCATTATTAGGTCTTTATCTTTTTAATGATTTCTCCCACTATTTTCTTCGAGTGAATAACCCTCATTATCAACTCGGAAAGTTCGTTAACTTTCTAGCGGGCCAAGATCCATATTTCACCTCGTTCTGAGTCAGCTTTGGTTGATCGCCCAAAACTTGGTTATTTAGGTAGGCAACGTTTGCCAATTACATCAAATTATGTAATTCTTGGTTAGTTGAGTGAATAACATTTATTCAAGCGTATCATTATACACTTTTCTCAACTCTTTTGCCTCTAGATCCTCAATCCATTTATTTAGATAATCCGAGTTAACTAGGACCCTAAGTTTTAGCCAGTGGATATCACAACTTATCCTTCGCGCCTCACCCTCGATAGACACGTATGCACGCCTTTGGCATGTCCCATACTAATGTCGATCTAGGCCTTGATGAGGGCCAAACTAAGGAAGGCACTAATTAATATTTAATTGAGGGGTTTTTGTTTTTAACAATCTCACCGTGAAAAAGCATAAATAAAACAGTTTTATGCTTATATACATATGCATCCAATACATAAAAGTAAAATGCAATAGTAATCGCCATATCCTATTCGGTTTTTCCAAGCCAATGGAAAAACCGTGAAGTCAGTCTAATGGTGTGAAAAGAAAAAACTCTATTCTACACCGTCTTGACCTTCAGGTGGTTGCCTTCAAATCTTCATCACTGCTGTTCCTTCTCCTAATCTAGAATATTACATAATTCTAAGGAAACCTCGAGTTACATTCGAGGGGATTTAATGAGAAGAAAATTACAACTTTTGATAGAAAAATTAGGCACGATACGCAGATCGTATTATAAAATTAAACCAACAGGGTAAAGGCGATTACTATGCATCATGCTCAATTAACATAACAATTTATGAAAAATAATGAGCAACCAGCAAACAGAACATTTCATATTCTGGTCAGTTCGGTTGACCGGTCACCAAGCTCGGTCGACCGAACAAAGTACTGAGAGTACTCGGTTAACCAAACAGGCACTTTGGCCGACCGAAGACCAACTCGGATCGACCGAAGACCAACTCGGTTGATTCGAACCAAATATCAGTAGCTTCTGTCTTACCTCGGTCGACCGGAACTGAGTCTCGGTCGACCGAAGGGCTAGAAACTGAGAGTTTTTCCAGCTTTTGAATGACTTCATAACTGGAAAATCTCGATTCATTCAAAATGATGAAAAACATGTCATACATCATATACAACATTTCTAGCAATCCTAAGGCATGCAAAACATAGATTCATAATCCATATTCTAATACTATAGCACATTAAGTCTATAGGGTACTCACGAGTGGCTCTGATACCACTGTTAGAGGAATAACCGGGTCGAATCACATTGTGCAGCGGAAATAAAGTGACCCGCCTCTACCAGGATCTATCACGTGCAAGAACCTAAGACAATGGGATAGTATTATACCTTTTCAAAGTGCTAGGATAGCTGAAACGGTTTCAGCTGTTGTTGTCACGAACGGAACGCCACCAACGCAGGCTCCGTCTCTCCCACTATCCACTCGATCTTCCGGGGATGGTCTTCTACCGCTTGGTGCTAGCCAATGCCTCGTAGAAGTCTTGAAGACTCTCTTCAAGATGGAGTATGAAGTATGACCTTCTTGGAAAAACAAGAAAACAGTTTTTCTTTTCTTACTCAATGTTCTCTCTTTTTCTCTCTTCTCTAAGCTCTCAAAAGCTGGAGAAAACTACTTAGAATGCCTCGAGAAAATCAGTATTTTCCCTAGTCATTCATAGGATAGAGGGGAGAGTGAAAGGGGGAAGTGGGAGATCATGGAGGAAACCACTCCTCCACTTTCTCTACCATTTCAACCACCTTTCTAAGAGATAAAAGGGCTGGAAAATATCTCTAATTGTCCAGCCATAAGGTCGGTCCAAATGGGTTGGTCGGCCCAATCATATTGGTCTGCCCAACCCGATTAAGGGTCCAATCCAATCCCGGGCCGGCCCAATCGAATTGATTGATCCAAATGGGTTGGTCGGCCCAATCATATTGGTTGGCCCAACCCGATTAAGGGCCCAATCCAATCCCAGCCCGAAGCCCGGCCCAGCCCAATCGAATTGGCGCACCTTAGATTAAATGTACTCCAACACTAGCTTGAGCACCCCTAAGAAAATTTTCATCTACCAAGATCTCGGATTGCTTAGAAGTTGACATTTTTCTTCTCTCAATATTTAAGTGAATCTCTCAATTATTCCTTCAAACTTTGTAAAAGAATTTCAACTTTAGAAAGCTTTAAAGATGAAAGCCAAGAATTGGAATCCTAGGGGGGTAAAACTGAAAAATAAAAAATTTAGAAGTCCTAGACCTATAAGGAAAAGGAAGGTAAAAGAAGAGGAAATAACAAAAAGAAATCATATACCTAAAAGGAAACGTAAATGGGAATTCTAGTCCTACTTTGGGAGGAAAAAAATACTTTGAGACATCCTTTTGTGTTTAGGACTCTTTCACCTCAATCTTTCTTTGTTGATTTGGAAACACCTTTAGGAAAGTTCCCTAATATTTTCTTGCCCATTTTGCTGCTCTTTGTAACCTTTTGCCAAAATAGGGAGACCAATTAATTGATATTTGGCTCCTTTATTTATTTATTTTTTTTTGTGTCAAGAATTAGGTAGTTAGGATCTTGTCCTCTCTTTTTTTTTGTCTCGGTTGGAATTTAAATAAAATAGAGCAGAACATATATATATATATATATATATATATATATATATATATATATATATATATATATATATATATATAAAGAAAGAAAGAAAAAAGATACACCAAGAAAGAGATTAACCTTGAGCTCTCATATCAATATGATGAAGAACCTTGACAATTGGATTTATGAAGATTCAACACAAATAGGAAAAGAAGGATCTTTCTCTATCTTGAACTTAGTTCACGTGTATGCCTCACTAACACCTCCAAGCTGCGTTAAGCACTTGACTACCTAGGCAGAAGAACACTAGATGGATGATGAAACACCACAACAAGGGGACTAGCTTGTTGATTAGTAACAATGAAAGGAAGATCTAAAAAGAAATTCAATTCACAAAGTAACAAAGGAATAAACCTGACAATTATATTATATCAAACCTGTAGAAAAGCATAAAGAACAAAGATTAAATGGGAGAAAGAACTCCTTTTGTATTGAATAATTTAACTTCTACAATACATCACATATAAATACTAATCCTCTCTATGTAATAAAGGAAGGAAATATACAATAAATCAATTACAATAAATTACAATCAATCATAATCAATTAATCGAGTGATTTTCTCCTGTGATTATTATCTTGATTGATTCCTTTGCTCCATGATGAGTATCCGTAACACATCCCCTCAACCTGGACTTGGGAGAAAATATGTCAATGAGACCAAGAGATTGGATGAGAAAGTTGAATCGAGGGGAGGCAAGATTTTTTGTGAAAATGTCAGCCAATTGAGAGTGGGTTGAAATGGGTAAAGGTTTAACAAGGCCAGTTTGCATTTTTTCACTAACTATGTGGCAATCAATTTCGATGTGTTTGGTTCTTTCGTGAAAGGAGGGATTGGTTGTAAGGTATAAAGCGCTTTGGTTGTCGCAGAATAACGGGATAGCATGAGAATGAGGTATGAGCAGGTCATGGAGGAGGTACTTTAGCCATTGTAACTCACAAGTGGTGGTGGCAAGAGCTCGATATTCTGCCTCAGATGAGCTTCGAGAAACGGTGAGTTGTTTTTTAGATTTCCAAGAAACAAGAGAGGAACCAAGAAAGACACAATAACCAGTGGTAGAGCGCCTGGTGTCGGAACAGCCAGCCCAATCAGAATCAGAGAAGGCACTAAGATGTAATGGTGAAGAGGAAGAGAAAAAAGGACCTTTGGCTGGAGAGCCCTTCAGATACCGTAGGATACGGTGAGCAGCCTTGAGATGTAATTCAGTGGGATGATCTAGAAACTGGGAAAGTTGTTGGACGGCATGAGAAATATCTGGTCGTGTATGAGTAAGGTATAAAAGCTTGCCAATAAGACTCCGATAGATATTGTTGTCGGAAAAGAGGGGCGAATCATCCTTGGAGCAGTGGTAGGAGGAATCCATAGGAGTAATGGCAGGTTTGCAACCAAGAAAGCCATGTTGCTCAAGTAGGTCCAATGTATATTTTCTTTGGCAAATGTTGAGACCGGCTTTAGAGCGAGCAATCTCCATACCAAGAAAATATTTGACAAGACCAAGGTCTTTGATTTTGAAGGTATTATCTAAGAATTGCTTGACCGAGGAGATGTCGTCATAATTGTTCCCAGTGAGGATAACATCATCAACATAAACGAGAAGAGCCGTGAATTGAGAACCTTTGCGGCGAATGAAAAGACTAGGGTCACTTACGGCTTGAGAGAAACCATGTGAAACTAGCTCCGTGTTCAATTTGTGATTCCATTGCCGGCCAGCTTGTTTGAGACCATATAAAGATTTTCGGAGCTTGCAGACGAGTCTAGGTTGGGGAGTAGAAAAACCAGGAGGTAGCCGCATATAAATGTCCTCATTAAGATCACCATGCAGATATGCATTGTTAATATCAAGTTGCTCTAAAAACCATCCTTTGGCAGAGGCAATAGCAAGAAGAATTCGAACGGTGGTCATTTTTGCGACTGGAGAGAATGTCTCAATGTAATCAATGCCAGGTTGCTGTGTGAAACCTTGGACAACAACACGAGACTTAGGTCTTTCAATAGAACCATCAGAATTAAATTTTAACCGGTAAACCCATTTGTTTCCTAGGGGCTTAACATTAGGAGGAAGAGGAACAAGTGTCCATGTGTTGTTAGCCTCCAAAGCATCAATTTCCGCTTGCATGGACTGCCGCCACTCTGCATGCTTGATAGCCTGACTATAGCACTTAGGTACAAAGTGAGTAGAAACAGATAATGCAAAAGATTTATGATCTGGAGATAGAGAATGATAATCATGAACATTTTCTAGAGAGTGAGGAGTAGATGTCTTTGTATTAGAAATAGTGGGAGGAGATGAAGCTTGGAAAGAGAACAATAATAATCATTCAGGTATGAAGGGGTACGCGAGATCCTAGTGGATTTTCGAGAAGAATGAGGGGGAGGAAGAGGAGAATGAGGCGGGATCGTGGAATTAGGAGGAGTAGGAGGGGTTGGATTGATGATGGGAGTATGAGTGGGATGTGATGATGGAGGTTCAAAAGGAAGATCATTAATGAAGGGAATTGGTAAGGGAATATTTGATGCGAAACCGTTGTACGAATGCCAAGGTTCGGCTTAAAGGTCCGATCTTTCTCTATCTCGAACAGTTTATGGGGGAATATAAACAACCTTTCTCCCGCAAGGTTGAATATCAATGGGGGCTGAAACACCACAATAAGTATAAACCAAACTTATTGATACAGTAACTCAAAGATGAATGAACTCTAACATAGAGAATCAAACACAAAGTAACTAAGGAATAACCTTAAAATATCATATCAAGTCTAACAATAACATGGCTGAAATCCCTCTTAAATAGAGCAAAATTTCGTCCAAAAATAACCCACAAATAAGAGTCCTTTAAGGATTAGGACTCTACAACTCCTAGATAAATAAAAACACTACCTAACATCAAGGACAACATGTCCTATTATTTAGCTAGCTTATTTCGGCCAACATGGCTAATTAAAATAAACAATAAAGCTGAAAATATAATTAAAGTCTTTTATAGACTTTAATTTACAAGTTTCCTAAAATACCCCTTCAACCGTTTTCCTTCCAATTATGTATCTTTCCTTCAAATGATATTCGATGGCTTTGATCCTTGTGTCTAGCTTTCTTTGAAGGTTTCTTTACCTCTTGAACCTTTAGATTAGAGACTTTAAACACTTGGAACAAAGGCTTGACTTTGAAGCTCGTATTTGGGATGTATGAATTAAGGATGAGGTCATTGATCCAAATGACCTCTCTAAGCTTCATGACTGGTACCGTATCATCCTCTCCTTCTTGAAAAACTTTCATATCCCCTCCCCCTTTTAATGGATTCGTCCTCGAATCTTCTAAATCATGGGATGCAATTCCGAGATCAATCTTTTCTTTCAACTCATCAATTGTCAAGATTTCTAATATGGTTTCGGCTTCTTCTTGACTTTCCCAATTTTTATCCTCTTGTTTTACCATTATATCATTATTTGGCAAGCTTTCTAATATTGGCTCAGCTTCATACTTGTCTTCTTGACTTCCCCATTTGTTGATAAATTTATCCATTCGATCCATGCTTTCCCGTAGTTTATTCATGTTTGTCTCCCAAGAAATAATGGCGGCTGTTTGTCTTTCTTTTATCTGAGTTGTGGCTGTTTTGGCAGCCCCAAAATAGCTCTTATTTTCACCTTGCCGCTGCCCAAAACAAAAATTTGAAGGTGGGTGATTTGGATTTTTCCAAGGTGAAAATTTAGCCGAATGAGTCCCGTTCTTCTTCTCTTTTATTCGCCTCTCAACTTGCTCCGCATGATCAACCATCTCTATAATATGAACATGATAAACGCATTCTACCTCTGGCCTAATATCATCATTCAAACCGGCCAAGAATCGATCCAATGTAACTTCTTCATATTCTTGTTTGTCAAGCCGAATCATGGCTAATCGCATCGCTTCATAATATTCATCTACTGATTTAGAACCTTGTGTAAGCATTTGCAAACGTTTAGCTTGCTCCGTAAAGTAATTTAGAGAAACAAACCTTCGTTTCATCTCAGCTTTCAAATCATTCCAAGTATCAATAGGTCGTTAACCCGCTCTTTGCCTAATTATAGTTTCTTCTTTCCACCACGTTGATGCCTTACTATAAAATCCCTTGACTGCCATCTTTACCTTTTTGCCCTCCGAATAATTATGTATAGCAAAAATATTATGAAATTCATGTATCCATTCAAATAATAAGTCGGGCCTATTCGTACCTTCAAAAGATGGGAGCTTGACTGCACCCAGCGAGTCGTCAACTTGCTGATTTTTGTAATCCCTTTACGGCTCACAAGAAAACAAATAGGAATCATCATATCTTGAATTTGTTGTATGTTGTAAGCCATACCTTTTATCATCATAATCAAAGTTGTCATCTTCTTGATAAAAATGTTGCCTCATCTTTGCATGAATTTGTTGAAATCTTTAAAAAGATGGAGTCTTTATGCTTCTTGATTTTCTTGAAAGTTGATCTTCTTGAACTCACGGTTGCCCCTTGAAATTCGAATCAATATTGACGTTTCTTGATTTTCTTGATTCTTGATTTTCAATCCAGACGAACAGAAACGAAAAATCTGATTTTTCCCTAGGATGAACAGTGTCGTGAACAGTGCCGGTGAACAGTACGTGAACAGTGCCATGAACAGTAACGATGAACAGTAATCCGCGAACAGTGTCGTGAACAGTAATTTTATTTTATTTTTTATTTTCTGCCCAAAAAATTTAAAGAAAGCAATAAAGATACACCAAGATAGAGATAAACCTTTTGCTCTGATACCACCTGATGCGGAACCGTTGTACGAATGCCAAGGTTCGGCTTAAAGGTCCGATCTTTCTCTATCTCGAACAGTTTATGGGGGAATATAAACAACCTTTCTCCCGCAAGGTTGAATATCAATGGGGGCTGAAACACCACAATAAGTATAAACCAAACTTATTGATACAGTAACTCAAAGATGAATGAACTCTAACATAGAGAATCAAACACAAAGTAACTAAGGAATAACCTTAAAATATCATATCAAGTCTAACAATAACATGGCTGAAATCCCTCTTAAATAGAGTGGAATTTCGTCCAAAAATAACCCACAAATAAGAGTCCTTTAAGGATTAGGACTCTACAACTCCTAGATAAATAAAAACACTACCTAACATCAAGGACAACATGTCCTATTATTTAGCTAGCTTATTTCGGCCAACATGGCTAATTAAAATAAACAATAAAGCTGAAAATATAATTAAAGTCTTTTATAGACTTTAATTTACAAGTTTCCTAAAATACCCCTTCAACCGTTTTCCTTCCAATTATGTATCTTTCCTTCAAATGATATTCGATGGCTTTGATCCTTGTGTCTAGCTTTCTTTGAAGGTTTCTTTACCTCTTGAACCTTTAGATTAGAGACTTTAAACACTTGGAACAAAGGCTTGACTTTGAAGCTCGTATTTGGGATGTATGAATTAAGGATGAGGTCATTGATCCAAATGACCTCTCTAAGCTTCATGGCTGGTACCGTATCAATATTCTTTGTAGGAGAACTGAGTAGGGATTGTTGTGAATAAGGAAATATGTTTTCGTGAAAAGTAACATATCTAGATATAAAAATGGACCGTGAGTGAAGGTCGATGAGAGTGTATCATTTGGTTTGAGCGGGATACCCTAAGAAAATAGAGGGACGACTACGAGAATCGAATTTTGATCGATGAGTAGAAAGGGTTGAGGCATATGCTAGGTAACCAAAGACGCGGAGATGGGAGTATGATGGTGGTTTATTGTATAAAATTGTGTGAGGAGTTTGGTCCTGCAGTAAAGGTGTAGGGGTAAGGTTTATAAGGTAAACAGCGTGGGTGACAAAGTATCCCCAGTAAACAGAAGGCAGGTGTGATTAGAATTTAAGGGCACGAGCAATGTTTAGGATATGCCGATGTTTTCTTTCTACAATTCCATTTTGCTGAGGAGTTTCTACGCAAGAGGTTTGGTGAATCATTCCTTTAGAAGTAAAGAATTCAGGCATTTGAAATTCAGGCCCATTATCTGAACGCACTATTTTAACGACCTTTTGGAATTGAGTAAGTACATATTGGCAAAATTGTTGGGTAAGAGGTCGAGCCTTAGACTTTGTTTTCATCAGATAAATCCAAGTGTAACGACTGAAATCATCTACGATGGTGAGGAAATATAAGTGACCATGAACCGTGTGAATTTTATATGGTCCCCAAATATCTACGTGTATTAAATCAAAACTTGCTTGAGAAGTGGATTTACTAAGGGGAAATGGAGGCTTGGATTGCTTAGACATGGGACAAATGGAGCAATGTTCATTGTGTGTAACTTTTATTTTAGAATCCAAATGTAGTGCCATTTTTAATCTGGGAAAAGAGAGGTGACCAAGACGGTAATGCCATAGAGATGTACTAGAAACATTTGCACCATTACTTATAGATAGGGAATTAGAATTAGGCATGATGTTAGAGACAAAAGGAACATTAGAGGAATGATCAGGGTGCAATAAATATAATCCATTAACCATTTCAGCCGAACCAATTGTTTTCAGCTTCATATGATCTTGAGTATGGCAAAAATTGTACCGAAAATAGACAGATAAATTGGGGTTCTGAAGTAGTTACCCTAGAGATAACAAATTAAAGGAGAATGAGGGGACAAATAATACATTCAAAAGAAGAAGATTAGAGTTTAAAGTAATAGAACCTACATGAGTGGCATAAGTAAAGGAACCAGTGGGCAGACGAATGGGGGTACGGGGTAAAGGGTGATAAGATGTAAAAAAAGTCAATGAACATGCGATATGGTGAGTAGCCCCAGAATCAATAATCCAATGCATTATAGGTGGTAAACACTTGTTACCTGAATTGAAAAATGAAGCAGCATCTGGCGGCAGAGAAACAACATTTATTGAAACTCGTGGTGACTCATTGTGACCACCAAATTGGAATGTGTAACCACCATTATTGCCATTATCGGGTGCTAGAATAGAAGAAGACATCATGACTAAAAAAAAAATTGATAGGAAAGAAACAGCTTCTATAAGCCGAATAATCAAAAAAGTATGAGAATAAAAGTGCGGAAAACCTCCAAAGGTTTGCTCTGATACCATGTAGAAAAGCATAAAGAACAAAGATTAAATAGGAGAAAGAACTCCTTTTGTATTGAATAATTTAACTTCTACAATACATCGCATATATATACTAATCCTATCTATGTAATAAAGGAAGGAAATATACAATAAATCAATTACAATCAATCATAATCAATTAATCGAGTGATTTTCTCCTGTGATTATTATCTTGATTGATTCCTTGATTTGCTCCATGATGAGTATCCGTAACAAAACCTAAGTAACAATGAGCCGAAATCTCTCTTTAAATAGAGGAAGATTTCGGTCTAAAAACCCTAACAAACTAAGTCCTAAATGGACTAGGAAATAAAGTAATTACAAGTATAGTAAACTAACTAATACTTGCTATAAAATAAAAACTATTTGGACCACATGTCCTCTATTTATGCGGCTAAAATAAAGTAAATAAAAAGCTGAAAATTAATTAAAGTCTAAGATAGACTTTAATGTACAAAATGCCTAAAATGCCCTTAGCCACTTTGCATGTTGGAGCCTTGTGATTCTAGCTTCAAAGTGATGAGATGGGCTTGTCTTTGATGAATAGAATCATGTAAAATTTGTTGGAGTACATTTAATCTAAGGTGCGCCAATTCGATTGGGCCGGGTCGGGATTGGATTGGGCCCTTAATCGGGTTGGGCCGACCAATATGATTGGGCCGACAACCCATTTGGACCGACCTTATGGCTGGACATTTGGATATATTTTCTAGCCCTTTTATCTCTTAGAAAGGTGGTTGAAATGGTAGAGAAAGTGGAGGAGTGGTTTCCTCCATGATCTCCCACTTCCCCCTTTCACTCTCCCCTCTATCCTATGGGAAAATTCTGATATGGACCAGGGCCAGGGGTAGGGCCCTGATCCACTTGGCTGTGAGTCGTCCCACGTCGCCTCGCTTTGCAAAAATTGTTTTCCTCAGTCACAGTTAAAATACAAAAAAAAAATAGTCCTGATATGAATATAGTTAAAAGTTAAAAAAAATCTCTTTCCTCATTTTATAGTGATGTGACAAGTTTGTATAATTTTTTTAACTTTTAACCCGTATCCATATCAGGGACTATCTTTTTTTGTATTTTAACTCGTGATCGAGGAAAATTTTTGCAAAGTGAGGGCGACGTGGACAACTCATAGCTAGTGGACCAGGGCCCTACCCCTGGCCCTGGTCCATATCAGAATTATCCCTATCCTATGAATGACTAGGGAAAATACTGATTTTCTCTATGCATTCTAAGTAGTTTTTTCCAGCTTTTGGAAGCTTAGAGAAGAGAGAAAAGAGAGAACATTAGAGAGAAAAGAAAAGACAGCTTTTTCTAGACTTGTTTTCTAGCTTTGGCTAATAGAAAAGAAGTAAGAAAAATTGTATCTTGTTCTTGTAAGAGGTCATACATACATACTCCATCTTGAAGATTGTCTTCAAGACTTCTACAAGGCGTTGGCTAGCACCAAGCAGTAGAAGACCATCCCCGGAAGATCGAGTGCATAGTGGGAGAGACGGAGCCTGCGTTGGTGGCGTTCCGTTCGTGACAACATACCGCTGAAACCGTTTCAGCTATCCTAGCACCGATAAAGGTATAACACTATCTCGTAGTCTTAGGTTCTTACTCGTGATAGATCCTGGTAGAGGCGGGTCACTTTATTTCCGCTGCACAATGTGATTCGACCCGGTTATTCCTCTAACAATGGTATCAGAGCCACTCACGAGTACCCTATAGACTTAATGTGTTATAGTGTTTGCATATAGATTTTGAATCTATGTTTTGCATGCCTTAGGATTGCTAGAAATGTTGTATATTATGTATGACATATTTTTTCATCATTTTGAATGTATGAGAATTGAGATTTTCCAGTTTTGAAGTCATTTCAAAAGTTGAAAAAAATCTCATTTTCTGGCATTTCGGTCGATCGGGACTCATCTCCGGTCGACCGAGGTAAGTCAGTAGCTAAATAATTGGGTTCGGATCAACCGAGTTGATCTTCGGTCGATCCGAGTTGGTCTTCGGTCGACCGAAGTTCCTGTTTGGTCAACCGACCGGTCGACCGAACCCGAGGCAGAATTTGAAATGTTCATTTTACTGATTGCTCGTTTTTCCATAAAGTGTTATGTTAATTGAGCATGCTGCATAGTAGTCGCCTTTACCCTGTTGGTTTATTTTATAATACGATCTGCGTATCGTGCCTATTTTTCCATCAAAAGTTGTAATTTTTCTTCTCATTAAATCCCCTCAAATGCAACTCGAGGTTTCCTTAGAATTTTGTAATTCTAGATTAGGAGAAGGTACAGTTGTGATGATTTGGAGGCAACCACCTGAAGGTCAAGACGGTGTAGAATAGAATGCTTTTCTTTCCACACCTTAGATTGACTTCACGGTTTTTCCATTGGCTTGGAAAAACCGAATAGGATATGGCGATTACTATTGCATTTTACTTTTATGTATTGGATGCATATGTATATAAGCATAAACTGCTTTTTATTTATGCTTTTACAGTGAGATTGTTAAAAACAAAACCCCTCAATTAAATATTAATTAGTGCCTTCCTTAGTTTGGCCCTCGTCAAGGCCTAGATCGACATTAGTATGGGACATGCCAAAGCTGTGCATACGTGTCTATCCGGGTGAGGCGCGAAGGATAAGTTGTGATATCCGCCGGCTAAAACTTAGGGTCCTAGTTAACTCGGATTATCTAAATAAATGGATTGAGGATCTAGAGGCAAAAGAGTTGAGAAAAAGTGTATAATGATACGCTTGAATAAATGTTATTCACTCAACTAACCAAGAATTACATAATTTGATGTAATTGGCAAACGTTGCCTACCTAAATAACCAAGTTTTTGGGCGATCACCAAAGCTAACTTCGTAACGAGGTGAAATATGGATCTTGGCCCGCTAGAAAGTTAACGAACTTTCCGAGTTGATAATGAGGGTTATTCACTCGAAGAAAATAGTGGGAGAAATCATTGAAAAGATAAAGACCTAATAATGATTTTTTTACGGTACTTACTTTGCATATGTATTTTGTTGTAGAAAAAAATGGCAAATTCAAACCAAACACTATCATCTGCGTTTCGTCCTTGAGAAGGACAAATTAGAGGGAGTTAACTTCCTCGACTGGTTCAGAACTTGAGAATCGTTCTCAAGCATGAAAGAAAGCTGTATGTCCCCGGAATGTACCCTATTCCTCGCTACACTGGAGGCTCGCGCTCGGCCGCTGATAGAAGTGCTTATCGAAGCATGTTAGTGATGCTTTAGATGTGTCTAGCCTCATGCTTGTCACCATGAACTCGAGCTTCGAAGCAACATGAGGACATGGGGGCTTATGAGATCTTTGGGCTCACCCGAAGCAACTATATCGAGGCAAGCACGCCAGGAGAGATTCGATGTATCGAAATCTCTCTTTCAGTGCAAAATGTCTGAAGGAATGCCAGTAGGAAATAGGCAATTCCAAGCCCAACACCATACTGATGGTGCAAAAGGGCAAAGGCAAAGGTTTTGTGAGATCCAAAGGCAAACCGAAAGGTAAGCCCAAGGGCAAGCAAACCACTTTCAACAATGCACTGAAACCTAAGGGTGGTGTAGCCAAGGACTCTATCTGTCATCACTGTGGTGAGAAGGGTCACTGGAAAAGGAACTGCAAAAGACAGCTTGCAAGGAAAAGGCTGGAAAAGGAGAAAGCAAATGTTGTTTCGGGCTCAAGTATTTATGTTGTAGATATTAATATTATTGATATCAATTTAAATACAACTACTTCTTGGGTATTTGATACCGGATGTGGTTCTCACATTTGTACTAATGTGCCGGGACTGCAAAGGAGTAGAGAGTTGGCAAAGGGTGAAGTGGAACTACGAGTTGGCAACGGAGCACGTGTTGCAGCCCTAGCTGTAGGGACTTGTACTTTTACTTTGCCTTCAGGGCTTGTTTTGGGTTTAGAAAACTGTTTCTATGTACCTAGTTTAATTAAGAATATTATTTCAGTTTCTTGTTTGGACAAGAAAGGTTTTGAGATTTCGATCAAAAACCAACGATTGTCGTTATTTCTGGATAATATGTTTTATGCAAGCGCCTCTTTGATTAATGGTCTATGTGTTTTTGACCTTGATATGCCAATTTTAAATATAAATACCAAAAGGATTAAGACTAATGATTCTAATCTGACATACCTCTGGCATTGTTGCTTAGGCCACATAAACGAAGACCGCATATCCAAATTCCATAAAGATGGGCTATTGGAATCATTTGACTTCGAGTCTTATGATCGATGTGAATCTTGTTTGTTGGGTAAGATGACAACATCACCTTTCACTAAGCTAGGTGAGAGAGTCGATGCTTTATTAGGACTAATACATAGTGATGTATGTGGCCCTTTTAATATACATACAAGGGGTGGTTACCTCTACTTCATTACCTTTACTGATGACTTCAGTAGGTATGGATATGTGTTCTTGATGAAACACAAATCCGAAGCATTTGCTAAGTTTAAAGAGTTTAAACTAGAAGTAGAAAACCAACTTGGCAAGAGTATTAAGGTTCTTCGATCGATCGAGGAGGAGAATACTTGAGTCAAGAATTGCGTGACTATCTAAAAAGCTTGTGGAATCGTTACACGACTTTCTCCTCCGGATACTCCACAATGGAATGGTGTATACGAAAGGAGGAAACAGAACCTTATTAGATATGGTTCGTTCTATGATGAGTCACACAAGCCTGCCCAATTCCTTTTGGGGACACGCACTTGAGACAGCAGCTTTAACACTTAACCATGTACCATCTAAATCAGTTGCAAAGACGCCATACGAGTTATGGACTGGGAAGCGTCCCAGTTTGTCTTTCCTCAAGATTTGGGGCTGTGAAGCTTTTGTAAAACGCTCAGCTTCTGATAAGCTGGCTCCAAAATTTGAAAAGTGCATATTTGTAGATTATCCTAAGGAAACTAAAGGATACTACTTTTATATCCCTAACGAGAACAAAGTGTTTGTTGCTCGCACGGGAGTCTTTCTAGAAAAAGAATTTGTTTCTAGAAATACGAGTGGGAGTAGTGTAGAACTTTCTGAAGTTCCAGACTCTCAAACTAGCACTAATGATGAGATGGAAATTGAACAGACTCCACAAGTTGTTGTGCAGCGAAGTGCCACAAACAGTTGTGCGGCACAGACTGATTCAAGAAACACAAGAATTGCGTAGAGTCCGGTAGAGTTCGTCGTCCCACCTCCAGAAAACTTTGGATTTTTCATAACAGAACATGGTGATGTTATGTTTGTGGATCACGATGAACCTTCAACCTACAAACAGGCAATTAATAGCCCAGATTCTGAGAAATGGCTTGAGGCCATGAGATCTGAAATGGACTCTATGTACACAAACCAAGTCTGGATCTTGGTTGATCCACCTGAAGGGGTAACTCCCATAGGTTGCAAATGGGGTTTTAAGATTAAAACCGACATGGAAGGGAATGTACAAACGTATTCATGGTATTGACTATGACGAGACCTATTCCCCTGTAGTTATGTTCAAGTCCATTCGGATTTTGCTTGCTATTGCAGCTTACTATGACTATGAAATCTGGCAAATGGATGTCAAAACCCGCTTTCCTTAATGGAAAACTTGAAGAGGATGTGTATATGACACGACTGAAGGTTTTGTCACTCCGAGAATCTTTCGGAAAAGTATGTAAGCATCGGAGATCCATTTATGGACTCAAGCAAGCTTCTCAAGTCGAACATCCGTTTTAATGATGCCGTCCAGTGAGTTTGGCTTCATTAGAAATGAGGATGAGCCTTGTGTTTACAAGAATGTTAGTGGGAGCTCAATCGTATTCTCGGTTTTGTATGTAGATGACATACTACTCATTGGAAATGACATACCAACCTTAAAGTCTCATCAAGGCTTGGTTGAGTACGTGTTTCTCTATGAAAGACTTAAGCGATGCCAGCTATATTACGGGAGTTAAGATCTATAGAGATAGATCCGGGAGACTCATTGGCCTAAGTCGAGTACATATATAGACAAGGTGCTAAAGCGGTTTAGCATGCAAGAGTCTAAGAAGGGCCTTTGTCCTATGGCACATGAGTACTCGTTACGTCGAACAAACGAGTGTTCTAAAACGCTCGCCGAATTAGAACGCATGAAAGAGATCCCTTATGCTTCTGCCATAGGATCCATCATGTACACCATGTTATGTACTCGCCCAGATGTCTCGTTTGCCTTAAGCGTTACGAGCAGATACCAGTTAATTACGGTGAACGTCACTGGATCTCAATCAAGAATATCCTCAAGTACTTACGAAGGACTAAGGATACATTCTTGATTTATGGAGGGGCGGATGAGCTCGTTGTAAGTGGTTACACCGATGCTAGTTTCCAAACCGACAGAGATGATTTCCGATCGCAATCGGGGTATGTGTTTAGCTTGAATGGAGGTGCTGTGAGCTGGCCCATTTCAAAGCAATCGACCATCGCAGATTCTACGACAGAGGCCGAGTACATAGCAGCTTGTGAAGCAGCTAAGGAGGCAGTTTGGATCAGGAAATTTATTTCCGACCTTGATGTGGTTCCTAGTATTGCGAACTCGATAGACCTCTATTGTGACAACAATGAGGCTATTTCACAATCTAGGGAGCCTAGATCTCACCAGAGGTCCAAACATGTACAACAGCGTTTTCACCTAATCCGCGAGATTATAGAGAGAGGTGATGTGCATATATGTAGAGTAGATTCGGCAGACAATGTCGCCGATCCACTGATGAAGCCACTGTCGCAGCAGCAGCATGATCGTCACACTAGCTCCATGGGTATTCGATATCTGTAGGGCTGATCTTTAGAGACAGTCATTAGTAATCCCTAAAGACTATTTATTGTAATTTGGGTCTTTAGTGCAAGTGGGAGATTATTGTAACCGTATTTATGTAATTTTCATTTTGATGAATAAAAAGGCATTAATTCCAGTATTATTCATTATGTTTTCACGCTTCTTAACAACATAAATAAATAATATGTCCTTAGAATAGTATTCATAATTGATTGTTATGAGATGCTATTCTGAAACGTCCCTAGTCGAACATTATTATGGAATCTTCGAGGACAATAATAATGCGTAAGACTAGTATGTGCAGTGGTTGATATAAGATATCGGATCGTCACATTGGTATATATGATTAGTGAATCATTATACTGGACAGACCCGACATGAGAAACACACCATGGGTTGTTATACAATAGTCAACGGTGTTTCTCAAATTTTTGACTGGGTTGTATATGAGATCCTTCGACTTGAGGTCTCACAAGAGTTCTTGTATGGCTAGTGTTATGCTTTGATAATGTTAAATGCTATCCGTAACAGGGTGAGCAATAAAGGCATTTATTGGGTATATCACGAATCTTGTTCAGGATGAGTGGGATGCAAAAAGGATTTGTCCCTCCTATATAGCAGGAGCGATATCTTGGGCCCCTTGATGGAGTCTGACTAATTCATGGCCATGAACAAATGAATCAGTATATGATATTGTTGTCATTTGATTAGTCTACACGCGAATTAAGAAACTAAAAGATTGGACAATACAAGTGTGACTTTTCCATGACTTGTGTTCAATCTAGATATCAAGGACAAAAGGATTTAACTACAAGTGTCAAATGTTGTGATTATGATAAATCACCAGATATTTATGAATTGGGGGTAATGATGCGTTGCTAGATACCTCTCATTACCTGTGACATTTGATGTCACGGCCAACATCATAGATACCTCTTGGGTCGCACTCATAGATCAACTGGATTGGGCTTGTTGGAGTACATTTAATCTAAGGTGCGCCAATTCGATTGGGCCGGGCCTGAAGGGATTCATGGGCAGAAACTCGTTCCAAACACCCATGGATCCTCCCCTGAAGGATCCGCCCATACGAAACCGAACCCAAAAACAACGATAAAAAACTTACATGTTTTGATTCAAGAAGCTACTTCTTGAATGGAGGATGACGTTTCTTGATCGGGTTTCTTTTCACCAACGGAATTCCCTCTGCGAATTTCCCTTTACCGAGTATCCACGCTGACGAAACAAGCAGTGATTGCTAGATCTTCGTCTTTCTCGAATTTCGGGAATTTAGAGAGAAAAGGGAGAGGGCTGAGAAATCCAAATCGATTTCGGGTTACTTGTTTAATTTCGGTCGAATGACTTATCCTCTAGGGTTTCGCTAAGAGATGTTATATAGAGTGTGGGAGTTTGTTCCCGAACAACTCCCACGTCTACTCAACTTCTCTCAGCTGTGGGAGACTCGACTCCCACGTTTCCTAGACTTCGCTGGGTAGTGGGAGTCCTTATCTGGATAATAACTCCCACGTAATCCCGACCATTGGTAAAATACCGAAATTGCCCCTATCTCTAATTCGAATAATAAACACTTTATTATTTTCAGAAAAACAAATGTCAGATACAATGAACCTAAACACATTCTAGATTCATTGAATCTAGACATGAAGCTTGTTAGCTCGTCTATGCGTGTGACCCTGTAGGTTCATATCACAATGGCAATGAAAACATACTTAGTAGTAGTGTGAGTTCATAAGTCACAAGCGGCCCCTAGCAGGACATTGTGACTACCCAAGGTGAATGAATTTACAACGGAACCTATTGTCAATCCACTATTTAATCCCTTTGTCTCGCGATATCCTAATTAAGCATAAGGCATGGTGGTCGTCACCCTTATTAAGCTTAATTGTATTTATGCTCGATCTCCAGGTAGACTGTTTTGACAAATAGCATTTGATAACCACTTTATCAAATACATTTGAGCACGGCCATGCATTTAAACAATCTTTCCCTATCGAGGGGCCCATGGATATCTCTCTCTAATAATAGAGAGGGACAAATTCCTTACAATGTCTCTCACATTCAAGCTATGATAGGACACTACATCCGATCATCGGTCGTATTGATTACTCATTACAAGTAACGTCCGATCGAGTCAAAACGTGGCTCCATTCATACTAGAATCAATGAAGACATAAGGTCTAAGGATTCTAAAATAGTATTGACGAAGTAATACTTATGACTTAAGACCATGAAGTATTACTTCTCAAACGGATCACGTCCAATACAATGTATCCCTATATATTGCATCTATGATGTGATTTGTATCCATTACACATGATCAGTAAAACAAGATCATCAATCAACAATCATACTAGTTTTATTTCATAGTAAATAAGCATTACATAAAACTAGGGACTTCTAGAATAGTAATTACATAAGCTAATGAGTTTTACTATCAAATCACACATTTGATAATCAAAAGCAAAATTAACTATTCAATTACTTGCTCAAAAAGATAACAAAACGCACAACATGTGCTAATGGTCCTAGGGCACTACTAACAGGGCCGGGATTGGATTGGGCCCTTAATCGGGTTGGGCCGACCAACCCATTTGGACCGACCTTATGGCTGGACATTTGGATATATTTTCCTGCCCTTTTATCTCTTAGAAATGTGGTTGAAATGGTAGAGAAAGTGGATGAGTGGTTTCCTCCATGATCTCCCACTTCCCCCTTTCACTCTCCCCTCTATCCTATGAATGACTAGGGAAAATACTGATTTTCTCTATGCATTCTAAGTAGTTTTTTCCAGCTTTTGGAAGCTTAGAGAAGAGAGCAAAAAGAGAACATTAGAGAGAAAAGAAAAGACAGCTTTTTCTAGACTTGTTTTCTAGCTTTGGCTAATAGAAAAGAAGTAAGAAAAATTGTATCTTGTTCTTCTAAGAGGTCATACATACATACTCCATCTTGAAGATTGTCTTCAAGACTTCTACAAGGCGTTGGCTAGCACCAAGCAGTAGAAGACCATCCCCGGAAGATCGAGTGGATACTGGGAGGCGTTCTGTTCGTGAGAACATACCGTTGAAACCGTTTCAGCTATCCTAGCACCGATAAAGGTATAACACTATCTCGTAGTCTTAGGTTCTTACTCGTGATAGATCCTGGTAGAGGCGGGTCACTTTATTTCCGCTGCACAATGTGATTCGACCCGGTTATTCCTCTAACAAAAGTATCTTTGCTTCTTCCTTGCCTCGAACCTCTCGGATTAGTGTAGATAAAGCTTGGTTCATTCTTGCACTTCTAGCTTGTCCTAGGCATGTCCTCATCACACATACTGTCCAAAAAATCTGGTCAACCAGACATCACTCACAGGTCGACCGGCACAACCTTTGGTTGAGGGGTTTCCATACCCGGTCAACCGAAATATACTCTTTCATCGTCCTTTTGGTCCCAATAGTTTTCTTTGGATGATGGGTAGATGCTCCGGTCGACCGAATCGGTCGACAGAGAACCAGTCAGGCTCTTTTTTAGTGTAAATTTGTGAAGGAAAAATGAATTTATGCACTTTTCGAATTTCAGCCCCAAAATACTCAGTTTTGACACCAATGCACATATAATGAATATAACCAAAACACAATCAAGTAAACAATAAACTACAATCGTCGAAATCCAACATCTACACATCGGAATAAAGACACAAACATCATGTATTGTTCATACCAACAAACGACATACACAACATTGGACTCTTCGAATGCAATTTATGCTATGACTCGCATTCACACAATAGAGCTTGATCGTCTATGCACAAATCTAAAGAAATTACTACAATGGCCCCAACTTTAAGACTAGATGGAAAAGGCATCGGTATGCAGTACATGGGTCCAGTATGTCTCATGAACGAAGAGCTCAATGTTTAAAGATCCATTCACATTGTGTCATTGCCCACCACCGTGGAGTCCATAACAACCATTTGTAGTCCCTAACATTTCCCCCGGTTAGGAACAGGCTCAATGACAGTGACACATATCGAGAACTCCCTGATGAAGAACCTTGATAACTTGTATCAAAGATTCAACAACAAAGGTTACGTGGGAAAAGTTCGGATCTTTCTCTTCCTTGAAATAGTTTATGTGGGAATAAAATCAACGCAACATACAGTAGTTTGATTTTCGATGGAGGCTGAAACACCACAACAAGCAAAACTAGACTTGTTGATTACTAGCTCAAACAAATCAAAGAATCCACTCTGAAAATCTTCGATTCTCTAAAGAATCATGAAAGGTATAAACCTCACATTATATTCCAAAAATATATTGTATATCAACTTAATTACAATGTGGATGAAATCTCTCTTTAAATAGATGAGATTTCGGCTAGAAAAATAGAGTCCTATGTGAATTAGGATTCTACAATAACAAGAATAGTCAACTATCTAATACTTATATAAAAGAAACAACTACCTAAATAAATGGACCACGAGTTCTTTATTAAATATAAATTCAAAATTAATAATAAAAGGAATTAAAATAATAAAGCTGAAATTACAATTAAAGTCTAAGATAGATTTTAATTGACAAACTTGCTAAAATTGCACTTTAGCCATTTTCCTTCCAATTGTGCACTTTGCTTTCAAAAGAGATTAGATGGATTTGATATTTATGTCTTGCATTCTTTGAAGGTTTCTTTGTCCCATGAACCTTTAGACTAAATGCTTTAAGAACTTGACTCATCGACTTTCTTCGGGAACTTGGACTTGGAATGAATGAGTTAAAAACTTGGTCATTTGGATGAATGATCTTGGGCAGCTTTAGATATGAGTCTTTTAGCTTCATGGATGGATCCCCATCATTTTCCCATTCTTTAAAGAGATTCGTCCTCGAATCTTTTAAATCTTGTAATGTGTGTAGGATCACTCTTGTTTTTCAACTCATCACTCATTATTCTTTCTTTGGCGAGATTGCTCCCGACTTCTTTCTTTTCTTCTTAACCAACCTAATTTTCATCATCTTGTATTATCATCATACTTTTATTTGGTCAGTCCATATTAAGATGGCCTTGTTCGTGACACTTAGAGAATTCCGTTGGAATTGAAGATGAACAATTTGTCTTCCAATTTGAAGAAGAGATGGCGGCTGTTTGGACATCTTCTATTTGAGATGTGGTTGTTTTGGCAGCCTCTATTGGCTCTTTATCCTCTATCTTGCTCGGCCAATAAGGTGAATTGGAAGGGGGTTGATTTGGTCTTTTCCAAGATTGGAACTTGGCCAAATTTGCCCCTCTCTTTTTTCTCTTTGATTCGTCTTTCAATTTGTTCTGCATAATACACCATATCATGAAGCGCAATGTGATGAACTCTGTCAACCTTTGGCCATATTTCCTCATTTAAGCCCGCCAAGAATCGATTCAAGGTAACATCCATATCTTCTTGAATGTCAACCCTAATCATGGCTATTTTCATCTCTTTATAATATTCATCTATTGAGTTAGTACCTTGTTTAAGAATTTGCAAACAATTAACATGTTCCTTAATGTAATGTTGGGAAACAAATCTCCGTTTTCATCTCAGCTTTCATATCATTCCAACTATCAATAGGTCGTTGACCAGCCCTTCTCCTAAGTATACTCTCTTGTTCCCACCACTTTGATGCATAATCATAGAATCCCATTGATACGGGACCAGCCAAGGGGCTGCCCTATTCAAAGGACCCACTAGTCAACCTTCAAGGACCTATGACAAGATCGTGGGCAAAGATGACTTTAGACAAAGTTGTAACATTGATCCGAGAGATTAAAACTAAAGAGGAAGCTAAACTCCAATTGGAAGAAGATATTCAAGTCAACCTCTTCAGTTTAACAAGTGTTCAATTTGGCCCAAATAAGCAAAGTGGCTAAGAAGGGAATTTTCTTCTTTTGTACATTAAAGTCTATTCTAGACTTTAATTATATTTTCAGCTTTATTATTTACTATTATTAGCCATGCTGGCCGCATGTCTTTAGTGGTAGCAAGATAATAGGACATGTGGTCCATTATCTTAGATAGTATTTTACTTGATATCAAGTTCTTCAAGGACTCTTCCTTTCAAGGCTAGATAGCCGAAATCCATCTCTATTTAAGAGGGATTTCGGCCACCATTGTAATTATGTTAGTTATATTGATATTTTGGTATGGTTATTCCTTAGCTACTTGTGAATTGAACTTCTTTATAGAATTAAATCACTCTTGAGTTACTGTATCAACAAGTTTAGTTTCACTTGTTGTGGTGTTTCGGCCTTCATTGATTGTTAGCCTTCCTTTAGTGTTGTGTTGAGAATATTCACTTGAAACTAGTTCAAGAATAGAGAAAGATCCGATTTAAACTAAAGTGTCGAATTCTTGGTACTTTGTAACTCGGTTCTTCATCACCCATGGCGGCCAATTTTACCTTTTTACCTTCCGAATAATTATGGATAGCAAACATATGATCAATTATATGTACCAATTCAAAAAAAGATTCAGGATCATTCGTATCTTGATAAGATGGGATCTTGATCTTGATTGCACAACAATTGTTGTCAAATCTCTGAAAATGCCCTGCCATTCTCGGCCTCATTGGTTCAAAAGCAAGATTATTATCAAACCTTTGAAAGTGATCCCTTTCTCTCGGCCTCTCTTTCCAATAATCATGTTGGGGTCTATGTGTTGGAGTACATTTAATCTAAGGTGCGCCAATTCGATTGGGCCGGGATTGGATTGGGCCCTTAATCGGGTTGGGCCGACCAACCCATTTGGACCGACCTTATGGCTGGAAAATTGGATATATTTTCAGCTCTTATCTCTTAGAAGGAGGTTGAAGTGGTGGAGAATGTGGATGAGTGGTTTCCTCCACGATCTACCACTTTCCCCTTTCTCTCTCCCCACTCTCCCTTGAATGACTAAGAAAAATGCTGATTTTTCTTAGTATTCTAAGTCATTATTCTCCAGATTTTGAAAGCTTAGAATAGAGAGAAAAAGAGAGAGGATTCAAGAGAGCTTGAATAGAAAGAAAAGACAGCTTTTCTATATACTTGTTTTCTAGCTTTGGCTAATAGAAAAGAAGTAAGAAAACTGTTTCTTGTTCTTCTTTTAGGTCCTATATCCACCATATATATATACTCCATTTTGAAGAGTGTCTTCAAGACTTCTACGAGGTGTTGGCTAGCACCAAGCGGTAGGGACCATCCCCGGAAGATCGAGTGGATATTGGGAGAGGCGGAGCCTGCGTTGGTGGCGTTCCGTTCGTGACAACAAACCTACAACTGAAACCGTTTCAGACTTATTCTGCACTTCGAAAGGTATAATGCTATCCCGTAGTCTAAGGTTCTTACTCGTGAAAGATCCTATTAGAGGCTGTCGTTTTATTTCCGCTGCATAATTTGTTTTAGACCCGGTTATTCCTCTAACAGTGGTATCAGAGCCACTCACGAGTACCCTATAGACGTAATGTGCTATAGTATTTTAATATGGATTATGAATCGATATTTTGCATGCCTTAGGATTGCTAGAAATGTTGTATATCATGTATGACTGTTTTTTTTACATCATTTTGTATGTATGAGAGTCGAGATCTTCGGTTGACCGCAATGTCTGTTTTGGTCAACCGAGTACTCTCAGTATCTCTATTCGGACGATTGGGAGATAGGTCGGTTCCGCCGACTGGTTACCCGGTCGACCGAGCAGGGTGGCCGGTCCACCGAATCTGAAACAGAATATGAAATGTTCATTTTGCTGGTTGCTCATTTTTTTCATAAATTGTTATGTTAGTTGAGCATGATGCATAGTAATCGCCTTTACCCTGTTGGTTTATTTTATAAATACGATCTGCGAATCGTGCCTATCTCTTTTTATCAAAAGTTGTAATTCTCTTCTCATCAAATCCCCTCGAATGTAACTCGAGGTTTCCTTAGAATTATGTAATTCTAGATTAGGAGAAGGTACAGCTGTGATGATGATTTGGAGACAACCACCTGAAGGTCAAGACGGTGTAAAATAGAATGTTTTCTTTTCACACCCTTAGATTGACTTCACAGTTTTTCCATTGGCTTGGAAAAACCGAATAGGATATGGCGATTACTATTGCATTTTTACTTTTATGTATTGGATGCATATGTATATAAGCATAAACTGTTTTATTTTATGCTTTTCTGGTGAGATTGTTAAAAACAAAACCCCTCAATTAAATATTAATTAGTGCCTTCCTAAGTTTGGCCCTCGTCAAGGCCTAGATCGACATTAGTATGGGACATGCCAAAGCTGTACATACGTGTCTATCCGGGTGAGGCGCGAAGGATAATTTGTGATATCCGCCGGCAAAAACTTAGGGTCCTAGTTAACTGGATTATCTCAATAAATGGATTGAGGATCTAGAGGCAAAAGAGTTGAGAAAAGTGTATAATGATACACTTGAATAAATGTTATTCACTCAACTAACCAAGAATTACATAATTTGATGTAATTGACAAACGTTGCCTACCTAAATAACTAAGTTTTGGGCGATCAGCCAAAACTAACTCAGAACGAGGTGAAATATGGATCTTGGCCCTCTAGAAAGTTAACGAACTTTACGAGTTGATAATGAGGGTTATTCACTCGAAGAAAATAGTGGGAGAAATCATTAAAAAGATAAAGACCTAATAATGATTTTTATCGGTACTTACTTTGCATATGTATTTTGTTGTAGAAAAATGGCAAATTCAAACCAAACACTATCACTGTGTTCTGTCCTTGAGAAGGACAAATTAGAGGGAGTTAACTTCCTCGACTGGTTCAGGAACTTGAGAATCGTTCTCAAGCATGAAAGAAAGTTGTATATCCTAGAACAGCCTATTCCTGATACACCAGAGGCTCGCGCTTCGGCCGCTGAAAGAAGTGCTTATCAGAAGCATTGTAGTGATGCTTTAGATGTGTCAAGCCTCATGCTAGTCACCATGAACTCTGAGCTTCAGAAGCAACATGAGGACATGGGGGCTTATTAGATGCTGGCTCACCTAAAGCAACTATATCAGGGACAAGCACGCCAGGAGAGATTCGACGTATCGAAATCTCTTTTTCAATGCAAAATGTCCCGAAGGAATGCCGGTAGGGAACTCACGTTCTTAAGATGATAGGTTATGTTCGAACCTTGAAAAAGCTGGGATTTCCTTTGTGGCAAGAGTCGCCGACGATTTGATCTTTCAATCGTTGCTCGAGTCATTCGATCAGCTTCATTCGAATTATCACATGAATGAAATTGACAAGCCAATGCCTGAGTTGTTGAACATGCTGAGGACTGCCGAGAAGGAAATAGGCAAGTCCAAGCCCAACACCATACTGATGGTGCAAAAGGGCAAAGGCAAAGGTTTTGTGAAATCCAAAGGCAAACCGAAAGGTAAGCCCAAGGGCAAGCAAACCACTTTCAACAATGCACTGAAATCTAAGGGTGGTGTAGCCAAGGACTCTATCTGTCATCACTGTGGTGAAAAGGGTCACTGCAAAAGGAACTGCAAAAGCTATGTTGCAGGAAAAAGGATGGAAAAGGAGAAAGTAAATGTTGCTTCGGGCTCAGGTATTTATGTTGTTGATATTAATATGATTGATATAAATTTAAATACAACTACTTCTTGGGTACTTGATACCGGATGTGGTTCTCACATTTGTACTAATGTGCAGGGACTGCAAAGGAGTAGAGAGTTGGCAAAGGGTGAAGTGGAACTACGAGTTGGCACCGGAGCACGTGTTGCAGCCCTAGCTGTAGGGACTTGTACTTTTACTTTGCCTTCAGGGCTTGTTTTGGGTTTAGAAAACTGTTTCTATGTCCCAAGTTTAACTAAGAATATTATTTCAGTTTCTTGTTTGGACAAGAAAGGTTTTGAGATTTCAATCAAAAATCAACGATTATCGTTAGTTTTGGATAATATTTTTTATGCAAGCGCCTCTTTGATTAATGGTCTATATATTTTAGACCTTGATATGCCAATTTTAAATATAAATACAAAAAGGATTAAGACTAATGATTCTAATTCGACATACCTCTGGCATTGTCGCTTAGGCCACGTAAACGAAGACCGCATATCCAAGCTCCATAAAGATGGGCTGTTGGAATCATTTGACTTCTTGTCTTATGATCGATGCGAATCTTGTTTGTTGGGGTAAGATGACAGCATCACCTTTCATTAAGCTAGGTGAGAGAGTCGATGCTTTATTAGGACTAATACATAGTGATGTATGTGGCCCTTTTAATATACATGCAAGGGGTGGTTACCTCTACTTCATTACCTTTACTGATGACTTCAGTAGGTATGGATATGTGTTCTTGATGAAACACAAATCCGAAGCATTTGCTAAGTTTAAAGAGTTTAAACTAGAAGTAGAAAACCAACTTGGCAAGAGTATTAAGGTTCTTCGATCTGATCGAGGAGGAGAATACTTGAGTCAAGAATTGTGTGACTATCTAAAGGATTGTGGAATCGTTTCACAACTTTCTCCTCCAGCTACTCCACAATGGAATGGTGTATCCGAAAGGAGGAACGGAACCTTATTAGATACTGGTTCGTTCTATGATGAGTCACACGAGCCTCGCCCAATTCTTTTTTGGGGACACGCACTAGAGACAGCGAGCTTTAACACTTAACCGCTGCTCCATCTAAATCAGCTTGCAAAGACGCCATACGAGTTATGGACTAGAAGCGTCCCGCTTTGTCTTTCCTCAAGATTTGGGGCTGTGAAGCTTTTGAAAAATGCTCAGCTTCTGATAAGCTGGCTCCAAAATCTGAAAAGTGCATATTTGTAGGTTATCTTAAGGAAACTAAAGGATACTATTTGTTGCTCGCACGGAAGTCTTTCTAGAAAAAGAATTTGTTTCTAGAAACACAAGTGGGAGTAGCGTAGAACTTACTAAAGTTCCGGACTCTCAAACTAGCACTAATGTTAAGATGGAAATTGAACAGACTCCACAAGTTGTTGTGCAGAGAGTGCCACAAACAGCTAGTGCAACCAAAGCACTAGTTCAAGAAACACAAGAATTGCGTAGGTCCGGTAGAGTTCGTCGTCCACCTCCGAAAAAAATTTGGGTTTTTCATAACGAACATGGTGATGTTATGTTTGTGGATCACGATGAACCTTCAACCTACAAACAGCAATTAATAGCCCTGGATTCCCGAGAAATGGCTTGAGGCCATGAGATTCGAAATGGACTCCATGTACACAAACCAAGTCTCGGATCTTGGTTGATCCACTCGAAGGGTAACTCCCATAGGGTGCAAATGGGTTTTTAAGATTAAACCCGACATGGAAGGGAATGTACAAACGCATACGAGGCGACTGGTCGCGAAAGGTTTCAAACAAGTTCATGGTATTGACTATGACGAGACCTTTTCCCATGTAGTTATGTTCAAGTCCATTCGGATTTTGCTTGCTATTTCAGCTTACTATGACTATGAAATCTGGCAAATGAATGTCAAAACCGCTTTCCTTCATGGAAAAATTGAAGAGGATGTGTATATGACACAGCCCGAAGGTTTTGTCACTCCCGGAGAATGCTCGGAAAAGTATGTAAGCTTCGGAGATCCATTTATGGACTCAAGTAGGCTTCTCGAAAGCTCGGAACATCCGCTTTTAATGATACCGTCCGTGAGTTTGGCTTCATTAGAAATGAGGATGAGCCTTGTGTTTACAAGAAGGTTAGTGGGAGCTCAATCGTATTCCTGGTTTTGTATGTAGATGACATACTACTCATTGGAAACGACATACCAACCTTAAAGTCTATCAAGGCTTGGTTGAGTACGTGTTTCTCTATGAAAGACTTAGGCGATGCCAGCGATATTATGGGAGTCAAGATCTATAGAGATAGATCCAGGAGACTCATTGGCCTAAGTAAGAGTACATATATAGACAAGGTGCTAAAGCGGTTTAGCATGCAAGAGTCTAAGAAGGGCCTTTGTCCTATGACACATGGTACTGTTCTGTCGAACAAACAGTGTTCTAAAACGCCTGCCGAATTAGAACGCATGAAAAAGATCCCTTATGCTTCGCCACAGGATCCATCATGTACGCCATGTTATGTACTCGCCTGGGATGTCTCGTTTGCCTTAAGCCTTACGAGCGAGATACCGACCCCTAATTACGGTGAACGCCATCGGATCTCGACCCAAGAATATCCTCAAGTACTTACGAAGGACTAAGGATACATTCTTGATTTATGGAGGGCGGATGAGCTCGTTGTAAGTGGTTACACCGATGCTAGTTTCCAAACCGATAGAGATGATTTCCGATCGCAATCGTGGTATGTGTTTAACTTGAATGGAGGTGTCTGTGAGTGGCGCAGCTTCAAAGCAATCGACCATCGCAGATTCTACGACAGAGGCCGAGTACATAGCAGCTTGTGAAGCAGCTAAGGAGGCAGTTTGGATCAGGAAATTTATTTCCGACCTCGATGTGGTTCCTAGTATTGCGAACCCGATAGACCTCTATTGTGACAACAATGGGGCTATTTCACAATCTAGGGAACCCAGATCTCACCAGAGGTCCAAACATGTACTACGGTGTTTTCACCTAATCCGCGAGATTATAGAAAGATTTGATGTGCATATATGTAGAGTAGATTCGGCAAACAATGTCGCCGATCCACTGACGAAGCCACTGTCGCAGCAGCAGCATGATCGTCACACTAGCTCCATGGGTATCCGATATCTGGAGGGATGATCTTTTCTTTAGAGACAGTCATTAGTATGCCCTTAAAGACCAATCAGTAGATGATTTTGGGTCTTTGGTGCAAGTAGGAGATTATTGTATCGTATTTATGTAATTTTCATTTTGATGAATAAAATGTAAAAAGGCATAAATTCCAGTATTATTTCAATATGTTTCTGCGTTTTTAAAAACATAATGAAATAATATGTCCTTAGAATAGTATTCATAATTGTTATGATTCTGAAACGTCCCTAGTCGAACATTATTATGGAATCTTCGAGGACAATAATAATGCGAGTGATTGATATAAGATATCGGATCGTCACATGGGTATATATGATTAGAGAATCATTATACTGGACAGACCCGACATGAGAAACACACCATGGGTTGTTATATAATAGTCAACGGTGTTTCTCAATTTTTGACTTGGTTGTATATGAGATCCTTCGACTTGAGGTCTCACAAGAGTTCTTGCATGGCTAGTGTTATGCTTTGATAATGTTAAACGCTATCCGTAACAGGGTGAGCAATAAAGGCATTTATTGGGTATATCATGAATCTTGTTCAGGATGAATGGGATGCAAAAAGGATTTGTCTCTCCTATATAGTAGGAGCGATATCTTGGGCCCCTTTGATGGAGTCTGACTAATTCATGGGCATGAACAAATGAATCAGTATATGATATTGATTTCATTTGATTAGTCTACTCGCGAATCAAGAAACTAAAAGATTGGACAATACAAGTATGACTTTTTCCATGACTTGTGTTCAATCTAGATATCAAGGACAAAAGGATTTAAATACAAATGTCAAATGGTGTGATTATGATAGTCACCAGATACTTATGAATTAGGGGTAATGATGCGTTGCTAGATACCTCTCATTACCTGTGACATATGATGTCACGGCCAACATCATAGATACCTCCTGGGTCACACTCATAGATCAACTGGATTGGGCTTGTTGGAGTACATTTAATCTAAGGTGCGCCAATTCGATTGGGCCGGGCCGGGCTTCGGAAGTTCAATTGATGGAACACTAAAGGAAGGCTAAGAATTGATGGAGGCTGAAACACAACAACAAGTGAAACTAAACTTGTTGATACAGTAACTCAAGAATGAATGAATCCTATAAGGAAGTTCAATTCACAAGTAGCTAAGGAATAATGATGAAGAACCGCAAGGTTCGACTTAAGTTTGAGCCCGATCTTTCCTCAATTCTCGAACTAGTTTCTATGGGAATTTAATCAACGCAACTCTAAGGTAGGTTAATTAACAATGGAGGCTGAAACACCACAACAAGAGAAACTAACTTGTTGATACAGTAACTCAATAATGAATGAATTTCTATCTAGAAGTTCAAACACGAGAAGCTAAGGAATAACCTTACCAAAATATCAATATATCTAACGTAAATATTAAAGTGGCCGAAATCTCCCTTAAGTAGGTTGAGATTTCGGTTACAACCAATAAATAAATAAGAGTCCTTAAAGGATTAGGACTCTTGAAAACAAATAAGAGTCCTTGAAGAATTAGGACTCTTGAATAACAACTTGCTATCAAGTAACTACCTAAACAATAAAGTGGCGGCTAGAATCTAATCTAACTACCAAATCTATGAAGAGTCCTAGTTGCATTAGGACTCTTTATTAACCAACTAACTAACACATGGACAACATGTCCTTTATTATAGCAATGACTTGCTTTTACACGGCTAAAAGGGAAATATCAATACTTAAAATAATTAAAGTCTAGAATAGTCTAGAATAGGCTAAAATAGACTTTAATGTGTAAAAAGACTAAAATGCCCTTTTTTAGCCACTTTGCTTGGTTGGGCCGATTTGTATCTTCTCAAAAGTTAAGAGGTTGACTTTGTCATCATCTTCTAGTTGAAGGTTCACTTCCTCTTTAACTTTAATGTCTCGGATTAGGGCTTCTATATTCTTTAAAGTATTCTGCTTTCTTGATCTTGTCATTGGTCTTTGAATGTTGACAAGAGGATCTTTAGAGTAGGGCTGCCCTTGGCTTGGTCTCGTATCATCCCCTCCCCCTTGAAAAGCATGATTCGTCCCCGAATCATCATCTTGATCAGCCATCCAATCTTCATCAAAATCAAAAGGAGATAAGTCAGAAACATTAAAAGTAGAATGTACGCCATACTCACCTTTTAAATCTATCTTGTATGCATTGTCATTGACCCTTGCAACGACTTGGAATGGTCCATCTCCCCTTGAATGTAATTTACTCTTTCTTTCATTTGGGAAACGATCTTTCCGAAGGTGTAACCAAACCCAATCACCAACATCAAATGAAATGTGCTTGCGGCCCTTGTTAGCTTGATTTGCCATTTGTTGATTCCTTTTCTGGATATTCTCGGCTACTTGTTGATGTAACCTTTGTATATAATCAGCTCTAGAGTCACCTTCTATATTATAATACTCATCAACAGGTAAAGGAGTTAAATCTAACGGGGTTAAAGGATTAAAACCATAAACAACTTCAAACGGAGAATTATTTGTAGTAGAATGTAAAGTTCTATTATATGCAAATTCAGCAATATGTAAACATTCTTCCCACCTTTTTAAGTTCTTATGAATTAAAGCACGAAGTAAAACCCCTACAGTTCTATTTGTTACCTCAGTTTGGCCGTCGGTTTGAGGATGACTAGATGTGGAAAATAGCAATTTAGTCCCCAATTTATTCCATAATGTCTTCCAAAAGTAACTTAAGAACTTTACGTCCCTATCACTTACAATTGTTCTCGGAATTCCATGAAGCCGCACTACTTCTTTTAGGATTAAATCTGCCACATGACTTGCGTCGTTTGTTTTCCTACAAGGAACAAAATGAGACATTTTAGAAAAACAATCTACGACGACCATGATACTATCATTACCTTTTTGAGATCTCGGTAATCCTAATATGAAATCCATGGATAAGTCAATCCAAGGTGAAGAGGGAACAGGTAAAGGCATATATAATCCATGAGCTTTGCTTGTACTTTTAGCTTGTTTACATTTGAAGCAAAGTTCACATATTTTCCTAACATCCCTTTTCATTTTAGGCCAATAAAAGTGTTCGTGTAAAATATCTAAAGTTTTAACAACACCAAAATGACCCACAACACCAAAATGACCCATTAAACCCCCACAATGTGCTTCCCTAACAATTAAATCTCTAATAGAACATGAAGGAATACACAATCTATTGTTTTTAAACAAGAAATCTTCAAGTCTAAAAAAAGAATTTTGAGCCGAGAGCTCACGTTTAGCATACAATTCTGAAAATTCTAAATCATCCTTATATAATGCTTTGATGTGATCAAACCCAAGTAATTTAGCATGCATTAAGGAAAGTAAAGTATATCTTCGAGATAGAGCATCGGCAACGATGTTTTCTTTACCTTTCTTGTATTTGATGATGTAAGGAAAAATATCGATAAAGGAAACCCACCTTGCGTGTCTTTTATTCAACTTACTTTGGCCTTTAAGATACTTGATTGACTCATGATCGGTGTGAATGACAAATTCTCTTGCGATCAAATAGTGTTGCCAAGTCTCCAAAGCCCGAACAATTGCATATAACTCTTTATCATAAGTAGGATAGTTAAGCGAAGCATTGCTTAATTTCTCACTAAAAATATGCTAAAGGCTTACCTTGTTGTTGCAAAACAGCCCCCTATACCTAAACCTGAAGCATCACATTCAACTTCAAACATTATATCAAAATTAGGTATAGCTAAAATTGGAGAACAAGTAAGTAATTGTTTCATCTTCTCGAAGCATGCCTCTTGCGGCTTGTCCCAAAAGAATGAGACATCTTTCTTCATTACTTCATTTAATGGGGCAGCCATCGTGCTAAAATCACGAATAAAACGCCTATAAAAGCTTGCTAACCCATAAAACGATCTAACTTGTGTCACACTTGTTGGTCTCGGCCATTCTTGAATGGCTTGAATTTTAACCGGATCAACACAAATACCTTGAGAACTAACTATATAGCCAAGAAAGTTAACCGAATTAGTGCAAAAAACACACTTTTCAAGTTTAACATATAAGGTTTGTTCTCTTAAAATAGTAAAGACAGCTTTAAAATGTTCTAGATGCTCCTCTAAGCTTTTACTATAAACAAGAATATCATCGAAATAAACTACAACAAATTTGCCAAAACAGTGTCGAAATATGTAGTTCATTAATCTCATGAAAGTACTAGGTGCATTAGTAAGACCAAAAGGCATAACAATCCAATATTTAGTCTTAAAAGCAGTTTTCCATTCATCACCTTCTTTCATTCTAATTTGGTGATAGCCTTGAGTTAAATCAATTTTAGAAAATATCAAAGCGCCACTTAACTCATCTAGCATATCATCTAAGCGGAATCGGATGTCTATACTTAATAGTTATTTTATTAATATCACAACAATCCGTACATAATCTGAAAGTCCCTTCTTTCTTAGGTACTAAAATGACAGGACTAGCACAAGGACTTAAAGATTCTCTTACCTGCTCCTTTTCAAGGAGTAAATCGACTTGCCTTTGTATTTCTCGGGTCTCATCCGGATTGGCTCGGTAGGCAGCCCGGTTTGGCAAACTTGCTCCCAGAATGAAGTCGATTTGATGCTCGATTCCTCGAATTGGAGGCAGCCCCCTCGGCAATTCCTTGGGAAATACGTCTTGGAATTCCTTCAAAAGATCAAAAGCAAGACTAGGAAGAGAAGATGATGTTAGATCACAAGAAAAATCATTAGAAAGGAGAGACCTTTCGGTTTCTCGGAATACCAACAAAACAAGTGGTTGTTTTGCTCGTATTGCTCTATCTACCTTTCCCGGGCTTATAAACAAACACTATTTTCTCTCTTTTGTGGAGCTTTCCTTTTGTCTCACTAAGCTCACGGCTTTTACCTCATTTTTCCTCTCGGTTTTTACCTCAAGGGTTGGGACACTCGGCTTTTTTCTCTCACCCTCTTTTCTTTGCTTTTCTCTCTTCTCTCTATTGATGGCCATTTGTTTATGGATCTCACAAGCTGCATTTAAAGTTAAAGGAATTAGTTTAAACTTTAAATCATCCTTTTGAAGTAAATATGTATTTTCTCTACCCATGTGATTTGCACTTCTATCGTATTGCCATGGCCTTCCCAAGATTATGTGACTTGCAGTCATCGAGACCACATCACATAAAACCGAGTCTTTATATCTTCCGATCTCGAACTCTATCTCAACTTGCTTATCCACCTTGATTTCACCATTATTATTCAACCACGATAATTTATAAGGCATAGGATGTGCCTTACATGGTAAATCAAGTGCGGAAACCATATCATAAGAGCAAACATTAGTACAACTTCCATTATCAATAATGACTAAAACAGATTGGCCTTTTACCTCACATTTGATTTGGAAGAGATTACTTCTATGTTGGTGAAGATCATCCAAAGGTTGAGAATGAAGAAGTTTCCGTGTAACCAAAATGGTACCACTACCCGAATCTTCCGCAATGTGTTCGGTTTCTTCCTCAAAATTGGGTGTCTCGGATTCTTCATCACTTACCCACGACCCATCGTCCAACATTATCATTGTATTCTTGTTAGGGAAGTCCCTAGCAATATGTCCTTTGCCCCTACATTTAAAGCATTCACGAGGCACAAATGGAGTCGAATTACCTTTGTATTGCTCGGATTTGAGGGGTTTTGAGACCTTGCTGCCCCAAAATGTCCCGGGGCTATTTTGCCCTCATAAAATACCTCTTTGCCCTTGCTTTGGCTCGGCAAAACAGTAGAAAATTGCTGAGTTGAATTCGGCTTCCTCCAAGCTTGGAAAGTTGCCGGTTTTGTATTTAAACTCTTTTCCTTTTGTTGCCTTTCAATTTGCTCAGCATAATATAACATAGCATTAATATTATCAAGGTTAGCACGTTCTACCTTTGTCCGGATTTTGTCGTTTAGGCCAGCCAAGAACCGAGCCATTGTTGCCTCATCACTTTCACAAATATAGGCGCGAATCATTGCAATTTCCATGGCTTTGTAGTATTCATCGACGGATTTGTCGCCTTGCTTTAATCTTTGTAGACGGTTGTAAAGTTCCCTTAAGTAGTTTAAAGGAACAAAACGTCGCTTCATAACCGCCTTCATCTCTACCCAAGTGGAAATTTCTGGTTGTTCCACTTTTGCCCTTGTGTCGGATTCTTTGTCCCACCAAATGGATGCATATCCATAAAATTCCATGGCTGCTAACCTTACTTTCTTTTCTTCTGAATAGTTATGAACAGCAAAAACATGGTTAATTTTACGAATCCAATCTAAAAATAACTCGGGATCATTTGTACCTTCAAAAGGGGGAATCTTGGTCTTGATGGAACCAAGATTGGCATCAACTTGCTGATTGTAATCCCCTCTTCTCGGCTGATATACCGGATTGTTGATAATCCGATTTGCTTGAATTGCCGGGATTGCCGGATTTACCACATTTACCCTCGGCAATTGTGGTGCCCTTGGTGGTTCCATGTTCTCAACCCTTTGATTATGATTCTCGGCATTGTCTTGAGGAAGACGTTGCTGATTATCAATGTGTTGAACATGTTGATTTGTCTCGGCTATTTGGCCTTGCAACGAATCAATTTTACTTGTCATGTCAGCCATGTTTCTCGTCATCTCTTCTATCATTTTGTACATCTTTTCTTGATCAAAGGTTTCACCTTTCTTTGATGGAGATCCTTCAAACGACATTGTTATAAGATAAGAAAAACAAAAGAAAACACTCAAAAACGTTAGATAGCAAAGAAAGATTCACTCTTTATTCCAACACCGCTCGTATAGAACTTCAAACTCTAGATTTAAAGAATGGGTTCCTAACTTGTTGCGTTGACACAAGGCTGAAAAATAAGGAAAGAAATCATATCTTTGACCTAAACAAAAAGCTTTAGAAAGAAAAAGATGAAGAAACGAATTCCTAATCGAGAAAAGAAACCGGTTCTTGATGATCTTCTTGATGTTCTTGATGTTCTTGATCTTTCTTGATGTTTCTTGTTTGCTTGAATTTTCCCTTACCTTTGGCCGAGAGGTATCAAAGAATGAGGCGCGCTCACAATCAATTCTTGATGTATGGTAATCTTTTAGACACGGCTCAAATGGAAGGAGGAACGTTTGCCAATTCTTGGATGAGGCTCGATCACTATCACCCAAGAAGTTTGCTTATGGCTTTATAGTTCGCTATTCAATCAATACTAACTCGGCTACCAATTTCTTTAGACCGAGAGGCTTTTTCTTTTAATGACACTCGACTGCCCAATATTGTATTTTAATGCCACGGATTTTGTACTTTGTTTTGGTCAATTTCTGCAAACAAGAAAAAAAATTTGATGCGAAATCTTGATGGGTTATATCAAGATTCGGCTTTTAGCAGATCTTTCTCTATCTCGAATAGTTTCTATGGGAATATACTTAACACAATCCCGGAAAGGCTAAGTATCAATGGAGGTTGAAACACCACAACTAGAGAAACCAACTAGTTGATACAGTAACTTAAAGGAATATGAAATTCAACCGGAAGTTCATAAACAAGTATCAAAGGATTAACCTTAATCAAAATATCAATATATCAAGTCTAAGTAAAAGAGGTGGCCGAAATTCCCTTTAAGTAGAGGGTAATTCGGTTCCAACTCAAACTAGGAAAAGGGAAATAAGAGTCCTTGAAGAATTAGGACTCTTGAATAATAACTTGCTATCAAGTAACTACCTAAACAAGATAATAGGGACATGTGCCTATTATCTTGGCGGCATAAACATAAATAACTACCAAAATAATGAAGAGTCCTAGTTGCATTAGGACTCTTAATAACAAACTAACTAACTTATGGACAACATGTCCTTTATTTAGCATACTTGCTATTACACGGCTAGAAATAGGAAAATAACAATACTAAATATAATTAAAGTCTAGAATAGTCTATAATAGGCTAGAATAGACTTTAATATGTGAAAAGACTAAAATACCCTTTTTAGCCAGAATGCTTGTTTGGGCCGATTTGAATGCTTTCAAGAGTTAGAAGTTGAACTTGTACTTCATCTTTTAAATGAAGATTGGCTTCTTCTTTGGACTTCAACTCTCGGACCAATGTGGCTACTTCTTGATTCCTTTGTCTTGTTCTTGATCTAGTCATTGGTCTATGGATCCTTTGTAAAGGATGATGTATCCTTCTAGATGGTCCCGTATCATCCCCTCCCCCTTGAAAAGGATTCGACCTCGAATCATCATCATCTTCATCTATGTAATCCGAAACATCAAAAAAAGATAAGTCAGTAACATTAAAAGTAGAATGAACACCATACTTACCTTGCAAGTCTATTTGGTATGCATTGTCATTTATCTTCTTAATGACTTGAAAAGGGCCATCTCCTCTTGGATGTAGTTTGGACTGCCTTTCCTTTGGAAATCTTTCTTTCCTAAAGTGTATCCACACCCAATCACCAATCTCAAAGTTGATAGCCTTGCGGCCTTTGTTGGATTTAAATGCATTCCGGTCATTTTTCTTCTTGATGTTCTCGGCTACTTCGGAATTTATCCTTTGAAC
The DNA here is from genome assembly GCA_026122235.1 of Vinca minor. Lineage (NCBI taxonomy): Eukaryota > Viridiplantae > Streptophyta > Magnoliopsida > Gentianales > Apocynaceae > Vinca > Vinca minor. The sequence goes on along the minus strand of JAOCZM010000285.1, from coordinate 1,658,049 downwards.
AAAGTCAGCTCTTGAATCACTTTCTATGTTATAATACTCATCAATAGGAAGAGGAATTAGATCTAAAGGGGTAAGGGGTTAAAACCATAAACAACTTCAAAAGGTGAATTGTTAGTAGTAGAATGTAATGTACGATTATAAGCAAATTCAGCTATAGTAAACATTCTTCCCACTTTTTCAAGTTCTTTTGAATAAGTGCCCTAAGTAGAGCCCCTAAAGTTCTATTTGTTACCTCAGTTTGGCCATCGGTTTGTGGATGGCTTGAAGTAGAAAACAAAAGCTTTGTTCCCAATTTGCTCCATAAGGTCTTCCAAAAATAACTTAGGAATTTGACATCCCTATCACTTACGATTGTTTTTGGAACACCATGTAACCGAATGATGTTTTTAAAGAATAAATCCGCAACATGGCTAGCATCATTTGTTTTCCTACAAGAAATTAAGTGTGCCATTTTAGAAAATCTATCCACAACAACCATTATACTATCATTACCTCTTGTGGATTTCGGCAATCCCAAAATAAAATCCATGGAAAGATCAATCCAAGGTGAATAAGGTATTGGAAGAGGCATGAGTAATCCGTGAGCCTTTGAAGTACTTTTAGCCTGTTTGCACTTAAAACAAAGTTCACAAATTCTTTGAACATCTCTTTTCATTTTAGGCCAATAAAAGTGTTCTTGTATAATATCCAATGTTTTAATAACACCAAAATGACCCATTAAACCACCACTATGTGCCTCCCTAACAATTAATTCTCTAATAGAACATGATGGAACACATAGTTTGTTACCTTTAAACAAGAAGCCTTCAAATATGTGAAAATCTTTTTGTGCCGAGACATGACAAGACTTAAACAAATCTGAAAACTCATTATCATCTACATACAAAGCTTTTAAATGTTCAAAACCAAGTAATTTAGTATGTAGAATAGAAAGTAAAGAGTACCTTCTAGAGAGAGCATCAGCAACAACGTTTTCCTTACCTTTCTTGTATTTGATCACATACGGAAAGCTATCAATGAAGGAAACCCATTTTGCATGTCTCTTGTTTAACTTACTTTGTCCTTTGAGATACTTGATTGATTCATGATCCGTGTAAATCACAAACTCTCGGCCAACCAAGTAGTGCTGCCATGTTTCCAATGCTCTAACAATAGCGTATAACTCTTTATCATACATAGGATAATTAAGGGTTGCGCCACTCAATTTCTCACTAAAATATGCTAAAGGTTTCCCTTGTTGTTGCAAAACAGCCCCAATACCTATACCCGAAGCATCACATTCAACTTCAAAAGTTAGTGTAAAATTAGGTAAAGATAAAATAGGGGAAGAAGTTAGTAATTGCTTAAGATTATTGAAACTATCTTCTTGCGGCTTATCCCAAAAGAATGAGATATCTTTCTTCACAACTTCATTTAATGGTGCGGCAATTGAGCTAAAATCACGAACAAAACGCCTATAAAAGCTTGCCAAACCATAGAATGAACGAACTTGCGTAGCTGATGTTGGTCTCGGCCAGGATATGATAGATTCAATTTTGGCCGGATCAACTTGAATACCACTTGAACTAACAATATATCCAAGAAAGTTAATAGAATTAGTGCAAAAAACGCATTTTTCCAACTTGGCATATAATGTTTGCTCTTTTAATATAGTAAAAACAACCTTAAGATGTTGAACATGCTCTTCTAAGGTTTTACTATAAACAAGAATGTCATCAAAATAAACTACAACAAATTTACCAAAACAATGACGAAATATGTAGTTCATTAATCTCATGAAAGTACTAGGTGCATTACTTAGACCAAAAGGCATTACAATCCATTCATATAATCCATATTTAGTCTTAAAAGCAGTTTTCCATTCATCACCTTCTTTCATTCTAATTTGGTGATATCCTTGAGTTAAATCAATTTTAGAAAAGAAAACAGCGTCACTTAACTCATCTAGCATATCATCTAAGCGAGGTATAGGATGTCTATATTTAATAGTTATCTTATTAATATCGCGACAATCCGTACATAATCTGAAAGTGCCTTCTCTTTTAGGTACCAAAATAACCGGACTAGCACAAGGACTTAAAGATTCACGTACCTGCTCTTTTTCTAAGAGTAAATCGACTTGCCTTTGGATTTCTCGGGTCTCATCCGGATTTGCTCTATAGGCTGCCCTATTTGGAAGATTTGATTCCGGAATGAAGTCGATTTGATGTTCGATGCCTCGGATTGGAGGTAGACCTTTCGGCAACTCCTTTGGAAAAAGTTCCTTGAATTCTTTCAAAACATCAATACAAACACTAGGAAGAGCAGAAGTTAAATCATCAAAATTCAAAGTGTTAAGAAGAGATAACCTCTCGGTTTCTCTAAAAACAAGTAAAACAAGGGGTTTATTTGACCGTAAAGCCCTTTCTACCTTTGCAAAATTTAAAAATAAACACTCTTTCCTATCTTTTAGGACACATGACTTCTTCCTCATAATGCTCTCGGTTTTGTCATCCCTTTTTACTACGGTTTGTACCTTAGGGATAGCTTCGCTCTTTTTTTTCAACTCTTGTTCTTTTAACCTCTTTTCCCTCCCCTCGGTTAGTAGTCTTTGAGTCTCACAAACTTGATTTGGTGTCATAGGATGCAATGTGTACCGAATGTTATCTTTGGTAACCTTGTAGACATTCCTTCGGCCAATATGATCCGCGAACCTATCATATTGCCAAGGTCTTCCCAGAATAATGTGACTTGCGGTCATAGGTACCACATCACATAAAACAGTATCTTTAAAGTTCCCAATGCCGAAGTCAAATTCCACCTGTTTATCCACTTTAATCTCCCCGCTATTGTTTAACCATGAAAGCTTGTATGGCATTGGATGTGCTTTCGTAGGTAAATCTAAAGCGGTTACCATCTCATAAGAACAAACGTTAGTGCAGCTACCATTATCAATAATAACCAAACACGTTCTATCTTTAATAGTGCACTTAGTTTGAAAAAGATTACTACGGTGTTGATGCAAATTATCTAATGGTTGAGAATGTAAAAGTTGCATATTGACCAAAAGAAAATTACCATCATCTGCGGGGAACTCACCATTGCCCTCGGCTTCATCTCCCAATAATGTGTCCTCGGCTTCCTCTTCATCACTTTCCCAAGTTCCATCATCCATCATGATCATGGTACTTTTATTAGGACAATCCCGAGCAAAGTGACCCTTACCGTGGCACTTAAAACATTCCCGATCATTTGTTGTTGTTGATTTAGTCCTCAAATCGGTCGGTTTTGAAGTGTTTGATGTCCTTGCTGCCCCAAAAGAAGCCGTGGCCACTTTTGTATTTCCCAAACTGCCCTTAGCATTATTTTGGCTCGGCAAAACAGTAGAATTGTTTAGGGGCTGATTTGGCCGTTTCCAAGATTGGAAATTGGCCGAATTAGTCCTTGAACTCTTCTCTTTTTGCTGTCTCTCAACTTGTTCAGCAAAATAAACCATATTAATAAGCGAAGTAAGGTTAGCACGTTCTACCTTTGGTCTAATTTTGTCATTTAGACCAGCCAAGAAACAAGCCAAAGTTGCTTCACTAGCTTCCCGAATGTTTGCTCTAATCATGGACATCTCCATTTCTTTGTAGTATGCATCAACGGTCTTTGTTCCTTGGCTCAATCTTTGGAGTTGATTGTACAACTCACGGTTAAAATTCTGAGGTACAAATCTTCTTGTCATGACCGCTTTCATATCATGCCATGTATCAATTGGTCTTTGCTCCGTTCTTATCCGCTCACTGATTTCATGGTCCCACCAAATTGATGCATAGTCTCCAAACTCCATGGCTGCTAACTTAACCTTTTTCTCTTCGGAATAATTATGGACATCAAAAACATGGTTAACTTTTCGTGTCCAATCAAAAAATAAATTAGGATCATTAGTACCAAGGAAAGGAGGAATCTTGGTCTTGATTGATCCCAGATTATTATCAAACCTTTGAGCTTGATAATTTGGTCTCGGTTCATCAAGATCAAAGTGTCTAGGGTCATACCTTTGATTGTTTTGCCTCGGTTCAACATGAATAAAAGGATTTGGATCATACCTTTGAGCTTGAGGTTGTCTCGGCTCAAATCTATCTTCATGACCAAGAGGTCTCGGATCATACCTTACATCTTGTTGATGTTGCCTTGGTTCATAGGCCGGATTTGGAGTCATTCTTGGAACAACTTTCGGCTGAAAATCAAGATTGTGCCGAATGTTGTTTCTTGAAGAATGTTCAATGGATTCTTGGAAATCTTGATTATCTTGATCAACTTTTGCTGCCCCTTTGCCTTTATCCGAATTGGATTTGATTTCAAGATATTCCCACCGATCTTTTATGTCATCCATGGATTGCATCAATTTTTGCATTGTTTGTTGCATTGATTCTCAAAAAAGCTTGTCTTCTTCCATGGCACCTTGCTGCGAAGTACCTTCACTAAAAGACATTATCTTTACAAAACAAACTTCACAAAAAGAATCCTTAGTAGAAAAAGATGTTAAAGATTGAATCTTTCACAAAATTTGTGAATAGTGTTCTGTGAATATTATTCTGGGAATAGTAATCTGTGAATAGTACCCAGTGAATAGTAATCTGTGAATAGTAATCAGATTTTTATTCTCTCAATATCCCTCAAAATACTTGTCAAGAACTTCCAACTTTGAATGATTGAATGGTTATAATGATGGAAGGCTGAAAAAATATATCAAGAAGTACTTTCTTGACTTAACAAAAAGGCTAGGGAAAAAGTATAAGTGTAATTGTAACAAGAGCAAGAAAAAGATGTAACCTTTATGTTTCTTGATTTTCTTTCTTCTTGAAATTGCTTTTTCTTGAAGCCTTTCTTCCCTTCTTACCCAAGACTTACCCTTATCTTGGCCACACAGATCAAGAACTTCTATGGTATGAAGATGTTACCTTGATATTTTTACCTTGATGGTGACTAATTCAAGAGGAAGAGGGAACAAGAGCCAATTCCTTGTTGAAGGAAGTTTGCTTTTGGATTGTATCCTTGTCTTTTGTGGGATAACTCGGTTGCCAATTTCTTTATATCCGAGTGGCTTTTTCTTTGTACTAACCCGGCTGCCAATTTCTTTACTTCCGGGTGGCTTTTTCGTAGGGGTATAATTTTTGTGTTATCTTTCGGCTATTCTCAAGCAAACAAGAAATTTTTTTCAAGAAAAACTGTAAAGGGTACACCAAGATAGAGATCAACCTTTTGCTCTGATACCACTTGATGCGATATATCAAGATTCAGCTTTTAGCAGATCTTTCTCTATCTCGAATAGTTTCTATGGGAATATACTTAACACAATCCCGGAAAGGCTAAGTATCAATGGAGGTTGAAACACTACAACTAGAGAAACCAACTAGTTGATACAGTAACTTAAAGGAATATGAAATTCAACCGAAAGTTCATAAACAAGTATCAAAGGATTAACCTTAATCAAAATATCAATAGATCAAGTTTAAGTAAAAGAGGTGGCCGAAATTCCCTTTAAGTAGAGGGTAATTCGGTTCCAACTCAAACTAGGATAAGGGAAATAAGAGTCCTTGAAGAATTAGGACTCTTGAATAATAACTTGCTATCAAGTAACTACCTAAACAAGATAATAGGGACATGTGCCTATTATCTTGGCGGCATAAACATAAATAACTACCAAAATAATGAAGAGTCCTAGTTGCATTAGGACTCTTAATAACAAACTAACTAACTTATGGACAACATGTCCTTTATTTAGCATACTTGCTATTACACGGCTAGAAATAGGAAAATAACAATACTAAATATAATTAAAGTCTAGAATAGTCTATAATGGTATCTTTCTTTGATAAACCTTTTGAAGGGATTCAGGGGCAGAAACTCGTTCTAAACACCCATGTGTCCTCCCCTGAAGGATCCGCTCATACAAAAACGAATCGAAAAATACAAGACAATACTTACGTTTCTTGGTTCAAGAATATGTTTCTTGAGTGAAAAGGTTCTGTCTTTGGCTCTAGGCTGCAACCACCTTGAGTCCTCCCTTGCGAAATTACTCCCTATCGATATCCACACGACGAAACAATCAGCGAGTGCTAGCTCTTCTGATTTTTTGAGTTTCGGGAATATAGAGAGAAAGGGAGGCAGAGAACAAGAAATCTGATTTCTTGGTATTTCGGTATTTTGTGCGGCTCAAGCATTAGTCTCTAGGTTTCGGCCAAGAGAAGTTTATCTAGGGTGTGAGAGTTTGTTCCAAGAACAACTCCCACGTCCTATCCACTTCTTCTGGCAGTGGGAGTCTCAAACTCCCACGTCCCCTAGACTTCTGCTGGCAGTGGGAGTCTTTATCGGATAACAACTCCAACATAATCCCAGCTATACCGAAAATGCCCCCTTATCTCTAATTCGAATAATAACGTCTTATTATCCTCAGAAAAATAAATGTCCGATGCAATGAACCTAGACACATTCTAGATTCATTGAATATGGATGTGAAGCTCGTTAACTCATCTATGCGTGTCACCCTGTAGGTTCATATCACAATGGCAATGAAAACACACTTAGTAGTAGTATGTGTTCATAAATCACAAGCTGTCCTTAGCAGGACATTGTGACTACCCAAAGTGAATGAATTTACGGTGGAACCTAATATCAATCCACTATTTAATCCTTTTGTCTCGCGATATCCTAATTAAGCATAGGGCATGGTAGTCGTCACCCTTATAAGGCTTAATTATATTTATGCTCGATCTCCAAGTAGACTGTTCCATCAAACAATATTTAATAACCACTTTATTAAATACGTTTGAGCACGGTCATACATTTAAACAGTCTTTCCCTATCGAGGGGCCCATGGATATCTCTCTCTAATAAGAGAGGGATAAATTCCTTACAATGCCTCTCACATTCAAGCCATGATAGGACACTACATCCGATCATCAGTCGTATTGATTACTCGATTAAAAGCAACGTACGACAGAGTCAAAGCGTGGCTCCATTCATGCTAGAATCAATGGAGACATAAGGTCTAAGGATTTTAAAATAGTATTGAGGAAGTAATACTTATGACTAAGGACCATGAATTATTACTTCTCTAACGGATCACGTCCGATACGATATATCTCAATATATTGCATCTATGACATGATTTGTACTCATTACACGTGATTAGTAAAACATAATCATCAATCAAACATCATACTAGTTTTATTTCATTGTAAAGTAGATTACATAAAATTAGGGACAACTAAAATAGTAATTACATAAGAAAATGAGTTTTACTATCAAATCACGCATTTGATGATGTTCATAAGCAAAATTAACTATTCAGATGAAATGCTCAAAAAGATATAAAACGTACAACATATGCTAATGGTCCTAGGGCACTACTAACAATTTCAATAAAAGACATGTTAATCTTGAAAAATAAAACACTCAAAACGTTAGATAGAAAGAAAAAAAATTCTATTTATTCCAACAATACTTGTCAAGAACTTCAACTCTAGATGAATTAAGGATTCCTAACTTATTGCGTTGATAAAAAGATGAAAAATATGGGAAAGAATTCCTATCTTGACCTAAACAAAAAGTTAAGAAAGAAATATTAGAGTAATCGTTAAAAAGATGTGATCTTTACGCTTCTTGATTTCTTGTAAGTTGAAATTTAATTCTCGGATGAATAGTAGCATGAACAGTACCGATGAAGAAAAATTTCTTGAAAAATTGTTTGTTGATTTCTTTTCTTACCTTTTTACCAAAGACTTGCCCTTTTCTTGGCCACACAATATCAAAAACTCCGGATTAGGAAGATTTTACCTCGATTTGATGAATTTGTTGGCGGCTTTTCAGGAAAAGAGGGATCAAGAGCCAATTCCTTTGTGTTTCAAGGACAAGGAAGTTTTCTTTTGGTTTGATCCTTGTCTATATAGGATAACCCGGTTGCCAATTTCTTTACTTCCGGATGGCTTTTGCGTGGAGTACTAGTAATTTTTTTTGTAATCTTTTTTTTTTAATGAAAAGCGTAAGGGTACACCAAGATAGAGATCAACCTTTTGCACTGATACCACTTGATGCGGAACCAAGATGTTTTATATCTACGTTCGGCTTTTTAGCGGATCTTTCTCTATCTCGAATAGTTCCAAGTGAATTTACTCAACGCAACTCTAAAGAAGGCTAAGTAACAATGAAGGCTGAAACACCACAACTAGTGAAACTATCTAGTTGATACAGTAACTCAAAGAATATGAAGTTCTAACGAAAATTCATAAACAAGTATCTAAGGAATATAACCTTAACCAAAATATCAATATATCTAACGTAAATAATAAGGTGGCCGAAATCTCTCTTAAATCGAGTGAGATTTTGGTTCCATCAAACAATAAAAGGAAGAGTCCTTGAAGAAGTAGGACTCTTCAATAACAAACTTGCTATCAGGTATAACACTAGCCTAAGATAATGGACAACATGTCCTATTATCTTGTAAACACTATTCTAGGTGGCTACTCTAGATATAGCTAACAAACATATGAAGAGTCCTTGAAGAATTAGGACTCTTGATAACCAACTAACTAACACATGGACAACATGTCCTTTATTATAGCTACACTTGCTATATACACCTAAAATAATAACTAACATAATAAACTTAGCCGAAATATAGTAAAGTCTAAAATAGACTTTAATGTACAAATGACTAAAATACCCCTATTTATGCTTGTTTTGGGCCGAATTGAATATCTTGTAGAATTTGAGGGATAACTTGTACGTCATATTCTATATGTAACTTAGCGTCCTCTTTGTACTTTAGTATTCTGGTCAATGATGTAGTAGTTGAATCAAGCTCCGTGTTCTAAGTCGCATCATTGGTTTATGTAGGTAATCCTTTGAGTTGGTTAGCCCCGAGGTCGGTACCGTGTCACTCCGGAAGAGGGAAATCACCTATTGGTCAAGATGAATCTTCTTTCACAACCAGTGGATGATGTTCATCAACAAAGAAGCAACATATTCCAAACTAAGTGCAACGTTAAAAGCAAGCTTTGTTTATTAATTATTGATAATGGGAGTTTTACTAACGTTTGTTCTTATGATACGGTTTCCGCACTTGATTTACCATGTAAGGCACATCCTATGCCTTATAAGCTCTCTTGGTTGAATAATAGTGGCGAAATTAAGGTGGATAAACAAGTCGAGATCGAGTTTGGAATTGGGAGGTTTAAAGATTCGGTATGTGGTTCCTATGACCGCAAGTCACATAATTTTGGGAAGGCCATGGAAATATGATCGAAGTGCCAATCATATGGGAAGAAATAAGGTATATGAAGTTATAAAGGATAAAATCATATTTACATTACTTCCTTTATCTCCTAGTCAAGCTTGTGAGGTACATAAACAAATGGCCATAAATATAGAGAATAGAGAAAAAGAGAAAAAAGAGAGCGAGTTGAAAAATAAGAGTGATCCTACCCTTGAGGTAAAATTCGAGGTAAAAAGTAAAGAAAAAGCCGAGCCTAATGTGGGACAAAAGGAAAGTGCTCTAAAAGTGAGAAAATAGTGATTGTCTATAAATCAGAGAAAGGTAGATAGGGAAATTCGAGCAAAACAAGTAATTGTTTTGTTAGTTTTCAAAGGAACCAAAAGTTCCCTTTTTACTAATGATTTTAGTCTAACTTCTTCTTCTCTATCTAGTTTTGTTATTGATATTTTTCAGGAATTTCAAGGAATAATCCCCAAGGAGTTGCCGAGGTGATGGAGACCAACCGAGGGAACCAATCCAAGCAAAGGAGATCCTTTTCAAATTCATGGAGGTCCTATTACATGAGCAAGAAATAAAGCTATGATGAGTCTAGTTGCTGAAATTAAAGACAATGTACAAGAGAACTCATTAGAAGACCAAATGATGCGGATAGAACGAATGACCTGTTGGATATAATGATCGAAGAACCGTAAGTATAATGATTGGCAGCGGTCTCCCTAGATCGAGAATCTAGTTTGATCTTACCAAGAGCAAAGGAAACCTTGACCCGTTGGTTATAAGAGAACCAAGAACCAAATGTATGATGAATGCCACAAGATCTTGCTCACCGATCTTGATAAGTTCTTGAACTATAGAAGCTCAACAAAGAGAATTTAATCTCACTAAACAAATGTGTATTTCTATTTATCAAAGTCTGAATTTTACATAGCATTAGATGGCCTTTTATAGGCAAACATGAAGGCTTTTCAAGTGAATCCCGAAATTCAGCTTACCTAAGGGAATTCAAAGGCCTCTTTGACTGAATTTAATACATTTATGAAATAGAAATGACTTCTTTAAACTATACTAAGAGACTCATTGAATAACTAAAAAGCTTGACTAATTAAATGGCTTAAAAACACACTTTCTATGCTGAAAATTAATTAAATGAAAACTTCTTCTTGGGCTTCATGTCTTGCACGAATTTGGCAGCCCACAATCAGCAATTTAAGTGCCAAATTCAGATTTTAGCTCTAGCTCATTTTCTTGGATGCATTTCGGCCCAATAACTTGAAGAACATTCACCATTTGGTCTTCTAATGAGTTCTCTTGTGCTTTGTCTTTAATTTCAGCAACTAGACTCATCATATATTTATTAATTTGTTTAGCTCTTGCTCTTGTAATAGGACCTCCATGAATTTGAAAAGGATCTCCTTTGCTTGGATTGGTTGCCCTCGGTTGGTCTCCATCATTCCCTTCCTCTTCAAAAGGATTCCTCCTCGAATCTGAATTTGCAGTAAAAGGAGAAAGATCAGAAACATTAAAAGTGGCACTTACATTATACTCACTAGGAAGGTCTAGCTTGTAAGCATTGTCATTGATTCGTGCAATCACTTGAAAAGGTCCATCCCCCCTTGGTTGCAGCTTGGACTTGCGCTTTGCTGAAAATCTTTCTTTTCTCAAGTGCAACCAAACCCAATCTCCGGGTTTAAAGAGAACCTTCTTTCGGCCCTTGTTGGCTTGCTTAGCATATTGCTCAGTTTGCTGCTCGATGTTGATTCTCACCTTTTCGTGCAACTTCTTAATCAATTCTGCCTTCGCTTTTCCATCAACAGTTGCACGCTCATCAATTGGAATGGGTATAAGATCAAGTGGACTCAATGGATTAAACCCATAAACAATCTCAAAAGGAGAGAACTTTGTAGCAGAATGACAAGCAATCTTCCCAATTCTTTAAGTTCTTTTGGATTAAAGATCTAAGTAATTGAGACAAAGTTCTATTAACTACTTCCGTTTGACCATCAGTTTGTGGATGACAAGTAGTAGAAAACAGAAGTTTAGTTCCCAATTTGTTCCATAAGACACACCAAAAGTGACTTAAGAATTTTGCATCTCTATCACTAACAATTGTTCTAGGCACTCCATGCAAACGCACAACCTCTTTAAAGAACAAATCAACAACATGAGTAGCATCATCACTTTTATGACATGGAATGAAGTGTGCCATTTTTTAAAATCGATCAACTACTACAAATACAGAATCTCTACCCTTTCTTGTCCTAAGCAAACCCAAAACAAAATCCATGGATATGTCTACCCAAGGTTCACTAGGGATAGGTAAAGGCTTATACAATCCATGAGGCTTTAATTTTGATTTTGCTTGTTTACAAGTAATGCATTTCTCACAAATTCTTTCCACATCAGCACGCATACCCGGCCAAAAGAAATGCTCACGCAAAACTTCTAAAGTTTTGTGCACACGAAAGTGTCCCATTAAACCTCCTCCATGGGCCTCACGAACAAGCAATTCACGCATAGAACATTTAGGGATGCAATGATTATTCTCACGAAATAAATATCCCTCATGCCTATAGAATTTATCAAATGCAGCATGTTCACAAGTAGTATAGGCAGAAGAAAAACCATAATCATTAGCATACATTTCCTTAATTAACTCAAAACCAAGTAGTTTAGAACTCAATGTGGTTACTAAAGCATGCCTCTTAGATAAAGCATCGGCTACAATGTTTTCTTTCCCTTTCTTGTACTTAATCACATAAGGAAATGATTCAATGAATTCCACCCATTTGATATGCCTCTTACTCAACTTAACTTGCCCCTTGAGATATTTAAGTGATTCATGATCTGTGTGGATCACAAACTCCTTTGGCCACAGGTAGTGCTGCCACGTTCGCAATGCTCTCACCAAAGCATAGAGCTCCTTGTCATAGGTTGGATAGTTCAATTGAGCTCCTTTCAGCTTCTCACTAAAGTAGGCAATTGGTTTTCTTTCCTACATCAAAACAGCTCCTACACCAACACCTGATGCATCACATTCAAGTTCAAAAGTTTTATCAAAATTAGGTAATACAAGAATTGGTGCAGTGGTTAATTTTTCTTTCAGAAGATCAAAAGCATGTTGTTGTTTCTATCCCCAATGAAATCCAATTTCTTTCTTCACAATCTCATTCAATGGTGCAGCTATGGTGCTAAAGTCCTTTACAAACCTCCTATAGAAACTTGCAAGCCCATGAAAACTTCTCACTTCAGAAATATTTTTAGGAATCGGCCAATCCATTATTGCCTTAACCTTTTCCTTTTCCATTTCAATCCCATTAGCACTTACTACAAACCCAAGAAAAACAACTTTATCCATGCAAAAAGAACACTTTTTAAGATTAGCGTACAAAGACTCTCTTCTTAAGGTGTCAAGTACATTATGCAAATGGATAAGATGTTCCTCAATGTTCTTGCTATAAATGAGAATGTCATCAAAATAAACTACCACAAATTTTCCAATAAAGTCACGCAAAACATGGTTCATTAATCTCATGAAAGTGCTTGGTGCATTAGTTAAACCAAAAGGCATGACTAACCACTCATATAAACCATATTTTGTTTTAAAGGCAGTTTTCCATTCATCACCTTCCTTGATTCTAATTTGATGATACCCACTTTTCAAATCAATTTTATTGAAGATCATAGAACCATGCAACTCATCAAGCATATCATCTAGCCTAGGAATAGGATAGTGATACTTTACATTGATGTTATTGATAGCTCGACAATCTGTGCACATTCTCCATGTTTCATCCTTCTTTGGTACCACGATCACTGGTACGGCACATGGACTCATGCTTTCCCGAATTTTTCCTTTAGTCATCAAATCCTCCACTTGCCTTTGAATCTCTTTTGTTTCATCCGGATTAGCTCTATAAGCTTGCTTGTTTGGAAGTGTTGCCCCAGGAATGAAGTCAATTTGATGTTCAATTCCCCTTAGTGGAGGCAATCCACTTGGATCTTCTTACGGAAAGACGTCGTCATATTCCTGCAAAAGAGACAAAATTGAACTAGGCAAAGATGAGGTTAGTTCATTAGTGCTGAAATAAGACTCCTTAAAGACTATCACCAACACACTCCTTTCTTCTACTAACGCCTTTTGCATCTCAGTTGCCCTTGCATAAAAATTCAGCTTCTTTTTACTTTCATTTTCAACTAATTTCTTTTCTCCCTCAAACACACTCAATTCAGCACTCTTGTTTTTCTCTCCATTCTTTTTCCCACTCAATTTTCGCCCATCAAACACATTTTTCTTTTCCTCACTCTCTCTAGCTCTCCTTGATTGGGACATTTTGAGTTGATCTTCTTGAACCTGTTGTGGACTTAATGACACAAGCATGATTGTTTTACTTTTATGCTTGAGTGTGTATCTGTTAAGAAACCCATCATAAACCACATATCGATCAAATTGCCATGGCCTACCCGAGAGAATATGGCTAGCATGCATTGGCACCACATCACATAAAACTTCATCCTTGTAATTTCCAATTGAAAACATCACCAAAACTTGTTTAGTCACACAAATTTTCCCGCACTCATTAAGCCATTGAAGCTTGTATGGGTGAGGGTGCTTAGTTGTAGCTAAACTCAGTTTTTCCACCATTTCAGAACTAGCAACATTTGCACAACTTCCACCATCAATAATTATCATGCAAACTTTACCTTGAACCAAACACCTTGTGTGAAAAATGTTTTCCCTTTGTTGTTTTGCTTCGTTCATCTTTACATTCATGTTTAGAGCCCTTCTAACAACCAAAAGCTCTCCTTGTTCCGGTGAAGTTTCTTCCAGTTGTTCACCATCATCACTTGACACATGCTCATTTTCAGTTTCCACTTCCCCATTGTCCTTCATGGTCATTATTCTTTATTTGGACATTGAGATGCAATATGTCCAAATCCCTGACATCGAAAACACTTGGTATCTCTATTTTTAGAAGAAGTATTTCGAATACCTGTACCCTTGTCAATTCCATTTGGCTTGGCTTTGGTCAGCTCTCCTTGAGATTTAGAAGTTTCCCCAGAGCTTGTTTTGGATGCATCTCCTTTAAACTTGTTTGATGACTGAAAATTTTGTGTGTAACTCTTTTGGACAAATCCCTTCTTCTTCAATTGTCTTTCCACCTTCATAGATGTATGCACCATATCTTCTAGCTCCACGTAGTGTTGCAGCTCCACAATATTTGCAATATCCTTGTTCAACCTGCTTAAGAATCTAGCCATTGTTGCCTCTCTATCTTCTTCTACATTTACCCTAATCATGGCAACCTCCATCTCTTTGTAGTGCTCATCGACATATTTGGTACCCTGAGTCATAGTTTGAAGCTTTTGATACAAATCTAAAAAATAATGAGAAGGAACAAACCTCTTACGCATGATAGTCTTCATTTCCGCCCAAGTAGAAACTGGCCTCTCCCCAAAATGCCTTCGATTTGTAGTGAATTGATCCCACCAAACTATGGCATAATCGGTGAATTCAATTCCAGCAAGCCTCACCTTCTTCTCCTCGGAGTAGTCGTGACATTCAAAGATAAGGTCTACCTTCTTTTGCCACTCCAAATATGCTTCTGGATCACTTTTTCCTTGGAATGTAGGAATTTTCAGTTTTATGTTGCCAAGATCTCTATCTACTTCGTTGTTATGCCTCCTTCGACCACGCCTATTGCATCGGTGAGTTAGTTCCACTTCTTCCTCTCCTTCTGTATCCCATTCTTCTTGATTTCTCCATTGATTTTGTTGGGGATTTCCATGCCTTCTAGGTGTTGGATTTTCTAGCCTCTCCAAACGTTCGCTTATGCTTTCAAGCACATTTCTAAACCTTGCAAACTGTTGTTGGAAAGCTTGAATTGTGAAATTTCCTTGTCCTTCCTTGCTGCCCGATGTCTCTTCCATGGTGTATTCCTCATAATTCACTCGTGTTTCACTAATTGGCTTTTACCTCCCCTCTAATGTTCTCACCACTCAATGCCTTTTACCACTCAAATTCTCGTTTGTGCGCTTAATTAGAACAAGAACTAATCAAGAAGGAAAAGTAATTTCCAAAAAAAAGAAAGATGGAATTTGAATAAGAAAGATACGAATTGAAATTTCTCAAGATGAGTGATTATGCTTCACAATTGTTAGTTTCACACTTCTATTTTTTTTTTCCTCACAAATATTTCTGCCCAAGAATATTAAATGTGCCTTTCGAAGGTATTTTATTTTTTTTTCTTGCTTTTGGAACAAGACAACAAAGTTGAAATGATAAAATGAAAAGGATATTCAAATCAAGATAACAAATATGAAAGGTTATTGAAAAGAAATGATATTAAGATCAATACCAGATCGCTCTGATACCAAATGATGCGGATAGAACGAAGGACCCGTTGGATATAATGATCCAAGTACCCTAAGTATAATGATTGGTAGCGATCTCCCTAGATCAAGAATCTAGTTTGATCTTACCAAGAGCAAAGGAAACCTTGACCCGTTGGTTATAAGAGAACCAAGAACCAAAGGTATGATGAACGCACAAGATCTTGCTCACCGATCTTGAAAAGTTCTTGAACTATAGAAGCTCAACAAAGAGAATTTAATCTCACTAAACAAATGTGTATTTCTATTTATCAAAGTTTGAATTTTACATAGCATTATATGGCCTTTTATAGGAAAACATGAAGGCTTTTCAAGTGAATCCCGAAATTCAGCTTACCTAAGGGAATTCAAAGGCCTCTTTGACTGAATTTAATACATTTAGGAAATAGAAATGACTTCTTGAAACTATACTAAGAGACTCCTTGAATAACTAAAGAGTTTGACTAATTAAATGGCTTAAAAACACACTTTCTATGCTGAAAATTAATTAAATGAAAACTTCTTCTTGGGCTTCATGTCTTGACGAATTTGGCAGCCCACAATCAGCAATTTAAGTGTCGAATTGAGATTTTAGCTCTAGCCCATCTTCTTGGATGCATTTCGGCCCAATAACTTGAAGAACATTCACCATTTGGTCTTCTAATGAGTTCTCTTGTACTTTGTCTTTAATTTCAGCAACTAGACTCATCATAGCTTTATTAATTTGTTTAGCTCTTGTTCTTGTAATAGGACCTCCATGAATTTGAAAAGGATCTCCTTTGCTTGGATTGGTTGCCCTCGGTTGGTCTCCATCATGAGAGGGCTGTTTTCTAGCCTCCAAATCGTGAGAGATATAAACCATATTCGGGTGCACATCACGAAATTCAAAGGGAAGTTTTCTTAATTCTTGAAAAGAAGAAGGTAAGTAAGTCTTTAAGTCCTTATGTTAATCCGGGAAATATTGTACCAAAGCAAGAAGGGACTTTTAGATTATATACGGATTGTCTCAATATTAATAAATTAACTTTTAAGTATAGACATCCGATAACTCGCTTTCATAATATATTTGTTTATAGTAAAAACTGAGAGAATCATATTGAACATCTTAGGGCTGTTTTTACTATTTTAAAGGCACAAACTTTGTATGCTAAGATTGGAAATTAGGTTTCTTACACTAATTCTATTAACCTTCTTAGTTACATTGTGAATTCTCCGGTATTAAAGTTGATCCGGCAAAAGTTAATGCAATTATGGAATGGCCGGGACCAATAGTACAATTCAAGTTTGTTCATCATATGAGTTGGAAAGCTTTTTAAAACATTTTGTTCGTGCTTTTAGCAAGCTTACTGCCCCATTAGATGCAATTGAGAAGGAAGATATACCATTCTTTTGGGACAGCCGCAAGAAAATCTCTTTAGGTAAGTACGGTGAACATTCTACTTTCTATATTTCTAACTTACCCCCTTTTGATAATTTTTAAGATTATATGGCTGTTCATGATGATGATTCGAGGACGGATCCTTTTCAAAGGGGAGGGGATGATACGGGACCAACCTCGGGACTGCCCTATTCAAAGGAGTCTTTCACAAGCTTACAAGAACCAATGATGCGGCTTAGAACAAGGGACGTGAATCAAATAACTACATCATTAATCCGAGTTCTAAGATACAAAGAGGAAGCTAACATCTAGGAATGTTGTACAAGTCAACCTCTTAAGTTTAACAAGTGTACAATTTGGCCCTATCAAGCAAAGTTGCTAAGAAGGGCATTTTAGTAATCTTACAAGATGATGAGGGATTGGACAGCTTTACGACAGTTTGGTAGAATGGTCATAACTTTCGATCCATTTATCCAATGGAGTTGATTCAAGTTGCATATTAAACATAAGAGGCAGATCTACAACTCTCATGAGATCACGAGATCAGATTTTGACTTCTTGATATCCGAAATCTTCGTGCAAGTTGGCCCAACAAGCTGTCCGAATTACGACGAATTTAAAAGGCATTTTAGTCTTTTGTCCAATTAAAGTTTATTCTAGACTTTAGTTATTTTCAGCTTTGTTTATCTATTATTTAGGTGTGTATAGAAAGCATTATCTCTTAGTGTTGTTATAATAAAGGACATGTTGTTCATGTGTTTAGATAATGGTTAAGTAGTTAGTTATCTAGTAGTTGTAGAGTCATTATCCATCAAGGACTCTTAATGTGTACTAATTTCAGCAATGATCTTTAGTGGTAGCTAGATAATAGGACATGTTGTCCATTATCTTAGATAGTGTTTTACTTGATAGCAAGTTTGTTGTTCAAGAGTCCTACTTCTTCAAGGACTCTTCCTTTCTAGGCTAGATAGCCGAAATCCATCTCTATTTAAGAGGGATTTCGGCCACCATTGTAATTACGTTAGATATGTTGATATTTTGGTAAGGTTATTCCTTAGCTACTTGTGTTTGAACTTCTTTATAGAAGCTAAGGAATAACCTTACCAAAATATTAATATATCTAACGTAATTACAATGGTGGCCGAAAT
This sequence comes from Vinca minor, assembly GCA_026122235.1. NCBI lineage: Eukaryota > Viridiplantae > Streptophyta > Magnoliopsida > Gentianales > Apocynaceae > Vinca > Vinca minor. The sequence continues at coordinate 1,639,913 of JAOCZM010000285.1, read as the reverse complement.
CCCTCTTAAATAGAGATGGATTTCGGCTATCTAGCCTAGAAAGGAAGAGTCCTTGAAGAAGTAGGACTCTTGAACAACAAACTTGCTATCAAGTAAAACACTATCTAAGATAATGGACAACATGTCCTATTATCTTGCACACACTAATAATAGGCGGCCAAACATGGCTGAAAATAATAAACATGTGAATAGTCCTTGAAGAAGTAGGACTCTCAACTACTTAACCACTCACCCATTATCTAAACACATGGAAAACATGTCCTTTATTATAGCAACACTTGATATACAAGCCTAAGAATAGTAAATAACAATGTTGAAAATCAAAAAGACTAAAATGCCCTTCTTAGCCACTTTGTTTATATGGGCTGAATTTAACACTTGTTAAACTTAAGAGGTTGACTTGAATATCGTCTTCCAATTAGAGTTTAGCTTCCTCATTAGTTTTACTCTCGGATCAATGTTGCAACTTTGTCTAAAGTCATCTTTGCCCTCGATCTTGTCATAGGTCCTTGAAGGTTGACTAGTAGGTCCTTTGAATAGGGCAGCCCCTTGGTAGGTCCCATATCATCCACCCCCTTGAAAAGCATGATTCGTCCTCGAATCATCATCATCATCAACATAATCTGTATCAAAATCGAAAGGGGACAAGTCAGAAACATTAAACGTAGAATGTGCGCCATACTCACCTTTCAAGTCTATCTTGTACGCATTATCATTGACCCTAGCAACAACTTGAAACGGACCATCTCCCCTTGGCTGCAATTTACTTTTCCTTTCATTCGGAAATCTGTCTTTCCGAAGATGTAACCAAACCCAATCACCAATTTCAAAGGACATTCGCTTGCGGCTTTTGTTGGCATATCTTGCAAATTGCTCATTCCGCTTTGTAATGTTTTTGGTTACTTGTTGATGCATTATTTGTATATAATCTTCCCGAGAATCCCCTTCTAAATTATAATACTCATCAACAGGTAAAGGAGTTAGATCCAAAGGGTTTAAGGGGTTAAAACCATAAACTACTTCAAAAAGAGAGTTATTTGTAGTAGAATGCAAAGTCCTATTGTAAGCAAATTCAGCAATAGGTAAACAATCTTCCCACCTTTTTATTTTCTTTTGAATTAAAGCTCAAAGTAATACCCCCAAAGTCCTATTTGTTACCTCAGTTTGGCCATTCGTTTGTGGGTGACTTGATGTAGAAAACAACAATTTAGTCCCCAACTTGCTCCATAAGGTCTTCCAAAAGTAACTTAGGAACTTCACATCCTTATCACTTACAATTGTTTTCAGTATACCATGTAGCCGAACCACTTCTTTTAAAAACAAATCTGCAACATGACTTGCATCATTTGTTTTCCTGCAAAGAATAAAGTGAGCCATTTTAGAAAAACAATCTACAACAACCATTATATTATCCATACCTCTTTGAGATCTCGGCAATCCAAGAATAAAATCCATGGATATGTCAATCCAAGTTGAAGATGGAGTAGGTAAAGACATGTATAATCCGTGAGCTTTGCTTGTACTTTTAGCATGTTTACACTTAAAACAAAGTTCACATATCTTTCTAACATCTCTTTTCATCTTAGGCCAATAAAAGTGTTATTGTAAAATATCCAAAGTTTTAACAACACCAAAATTGTTAGTAGCGCCCTAGGACCATTAGCATATGTTGTACGTTTTATATATTTTGAGCATGTCATTTGAATAGTTAATTTTGCTTTTGAACACCAAATATGTGATTTGATAGGAAAACTCATTAGCTTATGCAATTACTATTCTGATTGTCCCTAGTTTTATATAATATTATTTACAATGATGTATGATGTATGATGCAACGTATTGGGATATATTGTATCGGATGTGATCCGTTAGAGAAGTAATACTTCATGGTTCTTTAGTCACAAGTATTACTTCCTCAATACTATTTGGAATCCTTATACCTCATGTCTTTATCGTTTCCAGCATGAATGGAGCTACGTTTTGACTCAGTCGGCCGTTACTTTTATTCGAGTAGTTAATACGACTGATGATCGGATGTAGTATCCTATCATGGCTTGAACGGGAGAGACACTGTTCTAGGGATTCATGGGCAGAAACTCGTTCTAAACACCCATGAGTCCTGATGCGAAATCTTGATGGGTTATATCAAGACTCAGCTTAATTAGCAGATCTTTCTCTATCTCGAATAGTTTATGGGGGAATACACTAAACACAGTCCCGGAAAGGCTAAGTATCAATGGAGGTTGAAACACCACAACTAGATAAACCAACTAGTTGATACAGTAACTTAAAGAAATATGAACTTCAACCGGAAGTCATAAACAAGTATCAAAGGATTAACCTTAATCAAAATATCAATATATCAAGTCTAATTAAAAAGGTGGCCGAAATTCCCTTTAAGTAGAGGGTAAGTCGGTTCCAACTTAAACTAGGAAAAGGGAAATAAGAGTCCTTGAAGAATTAGGACTCTTGAATAACAACTTGCTATCAAGTAACTACCTAAAAAAGATAATAGGGACATGTGCCTATTATCTTGGCGGCATAAACATAAATAACTACCAAAATAATGAAGAGTTCTAGTTGCATTAGGACTCTTATTAACCAACTAACTAACACATGGACAACATGTCCTTTATTATAGCAACTACTTGCTATACACGAAATTATAGTAATAAAATATGCTGAAAATAATTAAAGTCTAGTATAGACTTTAATTGTACATAAAAAGACTAAAATGCCCTTTATAATTCGTCCCCATTCTGGACAGCTTGTTGGGCCAACTTGCACGACAATATGGGATATCAATAAGGCAGAATCTGATCTTATGATCTTCATGAAAGTTGTAGATCTGCCTCTTATCTTTAATATGCAACTGGAATCAGCTCCATTGGATAAGTATATCGAAAGATATGATCATTCTTCCAAACAGTAGCAAAGCTGTCCATTCCTTGTACACTTGTGATACTAAGAGGTTGACTTGTACAACATTCCTAGATGTAATTTAGAGTCCTCTTTGTATCTGAATGCACGTTCCCTTGAGTTGGGCAGTCCCAAGGTTGGTACCGTATCATCCACTCCTTCTTGCGGCTGTCCCAAAAATATGGGATATTTTTCTTCTCCATTTTAATTGATGGGGCAGCTAACTTGTTAAAATCACGAACAATACGGTTATCAAAGCTTGCTAACTCATATGATGATCGAACTTGATGTATACTAGTGGAATTCGGCATTTCCTCAATTGTATCAACTCTTGCCAGTTCAACTTTAAAACCTTGTAAACTCATTATGTAACTAAGAAGATTAATAGAATGTGTGTAATAAACATAATTATCTATCTTAGCATATAAAGTTTGTGCTTTTAAATTAGTAAAAACAGCCCTAAGATGTTTAATATGATTCTCTCGGTTTTTACTAGCAACAAGTACATTATCAAAGTAAGGAATTGGATGTCTATACTGAAAAGCTATGTTAGAATTATTTAGACTATCCGTATATATGCTAAAAATCCCTTCATGCTTTGGTATAATCATTACTGGTTTAATATAAGGATTTAAAGACTCACTTACCTTCTTCTTTGCACAAATTAACTCACCTTGTGTTCGATTTTTCTGATTTGTTCCCAAAGATGGATTATACCTTTCATGATTTTGAAGGCTAACATGCAACCTTCTTGGCAATTCCTTAGGAAAGACTTTATGAAACTTCTGAAAAATAGCAAGACTAGATGTAGAAAAAGATGTTAGATCAAAAGAAAAAGTGTTAGTAAATAGGTTCCTTGCGGTTCCTTGCAAATCTAACAAAACAACAAGTTGTTTTGCATGAATTGTCCTATCTACCTTTCCAAAATTGACAAATGAACATTCTTTCTTCTCTCTTTGTGAATAAGCCTTTTTCCTCACAATACTCTTGGCTTTTTCAGCTCTTTTTACCACGGTTGTTACCTCTTTGGAACGATCACTCGTTTCTTTTCTCTGTCACTCTTTTTTCTCCTCTAAAACAGCCCTTTCGGCTTCTTCCTCACTTATCCACGATCCATCATCCAATTTTATCATTTTACTCTTGTTAGGGCAGTCCATAGCAAAGTGTCCTTTGCCTCCACATTTAGAACATTCCCGAACAAGTTTTGGAGTAGAATTTACCCTCGTATTGGCCGATTTGGTTGGATTTTGTGACCTTACTGCCTCAAACTGACCAGTGGCTGTTTTTGCACCATTTATGACCTCTTTACCCCTGCTTTGGCTCGGAAAAACAGTAGAAAAAATCTGGGATGGATTTGGCTTCTCCCAAGTTTGGAAAGTTGCCGATTTTACCCTTAAACTCTTTTCCGTTTGCTGTCTTTCAATCTGTTCTGCATAATAAACCAAATCAATAAGATTATGAAGATTAGCACGTTGTACCTTAGGTCTGATGTTGTCATTTAGACCAGCCAAGAACCGAGCTAAAGTAGCTTCATTATCTTCATGAATATTCAATCTAAACATCACCATCTTCATCTCTTTGTAGTATTCAGCAACGGTCCTTGTTCCTTGCCTTAATCTTTGGAGTTGATTGTACAACTCACGATTAAAATTTTGAGGTACAAATTGCCGTGTCATGACCGCTTTCATATCCTCCCATGAATCGATTGGTCTTTGCCCCGATCTTCTCCGTTCATTGGTCTCATTATCCCACCACTTTGATGCATAGTCTCCAAACTCCATGGCTGCCAATTTAACCTTTTTCTCCTCCGAATAATAATGAACATAAAAAACATGGTTAACTTTTCGTGTCCAATCAAAAAATAAATGAGGATCATTCGTACCTAAAAAAGGAGGGATCTTGGTCTTGATAGTACCAAGATTATTATCATACCTTTGATCTTGAACATAGGCTCTCGGATCATACCTTTGGTTGTGAGCATTTGGTCTCGGATCATACCATTGATCTTGATGATTTGCTCTCGGCTCAAAACTCTCATCATGAACAAAAGGTCTCGGATCATACCTTGCATTTTGCTGATTTGGTCTCGGTTCATATGCAAAGTTGTCCATCATTCTTGGAGTTGCTCTCGGCTGGTATTGATTATTATCAACTTTGTGCCGAAAATTGTCTCTCCAAGGTGGTTCAAAGGATTCTTGGGAATCTTGATCATCTTTCGCTGCCCCAAGAACCTCTAACCGATCATTCATCTCATCAATGGATTGCATCATTTTTTTCATTGTTTGATGCATTGATTCTCGGAAAAGCTTGTTTTCATTCATGGCACCTTGCTGCGAAGTACCTTCACTAAAAGACATTATCTTTGCAAGAAAAGAAACACAAAAAATCGTTAGTAGAAAAAGAAAGGAGAAATCCCCTATTAGTAGCATTTATCTATTTACGTATTTCTATTATTAGCCTTATCTTTTTTTTAGGCTATTTATAGCCGCATCTTTTTACGGGCCGCTATAAATGTCCAATTAGTGAATCCGGCCACTTTTCAGGCCAAAAATGACATGTGACGTGCACATGCTCCCGGAGTGAAGGGCAAAAACGTCATTACACAGCCATCATCTATTTACGTATTTCTATTATTAGCCTTATCTTTTTTTTAGACTATTTATAGCCGCATCTTTTTACGGGCCACTATAAATGTCCAATTAGTGAATCCGGCGATTTTTCAGGCAAAAAAATGACATGTGACTTGCACATGCCACTGAGAGAAGGGCAAAAATGTCATTACACAGCCGCACCCCATATTCATCATCAATCCACCCCAGCCACATTCCAGCCCCCACCTCTGCGAATTCCCCCTCCCCCTCCACCCGCGAATTCAATCCCCCCTAAACCCACCCCTTCCCCGTTGCCATCTCTGGCCACCACCGTCCCCGTCCCCGTCCCCCTTCAATCGACGCCGGTACTCTTTGGTGTAGTAATGGTTAATCAAGGTATGAATAAGAGGAGGCTCCGCCTTTCCACTTAATTGTACTATCTCAGAAACAAAAAAACAAAAATGGGGTGCGGAATTTAATTTTCTTCTTCTAGGGTTTTCGAATTAATCTGCAGATTGTCTATCTCTCTCTCATCTCCTTCGGTTTTGGGGATTAGCTTTTCGATGTTGATTTTTTTTTTCTTGAGAATTGTTTTGATGTTTGATTAAATTTTAATTGGGGGAATGGGGGTTTATGTCTTTTTTTCTTTCCTGGTTGGTTTTCTTGTTCTTCAATGCACAATTTTTTTTTATACAAATTCTTGAACAATTAGATGAATTTAGTGGGTTTGTGGAGGGCGGTGGTGGATGAGGAGAAGGGGTTTATGATGAAGATGAGAGGAAGAAGGAAGAAGGCCAGATGGGTAAATGACATTTTTCCCTTCACTCCGGGAGCATGTGCAAATCACATGTCATTTTTTGCCTGAAAATTGGCCGGATTCACTAATTGGACATTTATAGTGGCCCGTAAAAAGATGCGGCTATAAATAGCCTAAAAAAAAGATAAGGCTAATAATAGAAATACGTAAATAGATGATGGCTGTGTAATGACGTTTTTGCCCTTCTCTCAGTGGCATGTGCAAGTCACATGTCATTTTTGGCCTGAAAAGTGGCCGGATTCACTAATTGGACATTTATAGCGGCCCGTAAAAAGATGCGGCTATAAATAGCCTAAAAAAAAGATAAGGCTAATAATAGAAATACGTAAATAGATAAACGCTACTAATAGGGGATTTCTCAAAAAGAAAGATATTGAATCTTGAATTTCTTGAAAATAGACTTTAAATTTTCGGATGAATAGTGCTGTGAACAGTAACCGAAAATTGTAAAATCTTGAAAAAGTGGTTTCTTGAAATCCTATCTTGCAAGAAAACAAACACAAAAATAGTTAGAAATAAAAGATATTAAAGATTGGATCTTTTCACAAAATCTGGGAATAGTAATCTGTGAATAGTGTTCTGTGAATAGTAATCTGTGAATAGTAATTAGTGAATAGTAATCCGTGATTAGTAATCTGTGAATAGTAATCAGATTTTGTATTCTCTCAATATTGAATCTTTCTTTCGATTTTCCCACAAATACTTGTCAAGAACTTCCAACTTTGAATGTTTGAATGGTTATAATGATGGAAGGCTGAAAAATATATCAAAGAAACCAAATCTTGACTTTAACAAAAAGTCTAAGGAAAAAGTATAAGAGTTGTGTGTTGCCAAACAAGAAAAAGATGTGATCTTTACCTTTCTTGATTTTCTGTTTTCTTGAAATAGCTCATTCTTGAAATCTTTTCTTACCTTTTTGCCCGAGACTTACCCTTATCTTGGCCACAAGATCAAAAGCTCTTGATTTGATGACGGTTGTGCTAGATCGAAAAGTCTTGATAGTGGCTAATTCAAGATGAAGGGGGAACAAGTGCCAATTCCTTTATACAAAGGAAGTTTGCTTTTGGCCTTGAATCCTTGTCTATTTTGGGTTAACCCGGCTGCCAATTTCTTTACTTTCGGGTGGCTTTTTTTTCGTTGGGGTAAAAAATTTTTGTTATCTTTCGGCTATCTCAAGCAAACAAGAAAAAAAAAAATTCAGGAAAGCAATAAAGTACACCAAGATAGAGATCAACCTTTTGCTCTGATACCACTTGATGCGAAATCTTGATGGGTTATATCAAGACTCAGCTTAATTAGCAGATCTTTCTGTATCTCGAATAGTTTATGGGGGAATACACTTAACACAGTCCCGGAAAGGCTAAGTATCAATGGAGGTTGAAACACCACAACTAGATAAACCAACTAGTTGATACAGTAACTTAAAGAATATGAAACTTCAACCGAAGTCATAAACAAGTATCAAAGGATTAACCTTAATCAAAATATCAATATATCAAGTCTAATTAAAAAGGTGGCCGAAATTCCCTTTAAGTAGAGGGTAATTCGGTTCCAACTTAAACTAGGAAAAGGGAAATAAGAGTCCTTGAAGAATTAGGACTCTTGAATAACAACTTGCTATCAAGTAACTACCTAAACAAGATAATAGGGACATGTGCCTATTATCTTGGCGGCATAAACATAAATAACTACCAATATAATGAAGAGTCCTAGTTGCATTAGGACTCTTATTAACCAACTAACTAACACATTGACAACATGTCCTTTCTTATAGCAACTACTTGCTATACACGAAATTATAGTAATAAAATATGCTGAAAATAATTAAAGTCTAGTATAGACTTTAATTGTACATAAAAAGACTAAAATGCCCTTTATAATTCGTCCCCATTCTGGACAGCTTGTTGGGCCAACTTGCACGACAATATGGGATATCAATAAGGCAGAATCTGATCTTGTGATCTTCATGAACGTTGTAGATCTGCCTCTTATCTTTAATATGCAACTGGAATCAGCTCCATTGGATAAGTATATCGAAAGATATGATCATTCTTCCAAACAGTAGCAAAGCTGTCCATTCCTTGTACACTTGTGATACTAAGAGGTTGACTTGTACAACATTCCTAGATGTAATTTAGAGTCCTCTTTGTATCTGAATGCACGTTCCCTTGAGTTGGGCAGCCCCAAGGTTGGTACCGTATCAAGTCCTCCCCTGAAGGATCCGCTCATACAAAACGAATCGAAAAATACAAAGAAAAACTTACGTTTCTTGGTTCAAGAATCTGATTCTTGAATGGAAAGGTTCTGTCTTTGGCTCTCAGCAGCAATCACCTTGAGTTCTCCCTTGCGAAATTACTCCCTACCGGTATCCACGTGACGAAACGATCTGCGAGTGCTAGCTCTTCTGATTTTTCTGAGTTTCGGGATTATAGAGAGAAAGGGAGGCAGAGAACAAGAAATCTGATTTCTTGGTATTTCGGTATTTTGTACGGCTCAAGCATAAGTCTCTAGGTTTCGGACAAGAGTAGTTTATATAGAGTGTGAGAGTTTGTTCCAAGAACAACTCCCACGTCCTATCCACTTATTCTGGCATTGGGAGTCTTAAACTCCCACGTCCCCTAGACTTCTGCTGGCAGTGGGAGTCTTCATCGGATAACAACTCCCACATAATCCCAGCTATACCGAAAAGTCTTTCCCTATCGAGGGGCCCATGGATATCTCTCTCTAATAAGAGAGGAAGAAATTCCTTACAATGCCTCTCACATTAAAGCCATGATAGGACACTACATTCGATCATCAGTCGTATTGATTACTCGATTAAAAGCAACATACGACTGAGTCAAAACGTGGCTCCATTCATGCTTGAATCAATGGAGACATAAGGTCTAAGGATTCTAAAATAGTATTGAGGAAGTAATACTTATGACTAAGGACCATGAAGTATTACTTCTCTAACGGATCACGTCCGATACGATATATCTCAATATATTGCATCTATGATATGATTTGTACTCGTTACACATGATTAGTGAAACATAGTCATCAATCAAACATCATACTAGTTTTATTTCATTGTAAAGTAGATTACATAAAACTAGGGACAACTAGAATAGTAATTACATAAGCAAATGAGTTTTACTATCAAATCATGTATTTGATGTTCATAAGCAAAATTAACTGTTCATATGAAATGCTCAAAAAGATATAAAACGTACAACATATGCTAATGGTCCTAGGGCATTACTAACAATCTCCCACTTGCCCTAGGTCCAATCATACATGATGCTCAATCCCATTGACCTAGTATGACTCTCATGTTTAGGCTGCGGGAGTGGCTTGGTCAATGGATCTGCAATGTTGTCGTCTGTATGAACTTTGCAAATACTAACGTCTCCTCTGTCGATGATTTTTCTAATCAGATGGAAACGCCTGAGAATGTGTTTAGATCGTTGGTGAGATCTAGGTTCCTTAGCTTGTGAAATGGCACCAGTACTATCACAATAGAGGTCAACTGGGTTCACAATGATAGGGACGACACCTAATTCATCAACAAATTTCCTGATCCAAACAGCTTCTTTAGCTGCTTCAGAGGCATCTAGACACTCAGCTTCTGTTGTTGGCCACAATTTCTTGCTTTGAGCTCTTCCAGCTCACAGCACCTCCATTCAAACAAAACACAAAACCAGATTGTGATCTAAAGTCATCTACGTCTATCTGGAAGCTTGCGTCTGTGTAACCATTTACAACCAGGTTTCCATCCTGACCTCCGTAAACTAAGAACATATCTTTAGTCCTTCTTAAGTACTTAAGAATGCTCTTGACTGCAGTCCAATATGACTCTCCAGGGTCAGATTGATATCTGCTAGTCATACTTAAAACGAATGAGACATCCGGGCGAGTACATATCATGGCGTACATAATAGACCCAATGACTGAAGCATATGGGATCTTAATCATGCACTCTTGGTCCTCCTTTGTGGAAGGGCCTTGAGTTCTGCATAGTTTAATGCCATGTGACATGGGCAAGAATCCCTTTTTGGTGTCTTGCAAACTGAACCGTTTCAGTACCTTGTCAATGTATCCACTCTGGCTTAGGCCAATCATTTTGTTAGATCTATCTCTATAGATTCTTATACCCAAAATGTATGTATCCTCGCCGAAGTCTTTCATGGAAAAGCACTTCCCCAACCAAGCTTTTATGCTTTGTAATGTGGGGATGTCATTTCCAATCAGTAAGATGTTGTCCTCATAAAGCACAAGGAACACTACTGCATTATTAGTTACTTTCTTATAAACAAAAGGCTCGTCTTCGTTTTTTATGAAACCGAATTCTTTAATACGTTCATCAAAGCGACGATTCCAGCTTTGAGATGCTTGCTTCAATCCATAAATGGACCTTTGAAGCTTGCACACTTTGCTAGGATTTAATGGATCAACAAACCCCTCAAGTTGTGTCATATACACATCCTCGAGAAGGTTTCCATTAAGAAACGCATTCTTAACGTCCATTTGCCATATCTCATAGTCATAATATGCGGCTATGGCAATTAAAATCCTAATAGACTTTATCATAACGACAGGAGAAAAGGTTTCTTCATAGTAAATACCATGAACTTGTCTATAACCTTTAACTACTAGTCGAGATTTAAAAGTGTGTACATCATCCATGTCAGTTTTCTTTTTGAAACACCATTCGTTATCAATGACCTTACACCCTTCGGGTGGTTCAACCAAAGTCCATACTTGGTTATCGTACATGGATTGCATCTCAGACTGCATAGCTTCTAGCCACTTATCTGACTCAGAACTATGAATTGCCTCTTTGTAGGTAGTTGGTTCATCTTGATCAATCAGTTCAATATGATGATCATCAGTCACGAGAAATCCATATCTCTCAGGTTGTTGATGCACCCGACTTGACCTCCTTGGGCCTTGTGTCAAATATTGAAGCTCAGTATCAGCACGTGAGCTTGCTAGAAGTTCCAAAGTTAGTTCAGATGTTGTTTGGGGATCTTGAATTTCCTCAAGATGGATCTTACTCCCAATATCCTCTTTGGAAATAAATTCCCTTTCAAGGAATAAACCATTTCGAGCAACAAACACTTTGTTCTCTGATGGAAGATAGAAGTAATATCCTTTAGATTCTTTAGGATATCCCACAAACAAACACTTGTCAGATTTAGGGGCGAGTTTATCAGATAATAAGCGTTTTACATACGCCTCGCATCCCCAAATTTTGAGAAATGACAAACTAGGTCGTTTCCCAGTCCATATCTCATATGGATTTTTCTGAACCGCTTTAGAAGGAACTCTATTGAATATAAATGCAGCAGTTTCGAGGGCGTAGCCCAAAAGGAAATTGGAAGACTCGTTTGACTCATCATAGATCGAACCATATCTAGTAAGGTGCGATTCCTCCGTTCCGATACACCATTCTATTGTGGTGTGCCAAGAGGAGTTAATTGTGAAACAATTCCACAACCTCTAAGATGTTCGTCAAACTCTTGGTTAAGGTATTCGCCACCTCGATCTAATCGAAGTATCTTAATACTTTTACCAAGTTGATTTTGTACTTAATTTTGAAATTCTTTGAATCCTCCAAAAGATTATGATTTAGATAGACGTAGCCATATCTACTGAAATCATCTGTGAATGTGATGAAGTACTGAAACCCCCCTCTAGCACTTGTGTTTATTGGTCCACAAACATCTGTATGTATGAGGCCCAACAAATCAGAAGCTCTCTCACTTTGTCCAGTAAAGGGAGCTTTAGTCATTTTGCCTAACAAGCAAGAATCACATGTCTTATAAGACTCTCAGTCAAATGATGTCAAAATTCCATCTTTATGGAGTTTTGATATGCGTTTCTCGTTGATGTGGCCCAAACGACAGTGCCAGAAGTAGGCTCTGATACATGTTACGATGTGATTAACAATATCGAATTCGAATAGTATGAGAAAGGCTCTGATACCACTGTAGGGATTCATGGACAGAAACTCGTTCTAAACACCCATGAGTCCTCCCCTGAAGGATCCGCTTATACAAAACGAATTGAAAAATTCAAAGAAAAACTTATATTTCTTTGTTCAAGAAACTGATTCTTGAATGGAAATGTTCTGTCTTTGGCTCTCGGCAGCAATCACCTTCAGTCCTCCCTTGAGGAATTACTCCCTACCGGTATCCACGCGACGAAACGATCAGCGAGTGCTAGCTCTTTTGATTTTTCTGAGTTTCGGGAATATAGAGAGAAAGGGAGGCAGAGAACAAGAAATCTGATTTCTTGGTATTTCGGTATTTTGTGCGGCTCAAGCATAAGTCTCTAGGTTTCGGCCAAGAGTAGTTTACATAGGGTGTGAGAATTTGTTCCAAGAACAACTCCCACGTCCTATCCACTTCTTCTGGCAGTGGGAGTCTTAAACTCCCACGTCCTCTAGACTTCTGCTGGCAGTGGGAGTCTTTATCGGATAACAACTCCCACATAATCCCAGCTATACCGAAAATACCCCCTTATCTCTAATTCGAATAATAACGTCTTATTATCCTCAGAAAAATAAATGTCTTATACAATAAACCTAGACACATTCTAGATCCATTGAATCTGGACATGAAGCTCGTTAGCTCGTCTATGCGTGTGACCCTGTAGGTTCATATCACAATGGCAATGAAAACACACTTAGTAGTAGTGTGTGTTCATAAATCACAAGCGGTCCGTAGCAGGATATTGTGACTACCCAAAATGAATGAAATTACGGTAGAACCTAATATCAATCCACTATTTAATCCCTTTGTCTCGCGATATCCTAATTAAACATAAGGCATGGTAGTCGTCACCCTTATTAGGCTAAATTATATTTATGCTCGATATCCAAGTAGACTGTTCCATCAAACAATATTTAATAACCACTTTATTAAATACGTTTGAGCACGGCCATGCATTTAAAAAGTCTTTCCATATCGAGGGGCCCATGGATATCTCTCTCTAATAAGAGAGGGACAAATTCCTTACAATGCCTCTCACATTCAAGCCATGATAGGACACTACATCCGATCATAAGTCATATTGATTACTCGATTAAAAGCAACGTACGACAGAGTCAAAGCGTGGCTCCATTCATGCTAGAATCAATGGAGACATAAGGTCTAAGGATTCTAAAATAGTATTGAGGAAGTAATACTTATGACTAAGGACCATGAATTATTACTTCTCTAACGGATCACGTCCGATACGATATATCTCAATATATTGCATCTATGATATGATTTGTACTCGTTACACATGATTAGTAAAACATAGTTATCAATCAAACATCATACTAGTTTTATTTCATTGTAAAGTAGATTACATAAAACTAGGGACAACTAGAATAGTAATTACATAAGCAAATGAGTTTTACTATCAAATCACGCATTTGATGTTAATAAGAAAAATTAACTATTCAGATGAAATGCTCAAAAAGATATAAAACGTACAACATATGCTAATGGTCCTAGGGCACTACTAACAATTGTAAGGGATTTGTCCCTCTCTTATTAGAGAGAGACATCTATGAGCCCCTCGATAGGGAAGACTGTTTAAATGCTTAGCCGTGCTCAAATGTATTTAATAAAGTGGTTATTAAATATTATTTGTTGGATCAGTTTACTTGGAGATCGAGTATAAATACAATTAAGCTTATAAGGGTGACAACTACCATGCCTTATGATTAATTTGGATATCGCGAGACAAAGGGATTAAATAGTGGATTGATATTAGGTTCCACCATACATTCATTCACTTTGGGTAGTCACAATGTCCTACTAGGGTCCGCTTGTGATTTATGAAAACATACTACTACTAAGTGTGTTTTCATTGCCATTGTGATACGAACCTACGGGGTCACACGCATAGACGAGTTAATGAGCTTCATGTCCAGATTCAATGAATCTAGAATGTGTCTAGGTTTATTGTATCTGGACAGGAAGCTCATTAACTCGTCTATGCGTGTGACCCCGTAGGTTCATATCACAATGGCAATGAAAACACACTTAGTAGTAGTATGTTTTCATAAATCACATTTATTCGAATTAGATTTGGGGGGGGGGGCATTTTCGGTATTTGGTTCTAGCTGGGATTACGTGGGAGTTATTATGCGATAAAGACTCCTACTACCAGAAGAGGTTGATAGGACGTGGGAGTTTGTTCTCGGAACTAACTTTCACACCCTATATAATCCTCTTTTGGCCGAAACACTAGTAGAGACTTGCTTGAGCCGTAATAAACCCAAAAAACTCCTAAAATCAGTTTACTGGATTTCTGCTCTTCTCTTCTCTCTAGATTCCCGAAACTCATAAACAAAGTGCTAGCACTCGCCGCTCATTTCGTCGTGTGGATACCGGTAGAGAGCAATTCTGCACTGGAAGGCTATTGGTGGTAGCAGCAAACATCCGAAAAATAGAATCTTTAGCTGAAAAATGTTAGTAACTTTTCATCGGTTTTTTATTCCTATGGTATGAGCGGATCTTCAGGGGAGGATTCATGGGTGTTTTGAACGAGATTCTACCCCTGAAGTCTTAATGGTTCAGAAGGGGAATTCCAAGAAGAACAAAGGAAAGGGAAAGCCCATGGCCAAGAAGGGCAAAGGCAATAACATGCCCAAAACCAAGGCCAAGGCACCAAAGAAAGGGGTTTGCTCCCATTGCAATGAACCAGGTCATTGGAAACGGAACTGCAAGCTCTACTTGGAAGAGAAGAAAAAAGAGAAAGCTAGTTTGAATGTCTCTCCAAGTATTTATGTTATTGAAATTAACGTGCCTGCTCCTACTTCATGGGTATTAGATACCGGTTGTGGATCTCACATTTGTGCAAATGTACAGGGGTTCAAAAGGAGTAGATCACTGGAAAAAGGATAAGTGGACCTGAGAGTAGCAAATGGAGCAAGAGTTGTTTCTGTAGCTACAAGGGCATTTAATTTAGTTTTGCCATTAAAGAATTTGGTTTCATAAAAAACGAAGACAAGCCTTGTGTTTATAAGAAAGTGACTAATAATGCAGTAGTGTTATTTGTGCTTTATGTGGATGAGATCTTACTGATTGGAAATGACATCCCCACTTGACAAAGCGTAAAAGCTTAGTTGGGGAAGTGCTTTTCCATAAAAGACTTAGGCGGGAATATGTACATTTTGGGTATAAGAATCTATAGATATAGATCCAACAAAATGATTGGCCTACGCCAGAGTGGATACATTGACAAAGTACTGAAACAGTTCAGTTTGCAAGATTCCAAAAAGGGATTATTGCCCATGGCACACGGCATTAAACTCAGCATAATTCATGGACCTTCCACCAAGGAAGACCAAGAGCGCATGAGTAAGATCCCATATGCTTCAGCCATTGGGTCTATTATGTATGCCATAATATACACTTGCCCGGATGTCTCATTTGCGTTAAGTATGACTAGCAGATATCAATCTGACCCTGGAGAGTCACATTGGACTGCAGTCAAGAGCATTCTTAAGTACTTGAGAAGGACCAAATATATGTTCATAGTTTACGGAGGTCAGGAATGAAGTCTGGTTGTAAATGGTTACATAGACGCAAGCTTCAAGACCGACGTAGATGATTTTAGATCGCAATCTGGTTTTGTGTTTTGTTTGAATGGAGGTGCTGTGAGCTGGAAGAGCTCAAAGAAAGAAACAGTAGCCGACTCTACAACAGAAGCTGAGTATGTGGCTGCCTCTGAAGCAGCTAAAGAAGCTATTTTGATTAGGAAATTCGTTGATGGATTAGGTGGCATCCCTAGTATTGTGAACCCAGTGGACCTTTATTGCGATAATACTGGTGCCATTTCACAAGCTAAGGAACATAGATCTCACCAACGATCCAAACACATTCTCAGCCGTTTCCATCTGATTAGAGAGATCATTGATAGATGAGACGTTAAAATTTGCAAAGTTCATACAGACGACAACATTGCAGATCCATTGACCAAGCCACTCCCGCAACCTAAACATGAGAGTCATACTAGGTCAATGGGTTTGAGGATCATGTATGATTGGACCTAGGGCAAGTGGGAGATTGTTAGTAGTGCCCTAGGACCATTAGCATATGTTGTATGTTTTATATATTTTGAGCATGTCATTTGAATAGTTAATTTTACTTTTGAAAATCAAATATGTGATTTGATAGTAAAATTGATGAGGGATCATACATGAAGCTTAAAGAGGTCATTTGGATAAATGACCTCAACCTTAACTCATACATTCCAAATACGAGCTTCGAAGTCAAGCCTTTGTTCTAAGTGTTGAAAGTCGCTAAACTAAGGGTTCAAGAGATAAAGAAACCTTCAAAGAAAACTAGACACAAGGATCAAAGCCATCTAATCTCATTAGAAGGAAAGATACATAATTGGAAAGAAAATGGTTGAAGGGTATTTTAGAAAACTTGCACATTAAAGTCTATTAAAGACTTTAATTATATTTTCAACTTTTTGTTTATTTTAATTAGCCATGTTGGCCGAAATAAGCTAGCTAAATAAAAGGACATGTTGTCCATTATATTAGGTAGTGTTTTTAGTTATCTAGGAGTTGTAGAGTCCTAATATTTAAAGGACTCTTATTTGTGGGTCATTAGACTACGAAATTCCACTCTATTTAAGAGGGATTTCAGCCATGTTATTGGGAGACTTGATATGATATTTTAAGGTTATTCCTTAGTTACTTTGTGTTTGATTCTCTATGTAGAATTCATTCATCCCTTTGAGTTACTGTATCAATAAGTTTGGTTTATACTTATTGTGGTGTTTCAGCCCCCATTGATTATCATACGGGAGGATTGTTGATTATATTCCCCCATAAACTGTTCGAGATAGAGAAAGATCGGACCTTTCAGCCGAACCTTGGTATTTGTACCTCGGTTTTGCATCAATTTTGATACAGATTATGTGGCTGATCATGATGATTCGGGGACGAATCATGATTTTCAAGGGGGAGGGGATGATGCGGTACCAGCAAAGGGGCTTCCCTACTCAAAAGACCCTTTAAAGAACCTTCAAGGACCTATGACAAGAGCAAGGGCAAAGATTAATTTAGACAAAGTCGCAACATTGATCCGAGAGATTAAAGCTAAAGAGGAAACTAACCTTCAACTAGAAAAAGATATTCAAGTCAACCTCTTGAGTTTTACAAGTGTTCAAAACGGCCAAAACAAGCAAAGTGGCTAAAAAGGGCATTTTATTCTTTTTTGTAAATTAAATTCTATTTTAGACTTTAATTATTTTCAGCATTGTTATTTACTGTATTTAGACATATTTAGGCATGTATAGCAAGTAGTTGCTATAATAAAGGACATGTTGTCCAAGTGGTTGAATAGTTAGTTATCTAGTAGTTAAAGAGTCCCACGTCTTCAAGGACTCTTCACATGATTAGTTATTTTCAACCATGTTTGGCTGCCTATATGCAAGACAATAGGACATGTTGTCCATTATCTTGTTTAGTGGTTTACTTGTTAGCAAGTTTTTGTTCAAGAGTCCTACTTCTTCAAGGACTCTTCTTGCTATTGTTCATTGTAAACGAAATCACTCTATTTAAGAGAGGGTTCGGCCAACTTTATAATTACGTTAGATATATCGATATTTTGGTAAGGTTATTCCTTAGCTACTTGTGTTTGAACTTCTTTATAGAATTCATTCATTCTTGAGTTACTGTATCAACAAGTATTAGTTTCGCTGGTTGTGGTGTTTCATTCTCCCCTTTAGTGTTGCGTTGAGAATATTCCCCTAGATGAGGGACCATCCAAGGGGCTGCCCTACAAAGATCCTTTATCCAGGATTCACGAACCAATGACAAGACAAAGAACCAATGATAATGCATACAAGATAGACTTGAAGGGTGAGCATGACGTACATTCTACGTTTAATATTTCTGACTTATCTGATACGGTACCAACCTCGAGGATACCCAAGCCAAATGAGCCCATACATAGACTAATAACGAGGCTTAGAACAAGGGACGTGAACCAGTTTCCATTCTCGATTAGGATTTCACTTCTTCATCTTTTTCTTTCTAAAGCTTTTTGTTTAGGTCAAAGATATGATTTCTTTCCTTATTTTTCAGCTTTGTGTCAACGCAACAAATTAGGAACCCATTCTTTAATCTAGAGTTTGAAGTTCTATACGAGCGGTGTTGGAATAAAGAGTGAATCTTTCTTTGCTATCTAACATTTTGAGTGTTTTTCTTGCATTATAAATATGTCTTTTCAGAGATCTCCATCCAAGAAAGGTGAAACATTTGATCCGGAAAAGTTATATACGATGATGGCGGATATGGCAAGAAACATGGCTGATATAACAGGACGAATGAAAGCCTTAAAGCTTCAAAATCAGCGTTATGACAGCAATTTTGGTTCAATAAAGTCAAAGATTCCGTCTTGCAAAGGTACAAATGATCCCGAATTGTTTTTAGATTGGATTCGTAAAGCATACCGTGTTTTTGCTGTCCATAATTATTCCGAAAAAAAGAAAGTGCAATTGGAAGCCATGGAATTTTGCGGATATGCTTCTATTTGGTGGACAAGAGAAGTCAAAACAAGGGTTAGAGTTAGGCAACGAGAAGTTGATACATGGGATGAGATGAAAGTGGTGATGACGCAACGTTTTGTAAGAAAGCAACAAGAAAAGAGTTCAAGGAACAAAATGGCAACTTTCCAAGCCGGGGAGAAGCCGATTCTGTCCCAGAATTTTTCCACTGTTTTGTCAAGCCAAAGCAAAGGTAAAGAGGTCTAAATTAGTGCTCAAACAGCCACGGGGCAGTTTGGGCAGTCAAGACATCAAACGCAACTGTTTCCTCCAATACGAGAGAAAATATGCCTTGTTTTGAAGTAGATATCCAACAATTGAGAGAAGAGGCCAGATTGAGGGAAAATAATGAGAGTGAGTTGAAAAAGAAGAGTGATCCTACCCATGAGGTAAAATCTGAGGTAAAAATAAACGAAAAAGCCGAGCCAAAAGTGAGAAAAAAGGAAATCGCTCTAAAAGTGAAGAAAGAATGTTTGTTCGTTAATTCGGGAAAAGTAGATAGGAAAATTCAAGCAAAACAACTTGTTGTTTTGTTAGATTCGCAAGGAACCTTTTTTCTAACACTTTTTCTTTTGATCTAACATCTAGTATTGCTATTTTTCAAAAATTTCATGAAGTCTTCCCAAAGAAATTGCCGAGAAGGTTATGTATGAGCCTTCAAAACCGTGAAAGGTATAAACATCTTCGGTTAAAACTAAGCAAATTCAAAACCAAGGTGATTTAATTCTTAAAAAGAAGAAGGTAAGTAAGTCTTTAAGTCCTTATATTAATCCGGTAAATATTGAACCTAGGCATGAAGGGACTTTTAGAATATATACGGATAGTCTACATATTAATCACATAACTTTTAGTATAGACATCCGACTTATTGCTTTGATAATATATTTATTTATAGTGAAAACCGAGAGCATTTTAGTAAACATCTTAGGGCTGTTTTTTCTGTTATAAATACACAAACCTTGGATGCTAAGATGGAAAAGTATGTTTATTACACTCATTCTATTAACCTTCTTAGTTGCATCATGAGTTTTCAAGGAATTAAAGTTGAACCGGAAGAAGTTAGGACAATTGAGGAATGGTCGAACACAACTAGTTCAAATTGAATTCATTCACCATTTGAGTTGACAAGCTTTTGTAAGCATTATGTTCGTGATCTTATCAAGCTTGCTGCCACAATGGAGAAAAGAGAGATACAATTCTTTTGGGACAGCCGCCATAAAATCTCTTTACAAGGTAAGTACGATGGACAATCTGCTCTCTATATTTCTAACTTGCTCCCTTGTGCAAAATTTTCAGATTATGTGGCTGATCGTGATCATGATTCGAGGACGAATCTGGCTTTTCAAGGGGGAGAGTATGATACGGTACCAACCTCAAGGTTGCCCAAGCTAAATGAGCGCATACATAGACTAATAACGAGGATTAGAACAAGGGACGTGAATCAACTATCTACATCATTGACCCGAGTTCTAAAGTATAAAGAGGATGCAAGTTACATCTAGGATTGTTGAACAAGTCAACCTCTTAAGTTTTGCAAATGTACAATTAGGCCCTATCAAGCAAAGAGGCTAAAAAGGGCATTTTAGTAATCTTACAAGTTGATGGACAGCTTTGCGATAGTTTGGTATAATAATCATAACCTTCGATATATGTATCCAATGGACCTGATTCCAGTTGTATATTAAATATAAGAGGCAGATCTACAACTTCTATGATGACCACAAGATTAGATTCTGCCAGCTTGGTGTCCGAACCGTCGCGGAACCTGATCTAACAATCTGTCCAGAATTGGGACGAAATTAAAGGGCATTTTAGTCTTTGTACAATTAAAGTCTACGCTAGACTTTAATTATTTTCCACCTTTGTTATTTACTTTATTTATATTATTTAGGTGTGCATAGCAAGTAGTTGCTATAATAAAGGACATGTTGTCCATAGTTGGTTATCTAGTTGTTAAGAATCCCACATACTAGGACTCTTCACGTAGTTTAATTTCATCTTTGTTAGTTGTTATTGCCGCCTATAACCAAGAGAATAGGACATGTTGTTCATTATCTTGTTTAGGTAGTTTACTTGATAGGAAGTTGTTTTCCAAGAGTCCTACTTCTTCAAGGACTCTTCTTTTATTTGTTGTTGAGAACCGAAAACTCTCAATTTAAGAGATGATTTGGCCTACATATTATTTACGTTAGATATATTGATATTTTGGTAAGGTTATTCCTTAGCTTCTCGTGTATGAATTTATTTTAAGAATTCATTCATTCTTTGAGTTACTGTATCAACAAGTTTAGTTTCTCTTGTTGTGGTGTTTCAGCGTCCATTGATAATTAGCCTTCCTTAGCGTTGCGTTGATTATATTCCCTAGAAACTAGTTCAAGAATTAGAAAAAGATCGGGCTCAACTAAAAGTCGAACTCTTTGGTACCTTGTACCATTCGGTTCTTCATCATTATCCCATTTTGATTTTGATACAGATTATATTGATGATGATGATGATTCGAGGACGAATCATGCTTTTCAAGGGGGAGGGTATGATGAGGGACCATCCAAGGGGCTGCCCTACAAAGTTCATTTATCCAGGCTTCACGGACCAATGACTAGACAAATGACCAAGATGATGAATCAACTAATTTCAAGATTGGTCCGAGACTTCAGAGCTAAAGAAGAAACTAAACTTAAATTAGAAGATGATGATAAAGTCAACCTCTTAACTTTACAAGACATACAATTTGGCCCAAACAAGCAAAGTGGCTAAGAAGGGCATTTTAGTCTTTTTGTACAATTAAAATGATGAAGAATCGAGGTACAAAGTACCAATATTCAACACTTTAGTTGAAATCAGATATGTCTCTATTTTTGAAATAGTTTAACGGGGGAAAATTTTCAACGCAACTCTAAACAAGGCTAAGAATCGATGGAGGCTGAAACACCAAAACAAGCGTAAACTAAACTTGTTGACACAATAACTCAAGAATGAATGAATTCTATACGAAGTTCAATTCACAAGTAGCTAAGGAATAACCTTACCAAAATATCAATATATCTAACGAAATTATAATGGTGGCCGAAATTCCTCTTAAATAGAGATAGATTTCGGCTATCTAGCCCTAGAAAGGAAAAGTGATAAGGGATTGGACAGCTTTGCAACAGTTTGGTATAAACGTCATATCCATCAATCCAGGAATCCAATGGAGCTGATTCCAATTGAATATTAAAGATAAGAGGCAGATCTACAACTTTCATGAAGATCACGAGATCAGATTCTGCCTTCTTAATATCCGAAATTGTCGTACAAGTTGGCCCAACAAGCTGTCCAGAATTGGGACGAAATTAAAGGGCATTTTAGTCTTTGTACAATTAAAGTCTATACTAGACTTTAATTATTTTCAGCATATTATTTACATTATTTTCGTGTATAGCAAGTAGTATTGCTATAATAAAGGACATGTTGTCCATGTGTTAGTTAGTTGGTTATCTAGTTGTTAAGAGTTCCACATCTACTTGGACTCTTCTTGTTTAAGTGTTTTACTTGATAGCAAGTTGTTTAATCAAGAGTCCTAATTCTTCAAGGACTCTTATTTGTTGTTGCTTGGAACCGAATTATTACTCTATATAATGGAGGGTTCGGCCAACATAATATTTAGATTAGTTGTTTTAATACAAGATATTTTTGGAACATGATGTGAGGTTTTTACCTTGTCATTCCTTCTTGAGTTACTGTATCAACTAGCTTGTTTCTCTAGTTGTGGTGTTTCAGCCTCCATTGTTAATTAACCTCCCTTAGTGTTGCGTTGATTAAATTCCCATAGAAACTAGTTCGAGAATTGAAGAAAGATCGGGCTCAACTCAAGTAGAACCTCACGGTTCTTCATCAAAAAGTCCTTGAAGAAGTAGGACTCTTGAACAACTAACTTGCTATAAAGTAAAACTCTATCTAAGATAATGGACAACATGTCCTATTATCTTGCACACACTAATAATAGGAGGCCTAACATGGCTGAAAATAATAAACATGTGAATAGTCCTGAAGAAGTAGGACTCTTAACTACTTAACCACTCACCCATTATCTAAACACATGGACAACATGTCCTTTATTATAGCAACACTTGCTATACACGCCTAAGTATAGTAAATAACAATGCTGAAAATAAAAAGACTAAAATGCCCTTCTTAGCCACATTGCATATTTGGGCTGAATTGAACACTTGTTAAACTTAAGAGGTTGACTTGAATATCTTCTTTCAATTGGAGTTTAGCTTCCTCTTTAGTTTTAATCTCTCGGATCAATGTTCCAACTTTGTCTAAAGTCATCTTTGCCCTTGATCTTGCCATAGGTCCTTGAAGGTTGACTAGTGGGTCCTTTGAATAGGGCAGTCCCTTGGTTCGTCCCGTATCATCCCCCCTCTTGAAAAACATGATTCATCCTCGAATCATCATCATCATCAACATAATCTGTATCAAAATCGAAAGGGGACAAGTCAGAAACATTAAACGTAGAATGTACGCCATACTCACCTTTCAAGTCTATCTTGTACGCATTATCATTGACCCTAGAAACAACTTGAAAAGGACCACCTCCCCTTGGGTCCAATTTACTTTTCATTTCATTCGAAAATCAGCCTTTCCGAAGATGTACCAAACCCAATCACCAATTTCAAAGGACATTCTCTTGCGGCTTTTGTGGGCATATCTTGCAAATTGCTCATTCCGCTTTGTAGTGTTTTCGGCTACTTGTTGATGCATTCTTTGTATATAATCTGCCCTGGAATAACCTTCTAGATTATAATACTCATCAACATGTAAATGAGTTAGATCCAAATGGGTTAAAACCATAAACTACTTCAAAAGGAGAGTAATTTGTAGTAGAATGAAAAGTCCTATTGTATGCAAATTCAGCAATAGGTAAACAATCTTCCCACCTTTTTAAGTTCTTTTGAATTAAATCTCTAAGTAATACCTCCAAAGTCCTGTCTGTTACCTCAGTTTGGCCATCCGTTTGTGGGTGACTTGATGTAGAAAACAACAATTTAGTCCCCAACTTGTTCCATAAGGTCTTCCAAAAGTAACTTAGGAACTTCACATCCTCATCACTTACAATGGTTTTCGGTATACCATGTAGCAGAACCACTTCTTTTAAAACAAATCTGCAACATGACTTGCATCATTTGTTTTCCTGCAAAGAATAAAGTGAGCCATTTTAGAAAAACAATCTACAACAACCATTATACTATCCATACCTCTTTCAGATCTCGGCAGTCCAAGAATAAAATCCATGGATATGACAATCCAAGGTGAAGATAGAGTAGGTAAAGGCATGTATAATCCGTTAGCTTTGCTTGTACTTTTAGCTTTTTAACACTTAAAACAAAGTTCACATATCTTTCTAAGATCTCTTTTCATCTTAGTCCAATAAAAGTGTTCTTGTAAAATATCCAAAGTTTTAACAACACCCAAATTGTTAGTAGTGCCCTAGGACCATTATTGTACGTTTTATATATTTTGAGCATGTCATTTGAATAGTTATTTTGCTTTTGAACATCAAATATGTGATTTGATAGTAAAACTCATTAGCTTATGCAATTACTATTCTGATTGTCCCTAATTTTATGTAATTTTATTTACAATGAAATAAAACTAGTATGATGTATGATGTATGATGTTTGATTGATGATTATGTTTACTAATCATGTGTAATGGATAAAAATCATACCATAGCTGCAATGTATTGGGATATATTGTATCGGACGTGATCCGTTAGAGAAGTAATATTTCATGGTTCTTTAGTCATAAGTATTACTTTCTCAATACTATTTGGAATCCTTAGACCTTATGTCTTCATCGTTTCCAGCATGAATGGAGCTACGTTTTGACTCAGTCAGCCGTTAATTTTAATCGATTAGAGAGAAACATCCATGGGCCCCTCGATAGGGAAGATTGTTTAAATGCATTGGTCGTGCTCAAATGTATTTAATAAAGTGGTTGTTAAATATTATTTGTTGGATCAGTTTACTTGGAGATCGAGTATAAATACAATTAAACTTTATAAGGGTGACAATTACCATGCCTTCTGATTAATTTGTATATCGCGAGACAAAGGGATTAAATAGTGGATTGATATTAGGTTCCCCCATACATTCATTCACTCTGGGTAGTCACAATGTCCTGCTAGGATCCGCTTGTGATTTATGAACACATACTACAACTAAGTGTGTTTTCATTGCCATTGTGATATGAACCTACATGGTCACACGCATAGACGAGTTAACGAGCTTCATGTCCAGATTCAATGAATCTAGAATGTGTCTAGGTTCATTGTATATGTCATTTATTTTCCTGAGAATAATAAATGTTATTATTCGAATTAGAGATTAAGGGGGGCATTTTCGGTATTTGGTTCTTGCTAGGATTACGTGGGAGTTATTATGCGATAAAGACTCCCACTACCAGAAGAGGTTGATAGGACGTTGGAGTTGGTTCTCAGAACAAACTCTCACATCCTATATAATCCTCTTTTCGTCGAAACCCTAGGAGAGACTTGCTTGAGCCGTAATAAACCCAAAAAACTCCTGAAATCAGTTTTCTGGATTTCTTCCCTTCTCTTCTCTTTAGATTCCCGAAACTCAGAAACGAAGAGCTAGCATTCGCTGCTCGTTTCGTCGTGTGGATACCGGTAGAGACAAATTCCGCAAGTGAAGGCTATTGGTGGCCGCAACACACATCCGAAAAACATAATCTTTAGCCGAAAAACGTAAGTAATTTTTCGCCGATTTTTGATTCCTATGGTATGAGCTGATCCTTCAGGGGAGGATTCATAGGCTTTTAGAACGAGTTTCTGCCCTTGAATGACCCATTAACCCGCCACAAAGTGCTTCCCTAACAATTAAATCCCAAATAGAACATGATGGAATGCACAATCTATTGCCTTTAAACAAGAAATCTATAAAATTCTTTTTGAGCCGAGAGCTCACAAGATTTGTATAAATCTGAAAAATCATTATCTTCCTTATACAATGATTTAAGATGTTCAAATCCAAGTAATTTAGCACGCATAATGGAAAGTACAGTATATCATCGAGAGAGAGAGCGGCGGCTACGATGTTTTCCTTACCTTTCTTGTATTTGATAATATATGGAAAGGTATCAATGAAAGAAACCCACCTAGCATGTCTCTTGTTCAACTTACTTTGTCCCTTTAGATACTTGATGGACTCATGGTCGGTATATATCACAAATTCCCTTGCGATCAAGTAGAGCTGCCATGTTTCCAAAGCTGTAACAATGGAGTATAATTATCATATGTAGGATAATTAAGCAAAGCACCACTTAATTTCTCACTAAAATATGCTAAAGTTTTGCCTTGTTGCAAAACAGCCCCGATACCTATCCCGAATGCATCACATTCTACTTCAAAAGTCAAATCAAAGTTAGGTAAAGATAAAACAGGGAAAGAAGTAAGTAATTACTTTAGCTTCTCGAAGCATTCTTCTTGCGGCTTATCCCAAAAGAATGGACAACTTTCATCACGACTTCATTTAATGGGGCTGCAATCGTGCTAAAATCACGAATAAAATGCTTATAAAAGCTTGCCAACCCATAGAATGAATGAACTTGAGTAGCACTTGTTGGTCTCGGCCAATCTACAATTGCCTGAATTTTTGCCGGATCAACACTTATACCTTGAGAACTAACAATGTATCCAAGAAAGTTAATAGAATTAGGGCAAAAATCACACTTTTCAAGTTTAGAATACAAGGTTTGTTCCCTTAGAATAGTAAAAATAGTTTTAAGATGCTCAATATGATCCTCTAAGTTTTTACTATAAACAAGTATATCATCAAAATAAACTACAACAAATTTTCCAAAGCAATGGCGAAATATGTAGTTTATTAATCTCATAAAAGTACTAGGTGCATTAGTTAGACCAAAAGGCAGAACAATCCAAATTTAGTCTTAAAAGCGGTTTTCCATTCGTCACGTTCTTTCATTCTTCTTCGGTGATAGCCTTGAGTTAAATCTATTTTAGAAAAGATTAAAGCGCCACTTAACTCATCTAGTATATCATCTAAGCAAGGTATCATATGTCTATATTTAATAGTTTTTTGATTAATATTGTGACAATCCGTACATAATCGAGAAGTCTCTTATTTCTCAGGTACTAAAATAACCGGACTAGCACAAGGACTTAAAGATTCCTTTACCTGCTCCTTCTCCAAAAGTAAATTGACTTGCCTTTGAATTTCCCGAGTTTCATCCGGATTTGCTCGACGTGACGCGCGGTTTGGAAGACTTGCTCTCGGAATGAAGTCGATTTGATGCTCAATTCCTCGAATTGGAGGCAGCCCCTTCGGCAATTCTTTGGGAAATACGTCCTTGAATTCCTGCAAAAGATCAATAACAAGACTAGGTAGAGAAGAAGAAGTTGGATCAAAAGAAAAAGTGTTAGTGACAAGAGACCTTTCGGTTTCTCTAAAAAGTAACAAAACAACAAGTTGTTTTGCTCGAATTGCCCTATCTACCTTTCCCGGGTTGATAAATAAACACTATTTTCTCTCTCTTTGTGAGCTTGCCTTTTGTCTCACTAAGGTCACGGCTTTTTGGTCCCTTTTTCCCTCGGATTTTACCTCATGTGTAGGATCACTCTTCTTTTTCAATTCGCTCTCTTTCTTTTCTCTCACTATTTTCTCTCTATTCTTAGCCATTTGTTTATGTACCTCACAAACTTGATTAGGAGATAAATGAAGTAAAGTGTAACGGATTTTATCTTTATTAACTTCATATACATTCTTTTTCCCCATATGATCGGCACTTCTATCATATTGCCATGGCCTTCCCAATATTATGTGATTTGCGGTCATGGGCACCACATCACACAAAAATTTATCATTGAACCTTCCGATTACAAACTCTATCTCCACTTGTTTATCCACCTTAATTTCACCATTATTAGTCAACCAAGACAGCTTATAAGGCATAGGATGTGCCTTACATTGTAAATCAAGCGCGGAAACCATATCATAAGAACAAACGTTAGTACAACTTCCATTATCAATAATTAATAAACAAAGCTTGCCTTTAACTTTGCAATTAGTTTGGAATATGTTGCTTCTTTGTTGATGAACATCATCTAAAGGTTGTGAATGAAGTAGCTTCATCGTAACCAAAAGTTGATTCCCATCTTCCGAAAGTTCCTCTATCTTCTCGATTTCTTCTTCAAAATCAGCTTCTTTGGCTTCATCATCACTAACCCACGTTCCATCATCCAACATGATCATAGTACTCTTGTTAGGGCAGTCCCTAGAAAAGTTACCTTTGTCCCTACATTTAAAACATTCCTGAACAAGAGTTGGAGTAGAATTTACCCTCGAATTTGATGAACCGATTGTGATTGTTGGCTTGGCTGCCCTGAATGAACCCGTGACTGATTTTGTACCACTTTGTACCTCTTTTTCCTTATTTAAGCTCTGAAAAACAGTAGCAAAATTTTGGGGCTGATTCGGCTTTTTCCAAGCTTGGAAATTTGCCGTTTTATTCCTTGAACTCTTCTCTTTTTGCTGCCTTTAGATTTGCTCTGCATAGTACAACATAGATGTAATATTATCAAGGTTAGCACATTCTACCTTTGACCGAATTTTATCATTTAGGCCAGCCAAGAACCGCACCATTGTTGCCTCATCACCCTCTTGAATATCGGCTCTAATCATCGCAATTTCCATCGCCTTGTAATATTAATCAACCGATCTTTCTCCTTGCTTCAATCTTTGTAAGGGGTTGTAAAGTTCCCTTGTGTAATTTTGGGGAACAAAACGTCGCTTCATCACCGCTTTCATCTCATCCCATTTATCAACTTCTCGTTGACCAACTCTTTCCCTTGTTTCGGCTTCTTTGTCCCACCAAATAGATGCATAACCGAAAAAATCCATGGCTTCCAATTTCACTTTCTTTTCCTCGAAATAATTGTGCACGGAAAAAAGATGATTAATTTTATGAATCCAATCTAAAAATAATTCGGGATCGTTTGTACCTTCGAAAGAGGGAATCTTGGTCTTGATGCACCAAGATTGTTGTCATTACGCTGAATTTTGTCCCCTCTTCTCGGCTAAAAAATATGATTGTTGATTACCCGATTTTGTGGATTTGCTCTCGGAATTGGATTTTTTCTAGGCGGCTCAATTGCATCAATGGAATGATCATCACTCTCGGCATCATCTCCCATATTACTTTGTTGATTTGAAACTCTAAGAAGTTTCATCTCTTCCGCCATCTCATCCATTTTTTGTTGCATCTTGATCAACTTCTTTTGCATCGCCTCTTTGTAATGCTTGTCATCATCAAATGCTTCGGTTTTCCTAGATGGACTTGCCTGATAAGACATGTTATACTTTCAAGAAAAGTGCACACAAACTGTTAGATATCAAAGAAAATTTATCTCTTTATTCCAACACTACTCGTAAAAGAACTTCAAACTCTTGATGAATTGAAAGGTTCCTGACTTGTTTCGTTGATACAAAGCTGAAAAATAATGGAAAGATATCCTATCTTTGACCTACACGAAAAGCTTAAAGAAATAAAGAAGAGTAATCTTGAAAAATTCCTAGACCCAATCAAGAAAAGAGATACTTTTTAAAGGTATTCTTTTGTGTTTAGGAAGAGCAATTCTCAATCTTTACTTTCTTGATTTTCTTGACTTCCTTTTTTTTCTCTTGTAGACTTACCCTCCTCTTGGCCGCACGGTATCAAAGAATTCATGTTTGAAGATGCTACAATTCTTGATGTGTGGTTATGTGCACGACAATGACAAGAACAAGGGGTGAACAAAAACCAATTCTTGAAACGAGGCTCGAAGCACTAAGAATCATGAAGCTTGCTTTTGGATTGTTCACTTGTGTCTATAATATTCTCGGCTATTTTTTTTTCTTAAATAAAGCCGCGTGTTTATTTTTTTGTCAATTCAAGCAAACAAGAAAAATTTATAGAAAGCTATAAAAGGTACACCAAGAATGAGATGAACCTTTTCCTCTGATACCACTTGATGAAGAACCGAGATAACAAGTATCAAGATTCGACACTTTAGTTTAAAAACGGATCTTTCTCTATTCTTGAACTAGTTTCATGGGAATATTCTCAACGCAACTCTAAAGAGGGCTAAGAATCGATGGAGGCTGAAACACCACAACAAGTGAAACTAACTTGTTGATACAGTAACTCAAAGATGAATGAATTCTATAAATAAGTCAATTCACAAGTAGCTAAGGAATAACCTTACCAAAATATCAATATATCTAACATAATTACAATGGTGACAGAAATCCCTCTTAAATAGAGTAGGATTTCGGCTCAATTGAACCAAAAGGAAGAGTCCTTGTAGAATTAGGACTCTTCAATAACAAACTTGCTATCAAGTAAAACACTATCTAAGATAATGGACAACATGTCCTATTATCTAGTAAGCCACTACTTCTACTCGCCAACATGGCTAAAAATAGTAAATAATAAAGCTGAAAATAATTAAAGTCTAGAATAGACTTTAATTTACAAAAAGACTAAAATGCCCTTCTTAGCCACTTTGCTTGTTTGGGTCGAATTGAATGTCTTGTAAACTTAAGAGGTTGACTTTGATATCATCTTCTAAGTGAATTTTAGCTTTCTCTTTAGCTTTTAAGTCTCGGGCCAATGTTGAAATTAGTTGATTCACATTCCTTGTCCTTTGTCTAGTCATTGGTCCTCTTAGCTTGGATAAGGGATCTGATACGGTACTATCCGGGAAGCTTGAAGAGGTCATAATTAACTCATATATTCCAAATACTAGCTTCCGAATAAAGCCTTTGTTGCGGGTATTTAAAGTAATTAATATAAAGGCTCAAGAGACAAATAAACCTTCCAAGAATGCAAGGCACAAAGATCAAACACCCCTAATAGTATTTGAAGGAAAAATACATAATTGGAAGGAAAACGGTTGAAAGGGTATTTTGGTCATTTGATAATTAAAGTCTATTGATACGGTACTATCCGGGAAACTTGAAGAGGTCATTTGGATAAATGGCTTCATAATTAACTCATATATTCCAAATACGAGCTTCCAAATAAAGCCTTTGTTGCGGGCATTTAAAGTAATTAATATAAAAGCTCAAGAGACAAAGAAACCTTCCAAGAATGCAAGGCACAAAGATCAAACACACCTAATAGCATTTGAAGGAAAAATACATAATTGGAAGGAAAATAGTTGAAAGGGTATTTTGGTCATTTGATAATTAAAGTCTATTCTAGACTTTTTAATTATATTTTCAGATTTATTGTTTATTTTAATTAGCCATGTTGGAAGAAATAAGCTAGCTAAATAATAGGACATGTGGTCCTTGATGTTAGGTAGTGTTTTGTTTTAGGTAGTTTACTTAATTTAGGATTCAAGAGTCTTATCTAAAGTGGGACTCTTCATGTTACAAAATTCCACTCTATTTAAGAGGGATTTCAGCCATGTTATTGTTAGACTTGATATATTGATTTAAGGTTCTTCCTTAGTTACTTTGTGTTTGATTCTCTATGTAGAGTTCATTCATGTTTGAGTTACTGTATCAATAAGTTTGGTTTATATTTATTGTGGTGTTTCAGGCCCCCATTGATATTCATCCTTGCTGGAGAAAGGTTGTTTATATTCCCATAAACTTTTTGAGACAGAGAAAGATCGGGCATTCAAGCAGAACCTTAGTATTCGTACAACGGTTCCGCATCAGGTGGTATCGGAGCAAAAGGTTTATCTCTATATTTGTGTATCTTTATTGTAATTTTCTTTATAAAAAAATTCAGAAAAATTACAAAAACATTTACTGTTCATCCCAGAGCAAAATCAGATTTTTCGTACTGTTCATCCGGATTGAAAATCAAGAAATCAGGAAATCTTTCAAGAAAATTAAAGACTCCATCTTTTTAAAGATTTCAACAAATTCATGCAAAGATGAGGCAAAAATTTGATCAAGAAGATAACAACTTTGGTTATGATGATAAAAGTTATGGCTTCCAACATACAACAAATTCAAGATACGATGATTCCTATTTGTTTTCTTGTGAGCCGAAATATTATGACAAAATTCAGCAAGTTGACAACTCAATTGGTACAATCAAGATCACATCTTTTGAAGGTACGAATAGGCCTGAATTATTATTTGAATGGATACATGAATTTCACAATATTTTTGCTATTCATAATTATTCGGAGGGTAAAAAGGTAAAGATGGCAGCCAAGAGTTGTTTTAGTAAGGTATCAATGTGGTGGCAAGAGGAATGTATAATTAGGCAAAGGGCGGGTCAACGACCTATTGATACTTAGAATGAGTTGAAAGCGGTGATGAAACGGAAATTTGTAAACCCATATTACTTTGATGAACAAGCCAAACGTTTACAAAGGCTTACAAAAGGTTCTAGATCGATAGATGAATATTATGAAGATATGCGATTAGCCATGATTCAAGTTGACATTCAAGAAAAAAGGAATACATTGAATCGATTCTTAGCCGGTTTGAATGATGATATTAGACCAATAGTGTACTCATCGATCCCGGAGAAATTGGGCCTTGAATTCTTCGTGCCCTCGGTTCACTTCACTGGGTGACTGACCCTTGGAAACCAGGTATTCCTTAATAGATAGCACAGTTCAAGCAGAATCCTAATCAGACTCGAGCCTCTCACTTCTAGTAGCCCTGCCTCCACCAAAAGGCTCTGACCTGACTGACACTGCTACTTCTCATCCTAGCCTAGCTACGAGCTTGACTCGATTATGAAATTTCTAGCAAGATCAGATGAAGAGCGTATTCCCACCCTCAAATACTAGTTAGTACGGCAAAGAGGAAAGGGGACTTTTACAATAATATAAGAATCCCATCCCCTGAGGAGCCTTGGCTGGCGGGTGAGGAAGTAGATTTACAACGGAATTCCAGCAAAGTCACTGCGTCGGGAGGTTCACTTCCTTCCGTGTTTCTATTCCTTGCCTTTATGAACTCGATTTTCACACAGTTCAAATATTTGCAAATTCTCACAGAGGTGGCCCTTGAGTTCATTTGCTTTTGGTTTTTCATCTCTTTTAGAGAAGACCTTCCTTACTTCAGTATGGACTAATTTGGAAACATTGGGCAATTTACTTTATTAAATGAAATAATATGTTGAGTCACATATTGGAGTGGAATCCCTTTTTATTTTATATATCATTTCTTGCTACGGGCGTGAGCAATTTCCCATCCAAGAAAGGAAGTCAAAGCGTCTAGAGTTCGTGTTGATATGACTTGAAAAACAGTCTGGCAACTGCCTTTACTACTAGGTCTCTCAAGCTAAGCATCCATGGATCACATACTGATTCTCCGCCCGAACAGCGGCAGTTAGCGCGTTTGACTTCGACTTCGTCATACGCCCGAACAGCCCACTTGAGCAATTTACCATCCGAAGCGTAGGCCTATACTATTTAAAGAAGGAAGCTTTGACGCGGATAGAGTGAGTGTTGATATGACTTGCCTTTATGAAGGAGATACATTAGTTACATTTATATATGATGCGAAAGAAGGTGCGCAACCATCGTAGAGTATATTAGATGGTCAATATTTGCTCCACTTGGGTTTGAGATGGCGGGTAGGAGATGGTCGGAGTGTAAGGGTATGGGGTGACAAATGGCTTCCGAGTCCGCACACCTTTCGGATCACTACTCCTTGCTCACCATAGTTACTGAACATGGCAGTTTCAGAGCTTATTGATGATTCCAGTGGGGATTGGAATGGAGAGCTCATTTGTAATATGTTTAACACTTTCGATGTGGAGAACATCAAGTTGATTCCCCTTTGCAATCCAAGGCCTGCGGATAGATTGGTTTGGTCGTATCATCGATCAGGACGCTATACGGTTAAAACAGGCTATATGGCCCTCATGGACTATCTTCACCGTACTGAAGTTGGAGTAGACACATCGTCCGGATCAGGTAATCGAACTTTTTGGAACATGTTATGGAAGTTACAGGTACCGCCAAAGTTGCGTATTTTTGTGTGGAGGTGTGGTAACGGTATTCTGCAGACCAATGATAACATTGCTCGCCGTATTCCGAATAAAAGCCCTGTATGTACCCGCTGCAATGCTGCCTCGGAGACTGACCGTCATGTGTTTTTTGATTGCCCCTTCTCGGCCTCAGTTTGGGACTGCGTGGAGGGCCTTGGGAGATGGAAACGATTTGCAGCAACTGGTATGTTAGATTTCTTTGCTGTTTTCTTTCAGCAGGAGGATGCTAAAGCATGTAGTTTCATTGTTTACTTCTTCTGGTTCCTCTGGTTACGGCGAAATTCGCATGTCTTTCAAGTCCAAGGATGATGAGATTGTTCGGCAAGTTCATGCATCAGTTGAGGAGTACCTCGCTGTAACAGGTCTGCTGGGCTCTATGCTAGCAGCGGTTAGTGCAGCTGGGGATCGGCGATGGATTCCGCCGCGTGAGGATGAGTATAAGCTGAATTGTGATGCATCGTGGACGACCGTGAGAGCAGGAGTTGGGGGAGTGTTGCGGAACTGTCATGGGGAAGTGCTCGGCAGTTTGGCGAGCCCTCTGAGGTGCTCAGTCTCTCCCTTTCACGCGGAGATAGTAGCAGTCTTGGAGGGCATTCGTTTTGCTCGAGGCTTTGTCAACACAAGATTGTTGGTTGAAACTGATTCATTGGAATTAGTTAGCAGGGTGAAATGTGATGAAGATGACCTTTCCATTGTTGGTCATCTTGTGAGTTTAGTTAAGCTTGAACTTCATAGTTTTCCGTCGTTTAGTATTCAACATGTTCGCCGTAATGGTAACACTGTTGCGCATTTATTAGCTCGCTTTGGTGCATCTTTAGAGACCACTTGTACGTTCATTGAAAGCGTGCCTATCGTCGACTTATAGTATCCCGGGGAGAAAACGAGACCTATAGCCTCTCTTGCATAGTCAACCCTTTCTTTAGGTGCCTACTTTGGCCCAAGGAACAGTCACAGCATTGACCCCATACCAGAAGCAAGGGGTGGTTTTCTCATGCATGCACTTTAGGACCTGAATATGAATGATAATCCTTTTCATTTAATTCTGCCTTACTTATTTCTTATCCATCAAGGTCTTCCCTTGGTCTTGCAAGTCCGGCAATCGTAGCTAGGACATTGCTTTGAGTTATTCCACCATGGGCATAAAAAGCCTCATCAAGCCCAGACTGAACGAAGGATAGTTAGTAGCCGACCGACGAGGCCAAGACGGCGCCTGGGAAATGTTATTTAACAGCTAGCTTTGATTGAATAGTGAGTCTGTGCCATACATAAGTTATATCTTTCTTCCTCCTACGCAACGCCCCTTCTGGAGGCCTTACGTATTGAACTAATATATTTCATTCTAGCGCTTCGCCGCTTCAAATTGCAATCCAACTACAGACCCTTCCAAAAGGTCTCGTCAATGGTGTTGCCGGGTATTGCACCCAAATTCTCAACGTGCCAAGGGCACACGTCTTTAGTTCCTGTGGGCTTATCTCCTTTCAGAGACAGGGTCCACCTGGTAACTTCAAAAGAATCCCCGTTCAACTAGAACTGGTAATCATCCTTGCGGATGATCCAACACTCAGAGATCTGACCAAAGAGTCAGATCAGTTTCACCTCTTAGCTCCGTGAAAACGGCAGTGCCCAATTAAGGGTGCTGTAAAGAAGTTCGACTGACCTTTCTCAAAGGTTAAGTCCGTTCTTCATTCTATATCCATAATTCGGCTAAATTTTCACCTTGGAAAATTCCAAATCAGCCCCCTTCAAATTCTTGTGTTGGGCAGCGGCAAAGTGAAGATAATATCTATTTTGGGGGTGCCAAAACAGCCACTACTCAAGTAAAAGAAATAAAATCAGCCGCCATTAAAGAATCAACTTGGAAGAAAGATGGGGAAGAACTATTGGAATGGATCAACAATTTGTGCCCAAAGAATGATATAATACAAAATGATACAAATTTGGAAATTCAAGAAGAAGCCGAGATGATAGTAGAAAGCTTTCCAAATAATGATATAATACAAGATGATACAAATTTGGTAAGTCAAGAAGACAAGGTTGAAGCCGAGCCAAAATTCGAAAGTTTGCCAAAACATGAGTTGAAAGAAAAGATTGATCTTGTTAATGCATCCCACGATCCAGATGATTCGAGGACGAATCCTTTTCGAGAAAGAGAGGATGATACGGTACTATTCGGGAAGCTTGAAGAGGTCATTTGAAATTAACTCATATATTCAAAATACGAGCTTCCGAATAAAGCCTTTGTTCCGGATATTTAAAGTAATTAATATAAAGGCTCAAGAGACAAAGAAACCTGCCAAGAATGCAAGGCACAAAGATCAAACACACCTAATAGCATTTGAAGGCAAAATACATAATTGGAAGGAAAACGGTTGAAAGGGTATTTTGCTCATTTCATAATTAAAGTCTATTCTAGACTTTAATTATATTTTCAGATTTATTGTTTATTTTAATTAGCCATGTTGGCCGAAATAAACTAGCTAAATAATAGGACATGTTGTCCTTGATGTAAGGTAGTGTTTTGTTTTAGGTAGTTTACTTAATTTAGGATTCAAAAGTCTTACCTAAAGTGGGACTCTTCAAGTTATAAAATTCCACTCTATTTAAGAGGGATTTCAGCCATGTTAGTGTTAGACTTGATATATTGATTTAAGGTTCTTCCTTAGTTACTTTGTTTTTTATTCTCTATGTAGAGTTCATTCATGTTTGAGTTACTCTATCAATAAGTTTGGTTTATACTCATTGTGGTGTTTCAGGCCCCCATTGATATTCAACCTTGCGGGAGAAAGGTTGTTTATATTCCCCATAAACTTTTCAAGCCGAACCTTAGTATTCGTACAACGGTTCCACATCAGGATCCTTTTAGCAGGGCAACACTTTGGATGGTCCCTCATCAAGTAATATTATCAAGGTTAGCACGTTCTACCTTTGATCTAATTTGTCATTTAACTTTTGAAGAAACTGAAGAGTTTACTGATAATTGAGTTTTAGCAGGATAGACATCAGCAATAGAATGCTTGTCAAGTGTGGCAATGCATGGGATTATTGTAGACACTGAGTCTGGAGGTTTCGCCTTTAGAGGTCTACTAAGAAAATCTGCAAGAACATTGAATTTGCCGGAAATATGCTTTACTTCAAATGTATATTGAAAAAACCATTGTTGCCAACGTAACAACTATGCATCTGGGATTGTCTTTTGCTTGAAGTGTAGCATTCTCGGGAAAGCAGCCATATCCATTTCGACAACAAACTTGTGACTTACCAGAAAGAATTCAAACTTTTCAATACCACGTTTCACTGCTCCAAGAACCGCGCCATTGTAGCTTCTTCACCCTCTTGAATATCGGCTCTAATCATCGCAATTTCCATCTCTTTGTTGTACTCATCAACCGAATTAACTCCTTGCTTCAATCTTTGTAAGCGGTTGTAAAGTTCCCTTATATAATTTTGGGGAACAAAATGACTCTTCAAAACCGCTTTCGTCTCATCCCAGGTATCGACATGCCTTTGACCGACCCTTCTCCTTCTCTCGGCCTCTTTAACCCACCATATTGAAGCATAATCACAAAACTCCATGGCTGCCAATTTGACTTTCTTCCACGGAATATTTATGCAGGGCAAACAATGGTTAACTTTACGAATCCAATCTAAAAATAATTCGAGATCGTTTGTACCTTGGAAAGATAGAATCTTGGTCTTGATTGCACCAAGATTATTATCAAACCTTTGATCTCCTCTTCTTGGCTCAAAAGCTTGATTGTTTACCATAATAGTTGGTTGCCTACACCTCGGCTGAACATTTTCCCTTGGCTGTTCAATGGATTCAAGTGATTCTTCATCACTCTCGGCATCATTAGTCTCAACATCATTACCTTTTTTCTTTGAGAGATTCATAAGTCTCATCTCTTTCGCCATCTCATCCATCATTTGTTGCGTGTTGCGCATGAATTGTTGCAACGCCCCTTTAAAAAGCTTGTCTTCCGAGAAGACTTCGGATTGTTTGGATGAATTTCCCTGTTGAGACATGCTTTCAAGAAACACTCAAACTGTTAGATAGAAAATAATTCACTCTTTATTCCAACAATACTCGTAAAAAGAACTTCAACTCTAGATGAATTAAAGGTTCCTAACTTGTTGCGTTGAGACAAAGCTGAAAAACAATGGAAAGAAGTCCTATCGTGACCTACACGAAAAGTTAAAGAAAGAATAAAAGAGTAGTCTTGAAAAATCCTAGACCTAATCAAGAAAAGAGATACTTTTTAAGGGTGTCCTTTTGTGTTTAGGAAAGGAAGATCTCAATCTTTTCGTTCTTGATTCTTGTTTCTTGAATTCTTTTCTTTCCTTTTCTTTTTCTTGAATTTACCCTTCTTCTTGGCCGAGATATATCAAGAGTGAGGCTATCAATTCTTGATGTATTGTAAAGAAGGTCACGGCTCAAAAACAAAAGGGGAACGTTTGCCAATTCTTTGAACGAGGATCCTATGCTATCGAACCAAGAAGTTTTCTTTTTGGCTTTATAGTTCACAATTCACTCACGGCTGCTTTTTCTTTTTATGCCGAATGCTCTTTTTTTTTTTTTGTCTATTTTAAACAAACAAGAAAATTTCAAGAAAACGATAAAGGTCACCAAGAATGAGATGAACCTTTTTCTCTGATCCACCTGATGAGGAACCTTGATAACAAGTATCAAAGATTCGATACTAAGTTGTTAATTCGGATCTTTCTCTATTCTTGAACTAGTTTCAATGGGAATATACTCGATGCAACTTTAAAGTAGACTAAATATCGATGGAGGCTGAAACACTACAAAAAGTGAAGTTGTTGATATAGTAACTCAAAGATGAATGAAGTTGTAACAGAAGTTCAATTCACGAGGATCTAAGGAATAACCTTACCAAATAGCATATATCTAACGTAATTACAATGGTGGCCAAATCCCTCTTAAATAGAGTTGGATTTCGGCTAAGCTAGCCTTACAAATAAGAGTCCTTTAAGGTTTAGGACTCTAAAACTCCTACATAACTAACACTAAGCCACTATCTAAACACATGGACAACATGTCCTTTATTATAGCAACATTAAGAGATAATGCGGCTATCACACGTCTAATAATAAGTAAATAAAGTTGAAATAACGTCTAGAATAGATTTTAATTTACAAGATTACTAAAATGCCCTTCTTAGACACTTTGCTTGATAGGGCCGAATTGTACACTTTGTAAACTTAAGAGGTTGACTTGGATATTATCTTCGAGTTGAAGTTTCGCTTCCTCTTTAGTCTTTATGTCTCGGATCAATGTCGCAATTCTTTCTAGAGTTCTCTTTGACCTTGCTCTTTTCATAGGTCCTTGAAGGTTGACTAATAGGTCCTTTGAATAGTGTATCCCCTTGAATGGTCCCTCATCAGGTTTTCTCACATTTTATATATCATCGCGAAGCTTGCGCAACCCATTTCGTGATAATTTCAATAACATTCAAAACCGAGCGGTGTAACATATAATAATATTGGCTAAGAATGTCATCACGACACTGTAATTATAATTCAATTCTTTAATAAAACCAAATTCTCCATCTGATGTTTTGGTAATCTTCATTCCAAGTATTACATCAGCATGTCCCAGATCCTTCATATCAAATTTTTGCGACAACAATTTCTTGGTAACTTTAATGTTTTCCTTGTTACCAATAATTATCATGTCATCTACGGAGAGACAGGCTATTACATATTCGTTTTTGTTACTTTCACGTAGACACATTTATCACTATGATTTATTTGAAATCCAATTGATAGCATTACACTATCAAATTTCTCACGCCATTGTTTAGGTGCTTGTTTTAATCCATACAGATATTTAACAAGTCTACACACCTTGTTTTCTTGGCCTGGAACAATATACCCTTCAGGTTGTTCCATATATATTTCTTCTTCCAGTTCTCTGTTAAGGAATGTTGTTTTCACATCCATTTAAAGGAATTCCAAATCAAACAAGGCTGCAAATGCAATAATTAGCCTGATTGATATATTTCTAAATACAGGGGCATAATTGTCAAAATAATCGACATCCTCAGTTTGCCTGTGATGCGGAAACAAGATGTTTTATATCTAGGTTCGGCTTTTTAGTAGATCTTTCTCTATCTCGAATAGTTCCAAGGGAATTTACTCAACGCAACTCTAAAGAAGGCTAAGTAACAATGAAGGCTGAAACACCACAACTAGTGAAACTATCTAGTTGATACAGTAACTCAAAGAATATGAAGTTCTAACGGAAATTCATAAACAAGTATCTAAGGAATAACCTTAACCAAAATATCAATATATCTAACGTAACTATAAAGGTGGCCGAAATCTCTCTTAAATAGAGTGAGATTTCGGTTCCATCAAACAATAAAAGGAAGAGTCCTTGAAGAAGTAAGACTCTTCAATAACAAACTTGCTATCAAGTATAACACTAGCCTAAGATAATGGACAACATGTCCTATTAAACACTATTCTAGGCGGCTACTCTAGATAAAGCTAACAAACATATGAAGAGTCCTTGAAGAATTAGGACTCTTAATAACCAACTAACTAACACATGGACAACATATCCTTTATTATAGCAACACTTGCTATATGTGCCTAAAATAATAACTAACATAATAAACTTAGCCGAAATATATTAAAGTCTAAAATAGACTTTAATGTACAAATGACTAAAATACCCCTATATGCCACTTTGCTTGTTTTGGGCCGAATTGAATATCTTGTAGAACTTAAGGGCTAACTTGTACGTCATATTCTATATGTAACTTAGTGTCCTCTTTGTACTTTAGTATTCTGGTCAATGATGTAGTGAGTTGAATCACGCTCCGTGTTCTAAGTCGCATCATTGGTTTATGTAGGTAATCCTTTGAGTTGGGCAGCTTCGAGGTCAGTACCGTATCAATCTGTATCCTTTAATTACATGTCTTGCCTTGTATTTCTCAATTGTACCATCATGTATTATCTTTCTTTTAAATATCCATTTGCGACCTAATGCTTTACAACCAAGTGGAAGTTCCACAAGTTCCTAAAAGACCCCTTTGAAGGTATTGAACCTAAGAGGGGTGGGGGTGAATTAGGTTCTTAAAAACTTCTATTGGTTTTCTAAAAGTTCTTTGCCTAAGTGCACATCTTAACAACAAGTATGTTGTTTAAGCACATAAGATGATTCAATTATGATTAAGGCAACTTAGATGACTATGTGAAGCAATTGTATAAAGCAAGAAAGCATGTGTAGTTTTCTATCCTAAGCACATATGTTCATAAGTCAAGTAGGGAAGTTTTATCATGTATATGAACAATGAAGTAAATGAGTAGGGATAGAGAAAACTAACACAAGGATTTATAGTGGTTCGATTCACAAAGAATCTACATCCACTACCTTAGGACAAACCCAAGGATTTCAACATCCACTAATGGATACTCTTTGTAACAAATGCAATGTGGGTTCTACCTTTTACAATTGCCCCAACAAATGATAACCTTAACCAAAATATCAATATATCTAACGCAAGTATAAAGGTGACCGAAATCTCTCTTAAATAGAGTGAGATTTCGGTTCCATCAAACAATAAAAGGAAGAGTCCTTGAAGAAGTAAGACTCTTCAATAACAAACTTGCTATCAAGTATAACACTAACCTAATATAATGGACAACACGTCCTATTATCTTGTTAACACTATTCTAGGCGGCTACTCTAGATAAAACTAACAAACGTATGAAGAGTCCTTGAAGAATTAGGACTCTTAATAACCAACTATCTAACACATGGACAACATGCCCTTTATTATAGCAACACTTTCTATATGCACCTAAAATAATAACTAACATAATACTTAGCCGAAATATATTAAAGTCTAAAATAGACTTTAATGTACAAATGACTAAAATACCCATATTTAGCCTTTATGCTTGTTTGGGCCGAATTGTATATCTTGTAAACTTAAGAGTTGAACTTGAATATCATCTTCTAGATGTAGATTAGCTTCCTCTTTAGTCTTCTACTCTCGGATCAATGCATAGATGTCTTGATGTACTTTCCTAACTCTTGCTCTAGTCATTGGACCTTGTATGTTGGATAAAGGGTGTTTAATATAAGTGGATGGTCCCGCATCAGTAACCGTTTTAGATTTACCGATGAAAGCAATCCTATGCCATAAAGCTTTCTTGGTTAAATAATAGTGGTGATATTAAAGTAGACAAACAAGTGGAGATAGATTTCGGCATTGGGACATTCAAGGACACAGTTTTATGTGATGTGGTGCCTATGAACGCAAGTCACATTATTCTGGGAAAACCGTGTTAGTAGTGCCCTAGGACCATTAGCATATGTTGTACGTTTTATATCTTTTTGAGCTTATCTTTGAATAGTTAATTTTGCTTCTGAACCTCAAATGCGTGATTTGATAGTAAAACTCATTAGCTTATGTAATTACTTTTCTAGTGTCCATAGTTTTATGTAAGGTTCTTTACAATGAAATAAAACTAATATGATGTTTGATTGATGATTATGTTTTACT
Source organism: Vinca minor (assembly GCA_026122235.1). Lineage (NCBI taxonomy): Eukaryota > Viridiplantae > Streptophyta > Magnoliopsida > Gentianales > Apocynaceae > Vinca > Vinca minor. Next base: position 1,597,473 of record JAOCZM010000285.1, on the reverse strand, counting down.
AATCATGTGTAATGAATACAAATCAAATCATAGATACAATATATTGGGATATATTGTATCGGACGTATACTTCATGGTCCTTAGTCATAAGTATTATTTCCTCAATGCTATTTTGGAATCCTTAGACCTTATGTCTCCATTGATTCTAGCATGAATGGAGCCACGTTTTGACTCAGTCGGACGTTACTTTTAATCGAGTAAATTATTGGCTTTCATCTTTAAAGCCTTCTAGAGTTGAAATTATTTTACAAAGTTCAAGGAATAATTGAGAGATTCACTTAAAATTTGAGAGAAGCAAAATGTCAACTTCTATGCAATCTGAAAGCTTAGTGGATGACAAATTTCTTAGGGATTGTCAAGTACAAATGATGGGTCAAAAGATGAGACCACAAAGGCAGCTCATTGATCATAGAAGAGGGCAACAAATAGAGCGAAAAGACGGCTATTTTGACGATGATGATAAAAAGGTATGGCTCTCAAAATTCTACAAATTCAAGGAGAGCATATCATAGGCCCCAAGATGATTATTTGCAAGAGAGGCCGAGAGGAAGGGATGAACAACAAAGGTTTGACAACAATATTTGTACAACCAAGGCGAAGATTCCTCATTTTCAAGGTACGAACGATTCCGAATTATATTTTGAATGGGTACATAAAATTGATCATATGTTTGCTACGCATAATTATTCGGAGGGTAAAAAGGTAAAATTAGCAGCCATATGATTTTATGATTTTGCATCAAATTGGTGGGAACAAGAGAGTATACTTAGGAGAAGGGCTGGCCAACGACCTATTGATAGATGGGATGATATGAAAGCTGAGATGAAACGGAGATTTGTTTCCCCATGTTACATTAGGGAACTGGTCAATCGTTTACAAAGGCTTAGACAAGACTCTAAATCTGTTGATGAGTATTACAAAGAGATGGAAGTTATTATGATTAGAGCGAATGTTCAAGAGGGTAGATATACTACTATGGATAGATTCTTGAGGGGATTAAATGATGATATTAGGACAAAAGTGGAACGAGCTAATCATGTTGAGTTACAAGATTTAGAAGATTCGAGGACGAATCTTTTTAAAGAAAGGGGGAATGATGCGGACACATCCTTGAAGATAAGAGACTCATATCTAAAGCTGTCCAAGATCATTCATTCAGGTTATGATCAAGTTTTTGACTCATTCATTCTAATTCCATGGACATGTTATCCAAATGATGAGACTTGGATAATGTCTCAAAGGAGATCAAGTAAACAAGCTCTCACATCACATCACTCATTTTGGAGACCCAAAGACTCTACGTAATGAGAACTCTCATCAACTTGGATAAACATTAATTTCAGCTTTGTGACAGTTTGGTGTAATTGTCATAACTTGCGATCCAGGAATCCAATGAAGCTCATTCTAGATAATATGGAAAGATAAGAGGTATATCTACAACTTTCATGAAGAACTCAAGACCAGCTTATGCCTTTATGAAGTCCTAAATTGTCGTGCAAGTTACTACACCATGATGTCCAGATTTTCAGAGAGAATTAATCTTGTTTTTCTAAGTTTAGCATTTATTTAATTTCCAGCTTTTAGTATATTATTAATTTCGAAATATTACTTAAATAAAGGACATGTGGTCCATTTAGCAAGTAGTTTATGCTTTAGCAAGTAGTTTATTCTTTAGCACATTCTTTAGAAAGTATAATCCTAGTTCATTTAGGACTTAGCTTGTTTAGGGCTTTTCAGCCGAAATCTTTCTCTATTTAAAGAGAGGTTTTGGCCACTTATTAGCGAGACTTGATTAATGATAATTGTGAGGTTTATTCCTTTGTTGCTTTGTGAATTGAATTTCTTTTTAGATCTTCCTTTCTTTGTTACTAATCAACAAGCTAGTTTCCTTGTTGTGGTGTTTCTTCATCCGTTTAGTGTTCTTCTGCCTAGGTAGCCAAGTGCTTATCGCTGCTTGGAGGTCTAGTGTGTCGAATACTCTTAAAGTCCTTTGCTATAGTAGTCAAGTGCTTATCGCTGCTTGGAGGTTGTAGTAAGGCATTCAAGTAAACTAAATTCAAGTTAGAGAAAAATCCCTTTTTCCTTTTGTCGAATCTTGATTCTGTCAAGGTTCCTCATCACCCACCTTGCATGTCTCTTATTCAACTTACTTTGTCCTTTTAGATACTTGATGGACTCATAGTCGGTATGAATCACAAATTCCCTTGCGATTAAGTAGTGCTGCCATGTTTCCAAAGCTCTAACGATGGAGTATAACTCTTTATCATAAGTAGGATAATTAAGCGAAGCATTGCTTAATTTCTCGCTAAAATATGCTAAAGGTTTACCTTCTTGTTGTAAAACAGCCCCAATACCTAAACCTGAAGCATCACATTTAACTTCAAACATTAAATCAAAGTTAGGTATACAAGTAACTAATTGCTTCATCTTCTCGAAACAGTCTTCTTGCGGTTTGTCCCAAAAGAATGAAACGTCTTTCTTCATAACTTCCTTTAATGGGGCAGCAGCTGTGCTAAAATCGCGAATAAATCGCCTTCTCGAACCTGCTCCTTCTCGAGAAGTAAATCGACTTGCCTTTGCATTTCTCGGGTCTCATCCGGATTGGCTGGGTAGGTAGCCCGGTTTGGCAAACTTGCTCTCGGAATTAAGTCGATTTGATGGTCGATTCCGCGAATAGGAGGTATCCCTCTCAGCAATTCCTTGGGAAATACGTCTTGGAATTCCTACAAAATATCAATAGCAAGACTAGGTAGAGAAAAAGATGTTAGATAAAAGGAAAAATCGTTAGAAATAAGGGACCTTTCGGTTTCCCTAAATACTAACAAAACAATTGTTTGTTTTGCTCGTATTGCCCTATCTACCTTTCCCGAGTTAATGAATAAACACTCTTTCCTCTCTTTTTGTGAGCTTGCCTTTTGTCTCACTAAGCTCACGGCTTTTTGGTCATTTTTTCCCTCGAATTTTACCTCATGGGTATGATCACTCGTATTTTTCCTCTCGCTATCTTTTCTTTCTTTTTCTCTCTTCTCTCTATTTATGGACATTTGTTTATGTACCTCACATACTTGATTCAGCGACAAAGGATTTAAAGTAAAGGTGATATTATCCTTTGTAACCTTATATATATTTTCTCTTACCATATGATTGGCATGTCGATCGTATTACCATGGCCTTCCTAAAATCATGTGACTTGCGGTCATCGGGACCACATCGCACAAAACCGAATCCTTATATCTCCCAATTCCAAACTCGATCTCAGCTTGCTTATCCACCTTAATATCACCACTATTATTCAACCAAGATAACTTATAAGGCATAGGATGTGCCTTACATGGTAAATCAAGTGTGGAAACCATGTCATAAGAACAAACGTTAGTACAACTTCCGTTATCAATAATTAATAAACATGACTTGCCTTTAACATTGCACTTGGTTTGGAATAAATTACTTCGATGTTGATGGTGATCATCCAAAGGTTGAGAATGAAGTAGCTTCATCGTAACCAAAAGTTGATTCTCATTATCCGGATTTTCTCCCATCTCCTCGGTTTCTTACTCTAAAACCGTCTCTTCGGCTTCCTCATCACTCACCCACGATCCATCATCCAACATGATCATTGTACTCTTGTTAGGGCAGTCCCTAGCAAAGTGTCTTTTGCCCCGACATTTAAAATATTTCCGAAAAAGATTTGGAGTAGAATTTTTCTCTCGTATTGGCCGAATTTGCTGGATTTTGATGGAACCAAGATTGTTGTCACTACGCTGAAATTGGTCCCCTCTTCTCGGTTAAAAAATATGAGTATCAATCACCTGATTTGGTGGCGAATTTTCTCTCGGAATTGAAGGGGGCCTAGGCGGCTCAACTCCATCAACTAAATGATCATCACTCTCGGCATCATCTCCAAAATTACCTTGCTGATTTAAGACTCTAAGAAGTCTCATCTCTTCCGCCATATTAGCCAACATTTGTTCCAATTAGTTGATCTTGTTGTTCATGGCCTCTTTGTAGAGCTTTTCTAGATCAGAAAATTCGGATTTATTTGATGGAGATCCTGAATAAGACATGATATAACTCAAGAAAACACTCAAAAATGTTAGATAGAAAAGAAAACATTTCCTCTTTATTCCAACACCACTCGTATACAACTTCAAACTCTAGATGAATGAACGGGTCCCTAACTTGTTGCGTTGACACAAAGCTGAAAAATAAGGAAAGAAATTCTATCAACCTACATGAAAAGCTTAAAGAAAGAAAAATAAGATGAATCTTGAAAAAAGTTAATCCTAATCAAGAAAAGAGATCCTTAAAGAAATATATCCTTTTGTGTTTAGGAAGAGCAATTTGCAATCTTGATTTTCTTGATGTTCTTGACTTTTTACGTTCTATTTCTTCTAGACTTACCCTCTCTTGGCCGTGTGGTATCTTAAATGTTCACTAAGAACCAAGATGTGTAGTAATTGTACACGGCTATGACAAGTTTAAGGGGTGACAAGACAAACTCTTGAATGTTCAAACGGAACCAAGGGGTTTGCATTTGGCTTAAATCACTTATCTAACAAATATCTAACACGGCTGCCGAAATCTTTTTTAGGCCGTTAGGCTTTTCTTCTTCTTTCGTAGTATTTTTTTTTTCTTTTCTCAATCAAGCAAACAAGAAAATTTCTAAAAAGCAATTAAAGGTACACCAAGAATTGAGATGAACCTTTTGCTCTGATACCACCTGATGAAGAACCGAAAGGTACAAAGTACCAAAAGGTTCGACTTTTAATTGTGTCGGATTTTTCACTAATTCTCGAACTAGTTTCTGGGGGAATATAATCAACGCAACACTAAAGAAGGCTAATTATCGATGGAGGCTGAAACACCACAAAAAAAGAAACTAAATCTTGCTGATACAATAACTCAAAGAATGAATGAGTTCTTAAAAGAAGTTCAAACAAGAGGAGCTAAGGAATAACATTACCAAAATATCAATATATCTAACGTAAATACAAAGTTGGCCGAACCATCTCTTAAATAGAGAGATTACGGTTACAATCAGCAATAAAAGGAAGAGTCCTTGAAGAAGTAGGACTCTTGAACAACAACTTGCTATCAAGTAAACCACTAACCAAGATAATGGACAACATGTCTGATGCGGTACCAACCAAGGAGCTGCCCTACACAAAAGACCCTTTAAAGAACCTTCAAGGACCTATGATAAGAGCAAGGGCAAAGATGACTTTAGACAAAGTCGCAACATTTGTCCGAGAGATTAAAGCTAAAGAGGAAACTAACCTTCAACTACAAGAAGACATTCAAGTCAACCTCTTGAGTTTTACAAGTGTTCAAAACGGCCAAAACAAGCAAAGTGACTAAAAAGGGCATTTTAGTCTTTTTTTTGTACAATTAAATCTATGCTAGACCTTAATTATTTTTTCATCTTTGTTATTTACTTTATTTAGAGTATTAGGCATGTATAGCAAGGAGTTGCTATAATAAAGGACATGTTGTACATAGTGGTTGAATAGTTGGTTATCTAGTTGTTAAGAGTCCCACGTCTTCTAGGACTCTTCACATGATTAGTTATTTTCAGCCATGTTTAGTTATTATTGCCGCCTAGATGCTAGATAATAGGACATGTTGTCCATTATCTTGTTCAGTGATTTACTTGATAGCAAGTTGTTATTCAAGAGTCCTACTTCTTCAAGGACTCTTCTTTTATTGTTCATTGTTAACCGAAAACTCTCTATTTAAGAGATGGTTCGGCCAACATAATAATTACGATAGATATATTGATATTTTGGTAAGGTTATTCCTTAGCTCCTCGTGTCTGAACTTCTTTTAAGAATTCATTCATTCTTTGAGTTACTATATCAGCAAGACTTAGTTTCTTTTGTTGTGGTGTTTCAGCCTCCATCGATAATTAGCCTTCCTTAGTGTTGCGTTGATTATATTCCCCTAGAAACTAGTTCGAGAATTAGAGAAAGATCCAACACAATTAAAAGTCGAACCTTTTGGTACTTTGTACCCTTCGGTTCTTCATCAGGTGGTATCAGAGCAAAAGGTTCATCTCAATTCTTGGTGTACTTTTACCCTTTTTTATTTTAAAATTTTCTTGTTTGCTTGAATTAACAGATAAAACAAAAGCATACGGCATAATATATATATATATATATATATATATATATATATATATATATATATAAAAAATAAAAATAAAAAAGAGCAATCGATTACAAAAGCCACTCGGAAGTAAAGAAATTGGCAGCCGAGTTTAAATTTGAATAGAAAACTATAAAGCCAAAAGAAAACTTCTTGCAAACGAAAGCGTAGGAGCCTTGTCCAAGAATTGGCAAACATTCCCCCTTTTGTTTTTGAGATGTGTTCTATAATCAAGATACATCAAGAACTGAAAGCGTAGGAACCTCAATTCTTGATATAATTCGGCTAAGGTTAAGGGAAAATTCAAGATAGTCAAGAATATCAAGAAACAAGAACATCAAGAAAGAAAAGATTCGGTTTCCGTTCTCGATTAGGAATTCGTTTCTTCATCTTCTTTCTTTCTTTAAGCTTTTCGTTCAGGTTTAAGATAGGATTTATTTCCTTTATTTTTCAGCTTTGTATCAACGCAACAAGTTAGGAACCCCGTTCATTCATGTAGAGTTTGAAGTTCTATACGAGCGGTGTTGGAATAAAGAGTGAATCTTTCTTCGCTATCTAACGTTTTTGAGTGTTTTTCTTGATTTATATCATGTCTTATTCAGGATCTCCATCAAATCAACCCGAATTTTCTGTTCCGGAAAAGCTCTACAAAGAGGCCATGAACAACAAGATCAACAAATTGGAACAAATGTTGACTAATATGGAGGAAGAGATGAGACTTCTTAGAGTCTTAAATCAGCAAGGTAAAGTTGGAGATGATGCCGAGAGTGATGATCATTCAGTTGATGGAGTTGAGCCGCCTAGGCCCTCTCCAATTCCGAGAGCAAATCCGCCACCAAATCAGGTGATCAATAATCATATTTTTTAGCCGAGAAGAGGGGAACAATTTCAGCATAATGACAACAATCTTTGTTCCATCAAAACCAAGATTCCCTCATTCGAAGGTACAAATGATCCCGAATTGCTTTTAGATTGGATTCGTAAAATTAACCATGTTTTTGTTGTTCATAACTATTCGGAGGAAAAGAAAGTAAAGCTAGAAACCATGGAGTTTTATGGATATGATTCTATTTGGTGGGATAAAGAAGCCGAGACAAGGGCCAAAGTTGGACAACAAGAGGTTGCAACTTGGACTGAGATGAAAACGGGGATGAAACATCGTTTTGTTCCCCCAAATTACATAAGGGAACATTACAACCATTTGAAAAGATTAAAGCAAGGAGATAGTATGGTCGATGAATATTACAAGGCAATGGAAATTGCAATGATTCGGGCCGATACTGAAGAGGGAGATGAGGCAACAATGGCTCAGTTCTTGGCTGGACTAAATGATAAAATTCGGTCAAAGGTAGAACATGCTAACCTTGATAATATTACAGCTATGTTATATTATGCAGAACATATTGAAAGACAGCAAAAGGAAAAGAATTCAAGGGCAAAATCGGTAACTTTCTAAACTTGGAAGAAGCCGAATCAATCTCAGAATTTTCCTACTGTTTCGCCGAGCCAAAGCAAAGGTAAAGAGGTCATAAATGGTGAAAAAATAGCCACGGGACAGTTTGGGGTAGTAAGGTCACAAAATCCAACAAATTCGGCCAATACGAGGGTAAATGCTACTCCAAATCTTGTTCGGGAATGTTTTAAATGTAGGGACAAAGGACACTTTGCTAGGTACTTCCCTAACAAGAGTACAATGATCATGTTGGATGATGGATCAAGGGTGAGTGATGAGGAAACCGAAGAGGCGGTTTCGGAGGAGGAAACCAAGGTGTGATGGAAGAAAATTCGGATACTGAGAATCAACTTTTGGTTACGATGAAACTACTTCATTCTCAACCTTTGCATGATCAACATCAACATAGAAGTAATTTATTCCAAACCAAGTGCAACGTTAAAGGCAAGTCATGTTTATTAATTATTGATAACGGAAGCTGTACTAATGTTTGTTCTTTTGATATGGTTTCCGCACTTAATTTACCATGTAAGGCACATCCTATGCCTTATAAGCTATCTTTGTTGAATAATAGTGGTGACATTAAGGTGGATAAACAAGTTGAGATCGAGTTCGGAATTGGGAGATTTAAGGACTCGGTTTTGTGTGATGTGGTCCCAATGACCGCAAGTCACATGATTTTGGAAAGGCCATGGCAATACGATCTAAGTGCCAATCATATGGGAAAAGAGAATATATATAAAGTTACAAAAGACAATATCAAGTACATTTTAAATCCTGTCTTTGATTCAAGCATGTGATGAGGTACATAAACAAATGGCCATATATAGAGAGAAGAGAGAAAAAGAAAGAAAAGAGAGCAAGAGTAAAAATACGAGTGATCCTACCCATGAGGTAAAATTCGAGGGAAAAAAGGACCAAAAATCCGTGAGCTTAGTGAGACAAAAGGCAAGCTCAGAAAAAGAGAGGGAAATAGTGTTTATTCATCAACCTGGAAAGGTAGATAGAGAAATACGAGCAAAACACGCAATTGTTTTGTTAGTATTTAGAGAAACCGAAAGGTCTCTCCATTCTAACAATTTTTCCTTTGATCTAACATCTTCTTCTCTATCTAGTCTTGCTATTGATCTTTTATAGGAATTCCAAGACGTATTTCCCAAGGAATTGCCGAGAGGACTGCTTTCTATTCGCGGAATCGAGCATCAAATCGACTTCATTACGGGAGCAAGTTTGCCAAACCGGGCTGCCTACCGAGCCAATCCGGATGAGACCAGAGTAATACAAAGGCAAGTCGATTTACTTCTCGAAAAGGAGCAGGTAAGAGAATCTTTAAGTCCTTGTGCTAGTCCGGTTTTTTATAACCTAAAAAGAAGGGACTTTCAGATTATGTACAAATTGTCGCGATATTAATAAGATAACTATTAAATATAGAATCCAATTCCTCGCTTAGACGATATCCTAGATGAGTTAAGTGCTTTAATAATTTCTAAAATTGATTTAACTCAAGGCTATCACAAAATTAGAATAAAAGAAGGTGACGAATGGAAAACCTCTTTTAAGACTAAAACGGGATCATACCTGAAGCTTAAAGAGGTCATTTGGATAAATGACCTGATACTGAACTCATCCATTCCAAATACGGCTTCCAAGTCAAGCCTTTGTTACAAGTGTTGCAAGTCTCTAATCTAAAGGTTCAAGAGGTAAAGAAACCTACGAAGAAAGCTAGACACAAGGATCAAATTCATCTAATATCATTTGAAGGAAAGATACATAATTCGAAGGAAAACGGTTGAAAGGGTACTTTAGGAAACTTGATAATTAAAGTCTATTCTAGACTTTTATTATATTTTCAGCTTTATTTTTTTAATTAATTAGCCATGTTGGCCGAAATAATCCTAGCTAAATAATAAGACATGTTGTCCTTGATGTTAGGTAGTGTTTTGTTTTAGGTAGTTTACTTAATGTAGGATTCAGGAGTCTTACCTAAAGTGGGACTCTTCCTTTTGTTGTTGTTGCCGAAATTCCCCACTATTTATTAGAAAATTCGGCTAGAATATTATTAGACTTGATATGATATTTTAAGGTTCCTTAGTTACTTTGTGTTTGATTCTCTATGTAGAATTCATTCATCATTTGAGTTAATGTATCAATAAGTTTGGTTTATACTTATTGTGGTGTTTCAGCTCCCATTGATAATCAACCTTACGGGAGAATCGTTGATTATATTCCCCCATAAACTGTTCGAGTTAGAGAAAGGTCGGACCTTTAAGCCGAACCTTAGTATTTGTACCTCGGTTTCGCATCATATGGATTGTTATGCCTTTTGGTCTTACTAACACACCTAGGACTTTCATGAGATTAATGAACTACATATTTCGCCATTGCTTTGGAAAATTTGTTGTAGTTTTTTTTGATGATATACTTGTTTATAGTAAAAACATAGAAGATCATATTGAACATCTTAAAACTGTTTTTACTATTCTAAGGGAACAAACTTTGTATGCTAAACTTGAAAAGTGTGTTTTTTGCACTAATTCCGTTAACTTTCTTGGATACATTGTTAGTTCTCAAGGTATTAGTGTTGATCCGGTAAAAATTCAGGCAATCATAGAGTGACCGAGACCAACAAGTGTTATGCAAGTTCGATCATTCTTTGGGTTAGCGAGCTTTTATAGGCGTTTTATTAGTAGTTTTAGCACGATTGCTGCCCCATTAAATGAAGTTATGAAGAAAGACGTCTCATTCTTTTGGGACAAGCCGCAAGAAGAATGTTTCGAGAAGATGAAGCAATTAGTTACTTGTTTCCCGTTTTATCTTTACCTAACTTTGATTTAATGTTTGAAGTTGAATGTGATGCTTCAAGTTTAGGTAATTGGGCTGTTTTACAACAAGAAGGTAAACCTTTAGCATATTTTAGCGAAAAATTAAGCAATGCTTCGCTTAATTATCCTACTTATGATAAAGAGTTATACTCCATCGTTAAAGCTTTGGAAACATGTCAGCACTACTTGATCGCAAGGGAATTTGTGATTCATACCGACCATGAGTCCATCAAGTATCAAAAGGGACAAAGTAAGTTGAATAAGAGACATGCAAAGTGGGTTTCCTTTATTGATCTTTTCCATACTTCATAAAGTAAAAGAAAGGTAAGGAAAAGATCGTTGATGATGCTCTATCTCAAAGATATACATTGCTTTCCTTAATGCATGCTAAATTACTTGGATTTGAACATCTTAAAGCATTAAATAAGGATGACAAAGAATTTTCAGATTTGTATTCATTATGTGACCATTCGGCCTAAAAACAATTTTTTAAATTTGAAGATTTCTTGTTTAAAGGCAATAGATTGTGCATTCCAACATGTTCTACTAGATATTTAATTGTTCGGGAAGCACATTGTGGCGGTTTAATGGGTCATATTGGTGTTTTTAAAACTTTGGATATTTTGCAAGAACAGTTTTATTGGCCTAAGATGAAAAAGGATGTTAGGAAAATATGTGAACTTTGCTTTAAATGTAAACAGGCTAAAAGTACAAGCAAAGCTCATGGATTATACATGCCTTTACCTATTCCATCTTCTCCTTGGATTGACTTATCCATGGATTTTATTTTAGGATTGCCGAGGTCTCAAAGAGGTATGGATAGTATAATGGGTGTTGTAGATTATTTTTCTAAGATGGCTCACTTTATTCCTTGTAGCAAAACAAATGATGCAAGCCATGTTGCGGATTTATTTTTGAAGGATGTAGTTCAGCTTCACGGAATTTCGAGAACCATTGTAAGTGATAGGGACGTAAAGTTCTTAAGTTACTTTTGGAAAACATTATGGAGTAAGTTGGGGACTAAATTGCTATTTTCTACATCAAGTCACCCCCAAACCGATGACCAACTGGGGTAACAAATAGAACATTAGGGGTTCTTCTTAGAGCTTTAATTCAAAAGAACTTAAAAAGGTGGGAAATTTTTTTGCCTATTGCTGAATTTGCTTACAATAGGACTTTACATTCTACTACGAATAATTCTCCTTTTGAAGTTGTTTATGGTTTTAACCCCTTAACCCCGTTGGATCTAATTTCTTTGCCTGTTGATGAGTATTATAATGTAGAAGGTGATTCTAGGGCAGATTATATACAAAGACTACATCAACAAGTAGCGAGAACATCAACAAAAGAATGAGAAAATTGCAAAACATGCCAACAAAGGCCGCAAGAGAATATCATTTGAAGTTGGTGATTGGGTTTGGTTACACCTTAGGAAAGATAGATTTCCGAATGAAAGAAAGAGTACAATACATCCAAGAGGAGATGGACCATTCCAAGTTGTTGCAAAGATCAATGACAACACATACAAGATAGACTTGAAAGGTGAGAATGGCGTGCATTCTACTTTTAATGTTTCTGACTTGTCTCCTTTTGATTTTGATACAGATTATGTGGCTGATCACGATGATGATTCGGGGACGAATCATGTTTTTCCAGGGGGAGGGGATGATGCGGTACCAACCAAGGGGCTGCCCTACTCAAAAGACCCTCCAAAGAACCTTCAAGGACCTATGACAAGTGATACGGGACCAAGCCAAGGGCAGCCCTACTTGATGAGGAACCTTGACGGAATCAAGATTCGACACAAGGAAAAAAGGGATCTTTCTCTTACTTGAATTGAGTTCACGTGTATGCCTTACTACAACCTCCAAGCAGCGATAAGCACTTGACTACTATAGCAAAGGGCTTTCAGAGTATTCGACACACTAGACCTCCAAGCAGCGATAAGCACTTGGCTACCTAGGCAGAAGAACACTAAATGGATGAAGAAACACAACAACAAGGGAACTAGCTTGTTGATTAGTAACAATGAAAGGAAGATCTAAATAGAAATTCAATTCACAAAGCAACAAAGGAATCAACCTTACTATATCATTAATATCAAGTCCCTAATATGTGGTCGAAACCTCTCTATATATAGAGAAAGATTTCAGCTGAAAATCCCTAAACAAGCTAAGTCCTAAATGGACTAGGATTATACTTCTAAAGAATATGCTAAAGAATAAACTACTTGCTAAAGAATAATAAGACATGTTGTCCTTGATGTTAGGCAAGTAATAATGATGAAGAACCGCAAGGTTCGACTTAAGTTTGAGCCCGATCTTTCTTCAATTCTCGAACTAGTTTCTATGGGAATTCAATCAACGCAACACTAAGGGAGGTTAATTGACAATGGAGGCTGAAACACCACAACTAGAGAAACAAGCTAGTTGATACAGTAACTCAAGAATGAATGAATTTCTATCCAGAAGTTCAAACACGAGAAGCTAAGGAATAACCTTACCAAAATATCAATATATCTAACGTAGTTATTACAATGGCCGAAATCTCCCTTAAATAAAGATGAGATTTCGGTTACAACACATAAAAGAAATAAGAGTCCTTAAAGGATTAAGACTCTTTGAAAACAAATAAGAGTCCTTGAAGAAGTAGGACTCTTGAATAACAACTTGCTAACAAGTAACTAACTACCAAAAATAGGTGGCGGCTAGAATCAATTCTAACTACTAATCTATGAAGAGTCCTAGTTGCATTAGGACTCTTTATTAACAAACTAACTAACACATGGACAACATGTCCTTTATTTAATTAAACACGGCTGGAATTATGAAATAACAATACTAAAAATAGTTAAAGTCTAGAATAGTCTAGAATAGGCTAGAATAGACTTTAATATGTAAAAAAGACTAAAATGCCCTTTTAGCCACTTTGCTTGGTTGAGCCGTGTTGAACATTTGTAAAACTTAAGAGGGTGAATTGAATGTCTTCTTCTAGTTGAAGATTAGTTTCCTCTTTAGTTTTGATACTTCGGATCAATGATGATACTTTGTCAATTGTCATCTTTGCCCTTGCTCTTGTAAGTGGTCCTCGAAGCGTTCTCTAAGGGATCTTTGGAGTAGGGCTGCCCTTGGTATGATCTCGTATCATCCCCTCCCTCTTGAAAAGCATGATTCGTCCCCCGAATCATCTTCCCCGATCAGCTCCATAGTCTACATCAAAGTCAAAAGGAGATAAGTCAGAAACGTTAAAAGTAGAATGAACGCTATACTTACCTTTGAGATCGATTTTGTAGGCATTATCATTGATCTTTGAAATAACTTGGAATGGTCCATCTCCTCTCGGGTTTAGTTTACTTTGTCTTTCCTTTGGAAATCTATCTTTTCTAAGATGTAACCAAACCCAATCACCAACTTCAAAACAAAGTTGCTTTCGGCCTTTGTTGACTTGTTTTGAAGTTTGTGCATTCTTCTTCTTAATGCTCTCGGCAACATGTTGATGAATTTGTTGTATATATTCTGCCCTAGAATCACCTTCTCTGCTTTGGCCATCTGTTTGGGGATGGCTAGATGTTGAAAAATAGCAATTTAGTCCCCCAATTTACTCCATAATGTCTTCCAAAAGTAACTCAAGAACTTTACGTCCCTATCACTTACTATGGTTCTCGAATCCCATGAAGCCGCACTCACTTCTTTTTAGGAATAAATTCGCCACATGACTTGCATCATTTGTTTTCCTACAAGGAATAAAGTGCGACATTTTAGAAAAACGATCTACGACAACCAAGATACTATCATTACCTCTTAGAGATCTCGGCAAGCCTAAGATAAAATCCATGGATAAGTCAATCCAGGGTGAAGAGGGAATGGGTAAAGGCATGTATAAACCATGAGCTTTGCTTGTACTTTTAGCCTGTTTACATTTAAAACAAAGTTCACATATTTTTCTAACATCTTGTCTCATTTTAGACCAATAAAAGTGTTCTTGTAAAATATCGAAAGTTTTAAGAACACCAAAATGACCCATTAACCCGCCACAATGTGCTTCCCTAACAATTAATTCTCTAATGGAACATGAAGGTATGCACAATCTATTGCTTTTAAACTCAAATCTAAAGAATGAGTTTTGAGCCGAGAGCTCACATTGAGCATATAAATCTGAAAATTCTGAATCATCCTTATATAATGCTTTGATATGATCAAACCCAAGTAATTTAGCATGCATTAAAGAAAGTAAAGTATATCTTCTAGAGAGAGCATCGGCAACGATGTTTTCTTTACCTTTCTTGTACTTTATGATGTAAGGAAAAGTATCGATAAAGGAAACCCACCTTGCATGTCTTTTATTCAACTTACTTTGGCCTTTAAGATACTTGATTGACTCATGATCGGTATGAATGACAAATTCTCTTGCGATCAAATAGTGTTGCCAAGTCTCCAAGGCTCGAACAATGGCATATAGTTCTTTATCATAAGTAGGATAATTAAGCTGAAGCATTGCTTAATTTCTCACTAAAATATGCTAAAGGCTTACCTTGTTGTTGCAAAACAGCCCCTATACCTAAACCTGAAGCATCACATTCAACTTCAAACATTAAATCAAAATTAGGTATAGCTAAAATGGGAGAACAAGTAAGTAATTGTTTCATCTTCTCAAAACATTCCTCTTGCGGCTTGTCCCAAAAAAATGAGACATCCTTCTTCATTACTTCATTTAATGGGGCAGCCATCGTGCTAAAATCACGAATAAAACGCCTATAAAAGCTTGCTAACCCATAAAACGATCTAACTTGTGTCACACTTGTTGGTCTCGGCCATTCTTGAATGGCTTGTATTTTAACCGGATCAACACAAATACCTTGAGAACTAACTATATAGCCAAGAAAGTTAACCGAATTAGTGCAAAAAACACACTTTTCAAGTTTAGCATATAAGGTTTGTTCTCTTAAAATAGTAAAAACAGCTTTAAGATGTTCTAAATGCTCTTCTAAGCTTTTACTATAAACAAGAATATCATCGAAATAAACTACAACAAACTTGCCAAAAACAGTTGTCTAAATATGTAGTTCATTAATCTCATGAAAGTACTAGGTGCATTAGTAAGACCAAAAGGCATAACAATCCATTCATATAAACCATATTTAGTCTTAAAAGCAGTTTTCCATTCATCACCTTCTTTCATTCTAATTTGGTGATAGCCTTGAGTTAAATCAATTTTAGAAAATATCAAAGCGCCACTTAACTCATCTAGCATATCATCTAAGCGAGGAATCGGATGTCTATATTTAATAGTTATTTTATTAATATCACGACAATCCGTACATAATCTGAAAGTCCCTTCTCTTTTAGGTACTAAAATGACAGGACTAGCACAAGGACTTAAAGATTCTCTTACCTGCTCCTTTTCAAGGAGTAAATCGACTTGCCTTTGTATTTCTCGGGTTTCATCCGGATTGGCTCGGTAGGCAGCCCGGTTTGGCAAACTTGCTCCCGGAATGAAGTCGATTTGATGCTCGATTCCTCGAATTGGAGGCAGCCCCTTCGGCAATTCCTTGGGAAATACATCTTGGAATTCCTTCAAAAGATCAAAAGCAAGACTAGGAAGAGAAGATGATGTTAGATTAAAAGAAAAATTATTAGAAGGGAGAGACCTTTCGGTTTCTGAATACCAACAAAACAAGGGGTTGTTTTGCTCGTATTGCCCCTATCTACCTTTCCTTGGCTTGTAAACAAACATTCTTTTCTCTCTTTGATGGAACTTGCCTTTTGTCTCACTAAGTTCACGGCTTTTACCTCATTTTTCCTCTCGGTTTTTACCTCAAAGGTTGGGACACTCGGTTTTTTCCCCTCACTCTCTTTTCTTTGCTTTTCTCTCTTCTCTCTATTGATGGCCATTTGTTTATGAATCTCACAAGCTGCATTTAAAGATAAAGGAATTAGTTTAAACTTTACATCATCTTTTTGAAGCACATATGTATTTTCTCTACCCATGTGATTTGCACTTCGATCGTATTGCCATGGCCTTCCCAATATTATGTGACTTGCAGTCATCGGGACTACATCACATAGAACCGAGTCCTTATATCTCCCGATTTCGAACTCTATCTCAACTTTCTTATCTACCTTGATTTCACCATTATTATTCAACCACGATAATTTATAAGGCATAGGATGTGCCTTACATGGTAAATCAAGTGCAGAAACCATATCATAAGAGCAAACATTTGTACAACTTCCATTATCAATAATGACTAAAACAGATTGACCTTTTACCTCACATTTGATTTGGAAGAGATTACTTCTATGTTGGTGAAGATCATCCAAAGGTTGAGAATAAAGAAGTTTCCTTGTAACCAAAATGTTCCCATTACCCGAATCCTCCTCATATTGCTCGGTTTCTTCCTCCAAATTGGGTGACTCGGCTTCTTCATCACTTACCCACGATCCATCGTCCAACATTATCATTGTATGCTTTGTAGGGCAGTCCCTAGCAATATGTCCTTTGCCCCTACATTTAAAGCATTCACGAGGCACAATTGAGTCGAATTTACCTTTGTATTGCTCGGATTTGATGTGTTTTGAGACCTTGCTGCCCCAAACTGTCCCGGGGCTGTTTTGCCCTCATAAAATACCTCTTTGCCCTTGCTTTGGCTTGGCAAAACAGTAGAAAATTGCTGAGTTGAATTCGGCTTCCTCCAAGCTTGGAAAGTTGCCGGTTTTGCATTTAGACCCTTTTCCTTTTGTTGTCTTTCAATTTGTTCAGCAAAATACAACATCTCAGTAATATTATCAAGGTTAGCACGTTCTACCTTCATTCGGATTTTGTCATTGAGGCCAGCCAAGAACCGAGCCATTGTTGCCTCATCACTTTCACAAATATCGGCGCGAATCATTGCAATTTCCATGGCTTTGTAGTATTCATCGACGGATTTGTCGCCTTGCTTTAACCTTTGTAGACGGTTGTAAAGTTCCCTTTAAGTAATTTAAAGGAACAAAACGTCGCTTCATAACCGCTTTCATCTCTACCCAAGTAGAAATTTCCGGTTGTTCCACTTTTGCCCTTGTTTCGGATTCTTTGTCCCACCAAATGGATGCATATCCAAAAAACTCCATGGCTGCCAACCTTACTTTCTTTTCTTCCGAATAGTTATGAACAGCAAAAAACATGGTTAATTTTACTGAATCCAATCTAAAAATAACTCGGGATCATTTGTACCTTCAAAAGGGGGGAATCTTGGTCTTGATGGAACCAAGATTGGCATCAACTTGCTGAATATAGTCCCCTCTTCTCGGCTGAAATACCGGATTGTTGTTAATCCGATTTGCTTGAATTGCCGGATTTACCACATTTACTCTCGGAATTTGTGGACCCCTTTGGCGGTTCCATGTTTTCAACCCTTTGATCATGAGTCTCGGCATTGTCTTGTTGAAGACGTTGCTGATTTGCAATTTGTTGAAAACCGGCCATTTGTCCTTGCATCGAATCCATTCTTCCTTGCATATCCGCCATCATTTGAAGCAATTTTTCCATATCAGAAATTTCACCTTTCTTTGATGGAGATCCTTCAAAAGACATTGTTATAAGATAAGAAAAACAAAAGAAAACACTCAAAAACGTTAGATAGCAAAGAAAGTTTCACTCTTTATTCCAACACCGTCAGTATAGAACTTCAAACTCTAGATTTTAAAGAATGGGTTCCTAACTTGTTGCGTTGACACAAGGCTGAAAAATAAGGAAAGAAATCCTATCTTTGACCTAAACAAAAAGCTTTAGAAAGAAAAAGATGAAGAAACGAATTCCTAATCGAGAAAAGAAACCGGTTCTTGATGATCTTGATCTTCTTGATGTTCTTGATTTTCTTGATTCGGATGAACAGTACCCGTGAACAGTAACCTGTGAATAGTAATTTCTGGTTTTCTTGATGTTCTTGCTTTTCTTGATCTTCTTGTTTGCTTGAATTTTTCCTTGAATTTGGCCGAAGTTATCAAGGAGTGAAGTCTGGTAGCTTTCAATACTTGATTTATGGTATGTTTCGGCTCAAAACAAAAACAAGGAGGAACGTTTGCCAATTCTTGAACGAAGTATGGTAGCTTTCGTTTTGATCAAGAAGTTTGCTATTGGCTTTATAGTTCTCTATTCAATCGATACTAACTTGGCTGCCAATTTCTTTACACCAAGAGGCTTTTTCTTTATGACAATCGGCTGCCAATATTCATTAATGCCGTGGGTTTTTATTTTTTTATTTTTTTTTGTCAATCTAGCAAACAAGAAAAAAAAATTGTGCGTAGGGTACACCGGGAATTGGAGAAGAACCTTTTGCTCTGATACCACCTGATGAAGAACCGCAAGGTTCGACTTAAGTTTGAGCCCGATCTTTCTTCAATTCTCGAACTAGTTTCTATGGGAATTCAATCAACGCAACACTAAGGGAGGTTAATTGACAATGGAGGCTGAAACACCACAACTAGAGAAACAAGCTAGTTGATACAGTAACTCAAGAATGAATGAATTTCTATCCAGAAGTTCAAACACGAGAAGCTAAGGAATAACCTTACCAAAATATCAATATATCTAACGTAGTTATTACAATGGCCGAAATCTCCCTTAAATAAAGATGAGATTTCGATTTACAACACATAAAAAGAAATAAGAGTCCTTAAAGGATTAAGACTCTTTGAAAACAAATAAGAGTCCTTGAAGAAGTAGGACTCTTGAATAACAACTTGCTAACAAGTAACTAACTACCAAAATAGGTGGCGGCTAGAATCAATTCTAACTACTAAATCTATGAAGAGTCCTAGTTGCATTAGGACTCTTTATTAACAAACTAACTAACACATGGACAACATGTCCTTTATTTAATTAAACACGGCTGGAATTATGAAATAACAATACTAAAAAATAGTTAAAGTCTAGAATAGTCTAGAATAGGCTAGAATAGACTTTAATATGTAAAAAGACTAAAATGCCCTTTTAGCCACTTTGCTTGGTTGAGCCGTGTTGAACATTTGTAAAACTTAAGAGGGTGAATTGAATGTCTTCTTCTAATTGAAGATTAGTTTCCTCTTTAGTTTTGATACTTCGGATCAATGATGATACTTTGTCAATTGTCATCTTTGCCCTTGCTCTTGTAAGTGGTCCTTGAAGGTTCTCTAAGGGATCTTTGGAGTAGGGCTGCCCTTGGTATGATCTCGTATCAAATAACAAGTAGTTGCTATAATAAAGGACATGTGGTCCATAGTTGGTTATCTAGTTGTTAAGAGTCGCACATCTATTAGGACTTTTCACCTAGTTAGTTAATTTTCAGATTTGTTAGTTGTTCTAGCCGCCAATAACCAAGAGAATAGGACATGTTTGTCCATTATCTTGTTTAGCAAGTTGTTTTCCAACTGTCCTACTTCTTGAAGGACTCTTATTTTATTCGTTGTTGGGAACCGAAAACTCTCTGTTTAAGAGATGCTTCGGCCTACATATTGATTACGTTAGATATATTGATATTTTGGTATGGTTATTCCTTACCTTCTCGTGTATGAACTTCTTTTAAGAATTCATTCATTCTTTGAGTTACTGTAGCAACAAGTTTAGTTTCTCTTGTTGTGGTGTTTCAGCCTCCATCGATAATTAGCCTTCCTTAGCGTTGCGTTGATTATATTCCCTAGAAACTAGTTCGAGAATTATAGAAAGATCGGGCTCAACTAAAAGTCGAACTCTTTGGTACCTTGTACCATTCGGTTCTTCATCAGGTGGTATCAGAGAAAATGGTTCTTCTCAATTCCCGGTGTACCCTACGCAAATGTTTTTTTCTTGTTTGCTAGATTGACAAAAAAGACAAAAAAAAACTCACGGCATATATATTAAAAAAAAAGCAGCCGATTCAAAAGCCTCTTAGTTTAAAGAAATTGGCAGCCAAGTATAGATTAGAATAGAGAACTATAAAGCCATTAGCACACTTCTGGCAAACGAAAGCGTTAGAGCCTTGTCCAAGAATTGGCAAACGTTCCCCCTTTTGTTTTGAGCCGTATTCAATAATCAAATACATTAAGTGTTGAAAGCGTTAGAGCCTCAATACTTGATACCATTCGGCCAAGGTCAAGGGAAAATTCAAGAAAGCACGTTACTGTTCATCCGAATCAAGAAGATCAAGAAAGACAAGAATCGGTTTCCATTCTCGATTAGGATTTCGTTTCTTCATCTTTTTCTTTCTAAAGCTTTTCGTTTAGGTCAAATATAGGATTTCTTTCCTTATTTTTCAGCTTTGTGTCAACGCAACAAGTTAGGAACCTATTCTTTAATCTAGAGTTTGAAGTTCTATACGAGTGGTGTTGGAATAAAGAGTGAATATATCTTTGCTATCTAACGTTTTTTAGTGTTTTGCATTATAAATATGTCTTTTCAGGGATCTCCATCCAAGAAAGGTGAAGCCTTTGATATGGAAAAGTTATATATGATGATGGAGAATATGGCGAGAAACGTGGCTGATATGATGGGGCGAATGGAAGGAATAGTGATTCAAAATCAGCAACGTAATGATCGGGACAATACCGAGAATAATGATCAAACGGTTGGAGCTAATGAACAACCCCAAGTACCACCATTGCTGAGGGCAAATCCGATAATTTCGATTATTCAAGCAAACCGGATTATCATCAATCCAGTATATCAGCCGAGAAGAGGGGACTATATTCAACATCATGGCAATAATCTTGGTTCAATAAAGACAAAGATTCCGTCTTTCGAATGTACAAATGATCCCGAATTGTTTTTAGATTGGATTCGTAAAATTAACCATATCTTTGTTGTTCATAACTATTCGGAAGAAAAGAAAGTGAAGCTAGCAGCCATGGAGTTTTATGGATATGCATCTATTTGGTGGGACAAAGAAACCGAGACAAGGGCAAAAGTGGAACAACCGGAAATTTCCACTTGGGTCGAGATGAAAGCGGTGATGAAGCGGTGTTTTGTTCCTCTAAATTACTTAAGGGAACTTTACAACCGTTTGCAAAGATTAAAGCAAGGTGATAGAATGGTCGATGAATACTACAAGGCAATGGAAATTGCAATGATTCGGGCCGATATTAGTGAAGGAGATGAGGCAACAATGGCTCGGTTCTTGGCTGGTCTAAACGACAAAATCCGGACAAAGGTAGAACGTGCTAATCTTGATAATATTACGTCTATGTTATATTATGCATAGCAGATCGAAAGACATCAACATGAAAAAAGTTTAAAGGCAAAACCGACAACTTTCCAACATTGGAAGAAGCCGAATCCACCCCAGAATATTTCTACTGTTTTGCCTAGCCAAAGAAAGGGTAAAGAGGTCTTTAATGGTGGAAAAACAGCCACGGGGCAGTTTGGGGCAGTAAGGTCTCAAAACCAATCAAATACGGCCAATACGAAGGTAAATTTGACTCCCATTGTTGTACGGGAATGTTTTCAATGTAGGTGCAAAGGACATATTGCTAGGGACTGCCCTAACAAGAGTACAATGATCATGTTGGACGATGGATCGTGGGTGAGTGATGAGGAAACCGAAGAAGCGGAATATGAGGAAGAAACTGAGGCATTTAAGGAAACTCCGTCTTCCAATAATCAACTTTTGGTTACAATGAAGCTACTTCATTCTCAACATTTGGATGATCTTCATCAACATAGAAGTAATCTCTTTCAAACCAAGTGCAACGTTAAGACAAGTCAATTTTAGTAATTATTGATAATGGAAGTTGTACTAACGTTTGTTCTTATGATATGGTTTCCGTACTTGAATTACCATGTAAGGCACATCCTATGCCTTTTAAGCTATCTTGGTTGAATAATAGTGGTGATATCAAAGTGGATAAGCAAGTGGAGATAGAATTCGGAATTGGGAGACATAAGGATTCGATTTTGTGTGATGTGGTTCCGATGAACGCAAGTCGCATGATTTTAGGGAGGCCATGGCAATACGATCGAAGTGCCAATCATATGGGAAGAGAAAATATATATAAGCTTACAAAGGATAATATCAAGTTTATTTTAACTCATTTGTCTTTGAATGAAGCATGTGAGGTATATAAACAAATGTCCATAAATAGAGAGAAGAGAGAAAAGGAATGAAAAGAGAGCGAGAGGAAAAATACGAGTGATCCAACCCATGAGGTAAAATTGGAGAAAAAAAAGGATCCAAAAGCCGTGAGTTTAGTCAGACAAAAGGCAAGCTCACAAAAAGAGAGGAAATAGTGTTTATTCATCAACCCGGGAAAGGTAGATAGAGCGATACGAGCAAAACAAGCAATTGTTTTGTTAGTATTTAGAGAAACCGAAAGGTCTCTCCATGCTAACAATTTTTCCTTTGATCTAACATCTTCTTCTCTACCTAGTCTTGCTTTTGATCTTTTACAGGAATTCCAAGATGTATTTCCCAAGGAGTTGCTGAGAGGGCTGCCTCCTATTCGTGGAATCCAACATGAAATTGACTTCATTCCGGGAGAAAGTTTGCCAAACCGGGCTGCCTACCGAGCCAACCCGGATGAAACCCGAGAAATACAAAGGCAAGTCGATTTACTTCTCGAGAAGGAGAAAGTAAGAGAATCTTTAAGTCCTTGTGATTGTCGCAATATTAATAAGATAACTATTAAATATAGACATCTGATTCCTCGCTTAGATGATATGCTAGATGAGTTAAGTGGTGCCTTAATATTCTCTAGAATTGATTTAACTCAAGGCTATCACCAAATTAGAATGAAAGAAGGTGTGAATGGAAAACCGCTTTTAAGACTAAATATGGATTATATGAATGGATTTTTATGCCTTTTGGTCTTACTAACTCACCTAGTACTTTCATGAGATTAATGAACTACATATTTCTTCATTGCTTTGGAAAAATTTGTTGTAGTTTATTTTGATGATATACTTGTCTATAGTAGAAACTTAGAAGAGCATATAGAACATCTTAAAACTGTTTTTAATATTCTAAGAGAGCAAACTTTATATGCTAAACTTGAAAAGTGTATTTTTTGCACTAATTCGGTTAACTTTCTTGGATATATAGTTAGTTCTCAAGGTATTTGTGTTGATCCGGTAAAAATTCAGGTCATTCAAAAGTGGCCGAGACCAACAAGCGTGACACAAGTTAGATCATTTTATGGGTTAGCGAGCTTTTATAGGCGTTTTATTCGTGATTTTAGCACGATTGCTGCCCCATTAAATGAAGTTTTGAAGAAAGACGTTCATTCTTTTGGGACAAGCCGCAAGAAGACTGTTTCGAGAAGATGAAACAATTACTTGTTCTCCCGTTTTATCTATACCTAACTTTGATTTAATGTTTGAAGTTGAATGTGATGCTTCAGGTTTTGGTATTGGGGCTGTTTTACAACAACAAGGTAAACCTTTAGCATATTTTAGCGAGAATTAAGCAATGCATCGCTTAATTATCCTACTTATGATAAAGAGTTATATTCAATCGTTAGAGCTTTGGAAACTTGGCAACACTAGTTGATGGCAAGGGAATTTGTCATTCATACCTATCATGAATCCATCAAGTATCTAAAAGGCCAAAGTAAGTTGAATAAAAGACATGCAAGGTGGGGTTTCCATTATTGATACTTTTCCCTACATCATCAAGTACAAGAAAGATAAGGAAAACATCGTTGCCGATGCTCTATCTCGAAGATATACTTTGCTTTCCTTAATGCATGCTAAATTACTTGGTTTTGATCATATTAAAGCATTATATGAGGATGATTTAGAATTTTCAGATTTATATACTAAATGTGAGCTCACGGCTCAAAATGATTTTTTTAGATTTGAAGATTTCTTGTTCAAAAGCAATAGATTGTGTATTCCATCTTGTTATATTTGAGAATTAATTGTTCGGGAAGCACATTGTGGAGGATTAATTGGTCATTTTGGTGTTGCTAAAACTTTAGTTATTTTACAAGAACACTTTTATTGGCCCAAAATGAAAAAAATATGTTAGAAAAATATGTGAACTTTGCTTTAAATGTAAACAGGCTAAAAGAACAAGCAAAGCTCATGGATTATACAAGCCTTTACCTATTCCCACTTCTCCTTGGATTGACTTATCTATGGATTTTATTTTAGGATTGCCGTGGTCACAAAGAGGTAATGATAGCATAATGGTTTTCGTAGATCGTTTTTCTAAAATGTCACACTTTATTCCTTGCAGGAAAACAAACGATGCAAGTCATGTTGCAGATTTATTCTTAAAGGATGAGGTGCGGCTTCATGGGATTCCGAGAACCATAGTAAGTGATAGGGACGTAAAGTTCTTGAGTTACTTTTGGAAGACATTATGGAGTAAGTTGGGGACTAAATTGCTATTTTCAACATCTAGCCATCCCCAAACCGATGGCCAAACTGAGGTAACAAATAGAACTTTAGGGGTTTTACTACGGGCTCTAATTGAAAAGAACTTAAAAAGGTGGGAAGAATGTTTACCTATTGCTGAATTTGCATATAATAAAACTTTACATTCTACTACGAATAATTTTCCGTTTGAAGTTTTTTATGGTTTTAACCCCTTAACCTCGTTGGATCTAATTCCTTTACCTGTTGATGAGTATTATAAAGTAGAAGGTGATTCTAGGGCAGATTATATACAAAGACTCCATCAACAAGTAGCCGAGAGTATAAAGAAGAAGAATGCACAAATTTCAAAACATGTCAACAAGGGTCGAAAACAAATTTGTTTTAATTAGTATTTTAGGCAAGTAATAACAAGTAGTTGCTATAATAAAGGACATGTGGTCCATAGTTGGTTATCTAGTTGTTAAGAGTCCCACATCTATTAGGACTCTTCACCTAGTTAGTTAATTTTCAGATTTGTTAGTTGTTCTAGCCGCCTATAACCAAGAGAATAGGACATGTTGTCCATTAACTTGTTTAGGTAGTTTACTTGATAGCAAGTTGTTTTCCAAGTGTCCTACTTCTTCAAGGACTCTTCTTTTATTTATTGTTGGGAACCGAAAACTCTCTGTTTAAGAGATGCTTCGGCCTACATATTGATTACGTTAGATATATTGATATTTTGGTAAGGTTATTCCTTACCTTCTCGTGTATGAACTTTTTTTAAGATTTCATTCATTCTTTGAGTTACTGTATCAACAAGTTTAGTTTCTCTTGTTGTGGTGTTTCAGCCTCCATCGATAATTAGCCTTCCTTAGCGTTGCGTTGATTATATTCCCTAGAAACTAGTTCGAGAATTAGAGAAAGATCGGGCTCAACTAAAAGTCGAACTCTTTGGTACCTTGTACCATTCGGTTCTTCATCAACAAGAGCAAGGGCAAAGATGACTTTAGACAAAGTCGCAACATTGATACGAGCGATTAAAGCTAAAGAGGAAACTAACCTTCAACTAGAAGAAGATATTCAAGTCAACCTCTTGAGTTTTACAAGTGTTCAAAACGGCCCAAACAAGCTAAGTGGCTAAAAAGGGCATTTTAGTCTTTTTGTACAATTAAAGTCTATTATAGACTTTAATTATTTTCAGCATTGTTATTTACTATATTTAGACATATTTAGGCGTGTATAGCATGTAGTTATAATAAAGGACATGTTGTCCAAGTAGTTGAATAGTTAGTTATCTACTAAGAGTCCCACGTCTTCAAGGACTCTTCACATAATTAGTTATTTTCAGCCATGTTTGGCTGCCTAAATGCAAGATAATAGGACATGTTGTCCATTATCTTGTTTAGTGGTTTACTTGATAGCAAGTTTTTGTTCAAGATGTTAGTAGTGCCCTAGGACCATTAGCACATGTTGTGCGTTTTATTATCTTTTGAGCATGTAATTGAATAGTTAATTTTGCTTTTGATTATCAAATGTGTGATTTGATAGTAAAACTCATTAGCTTATGTAATTACTATTCTAGAAGTCCCTAGTTTTATGTAATGCTTAATTACTATGAAATAAAACTAGTATGATTGTATATTGATGATCTTGTTTTACTGATCATGCGTAATGGATACAAATCACATCATAGATGCAATATATAGGGATACATTGTATCGACGTGATCCGTCGAGAAGTAATACTTCATGGTCTTAAGTCATAAGTATTACTTCCTCAATACTATTTTAGAATCCTTAGACCTTATGTCTTCATTGATTCTAGTATGAATGGAGCCACGTTTTGACTCGGTCGGACGTTACTTGTAACAGAGTAATCAATACGATCGATGATCGGATGTAGTGTCCCTATCATAGCTTGAATGTGAGAGACATTGCAAGGAATTTGTCCCTCTCTATTATTAGAGAGAGATATCCATGGGCCCTCCGATAGGGAAAAGACTGTTTAAATGCATGGCCGTGCTCAAATGTATTTGATAAAGCGGTTATCAAATGCTATTTGTCGAAACAGTCTACCTGGAGATCGAGCATAAATACAATTAAGCTTAATAAGGGTGACGACCACCATGCCTTATGCTTAATTAGGATATCGCGAGACAAAGGGATTAAATAGTGGATTGATATTAGGTTCCGTTGTATATTCATTCACTTTGGGTAGTCACAATGTCCTGCTAGGGACCGCTTGTGATTTATGAACTCACACTACTACTAAGTGTGTTTTCATTGCCATTGTGAGATGAACCTACAGGGTCACACGCATAGACGAGCTAACGAGCTTCATGTCCAGATTCAATGAATCTAGAATGTGTCTAGGTTCGTTGTATCTGACATTCACTTTTCTGAAAATAATAAAGTGTTTATTATTCGAATTAGAGATAGGGGCAATTTCGGTATTTTACCCATAGCTGGGATTACGTGGGAGTTATTATCCGATAAGGACTCCCACTACCAGCGAAAGTCTAGGGAACGTGGGATTCTGAGACTCCCACTGCCGAGAGAAGTTGAATAGAGGTGGGAGTTGTTCTAGTAACGAACTCTCACACTCTATATAACATCTCTTAACCGAAACCTAGATGACTAATGTTTTCAGCCGAAATAATAGATAGAATCAGAAAACCTTTTTCTATTCTTGCCTCTCCCTTTTTTCTCTAATTCCCGAATCTCAGAAAACGAAGAGCTAGCAATCGCTGCCCGTTTCGTCGCGTGGATACCGGTAGAGGGACTTTCCGCAGCGGGAGATCAAAGCGGTAGCAAGATCCCGATCCAAGAAACGTCATCCTCCATTCAAGAAGTAGCTTCTTGAATCCTAAACGTAAGTTTTTCTTGCTGTTTTTCGAATTGTTTCATAAGAGCGGATCCTTTAGGGGAGGATCCATGGGTGTTTGGAACGAGTTTCCGCCCATGAATCCCTTCAGTGGTATCAAAGCCTTGCTCATACCACTCGAATTCGATATTGTTAATCAGACAATAACACTATCAATTCTGATTTGGTATGTGTATGTTTGAAAATAGAAAAAATCGTTTCTTTGATCATGATAAATGCATAAACTGTTTAACTGCATTTAAAGATTGTATCTTTTTATTGATATAGGCATAAATTGTTTTCGGTTTCATGATTCTGCATGAACTGCCTTAGCATGATTCGGTTTGAAATTTAATTCGATTAAAATTGCATAAACTGTGAATCTGTAATTAATTAGATTAATTCAGTAATATGCATAAACTGTTTATGATTATGAAACTGTTTATGAATCGGTTATCAATTCGGTTAATTCGATTAACCCAATACATAATCCGATTATGTAAGTAAGGAAATTGAAGGGTAAATCTGGGAGGAAAAACTCATTCGATGAGCTGATGTAGAATCAGAATTGAAGGGTAAGTCTGCGTCGCCCCGATTCGTCACTCCCCCCGAATTAAGACTTTGTGTATATACTCGTTATTGATTTCATTATGCTATATGTGATTTTAGCATGGTGAATAGCATGGCCTACTATACCCCTTGTTTTACATATTTTTGTTGTAATTTTATAATACGGCCTTTGAGCTGTTTTAATGTTGTAAAATTGTAATCGCTTTCTTAGATTAGCTTTATTGCTTTACATTGAAGGCTGGGTATGCCCATGCAACTATGTAACAAGGCTGGTGGATGCTGGATCGAAGACTCTATCCATGAGATAGATACTTACTTAGATTGACCATTGGCTCCCACAAGGCTCGTGGGAGTCATCATAAGATTAGGCCATGCTATCTCACGTTTAATTATTATGCTTTATATACTGCATGAGATGCTTGTATGAATGTATTACGCTTTTTATCGTCTTATTCAAACCGAACGTTTTAACTAAGTCTTAAAATGCCTACCATACTCTAAGCACTCATTGAGCTTGGATCATCACTTTGTCTGCTTGCCAAAGCAACAGACAAGTGGTTATCTAAGCAAAGAGAGATGGGAAAATAGTGATTTCCATAAGCTTAGACATGGTTCAACTTAGCTAGGCCATCAAAATAGTTTTGGGCCTAGGGCATAAAATGGGAAAAAGCCGGGACATATAGATGTCATTCCCATTAGATGATTTTACTTTAATTGTGGGTGTTAAGACAAAGCTTTCCTATAACTATTGTAAAATGTTTTTCCCCACTATTATCAAGTGTTGAAATTGTGGGAAATGTTTTTGCTCAAAAACTAATAACTTTGCAATTAACTTAATGTAGATAATGGCAACCAATACATCACACAATTCATTGTGATCTCGTCCCTGAGAAGGAAAAAACTAAGCGGGACCAATTTCCTTGATTGGGCCCGCAACTTAAGGATTGTCCTTAGCGGGAAAGAAAGCATGACGTTCTTGATACTGACATTCTCGAACAGCACTGCAAATAACGCCCCTAGAGCTGAAAGAGATACTTGGAAGAAGCATTTCGATGACTCTAACGATGTGACTTGTCTCATGTTAGTCACAATGAGTACTGACCTTCAAAAACAGTTTGAAAGAGTTGATGCTTTCCAGATGATGGGCCAGCTCAAGGAAATGTTCCAAGAGCAAGCTCGTCATGAAAGATTCCTCACAACTAAGGCGTTAAATAGTTGCAAAATGGCCCCAGGCACCTCTGTAAGTGCACATGTTCTGAAGATGAAGGGATATTTTGACCAACTTGTGAAACTTGGGGCTCCCGTAAGTCATGACATGGCCACATATATGATCTTGGGCTTACTCCCACTGGAGTATGACCAATTCATTATGAACTTCAACATGCATGCCATGGAGAAGACCATACATGAAATACACGGGATGCTCAAGCAGGCTGAACTGAACATTAAGAAGACCCCTGAAGTCTTAATGGTTCAAAAAGGGAATTTCAAGAAGAAAGGCAAGGGAAAGCCCATGGCCAAGAGAGGCAAAGGCAAAGGCAATGACAAGCCCAAGCCCCAGCCCCAGCCCAAAGCTAAGGCACCAAAGGAGGGAGTTTGCTTCCATTGCAATGAACCAGGTCATTGGAAACGGATCTGCAAACTCTATTTGGAAGAGAAGAAAAAGGGAAAGGCCAGTTTGACTGTCTCTCCAGGTATTTATGTTCTTGAAAATAACATGTTTGCTCCTACTTCATGGGTATTAGATATCGGTTGTGGATCTCACATTTGTGCAAATGTGCAGGGGTTCAAAAGGAGTAGATCACTGGCAAAAGGAGAAGTGAACCTGAGAGTAGCGAATGGAGCAAGAGTTGTTGTTGTAGCTACCGGGACATTTAATTTAGTTTTGCCAAGTGGCCTTATTATAGAACTGGATAATTGTCTTTATGTTCCAACTTTGAGTAGGAATATTATTTCGGTTTCTTGTTTGGATATTGATGGTTTTGAAATTAATATTATGAATAAAATTTGCACCGTTCATAAAGATCGTATCTTCTATGGAGATGCCTCTTCGATGAATGGGCTTTATGTTCTTAACCTCGATGATTCCAATAAAAGGCCCATCTATAACATTAATACTAAGAGGTTTAAATCAAATGAATTAAACCAGACCTACTTTAGGCACTGTCGTTTGGGCCACATAAATGAGAAACGCATATCAAAGCTCCATTCAGATGGAATTTTGACATCATTTGACTTAGAGTCTTATGAGACTTATGATTCTTGCTTATTAGGCAAAATGACTAAAGCTCCCTTTACTGGACAAAGTGAGAGAGCTTCCGATTTGTTGGGCCTCATACATACAGATGTTTGTGGACCAATAAACACTAGTGCTAGAGGAGGGTTTCGATACTTTCATCACATTCACGAGATGATTTCAGTAGATATGGCTACGTCTATCTAATGAAACATAAATCGAATCTTTTGGAAGATTCAAAGAATTTCAAAATGAAGTACAAAATCAACTTGGGAAAAGTATTAAGATACTTCGATCGGATCGAGGTGGCGAATACCTTAACCAAGAGTTTGACGAACATCTTAGTGGTTGTGGAATTGTTTCACAATTAAATCCTCCCCGGCACACCACAATGGAATGGCGTGTCGAACGGAGGAATCGCACCTTATTAGATATGGTTCGATCTATGATGAGTCAAACAAATCTTCCAATTTCCTTTTGAGGCTACGCCCTAGAAACTGCTGCATTTATATTAAATAGAGTTCCTTCTAAAGCGGTTCGTAAAACTCCATATGAGATATGGGACTGGGAAACGACCTAGTTTGTCATTCCTCAAAATTTGGGGATGCGAGGCGTACGTAAAACGCTTGTTATCCGATAAACTCGCCCCTAAATCGACAAGTGTTTGTTTGTGGGATATCCTAAAGAAACTAAATGATATTACTTCTATCTTCCATCGGAGAACAAAGTGTTTGTTGCTCGTAATGGTTTATTCCTTGAAAGGGAATTTATTTCCAAAGAGGATAGTGGGAGTAAGATCCATCTTCGAGAAATTCAAGTTCCCCAAACAACATCCGAACCAACTTTGGAAGTTCAAGCAAGCTCACGTGCCGATCATCGAGCTTCAATCTTTGACACAAGGCCCAAGAAGGTCGAGTCGGGGTACATCAACGACTCGAGAGATATGGATTTCGTGGATCGATGATCATCGAGTTGAACTCGATTGATCAAGATGAACCCACTACCTACAAAGAGGCAATTCGTAGTTCCGAGTCAAATAAGTGGCTAGAAGCTATGAAGTCCGAGATGTAATCCATGTACGACAACCAAGTATGGACTTTGGTTAACCCACCCGAAGGGGTGCAAGGTCATTGATAACAAATGGTGTTATAAAAAAGAAGACCGACATGGATGGTAATGTACACACTTTTAAATCGCGACTAGTAGTTAAAGGTTATAGACAAGTTCATGGTATTGACTATGACGAAACCTTTTCCCTCAGCCGTGATGATAAAGTCAATTAGGATTTTACTTGCCATAGCCGCATATTATGACTATGAGTTATGGCAAATGGATGTTAAGACTGCGTTTCTTAATGGAAACCTTCTCGAGGATGTGTATATGACACAACCTCGAGGGGGTTTGTTGGTCCAACAAATCCTAGCAAAGTGTGTAAGCTTGAAAGGTCCATTTATGGATTGAAGCAAGCATCTCGAAGCTGGAATCGTCGCTTTGATGAACGTATTAAAGAATTCGGTTTCATCAAAAACGAAAATGAGCCTTGTGTTTATAAGAAAGTAACTAATAATGCAGTAGTGTTCCTTGTGCTTTATGTGGACGACATCTTACTGATTGGAAATGACATCCCCACATTACAAAGCGTAAAAGCTTGGTTGGGGAAGTGCTTTTCCATGAAAGACTTAGGGCGAGGCTACACACATTTTGGGTATTAGAATCTATAGAGATAGATCTAACAAAATGATTGGCTTGAGCCGAGTGGATACATTGACAAGGTACTCGAAACGGTTCGGTTTGCAAGACTCCAAAAAGGGATTCTTGCCCATGTCGCATGGCGTTAAACTCAACAGAACTCAAGGACCTTCCACAAGGGAGGACCAAGAGCGCATGAGTAAGATCCCATATGCTTGACCATTGGGTCTATTATGTACGCCATGATATGTACTCGCTTGGGATGTCTCATTTGCTTTAAGTATGACTAGCATATATCAATCGACCTCAGTGAGTCACATTGGGATCGCAGTCAAGAGCATTCTCAAGTACTTGAGAAGGACTAAAGATATGTTTTTTAGTTTACGGAGGTCGGGAAGGAAGTCCGGTTGTAAATGGTTACACAGACGCAAGCTTCCGGGACCGACGTAGACGATTATAGATCGTAATCTGGTTTTGTGTTTTGTTTGAATGGAGGTGCTATGAGCTGGAAGAGCTCAAAGCAAGAAACCGTGGCCGACTTCTACAATGTAGTCGAGTATCTAGTCTGCTCTCAAGCAGTGCTAAAGAAGCTGTTTGGATCGGGGAAGTTTGTTGATTAATTAGGTGTTGTCCCCTAGCATTGTGAACCCAGTGGACCTCTACTGTGATAGTACTGGGTGCCATTTCACAAGCTAAGGAACCTACATCTCACCAACGATCCAAACACATTCTCAGAGCGTTTCCATCCGATTAGAGAGATCATCGGCGAGAGAGACGTTAGTATTTGCAAAGTTCATACGTGACAACAACATTGCAGACCCATTGACCAAGCCACTCCCACGACCCTAAACATGAGAGTCATACTAGGTCAATGGGATTGAGGATCATGTATGATTGGACCTAGGGCAAGTGGGGAGATTGTTAGTAGTGCCCTAGGACCATTAGCACATGTTGTGCGTTTTATTATCTTTTGAGCATGTAATTGAATAGTTAACTTTTCTTTTGATTATCAAATGTGTGATTTGATAGTAAAACTCATTAGCTTATGTAATTACTATTCTAGAAGTCCCTATTTTTATGTAATGCTTAATTACTATGAAATAAAACTAGTATGATTGTTGATTGATGATCTTGTTTTACTGATCATGCGTAATGGATACAAATCACATGATAGATGAAATATATAGGGATACATTGTATTGGGACGTGATCCGTCGAGAAGTAATACTTCATGGTCTTAAGTCATAAGTATTACTTCCTCAATACTATTTTAGAATCCTTAGACCTTATGTCTTCATTGATTCTAGTATGAATGGAGCCACGTTTTGACTTTCGATCGGGACGTTATTTGTAACAGAGTAATCAATACGACTCGATGATCGGATGTAGTGTCCAATCATAGCTTGAATGTGAGAGACATTGCAAGGAATTTGTCCCTCTCTATTATTAGAGAGAGATATCCATGGGCCCTCCCGATAGGGAAAGACTGTTTAAATGCATGGCCGTGCTCAAATGTATTTGATAAAGCGGTTATCAAATGCTATTTGTCAAACAGATCTACCCGGAGATCGAGCATAAATACAATTAAGCTTAATAAGGGTGACGACCACCATGCCTTATGCTTAATTAGGATATCGCGAGACAAAGGGGATTAAATAGTGGATTGATATTAGGTTCCGTTGTATATTCATTCACTTTGGGTAGTCACAATGTCCCCTGCTAGGGACCGCTTGTGATTTATGAACTCACACTACTACTAAGTGTGTTTTCATTGCCATTGTGAGATGAACCTACGTGGTCACACGCATAGACGAGCTAACGAAGCTTCATGTCCAGATTCAATGAATCTAGAATGTGTCTAGGTTCGTTGTATCCGACATTCACTTTTCTCGAAAATAATAAAGTGTTTATTATTCGAATTAGAGATAGGGGCAATTTCAGTATTTTACCCATAAATTTGGGATTACGTGGGAGTTATTATCCGATAAGGACTCCCACTACCAAAGTAAAGTCTCAGGGAACGTGGGATTCGAGACTCCCAACTGCCGAGAGAAGTTGAATAGAGGTGGGAGTTGTTCTAGTAACGAACTCTCACACTCTATATAACATCTCTTAACCGAAACCTAGATGACTAATGTTTTCACCGAAATAATAGATAGAATCGAAAAACCGTTTTCTATTCTTGCCTCTCCCTTTTCTCTCTAATTCCCGAATCTCGTAAAACGAAGAGCTAGCAATCGCTGCCCGCTTCGCCGCGTGGATACCGGTAGAGGGACTTTCCGCAAAGGGAGATCAATCGGTAGCAAGCATCCGATCCAAGAAACGTCATCCTCCATTCAAGAAGTAGCTTCTTGAATCCTAAACGTAAGTTTTTCTTGCTGTTTTTCGAATTGTTTCATATGAGCGGATCCTTCAGGGGAGGATCCATGGGTGTTTGGAACGAGTTTCCGCCCATGAATCCCTTCACAAGAGTCCTACTTCTTCAAGGACACTTCTTGTTATTGTTCATTGTAACCGAAATCACTCTATTTAAGAGAGGGTTCAGTCAACTCTATAATTATGTTATATATATTGATATTTTGGTAAGGTTATTCCTTAGCTACTTGTGTTTGAACTTCTTTATAGAATTCATTCATTCCTGAGTTACTGTATCAACAAGTATTAGTTTTGATTGTTGTGGTGTTTCAGCCTCCATCGATTCTTAGCCTTCCTTTAGTGTTGTGTTGAGAATATTCCCCTAGAAACTAGTTTAAGAACAGAGAAAGTTCCGTTCACAACTAAAAGTCGAACTCTTGGTACTTTGTACCTCGTTCTTCATCATCTTGAGTAGAGCAGCCTCTTGGATGGTCCCTCATTATCCCCTCCCCCTTGAAAATCATGATTCATCCTCGAATCATCATCATCATCATCAACACAATTTGTATCAAAATCAAAAGTGGACAAGTCAGAAACATTAAACGTAGAATGTACGCCATACTTACCTTTCAAGTCTATCTTGTATGCATTATCATTCACCCTGGCAACAACTTGAAACGGTCCATCGCCCCTTGGATGCAATTTTTTCTTTCTTTTATTAGGAAATCGGTCTTTCCTAAGGTGTAACCAAACCCAATCACCAACATCAAAGGATATTTTCTTTCGGCCTTTATGGGCATTTTTAGCAAATTGTTCATTCTTCTTGTTGATGTTTTCGGCTACTTGTTGATGCATTCTTTGTATTTAATATTCCCTAGAATCACCTTCTACATTATAATACTCATCAACAGGGAAAGGAGTTAGATCCATCGGGGTTAAGGGGTTAAAACCATAAACAACTTCAAAAGGAGAGTTGTTTGTAGTAGAATGCAAAGTCCTATTGTAAGAAAATTCAGCAATAGGTAAACAATCTTCCCACCTTTTTAAGTTCTTTTGAATTAAATCTCTAAGAAGAACCCCTAAAGTTCTATTTGTTACCTCAGTTTGGCCATCCGTTTGTGGGTGACTTGATATAGAAAATAGCAATTTAGTCCCCAACTTACTCCATAATGTCTTCCAAAAGTAACTTAAGAACTTTACATCCCTATCACTCACAATTGTTTTCGGAATCCCATGGAGCCGAACCACTTCCTTCAAAAATAAATCTGCAACATTGCTTGCATAATTTGTTTTCCTACAAGGAATAAAGTGAGCCATTTTAGAAAAACGATCTACAACAACCATTATACTATCCATACCTCTTCGAGATCTCGGCAATCTAAGAATAAAGTCCATGGATAAGTCAATCCAAGGTGAAGATAGAATAGGTAAAGGAATGTATAATCCATGAGCTTTGCTTGTACTTTTAGCCTGTTTACACTTAAAGCAAAGTTCACATATTTTTCTAACATCTATTTTAATCTTAGGCCAATAAAAGTTTTCTTGTAAAATATCCAAAGTTTTAACTACACCAAAATGAACCATTAAACAGCCACAATGTGCTTCCCTAACAATTAAATGTCTAATAGAATAGTATGGAATGCACAATCTATTGCCTTTAAACAAGAAATCTTCAAATCTAAAAAAGTCCTTTTGGGTTTGGGCTTGGGCTTGTTATTGTCCTTGCCCTTCTTGGCCATGGGATTTCCCTTTCCTTTGTTCTTAAAATTCCCCTTTTGTACCATTAAGACTTCAGGGGTCTTCTTAATGTTCAGTTCAGCCTGCTTGAGCATCCCGTGTATCTCATGTATGGACTTCTCCATGGCATGCATGTTGAAGTTCATGACAAACTGGTCATACTCTAGTGGGAGTGAGCCCAAGATCATATCTGTGGCCATGTCATGACCTACGGAAGCCCCAAGTTTCTCAAGTTGGTCAAGATAGCTCATCATCTTAAGAACATGTGCACTTACAGAGGTGCCAGGGGCCATCTGGCAACTATTCAAAGCCTTTAGTGGTGAGGAATCTTTCATAACGGGCTTGCTCTTGGAACATTTCCTTGAGCTGGCCCATCATCAGGAAAGCCTCAACCCCTTCAAACTGTTTTTGAAGGTCAGTGCTCATTGTGACTAACATGAGACAAGTCACATCGTTAGAATCATCACAATGCTTCTTCCAAGCATCTTTGTCAGCTCTTGGGCCACTTTTTTCAGGCTGTTCAGGAATATCCGTATCAAGAACGTATATAGCTTTCTTTCCTGCTTAAGGACAATCCTTAAGTTGCGGGCCCAATCAAGGAAATTGGTCCCACTCATTTTTTCTTTTTCAAGAACAAATCTCAATGAATTTTGTGAAGTATTGGTTGCCATTATCTACATTAAAATTATTTGCAAAAGTCATTAATTAGTTTTTGAGCAAAAACTTCCCACAATTTCAACACTTGATAAATAGTGTAGAAAACCATTTTACGATAGTTATAAGTAAGCTTTGTCTTATCACCCATAAGTAAAGTAAAATCAACTCATGGGAATGACATCTATATGTCCCCGGCTATTTCCCACGTTATGCCCTAGGCTCAAAACTATTTTGATTGCCTAGTTAAGTCGAACCATATCTAAGCTTATGGAAATCACTATTTTCCCATCTACTTTTGCTTAGATAACCACTTATCTGTTGCTTTGGAAAGCAGACAAAATGATGATCCAAGCTTAAGAAATGCTTAGGATATGGTAGGCATTTTTAAGACTTAATTAAAACCATTTAGTTTGAATAAGTTGTTAAACCCATAAGACAAGAATATAAGCATATCATGCAATATATAAAACATAAAAGTAAACGTGAGATAGCATCGCCTAATCCTATGATGACTCCCACGAGCCTTGTGGGAGTCAAGGGTCAATCTAAGTCAATACCCATCTCATGGATAGTGTCTTCAATCCATCGTCCTCTAGTCTTGTTACATAAATGCATGGGCATACCCAGGCTTCAATGTAAAGTAATAAAACTAATCTAAGAAAGAAATTACAATTTTACAACATTGAAAAACGACTCGCATGTCGTATTATAAAATTACAGCCCAATAAATGTAAAGCAAGAGGGGTATAGTAGGCCATGCTATTCACCATGCTAAAACTCACATAAGGCATAGTAAAATTAAGTAACGAGTACATATACAAAGTCTTAGGCGTTGCCACTACGCAGAGCAGTCGGCGGTCCCGCTAAAATCTGATTCTTCCTCTACTCATCGAATGAATTTTCTGCCCCGATTTTAACCCTCAATCGCATAACAGGTTTATACGATAACATAAACGGTTTATGTAGTATAATTGAATTAACAACAAATTAACATAAACAGTTTATGCAGTACAATCGAATTAACAGCATACGACAGCAGTTTATGCATATCAGAATCACAAAAACATTTTTTTTTCAATGTCACACATACGCATACCAAATCGAAATTGATACGTGTTATGAAGTGATTAACAATATCGAATTTGAATAGCATGAGCAAGGCTCTGATACTACTGAAGGGATTCATTGGCAGAAACTCGTTCTAAACACCCATGAATCCTCCCCTGAAGTATCCGCTCATACCATAGGAATCGAAAATATACTAAAAGGACTTACGTTTTCGGTTAAAGATTCTGTTTTTCCGGGCGCTTAGCTGCAACCACCAAAGTCCTCCCTTGCGGAATTACTCCCTACCGGTATCCACGCGACGAAACAAGCAGCAAGTGCTAGCTCTTCATTTTTATGAGTTTCGGAATTTAGAGAGAAACTGAGGCAGAAAATCTGATTTTCGGGATTTTAGTTTTGCGGCTCAAGCAAATCTAACCTAGGGTTTCGGCCAAAATAGGTTTAAATAGGGTGTGAGAGTTTGTTCTCAGAACCAACTCCCACGTCCTTAACCTCTTCCGGCAGTGAGAGTCTTTAACTCACACGTCCCATAAACCTCTGCTGGTAGTGGGAGTCTTTATCGCATAATAACTCCCACGTAATCCCAGCTATAACCAAATACCGAAAATGCCCCTCCTTAATCTCTAATTCGAATAATAACATTTTATTATTCTCATAGAAATAAATGTCAGATACAATGAACCTAGACACTTTCTAGATTCATTGAATCTGGACATGAAGCTCGTTAACTCGTCTACGTGTGTGCCCCTATTGGTTCATATCACACTGGCAATGAAAACACACTTAGTAGTAGTATGAGTTCATAAATCACAAGCGGTCCCTAGCAGGATATTGTGACCACCCAGAGTGAATGAATATACGATGGAACCTAATATCAATCCACTATTTAATCCCTTTGTCTTGCGATATCCAAATTAAGCATAAGGCATAGTAGTTGTCACCCTTATAAAGCTTAATTATTTATGCTCGATCTCCAGGTAGATTGTTCCAACAAACAACATTTAATAACCACTTTATTAAATACATTTGAGCACGGTCAATCATTTAAACAGTCTTTCCTATCGAGGGGCCCATGGATATCTCTCTCTAATAAGAGAGGGACAAATTCCTTACAATGCCTCTCACATTCAAGCCATGATAGGACACTACATCCGATCATCAGTCGTATTGATTACTCGATTAAAAGTAACGTCCGACTGAGTCAAAACGTAGCTCCATTCATGCTGGAAACCATGGAGACATAAGGTCTAAGGATTCCAAATAGTATTGAGGAAGTAATACTTCTGGCTATAGAACCATGAAGTATTACTTCTCTAACGGATCACGTCCGATTCAATATATCCCAATATATTGTACCTATGATATGATTTGTATTCATTACACATAATCAGTAAAATATAATCATCAATCAAACATCATACTAGTTTTATTTCATTGTAAAGACCATTACATAAAACTAGGGACAATTAGAATAGTAATTGCATAAGCTAATGAGTCTTACTATCAAATCACGCATTTGATTTTCAAAAGAAAAATTAACTATTCAAATGACATGCTCAAAAAGCTATAAAACGTACAACATATGCTAATGGTCCTAGGGCACTACTAACAATCTCCCACTTGCCCTAGGTCCAATCATACATGATCCTCAATCCCATTGACCTAGTATGACTCTCATGTTTAGGTTGCGGGAGTGGCTTGGTCAATGGATCTGCAATGTTGTTGTCTGTATGAACTTTACAAATTCTAACGTCTTGATACGGTACTATCCGGGAAGCTTGAAGAGGTCATTTGATTATGGATAAACGACCTCATAATTAACTCATATATTCCAAATACAAGCTCCTGAATAAAGCCTTTGTTCCGGGTATTTAAAGTAATTAATATAAACGCGCAAGAGACAAGGAAACCTTCCAAGAATGCAAGGTACAAAGATCAAACACACCTAATAGCATTTGAAGGAAAAAAAAATACATAATTGGAAGGAAAACGGTTGAAAGGGCATTTTAGTCATTTGATAATTAAAGTCTATTCTAGACTATTTATTATATTGTTTAATTAGCCATGTTGGCCAAAATAAGCTAGCTAAATAATAGGACATGTTGTCCTTGATGTTAGGTAGTGTTTTAGTTATCTAGGAGTTGTAAAGTCCTAATCTTTAAAGGACTCTTATTTGTGGTTCATTAGGCTACGAAATTCCACTCTATTTAAGAGGGATTTCAGCCATGTTATTGGTAGACTTGATTTATGATATGTTAAGGTTATTCCTTTGTTACTTTGTTTGATTCTCTATGTAGAGTTCATTCATCTTTGAGTTATTGTACCAATAAGTTTGGTTTTATACTTATTGTTGATGCGAAACCTTGATGGGTTATATCAAGATTCGGCTGAAAACAGATATTTCTCTATCTCGAATAGTTTCTGTGGGAATACACTTAACACAATCCCGGAAAGGCTAAGTATCAATGGAGGTTGAAACACCACAACTAGAGAAACCAACTAGTTGATACAGTAACTTAAAGGAATATGAAATTCAACCGGAAGTTCATAAACAAGTATCAAAGGATTAACCTTAATCAAAATATCAATATATCAAGTCTAACTAAAAGAGGTGGCCGAAATTCCCTTTAAGTAGAAGGTAATTCGGTTCCAACTCAAACTAGGAAAAGGGAAATAAGAGTCCTTGAAGAATTAGGACTCTTGAAAAACAACTTGCTATCAAGTAACTACCTAAACAAGATAATAGGCACATGTTCCTATTATCTTGGCGGCTACAATATAAAAGTAACTACCAAAATAATGAAGAGTCCTAGTTGCATTAGGACTCTTAATAACCAACTAACTAACACATGGACAACATGTCCTTTATTTCGGCTAAACAATAAAACAAATAACATTGCTGAAAATATTAAAGTCTAGAATAGTCTAGAATAGACTTTAATATGTGAAAAGACTAAAATACCATTTTTAGCCAAAATGCTTGTTTGGGCCGATTTGAATGCTTTCAAGAGTTAGAAGTTGAACTTGTACTTCATCTTCTAAATGAAGCTTGGCTTCTTCTTTAGACTTCAACTCTCGGACCAATGTGGCTAGTTCTTGATTCCTTTGTCTTGTTCTTGATCTAGTCATTGGTCTATGGATTCTTTGTAAAGGATGATGTATCCTTCTAGATGGTCCCGTATCATCCCCTCCCCCTTGAAAAGGATTCGACCTTGAATCATCTTCATCATCATCATCATCATCATCCATGTAATCTGAGACATCAAAAGGAGATAAATAAGCAACATTAAAAGTAGAATGGACACCATACTTACCTTGCAAGTCTATTTGGTATGCATTGTCATTTATTTTCTTAATCACTTGAAAAGGACCATCTCCTCTTGGATGTAGTTTGGACTACCTTTCTTTTGGAAATCTCTCTTTCCTAAAGTGTATCCACACCCAATCACCAACTTCAAAGTTGATAGCCTTGCGGCCTTTGTTGGATTTAAGTGCATTCCGGTCATTTTTCTTCTTGATGTTCTCGGCTACTTCGTAATGTATCCTTCGAACAAAGTCAGCCCTTGAATCACCTTCTATGTTATAATACTCATCAATTGGAAGAGGAATTACATCTAAAGGGGTAAGGGGGTTAAAACCATAAACAACTTCAAAAGGTGAATTGTTAGTAGTAGAATGTAACGTGCGATTATAAGCAAATTCAGCTATAGGTAAACATTCTTCCCACTTTTCAAGTTCTTTTGAATAAGTGCCCTAAGTAGAGCCCCTAAAGTTCTATTTGTTACCTCAGTCTGGCCATCGGTTTGTGGATGGCTTGAAGTAGAAAACAAAAGCTTTGTTCCCAATTTGCTC
Organism: Vinca minor; assembly: GCA_026122235.1. NCBI lineage: Eukaryota > Viridiplantae > Streptophyta > Magnoliopsida > Gentianales > Apocynaceae > Vinca > Vinca minor. The sequence goes on along the minus strand of JAOCZM010000285.1, from coordinate 1,555,745 downwards.
CATAAGGTCTTCCAAAAATAACTTAGGAATTTGACAACCCTATCACTTACTTTTGTTTTTGGAACACCATGTAACCGAATGATGTCTTTAAAGAATAGATCCGCAACATGGCTAGCATCATTTGTTTTCCTACAAGAAATAAAGTGTGCCGTTTTAGAAAATCTATCCACAACAACCATTATACTATCATTACCTCTTGTGGATTTCGGCAATCCCAAAATAAAATCCGTGGAAAGATCAATCCAAGGTGAAGAAGGTATTGGAAGAGGCATGAGTAATCCGTGAGCCTTTGAAGTACTTTTAGCCTGTTTGCACTTAAAGCAAAGTTCACAAATTCTTTGTACATCTCTTTTCATTTTAGGCCAATAAAAGTGTTCTTGTAAAATATCCAATGTTTTAATAACACCAAAATGACCCATTAAGCCGCCACTATGTGCCTCCCTAACAATTAATTCTCTAATAGAACATGATGGAACACATAGTATGTTACCTTTAAACAAAAAGCCTTCAAATATGTGAAAATCTTGTTTTGCCGAGACATGACAAGATGTAAACAAATCTGAAAACTCATTATCATCTACATACAAAGCTTTTAAATGTTCAAAGCCAAGTAATTTAGTATGTAGAATAGAAAGTAAAGAGTACCTTCTAGAAAGAGCATCGGCAACAACGTTTTCCTTACCTTTTTTGTATTTGATGACATATGGAAAGCTATCAATGAAGGAAACCCATTTTGCATGTCTCTTGTTTAACTTACTTTGTCCTTTGAAATACTTGATGGATTCATGATCCGTGTGAATCACAAATTCTCGTCCAACCAAGTAGTGCTGCCATGTTTCCAAAGCTCGAACAATAGCGTATAACTCTTTATCATATGTAGGATAATTAAGTGAAGCGCCACTTAGTTTCTCACTAAAGTATGCTAAAGGTTTACCTTGTTGTTGCAAAACAGCCCCAATACCTATACCTGAAGCATCACATTCAACTTCAAAAGTTATTGAAAAATTAGGTAAAGATAAGATAGGGGAAGAAGTTAGTAATTGCTTAAGCTTGTTAAAACTCTTTTCTTGCGGCTTATCCCAAAAAAATGAGACATCTTTCTTCACTACTTCATTCAATGGTGCGGCAATTGAGCTAAAATCACGAACAAAACGTCTATAAAAGCTTGCCAAACCATAGAATGATCTCACTTGTGTTGCACTTGTTGGCCTCGGCCAGCTCACAATTGATTCAATCTTGATTGGATCAACCTGCATTCCACTTGAACTAACAATGTATCCAAGAAAGTTAATAGAATTAGTGCAAAAAACACATTTATCAAGCTTGGCATACAAGGTTTGTTCCCTTAATATAGTAAAAATAGCCTTAAGATGTTCAACATGCTCTTCTAAGGTCTTACTATATACAAGTATATCATCAAAATAAACTACAACAAATTTACCAAAGCAATGGCGGAATATGTAGTTCATTAATCTCATGAAAGTACTAGGTGCATTACTTAGACCAAAAGGCATTACAATCCATTCATATAATCCATATTTAGTTTTAAAAGCAGTTTTCCATTCATCACCTTCTTTCATTCTAATTTGGTGATAGCATTGAGTTAAATCTATCTTAGAAAAAATAAAAGCTCCACTTAACTCATCTAGCATATCATCTAAGCGAGGTATAGGATGTCTATATTTTATAGTTATCTTATTAATATCTCGACAATCCGTACATAATCTAAAAGTGTCTTCCTTTTTAGGAACTAGAATGACAGGACTAGCACAAGAACTTAAAGATTCACGTACCTGCTCTTTTTCTAAGAGTAAATCAACTTGCCTTTGTATTTCTCGGGTCTCATCCGGATTTGATGAGAACTTATATACGGACCCTTTAAAGAATGATGAGGTTTGGGTAATGTATAAAAGGAGATATAGGAGGCAAGATTTAACATCACATCACTCATTTTGGAGGCCCAAAAGACTCAAAAGAATGAAGACTATCATCAACTTGGATAAACATTAATTTCAGCTTTGTGACAGTTTGGTGTAATTGTGATAACTTGTGATCCAGAAATCCAATGAAGCTCATTCTAGATGATATGGAAAGATAAGAGGCATATCTACAACTTTCATGAAGAACACAAGATCAGATTATGCCTTTATGAAGTCCTAAATTGTCGTGCAACTTACTACACCATGCTGTCCAGATTTTCATTAAGAATTAATCTTGTTTTTCAAAGTTTAGCATTTATTTAATTTCCAGATTTTAGTATATTATTAATTTCGAAATATTACTTAAATAAAGGACATGTGGTCCATTTAGCAAATAGTTTATTCTTTAGCAAGTAGTTTATTCTTTAGCAAGTATAATCCTAGTCCATTTAGGACTTAGCTTGTTTAGGGATTTTCAGCCAAATCTTTCTCTAAATAAAGAGAGGTTTCGGCCACTTATTATGGAGACTTGATTAATGATAATTGTAGGTTTATTCCTTTGTTTCTTTGTGAATTGAATTTCTTTTTAGATCTTCCTTTCATTGTTACTAATCAACAAGCTAGTTTCCTTGTTGTGGTGTTTCTTCATCCGTTTAGTGTTCTTCTGCCTAGGTAGCCAAGTGCTTATCGCTGCTTGGAGGTCTAGTGTGTCGAATACTCTTAAAGTCCTTTGCTATAGTAGTCAAGTGCTTATCACTGCTTGGAGGTTGTAGTAAGGCATTCATGTAAACTAAATTCAAGTTAGAGAAAGATCCCTTTTTCCTTGTGTCGAATCTTGATTCCGTCAAGGTTCCTCATCATATTGGTATCAGAACTCAAGGTTGATCTCTTTCTTGGTGTATCTTTTATTGCTTTGTCGATAAAAAAAAAATACTACCCTATTTATTTTTTTTAGCCAAGATAAAAGAAAAAAGAAAGACAAGAACCAAATTACCTATTTCTTGGTTTCTTGAATTTCTACAAAACAAGGAACTTTCCTATTTCCCCCCATTTTCTAATGTTACCGTCTTACCTCAAAATTATATTTATTTGAGCAACGATGAATTTCTCATATCAACAAAGAAAGTTAATACGTGATGATTGCTCAAAAATATTAGCAATCACAAAGAGGTTATCAAACAGTCTTGAACATTATTTACAATTGAAAGAAGAGACAAGATTACAAGAAGAGGCAAGATTGCACACACTACCAAGGAATGATACACATCTTCAAAGGAGCAACCTCTTCCATACTAAGTGTCATGTTCAAGGCAAGGTTTGTCTTCTTATCATTGATAATGGTAGTTGTGCTAATGTTTGTTCTTCCGATTTAGTTAACACTCTGGACTTACCTTGGAAGAAACATCCACATCCTTATAAGCTATCTTGGTTGTCAAATAATGGAGAAATAAGGGTGGAAAGGAAAGTTGAAATTACTTTTGAAATCGGCAAGTTCAAAGATAGTGTTCTATGTGATGTTGTGCCCATGACCGCTAGTCATATAATTTTAGGAAGACCATGGCAATATGATAGAGGTGCGGATCATGATGGTAGAAAGAACACCTACCAATTGCATATGGATAAGAGGAATGTCATATTATATCCTTTAACTCCTAGTGAAGTTTGTGAGGTACATAAAAAAATGGCCGAGAGAAGAGAGCAAAGATTAAAAGAAGAGATAAGATTACAAGAAGAGGCTAAATTACAAGCAGAGGAAAAATTGCAACCTGAGGAAAACATGTTGCGTGACGAGTTGCAATATTGGCATGATCCAAAGTTTCTTGACAAGGAAAAAGATCTTTTTGATCCAACACAATTGCTGGATGAGGAACAACATCCTTTTGAAGCAATGGTTTTTGAAGGGTCAAAAGATTCAAGTTTTTCGTTCATTACTTTTGATCTACCAACTTCTTTTCTTCCTAGTATATATTTTAAACAGGAGTTCAAGGCTGTATTTTCTACAAAGATATTCCTACCAAACCAAAGTTATGGTCCTTTCCTTAAATTACAAGATTCGAGGACGAATCTTTTTGAAGAAAGGGAGAATGATGAGAACTTATATACGGATCCTTTAAAGAATGATGAGGTTTGGGTAATGTCTAAAAGGAGATATAGGAGGCAAGATTTAACATCACATCACTCATTTTGGAGGCCCAAAAGACTCAAAAGAATGAAGACTATCATCAACTTGGATAAACATTAATTTCAGCTTTGTGACAGTTTGGTGTAATTGTGATAACTTGTGATCCAGAAATCCAATGAAGCTCATTCTAGATGATATGGAAAGATAAGAGGCATATCTACAACTTTCATGAAGAACACAAGATCAGATTATGCCTTTATGAAGTCCTAAATTGTCGTGCAACTTACTACACCATGCTGTCCAGATTTTCATTAAGAATTAATCTTTGTAAGCCCTAAGGGCGAACAAACTCTGTTTTTGATAATGGTCAAACATTTGATGTTGTGACTAATGTCTTATATCTTTGTGATAGAATATCGAAACTCGTTGTGGAAGCTCTAAGTTCTTCAATCAAGCTATAAAAAAGATCTTCAAGGCACATATCGTCAAGATTGAAGATTGAAGACTTAGGTTTGGTTAGGATAGCTTTATATTTATTAGTCGCTATCTTTAAGCTCTCTAACCAATGCTCTTAATGAACTTAAGTTTACAACACTATAGTCTTGCATACATATTAAACACGTTTTTCAAAAGGCAAAGTTTTAAAAACGATCTTTAAATGTGTTCGTATTTCAAAAACCTTTGTTTTCAAAGTTCATGTCTTTTAAAAACGGTTTTTCAAATGCTTTTAATTGTTACCTTTTGGGGAAAATCTTTTAGACTTCATTAGATTTCAAAAGGTGTGAAAAATCAACTCGGGAAGGTCGGTCAACCGAGCTCAAGCTCGGATCAACCGAAAGCAGAAACCCGAGAGGTTTGAAAGTTGGGTTCGGCCGACCATAGGGGAGATCGGGTCGACCGACCTATGTTCGGATCATCCGACCTTTTCCCTTCGGTTCAACCGAGGAGATACTGAGAGTTGCATTTTACAGGCTCGGTCGACCTAAGCCTTTGTTCGGTCGACCGGAGTTGTGTTCGGTCCACCGAAGTACATCAACGGTCAACCGAACTCTGAAAAAAACTAGCCGTTATCCCGACCGCTTTTAAAGTCGCTTTTTTGGACGTTTTTGAAATCTATAAAGGCCCTAAAGCTGAATATTCTTCCAACAAGAACCTTGACAAATCTACATTGAATATTCTTAAAAGCTCTAGCTATCAAAAAAGCATTTATTCTTTTTTTGATGATTTGATAAGTCCAAAAATCAATCTTTATACAAGCAAGACAAAAAGTGTTGAATACAAAAGTTCAAGAGCATTAAAGTAAAGATCTTCAAAGGTATATTTACTCCACTTTTGAGTGAAGAACTTGTATCATTATATCTTCATCCTTCCCTTTCTTAGTGATAGGGTATTCTTGTGTCTAAACCTACTTAGTGTGGGAAAGTACTCTTTGTGAGTGAGTAAATTGTGGTTGTGTGTAAAACTCTTAGTGAGTTAGCCACAAGTGTAACAAGCCTTTTTCTTAGTGAAATTGTTGGAAATCCTTGGGAGATACTCAAGGTAGTGGACGTAGATTCTTTGTGAATCGAACCACTCTAAATCACTTGTCTTGCTCTCATTGCTTCATTTCTACAAAGCTTCATTTATTAGTTCCATATTTCTTTATCTCAAGAAAAAGAAGCAAAATTGTATAAAAACCCAATTCACCCCCCTCTTGTGTTTTTTCAATTGGTATCGTAGCCTCGTCTTCATCTTTAGTTTAATCACTAGAAGAAAAGATAATGGCCATGAATTCCGCTTTAGCTTATCTAGAGGGATCTTCCACAAATCGACCACCTCTTTTTTGATGGAAATAATTTCAATGCTTGGAAAGACCGCTTCAAGATTTATGTGTGTTCTATAGACTATACTTTATGGCATATCTTTGAAGAAGGTCCTTATGTTCCTATGAAGTTGGTGGATGGTGTTCAAATGCCAAAATTGGACAATGAATTAAATGAAGATGAGTCAAAGAAAATGACTCTCAATTATAGAGCAATGAACATCATTAGTTGTGCTCTCAATCCGGATGAGTACAATAGAGTTCGTGGAAGCAAATCCGCCCACAAAATGTGGAAAACCTTGGAAGTCACTCATGAAGGAACAAATCAAGTGAAAGAATCTAAGCTCAATATGCTTGTGAGGGAATATGAGCTTTTCACTATGAAGCCAAGTGAAACTATCAATGAGATGAATACTCGGTTCACAAATGTGGTAAATGGGTTGAGGTCATATGGAAAGGAATATTCAATGGGTGAAATGAATAGAAAAATTCTCAACTCTCTTCCAAAAAGTTGGGAAGGCAAAGCTCTTGTCATTGAAGAAGCCAAAGACTTGAAAACATATCCAACGGAAGAGCTCATTGGTTCTCTTCTCACTTATGAGCTTACTCATAAAAAGGATGATCATGTTGAAAAAGCAAAGAAAAGTCTTGCTCTAAAGACTATTCTTGATCTAGATGAATCCAATCAATCAAGTGATGAAGAAGATATAAATTTAGATGATGAGACAATGGCTTTAGTTGTAAAGCGCATGAAGAAAATGTTTTCCGGAAAAGGAAGGAGATTCCTCCAAAATAAAAGAAAACAAAATCCAAATGGCATGAAATGTTATGAATGTGGAAGCAACCAACATCTCATAGGAGAGTGCCCATCCATCAAAGAAAGAGAGTCAAAGGAAGATAAAAAAGAAAAAAAATTCTTCAAATCCAAGAATGCCAAAGGCTTGATAGGCACATGGGATCAAGATGGAAGTGAAAATGAAGAAGAAGAAGAAAATGCAAATATTTGCTTCATGGCCTTCGGTAATGAGGTACATCTTTCTCCTTCAATTTCAAATTCTTGTGATGATAATGAGGATGATCCTAATGAGCTCTTATGTGACATGTATGATCAATTAAGAAAATGTGCAAAGCAAAACTATGAAATGAAGTTAAAAATTGATTCCTTGCTTGAAGATAAGTCTAGATTGTTTGATGAAAACAAAAAACTATGTGATGATGTTGATTGTTTTAAAGTTGAAAATGAGAAACTTATTGCTACTTGCAACTCCTCATCATTAAAGTATCATGAAGCATATGATAAATTATCTTCTCTAGAATCCAAGCTTGTTGAGTTTGATAGCTTGAAAAGCAAAGTTGTTGAACTTACTTCTCTTGTTGATAAGTTCTCAAAAGGAACAAAAGATCTTGATCATCTTCTTTGTATGCAACGGACTTCCAATGATAAACATGGATTAGGATATTCACATCCTAGTCATATTGATATTACTAGCTCTTCTAGACCATCTAGAAATCATTTTGTGCATGCTAGTACTTCCCATAAACATGGAGTAGGATATTCACATTCATGTCATATTGATATTGCTAGCTCTTCTAGACCACCTACAAATCACTTTGTGCTTGCTAGTTCATCACATAAACAAAAGAGATACCATGAGCATAGTTACAAATATTATAAGCCATCTATTCGTTGCACTTATTGTGGTAAATTTGGTCACACTAGCAATAGATGTTTTGTGAAAAGAAAGATTGAAATGGGAGTTAAGACTATATGGAGAATCAAGCGTATCGTATCTAACCCCCCAAGGACCCAAACAAATATGGGTACCAAAAGTCACTCCTTCTTTTTTGTCTTAGGTACTTTCTAGCAAAGTAAACACTCCGGCTCAATGGTTCCTTGATAGTGGATGTTGTCGCCATATGACCGGAGATGCCGCATTAGTCAAAGACATGGAGCCCATCCATGAAGGTTATGTCACTTTTGGAGACAAAAAGAAAGGTAGAATTCTTGGCATTGGGAATGTTGGTAAAGATTCTTCAACTCTTGTTAAGAATGTTCTTCTTGTTGATAGTCTTAAATATAATTTGCTTAGCATTAGCCAACTTTGTGATAATGGGTTTGATGTTACATTTAGCAAAAAGACTTGTTCTATAATTGATAGCTCATCTCATGAAAATGTACTAGTGGCAAATAGAACCGGAAATGTTTATATGCTTACCTTGGATGATCTTATTGCATGTGATTTTAAATGTCTATCCATAAATGAAGATGATGCCTTCTTGTGGCACCGTCGGCTTGGTCATGTAAGCATGGATCTCTTAAATAAGCTTTCCTCAAAAGAGCTAGTGCGTGGGCTTCCAAAAATGAAATATGTGAAAAACCGTCTTTGTGATGCATGTCAATTTGGCAAACAAACAAAAACGCCTTTTAAGCCTAAACAAATGGTTTCCACCTCTAAACCTCTTGAACTTGTTCATCTTGATCTTTTTGGACCAATGAGGACCACTAGTTTAGGTGGTAAGAGGTATGTATTTGTAATTGTGGATGATTTTTTCAAGATTTACTTGGGTACTTTTTTCTTGCACACAAAGATGACACTTTTCATGAGTTTTCAAATCTTTTCAAAAAGGTACAAAATACTCTTGAGCTAAAACTTGTTTCCTTGAGAAGTGATAATGGAGGAGAATTCAACAATAAATTCTTTGAAGAGTTTTGTAATGAATATGGCATTTCTCATAATTTCTCGGCTCCTCAAACGCCTCAACAAAATGGAGTTGTTGAAAGGAAAAATAGAACTCTACAAGAAATGGCTAGGTCTATGCTTTGTGAAAATTCTTTACCAAAATATTTTTTGGGCCGAAGCCGTGAACACCGCTTGTCATATTGTAAATAGAGTTTTTATGAGACCTTTTGTTGGAAAAACTCCTTTTGAGATTATTTTTGGAAAAAATTCCCACAATATCATATTTCAAAGTTTTTGGTTGCAAATGCTTTGTGCTCAACATCAAAGATAGCCTTGGAAAATTTGACAAGAAATCCGATGAAGGAATATTTCTTGGCTATTCATCTAACAAAAAGGCTTATAGGGTATACAATAAGAGAACCATGTGTATTGAAGAGTCCATGCATGTTTCATTTGATGAATCTAACATTTACACATCTACAAAAGATGATGATGATATAGGTATGCCTTTGGAAGGTGTAAATCAAATCCAACAAGCTCCTATGTTTGATGATAATCCTAAGGATAAGGAGGACATTGAAATCACTCAAGATAATCCCCATATTACTCAAAGCAATGATCCTTCAACAAATGAGCTACCAAAGGATTGGATTTACAAGCAAGATCACCCACAAGAGCAAATCATTGGTGATCCATCCGAAGGTGTCAAAACAAGGCGGTACTTCATTGACAATCTTGCTTTACTTTCATCTATAGAACCTAAGAACATTCATGAAGCATTATGTGATTATTTTTTGGATTGTAGCTATGCAAGAGGAACTAAATCAATTTGAAAGAAATCAAGTTTGGACTTTAGTTCCTAGACCTATTGATCACCTTATTATTGGAACCAAGTGGATCTTTCGTAATAAACTTGATGAACTTGGTGAGATCATTAGAAACAAAGCTAGACTTGTTGCCCAAGGATTCAATCAAGAAGAGGGTATTGATTTTGAGGAAACTTTTGCTCCCGTGGCTAGACTTGAATCCATTAGAATGCTTCTTGCTTTTGCATGTTTTAAAGGTATCAAACTTTTTTCAAATGGATGTTAAAAGTGCATTTCTAAATGGTTTTATTGAGGAGGAAGTATATGTTGAACAACCTCCCGGGTTCTTGCATGAAAAAATTTCCAAACCATGTTTATAAACTTACAAAAGCTATGTATGGTTTAAAACAAGCTCCTCGTGCTTGGTATGAGCGTTTGAGCAAATTTCTCATTTCTATTGGTTTTTTCAAGAGGACTTGTAGACACTACACTTTTTATTAAAACAAATGCATCTCATGATATTTTACTTGTGCAAATATATGTAGATGACATTATTTTTGGTTCTACTAATGAAGTGCTTTGTGAAGAATTTTCTAAGCTTATGCAAAATGAATTCGAAATGAGCATGATGGGAGAACTCAATTATTTTCTTGGATTACAAATCAAGCAAACCGATGAAGGAATTTTCATCAACCAAGCCAAGTACACTAAAGAACTACTCAAAAGGTTTGGTATGGATGGTGCTAAGGAAAGCAACACACCTATGAGTGCTACCATCAAGCTTGACAAGGATGAAAAAAGGTAAAACGGTAGATGAAACAAGGTATAGAGGTATGATTGGTTCTCTTCTTTATCTAACCGCTAGTAGGCCGGATATCATGTTTGCCGTATGCTTATGTGCTAGATTTCAAGCTTGTCCTAAAGAATCTCATCTAGTTGCCGTTAAGCGCATTTTTTAGATATCTTATTGGTTCATATGATTATGGGTTATGGTATCCTAGAAGTGCATCTTTTGATTTGATAGGTTATTCGGATGCCGATTATGCGGGATGTCGTATTGAGCGCAAAAGCACTAGTGGGCATTGTCAATTTCTTGGTCATGCATTAGTCTCTTGGTATAGCAAGAAACAAGCAAGTGTATCTCTTTCCACCACCGAAGCGGAATATATAGCCGCCGGTAGTTGTTGTGCTCAAATCTTATGGATGATGCATACACTTATGGACTTTGGGCTTGCATTTCATCATGTCCCTATCTTGTGTGATAATACTAGTGCAATAAATTTGACAAAGAATCCCATTCAGCATTCCCGAACTAAGCATATAGAAATCAAACATCATTTCATTCGTGATCATGTTGTAAAAGGTGATGTTTGCATAAACTTTATTTGCACCGATGAACAACTTGCTGATATTTTCACAAAACCACTTAGCACCGAAAGATTTGAATATCTCAGGCGTTGCCTCGGAATCACAAAATTCCAGGACTGATGTGTGTATTAAGTGTGCAGGAAGAAAACAGGGGAACCTCGGATCAACAGCCAAAGGCTCGGATGATCCGAACTATTCGGTCGACCGAACTATTTTGACTTGAACCGGACCATCGACCGAAGAACTACTGAGACTGTTCGGATCAACCTTCGGTCGACCCTCTCTGGAAACGGTCGACCGAAATAACCGGGTTAACAGCTTATATCTTCCTTACCCGAGTGACTTTTCATTTCATTCCTTCACTTTATAACAGTTTTCTCTCTAATTCTTCATCTCTATAGACCGATTTACCTAAACCCAAGCTTAATCAACCTTCAAATTCATCTTTCTTTCTCTATTTCATCATCAATTTGTGAAGAATTCATATTTTTTTCATATTTTTTTCCCTCGGTTCATATAATCCGAACCCAACCTTCTTTTTCACAAATGGTGAGAACAAAGAACCCTAACCAAAAGGGCAATAAGGATGATGATACTCCTCCTCGCAAAAATCCTCCTAGAAATTTACCCAAAAGACCCCTTGAAAAAGGGATTTCCCTCAAAGAACCATCACAAACTCCTTTGAAGAAAGGAAAGGTAAAGCAAGTTGCTCAAAAGGGTAAAGGAAAGAAGATTCAAGAATCAATTTCAAGCCATTCGGAGGACGATTCCTTTTCTTCTCCCTCAAGGGTTTCTCCACCCTCAAATTTTGAGTTTGGTGATTCATCAAACTTCTACACTACAGAGGTAACTAATTCTTTCTACAATGCTTCTGCTAAGAAAGTGTTTGACAATCTTTCTAATTCAAAAAGAGGATTCATGACTACCTATTTAAGAGATGTGAATGTGTTTGCTCACGGTAGAGGATTAGATGAAGTAATGGGGTTATTTGATGATATGGGTTGGATAAACCTATTTGATATTAATGATGATATTTACCCCTCCTTAGTCTACGAGTTTGGTGCTAATTTGAGGCAAATATACGATGATGGTTCTGAAATTAGATATAAGTCTTGTGTTGGAAGAATGGAGTTTGAATTTTCTGATAAGATGTTCTGTGAAGCTATTGAGTCAAACATGTGGCTTATGCCAAAAGATTTTATAAGAACATGATGAATTCGGATGATGCCAGCCTCTTTTAATATGAAACATTTCATATCCGAATTTAGTATTCAAGGCAACTTTTCTCGATTCAAAGGATAGGGAAATAGACAAATTGGATGAATTTGGGACGAATTCTTCATTTCTTCGTATCCAATATTGTTGCTCCGGCCAAAGGACATAAGTCGCCTATCACCTTCCTCCAAATGGTTATCATGCAACATCTATTGGAAAGGAAGCCTTTGAACTTTGCTCATCTAGCTCTTCAACATTTCATGGCTGCAATTAAATGGATCAAGGAATTTCTTACCATATGGAAATGTGTTTACTAGGCTTTTTCAAAGATTCGGCTTTGATTTGCAAGATCCTTTAAAGAAAAAAGGTCGTTTGAAATTGATGAGGCTTGTTTTCACCGAATGAAGATGATCTATATTGACAATAAATGGAAGTTCATTCGAAGACAACTAATGATGAGCTTGGTGCTGCGATCATTGCTAGAAACGTATCCAATTATATGCTCAAAACACTCCAAAAGATTGAAAAGCAAAGGGGTAAAGCACCTACGAAGCCGAGAAGTAATCCTTATAGTGATGAGCAAGAAGATGTTCAAGAACATAATTCAGCTTAGCTCAAGCGAAAAGGCATCATCGTAAAGTATCCGAGAAGAAGAACCTGATTCTCCAACACAAGAAACTTCCAAAGACCATCCTCGAAAAGTGAACCGAATAGATAAGATGTTTGCTTTGATGAAGAAAATTGCGCGAAAAGTCGAGACGGTAATGGAAGAGATAAGTTGCATCAAAGAAGATGTTCAAAAAGTGTCCGACAAAGTGGACAAGTTAGCCAAGGATTTGAGTCTTTCAAGTTCTGATAAAGAAAATCAACGTTGAGACTTGAAACCTTTGATTGTTTATTTTTGCTTATGCTTATGTTTTTTGAACTATGAATGTTTTATGCTTATGTTTTTAAACTATTTATACTTTGGTGATTGAATTCTTTTTTATTATGCCAAAGGGGGAGAAATATTGTTTTATCTTGCTTAATTGTTTATTGAAAACTCGACTTGCTTGTGTGAAAGTTATTGAAAGAAAGTTTCAGAGTCGCCTTTGTTGCAAGCAGAATGTCGCAGAAAATTTCCCTTGCTTCGGTCGATCAAGATGTGGTGACCAAAATCTCGGTCGACCGAGATCCATGCGCTTTCATATTCATGCCCGATTTTTTGCCGCTATCAACCGCTGGAACTTAAGGGAGTTTTCTTAATATTTTTTTTTATCGTTTCTATCTTTGATATGGCATGTTTTGAGGGGGAGCATTTACTATTTACAATTTTTCAAATTTCTCAAAACTAGCCTTGTTTATTTGGAAGGAAGGAGGAAAGGAGGATGGTAGGTATTTAGGGCTCTTCTAAGAGTCCCTAATGTGATGGCAAAAGAAGTTAATATACTAGTGTTTGTATTTCTCTCAAGTTTATCTTCTAAAACACTAGTCTTCAATCTTATTTGATTTTAAAACCTTTTTGCCATGCTTCCTTGTTATTACTATTGTTCGTATTCTATCTAATTACATCAAAGTTTGTCATAATCAAAAAGGGGGAGATTGTAAGCCCTAAGGGCGAACAAACTCTGTTTTTGATAATGGTCAAACATTTGATGTTGTGACTAATGTCTTATATCTTTGTGATAGAATATCGAAACTCGTTGTGGAAGCTCTAAGTTCTTCAATCAAGCTATAAAAAAGATCTTCAAGGCACATATCGTCAAGATTGAAGATTGAAGACTTAGGTTTGGTTAGGATAGCTTTATATTTATTAGTCGCTATCTTTAAGCTCTCTAACCAATGCTCTTAATGAACTTAAGTTTACAACACTATAGTCTTGCATACATATTAAACACGTTTTTCAAAAGGCAAAGTTTAAAAACGATCTTTAAATGTGTTCGTATTTCAAAAACCTTTGTTTTCAAAGTTCATGTCTTTTAAAACGGTTTTTCGAAATGCTTTTAATTGTTACCTTTTGGGAAAATCTTTTAGACTTCATTAGATTTCAAAAGGTGTGAAAAATCAACTCGGGAAGGTCGGTCAATCGAGCTCAAGCTCGGATCAACCGAGCGTAAACCGAGAGGTTTGAAAGTTGGGTTCGGCCGACCATAGGGGAGATCGGTCGACCGACCTATGTTCTGGATCATCCGACCTTTTCCTTCTGGTTCAACCGAGGAGATACTGAGAGTTGCATTTTACAGGCTCGGTCGACCTAAGCCTTTGTTCGGTCGATCGGAGTTGTGTTCGGTCCACCGAAGTACATCAACGGTCAACCGAACTCTGAAAAAAACTAGCCGTTATCTGACCGTTTTAAAGTCGTTTTTTGGACGTTTTTGAAATCTATAAAGGCCCTAAAGCTGAATATTCTTCCAACAAGAACCTTGACAAATCTACATTGAATATTCTTAAAAGCTCTAGCTATCAAAAAGCATTTATTCTTTTTTGATGATTTGATAAGTCCAAAAATCAATCTTTATACAAGCAAGACAAAAAGTGTTGAATACAAAAGTTCAAGAGCATTAAAGTAAAGATCTTCAAAGGTATATTTACTCCACTTTTGAGTGAAGAACTTGTATCATTATATCTTCATCCTTCCCTTTCTTAGTGATAGGGTATTCTTGTGTCTAAACCTACTTAGTGTGGGAAAGTACTCTTTGTGAGTGAGTAAATTGTGGTTGTGTGTAAAACTCTTAGTGAGTTAGCCACAAGTGTAACAAGCCTTTTTCTTAGTGAAATTGTTGGAAATCCTTGGGAGATACTCAAGGTAGTGGACGTAGATTCTTTGTGAATCGAACCACTCTAAATCACTTGTCTTGCTCTCATTGCTTCATTTCTACAAAGCTTCATTTATTAGTTCCATATTTCTTTATCTCAAGAAAAAGAAGCAAAATTGTATAAAAACCCAATTCACCCCCCTCTTGTGTTTTTTCAATTGGTATCAGAGCCTCGTCTTCATCTTTAGTTTAATCACTAGAAGAAAAGATAATGGCCATGAATTCCGCTTTAGCTTATCTAGAGGGATCTTCCACAAATCGACCACCTCTTTTTGATGGAAATAATTTCAATGCTTGGAAAGACCGCTTCAAGATTTATGTGTGTTCTATAGACTATACTTTATGGCATATCTTTGAAGAAGGTCCTTATGTTCCTATGAAGTTGGTGGATGGTGTTCAAATGCCAAAATTGGACAATGAATTAAATGAAGATGAGTCAAAGAAAATGACTCTCAATTATAGAGCAATGAACATCATTAGTTGTGCTCTCAATCCGGATGAGTACAATAGAGTTCGTGGAAGCAAATCCGCCCACAAAATGTGGAAAACCTTGGAAGTCACTCATGAAGGAACAAATCAAGTGAAAGAATCTAAGCTCAATATGCTTGTGAGGGAATATGAGCTTTTCACTATGAAGCCAAGTGAAACTATCAATGAGATGAATACTCGGTTCACAAATGTGGTAAATGGGTTGAGGTCATATGGAAAGGAATATTCAATGGGTGAAATGAATAGAAAAATTCTCAACTCTCTTCCAAAAAGTTGGGAAGGCAAAGCTCTTGTCATTGAAGAAGCCAAAGACTTGAAAACATATCCAACGGAAGAGCTCATTGGTTCTCTTCTCACTTATGAGCTTACTCATAAAAAAGGATGATCATGTGGAAAAAGCAAAGAAAAGTCTTGCTCTAAAGACTATTCTTGATCTAGATGAATCCAATCAATCAAGTGATGAAGAAGATATAAATTTAGATGATGAGACAATGGCTTTAGTTGTAAAGCGCATGAAGAAAATGTTTTCCGGAAAAGGAAGGAGATTCCTCCAAAATAAAAGAAAACAAAATCCAAATGGCATGAAATGTTATGAATGTGGAAGCAACCAACATCTCATAGGAGAGTGCCCATCCATCAAAGAAAGAGAGTCAAAGGAAGATAAAAAGAAAAAATTCTTCAAATCCAAGAATGCCAAAGGCTTGATAGGCACATGGGATCAAGATGGAAGTGAAAATGAAGAAGAAGAAGAAAATGCAAATATTTGCTTCATGGCCTTCTGTAATGAGGTACATCTTTCTCCTTCAATTTCAAATTCTTGTGATGATAATGAGGATGATCCTAATGAGCTCTTATGTGACATGTATGATCAATTAAGAAAATGTGCAAAGCAAAACTATGAAATGAAGTTAAAAATTGATTCCTTGCTTGAAGATAAGTCTAGATTGTTTGATGAAAACAAAAAACTATGTGATGATGTTGATTGTTTTAAAGTTGAAAATGAGAAACTTATTGCTACTTGCAACTCCTCATCATTAAAGAATGAACTGACTGTATGACTCAGGCAACGATTGCAAAATCAAATCAGTCGACAGCTCTTATCCCAAAGGAAATCCCAGTTTTTCAAGGTTTTGAACATAACCTCGTCATCTTAAGAACGTGAGTTCCTACTGGGCATTCCTTCGTACATTTTGCACTCGAAAAAGAGATTTCGACACATCGAATCTCTCTCGCGTGCTTGCCCTCGATATAGTTGCTTCAAGTGAACCAAAGATATCATAAGCCCCCATGTCCTCATGTTGCTTCCCAAGCTCGTAGTTCATGGTGACAAGCATGAGGCTAGACACATCTAAAGTATCACTAACATGCTTCGATAAGCACTTCTATCAGCGGTCGAAGCGCGAGCCTCTCGGTATAGCGAGAATAGGTCGCTCCAGACATCCAGCTTTTCTTTCATGCTTGAGAACGATTCTCAAGTTCTCGAACCCGATCGAGGAAGTTAACTCCCTCTAATTTGTCCTTCTCAAGGGACAGAACGCAGTGATAGTGTTTGGTTTGAATTTGCCATTTTCTTCAACAAAAATTATATATGCAAAGTAAGTACCGATTTAAAATCATTATTAGGTCTTTATCTTTTTAATGATTTCTCCCACTATTTTCTTCGAGTGAATAACCCTCAATATCAACTCGGAAAGTTCGTTAACTTTCTAGCGGGCCAAGATCCATATTTCACCTCGCTTCGAAGTCGACTTTGGCTGATCGCCCAAAACTTAGTTATTTAGATAGGCAACGCTTTGCCAATTACATCAAATTATGTAATTCTTGGTCGACTGAGTGAATAACATTTATTCAAGCGTATCATTATACACTTTTCTCAACTCTTTTGCCTCTAGATCCTCAATCCATTTATTGAGATAATCTAGTTAATTAGGACTCTAAGTTTTAGCCAGCGGATATCACAACTTATCCTTCGCGCCTCACTCGGGATAGACACGTATGCACAGCCTTTGGCATGTCCCATACTAATGTCGATCTAGGCCTTGACGAGGGCCAAACTTAGGAAGGCACTAATTAATAATTTAAATGAGGGATTTTGTTTTTAACAATCTCACCGTAAAAGCATAAATAAAACAGCTTTATGCTTATATACATATGCATCCAATACATAAAATAAAAATGCAATAGTAATCGCTAAGATCCTATTCGGTTTTTCCAAGCCAATGGAAAAACCGTGAAGTCAATCTAAAGGTGTAAAAAGAAAAAACATCTATTCTACACCGTCTTGACCTTCGATTGGTTGCCTCCAAATCTTCATCATCTCAAATCTGCACCTTCTCCTAATCTAGAATTACAAAATTTCTAAGGAAACCTCGAGTTACATTCGAGGGGATTTAATGAAATTAAAATTACAACTTTTGAATGATAAATAGGCACGATACGCAGATCGTATTATAAAATAATACCAACAGGGTAATGGCGACTACTATGCATCATGCTCAATTAACATAACAATTTATGAAAAATAATGAGCAAAATAGTAAAATGAACATTTCATATTCTGCCTGGGTTCGGTTGACCGGCCATCAAGCTCGGTCGACCGAAAAAGTACTGAGAGTACCTCGGTCGACTAAACAGGCACTTCGGTCGGCCGAAAAAGTACTGAGAGTACCTCGGTCGACCAAACAGTCACTTCGGTCGATCGAAGACCAACTCGGTTCGACCGAACACCCTCTCGGTTGATCCGAATCCAAATCATTTAGCTTCTGTCTTGCCTCAGTCGACCAAAATTGAGTCCCGGTCGACCGAAGTGCTAGAAACTGAGAGTTTTTCCAGCTTTTGAATGACTTCCAAACTGGAAATTCTCAACAGACATACATACAGAAAACTGGAAAAGCATGTCATACATGATTTACAACATTTCTAGTATCCTAATCCATGCATAACATAGATTCATAATCTATATTCAAACACTATAACACATAAAGTCTATAGGGTACTCGTGAGTGGCTCTGATACCACTGTTAGAGGAATAACCGGGTCACATATAAATGCGCAGCGGAATAAAACTTGACCCGCCTCTACCAGGATCTTCCACGAGTAAGAACCTACGACTATGGGATAGTGTTTTACCTTATATTGATGCTAGAATGGCTGAAACACTTTCAGTGGTATGTTGTCACGAACGGAACACCACAATGCAGGCTCCGTCTCTCCCAGTATCCACTCGATCTTCCGGGGATGGTCTTCTACTGCTTGGTGCTAGCCAACGCCTTGTAGAAGCTTTGAAGACACTCTTCAATGGAGTATGTATTTCAGACCTTATCAGAAGAATAAGATACATGATTTCTAACTTCTTTCCTATTAGCAAAAAGCTAGAAAACAAGTCTAGAAATATATCTTTTCTTTTCTCTCTAAAACTCACTTTTCTCTCTTCTCTCTAAGCTTCAAAAGCTGGAGAAAAACTGATTAGAATGAATGGGAAAAATCAGTATTTTTCCCTTAGTCTATCAAGAGAGAGTGGGGAGAGATAAAGGGAAAAGTGGGAGATCATGGAGGAAACCACTCCTCCACTTTCTCCACTCCTTTAACCTCTAGATAAGAGACATATGAGCTGAAAATATGTGTCCAATTTTCCAGCCATAAGGTCGGTCCAAAACGGGTCGGTCGGCCCAATCATATTGGTCGGCCCAACCCGATTAAGGGCCCAATCTAATCCCGGCCCGGCCCGGCCCAATCGAATTGGCGCACTTTAGATTAAATGTACTCCAACATAAAGGACTCTTATTTGTGGGTTCTTTTTGGACGAAATTCCACTCTATTTAAGTGGGATTTCAGCCATGTTATTGTTATACTTGATTTATTGATTTAAGGTTATTCCTTAGTTACTTTGTGTTTGATTATCTGGGTAGAATTTATTCATGTTTGAGTTACTGTATCAATAAGTTAGGTTTCTACTTATTGTGGTGTTTCAGCCCCTATTGATTTCAACTTTGCGGGAGAAAGGTTGTTTATATTCCCCCATAAACTGTTCGAGATAGAGAAAGATCGGGCATTCAAGCCGAACCTTCGTATTCGTACAACGGTTTCGCATCATGTGGTATCAGAGCAAAAGGTTTATCTCTATATTGGTGTATCTTAAAGTTTTTTTTTAGGAAAAAGTTACAAAAACTTACTGTTCAGGAGGGTACGGTTCACGGGTTACTGTTCACGAGTTACTGTTCATCCGAGAAAAAATCAGATTTTTTCGCTACTGTTCATCCGAATTGAAAATCAAGAAACGTCAATATTGAATCGAATTTCAAGGGGCAGCCGTGAGTAAATTTTGACAAAGGGGCAGCCGTGAGTTTCAAGAATATCAACTTTCAAGAAAATCTAGAAGCTTAAAGACTCCATCTTTTTAAAGATTTCAACAAATTCATGCAAAGATGAGGCAACAATTTGATCAAGAAGATGACAACTTTGATTATGATGATAAAAGGTATGGCTTCCCGCATATAACAAAAATCAAGATATGATGATTCTTATTTTTATCCATATGAGCCGCAAAGGGATTCAAAATTTCAGCATGTTGGCAACCCTATTGGTGCAATCAAGATTCCATCTTTTGAAGGTACGAATGAGCCGAAATTATAATTTGAATGGATACATAAACTTAATGATATGTTTGCTAGTCATGATTATTTGGAGGGTAGAAATGTAAAGATGGAAGCCAAGGGATTTTTTGGTAATGCATCAAATTGGTGGCAAGAGGAAAGTATAATTAGGAGAAGAGCAGGACAACGACCTATTGATTGTTGGAAAGAATTGAAAGTTGTGATGAAACGGAGATTTGTTTCCCCATATTACTTTGAGGAACAAACCAAACGTTCACAAATGCTTACACAAGGTTGTAAATCGATATATGAATATTATGAAGAGATGCGATTAGCCCTAATTCGACTTGACATTCGAGAAGATATGGAAGCTGCATTGAATCGATTCTTGGCAGGTTTGAATGATGATATTAGGCCAAAGATGGAAAGAGCAAATCATGTTGATATTATGGAGATGGTCGATCATGAGGAGGAAATTGAGAGGCAAATCAAAGCGAAAGAATCTATGAAAGAACTATGGAAAGGCATGGAACGACTAGATGAATACATCAAAAATTGGGAAATTCAAGAAGAAGCCAAGACCATAGTAGAAAGCTTTCCAAATAATGATATAATACAAGATGATACAAATTTGGTAAGTCAAGAAGACAAGGATGAAGCCGAGCCAAAATTGGAAAGTTTGCCAAATGAAAAGTTGAAAGAAAAGAGTGACGATTTAGAAAAAGAGATTGATATTGTAGTTACATCCCACGATCTAGAAGATTCGAAGACGAATCCATTGAAAGAGGGAGGGGATATCAAAGATTTTCAAGAAGGAGAGAATGATACGGGATCATCTATGAAGCTTAAAGAGGTCATTTGGATAAATGACCTCAACAACATTCCAAATACGAGCTTCCAAGTAAAGCCTTTGTTCCAAGTGTTGAAAGTATCTATTATAAAGGTTCAAGAGTTAAAGAAGCCTTCAAATAAAGCTAGACACAAGGATCAAAGTCATCTAATAACATTTGAAGGAAAGATACATAATTGGAAGGAAAACGGTTGAAATGGTATTTTAGTCATTTGATAATTAAAGTCTATTATAGACTTTAATTATATTTCAGATTTGTTATATTGTTTAATTAGCCATGTTGTCCAAAATAAGCTAGCTAAATAATAGGACATGTTGTCCTTGATGTTAGGTAGTGTTTTTAGTTATCTAGGAGTTGTTGAGTCCTAATCTTTAAAGGACTCTTATTTGTGGGTTCTTTTTGGACGAAATTCCACTCTATTTAAGAGAGATTTCAGCCATTTTATTGTTAGACTTGATATATTGATTTAAGGTTATTCCTTAGTTACTTTGTGTTGATTCTCTGGGTAGAATTCATTCATGTTTGAGTTACTGTATCAATAAGTTTGGTTTATACCTATTGTGGTATTTCAGCCCTATTGATATTCAACCTTGCGGGAGAAAAGTTGTTTATATTCCCCCATAAACTGTTTGAGATAGAGAAAGATCGGGCATTCAAGTCGAACCTTAGTATTCGTACGAACGTTTTCGCATCAATATCTTTCGATCTTCAATAACTTGGAGACTCACCATGGTCATCTCTTTATCTTTGCTTATCTGATTTGTTCTTGGCAATCGTCACATTCAACAAAACTATTTCTCTATCCTCTTCTGAACATAATATACTTATGGAATTCAAATTTCCAAAATCAGTCAAACCAATATTTTCAATATTTTCTTTCGACACAAATGGAGAGATTTTAAATAAATATATATTTTCTAAATCAATCTAACTATAGTTCTCCAAATATAGGGTTATTTTTCTCGAAATCTTTTCCTTCCTCTTCTTTTCTTTCAAACAAATTTTCAACATTCAGATTATCACAATTATCTATCAAATCAATAATCTGTGAATAATCTTTAATCAACAATTCATCCTCAAATTTAACACTTGACGAATTATAAACTGGATCAATATCAGTTTGTGAAGAATCTTCGAATTATTATTTTCACACTCTACCAAATCAATATTTTCTTCCAACCTAACTACAGAACTACCAATAGAAGAATTTTCCAAATTAAGATGTTCAACCTCATCTTGAATTATTTTCTCAAAAGATTTTTCTTCTTCTTGAGGAGATAAATTCTGAATCTTCTCCCTCATCAATGATATTTTTCTTATCAAAATTTTCAAATCTAAAATTGAAAAATTGAAAAATATGAAATATTGGGGATCCATCACACGACACTAGTTCTGATACCAAATATATAATTATTATTTAAATGCGAAAACACATATATTTAAATAAATATTTTGATGGTGAGTGTCTGGAGTACAAACACAGAGATATCAAATCTCACAATGATAATACGGAGATTAGCAAACAATATTCTATGCATCAACTCTCTCAAAGTCTCAAGGATCTATAATCTTAACCACACCACAAGACTACTCCAGACCACACTCAAAGCCACACAGAATACGTAGATAACTCTCCTATTTATATAAGAGTAAAACCATACTAGAATCTCGAAGATATCTAAGAAATATAAACTGACTAGAAAATTACTAAAGCAATCATAATAAAATAAAACTATTAATTATCAAAACTAAATATTCTCCTAAATAATAATAAGTTTGATATAATAATTCCAACATTGGAAACCTTAAAATCAAGCTCAGCAAAAATCTGGTACAATTCTATCGCGAGCAAAAATCTCCATTTCAACATCTTTAGATGTGAACAGTTTGTGCAACAACAGTTTAGTAGTAGCTTTCTTCTTCACCCGAGGAGACGACAAAATCATGTATTTTGCAACCAACTGTATTAGTAACTCCACCTTATCAAAAAACTCATCCATGTTCACCCATTCAGATTCACTCAATAAATTAATTCAACCAAAACTATTTATTTTGGACGAAATATACTTTTCTCCAACAATATCCTTGAATGAACTCACCTTATCGTCTTTGAAAAGCTCCAAATTTGTTGTATTTACAGTCTAATAGAATTTGAAGGAAAGATACATAATTGGAAAGAAAACGGTTGAAAGGGTATTTTAGTCATTTGATAATTAAAGTCTATTATAGACTTTAATTATATTTCAGATTAATTATATTGTTTAACTGGCCATGTTGTCCAAAATAAGCTAGCTAAATAATAGGATATGTTGTCCTTGATGTTAGGTAGTGTTTTTAGTTATCTAGGAGTTGTAGAGTCCTAATCTCTAAAGGACTCTTATTTGTGGGTTCTTTTTGGAGGAAATTCCACTCTATTTAAGAGAGATTTCAGCCATGTTATTGTTAGACTTGATATATTGATTTAAGGTTATTCCTTAGTTACTTTGTGTTTGATTATCTGGGTAGAATTCATTCGTGTGTGAGTTACTGTATCAATAAGTTTGGTTTCTACTTATTGTGGTGTTTCAGCCCCCATTGATATTCAACCTTGCGGGAGAAAGGTTGTTTATATTCCCTCATAAACTGTTCGAGATAGAGAAAGATCGGGCATTCAAGCCCAACCTTAGTATTCGTACAACTGTTTCGCATCAGGTGGTATCAGAGCAAAAGGTTTATCTCTATCTTGGTGTATCTTTATTGTTTTCTTTAAGTTTTTTTTTTTAGGAAAAAGTTACTGTTCATCCGAGAAAAAATCAGATTTTTTCGCTACTGTTCATCCGAATTGAAAATCAAGAAACGTCAATATTGATTCGAATTTCAAGGGGCAGCCGTGAGTAAATTTTGATAAAGGGGCAGCCGTGAGTTTCAAGAATATCAACTTTCAAGAAAATCAAGAAGCTTAAAGACTCCATCTTTTTAAAGATTTCAACAAATTCATGCAAAGATGAGGCAACAATTTGATCAAGAAGATGACAACTTTGATTATGATGATAACTGGTATGGCTTCCCACATATAACAAAATCAAGATATGATGATTCTTATTTTTATCCATATGAGCCGCAAAGGGACTCAAAATTTTAGCAAGTTGGCAACCCTATTGGTGCAATCAAGATTCCATCTTTTGAAGGTACGAATGAGCCGGAATTATTATTTGAATGGATACATAAACTTAATGATATGTTTGCTAGTCATGATTATTCGGAGGGTAGAAAGGTAAAGATGGAAGCCAAGGGATTTTTTGGTAATGCACCAAATTGGTGGCAAGAGGAAAGTATAATTAGGAGAAAAGCGGGACAACGACCTATTGATTGTTGGAATGAATTGAATGCTGTGATGAAACAGAGATTTGTTTCCCCATATTACTTTGAGGAACAAACCAAACGTTCACAAATGCTTACACAAGGTTATAAATCGATATATGAATATTATGAAGAGATGCGATTAGCTCTAATTCGACTTGACATTCGAGAAGATATGGAAGCTGCATTGAATCGATTCTTGGCAGGTTTGAATGATGATATTAGGCCAAAGATGGAAAGAGCAAATCATGTTGATATTATGGAGATGGTCGATCATGCGGAGCAAATTGAGAGGCAAATCAAAGCGAAAGAATCTATGAAAGAACTATGGAAAGGCATGGAACGACTAGATGAATACATCAAAAATTGAGAAATTCAAGAAGAAGCCAAGACCATAGTAGAAAGCTTTCCAAATAATGATATAATACAAGATGATACAAATTTGGTAAGTCAAGAAGACAAGGATGAAGCCGAGCCAAAATTGGAAAGTTTGCCAAATGAAGAGTTGAAAGAAAAGAGTGACGATTTAGAAAAAGAGATTGATATTGTAGTTACATCCCACGATCTAGAAGATTCGAAGACGAATCCATTGAAAGAGGGAGGGGATATCAAAGATTTTCAAGAAGGAGAGAATGATACGGGATCATCTATGAAGCTTAAAGAGGTCATTTGGATAAATGACCTCAACAACGTTCCAAATACGAGCTTCCAAGTAAAGCCTTTGTTCCAAGTGTTGAAAGTATCTATTATAAAGGTTCAAGAGTTAAAGAAGCCTTCAAATAAAGCTAGACACAAGGATCAAAGTCATCTAATAGCATTTGAAGGAAAGATACATAATTGGAAAGAAAACGGTTGAAAGGGTATTTTAGTCATTTGATAATTAAAGTCTATTATATTTCAGATTAATTATATTTTTTAATTGGCCATGTTTTCCAAAATAAGCTAGCTAAATAATAGGACATGTTGTCCTTGATGTTAGGTAGGGTTTTTAGTTATCTAGGAGTTGTAGAGTCCTAATCTTTAAAAGACTCTTATTTGTGGGTTCTTTTTGGACGAAATTCCACTTTATTTAAGGGGGATTTCAGCCATGTTATTGTTAGACTTGATATATTGATTTAAGGTTATTCCCTAGTTACTTTGTGTTTGATTATCTGGGTAGAATTCATTCGTGTTTGAGTTACTGTATCAATAAGTTTGATTTATACCTATTGTCGTTTGTTTTCACTTCATTGATATTCAACCTTGCGGGAGAAAGGTTGTTTATATTCCCCCATAAACTGTTCGAGATAGAGAAAGATCGGGCATTCAAGCCGAACCTTAGTATTTGTACGAACGGTTTTGCATCTATATCTTTCGATCTTCAATAACTTGGAGACTCACCATGGTCATCTCTTTATCTCTGCTTATCTGATTTATGTGTTCTTGGCAATCGTCACATTCAACAAAACTATTTCTCTTTCCTCTTCTGAACATAATATACTTATGGAATTCAAAATTCCAAAATCACTCAAACCAATATTTTCAATATTTTCTTTCGACACAAATGGAGAGATTTTAAATAAATATATATTTTCTAAATCAATCGAACTATAGTTCACCAATTATATATACTCAACTTCATCTTGGATATTTTTCTCGAAATCTTTTCCTTCCTCTTCTTTTCTTTCAAACAAATTTTCAACATTCAGATTATCACAATTATCATCAAATCAATAATCTGTGAAGAATCTTTAATCAACAATTCATCCTCAAATTTAACGCTTGACGAATTATAAACTGCATCAATATCAGTTTGAGAAGAACGAAAATAATTTGTGCAACGCCAGTTTAGTAGTAACTTTCTTCTTCACCCGAGGAGACGACAAAATCATGTATTTTGCCACCAACTGTATTAGTAACTTCTCCTTATCAAAGAGCTCATCCATGTTCACCCATTCAGATTCACTCAATAAATTAATTGAACCAGAACTATTTATTTTGGACGAAATATATTCTTCTCCAGCAATATCCTTGAATGAACTCACCTCATCGTCTTTGAAAAAGCTCCAAATTTGTTGTATTTACAGTCTCAGGAAATTCAAGAAAAGAAGAATACAATATCTTTCGATCTTCAATAACTTGGAGACCCACCATGGTCATCTCTTTATCTCTACTTATCTGATTTATGTGTTCTTGGCAATCATCACATTCAACAAAAACTATTTCTCTTTCCTCTTCTGAACATAATGTACTTATGGAATTAAAATTCCACAATCACTCAAACCAATATTTTCAATATTTTCTTTCGACACAAATGGAGAGATTTTAAATAAATATATATTTTTTAAATCAATCGAATTATAGTTCTCCAAATATATGTACTCAACTTCATCTTGGATATTTTTTCTCGAAATCTTTTCCTTCCTCTTCTTTTCTTTCAAACAAATTTTCAACATTCAGATTATAACAACTATCTATCAAATCAATAATCTGTGGAGAATCTTGAATCAACAATTCATCCCCAAATATAGCACTTGACGAATTATAAATTGCATCAATATTAGCATGAGAAGAATCAATCGAATTATTATTTTCACACTCATCTAAATCAATATTTTCTTCCAACCTAACTACAGAACTACCAATAGAAGAATTCTCCAAATTAAGATATTCAACCTCATCTTGAATTATTTTCTCAAAAGATTTTTCTTCTTCTTTAGGAGATAAATTTTTAATCTTCTCCCTCATCAATGATATTTTTCTTATCAAAATTTTTAAATCTAAAATTGAAACATTGAAAAATATGCAATATCGGGGATCAGTCACGCGATACTAGCTCTGATACCAATTGTAGAATTTTTATTTAAATGCGAAAACACAAACTTTTAAATAAATATTTTGGTGGTGAGTGTCTGGAATACAAACACAGAGATATCAAATCTCACAATACAACTACGAAGAGGAGCAGACAATATTCTATGCATTAACTCTCAAAGTCACAAGGATCTATAATCTTAACCACACCACAAGAATACTCCAGACCACACTCAAAGCCACACAGAATACGTAGACAACTCTCATATTTATTTAGGAGTAAAACCCTACTAGAATCTCGAAGATATCTAGGAAATATAAACTGACTTGGAAACTACTAAAGTAATCCTAATAAAATAAAACTAATAATTACCAAAACTAAATATTCTCCTAAATAATAATAATCTCGATTTAATAATTACAACAGTTTTATTTTATTTTTTTCCTCATACAAGGAAAACAAAAATTACTTTCAATAAGAAGAAAACTTAAACAACATCAAAACAACATACAAAAGAGAGTAAATTGATGATTAAATGAGTGTAATGAAGAACTTACTGGCAATCAAGGAATTTCTTTTCAGTACCTGAGAAAATGAGCAAACAAAAATGAAAGTTAGGAGTTTTAAGAAAAGAAAAAAACAGTTTGTCAAAAATGAAGGGATTCATGAGAAGAAAGTCGTTCTAAAAACCCATGAATTCTCCCCCGAAGGATCTGCTCATACTATGGGAATCGGAAATTAAAACGAAAGCTTACATTTTTCGGCTAAAGAATTTGATTCTTGAATGAAAGATTCTAATTCTTGGACTTTCAGAGTTTGTGTTGCTACCACCAATAGCTTTCCCTTTGCGGAATTGCCCTCTATCGGTATCCACGCGACGAAACGAACAACGATTGCTAGCTCTTCGTTTTTCTGAGTTTTGGGAATTAGAGAGGAAGGGAGAGGCAGAAAACCGAAATTTAATTTCGGAGTACTTTTGGATTGCGGCTCAATTGATCAGTATTTAGGGCTTCGGCTGAAATGGTTTATATAGGGTGTGAGAGTTTGTTCCCAGAACCAACTCTCACGTCCTCAACGTCTTTTGGCAGTGAGAGTCTTTCACTCCCACATTCCATAAACCTCAGCTGGTAGTGGGGGTCTTTATCGCATAATAACTCCCACGTAATCCCAGTTGTAGCCAAATACCGAAAATGCCCCTTCTTAATCTCTAATTTGAATAATAACGTTTTACTATTCTCCGAAAATAAATGTCAGATACAATGAATCTAGACACATTCTAGATTCATTGAATCTAGACATGAAGCTCGTTAACTCGTCTATGCTTGTGACCATGTAGGTTCATATCACAATGGCAATGAAAACATACTTAGTAGTAGTATGTGTTCATAAATCACAAGCAGTCCCTAGCAGGACATTGTGACTACCCAGAGTGAATGAATATGTTGTGGAACCTAACATCAATCCACTATTTAATCCCTTTGTCTCGCGATATCCTAATTAAGCATAAGGCATGGTAGTCGTCACCCTTATAAAGCTTAATTATATTTATGCTCGATCTCCAAGTAGATTGTTCCAACAAACAATATTTAATAACCACTTTATTAAATATATTTGAGCACGACCATGCATTTAAACAGTCTCTCCCTATCGAGGGGCCCTTGGATATCCCTCTCTGATAAGAGTGGGACAAATTCCTTAAAATGCCTCTCACATTTAAGCCATGATAGGATACTACATCCGATCATTAGTCGTATTGATTACTCGATTAAAAGTAACGTCTGACTGAGTCAAAACGTGGCTCCATTCATGCTAGAATCAATGGAGACATAAAGTCTAAGGATTCCAAAATTGTATTGAGGAAGTAATACTTATGACTAAGGACCGTGAAGTATTACTTCTCTAACGGATCACGTCCGATACAATATATCCCAATATATTGTATCTATGATATGATTTGTATTCATTACACATGATTAGTAAAACATAATCATCAATCAAACATCATACTAGTTTTATTTCATTATAAAGAACCTTACATAAAAGTAGGAACAACTAGAATAGTAATTAACAACTTATGCTAATGGTACTAGGGCACTACTAACAAAATAGTCACATGAATGAAGAGAAATGAGGGTAAAGGGAAGGGAAGAAGAAAAGTTTGGGAGTCAAGCAAGTTACTGTTGCTCCATATTCCCTTTTTTTTCTTCTTGGGAGACGGGGGTTGGGAGGTGTGCTGTTTCATATTCCTCATTTTTTTGCGGCAAAAGTTGTTCTC
Organism: Vinca minor; assembly: GCA_026122235.1. NCBI lineage: Eukaryota > Viridiplantae > Streptophyta > Magnoliopsida > Gentianales > Apocynaceae > Vinca > Vinca minor. The sequence goes on along the minus strand of JAOCZM010000285.1, from coordinate 1,526,698 downwards.
GTTCTCTACATTTTGCCATTCTAAAGCTATGACTCTTGTTATGAGCTATTTGATTAAGCTCATTACATAAATCTATCAAATAAGATTCTTTTTATGAGTATGAGCATCTTTATATAGATGTATCATGTAGTAATTGTTAGTAGTGCCCTAGGACTATGAGTATATGTTGTACGTTTTTATATTTTGGGTATGTCATTTGAATAGTTAATTTTGCCTTTGAACATCAAATACGTGATTTGATAGTAAAACTCATTAGCTTATATAATTACTATTTTGTTTGTCCATAGTTTTATGTAATGTTATATACAAGAAATAAAACTAGTATGATGTTTGATTGATGATCATGTTTTACTGATCACGTGTAAAGGATACAAATCATATCATAGATACTTTTTGGGATATATTGTATACATGATCCAAAAGAGAAGTAACACTTCATGGTTCTTTTAGTCAGTTAAAAATATAAGAGAAGCTTACGAGAATAACTTCTTTGTTTATCAGATTAGGAACCACGACAATGACGAATTCCACATAAAAGTCGATGTTGTTTGCGGAGCTGGACAATACTATAAAAGAAAAGTGTTAGACGTGGCGCTTTGAGCATGTAATTGGGCTAGAATTCTCAGACCATCAAATTAATGATACAAGACTAATTTAATGTATTCAGATAGATAAATACGTCTCAAAATAACTAAATTAATGTTTCGGGTTTAGGATCTAAACATCCAAAAATAATATGTAAACCCCCAACCCAATTCAAAATATTTGGACAAATTTTATTTACCTAAACTCTAATATTTTTAACCAATATCCATTAATTTTGGTGTCTATGCTAGGTCTAATTTGTAATGAAGGATCTAGATGCAATTTAATTAGGTTTTATTAGATACAGACTAATCTTGCAATTACTTTTTCTATATAATATCTTTAATTATATACCTAACATTAGAAATGGAAAGTGAGTTAGACCCCACAAGTTTGGGCTTGGTACGGGTTGGGTTTGGACCCGGACACACGAGTAGTGGGGTGGGTCAGAGAGGAGGCAGGCTTTGGCCGGGGTAGGTTTGAATTTTCAAGACCCTTAACCTAGGCCGACCCACATTTAAACCCTACAACCTGCGGGGTTTGTACGGGCAGGGTTGGCGGATTTGAAGCGAATTTTTCAGTTTTTATTTTTTATTTATTTCTAAAAGAAGTAAGTTTAAGAAGAAAAAATTAAAAGATTATTGTTAGAAAGAAATATAGAGAAAGTCACATTGTAGTAGTGGGGGTTTGGCATGGAACCCCCTATCGGTTTTATTAATAACAAAAACAAAGTTACATATGGAGGGGACTTAAAGCCTGAACCTCGCAAATGGAAATAAATCTTTTTTTGAGATACATGACACAAACCAATACTACTAAGTACTAACTTAAATACCCGAAGGGGAGAACCTTAGAGGGGGTGAATAAGGTTCTCAAACGTTTTCGCTTTTCTATCATATTCTTTTCCGAAGTGATCACCTAAACAACAAGTATGCTGATTAAGCACATAAAGGTGATTAAAGGAATTAACAACTTAGGTGACTAGTGTGTTTAGATGCAACACATAGGAACTCATGACAATGAATATTATCAAGGGATTGTATAAGTCAAGAGTCTTATATGCAAATCTTGTAAGAACAAACAACAAAAGTCACAATACTAGCACTTATGCAAGATATATAAAGCTTGTAAGATCACTAAGTGCAAGCCCTATAGCCAAGCCAAGGCAAGATATAACAAGAAATGTATCTAACTCAATATAAACATATAAGCTCATACAATCAAGTTCATATGGAATATAAGCACATGTATAATGGAAGAACTTTAAAGTAAAGAGATAGAGTTAGAAGATCAAACACAAGGATGTAGAGTGGTTCGATCACAAAAATCTACATCCACTACCTTAGGACACACCCAAGAATTTTGGAAAATTCCACTAGCTTTGTCTTGAGAGAGCTTTACACGGAAGAACAAAACCAACGCATGGTCTGTTATGCACAAATGCAACCTTCCAAGGGAAAGGCCAACAAATTGATCCTTTTATGCACTATGCAACCCTTCTTAACCCTTGGGAACTCATTCTCTACTTTAGTCTACTAAGTGAGAAGGTTTTACCAACACATCAACTATACTTCACTTTCGGGGTTCACCACTCACTCTAGTTCCTACAATTAAAAGAAAGATCCACTCCACACATTAGGCCCAAAACCACCGCTCTCACAAACAAGCCTCACCACTCAACCCTTTAGAAAAGAAATAAATGTCTCAACAAATGAGACTTGACAATTTAGCTCAAGAGTACAAATCCCTTAATGGATTGGATAGATACAAATGAAAACTCTAATTCAAACTTGAGAATAGAAGAATATGTATGTGAAGCTCTTTCTCAAGATGAAATATTTTGAGGAATGATTGGAAGTATTTAGCTCATCAAAGTGTTTGATTTTCTTGTATAAAATGTGTATACCAAGGGCCCTCTAATGGCTTAAGCAAAGAACAAAAATCATCCTTAAAGGCTATTTATAGAGGCCAAAAATGCCAAGCAAATTGAGATACAACGACTATATTTTTGCCTTGACAGGATATCTCCGGTCGACCGCAGCTGGTAGGTCGTCCGGAGTGCTTTCGAAGCAAAGAATTAAGGCTACTAGATTTATATCGGCCGACAGCAATGGGTGGTCCGGTTTTCCGAATCAAAGATTCGGTTGACCGACCTATATCATTGTCGTCCAAGATAAAATATCCATTGGAGTCTTGGAACATTCAAAAGTGACTACGGACTAAAACAAACTCGGTCGACCGAACTTCATCAGGTCGTCCGAGGTCTAAGTCCCGGTCGACCGGACTTTAGTCTAAAAGTGGTTTTTCCACTTGGTCAAAATTCTAATGTTCTCAAACTTATGCCTAAGTGTTTTTCAAAGTCTTTTAAAATAAGTTTAAGACCTTAGGCATTAACCAACACTTAACATATGTTTTTCAAAACCTTTTGAAAAATTGAATCAATGTAAATATGATGGTTTTGAAAACATGCAAGAGTATGAGCTTCAACATACTATAAACTAGTATTCTCAAAATAAGATTAGTCACAGTGCATATACATATGTAGCATATGACTAATCTTCAAGATCTTCAAATCTTCTAGATGTGTTGAAACTTTGAGCTTGGCCTGAGACCTTTATCAACCTCTTCTTGTGATGAAGGCCTTTGTAGTCTTCTAATGTGTATCACCATGGACTTCAACACTTCAAGGCTAAGATCATACCACTTGATACTTTTGAAGGGATTCATGGGCGGAAACTCGTTCCAAACACCCATGGATCCTCCCCTGAAGGATCCGCTCATATGAAACAATTCGAAAACAGCAAGAAACAGCAAGAAAAACTTACGATTTTTGGATTCAAGAAGCTACTTCTTGAATGGAGGTTGGCGTTTCTTGGATCGGATACTGCTACCGATTGATCTCCCTTTGCGGAAAGTTCCTCTACCGGTATCCACGCGACGAAACGGGCAGCGATTGCTAGCTCTTCGTCTTTTCTGATTTTCGGGAGTTAGAGGGAAAAAGGAGAGGCTAGAGAAGAAAAACCGGTTTATGATTCTCTATGTTATTTCGGCTGAAAACCTTAGTGGGCTAGGGTTTCGGCCAAGAGATGTTATATAGAGTGTGGGAGTTTGTTCCCGGAAACAACTCCCACGTCTACTCAACTTCTCTCAGTGCGTGGGAGACTCGACTCCCACGTCCCCTAGACTTCTACTTGGTAGTGGGAGTCTTTATCGGATAATAACTCCCACGTAATTCCAGCTATACCGAAAATGCCCCCTTATCTCTAATCCGAATAATAACACTTTATTATTCTCGGAAAAAGTGAATGTCGGATACAATGAACCTAGACACATTCTAGATTCATTGAATGCGGACATGAAGCTTCGTTAGCTCGTCTATGCGTGTGACCACCGTAGGTTCATTTCACAATGGCAATGAAAACACACTTAGTAGTAGTGTGAGTTCATAAATCACAAGCGGTCCCTAGCGAGGACATTGTGACTACCCAAAGTGAATGAATATACAACGGAACCTAATATCAATCCACTATTTAATCCCTTTGTCTCGCGATATCCTAATTAAGCATAAGGCATGGTGGTCGTCACCCTTATTAAGCTTAATTGTATTTATGCTCGATCTCCAAGTAAACTGTTTCGACAAATAGCATTTGATAACCACTTTATCAAATACATTTGAGCACGGCCATGCATTTAAATAGTCTTTCCCTATCGAGGGGCCCATGGATATCTCTCTCTAATAATAGAGAGGGACAAATTCCTTACAATGTCTCTCACATTCAAGCTATGATAGGACACTACATCCGATCATCGATCGTATTGATTACTCTGTTACAAGTAACGTTCGAGTCGAGTCAAAACGTGGCTCCATTCATACTAGAATCAATGAAGACATAAGGTCTAAGGATTCTAAAACAGTATTGAGGAAGTAATACTTATGACTTAAGACCATGAAGTATTACTTCTCGACGGATCACGTCCCAATACAATGTATCCCTATATACCGCATCTATGATGTGATTTGTATCCATTACACATGATCGAGTAAAACAAGATCATCAATCAACAATCATACTAGTTTTATTTCATAGTAATTAAGCATTACATAAAACTAGGGACTTCTAGAATAGTAATTACATAAGCTAATGAGTTTTACTATCAAATCACACATTTGATAATCAAAAGCAAAATTAACTATTCAATTACATGCTCAAAAGATAACAAAACGCACAACATGTGCTAATGGTCCTAGGGCACTACTAACAACTTTAACTTTGGATTGTATAGCTCTTAACTATTTTTCTTCCTCCTTCTTGACATTGCACCTACTTCCAAGGCTTGCAGATTCCACTTCAAGCTTGTGTCATGGAGTCTTGCAATGTGTAACTTCTTTTCTTTGTAGAATGATACATTTGATGGCTCAAAAATAAATCACAACCTAAGCTAAATGTAATGAGGTATAGCAATAACACCTTTAAAAAAATATCTTTCATTTAGTAAGCAAAAAAGTTTATTACACATAATCTTGTTCTTCTTAGCCATCTTCTTTGATTCGTCATATAATACGGTTATAATAACATAAGGATCATCTTCACTTTCTAGAGATGAGTTAGAATTTTGTACCTCATTACTCATGGAGCTAGGACTTTGAATGTGAAATTGATCTTCATCATCAATAAGTCAAATGAGGCCTATTGTGTGATCTCTTTCAAGATCATCACTTTCATTTTTAGCTCTTGAAGAGGTTGACATTTGATTGCTCCCTTTTCTCTTTTGCTCATATGTGACTAATGCAATGGAATCAATCTCATCTTCTTTGATGGCATGTGATGGCATGTGTAAAGTCATCATCGATGGATGAATTTTCTTTTCTTGATGAGCACTCTACACTTTTGATTTCCTTGGCATTTGATTCTTTTCTTTGAGTCTTATCTTGTGTTTGCCATTTCTTTTTAGTTCATGTCTTCATATTGAAGCTTAGAACATTTTCTACTTACAAGGAAATCTTGAGAGTTGTTAGATACCTCTTGAGAAGGTCCTTCATGGTTAGCTTTATATCTCAAGTGGCAAGTATGGGATCAAGGATCAATCATATCTTAATTTTGACAACTAGAGTGATTCTTAGATGAATTATGAAAATAAGAGCAAGAATCAAACAAGTTGGATATGTTGCACCTTCTAGATAACTTAGCTAAATAAACATGTAACATGTGAAGATCATGTTTTAAGTTATCTATATGGATATGATTATCAAGAGGGCAAGATGCAACATTATAAAGAGCACAAGTATATGCATCAAGATCACTTTTCAAAATAATGATAACATTATTTAAGCACTATGAGAAAGTGAATTTGATACATTTTCTTTCTTACCAAGTGATGAGGAGTATGAATTGACACTTTGGCCTTTGTCATCACTTGAATCTTTGCTCTTTGCCTTTAAGCAACTTGGTTCTTTCATGTGGATAACATTTGAGCTTTGAGAATACCAATTGCTAAGGAGTGTTTTTTATTTTCTTCTTTTGACACATATCCTTTCAAGTTCTTCATTCCTCAGGGAATAATCCACCCCAATGCCACTTATCTTTGAATATTTGTCTTTGATGAAGGGATTCATGGGCGGAAACTCGTTCCAAACACCCATGGATCCTCCCCTGAAGGATCCGCTCATACGTAAACGAATCGAAAACAGCGATAAAAACTTACATGTTTCGGATTCAAGAAGCTACTTCTTGAATGGAGGATGACGTTTCTTGATCAGGTTTCTTTTCACCAACGAATTCCCTTTCGTGAATTTCCCTCTACCGGGATCCACGCGACGAAACAAGCAGTGATTGCTAGATCTTCGTCTTTCTAAAGTTCGGGAATTTAGAGAGAAAAGGGGAGAGGTCGAGAAATCCGAAATCGATTTCGGGTTATTTGTTTAATTTCGGCTGAATGACTTAGTTCCCTAGGGGTTTCGGCTAAGAGATGTTATATAGAGTGTGGGAGTTTGTTCCCGGGACAACTCCCACGTCTACTCAACTTCTCTACGCGTGGGAGACTCTGACTCCCACGTCCCCTAGACTTCTGCTGGTAGTGGGAGTCCTTATCGGATAATAACTCCCACGTAATCCCAGCTATTGGTAAAATACCGAAATTGCCCCTATCTCTAATTCGAATAATAAACACTTTATTATTTCCAGAAAAACAAATGTCAGATACAATGAACCTAGACACATTCTAGATTCATTGAATCTGGACATGAAGCTTGTTAGCTCGTCTATGCGTGTGACCCTGTAGGTTCATATCACAATGGCAATGAAAACACACTTAGTAGTAGTGTGAGTTCATAAGTCACAAGCGGCCCCTAGCAGGACATTGTGACTACCCAAGGTGAATGAATTTACAACGGAACCTATTGTCAATCCACTATTTAATCCCTTTGTCACGCGATATCCTAATTAAGCATAAGGCATGGTGGTCGTCACCCTTATTAAGCTTAATTGTGTTTATGCTCGATCTCCAGGTAGACTGTTTCGACAAATAGCATTTGATAACAACTTTATCAAATACATTTGAGCACGGCCATGCATTTAAACAGTCTTTCCCTATCGAGGGCCCATGGATATCTCTCTCAATAATAGAGAGGGACAAATTCCTTGCAATGTCTCTCACATTCAAGCTATGATAGGACACTACATCCGATCATCGGTCGTATTGATTACTCTGTTACAAGTAACGTCCGACTGAGTCAAAACGTGGCTCCATTCATACTAGAATCAATGAAGACATAAGGTCTAAGGATTCTAAAATAGTATTGACGAAGTAATACTTATGACTTAAGACCATGAAGTATTACTTCTCAAACGGATCACGTCCAATACAATGTATCCCTATATATTGCATCTATGATGTGATTTGTATCCATTACACATGATCAGTAAAACAAGATCATCAATCAACAATCATACTAGTTTTATTTCATAGTAATTAAGCATTACATAAAACTAGGGACTTCTAGAATAGTAATTACATAAGCTAATGAGTTTTACTATCAAATCACACATTTGATAATCAAAAGCAAAATTAACTATTCAATTAAATGCTCAAAAGATAACAAAACGCACAACATGTGCTAATGGTCCTAGGGCACTACTAACATTTGAAGCTTTGTGGCAAGTTCTTTCTTATCCTTGAACAAGATGTATGATCTTCATTATCTCCACTATAATTTGTATCTCTTTGAAAATCATCATCTTGTGATTCCACCATCTCTCCCAAACTCTCATCTAAGTTGTATTTCCTTTAGAACTCATTTAGGAATTGCTTGTGTATTCACTTGTATCACAATTTTTTATAATTTCTTGAGTTGTGATTCCTCAATACCTTCAAAAGATTGAATCACCAGCTCTTGAATCTTCACCTTTGGCTCTTGCACTTCACTTATGCCTTGATAAGATGCTTCAAGAATATTCCATATTGATTGAGCATCCTCACATTCATTAACTTTGTTGAGTGATTCTTCATTTAGTGCACAACAAAGAGCATTCATGGCCTTGTAGTTGAATGTCATCTTGGTGAAGTCCTCTTGATTGAATTCTCTTCTTCTCTTTGGCATCTTCACACCTTGTATAATAATTCAAGGACCATATGATCATGTTTCTATAACGCTCAACAAGGTGAAATCATTAGTAGACAAAAAGTGTTTAAACATGTATTGCCAATTGGAGAGGTTGGAGTCATCAAATAGCGTTGGTCTAGATGGGGAAGAGTCTTCTATTGAATAGGTAGAAAATTATGTGGCTAGAGATCCTCCTAGGGTGTAAATCCTAAAAAAATTAGACGAAACTCTGATACCAATTGAAATACCCGAAGGGGAGAACCTCAGAGGGATGAATTAACTAAAGGGATTCATGGGTAGAAACTCGTTCTAAACACCCTTGCGTCCTCCCCTGAAGGATCCGCTCATACCATAGGAATCGAAAACCAATGAAAAATTACTTACATTTTTCTACTAACGATTATGTCTTTCGGATGTGTGATACTGCCATTAGAGTCCTCCCTTGCGGAATTACTCCCTACCGGTATCCACGCGACGAAACGAGTAGCGAGTGCTAGCTCTTCGTTTTTCTGAGTTTTGGAATCTAGAGAGAAAAGAAGGCCAAAAACAAGAAATTTGATTTCCAATTTTGGTATTTTCGCGGATCAAACATTGGTCTCTAGGGTTTCGGCCAAGAGAAGTTTATATAGGGTGTGAGAGTTTGTTCAGAACAACTCACACGTCCTTTCCACCTCTTCAGGCAGTGGGAGTCTTTAACTCTCACGTCCTCTAGACTTCTGCTGGTGGTAGGAGTCTTTACCGGATAATCACTCCCACGTAATCCCATCTATAACTAAACTACCGAAAATTCCCCTTATTCATCTCTAATTCGAATAATAACGTTTTATTTTTCCCAGAAAAATAAATGTCAGATACAACGAACCTAGACACATTCTAGATTTATTGAATCTGGACATGAAGCTCGTTAACTCGTGTATGTGTGTGACCCTGTAGGTTCATATCACAGTGGTAATGAAAACACTTTTAGTAGTATGTGTTCATAAATCACAAGCGGTCCTTAGCAGGACATTGTGACTACCCAAACTGAATGAATTTACGTTGGAACCTAATATCAATCCACTATTTAATCCATTAGTCTCGCAATATCCTAATTAAGCGTAAGGCATGGTAGGCATCACCCTTATAAAGCTTAATTATATTTATGCTCGATCTCCCAGTAGACTGTTCCAACAAACAATATTTAATAACCAGTTTATTAAATACATTTGAGCACGGCCATGCATTTAAACAGTCTTTCCCTATCGAAGGGCCCATGGATATCTCACTCTAATAAGAGAGGGACAAATTCCTTACAATGCCTCTCAGATTAAAGCCATGATAGGACACTACATCCGATCATCAGTCATATTGATTACTCGATAAAAAGTAATGTCTGACTGAGTCAAAACGTGGCTCCATTCATGCTAGAATCAATGGAGACATAAGGTCTAAGGATTCCAAAATAGTATTGAGGAAGTAATACTTATGACTAAGGACCATGAAGTATTACTTCTCTAACGGATCACGTCCAATATGATATATCTCAATACATTGCATCTATGATATGATTTGTACTCATTACACATGATTAGTAAAACGTAATCATCAATCAAACATCATACTAGTTTTATTTCATTGTAAAATAGATTACTTAAAACTAGGGACAACTAGAATAGTAATTAGATAAGCAAATGAGTTTTACTATCAAATCATGCATTTGATGTTAATAAGCAAAATTAACTATTCATATGAAATGCTCAAATAGATATAAAACGTACAACATATGCTAATGGTCTTAGGGCACTACTAACAATCTCCCACTTGCCCTAGGTCCAATCATATATGATCCTCAATCCCATTGACCTAGTATGACTCTCATGTTTGGTTTGCGGGAGTGACTTGGTCAATGGATCTGCAATGTTGTCGTCTGTATGAACCTTGCAAATTTTAACATCTCATTTATCAATGATCTCTCTAATCAGATGGAAACGTCTGAGAATGTGTTTGGATCATTGGTGATATCTAGGTTCCTTAGCTTGTGAAATGGCACCAGTACTATCACAATAGAGGTCCACTGGGTTCACAATGCTAGAAACGACACCTAATTCATCAACAAATTTTCTGATCCAAACAGCTTCTTTAGCTGCTTTAGAGGCAGACAGATACTCACTCAGCTTCTGTTGTAGAGTCGACCACGGTTTCTTGCTTTGAGCTCTTCCAGCTCACAGCACCTCCATTCAAACAAAACACAAAACCAGATTGCGATCTAAAGTCATCTGAGTCGGTTTGGAAGCTTGCGTCTGTGTAACCATTTACAACCAGACTTCCTTCCTGGCCTCCGTAAACAAAGGACATATCTTTAAACCTTCTTAAGTACTTAAGAATGCTCTTGACCGCAGTCCAATGTGTCTCTCCAGGGTCAGATTGGTATCTGCTAGTCATACTTAAAGCGAACGAGACATCCGGGCGAGTGCATATCATGACATACATAATAGACCCAATGGCTGAAGCATATGGGATCTTACTCATGCGCTCTTGGTCCTCCTTTGTGGAAGGTCCTTGAGTTCTGCTGAGTTTAATGCCATGTGACATGGGCAAGAATCTCTTTTTGGAATCTTGCAAATTGAACTGTTTTAGTACCTTGTCAATGTATCCACTCTGGCTTAGGCCAATCATTTTGTTGGATCTATCTCTATAGATTTTTATACCCAAAATGTATGTAGCCTCGCCTAAGTCTTTCATGGAAAAGCACTTTCCCAACCAAGCTTTTACGCTTTGTAATATGGGAATGTCATTTCCAATCAGTAATATGTCATCCACATAAAGCACAAGGAACACTACTGCATTATTAGTTACTTTCTTATAAACACAAGGCTCGTCTTCGTTTTTGATGAAACCTAATTCTTTAAGTTTCATATAAGCGATGATTCCAGTTTCGAGATGCTTGCTTCAATCGATAAATGGAATTTTGAAGCTTACACACTTTGCTAGGATTTGATGGATCAACGAACCCCTCAAGTTGTGTCATATACACATCCTCGAGAAGGTTTCCATTAAGAAACGTAGTCTTAACGTCCATTTTGCCATATCTCATAGTCATAATATGCGGCTATGGCAAGTAAAATCCTAATAGACTTTATCATAACGACGGGAGAAAAGGTTTCATCATAGTCAATACCATGAATTTGTCTACAACCTTTAGCTACTAGTCGAGATTTAAAAGTGTGTACATTACCATCCATGTCGGTTTTCTTTTTGAAACACCATTTGTTATCAATGACCTTACACCCTTCGGGTGGGTCAACCAAAGTCCACACTTGGTTTTCCTACATGGATTGCATCTCAGACTTCATAGCTTCTAGCCACTTATCTGACTCAGAACTATGAATTCCCTCTTTGTAGGTAGTGGGTTCATCTTGATCAATCAGTTCAATGTCATAATCATCAGTCACGAGAAATCCATATCTCTCAAGCTGTTGATGTACCCGACTTGACCTCATTGGGCCTTGTGTCAAAGATTGAAGCTCAGTATCAGCAGGTGAGCTTGCTTGAAGTTCCAAAGCTGGTTCAGATGTTGTTTGGGGATCTTGAATTTCCTCAAGATGGATCTTACTCCCACTATCCTTTTTGGAAATAAATTCCCTTTCAAGGAATAGACCATTTCGAGCAACAAACACTTTGTTCTCTGATGGAAGATAGAAGTAATATCCTTTAGGTTCATTAGGATATCCCACAAACAAACACTTGTCAGATTTAGGAGCGAGTGTATAAGATAATAAGCGTTTTACGTACGCCTCGCATCCCCAAATTTTGAGAAATGACAATCTAGGTCGTTTCCTTGTCCATATCTCATATGGAGTTTTCTGAACCGCTTTAGAAGGAACTCTATTCAATATAAATGCAGCCATTTCTAGGGCGTAGCCCCAAATGGAAATTGGAAGACTGGGTTGACTCATCATAGATCGAACCATATCTAGTAAGGTGTGATTCCTCCGTTCTGACACGCCATTCCATTGTGGTGTGCTAGGAGGAGTTAATTGTGAAACAATTCCACAACCTCTAAGATGTTCGTCAAACTCTTGGTTAAGGTATTCGCCACCTTGATCTGATCAAAGTATCGTAATACTTTTACCAAGTTGATTTTGTACTTCATTTTAAAATTCTTTGAATCTTTCAAAAGATTCTAATTTATGTTTCATTAGATAAACGTAGCCATATCTACTGAAATCATTTGTGAATGTGATGAAGTACTGAAACACTCCTCTAGCACTTGTGTTTATTGGTCCACAAACATCTGTATGTATGAGGCCCAACAAATTAGAAGTTCTCTAACTTTGTCCAGTAAAAGGAGCTTTAGTCATTTTGCCTAACAAGAAAGAGTCACATGTCTCATAAGACTCTAAGTCAAATGATGTCAAAATTCCATCTTTATGGAGTTTTGATATGCGTTTCTAAAGGGATTTATGGGTAGAAACTCGTTCTAAACACTCATAAATCCTCCCCTGAAGGATCCGCTCATTCCATAGGAATCGAAAACCAACAAAAAATTACTTACATTTTTCGGCTAAAGTTTCTGTCTTTCGGATGTGTGCTGCTGCCACCAGAGTCCTCCCTTGGGGAATTACTCCCTACCGGTATCCACGCGACGAAACAAACAGTGAGCGCTAGCTCTTCATTTTTCTGAGTTTTGGAATTTAGAGAGAAAAGGAGGCCGAAAACAAGAAATCTGATTTCCAGTTTTTTGGTATTTTTGCGTCTCAAACATTGGTCTCTAGGGTTTCGGCCAAGAGAAATCTATATAGGGTGTGAGAGTTTGTTTAGAACAACTCCCACGTCTTTTCCACCTCTTCCGGCAGTGGGAGTCTTTAAGGCCCACGTCCTCTAGACTTCTGCTGGTGGTGGGAGTCTTTATTGGATAATCACTCCCATGTAATCCCAACTATAACTAAATATCGAAAATGCCCCATATTCATCTCTAATTCGAATAATAACGTTTTATTATTCTCAGAAAAATAAATGTCAGATACAACGAACCTAGTCACATTCTAGATTTATTGAATCTGGACATGAAGCTCGTTTACTCGTCTATGCATGTGACCCTTTAGGTTCATATCACAGTGGCAATGAAAATTTAGTAGTATGTGTTCATAAATCACAAGCGGTCCCTAGCAGGACATTGTGACTACCCAAAGTGAATGAATTTACTGTGGAACCTAATATCAATCCACTATTTAATCCCTTTGTCTCACGATATCCTAATTAAGCATAAGGCATAGCAAGCGTCACTCTTATAAGGCTTAATTATATTTATGCTCGATCTCCAAGTAGACTGTTCCAACAAACAATATTTAATAACCACTTTATTAAATACATTTGAGCACGGCCATGCATTTAAACAGTCTTTCCCTATCGAGGGGCCCATGTATATATCTCTCAAATAAGAGAGAGACAAATTCCTTACAATGCCTCTCACATTAAAGCCATGATAGTACACTGTTAGCCTGAAGGGCAAAATATCCTATGTTGTTTTGATGATAACAAACCATTGTTAGTTCTAATGTTTGAGTGAGCTTGTTCTTTATAATAGGATCCTTAGCAATCACATCTACATTGATGAAAATGGTAAGTTAGCTTCTTGTGTCAACTAAGGTATGTATATTACACACAAGAATGCTATACGATGGAAGGAAGGAGGCAAGGAGGTTGGTTGGGAAATAGGGCTCTTCAAAGAGTCCCTAATGCATATGACAAAAGAACTTAACATGCTAGTGCTTATGTTTCTCGTTCTATCTTGGTTTATCTTATAAGCACTTAGCTTTACACTTATTTGTTCTTATATCCTTTTGCCATGCTTCCTTGTACTTAAAATTGTCCATATCCTATCTAATTACATCAAAGTTTGTCATAATCAAAAAGGGGGAGATTGTTAGCCCTAAGGGCGATCGAACTCGGTTTTTGATAATGGACAAACACTTGATGTTGTGTCTAATGTTTTATATCTTTGTGATAGAATATTGGAACTTATAATGGAAGCTCTAAGTACTTCAATCAAGCCATGATCAAGATTCAAAGTCATATTATTTAAGGCTCATCTTTCAAGATTGAAGATTGAAGACTTAGGTTTGGTTAGATTAGCTTTGTCATTATAAGTTGTTATCTTGTATAGCTCTAACCAACGCTCTCATGAACATAAGATCTCTACACTCTAGTCTTGCATACTCATAAACACGTTTTCAAAAGGCTTAAGTTTCAAAATGATCTTTACATGTGTTCTTATCCAAAAAGTCTTTGATTTCATAGATAAGTCTTTTAGAAAAGTTTTCCAAGTGTTCTTACTTGTTACCTTTTGGGAAAACCTTTTAGACTTTAAAAGACTTCAAAAGATTTCAAAACGTGTGAAAAATCAGCTTGGAAGTTCGGTCAACCGAGCTCAAGGTCGGATCAACCGACCAGAAACTGAGAGGTCTAAAGTTTTGGTTCGGTCGACCATAGGGAGGTCGATCGACCGAAGGCCTTGGACGGTCGACCGAGTTGGCTATAGTGGATCCGAACTTCAGAGTTCGGTCAACATTTACTAGCCGTTATTTGACCGTTGGAGACACGATTTTCAGCCTATTTTGAAATGTATATATTCTCCAAAGCAAGAGAATCATTCTAAGACTTGCACATACAATATAGATTGATTTCTTATCAAGTCTAAACACCTTCAAAGCAAAACCACTTGATCTCCATGATCTAATTCATTCAAAGGTGTTCTTTCAAAAAGCAAGACAAAGAGTGGATTTCATATGTTCAAAAGAGCTTAAACTTTCTTGTACTTCAAAGGTATATTTCTCACTTATAAGAGTGATCAACCTTGTTCTTTAAACATTCAATTCCCTTTCTAAGTGATAGGGTAATTCTTGTAAAAGTCCTACTTTGTGTGGGCAATTTGTAAAGTCCTACTTAGTGTGGGCAAGTTCTTAGTGAGCTTTTGGATTGTGATTGTGTTGTAAAACTCTTAGTGAGTTAGCCACATTTGTAAACATTCTTCTTAGTGAAGTTGTTTGAAATCCTTGGGTGCGGCTCAAGGTAGTGGACGTAGATTCTAAGTGAATCGAACCACTCTAAATCCTTTGTCTTGTTATTGGGTTTTGCTTTAGCTTTTGTTCATCTTGTTCAAACTCTCACTAGCATTGCAAAGATTCGAAAAAGTATACAAGATTAGTTAAAACCCAATTCACCCCCCTCTTGTGTTTTACAGACACTACATCCGATCATCAGTCGTATTGATTACTCGATTAAACGTAACATCCGACTGAGTCAAAACGTGGCTCTATTCATGCTAGAATCAATGGAGACATACGGTTTAAGGATTCGAAAATAGTATTGAGGAAGTAATACTTATGACTAAGGACCATGAAGTATTACTTCTCTAACGGATCACATCCGATACAATGTATCCCAATATATTGCATCTATGATATGATTTGTATCCATTACACATGATCAGTAAAACATAATCATCAATCATACTTTCATAATAGTTTTATTTCATTGTAAAGAATATTACATAAAATTTAGGAGATTTAGAATAGTAATTGCATAAGCTAATGAGTTTTACTATCAAATCACACATTTGATGTTCAAAAGAAAAATTAACTATTCAAAGACATGCTCAAAAAGATATAAAACGTACAACATATGCTAATGGTCCTAGGGCACTACTAACATTAACAACTTAGGTGACTAGTGTGTTTAGATGCAACACATAGGAACTCAAGACAATGAATATGATCAAGGGATTGTCTAAGTCAAGAGCCATATATGCAAAGCTTGTAAGAACAAACAACACAAATCACAATACTAACACTTATGCAAGATATATAAAGCTTGTAAGTGAAATGAAAATTTTGGAATCCCCACATAAAAGCAGTGAAAATAAAATGGGATTCCGTTTCTTTAAAGGATCTACTCACGAGAAAGAAAGACACATATCCCGATTGCGATACCTAAGTCCTTCATATAGAAACATTGCCCCAACCAGACATTTACAGATTCCAAGGTTGGAATGTCATTCCTTATAAGTAGTATGTCATCTACATACAAAACTAGGAATACCACCAAATTTCCAGTAAACTTTTTGTAAACATGGTTCATGAACATTCTTGATAAAATCAAACTCACGTACGGCTTCGTCAAAACGTTGATTCCAGCTTCTAGAAGCTTGCTTTAGTCCATAAATTGACTTCAATATCTTACATACTTTATTGGCATTATTTGGATCGACAAAACCTTCGAACTGTATCATATACACATCCTCATCTAGGTTTCCATTAACGAAAGCTGTTTTGACATCCATTTTCCAGATTTCATAATCGTAGTATGCAGCTATAGCAAGCAAGATACGAATGGATTTGAACATAACTACAGGGGAAAAGGTCTCATCATAGTCAATACCATGAATCTGTTTAAAAACTTTCGTGACTAGGCGCCCCTTGTACATTTGAACATTCCCTTCCATGTTAGTTTTCAATTTGAAAACCCACTTACACCCTATTGGAGCCACCTCCTCAAGCGCATCTACCAAGATCCATACTTGGTTAGTGTACATGGAATCCATTTCGGATCTCATGGCCTGAAGCCGTTTCTCAGAATCTGGACTAGTAATTCCCTGTTTCTAGGTTGTTGGTTCCTCGTGATCAATAAACATACCATGTCCATGTTAGTTATGAAAAATCCAAAATTTTCGGGTGATCTACGAACTCTACTAGACCTACGCAATTCGTGTGTTTCCGGAACTGGCTCCAAAACAGCTTGTGTTGCTTGTTCTAATTCCACATGGTCACTTGTGCTTGGAACTTCACCAAGTTCCCTACGAATTTCACCAAGCTTCGGAACATCATTAAGTTCCACGTTGCTCCCACTTGTTTTCCCAGAAATGAATTCCTCATCTCCAAAAACTCTGTTACGAGCAACAAACACTTTGTTCTCGTTCGGGATGTAGAATTAGTACAATTTAGTTTCCTTAGGATACCCCACAAAGGTGCACTTGACCGACTTTGGGCTGAGCTTGTCCAAAGCTGGACGTTTCACAAACGCCTCACAACCCCAAATATTTAAGAAAGACATATTAGAGGCCTCACAGTCCATATCTGATATGGTGTCGTTTCAACATATTTAGATGGAACTCTGTTTAGTGTCAAAGCTGCTGCTTCTAAAGCATATCCCCAAAAGGAGTTTGGAAGGCTCGCGTGACTCATCATTGATCGAACCATATCTAATAGAGTTCGATTTCTCATTTCGAATACACCATTCCATTGAGGAGTAGCCGGAGGAGAAAGTTGTGAAACAATTCCTCAACTCTTTAGATAGTCACGAAATTCTTGACTTAAGTATTCCCCACTTCGATCGAATCAAAGCATCTTAATACTTTTTCCAAGCTGGTTTTCTACTAAATTCTTATACTCTTTGAACTTTTCAAAGGCCTTAGACTTGTATTTCATAAGAAACACGTATCCAGAACGACTAAAATCGTCAGTAAAAGTAATGAAATATAGATAACCTCCTCTTGCATGGATATTAAATGGACCACATACATCACTATGTATTAGTTCCAACAAATACTTTGCTCGTTCTCCAGTTTTAGTAAAAGGAGAAGCAGTCATCTTACCCATTAAACAAGGCTCGCATGTATCATATGATTTAAAATCAAATGATTCCAACAATCCATCTTTATGGAGTTTGGAAATGCAGTTTTCGTTTATGTGGCCTTAGCGACAATGCCAGAGGCATGTATGATTAGACTCTTTAGTCATTATCCTCTTTGTATTTATGTTATAAATCAGTGAATCTAGATCTAACAAGTATAAACCATTCACCAAAGTAGCAGTACAATAAAAGATATCATTTAGAGATAATGACATTCGTTGGTTTTTAATATGAATATCAAAACCCATCTTGTCCAAACAAGAGATCGAAATAACATTCTTAGTTAATGTAGGTACATAAAAACAATTGTCTAAATCTAGAACAATTCCAGAAGGTAAACTAAGACTATATGTTTCTACAACGAATGCAGCAACTCTTGCTCCATTGTCAACGCGTAGGTCCACGTCGCCTTTTGCCAGCTCTCTACTCCTTTGTAATCCCTGCACATCCATACAAATGTGAGAAACAGATCTGGTATCTAATACCCATGAGGAAGTAGTAGTAGTAGACAAGTTGATCTCAATAACATAAATACCTAAGCCAGAAGCAACATTTTCTCCCTTTCCAAGCTTTTTCCCGGCAAGAAAACTATGGCAGCTTATCTTCCAGTGTCCTTTTTGTCCACAATGGAAACAATTTCTATCCTTAGCCGCAGCGCCCTTGGGTTTCAGTGCTTTCTCATAATGGCTAGGTTTGCTCGAAGGCTTGCCTTTAGGCTTACCAAAACTCTTGCCCATGTTGTTGTTGACCATGTATATTGCCTTGGACTTTCCTATTTCCCTCTCGACAGTCCACAACAGGTTCAACAATTGTGGGAGAGGTTTGTCTATCTCGTTCATGTAGTAGTTCAATACAACCTGATTGAATGATTCAGGCAACGATTGCAGAATCAAGTCCGTAGATAGCTTTTGGCCTAGAGGAAACCCCAGTCTTTCGAGGCTCTCAATATAGCCTATCGTCTTCAAAACTTGAGTTCCGACTGGTGTTCCCTCTATCATTTTGCACTGAAATAGAGACTTCGACGCATTGAATCTCTCCTGGCGAGCTTGACCCTGGTTGCCTTAGATGATTAATCATATCGAAAGCTCCCATTTCCTTATGTTGCTTCTGAAGCTCAGAGGTTTTCACACCCCGTGTCTTGGGGATGACCGGGCAGTGTGTCATCTACCAATGAGACACCGTACCCTCAAACAGAAATACTAAATTCCCAAAAATAACTTCGTTACAATGCTTAAATGATCTCAAGTCTTACAAGGTAAACATCAGTCTTACAAACCATAAAGAAATACAACAAGTCCATTTCAACATTGAAAATACCTTTGAAATTCCCACAAGGTTCCAACCCAGAAAACACTAACTTCACATAATGTATAAACACCTAGCATATACAATTAACTCATCTACTACACTTCTAGCTACTATACTTGCCACATTCTAACTTCTGCTATTCTTCTCGTAGGGCCGAAGCCTTATGAGTCAGTTATATCTCAGTCCATTCCTACAGGCTATCTCCCTCACCGGTTGATATGTTCTGATGGCTTCTAGCCCCACGAGGTACTACCTCATGGAGAAAATCCTAGTGTACTAGTCCATCTCGCATGACATCTAGGTCAACGGAATCCCGTGAGGTACTAACTCATGATATTGTGGTGAGTACACATGAATCCATTCTAACTACTAACTACTAAATACTGTTGAATCTACTAACATAAATATGACTAAAAATCTATAAAACATAGAACTGCATAACACAGAGGAACATAAGACTTCCAACTAAACATATAATTCATTTAAGCATCTTCTACAATACTTCATCCATTTTATGCAATAAAATTAATGAATAAAACATGATTTCATTCATGAAAATACATACTTTCACGCTTTTGAATTGAAAAAAATAAGGGTGAAGGGTCCTTACCTTATCAATCTTAGAGTTAAATCTTAAAATGTACAAATGAAGGATTTTTCCATATTCGTTTCCCTGAGTTCCCAAGCATGTAACTCGAAGTCCAGAACTCCAAATGGTATTCCGTCGAATCCCAAGCGTAGCTCTATCAGGCCTCTTCGAAACACACTAAGAACTGCAGAAAACGGACACCGTTTGCTATCTCAAAACTGAATTATCCCACATCCTATCTAATCTATTTTCTCCCTCTTCTCTCTTCTATTCTATTTCCAACCCCTTCCAACTTCTAAAACAAACTCCAGCAATAACCCCCCGCAAACTACCTCTCAACTCCTTCACTAAACACCCCTCAAGTTCTTAATAACTACACTCAAGTCCCCCAACAAACCAAACACACCACAACGCCCCTAAACAACTAACGTACATAACATATGACATGTGAAAGTCAATTAATATACCAAATATACGTAAGCATGTTTGACACGTAAGCACGAAAAGTTCAGGGTATCACAGAGGCCGTGGTCACTAACATAAGACTAGACACATCTAATGCGTCATCTAAGTGCTTAAGATAAGCATTTCTTTCAGCGGTCGGAGCCCCTCGCGACTGGTGGATCAGGAATAGAAGTCTCGAGAACATACAACTTTTTCTCGTGCTTGAGAATGATTCTTAAGTTCCAATACCAGTCGAGAAAGTTTCCTCCTTCAAGCTTGTCCTTCTCAAGGATGGATCACAATGATAAAGAGTTTGATGTAACAATTACATTTGCCATTATATCTACAGAGAAGAGTTTGCAAAATTTTAGTTGTCATATTTAAAATCATTAAAAAGACTTTATTTAATGATTCTCCCACTATTTTCTTCAAATGAATAAGCCTCTTGTACTCATTCTGAAAGTTTAAAACTTTCTAGTTGGACCAAGATCCATATTTCATCATTCTCATGGAAACTTTGGCTAAGCAGACGCTTTAGGTAAGCAACACTTGCTAATCACATCAATTATGTGACTATTGGTTGGTTAAGTAGGTAGCAATTACCCTCATTACATAAATGCACATCTTAACCATTTTGCCACTAGATTCTCAACTTTTGAGGTAATCCGGTTCAGTATCACTAACTTCTCCATCGCGCCTCACCCGGATAGATAGGCTCTTATTCCACTCGGAAGTTCACACTACTGTCGATCTAGGCCTTGACGAGGACCCCGCTTAGAAGGTAATAGACTTAATATTTAAATTTGAGGGATTTTTAAATTGTCTCACCAAACGGTGTATAATATGATTATACGTCTTAATTAACATGCTATAAAAGCTGTAAATCAAGCATCTCATGCAAAAGCAGTAAATAAAACTGTGACATAGTAATTGAGCACTGTAAATCAGGTCTCGGTCGACTGGGTCCTGTCCAACTGGGTCGGTTTTGCCCAATCTAATCGAATGCCCAATCCAATTGAGCATGCCCAATCTAATTGAGCACTTATATAAAATGTAAACTCCAATAGCAAGATCGCTAAGTGCAAGTCCTATAGCCAAGCCAAGGCAGGATATAACTATTAGAGGAATAACCGGGTCAAAATCCGTTATGCAGCGGAAAATAAACTGACCCGCCTCTAATAGGATCTATAATGAGTAAGAACCTAAGACTACGGGATAGTATTATACCTTTAGAAGTGCTAGGATAGATGAAACGATTTCAGTATCACGAACGGAATGCCACCAACGCAGGCTCCGTCTCTCCCAGTATCCACTCGATCTTCCGGGGATGGTCTTCTACTGCTTGGTGCTAGCCAACGCCTTGTAGAAGTCTTGAAGACAATCTTCAAGATGGAGTATGTATGTATGACCTCTTAGAAGAACAAGAAACATATTTCTTACTTCTTTTCTATTAGCCTAAGCTAGAAAACAAGTATTTGAAAAGCTGTCTTTTCTTTTCTTACTAAATGTTCTCTCTTTTTCTCTCTTCTCTAAGCTTCCAAAAGCTGGAGAAAACTAACTTAGAATGCTAGGAAAAATCAGTATTTTCCCCCTAGTCATTCAAAGGTTTGAGGGGAGAGTGAAAGGGGGAAGTGGGAGATCATGGAGGAAACCACTCCCCCACTTTCTCCACCACTTCAACCACCTTATTAAGAGATAAAAGCTGGGAAATAAAGGTTCTATTTCAGCCATAAGGTCGGTCCAAATGGGTTGGTCGGCCCAATCATATTGGTCGGCCCAACCCGATTAAGGGCCCAATCCAATCTCGGCCCGAAGCCCGGCCCGGCCCAAACGAATTGGCGCACCTTAGATTAAATGTACTCCAACAAGCCCAATCCAGTTGATCTATGATTGCGACCCAAGAGGTATCTATGATGTTGGCCGTGACATCATATGTCACAGGTAATGAGAGGTATCTAGCAACGCATCATTACCCCCAATTCATAAATATCTGGTGATTTATCATAATCACAACATTTGACACTTGTAGTTAAATCCTTTTGTCCTTGATATCTAGATTGAACACAAGTCATGGAAAAGTCACACTTGTATTTTCCAATCTTTTAGTTTCTTGATTCGCGAGTAGACTAATCAAATGACAACAATATCATATACTGATTCATTTGTTCATGGCCATGAATTAGTCAGACTCCATCAAGGGGCCCAAGATATCGCTCCTGCTATATAGGAGGGACAAATCCTTTCTGCATCCCACTCATCCTGAACAAGATTCGTGATATACCCAATAAATGCCTTTATTGCTCACCCTGTTACGGATAGCGTTTAACATTATCAAAGCATAACACTAGCCATGCAAGAACTCTTGTGAGACCTCAAGTCGAAGGATCTTTTAAACAACCCAGTCAAAAATTGAGAAACACCGTTGACTATTACATAACAACCCATGGTGTGTTTCTCATGTCGGGTCTGTCCAGTATAATGATTCTCTAATCATATATACCCATGTGACGATCCGATATCTTATATCAATCACTGTACATACTAGTCTTACGCATTATTATTGTCCTCGAAGATTCCATAATAATGTTCGACTAGGGACGTTTCAGAATAGTATCTCATAACAATAAATTATGAATACTATTCTAAGGACATATTATTTATTTATGTTGTTAAGAACGCAGAAACATAATGAATAATACTGGAATTAATGCCTTTTTATTCATCAAAATGAAAATTACATAAATACGGTTACAATAATCTCCCACTTGAACTAAAGACCCAAATTACAATAAATGGTCTTTAGGGCATACTAATGACTGTCTCTAAAGATCATCCCTCCAGATATCGGATACCCATGGAGCTAGTGTGACGATCATGCTGCTGCTGCGACAGTGGCTTCGTCAGTGGATCGGCGACATTGTCTGCCGAATCTACTCTACATATATGCACATCACCTCTCTCTATAATCTCACGGATTAGGTGAAATCGCCGTAGTACATGTTTGGACCTCTGGTGAGATCTAGGTAAGCTGCAATAGCAAGCAAAATCGCCGTAGTACATGTTTGGACCTCTGGTGAAATCGCCGTAGTCATAGTAAGCTGCAATAGCAAGCAAAATCCGAATGGACTTGAACATAACTACAGGGGAAAAGGTCTCGTCATAGTCAATACCATGAACTTGTTTGAAACCTTTCGCGACCAATCGCCCCTTGTATGTTTGTACATTCCCTTCCATGTCGGTTTTAATCTTAAAAACCCATTTGCACCCGATGGGAGTTACCCCTTCAGGTGGATCAACCAAGATCCAGACTTGGTTTGTATACATGGAGTCCATTTCAGATCTCATGGCCTCAAGCCATTTCTCAGAATCTGGGCTATTAATTGCCTGTTTGTAATTTGAAGGTTCATCGTGATCCACAAACATAACATAACCATGTTCTGTTATGAAAAATCCAAATTTTTCCGGAGGTGGACGACGAACTCTACCAGACCTACGTAATTCTTGTGTTTCTTGAACTGGTGCTGGCTGCACAACTGTTTGTGGCACCTGCTGCACAACAACTTGTGGAGTCTGTTCAATTTCCATCTCATCATTAGTGCTAGTTTGAGAGTCTGGAACTTCAGTAAGTTCTACGCTACTCCCACTCGTGTTTCTAGAAACAAATTCTTTTTCTAGAAAGACTCTCGTGCGAGCAACAAACACTTTGTTCTCGTTAGGGATATAAAAGTAGTATCCTTTAGTTTCCTTAGGATAACCTACAAATATGCACTTTTCAGATTTTGGAGCCAGCTTATCAGAAGCTGAGCGTTTTACAAAAGCTTCACAGCCCCAAATCTTTAGGAAAGACAAACTGGGACGCTTCCCAGTCCATAACTCGTATGGCGTCTTTGCAACTGATTTAGATGGAATGCGGTTAAGTATTAAAGCTGTTGTCTCTAGTGCGTGTCCCCAAAAGGAATTGGGCAGGCTCGTGTGACTCATCATAGAACGAACCATATCTAATAAGGTTCTGTTCCTCCTTTCAGATACACCATTCCATTGTGGAGTAGCTGGAGGAGAAAGTTGTGAAACGATTCCACAAGCTTTTAGATAGTCACAGAATTCTTGACTCAAGTATTCTCCTCCTCGATCAGATCGAAGAACCTTAATACTCTTGCCAAGTTGGTTTTCTACTTCTAGTTTAAACTCTTTAAACTTAGCAAATGCTTCGGATTTGTGTTTCATCAAGAACACATATCCATACCTACTGAAGTCATCAGTAAAGGTAATGAAGTAGAGGTAACCACCCCTTGCATGTATATTAAAAGGGCTACATACATCTCTATGTATTAGTCCTAATAAAGCATCGGCTCTCTCACCTAGCTTAGTGAAAGGTGATGCTGTCATCTTACCCAACAAACAAGATTTGCATCGATCATAAGACTCGAAGTCAAATGATTCCAATAGCCCATCTTTATGGAGTTGAGATATGCCGTCTTCGTTTATGTGGCCTAAGCGACAATGCCAGAGGTATGTCGGATTAGAATCATTAGTCTTAATCCTTTTGGTATTTATATTTAAAATTGCCATATCAAGATCTAAAACATATAGACCATTAATCAAAGAGGCGCTTGCATAAAACATATTATCCAGAAATAACGACAATCGTTGGTTTTTGATCGAAATCTCAAAACCTTTCTTGTCCAAACAAGAAACTGAAATAATATTCTTAATTAAACTAGGTACATAGAAACAGTTTTCTAAACCCAAAACAAGCCCACGAAGGCAAAGTAAAAGTACAAGTCCCTACAGATAGAGGTCATGCAACACGTGCTCAGTTGCCAACTCGTAGTTCCACTTCACCCGTTTGCCAACTCTCTACTCCTTTGCGGTCCCCCGCACATTAGTACAAATGTGAGAACCACATCCGGTATCAAATACCCAAGAAGTAGTTGTATTTAAATTGATATCAATCATATTAATATCTACAACATAAATACCCGAGCTCGAAACAACGTTTGCTTTCTCCTTTTCGACCTTTTCCCTCGCAAGATAGCTTTTGCAGTTCCTTTTCCAGATGACCCTTCTCACCACAGTGATGACAGATAGAGTCCTTGGCTACACCACCCTTAGGTTTCAGTGCATTGTTTAAAGTGGTTTGCTTGCCCTTGGGCTTACCTTTCGGTTTGCCTTTGGATCTCACAAAACCTTTGCCTTTGCCCTTTTGCACCATCAGTATGATGTTGGGCTTGGACTTGCCTATTTCCTTCTCGGCAGTCCTCAACATGTTCAACAACTCAGGAAATGGCTTGTCAATTTCATTCATGTGATAATTCAGAATGAACTGACTGTATGTTTCAGGCAACGATTGCAAGATCAAATAAGTCGACAGACTTTCTTGTCCCAAAGGAAATCCCGAGTTTTTCAAGGTTACGAACATAACCTATCATCTTAAGAACGTGAGTTCCTACCGGCATTCCTTCGGTCATTTTTGCATCGAAAGAGAGATTTCGATACATCGAATCTCTCTCGGCGTGCTTGCCCACGATATAGTTGCTTCGGGTGAGCCGAGCATCTCATAAGCCCCCCATGTCCTCATGTTGCTTCGAAGCTCGAGTTCATGGTGACAAGCATGAGGCTAGACACATCTAAAGCATCACTAACATGCTTCTGATAAGCACTTCTATCAGCGGCCGAAGCGCGAGCCTCTGGTGTAGCAGGAATAGGCTGTTCCAGGACATACAACTTTCTTTCATGCTTGAGAACGATTCTCAAACTCCTGAACCAGTCGAGGAAGTTAACTCCCTCTAATTTGTCCTTCTCAAGGACAGAACGCAGTGATATTGTTTGGTTTGAATTTTCCATTTTTCTACAACAAAATACATATGCAAAGTAAGTACCGTAAAAAATCATTATTAGGTCTTTATCTTTTTAATGATTTCTCCCACTATTTTCTTCGAGTGAATAACCCTCATTATCAACTCGGAAAGTTCGTTAACTTTCTAGCGGGCCAAGATCCATATTTCACCTCGTTCTGAGTCAGCTTTGGCTGATCATCCAAAACTTGGTTATTTAGGTAGGCAACGTTTGCCAATTACATCAAATTATGTAATTCTTGGTTAGTTGAGTGAATAACATTTATTCAAGCGTATCATTATACACTTTTCTCAACTCTTTTGCCTCTAGATCCTCAATCCATTTATTGAGATAATCCAGTTAACTAGGACCCTAAGTTTTAGTCGGCGGATATCACAACTTATCCTTCGCGCCTCACCCGGATAGACACGTATGCACAGCTTTGGCATGTCCCATACTAATGTCGATCTAGGCCTTGACGAGGGCCAAACTAAGGAAGTCACTAATTAATATTTAATTGAGGGGTTTTGTTTTGTTTTGTTTTTTAACAATCTCACCAGAAAAGCATAAATAAAACAGTTTATGCTTATATACATATGCATCCAATACATAAAAGTAAAATGCAATAGTAATCGCCATATCCTATTCGGTTTTTCCAAGCCAATGGAAAAACCGTGAAGTCAGTCTAAGGGTGTGAAAAGAAAATACTATATTCTACACCGTCTTGACCTTCAGGTGGTTGCCTCCAAATCTTCATCACAGCTGTTCCTTCTCCTAATCTAGAATATTACATAATTCTAAGGAAACATCGAGTTACATTCGAGGGGATTTAATGAGAAGAAAATTACAACTTTTGATAGAAAAAGATAGGGACGATACGCAGATCGTATTATAAAATAAACCAACAGGGTAAAGGCGACTACTATGCATCATGCTCAATTAACATAACAATTTATGGAAAAATGAGCAACTAGAAAAATGAACATTTCATATTCTTTCTCGGATTCGGTCGACCGGTCAAACCCTTCGGTCGACCGAAAAGAAATAGAAAGTTTCTCGGTTGACCAAACAGACGCTTCGGTCGACCGAAGACCAACTCGGATCGACCGAACATCCTCTCGGTTGATCCGAACTCAGAGACAAATGAGATTTTTCCAACTTTTGAATAACTTCAAAACTGGAAAATCTCATTTATCATACATACAAAATGATGAAAAACATGGCATACATGATATACAATATTTCTAGCAATCCTAAGGCATGCGAAACATAGATTCATAATCCATACTCGAATACTATAACATATTAAGTCTATAGGATACTCGTGAGTGGCTCTGATACCACTGTTAGAGGAATAACTGGGTCAAAATCAGTTATGCAGTGGAAAATAAACTGACCCGCCTCTAATAGGATCTATCACGAGTAAGAACCTAAGACTACGGGATAGTATTATACCTTTTGAAGTGCTAGGATAGCTGAAACGATTTCAGTATCACGAACGGAACGCCACCAACGCAGGCTCCGTCTCTCCCAGTATCCACTCGATCTTCCAGGGATGGTCTTCTACTGCTTGGTGCTGCCAACGCCTTGTAGAAGTCTTGAAGACAATCTTCAAGATGGAGTATGTATGTATGACCTCTTAGAAGAACAAGAAACAGATTTCTTACTTCTTTTCTATTAGCCTAAGCTAGAAAACAAGTATTTGAAAAGTTGTCTTTTCTTTTCTTACTAAATGTTCTCTCTTTTTCTCTCTTCTCTAAGCTTCCAAAAGCTGGAGAAAACTAACTTAGAATGCTAGGAAAAATCAGTATTTTCCCCTAGTCATTCAAAGGTTTGAGGGGAGAGTGAAAGGGGGAAGTGGGAGATCATGGAGGAAACCACTCCCCCACTTTCTCCACCACTTCAACCACCTTATTAAGAGATAAAAGCTGGGAAATAAAGGTTCTATTTCCAGCCATAAGGTCGGTCCAAATGGGTTGGCCGGCCCAATCATATTGGTCGGCCCAACCCGATTAAGGGCCCAATCCAATCTCGGCCCGAAGCCAGCCCGGCCCAATCGAATTGGCGCACCTTTGATTAAGTGTACTCCAACAATAACAAGCAATGTGTCTAACTCAATATAAACATATAAGCTCATACAATCATGTTCTAATGGAATATAAGAAAAAAATATAATGTAAAAACTTGAAAGTAGAGAGATAGAGTTAGAAGATCAAACACAAGGATGTAGAGTGCTTCGATTAATAATGTTAGCCCTAAGGGCGATCGAACTCGGTTTTTGATAATGGACAAACACTTGATGTTGTGTCTAATGGTTATATCTTTGTGATAGAATATCGGAACATATATTGGAAGCTCTAAGTACTTCAATCAAGCCATGATCAAGATTCAAAGTCATATCATTCAAGGCTCATCTATCAAGATTGAAGATTGAAGACTTAGGTTTGGTTAGATTAGCTTTGTCATTATAAGTCTTTATCTTATATAGCTCTAACCAAAGCTCTCATGAACATAAGCTCTACACTCAAGTCTTGCATGTTTTCATAAACACGTTTTCAAAAGGCTTAGTTTTCGAAATGATTCTTAAATGTGTTCGTATCTTAAAAGCCTTTGTTTTCTAAGTCTAAGTCCTTTAAAATGGTTTTCCAAGTGTTCTTACTTGTTACCTTTTAGGAAAACCTTTTAGACTTCAAAAGATTTCAAAACGTGTGAAAAATCAGCTCAGAGGTCGGATCATCCGAGCTTTCCTCGGATCAACCGAACCAAGACAAAGTGTTTTGCATATCAACTTCGGTCGACCTAAGCTATGGGTCGGTCGACCGACTTGGTGCTCGGTCATCCGAGGTGCCTTGTTCGGTCCACCGAACTCTGTGTTTTCTAGCCGTTATTTGACCGTTGGAGAGTCATTTTTCAGTCAATTTTGAAATGTATATATACTACAAAGCTAGAGAATGATTCCATGACTTGCACATACAATTTACATTGATTTCTTATCAAATCTAAACACTCATAAAGCAAATGCTCTTCATTTCTATGATCTAAATCATTCAAGAGCAATCTTTCAAAAAGCAAGACAAAGAGTGGAATTCATATGTTCTAAAGAGCAACAATTCTTGTACTTCAAAGGTATATCTTTCTCACTTAGAAGAGTGAATTATCTTGTTCTTTATTCATCTTAATTCCCTTTCTTAGTGATTGGGTAATTGTTGTAAAAGTCCTACTTAGTGTGGGCAAGCTCTTAGTGAGTTTCTTTGTATTGTGGTTGTGTTTGTAAAACTCTTAGTGAGTTAGCCATAAGTGTAAAATCTTCTTAGTGAAGTTGTTGCAAATCCTTGGGTGCGGCTCAAGGTAGTGGATGTAGATTCTAAGTGAATTGAACCACTCTAAATCCTTTGTCTTGTGATTGGGTTTCATATTGCTTTTAATCTTCTTGCTCAAACTTCACAAGCATTGCAAAGATTCGAAAAAGTTTACAAGATTAGTTAAAACCCAATTCACCCCCCCCCCCTCTTGTGTTTTACAATTGGTATCAGAGCCTCGTCTTCATTTTTAGCTTAACCGCTTGAAGTAAAGATTATGGCCGGTAATTCCGCATTAGCCTACTTAGAGGGGTCTTCCACCAATAGGCCATCACTTTTTGATGGAAATAATTATGAGGCTTGGAAAGACCATTTCAAGATATATGTGTGCTCAATAGATTATTCCTTATGGCATATATTTGAAGATGGTCCATATGTGCCTATGAAAATGGTGGATGGTGTTCAAGTGCCAAAGCCGGACAATGAGTTAAATGAGTTTGAGTCCAAGAAGATGACTCAAAATTACAAGGCAATGAACATTCTTAGTTGTGCCTTGAATCCGGATGAGTACAACCGTGTCCTTGGAAGAAAATCCGCACACTCCATGTGGAAAATGCTTGAAGTTACTCATGAAGGCACAAATCAAGTCAAGGAGTCAAGGTTGAATATGCTTGTTAGAGAATTTGAGCTATTCTCCATGAAGCCTAATGAATCTATCAATGAGATGAACTCAAGACTCACTAACATTGTAAATGGGTTGAGGTCTAATGGCAAGGGGTATACTACCGGAGAAATAAATAGGAAGATTCTAAATTTTCTTCCTAAAAGTTGGGAGACAAAAGCTCTTGCCATTGAAGAAGCCAAGGACTTAAAGACATATTCAACGGAGGAACTTATTGGCTCTCTACTCACCTTTGAGATGAAGAAAAGGAAAATTGTTCCTAAAGAGAGTGATCTTGATTCTATCATCAATAATGAAGAAGTAGAGAAATTGATCTTCAATCTCAAAAATGCAAAGTGCTTGTTAAGCCATTGGGATGAAGAATGAAGTAAGGATGATCAAGAAGAAAATGATCCCATGTGTCTTATGGCATTTGGTAATGAGGTACATTCTTCTCCCTCTATTTCAAATTCTTATAATGATAATGATGATGATGATGAGGATGATCCTAATGAGCTTTTAATTGATATGTATGATCAATTGACAAAATGTGCAAAGCAAAACAAAGATTTGAAGCTTAAAATTGAATCTTTGCTTGATGAAAGAGCTAAGTTGGTTGATGAAAATAAGAAGTTGTGTGATGATGTTAATTGCTTGAAATGTGAAAATGAAAGTCTCATTACTACTAGCAATACATCTTCATTACAATACATAGAAGCTTGTAATAAATTGTCATCTCTTGAAAACAAGCTTGTTGAATTTGATCTTTTGAAAAACAAAGTTAATGACCTTACCCTTCTTGTTGATAACTTTAATAAGGGTAAGAAAAATCTTGATCAAATTCTTAGTGTGCAACGTGCTTCAAATGTTAAACATGGATTAGGTTATATTGCTAATCATGTTGCTATTGCTAGCTCTTCTAAGGCACCTAGAAATCAATTTGTGCATGCTAGCTCTTCACATATGCAAAATAAACATCATGAGCATATTCATAAATTTGCTAAGCCATCTACTTGTTGCACTTATTGTGGTAGACATGGTCACACAAGTGTTACATGCTTTGTGAAGAAGAAGATTGAAAAGGGAGTTAAAACCATTTGGAAAGTTAAGCGTATTTTAACTAACCCCCATGGACCCAAACAAAAGTGGGTACCAAAAGTTACTCTTCCCTTGATCTTATAGGTTCTTATAAGTTAGATGTATGCCACAAAGCTTCAATGGACTTGATTCGAAGAGAAGTGGCATTGGGGAGAAGTTAAAGGAGATGTGCCAAAAGAAGATATTCAAAAGCACTCCTTAACACTTGGATTCTCAAAGCTCAAATGTTGATCAATTGGAGAACCAAGTTGCTCAAATATGAAGAGCAAAGCATCAAGTGATGACAAGAGCCAAAATGTCAATACAATGTCTTCATCACTTGGTAAGAAAGCAAAGGTATCAAAATCACCTTCTCTTAACACTTTAATTAATGTGTTTAAGTGTTTTTGATATATATACATGCTTGCTCTTATATATGTTGCATCTCACATTCTTGAATTTTATGTTCATATAGATAACCTTTAGCATGTTCTTTATTGTCAATGTTTATTTAGCTAAGGTATCTATGAGATGTAACATATGCAACTTGATTGATTCTTGTTTTTTTATGTCTTATTCATTTAAGAATCCACCTAGTTGTTTTGGTTCTTGATTTGCATGATCCATATGCATATTTGTGTTATTTGAGAAATTGAGCTAATCATGAAGGACCTTTAAAAAGGTACCATATTTGTTCTCAAGAATTCCTTGTAGGTAACAAAGAGTTCTAAGCTTCAAGAAGAAGATATGAACTACAAGGAATGGCACAAGTGAGCTAAGACTCCAAGAAAAGAGTCAAAAGCTAAAGATGAGTATGATATAGAAGATTGAGAAGCTCAAAGAACTCATTGAAGGAACTCAAAGTGCAAAAGCATTCATCAAATTCAATGAGATATTACTAAACTCAATCTCTTTCATTTCCTTGAACAATTTATTGATCTTACTTTCCATATAATGTTCAATTGTTCTTGAAATGGGCACCTTGGAGATTTTATAACATGTTTTGTTCTTCATATGTTTTGATTGTTTTTGAGCATGTTATTAGAGAGCTTAATGACTTGATCTTTGTGATGAAATCTCTTTTTGACTACCCCCTCCCCTCTTTTATTTTAGTGTCTTATGCTTTGAGGGAGTTTGTTATATGCTATGCTCTGTTTTTACTTGATCTTCATTGCATATAGGGGTTGTGTTTATATTCAGGTCTATAGCATTAATCTTTTGTGGTTGATCGTCTAGATGCTTGACTTAGGATGTAAACTGTGTTTGTGGCATTGATTATGCCATGGGTTGTGTCTATTTGATTGTTTGGAAGTGGCACAACCTAAGGGGGAGTTTTTCAAATATTTTTAAAATACCTCCCTCAAAATATGTGATGTATGCTAAATTGTTCTTATTCTACATCATCACATCACTTGTTGGCTTGCCTTTCATCTTTTATATCTTATAGCCAACTTGTGTAAGTTATTTTGGAAGTTATATGTGTTATATATGTTTATGTCTTCAATTGGTATCACATATACTCTACCTTAATAACTTTGAGATCATATTCTTCATTCT
Source organism: Vinca minor (assembly GCA_026122235.1). Classification (NCBI taxonomy): domain Eukaryota; kingdom Viridiplantae; phylum Streptophyta; class Magnoliopsida; order Gentianales; family Apocynaceae; genus Vinca; species Vinca minor. Next base: position 1,494,074 of record JAOCZM010000285.1, on the reverse strand, counting down.
CTTATCCTTTGTGATCTCATTATGGTTTTTGGTTAATATTACTTTAAGAGTTGTTACACTCATTTAGCTAACCATTAACTTGTTAGAGGAATGTACTCCAAGTGTTATCTTACACTTCCTTTACTTCTTTTGGTTGTGATACATGTGCTTATCTTTTGTATTAATGGTATCACTTCCACTTGTACTTTGTTAGCTATATTTTCAAACGTGTTTTACAATTGGCTATATTTACAATTGGTATCATGTTTTACAATTGGTCAATTGGTATCAAACTTGGTTTTATCTCAAATAGCTAACATCGTATGTTTGATAAACGGGGAGAGTGTTCTTTAAGGTTTATTCCCTATCTCCTTTGTTTTTAGCTTAGGTTGATATTCTTTTTGAGCCATACATGACCATCTTTTGGATTTATGTGTTATTATGGACTCCTTGTTTTTTAGAAATCAACCAAGCTTATTCATAAGTAATCCTTCTTCAGAATTATTTTTGGTCTTTAGGATTGATCTTTTGGTTCTCATTTTATCAATCTACAAGACCATCAAGTTGTTTCCATGGTTTTTAAGTTTGTATTTATATGGGGAGGATTATTAAATTTCATCAAGCTTCTCCAAAATTAATCTTTACTTTTCGTTAAAATGCTTTTCTTATTGGCGCTCTGATATCCCTTTTTGATTTTGACAAAAAGAGGGAGAGTTTTTAGTGTTGCAAATGTGCCAAGAGAAGTAATTTACAAAAGGAGAAAGCTTAGAACTTGCAAACTGGGAGAGATAAGGGATTCTTTAATATAGGGGGAGTAGAATTTTTTTTGAGAAAACTTCTACTTGTCTGGATCCTCAATATCCTTATCTCATGCATACATTTGGTATCTTATTTTTGCATATTATTCCCATTTGCATCAATGTTTTGTCATCATCAAAAAGGGGGAGATTGTTAGCCCGAAGGGCAAAATATTCTATATTGTTTTGATGATAACAAACCATTGATAGTTCTAATGTTTGTGTGAGCATGTTCTTTGTAATAGGATCCTTAGCACTCACATCTACATTGATGAAAATGGTAAGTTAGCTTCTTGTGTAAACAAAGGTATGTATAATACACACAAGAAAGCTACATTATGGAAGGAAGGAGGCAAGGAGGTTGGTTGGGAAATAGGGCTCTTCAAAGAGTCCCTAATGTATATGGCATAAGAACTTAACATGCTAGTGCTTATGTTTCTCGTTCTATCTTATAAGCACTTAGCTTTACACCTATTTGTTCTTATATCCTTTTGCCATGCTTCCTTGTACTTAAAATTGTCCATATCCTATATAATTACATCAAAGTTTGTCATAATCAAAAAGGGGGAGATTGTTAGCCCTAAGGGCGATCGAACTCGGTTTTTGATATTGGACAAACACTTGATGTTGTGTCTAATGGTTATATCTTTGTGATAGAATATCGGAACATATATTGGAAGCTCTAAGTACTTCAATCAAACCATGATCAAGATTCAAAGTCATATCATTCAAGGCTCATCTATCAAGATTGAAGATTGAAGACTTAGGTTTGGTTAGATTAGCTTTGTCATTATAAGTCTTTATCTTATATAGCTCTAACCAAAGCTCTCATGAACATAAGCTCTACACTCAAGTCTTGCATGTTTTCATAAACACGTTTTCAAAAGGCTTAGTTTTCGAAATGATTCTTAAATGTGTTCGTATCTTAAAAGCCTTTGTTTTCTAAGTCTAAGTCCTTTAAAATGGTTTTCCAAGTGTTCTTACTTGTTACCTTTTAGGAAAACCTTTTAGACTTCAAAAGACTTCAAAAGATTTCAAAACGTGTGAAAAATCAGCTCAGAGGTCGGATCACCCGAGCTTTCCTCGGATCAACCGAACCAAGACAGAGTGTTTTGCATATCAACTTCGGTCGACCTAAGCTATGGGTCGGTCGACCGACTTGGTGCTCGGTCATCCGAGGTGCCTTGGTCGGTCCACCGAACTCTGTGTTTTCTAGCCGTTATTTGACCATTGGAGAGTCATTTTTCAGTCAATTTTGAAATGTATATATACTACAAAGCTAGAGAATGATTCCATGACTTGCACATACAATTTACATTGATTTCTTATCAAGTCTAAACTCTCATAAAGCAAATGCTCTTCATTTCTATGATCTAAATCATTCAAGAGCAATCTTTCAAAAAGCAAGACAAATAGTGGAATTCATATGTTCTAAAGAGCAACAATTCTTGTACTTCAAAGGTATATCTTTCTCACTTAGAAGAGTGAATTATCTTGTTCTTTATTCATCTTAATTCCCTTTCTTAGTGATTGGGTAATTGTTGTAAAAGTCCTACTTAGTGTGGGCAAGCTCTTAGTGAGTTTCTTTGTATTGTGGTTGTGTTTGTAAAACTCTTAGTGAGTTAGCCACAAGTGTAAAATCTTCTTAGTGAAGTTGTTGCAAATCCTTGGGTGCGGCTCAAGGTAGTGGATGTAGATTCTAAGTGAATCGAACCACTCTAATCTTCTTGTGATTGGGTTTCATATTGCTTTTAATCTTCTTGCTCAAACTTCACAAGCATTGCAAAGATTCGAAAAAGTTTACAAGATTAGTTAAAACCCAATTCACCCCCCCCCCCCCCTCTTGTGTTTTACAAATAAGATCTACATCCACTAGCTTATCTTGAAAGAGCTTTACACGGAAAAACAAAAATAACACATGTTCTCAAACTCATGCCTGATTGATTTTCAAAGTCTTTTAAAATAAGTTTAAGACCTTCACTACAAGAAAACAGTTAAATAGCGACCGACTTTAGCGATCGAAATTTTCGGTCACAATTTGAAAGACGTAATACCGACCGAATAGAAACCAAAAACAAATCGGTCGTTATACCGTCGCCCATCCGTCGGCCACACCGGTCCCGTTGACCAAATTGAAACGCCATCGTTTTGTTCACACTTAACGACCGAATACCGACGGATAACCATGACCGAATACCGACGGAATATATAACGACCAAATACCGACGTAACTTACCGACCGAAAACATATCGGTCGTTATACCGTCGCCAATACGTCAGCCACATCGGCTCGGTTGACCAAATTGAAACGTCATCGTTTTGTTCACACTTAACGACCGAATACCGACGGATAATCACGACCAAATACCGACAGAATATATAACGACCGAATAACGACGGAACTTACCGACGGAATATTGAAAACGGCATCGTTTTGTTCGTTTTATCTTCAAATAACCTAAGCATTTGCCCAATTCTTCTCGTCGTCTCTCTTCACTGCGAAACCCCCACCCCGCCTTCTGCCACCCTCCTCCAGCCGGCCACTACCTCCTTTCCCCATACCATCAAGCTCCATCCTTGCAGTCGAATTCACCCCGCCATTATTCATTTTTCTAATCGACGCCACCATCTCCGGCGACCTTCGACGCCACCAGAGGTAAGATTGAATCTTCATTTTCAATTTTTTTATTGGCATTTTTTTTAAGAATTAAATTTACGTGCAATTTCAATAGCGATTTTAATATGTATAATTCCATTGTTATTTAAATCGCCTTTAGTTTGGTCTGGTCTCAAACTCAAACCCAAGCACACCCTTAGTTTCCCCTTCTCTCTTTCCATCTAGAATTTGTGAAAAAATTTATTTGCTTTCTATTTTGGTTGAGTGGAGGATTATATTAGATGTTCTTACATTAATCAAACCTGATATTTATAAAAAAAAAAATTTAAATATAGACAAAATAATAATTAAGAAGGTTGTATAGAATGCTACGATAGGTAACATAGAAGATCCAGTGTGCCAGGGCAGCCCACAATTCAAGTTCTTAAGGATGTTCTTGGAACATTAATTTTGATATGTTTCTCTCTGCCTAGTGTGCTTTTTTCCAACAAATTTTTAGTCCACTTGATAATATTCTACTATAAGTAACTTTGTTATTTTGGATTAAGAAAAATCTAGAAGATATGTATAAGGCTGTTCTCTTTTACATGTTCTTCTATATTCCCCATTTCTAAAGAGTAATTAGAATGATGTTTTGGCATCTCAAGGATAATATCCATGGAATTTCGAGAGAAAAACTAAATTATACATATTAAAATCGCTATTGAAATTGCACGTAAAATCCCTTGTTCTTGATTTCCACTGTTATTTTCAGCTTTTATGTATAACATGAGATCAATTTTTTTGGCTCAATTGTTTGTCTTGAATTGGAGGATGTTATGTTTCTGGGATTCATATGCTTTTGATTTGACTTTTAGCTCAATTGTTTATCTTGAATTGGAGGATGTTATGTTTCTTGCTTTTTATCTCTTGTTCGTCTGCTTTTGATTGGCCTTTTACATTAGTTGGTTTAGCGTTTCTAGTAAAATTAAGAGGTATTAAGTTTGATATTTGCTACAGACACATAATTAAATTTGGCTATATTTAGATTGTGTTAGGATAATTCAACTCTTACTTGGGGGAAGCCATAATCTAAAATTCTTTATTTGAATTGGATTTGATTTTGATGTGCTTTGGTACTTATTTCTTAATGTGATTGGCCTGTGAATTGAAGAAATGTATCTGATTCATGGATTTGAAGATCAGGGAGCAGCTAGTGGGGGGAATAAATGTCTTTGTTTTGTTTAGTTCTTATGATAAGTTAATAATAGAATTTGACGTTTAGGTTTTGTATGGAGTTTGAATGATTTCAGCTGTGGCTAATTATTTCTTATTTGTCATATGAATGCTTGATTCTGCTGATTAATAGAATAGATAGTATGGTTTATTGTTCTCTTACATGCTTGGATTTGAAACACTTGTAGGATCAATATGTTAATTTTAATGAAAATTATAATTTGCTACTTCTTAATCCAATTATTCTATAATTCAGAGATGCCTCCAAAGAAACCTATACGAGCGTGCTTGCCATTTAGTCAGACTCCAGTGTCTGTTACGCCACCTACCTCCCAGACACCTTCATCATCCGGTTCACAGTCGACAGCTGCATCTGCCCCTGCGCTGGGTATGACACATCCGACACAGTCTGCTGGTGAGCACGTCTCTGGGGGTTCTCCTGCGGCAGCACCGCCCACCGAGTCTACGCTAGTTGGAGGCTCAACTACGCCCCAGTCTGATGTCCCAGAGACGAGGACTGATCCCAGTACTGGAGGAGAGCATATTGCAGTAGATACGCGGACTCTCCTGCAGCCGACTTATGGCACGTAAGTTAATTTCAAACTTATGTCCTTTATAAATCAAGTTAATTATAATTCTTTTAATCATTTTAATCTCTAATTGAATTTTGTCGCTGCTATTATAGTTTTAGATTGAGCTCTAGCTGCTCCGCCGCCATTACCGGTATATTCCAGGGCCGTTTCAAGGGAGCATATAGCACCCTAAAGGATGTTCCCATGGAGGAAGAAAATATGTGGTGGGAAGAGTTTGCGGTAAGTGTATGAATTATAATGAAGTTACAAGTGTATAAATTTTAATTATCTAACATTATTTCAAAAAATAGAAAATTTATCGATGGACTCCTAGCATGAGGAGGGGGTCAAGAGAGGTTGGCGCACGATACTTAAGAGAAGAGTGAGCGGTATCATGAGTGACCACCGAAAAAAGAATAAGAAGCCCAAATGGGTTTCTGAAACTGATTGGGACAGACTGAAAGCGTATTGGGCAACTCCGGAATTTCAAGCGAAGTCTAAAAAGGCAGCAATCAACCGGAAGGAGGGGAGGGGCGGCAAAGGCCCAATGAAGCATAAAGGTGGTTCACTTAGCCACATTGAGCATCATCAGAGACTGGTAATTGTAAAAAATTTCAAATTCATTAAAATTTTGTGTTTTTATTTACGTATTTAATGTTTTAGTACATTTTTTAAACAGGAAAAGGAGGCGGGACATTCAATCCCATTCCCGGAAAGCTATGATTGGTGTCATCAACACCATACCGGCTCGAAGAAGGGGGAATATGTTGATGATGATTCTAGACACCTATCGGTAAGTATTTCCATTATGTTTCCATTTTTTTATATTAGTTATTTACTTGAATTTATCACTAACCTTCCTTTTTTTTTTTAACAGGGAGTGTTCCATTATGTTTATGACAATGCCGCAACCCAAGCTACTCAAGCAGGTCAGCCACCTCCCGATTTGCCGACTCAGATTGCGCTCTCTGCGGAGGCAGTTGGCGGGATAAAAAAAGGACGAGTTCAAGGACTCGGTTCCTTCTCGGATGTGGTTAAGGCAATGAGGGGAGGTAGTCAGTCGGTATTTCACTCAGAAATGGAACACAAAATAACAAAACTGAACGAAGAATGGAAGAAGAAATTTGAAGACAAAGAGAGAGAATATGCGCGGAGAGAAAAGAAGAAAAATAAGGCATTAGCTAGTACCTTATTTGAGATGTTTTAAAATAGGGACGCTATATTAAGCCCAGCTGAACTAGAAGCTAGATTGAACAACTTAGATAATGATGACTTAGATTCGGATTATGATGATGATCCCTTAACTGTAGATGATGTATTGGGCCGTCAATAGAGATTGTAGGTTTTTTGGAATATTATTCGACTTTTGTTATGTTTTTTTGGTTTAATATTGAACTATGCTTGTTATTATCACTATTGTATGCTTATGAAATATTGACTGCTGGAATATTGACTTGTATGTTATTTGTATGCTTATGACTTGTGGCAGGGTGTATACTGTTTTTGAAATTTCTGGCTCTGGAATATTGTTATGGGCGACGGAATAGCGACCATATTAGGGTATAGGGTTAGGGTTTAGCGACCGCTGTCTAATTTTCCGTCGGTATTTGGTCGCCATATTAGGATATAGTACTTAATAGTCGTCAATAGTGTGTACAAGTTTAAATATTCAATTTAATGTGTGTTTGTGTGTGTGTATGTACACATATGAACTAGTTATAGTACTTAACGATCGTCAGTAGTGTTTGTATAAAAAAAACCGGCACGGCGGGAAAATATCGGGAAAATAAGGCGACCGAATACCGACCGTTACTGCATGTACGGTCGGTATTCGGTCAACCAATTTTATTTCCGCGACCGAATTCCGACCGATAATGCGTTTACAGTTGGTATTCGGTCGCCCCGGATAGAAAATTAAAAGGGCCCGGGCACTTGATGAACTACTTGTTGAATTGTCATGCCCCGTGTCTAAACAAGTTTTTAAATTAATGTGTACAAGTCTAACTATTCAATGTGTGTGTGTGTGTGTGTACACATGTGAAACGACATATAGTACTTAATAGTCGTCAATAGTGTGTACAAGTTTAAATATTCAATTTAATGTGTGTGTGTGTGTGTGTATGTACACATATGAACTAGTTATAGTACTTAACGGTCGTCAGTAGTGTTTGTATAAAAAAAACCGGCGCGGCGGGAAAATATCGGGAAAATAAGCCGACCGAATACCGACCGTTACTGCATGTACGGTAGGTATTCGGTCGCCCAATTTTATTTCCAATGCTACTTTGAATTTCCCGCTTTTCCTTTTACTCGCCGACCGAATACCGACCATTTATATTGGCGGTCGGTAATGGGTCGCTAATTCTTTAAGGTGAAACGACACAGTTCTGTTTTGAAATTCATGACAAAACAGAATACTCAATACCAGAAACCCACTTGTAAACCTGCGCGACCCTGTTATTGGAAACCCTCATCCCCCATTGCCTCCACCTCCCTCCCCGGCCTCACTGGAACTCCGACGATCCACCACCACTGGTCGGCTTTAGGTGCTCCGGCACCACCACTCTGAATTAGGTGCTCCATTTCTTCTTCTTCCTCTTCTTATTTTGCCCACATTACAAAATTAAATTAATGTTTTCTTCCATAAATGATTATGAAAATATGCTTACAACATATATTTGATTTATGATGGACCAAGATTTCTTTATTTGTAATGAACTTGTAGGTGTTTATTACACTATAACCTTGACATTTGTTTTCTTTTCTTTTGTTGAAATTAAAGATTAAATTTATTTGTGTCCATAAATGATTATGAAAATATACTTACAAGATATATTTGATTTATGATGGACCAAGGTTTTTTATTTGTCATGAACTTGTAGGTGTTTATTACACTTTAACCTTGACATTTGTTTTCTTCTTCTTTTCTTGAAATTAAAGATTAAATTTATTTGTGTCCATAAATGATTATGAAAATATACTTACAATATATATTTGAGTTATAATGGACCAATGTTTCTTTACTTGGAATAAATTTGTTGGTGTTTATTACACTTTAACCTTGACATTATTATTTATCATTGTCAACTTTGACAAAAATTTAGATAAGATGCCGTTAATAACATAGGTACATAAAAATCATCAAAAATAAGGTTCTATGCATTTACTTATGAAGACTTGTTATATGCAGATATTGTGTTTATAATAGAGGACCCTAGTTGGATGTATATGGATTCAACATCTAATAGTGGATCCCTTCATAGTCCAGAATTTATAGCGGGAGTGAAATAATTTGTAAATTTCGCTATTAGTATGTCTGCTAATGTACAAAATGATGGGATTAGGTATCCTTGTGCGGGTTGTAGAAATAAGGATTTTCATGTACCAGATTTGGTGAAGTATCATCTTATTATGAACGGATTTGTGTCTAATTATTATAATTGGACATGTCACGGTGAGGCTTTCTTTCCAATGCCTCAAATTCCGTTTATTAATGAAACCTCTCATTATGTGGATAATTCTAGAAGACATACGACAAGAAACAATTATCGAGGGATGGTTTTTGATGCCGCTGGACCCGGTTTTAATGTGCCGGAAAATAGGGACGTTGAAGAACCCTCCAATCCGCAGGCACAAATGTTCTATGCCATGTTGAAGGATGTTGATAGCCCACTGTACGGAGGTTGTACAAACCATTCACAACTATTAATGACTGCTAGAATGTTGAGTATAAAGTCCGAAGACAACTTATCTGAAACTACTATAGATAAATTTGCACAGTTGATGAAAGAGGCGCTTCCTCCTCAAAATAATGCATTAGACGACTTTTACCAAATGAAGAAATTGGTTAAAGGTCTTGGATTACAGGTGCAAAAGATAGATGTTTGTTTTAACGGTTGTATGTTGTACTGGAAAGATGATGTTGAGAGTAGAGAATGCAAGTTTTGTGGTCATGCTAGGTATATTAAGAAAAAGAAATCAAAAAATACACGACAAAAAGAGATTGCTTGCAAAAAGATGTATTATTTTCCAATTACTCCGAGAATGCAAAGATTGTATGCATCTGAGAAAACTGCAAAACACATGACATGGCACTCACACAGTGAGAGAGAAGAGGGAATAATGAATCACCCAAGGGATTGGGAAGCTTGGCAACATTTTGATAGAACACACACTGATTTTGCAGCAGAACCTCGAAATGTAAGGCTTGGGTTATGTACAGATGGTTTTGCACCTTTCAGCATGTCAGGGAAGCAATATTCTTCTTGGCCAGTTATTCTAACTTCTTATAATCTCCCCCCTTGGATGTGTATGAAGAACAATGTAATGTTCTTAACTATCATTGTACCTGGATCCCAAAATCCAAAACACAAGATTGATGTGTACTTGCAGCCTCTCATCGATGAATTGAATCAGCTGTGGAGTGAAGGTGCAGAAACTTATGACATCTCTAAAAATCAAAATTTTAAAATGAGAGCTTCATTACTTTGGACAATTAGTTATTTCTCAGCATATGGAATGTTGAGTGGATGGAGTATAGCAGGCATTCATGCTTGTCCATATTGTATGGAGGAAACACAAGCATTCCATTTGCAGGTTGGCGGGAAACAATCGTGGTTTGATTGCCACAGAAGCTTCTTGTCACCTGATCATCCATTTAGAGGAGATGCAAAGGGATTCCGAAAGGACCGGCGACACGAGAGAGCAGACCCGCCATCTCGCCTGACTGGTGATGAAATGTGGTTTAGAGTTAGAGATTATCAAAAAATTACCGATATAGCTGAAGAGATTGGTAAAGAGCAAGGCAGAGGTCGATATCACAGTTGGGCCAAACGTAGCATATTTTGGGACTTACCTTATTGGCGGACACTTCTAATAAGACACAACATTGATGTCATGCATAATGAAAAAAATGTGTTTGATAACGTCTTTAACACCGTGTTGGACGTGAAAGGTAAAACTAAGGACAATGTTAAGGCTAGAGCGGATGTTGAAAGATATTGCAATCGGCCTGAATTGAATATTAAACACGATGGCCGCGGTAAAGCAACGAAACCGAAGGCATGTTTCACTCTTACCAAGGCACAAAAGAGATGGTTTTGCAGTGGGTTAAAGAATTAAGGCTCCCAGATGGATATGCATCAAATTTGGCGCGATGCGTTGATATGAAAGAGTTGAAAATGTCTGGAATGAAGAGTCACGATTCTCATGTATTCATGGAGCGACTTATCCCTATAGCACTTAGAGAAGTACTACCGACAAGTGTTTGTGGACCCTTGGCTAAACTTAGTCTGTTCTATAGAGATTTGTGTTCTCCAAAGTTGAGTGTGGCGCATATGCAAGAATTGGAGGACACTATTGCTATTTTATTGTGCAAGTTAGAGCGAATATTTCCTCCGAGATTTTTTGACGTGATGGAACACTTGCCGGTTCACCTTCCGTACGAAGCCAAGGTTGGTGGCCCGGTACGGTTTAGGTTGATGTACCCGTTCGAGAGGTAACAACCAATGTCTTAAGTTATCTCAACTTCATTTTTATTTATCATGTTCGTATTTACAATGTGATTAATTATTTATGCTTTAATTAGATATCTGCACCATCTGAAATAGAAGATAAAAAATAAGGCCAGAGTTGAGGGGTCAATTTGCAATGCATACTTGGTCGAAGAAGCTGCTACATTCTTTAGCTATTATTTCGAACCCCACGTGAAAACAAAAGTTACAACCGTTGGGCGAAATGATGGAGATGATGACACAAGTGAACCTTCCCCTGAATTATTATCAATTTACAACTTACCGGGAAGATCATTTGGAAAAAAAGAAAAGATTTTATTATCTGATAAAGATTATAAACAGCCATGAATTATATCTTGATGAATTGTGAAGAGGTCGAACCATATCTTTAGTAAGTAAACCTATCTATTGCTTCATTTTTGTTATATAATTGAAAGTAGGCAAATAATAATATTGCCATTAATTTGTAATTCAGGAAATTTGTCAATGAAGTAAATGACCAAACACCACATATAACGGAGGAAGAACTTCAAAGTCGGGTTTATAATGATTTTTCCAAATGGTTTGGAACTCATGTAAGTTTTGTAATGTGTAGAAATGTAGTTGTCTTAAAAATGCGTAAACTAAATTAATTTAACATTTTGTTGTTCTAAACATATACATAGCCTTCCGCAACATTCTGAAATGTTGTTGAAAAATCTTTCATGGGGCCCGTTAAGGAGAGTGATGTCATACACCGGTTACGTTGTTAACGGTTATAGATTTCACACAAAAGCCCACAACGAAGGAAAAGGAACGACAAACAGCGGGTTATGGGTTAAAGGAGATTATTACGGAGAGTTAAAGCAGGTCATTGAAGTTGAACTTGCTGGAGTACCTCACCAAAAAATAGTTCTTTTCAAATGCGACTGGTTTGATTCTACTCCAAATCGAGGTCTTAGGGTGCATCCTTAATATAAACTTGTAGAAATCCATAGGAAAAGAACGTACCAGGGTTACGATCCCTTTGTATTTGCTTCCCAATGTCAACAAGTCTACTACACACCTTATCCGGGTAGTAAGACAACATCTAGGGCTGATTGGTTGGCTGTTTTTCGTTCCAAACGACGTCTTTTTGACGTTCTTGGTGTTCTGGTAGCGTATCAGGAGGAAGTACGCGAGGAGGAGACCAGTCGCATTGATCCAACTATTACTGAAGTTGGTCAACTTACACACCGGTTAGGCGAATTTGAAGTTGTCCTTGTGACCGATACAAGTCGTGTTCATGAATATGAGGATGAAGATGAGGATGAGGATGAAATCATGTCGGGTGATGACAATTCTGAAGAAGAGGATGAATTCATGTCGGAGGATGATTATGAATAGCAAAAATACAAGTATAACTTTTTAACTCTTCTTTTATTGTAACATTTATTTCTCATATTATTAATATCTTTCACGCTTCACGACTATCTTTTTTTACTTGCACATTTGAAGATGAGTAATATTTGTTGTGTTATTTTTGTAGTACTTTATGACCATAAATTAATTGACGTATTTGAAATTTTAATTTTATTCTTGAATTTTCAGGTTTCAACTCATAGACGAAAAGAGTATTAAAGAAGTGTAATCTTTGGTTGTACTGTTGTAATCAAAATAGCAAGTGCACACTTTTGTTTTTGTAATGTAAATTACAAGTGCATTGTTTGATTGTTGTAATGTAAATAAGAATTGTAGGCTTTGATTGTTGTAATGTAATGTTATTTTTGGATTGTATTCATTATGTTTGTTATTTGGGAATTTTTTGGATATTGTTTTTGGTTTGTATTGCTGTTTTGGATTTTCTGTTTCATACAGCAGTTTTTTATATAGGGATTTAATTATATTTCAGATTTATTTTTTTAAATTTAAAACAAGTTTGCGACGGAAAAGCGGTTGCTAAGTCAAGTCAAATAAATTCTAGTCGGTCGGTATTTGGTCGCTTTGTTATCGATCGGTATTCGGTCGCTTGATTATCGGTCGGTATTCGGTCTCTTTATTATCGGTCGGTATTCTGTCGTCTTATTTGGTCGGTACTCTTTCAGTCGGACTTCGGTTGGTAATAGTCAATGTTAAAAAAGTCAAACCAATTATTCTATTCGGTCGGCTGTCCGTAGTCATATAGCGACGGAATAATCGGTCGCTTAATAACGGTCGGGAATCAGTCGGTATATGGCTTAGCGACGATAAATACACGACCACTGTTTTCGGTCGGCAATCGGTCGGTAAACCTGAATAGCGACGGTACCGGCAGTCGCTATTTAACTGTTTTCTTGTAGTGCTTAGGCATTAACCAACACTTAACATATGTTTTTCAAAACCTTTTGAAAGATTGAATCAAAGTAAATATGATGGGTTTGAAAACATGCAACAATATGAGCTTCAACATATATAAACAAGTATTCTCAAAATAAGATTAGTCATAAGGGATATACCTATGTAGCATATGACTAATCTTCAAGTCTTCTGGATGTGTAGAAACTTTGAACTTAGCTTGAATTCTTTATCAACCTCTTCTTGTGATGAAGTCCTTTACATTCTTCTAAGGTGTAGCATCATGGACTTCAACACTTCAAGGCTAAGAGCATATCACTTGATACTTTAACTTTGGATTGAATAGATCTTAACTCTTGTTCTTCATTCTTCTTGACATTGCACCTACTTTCAAGGCTCCACTTCAATCTTGTGTCACGGAGTTTTACAATGTGTAGCTTTTTCTTGTTGTGGAATGATACCTTTGAGATCCATAAGAAGCTATATTATCATTTTCATCAATGTAAGTGTGAGTATAAGTTCATATCATTAAAACACAAGCTCACACAATCAATGGTTTGTTATCATCAAACCTAGATTGATCACATTAGCCCTTAGGGCTTACACTAACCTTAATTGAAAATAATAAAGTAAATATTACAATTCTCATATGAAAAATACAAGAGGGGATGAATTGGGTTTTTGTAAATTTTTAAAATTTATTCAAAGTGAAGAAAAAATTTGTAAACAAAAACAAGAATGAAGCCATGTAATGAAGAAGATCAAAGACAAGAGATTTAGAGTGGTTCGACTCACAAAGAATCTACATCCACTACCTTGAGAATAACCTAAGGATTTCAACACTTCACTAAATTCCCTTTACAACAAATGAAGGTGGGTCTTCAGATATTGTATTGCATTTTCTTTCTACCATTCGAGAATGTCAAAGTGTGTTTCATCAATTTCAATGGTTGGAGCAATTATATATAAGTGTTCATGAATGATGAAGTGGTGGGTGTCTTTTGCCTCTTCATGATGTTGTTCTTCCACTTGGAATTTCTTGTGTTCTTGGAGGATGTGCGAGAGTAGAAGATGTAAATCCGTAAATCTCATTACTATATATGGTGAAAAATTGAAACAAATTGGAGCTTATTTCGGCAAAATGTGTTTGAAATCCTTCTTTAGGTCGACTTTTTTTTCATGTTGAGTAGTGGCCAAGCAATTGTGTAGATACTAAGCTACCGACTTGTATGGATAATCCAACTGATTAGCTACCGATACAACAATGGAATATTCTCATAGCATCTTTTAAAAAAATTTAACATTTCAAACATCTTAGGTGGAAATTCCTCATTCAACATATACTGATTAAAAACCACAACATCATTACACAGTATTGGAAGGATATAATGACTAGTTGAATAATATTGTCCATATAATATGTAAGTGGAATCTTTAAAAGTTACCAAAAATTCAGAAATCACTGTAGAATCATTAAATATAAGATCATCTAAGACCATAGAAATATCATTAGCATTGCATAATTCAATTATTTGGGATCTATAGGGCAATATACTTTCGATCATTTTAGGAGTTGAATTTCATCTAATAGTTGTGTCCTTCCTAAACTTATTATAACTTAATCCTTGTTCTATAGCAAATTTTTTAAAATGTTGTTTTCTAACCAAACTCGTGGAGATAAAAAGGAAAATATTTCTTATTACGTTAACAATGTCCTCTACAAATTTAAAGTCATCTTCCACACAACGATTCAAATTGTGACAAGCACACCTTATGATGTACATATCGCATTGTATATAACTTTGAACTTCAAACTGATCTGATACTAATGGGTTATGTTATTGTTGTTATTGCAAACTGATATGATCCTACTAATATCTTATCATTATTCAGGAAAATTGTTCATGCTGAAGGACCCTTTTTTCAACTTGACAAGGCTCTACTTCTATTAGGTTAGATGTTGTAAGCTTCACAAAATCTTGCATTTTTATATTATTATTACTCACTCAATCTCAAATTGAATGTCCAAAGTTTTGACTTGCACAAATGATTTAGTACTTAGTGAAATGATTTTAGAAGGATTTGTTTGCATACCTAATAGTCCAATTATGTTAGCTCAAAACTTGCATTTTGATTTTGTGATAGGACAAGGTGGCATGTTTAGATATAGTCATAGTTATCTTCACGCAATGGTTGATTATCTACTAACACATGCTAGAAAAATCCCAATTAATTTCCTGGTGGAACTATGAACAGGATCCGAAGATAGACATGTCTTTTGATCTTGAAAAAGAAGTGAGAAGCATTCTTTCAAATGAAGATTTGAGTTCTTCATGATCCCAGTTGAAGAAAATCCTGGCTTTCAGCTAGCCAAGATTTCAAGTCACCCATGTTATTCTTTAGATAACAATATCATTATACAACTTAATCATTGCTATAGTTCATGTTATTCGTAAGATGCGCATGTAATGCGACTCAATCATGATTATCTCGTCGATTATTGCATGTATTTGTGTGAAAAGGGAACAGAGATTAAGAGTATGTGTAAATTGGCATTGGAATCTGTTCGATTTTTAGGAGTAAATCTGATATTATTTGCTAAGAAGTAAGTTGCACGTCTGGCAGTTTTTTGTCGATTAATATAATTTTCCGTTTCTGAGAAACAAATAGTGGCAGGCCATTGAGGGACTGGTCACAAGCTGAAACCTTGAATAAGGAAGTAGGGGCACCCTTATAAGTGTTGCATGCTCTGAATTTCTGACCATGATTGATATTGGTCTAGGAGATCTTCTTCCATACACATTTTGAAGAATAGTATGACTTGGAAGTTACCTTTAAATCTTGCAGTCTCTCCTTTATATCTGTTAACAATTTCATAGAGCATCTCCGTTACTTTTATTCATCATAGAATGGAGAAGAAAGAAGATATATAAAGTTGAAACCATTTATATTAGTTTTAAGGTTGGAGTCACAGGAAGTATTAGGACGTCATTTGGGGGTTAATTCGGAAAGAAACTCTTTAGCTTTTATCAAAGGGTGAATACTATTAAACCACACTCCATCACACCATATAACTAAGGGTGAAAAACGTCACACGCACTTAAATTTTTAGCGATTATCTATTTAACACTTGGATTAAATTTTGTGGTTTTTTTATACTCCAACTTTGGAGAAGTATTGTTTTTAGCATTTCCGTCAATTTTTTCCGTGAACTCTAACTACCTATGATCATGCGCATGTCACATGTCATTCTTGAAGGATATTTTTAAAAAATAAAAAATTAGATAAAAGTACACTTGATTTTTTTTACCCAACCCATTTAATCTATAAGCAAAATAAAGACAGTCATGAGCATGTAAAAAGCTTCAATTTCATGCATTAGATCCATGAGCAAAATATTTCTAAGCATTCAATGACCACCTTAAAAAATTCAATCCCGTTAAAGTATTCGTGGAAGAAATTTGTAGCATATCATATTAAAAAAAAAAAAACAGTTTTCTTCCTCCGCACAATACTTTAGAATACAAAAGAACAGAAGGCAAGAGCTTTTTAATGTATGTTAACACACCACGACAAATTACCAATATAAAGTTTTGTTACTTGTACACGAATTAATTGCCATTTTCGTCATCAACGCTCGGCCACTTTTATTTTTTTTAACTTTGTTTAATTTTTGACATCCTCAATATATTTACGAACAACCAAAATCATCATTCCGTCAAATAAATGCGTAAAAATCGTCAAGATTAGTGATATGTTATAATGGGGCATTTGGTTTCTCTCTCCTCAAAGAGCAAAACGGGAAAAAAATTCTTAACCTTCTTCCCCTCAAACTTCATCTTCTTCTTTATTCCAACCATAACAATGGTGGAGAAAAGCAATTTCATCAATTTCAATTCCAATAATCTTATACTAACTACAAAGACCCACATTTGAATCACAAAATTGCAAGCAAAGTTTTGTCCTCACGATTCTTTAGATAAGTATCATCTCTTGGCCACTCATATTGCATTTAAATGGCCTTTTAAAAATGATGTGCTTACATAGTTTTAACGATTTTTTTCTTTTGGTCTTCGGTTATTATTTTTATTGACCAACAAGTTTCTCCATGCTCTAAACTTGATCCCTCCTTGATATTTTCACTTTTTGATCATTTGGAAATCTATTTTTAATAAAAAGGAGGAGAAAATGCTTTTCATATTATCGCTCTGATGAACCCTTTTTTTTTTGACAAAAAAGGGAGAGAAAAAATTGCTTTACAAATGTGTAAAGAAAAGTAACTTTACGAAAGGAGAAAGTTAAGAACTTTGCAAAATGGAAGCGAGAAGGGATTCTTTAAAATAGGGGGAGTAGAATGATTTTTCAAAACATCTACTTGTCATGATCATATGCATCCTTATCTCATGCTTTGATATTTTGAGTTTAAATGCTTTATCTTTTTGATTATATATTCCAATTTGCATCAATGTTGTCATGATAAAAAAAAAAAAAGTGGGAGATTGTAAGCCCTAAGGGCTAATGTGATCAATCTTGTTTTGATGTTAACAAGACATTGAGAAGTTCGAATGTTTGAGTGAACTTGTGTTTTATTGATAGGATATTATACTCACACTTTCATTGATGGAAATGGTAAGATAGCTTATTATGGACCTCAAAGAGATCATTCTAAGAAGCTACACTTTGCAAGACTCCATGGAACAAGCTTGAAGTTCATCCACAATGCCTTGGAAGGAATTGCAAAGTCAAGAAGGAAGATCAAGTGTTAAGAGCTACTCTGGATCACATTGAAATCATCATCAGGCAGACTCTAAACCTTGAAGTGTTGAAGTCCATGATGCTACAACTTGAGAAGACTACAAAGGCTTCATCACAAGAAGAGGTTGATCAAGGCTTCAAGCAAAGCTCAAAGAAGTCTACACATCTAGAGGACTTGAAGACCTTAAAGATTAGTCATATTCTTTATATGTATATCTCTTGAGACTAATCTTATTTGATGAATGTTAGATTATAGTATGATGAAACTCATACTCTTGCATGTTTTCAAAACCATCTTTCTTACTTTGATTATATCTTTCAAAGGTTTTGAAAAGCATACTTTAAGTGTTGGTTAATGCCATAGATCCTTAAAAATTTTTTTAAATATATTTTAAAACCACTTAAGCACGAGTTTGAGAAATTAGAAATGTGACCAAGAGGAAAAAATGCTTTTGGACTGAAGTCTGGTCGACCGGAACCTAGACCTCGGATGACTGGATGAAGTCCGGTCGATCGACATGTATTCTCTGGTCAACTGAGATGTCTTTTGTACTTGGTCACTTTTGAATGTTCCAAGACTCCATCAACTATATTATCTCGGAAGACCTTGCTATTGGTCGGTCGACCGAACAGTTGATTCGGACGACTGGACCACCCTTTGTGATCGACCGAGATAGTGACAGAAGTCTTCGAACTTAAATTTCGGAACTACTTCGGATGACCGAGATAGTGACAGAAGTCTTCGAACTTAAATTTCGGACTACTTCGAACGACCGAGATAGCCATTGTAACTCGATTTGCTTGAAATTTTTTGACCTTTTAAATATCCTTTAAGAATGAATTTTGTTCTTTGCTCAAGCCAATAGAGGGGCCATAGTTTACACTTTTTTAGACAAGCAAATCAAACACTTTCATGAGCTAAAGTTTTCAAATCATTCATCAAAACATTTCACTTTGAGAAAGAGCTTCATCTACTTATTCGTCTATTCTCAAATATGAATTAGAGCTTTCATTGTAATATCCCATATGCCACACCCGGTTCCCGAGAGGCGAGACATGGCCGTGTTAATAGCCCATACTACTGACACAAGGTCTCAAAACATAAATCTCCAAAGATATAAAAACAAATATCTCAAAACTTAATTGTGAATAAAACTAATAATCTTTAATAAATCTAGCTCATTACATTATTCTGAATCTGAAACAACGGAAGTCTTAAACAAAACAATAAACAAACAAAAATAATTCGTCAAACATTTATTTGAAATGTGTAAAAAATAAACTGAATTTCTTCTTGTTCCTTAATAGATATAATGAATCTCTTCGCAGTCCCCATCGTCACCTTCATCACTAATATATTTTCCTGCAAAGCAGGGAAGTGTGTAAGCTTCCAACATAGTTAGAAAATTAGATCCTTCTGGAATCAAGCTATTTTTTGAGAAAAGAAAAACCTTATATACTCTCAGCTTGATAAAATATTTGAAAGAGCGCATAGACTGAATACTGTCCAGAAAGATAATACAAAATTGTTTTCCTTTTTCTTAGAAATAACCAAACTAATTATTGTAATGGATTTCCTATCTGAAAGTAAAATATATTTACTGACATTGACAATCACCAAAAGTCTTACGACTAACGCACATCTAAAATCATGACTTGTATTATTTTATTTGAGTAAAAATGGAATGCAGTAACCTTTTATTTTACTCACTTAAGAAAAGAGTGGAAGTATCAGTGAGTATATTAGGTAAGATAAGGAAAAAAGGTTGAGAAGTAGTAGTATATGTATACAAGGCCATCAAGCAGAAAGATAAAACCCACTCTTATATTTAAAATTAGGTTGGCTTATTAGGAACACAAAAACAATAGAATAAACAATAAAAGCAAACTCTTGTTTTTCTTTTTCTCTTATCAAAACGGACAGTAAGAAAATAAACCCATGGTTTGATTCAGATCATTAAACATCAAAATACATAATAATATATTCCATATAACTTCGATGAAAATAAATCATCGTTGAATAAACAATTAATCTTTACTGATGGTTGTGGTATTGTTGGGTCTTTAACCGAGGTATTGTAATTGATTGGGGGTTCGGTTACTGAAACAATACCATGTTTGTGGTAATGTTCGATCCTTAACCGAGATACTGCAATCGATTGGGGGATTCGGTTGCTAAAACAATACCATACTGAAGCCACACTAATTATTTACTTTAACCATTCATACATTCGAAATAATTTTTCATGTTTGATTCCTTAAAAATATAATTTTTCATATAAACACACAAGAACGCATACTTTTTATTTAATCATTCTAAAAGTAAGAGGAGTTCTAATCTTCTTACCTTAATTCAGTGATTGATCTTCCTAGACTGCAAAAATCTTAGCGGTTGTCTCCAAATTTTGCCTCCCTCTCGTCTGTGGAAAACATTGTAAGTTTTCCGGATATAGCTTTCCGTCAGACTCTTTATTTTTTTAACGTAAAAATGACTCACCCTAAACCCCTTTTTATAGAGAGTCTGACATGAGAATATTCACTACAATCAATTTCTAATCCCATAAAATCCTAACTTAATTGATTTTATAGATAATATATACTCTATCAAATAAAATAAATATCTTAACTGATTGATTTCTAAGTAAATCTAGATAAAATCTAATTATTTTATTATATTTTCTTTCCATTTACTCCCTTGGGTACAGAGTTCCACATATCTCCCTTCTTACAAAAAGTGTCGGCCTCGAAACTTATGTCGTCAAAGCAAAAATAACACGAATAGATCATACTAAAGTACTTTTAGGAAAGATAATTACCTTTCCCAATGTCGGTAAGGGAAAAGACCCTTGCATTAGTCTTTGGTGGTTGCTCGACCGGTCTCACTCTATTAGTAGGTTGGTCGGGACATTCTTTTATCATGTGGACAGCTTTCCCACATTGATAACAAGTTCCTGCCGCTCTTCTACACTCATCATTGTTAAAGTTTCCACATATAAGGCACTTATTGGCAGTCGGATTCCTTGCCATCTGATTAGATTGTGGATCACACCTTTTATTCTGTTGATTTCATCCCATCGTATCTGGTCCGTTAGCATTTTGGTTTCCGTTACTTCTCACCTCAAACATTTTCTGCTTCTTCGCTTGAGGACCTTCACTATTTTTTATCATTCCTGATTCAATGCGAATACCTCTTGAGAAGGACAAACTCGAGGGAGGAAACTTTCTTGACTTGTACAGCAACTTGAAAAACGTTCTCAAGCACGAGAAAAAAGTTGTATATTCTCAAAGAACCAATTCCTAATCCACCAGCCGCGGGGCTCCGGCCGCTGAAAGAAATGCTTATCGTAAGTACTTAGATGACGCATTAGATGTGTCAAGTCTTATGTTGGTGGCCATGACCTCTGAGCTTCAAAAGCAACATGAGGAAATGGAGCTTTCGACATGATTAATCATCTAAGGCAACTCTTTCAGGATCAAGCTCGCCAGGAGAGATTCGATATGTCGAAGTCTCTGTTTCAGTGCAAAAAGGTAGAGAGAACACCAGTCGGAACTCACGTTCTGAAAATGATAGGCTATATTGAGAGCCTCGAAAGACTGGGATTTCCTCTTGGCCAAGACCTATCCACTGACTTGATTCTGCATTCATTTTTTGAATTATTCAGTCGGGTTGTATTGAACTACAACATGAACGAGATAGACAAACCCCTCCCAGAATTTTTGAACTTGTTGAAGACTGCCGAGAAGGAAATAGGCAAGTCCAATGCCATTTATATGGTTAATAACAGGGGTAAGGGCTTTGGTAAGCCTAAAGGCAAGCCTTCGGGCAAACCTAACCATTCTGGGAAAGCACTGAAAGCCAAGGGCGGTGTGGCTAAGGATGATACTTGTCACCATTGTGGTGAACGAGGATATTGGAAAATAAACTGTAAGAGTTGTCTTGCCTGGGAAGAGCTTGGAAAAGGAGCAAATATTGGTTTTGGCTCAGGTATTTATGTTATTGAGATCAATTTTTTCTACTACTACTTTCTCATGGGTATTAGTCATTTCGATCTGATCGAGGTGGGGAATATTTAAGTCAAGAATTCTGTGACTATCTAAAGAGATGTGGAATTGTTTCATAACTTTTTCCACGGGCTACTCCACAATGGAATGGTGTATCCGAAATGAGAAATCGAACTCTATTAGATATGGTTCGATCGATGAAGAGTCATGCGAGCCTTCCAAACTCCTTTTGGGGACATACTTTAGAAGAAGCAGCTTTAACACTAAACATAGTTTCCATCTAAATATGTTGAAACGGCATCATATCAGATATGGACTAGGAGGCGTCATAGTATTACTTTCATAAAGATTTGGGGTTGTGAGGAGTTTGTGAAACGTCCAGCTTTGGACAAGCTCAACCCAAAGCCGGTCAAGTGCACATTTAAGGGGTATCCTAAGGAAACTAAAGGGTACTACTTCTACATCCATAACGAGAACAAAGTGTTTGTTGCTCATAATAGAGTTTTTCTAGAAGAGCAATTCCTTTATGGGAAAACAAGTGTGAGCCACGTGGAACTTAAAGAAGTTTCAGAACTTGGTGAAGTTCCAGGCACAAAGTGATCAGGTCGAAATGGAACAAGCTCCACAAGTTGATGTGGAGCCAGTTTCGGAAACACAAGAATTGCGTAGGTCTAGTAGAGTTCGTAGATCACCAGAAAAAATGGATTTTTCGTAACAGAACATGAAGAAATGGTTTGAGGCCCTGAGATCCGAGATGGATTCCATGTACACTAACTAATTATAGATCTTGGTGGATGCGCCTGAGGGGTTGGCCTCAATAGGGTGCAAGTGGGTTTTCAAATTGAAAACTGACATGGAAGGGATTGTTCAAACGTAGAAGGGGCGACATGTCGCGAAATGTTTTAAACAAATTCATGGTATTGACTATGATGAAACCTTTTCCCCTGTAGTTATGTTCAAATCTATTCGAATCTTTCTTGTTATAGTTGCATACTACGATTATGAAATTTGGCAAATGGATGTCAAAACAAATTTCCTAAACAAAAACCTTGAAGAGGACGTGTATATGACACAGGCCGAAAGGTTTTGTCGATCCAAATAATGCCAATAAAGTATGTAAGCTAATGAAGTCAATTTATGGACTAAAACAAGCTTCTAGAACCTGAAATCAACATTGTTACGAAGCCATACACGAGTTGTGAACCTTGTGTTTACAAAAAATTTAGTGGAAACTCGGTTGTATTCCTAGTTTTGTATGTAGATGACATACTACTTATAGGGAATGACATTCCAACCTTGGAATCTGTAAAGGTCTGGTTGGGGCAAAATTTCTCTATAAAGGACTTAGGTGAAGCAAACTTCATCTTAAGAGTCAATATCTATAGAGATAGATCACGTAGACTCATTGCCCTAAGTCAGAGTAGATATATAGACAAAGTGCTAAATCAATTTAGCATGCAAGAGTCCAAAAAGGGTCTTTGTCCTAGAGTACTTGGTACTGTTCTTTCCAGACAACAGTGTGCTAAGACACTGGATGAGAAAGAACGCATGAGTAAGATTCCATATGCTTCGGCAATTGTACAGTCCCGCTCATAAGAACACTTCATGGATTGTTATATAAATGTCAACAGTGTTCTTATAATGATTCTGTTAGTATCAAAATCCTTCGACTTGAGATCACATAAGATTTCCTACATGGCTAATGGTATGCTTTAACGGTGTCAAACGTCGTCTGTAACTAGATGAGCTATAAAGGATTTTGTTGAGTGTATTTATGAACCATGTGCAGGATGAGGTGTGATAGATAGAGGATTTATCCCTCCTATATAACAGGAGTGATATCTTGGGCCCCTTGATGGAGTGAGACTAATTCATGGCCATGAACAAATGAATTAATATGAGATATTAATGACATATGATTAGTCTACCCGCGAATCAAGAAACTAATTGATTGAACTATACAAGTGTGACATTCTCCATGACTTGTGTTCAATCTAGATATCGAGGACAAAGAGATTAGTACAAAACATCATATTTGTGATTACTTGAATCACAGGACAATTTGTGAATTGGGAGTAATGATGTGTTTCTAGATACCTCTCATTACTGTTGACAATTGTTGTCACAACCAAAATAGAAAATACATAAAGGGTCGCACGCTATAATCAACTAGATTGGGCTTGTTGGTGTTTACATTTGATATAGGTGCTCAATTAGATTGGGCAAAACTGGACCTGGTTGACCCAGAACTTTCTCTGGTCGACCGAAACCATTTCTCCGGTTGACCGAACCAGTTGGACCAAGTCAAAACCGACAAATAACTTGTGTGCGGAAGTGTGTGTGTGTGTGGAGAGAGAATAGTGGGGATGTGGAGTTATTGGGTGGTACCACTAACACCACATGATGAATTGTTCATCTTTTCCATATCACTAGAATTCACTCTCATTATCTCTAAGCTAGCCGAAACCAAGAGAAAAAAAATATTATGTATTTTTACTAACTCTCTAGAACACACTCTCAAGAACACAAAAAGAGAAAGAATTTTTTTTTTCTTGTCTCTATTTTTCGGGTTTTGTTTTTCCACTTTTCTATATCAACGAAGCTCTCGAATATCGTCTTCAACATTCGACGCACTCGTGACTAGCATCAAAGGTTCGACGAAAGGCTCTAGGTTGACCGTGTGGATACCGTTAGAGACGGAGGTCCGACGGCTAAAGTTAGTGATTCAAAGTAGCAGAATCCTGGCTATTTCAATTAGATCGAAAAAGGTATAATTCATATTCACAAGGTATTGGTTCTCTCTCGTGAAAATATCATGTAAATGAACGGAATCCCATTTTTATTCAGCTGTTATTATGTGGGATTCCAAATTTCTTCCTTTCATGAGCTTCCATCGAAAGTTGGCATATTGGTTTTCTTCAGCCTTTCAAAATGCGTGCGAGGCCCGGTGCCTTGATGTCTTTCAGTTTTGAAAATCGTTTGTTGCCCTTGCAACACATGTGTCATCATCAAGAGGTCGTTTGTAACATCAACATTTTTTGAACGAGCTCTTCTCGCTTGAGCTAGCACTTCTTCAAGGGAAATTCCGTCATTTATCGGGTCGATTGTGGGAACCGTCGGGGTACCCCTTTTTGGAATGGTTGGCGGGACTTCCCTGATAGATCTTGCTCCCACTTGTGCTTCCATATCTGCCAACGTAATGTTGTCTTCTTGTAGGTCTTCTCTCCCTTGCGAAGTTCCTCATGGGGCTCTCCTTGTTGTCGGTGCCATCTATAAGGGTAAAATTGAATATAAGCGAAAATCGTTCTACCCATTGATCGGTTCCTAGCTATGAACCCTTCTAGCAATCAAAAGTATTTTATGTTTCCTTAAGAATCATAAACCAAAATTTCTTTCATTCCAGCACCTCAATAATTAGAAGCTAACCATATAAATTCATTTAAAAATCACCAAAAACATGGAAACTCATAATGCCAGAAAAGAGAATTAGATCCTTCCGGAATCAAGCTATTTTTTCGAGAAAAGAAAAACCTTATATACTCTCAGCTTAATAAAATATTTGAAAGAGTGCATAGACTGAATATTATCCAGAAAGATAATACAAAATCGTTTTCCTTTTTCTTAGAAATGACCAAACTAATTCTCGTAATGGATTTCCTATCTGAAAGCAAAATATAGTTAATGACATTGACAATCACCAAAAGTCTTACGACTAACGCACATCTAAAATCATGACTTGTATTATTTTATTTGAGTAAAAATGGACTGCAGTAACCTTTTATTTCACTCACTTAAGAAAGCAGTGGAAGTATCAGTGAGTATGTTAGGTAGGATAAGGATAAAAGGTTGAGAAGTAGTAGTATATGTATACAAGGCCATCAAGCAGAAAGATCAAACCCACTCTTATATTTAAAATTAGTTTTGCTTATTAGGAACACAAAAACAATAGAATAAACAATAAAAGCAAACTCTTGTTTTTTTCTTTTTTCTCTTATCATAACGGACAGTAAGAAAATAAACCCATGGTTTGATTCAGATCATTAAACATAAAAATACATAATAATATATCCCATATAACTTCGATGAAAGTTGAATAAACAATTAATCTTTAATGATAATTGTGGTATTGTTGGGTCCTTAACCAAGATACTAAAATCGATTGGGGGGTTCGGTTGCTAAAACAATACCATGTTTGTGTTAATGTTCGGTTCTTAACCGAGATACTGAAATCGATTGGGGTATTCGGCTGCTGAAACAATACCATACTTAAGTAGGGATTAATAGGTAGAAACTCGTTCTAAACACCCATTAATCTTCCCCGATAGGATCCGTTCACACTATGGGAATCGAATAATAGACGAAAAAGACTTACAATTTTTTGTTAATGGTTTATGATTCAGATGCTGTGCTGCAACCACCAAAAGTCGTCCCTTGCAGATTTGCTCTCTACCAGTATCCACGCGACGAACCAATCAGCGATTGCTAGCTCTTCGTTTTTTTGAGTTTCAGAAATCTAGAGAGAAGGGATGGCAGAATTCTGTTTCGGTGATTAGGTTTTTTTGCGGCTCTGAAAATTTCGCCTAGGGTTTTGTCCAAAAGAATTATCGGTAAAACGATTACCTAATCTCAATCTACTATTTAATCCCTTTGTTTCACGATATCCAAATTAAGCATAAGGCATGGTAGTTGTCACCCTTATAAAGCTTAATTATATTTCTGCTCGATCTCCAGGTAGACTGTTCCAACAAATAGTATTTAATAACCACTTTATTAAATATATTGGAGCACGACCATGCATTTAAACAGTCTTTCCTATTGAGGGGCCCACAAATATCTCTCTCTAATAAGAAAGGGACAAATCTCTTATCATGCCTCTCACATTCAAGACATGATAGGATATTACATCCGATCATCAGTCGTATTAATCACTCAATTAAAAGTAACGTTCGACTAAGTCAGAACATAGCACCATTCATGCTGGAAACGATGGAGACATAAGGTCTAAGGATCCCAAATATTATTGAGGAAGTAATATTTATGACTACAAGAACCATGAAGTATTACTTCTGTTTCGAATCACGTCCGATACAATATATCCCAAATAGTATCTATGATATGATTTGTATTCATTACACATGATTAGTAAAACATGATCATCAATCAAACATCATACTAGTTTTATTTCTTGTATATAGCATTACACAAAATTAGGGACAATCAGAATAGTAATTATATAAGCTAATGAGTTTTACTATCAAATCATATATTTGATGTTCAAAAGCAAAATTAACTATTCAAATAACATACTCAAAATATAAAAAACGTACAACATAAGTACGTTTGAGTGTGTTTGTAAAACCTCCTCACTTAGTATACTAGGTTAGAGAAAGAGTTCTCAAGTGTGAAGGGTTGCATAGGTGCATAAAATGACCAATGTATTGGCCTTTCCCTTGGAAGGTTGCATGAGTGCATAAAAGACCAATGGGTTGGTTTTGTCCTTCTTTTTAAAGCTCTCTCATGACAAGCTAGTGGAATTTGCCAAAATCCTTGGGTGTGTCCTAAAGTAGTGGATGTAGATCTTTCTGATCGAACCACTCTACATCCCTGTGTTTGATCTCCTAACTCTATCTCTTTACTTTCAAGTTCTTACATTATAATTGTGCTTATATTCATATGAACTTGATTGTATGAGCTTTAATTGTTTATCTAAGAGTTAGATTAATTGCTTGATATATATTCCATTGGCTTGGGCATAGGACTTGCACTTAGTAATCTTACAAGCTTTATATACCTTCTTTAAGTGTTAGTCCACATGACTTGTGTGTTTGTTATTACAAGTTTTGAATATAGAAATTGTAAAACACGAGAGGGGGAGGGGGGGGGGAAGGGGTGAATTGGGTTTTAACTAATCTTGCTAACTTTTTCGAATTCTAATCAAGGTAAGTGTTAGATTGTGCAAGATGAATAAAAGCTAAAGCAAAACCCAATAACAAGACAAAGGATTTAGAGTGGTTTGATTCACTTAGAATCTACATCCACTACCTTGAGCCGCACCCAAGGATTTCAACAACTTCACTAAGAAGACTTTTTACAAATGTGGCTAACTCACTAAGAGTTTTACACAACAACCACAATACACAACTCACTAAGAGTTACTTGCCCACACTAAGTAGGACTTTATACAAGAATTACCCTATCACTAAGAAAGGGAATTAAGATGAATAAAGAACAAGATAATTCACTCTTCTAAGTGAGAGATATATACCTTTGAAGTACAACAAATTTAAGCTCTTTGAACATATGAAGTTCACTCTTTGTCTTGCTTTAGAAAGATTGCTCTTGAATGATTTAGATCATAGAAATGAAGAGCATTTGCTTTGTAAGTTGTTTAGACTTGATAAGAAATCAATGTAAATTGTATGTGCAAGCCTTAGAGTCATTCTAGAGCTTTGTAGTATTTATACATTTCAAAATTGGCTGAAAAATGACTCTCCAACGGTCAAATAATGGCTAGAAATCGCAGAGTTCGGTTGACCGAACATAGACCTCGGATGACCGAAGAGCAACTTCGGATCAACCTTACCCACACTCGGTCGACCGACCCAGTGCCTTGGTCGACCGAAGCCAAATGGTTCAACTCACTGTCTTGCTTCGGTTGATCCGAGGCAAGCTCGGATGATCCGACTTCTGAGCTGATTTTTCACACGTTTTGAAATCTTTTAAAGTCTTTAGAAGTCTAAAAGGTTTTCCCAAAAGCTAACAAGTAAGAACACTTGGAAAACCATTTTAAAGGACTTAGACTTAGAAAACAAAGGCTTTTGAAACACGAACACTTGTACGGATCATTTTGAAACTTAGCCTTTTGAAAACGTGTTTATGAAAACATGCAAGACTTGAGTGTAGAGCTTATGTTCATGAGAGCTTTGGTTAGAGCTTTATAAGATAACGACTAATGACGACAAAGCTAAACTAACCAAACCTAAGTCTTCAATCTTCAATCTTGATAGATGAGCCTTGAATAACTTTGAATCTTGATACCAATGGCTTGATTGAAGTACTTAGAGCTTCCATAATGAGTTCCGATATTCTATCACAAAGATTAAGATCATTAGACACAACATCAAAAGTTTGTCCAATATCAAAAACTGAGTTTGTTCGCCCTTAGTGCTTACAGAAATCTTACCTAGACAATCCTTGTTCATATATATTGTCTTGTGTTCCTATGTGTTGCATTTACACACATATGTCATCTAAGTGCTAACCCTTTAAATCACCTTTATATGCTTAATGAACATATTTGTTGTTAAGGTGATCACTTAGGAAAAGAATTTGGTAGAAAAGTTAAAAAATTTGAGAACCTTATTCACCCCCCTAAGGTTCTCCCTTTCGGGTATTTTAGAATTTTGTGGGAAAAGCATAACTAAATAATGGAAGAGGGAAGGTATCACCATTTTTCGGAATTGAAATTGATGAAATTGCTTTCTCCACCATTGTTATGGAGGGAATAAAGAAGAAGATGAAGTTTCAAGGGAATAAGAAGATTTTTTTTCCCCTTTTTCCATTTGAGGAGAGAGAAACCAAAGACCCTGTCATGACATGTAACCAATCTTGACGGTTTTTAGATTGAAGGATGATTTTGGCCATTTGTAAATATGTTAGGGATAACGAAAATTAAAAAAAGTTAAAAATGGTAAAAGTGGCCGAGCGTAAAAACGTTAATGACCAAAATGACAATTAATGCACTTCTACACCTAATTAAGCCGAGATTTCATGTACTCCATCATAACATTCATTTTCAAGTATGTTTAACATTGTACAATGTGTTTGGAAATGTGTGTGTCCATTATATATGAAGTAAAGAAATTAAAGACCTTAATATATCAAATCGACTCCAACCAAAATTAAACACAATAGTTTGGAAATCTGCAAAATCAAATCTCAGATAAATAAAACCCTAAATTATCCAGATGATTAAATTGGTCCAAGATGACTAGGTTAAATGGACATGCTTCAAAAATATTAAGTGTACTTCTATCGATTTTCTATTTTCCAAAAATGCCTTTCAAAAGTGGTCATGTGAAATGCACATGACCATTAATAGTTAGAATTAACAGAAAAAATAGACAGAAGTGCTAAAAATAATACTCCTACAAAGTTGGAGTGTAAAAAAACAACATATTTTAGTTTAGGTGTTAAAATTAATAATCGCAAAAAATTAGGTGAGTGACGATTTTGGCCCTTTAACAAACATAAATTAGTTATTAATGAGTAAAAAAAAAAGTTTTATTATTTATCATTTCTTTTTTCCCTCTCTAAGAGTATCACTTGGTTCTTCTCACTTTCTCCCCAACATGACTCGAATTTTCAAACAATTAGTTGGATTAGAAGCATCTTACCCATACATAGTTGTCAATTAATTGAGTAATGAACTCAAATGTTGAAACCAAGTTGGCATGTTATTTTTTTCTTAACTTCACCAATTTGGTTATTGTGCTGACATATATTTCTGTCAATATCGTGTAGATAGATTTCAACCATCTAATCGTTTGGATCAGAGAACTCATATCATAATTGTTTTAGATCGATTGTCCTTCAAAATTTGTTCAGGAATTGACGTTGTAGAACGTCTATAATCTAACATGTTTGATCAAGAGATATGTCGGTTGAAATTTGTTTGTGTGCTGCTGATAGTTTTGTATGCACCATAAATGAACTCTAACTTCACGGACTTTTCTTTAGACCTCTTAATTCGGGGACTTCTTATAGATGTAGCAAAGTTTTCAGGGACTCAATTGTAAATATTGCAAATAAAAGGAAAGGGATGGGGTTTTGCTTGGTTTAGACACAAATTTGTACGGGTGCACTGAAATAGACACATTTTTTGGGGTGTTCTGAAACTAGGCACAACGCATTGGAATCATGCATATTTCAAAACACAACGCATGGACACAATGCGTTGTTTAGTATAACGCATGATGCTCATGCGTAGTTCCTTAATAACGCATGAACCTTATGCATTGTTGGCCAATTCCCTTCCCTTCTGTTTTTTTCCCACCAATCTTTCTTCACTTGTACAAATTGTTTATTTCCCCAAACAATTTTCTCCCTTTATACCAAATAAGTATATTTTCTATCCACTTTAAAACCCTAAGATACCCTAAGAAGCTCTAAACCCTAAAGAATTTGCAATAAACTAAATTTACCAAAATTTATTAGTCAAATATTTGGTGAAATATAATTACATTAAGAATATTGTAAGAGAAAATACAAAATTTGCTAATATAATAAAAAGTTAAATGCAAAAATTAAGAATAACATTACTCTTTAAAAAAATATTACAAAGTAATATTACTTCATAGAATCTAAGAGTGACTAGGGCCAGCATTGTTATGACAATTTCTTGATGCATGACCAGGCATATTACAATTGCTACAATGGCGAATAGCTCCCAGGTTCACAATAATCCATATCGCAACTTATCCTTATGGTTTGAACGCGACCCCATTTATTTTTCATATTCGGACCGTAATACGTCATATAAAATGGTGCATCCCTCCATAAATTCTGGTCGGCGATAGGATTAAAAGAAGCCTCATATATTTTTTGGTAATTTACGTTAGTGTATATATCCAATACCAATTCCACCGGGTTCCATCCCTTATTGTTACAAACTGTCATTGCATGAGAGCAAGAGTACCCATAAATGTTCCACTTCCCACAAGTGCAGGATTTGTCGACCATATGAAGTGTATACGTCGTATTGCCTCTCCCATTTCCACGAACACGAGATCTGACACTGTATAATCTCGTCTGGTTATTGAACGAACAAATTTATCCCAAATCCTCGCTGGCAATGGGTGAATGCTTTTGTGTGCTTCTTCCCGGTGTTCATCGAAATACTGGACCATCTTACTAAAAACCATATCCAAAAGAGCCTTTAATGGAAGAGCCCTTGCTTTCTTCAACACATTATATTTAGTGACTCGGAGAGGTTAGTCGTCATTATTCCATGTCTGTAACCACTATCATGCACAAGTGTCCATTGGTCATACCTGATTTGATTTAGCCAATTGTAAGCTTCGACATTCCTGCTTTGAATTTCTTCCATAAACCGGTTGAACTTGTGCATTTTAGTTGTGGTTCCCACTAGCCACATCAAAGATTTCAACTCTTTATTTTTTAACCTTTTATTGAAATTTGCTCTTATATGTCTTAGACAAAATCTATGATGGGCAAAATGTGGCTGCCAGAGTCTTTGTTCAGTGACTGCATTAAGGATCCCGTTGTGACGATCTGAAATGACATAAACAAGTCTTTGTTTCACAACTTAATCTTGAAGGTTTTGGAGAAACCAATTTCAACTCTCCGAAGACTCTTTGTCAACAATTGCAAATGTTAAGGGGAAAACGTGGTTGTTTGCATCCCATGTGCTACCAATTAATATCATTCCCATGTAAACCCCCCGTCAATTGATATAACAGGACAAAAATTTGTAAAACCGGTTGTGGAAGGTTCAAACATCCAGAACATAAATTTGAAGACTTTGACAACTCGGTTGCTAGTTTCATGGTGCATCCATCAAACAATTGTGCCGTTATTTGCATCCTCTATTGCCCGAGTGTACTGAGGAAGTAAGGTAAATGTGGATTCTCAATTACCGAATAACAACTCAATGACACTCTTCCTAGCATACCACCATTTCTTGTAGGAGCAACCAACTCCAAAAATTTCATCGGCCTCATTTACAATGAGTTTGACCGGTGACTCTGGATCTACCTGCACAATATGGGTGACACGTTCGACAATAATTTTTTTATGAGAGGTTACGGTGATAGTTGTTAGGTCTTGTAACAATGCAAGTGTGCGTTGATTTGTAAATAGTTGCATGCCATTTTCCATGTGTGAATTTTTTCCTTATGTTTATGTACCAAGGACACTTAATAGCCGTGGTTGAATTTGCACACTTTGCTGACCACACTGTCATATTGCTCCTTGTCACCCTAAACTCTACTTTATTCTGAACACACCAATTTTTAACTGCCAACAAAGCTTCATTTTTGTCACGGAACCTCATAATGCTTTTGAGGTGCCTTGTCTCGGGAGTCCAGTCATCTATGGTGACATCCTCATCTTATTGTAAGTCATCAATTGGGGCACCCGAACCCATATCTCGGAAACATTGGTATGTGGTGAAATCAATGTGCGCTACTGACGGACCTTCCTCGCTTATAGGGTACTGTGTAGTCGTCACCTCTTCGTGTTCATCAGAAATCTCCATTTGGACCATCAGATTCGGGATCACCATCCACATCTGAAGTAGGACCTAGAGAGTCCGC
The DNA here is from genome assembly GCA_026122235.1 of Vinca minor. Classification (NCBI taxonomy): domain Eukaryota; kingdom Viridiplantae; phylum Streptophyta; class Magnoliopsida; order Gentianales; family Apocynaceae; genus Vinca; species Vinca minor. The sequence continues at coordinate 1,460,996 of JAOCZM010000285.1, read as the reverse complement.
TACAGCAGCTCCATTTAGCATTGGTTCAGCAGATGCAACTATATGTGTAACCGGGGTTACATTTAGTGGTGCGTGAGAGTATTGCACCGGTTCTGCCGTACGATCGGGCATACTTGCATTTTATGATTTTAGACGATGAACGGTAGTTGATATATATAGGCTAGAGGACATCCAATATTATTTGGAAACATCTTATCATCTTTGAGAATAACGCATGATGGCCATGCGTTGTACACTAGAGGACATCCAGTAATATTTCCCTACATCTTATCATTTCCAGCTTTTTTCACGTGAAGCAATGTCAGAAATCTTATCATCTTTGAGAATAACGTATGATGGTAATGCATTGTATATTAGAGGACATCCACTATTATTTTGAAACATCTTATCATTTGCATATTTTTTTCCCGTGAAGCAATGTCAGAAATCTTATCATCTTTGGGAATAACGCATGGTGACAATGCGTTGTACACTAGAGGACATTCACTATTATTTCGAAACATCTTATCATTTACAGTTTTTTTCATGTGAAGCAATGTCAGAAATCTTATCATCTTTGGGAATAAAGCATGATGGCAATGCGTTGTACACTAGAGGACATCCACTATTATTTCGAAACATCTTATCATTTACAGCTTTTTTCATGTGAAGCAATGTCAGAAATATTATCATCTTTCAGAATAACGTATGATAGCAATGCGTTGTACACTAGAGGACATCCACTATTATTTTCCTCTTACTCCCAAAATTCTCTTAAGCAACTTCAAACCAAGTAATACAAAAAACTAGTTGTTGGAAATGAATAGCGATATGGATCCACCACTTCATGAGGATTTGAACAATCATTTACAATTGTTGTCGGAGGTCAAAGACATGGAAGAATGGTAATATCTTAGGTCTAATATGTGTTTTTTATATTTGTTATTTTTTATCATTTAACTAACACAAATTACATTATGTAGCGTATACCATCATTGTACACAACCTGGTTGGAGGTAAATGGTGACGGGGTACCACATAATTTCTATCTCCACGACTACATTGGTAATAAGTGGTGTGTTTCTGTAACCAATATTACTGGCAAATACTACTTCGAATCTGGTTTAGAAGAGTTTGTGCGTGAAAACAATCTTGACCTGGAGGATAAGATACATTTTACACCTCCGCCGAATAACATAATAGATGTATATTATAAGGGGATGGGACATAGCATATTTTTGCCCGAAATTGGTTATTTGAAGGGGAAGTTACCCTATCCATCATACGGAGCTTTTTATCGCAAATATTTTGAGATATACGTGAACTCAAACCCAAAAATTATGAAACTGGTACGTTTGTTTATCTAAATATATTAGTTTTATTTTCCCATCTTATAATTATTTTATTATAATTTATTTGTTCATGTCTACAGATATGTTATATAAGTACTTAAGATGGCGTGTTGAAAGGCAGTTTGGAATACCACAGGTATTACACTTGCGAGATAAGAACGGTAACATAATGTCACTCCCCGTGGAGACAAACTATGAAGGTGATTACTACTTAGGGCAGTGGCTAGATTTTGTTGCTTTTGCGGGATTGGGGCAAAATGGTCGCGGTGAAATATCTACATATCCATCCGGCTCCTAACGATATCCTTGATTGGGAGGTTGGAGAGCATTCCCCAGGAACTCAAATTGTAGATTGGAGTTATTTTGGATTGTAATATTTTTTTAATGTCATGAAATAATGTTCTGAAATTCTAGATAAGTAAGATGAATTTAAATTAACTGATCCAATGTCTAATATATACAACATGTGAAAACATGCTGTTTAAAAAAAATGTATCCAAAATAAAGTATACAAAATTACAATGTATCTTGAGGATAATCTGAAGGTGTGTAGCGATTAGGCCCGAATCTATCCAGGTCAAACCTGCGCAAAATCCGATCTCCTCAGGGGTGAAATCGTCAAACTCATCATCCATCTGAGAATTTCCTCCTAATGAATGGTCCATAAAACTATCAACACTGTCAGAATCACAATATTAACCCCTAGGGTTTCGGCCAAGAGAAGTTTATATATGGAGTGAGAGGTTGTTTCAAGCACAACTCCCACGTCCTATCCACCTCTTTTGGCAGTGGGAGTTTATAACTCCTACGTCTTCTAGACTTCTACTAGTAGTGGGAGTCTTTATCGGATAATAACTCCCACGTAATCCCAGCTATACCGAAAATGCCCCTTATCTCTAATTCGAATAATAACGCTTTATTATTCTCAGAAAAATGAATGTCAGATACAATGAACCTAGACACATTCTAGATTCATTGAATCAGGACATGAAGCTCGTTAGCTCGTCTATGCGTGTGACCATGTAGTTTCATATCACAATGGCAATGAAAACACACTCAGTAGTAGTGTGAGTTCATAAATCACAAGCGGTCCCTAGCAGGACATTGTGACTACCCAAAGTGAATGAATGTACAACGGAACCTAATATCAATCCACTATTTAATCCCTTTGTTTCGCGATATCCTAATTAAGCATAAGGCATGGTAGTCGTCACCCTTATTAAGCTTAATTGTATTTATGCTCGATCTCCGGGTAAACTGTTACAACAAATAGTATTTGATAACCACTTTATCAAATATATTTGAGCACGGCCATGCATTTAAACAGTTTTCCCTATCGAGGGGCCCATGGATATCTCTCTCTAATAAGAGAGGGACAAATTCCTTACAATGCCTCTCACATTCAAGTCATGATAGGACACTACATCCGATCATCAGTCGTATTGATTACTCGATTAAAAACAGCGTATGACTGGGTCAAAACGTGACTCCATTCATGCTAGAATCAATGGAGACATAAGGTCTGAGGATTATAAAATAGTATTGAGGAAGTAATACTTATGACTAAGGACCATGAAGTATTACTTCTCTAACGGATCACGTCCGATACGATATATCTCAATATATTGCATCTATGATATGATTTATACTCATTACACATGATTAGTAAAACATAATCATCAATCAAACATCATACTAGTTTTATTTCATTGTAAAGTAGATTACATAAAACTAGGGACAACTAGAATAGTAATTACATAAGAAAATGAGTTTTACTATCAAATCACGCATTTGATGTTCATAAGCAAAATTAACTATTCAGATGAAATGCTCAAAAAGATATAAAACATACAACATGTGCTAATGGTCCTAGGGCACTACTAACAATTCTAAAGTAGGGTAAGTATCGATGGAGGCTGAAATACCACAACAAGTGAAACTAACTTGTTGATATAGTAACTCAAAGAATGAATGAATTCTATAAAGAAGTTCAATTCACGAGGATCTAAGGAATAACCTTACCAAATAGCATATATCTAACCTAATTACAATGGTGGCCGAAATCTCGCTTAAATAGAGTAGGATTTCGGCTAACAAGCCTTACAAATAAGAGTACTTGAAGAATTAGGACTCTACAACTACTAGATAACTAACAATTAACCACTATCTAAAACATAGACAACATGTCCTTTATTATAGCAAGCAATAATAGAAAATGCGGCTATACACGTCTAATTAAATAATAAATAAAGCTGAAAACTAATTAAAGTCTAGAATAGACTTTAATTTACAAGATTACTAAAATGCCCTTCTTAGCCACTTTGCTTGATAGGGCTGAATTGTACACTTTGTAAACTTAAGAGGTTGGCTGGGGTATCATCTTTTAGTTGAAGTTTAGCCTTCTCTTTAGCCTTTATGCCTCAGATCAATGTTTCAATTAGTTGATCCACCTTCCTTGCTCTAAACCGAGTTATTGGTCCATGTAGGTTTGCTAAGGGATCCTATGAGTAGGGCAGCCTCTTGGATGGTCCCTCATCAATAATGCTCAACAAGGTTATATCATTGTACACAAAAAGAGTTTGAACACAAATTTCCAGCAAGAGAAGTTGGAGCCATCAAACAGCGGTGGTCTAGATGGGGAAGAGTCTTTTATGGAATAGGTAAAAAAATCATGAACCCATTGATCCTCCTAGGATGTAAAACCTAACAAAAATGAGACTAGGCTCTGATACCAATTGAAATACCTGAAGGAGAAAACCAAGACTTCTAAAGGCAACTGAGGTGCGGCTACGAATTCAAGAAAGAAAATGGTAACGGGGAGGGCGGGAGTACCACCGGAGACGAAGAAGACGACTGGAGTTCGCCGATCTCCTATTTGGGGGAAACAAACAATAGAGGTTATGGTTGAATTGGGCCTAATCTCTTCTGGGTCATCAATGATAAGGCCTATGTATGTGTCACCTTTGGCTGGGTTGTCTGTGTCACCTTCGGCTGGGCTGCCTGAGACAGGCCTAGTGCTGAATATTGTTTATTTGGCTAGGCCTAGCTAATTTGGCCCCTTTTTTGGGGAATTAGATACTGAAACCCAAAATGGATCTTCTCGGAAGAAAATATCTAATTCAAATTTTACAGATCTTTCTTCAGGCTCGATTGTTGCTACTAGAAACTTCTCATTGAGGGCTCCTACCGTTAATCAGGGTAGGGTGGAGGCCGCTAAGCGGCTCCACCAAGGACAATGAATTGTTTAGCTTAGAATTGTCGAGGTGTTAATAACTATCAGACAATTAAGGAATTAATGCGCTTATGTGACACACATCACCTGACTATAGGTTTTCTATCTTAAACTAAGTCTTTGTCTAGTTCCATGGATTTTATTAGTTGTAATGTATGATTTCACTTTCATTTTCCTGTCACTCGCTAAAGCCTTAGTTGTGGCCTCTACTTGTTCTGGAATTCTTCAATTAAGGTGGATATTATATCTTACTCATCTGGTCATATTGCTTCTTGCGTTTCTTCTTATTAATATGACTTTAAATGGAGTTTTACTAGTTTATATGGGAATCTAGATGCTGCTCTTAGACCTTACTCTTGGAAATTCATTAAACGGTTGCATTCGGTTAATTCGCTCCCCTTCCTCTTTAAGGGTGATTTTAACGAAATCTTAAGCAAAGATAAAAACTGTACTTTTCCAAAAGGTCAGACCCAAATTAATAACTTTAGAGGTACTGTCAATGAGTGTATCCTATGTGATTTGGGATTCGCAAGTAGTCCCTACATTTTCTGTAACTTTTGAGATGGAATGATGAGATTTTTGTCCGTCTTGATAGGGTCTTGCTACTCCAACTTGGCGAAATTTCTTCCTTAATTTAACTATCCAACATTTATCTGCTAAGGATAGCGACCATCTATCAATTCTTCTTGGGATTCCTCCCCGATGTTTCTAACTTCTTTGGTTTAAAGAACTAGATTGTTTAGATTATGCTCTCCATACATAGACTGAAAAACCCAAGAGGGGGGTGAATTGGGTTTTAACTAAACTTGCTAACTTTTTCGAATCTTTGCAAAGCTAATGGAAGTTTGAGCAAGAAGAGTAAAAGCAATGCAAACCCCAATCAACAAGACAAAGGATTTAGAGTGGTTCGATTCACTTAGAATCTACGTCCACTACCTTGAGCCGCACCCAAGGATTTCAACAACTTCACTAAGAAGACTTTTTACAAATGTGGCTAACTCACTAAGAGTTTTACAAACACAACCACAATACTAAAGCTCACTAAGAACTTGCCCACACAAAGTAGGACTTTACAATTTGCCCACACAAAGTAGGACTTTTACAAGAATTACCCAATCACTTAGAAAGGGAATTGAATGTTTAAAGAACAAGTATGATCCCTCTTATAAGTGAGAAATATACCTTTAAAGCACAAACAACTTTAGCTCTTGAACATATGAAGTCCACTCTTTGTCTTGCTTTTGAAAGAATACTCTTGAATGATTTAGATCATAGAGATGAAGAGTATTTTACTTTGAAAGTGTTTAGACTTGATAAGATATCAATGTTTAGTGTATGTCCAAGTCTTGGCATGATTCTCTAGCTTTGGAGTATTTATACATTTCAAATTTGGCTGAAAAACGACTCTCCAACGGTAAAAAAAAACGGCTAGTTTAAAACAGAGCTCGGTTGACCGAACGACCACCTCGGATGACCGAAGTCAACCTCGGTTGAGCCGAAGCCCACTTCGGTCGACCGACCATGCCTAAGGTCGACCGAACCATGTTGGTTCAACTCTCAGTATCTGCTCGGTTGATCCGAGCTTGAGCTCGGTTGACCGAACTTCCAAGCTGATTTTTCACACGTTTTGAAATCTTTTGAAATCTTTTGAAGTCTTTTAAAGTCTAAAAAGGTTTTCCTAAAAGGTAACAAGTAAGAACACTTGGAAAACTTTTCTAAAAGACTTATCTATGAAATCAAAGGCTTTTTGGATAAGAACACATGTAAAGATCATTTTGAAACTTAGCCTTTTGAAAACGTGTTTATGAAAACATGCAAGACTAGAGTGTAGAGCTTATGTTCATAAGAGCTTTGGTTAGAGCTTTCTAAGATAAATACTTATAACGACAAAGCTAATCTAACCAAACCTAAGTCTTCAATCTTCAATCTTGACGGATTAGCCTTGTATAACTTTGAATCTTGATAACAATGGCTTTCAATGGCTTGATTGAAGTACTTAGAGCTTCCATAACGAGTTCCGATATTCTATCACAAATATTAAGATCATTAGACACAACATTAAAAGTTTGTCCAATATCAAAAACTAAGTTTGTTCGCCCTTAGGGCTTACAATCTCCCCCTTTTTGATTATGACAAACTTTTATGCAATAAGATAGAATATGGACAAAATTAAGAACAAGGAAGCATGAGGAAGCATGGCAAAAAGATCTTATAACAAATAAGAACAAAGACTAATGCATTCAAGATAAAACCAAAGAAGACTAAAGCACTAGCATGATAACTTCTTTTTGCCAAATGCATCTAGGGACTCTTAGAAGAGCCCTATTTCCCAACCAACCTCCTTTCCTCCTTCCTTCCATTAAATATGTTTTGAGACAAAAGATATATAAAAAGCTCCCCCTCAAAACATGCCGGAAAGGATAAAAAACATAATTAATACACAAAGATTAATACACATTTTAGCAAGATTAATACACATTTTTCTCCCCCTTTGGCATAATCAAAAAGACTTCAAACTCCTTTAGAAATAAGGGTGTACTTGCAAAAACAGACAGTTCATAGCACAAGCAAAGTTAATACACCAATTTTCGGAAGAATGATCTTTTTGAATAAGCTTGGTTGATTTCAAAATCCAAAGAGTCCATAATGACACATAAATATAAAGATGGTTATATATGGCTCAAAAAGAATGTCAACCTACGATAAAAACAAAGAAGATAAGGAATATAACCTTTAAGAACAATCTCCCCGTTTATCAAACATACGAAATTAGCTATTTGAGATAAAACCAAGTTTGATACCAATTGACCAATTGTAAAACATGATACCAATTGTAAATATAGCCAATTGTAAAACACGTTTGAAAAAATAGCTAACAAAGTACAAGTGGAAGTGATACCATGAATACATAAGATAAGCACATGTATCACAACCAAAAGAAGTAGAGGAAGTGTAAGATAACACTTTGAGTACATTCCTCTAACAAGTTAATGGTTAGCTAAAAGAGTATAACCACTCTTGAAGTAATACTAACCAAAAACCATAATGAGATCACAAAGGATAAGAGAATATTATACCAATTGTAAAAAAAATGATCTCATAGTTATTTAGGGAGAGTATATGTGATACCAATTGAAGACATAAACATATATAACACATATAACTTCCAAAATAACTTACACAAGTTGGCTAAGAGTTAAAAGATGAAAAGCAAGCCAACAAGTGATGTGATGATGTAAAATACGAACAATTGAGCATACATCCCATATCGAGTTTACATCCTAAGTCAAGCATCTAGACTATCAACCACATAAGATTAATGCTATAGACTTGAATATAAACACACCAACACCCCTATATGCAATAAAGATCAAGTAAAAACATAGCATATACAAACTCCCCCAAAGCATAAGACACTTAATAAAAGAGGGGAGGGGGTTGTAAAAAGGAGATTGAGTTTAGTAATATCTCATTGAATTTGATGAATGCTTTTAGCACTTTGAGTTCCTTCAATGAGTTCTTTGAGCTTCTCAATCTTCTTTATCATATTCATCTTTAGCTTTTGACTCTTTTCTTGGAGTCGTAGCTCACTTGTGCCATTCCTTGTAGTTCATATCTTCTTCTTGAAGCTTAGAACTCTTTGTTACCTACAAGGAATTCTTGAGAACAAATATGGTACCTTTTTAAAGGTCCTTCATGATTAGCTCAATTTCTCAAGTAACACAAATATGCATATGGATCATGCACATCAAAAAACCAAAACAACTAGATGGATTCTTAAATGAATATAACATCACAAAACAAGAATCAATCAAGTTGCATATGCTACATCTCATAGAAACCTTAGCTAAATAAACATGAACAATAAAGGACATGTTAAAGGTTATCTATATAAATAAACAATGAAGAATGTGAGATGCAACATATATAAGAGCAAGCATATATAAAAATATAGGTGATTTTGATACCTTTGCTTTCTTACCAAGTGATGAAGATATTGAATTTACACTAAGGCTCTTGTCATCACTTGATGCTTTACTCTTTGTATTTGAGCAACTTGGTTCTCCAATTGATCAACATTTGAGCTTAGAGAATCCAAGTGTTAAGGAGTGCTTTTGAATTACTTCCTTTGGCACATCTCCTTTAACTTCTCCCCAATGCCACTTCTCTTTGAATCAAGTTCATTGAAGCTTTGTGGCATACATCAAACTTATAAAAACCTATAAGATCAAGGGAAGAATAACTTTTGGTACCCATTTTTGTTTGGGGTCCTTGGGGGTTAGTTAAAATACGCTTAACTCTCCAAGTGGTTTTAACTCCCCTTTATATCTTCTTCTTCACAAAGCATCTAACACTTGTGTGACCAAATTTACCACAATATGTGCAACAAGTAGATGGCTTAGCAAATTTATGAATATGCTCATGATATTTATTTTGCTTATGTGAAGTGCTAGCATGCACAAAGTGGTTCTTAGGCAACTTAGAAGAGCTAGCATGATCAATGTGATTAGCATTATAACCAAGACCATGTTTAACATTTGAAGCACGTTGCACACTAAGAATTTGATCAAGATTTTTCTTACCCTTAGAAAAATTATCAACAAGAAGGGTAAGGTTATTTAATTTGTTCTTCAAAAGATCAAATTCAACAAGCTTGTTTTCAAGAGAAGACAAATTATTACAAGCTTCTAAGTATTGTAATGAAGATGAATTGCTAGTAGTAATGAGACTTTCATTTTCACATTTCAAGCAATTAACATCATCACTCAACTTCTTATTTTCATCAATCAACTTAGCTCTTTCATCAAGCAAAGATTCAATCTTAAGCTTCATATCTTTGTTTTGCTTTGCACATTTAGTCAATTGATCATACATATCCATTAAAAGCTCATTAGGATCATCCTCATCATCATCATCATTATCATTATAAGAATTTGGAGAGGTAGAAAGATGTACCTCATTACCAAAAGCCATGAAGCAAACATTTGCATTTTCATCTTCTTCATCACCACTCCCTTCTTGATCCCAATGGCCTAGCATGCCCTTGAAATTCTTTGGTTTAAAGAATTTTTTCTTCTTGTATTCCTTGGGCTCTTTTTCTTTGGTGGCGGGGCATTCTCCAATGAGATGTTGATCACTTCCACATTCATAGCATTTCATCCCATGAGGATTTTGTTTTCTTCTATTTTGGAAATGTTTTCTTCCTTTCCCGGAAAACATTTTCTTCATGCGCTTTACCACAAACTCCATGGTCTCATCATCAAAGTTGATGTCTTCTTCATCACTTGAATCATTGGAATCATCAACATCAAGAATAGCCTTTAAAGCACCATTCACTTTTGCCCTTTCAAGATGCTCATTCTTTTTGTGTGTGAGCTCATAAGTGAGAAGAGAACCAATGAGCTCCTCCGTTGGATAAGTCTTCAAGTTCTTTGCTTCTTCAATCACAAGAGCTTTTCCTTCCCAACTTTTAGGAAGTGAGTTGAGAATCTTCCTAATCATTTCACCCATAGAATATTCCTTTCCATAGGATCTCAACCCATTGACAATATTTGTGAACCTAGTGTTCAACTCATTGATAGTTTCATTTGTCTTCATAGAGAAAAGCTCATATTCCCTCACAAGCATGTTGAGCTTTGATTCTTTGACTTGATTGGTCCCCTCATGGGTGACTTCTAAGATTCTCCACATCTTGTGAGCGGAATTGCTTCCACGTACCCGATTGTACTCATCCGGATTAAGAGCACAACTAATGATGTTCATAGCTCTATAATTGAGAGTCATTTTCTTGGACTCATCTTGATTAAGCTCATTGTCCAATTTAGCAATTTGAACACCATCTACCTCTTTCATAGGAACATAAGGACCTTCTTCAAAAATCTTCCATAAGGAATAATCTACAGAGCACACGTAAATTTTGAAACGGTCTTTCCAAGCATTGAAATTATTTCCATCAAAGAGAGGTGGTCTATTTGTGGAAGATCCCTCTTGGTAAGCTAAAGCGGAACAACCGGCCATTAATCTTTTCTTCAAGCTATTAAGCTAAAGATGAAGACGAGGCTCTGATACCAATTGAAAAACCCAAGAGGGGGGGGTGAATTGGGTTTTAACTAAACTTGCTAACTTTTTCGAATCTTTGCAAAGCAAATGGAAGTTTGAGCAAGAAGAGTAAAAGCAATGCAAAACCCAATCAACAAGACAAAGGATTTAGAGTGGTTCGATTCACTTAGAATCTACGTCCACTACCTTGAGCCGCACCCAAGGATTTCAACAACTTCACTAAGAAGACTTTTTACAAATGTGGCTAACTCACTAAGAGTTTTACAAACACAACCACAATACTAAAGCTCACTAAGAACTTGCCCACACAAAGTAGGACTTTACAATTTGCCCACAAAAGTAGGACTTTTACAAGAATTACCCAATCACTTAGAAAAGGAATTGAATGTTTAAAGAACAAGTATGATCACTCTTATAAGTGAGAAATATACCTTTAAAGCACAAACAACTTTAGCTCTTGAACATATGAAGTCCACTCTTTGTCTTGCTTTTGAAAGAATACTCTTGAATGATTTAGATCATAGAGATGAAGAGTATTTTACTTTGAAAGTGTTTAGACTTGATAAGATATCAATGTTTAGTGTATGTCCAAGTCTTGGCATGATTCTCTAGCTTTGGAGTATTTATACATTTCAAATTTGGCTGAAAAACGACTCTCCAACGGTAAAAAAACGGCTAGTTTAAAACAGAGCTCGGTTGACCGAACGACCACCTCGGATGACCGAAGTCAACCTCGGTTGAGCCGAAGCCCACTTCGGTCGACCGTCCAAGCCACTTCGGTCGACCGACCATGCCTAAGGTCGACCGAACCATGTTGGTTCAACTCTCAGTATCTGCTCGGTTGATCCGAGCTTGAGCTCGGTTGACCGAACTTCCAAGCTGATTTTTCACACGTTTTGAAATCTTTTGAAGTCTTTTAAAGTCTAAAAAGGTTTTCCTAAAAGGTAACAAGTAAGAACACTTGGAAAACTTTTCTAAAAGACTTATCTATGAAATTAAAAGCTTTTTGGATAAGAACACATGTAAAGATCATTTTGAAACTTAGCCTTTTGAAAACGTGTTTATGAAAACATGCAAGACTAGAGTGTAGAGCTTATGTTCATAAGAGCTTTGGTTAGAGCTTTCTAAGATAAATACTTATAACGACAAAGCTAATCTAACCAAACCTAAGTCTTCAATCTTCAATCTTGACGGATTAGCCTTGTATAACTTTGAATCTTGATAACAATGGCTTTCAATGGCTTGATTGAAGTACTTAGAGCTTCCATAACGAGTTCCGATATTCTATCACAAATATTAAGATCATTAGACACAACATTAAAAGTTTGTCCAATATCAAAAACTGAGTTTGTTCGCCCTTAGGGCTTACATAGACGTATCCCTCTGATATTTTTTTCCTTAGGAATCAACACTTCTCTGTCTACTTTCCAAACAACCTCTTAGATTTGAGTTTCTAAAGTTGTTTGGGATTTAGGCGAAAAGATAAAAACCAAGTATAAAAAGCTTAGTGGAATCCAAAAGCGAAGAGGTCTAACTGGTTATTCTATATCTGGGGAGCTTGAAACCACCAAGGAGTTGAAAAAATTTCAGGACCTTAGGGAAGGTTATTGGAAAGTGCAAAGCTGGGCAACTTGTCTAATGGATGGGGACCGAAATACCACTTATTTCCATAATAGGGCATCCCAGCGGAAGGATAAAAAATATATTAATCATATTGTAGCTCCGGATGGTAGTCTAAAGGTAGAGGAAGATGATATTAAGAATGTGGTTGTTGATTTCTTTCAGTCTCTATTTAAGGATAATACTGAAGGGGGAAGTCTTTCCCCTAATCTTCTTACTAATAATCTTAGCACAAGTGAAATGGATAGCATAGAGAAGCCTTTCAAAAGGGTAAAACTGTCAAGGTTCTTAAGCAGATCATCGACATAAGGCCCCCAGACTTGATGGAATAAATGTGTTTTTTCTTTAGAATATGTGGCACATCCTAGGCAACTTAAACTCAAATTTTATTCTTGAAGTTCTAAATGAAGGGCTGGCATGGTAGTAGTTGTCACACCCCGTAACCAGAAGGTGACTTGACAATGCCTCGTCTACCAATAAGACAAAAACCCTTAATAATATATACTCTTCCAAGCAATAAACATAACGGATTAACTTAAACTTATTATAAATTCATTAGTACTTAAAGGTAAACTACATAAACTTAGAACTAAAGTTATTCAACTTAAAAAATGTCCATCACTATACTATTACATGATCATTACTTCTTTAAGTTCTACTTGTCGTGCTCCCCGTCCCATGTCTCCTCATCGGCATTATCTACAAAACATAAGAAGATAATAGGATAAGCCACACTAGCTTAGTGAGAATCGATCGCCCTTGGGATGAAGGACCAAAAGAGACTCATAAACATTCCCTGTTTCCCAAAACATTTGAAAATATATCTTGGCTCGTCATAACATGAGACATCTTGAAAACCTTTGTAAAATACTCAAACATATAACATAATACTTCAGACCTTACATAACTTGTACATGACATAACTTAAAAGAAGTATAAACAAAGTAGAAAGACATCGGACGATGGAAACCTTTTGTCGGTCGACCGATAGGGTCGTCCGAGATCAGGGCAGAAACATTTACAAAAAATTCGGTTGACCTACATGATATAACCGGTCGACCGCTTAAGCCCGACCAAGGGGTTATTAGGCACGGTCGACCATGTTCCCTCTTTCCCTCATCCTAAATAGTCCCAGTAGTTTGGTCGGACGAGGGCACTGTGATCTGGTTAACCGAACAGGTCGTCCGAGATTGAGTGAGGACATTTTCAAGGTAAAATTTCTAAAGAAAAAACTCATTTTATGCACATTCCGAAATCCCAACCCAAAACACTGTTTTTAGATTCTTTATAACACTTAGAAACAATAACAAATCATACACATAACATGTCATAACAATACTTAACCAAATCGATCACATACATATCAGAAATCGTACTCCGACTAAACTTGACATGATTAGTACCAAAATGACATGCAACAAGTAATTCTACAATCGAGCTCAATTATCAAACAATAACACTATCCAACTGTTAACAACCCCAAACTTTAATGTTGCTTCGGAAGGCCCTTAAACTTGTTACTTGTAACATATCATATCGTAACTGGTAAGGCTCATAAATTGCTATTTAAGGATATATTCATGTAATTATCCATCCTCGTGGACTGAATGACACTGTTAACTGCCCTAACTTTTAAACCTGCAAGGGACCAGGTATCATGAGGGGACAAGAAGCATTCTCGGGCACTTACATCTTAAATTCGAAATATATCCTGGTCTAGGGTCATCATTTAGACAAGAGCTCTAGATTGAGAATATGTATATGTGTACTCTCATGTAATGCATTCAGCAATTCATCAACAACATACACAAGAATCATCAAGTATAAGCATGCAATGATACAAACATAATTCGGTTCTTCATCCAGATTTTGATGCATTAAAACATGGGAAAACATCATACATTTCATAGTTTGATAAAAGAATACTTCATGTGTTTTAGGACTGAAAAACAAGGATGAAGAGTTCTTACCTTGAACACTTAATCGGAAAATCAAAGGGAGATTAGAAAGAAGAATTCTATGGTTTGTTGAGGCGACTTCCAGAAGCAATAACTCTAAATGGAACCGTTGAAACTTAATCTCCACTGTTCCGAATGTACTTATATATTTCTTCTACCTTTAGGAAAAAGAATGGGGTTGATCAGACTTCGATTGCAACCTCAACTTGATGAGCTATTCTCAACACTCTACTTTTACTCGAACTGCAACAACCTTCTACTCCGATGATGATATCTCTTAATCCAGAACTCTGAATGCAAATTACTTCCGTCAGAACCTAGCTTAGGGAGTCTAGTATCTATGGTTAAAATATGGGAATAATCCGAGGTCTTTTACTACGTCTAACAAAGTATTATTACTCGTTGTCCAGATTTTCCAGCACTCTTGTTTTTTCTCTTTTCTTTCCTTCTTCTTCTCCTTCCTATGTCCTCTATTTATAGGCTACCAAAACTCCAGATTTTTGGAAGGTTATAACTCCAAAGTAGGCAACCAATCATAAGGTAAATCTCTCTTTGATCTTATCTTTAATGGAACCCCTTCATACTCTAACTTCCCTCCTAGCATAACCAACTAACCTAGCCAAAAAGTTCATCTTATGCACTTATGTCCTCTAACTTCATGATCATTACACTGCGCCCCTAAGAAATAATCACAATAAAAGTAACATATAACACATAAAATACATAAGCATATAAAACATGCTATTGAAAGGTCCTGGGTATCACATTCTCCCCTCCTTACCAAATTTTCGTCCTCGAAAGTTTCACCCTCTACAGAATAAGAATCTGGAATCATCCATCTAAATGCAACAGCTCTATTGGGTTATACAAAACAATTATGGTACTTAGGCAACATAGAAGGTACAAAGGAACAAATAACACAATATCCAAATAACATGTAAAGAATATACATATATACATAAAATGTACATGCTGTCAATATGCTACCGTTGTGACACTATGATGAAACCATATAATTATGTGTGTAGAATACAAGTGTTTATAACTCAACAAGTGTAAATCTTGTGGTTGGTAGTAATATTAATAGATAGTGTAATTAACATGTTCTATAGCCAAAAGGCATATCATGAATGAATGACTATGTCTAGTAAACATTTTTAATTTTATTGTGATCTTACATGTGCATATAATTGTGCGAATGCATTATGGATGTAGTATGCACATTGCAAAATAGTATGGACTTAATGTAAGCATACTGATATAACCAAATAATACAATATATATGATGTTACAATATACTATGTGCATGTATATGTATAAATATGTTTCACATATAGCTTAATTATGTTTAAAAAAATTAAGTTATGGTGATGTCGTTATAATGTACTGTAGTAAACAAACGAGAATAAATATATAGCACTTCACTTAATAAACAATGTTATAATGGATAAACATAATACATGCTGATGTATGATTTATACACTAAATATCATTTTTAAATATAACAAAATAACATGTTACAATGAAGTAATATATTAGGTGATAATCGTAATGTAGTACTACGTGAATAAAACAATACATTATATTTTAATCACATACACAAGCATTTAAAAACACAATGAGTAAGGATGTCATGTACTTAAATGCTCACTACAATCCATACCACATATTTAACTTACTTAGTGTATTAGATGCTGACTTATGTGTCTTACATTTATTAATACTTGCTAACAATAATGTGCAACAAGATGTGAAAGATACAAGCAAATATCATTCTGTATGAATCAACATGCTCGTAATCTGGAAAAAGCATACTAACAAAAACAAGAATTTAATATAACCAACTGTAAGCCCTAAGGGCGAACAAACTCAGTTTTTGATATTGGACAAACTTTTAATGTTGTGTCTAATGATCTTAATCTTTGTGTTAGAATATCGGAAATCATTATGGAAGCTCTAAGTACTTCAATCAAGCCATTGGTATCAAGATTCAAAGTTATATTCAAGGCTTATCTTTCAAGATTGAAGATTGAAGACTTAGGTTTGGTTAGATTAGCTTTGCCGTTATTAGTCGTTATCTTATAAGCTCTAACCAATGCTCTTATGAACATAAACGTACAACACCCTAGTCTTGCATGCATCACAATCACGTTTTCAAAAGGCTAAGTTTCAAAATGATCCTTACATGTATTCGTATTTCAAAAGCCTTTGTTTACAAAGTATAAGTCTTTAAAATGGTTTTCTAAATGCTCTTACTTGTTTCATATTGAGAAAACCTTTTAGACTTCAAAAGATTTCAATACAAGGGTCAAAATAACATCTCTCAATGCTCAGAAAGTCGGATCATCCGAGCTTGCCTCGGTTCAACCGAAGCAAGACAGAGAGATTGGCGATTGGACTTCGGTCGACCTATGGGCCAAGTCGGTCGACCGACCCCATGCATGGTCATTCAAGCTCCCTTGTTCGGTCAACCGAACTCTGCGGGAACTAGCCGTTATTTGACCGTTAAAGAGTCGTTTTTCAGCCATATTTTGAAATGTATATATACTCCAAAGCTTTAGAATGACTCTAACACTTACATAGGCTTGCAAAACATATTCTCATTGATTTCTCATCAAGTCTAAACACCTTCAAAGAAAAATGCACTTCATTGCCATGATCTAAATCATTCAAAGGTGAATTTCAAAAGCAAGACAAAGAGTGTGCTTCATATGTTCTAAGAGCTGAAATTGTTTTTGCTTCAAAGGTATATCTTTCACTTAGAAGAGTGAACAACCTTGTTCTTTAAACATTCTTAATTCCCTTTCTTAGTGATAGGGTTATTTGTTTAAGTCCTACTTAGTGTGGGCAATTGTAAAAGTCCTACTTTGTGTGGGCAAGCTCTTTGTGAGTTTTGAGTTGTGGTTGTGTTGTAAAACTCTTAGTGAGTTAGCCACACGTGTAAACATTCTTAGTGAAGTTGTTTAAAATCCTTGGGTGCGGCTCAAGGTAGTGGATGTAGATTCTGAGTGAGTCGAACCACTATAAATCCTTTGTCTTGTTATTGGGTTTTACTTTGCTTTTAATCATCTTGCTCAAACTTACAATAGCATTGCAAAGCTTAGAAAAAGTTTACAAGATTAGTTAAAACCCAATTCACCCCCCCCTTGTGTTTTACACCAACTAATAACATGTACTAACAAATAAAATGTAATATAACCATAAGGTCATTATATAATCTAATACTACGAGATGCACATAATTAACAATTTATAATTGATACTAAACAACCATATGTAAAAACATAAGGACATGTGTATGCATTAGTATATATCATATGTATACCATAAACAATGCATTAATTATATCATATATGATCAGTTAATAAATACAAAACAAAACAATCTTAGTAACATAATACCATCACATATACATAAAAATATGTAACTATGTTAAAGACATTACCCAATATTAACTTAATCAATAAACAAGAAATATAAAATTATAGTTTATAAACTACTAGCACATTTCATACATCATATGGTTACATATAACTTAGTTAATCAACAATTATTATGCACAATTACCCAAACATTCATGTTATAAATGGTATTAACACAATTTAACAAGTAGCACAATATACAATACATAGACGGATAATCACATGCCACAAGTGTACCTGTCACCGTATTCGGAGGCATTTCCTGAGTTTGGTTGAGTGGGTGCAAAACTCTTGCATTTGAACTTTGGCCTCGAATCCCCAACCTTAGGTGCAGAATATTCATGTGCTTTTCCCGGAGCCTACTCTGGACACTGACTGACATGGTGAAAAAAAATCCCACACCTGAAGCATCCCCCAGTCCTCCATCGAAACACTCCATTATGCTTTCTTCCACATGTAGCACATAAATGAGTAGTGGCAATAAAAGTTGGCGTTGAAAAATTCCGAACAATACCCAAAGACTTTTCTGAACATTGACTGATTAAGTGTCCTATCTTGCCACACCTGAAACAAGGCCCTATAACCTTTTTACACACTCCTGAATGTTTCTTCCTGCATTTAAGGCATGGTGGAATGGTTGCATTAGGAGTTGGTGTCAATGCCGATTTCCCAACACTTACCAAATTCACTCCACTTTTCACTCTGCTCTGAAAGTAGATGAATCTATCATATGTGTGAACCTCTTCTTAGCTGCAGGTGAAGTAAGGTTTGTAGCCTTTGAACTCCGTCCATGTTCCATTGTTGAATAACTTCTCTTTCTAACATTCTCATAGTAAATCCCCGGGTTTGCATCATTCCTTGGCCCCCCTTAGCCATTCCAGCATTCTGATTTCCTTGTGCCAGATTATGAAGTAACTGTGCCATCATGCCTAGTGTTGTTGTCAATTCAACCAGAATTCTTGTGTTCATCAGCGATGGTGGTGATGATACAACGTTCTCAGCCCCGACAGCTATTTCCACATTAGGTGCTAGTTAGCGGTTTGAGGATTCAGGCATGTCTTCTTGTCTATGACTACCTCTACTGTCTCTGCGGCCCAATCTTGCATTCGGTATGTTGAAGTCATCGTGGTTGTAGCTTTGTCGACCCATCTTATGTAGATAACTTACAGATAAGAAGATAATTCACACAATGTAACAAGAACTAAACTAACATGCGTCTTCATTCTTGTATACACTTTAACTCATCAAGCATATAACACATATGCATACATAAGTTAGTTGAACAAGTAGCTTAGTGGGTAGATACATGGTTACTTACAACTGTACAAGTTAAGCTATCAACTTTATATGAGTACCTACAAAGATAAACTAACATGGTACCTTAGTTGTAGTAAACAAAGTCAAGTAAGTATGCATAATAATTAAAACATGGCTAACATGTTAATAAAATTATACATGATATATCGTTTTTCAAGTACACATGATAAACAATTACATAAACACATAATTCACATAATAAGTTCATATCTCAAGTTAACATGACATACTAACTTTAAATAAGGTAACAAGATAAGGTTATCATGGTGATATAGTTAAAGCAAATAATGCTAACATGTTAATAGAGTTCAACATGATGAACAAATATTTAAAATACACAATTCACTTAATATGTTCATGACATACCATCAACTAACTTAACATAAAAACAACAAACCAAGTTATCATGGCGATATGGTTAAAAATTAAATAAACTAAGTTAACATATTAACATAGTTCATGATATATATATAACGAGTTAAAACATTATAACATATGAGGTAAACATAACATATCATGTCAAATAATGATATATGAAGAGATAAATAAACACATATGTCCTATTCCAGAATCTCTACCCAAGAACACATCTTAAGTTATCTAAGGAATCCATCCTATGTTCATTCAATACTTAACTTTCTAACTAAGGATTTAAGCCTAAGGCTCGACCTGCTCTAATACCACTTATGTCACACTCCGTAACCAGAAGGTGACCTGGCAATTCGTCATCTACCAATGAGACAAAGAACCTTTAACAAAATATACTTTTCCAAGAAAAAAAAACATAACGGATTAACTTAAACTTTATTATAAATTCATTAGTACTTAAAGGTAAATTACATAAACTTAGAACTAAAGTTATTCAACTTAATAAAGGTTCATAACTATACTATTACATGATAATTACTTCTTTAAGTTCTACTTGTCGTGCTCCCCGCCTTAAGTCTCCTCATCAACATCACCAACAAAACATAAGAAGATATTAGGATAAGCCACACTAGCTTAGTAAGAATTGATTGCCCTTGGGATGAAGGACCAAAAGAGACTCCTAAACATTCTCTGTTTCCCAAAACATTTAAAAATATATCTTCACTCATCTTAACCTGAAACATCTTGAAAACCTTTGTAAAATACTTGAAAACATAACATAATACTCAGAGCTTGCATAACTTGTAAATGACATAACTTAAAAGGAGTATTTTAACTACTAGGCATATTGGTATCAGAGCCGTGGTCGGCTAAATTTCCGGTGAATTATGGTCCCTCCCGAAACTGGCGCTTTGCTATTTCTGGTACCTCCTCGAAGCACACGATCTTTGATTAGTATGGTTTTGATGATGCCGCTAGTTCTTTAATTCTTCTTTTCCTTTGACCAGTATGCTTTGAATAAACAAAGTAGAAAGACATCGGAAGATGGAAACCATTTGTCGGTCGACCGATAAGGTCGTCCGAGATCAGGGTAAAAACTTTTACAAAAAGTCCGGTTGACCTACATGACAGAACCGGTCGACCGCTTTAAGTCTGACCAAGAGGATATTAGGCACGGTCGAATGTGTAACATATAATATCGTAACTTTTAAACCTGCAAGGGACCAGGTATCATGATGGGACAAGAAGCGTTCTCGGGCACTTACATCTTAAATTCGAAATATATCCTGGTCTAGGGTCATCATTTAGACAAGAGCTCTAGATTGAGAATATGTATATGTGTACTCTCATGTAATGCATCCAACAATTCATCAACAACATACACAAGAATCATCAAGTATAAGCATGCAATGATACAAACATAATTTGGTTCTTCATCCAGATTTTGATGCATTAAAACATGGGAAAACATCATACATTTCATAATTTGATAAAAGAATACTTCATGAGTTTTAGGACTGAAAAACAATAATGAAGAGTTCTAACCTTGAACACTTAATCGGAAAATCAAAGGGAGATTAGAAAGAAGAATTCTCTGGTTTGTAGAGGCAACTTCCAGAAGCAATAACTCTAAATGGAACCGTTGAAACTTAATCTCCACTGTTCCGAATGTACTTCTATATGTCTTTTAACTTTAAGAAAAAGAATGGGGTTGATCAGACTTCGATTGCAACCTCAACTTGATGATCTATTCTCAACACTCTGATTTTACTCGAACTGCAACAACCTTCTACTCCGATGATGATATCTCTTAATCCAAAACTTAGAATGAAAATTCTTCACTCGGAATCTAGTTTAGGGAGTCTAGTATCTACGATTAAAATATGGAAATAATCCGAGGTCTTTTACTATGTCTGACAAAGTATTATTACTTGCGGTCTAGATTTTCCAGCACTCTTGTTTTCTCTCTTTTCTTTCTTATTCTTTCCATTTTCTTCTTCTTCCAATGTAATCTATTTATATTTTAGTTTGTGTTGTGGAGTACATTAATGTTTTTTCTTCATCATTATGGTAAGATAATGCTCGCCAGCTACTACTAAATTGTGACCAAATAAGGTGTAGGCTATAGGGTAAAGCCAAATATTTTTCTTTTTCTCTAGCAAAGGAAGACAGAGGATTAATGGTAGGTCCGTCTGCAATATTACCTATAAATCTGAACGGAAAGCCATCCGATAATGGGTTTTTTTAAAGATGAATGGTCACAATGAAGGGATTCATGGGGGCAGAAACTCGTTCTAAACACCCATGAGTCTTCCCCTGAAGGATCCGCTCATACAAAAACGAATCGAAAAACCGGAAAAGGACTTACGTTTTTCGGCTAAAGATGGTATCTTTTGGCTTTCAGCAGCAACCACTTTGAGTCCTCCCTTGCGAAATTACTCCCTACCGGTATCCACGCGACGAAGCAAGCAGCGAGTGCTAGCTCTTCTGTTTTTCTGGGTTACGAATTGTCTAGAGAGAAAAGGAGGCCGAAATCAAGAAATCAGATTTCTAGGTTATGGTATTATTGCGGCTCAAGCATTAGTCTCAAGGGTTTCGGCCAAGAGAGGTTTATATAAGGAGTGGGAGTTTGTTCCAAGGAGAACTCCCACCCACCTCTTTTGGCAGTGGGAGTCTATAACTCCCACGTCCTCTAGACTTCTGCTGGTAGTGGGAGTCTTTATCGGAAAATAACTCCCACGTAATCCCAGCTATACCGAAAATGCCCCTTATCTCTAATTCAAATAATAACTGATACGGTACCAGCCATGAAGCTTAGAGAGGTCATCCTCATCCTTAATTCATACATCCCAAATACGAACTTCAAAGTCAAGCCTTTGTTCCAAGTGTTTAAAGTCTCTAATCTAAAGGTTCAAGAGGTAAAGAAACCTTCAAAGAAAGCTAGACACAAGGATCAAAGCCATCGAATATCATTTGAAGGAAAGATACATAATTGGAAGGAAAACGGTTGAAGGGGTATTTTAGGAAACTTGTAAATTAAAGTCTATTAAAGACTTTAATTATATTTTCAGCTTTATTGTTTATTTTAATTAGCCATGTTGGCCGAAATAAGCTAGCTAAATAATAGGACATGTTGTCCTTGATGTTAGGTAGTGTTTTTAGTTATCTAGGAGTTGTAGAGTCCTAATCCTTAAAGGACTCTTATTTGTGGGTTATTTTTGGACGAAATTCCACTCTATTTAAGAGGCATTTCAGCCATGTTATTGTTAGACTTGATATGATATTTTAAGGTTATTCCTTAGTTACTTTGTGTTTTTGTTTTTTTTTTTTTTTTTTTTTTTAAATAATCTGTATTATTTATTGAATGAAAGGACCGAAAGCTCTAAATAATACATCAGCTCCGGGACTTCCTTAGATAAGGTGTCTCGGCACTATCCAAAATGCAAAGGCCCCTAATTTTAGGAGACAACTGATAAAAAAACGAATAATAACAGCTATGTTTTGAATCACACGCTGCATTAGCTAAACTATCCGCAACCGTGTTGGCTTCTCGAAAAAATATGTCGACCACATGCGTCCCCTAGCAGACGATAGCTCATCTGGAATAGAGCATCTAGCCGCCATGCATTGATCCGCCGAGCATTGATTGAATCGGTCAAAAACTTTGAATCAGATTGGATTGTTACTTGATTGTAACCATGTTCTGCCAAAAGCTTAAGACCAGTGAGCATTGCCTCAAGTTCAGTAGTAGAATTAGTGATTGAATCGCCCAAAAAACACGAGAAAGCTTCAATAAATGTCCCATTTGATAGGCGCAATATCCCTCCTATTCCAGCCAGTCCCGGGTTACCTCTTGTGGCCCCATCCACATTGAGGATAAGCAAAGCGTCATCAGTCTTCCATTTGATTGCAATCATCCGAAATCCCAACACAGGGGATGTGTTGCCAAGAAAAAGATCCATGAGGCCAGCAGCTTGAAGAATGGGACGCATATAGGAATCCAATTCCCACAAAAGACTTCGCATATAAGGGCGAATACCATCATAAACAAATCGACATCGAGCCTTCCATAGCAACCAACAAACACTAGAAAACACGACGGAATAAACTCCCTGCCACCCACCTGAACCCCTCCACCATAACTGCTTCAACAAAGAGGCATGTGAGTCATAATGGACAGTGCTCCAATTTATGCCAAATAAACCGCAGACATGACGCCATAAGCATTGAGCCACAGAGCAGTGAGCAAAGACATGTAAAAAACCATCAACTCCATTATCACAATGACATCTAGATACTAGACTAGTTCCCCATTGTTGTCGTACTTCATCTAACGCTATAAAATTATTCATTAGTCTCCACATAAAAAGTTTTAAAGATAAAGGAGACGGAGCTGACCATAGGGACCTTCGTGACAGTTGAGAGACACCACAAGCCTGCAACAATTCCAAAACAGACGATAAGTTAAACTTACCCCCAACATCAAGTTTCCAAATATGAATATCCCGGCCAACAACAAGGCTGATTAGAGGAAGAAGCCGAGCAGCAGCAAGTGGGATGTCGTTTGTCCGCCAGCCAGAGCCCTCCATATGTTGGGAAATTGAAGTAGTATCCGGCAAAGCGCCTTCAACTGAGTAAATATATCCCGAATGGGTAAAGTTCTCATACCAAAACTAGGAGGATCCGTCTCGAACAAGTAAACCAATATGGTGTTCCACCCTCGACCACACCAATAATAATCTTCTCCATACAATGGAATCCCAAGCAGCTGGGTTAACCGAAACTGGGTGTGAATGAGCACAATACTTGTCTTGCAGAAAATCCCGCCATAAAGAGTCGGAGGTCCGAAACCGCCACCAAAGCTTAAATGTAAAAGCCTCATGATATGAGAGTAGAGAAGAAAGTCACAAACCATTTTGATCCATTGGTCGACAAATTTTAGACCAAGACATCCAATGCCGATGATGTCCATGTTCAGATGAGCCCCAAAGGAAATTGGAGAAAAGCCTTTCGATATGGCGCAACACTTGCTTTGGAGGATTAGAGGCAGCAAGAAGATGCATAATCATAGATGAAAGAACAAAACGAATCAATGTCAAACGCCCCCCGATACTCAGCAACTTTCTTTGCCAACCTGTTATCCTTACTTCTATCTTTTCAATGAAGGTAGAGTAATAGACTACCTTCGGTCTTCCCACATATAAAGGGCAGCCAAGATATAAAAAAGGAAGAATTCCCTGTGTAAAACCAGTGACCCTGTGAATCATGATAATTTGGCGCTGAGCAGTTCGTGTGGATGTATAAAAAGAACATTTCCGATCATTAATCCGTTGCCCGGAAGTTTCTTCGTAACGCCGGATGAAAACCATGAGAGCTTGTAGCCCCCGTTTTCCTCCATTAAGAAAAACCACCACATCATCCGCGTAAGCCAAATGAGAAACCAACATACTTGAATGGGGAACCACAAATCTGCCGATACTGCCCTCCATAACCAACTTATCCAATCCCAACGAGAACGCCTCTGCGGCAAGAATAAATAGCAAATGAGAAAGTGGATCTCCCTGTTTCACACCCCGGCCAGAACAAAAGAAACCATGTGGAGAGCCATTGATAAGAACAGAGAACCAGTTATTATTCAGCATATTACCCATCATATGTATAAAGTGATCAGCAAAACCAAACCTGCGGAGGACCGAAATTAGATAAGAGTGAGAGACCCTATCAAAGGCTTTCATCATATCTAATTTGATTACCATGTTCCCACCACGCACTTTCTTATTCAAAGAAGCCATCATTTCCGTTGCTAATAGAATATTATCAGTTACTTTGTGTTTGATTCTCTATGTTAGAGTTCATTCATCTTTGAGTTACTGTATCAATAAGTTTGGTTTATACTTATTGTGGTGTTTCAGCCCCCATTGATATTCAACCTTGCGGGAGAAAGGTTGTTTATATTCCCCCATAAACTGTTCGAGATAGAGAAAGATCGGACCTTCAAGCCGAACCTTCGTATTCGTACATCGATTTCGCATCAATAACGCTTTATTATTCTCAAAAAAATGAATGTCAGATACAATGAACCTAGACACATTCTAGATTCATTGAATCAGGACATAAAGCTCGTTAGCTCGTCTATGCGTGTGACCCGGTAGGTTCATATCACAATGGCAATGAAAACATACTTAGTAGTAGTATATGTTCATAAATCACAAGTGGTCCCTAGCAGGACATTGTGACTACCCAAAGTGAATGAATTTACGGTGGAACCTAATATCAATCCACTATTTAATCCCTTTGTCTCGCGATATCCTAATTATGCATAAGGCATGGTAGTCGTCACCCTTATTAAGCTTAATTGTATCTATGCTCGATCTCCGAGTAAACTGTTCCAACAAATAGTATTTGATAACCACTTTATCAAATACATTTGAGCACGGCCATGCATTTAAACAGTTTTTCCCTATCGAGGGGCCCATGGATATCTCTATCTAATAATAGAGAGGGACAAATTCCTTACAATGCCTCTCACATTCAAGCCATGATAGGACGCTACATCCGATCATCCGTCGTATTGATTACTCGATTAAAAGTAACGTCTGACTAAGTCAAAACGTGGCTCCATTCATGCTAGAATCAATGGACATATGGTCTAAGGATTCTAAAATAGTATTGAGGAAGTAATACTTATGACTAAGGACCATGAAGTATTACTTCTCTAACGGATCACGTCCGATACAATATATCTCAATACATTGCATCTATGATATGATTTGTATTCATTACACATGATTAGTAAAACATAATCATGAATCAAACATCATACTAGTTTTATTTCATTGTAAAGAAGCTTACATAATACTTGGGACAACTAGAATAGTAATTATATAAACTAATGAGTTTTACTATCAAATCACGCATTTGATGTTCATAAGCAAAATTAGCTATTCAATTACATGCTCAAAAGATACAAAACGTACAACATATGCTAATGGTCCTACGGCACTACTAACACACAACTCATGGAGTAATGGTGTTGTTGGTCGTGGTGCTATAGTAAGGAACCACGGCGGAATTTTGTAGGGGGTTCCCCAAACTTTCTCTTAGCTCGCCCAACCCTGTGCATGCTGAAGTAAAAGCGCTCATTGAAGATCTTAGGTTTGCAATAAGCAGAGGATACCAGCCGTGCTTCATCGAGAGTGACTTCCAAGTTCTAATTAGGAGGATTCATCAGATAGATGAAGACTTATCTCTAGTAGGACATTGTTGGAATTTACATTTGATATACGTAATCCAATTGGATTGGGTCGACCAATACTTGATTGGTCAAACTGATCCGGTTGAACCGAAAAATCGGTCCAATAACTGGTTGAAATAGACAAAACCGGACATGTGAGAGGTTTTGTGCAATAGGGTTATGGGAGATTAATGAGGGGAAAGTGGAAGCAGTGGGTGAATTAATTTTCACCCCACAACTTCATTTGCTCTTATTATTATTCAATTGTTGAATTAATTCCCTCTCCCTAACATACTATGGCTACCAATTTCTCTTGAACCTATATTATTAATTCCTGAAGATTGTCTTCAACCTGGAGAGCTCTCTGACTAGCATTAGAGTCGTCAAGAACAAGTGCGAGTTGATCGTGTGGATACCGCTAGAGACAGGAGTCGATAAAGATCGGTTGATGTTGGTGATTCCGTAGCAAACACAAAACAGAAATTGTTTTTGTCATCCCGTAAACTAAAGGTAATTATAATATTTCGAAGATCATTTGTTCTTACTTATGAATTATCCTGTTAGAAACGGATTCCGCTTTTACTTTCCGTTGCACTTCGTTTAAGAATCTGAATTTCTTTCTTTCAGTGGTATCAGAGCTAATCACGAGTATCCAATCATTCTTTTATGTGTTACTCATTTTTAGTAGACGTTTAATGCATGTCATATGATGTTTTATTTTTATTACAGCCTCTAGGATTATGTTTACGTGTTAAACTAGTCCTAGACCGAATTGTTCGTTCGTGTTTTTGGATGTTTTCTGCATTCTAGAAAAGGTTCGGTCGGCATGAATGGGTCCTCGGCAAACCGAACATGTTCTGGAAAATGGGATTTTTCTACTGCCTAAAATTCGGATGACCGGAGAGCAATCCCGGTCGACCAAAGCTAGTCTGTTTTTTGGCCGGTCAACCAGAAATGTTCCTTGTTGACCGAGGTGACCTATTTTTCACTGTTTTGGATACTGCCTTTATCACGGCCAGCCGGATTATGGACTTGGTCGACCGGACAGGTGCATGCAGTGTATATTTGTGTTTTATCAGCATGATTGTCGTGTTATTTGAATATGGTGCATAGTAATAGCCCAAGAGAAGTGATTTTATTTTAATACGACATGTGTGTCGTGCATTTTCTATTGAAATTCTGATTGTAATTTATCTCTCAAATGTAACTCGAGATTTATTTTCATGTTATGTAAAGCATAGTATATGATTTATTATTTAAATTGCAAGAGCAAAATGGAGTCAATGAGACGAAGAAAATCACTTGGACGCGGAAGACAATAGATTAGATTTATCGTTTTTCACATTAGACATACCTAGAAGTTTTCCATTGGCTTGGAAAATCCACATAAGGACTATTACTATTCACATTTTATTTACTCTTTTGATGCATGAGATGCATGTTTTACAGTTTTATAGCATGAGATGCATGATTTTCAGTTGTATAAACGGTTTATACAAATGTTTGGTGATATAATTTAAAATTAAATCCCTCAATTTTAAATATATTAAGTCTATGCCATTCTCGATTTGGCCCTCGTCAATGCCTAGATCGACAGTAATGTAGAATTGCGAGGCAATATGACCTGTCTATCCGGGTGAGGCGCGAAGGATAAGTTAGTGATATTCACCGTCGCAAATCTTGGGTCATACTTAACCGGATTATCTCAATAAATGGATTGAGGATCTGGAGGCAAAACAGTTGAGATGTGCATCTTGATGTGCTTAAAATAATTGTTATTTACTAAACTAACCGAGAATTACATAATGATGTAATTAGCAAATGTTGCTTATCTAAATAGACATATCTCGAGCTATGTAGCCAAAGCTGCCTCGGGATCGGTGATATATGGATCTTGGCCTACAAGAATTTTTTTTGAACTTTCCGAATGAATACTTGAGGGTTATTTATTTGGAAAAAAAAATAGTGGGAGAATCATTAATTAAAGACCTAATAATGATTAAATATTTATTGTAGATATAATGGCAAATGCAAATGTTGCAAACTCGCTCTCGTTGTTATCTATCATTGAGAAGGAAAAACTCGAGGGAGGAAACTTCCTCGACTGGTACAAGAATTTGAGAATCGAAAAAGTTGTATATTCTCGAAGAACCTATTCCTGATCCACTAGCCGTGAGGTCTACGACCGCTGAAAAACTGCTTATCGTAAGCATTTAGATGACCCATTATATGTGTCAAGTTTAATGTTTGTTACAATGACCTCTGAGCTTCAGAAGCAACATGAGGAAATGGGTGCATTAGACATGATTATTCATATAAAGCAACTCTTTCAAGGTCAGGATCGCTAGGAAAGATTTGATGTGTCGAAGTCTCTGTGTCAGTACAAGATGACAGAGGGAACACCAGTCGGAACTCACGCTCTGAAAATGAGAGGTTATATTGAGAACCTAGGAAGACTTGGATTTACTCTTGGCCAGGAGCTATCCACTGACTTGATTATGCAATCGTTGCCTAAATTATACATTCAGGTTGTAATTAAACTACAATATGAATGAGATAGACAAACCACTTCCTGAATAGTTGAATTTGTTAAGGACCGCCGAGAAGGAAATAGGCAAGTCCAAAGCCATATTGATGGTTAATAGCAGAGGCAAGGTTGTTGGTAAGCCTAAAACAAGCCTTATGGCAAACCTAAGGGCAAACCTAACCAATTTAAGAAAGCATTGACAGCCAAGGGAGGTGTGGCTAAGGATGATACTTGACGCCATTGTGGTGAACTAGGACATTGGAAAATGAACTGTAAGAGCTATCTTGCAGGGAAAAAGCTTGGAAATGGGGCAACTGTTGCTTCTGGCTCATGTGTTTTTGTTATAGAAATAAATTTGTCTACTACTACCTCCTCTTGGGTATTAGATACCGGTTGTGGTTCTCACATTTGTATGAATGTGCAGGGACTACAAAGGAGTAGAAAGCTGATAAAGGGCAAAGTGGACCTACGCATTGGCAATGGAGCAAGAGTTGTTGCCTTAACCGTAGGAAATTATGGAATTACTTTGCTCTCTGGGATTGTCCTGGATTTAGAGAATTTTTTCTATGTACCTACTTTAACGAAAATATTATATCAATTTCTTGTTTGGACAAGATGGGTTTTGATATTCATAATAAAAACCAACGAATGTCGTTATCATTGAATAATATTTTTTTTTTATTGTAGTGCAACTTTGGTGAATGGTTTATATCTGTTAGACCTCGATTCACTGTTCTATAACATAAATACGAAAATGATTAAGAAAAAAATTGATTCAAATCCTACATACCTCTGCATTGTCGCTGAAGCCATATAAACGAGAACCGAATTTCTAAACTCCATAAATATGGATTGTTGGAAGTAATTTGATTTTGAATCATATGATACATGCGAACCTTGTTTAATGGGTAAGATGACTGCTTCTCCTTTTACTACAACAAGAGAACGAGCAAATGATTTATTAGAACTAATACATAGTGGTGTATGTGGTCCGTTCAATATCCATGCGAGGGGTGGTTATCTATATTTCATCACTTTTACTGATGATTACAGTTGTTTTGGATACGTGTTTCTTATGAAACACAAGTCTAAAGCCTTTGAAAAGTTCAAAGAGTATAAGAATGAAGTAGAAAACTAGCTTAGAAAAAGTATTAAGATGCTTCGATCCGATCAAGGTGGGGAATTCTTAAGTCAAGAATTCTGTGATTATCTAAAAGTAGGTGGAATTGCTTCACAACTTTCTTTTCCAGCTACTCCTCAATGGAATATTGTATCCGAAATGAGAAATCAAACTGTATTAGATATTGTTCGATCAATGATGAGTCACGCCAACATTCCAAACTCCTTTTGGGGATATGCTTTAGAAGCAACACCTTTAACACTAAATAGAGTTCCATCGAAATCTGTTTAAAATACACCATATGAGATATGGACTGGGTACGTATTTCAATAAGATTTGGGGTTGTGAGTCGTTTGTGAGACGTCCAGTTTTTGACAATCTCAGTCCCAAGTCGATCAAGTGCATATTTGTTGGGTATCCTAAGGAAACTAAATTATACTACTTCTACAATCCTACCGATACCAAAATGTTTGTTGCTCGAAATGGAGTTTTTCCGCAGTAACAATTTCTTTCTGGAAAAACTAGTGGGAGCCAAGTGGAGCCTAAAGAAGTTCCAGAACTTACTGAAGCTCAACCAAACACTAGTGATCAGATGAAATATGAACAAGCTTCACAAGTTGTTGTCCAGCTAGTTCAAGAAACACAAGAATTGCTTTGGTCAGGTAGAACTCGTAGATCGCCGGAGAAATTTGGATTTCTCGTAACAGAACATGGTGATGTTATGTTTATAGATCATGATGAGCCTACAACCTGCATGAAATACCCTTTGAGGTTATAGAACTTAAAAGGGGGTGAATTAGGTTCTAAAAAACTTTTTAAGCTTTTCTAAAACTTCTTTTGCCTAAGTGTTCACCTTAACAACAAGTATGTTGTTTAAGTAGATAAGGCGATTTAATTATGTTCAAGGAAACTAACATGACTATGTGAAGCAATTGTATAAAGCAAGGAAGCATGTGATAGTTTCTATCCTAAGCACATATGTTCATATAATCAAAAAGGCAAGTTATAGCAAGTATATGAACAATGAAGTAGATGAGTATGGATAGAGAAAACTAACACAATGATTTATAGTGGTTCGATTCACAAAGAATTTACATCCACTACCTTAGGGAAAACCCAAGGATTTCAACATCCACTAATGGATACCCTTTTACAACAAATGCAAGGTGGGTTCTACCTTTTACAATTTCACCAACAAATGAGGACTTGTGTTTCACAAAGAAGACTCCACCCACAAAGAGTGTTAAGCTCACACAGAGCCAATCTTTCCAAAGAGATACTTGCCTCACAAAGAAGACTTTTGCCTACTCTTAGGACTTACAAACACTCACCAAGGGTGAAGCTCACAAAGAACTAGTTCCTCAACAAATGAGAAGGGTAACTAATCTCTTTCTATGGAGACTTTACAATTTAGCTCACTTTTACAAATCCCTCAATTGGATTGAATATACAAAATGATCACTATAATCACTCTTGAGAATATAATAGATAGATGAAGTTTTAAGCTCAACACAAGATGCTTTTGAATGATATGAAATTTAGCACAAAAGTGTTTGCTTGTGTGTTTTAGAAGTGTATATGCCTATGCCCTCTTATTGCTTAATTGGTTATGAAAAATTCAGCTTTGAAAGCTTTTTATAGGGCAAGAATACACAAGCTTTGTTGTTCACTGTCACACCCCGTAACCGGAATGATGACATGGCAGTGTCCCATTGGTAAATGAGACACCCAAGCTGCAGAACAGAGTTCCTATAAAAGGAAATTCATTAAAGAACCATAATAATCAAAGTGTGCTAGTGGAATGATACTAAAGGAAATTACTATGTTATTACATAACCAAAGGACATAATCTGATAAAAGGGAAATACTGAAAGCGGTAAAAATGTTCAGTCCAAGTTGATTAGTCTTCACTCATCAAAAGTCCCATCCCAGGTATCATCTTCATAATACGGTTCTTCCTCGTACACACCTGCACAAATTAGCGAATGGAATGAGCTTTGATGCTCAGTTTGATCCACATAATCCCTGTACAAATATAACATATAATGAAACAGTGGCACGTCATAAGTTCAGAAGGATGCACTATACTTTCTTAATCATGCTTACATAATTCAGATTACAGAACTGTTAAAACCATGTAAAGGCATAACATAACCTATTATGGAGTGCCGGTCGACTTGCGAGGAATACCGGTCGACCGGAATTTGGACAGAAACATTATCCTAAAAATGGTACCAAGTACGGCTGACCGGAAGCTATAGTCGGTCAACCGCAACAACCTTGGTTGAGGGACCCTTAGTCCAGGTCGACCGAAATCCACCGCCCTTTGTCCGATGAAGCCCCGGTAGTTTGTCCGGGGGACTGTCTAAAGGTTCGGTCATCCGAGATACAGTAAGGACAATTTTAAGGAAAAATTTACAAAGAAAATGTGCATTTCTGCACACTCCCAATTTCTGCCCCAAAAGTACTGGTTTTAAGACTCAAAAGACAAGTAAGTGAGAAAACCAATTAAGCTAATAACTACATTTTTCACATCTAATCACTTACACAACCGAATGTACGACAAGCTCCATGCTCTACCCGTATGGTACGCACGATTACACACATGCTCAGACACTACAAACATAGATATTGCTATGACACAACTTCCCACACTTCGAGCTCAAGTATCTATTCACAACTATACGACAATAATTGTAACGGCCCTAACCATTAGCCTAGTTAGGTAGGCTCAAGCATTTAAACACATGGGTTCAGTTTCACCCCCTGAACGAACGGGTTCACGCATTAAGGACTTATCTTACATTGTATCATCATCCAACACCTCTGACTCCACAAAACTGTTACAGTCCCAATGATTTTCCCTCATCAGGTGAAGGTCCATGAAGTGCCCCATATATCACGCAATCCCTCGGGATCAACACAACGCACTTCATAGAAGTCATGTTTAAATCCTTCAAACGAGTCTTGACATTTAGTGATTCAAGACACGAGCTCAAAACGGGGCGACGACTCAGTCGACCAAAACCAATTAAGACGACTCGACTCAACCAAATAGTGAGGACTCCACAAGACTCTATTATGTAAAGCAATAAAAAATAGACAAGTAAGAAATCATGTAAGCAAATATCATATTCAACTAGGGCAGCAAGTAATCCAATTCTTTTCACCAATTCGCAAATTATCCACAATCACAATTCCATAATCCACAATATCCTATATCACAATAATTGTTCCAATAAATAAATCAGTTTATGCTTCAGTAATTCATAACTAAGACATAAGAAACAATATCTAACATCAACATACAAAAAGGGTAGGATCCATACTTTCAAAACAAGCAGAGAAAACAAAATAACCAAGAAAATAAGTGCAGAAATACCAAAAAAAGCCCCCGTTCCTGGTGTGATATTTCCCAACTACGAATTCATAATGCAATTCCTCTTTCTCTCACTCAAATCTTATCTCGCTGCGATAGATATTCATATAAGGGGCGTCGAAATCCCACAAGAGATGCTCCCTCGGTGATCTCTCAAAGCTCCCAGTTTGTTTTCCTTTTCTTTCTCTTTCTCTTCTATTTTTTTTCTTCTGATTTGGTAACTCCCAAAAGTGCCGGAGAAAACCAGCCATAACTCCCTCCCCGTTCAATTGTAATTCCTTTTTAGGTCCCTCACATCTCACACAAAGTGCACTCATGTCCTCACACAACCCCAAACATCAATTAGGTACATATAACACATAAACATGTTAAGTGACACATAACAATTAAACAATTAATTCCTGCCAACATTTTATAAAGCATTAAAAACATGTAATGACTTAATTAAAATACATAATCACGTAGTCAAAAAGTTACGGGTATTACAGTCACAACGACTATAAATTTGGCCTTGAAATGACAGCTTTGGTCAACCGCTACTAGACAGCAGGTCGACCGGAGTGCCTTAAATCAAAGGTTATAGGCACTCGGTTCTCTTCTCGGTCGACAGCATTCAGTGGTCAGGTCTACCGAATCAAAGGTCGGTCAACCTACCTATATCAAGGTCTCCGGAGAGAATATAGCCGTTGGAGCATTGGAACATTCAAAACTCGAATAAGGACAAAAACACACTGGTCGACCGTATCAACATTGGCCGGTCGATCGGATATCTCTGGTCTACCGAGGCAAGTCTAGGTCGACCGGAGTTCAGCCCCAGAGTGGTTTTTCCATTTATTTAAGTTTCCAGTGTTCTTATGTACATGCCTAAGTGTTTTGTAAAGATATAAAACACATTTTAAAGTACTTAGGCATTGACCAACTAGTTTTCAAATACTTGAACAATGTAAAACAAGAGGTTTTGAAAACATGCATTGTTGAGCTTTAAACAATCTTATATCCTAGTATTCTTAAGGGAATATCAGTCACAAAGAATATACCTATGTAGACTAGGCTAATCTTCTTGGAGGTCTTCAAGTCTTGTAGATGTAATCTTCTAGGAGCTTTGACTTGAAGCCTTTGATCAACATCTTCTTAAGTGATGAAGTCCTCTTGCATTCTTGATGTAGTATATTGGACTTCACACTTCTTCTTGTCAAAGAGTCTACCACTTGATTGTATTCTTGTTGGATTGAGTAGCTCTTGACATCTTGATCTTCCTTCTTCATTGACTTTGCATGTACTTCCATAGCATGTGGATTGACTTCATGCTTGTGCTATGGAGTCTTGCAAAGTGTAGCTTCCTTGTGTGTATAATCATACCTTTGATGTACACAAGGTGCTAACTTGCCATTTTCATCAATGTTGGTGTGAGTGCTAAGGATCCTATCATTAAGAACATGCTCACACAAACATTAGAACTATCAATGGTTTGTTATCATCAAAACAAGATTGATCACTTTGCCCTTCGGGCTAACAATCTCTCCATTTTTGATGATGACAAAACATTGATGCAAATGGGAATAATATGCAAAAGATAATGCTTTAAAATCATATAAATATGTATGCATGAGATAAGGGTATTAAGGAACTAGGCAAGTAGATGTTTTGAAAAAAATATATTCTACTCCCCTATTTTAAAGAATCCCTTAACTCTCCCATTTTGCAAGTTCTTAAGCTTTCTCCTTTTGTAAATTACTTTTCTTGGCACATTTGCAACACTAAAATTTCTCCGCCTTTTTGTCAAAATAAAAAAGGGTAATCAGAGCTCCAATATGAAAAGCATTTTCTCCTCATTTTTATTGAAAAATAACTGAAAACTAGACATCTAAAGAATTTATCCCCTTTGAAAGATTTCTTTAAGAAATACCCTTTTTTAAAAAGAATATGAAGGAGGTATAAAGTTTAAATTGTGGAGAAGCTTGATGAAGATTTCTCCCCCATTTGTAAAAAAAATTGTTTAAATTTTGGAGAGACTGGATGGTCTAATAGATTGATAAGATAAGAACCAAATGATCAAATCTAAAGACCAAAATCACTTGAAGAAGGATAATTTTGAATAGGCTTGGTTTATTTCAAGATACCAAGAGTCCATATTAACATATAAATCTAAAGATGGTCATTATGGCTCAAAAGAAATATCAACCTAAGCTAAAACAAAGGAGATGAGGAATATAACCTTTAAGAACAATCTCCCCGTTTATCAAACGTACAATGTTAGCTATTTAAGATGAAACCAAGTATGAAAATATAGCTAACAAAGTATTAATGGAAGTGATACCATGAATACATAAGTTAAGCACATGTATCACAACCAAAAGAGGTAGAAGAAGTATAAGATAACACTTTGAGTACATTCCTCTAACAGGTTAATGGTTAGCTAAATGAGTGTAACAACTCTTAAAGCATGGCTAACCAATAACTATAAGAGATATTATATGTAGGAAATAAACACCTATAACACATATAACTCCCAAAATAACTTACACAAGTTTGCTATAAGAAATAAAATATGAAAACAAGCCAACAAGTGATGTGATGATGTAAAATATGGAAGGTTTAGCATACATCATATATTTTGAGGGGGATATAGGATAAAACATTTGAAAACTCCCCCTAAGGTTGTGCATATATGAATAAAACAGCAAAACTTACAGATTACTGAAGTTGAAGTTCAAATTTTGCTAAAATTTGGCTGTGCCGGTCGACCGCAGGTGTTCGGTCAACCTAATACACAGAGTTCGGTCGACAGGGCTTTTTACAGAAAATAGTTAAACCTGCAATTAACATTTCAAACCATGCCAAACAACCATATACACACAACTAAGGCATATTCAATGCCACACACAGAGTTTATATCCTAAGTCAAGCATCTAGACTATCAACCACATAAGATTCATGTTATAAACTTGAATATAAACACCAAAACACCCCTATATGCTATATAGATCAAGTTAAAACCAAGCATAGCATATACAAACTCCCCAAAGCATAAGACACTTAAGAAAACAGAGGAGGGGTTACAAATGAGCTTTCATCACAAGGATCAAATCATGATGATGTTGAGAGTAGAGAATGCAAGTTTTGTGGCCATGCTAGGTATATTAAGAAAAAGAAACCAAAAATACGCGACAAAAAGAGATTGCTTGCAAAAAGATGTATTATTTTCCAATTACTTCGAGATTGCAAAGATTGTATGCATCTAAGAAAACCGCAAAACACATGACATGGCACTCAGACAGTGAGAGGGAAGAGGGTATAATGAATCACCCACGGGATGGGGAAGCTTGGCAACATTTTGATAGAACACACACCGATTTTGTAGCGGAACCTCGGAATGTAAGGCTTGGGTTATGTACAGATGGTTTTGCACCTTTCGGCATGTCAGGGAAGCAATATTCTTCT
The DNA here is from genome assembly GCA_026122235.1 of Vinca minor. Lineage (NCBI taxonomy): Eukaryota > Viridiplantae > Streptophyta > Magnoliopsida > Gentianales > Apocynaceae > Vinca > Vinca minor. The sequence goes on along the minus strand of JAOCZM010000285.1, from coordinate 1,423,987 downwards.
TGGCCAGTTAATCTAACACCTTATAATCTCCCCCCCCATTGGATGTGTATGAAGAACAATGTAATGTTCTTAACTATCATTGTACCTGGACCCCAAAATCCAAAAAACAAGATTGATGTGTACTTGCAGCCTCTCATCGATGAATTGAATCGGCTGTGGTGTGAAGGTGCGAAAACTTATGACATCTCCAAAAAGAAAAATTTTAAACTGAGGGCTTCATTACTTTGGACAATTAGTGATTTCCCAGCATATGGAATGTTGAGTGGATGGAGTACAGCTAGCATTCACGCTTGTCCATATTGTATGGAGGAAACACAAGCGTTCCATTTGCATGCTGGCGGGGAAACAATCGTGGTTCGATTGCCACAAATCCTTCTTGTCGCCTGATCATGCTTTTAGAAGAGATGCAAAGGGATTCTGAAAGGACCGGCGACATGAGAGAGCAGATCCGCCATCTCGCCTGACTGGTGATAAAATGTGGTTTAGAGTTAGAGATTATCCAAAAATTACCGATACAGCTGAAGAGATTGGTAAAGAGCAAGGCAGGGGTCGGGATCACAGTTGGGCCAAACGTAGTATATTTTGGGACTTACCTTATTGGCAGACACTTCTGATAAGACACAACATTGATGTCATGCATATTGAAAAAAATGTGTTTGATAACTTCTTTAACACCGTGTTGGACGTGAAGGGAAAACTAAGGATAATGTTAAGGACGGAGCGGATGTTGAAAGGTATTGCAGCCGGCTGGAATTGAATATTAAACACGATGGCCGAGGTAAAGCAACAAAACCGAAGGCATGTTTCACTCTTACCAAGGCACAAAAATATATGGTTTTGCAGTGGGTTAAAGAATTAAGGCTCCCAGATGGATATGCATTGAATTTGGCGCGATGCGTTGATATGAAAGAGTTGAAAATGTCTAGAATAAAGAGTCACGATTCTCATGTATTCATGGAGAGACTTATCCTTATAGCACTTAGAGAAGTACTACCGGCAAATGTTTTGGGACCCTTGGCTGAACTTAGTATGGTCTATAGAGATTTGCGTTCCCCAAAGTTGAGTGTGGCGCATATGCAAGAATTGGAGGACACTATCACTATTTTATTGTGCAAGTTAGAGAGAATATTTTCTCCGGGATTTTTTGATGTAATGGAACACTTGTCGATTCACCTTCCGTACAAAGCCAATGCTAGTGGCCATGTACAGTTTAGGTGGATGTACTCGTTTGAGAGGTAATAACCAATGTTTTTATGATCTCAACTTCATTTTATTTTTCATGTACGTATTTACAATGTGATTAACAACTTATGCTTTAATTAGATACCCGCACCATCTAAAAAAGAAAAGAAAAGAACAAGGCCAGAGTTGAGGGGTCAATTTGCAATGCATACTTGGTGGAAGAAGTTGCTACATTCTTTAGCTATTATTTCGAACTCCACGTGAAAACGAAAGTTACAACCATTGGGCGAAATGATCGTGAAGACGAGACAAGTGGACCATATGTATTATCAATTTGCAACTTACCGGGAAGATCATTTGGGAAAAAAAAAGAAAATATTTTATTATCTGATAAAGATTATAAAACAGCCATGAATTATATTCTGATGAATTGTGAAGAGGTCGAAGCATATCTTCAGTAAGTAAACCCATCTATTGCATCATTTTTGTTATATAATTAAAAGTAGCCAAATAATAATATTGTCATTTAATTTGTAACTCAGGAAATTTGTTAGTGAAGTACATGACCAAACTCTGCAGATAACGGAGGAAGAACTTCAAAGCCGGGTTTATAATGATTTTTCCGAATGGTTTGGAACTCATGTAAATTGGTATTGTGTAGAAATGTACTTGTCTTAAGAATGCCTAAACTAATTTAACTTTTGTTGTTCTCAACAGATACGTAGTCTTACGGAACATTCCGAAAGGTTGTTGAAAAATCTGTCATGGGGCCCGTCAAGGAGAGTGATGTCATACACCGGTTACTTTGTTAACAGTTATAGATTTCACACAAAAGCCCACATTGATGGGAAAGGAACGACAAACAGCGGGGTATGGGTTAAAGGAGATTATTACGGAGAGTTGAAGCAAGTCATTGAGGTTGAACTTGCTGGAGTACCTGACCAAAAAATAATTCTTTTCAAATGCGACTGGTTTGATTCTACTCCAAATCAAGGTTTGAGGGTGCATCCTCAATATAAACTTGTAGAAATCCATAGGAAAAGAACGTACCAGGGTTACGATATATTTGTATTTGCTTCCCAGTGTCAACAAGTCTACTACACACCTTATCCGGGGTAGTAAGACAACATCTATGGCTGATTGGTTGGCTGATTGTCGTTCCAAACCACGTCTAGTTGACGTTCCTGGTGTTTCGGTACAGTATCAGGAGAAAGTAGGCGTGGAGGAGACCAGTCACATTGATCCAATTGTTACTGAAGTTGGTCAACTTGCACACCGATCAGGGGAAATTGAAGTTGTACTTGTGGCCGGTACGAGCCGTGTTGATGCAGAAGATGATGATGATGATGAAATTATGTCGGTGATGAAAATTCTGAAGAAGATGATGAATTTATGTCAGAGGATGATTTAAAATGATTAATCTCTTTCTTGCTTCTTGGAATTCCACATATTGAAGGTGAGTATTATTTGTTGGTTTATTTTTTCGTACTTTATTACCATAAATTAATTGTCGTATTGTATAACTTTTTAACATAATTCAAAGTGGTAATTTTATTGCCATAAAATAATTTGATTCTTGAATTTTCATATTGCAACTCATGCATTTCCAAGGATATACATATAAATGACATCAAGGAGTTTATGGGAAGTGTAAACTTTGATTGTGAGTGTTGTAATGTAAATAAGAAGTGTACACTTTGATTGTGAGTTTTGATAATTCAAAGTGTGTGAGTGTTGTAATGTAAATGAGAAGTGCACACTTTGATTGTGAGTGTTGTAATTCAAGGTGTGGACTTTGATTGTGAGTGTTGTAATGTAATTCAAAGTGCACACTTTGATTGTGAGTGTTGTAATGTAAATGAGAAGTGTAAACTTGTGTTTTTTAGTAAGATAATTGGTTGTGTAATGTTATTTTTGGGTTTATTGATTATTTTTGCTATTTGGGATTTATTAATACTGTTTCTGGTTTGTATTTCTGTGCGTAATGCTGTTTTTTTATAATAGGGATTTAATTAAATTTCAGATTTATTTTTTTAAATCAAAAACAATTTAACGACGGAATAGCGACCGAAATATCAAGAACTATATTAGCTGCCGGTACTCGGTCGTTAACCAGTCAAACGTCAACAATGTTGACTATTTTTTCGGTATTCGGTCGGTATATAGCGACCGAATATTTGGTCGCTATACTTTCCGTCAGTATTCGGTCGTTAACTAGTCAAAAGTCAACAATGTTGACCATTCGGTCGGTACATAGCGACTGAATATTCTTTTTCTATACTTTCCATCGGTATTCGGTCAGTAATTTGCTTAGCGACGAAAAATACACGACCACGTCATTCGGTCGTTAATTGGTCGCTAAACTTAGTTTAGCGACGGAATAGCGATGGAAATGTATGTCACTGTTACACAGTTTTCTTGTAGTGACTTAAAGATTCTCTTACCTGCTCCTTCTCAAGAAGTAAATCACCTTGCCTTTGAATTTCTCGAGTTTCATCCGGATTTGATTTATAAGTCTCACGTTTTGGAAGGCTAGATCCTGGGATGAAGTCGATTTGATGCTCAATTCCTCTAATTGGAGGCAAACCTTTCGGAAACTCCTTAGGGAACACATCCTTGAATTCTTGCAAAAGATTAACAACAAGACTAGGTAGAGAAGAAGAAGTTAGATCAAAAGAAAAAGTGTCAGTAGAAAGGGACCTTTCAGCACCTTTGAAAACTAACAAAACAATTACTTGTTTTGTTCGAATTGCCCTATCTACCTTTCTCGGATTGATAAACAAACACTTTTTTCTCACTTTTAGAGCACTTGCCTTTTGTCTCACTTTTAGAGCACTTGCCTTTTGTCTCACATTAGTCTCGGCTTTTTCTTTACTTTTTACCTCGGATTTTACCTCATGGGTAGGATCACTCTTCTTTTTCAACTCACTCTCATTTTTCTCTCTCAATCTTTTCTCTCTATTCTCGGCCATTTGTTTATGTACCTCACAAGCTTGACTAGGTGTTAAAGGATGTAAAGTAAAATGAATATTATCCATAGTAACTTAGTACACATTCTTTCTCCCAATATGATCCGCACACCTATCATATTGCCATGTCCTTCCCAAAATTATGTGAGGTCATGGGCACCACATCACATAAAACCTTATCCTTGAACTTTCCAATTCCAAATTCTATGTCTACTTACTTATCCACCTTGATTTCACCACTATTATTCAACCAAGAGAGCTTATAAGGCATAGGATGTGCCTTACATGGTATATCAAGTGCGGTAACCATATCATAAGAACAAACGTTAGTACAACTTCCATTATCAATAATTAATAAACATAGCTTTCCTTTAACGTTGAACTTAGTTTGGAATAAGTTGCTCCTTTGTTGATGAACGTCATCTAATGGTTGTGAATGAAAAAGTTTCATCGTAACCAAAAGTTGATTCCCATCTTCCGAATCATCCCCCTCGGTTTCCTCATCACTAGCCCACGTTCCATCATCCAACATGATCATAGTACTCTTGTTTGGGCAGTCCCTAGCAATGTGCCCTTTGCCTCTACATTTAAAACATTCTCTAGCAAGATTAAAAGTAGAATTTACCCTCGAATTTGATGAACCGGTTGTAGAAGATGTCTTGGCAGCCCCTATTGAAGCCATGGCTGATTTTGTCACACTTTGAGCCTCTTTTCCTTTAATTTTTTTTTTTAAAGAAAGCCATCTGTTGTTGTGGGGGGTTTGGCGTGGACCACTACCCGTTTATTGAAATAGCCCAAATAGACAAAGGTACATAGAGGGGGGACAAATGCCAAAACCTCTACGTAGGTGGAAACAAATCCACTCCATACAAGGGAAACAATGCAATAAACTGCTCCATTTATAAACATGAAGCAGGTGGTAAAAAATATCTTGTATCTAAATGCCAAAAAATTACCGTTATAAATCTGCAAAAAAATACAAAATGCAAGTTCTATTTAATGTGTATGTAAGGAGTACCATGTGTTGTCCAAATGAATCAAACCACGTACTTCCTGTGGTAAAAGTGATATGTGTTCGAAAAATAGAGACTCACGTGTAGCACAAGCCATGTTAGCCAAAGCATCCGCAACCGAATTTACCTCATGATACACATGAATAATCCTGCAATGCCCAAGAAGAAACAAAATATTCAGGAAAAGAGAATCTAGTTTCCAAGAAGAAATGGTACCTTTTGTAAATGCAGTCTCCAGAACTGATGAATCCGTCTGAATCAGGATGCGAGAAACTTCACACTTTGCCGCCATTTGCAATCCTTCAATCAGAGCTTCCATTTCAGCCTCCACACTAGTCCGTCGAACCCCAATATGCCGTGAAAAACCCGCTATAAAGTCTCCATTGGAACGTCGAAGTATTCCTCCAATGCTGGAGATTCCCGGATTCCCTTTGGAAGCACCGTCAATATTCAAAATAAAATCCATGTCCTCACACTCCAAGCCCCACTTCACCACCACTATCTTCCGCGGCCTAAAAGGCCGATGTACAATATTTAAATTCTTCTCCTTCATCAGGGTGATAATATAATTCCAGTACTGAACTAAAATACTAGTGTGAGAAGTGGCTTTTACATTATAAACGAACAGACATCTAGCTTTCCATAAAATCCAACAAGTAGAACATGTCGTAAGTATAATTAATTGGTGATTACCAGAAGGTCCAGCATACCACCACAAAGAAAGCATTTCCCGTAATGTATCAATTTGCCAAATGGCCATAACCAGTATAAGCCCTAAGGGCGAACAAACTCAGTTTTTGATAATGGACAAACATTTGATGTTGTGTCTAATGATTTCAATCTTTGTGATAGAATAATGGTTCTCATAATGGAAGCTCTAAGTACTTCAATCAAGCCATGATCAAGATTCAAAGTTATACTTAAAGGCGCATCTCATCGAGATTGAAGATTGAAGACTTAGGTTTGGTTAGGATAGCTTTGTCTTTATAAGTCGTTTAACTTATAAGCTCTAACCAATGCTCTTATGAACATAAACGTACATCACTCTAGTCTTGCATGCTCATAAACACGTTTTCAAAAGGCTTAGTTTCAAAAGGATTCTTATTTCCAAAAGCCTTTGTTTTCAAGGTCTAAGTCCTATAAAATGGTTTTCCAAATGTTCTTAGTTGTTACCTTTTGGGAAAACCTTTTAGACTTCAAAAGATTTCAAAACAAGTGAAAAATCAACATCTCTCATACTCAGGAAGGTCGGTCAACCGAGCTCAAGGTCGGATCAGCCGACGAGTTACAGAGAGTTGTAGATTGCTTGCTTCGGTCGACCTATAGGCAAGTTCGGTCGACCTAAGGGTCAGGGTCGGTCGACCGACCTAGGTTCGGTTCAACCGAGCTTTACTTCGGTCATCCGAGGTGGTTTGTTCGGTCAACCGAACTCTGCGAATTCTAGCCGTTATATGACCGCTACAGAGTCGTTTTTCAGCATATTTTTGAAATGTATATATACTCTAAAGTTGAGAATGATTAAAGGACTTGCACATACAATATAGATTGATTTCTTATTAAGTCTCAAACACTTTCAAAGCAAATGCACTTCATCTTATGATCTAAATCATTCTAAAGTGTTCTTTCAAAAGCAAGACAAAGAGTGTGCATCAAATGTTCTAAGAGCTTAACATTCTTGTACTTCAAAGGTATATATCTCTCACTTAGAAGAGTGAATTATCTTTCTCTTTAACCTTCTTTATTCCCTTTCTTAGTGATAGGGTTATTCTTGTATAAGTCCTACTTTGTGTGGGCAATTTACTATTAGTGAGTTTTGTATTGTGGTTGTGTTGTAAAACTCTTAGTGAGTTGTCCACAAGTGTAAAATCCTTCTTAGTGAAGTTGTTGAAATCCTTGGGTGCGGCTCATGTTAGTGGATGTAGATTCTAAGTGACTCGAACCACTCTAAATCCTTTGTCTTGTGTTTGGCTTTCGTATTGCTTTTAATCATCTTGCTCAAACCTACACTAGCATAGAATAGATTCTAAAAAGTTTGCAAGATCGATTAAAACCCAATTCACCCCCCCCCTCTTGTGTTTTACAATTGGTATCAGAGCCTCGTCTTCATCTTTTGCTTAACCGCTTGAAGCAAAGATTATGGCTGGAAATTCCGCTTTAGCCTACCAAGAGGGATCTTCCACTATTAGACCACCTCTCTTTGATGGAAAGAATTTTAATGCTTGGAAAGACCGTTTCAAAATCTATGTGTGCTCTATAGACTACTCCTTATGGAAGATTTTTGAAAAAGGTCCATATGTACCTATGAAAGAGGTGGATGGTGTTCGAGTTCCAAAATTGGACAATGAGTTTAATGAAGATGAGTCCAAGAAAATGACTCTCAATTATCGAGCTATGAACATCATTAGTTGTGCTCTTAATCCAGATGAGTACAATCGGGTACATGGAAGCAAATCCGCTCACAAGATGTGGAAAACCTAAGAAGTCACCCATGAGGGGACTAATCAAGTCAAAGAATCAAAGCTCAACATGCTTGTGAGGGAATATGAGCTTTTCTCTATGAAGCCAAATGAAACTATAAATGAGATGAACACTAGGTTCACAAATGTTGTCAATGGGTTGAGATCTTATGGAAAGGAATACTCTATGGGTGAAACGAATAGGAAGATTCTCAACTCACTTCCTAAAAGTTGGGAAGGCAAAGCTCTAGTCATTGAAGAAGCAAAGAATTTGAAAGCTTATCCCACGGAGGAGCTCATCGGGTCTCTTCTCACTTATGAGCTCACACACAAAAAGGATGAGCATCTTGAAAAGGCAAAGATGAGTATTGCTTTAAAGGCTATTCTTGATCTTGATGAATCCAATGATTCAAGTGATGAAGAAGACAAGCGCATGAAGAAAATGTTTTCCGGGAAAGGAAGAAAACTCTTCCAAAATAGAAGAAAACAAAATCCTCATGGGATGAGATGCTATGAATGTGGAAGCAACCAACATCTCATAGGAGAGTGCCCCGCCACCAAAGAAAAAGAGACCAAGGAAGACAAAAAGAAAAAATTCTTTAAACCAAAGAATGCCAAGGGCATGCTAAGCACATGGGATCAAGAAGGGAGTGGTGATGAAGAAGAAGATGAAAATGCAAATGTTTGCTTCATGGATTTTGGTAATGAGGTACATCTTTCTCCCTCCACTTCAAATTCTTATAATGATAATGACGATGATGATGAGGATGATCCTAATGAGCTTTTAATTGATATGTATGATCAATTGAAAAAATGTGCAAAGCAAAACAAAGATATGAAGCTTAAAATTGAATCTTTGCTTGATGAAAGATCTAAGTTGCTTGATGAAAATAAAAAGTTGTGTGATGATGTTAGTTGCTTGAAATCCGAAAATGAGAGTCTCATTACTACTTGTAAAGCATCTTCATTACAATACAAAGAAGCATGTGTTCAATTGTCATCTCTTGAAAACAAACTTGTTGAGTTTGATCAATTGAAGAACAAAGTTAATGACCTTACCCTTCTTGTTGAAAAATTTTATAAGGGTAAGAAAAATCTTGATCAAATTCTTGGTATGCAACGTGCTTCACGTGTTAAACATGGATTAGGCTATATACATTCAACTCACATTGATATTGCTAGCTCTTCCAAGTTACCTAGAAAACACTTTGTGCATGCTAGTACTTCACATAAGCAAAATAATTATCATGAGCATATTCACAAATTTGCTAAGCCATCTACTTGTTGCACATATTGTGGTAAATTTGGTCACACTAGTGCTAGATGTTATGTGAAGAGAAAAATTGAAAAAGGAGTAAAAACCATTTGGAGAGTTAAGCGTATTTTGACTAACCCCCATGGACCCAAACAAAAGTGGGTACCAAAAGTTACTCTTCCTTTGCTCTTATAGGTTCTTGTAAGTTAAAGGAGATGTGTCAAAAGAAGAAATTCAAAAGCACTCCTTAACACTTGGATTCTCAAAGATCAAATGTTAACCAATTGGAGAATCAAGTTGCTTAAATACAAAGAGCAAAGCATCAAGTGATGAAAAGAGCCAAAGTGTCAATCCAATATCTTCATCACTTGAAACTCATTGAAGGAACTCAAAGTGCAAAAGCATTCATCAAATTCAATGAGAAATTACTAAACTAAATCTCTTTCATATCCTTGTGATGAAATCTCATTTTAATACCCCCTCCCCTCTATTATTTAGTGTCTTATGCTTTGGGGGAGTTTGTAAATGCAATGTTTAGTTTTTACTGTTAGTAGTGCCCTAGGACCATTAGCACATTTTGTGCGTTTTATTATCTTTTGAGCATGTAATTGAATAGTTAATTTTTCTTTTGATTATCAAATGTGTGATTTGATAGTAAAACTCATTAGCTTATGTAATTACTATTCTAGAAGTCCCTAGTTTTATGTAATGCTTAATTACTATGAAATAAAACTAGTATGATTGTTGATTGATGATCTTGTTTTACTGATCATGTGTAATGGACACAAATCACATCATAGATGCAATATATGGGGATACGTTGTATTGGACGTGATCCGTCAGAGAAGTAATACTTCATGGTCTTAAGTCATAAGTATTACTTCCTCAATACTATTTTTGAATCCTTAGACCTTATGTCTTCATTGATTCTACTATGAATGGAGCCACGTTTTGACTCAGTCGGACGTTACTTGTAACAGAGTAATCAATACGACTGATGATCGGATGTAGTGTCCTATCATAGCTTGAATGTGAGAGACATTGTAAGGAATTTGTCCCTCTCTATTATTAGAGAGAGATATCCATGGGCCCCTCGATAGGGAAAGACTGTTTAAATGCATGGCCGTGCTCAAATGTATTTGATAAAGTGGTTATCAAATGCTATTTGTCAAAACAGATCTACACGGGAGATCGAGCATAAATACAATTAAGCTTAATAAGGGTGACGACCACCATGCCTTATGCTTAATTAGGATATCGCGAGACAAAGGGATTAAATAGTGGATTGACAATAGGTTCCGTTGTAAATTCATTCACCTTGGGTAGTCACAATGTCCTGCTAGGGGCCGCTTGTGACTTATGAACTCACACTACTACTAAGTGTGTTTTCATTGCCATTGTGATATGAACCTACAGGGTCACACGCATAGACGAGCTAACAAGCTTCATGTACAGATTCAATGAATCTAGAATGTGTCTAGGTTCAATGTATCCCGACATTTGTTTTTCCCGAAAAATAATAAAGTGTTTATTATTCGAATTAGAGATAGGGGCAATTTTGGTATTTAACTATAGCTGGGATTAAGTGGGAGTTGTTATCCGATAAAGACTCCTACTACCAGCAGAAGTCTAGGGGACGTGGGAGCCAGAGTCTCCCACAGCCGAGAGAAGTTGAGTAGACGTGGGAGTTGTTCTGGGAACAAACTCCCACACTCTATATAACATCTCTCAGCCAAAACCCTAGGAGATTAAGCCATTCAGCCGAAATACCAATACAACAAAGGAAAAACGTTTTCTTTCTGTTTTTCCCTTTTCTCTCTAAATTCCCGAACTTCAGAAAGACGAAGAGCTAGCAATCACTGCTTGTTTCGTCGCGTGGATACCGGTAGAGGGAAATTCCGCAAAGGGAATTCCGTTGGTGAAAAAGAAAACTTCCAAAATCGTCATCCTCCATTCAAGAAGTAGCTTCTTGAATCCGAAAAATTGTAAGTTTTTACCGCTGTTTTCGAATTGTTTCATATGAGCGGATCCTTCAGGGGAGGATCCATGGGTGTTTGGAACGAGTTTCCGCCCATGAATCCCTTCATTTACTTGATCTTTATTGCATATAGGGGTGTTGTGTTTATATTCTAGTCTATAGCATTAATCTTATGTGGTTGATCGTCTAGATGCTTGACTTAGGATGTTAACTCAATTGTGATCTATGCTCAATTGTTCATATTCTACATGATCACATCACTTGTTGGCTTGCTTTTCATCTTTTATCTCTTATAGCCAACTAGTGTAAGTTATTTTGGAAGTTATATGTGTTATACATGTTTATTTCTTACATATACTCTCCCTTAATAACTTTGAGATCATATTCTTCATTTTCTTATCCTTTGTGATCTCATTATGGTTTTTGGTTAGTATTACTTTTAGAGTTGTTATACTCATTTAGCTAACCATTAACTTATTAGAGGGATTTACTCGAAATGTCATCTTATACTTCCTCTATCTTTTGGTTGTGATATATGTGCTTAACTTATGAATTCATGGTATCACTTCCACTAGTACTTTGTTAGCTATATTTTCAAACATGTTTTACAATTGGTCAATTGGTTTCAAACTTGTTTTTTATCTCAAATAGCTAACATCGTATATTTGATAAACGGGGAGATTGTACTTTAAAGTTTTATTCTTTATCTCCTTTGTCTTAGCTTCGCAAGTACACCTTATGCTTATACTTTTGAACTATTTATGTTTTTGCAACTCTTTGGTGATTGGAGTCTTTTTTATTACGCCAAAGGGGGAGAAAAATGGTGTAATCTTGCTTAGTGAATGGTGTTATCATGCTTAGAGAAAAATGGTGTAATCTTGCTTAGTGTTATTTTTTCTCTAACTCATTTTTACCCTGGCATGTTTTGAGGGGGAGCATTTATATTTTGAATATATTATATTTCTCAAAACTAGCCTTAAAATGGAAGGAAGGAGGAAAGGAGGTTGGTTGGGTTTTAGGGCTCTTCAAAGAGTCCCTAATGCAATGGCAAAAGAACTTATCATGCTAGTGCTTATGTCTCTCGTTCCACTCTCGGTTTTATCTTCTAAGCACTAGTCTCGCTCTTATATGTTCTTGTCTTATCTTTTGCCTTGCTTCCTTGCACTTAAATTATCCATATTTTATCTTATTACATCAAAGTTTGTCATAATCAAAAAGGGGGATATTGTAAGCCCTAAGGGCGAACAAACTCAGTTTTTGATAATGGACAAACATTTGATGTTGTGTCTAATGATTTCAATCTTTGTGATAGAATAATGGTTCTCATAATGGAAGCTCTAAGTACTTCAATCAAGCCATGATCAAGATTCAAAGTTATACTTAAAGGTGCATCTCATCGAGATTGAAGATTGAAGACCTAGGTTTGGTTAGGATAGCTTTGTCTTTATAAGTCGTTTAACTTATAAGCTCTAACCAATGCTCTTATGAACATAAACGTACATCACTCTAGTCTTGCATGCTCATAAACACGTTTTCAAAAGGCTTAGTTTCAAAAGGATTCTTATTTCCAAAAGCCTTTGTTTTCAAGGTCTAAGTCCTATAAAATGGTTTTCCAAATGTTCTTAGTTGTTACCTTTTGGGAAAACCTTTTAGACTTCAAAAGATTTCAAAACAAGTGAAAAATCAACATCTCTCATACTCAGGAAGGTCGGTCAACCGAGCTCAAGGTCGAATCAGCCGACGAGTTACAGAGAGTTGTAGATTGCTTGCTTCGGTCGACCTATAGGCAAGTTCAGTCGACCTAAGGGTCAGGGTCGGTCGACCGACCTAGGTTCGGCTCAACCGAGCTTGACTTCGGTCATCCGAGGTGGTTTGTTCGGTCAACCGAACTCTGCAAATTCTAGCCGTTATATGACCGTTGCAGAGTCATTTTTCAGCAAGTCTCAAACACTTTCAAAGCAAATGCACTTCATCTTATGATCTAAATCATTCTAAAGTGTTCTTTCAAAAGCAAGACAAAGAGTGTGCATCAAATGTTCTAAGAGCTTAACATTCTTGTACTTCAAAGGTATATATCTCTCACTTAGAAGAGTGAATTATCTTTCTCTTTAACCTTCTTTATTCCCTTTCTTAGTGATAGGGTTATTCTTGTATAAGTCCTACTTTGTGTGGGCAATTTACTATTAGTGAGTTTTGTATTGTGGTTGTGTTGTAAAACTCTTAGTGAGTTGTCCACAAGTGTAAAATCCTTCTTAGTGAAGTTGTTGAAATCCTTGGGTGCGGCTCATGTTAGTGGATGTAGATTCTAAGTGAATCGAACCACTCTAAATCCTTTGTCTTGTGTTTGGCTTTCGTATTGCTTTTAATCATCTTGCTCAAACCTACACTAGCATAGAATAGATTCTAAAAAGTTTGCAAGATCGATTAAAACCCAATTCACCCCCCCCCCTTGTGTTTTACAACCAGACCAATTCTAACTGCCTCCTCTTGCCATACCAATCTAGCTAACAGACATTGGACAAACACATGATCATAAGTCTCTATACCACCAAGGCAAACACATTGGGATGCCAGGGGAACACCAAATCTCTTACGATCCTCATCAAGAGCTAAAAAAATATTTAGTAACTTCCACATAAACAAAGAGAGGGATAAATGAAGTACCTTTTCCAAATGCCTTCTCGCGAGTATTGAAGCACCCCGAGTCTCTTAATAGTGCCATTGTCGAGGTCAAAGTAAAATGACCCTGAGAACTCCATCGAAATCATCCGATCCTTCTCCGATGCATCCCCCATACGGACCTCTAGCAACTTCGCAAGAATTGAAAGAGAGACATGACGATGCAAAGCCCTGTGATCCCAAGTCGAGGCCACACAAAAATATTTGACTGTAGCTCGGCTTACTACTTCTTCCAGGTGAGGAATCCATAAATCAAGAGTGCCCTTTAATGTATAGTTATCATAAAGAAAACTCGCATTCCCTCAACATACAGCCAATATGTGGCTCAATAGTATCTTTTACCGTCATCATTCGACACCAAACTGGAGAACATCCCAGTACCAGCGTACTGAATTTAACATGAAGCAAAACCCCACAATATTTAGCTCGTAAAAATTCAGACCATAGAGAAAAGCCAGTGCGAAATTGCTACCATAATTTCCATGCGAAAGCATAAAAAAAAGTCAATAATGAAATAACCCCAACTCCATTACAACCAACATCCCGAGACATCCTCTTCCACGACATCCAGTGTTTTCGTTCTCCACAATCAATCTGACCCCAAACATAACGAGAAAACATTCTCTCTAGATTCATCAAAACAAGGCGAGGAACATTACATGTCGCTAGAATGTGCAGAGGCGTGGAATTTAAGTCTGATCGCACTAGAACAAGGCGGCCTCCCATACTCAACTTGTGCTGCCACCCCTCAATCCGTGCTCGAATGGCTTCGACCATAGGCTGAAAGTATTGAACTTTAGATCGCCCCGGAAAAATCGGACAGCCAAGATATTTCATTAGGAAATCCCCTTCAATAAAACCTGTAACAGACTGGATCATAGTTTTAGTAGTGACATTCATTTTAGTTAATGCATAAAAGGAACACTTTCCCACATTGACCCGCTGACCAGAACAATCCTCAAACTTACACAAAAAATCCATGAGAATAACTATATTTATTTTTTGTCCATTCGTGAAAATTATGTTATCATCAGCAAAAGCGAGGTGCGAAATAATAATGGGCTGCCGAGGAATGTAATAAGGCACGAGCGTACTAGAAAAAGACAAATTGTTCAGGCCGCGAGAGAAGACTTCGGCTGCCATAATAAATAGGAGGGGGGGAGAGAGAGAGAGAGAGGATCCCATTGCTTAACTCATCGTTTAGCATTGCAATACCCATATGAAGCGCCATTAACCATAACCGTAAACCAATTGGACTTCAACACATTAGTTACTAAATGAACAAAATGTCTATCAAAACCAAAGCGAAGAAAAACCTGAATGAGGAAAGAGTGTGAAACCCGATCAAATGCTTTCATCATATCGAGTTTGATAACCAAATTACCTCCCCGCACTTTATGATTGATTGAGTGCACCGTTTCCATCGCTAACAATACATTATCAGAAATAGATCTGCCTTTAATAAAACCAGTTTGATTAGGGCAAATAAGCAAGGGTAAAATAGAAGCAACTCTAGAGGCCATGCCCTTTGTTACCACTTTATTCACAAAGTTGCAAAGTGAGATAGGCCAAAATTTGCTTAGATGTGTTGGACTTTGAGTCTTCAGTAATAGCACCACAATAGTACTTGCCATGGATTTGGACATTAGAAGACCGGACCAGAAGTCACAAACCGCCAGCAAAACATCATTCTGCACAATATCCCAACAGTCTTGGAAAAAAAACCCTGAATATCCATCAGGACAAGCAACACTATTTCGATCAAGAGAGAAAACTGCATCGTGTACCTCAGAGAGAGTAGGAAGTTTTGACAAGGATCGATTAGAATCTACATCAACCAGACAAGGAATATAATTCAAAAGCTCATCCGTCTGAGCTGTGTTGTCTTCGGCCGAGTATAGAGCCGAATAGAACCGCTCAGCCTCTTCACCTATATCTTTATCATATGTCAACCAAATACCTTGATATGTCTGAATTTTAGAAATATGCATGCGTCTCCTTTTATTCTTGCACTGAGCATGAAAATATTTGGTGTTCGCCTCCCCTTCTTGTAACCACTTCACCCTAGATTTCTGTCTCCAAAATGTTTCTTCCGCATCTAAATAAAATTGATATATCTCTTTATCCCTCTTCCATTGAGTCAATAAGTCATCACTAGGATTCACATCAAAGGCCAATTCGGCTCGCTCCACATTAGCTTCGGCTTCCCTTAATTTGACCGGGACATAGCCAATTTTTTCTTTGTTCCAAGTATGCAAAATAGGCTTTAATCTTTTCAATTTTCTTGTTAAAACCATCATTCCATTACCTTCAATATGACCCTCCCAGTTAGACGCAACCAAATCTCTAAATTGTGAATGACGAGACCACATAGTTTGGTACCTGAAAGGAGAAGAAGACGGGTTCCCCTCTCGGCTAAGCTTGACTAACAACGGGCAATGATCAGAAACCGCTCTATGAAGATGTTAAAGCACAGTATGAGCAAAAAAGTTATTACAAAGAGCATTGATCATAACTCTATCCAATCTCCGCAATAAAGGTGGTGGTGAGCTTCTACACCAAGTATAAGGACTGCCAATAAGAGGAATATCTTACAAACCACTGTCACCTATTGCTTTCATAAACTCAGAAACTGGCAAAGAAGCAGGAATAGAAACCAAACTTTCTGAAACATGTTTAACCACATTAAAATCACCTCCCACAAACCAAGGGACATCATGGTTAGAGCTAAAAGTACATAACTCATCCCACAATGACCTTTGTTGTGTGTAGGCACATTTGGCATAAACAAAAGAACAATACACTGGATTCCCATCATAATTATTGACCAAGACTGTCAGAGCTTGTTCAGAGTTACCCACAATAGTAATATCCAGACAGCCAGTCCAAAAAAGCATTGTAATTTCTTTTCCTTTCATTTGGCTCGGCAAAACAGTAGATAAAGTTTGGGGCTAATTTGTCTTTTTCTAAGATTGGAAATTTGCCGAGTAAGTCCGCGAACTATTTTCTTTTTGTTGCCTTTCGATTTCTCTGCATAGTAAAACATGTTAGTGGTGCCCTAGGACCATTAGCACATGTTGTGCGTTTTGTTATCTTTTTGAGCAAGTAATTGAATAGTTAATTTTGCTTTTGATTATCAATTGTGTGATTTGATAGTAAAACTCATTAGCTTATGTAATTACTATTCTAGAAGTCCCTAGTTTTATGTAATGCTTAATTACTATGAAATAAAACTAGTATGATTGTTGATTGATGATCTTGTTTTACTGATCATGTGTAATGGATACAAATCACATCATAGATGCAATATATAGGGATACATTGTATTGGACGTGATCCGTCAGAGAAGTAATACTTCATGGTCTTAAGTCATAAGTATTACTTCCTCAATACTATTTTAGTATCCTTAGACCTTATGTCTTCATTGATTCTAGTATGAATGGAGCCACGCTTTTGACTCACTCGGACATTACTTGTAACAGAGTAATCAATACGATCGATGATCGGATGTAGTGTCCTATCATAGCTTGAATGTGAGGGACATTGTAAGGAATTTGTCCCTCTCTATTATTAGAGAGAGATATCCATGGGCCCCTCGATAGGGAAAGATTGTTTAAATGCATGGTCGTGCTCAAACGTATTTGATAAAGTGGTTATCAAATGCTATTTGTCAAAACAGATCTACCCGGAGATCGAGCATAAATATAATTAAGCTTAATAAGGGTGACGACCACCATGCCTTATGCTTAATTAGGATATCGCGAGACAAAGGGATTAAATAGTGGATTGACATTAGGTTCCGTTGTAATTCATTCACTTTGGGTAGTCACAATGTCCCGCTAGGGGCCGCTTGTGACTTATGAACTCACACTACTAACAAGTGTGTTTTCATTGCCATTGTGATATGAACCTACTGTGGTCACACGCATAGACGAGCTAACTGAGCTTCATGTCCGCATTCAATGAATCTAGAAAGTGTCTAGGTTCATTGTATCCGACATATGTTTTTCTCGAAAATAATAAAGTGTTTATTATTCGAATTAGAGATAGGGGCAATTTTGGTATTTAACCGTAGCTGGGATTACGTGGGAGCCATTATCCGATAAAGACTCCCACTACCAGTGAAGTCTAGGGGACGTGGGATTCGTGAGTCTCCCACAGCCCGAGAGAAGTTGAGTAGACATGGGAGTTGTTCTGGGAACCAACTCCCACACTCTATATAACATCTCTTAACCCGAAACCCTAGGTAAGAGTCGTGATCAGCCGAAATACCTAGACCAAAAGAAAAACCGTTTTTTCTTTCTGCCTTCCCTTTTTCCTTCTCTAATTCCCGATCTTCGAGAGACGAAGAGCTAGCAATCGCTGCTCGCTTTCGGCCGTGTGGATACTGGGTAGAGGGATATTCCGCAGCGGAAATCCGGTGGTGGCAAGAAATCGATCAAGAAACGTCATCCTCCATTCAAGAAGTAGCTTCTTGAATCCGAAACATGTAAGTTCTTTATCGCTGTTTTCGGTTCGGTTTCGTATGAGCGGATCCTTCAAGGGAGGACTCATGGGTGTTTGGAACGAGTTTCCGCCCATGAATCCCTTCAAAACATATAGGTAATATTATCAAGGTTAGCACGTTCCACAATTGAGCATATCACATATGGAGTTTACATCCTAAGTCAAGCATCTAGACGATCAACCACATAAGATTAATGCTATAGACTTGAATATAAACACACAAGCACCCCTATATGCGATAAAGATCAAGTAAAATCTACACATAGCATATGCAAACTCCCCCAAAGAATAAGACACTTAATAATAAAGGGGAGGGGGATTTAAAAGGAGATTTCATCCCAAAGATCAAATCATTAAGCTCACTAATAACATGCTCAAAAGCATCAAAAACATATGAAGAGCAAGCATGTTAAAAAAAAATCTCCAAAGTGCCCATTTCAAAAACAATTGATACATGATATGGAAAGTAAGATCAATCATTGTTTAAGGAAATGAAAGAGATTGAGTTTAGCAATATCTCATTGAATTTGATGAATGCTTTTGCACTTTGAGTTCCTTCAATGAGTTCCTTGAGCTTCTCAATCTTCTTTGCATGACAAGTGTAGAGTCATCAATGATGGGTGACTTTTCTTTTCTAGAACTACAACTACTAGATAACTAACACTTAACCACTATCTAAAACATGGACAACGTGTCCTTTATTATAGCAAGCACTAATAGATAATGCGGCTATCACATTTCTAAATAAAAGAAATAATGCTGAAAACTAATTAAAGTCTAGAATAGACTTTAATTTACAAGATTACTAAAATGCCCTTCTTAGCCACTTTGCTTGATATGGCCGAATTGTATACTTTGTAAAGTTAAGAGGTTAACTTGTACTTCATCTTCAAGTTGTAACTTAGCTTCCTCTTTGTCCTTTATGTCTCGGATCAATGATGCAATAAGTTGATTCACATTCCTTGTCCTAAGTCATGTCATTAGTCCTTGAAGTTTGGATAAGGGATCATTTGAGTAGGGCAGCCCCTTGGATGGGCCCTCATTAGTCGTGTTTAGCGTTGTTTCGAAAGGGTAGTTTGGGAAATGGGAATGTGCTTAGTGTCTGCTTGTGTTTTATACTTCTGTTTATTGGGTCCTTGCTGAGCACCGGAGCTCAGTCCATCCGCTTTTAGTTGCAAAATTAATGAGAAGAATTTGCAAAATTTTAGTTGTCATATTTTAAAATCAGTAATAGGACTTTAATTAATGATTCTCACACTATTTTATTCAAATGAATAACCCTCAAGTACTCATTCGGAAAGTTCAAAACTTTCTAGTAGGACCAAGATCCATATATCACCAGTCTCTAGGCAGCTTTGGCTACAAAGCTCGAGAAATGGTTGTTTAGGTAAGTAATGTTTGCTAATCACATCTATTATGTGAATCTTGGTTGGTTAAGTAGGTGTTAGTAGTGCCCTAGGACCATTAGCATATGTTGTACGTTTTATATCTTTTCTGAGCATTTCATATGAATAGTTAATTTTGCTTTTGAACATCAAATGCGTGATTTGATAGTAAAACTCATTTGCTTATGTAATTGCTATTCTAGTTGTCCCTAGTTTTATGCAATCTATTTTACAATGAAATAAAACTAGTATGATGTTTGATTGATGATTACGTTTTACTAATCATGTGTAATGAATACAAATCACATCATAGATGCAATATATAGGGATACGTTGTATTGGACGTGATCCGTTAGAGAAGTAATACTTCATGGTCCTTAGTCATAAGTATTACTTCCTCAATACTATTTTAGAATCCTTAGACCTTATGTCTCCATTGATTCTAGCATGAATAGAGCCACGTTTTGACTCAGTCGTACGTTACTTTTAATCCAGTAATCAATACGGCTGATGATCGGATGTAGTGTCCTATCATGGCTTGAATGTGAGAGGCATTGTAAGGAATTTGTCCCTCTCTTATTAGAGAGAGATATCCATGGGCCCCTCGATAGGGAAAGACTGCCTAAATGCATGGCCGTGCTCAAATGTATTTGATAAAGTGGTTATCTGATACTATTTGTTGGAACAATCTACCCGGGAGATCGAGCATAAATACAATTAAGCTTAATAAGGGTGACGACTACCATGCCTTATGCTTAATTAGGATATCGCGAGACAAAGGGATTAAATAGTGGATTGATATTAGGTTCCGTTGTATATTCATTCACTTTGGGTAGTCACAATGTCCTGCTAGGGACCGCTTGTGATTTATGAACACATACTACTACTAAGTGTGTTTTCATTGCCATTGTGAGATGAACCTACAGGGTCACACGCATATACGAGCTAACGAGCTTCATGTCCAGAATCAATGAATCTAGAATGTGTCTAGGTTCATTGTATCTGACATTCACTTTTCTGAGAATAATAAAGTGTTATTATTCGAATTAGAGATAAGGGGCATTTTCGGTATAGCTGGGATTACGTGGGAGTCATTATCCGATAAAGACTCCCACTACCAGCAGAAGTCTAGTGCACGTGGGAGTTATAGACTCCCACTGCCAAAAGAGGTTGATAGGACGTGGGAGTATAGACTCCCACTGTTGAGAGAAGTGGAGGACGTGAGAGTTGGTTATGGGAACAAACTCTCACACCCTATATAATTATCTCTCAGCCGAAACCCTAGCCTAACCTTGCTTCAGCCGCAATTAAACAATTCACCCGAAATCAGATTTCGGATTTCTGCCTCTCCCTTTTCTCTCTAATTCTCGAAACTCAGAAAAACGAAGAGCTAACAATCGCTGCCCGTTTCGTCGCGTGGATACCGGTAGAGGGACTTTCCGCAAAAGGAGATCAATCGGTAGCAGCATCCGATCCAAGAAACAACATCTTCCATTCAAGAATCGGATTCTTGAACCCGAAATTGTAAGTCTTTTCTTGCTGTTTTTCGATTCGTTTTGTATGAGCGGATCCTTCAGGGGAGGACTCATGGGTGTTTGGAACGAGTTTCCGCCCATGAATCCCTTCAGTGGTATCAGAGCCTTGCTCATACGATTCGGATTCGATATTGTTATGTGTATGTGTGAAAACAGAAAAGATTGCATCTTTTGTATATGTGATATAGGCATAAACTGTTTTCGGTTTATCATGTTTATACGGTTTTATGAGCTGCTGTTGTATAAACTATTTTCGGTTTCATGATTCTGCTTGAACTGCCTTAGCATGATTCGGTTTGAAATTTAATTCGATTAATTTGCATAAACTATGAATCTGTAATTAAATAGATTAATTCGGTAATATGCATAAACTGTTTATGATTATGAATCTGATTATATGCATAAACTGTTTATGAATCGGTTATCAATTTGGTTAATTCGATTAACCAATGCATAATCCAATTATGTAAGTTAGGCAATTGAGGGCTAAATCGGGACAGAAAAACTCATTCGATGAGCTGATGTAGAATCAGATTTTTCTTCCAGGGGCGCTGCCCCCTTGACCCCGTCTGCGTCGCGCAGATTCGTCGTTCCGCTGACTTAAGACTTTGTATATGTACTCGTTGTTAATATTCATTGTGCTTTATGTGATTTTAGCATGGTGAATAGCATGGCCTACTATACCCCTTGTTTTCCATATTTTGGTTGTAATTTTATAATACGGCCTGCGAGCTGTTTTCAATGTTGTAAAATTGCAATCGCTTTCTTAGATTAGCTTTACTGCTTTACATTGAAGGCTGGGTATGCCCATGCAACTATGTAACAAGGCTCGTGGGAGTCATCATAGGATTAGGCCATGCTATCTCACGTTTAATTTTTATGCTTTATATATTGCATGAGATGCTTGTATTAATGTATTACGCATTTTATTGTCTTATTCAAACCGAACGTTTTAACTAAGTCTTAAAATGCCTACCATACTCTAAGCACTCATTGAGTTTGGATCATCATTTTGTCTGCTTGCCAAAGCAACAGACAAGTGGTTATCTAAGCAAAGAGAGATGGGAAAATAGTGGTTTCCATAAGCTTAAACATGGTTCAACTTAGCTAGGCCATCAAAATAGTTTTGGGCCTAGGGCATAAAATGGGAAAAGGCCGGGACATATAGATGTCATTTCCATTAGATGATTTTACTTTAATTATGGGTGTTAAGCCAAAGCTTTCCTATAACTATTGTAAAATGTTTTTCCCCACTATTTATCAAGTGTTGAAATTGTGGAAAATGTTTTTGCTCAAAAAATTAATGACTTTGCAAATAATTTAATGTAGATAATGGCAACCAATACATCACACAATTCATTGCAATCTGTCCTTGAGAAGGAAAAACTAAGCGGGACCAATTTCCTTGATTGGGCCATCAACTTAAGGATTGTCCTTAAGCCGGAAAGAAAGCTATACGTTCTTGATACGGACATTCCTGAACAACTTGCAAACAACGCCCCTAGAGCTGAAAGAGATGCTTGGAAGAAGCATTTCGATGACTCTAACGATGTGACTTGTCTCATGTTAGTCACTATGAGCACTGACCTTCAAAAACAGTTTGAAGGAGTTGAGGCTTTCCAGATGATGGGCCAGCTCAAGGAAATGTTCCAAGAGAAAGCTCGTCATGAAAGATTCATCACTACTAAGGCGTTGAATAGTTGCAAAATGGCCCCTGGCACCTCTGTAAGTGCACATGTTCTAAAGATGAAGGGCTATTTTGACCAACTTGAAAAACTTGGGGCTCCCGTAAGTCATGACATGGCCACAGATATGATCTTGGGCTCACTCCCACCGGAGTATGACCAATTCATTATGAACTTCAACATGCATGCCATGGAGAAGACCATACATGAAATACACGGGATGCTCAAGCAGGCTGAACTGAACATTAAGAAGACCCCTGAAGTCTTAATGGTTCAAAAAGGGAATTTCAAGAAGAAATGAAAGGGAAAGCCCATGGCCAAGAGAGGCAAAGGCAAAGGCAATGACAAGCCCAAGCCCCAGCCCAGAGCCAAGGCACCAAAGGAGGGAGTTTGCTTCCATTGCAATGAACCGAGTCATTGGAAACGAATCGCAAGCTCTATTTGGAAGAGAAGAAAAAGGGAAAGGCCAGTTTGACTGTCTCTCCAGGTATTTATGTTATTGAAATTAACATGGCTGCTCCTACTTCATGGGTATTAGATACCGGTTGTGGATCTCACATTTGTGCAAATGTGCAGGGGTTCAAAATTAGTAGTGTTAGTAGTGCCCTAGGACCATTAGCACATGTTGTGCGTTTTGTTATCTTTTGAGCATGTAATTGAATAGTTAATTACGCTTTTGATTATCAAATGTGTGATTTGATAGTAAAACTCATTAGCTTATGTAATTACTATTCTAGAAGTCCCTAGTTTTATGTAATACTTATTTACCATGAAATAAAACTAGTATGATTGTTGATTGATGATCTTGTTTTACTGATCATGTGTAATGGATACAAATCACATCATAGATGCAATATATGGGGATACATTGTATCGACGTGATCCGCTTTGAGAAGTAATACTTCATGGTCTTAAGTCATAAGTATTACTTCGTCAATACTATTTTAGAATCCTTAGACCTTATGTCTTCATTGATTCTAGTATGAACGGAGCCACGTTTTGACTCAGTCGGACATTACTTGTAACAGAGTAATCAATACGACTGATGATCGGATGTAGTGTCCTATCATAGCTTGAATGTGAGAGACATTGTAAGGAATTTGTCCTCTCTATTATTAGAGAGAGATATCCATGGGCCCCCTCGATAGGGAAAGATTGTTTAAATGCATGGTCAGTGCTCAAATGTATTTGATAAAGTGGTTATCAAATGCTATTTGTCGAAACAGTCTACCTGGAGATCGAGCATAAATATAATTAAGCTTAATAAGGGTGACAACCACCATGCCTTATGCTTAATTAGGATATCGCGAGACAAATGGATTAAATAGTGGATTGACAATAGGTTCCGTTGTAAATTCATTCACCTTGGGTAGTCACAATGTCCTGCTAGGGGCCGCTTGTGACTTATGAACTCACACTACTACTAAGTGTGTTTTCATTGCCATTGTGATATGAACCTACAGGGTCACACGCATAGACGAGCTAACAAGCTTCATGTCCAGATTCAATGAATCTAGAATGTGTCTAGGTTCATTGTATCTGACATTTGTTTTTCTGAAAATAATAAAGTGTTTATTATTCGAATTAGAGATAGGGGCAATTTCGGTATTTTACCAATGGCTGGGATTACGTGGGAGTTATTATCCGATAAGGACTCCCACTACCAGCAGAAGTCTAGGGAACGTGGGAGTCAGAGTCTCCCACAGCCGAGAGAAGTTGAGTAGACGTGGGAGTTGTTCTGGGAACAAACTCCCACACTCTATATAACATCTCTTAGCCGAAACCCTAGAGTACAAGTCATTCAGCCGAAATTAAACAAGTAACCCAAAATTAGATTTCGGATTTCTCAGCCTCTCCCTTTTCTCTCTAAATTCCCGAACTTCAGAAAGACGAAGATCTAGCAATCACTGCTTGTTTCGTCGCGTGGATACCGGTAGAGGGAAATTCCGCAAAGGGAATTCCGTTGGTGAAAAGAAACAGATCAAGAAACGTCATCCTCCATTCAAGAAGTAGCTTCTTGAATCCGAAACATGTAAGTTTTTATCGCTGTTTTCGGTTCGTAATCGTATGAGCGGATCCTTCAGGGGAGGATCCACGGGTGTTTGGAACGAGTTTCCGCCCATGAATCCCTTCAAGTAGATCACTGGCAAAAGGAGAAGTGGACCTGAGAGTAGATAACGAAGCAAGAGTTGTTGCTGTAGCTACCGGGACATTTAATTTAGTTTTGCCAAGTGGCCTTATTATAGAACTGAATAATTGTCTTTATGTTCCAACTTTGAGTAGGAATATTATTTCAGTTTCTTGTTTGGATATTGATGGTTTTCAAATTAATATTATGAATAAAATTTGCACCGTTCATAAAGATCGTATCTTCTATGGAGATGCTGTTAGCCCTAAGGGCGATCGAACTCGGTTTTTGATAATGGACAAACACTTGATGTTTGTGTCTAATGTTTATATCTTTGTGATAGAATATCGGAACATAGATTGGAAGCTCTAAGTACTTCAATCAAGCCATTGAAAGCCATTGATATCAAGATTCAAAGATATGCAAGGCTCATCTTTCAAGATTGAAGATTGAAGACTTAGGTTTGGTTAGTTTAGCTTTGTCGTCATTAGTCGTTATCTTACAAAGCTCTAACCAAAGCTCTCATGAACATAAGCTCTACTCTCATGTCTTGCTTGCACACAAACACGTTGTCAAAAGGCTTAAGTTTCAAAATGATCTTTACATGTGTTCTTATCCAAAAAGCCTTTGATTTCATAGATAAGTCTTTTAGAAAAGTTTTCCAAGTGTTCTTACTTGTTACCTTTTAGGAAAACCTTTTTAGACTTCAAGAGATTTCAAAACAAAGGTCAAAACATCATCTCTCATACTCTGAAAAGTCGGTCAACCGAGATTTTCTCGGATCAACCGAAGGATTTTATCGAGAGTTGTTCGTCAAAGTTCGGTCGACCTAAGCTTGGGTCGGTCGACCGAGATGATGGTTCGGTCGACCGAAGTTTTTGGTCGGTCAACCGAGTTGCTCAAGTTCGGTCATCCGAGACTTGTTTCGGTCATCCGAGCTCTGCAAATACTAGCCGTTTTTTTGACCGTTGGAGACTCGATTTTCAGCCAAATTTGAAATGTATTTATACTCCAAAGCTAGAGAAACATTTTAAGGCTTGCATATCAAATATTCATTGATCTCTCATCAAGCCAAAACACTTTCAAAGCAAAAACACTTGATCTCCATGATATAAATCATTCAAAGGTGTTATTTCAAAAAGCAAGACAAAGAGTGTGCTTCATATGTTCAAGAGCTAAATTGATTGTGCTTCAAAGGTATCCATTCTCACTTATAAGAGTGATCTTCCTTGTTCTTTTAAACATTCAATTCCCTTTCTAAGTGATTGGGTAATTCTTGTAAAAGTCCTACTTTGTGTGGGCAAATTGTAAAGTCCTACTTTGTGTGGGCAAGCTCTTAGTGAGTTTCTTTGTAGTGTGGTTGTGTTGTAAAACTCTTAGTGAGTTAGCCACATTTGTAAACATTCTTCTTAGTGAAGTTGTTTGAAATCCTTGGGTGCGGCTCAAGGTAGTGGACGTATATTCTAAGTGAATCGAACCACTCTAAATCCTTTGTCTTGTTGATTGGGTTTTGCATTGCTTTTACTCTTCTTGCTCAAACTTCCATTAGCTTTGCAAAGATTTGAAAAAGTTAGCAAGTTTAGTTAAAACCCAATTCACCCCCCCCTCTTGGGTTTTTCAATTGGTATCAGAGCCTCGTCTTCATCTTTAGCTTAATAGCTTGAAGAAAAGATTAATGGCCGGTTGTTCCGCTTTAGTTTACCAAGAGGGATCTTCCACAAATAGACCACCTCTCTTTGATGGAAATAATTTCAATGCTTGGAAAGACCGTTTCAAAATCTACGTGTGCTCTATAGATTATTCCTTATGGAAGATTTTTGAAGAAGGTCCTCATGTTCCTATGAAAGAGGTAGATGGTGTTCAAGTTGCTAAATTGGACAATGAGCTTAATCAAGATGAGTCCAAGAAAATGACTCTCAATTATAGAGCTATGAACATCATTAGTTGTGCTCTTAATCCGGATGAGTACAATCGGGTACGTGGAAGCAATTCCGCTCACAAGATGTGGAGAATCTTAGAAGTCACCCATGAGGGGACCAATCAAGTCAAAGAATCAAAGCTCAACATGCTTGTGAGGGAATATGAGCTTTTCTCTATGAAGACAAATGAAACTATCAATGAGTTGAACACTAGGTTCACAAATATTGTCAATGGGTTGAGATCCTATGGAAAGGAATATTCTATGGGTGAAATGAATAGGAAGATTCTCAACTCACTTCCTAAAAGTTGGGAAGGAAAAGCTCTTGTGATTGAAGAAGCAAAGAACTTGAAGACTTATCCAACGGAGGAGCTCATTGGTTCTCTTCTCACTTATGAGCTCACACACAAAAAGAATGAGCATCTTGAAAGGGCTAAAGTGAATGGTGCTTTAAAGGCTATTCTTGATGTTGATGATTCCAATGATTCAAGTGATGAAGAAGACATCAACTTTGATGATGAGACCATGGAGGTTGTGGTAAAGCGCATGAAGAAAATGTTTTCCGGGAAAGGAAGAAAACATTTCCAAAATAGAAGAAAACAAAATCCTCATGGGATGAAATGCTATGAATGTGGAAGTGATCAACATCTCATTGGAGAATGCCCCGCCACCAAAGAAAAAGAGCCCAAGGAATACAAAAAGAAAAAATTCTTTAAACCAAAGAATTTCAAGGGCATGCTAGGCCATTGGGATCAAGAAGGGAGTGGTGATGAAGAAGATGAAAATGCAAATGTTTGCTTCATGGCTTTTTGGTAATGAGGTACATCTTTCTTCCTCTCCTTCAAATTCTTATAATGATAATGATGATGAGGAGGAGGATGATCCAAATGAGCTTTTAATGGATATGTATGATCAATTGACTAAATGTGCAAAGCAAAACAAAGATATGAAGCTTAAGATTGAATCTTTGCTTGATGAAAGAGCTAACTTGATTGATGAAAATAAGAAGTTGTGTGATGATGTTAATTGCTTGAAATGTGAAAATGAAAGTCTCATTACTACTAGCAATGCATCTTCATTACAATACATAGAAGCTTGTAATAAATTGTCATATCTTGAAAACAAGCTTGTTGAATTTGATCTTTTGAAGAACAAATTAAATGACCTTACCCTTCTTGTTGATAACTTTTCTAAGGGTAAGAAAAATCTTGATCAAATTCTTAGTGTGCAACGTGCTTCAAATGTTAAACATGGTCTTGGTTATAATGCTAATCACATTGATCATGCTAGCTCTTCTAAGTTGCCTAAGAATCACTTTGTGCATGCTAGCACTTCACATAAGCAAAATAAATATCATGAGCATATTCATAAATTTGCTAAGCCATCTACTTGTTGCACATATTGTGGTAAATTTGGTCACACAAGTGTTAGATGCTTTGTGAAGAAGAAGATAGAAAGGGGAGTTAAAACCACTTGGAGAGTTAAGCGTATTTTAACTAACCCCCATGGACCCAAACAAAAATGGGTACCAAAAGTTATTCTTCCCTTGATCTTATAGGTTTTTTTAAGTTTGATGTATGCCACAAAGCTTCAATGAACTTGATTCAAAGAGAAGTGGCATTGGGGAGAAGTCAAAGGAGATGTGCCAAATGAAGTAATTCAAAAGCACTCCTTAACACTTGGATTCTCAAAGCTCAAATGTTAATCAATTGGAGAACCAAGTTGCTTAGTTACAAAGAGCAAAGCATCAAGTGATGACAAGAGTCAAAGTGTCAATTCAATGTCTTCATCACTTGGTAAGAAAGCAAAGGTATCAAAATCACTTTCTCTTAACACTTTAATTAATGTGTTTAAGTGTTTTTGATATATATACATGCTTGCTCTTATATATGTTGCATCTCACATTCTTGAATGTTATATTCATATAGATAACCTCTAGCATGTTCATTATTGTACATGTTGAGTTTAGCTAAGGTATCTATGAGATGTAGCTTATGCAACTTGATTGATTCTTGTTTTGTCATGTCATATTCATTTAAGAATCCATCTAGTTGTTTTGGTTTTTGATGTGCATGATCCTTAAGCATATATGTGTTTACTTGAGATTTTGAGCTAATCATGAAGGACCTTTGAAAAGGTACCAATTTTGCTCTCAAGAATTCCTTGTAGGTAACAAAGAGTTCTAAACTTAAAGATGAAGATATGAACTACAAGGAATGGCACAATTGAGCTAAGACTTCAAGAAAAGAGTCAAATGCTAAGGATTACAAGATTGTAGAGGGTTCATCAAGAAAAGAAAAGTCACCCATCATTGATGACTCTACACTTGTGATGCAAAGAAGGTTGAGAAGCTCAAGGAACTCATTGAAGAAACTTAAAGTGCAAAAGCATTCATCAAATTCAATGAGATATTACTAAACTCAATCTCTTTCCTTTTATATCATGTTTGCTCTTCATATGTTTTGATTCTTGTGAGCATGTTATAAGAGAGCTTAATGATTTGATCCTTGTGATGAAATTTTTTTTAACTACCCCCTCCCCTCTATTATGTAAGTGTTTTATGCTTTGTGGGAGTTTGTTATATGCTATGCTCTGTCTTTACTTGATCTTCATTGCATATAGGGGTTGTGTTTATATTCAAGTCTATAACATTAATCTTTTGTGGTTGATCGTCTAGATGCTTGACTTAGGATGTAAACTGTGTTTGTGGCATTGATTATGCCATGGGTTGTGTCTATTTGATTGTTTGGAAGTGGCACAACCTAAGGGGGAGTTTTTCAAATATTTTTAAAAAATACCTCCCTCAAAATATGTGATGTATGCTAAATTGTTCTTATTCTACATCATCACATCACTTGTTGGCTTGTTTTTCACCTTTTAACTCTTATAGCCAACTTGTGTAAGTTATTTTGGAAGTTATATGTGTTATATTTGTTTATGTCTTCAATTGGTATCACAAATACTCTTCCTTAATAACTTTGAGATCATATTCTTCATTTTCTTACCCATTGTGATCTCATTATAGTTTTTTTTGTTAGTATCACTTTAAGAGTTGCTACACTCATTTAGCTAACCATTAACTTGTTAGAGGATTGTACTCAAGTGTTTTCTTACACTTCCTCTACTTCTTTTGGTTGTGATACATGTGCTTTTCTTATGTATTCATGGTATCACTTCCACTTGTACTTTGTTAGCTATATTTTCAAACGTGTTTTACAATTGGCTATATTTACAATTGGTATCTTGTTTTACAATTGGTCAATTTGTATCATACTTGGTTTTATCTCAATTAGCTAACATCGTATGTTTGATAAACGGGGAGATTGTGCTTAAGGTTATATTCCTTATCTCCTTTGTTTTTAGCTTAGGTTGATATTCTTTTTGAGCCATACATGACCATCTTTTGGATTTATGTGTTATTATGGACTCCTTGTTTTTTTTAAGAAATCAACCAAGCTTATTCAATGAGTAATCCTTCTTCATAATTATTTTTGGTCTTTAGAATTGATCTTTTGGTTCTTATTTTATCAATCTACAAGACCATCAAGTTGTTTCCATGGTTTTTAAGTTTGTCTTTATATGGGGAGGATTATTAAAATTTCATCAAGCTTCTCCAAAATTAATCTTTACTTTTCGTTAAAATGCTCTTCTTATTGGCGCTCTGATATCCCTTTTTGATTTTGACAAAAAGAGGGAGAATTTTTAGTGTTGCAAATGTGCCAAGAGAAGTTATTTACAAAAGGAGAAAGCTTAGAACTTGCAAAATGGGAGAGATAAGGGATTCTTTAATATAGGGGGAGTAGATTTTTTTTTTTGAGAAAACATCTACTTGCTTGGATTCTTAATATCCTTATCTCATGCATACATTTGGTATCTTATTTTCTTGGACTCATCTTGATTAAGCTCATTGTCCAATTTAGCAACTTGAACACCATCTACCTCTTTCATAGGAACATGAGGACCTTCTTCAAAAATCTTCCATAAGGAATAATCTATAGAGCACACGTAGATTTTGAAACGGTCTTTCCAAGCATTGAAATTATTTCCATCAAAGAGAGGTGGTCTATTTGTGGAAGATCCCTCTTGGTAAGCTAAAGCGGAACAACCGGCCATTAATCTTTTCTTCAAGCTATTAAGCTAAAGATGAAGACGAGGCTCTGATACCAATTGAAAAACCCAAGAGGGGGGGGGTGAATTGGGTTTTAACTAAACTTGCTAACTTTTTCAAATCTTTGCAAAGCTAATGGAAGTTTGAGCAAGAAGAGTAAAAGCAATGCAAAACCCAATCAACAAGACAAAGGATTTAGAGTGGTTCGATTCACTTAGAATCTACGTCCACTACCTTGAGCCGCACCCAAGGATTTCAAACAACTTCACTAAGAAGAATGTTTACAAATGTGGCTAACTCACTAAGAGTTTTACAACACAACCACACTACAAAGAAACTCACTAAGAGCTTGCCCACACAAAGTAGGACTTTACAATTTGCCCACACAAAGTAGGACTTTTACAAGAATTACCCAATCACTTAGAAAGGGAATTGAATGTTTAAAAGAACAAGGAAGATCACTCTTATAAGTGAGAATGGATACCTTTGAAGCACAATCAATTTAGCTCTTGAACATATGAAGCACACTCTTTGTCTTGCTTTTTGAAATAACACCTTTGAATGATTTATATCATGGAGATCAAGTGTTTTTGCTTTGAAAGTGTTTTGGCTTGATGAGAGATCAATGAATATTTGATATGCAAGCCTTAAAATGTTTCTCTAGCTTTGGAGTATAAATACATTTCAAATTTGGCTGAAAATCGAGTCTCCAACGGTCAAAAAACGGCTAGTATTTGCAGAGCTCGGATGACCGAAACAAGTCTCGGATGACCGAACTTGAGCAACTCGGTTGACCGACCAAAAACTCGGTCGACCGAACCATCATCTCGGTCGACCGACCCAAGCTTAGGTCGACCGAACTTTGACAGAACAACTCTCAGTAAATCCTTCGGTTGATCCGAGAAAATCTCGGTTGACCGACTTTTCAGAGTATGAGAGATGATGTTTTGACCTTTGTTTTGAAATCTCTTGAAGTCTAAAAAGGTTTTCCTAAAAGGTAACAAGTAAGAACACTTGGAAAACTTTTCTAAAAGACTTATCTATGAAATCAAAGGCTTTTTGGATAAGAACACATGTAAAGATCATTTTGAAACTTAAGCCTTTTGACAACGTGTTTGTGTGCAAGCAAGACATGAGTGTAGAGCTTATGTTCATGAGAGCTTTGGTTAGAGCTTTGTAAGATAACGACTAATGACGACAAAGCTAAACTAACCAAACCTAAGTCTTAAATCTTCAATCTTGAAAGATGAGCCTTGCATATCTTTGAATCTTGATATCAATGGCTTTCAATGGCTTGATTGAAGTACTTAGAGCTTCCAATCTATGTTCCGATATTCTATCACAAAGATATAAACATTAGACACAAACATCAAGTGTTTGTCCATTATCAAAAACCGAGTTCGATCGCCCTTAGGGCTAACAGTCTCCCCCTTTTTGATTATGGCAAACTTTGATGTACTTAGATAGGATATGGACAATATTAAATACAAGGAAGCATGGCAAAAGGATATAATAACAAATAAGTGTAAAGCTAAGTGCTTATAAGATAAACCAAGATAGAACGAGAAACATAAGCACTAGCATGTTAAGTTCTTTTTGCCATATGCACTAGGGACTCTTTGAAGAGCCCTATTTCCCAACCAACCTCCTTGCCTCCTTCCTTCCATAATAATAGCATTCTTGTGTGTAATATACATACCTTAGTTTACACAAGAAGCTAACTTACCATTTTCATCAATGTTGGTGTGAGTGCTAAGGATCCTATTACAAGGAACATGCTCACACAAACATTAGAACTTACAATGGTTTGTTATCATCAAAACATCATAGAATATTTTGCCCTTCGGGCTAACAGATGCCTCTTTGATGAATGGGCTTTATGTTCTTAACCTCGATGATTCCATTAAAAGGCCCCATCTATAACATTAATACCAAAAGGTTTAAATCAAATGACTTAAACCAGACCTACTTTTGGCACTGTCGTTTGGGCCACATAAATGAGAAACGCATATCAAAGCTCCATTCAGATGGAATTTTGACATCATTTGACTTAGAGTCTTATGAGACTTGTGATTCTTGCTTGTTAGGCAAAATGACTAAAGCTCCCTTTACTGGACAAAGTGAGAGAGCTTCCGATTTATTGGGCCTCATACATACAGATGTTTGTGGACCAATAAACACTAGTGCTAGAGGAGGGTTTCGAGTACTTTCATCACATTCACGGATGATTTCAGTAGATATGGCTACGTCTATCTAATGAAACATAAATCGAATCTTTTGGAAGATTCAAAGAATTTCAAAATGAAGTACAAAATCAACTTGGTAAAAGTATTAAGATACTTCGATCGGATCGAGGTGGCGAATACCTTAACCAAGAGTTTGACGAACATCTTAGTGGTTGTGGAATTGTTTCACAATTAACTCCTCCCCGGCACACCACAATGGAATGGCGTGTCGAACGGAGGAATCACACCTTATTAGATATGGTTCGATCTATGATGAGTCAAACAAGTCTTCCAATTTCCTTTTGGGGCTACGCCCTAGAAACTCGCTGCATTTATATTAAATAGAGTTCCTTCTAAAGCGGTTCGTAAAACTCCATATGAGATATGGGACTGGGAAACGACCTAGCTTGTCATTTCTCAAAATTTGGGGATGCGAGGCGTACGTAAAACGCTTGTTATCCGATAAACTCGCCCTCTAAATCGACAAATGTTTGTTTGTGGGATATCCTAAAGAAACTAAAGGATATTACTTCTATCTTCCATCGAGAAAACAAAGTGTTTGTTGCTCGTAATGGTTTATTCCTTGAAAGGGAATTTATTTCCAAAGAGGATAGTGGGAGTAAGATCCATCTTGAGGAAATTCAAGATCCCCAAACAACATCTGAACCAACTTTGGAAGTCCAAGCAAGCTCACGTGCCGATCATCGAGCTTCAATCTTTGACACAAGGCCCAAGAAGGTCGAGTCGGGTACATCAACAGCCTGAGAAATATGGATTTCTCGTGACTGATGATCATCAGGTTGAACTGATTGATCAAGATGAACCCTCTACCTACAAAGAGGCAATTCGTAGTTCTGAGTCAAATAAGTGGCTAGAGGCTATGAAGTCTGAGATGCAATCCATATACGACAACCAAGTATGGACTTTGGTTGACCCACCCGAAGGGTGCAAGGTCATCGATAACAAATGGTGTTACAAAAAGAAGACCGACATGGATGGTAATGTACACACTTTTAAATCTCGACTAGTAGTTAAAGGTTATAGACAAGTTCATGTTATTGGCTATGACGAAACCTTTTCCCCTATCGTGATGATAAAGTCAATTAGGATTTTACTTGCCATAGCCGCATATTGTGACAATGAGATATGGAAAATGGATGTTAAGACTGCGTTTCTTAATGGAAACCTTCTCGAGAATGTGTATATGACACAACCTGAGGGGTTTGTTGATCCAACAAATCCTAGCAAATTGTGTATGCTTCAAAGGTCCATTTATGGATTGAAGCAAGCATCTCGAAGCTGGAATCGTCGCTTTGATGAACGTATTAAAGAATTCGGTTTCATAAAAAACGAAGACGAGCCTTGTGTTTATAAGAAAGTAACTAATAATGCAGTAGTGTTCATTGTGCTTTATGTGGATGACATCTTACTGATTGGAAATGACATCCCCACATTACAAAGTGTAAAAGCTTGGTTGGGGAAGTGCTTTTCCATGAAAGACTTAGGCGAGGCCACATACATTTTGGGTATAAGAATCTATAGAGATAGATCTAACAAAATGATTGGCCCGAGCTGAAGTGGATACATTGACAAGGTATCGAAACGGTTTAGTTTGCAAGACTCCAAAAAGGGATTCTTGCCCATGTCACATGGCATTAAACTCAGCAGAACTCAAGGACCTTCCACAAGGGAGGACCAAGAGCGCATGAGTAAGATCCCATATGCTTCAGCCATTGGGTCTATTATGTACACCATGATATGCACTTGCCCAGATGTCTCATTTGCTTTAAGTATGACTAGCAGATATCAATCGACCCTCGGGAGAGTCACATTGGATCTGCAGTCAAGAGCATTCTTAAGTACTTGAGAAGGACTAAAGATATGTTCTTAGTTTACGGAGGTCGGGAAGGAAGTCTCGGTTGTAAATGGTTACACAGACGCAAGCTTCCGGGACCGACGTAGATGATTATAGATCGCAATCTGGTTTTGTGTTTTGTTTGAATGGAGGTGCTTTGTGAGTGGAAGAGCTCAAAGCAAGAAACCGTGGCCGACTCTACAACGAAGTCGAGTATCTAGCCGCCTCCGAAGCGACTAAAGAAGTTCGTTTGGATCGGGAAGTTTGTTGATGAACTAGGTGTCATCCCTAGCATTGTGAACCCAGTGGACCTCTATTGTGATAGTACTCGGGTGCCATTTCACAAGCTAAGGAACCTAGATCTCACCAACGATCCAAACACATTCTCGAAAGCGTTTCCATCCGATTAGAGAGATCATCGGCAGAGAGACGTTAGTATTTGCAAAGTTCATACAGACGACAACATTGCAGATGCATTGACCAAGCCACTCCCACAGCCTTAACATGAGAGTCATACTAGGTCAATGGGATTGAGGATCATGTATGATTGGAACTAGGGCAAGTGGGAGATTGTTAGTAGTGCCCTAGGACCATTAGCATATGTTGTACGTTTTATATCTTTTCTGAGCATTTCATATGAATAGTTAATTTTGCTTATGAACATCAAATGCGTGATTTGATAGTAAAACTCATTTGCTTAAGTAATTGCTATTCTAGTTGTCCCTAGTTTTATGTAATCTATTTTACAATGAAATAAAACTAGTATGACGTTTGATTGATGATTACGTTTTACTAATCATGTGTAATGAATACAAATCACATCATAGATGCAATATATAGGGATACGTTGTATTGGACGTGATCCGTTAGAGAAGTAATACTTCATGGTCCTTAGTCATAAGTATTACTTCCTCAATACTATTTTAGAATCCTTAGACCTTATGTCTCCATTGATTCTAGCATGAATAGAGCCACGTTTTGACTCAGTCGTACGTTACTTTTAATCCAGTAATCAATACGGCTGATGATCGGATGTAGTGTCCTATCATGGCTTGAATGTGAGAGGCATTGTAAGGAATTTGTCCCTCTCTTATTAGAGAGAGATATCCATGGGCCCCTCGATAGGGAAAGACTGTCTAAATGCATGGCCGTGCTCAAATGTATTTGATAAAGTGGTTATCGGATACTATTTGTTGGAACAGTGTTCCTGGAGATCGAGCATAAATACAATTAAGCTTAATAAGGGTGACGACTACCATGCCTTATGCTTAATTAGGATATCGCGAGACAAAGGGATTAAATAGTGGATTGATATTAGGTTCCGTTGTATATTCATTCACTTTGGGTAGTCACAATGTCCTGCTAGGGACCGCTTGTGATTTATGAACACATACTACTACTAAGTGTGTTTTCATTGCCATTGTGAGATGAACCTACAGGGTCACACGCATATACGAGCTAACGAGCTTCATGTCCAGAATCAATGAATCTAGAATGTGTCTAGGTTCATTGTATCTGACATTCACTTTTCTGAGAATAATAAAGTGTTATTATTCGAATTAGAGATAAGGGGCATTTTCGGTATAGCTGGGATTACGTGGGAGTCATTATCCGAAAAAGACTCCCACTACCAGCAAAAGTCTAGTGCACGTGGGAGTTATAGACTCCTACTGCCAAAAGAGGTTTATCGGGCGTGGGAGTATAGACTCCCACTACTGAGAGAAGTGGAGGACGTGAGAGTTGGTTATGGGAACAAACTCTCACACCCTATATAATTATCTCTCAGCCGAATCCCTAGCCTAACCTTGCTTCAGCCGCAATTAAACAATTCACCCGAAATCAGATTTCGGATTTCTGCCTCTCCCTTTTCTCTCTAATTCCCGAAACTCAGAAAAACGAAGAGCTAACAATCGCTGCCCGTTTCGTCGCGTGGATACCGGTAGAGGGACTTTCCGCAAAGAGAGATCAATCGGTAGCAGCATCCGATCCAAGAAACAACATCTTCCATTCAAGAATCGGATTCTTGAACACGAAATTGTAAGTCTTTTCTTGCTGTTTTTTGATTCGTTTTGTATGAGCGGATCTTTCAGGGGAGGACTCATTGTTAGTAGTGCCCTAGGACCATTAGCATATGTTGTGCGTTTTATTATCTTTTGAGCATGTAATTGAATAGTTAATTTTGCTTTTGATTATCAAATGTGTGATTTGATAGTAAAACTCATTAGGTTATGTAATTACTATTCTAGAAGTCCCTAGTTTTATGTAATGCTTAATTACTATGAAATAAAACTAGTATGATTGTTGATTGATGATCTTGTTTTACTGATCATGTGTAATGGACACAAATCACATCATAGATGCAATATATGGGGATACGTTGTATTGGACGTGATCCGTCAGAGAAGTAATACTTCATGGTCTTAAGTCATAAGTATTACTTCCTCAATACTATTTTAGAATCCTTAGACCTTATGTCTCCATTGATTCTAGCATGAATAGAGCCACGTTTTGACTCAGTCGTACGTTACTTTTAATCCAGTAATCAATACGGCTGATGATCGGATGTAGTGTCCTATCATGGCTTGAATGTGAGAGGCATTGTAAGGAATTTGTCCCTCTCTTATTAGAGAGAGATATCCATGGGCCCCTCGATAGGGAAAGACTGTCTAAATGCATGGCCGTGCTCAAATGTATTTGATAAAGTGGTTATCGGATACTATTTGTTGGAACAGTGTTCCTGGAGATCGAGCATAAATACAATTAAGCTTAATAAGGGTGACGACTACCATGCCTTATGCTTAATTAGGATATCGCGAGACAAAGGGATTAAATAGTGGATTGATATTAGGTTCCGTTGTATATTCATTCACTTTGGGTAGTCACAATGTCCTGCTAGGGACCGCTTGTGATTTATGAACACATACTACTACTAAGTGTGTTTTCATTGCCATTGTGAGATGAACCTACAGGGTCACACGCATATACGAGCTAACGAGCTTCATGTCCAGAATCAATGAATCTAGAATGTGTCTAGGTTCATTGTATCTGACATTCACTTTTCTGAGAATAATAAAGTGTTATTATTCGAATTAGAGATAAGGGGCATTTTCGGTATAGCTGGGATTACGTGGGAGTCATTATCCGAAAAAGACTCCCACTACCAGCAAAAGTCTAGTGCACGTGGGAGTTATAGACTCCTACTGCCAAAAGAGGTTTATCGGGCGTGGGAGTATAGACTCCCACTACTGAGAGAAGTGGAGGACGTGAGAGTTGGTTATGGGAACAAACTCTCACACCCTATATAATTATCTCTCAGCCGAATCCCTAGCCTAACCTTGCTTCAGCCGCAATTAAACAATTCACCCGTAATCAGATTTCGGATTTCTGCCTCTCCCTTTTCTCTCTAATTCCCGAAACTCAGAAAAACGAAGAGCTAACAATCGCTGCCCGTTTCGTCGCGTGGATACCGGTAGAGGGACTTTCCGCAAAGAGAGATCAATCGGTAGCAGCATCCGATCCAAGAAACAACATCTTCCATTCAAGAATCGGATTCTTGAACACGAAATTGTAAGTCTTTTCTTGCGTTTTTTGATTCGTTTTGTATGAGCGGATCTTTCAGGGGAGGACTCATTGTTAGTAGTGCCCTAGGACCATTAGCATATGTTGTGCGTTTTATTATCTTTTGAGCATGTAATTGAATAGTTAATTTTGCTTTTGATTATCAAATGTGTGATTTGATAGTAAAACTCATTAGGTTATGTAATTACTATTCTAGAAGTCCCTAGTTTTATGTAATGCTTAATTACTATGAAATAAAACTAGTATGATTGTTGATTGATGATCTTGTTTTACTGATCATGTGTAATGGACACAAATCACATCATAGATGCAATATATGGGGATACGTTGTATTGTACGTGATCCGTCAGAGAAGTAATACTTCATGGTCTTAAGTCATAAGTATTACTTCCTCAATACTATTTTAGAATCCTTAGACCTTATGTCTTCATTGATTCCAGTATGAATGGAGCCAAGTTTTGACTCAGTCGGACGTTACTTGTAACAGAGTAATCAATACGACTGATGATCGGATGTAGTGTCCTATCATAGCTTGAATGTGAGAGACATTGTAAGGAATTTGTCCCTCTCTATTATTAGAGAGAGATATCCATGGGCCCTCGATAGGGAAAGACTGTTTAAATGCATGGCCGTGCTCAAATGTATTTGATAAAGTGGTTATCAAATGCTATTTGTCGAGACAGTCTACCTGGAGATCGAGCATAAATACAATTAAGCTTAATAAGGGTGACGACCACCATGCCTTATGCTTAATTAGGATATCACGGGACAAAGGGATTAAATAGTAGATTGATATTAGGTTCCACCGTAAATTCATTCACTTTGGGTAGTCACAATGTCCTGCTAGGGACCGCTTGTGATTTATGAACACATACTACTACTAAGTGTGTCTTCATTGCCATTGTGAGATGAACCTACAAGGTCACACGCATAGACGAGCTAACGAGCTTCATGTCCAGAATCAATGAATCTAGAATGTGTCTAGGTTCATTGTATCTGACATTCACTTTTCTGAGAATAATAAAGTGTTATTATTCGAATTAGAGATAAGGGGCATTTTCGGTATAGCTGGGATTACGTGGGAGTCATTATCCGAAAAAGACTCCCACTACCAGCAAAAGTCTAGTGCACGTGGGAGTTATAGACTCCTACTGCCAAAAGAGGTTTATCGGGCGTGGGAGTATAGACTCCCACTACTGAGAGAAGTGGAGGACGTGAGAGTTGGTTATGGGAACAAACTCTCACACCCTATATAATTATCTCTCAGCCGAATCCCTAGCCTAACCTTGCTTCAGCCGCAATTAAACAATTCACCCGTAATCAGATTTCGGATTTCTGCCTCTCCCTTTTCTCTCTAATTCCCGAAACTCAGAAAAACGAAGAGCTAACAATCGCTGCCCGTTTCGTCGCGTGGATACCGGTAGAGGGACTTTCCGCAAAGAGAGATCAATCGGTAGCAGCATCCGATCCAAGAAACAACATCTTCCATTCAAGAATCGGATTCTTGAACACGAAATTGTAAGTCTTTTCTTGCTGTTTTTTGATTCGTTTTGTATGAGCGGATCTTTCAGGGGAGGACTCATTGTTAGTAGTGCCCTAGGACCATTAGCATATGTTGTGCGTTTTATTATCTTTTGAGCATGTAATTGAATAGTTAATTTTGCTTTTGATTATCAAATGTGTGATTTGATAGTAAAACTCATTAGGTTATGTAATTACTATTCTAGAAGTCCCTAGTTTTATGTAATGCTTAATTACTATGAAATAAAACTAGTATGATTGTTGATTGATGATCTTGTTTTACTGATCATGTGTAATGGACACAAATCACATCATAGATGCAATATATGGGGATACGTTGTATTGTACGTGATCCGTCAGAGAAGTAATACTTCATGGTCTTAAGTCATAAGTATTACTTCCTCAATACTATTTTAGAATCCTTAGACCTTATGTCTTCATTGATTCCAGTATGAATGGAGCCAAGTTTTGACTCAGTCGGACGTTACTTGTAACAGAGTAATCAATACGACTGATGATCGGATGTAGTGTCCTATCATAGCTTGAATGTGAGAGACATTGTAAGGAATTTGTCCCTCTCTATTATTAGAGAGAGATATCCATGGGCCCCTCGATAGGGAAAGACTGTTTAAATGCATGGCCGTGCTCAAATGTATTTGATAAAGTGGTTATCAAATGCTATTTGTCGAGACAGTCTACCTGGAGATCGAGCATAAATACAATTAAGCTTAATAAGGGTGACGACCACCATGCCTTATGCTTAATTAGGATATCACGGGACAAAGGGATTAAATAGTAGATTGATATTAGGTTCCACCGTAAATTCATTCACTTTGGGTAGTCACAATGTCCTGCTAGGGACCGCTTGTGATTTATGAACACATACTACTACTAAGTGTGTCTTCATTGCCATTGTGAGATGAACCTACAAGGTCACACGCATAGACGAGCTAACGAGCTTCATGTCCAGATTCAATGAATCTAGAATGTGTCTAGGTTCATTGTATCTGACATTTATTTTTCTGAGAATAATAAAGCGTTATTATTCGAATTATAGATAAGGGGCATTTTCGGTATTTGGTTAATAGCTGGGATTACGTGGGAGTTATTATCCGATAAAGACTCCCACTACCAGCAGAAGTCTAGGGGACGTGGGAGTTGAAGACTCCCACTGCCGAGAGAAGTTGAGGATGTGAGAGTTGGTTATGGGAACAAACTCTCATACCCTATATAATGATCTCCTGGCCGAAACCCTAGGTGATTAAGTTTTCAGCCGCAATTAACCAAAGACACCCGAAATCAGAAATCGTATTCTGCCTTCTCCCTTTCTCCCTAATTCCAGAAACTCAGAAAAACGGAGAGCTAGCACTCGCTGCCCGTTTCGTCGCGTGGATACCAGTAGGGAGTAATTCCGCAAAGGAAATTCCGTTGGTGTCAGCAAAGCATCCAAGAAATAGGATCTTCCATTCAAGAATCGGATTCTTGAGCCGAAAATTGTAAGTCTTTTCGCTATTTTTTTCGATTCGTTTTCATATGAGCGGATCCTTTAGGGGAGGATCCATGGGTGTTTGGAACGAGTTTCCGCCCATGAATCCCTTCACTCATGGGTGTTTAGGGCAAACTCGATTTGGGGCTAAACTAAGGCCAATACAACACATTTCCATTTAAGTTTCTATTTACTTAATACTATGTCGTTTTGCTTCACCTAAAATAGCTAAAGGGAAGTTCTAAATGAGGCAACTTCCTGGTATCATCTCTATCAACACCATGGCTGCAAGGACAAGCTCAGCATCACTGTTGATTCCTGATTCTTGTCAGAATCAGTCGACGTGGATGGAGGAGATTCACCTAGGGAAGAAAACCCTAAGTATAAAGAGAGCTCGAAGCCAAGATGAAGGGCATTCAGAAATTATCCCAAATAGTGGAAGCTGCCATCTCCCAAACCTTGTAAGATTCCTTCACACTTATCACCCTCTCATCTTAAATCCATCAAATTCTCTCTTCTCTCTGTTACTGATTGAGTGATTGGTATTTCAGGAGGTGAAGGCATGCCTATCAGCTATGGAAATGGCTTGAGTTTGCATACTTCTTCTCTTTAGCTTTTACTTAGTTTATTTCATCAAGTTTGAACCTGGAGACAGTGATCTTTTAGTTATTTAGTTATCTGAACTATTAACTTCATTGGGGATATTGATGTATTGAGTTTTGCTGAGAAATCTATATAATTTATTCCCTCTTGCTGGTTCTACTGTTATTTTGCTTTGATTGCTTGGTTGAGACATTGTGTCTCTTAGCTGCTGTTAGACTTAGTTAGATTGAGAGCGTGATTTCCTTAGGGACATCACAACCACAAAAATGGTTCTTAAAGATTGAGGTTTGTTGTTATTATTAGTCTTTTTCTTAATGGAATT
This sequence comes from Vinca minor, assembly GCA_026122235.1. Lineage (NCBI taxonomy): Eukaryota > Viridiplantae > Streptophyta > Magnoliopsida > Gentianales > Apocynaceae > Vinca > Vinca minor. The sequence continues at coordinate 1,381,599 of JAOCZM010000285.1, read as the reverse complement.
GGGGGATTTCATGAAGTGCGAAGAAGGAGGAGAGGATTGGATTCGGTGGCGAAAGAGAGAGTTGGGATGGGGGTTGAAGAAGAAGATAGTTGGGGTCGGTGTGTTTGGGGGTGGAAGTGAGAGTTGAAGAAGAATAAGTAAATTACCATAATTAACCCTCCAAATTTTAGCTTTGACTTGATTTTTTCCAAGATTTATGTTGACCCGTAACATTTTGGATGGAAGGATCTTATATACCAATAGTAAATTTTTTAGGGATTTTAATGTTCAGAATTAATGTTTAGGGACCCTATGTCAAGCTATAAATTGTTTAGGGACAAAATTGTCCAATTTGCCTAAACTATTCGTCTTAAGTTGAGGAAATTTATTTTGAGGGGAACAAAATGCTCAATGCGATTGGTAACAGAAAAACAAGTGTGGCGTGGCACGTGCAGAGACGGCTACATCAAAACCATAAACACAAAAGGGGGTCAGGACAACAACATCTAGATCCGACGACTATATCTTCTCCGTCAATAGCGGGAACTCCTAAAGAACCTAATCCTACGGCTCTAATTTTATCTACAATTTATCACCATCCGATTAGAATCCACAAACCGCCATGACCAGACCATATGGATTAATCAATGACCAATTATTATTTGTTTTTTTGAAAAAGAGTTTAGGTGGTCGGCTCTAGTTACTGCCACGGCTACGGGTCAGAGTAGACCACCGAAATCATATGTCGCGCTTATAAGGGTACTTACTGAAGGGATTCATGGGCAAAAACTCGTTCTAAACACCCATGAGTCATCCCCCGAAGGATCTGCTCATACCATAGGAATCGAAAAATCTAGACAGAAACTTACTTTTCGAGTTCAAGAATCTGATTCTTGAATGAAAGATGCTGTTTCTTGGATACGTTGCTGCCACCAATGGATTTCCCTTTGCGGAATGTCCCTCTACCAGTATCCACGTGACGAAACGAACAGTGATTGCTAGCTCTTCGTCTTTCTGAGTTTCGGGAATTAGAGAGAAAAGGGAGAGGCAGAATAGAAAATCTGATTTTCTAGGTCTTTTTGGTATTTCGGCTGAAAAGCATTAACCCCTAGGGTTTCGGCCAAGAGAAGTTTATATAGGGAGTGAGAGGTTGTTTCAAGCACAACTCCCATGTCCTATCCACCTCTTTTGGCTGTGGGAGTTAAGTGAGAGTCTTTATCGGATAATAACTCCCACGTAATCCCAGCTATACCGAAAATGCCCCCTTATCTCTAATTAGAATAATAACGCTTTATTATTCTCAGAAAAATAAATGTCAGATACAATGAACCTAGACACATTCTAGATTCTTTGAATCTAGACATGAAGCTCGTTAGGTCGTCTATGCGTGTGACCCTGTAGGTTCATATCACAATGGCAATGAAAACATACTTAGTAGTAGTATGTGTTCATAAATCACAAGTGGTCCCTAGCAGGACATCGTGACTACCTAAAGTGAATGAATTTACGGTGAAACCTAACATCAATCCACTATTTAATCCCTTTGTCTCGCGATATCCTAATTAAGCATAAGGCATGGTAGTCGTCACCCTTATTAAGCTTAATTGTATTTATGCTCGATCTCCGGGTAAACTGTTCCAACAAATAGTATTTGATAACCACTTTATCAAATACATTTGAGCACGGCTATGCATTTAAACAGTTTTTCCTATCGAGGGTCCCATGTATATCTCTCTCGAATAATAGAGAGGGACAAATTCCTTACAATGCCTCTCACATTCAAGCCATGATAGGACGCTGCAACCGATCATCAGTCGTATTGATTATCGATTAAAAGTAACGTCCGACTGAGTCAAAACGTGGCTCCATTCATGCTAGAATCAATGGAGACATAAGGTCTAAGGATTCTAAAATAGTATTGAGGAAGTAATACTTATGACTAAGGACTAAGGACTATGAAGTATTACTTCTGTAACGGATCACGTCCGATACAATATCTCCCAATATATTGCATATATGATATGATTTGTATTCATTACACATGATTCGTAAAACATAATCATCAATCAAACATCATACTAGTTTTATTTCATTGTAAAGAACATTACATGAAACTAGGGACAACTAGAATAGTAATTACATAAGCTAATGAGTTTTACTTTCAAGTCACGCATTAGATGTTCGTAAGCAAAATTAGCTATTCAATTACATGCTCAAAAGATTTGCTAATGGTCCTATTGCACTACTAACAATCTCCCACTTGCCCTAGGTCCAATCATACATGATCCTCAATCCCATTGACCTAGTATGACTCTCTTGTTTAGGCTGCGGAAGTGTCTTGGTCAATGGATCGGCAATGTTGTCGTCTGTATGAACTTTGCAAATTTTAACATCTCATCTATCAATGATCTATCTAATCAGATGGAAACGCCTGAGAATGTGATACGAGATCCTACCAAGGGCAGCCCTACTCCAAAGATCCCTTAAAGAACCTTCAAGGACCAATTACAAGATCAAGGGCAAAGATGACAATTGACAAAGTATCATCATTGATCCGAAGTATCAAAACTAAAGAGGAAACTAATCTTCAACTAGAAGAAGACATTCAATTCACCCTCTTAAGTTTTACAAGTGTTCAACACGGCTCAACCAAGCAAAGTGGCTAAAAGGGCATTTTAGTCTTTTTACATAGTAAAGTCTATTCTAGCCTATTCTAGACTATTCTAGACTTTAACTATTTCTTAGTATTGTTATTTCATATTCCAGCCGTGTTATTTAATAAAGGACATGTTGTCCATGTGTTAGTTAGTTAGTTAATAAAGAGTCCTAATGCAACTAGGACTCTTCATAGATTTGGTAGTTAGAATCTAATCTAGCCGCCACCTTTATTATTAGTTAGTTACTTGATAGCGAGTTGTTATTCAAGAGTCCTACTTCTTCAAGGACTCTTATTTGTTTTCAAGAGTCTTAATCCTTTAAGGACTCTTATTTCTTTATTTGGTTGTAACCGAAATCTCAACCTTACTTAAGGGAGATTTCGGCCATTGTAATACTTACGTTAGATATATTGATATTTTGGTAAGGTTATTCCTTAGCTTCTCGTGTTTGAACTTCTGGATAGAAATTCATTCATTCTTGAGTTATTGTATCAACTAGCTTGTTTCTCTAGTTGTGGTGTTTCAGCCTCCATTGTTAATTAACCTTCCCTTAGAGTTGCGTTGATTAAATTCCCATAGAAACTAGTTCGAGAATTGAAGAAAGATCGGGCTCAACTTAAGTCGAACCTTGCGGTTCTTCATCAGGTGGTATCAGAGCAAAAGGTTCTTCTCCTATTCCCGGTGTACCCTACGCACAAATTTTTTTCTTGTTTGCTAGATTGACAAAATAACAAAAAAAAAAAAGCCACGGCATTATCAATATTGGGCAGCCGATTACAACAAAGAAAAAGCCTCTTGGTGTAAAGAAATTGGCAGCCAAGTTAGTATAGATTGAATAGCGAACTATAAAGCCAATAGCAAACTTCTTGATCAAAACGAAAGCAACCCAGCTTCGTTCAAGAATTGGCAAACGTTCCTCCTTGTTTTTGTTTTGAGCCGAAACAATACCATAAATCAAGTATTGAAAGCTACCACACTTCACTCCTTGATAACTTCGGCCAAAATCAAGGGAAAATTCAAGCAAACAAGAAGATCAAGAAAAGCAAGAACATCAAGAAAATCAAGAACATCAAGAACATCAAGAAGATCATCAAGAACCGGTTTCTTTTCTCGATTAGGACTTGTTCTTCATCTTTTTCTTTCTAAAAGCTTTTTGTTTAGGTCAAAGATAGGATTTCTTTCCTTATTTTTCAGCCTTGTGTCAACGCAACAAGTTAGGAACCCATTCTTTAAATCTAGAGTTTGAAGTTCTATACGAGCGGTGTTGGAATAAAGAGTGAAACTTTCTTTGCTATCTAACGTTTTTGAGTGTTTTCTTTTGTTTTTCTTATCTTATAACAATGTCTTTTGAAGGATCTCCATCAAAGAAAGGTGAAATTTCTGATATGGAAAAGTTACTTCAAATGATGGCGGAGATGTCGGGAAGAATGGATTCAATGCAAGGACAAATGGCCGCAACAAATAATAATGTTCAACAAATTGCAAATCAGCAACGTCTTCAACAAGACAATGCCGAGATTTATGATCAAAGGGTTGAGAACATGGAACCGCCAAGGGCACCACAATTGCCGAGGGTAAATGTGGCAAATCCGGCAATTCAAACAAATCGGTTTAACAACAATCCAATATTTCAGCCGAGAAGAGGGGATTACATTCAGCAAATTGATGCCAATCTTGGTTCCATCAAGACCAAGATTCCCCCTTTTGAAGGTACAAATGATCCCGAATTATTTTTAGATTGGATTCGTAAAATTAACCATGTTTTTGCTGTTCATAACTATTCGGAAGAAAAGAAAGTAAAGTTAGCAGCCATGGAGTTTTATGGATATGCATCCATTTGGTGGGACAAAGAATCCGCAACAAGGGCAAAAGTGGAACAACCGGAAATTTCCACTTGGGTTGAGATGAAAGCGGTTATGAAACGACGTTTTGTTCCTTTAAACTACTTAAGGGAACTTTACAACCGTCTACAAAGATTAAAGCAAGGCGATAAATCCGTCGATGAATACTACAAAGCCATGGAAATTGCAATGATTCGCGCCGATATTTGTGAAAGTGATGAGGCAACAATGGCTCGATTCTTGGCTGGCCTCAATGACAAAATCCGGATGAAGGTAGAACGTGCTAACCTTGATAATATTACTGATATGTTATATTTTTCTGAGCAAATTGAAAGGCACCAAAAGGAGAAGGGTTTAAATGCAAAACCGACAACTTTCCAAGCTTGGAGGAAGCCGAATTCAACTCAGCAATTTTCTACTGTTTTGCCGAACCAAAACAAAGGCAAAGAGGTATTTTATGAGGGCAAAACAGCCCCGGGACAGTTTGGGGCAGCAAGGTCTCAAAACACATCAAATCCGGGTAATACAAAGGTAAATTCGACTCCAATTGTGCCTCGTGAATGCTTTAAATGTAGGGGCAAAGGACATATTGCTAGGGACTGCCCTACAAAGCATAAAATGATAATGTTGGACGATGGATCGTGGGTAAGTGATGAAGAAGCCGAGACACCCGATTTGGAGGAAGAAACCGAGCAATATGAGGAGGATTCGGGTCGTGGGAACATTTTGGTTACACGGAAACTTCTTTATTCTCAACCTTTGGATGATCTTCACCAACATAGAAGTAATCTCTTCCAAATCAAATGTGAGGTAAAAGGTCAATCTGTTTTAGTCATTATTGATAATGGAAGTTGTACAAATGTTTGCTCTTATGATATGGTTTCTGCACTTGATTTACCATATAAGGCACATCCTATGCCTTATAAATTATCGTGGTTGAATAATAATGGTGAAATCAAGGTAGATAAGCAAGTTGAGATAGAGTTCGAGATCGGGAGATATAAGGACTCGGTTCTATGTGATGTAGTCCCGATGACTGCAAGTCACATAATATTGGGAAGGCCATGGCAATACGATCGAAGTGCAAATCACATGGGTAGAGAAAATACATATGTGCTTCAAAAAGATGATGTAAAGTTTAAACTAATTCCTTTATCTTTAAATGCAGTTTGTGAGATTCATAAACAAATGGCCATCAATAGAGAGAAGAGAGAAAAGCAAAGAAAAGAGAGTGAGGGAAAAAAGCCGAGTGTCCCAACCCTTGAGGTAAAAACCGAGAGGAAAAATGAGGTAAAAGCCGTGAACTTAGTGAGACAAAAGGCAAGTTCCATCAAAGAGAGAAAAGAGTGTTTGTTTACAAGCCAAGGAAAGGTAGATAGGGCAATACGAGCAAAACAACCCCTTGTTTTGTTGGTATTCCGAGAAACCGAAAGGTCTCTCCCTTCTAATAATTTTTCTTTTAATCTAACATCATCTTCTCTTCCTAGTCTTGCTTTTGATCTTTTGAAGGAATTCCAAGATGTATTTCCCAAGGAATTGCCGAAGGGGCTGCCTCCAATTCGAGGAATCGAGCATCAAATCGACTTCATTCCGGGAGCAAGTTTGCCAAACCGGGCTGCCTACCGAGCCAATCCGGATGAGACCCGAGAAATACAAAGGCAAGTCGATTTACTCCTTGAAAAGGAGCAGGTAAGAGAATCTTTAAGTCCTTGTGCTAGTCCTGTCATTTTAGTACCTAAAAGAGAAGGAACTTTCAGATTATGTACGGATTGTCGTGATATTAATAAAATAACTATTAAATATAGACATCCAATTCCTCGCTTAGATGATATGCTAGATGAGTTAAGTGGCACTTTGATATTTTCTAAAATTGATTTAACTCAAGGCTATCACCAAATTAGAATGAAAGAAGGTGATGAATGGAAAACTGCTTTTAAGACTAAATATGGATTATATGAATGGATTGTTATGCCTTTTGGTCTTACTAATGCACCTAGTACTTTCATGAGATTAATGAACTACATATTTAGACACTGTTAGTTCTCAAGGTATTTGTGTTGATCCGGTTAAAATACAAGCCATTCAAGAATGGCCGAGCCCAACAAGTGTGACACAAGTTAGATCGTTTTATGGGTTAGCAAGCTTTTATAGGCGTTTTATTCGTGATTTTAGCACGATGGCTGCCCCATTAAATGAAGTAATGAAGAAGGATGTCTCATTTTTTTGGGACAAGCCGCAAGAGGAATGTTTTGAGAAGATGAAACAATTACTTACTTGTTCTCCCATTTTAGCTATACCTAATTTTGATTTAATGTTTGAAGTTGAATGTGATGCTTCATGTTTAGGTATAGGGGCTGTTTTACAACAACAAGGTAAGCCTTTAGCATATTTTAGTGAGAAATTAAGCAATGCCTCGCTTAATTATCCTACTTATGATAAAGAACTATATGCCATTGTTCGAGCCTTGGAGACTTGGCAACACTATTTGATCGCAAGAGAATTTGTCATTCATACCGATCACGAGTCAATCAAGTATCTTAAAGGCCAAAGTAAGTTGAATAAAAGACATGCAAGGTGGGTTTCTTTTATCGATACTTTTCCTTACATCATAAAATACAAGAAAGGTAAAGAAAACATCATTGCCGATGCTCTCTCTAGAAGATATACTTTACTTTCTTTAATGCATGCTAAATTACTTGGGTTTGATCATATCAAAGCATTATATAAGGATGATTCAGAATTTTCAGATTTATATGCTCAATGTGAGCTCTCGGCTCAAAATTCATATTATAGGTTGGAAGATTTCTTGTTTAAAAACAATAGATTGTGTATTCCTTCATGTTCTATTAGAGAATTAATTGTTAGGGAAGCACATTGTGGCGGTTTAATGGGTCATTTTGGTGTTCTTAAAACTTTTGATATTTTACAAGAACACTTTTATTGATCTAAAATGAGACAAGATGTTAGAAAAATATATGAACTTTGCATTAAATGTAAACAGGCTAAAAGTACAAGCAAAGCTCATGGATTATACATGCCTTTACCCATTCCCTCTCCACCTTGGATTGACTTATCCATGGATTTTATCTTAGGCTTGCCGAGATCTCAAAGAGGTAATGATAGTATCCTGGTTGTCGTAGATCGTTTTTCTAAAATGTCGCACTTTATTCCTTGTAGGAAAACAAATGATGCAAGTCATGTGGCGAATTTATTCTTAAAAGAGGTGGTGCGGCTTCATGGGATTCCGAGAACCATAGTAAGTGATAGGGACGTAAAGTTCTTGAGTTACTTTTGGAAGACATTATGGAGTAAATTGGGGACTAAATTGCTATTTTCAACATCTAGCCATCCCCAAACCGATGGCCAAACGGAGGTAACAAATAGAACTTTAGGGGTGTTACTTAGAGCTTTAATTTCAAACAACTTAAAAAAAGTGGGAAGAATGTTTACCTATTGCTGAATTTGCTTACAATAGAACTTTACATTCTACTACGAATAATTCTCCATTTGAAATTGTTTATGGCTTTAATCCCTTAACCCCGTTGGATCTAATTTCTTTACCTGTTGATGAGTATTATAATGTAGAAGGTGATTCTAGGGCAGAATATATACAACAACTTCATCAACATGTTTCGAGAGCATTAAGAAGAAAAATGCACAAACTTCAAAACAAGTCAACAAAGGCGAAAGCAACTTTGTTTTGAAGTTGGAGATTGGGTTTGGTTACATCTTAGAAAAGATAGATTTCCAAAGGAAAGAGAAAGTAAATTGCATCCGAGAGGAGATGGACCATTCCAAGTTATTTCAAAGATCAATGATAATGCATACAAAATAGATCTCAAAGGTAAGTATGGCGTTCATTCTACTTTTAACGTTTCTGACTTATCTCCTTTTGACCTTGATGTAGACTATGGAGCTGATCAGGAAGATGATTCGGGGACGAATCATGCTTTTCAAGAGGGAGGGGATGATACGAGATCCTACCAAGGGCAGCCCTACTCCAAAGATCCCTTAAAGAACCTTCAAGGACCAATTACAAGATCAAGGGCAAAGATGACAATTGACAAAGTATCATCATTGATCCGAAGTATCAAAACTAAAGAGGAAACTAATCTTCAACTAGAAGAAGACATTCAATTCACCCTCTTAAGTTTTACAAGTGTTCAACACGGCTCAACCAAGCAAAGTGGCTAAAAGGGCATTTTAGTCTTTTTACATATTAAAGTCTATTCTAGCCTATTCTAGACTATTCTAGACTTTAACTATTTCTTAGTATTGTTATTTCATATTCCAACCGTGTTATTTAATAAAGGACATGTTGTCCATGTGTTAGTTAGTTAGTTAATAAAGAGTCCTAATGCAACTAGGACTCTTCATAGATTTGGTAGTTAGAATCTAATCTAGCCGCCACCTTTATTATTAGTTAGTTACTTGATAGCAAGTTGTTATTCAAGAGTCCTACTTCTTCAAGGACTCTTATTTGTTTTCAAGAGTCTTAATCCTTTAAGGACTCTTATTTCTTTATTTGGTTGTAACCGAAATCTCAACCTTACTTAAGGGAGATTTCGGCCATTGTAATACTTACGTTAGATATATTGATATTTTGGTAAGGTTATTCCTTAGCTTCTCGTGTTTGAACTTCTGGATAGAAATTCATTCATTCTTGAGTTACTGTATCAACTAGCTTGTTTCTCTAGTTGTGGTGTTTCAGCCTCCATTGTTAATTAACCTTCCCTTAGAGTTGCGTTGATTAAATTCCCATAGAAACTAGTTCGAGAATTGATGAAAGATCGGGCTCAACTTAAGTCGAACCTTGCGGTTCTTCATCAGAATGTGTTTGGATCGTTGGTGAGATCTAGGTTCCTTAGCTTGTGAAATGGTGCCAGTACTATCACAACAGATCTGTTGTAGAGTCGGCCACAGTTTCTTGCTTTGAGCTCTTCCAGCTCACAGCACCTCCATTCAAACAAAACACAAAACCAGATTGCGATCTAAAGTCATCTACGTCGGTCTGGAAGCTTGCGTTTGTGTAACCATTTACAACCAGACTTCTTTCCTGACCTCCGTAAACTAAGAACATATCTTTAGTCCTTCTCAAGTACTTAAGAATGCTCTTGACTGCAGTCCAATGTGACTCTCCAGGGTCAGATTGATATCTGCTTGTCATACTTAAAGCGAATGAGACATCCGGGCGAGTGCATATCATGGCATACATATTAGACCCAATGGCTGAAGCATATGGGATCTTACTCATGCGCTATTGGCCCTCCTTTGTAGAAGGTCCTTGAGTTCTGCTGAGTTTAATGCCATGTGACATGGGCAAGAATCCCTTTTTGGAGTCTTGCAAACTGAACCGTTTCAGTACCTTGTCAATGTATCCACTCTAGCTTAGGCCAATCATTTTGTTAGATCTATCTCTATAGATTCTTATACCCGAAATGTATGTAGCCTCGCCTAAGTCTTTCATGGAAAAGCACTTCCCCAACCAAGCTTTTACGCTTTATAATGTGGGGATGTCATTTCCAATCAGTAAGATGTCGTCCACATAAAACACAAGGAATACTGCTGCATTATTAGTTACTTTCTTATAAACACAAGGCTCGTCTTCGTTTTTTATGAAACCGAAATCTTTAATACGTTCATCAAAGCGACGATTCCAGCATCGAGATGCTTGCTTCAATCCATAAATGGACCTTTGAAGCTTGCACACTTTGCTAGGATTTGATGGATCAATAAACCCCTCAGGTTGTGTCATATACACATCCTAGAGAAGGAGAAAAGGTTTCATCATAGTCAATACCATTAACTTGTCTATAACCTTTAACTACTAGTCGAGATTTAAAAGTGTGTACATTACCATCCATGTCGGTTTTCTTTTTGAAACATCATTTGTTATCAATGACCTTACACCCTTCGGGTGGGTCAACCAAAGTCCATACTTGGTTATCGTACATGGATTGCATCTCAGACTTCATAACATCTAGCCACTTATCTGACTCAGAACTATGAATTGCCTCTTTGTAGGTAGTGGGTTTATCTTGATCAATCAGTTCAATATGATGATCATCAGTCACGAGAAATCCATATCTCTCAGGCTGTTGATGTACCCGACTTGACCTCCTTGGGCCTTGTGTCAAAGATTGAAGCTCAGTATCAGAATGTGAGCTTGTTTGAAGTTCCAAAGTTGGTACAGATGTTGTTTGGGGGTCTTGAATTTCCTCAAGATGGATCTTACTCCTACTATCCTCTTTGGAAATAAATTCCCTTTCAAGGAATAAACCATTTCGAGTAACAAACACTTTCTTCTCTGATGGAAGATAGAAGTAATATCCTTTAGTTTCTTTAGGATATCCCACAAACAAACACTTGTCAGATTTAGGGGCGATTTTATCAGATAACAAGCGTTTTACATACGCCTCGCATCCCCAAAATTTTGAGAAATGACAAACTAGGTCGTTTCCCAATCCATATCTCATATGGATTTTCTGAACCGCTTTAGAAGGAACTATATTCAATACAAATGCAGCAGTTTCTAGGGCGTAGCCCCAAAAGGAAAATGGAAGACTTGTTTGACTCATCATAGATCGAACCATATCTAGTAAGGTGCGATTCATCCGTTCCGATACACCATTCCATGGTGGTGTGCTAGGAGGAGTTAATTGTGAAACAATTTCACAACCCCTAAGATGTTCGTCAAACTCTTGGTTAATGTATTCGCCACCTTGATCTGATCGAAGTATCTTAATACCTTTACCAAGTTGATTTTGTACTTCATTTTGAAATTCTTTGAATCTTCCAAAAGATTCCAATTTATGTTTCATTAGATAGACGTATCCGTATCTACTGAAATCATCTGTGAATGTGATGAAGTACTGAAACCCTCCTCTAGCACTTGTGTTTATTGGTCCACATACATCTGTATGTATGAGGCCAACAAATCAGAAGCTCTCTCACTTTGTCCAGTAAAGGGAGCTTTAGTCATTTTGCCTAACAAGCAAGAATCACATGTCTCATAAGACTCTAAGTCAAATGATGTCAAAATTCCATCTTGATGGAGTTTTGATATGCGTTTCTCATTTATGTGGCCCAAACGATAGTGCCAAAAGTAGGTTTGGTTTAAGTCATTGGATTTAAACCTCTTAGTTATAATGTTATAGATGGGCCTTTTAATGGATTCGTCGAGGTTAAGAACATAAAGCCCATTCATCAAAGAGGCATCTCAATAGAAGATACGATCTTTATGAATGGTGCAAATTTTATTCAGAATATTTAATTCAAAACCTTTAATATTCAAACAAGAAACTGAAATAATATTCCTACTCAAAGTTGGAACATAAAGACAATTATTCAGTTCTATAATAAGGCCACTTGGAAAAACTAAATTAAATGTCCCGGTAGCTACAACAACAACTCTTGCTCCGTTCGCTACTCTCAGGTCCACTTCTCTTTTTGCCAGTGATCTACTCCTTTTGAACCCCTGCACATTTGCACAAATGTGAGATCCACAACCGGTATCTAATACCCACGAAGTAGGAGCAGACATGTTAATTTCAATAACATAAATACCCGGAGAGACAGTCAAACTGGCTTTCCCCTTTTTATTCTCTTCCAAATAGAGCTTGCAGTTCCGTTTCCAATGACCTGGTTCATTGCAATGGAAGCAAACTCTTTCCTTTGGTGCCTTGGCCTTGGGTTTGGGCTTGTTATTGCCTTTGCCCTTCTTGGCCATGGGCTTTCCCTTTCCTTTCTTCTTGAAATTCCCTTTTTGAACCATTAAGACTTCAGAGGTCTTCTTAATGTTCAGTTCAGCCTGCTTGAGCATTTCGTGTATCTCATGTATGGACTTCTCCATGCCATGCATGTTGAAGTTCATGACAAACTGGTCATACTCCGGTGGGAGTGAGCCCAAGATCATATCTGTGGCCATGTCAGGACCTACGGGAGCCCCAAGTTTCTCAAGTTGGTCAAGATTGCCCTTCATCTTAAGAACATGTGCTCTTACAGAGGTGACAGGGGCCATCTTGCGACTATTCAACGCCTTAGTGGTGAGGAATCTTTCATGACGAGCTTGCTCTTGGAACATTTCCTTGAGCTGGCCCATCATCTGGAAAGCCTCAACCCCTTCAAACTGTTTTTGAAGATCAGTGCTCATTGTGACTAACATGAGACAAGTCACATCCTTAGAGTCATCAGAGTGCTTCTTCCCAACATCTCTCTCAGCTCTGGGGGCGTTGTTTACAAGTTGTTCAGGAATAGCCGTATCAAGAACGTATAACTTTCTTTCCTGCTTAAGGACAATCCTTAAGTTGCGGGCCCAATCAAGGAAATTGGTCCCACTTAGTTTTTCCTTCTCAAGGACGGATCACAATGAATTGTGTGATGTATTGGTTGCCATTATCAACATTAAATTATTTGCAATAACCTTTCTAGAATTTCAACACTTGATAAATGGTGGAAATAACATTTTACGATAGTTATAAGTTAGCTTTGGCTTATCCCCATAATTAAAGTAAAATCAATCTATGAGAATGACATCTATATGTCTCGGCTATTTCCCATTTTATGCCCTAGGCCCAAAACTATTTTGATAGCCTAGTTACGTCGAACCATGTCTAAGCATATGGAAATCAGTATTTTCCCACTCCTCTTGCCTAGATAACCACTTATCTGTTGCTTTGGCAAGCAGACAAACTGATGATCCAAGCTGAAGGAGTGCTTAGGATAAGGTAGGCATTTTAAGACTTAATTAAAACGATTTAATATGACGTATAAAAATCAAGCCCCATAAGACATAAAATAAGCATCTCATGCAATATATAAAGCATAAAAGTAAACATGAGATAGCATGACCTAATCCTATGATGACTCTCACGAGCCTGGTGGGAGCCAAGGGTCAATCTAAGTCAATATCCATCTCATGGATAAAGTCTTCGATCCAGCGTCCTCCAATCATGTTACATAATTACATGGGCATACCCAGCCTTCAATGTAAAGCAGTAAAACTAATCTAAGAAAGCAATTACAATTTTACATTATTGGAAAAACGAATCGCATGTCGCATTATAAAATTACAACCCAATTAAATGTAAAACAAGAGAGGGTATAGTAGGCCATGCTATTCACCATGCTAAAACTCACATAAAGTATAATGAAATAAAAACGAGTACATATACAAAGTCTTGAGCGTTGCCACTACGCAGAGCAGTCGGCGGTCCCGAATTAATCTGATTAATAACAGTTTCACAGAAATAGTTTATGCAGTATCAGTTTATGCAGAAACAGTTTACGCGATATCAGTTTATGCAAGTTAATCGAATTAAATTACAGATTCAAATCATGCTAAGGTAGTTCTTGCAATATTGATCAAATTAATAACATAACGAATCACAGAAACATATAAACATGATTAACCGAAATCAGTTTATGCATATATCACATATATTGAATCAAAGATACAGTCTTTTCTGTTTTTACACATACACATACCAAATCGAAATTGATATGTGTTATGATGTGATTAACAATATCGAATTCGAATTGTATGAGCAAGGCTCTGATACCACTGAAGGGATTCATGGGCAGAAACTCGTTCTAAACACCCATGAGTCCTCCCCCGAAGGATATGCTCATACCATAGGAATCGAAAAATCTAGACAGAAACTTACTTTTCGGGTTCAAGAATCTGATTCTTGAATGAAAGATGCTATTTCTTGGATATGTTGCTGACACCAATGGATTTCTCTTTGCGGAATGTCCCTCTACCGGTATCCACGCGACGAAACGAACAGTGATTGCCAGCTCTTCGTTTTTCTGAGTTTCGGGAATTAGAGAGAAAAGGGAGAGGCAAAATAGAAAATCTGATTTTCTAGGTCTTTTTGGTATTTCGGCTGAAAAGCATTAACCCATAGGGTTTCGGCCAAGAGAAGTTTATATATAGAGTGAGAGGTTGTTTCAAGCACAACTCCCACGTCCTATCCACCTTTTTTTGGCTGTGGGAGTTAAGTGGGAGTCTTTATCGGATAATAACTCCCACGTAATCCCAGCTATACCGAAAATGCCCCTTATCTCTAATTCGAATAATAACGCTTTATTATTCTAAGAAAAATAAATGTCATATTCAATGAACCTAGACACATTCTAGATTCATTGAATCTGGACATGAAGCTGGTTAGCTCGTCTATGCGTGTGACCCTGTAGGTTCATATCACAATGGCAATGAAAACATACTTAGTAGTAGTATGTGTTCATAAATCACAAGTGGTCCCTAGCAGGACATTGTGACTACCTAAAGTGAATGAATTTACGGTGGAACCTAACATCAATCCACTATTTAATCCCTTTGTCTCGCGATATCCTAATTAAGCATAAGGCATGGTAGTCGTCACCCTTATTAAGCTTAATTGTATTTATGCTCGATCTCCGGGTAAACTGTTCCAACAAATAGTATTTGATAACCACTTTATCAAATACATTTGAGCACGGTCATGCATTTAAACAGTTTTCCCTATCGAGGGGCCCATGGATATATCTCTCTAATAATAGAGAGGGACAAATCCCTTACAATGCCTCTCACATTCAAGCCATGATAGGATGCTACATCCGATCATCAGTCGTATTGATTACTCGATTAAAAGTAACGTCCGACTGAGTCAAAACGTGGCTCCATTCATGCTAGAATCAATGGAGACATAAGGTCTAAGGATTCTAAAATAGTATTGAGGAAGTGATACTTATGACTAAGGACCATGAAGTATTACTTCTCTAACGGATCACGTCCGATATGATATATCTCAATATATTGCATCTATGATATGATTTGTACTCATTACACATGATTAGTAAAACATAATCATCAATCAAACATCATACTAGTTTTATTTCATTGTAAACAACATTACATGAAACTAGGGACAACTAGAATAGTAATTACATAAACTAATGAGTTTTACTATCAAATCACGCATTTGATGTTCATAAGCAAAATTAGCTATTCAATTACATTCTCAAAAGATATAAAACGTACAAATATGCTAATGGTTTTAGGGTACTACAAACACTTACAACACTGCTTTCACGTCGATAGTAAGATTTGAACACTTAACATTTGCAATGACATGTCAAATTTTTATCAACTAAACCAATTTATGTTGGTAATGCCCAATTCTTTACTTCTCCCATATTCCCATTTCAAATGACCATGTTTGATTTGGAAAAAATGTTAAAAATAATAGTGTTTGATTGTAATAAATAAACCATTTTACATTAAAAAAATTAAATTAGTATTTTAAAGTGTATAAATAAATTCATAAGATAAAAAATTTAAAAAAAGCATCAAAATTTTGAGACATTTTATTTTTTAAAATAAAAAAAGGTAAAAATAATACGGAATGATTATTACCTGTACATAAGAACTCGGTCCACTCTCTCGTAACTTCCCTACTTTCCTCTCTTCTTTCTTTCAAATTGAAAAAAAGAAAGAAAAAACAAGTTTCTCCTCTTTTCTCCCTCTTGTTCCAAGAAAAACACACAATACACAGTGACCGGAAAATGAAGCCGGCGTCGGAGCACATCATCAGAATATCAAGGTACAGGAAAAGGTAAAAAAATCCGACCAGATTTCTTTTTGTGGGACCCGCAATTTTGAACAACAATGGAAGGTTCGAAGAAGAGCCAGGCGAAGCTTACGAGGACTCATTCCTCACTTCTCCGGTCATCTCCGACCATTCGATCTTCGATTCACAGTTTATCTTCAGTGAATGAGATCGTATCTGCTGACGATGAAGAAGAGTTCTTCCAAGACATTGAAGAACAGAAGCCTCACTCTAAACCGGGTTCAACAACCCCTGGGGTTCGTCCCGGTTCGTCAATTTTGGCACCGGTTATTGTGTTTTCTTTACTTACTATGTATACCCTTTTCGCTTTCTTCAACAGGGATGATATTCCCACCTCTGAAAACCTACTCCTGGGACTGGTTTTTATAGCTGTTCTACTATTTTTCGCCCAAAGAAACAAGGGTTTGTTATCCCAGAGCTTTAATCTCGTGAAGCATTTGTGTGATGAGCATGCTAAGAAACTTGGGTCGTCTTCGAAAAATCAATCAAAACCGGTACAATGGCTAATTGGGGAGTCGGGTTTAAGTGGTGGTCAGAAGGAAGATCGGAAAGAGGCGAAAACTGTGAGAGAAGGAGTTGAGTTTTACAGCAATGGGGATTTCTATGAAGGGGAATTTCATAAGGGAAGGTGTAACGGAAGTGGAATTCTCAACTATTTTGTGAATAATGGGAGGTATGAAGGGGATTGGATTGATGGGAGGTATGATGGATACGGAATAGAGAGTTGGGCTAGAGGTAGTAGATATAGAGGGCAATATAGACAAGGTTTAAGGCATGGCTATGGAGTCTATAGTTTCTATAATGGGGATACTTATGCTGGGCAATGGTTTAATGGGCAGAGTCATGGTACTGGTGTACAGACTTGTTCTGATGGCAGCTTTTACTTTGGTGATTTCAAAACTGGAGTTAAACATGGTTTTGGTGTCTACCATTTCAGGTCACTTTTTTTCTTCACTACATTTCCTTTTTCTCTCATTTGATCTCTTAATTTGCAAGAATCTTTTTTGTTATGTGTATGCATAGTTAATCTTTTAATTTGTCAAGTATAAGATGAAATATGTGTATATTCAAGGTGTTTCTATTTAGAATTGTGCACAAGTCTATATTCAAGGTGTTTTCTTGATATTGGAAGAAAACTTTGTAGTTGTAAGGAGGAAATTGTAATCTATTTTGGTTCAAAATGATTTCTTTCCGATTAACTTGAACTGTTAGTTTTAGAAGTCCTGGTAATTTACTTTTGAGTTGATTCCTTCACTAATTGACATAGCATGCTAATCATTTGGGAACTTAATCACAAAGGGAATTAGAATATTAGGCTACTCAAATTGCTAGTTTTTGGAATTTGGAATTGTTGATGTGCTTGTTACTTTGACCAATCTACTCATGATTCGTTGTCTCTGTTATTTTTTTCAAAATTTATAGGTTGTCATTAAGAATTCAATTGTTTTACAGAAATGGTGATAGATATGCTGGGGAATATTTCGGAGATAAAATTCACGGTTATGGGGTCTATCGGTTTGCCAATGGCCATTGCTATGAGGGTTCTTGGCATGAAGGTCGTGAGCAAGGTTATGGTATGTATACTTTTCGAAGTGGTGAAGTGAGATGCGGTCAATGGGACTCTGGAAAGCTTAAGATTCCAGCAAACCCACAAGCTGATGGAGTCCTCCATGCTGTGCAGGTGAGTGAATCATTGGCATTGTTTTTTTTCCAATGCTTTTTTATCTTTTAATTTTCTCTTAAATGCTCCGGTTCTTCGAGTACACTTCCTGCTACCTAAATTTGATGCATTTGCACAAATCAATCCAGAATCTAATTCTCATCCATAGTTTAGCCTATAACTAAAATTAATTGAAAAACTTGAACAAAAGAAGAAAAAACACGAGTAACTAAATTTTTTGATATTTTCGTGTTTTGACCCGTTTTGTTTTTTCACTATTTGGTGTAATTTTGTGAAAAATCATGAGAATAGAGTTCTTGGGAGTGAATTAGCTTGTACAAACGCGTCATATTTTTGAAAGTGTACTAGAGGATATAATAGAGTTTAAGATGGATGGTCTAGAGCCTCTCTTAAGCATCAGGAGAAGTATTTCAGTTCTTGACTGTCTTTTGTTCTTTCTTGTTTTAACTTTTGCAGGCTGCTAGAAAGACAGCAGAAAATGCAGTTCGCCTAAGAAGAGTAGATGAGCAAGTTAACAAGGCAGTAGCAGCTGCAAACAAAGCAGCCACTGCTTCAAGAGTTGCTGCTGTTAAAGCTGTTCAGAACAGGATGGATGGGAAATTTTGCAGCACTAATGTTTAATTTTTATATATTCTTGGTAAATGTAAAAATTATTCAATTTTTATATATGATTATGAGTCACCCTGTTTAAGCCAAAAGCTTATCAGAGGTTTAGATGTAGTCAGTTTTGAATTTTGAGATTTGGCTGATTTCAGAGTAACATGTACATAAATCCTCTTGTAAATGGATCGAATGTCAATTTTCTTGATGGTTCTTTTGTTCCCCTCATTGTGATTTTCTAATATAACTCTAACTTGGGCACATCACTGTTTATGAGATTTGATTTTTACATTATCAAGAATAATTTAACAGATATATTTGAGTAATAGTTTGATGATCGAGTATCCTATTCATTAAAAAAAAAAATGATTGAGTGTTTTATTCATAATTAGAAGATCATTAATTAAATCTTGACAACTTGAAGAAAAATATATGAATAATTTAGTAATAACTGATTTATAAGTAAAAAAAAATAGTAGCTCTAAGTAAATAAAATAAAATAAAATAAACTATTTATGTCACAAAAAATAGTTGTGTGCTATTTTTTTTCACATAATTTTTCGGTATCTTTTCTGCTACAAAAAAAAAATTTAAAATGCTTTAAGTGCCATAATGCAACGGAGGGACGGTGGTTTCCGTCACTCTCTTCTCACATGTCATCTATTGCATTTAAATTAAGAGGTAAAATAGGAAAACATTTTGGAGGAATGCAGTGCATGACAGTAGAAAAGACTGCCAGAAACCATCGTCCCTCTACCGCATTATGAATCTTATAGCACGTAGATTTATTTTTTATGGCAGCAAAAACACCGAAAAATTATTTATGAAAGAAATAACACATATAACTACTTTCGCTGAAAAATTATTTATAACATAAATAGCGAACATAACTGCTTTTGTGATATAATTAGTAATTTGCTCTAAAAAAAGATAGTAGTTCACTCGAAATGGTGATTCTTACCATTTTAAGAATCATTTTAACATTTTTAAGAATCATTTAGTAACAAAACTTCATTTAGCTAATATCAAATGGGAAATTCTTATCCAAAAGGCCTAAAACATTGATAAAGTGTTATTGATTAGATTGAAAATTTTCATATTAGATACTAACTAGGTTGTTAATCTCTTCCCCTAATCCCTTTCGTAATACTCATTCTGTCCCAAATTAAATGTGTATGTTTGACTTACATAAAAATTAAAGAGAGTGATTTGACCACGAGTAAGGTATCATAATATCTTTATTAATGTATTAGTAGGACTCATAGGTTAGTGAGCTTGCACTCATTAAAAATAAAATGTTAGTTATTGAAGTTTTGAGAGAAGATATATTCATTTGAAGGAAGTGAACTTTTATTTTGGGACAAATTAAAATAGAAAATGAACATTTAACTTGAGACGAGGGGAGTACAATAAATAGAAAATAAGCTATATTACATACTTTATTTTTTAAAGAATAATATTGTATAAATTTCTTAATATGTTAAGATCAGAGTAGACCTAGTTTTATTAGACGAACGTATTATATTAATATATTGTGTTTTTTTGGTAAATGAATATGAAATTCTATTATTGTTGTTCAGACTTCAGTGACGGGAACATGGTCTTGATCCCAGTTTCTCTCTCGCATTATCATCATTGGACAGCAAGATCTTGTCTCAAGCATATGGATATGGCTATAATTCTTTTATGTTTACGTTTTTTGGAAAAAAAAATAATATCACAACTTGGCTCTCCGACATGTCACAACATTCCGTCATGACACGAACTCCCAACCTACCGATTAAAAGTGAAGCGTCTTACCTCATGAGCTGCGCTTCGTTATCAGTTCTAGACTAAATTTATTTGTCTTTAACATATTATAATATTCCCTCTATTATATAATAAATATATAAGTTGTCTATTTCATAATATATAAGTCGTTTTAGACTTATGTACATATATCAATATTATTGAAAGTAAAATATTCTTTTTAATTAATGAGTAAATGGCTTTTTTGGACAATCATTTTGGAGCTCAATTCTCCATTCTAATCCAATTTGTATGGAAAATGTGGATTTGTCCAAAAAAATTGCTCAAACTTAATTCAATCCAAATATAAAAAATAGTCTGTTAACCCAAGTTGATTGAATAGTAAAACATAACGCTCTTTTTGTCCAAACTATTTTTCAAACTCACTTTTATTTTCCATCAACCAAATATTGGTTGTCTTATCCAACAGTAAACTCTTACTGCTGACAGTGAAGATATATTCTCCAAATATACTTTCATCATTTATGTTAAGAATGCACAATATAAATTGTGACAATCGACTGTAATACCTATAAGATTTGACAACACACGTTGCCTAGCCTTGAGAAGCCAAATTTAAGCAAAACACATTGAGAATCAAACAATTCTTTGCCAACAGTCAGCTGACATTGGAGAACAGTTTTTTTTCCCATCATGCCGTTTATAAAGCTAATATAAAGGTTTGAGTCGAGTGGTCATGCTATGTTTGCAGAATTGACTGCAAAAAAAAAAAACAATGTGAAATAAGATTGGAACGTAGTAAAGTTGAATTGTGTATTAAATTTATTGTAACAGTCAATTGTGTATGAACATGAATGTAATGCGAATCCTATAATCGGAGAAAAATTGTGGTTAGGAAAATAATGGGGGTGTTAGGAGAGGCCTAGGTGGGGGTAATGAGGATCAAAATGAAAATATCATATTTTCTCTATTCAAACAAATATACCAATCCCAACATAATTTTACCTTTTGAAAATTCTCCCTCCTCTAACCCAAATTTCTCAAATGGAATTATTTAATCTCAATTGAATGGCTATTCAAATAGAGCCTAAATAGTTTTAAGTACCCCTCATCTATTTGTGGATTACGATTTGTGTCCAACATCTATATTTTTCACTAATTATGTTCCTCGCTTATTTGTGTTTGACTAAACTACCCCTCCACTACTTTTCAAGACGAAATCCGGCGAGATTCCTCACATTACTTGCACGGAAGCAATGTGAGTTAATTATTTTTATACAACTTAGATGACTAAGTGAAGTAATGTATAAATCATGGAAGCATCGAGAAGGATCTTCCTTTTTTCTCCCTCCCTCTCTCTCTCTCTCTCTCTCCCTTGGCGTTCCTGCTGCTCCTTTCTCCTCTGCCTCTGGCCAGCCAATGGCCAAATCTTGGCCAGTTATCTACTTTTGTTTAGTTTTTATATATCTATTTTGTACCACAAATCATATGATATTTCTTTCAAAGTGTTTTTTTCAAGATTCAAGACATGGAGGTTACATCTGTCTCAGATCTTCACAGATCTAGACTTGTTGGCTCAATCCCTAGGAGAAATCTTTCAACCTGGACTTGATCTGGGCCCTTTATCAACTTTCTACATCTTCCCGAGGCAATTTGTAGGACGGTTGATACGCCCATGGTCCTATAAATTGTCGATCTCAAAGGAAGTTGTTGAAATTGATTTTCTCCTGCCTCTGTGGTTCAAGGATTGCGATGGAGATGCTGCAAAAAAGAAGATTATGTATTTGTTTAACTTACTAGTTTTTAATTTAGTATCTCCTAACCACCCAAGTTTTCTTGGTTGTGGTTTTTGTCTGATATCATGGTTTTTTAAATCATTGTATAACTTTTATTTTCTTGTAATTTCATATTTTTCTTTGATTGTAATGGCCTCAACTACATTGTGATTAATGGAAAATTTCTTATTCATAACATGGAAGCATGTGTAAGTTTTTTATCCTTAAGCAAATATGTTCATATAGTTAAGTATACAAGTTATAGTAATATATGAAAAATGAAGTAAATGAGTAGGGATAGAGAAAATCAACACAAGGATTTGTAGTGATTAGATTAATAAAGAATCTACATCCACTACCTTAGGACAAACCTAAATATTTCCAACTTCCACTAATGGATACCCTTCACAACAAATGCAAGGTGGGTTGAACCTTTTACAATTGCCTCAACAAATGAGGACTTTTGCTTCACAAAGAAGACTCCAATCACAAAGAGTGTTGAGCTCACAAAGAGCCAATATCTCACAAGAGATACACTTGCCCCACAAAGAGGACTTTTGCTTCACTAAGAAGACTCCACTCACAATGAGTGTTTTTCTAGTTCTCAAAAGAACTAACCTCACCAAGAGCCAATCTCTCCAAAGAGATACCTTTCACAAGAGAATTTTTGTCTCACCAATGAGGACTTAGAAACACTCACAAAGAGTGAAGCTCATAAAGAACTAGTTCTCACAAAGAGAAAGGTAACTAGTCTCTTTCAAAAGGAGACTTTACAATTTAGCTCACTTACAATAATCCCTCAAATGGATTGGATATACAAATGAAATCTCTACTCAATTTTGAGAATATAAGAGATAGGATATCTTAAAGCTCAATCAAAATGATGTATTTTGAAATATATGAAGAATTAAACCTCTTGAAAGTGTTTGCTTGTGTGTTTATGAAGTGTATAGCATATGCCCTCTTATGGCTTGCTTAGTTATGAGTATTCAGCTTTAGAATCTTTATGTAGGGGCAAAATACACAAGCAAAGAATTGAAACAATGTAAAAATGAGGTTTTGAAAACATGTATGGTTGAGTTTTAAACATTCTATATCCTAGTATTCTCAAAGTTAAGATTAGTCACAAGATGTACCTATAATCAAAAGACTAATCTTCCTAAGGTCTTCAAGTCTTCAAGTTGATTATCTTCTAGGAGTATTCACTTGAAGCCTTTAATCATCTTCTTATTGTTAAGGATCATACCACTTGATTTTTCTCTTGGGTTGAGTAGCTCTTAACTAGTTGATCTTTCTTCTTCTTGACTTTGCAAATACTGAAGGGATTCAAGGGCAGAAACTCGTTCTAAACACCCATGAGTCCTCCCCCGAAGGATCCGCTCATACCATAGGAATTGGAAAAAAAAATCTAGACATAAACTTACTTTTCGGGTTCAAGAATCTGATTCTTGAATGGAAGTTGCTGTTTCTTGGATACGTTGCTGCCACCAATGGATTTCCCTTTGCAGAATGTCCCTCTACCGGTATCCACGAGACGAAACGAACAGTGATTGCTAGCTCTTCGTTTTTCTGAGTTTCGGGAATTAGAGAGAAAAGGGAGAGGCAGAATAGAAATCTGATTTTCTAGGTCTTTTGGTATTTCAGCTGAAAAGCATTAACCCCAAGGGTTTCGGCCAAGATAAGTTTATATAGGGAGTGAGAGGTTGTTTCAAGCACAACTCCTAGGTCCTATCCATCTCCTTTGGCAGTGGGAGTCTATAACTCCCACGTCCTCTAGACTTCTACTGGTAGCGGGAGTCTTTATCGGATAATAACTCCCACGTAATCCCAGCTATACCGAAAATGCCCCCCCTTATCTCTAATTCGAATAATAACGCTTTATTATTCTCCGAAAAATGAATGTCAGATACAATGAACCTAGACACATTCTAGATTCATTGAATCTGGACATGAAGCTCGTTAGCTTGTCTATGCGTGTGACCCTGTAGGTTCATATCACAATGGCAATGAAAACACATTTGGTAGTAGTGTGAGTTCATAAATCACAAGCGGTCCTTAGCAGGACATTGTGACTACCCAAAGTGAATGAATATACAACGGAACCTAATATCAATCCACTATTTAATCCCTTTGTCTCGCGATATCGTAATTAAGCATAAGGCATGGTAGTCGTCACCCTCATTAAGCTTAATTGTATTTATCTCGATCTCCGGGTAAACTGTTCCATCAAACAATATTTAATAACCACTTTATTAAATACGTTTGAGCACGGCCATGCATTTAAACAGTCTTTCCCTATCGAGGGGCCCATGGATATCTCTCTCTAATAAGATAGGGACAAATTCCTTACAATGCCTCTCACATTCAAGCCATGATAGGACACTACATCCGATCATCAGTCGTATTGATTACTCGATTAAAAGCAACGTACGACTGAGTCAAAACGTGGCTCCATTCATGCTAGAATCAATGGAGACATAATGTCTAAGGATTCTAAAATAGTATTGAGGAAGTAATACTTATGACTAAGGACCATGAAGTATTACTTCTCTAACGGATCACGTCCGATATGATATATCTCAATATATTGCATCTATGATATGATTTGTACTCATTACACATGATTAGTAAAACATAATCATCAATCAAACATCATACTAGTTTTATTTCATTGTAAAGTAGATTATATAAAACTAGGGACAACTAGAATAGTAATTACATAAGCAAATGAGTTTTACCATCAAATCACGCATTTGATGTTCATAAGCAAAATTAACTATTCAGATGAAATGCTTAAAAAGATATAAAACGTACAACATATGCTAATGGTCCTAGGGCACTACTAACAAATACTTCCATGGCATGTGGATTGACTTCAAGCTTGTGACATGGAGTCTTGCAAAGTGTAGCTTCCTCTTGTGTGTAGGATGTTGACTTTGATGTACGCAAGGAGCTAACTTACCATTTTCATCATTAAGAACATGCTCACACAAACATTAGAACTATCAATGGTTTGTTTGAAGAAAAAAAATCATAATCCCCAGAACGCAGCGGAATAAAATAGCGCGGGATTACATTTCTTTAAAAGGATCTACTCATGAGAAAGAACCAAAACTCTGTGATAGGAAGTATATATTTATTGATCTAATCGATGTTGCAAGGATTCTTATACTAAGAACCACCACCAACAGCCTTCAGACTCCTGTCTCTACTGGTATCCACACACCAACCATTGAGCTTGTTACTCCGCGTGTCAGATGCTAGTCCAAAGAACTCCGAAGTTTGAAAACATTTTTCCCGGAATCCACAAAGTATAGGAAACTTAGGAAAACCGGAAAACAAAGAGATAAGAAAATCGTATTTTCTTCCCTTTTAATTGTTCTTGAGAGTGTATAAATGAGATGAAAAATCAGAAGTTTTTCTTCTATTTTTCTCGGCTAGAAAGTTAGAGATAAAAAGAGAGAGTTTCAACCACTCATGAATGTAGAAAATGATAAACATTTCATCTTCATGTGGTGTTAGTGGAATAACCCACTAACTCCACATCCCCATTTTTCACTCCCACTACTCACTTACACACACACACACACACACACACACACACACACACACACACTTTCTCTCTCTCTCTCTCTCTCTCACTCTCACACACATACATCTCACACACACACACACACATACACACACACACACACACACACACACAAGACATGTGCCGGTTTTGACCTGGTGCAACTGGTCTGATCGACCGGAGAAATAGTTTTTGGTCGACAGGAGTGAAAAACCGATTCGGGACAGCTCTCGGTCTACCGGGTCCGGTTTTGCCCAATCCAATTGAGTATGCCCAATCTAAGTGAACACCTATATCAAATGTAAACTCCAACAAGCCTAATCCAGTTGATTATAGTGTGCGACCCTTTAGGTATTTGCTGTGTTGGTTGTGACAACAATTGTTAACAGTAATGAGATGTATCTAGCAACACATCATTACTCCCAATTCACAAATAGTCCCGGTGATTCAAAGTAACCACAAATATGATCTTTTGCACTAATCATTTTTTCCTCGATATCTAGATTGAACACAAGTCACGGAGTATGTGAAACTTGTATAGTTCAATCAGTCAGTTTCTTGATTCCCGAGTAGACTACTCAAATGACATTAATATCTCATATTAATTCACTCTTTTATCATAACCATGAATTAGTCTCACTCAATCAAAGGGCCCACGATATCACTCTTGGTATATAGGAGAGACAAATCCTCTATCTATTACACCTCATCCTGACATGGTTCATAAATACACCCAACAAATGGTCCTTCACGAAATGATGGGTCCAGGTACCTTCGATACGAGTGCTCAAGTACAAATGCTATCGCCATTGATGCTTCTACACTGCTTCAAATGCAGGAAGCCTTGCAAAGCTTACACAAGAGTTAAAATTAGACATTTCCAACAACATCCAAATTTTCGAGGAGACTCTTAGTCTCTCCTGGGTCAACAAATTCCCGATGAGATCCCGCGTTTCTAGGTACAATAAAGTCCAGAGGGAACTTTTCGTTCTTCGTGCAGACAAAGCCCTGGTGAGGCTCTCCGTTTCCCGGTCCAACAAAGAGCCGTGAAGACTCTTCATCGCCCGGGAAAATAACATGTCCAAGAAGAATAAAAAATAGATGAGCATGAATAGAACCTTATGGAAGACTTCCCTTCGGAAACAACAAGCTGTTGGACGAAGACACAACATGTTGTCCTCCAACGATCTTGGTTGCACAACATACATGCAAGTAAGCCAATCTTCCACTCCAATATTAGGCCATGAAACTTTCACTTTACACGATCCTCTGAACTGGAAGTGTATGACGACACAACCGATCCACAACATCACCTCAACTCCTACGAATCGACCATGTATGTTCACCATCCACATGACGAAATACTGTGCTGAATATGCTCGAGGTCCTTAAAAGGCCTCAAGCTCAAATGGTTCTATTTCATCCTCAATAGAAGCCTAAGCTCGTTCGAGCAATTACAACAACTCTTTCTTGAGCATTTTGCAAGTCATATGACATTTATCCACACATCGGACCTCATCCTATCCATATCACAAGAGAATGAGGAAACACTTAAGGATTACACATACAGGTTCAACAAAGCTACCATGCTAGTACAGATTATCGGCAAGTCTGAAATCATTCAGTCCTACAGGTTCAGCTTGAGAAACATAGGCTTGGCCAAGAAACTTTCTGAGGAAGCCGACTGAAGTACATGAATTGCTCGGAATGGCAGCGAAATTTTCCAGGGGTT
Organism: Vinca minor; assembly: GCA_026122235.1. Classification (NCBI taxonomy): domain Eukaryota; kingdom Viridiplantae; phylum Streptophyta; class Magnoliopsida; order Gentianales; family Apocynaceae; genus Vinca; species Vinca minor. Next base: position 1,354,402 of record JAOCZM010000285.1, on the reverse strand, counting down.
TGGAGTTTAGAATAGTCAAGAAATGAGAATGCAAAAGCGAGGAAAAATATTACTCTTACAACCTATACAAAAATCCACAACAACATAGAGAACGAGACATGGAGAGGCCTCGGGAAAGGTTGTTTCAAATGAAGGAAATGGTGGACCCTAAAGATGAAATACCCCTCAGGGTTTCTCAAACACAAATAATGCACCAAGTAGAATCCATGAGGATCCTTACCCCCTCCCCGAAAAATGATTTCACCACCAGACAAGAGGAACCACCAGAAATACTGTGTGTTCCACAAAGATCACGTCCCTGACACCGAATAATGCATCGGGCTCAGGCGTGAAATTGAGACAGCTATCAAAAGGACGCCAATTGAAAGAGTTTATTGCAGAGCCAGCAGGAAGTATGAAGCAATGTTATAGAAAGCTGTGCACCAGGAGGATCTAAGAGGCAACACTTCGCCGAGGATGAGTCGCTCCTCATAAGAGTAATAATTGGTGAATGCCTTGTCAAGAGAAACCCTGTGGACACAGGTGTGTCCATTAACGTCATGTTTAAGAGAACCTTGCGAAATTGGAAATCTCATGGACCTAGGTCACCTCATGCAACCAGATCGTTCCGGTTTTATGGACAAGGTTGTTCGTGTCGATGGTTACATTTCCCTCCAGGAGGAGGAATAAATAGAGAAAACAATGAACTTCTTTGTTGTGGACTCTTGATCACCATACAATTACATCATAGGGAGGCCTAATCTAAACATGTGGAAAGCCAATGTTTCAACATATTGCAACACTTTGAAAAAATTTGGCGGGGGCGAAATCATCCAGGTACGCGGACAGATAGTACAGGATGAAGAATGCAACTTGCATGAGCAACCTGAGGACAAAGAGCCAGGCTCAATCCTTAGCCCCAATGAGGAAGAAGTCCAGGATGTCCTCCCAGAAAGAAGATTTGAGCACATCCAGCTCAACATGCACGACCCAAAGAAAATGGTGTGGGTCGGCAAATGCCTGGATCCCTGGGCGCACATGAAGACACTCGAGCTATTAAAAGAATACCATGACGTCTTTTCCTTTCACAAAAAGATTAAACAGGAATACCAAGGGAAGTGGTCGAGCACAGGATTGCGCTTCCACCTACAACAAAGTCAACAAAGAAAAAAATGAGAAAGTTGGGGGTAGAAGAAAGAGGCCATTGTCAAGGAGATACAAGCATTATTCAGGGCATGCATCATTTTCAGAGAAACCCCCAATGAGTGTGTCTCCATTTTCGTAATAGTTTAGAAGCCAACCACGGCTTGGGGGTGCACACAAATTTCAATAATTTGAATAAGTACACCACAACAAAACCATGTCCCCCACGGGACATTGACCAATTTGCAGATGTGGTAGTCGGTCACTCGAGGATTTGCATCCTATATGCATAAAAATGCTACTTCTAGATTCCAATAAAGCCCAAGGACATGGGGAAGACAACTTTACCACAGGGGAAGAGCACGTTTCTTCAAAAGAATGGCATATGGCCTGAAGAATGTCGAGGCCGAGTTTCAAAAGATGATCAACTTGGAATTCAAATCGTAGCTCAGGAAGAACATGGAAACCTTTGCCAATAATATGATCATCAAATCTAAAGATATTTGGAACCTGCCAAATGACCACCTAACCGAGACGCTTCAGAAGGTAAGGCAAATTGGGTATGAAACTCAACCCGAGGAAATGCACTGTTGGTGCATTTGGAGCGAGATACTAAGGTTTTCAATTTTGCAATATGGATTTGCGACCAACCCTGACAAGATCAAAGCGGTTAACAACATGTTATGCCCGAGTTCGGCAATGGATGCCCAATGGCTCAAAAAGGATTTTGAATTCATGCAGGTCCTTCCCATACAAAAATTTATGAAGAACAGGGATAACATAAGTTGGACAGCATAATCCATAGGGATATGAGAGGCTCTAAAAGAAAATTTGAACAACTTGCCACTTGTGACAAGCCCTATCCCAAGGGAAACTTTGTATGTTTACTTGACGGTTTACAAGGAAGTGGTAAGCTAGATCCTCGTAGCCCAAAGAAGGCACCGGTTAATGCCTGAAATACCATTTGAGGGTATAGAACCTAAGGGGGGAAGGGGGGGGGGGTGAGAACCTTTTTAAGCTTTTCTAAAACTTATTTAGCCTAAGTGTTCACCTTAACAACAAGTATGTTGTTTAAGCACATAAGGTGATTCAATTATGATCAAGGAAACTTAGATGACTTAAGTGAAGCAATTGTATAAAGCATGGAAGCATGTGATAGTTTCTATCCTAAGCACATATGATCATATAATCAAATATACAAGTTATAGCAAGTATATGAACAATGAAGTAAATGAGTAGGGATAGATAAAACTAACACAAGGATATATAGTGGTTCGATTCACAAAGAATCTACATCCACTACCTTAGAGTAGGCACATCCACTACATCCACTAATGGATACCCTTAACAACTAATGCAAGGTGGGTTCTACCTTTTACAATAGCCTCAACAAATGAGGATTTTTGCTTAACAAAGAAGATTCCACTTATAAGTTAATGCTCTTTGTGTAATTTTGCTAACAAAGTGATATCCAAAGTTTTGGCTTTGAGATTAACACCTCTTTTTCCTCGTATTATTTCTCAGAATCAATTAGGTTTTGTGAAAGGGAGACTTGTTTTGGATAATATTTTGTTGGCACAAGAGCTAGTGCAACTTAATATGAAGGTTCGTGGAGGTAATTTGGTAATTAAACTTGATATGATAAAAGCCTTTGACAGAGTTTCTCACTATTTCTTATTGCCTGTGCTTAAGCGTTTCGGGTTTGGTCCTCATAAGTTAAATCTTGTTTCTAATTTACTTATGAATAACTGGTTTTCTGTGTTGATAAATGGCTAACCTAATGGGTTTTTCAAATCCACTAGAGGTGTTAAACAAGGTGACCATCTTTCACCTTTATTATTTATTGTGGCAGCTGAGGTTTTTTCTAGAGGTATTAATTATATGGTCTAGCAGAACCGGATTATACCTTATGCGTTGCCTAGATGGACTATTCAGGTCACACACCTTACTTTCGCGGATGATGTGATTATTTTCACTAATGGGGAAAAACGCAGTCTGGATAAGCTAACGTCTTTCTTCTCACAATATGAAAGAAGCTCTGGTCAAAGGATCAATAAAGGGAAAAGTGATTTCATCACATCTTCTAAAACCAGTGCTACTCATGCTTCATATATTCAACAGGTAACGGGTTTTGTGCATAGTGATTTTCACATTACTTATCTGGGTTGTCCTCTTTACTCTGGTAGAGGGAAAGCGGTTTATTTTGACAAATGGATTGAAAAGATAGGGGATCCTATGGAAGGATGGAAGAATAAATTATTAGATATTGCTAGGTCGTATGGTTCTGATACGGCATGTACTCTATTCTATGTTACTTCATATCTTAGCTGCTACGCTTCCGCCTAAACTTGTTCTTGACAAAGTTGAGAAGCTTTTTGCGAACTTCCTATGGGTCTCTTCTTTGGGTCATGGTCGAACACATTGGGTCAAAGATTTGTGTAGATACTCAAAACAATGGGTTATGACTCATATCTTTAGCTCATTATTCTAGATATTTTGCTATGAAAATGTGGTGATGTTTTCGACAAGGAGACTCATTATGGGCTGCCTACACGAGGTCTCGGTATGGAGGGGGAACCATGATTCTATTGCGGATATTAGACAAGGATGCTCAGTGATTTGGAAACGCATGATTAGTTGCAAATGGGATTTTGAGAGTAATATGGGTATGCTTATCAGGGATGGAAATCCTCTTTTTGCTATGAAAATATTACGATGAAGGGGAGTTTATTCTCTATTGTTCCGGATATTCCATCTGCTATTGGGGAGCAAAATATCCTTTCCTTCTTGGGTCATAATGGGTGGCATATCTTGATGTTAGAGCCTCATTTGCCTAAGAAGATTATTCAGACTTTACCTAATACTACCCTTAAGCCTGAGAGAGACATGTTGGTTTGGCTATTGGATTCTGATGGAGTTTTCTCTATGAAGTTTGTGGTTTCTTGGTTGCGAAAATATAGTGGTGGCACTCTTTCTAGAAAACTCATTTGGTCTTCTTTCATGCCTCTTTCGTTATCAATATTTTTATGTCGTTTTCTCAATAATTTCTTAGCCTTAGAAGAGTCTCTTTGGAGAAGGGGTTTCTCTACAGTAACTTGCCGCTCTTGTAAGGCGGGAGCGGACTCTAATTTACACATCTTTCTTCGTTGTCGATTTGCTAAGAGTTTATGGTCATATGCGGCTTCCCAACTGGGACGCAAGATCAACATTGATTCATATCATTCTGTGGTGGACTTTTTAAAGTTTTTTTTTGGTTAATTGCTTATGGGGGGAAATAAGGATATGGACATTTTAGTACCTAGTTATGTTCTCTGGATGTTACGGCTGTTAGAGGAATAACCGGGTCTAAACAGGTTATGCAGCGGAAATAAAATGACCCGCCTCTAATAGGATCTTTCACGAGTAAAAACCTTAGACTACAGGATAGTATTATACCTTTCGAAATGCAGAATCAGTCTGAAACGGTTTCAGTTGTCACGAAAGAAACGCCACCAACGCAGGCTCCGTCTCTCCCGATATCCACTCTATCTTCCGGGGATGGTCCTCTACTGCTTGGTGCTAGCCAACGCCTCGTTGAAGTCTTGAAGACACTCTTCAAGATGGAGTATATATATGACCTTACGAAGAACAAGAAACAGTTTTCTTACTTCTTTTCTATTAGCCAAAGCTAGAAAATAAGTCTTTAGAAAAGCTGTCTTTTCTTTCTATTCAAGTTCTCTTGAATGCTCTCACTTTTTCTCTCTATTCTAAGCTCTCAAAAAGCTGGAGAAAATGACTTAGGAATGCTAAGAAAAATCAGCATTTTCCTTAGTCATTCAAGAGATAGTGGGGAGAGTGAAAGGGGGAAGTGGGAGATCATGTAGGAAACTACTCCTCCACATTCTCCACCACTTCAACCTCCTTTCTTAGAGATAAGAGCTGAAAATATATTCTATATTTCCAGCCACAAGGTCGGTCCAAATGGGTTGGTCGGCCCAATCATATTGGTCGGCCCAACCCGATTAAGGGCCCAATCCAATCCCGGCCCGGCCCAATCGAATTGGCGCACCTTAGATTAAATGTACTCCAACAAGCCCAATCCAGTTTATCTATGAGTGCGACCCAGGAGGTATCTATGATGTTGGCCGTGACATCATATGTCACAGGTAATGAGAGGTATCTAGCAACGCATCATTACCCCCAATTCATAAATATCTAGTGACTATCATAGTCACACCATTTGACATTTGTATTTAAATCCTTTTTGTCCTTGATATCTAGATTGAACACAAGTCATGGAAAAAGTCACACTTGTATTGTCCAATCTTTTAGTTTCTTGATTCGCAAGTAGACTAATCAAATGACATCAATATCATATACTGATTCATTTGTTCATGGCCATGAATTAGTCAGACTCCATAAAAGGGGCCCAAGATATCGCTCCTGCTATATAGGAGGGACAAATCCTTTCTGCATCTCATTCATCCTGAACAAGATTCGTGGTATATACCCAATAAATGCCTTTATTGCTCACCCTGTTACGGATAGCGTTTAACATTATCAAAGCATAACACTAGCCATGCAAGAACTCTTGTGAGACCTCAAGTCGAAGGATCTTTTATACAACCCAGTCAAAAATTGAGAAACACCGTTGACTATTATATAACAACCCATGGTGTGTTTCTCATGTCGGGTCTGTCCAGTATAATGATTCTCTAATCATATATACCTATGTGACGATCCGATATCTTATATCAATCACTGCACATACTAGTCTTACGCATTATTATTGTCCTCGAAAATTCCATAATAATGTTTTACTAGGGACGTTTCAGTATTCATTGAAGGGATTCATGGGCGGAAACTCGTTCCAAACACCCATGGATCCTCCCCTGAAGGATCCGCCCATATGAAACCGAACCGAAAACAGCGATAAAAACTTACATGTTTCGGATTCAAGAAGCTACTTCTTGAATGGAGGATGACGTTTCTTGGTCAGTTTCTTTTCACCAACGGAATTCCCTTTGCGGAATTTCCCTCTACCGGTATCCACGCGACGAAACAAGCAGTGATTGCTAGATCTTCGTCTTTCTGAAGTTTGGGAATTTAGAGAGAAAAGGGAGAGGCTGAGAAATCCGAAATCTGATTTCGGGTTACTTGTTTAATTTCGGCTGAATGACTTAGTTGCCTAGGGTTTCGGCTAAGAGATGTTATATAGAGTGTGGGAGTTTGTTCCCAGAACAACTCCCACGTCTACTCAACTTCTCTCGGCTGTGGGAGACTCTGACTCCCACGTCCCCTAGACTTCTGCTGGTAGTGGGAGTCTTTATCGGATAACAACTCCCACTTAATCCCAGCTTTAGTTAAATACCAAAATTGCCCTTATCTCTAATTCGAATAATAAACACTTTATTATTTTCAGAAAAACAAATGTCAGATACAATGAACCTAGACACATTCTAGATTCATTGAATCTGGACATGAAGCTTGTTAGCTCGTCTATGCGTGTGACCCTGTAGGTTCATATCACAATGGCAATGAAAACACACTTAGTAGTAGTGTGAGTTCATAAGTCACAAGCGGCCCCTAGCAGGGACATTGTGACTACCCAAGGTGAATGAATTTACAACGGAACCTATTGTCAATCCACTATTTAATCCCTTTGTCTCGCGATATCCTAATTAAGCATAAGGCATGGTGGTCGTCACCCTTATTAAGCTTAATTGTATTTATGCTCGATCTCCAGGTAGACTGTTTCGACAAATAGCATTTGATAACAACTTTACCAAATACATTTGAGCACGGCCATGCATTTAAACAGTCTTTCCCTATCGAGGGCCCATGGATATCTCTCCCTAATAATAGAGAGGACAAATTCCTTACAATGTCTCTCACATTCAAGCTATGATAGGACACTACATCCGATCATCGATCGTATTGATTACTCTGTTACAAGTAACGTCCGATCGAGTCAAAACGTGGCTCCATTCATACTAGAATCAATGAAGACATAAGGTCTAAGGATTCTAAAATAGTATTGACGAAGTAATACTTATGACTTAAGACCATGAAGTATTACTTCTCAAACGGATCACGTCCAATACAATGTATCCCTATATATTGCATCTATGATGTGATTTGTATCCATTACACATGATCAGTAAAACAAGATCATCAATCAACAATCATACTAGTTTTATTACATAGTAATTATGCATTACATAAAACTAGGGACTACTAGAATAGTAATTACATGAGCTAATGAGTTTTACAATCAATTCACACATTTGATAATCAAAAGCGAAATTAACTATTCAATTACATGCTCAAAAGATAATAAAACGCACAACATGTGCTAATGGTCCTAGGGCACTACTAACAATATTCATAACATTTATGAATACTAAGGACATTATTTATTTATGTTGTTAAGAACGCAGAAACATAATGAAATAATACTGGAATTTATGTCTTTTATTCATCAAAATGAAAATTACATAAATACGATACAATAATCTCCCACTTGCACAAAAGACCCAAAAGCATCCACTGATTGGTCTTTAAGGGCATACTAATAACTGTCTCTAAAGATCAGCCCTCCAGATATCGGATACCCATGGAGCTAGTGTGACGATCATGCTACTGCTGCGACAGTGGCTTCGTCAGTGGATCGACAACATTGTGTGCCGAATATACTCTACATATATGCACATCACCTCTCTCTATAATCTTGCGGATTAGCCCTAAATCTTGAGGAAAGACAAACTGGGACGCTTCCCAGTCCATAACTCGTATGGCGTCTTTGTAACTGATTTAGATGGAACGCGGTTAAGTGTTAAAGCTGCTGTCTCTAGTGCGTGTCCCCAAAAGGAATTGGGCAGGCTCGTGTGACTCATCATAGAACGAACCATATCTAATAAGGTTCTGTTCCTCCTTTCGAATACACCATTCCATTGTGGAGTAGCTGGAGGAGAAAGTTGTGAAACGATTCCACAAGCTTTTAGATAGTCACAGAATTCTTGACTCAAGTATTCTCCTCCTCGATCAGATCGAAGAACCTTAATACTCTTGCCAAGTTGGTTTTCTACTTCTAGTTTAAACTCTTTAAACTTAGCAAATGCTTCGGATTTGTGTTTCATCAAGAACACATATCCATACCTACTGAAGTCATCAGTAAAGGTAATGAAGTAGAGGTAACCACCCATTGCATGTATATTAAAAGGGCCACATACATCACTATGTATTAGTCCTAATAAAGCATCGGCTCTCTCACCTAGCTTAGTGAAAGGTGATGCTGTCATCTTACCCAACAAACAGGATTCGCATCGATCATAAGACTCGAAGTCAAATGATTCCAATAGCCCATCTTTATGGAGTTTGGATATGCGATCTTCGTTTATGTGGCCTAAGTGACAATGCCAGAGGTATGTAGGATTAGAATCATTAGTTTTAATCCTTTTGGTATTTATATTTAAGATTGGCATATCAAGGTCTAAAATATATAGACCATTAATCAAAGAGGCGCTTGCATAAAAAATATTATCCAAAAATAACGACAATCGTTGGTTTTTGATTGAAATCTCAAAACCTTTCTTGTCCAAACAAGAAATTGAAATAATATTCTTAGTTAAAATTGGTACATAGAAACAGTTTTCTAAATCCAAAACAAGCCCTGAAGGAAAAGTAAAAGTACAAGTCCCTACAGTTAGGGCTGCAACATGTGCTCCGTTGCCAACTCGTAGTTCCACTTCACCCTTTGCCAACTCTCTACTCCTTTGCAGTCCCTTCACATTAGTACAAATGTGAGAACCACATCCAGTATCAAGTACCCAAGAAGTAGTTGTATTTAAATTGATATCAATCACATTAATATCAACAACATAAATACCTGAGCCCAAAGCAACATTTGCTTTCTCCTTTTCCAGCCTTTTCCCTGCAATATAGCTTTTGCAGTTCCTTTTCCAGTGACCCTTTTCACCACAGTGATGACAGATAGAGTCCTTGGCTACACCACCCTTAGTTTTCAGTGCATTGTTGAAAGTGGTTTGCTTGCCCTTAGACTTACCTTTCGGTTTGCCTTTGGATTTCACAAAACCTTTGCTTTTGCCCTTTTGCACCATCAGTATGGCGTTGGGCTTGGACTTGCCTATTTCCTTCTCGGCAGTCCTCAGCATGTTCAACAACTCAGGCAATGGCTTGTCAATTTCATTCATGTGATAATTCAGAATGAACTGACTGAATGACTTAGGCAACGATTGCATGATCAAATCAGTCGATAGCTCTTGCCCCCAAAGGAAATCCCAATTTTTCAAGGTTCTGAACACAAACTATCATCTTAAGAACGTGAGTTCCTACTGGCATTCCTTCAGACATTTTTGCATCGAAGAGAGATTTCGATACATCGAATCTCTCTCGGCGTGCTTGTCCCCTGATATAGTTGCTTCAGGGTGAGCCGAGCATCTCATAAGCCCCCCATGTCCTCATGTTGCTTCGAAGCTCGAGTTCATGGTGACAAGCATGAGGCTAAACACATCTAAAGAATCACTACAATGCTTCGATAAGCATTTCTATCAGCCGGCAAGCGCGAGCCTCAGTGTATCGAGAATAGGTCGTTCTAGAACATACGACTTTTCTTTCATGCTTGAGAATGATTCTCAAGTTCTCGAACCCGATCGAGGAAGTTAACTCCCTCTAATTTGTCCTTCTCAAGGACGTAACGCAGATGATAGTGTTTGGTTTGAATTTGCCATTTTCTACAACAAAATACATATGCAAAGTAAAGTACTCAGATAAAAAAATCATTATTAGGTCTTTTATCTTTTTAATGATTTCTCCCACTATTTTCTTCGAGTGAATAACCCTCATTATCAACTCGTAAAGTTCAGTTAACTTTATAGCGGGCCAAGATCCATATTTCACCTCGTTACGAGTCGACTTTGGTCGATCGCCCAAAACTTAGTTATTTAGGTAGGCAACGTTTGCCAATTACATCAAATTATGTAATTCTTGGTTAGTTGAGTGAATAACATTTATTCAAGCATATCATTATACACTTTTCTCAACTCTTTTGCCTCTAGATCCTCAATCCATTTATTGAGATAATCTAGTTAACTAGGACCCTAAGTTTTTGCCGGCGGATATCACAAATTATCCTTCGCGCCTCACCCGGATAGACACGTATGTACAGCTTTGGCATGTCCCATACTAATGTCGATCTAGGCCTTGATGAGGGCTAAACTTAGGAAGGCTCTAGTTAATATTTAATTGAGAGGTTTTATTTTTAACAATCTCACCAGAAAAGCATAAATAAAACAGTTTATGCTTATATACATATGCATCCAATACATAAAATAAAAATGCAATAGTAATCGCCATATCCTATTCGGTTTTTCCAAGCCAATGGAAAAACCGTGAAGTCAATCTAAAGGTGTGAAAAGAAAACATTCTATTCTATACCGTCTTGACCTTCAGGTGGTTGTCTCCAAATCTTCATCACAACTGTACCTTCTCCTAATCTAGAATTACATAATTCTAAGGAAACCTCGAGTTACATTCCAGGGGATTTGATGAGAAGAGAATTACAACTTTTGATAAAAAAATAGATAGGCACGATACGCAGATCGTATTTATGAAATAAACCAACAGGGTAAAAGTGATTACTATGCATCATGCTCAACCAACATAACAATTTATGGAAAAATGAGCAACCAGCAAAATGCATACTATTGCAAAGTACTGAGAGTACTCGGTTGACCGAACAGACATTGCGGTCGACCGAACAAAGTACTGAGAGTACTCGGCTGATCGAACATACATTTCGGTCGATCAGAGCAGTACTCGGTTGACCGAAAAGTCATTTCGTCGACCGAAAGCAGATACTTGAGAGTACTCGGTTGGCCAAAGCCGAAATTCGGTTGACCGAATTTCTCGACTCTCATACATACAAAATGATGCAAAAACATTTCTAGCAATCCTAAGGCATGCAAAATATAGATTCATAATCCATATTAAAATACTATAACACATTAAGTCTATAGGGTACTCGTGAGTGGCTCTAATACCACTGTTAGAGGAATAACCGGGTCTAAACAGGCTATGCAGCGAAAATAAAATGACCCGCCTCTAATAGCATCTTTCACGAGTAAGAACCTTAGACTACGGGATAGTATTATACCTTTCGAAATGCAGAATCTGTCTGAAACGGTTTCAGTTGTCACGAACGGAACGCCACCAACGCAGGCTCCGTCTCTCCCGATATCCACTCGATCTTCCGAGGATGGTCCTCTACTGCTTGGTGCTAGCCAACGCCTCGTAGAATTCTTGAAGAAACTCTTCAAGATGGAGTATATATATGACCTTACGAAGAACAAGAAACAGTTTTCTTACTTCTTTTCTATTAGCCAAAGCTAGAAAAGAAGTCTTTAGAAATGCTGCCTTTTCTTTCTATTCAAGTTCTCTTGAATGCTCTCACTTTTTCTTTCTATTCTAAGCTCTCAAAAAGCTGGAGAAAATGACATAGGAATGCTAAGAAAAATCAGCATTTTCCTTAGTCATTCAAGAGATAGTGGGGAGAGTGAAAGGGGGAAGTGGGAGATCATGTAGGAAACTACTCCTCCACATTCTCCACCACTTCAACCTCCTTTCTTAGAGATAAGAGCTAAAAATATATTCTATATTTCCAGCCACAAGGTCGGTCCAAATGGGTTGGTCGGCCCAATCATATTGGTCAGCCCAACCTGATTAAGGGCCCAATCCAATCCCGGCCCGGCCCGGCCCAATCGAATTGGCGCACCTTAGATTAAATGTACTCCATAACGGCGAGCTCGTTGCAGGTTTTTCTTTGAAGGTAAAGTTACGTCAGAGAGGCTTTTAATGCAAGAGTTGGATAGTTATCTCGCTGCGGTATGTAAATCTAAAAACATTTCTTTGTGAATCTTGGGTAGAAGACTGAAGGGATACATGGGCAGAAACTCGTTCTAAACACCCATGAGTCCTCCCCCGAAGGATCCGCTCATACCATAGGAATCAAAAAAATCTAGACAGAAACTTACTTTTCGGGTTCAAGAATCTGATTCTTGAAAGGAAGTTGCTGTTTCTTGAATCGGATGTATGCTGCTGCCACCAAAAGCCTTCCCTTGCAGAATCGCTTTCTACCGGTATCCACGCGACGAAACGGGCAGCGAGTGCTAGCTCTTCGTTTCTGAGTTTTGGGAATATAGAAAGAAGAGAAGGGCAGAAATCCAGAAATCTGATTTCGGGAGAAAAAATGGTTTATTGCGGCTCAAGCATTAATTCTAGGGTTTCGGCCAAGAGAGGTTTATATAGGTTGTGAGAGTTTGTTTCAAGAACAACTCCCACGTCATATCCACCTCTTTTGGCAGTGGGAGTCTTCAACTCCCACGTCCCCTAGACTTCTACTGGTAGTGGGAGTCTTTATCGGATAATAACTCCCACGTAATCCCAGTTAAAACTAAATACCAAAAATACCCATCATTCTCTCTAATTCGAAATAGTAACAATTTTATTATTCTCAGAAAATAAATGTCGGATACAATGAACCTAGAAACATTCTAGATTCATTGAATCTGGATATGAAGGTCGTTAACTCGTCTATGTGTGTGACCCTGTAGGTTCATATCACAATGGCAATGAAAACACACTTAGTAGTAGTGTGAGTTCATAAATCACAAGCGGTCCCTAGCAGGACATTGTGACTATCCAAAGTGAATGAATATACAACGGAACCTAATATCAATCCACTATTTAATCCCTTTGTCTCGCGATATCCTAATTAAGCATAAGGCATGGTAGTCGTCACCCTCATTAAGCTTAATTGTATTTATCTCGATCTCCGGGTAAACTGTTCCATCAAACAATATTTAATAACCACTTTATTAAATACTTTTGAGCACGGCCATGCATTTAAACAGTCTTTCCCTATCGAGGGGCCCATGGATATCTCTCTCAAATAAGAGAGGGACAAATTCCTTACAATGCCTCTCACATTCAGGTCATGATAGGACACTACATCCGATCATCAGTCGTATTGATTACTCGATTAAAAGCAACGTACGACTGAGTCAAAATGTGGCTCCATTCATGCTAGAATCAATGGAGACATAAGGTCTAAGGATTATAAAATAGTATTGAGGAAGTAATACTTATGACTAAGGACCATGAAGTATTACTTCTCTAACGGATCACGTCCGATACGATATATCTCAATATATTGCATCTATGATATGATTTGTACTCATTAACATGATTAGTAAAACATAATCATCAATCAAACATCATACTAGTTTTATTTCATTGTAAAGTAGATTACATAAAACTAGGGACAACTAGAATAGTAATTACATAAGCAAATGAGTTTTACTATCAAATCACGCATTTGATGTTCATAAGCAAAATTAACTATTCAGATGAAATGCTCAAAAAGATATAAAACGTACAACATATGCTAATGGTCCTAGGGCACTACTAACAAAGACGACCGGCTAGACTTCAAATACTTTATTGGCTTCCTCAATAGCGGGGATCGAATGTTATTTTAAATGTTGATGGGGCTTCTAGAGGTAATCCGGGTATTTCTGGAATTAGATGTATCCTTCGTGATCTAAAGGGAAGGTTTATTGGGGCTATATCCTTTTATCTTGGAAATTGCACGAACTCTTTAGTAGAATTTGAAGCACTTATCAGAGGTATTCAGCTAGCTATGGATTTGGGTGTGACGGATATGGTTATTCAATCCGATTCACTATTTGTTGTTAATGCGATCAAATCACAACGACTTCACTCATGGTCTTTGGACTCGGTTTTTCACTTGGCTTTAACACTTATGAAAGGCTTCTCCATCGAGCATATCTACAGGGAGGTTAATAAGGTAGCGGATTGTCTAACTAAAATTGCTTGTGACTTGAGGATTCACAACACTTACAGAAGCTTTGAGGCCCTTCCAGGACCAGTTCGAGGTTTTTGTAATTTGGATCGTCAAAGGCTAGCTAATGTTCGGCTAAGATAGTTTGTTTTCTTTTATTTGATTTTTGGTTGTTATCTTGCTTTTATTATGCTTCTTCATATTTTTCCAGGATCCTTTGTATCTCCTGAGCCTTTTTGGTTCGGTTTTATTGGTTTTTGGTTCCTTTAGTAGTTTGCATTCTCATATTAGAATAGGCATCACTGTATCATCTTGGTCATATGATAAATGGCTCAGTTTACACTGCTTTGCTTCTTTTATTTTTTGGTTTGCATTTTCATGATAGTATAGGTGAAATTGTATCACCTAAGTCATGGTATAAATGGCTCGGCTTTTATTGCATTGGTTTCATCTTGTATGAAGTGGATTTGTTTCCACCTATTTGGAGGTATTTGTCTTAGTCCCCATCCATGTACTTTTATTGCTTATTTAGGCCTTTTCAATAAACGGGTAGGGGTCAATGCCAAACCCCCCACCACAACAGGAGGCTTTCTCTAAAAAAAAAAAGAGAAGACTCCACTCACTTAGTGTGTTTTGCCTCACAAAGAGGACTTGTGCCTACTATTAGGACTTTTTGCTTCACTAATATCTCGGTCCTCTGTCTCTATCTCGGTCGACCGCAAATCAATGGTCAGGTCTACCGAAGAAAGGGTCAGTCGACCTACCTAATATCTCGGTTGTCCAGATAGAATATAGCTGTTGGAGCATTGGAACATTCAAAACTCGAATAAGGACAAAAACACACTAGTCGACCGGTTCAACATAGGTCGGTCGACCGGACATCACTGGTCTTCTGAGGCTAGGCCTAGGTCGACCGGATGATAGTCCAAAAGTGGTTTTTACACTTCGTTAAGTTTCTAATGTTCTCATGCACATGCCTAAGTGTTTTGTAAAGATAGAAAACACATTTTAAAGTACTTAGGCATTGACCAACTTGTTTTCAAAAACCTTTTCAAATAAATGAATAAATGTAAACATGAGGTTTTGAAAACATGCAATGTTGAGCTTTAAACATTCTTATAAACTAGTATTCTCAAAGGAATTATTAGTCACAAATGATTACCTATAAGCTCAGACTAATATTCCTAAGGTCTTCAAGTCTTCAAGTTGTTTCTTCTTGGAACTTGGACTTGAAGCCTTTGATCAACATCTTCTTGTAGTGATGAAGTCCTATATCAATATTGAGTTGTAGTGTATTGGACTTCATACTTCTTGTCAAGGAGCAGACCAAAAATCATTTGAAGAAGGATTATCTGTTAGCAGTGCCCTAGGACCATTAGCATGTGTTGTACATTTTATATATTTTTGAGCATGTCATTTGAATAGTTAATTTTTCTTTTGAACATCAAATGCGTGATTTGATAGTAAAACGCATTAGCTTATGCAATTACTATTCTGATTGTCCCTAGTTTTATGTAATGTTCTGTACAATGAAATAAAACTAGTATGATGTTTGATTGATGATTATGTTTAACTAATCATGTGTAACGAATACAAATCATATCATATACAAAATATATTGGGATATATTGTATCGGACGTGATCCGAAAGAGAAGTAATACTTCACGGTTCTTTAGTCATATGTATTACTTCCTCAACACTATTTGGAATTCTTAGTCCTTATGTCTCCATCGTTTCCAGCATGAATGGAGCTACGTTTTGAGTCAGTTGGACGTTACTTTTAATTGAGTAATTAATACGATTGATGATCGGATGTAGTATTCTATCATGGCTTGAATGTGAGAGGATTGTAAGGGATTTGTCCATCTCATTTTAGAGAGAGATATCCATGGGCCCTTCAAATGCATGGCTGTGCTCAAATATATTTAATAAAGTGGTTATTAAATACTTTTTGTTGGAATAGTCTACCTGGAGATCGCGCATAAATACAATTAAGCTTTATAAGGGTGACAATTACCATGCCTTATGCTTAATTGCGATATCGCGAGATAAATGGATTAAATGGTGATTGATATTAGGTTCCACCGTACATTCATTCACTCTGGGTAGTCACAATGTCCTGCTAGGGACCGCTTGGGATTTATGAACACATACTACTACTAAGTGTGTTTTCATTGCCATTGTGATATGAACCTACATGGTCACACGCATAGACGAGTTAACGAGCCTTCATGTCCAGATTCAATGAATCTAGAATGTGTCTAGGATCATTGTATCGGCATTTATTTTTCTGAGAATAATAAAATGTTATTATTCGAATTAGAGATTAAGGAGGGGCATTTTCGGTATTTGGTTTGAAGGGATTCATGGGCGGAAACTCGTTCCAAACACCCATGGATCCTCCCCTGAAGGATCCGCTCATACGCAAACGAATCGAAAACAGCGGTAAAAACTTACAATTTTCGGATTCAAGAAACTACTTCTTGAATGGAGGATGACGATTCTTGGAAGCTTTCTTTTCACCAACGGAATTCCCTTTGCGGAATTTCCCTCTACCGGTATCCACGCGACGAAACAAGCAGTGATTGCTAGCTCTTCGTCTTTCTGAGATTCGGGAATTAGAGAGAAAAGGGAGAGGCTGAGAAATTCGAAATCCGAAATCTGATTTCGGGTTACTTGTTTAATTTCGGCTTAATGACTTGAACCCTAGGGTTTGGGCTAAGAGATGTTATATAGAGTGTAGGAGTTTGTTCCCAGAACAACTCCCACGTCTACTCAACTTCTCTCGGCTGTGGGAGACTCTGACTCCCACGTCCCCTAGACTTCTGCTGGTAGTGGGAGTCTTTATCGGATAACAACTCCCACTTAATCCCAGCTATAGTTAAATACCAAAAATTGCCCCTATCTCTAATTCGAATAATAAACACTTTATTATTTTTTTTCGAAAAAACAAATATCGGATACAATGAACCTAGACACATTCTAGATTCATTGAATATGGACATGAAGCTTGTTAGCTCGTCTATGCGTGCGACCCTGTAGGTTCATATCACAATGGCAATGAAAACACACTTAGTAGTAGTGTGAGTTCATAAGTCACAAGCGGCCCCTAACAGGACATTGTGACTACCCAAGGTGAATGAATTTACAACGGAACCTATTGTCAATCCACTATTTAATCCCTTTGTCTCGCGATATCCTAATTAAGCATAAGGCATGGTGGTCGTCACCCTTATTAAGCTTAATTGTATTTATGCTCGATCTCCAGGTAGACTGTTTCGACAAATAGCATTTGATAACAACTTTATCAAATACATTTGAGCACGACCATGCATTTAAACAGTCTTTCCCTATCGAGGGGCCCATGGATATCTCTCTCTAATAATAGAGAGGGACAAATTCCTTACAATGTCTCTCACATTCAAGCTATGATAGGACACTACATCCGATCATCGATCGTATTGATTACTCTGTTACAAGTAACGTCCGATCGAGTCAAAACGTGGCTCCATTCATACTAGAATCAATGAAGACATAAGGTCTAAGGATTCTAAAATAGTATTGACGAAGTAATACTTATGACTTAAGACCATGAAGTATTACTTCTCAAACGGATCACGTCCAATACAATGTATCCCTATATATATTGCATCTATGATGTGATTTGTATCCATTACACATGATCAGTAAAACAAGATCATCAATCAACAATCATACTAGTTTTATTTCATAGTAAATAAGGATTACATAAAACTAGGGACTTCTAGAATAGTAATTACATAAGCTAATGAGTTTTACTATCAAATCACACATTTGATAATCAAAAGCGTAATTAACTATTCAATTACATGCTCAAAAGGTAATAAAACGCACAACATGTGCTAATGGTCCTAGGGCACTACTAACATGGTTTTAGCTGGGATAACGTGGGAGTTATTATGCGATAAAAGCTCCCACTACCAGAAGAGGTTGATAGGATGTGGGAGTTGGTTTTCGAAACAAACTCTCACGCCTATATAATCACTTTGGCTAAAACCCTAGGGTTAGACTTTTGAGAGCCGCAAAACCCCAATTCCCGAAATTAGATTTCTGCCCTTCTCTTCTCTCTAGATTCCCGAAACTCAGAACGAAGAGCTAGCACTCGCTGCTCGTTTCGTCGCGTGGATACCGGTAGAGAGAAATTCCGCAAGGGAAGGCTATTGGTGGCAGCATCACATAATCCGAAATCAAAACCTTTAACGAAAAATTGTAAGTCTTTTCGTCTGAATTTTTTATTCTCATGGTATGAGTGGATCCTTCAGGGGTGGACTCATGGGTGTTTAGAACGAGTTTCTGCCCATGAATCCCTTCATTATCAACCAAAGCTAAAACAAAAGAGATAAGGATTAAACCTTTAAGCACAATCTCCCCGTTTATCAAACATACCATGTTAGCCATTTAAGATGAAAAATGAGTTGAAAATATAGCTAACAAAGTACTATTGGGAGTGATACCATAAATACATAAGTTAAGCATATGTATCACAACCAAAAGATTTAGAGGAAGTGTAAGATAACACTTTGAGTATATTCCTCTAAAAATTTAATGGTTAGCTAAATGAGTGTAACAACTCTTAAAGCAAGACTAACCAAAAACTCTAATGAGATCACAAAAGATATGAAAGTGAAGAGTAGGATCTCAAAGTTATTTAGGGAGAATACATGTAGAATATAAACATGTATAACACGTATAACTCCCAAAAATAACTTACGCAAGTTGGCTATAAGATTTAAAGGAAGAAAAACAAGCCAACAAGTGATGTGATGATGTAAAATAAGGAAAATTGAGCATACATCACATATTTTGAGCGGGGATATGGGATGAAAACATTTGAAAACTCCCCTTAAAGATGTGCCTATAGGAATAAAACAACAAAACTTACAGATTACAAAAGTTGAAGTTCAAGAATTGCCGAAATTTGGCTCTACCGGTCGACCTGTCATTCTTCACTCGATCGACCGCAAGAGTTCGATCGACCTTATACCCATAGTCCAGTCGAACGGACTTTTGACAGATTACAAGAAAACCTGCAATTTCAGTTTAAAATCAAGCCAAATATTCATATAAACACATACCAGGCATATGCAATGCCCCAATTACAGTTTATATCCTAAGTCAGGCATCTATACGATCAACCACATAAGATTCATGTTATTGACTTGAATTAAACACAAAAACAACCCCAATATGCTATATAGATAAAGTAAAAGTCAAGCATAGCATATAAAAACTCCCCAAAGCATAGGACACTAAGAATAGAGGGGGGGGGTTCAATTGAGCTTTCATTACGAGGATCAAATCGTTAAGCTCATATCCATAACATGCTCATAACATCAAAACAGTTAAAGTGAAAAGCATATTATAAAAGCATCAAGGTGCCCCTTTAAACAATTCATACAAAGAAATAATAAAATAAAAACAACAGTTGCTACTCTAAGGGTACACAATGATAATGAAAGGGAATACAATAAAATGAAATAAAAGGTAAGATTGAGTTTAGAAATATCTCATTGAGTTTTGATGAGTGACTTCTTGCACTTTGAAATTCTTCAATGAGATTCTTTGATCTTCTTAATCTTCTTCATCATTTAAGTCCTTTGGTGAAGCTTCAGTGCTTGGTAGATCTTCTTCTTTATCTCCAACTTCTTCATCCAATTCTTCCTTGTCTTCAACAATCATGTCAACTTCTTGACCCTCATTTCCCAAATCTTCACCATTTTCTTTACCCAAAATTTCTTCAACATCTTCTAGATTAATCACGTGCTTGGGTGCTTCATCTTTCTTACTTTCATCATTTCCAATGATGGAGTCTTCATCAAAAGCCTCTTCCTCTTGGTCATCTTCTTCTTCCTCTTCCTCCTTATCCTCTCTTTTTTCCTCATTTGCTTCCAAGATTGATGTTCTAGACTTGGTATATTTGTCAATATCATCAATCTTGTAGTCCATGTCATTGAATTTGATTTTCAAATCTCCAACTTGATCTTTTAAATTCTTTACATCATCTTCCATACATGTCATTTTCTCAAATATCAATTTCAAATCATTCTTGATGTCATCTTGAAATTCTTGTAGATGTGTCAAGATTGGGTTCAAGATATCTTCATTTCTTTGAGGAGGAGGAGGTCTTCTTTCAACATTAACCCTTGGAGTATCTCTTTGATCTCCACTATCTACATGAACATCCCCTTCTTCATCAACTCCAATATGAATGTCATCTCATTGTCCTTCTTTATTTTGAGGCACGTCTTGCACATTATGCACTTGAGGCCCTCTTTTGTCTATCTCCTTCTTTAAGGTTTCACATACCTTAGAAGATTTCTTGAGTGCAATCATAGTTGCCAAGAGTTCATCAACTGTGCATTTTGAATGGAATATCCAATGACCATTCACTAAAATCATGTGCATTTGATGGAATAGCCCTTGATTATATTTGTGATGCCATTCACTTATATGAGTTGGAGTACTGAGCTTGATCTTGAATTTCTTGAAGAGGATGGCCCACATACTGCCATAAGGAAGAGATTTCTTCTTTGGTCCCATTACCCCTTTTTGAAGATACTTGAGGGATAAATAAGCAAAGTTTACTTTCTTCTTCTCCACTAACCACATCATAATGGTCATTTGCAAGTGGGAAATTGAATTCTTAAGTCCCCCTACCAGAACAATTACATTGGAGACGAAATGGTGAAGTATGTGACCATACTCATCAAGCTTATTTGTCTCTCTCTCCTTGAACTTGCCAAATGCCCCATTAATGCTGAAATATGTCTTGAATTTCCTAATGTCAAGATCCTCTTCCTTTGGAACTTTCCCGGAATTATCAAAATATCTTATGACATAATCTTCTAGCTCAATTCCTAAAATATTGCAAAGCATCGCTTCGAAATATTTAAACTCCAAATTTCTTACACACAATGTCCACCAATACTCCCTATCATCCTTAACCCATCTTCTCTAAGATTAACCCCAAATTCATAAATTGTGAGGGGATAGTAATCATGATTAATCAATAAGAGATTTAACCACCCAATGTCAATGAAATAACCAACAATTTCATCTAATCCTTCTTCATCCTCAATTCTATAGCCCGGAAGAATTCCTCTCTTCTCATTTACTAGATTTACATAATATTTTTCAACATCCTCGGAGTAAAATCGAGAAGATACATTTTTTGTGCTGTAAGATGAAGATTCTCCTTGATATATTGGAGATGGAGATGGAGGTGGAATAGGGTGATCATTGCCGGACTCCGTTTCTTCATCGGAGTGATTCACCTTCTTTGCTTTTCCTCTTTCCTTATCCACTTTCCGATTCACATTTTCCTTCTTTGGAGGGGGTTCAATCCGTTCTCTAATCATTAGAGATTTCTCAATGATTCTTTTGGAAAGAGGTTTTCTTTTGGAAGAATCATTTTTGGGTTTTCCTTTGGTAGGATTTTTGGAAGGATTAGGCTTAGGATTTTGGACAATGATTTTATGGATATGTGATTTGTGGAAGGAATTGGTGTTTGGAATTGAAAAGGATATCGGATTTTAGGGATTTTGCGGAAGGGCGACACTTCGGTCGACCAGAGGTCCTATCCGATCACTCGCCCTCGTCCAATAAAAATATGAATTTCTTTCTATCCAAATTTCGGACGACCGAGGAGGGACGTCAGTTGACCGAGGTACCCTATTATCGAAAGCCATTTTGCTTAGGTAGACCGGGAGTTCGCAGCGGTCGGCCGGAATATCTTTTCTTTGACTGAGGCAATTTGACCATAACTGCGGTCGACCATTGCCTTGTCAGGTAGGCCGAAATTCTCCTGTTATCTACAAAACAATTTAATTTTGGTACCCATTTTCTTATGGGTCCTTGGGGGTTAGCTTTGGGGTTCTTTTTAAACCAAATTGACTTTGCACCTCTTTCAATATTCTTCTTAATAATGCAACAATTAGCATGATGACCACATTTACCACAATAAGAGCAATTAGCAATTAGCAAAGTGGTGTGTGGTATTCTAGCATTAAAAGAAGTAGAGTGTGCAACATTATGTGTGTGATTATGCTCTAAACAATTTCTAGCAATAGGAGCATGGGGAGCAACAAGCCCATTACCAAGGATGCCTTTAGCAAATGTACACTTATCGACATAAGTGGTTAACACATCAAATTTGTACTTTAAGACATTATGCTCAACAAATTTAGATTCTACATTATGTACCTTGTTGAGAAACTCTTGATTATCAAGAGACATAGAATTTGGAGATAAAATCGCATTCTCTTGTTCAATTTTTAGCTTAGTGTAAGAGGTAAGGTGATTATTGTACTCTACTTGCATTTTAGATCTTTCATTAAGCGAGCAAGTAAGTTCTTTACAAGTAAGTTTGTTCTTCTTAGCTATCTTCTTCAACTCACCATATAAATCATTTAAGAGCACATAAGGATCATCATCCAGATCACTCTCTAGAGTTAAAGTTAAGCTTTGTACCTCATTACTCAAGGAGTTTGGACTTTGGATTGAAAGTTGATCTTCTTCATCAATTAGTCCTATGAGACACCTTGAGTATTCTTTTGTAGAGTCATCTTGGATGGATGAGTTTGAGCTTTTTGATGAACTCTCTACATTGATGTTGTCATTTGCACATGACTTTGAAGTCTTAGCTTTGCTTTGCCATTTCTTGTGGTTCATTTCTTTGAATTGAGAGTTATCTCTCTTGGTACCTACAAGGGAAACTTGAGAAACATATGGTACCTCTTGCAAAGGTCCTACATTGTTAGAACATTTTTTCAAGTTGCAAGTGTGTGCAATAGGATCAACATTAATATTATTGCAAGTACAAGGATGATTCTCATTAGATGAGAAGTAAGAGTAAGAATCATCCAATCTCGTGATGTTGCATATTTTAGATACCCTAGCAAGAGAAACATCAACCGAATGAAGCTCTTGCAATAAGTTATCTTCATGTGAAGGATCACTAATATAACATGATGCAACATCAACAAGTGTACAAGTAATAGCATCAATTTTACCTCTCATACTATTAATAACATCAATTGTAAAGTTAAGAAAAAGTAAATTTGATACCTTTGTAACCTTACCAATTGATGATGGTTGTATATTACCATTGAAGCTTTGATAATCACTTGTAGTTGAGCAACTTGATTCCTTGATTGTATTTTCCATTGAAGTTCGAGGAAACCAAGTGCCATGGATTGTTTTAGTTTTCTTCCTTTTTGAACATCGCCATTTAAAATCTTCAAGCTTTAAGCCGCTTCTCTTTGTGCATCTTTCTTTGAAGCTTTGTGGCAATCTTTCTCTCTTCCTTTTGCAAGATGAATGACCTTCATTATCTCCATCATAATGTAGTATCATTTGAAGATCATCATCTTGTGCTTCCATCTCTTCTTCTATCCCATCTTGTGAAGGCTCATTTTGTATGTCCTTTGACCTCATTGAAGATTGAATTTTGATTTCTCCTAAATCACACTCTTTGATGTTATCCACATTAGCTTGGACTGTGATTGAGATTTCTTCAATGCCTTCACAAGATTGAGTCCCCATTTCTAGATTATTCACATTTGGTTCCTCTTCAACTTTGCCTTGATATGACGCTTCAAGCATTTTCCACATGCATTGAGCATCTTCACATTCATGTACTTTGTCGAGAAATTCTTGATTAATTGCACAACAAAGTACATTCATGGCCTTGAAATTGAGAGTCATCTTCTTGTAGTCTTTCTTGGACTTTTGAATCATGACACCTTGTATGTAGATTGAAGGAATAAAATTACCTCCTTCTATAATTCTCGACAAGAAAATGTCATTAGAAGACAAAAATAATTTAAAAGCACATTGCCAACTATCAAAGTTGGAGCCATCAAATAGAGGAGGTCTATAAGGGGATTGTTCATCTAAGTTAGAAATGCTATGAGCCATGGATTCTCCTAGGATGTAAGTCCAATAAAAAAGGAGACTAGGCTCTGATACCAATTGAAATACCCTTTGAGGGTATAGAACCTAATAGGGGGTGGGGGTGAATTAGGCTCTTAAAAACTTTTTAAGCTTTTTTAAAACTTCTTTTGCCTAAGTGTTCACCTTAACAACAAGTATGTTGTTTAAGCACATAAGGTGATTCAATTATGATCAAGGCAACTTAGAGGACTTAACTGAAGCAATTGTATAAAGCATGGAAGCATGTGAAAGTTTCTATCCTAAGCACATATGTTCATATAATCAAATAAGATTTTCCAACTTAGCGGGACCGCCGTCTGCGTCGCACGACCGTCCGCGTTCTGCTGACCTAAGACTTTGTATATGTACTCGCTTTTATTTCATTATGCTTTATGTGAGTTTTAGCATGGCCTACTATACCCCTCTTGTTTTACATATTTTTGGGTTGTAATTTTATAATACGGCCTACAAGCTGTTTTTCAATGTTGTAAAATTGTAATCTCTTTCTTAGATTAGCTTTATTGCTTTACATTGAAGGCTAGGTATGCCCATGCAACTATGTAACAAGACTGGAGGCTGCTGGATCGAAGACTTTATCAATGAGATGGATATTGACTTAGATTGACCCTTGGCTCCCACAAGGCTCGTGGGAGTCATTATAGGATTAGGCCATGCTATATCACATTTACATTTAATCTTGATATCTTGCATGTGATGCTTATTTTATGTCTAATGGAGCTTGATTTATTATACATCACATAAATCGTTTTAATTAAGTCTTAAAATGCCTACTATATCCTAAGCACTCCTTCAGCTTGGATCATCATTTTGTCAGCTTGCCAAAGCAACAGATAAGTGGTTATATAGGCAAGAGGAGATGGGAAAATAGTGATTTCCATATGCTTAGACATGGTTCGACTTAACTAGGCTATCAAAATAGCTTTGGGCCTAGGGCATAAAACGGGAAATAGCCAGGACATATAGATGTCATTCCCATAGGTTGATTTTACTTTAATTATGGGGATAAGCCAAAGCTAACTTATAACTATCGTAAAATGTTATTTTCCACCATTTATCAAGTGTTGAAATTGTGGAAAGGTTTTTGCTCAAAAACTAATAACTTTGCAAATAATTTAATGTAGATAATGGCAACCAATACATCACACAATTCATTGCGATCCGTCCTTGAGAAGGAAAAACTAAGTGGGACCAATTACCTTGATTGGCCCCGTAACTTAAGGATTGTCCTTAAGCAGGAAAGAAAGCTATATGTTCTTGATATGGCTATTCCTGAACAACCTGCAAACAATGCCCCCAGAGCTGAGAGAGATGCTTGGAAGAAGCACTCTGATGACTCTAACGATGTGACTTGTCTCATGTTAGTCACAGTGAGCACTGATCTTCAAAAACAGTTTGAAGGGATTGAGGCTATCCAGATGATGGGCTAGCTTAAGGAAATGTTCCAAGAGCAAGCCCGTCATGAAAGGTTCCTCACCACTAAGGCGTTGAGCAGTTGCAAGATGGCCCCTGGCACCTCTGTAAGTGCACATATTCTTAAGATTAAGGGCTATCTTGATCAACTTGAGAAACTTGGGGCTCCCGTAGGTCATGAAATGGCCACATATATGATCTTGGGCTCACTCCCACCGGAGTATGACCAATTTGTTATGAACTTCAACATGCATGCCATGGAGAAGACCATACATGAAATACACGGGATGCTCAAGCAAGCTGAACTGAACATTAAGAAAACCCCTGAAGTCTTAATGGTTCAAAAAGGGAATTTCAAGAAGAAAGGAAAGGGAAAGCCCATGGCCAAGAAGGGCAAAGGCAATAACAAGCCCAAACCCAAGGCCAAGGCACCAAAGGAAGGAGTTTGCTTCCATTGCAATGAACCAGGTCATTGGAAACGGAACTGCAAGCTCTATTTGGAAGAGAAGAAAAAGGGGAAAGCCAGTTTGACTGTCTCTCCAGGTATTTATGTTATTGAAATTAACATGTCTGCTCCTACTTCATGGGTATTAGATACCGGTTGTGGATCTCACATTTGTGCAAGAGTTGTTGCTGTAGCTACCAGGACATTTAATTTAGGTTTGCCAAGTGGCCTTTTTATAGAACTGAATAATTGTCTTTATGTTCCAACTTTGAGTAGGAATACTATTTCAGTTTCTTGTTTGGATATTTAAGGTTTTGAATTAAATATTCTAAATAAAATTTGCACCATTCATAAAGATCGTATCTTCTATGGAGATGACTCTTTGATGAATGGGCTTTATGTTCTTAACCTCGATGAATCCATTAAAAGGTCCATCTATAACATTAATACTAAGAGGTTTAAATCCAATGACTTAAACCAAACCTACTTTTGGCACTGTCGTTTGGGCCACATAAATGAGAAATGCACATCAAAACTCCATCAAGATGAAATTCTGACATCATTTGACTTAGAGTCTTATGAAACATGTGATTCTTGCTTGTTAGGCAAAATGACTAAAACTCCCTTTACTGGACAAAGTGAGAGAGCAACCGATTTATTGGGCCTCATACATACAGATGTTTGTGAACCAATAAACACAAGTGCTAGAGGAGGGATCCAGTACTTCATTATATTCATAGATGATTTCAGTAGATATGGCTACGTCTATCTAATGAAACATAAATCTGAATCTTTTGGAAGATTCAAAGAATTTCAAAATGAAGTACAAAATCAACTTGGTAAAAGTATTAAGATACTTCGATCAGATCGAGGTGGCGAATATCTTAACCAAGAGTTTGACGATCATCTTAGAGATTGTGGAATTGTTTCACAATTAACTCCTCTTGGCACACCACAATGGAATGGCGTGTCAGAACGGAGGAATCGAACCTTATTAGATATGGTTCGATCTATGATGAGTCAGACAAATCTTCCAATTTCCTTTTGGGGCTACGCCCTAGAAACTGCTGCATTTATATTAAATAGAGTTCCTTCTAAAGCGGTTCAGAAAACTCCATATGAGATATGGACTGGGAAACGACCTAGTTTGTCATTTTTCAAAATTTGGGGATGCGAGGCGTATGTAAAACGCTTGTTATCTGATAAACTCGCCCCTAAATCTGACAAGTGTTTGTTTGTGGGATATCCTAAAGAAACTAAAGGATATTACTTCTATCTTCCATCAGAGAACAAAGTGTTTGTTGCACGAAATGGTTTATTCCTTGAAAGAGAATTTATTTCCAAAGAGGATAGTGGGAGTAAGATCCATCTTGAGGAAATTCAAGATCCCCAAACAACATCTGAACCAACTTTGGATGTTCAAGCAAGCTCAGGTGCTTATACTGAGCTTCAATCTTTGACACAAGGCCCAAGGAGGTCGAGTCGGGTACATCAACAGTCTGAGAGATATGGATTTCTCGTGACTGATGATCATCAGGTTGAACTGATTGATCAAGATGAACCCACTACCAACAAAGAGGCAATTCGTAGCTTTGAGTCAGATAAGTGGCTAGAAGCTATGAAGTCTGAGATGCAATCCATGTAAGATAACAAGTGCTGACTTTGGTTGACCCACCCGAAGGGTGTAAGGTCATTGATAACAAATGGTGTTTCAAAAAGAAAACCGGCATGGATGGTAATGTACACACTTTTAAATCTCGACTAGTAGTTAAAGGTTATAGACAAGTTCATGGTATTGACTATGACGAAACATTTTCTCCTGTCGTTATGATAAAGTCTATCAGGATTTTACTTGCCATAGCCGCATATTATGACTATGAGATATGACAAATGGATGTTAAGAGTGCGTTTCTTAATGGAAACCTTCTCGAGGATGTGTATATGACACAACCTGAGGGGTTTGTTGATCCATCGAATCCTAGCAAAGTGTGTAAGCTTCAAAGGTCCATTTATGGATTGAAGCAAGCATCTCGAAGCTGGAATAGTCGCTTTGATGAACGTATTAAAGAATTCGGTTTCATCAAAAACGAAGACGAGCCTTGTGTTTATAAGAAAGTAACTAATAATGCAGTAGTGTTCCTTGTGCTTTATGTGGATGACATCTTACTGATTGGAAATGACATCCCCACATTACAAAGCGTAAAAGCTTGGTTGGGGAAGTGATTTTCCATGAAAGACTTAGGCGAGGCTACATACATTTTGGGTATAAGAATCTATAGAGATAGATCTAACAAAATGATTGGCCTAAGCCAAAGTGGATACATTGACAAGGTACTGAAACGGTTTCAGTTTGCAAGACTCCAAAAATGGATTCTTGCCCATGTCACATGACATTAAACTCAGCAGAACTCAAGGACCTTCCACAAAGGAGGACTAAGAACGTATGAGTAAGATCCCATATGCTTCAGCCATTGGGTCTATTAAGTATGCCATGATATGCACTAGTCCGGATGTCTCATTCGCTTTAAGTATGACTAGCAGATATCAATCTGACCCTGGAGAGTCACGTTGGACTGCAGTCAAGAGCATTCTTAAGTACTTGAGAAGGACTAAAGATATGTTGTTGGTTTACGGAGGTCAGAAAAGAAGTCTGGTTGTAAATGGTTACAGAGATGCAAGCTTCCAGACCAACGTAGATGATTATAGATCGCAATTTGGTTTTGTTTTTTGTTTGAATGGAGATGCTGTGAGCTGGAAGAGCTCAAAGCAAGAAACCGTGGATGACTCTACAACAGAAGCTGAGTATCTAGCTGCCTCTGAAGCAGCTAAAGAAGCGGTTTGGATCAGGAAGTTTGTTGATGAATTAGGTGTCGTCCCTAGCATTATGAACCCAGTGGACCTCTGTTGTGATAGTATTGGTGCCATTTCACAAGCTAAGGAACCTAGATCTCACCAACGATCCAAACACATTCTCAGGCGTTTCCATCTGATTAGAGAGATCATTGACAGAGGAGACGTTAGTATTTGCAAAGTTCATACAAACGAAAACATTGCAGATCCATTGACCAAGCCACTCCCACAGACTAAACATGAGAGTCATACTAGGTCAATGGGATTGAGGATCATGTATGATTGGACCTAGGGCAAGTGGGAGATTGTTAGTAGTGCCCTAGGACCATTAGCATATGTTGTACGTTTTTATATCTTTTTGAGCATTTCATCTTAATAGTTAATTTTGCTTATGAACATCAAATGCGTGATTTGATAGTAAAACTCATTTGCTTATGTAATTACTATTCTACTTGTCCCTAGTTTTATGTAATCTACTTTACAATGAAATAAAACTAGTATGATGTTTGATTGATGATTATGTTTTACTAATCATGTGTAATGAGTACAAATCATATCATAGATGCAATATATTGAGATATATCATATCGGATGTGATCCGTTAGAGAAGTAATACTTCATGGTCCTTAGTCATAAGTATTACTTCCTCAATACTATTTTAGAATCCTTACACCTTATGTCTCCATTGATTCTAGCATGAATGGAGCCACGTTTTGACTCAGTCGTACGTTGCTTTTAATCGAGTAATCAATACGACTGATGATCGGATGTAGCATCCTATCATGGCTTGAATGTGAGAGGCATTGTAAGGAATTTGTCCCTCTCTTATTAGAGAGAGATATCCATGGGCCCCTCGATAGGGAAAGATTGTTTAAATGCATGACCGTGCTCAAACGTATTTAATAAAGTGGTTATTAAAAATATTGTTTGATGGAACAGTTTACCAAGAGATCGAGATAAATACAATTAAGCTTAATGAGGGTGACGACTACCATGCTTTATGCTTAGTTAGGATATCGCGAGACAAAGGGATTAAATAGTGGATTGATATTAGGTTCCGTTGTATATTCATTCACTTTGGGTAGTCACAATGTCCTGCTAGGGCTTGTGATTTATGAACTCACACTACTACTAAGTGTGTTTTCATTGCCATTGTGATATGAACCTACAGGGTCACACGCATAGACGAGCTAACGAGCTTCATGTCCAGATTCAATGAATCTAGAATGTGTCTAGGTTCATTGTATCTGACATTCATTTTTTTGAGATTAATAAAGCATTATTATTCGAATTAGAGATAAGGGGCATTTTCGGTATAGCTGGGATTACGTGGGAGTTATTATCCGATTAAGACTCCCACTACCAGCAGAAGTCTAGAGGATGTGAGAGTTATAGACTCCCACTGCCAAAAGAGGTGGATAGGACGTGGGAGTTGTGCTTGAAACAACCTCTCACTCCCTATATAAAGTTCTCTTGGCCGAAACCCTAGTGGTTAGTGCTTTTCAGCCGAAATACCAAAGAGACCTAGAAAATTAGATTTTCTATTCTGCCTCTCTCTTTTCTCCCGAAACTCAGAAAAACGAAGAGCTAGCAATCACTGTTCATTTCGTCGCGTGGATACCGGTAGAGGGACATTCCGCAAAGGGAAATCCATTGGTGGCAACAATGTATCTAAGAAACAGCAACTTCCATTCAAGAATCAGATTCTTGAACCCGAAAAGTAAGTTTTTGTCTATTTTTTTTTCGATTCCTATGGTATGAGCGGATCCTCCGGGGGAGGACTCATGGGTGTTTAGAACGAGTTTCTGCCCATGAATCCCTTCACAACTTGTTTTCAAAAGCCTTTTCAAATAAATGAAAAAATGTAAACATGAGGTTTTGAAAACATGCAATGTTGAGGTTTAAACATTCTTATAACCTAGTATTCTCAAAGGAAAGATTAGTCACAAAAGATTACCTATAAATTTGGACTAATCTTCCTAAGGTCTTCAAGTCTTCAAGTTGTTTCTTCTTGGAGATTGGACTTGAAGCCTTTGATCAACATCTTCTTGAAGTGATGAAGTCCTATATGAATCTTGAGTTGTGGTGTATTGGACTACACATTTCTTCTTGCTAAGGAGTATACCACTTGATTCTTCACTTGGATTGAGTAGCTCTTGACTTTGTTGATCTTCCTTCTTCTTGAATTTGCATGTACTTCCATAGCATGTGGATTGACTTCATTCTAGTGCTATGAAGTCTTGCAAAATGTAGCTTTCTTGTGTATAATATTCATACATTGGTTTACAAAAGAAGCTAACTTACCATTTTCATCAATGTTGGTGTCAGTGCTAAGGATCCTATCATTAAGAACATGCACACATAAACATTAGAACTATGAATGGTTTGTTATCATCAAAACAAAATTGATCACTTTGCCCTTCGGGATAACAATCTCCCCCTTTTTTTATGATGACAAAACATTGATGTAAATGGGAATAATATGCAAAAGATAAAGCTTTAAAGCATATAAATATGAATGCATGAGATAAGGGTATTAAGGATCTAGGAAAGTAGATGTTTTGAAAAAATATTCTACTCCCCCTATTTTAAAGAATCCCTATCTCTCCCATTTCACAAGTTCTAACCTTTCTCCTTTTGAAGATTACTTCTCTTGGCACATTTGCAGCACAAAAACTTCTTCCCCTTTTTGTCAAAATCAAAAAGGGAAATCAGAGCGCCAATATGAAAAGCATTTACTCCTCCTTTTTATTGATATTTTTTTGAAAATACCCTTTAAAGGAAAGTGAAGGAGGAATAAGATTTAAATTGTGGAGAAGCTTGATGAATATTAAGATTTCTCCCCCTATTGAAAGGAATTGAAATACCTTTAAAACTATGGAGAATCTTGATAGTCTATTAGATTGATAAAATAAGAACCAAAGAATCAATTCTAAAGACCAAAAATCATTTGAAGAAGGATTATCAACCAAAGCTAAAACAAAGGAGATAAGGATTAAACCTTTAAGCACAATCTCCCCGTTTAACAAACATACCATGTTAGCTATTTAAGATGAAAAATGAGTTGAAAATATAGTTAACAAAGTACTATTGGGAGTGATACTATAAATACATAAGTTAAATATATGTATCACAACCAAAAGATTTAGAGGAAGTGTAAGATAATACTTTGAGTACATTCCTCTACAAAGTTAATGGTTAGCTAAATGAGTGTAAAAACTCTTAAAGCAAGACTAACCAAAAACTCTAATGAGATCACAAAAGATATGAAAGTGAAGAGTAGGATTGCAAAGATATTTAGGGAGAATACATGAAGAATATAAACACGTATAACACGTATAAGCATTCTTATAACCTAGTATTCTTAGAGGAAATATAAAGGATTACCTATAAGCTTAGATTAATCTTCCTAAGGTCTTCAAGTTGTTTCTTCTTGGAGCTTGGACTTGAAGCCTTTGATCAACAACTTCTGGAAGTGATGAAATCCTATAGCAATCTTGAATTGTAGTGTATTGGACTTCACACTTCTTCTTGTCGAGGAACTTACCACTTGATTCTTCACTTGGATTGAGTAGCTCTTGACTTTGTTGATCTTCCTTCTTCTTGACTTTGCAAGTACTTCCATAGCATGTGGATTGACTTCATTCTAGTGCTATGAAGTCTTGCAAAGTGTAGCTTTTTTGTGTGTAATATTCATACCTTGGTTTACACAAGAAGCTAACTTTCTATTTTCATCAATGTTGGTGTGAATGCTAAGGATCCTATTATTAAGAACATGCTCACACAAACATTAGAACTATCAATGGTTTGTTATCATCAAAACAAGATTGATCACGTTTCCCTTCGGGCTAACAATGTTAGTATATCACACAATCCATATCCTGACCAGAACAAAACTCAAGTACAATGCCTCTGAGAGGCACATATTAGCAGTGGTAAAAACCGTCAAGAAGCTGCACAAATACTTCTAAATTAAGGAGTTATGCATTGTAGGGATTCATGGGCAGAAACTCGTTAAAAAAACCTATGAATTGACCCCGATAGGATCCGTTCATACTATGAGAATCGAAAGAAGAACGGAAAAGAACTTACAATTATTTTGGATTTGAATTCTTATTCCGCAACGATGATGCACTATAACACCTCAAGCCGTCCTTTGCGGAATTGTTCTCTACCTTTTTTGCGGCTCTGAAAAGTATGCATAGGGATTCACCCAAGAGATCAATATATACGGCGTGAGAGTTTGTCTCGGGAAAAAAACTCCCACGTCATCCCAATCTCTGTTGGTAGTGGGAGGTTTTATCGGACAATAACTCCCACGTAATCCAGCCAAAAACTAAAACCCAAAATTACCCATCTTTTATCTCTAATTTGAATAATAACAATTTTATTATTCTCAGAAAAATAAATGTCAGATACAATGAACCATTTTTTTTTTTTTTTTAGCAAAGCCACCAGTTGTGGTGGGGCGGTCCCCCGTTTATTAATAAAGCCAAAAAAGCGGATAGATACAAGGAGGGGGACGTAATACCGAACCTCCGAATAAGGGATGGAAACAAATCCATTGCATACATGTGACTAAATGCAAGACTTACTCATATATAATATGAGCAAGGATGTATACATTAAGTTCTATAAGGCTATATGCAAAGCAGGAAATTATGCAAATACTACCTAAAACGCAAATATGGCGTGTTACATTGATCCAATTTAACAAGACAAAAAATCTGCGAAGGTAATGATTGTACATTAGAATAGGTGATGGAACAGCGAGCTGAAATAGCATGATTAGCCAGAGCGCTACAGAATTGACTTCCCTGAAAACGTGGATCAACCTGCAAGAACCAAGAAGAGAGACTGCTCTACGAAAAGAAGTATCTAGAGACCAATTAGAAATTGTACCTGAAGAAACCGCCTTTACCAAGATGTCCGAGTCCGATTGAATCAAAATTTCATCAGTGCCACCTTGAGGAACCATGTGTAAGCCTTGGACCAGCGCCTGTAATTCAGCCCTCATACTTGTGCCATTATCCCCAATAAAAATAGAGAAAGCTGAAATGAAGTCCCCATTACTATGCCAAAAAACACCCCCAATGCCCGTTGGGCTGGGATTTTCTTTTGATGCACCGTCGATATTGAGCACGACTCCATTTGTAGAAGCATTGCCCCAACGAACTACAATAGAGCCTGCAACAGCGTTGTAGAATATTCCCAAAATTGAACAATAATAATCAACTGAGTGGTAACCTTAGCTTCATAAACAAAACGACATCGCGCCTTCCAAAGAATCCAGCAAGCCGAACAGGCAAGAATAATCAATATTTGACGAGATACAGAGCCACTAGCAGACCACCAGAAAGACAACATACTATGAAAACCAGGAAATGCATAATCAGGAAGAAGTAGACCAGCCGAAGAAGCTGCTTCCCTCCATACCACCCGTGCGAGATTACATTGCATAAAAACATGATCATAGGTTTCGGTATCTCTCGAACATACAATGAACCTATACACATTCTAGATTCATTGAATCTGGGCATAAAACTCGTTAACTCGTCTATGCGTGTGACCCTGTAGGTTCATATCACAGTGGTAATGAAAACCTACTTAATAGTAGTATGTGTTCATAAGTCACAAGCGGTCCCTAGCAGGGCAATGTGACTGCCCATAGTGAATGAATGATTGGTGGAACGATTACCTAATCTCAATCCACTATTTAATCCCCTTGTCTCGCGATATCCCAATTAAGCATAAGCCATGGTTGTAGTCACCCTTATAAAGCTTAATTATATTTCTACTCGATCTCCAGGTAGACTGTTCCAAAAATAATATTTAATATCCACTTTATAAAATACATTTAAGCACGGCCATGAATTTAAACAGTCTTCCCTATCGAGGGGCCCACAAATATCTCTCTCCAATAAGAGAGTGACAAATCCTTTGTAATGCCTCACACATTCAAGCCATGATAGAATACTACATCCGATCATCAGTCATATCAATCACTCGATTAAAAGAAACGTTTGATTGAGTCAAAATGTAGCGTCATTCATGCTGGAAACGATGAAGACATAAGGTCTAAGGATCCCAAATAGTATTGAGGAAGTAATATTTATGACTAATAGAACCATGGAGTATTACTTCTATTTCGGATCACGTCCGATACGATATATCCCATTATGTATCTATGATATGATTTGTATCCATTACACATGATCATCAATCAAATATCATACTAGTTTTATTTCTTGAAAATAACATTTCATATACTTGGGACAATCATAATTGCAATTATATAAGCTAATAAGTTTTACTATCAAATTAGGTATTTGATTTTTAAAAGCAAAATTAATTATTCAAATAACATGCTCAAAATTTAAAAACGTACAACATATGCTCATGGTCCTAGGGCACTACTAACAATCTCTCACTTGTTCTTGGCCCAATCATACATGATCCTCAATCCCATTGACCAAGTATGACACTCATGTTTGGGCTGTAGAAGTGGCTTGGTCAATGGATCTGTAATGTTGTCGTCTGTAAGAACTTTTCAAATTTTAACATCTCCTCTATCAATGATCTCCCTAATCAGATGGAAACGCCTGAGAATTTGTTTGGATCGTTGGTGAGATCTAAGTTCCTTAGCTTGTGAAATAGCACCAATATTATTATCACAATAAAGGTCCAATGGGTTCACAATGCTAGGGATGACACCTAATCCATCAACAAATTTCCTGATCCAAACAACTTCTTTAGCTGCATAGAGGCAGCCACATACTCAGTTTCTGTCGTAGAGTCTGTTAGTAGTGCCCTAGGACCATTAGCACATGTTGTGCGTTTTATTATCTTTTGAGCATGTAATTGAATAGTTAATTTTTCTTTTGATTATCAAATGTGTGATTTGATAGTAAAACTCATTAGCTTATGTAATTACTATTCTAGTAGTCCCTAGTTTTATGTAATGCTTAATTACTATGAAATAAAACTAGTATGATTGTTGATTGATGATCTTGTTTTACTGATCATGTGTAATGGATACAAATCACATCATAGATGCAATATATAGGGATACATTGTATCGACGTGATCCGTCGAGAAGTAATACTTCATGGTCTTAAGTCATAAGTATTACTTCCTCAATACTATTTTAGAATCCTTAGACCTTATGTCTTCATTGATTCTAGTATGAATGGAGCCACGCTTTGACTCGATCGGACGTTACTTGTAACAGAGTAATCAATACGACCGAGATCGGATGTAGTGTCCTATCATAGCTTGAATGTCGAGAGACATTGTAAGGAATTTGTCCCTCTCTATTATTAGAGAGAGATATCCATGGGCCCCTCGATAGGGAAAGACTGCTTTAAATGCATGGCCGTGCTCAAATGTATTTGATAAAGTGGTTATCAAATGCTATTTGTCTAAACAAATCCCACCCTGAGATCGAGCATAAATACAATTAAGCTTAATAAGGGTGACGACCACCATGCCTTATGCTTAATTAGGATATCGCGAGACAAAGGGATTAAATAGTGGATTGATATTAGGTTCCGTTGTATATTCATTCACTTTGGGTAGTCACAATGTCCTGCTAGGGACCGCTTGTGATTTATGAACACATACTACTACTAAGTGTGTTTTCATTGCCATTGTGAGTTGAACCTATAGGGTCACACGCATAGACGAGCTAACGAGCTTTATGTCCAGATTCAATGAATCTAGAATGTGTCTAGGTTCATTGTGTCTGACATTTGTCTTTCTGAAAAAAATAATAAAGTGTTTATTATTCGAATTAGAGATAGGGGCAATTTCGGTATTTTACTATAGCTGGGATTACGTGGGAGTTATTATCCGATAAGGACTCCCACTAGCAGCAGAAGTCTAGGGGACGTGGGAGTTAGAGACTCCCACTGCCGAGAGGAGTTGAGGATGTGAGAGTTGGTTATGGGAACAAACTCTCACACCCTATATAATGAACTCTTGGCCGAAACCCTAGGTTATAAGTTTTCAGCCGAAATAATACTGATAATCAGAAAATCGTTTTCCATTCTTAGCCTCTCCTTTTTCTCTCTAATTCCCAAAAATCAGAAAAGACGAAGAGCTAGCAATCGCTGCTCGTTTCGTCGCGTGGATACTGGTAGAGGGACTTTCCGCAAAGGGAGATCAATCGGTAGCAACATCCGATCCAAGAAACATCATCCTCCATTCAAGAAGTAGCTTCTTGAATCCAAAACCGTAAGTTTTTCTTGCTGTTTCTCCAGGCTGTTTTTCGAATTGTTTCATATGAGCGGATCCTTCAGGGGAGGATCCATGGGTGTTTGGAACGAGTTTCCGCCCATGAATCCCTTCAGTGGTATCAGAGCCTTGCTCATACGACTCGATTTCGATATTGTTTATCAGACAATAACACTATCAATTCCGATTTGATATGTATATGTTTGAAAAACAGAAAAATCGTTTCTTTGATAATAAAGATGCATAAAATGTTTAAATGTGTTTAAAGAATGTATCTTTTGATGAATATATGTGATATATGCATAAATTGCTCTCGGTTTAATCATGTTTATACGGTTAAACTGTTTTCGGTTTCATGATTCTGCATGAACTGCCTTAGCATGATTCGGTTTGAAATTTAATTTGATTAATTGCATAAACTATGAATCTGTGATTAATTAGATTAATTCGGTAATATGCATAAACTGTTTATGATTATGAATCTGATTATATGCATAAACTGTTTTTGAATCGGTTATCAATTCGGTTAATTCGATTAACCCAACACATAATCCGATTATGTAAGTCTGCGTCGCCCCGATTCGTCGTTCCCCCCGAATTAAGACTTTGTGTATGATTTCATTGTGCTTTATGTGATATTAGCATGGTGAATAGCATGGCCTACTATACCCCTTGTTTTACATATTTCGGTTGTA
The DNA here is from genome assembly GCA_026122235.1 of Vinca minor. NCBI lineage: Eukaryota > Viridiplantae > Streptophyta > Magnoliopsida > Gentianales > Apocynaceae > Vinca > Vinca minor. The sequence goes on along the minus strand of JAOCZM010000285.1, from coordinate 1,316,792 downwards.
ATTTTATAATACGACCTGCGAGTCGTTTTTCAATGTTGTAAAATTGTAATCGCTTTATTAGATTAGCTTTACTGCTTTACATTGAAGGCTGGGTATGCCCATGCAAATATGTAACAAGGCTGGAGGTGCAAGATCGAAGACATTATCCATGAGATGGATTTTGACCTAGATTGACCCTTGATTCCCACAAGGCTCGTGGGAGTCATTATAGGAATAGGCAATGCTATATCACATTTACTTTTTCGCTTCATAACCTGCGTGTGATGTTTATTTTATGTCTGGATGGATTTAATTTTGAACGTCACGTCAAATGGTTTTAATTAAGTCTCAAAATGCCTACCATATCCTAAGCACTCCATGAGCTTGGATCATCATTATGTCTGGTTGCCAAAGCAACGGATAAATGGTTATCTAGGCAAGAGGAGATGGGAAAATAGTGATTTCCATATGCTTAGACATGGTTCGACTTAGCTAGGCCATCAAAATAGTTTTGGGCCTAGGGCGTAAAATGGGAAATAGCCGGGACATATAGATGTCAATCCCATTAGATGATTTTACTTTAATTGTGGGTGTTAAGCCAAAGCTTTCCTATAACTATTGTAAAATGTTTTTCCCCACTATTATCAAGTGTTGAAATTGTGGAAAATATTTTTGCTCAATAATAACTTTGCAATTAACTTAATGTAGATAATGGCAACCAATTCATCACACAATTCACTGCGATCCGTCCTTGAGAAGGAAAAACTGAGCGGGACCAATTTCCTTGATTGGGCCCTCAACTTAAGGATTGTCCTTAAGCAAGAAAAAAAGCTGTACGTTCTTGAAACGGACATTCCTGAACAGCCTGCAAACAACGCCCCTAGAGCTGAAAGAGATGCTTGGAAGAAGCATTTCGATGACTCTAACGATGTTACTTGTCTCATGTTAGTCACGATGAGCACTGACCTTCAAAAACAGTTTGAAGGAGTTGAGGCTTTCCAGATGATGGGCCAGCTCAAGGAAATGTTCCAAGAGCAAGCTCGTCATGAAAGATTCCTCACAACTAAGGCGTTAAATAGTTGCAAAATGGCCCCTGGAACCTCTGTAAGCGCACATGTTCTTAAGATGAAAGGCTATTTTGATCAACTTGACAAGCTTGGAGCTCCCGTAAGTCATGACATGGCCACATATATGATCTTGGGCTCACTCCCACCGGAGTATGACCAATTCATTATGAACTTCAACATGCATGCCATGGAGAAGACCATACATGAAATACACGGGATGCTCAAGCAGGCTGAACTGAACATTAAGAAGTCCCCTGAAGTCTTAATGGTTCAAAAAGGGAATTTCAAGAAGAAAGGCAAAGGAAAGCCCATGGCTAAGAGAGGCAAAGGCAAAGGCAATGACAAGCCCAAGCCCCAGCCCAAAACCAAGGCACCAAAGGAGGGAGTTTGCTTCCATTGCAATGAACCGAGTCATTGGAAACGGAACTGCAAGCTCTATTTGGAAGAGAAGAAAAAAGGGAAAGGCCAGTTTGACTGTCTCTCCAGGTATTTATGTTATAGAAATTAACATGTCTGCTCCTACTTCATGGGTATTAGATACCGGTTGTGGATCTCACATTTGTGCAAATGTGCAGGGGTTCAAAAGGAGTAGATCACTGGCAAAAGGAGAAGTGGACCTCGGAGTAGCCAACGGAGCAAGAGTTGTTGTCTGTAGCTACTTGGGACATTTAATCTAGCTTTGCCAAGTGGCCTTATTATAGAACTCGGATAATTGTCTTTATGTTCCAACTTTGAGTAGGAATATTATTTCGGTTTCTTGTTTGGATATTGATGGTTTTGAAATTAATATTATAAATAAAGTTTGCACCGTTCATAAAGATCGTATCTTCTATGGAGATGCCTCTTTGATGAATGGGCTTTATGTTCTTAACCTCGATGATTCCAATAAAAGGCCCATCTATAACATCAATACTAAGAGGTTTAAATCAAATGACTTAAACCAGACCTACTTTTGGCACTGTCGTTTGGGCCACATAAACGAGAAACGCATATCAAAACTCCATACAGATGGAATTTTAACATCATTTGACTTAGAGTCTTATGAGACGTGTGAATCTTGGTTGTTGGGCAAAATGACTAAAGCTCCCTTTACTGGACAAAGTGACAGAGCTTCCGATTTATTGGGCCTCATACATACAGATGTTTGTGGACCAATAAACACTAGTGCTAGAGGAGGGTTTCAGCATTTCATCACATTCACGGATGATTTCGGTAGATATGGCTACGCTCTATCTAATGAAACATAAATCGAATCTTTTGGAAGATTCAAAGAATTTCAAAATGAAGTACTGTAATCAACTTGGTAAAAGTATTAAGATACTTCGATCGGATCGAGGTGGCGAATACCTCAACCAAGAGTTTGACGAACATCTTAGTGGTTGTGGAATTGTTTCACAATTAACTCCTCCTCGGCACACCACAATGGAATGGCGTGTCGAAACGGAGGAATCGCACCTTATTAGATATGGTTCGATCTATGATGAGTCAAACAAGTCTTCCAATATCCTTTTGGGGCTACGCCCTTGAAACTCGCCGCATTTATATTAAATAGAGTTCCTTCTAAAGCGGTTCGTAAAACTCCATATGAGATATGGACTGGCAAACGACCTAGTTTGTCATTTCTCAAAATTTGGGGGATGCGAGGCGTATGTAAAACGCTTGTTATCCGATAAACTCGCCCATACAATCGACAAATGTTTGTTTGTGGGATATCCTAAAGAAACTAAAGGATATTACTTCTATCTTCCATCGAGAACAAAGTGTTTGTTGCTCGTAATGGTGTATTCCTTGAAAGGGAATTTATTTCCAAAGAGGATAGTGGGAGTAAGATCCATCTTGGGGAAATTCAAAATCCCCAAACAACATCTGAACCAACTTTAGAAGTTCAAGCAAGCTCACGTGCTGATACTGAGCTTCAATATTTGACACAAGGCCCAAGAAGGTCGAGTCGGGTACATCAACGACTGAGAGATATGGATTTCGTGGATCGATGATCATCGAGTTGAACCGATTGATCAAGATGAACCCACTACCTACAAAGAGGCAATTCGTAGTTCTGAGTCTGATAAGTGGCTAGAAGCTATGAAGTCCGAGATGCAATCCATGTACGACAACCAAGTATGGACTTTGGTTGATCCACCCGAAGGGTGCAAGGTCATTGATAACAAATGGTGTTATAAAAAGAAGACCGACATGGATGGTAATGTACACACTTTTAAGTCGCGACTAGTAGTTAAAGGTTATAGACAAGTTCATGGTATTGACTATGACGAAACCTTTTCCCCTGTCGTGATGATAAAGTCAATTAGGATTTTACTTGCCATAGCCGCATATTATGACTATGAGATATGGCAAATGGATGTTAAGACTGCGTTTCTTAATGGAAACCTTCTCGAGGATGTGTATATGACACAACCTGAGGGGTTTGTTGATCCAACAAATCCTAGCAAAGTGTGTAAGCTTCAAAGGTCCATTTATGGATTGAAGCAAGCATCTCGAGCTAGAATCGTCGCTTTGATGAACGTATTAAAGAATTCGGTTTCATCAAAAATGAAGACGAGCCTTGTGTTTATAAGAAAGTAACTAATAATGCAAGTAGTGTTCCTTGTGCTTTACGTGGGACGACATCTTACCGATTGGAAATGACATCCCCACATTACAAAGCGTAAAAGCTTGGTTGGGGAAGTGCTTTTCCATGAAAGACTTAGGCGAGGCCACATACATTTTGGGGTATAAGAATCTATAGAGATAGATCTAACAAAATGATTGGCCCTCGAGCTGCAGTGGATACATTGACAAGGTGCATCGAAACGGTTCGGTTTGCAAGACTCCAAAAAGGGGATTCTTGCCCATGTCACATGGCGTTAAACTCAGCGAGAACTCAAGGACCTTCCACAAGGGAGGACCAAGAGCGCATGATTAAGATCCCATATGCTTCGGCCATTGGGTCTATTATGTACGCCATGATATGTACTCGCCTGGGATGTCTCATTTGCTTTAAGTATGACTAGCGGATATCAATCGACCCCAGGGTGAGTCACATTGGATCTGCAGTCAAGAGCATTCTTAAGTACTTGAGAAGGACTAAAGATATGTTCTTAGTTTACGGAGGTCGAGATGAAGTCCCAGTTGTAAATGGTTACACGGACGCAAGCTTCCAGACCGACGTGAGACGATTATAGATCGCAATCTGGGTTTTTGTGTTTTGTTTGAATGGAGGTGCTGTGAGCTGGAAGAGCTCAAAGCAAGAAACCGTGGCCGACTCTACAATGAAGCTAAGTATCTAGTCGCCTCACAAGCAGCTAAAGAAGCTCGTTTGGATCGGGAAGTTTGTTGATGAACTAGTTGTCGTCCCCTAGCATTGTGAACCCAGTGGACCTCTATTGTGATAGTACTGGTGCCATTTCACAAGCTAAGGAACCTAGATCTCACCAACGATCCAAACACATTCTCGAAAGCGCTTTCCATCCGATCGGAGAGATCATCGACAGAGGAGACGTTAGTATTTGCAAAGTTCATACTGCAGGCGACAACATTGCGGATCCATTGACCAAGCCACTCCCACAGCCCAAAACATGAGAGTCATACTAGGTCAATGGGATTGAGGATCATGTATGATTGGAACTAGGGCAAGTGGGAGATTGTTAGTAGTGCCCTAGGACCATTAGCACATGTTGTGCGTTTTGTTATCTTTTGAGCATGTAATTGAATAGTTAATTTTGCTTTTGATTATCAAATGTGTGATTTGATAGTAAAACTCATTAGCTTATGTAATTACTATTCTAGAAGTCCCTAGTTTTATGCAATGCTTAATTACTATGAAATAAAACTGGTATGATTGTTGATTGATGATCTTGTTTTTACTCGATCATGTGTAATGAATACAAATCACATCATAGATGCAATATATAGGGGATACATTGTATTGGGACGTGATCCAGTCGGACAAGTAATACTTCATGGTCTTAAGTCATAAGTATTACTTCCTCAATACTATTTTAGAATCCTTAGACCTTATGTCTTCATTGATTCTAGTATGAATGGAGCCACGTTTTGACTCGATCGGACGTTACTTGTAACAGAGTAATCAATACGACCGAGATCGGATGTAGTGTCCTATCATAGCTTGAATGTCAGAGACATTGTAAGGAATTTGTCCCTCTCTATTATTGGAGAGAGATATCCATGGGCCCCTCGATAGGGAAAGACTGTTTAAATGCATGGTCGTGCTCAAATTTATTTGATAAAGTGGTTATCAAATGCTATTTGTCGAAACAGTCTACCTGGAGATCGAGCATAAATACAATTAAGCTTAATAAGGGTGACGACCACCATGCCTTATGCTTAATTAGGATATCGCGAGACAAAGGGATTAAATAGTGGATTGATATTAGGTTCCGTTGTATATTCATTCACTTTGGGTAGTCACAATGTCCTGCTAGGGACCGCTTGTGATTTATGAACACATACTACTACTAAGTGTGTTTTCATTGCCATTGTGAGTTGAACCTACAGGGTCACGCGCATAGACGAGCTAACGAGCTTTATGTCCAGATTCAATGAATCTAGAATGTGTCTAGGTTCATTGTGTCTGACATTTGTCTTTCTGAAAAAAATAATAAAGTGTTTATTATTCGAATTAGAGATAGGGGCAATTTCGGTATTTTACTATAGCTGGGATTACGTGGGAGTTATTATCAGATAAGGACTCCCACTACCAGCAGAAGTCTAGGGGACGTGGGAGTTAGAGACTCCCACTGCCGAGAGGGAGTTGAGGATGTGAGAGTTGGTTATGGGAACAAACTCTCACACCCTATATAATGAACTCTTGGCCGAAACCCTAGGTTATAAGTTTTCAGCCAAAATAATACTGATAATCAGAAAACCATTTTCCATTCTCAGCCTCTCCTTTTTCTCTCTAATTCCCGAAAATCAGAAAAGACGAAGAGCTAGCAATCGCTGCCCGTTTCGTCGCGTGGATACCGGTAGAGGGACTTTCCGCAAAGGGAGATCAATCGGTAGCAACATCCGATCCAAGAAACATCATCCTCCATTCAAGAAGTAGCTTCTTGAATCCAAAACCGTAAGTTTTTCTTGCTGTTTCTCCAGGCTGTTTTTCGAATTGTTTCATATGAGCGGATCCTTCAGGGGAGGATCCATGGGTGTTTGGAACGAGTTTCCGCCCACGAATCCCTTCAGAGTCAGTCACAATTTCTTTCTTTGAGCTCTTCTATCTCACAACACCTCCATTCAAACAAAACACAAAACCAGATTGTGATCTAAAGTCATCTACGTCGGTTCCATTTACAACTAGACTTCCTTCCTGACCTCTGTAAACTAAGAACATATATTTAGTCCTTCTCAAGTACTTAAGAATGTTCTTGGCGGCAATCTAATGTGACTCTCCAGGGTCAGATTGAAATCTGCTAGTCATACTTAGTGTAAATGAGACATCTGGGCCAGTGCATAACATGACATACATGATAGACCCAATGCTTGAAGCATATGGGATCTTACTCATGCGCTTTTGGTATTCCTTTATGGAAGGTCCTTAAGTTCTGTTGAGTTTCATGCCCTGTGACATGGACAAGAATCCCTTTTTTGGAATCTTGCAAACTGGACCATTTCAGTACCTTATCAATGTACCCACTTTGACTTAGGCTAATCATTTTGTTGGATCTGTCTCTATAGATCCTTATACCCAAAATGTAGGTAGCCTCACCTAAGTCTTTCATGGAAAAATACTTTCCCAACCAAACTTTGACACTTTGTAATGTGGGGATGTCATTTCCAATAAATAATATGTCATCCACATAAAGCACAAGGAACACTATTGCATTATTAGTACTTTCTTATAAACACAATGCTTATCTTCATTTTTTATGAAACCAAATTCTTTAATTGCTTCATCAAACGCCGATTCCAACTTTGAGATGCTTGCTTCAATCCATAAATGGACCTTTGAAGCTTACAACTTTGTTAGGATTTGATGGATCAACAAAGCTCTCAGGTTGTGTCGTATACACATCCTCGAGAAGGTTTCCATTAAGGAACACAGTATTAACATCCATTTGCCATATCTCATAGTCATAAATATGCGACTATGCCAAGTAAAATCCCAATGGACTTTATCATAACAACAGGAGAAAATGTTCCATCATATTCTATACCATGAATTGTCTATAACCTTTAACTACTAGTTGAGATTTAAAAGTGTGTACATTACCATCCATGTCGGTTTTCTTTTTGAAACACCACTTGTTATAAATGACCTTACACTCTTCAGGTGGGTCAACCAAAGTCCACACTTTGTTATCATACATGGATTACATCTCAGACTTCATAACTTCTAGCCACTTGTTAGACCCAGAACTATGAAATGCCTCTTTGTAGGAAGTGGGTTCATCTTGATCAATCTATTCAATATGATGATCATCAATTACGAGAAATCCATATTTCTTAGGCTGTTGATGTACCCAACTTGACCTCCTTGTGCTTTGTGTCAAAGATTGAAGCTCAGTATCAGCACGTGAGCTTGCTTGAGGTTACAAAGCTGGTTCAGGTGTTGTTTGTGGATCTTGAATTTCCTCAAGATGGATCATACACCCACTATCCCTGTTTGAAATAAATTCCCATTCAAGGAATAAACCATTTTGAGCAACAAACACTTTGTTCTCTGATGGAAGATAGAAGTAATATCCTTTAGCTTCTTTAGGATATCCCACAAACAAGCACTTATCAGATTTAGGGGCGAGTTTATCAGATACTAAGCATTTTACATACGCTTCGCTTCCCCAAATTTTGAGAAATGACAAACTAGGCAGTTTCCTAGTCCATATCTCATATGGAGTTTTCTAAACTGCTTTAGAAGGAACTCTATTTAATATAAATGCATCAATTTCTAGGGCGTAACACCAAAAGGAAATTGGAAGAGGTTTGACTCATCATATATCGTACCATATCTAGTAAGGTGTGATTTCTTCGTTCTGAGACACCATTACATTGTGGTGTGCCAGGAGGAGTTAGTTGTGAAAACATTCCACAACCTCTAAGATGTTCGTCAAATGCTTGGTTAAGGTATTCACCACTTCGTTCTGATCGAAGTATTTTAATACTCTTTCCAAGTTGATTTTGTACTTCATTTTGAAATTCTTTGAATCTTCCAAAAGAATATGATTTATGTTTCATTAGATAGACATAACCATATCTACTGAAATCATCTGTAAATGTGATGAAGTACTGAAAACCTCCTCTAGAACTAGTATTTATTGGTCCACATATATCTGTATGTATGAGGCCCAATAAATCGGAAGCTCTCTCACTTTGTCCAGTAAAGGGAGATTTAGCCATTTTGCCTAACAAACAAGAAACACATGTCTCGTAAGACTTTGAGTCAAATGATGCCAAAATCCCATCTTGATGGAGTTTTGATATGCGTTTCTCGCTGATGTGGCCCAAACGATAATGCCAAAAGTAGGTTTGATTTAAGTCATTTGATTTAAACCTCTTTGTACTAATGTTATATATGGGCCTGTTAATGGATTCATCAAGGTTAAGAATATAGAGTCCATTCATCAAAGTGACATCTCCAAAGAAGATACCATTTTTATGAATGGTACAAATTTTATTCTTAATATTTAATTCAAAACCATTAATATCCAAACAAGAAACTGAAATAATATTCCTACTAAAAATGGGAACATAAAGACAATTATTCAGTTCAATAATAAGGTCACTTGGCAAAACTAAATTAAATGTCCATATATCTACTGCAACAACTATAGCTCCATTCGCTACTCGTAGGTCCACTTCTCCTTTTGCCAGTGATCTACACCTTTTGAACCCCTGCAACCGGTATCTAATACCCATGAAGTAGGACCAGACATGTTAATCTCCATAACATAAATACTTGGAGAGACAGTCAAACTGACTTTCTCCTTTTTCTTCTCTTCCAAGTAGAGCTTGAAGTTCCTTTTCCAATGACCTGGTTCATTGTAATGGAAGCAAACCCCTTCCTTTGGTAGGTTTAGGCTTGTCTTTGCCTTTGCCCTTCTTGGCCATGGGCTTTCCCTTTCCTTTGTTCTTTTTTAAATTCCCTTTTTGAACCATTAAAACATCAGGAGTTTTCTTAATGTTCAATTCAGCATGTTTGAGCATCCTGTGCATCTCATATATGGACTTCTCCAAATTGTGCTTGTTGAAGTTCATGACAAACTGGTCGTACTCAGGTGTTAGTGAGCCCAAGATCATATATATGTCCATGTCATGACTTACGGGAGCCCCAAGTTGGTCAAGATAGCCTTCATCTTCAAAACATTTGCACTCACAGAGGTGGCAGGGGCCATCTTGCAACTGTTCAACGCCTTTGCGGTGAGGAACCTTTCTTGACGGGCTTGCTCTTGGAACATTTCCTTGAGCCCGTCATCTGGAAAGCCTCAATCTCTTCAAATTGTTTTTGAAGTTCAGAGCTCATTGTGGCTAACATGGGGCAAGTCACGTCATTAGAATCATCCACATGCTTCTTCCAAGCATCTTTCTCAACTCTAGGGGCGTTGTTTGCAGGCTGTTCAGGAATATCTGTATCGAGAACATATAACTTTATTTCTTGCTTAAGTTGCGAGCCCAATCAAGAAAATTAGACCCACTTAGTTTTTATTTTTTCAAGAACAGATCTCAATGAATTGTGTGAGGTGTTTGTTGTCACCATCTACATAAAATATTTGCAAAGTCATTAATTAATTTTTTAGCCAAAAACTTTCCACAATTATTAAACACTTGATAAATAGTGGAGAAACTTGAGATATCATGGCCTAATCCTATGATGACTTACACGAGCCTTGTGGGAGTCAAGGGTCAATCTAAGTTAATACCCATCACATGCATAGAGTCTTTGATCCAGCGTCTTGCAGTCTTGTTACATAATTGCATGGGCATACCCAGCCTTCAAAGTAAAGTAATAAAACTATTCTAATAAAGCAATTTACAATTTTACAAGATTGAAAGATGGCTCGCATGTTGTATTATAAAATTACAACCCAATAAATGTAAAAACAGAAGGAGTATAGTAGGCCATGCTATTCACCATGCTAAAACTCACATAAAGAATAATAAAAGCAATTAACGAGTACAAATACAAAGTCTTAGGGCAGCGCCCCTAGAAGGAAAATCTGATTTTTCTTCTGCTCATAGAATGAGTTTCTGCCGTAATTTTACCCATCATCTCCTAACAGTTATAATCGAATTATCAACTGGTTAATACATAGACAGTTTATGCGATATCAATCAGATTAATAACATATAGTATACAGGAGCAGTTTATGCATTATTAATCGAATTAACAACAGAGCGTATACAATATATAAACATATTAATAAGATTAACAAAAGAAAATTATCACATATAGCAGAATCACAAAAACAATTTTTTGTTTCACGCATACACATATCAAATTGAGATTGATACGTGTGATGATTGTGATGAACACAATCGAATTCAGATAGTATGAACAAGGCTATGATACCACTGTATCGATTCATAGGAAGAAACTCGTTAAAAAAACCTATGAATCGACCCGTTCATACTATGAGAATCGAAAGAAGAACCGAAAAGAACTTACAATTATTTTGGATTTGAATTCTGATTGAGCAATGATGATGCGCTATAACCACATCAAGTCGTCCCTTGTGGAATTGCTCTCTACCGGTATCCAGGCGACGAAACGAGCAGCGAGTGCTAGCTCTTTAGTTTTCTGAGTTCTGGAAAAACCAGAGATAAAGGGATGGAAAAAGTTTTTTTTAGGGTTATTGGTTTTGCGACTCTGAAAAGTATGCATAGGGATTCGTCCAAGAGATCAATATATAGGGCGTGAGAGTTTGTCTCAGGAACATTAGTGTTTTGAAGGGAGGGATGAAATTCACCAGCCACATTAGTGTTTTAATCTTCTAGATCTTTTAATCGCCTTTCAACAATAGCAACACGAGCCTCCGTCTCTTTAAGTTTGGCTTCAACATATATTTGGTTGGCACAAGCCTCGTCCACTACACTCATAAGGTTACTCACAACACATTTCAAAGTTCCATTCTCTTGAGAAAGAGTATCAACTTATGCCCTGATAACTGCGAGCACAGAAGTCTGTGCAATATTAAGTTCGAGTTTCTTCACCCAGGCATGAAGTACATTATTGGAAACGAGAACGTCCTTCACCCCAGACTTGTCATTAGTGGCCCTTACCACCAAGGAATGTAGATATCGTTGCTCCTACAAACAAAAGGAATCACAATATTATAAAAGTCAAAAGCCCGGAGTACATTTACAAAGTATGAGATACACAACAATGGAACTTAAAACTTGTTGAAAGCCGATAATGTTTCTCCTTAAAACTTGTTGAAACCCGAGCAGGTCATGCAAGTCATCCAAGCTAGCTTTTGAAAGCCCGCCTTTTGCAGTATCTATAAAGTGGACACGTTCACCTATTGGCAAAGATCGAGAAGCAAGAGGATTTCGTATCCTCGAAGCAAGGGCATATTTCCGGGGAAAAGTATTCGTTGTTTGCGGAGGCAAAACGTATCTTTGGAAAAGTCGCTTACCATGAAGGACACCTGCCTTCACTTTTTAGACAATGCCTGCTCAGTATGGCCAAGAATTCCATTTTGCTAGCCATGGTCTTCCTTCCAAAAAATTTACTTGCAAAATAGTTCAAGAGGTTAAGCACCCCACAGAGAAATAAACAATGCTGGAAAATTACTGGGTATCCCATTAACAACTCCAGAAGTGATGATACCCTACTCGACAGCTGAGGCTACAATGGCAGCAAAAGTTTTGCCTATTTTTCCCGTCTAAGGTGAAAAACCTACAGCAGCCTCAACAATAGGATGAACATCGACAGCATGTTGGATTTCTGTAACGGTAACTGTAAGATCGCCATCAATAGCCTCATTGGCCTCAGTCTCAAGTCGGGAGTCATCGACCTCGGTGAAAAGCTGGCCACCAGAATCAATATTGGATTTATCATAACTGCCTACAACGGGTGGGAGAAGCTCGACCATTCCACCTTGAGCCAAAGACTCGTGCATAATCTACCTCGTCTGCTACAGCCCCGACAAACGGACTAAGAGAAAATGCTTTCCCGGTAACAATAGGAACATGTGTCATAGAGATCGGCATCAATAGAAATGGAGCCCGAGGACTGTGGTGCCTTAGAGAAAAGCCATCCCTATAAGAAGTGGCACCGCTATTTTGGGACGAGCTCTCAAACTTTTTAGATGATTCACTTTCTTTCTTAGAAGAGCCATTGTGCTTCTTAGCTTGGGCATTAGCATATAAGGTGGCCACTATAGACTCTCTTGTACAAAAAAGGCAAATATTCAAGTCAAAATGACAAACAAAACAAAAACTAAACGTAATGAAGATATACGAAGAGACATTAGCTCGTGAAATCTGGCTTATTATCCATCATTTGTAGATAGTCGTAGAAGTTCTTAGACCATCGATCACAAACGACCCTAGCAAATGTGTAATCCTTCAAAATATGGATGTCATTTACATCTAGTCTAGAAGAAACTTTAGGGTTCGGTACATACATGGGAAATACTTAGCCTCGGCCGAATCCCGGGGAAGTTGGGCAGCCAAAGAAGAATATACCTTTCCAAGCATGGGAGGCAAGTTTGTTGCTTATAATAAAAGGATTTTCTAGTTGAATGCCAGTATCGCAAGGTAGGAACCAATACCCCAGTCACATGGTATCGATCCCTGTGGGCAATCTTCTTTCCTAGCCAACAAGGCGTCTGAATTCCAAAGAATGTCCTAAATGTTTCTAACTGGGTGGGGATACCAAAAATCATACAGAGAAATATAAAGCCCGCAACAAGCCTAACCAAGCTCGGGCTTAGCTGGATAGACTAATCCCCTAAAATTCTGACAAATCAAGGAAAAAATGGACGGGGGAAGAATCAAACCACCCTTGAAACTCTCAACGTATAATGAGCAAAATCTAGGATGAGGCGAACAAGCCTGAGCACCCTGGTCGGGAACAATAAACTTGAAGGCCTCAGGGACTTCATAGTCATGGTCTATTTTGTCTAAATCTCTAGGGGTGACAATAGTACTGTCAAAATCAACTTCGAACTCAGTCTGAAGATAGTAACCATAGTCGTGTAGAGATACACTACGGACGTCAAGCTCGGTGCGAGCAACATGTTTTAGGCTACACCGAGCGAGCATAATGGAATTTTAGGGAACCCTAACTATAATCTCCCTTTTGGTCACATGCATTTCCGAGCTAACCTTTCCATGGTAAATTACACAAAGCTCACGAGTATTACCTTCACTAATTGATTCATCCACTCGTTGCGTGGAAGCCTTTGATAAAGCAATGGAATTTTCAAAGGTAAACGCTTGGGGACATACACTGTAAACAACAAGAACCTACAGGAGATAAGAGAAAACAAGAGTCATACTCCAAATCCTAAGTATAAGCCTCGGCATACCTAAACCTCCTCTTAGGATTTCCGAGGAGAGGGGGAAGAGGAGTACTTTGAAGCCTGGTAAGAGTATTGAGCTAGGATAGGAACACAATGTCTCAGATGACACCCATTGTTCTGAGCCCAGTAAAACATTCAAGAGAGAATAACAGCAGAGCTTACCAGTTTGGATGGAAAAGAGATACCAAAATCAAAGCAAACCAATACAGGTCTGTCGATACGGTACCAGCCATGAAGGTTAGAGAGGTCATTTGGATAAATGACATCATCCTTAACTCATACATCCCAAATACTAGCTTCAAAGTCAAGCCTTTGTTCCAAGTGTTTAAAGTTTCAAATCTAAAGGTTCAAGAGGTAAAGAAACCTTCAAAGAAAGCTAGACACAAGGATCAAAGCCATCGAATATCATTTGAAGGAAAGATACATAATTGGAAGGAAAACGGTTAAAGAGGTATTTTAGGAAACTTGTAGATTAAAGTCTATTAAAGACTTTAATTATATTTTCAGCTTTATTGTTTATTTTAATTAGCCATGTTGGCCAAAATAAGCTAGCTAAATAATAGGACATGTTGTCCTTGATGTTAGGTAGTGTTTTTAGTTATCTAGGAGCTGTAGAGTCCTAATCTTTAAAGGACTCTTATTTGTGGGTTCTTTTTGGACGAAATTCCACTCTATTTAAGAGGGATTTCAGCCATGTTATTATTAGATTTGATATGATATTTTAAGGTTATTCCTTAGTTACTTTGTGTTTGATTCTCTATGTAGAATTCATTCATCCTTTGAGTTACTGTATCAATAAGTTTGGTTTATACTTATTGTGGTGTTTCAGCCCCCATTGACAATCAACCTTACGGGAGGATTGTAGATTATATTCCCTCATAAACTGTTCAAGATAGAGAAAGATCGGACCTTTAGCAGAACCTTGGCATTCTGTACTTCGGTTCCGCATCATCGCAACAGAAGGAACTAGTCGAAGATCAAGAACAGTAGAAGAAGGAGAGCCCATATGAAAGGTGAAACTGAAAGTGAAAACTAAAGGGGGACAATCCCATATTTATAACCGAGGGAGGAATAGTAACCGAAATACCCGAATAGGGTTTGAACCTAAGAGGGGGTGAATTAGATTCTTAAACTTTTTTAGCTTTCCTAAACTTCTTTGCCTTAAGTGATCACCATAACAACAAGTATGTTGATTAAGTATATAAGGTGATTTACTTATAGAGGCAGCTTAGATGACTTAAGTGTCTAAATGCAACACATAGGAATACATGACTTATGAATGTGATCTTTGAGGCACTAAGACAAGTATCATATATGCAAAGCTTGTAAGAGCAAGCACAATAAGACATATGACCAAAGCAAAGCAATATGTAAAGTGACGAAGCATGCGTAAGTTTTCTAATCCTTAAAAAAATATGTTCATGTAGTCAAGTAATCAAGTTATAGCAATTCATGAACAATAAAGTAAAGAGCTAAGGGATAGAGAAAACTAACACAATGATTTATAGTGGTTCGATTACAAAGATCTAAATCCACTACCTTAGGGCACCTAAGAATTTCAAACCTTCACTAATGAATTTCCCTTCACAACAAATGCAATGTGGGATCAACCTTTTACAATTGCCTCACAAATATGGACTTTTGCTTCACAGACAAGATTTCATTCACAAAGAGTGTTTTTCTAGTTAAAAAAGAACTAAACTCACAAAGAGTCAATCTCACCAATTGTTGGAGTTTACGTTTGATATAGGTGCTCAATTGGATTTGGCGTTCTGAACCCGGTCGACCAAACCGGTTTGTCACTCCGGTCGGCAGAGAACCATTTTTCCAATAGACCAGACCAGTTGGACCAGGTCAAAACCGGCACATCTACCTGTGTGAGGGTGTGTGTTTGTGTGTGTAAGTTGTGAGTGCTTGTAGTGGGAGAGAAATAAGAGAAGATTGGGGTGAGTGGGTAATTCCACTTATACCACATTTGATGAATTTTTTTTTGTCATTCTTAACTCTCACTTAATTGATTATTTCTCTCTCTAACTCTCATAAGATAGAGGCTGAAAATAAAGAGGAAAAATATGAGATTTTTCTTCTTGTCTTATACACACTCTTAAGAACAATCAAAAGAGAAGAAAATATGATTTTCTTATCTCTTTGATTTTCGGTTTTCCTAAGTTACCTATACTTTTTGGATTCCGGGAAAAGTGTTTTCAAAATTTGGAGTTCTTTGGACTTTCATCTGAGACGCGGAGTAACAAACTTAATCCGGTCAAGTAGAGAATGAGTCTGAAGGCTGTTGGTGGTGGTCTAACGTAGCATAATCCGGTCAACATCGATTATATCGATAAAGGTATAATTCCTATCACAAGGTTTTGGTTCTTTCTCATGAGTAGATCCTTTAGAAGAACGTAATCCGCACTACTTTATTCCGCTGTGTTTTGGAGATTACAAAATTTTTCATTTCAAGTGATATTAGTGAAGAGATTCATCAGCGGAAACTCGTTCCAAACACCCATGAGTCCTCCCCTGAAGGATCCGCTCATACAAAACGAATCGAAAATTACAAAGAAAAAGGACTTACATTTGTTGGCTCAAGAATCCGATTCTGTCTTTAAGGCTCGTATGCAATGATCACCTTGAGTCCTCCCTTGCGGAATTACTCCCTACTGGTATCCACGCGACGAAACGGGCAGCGAGTGCTAGCTCTTCGTTTTTCTGAGATTCGTGAATTAGAGAGAAAGGGAGAGGCATAACAAGAAATCTGATTTCTGGTGGTTTTGGTATTTCGGCTGAAATTGTCTAACCCTAGGGTTTTGGCCAAGAGAGGTTTATATAGGGAGTGAGAGGCTGTTTCCAAAACAACTCCCACGTCCGCTCCACCTCTTTTGGCAGTGGGAGTCTTTTACTCCCACGTCCCATAGACCTCTGCTGGTAGTGGGAGTCTTTATCGGATAATAACTCCCACGTAATCCCAGCTATTGTTAAATACCGAAATTGCCCCTATCTCTATTTCAAATAATGACGTTTTATTATTCTCAGAAAAATAAATGTCAGATACAATGAACCTAGACACATTCTAGATTCATTGAATTTGGACATGAAGCTCGTTAGCTCGTCTATGCGTGTGACCCGGTAGGTTCATATCACAATGGCAATGAAAACACACTTAGTAGTAGTGTGAGTTCATAAATCACAAACGGTCCCTAGCAGGACATTGTGACTACCCAAAGTGAATGAATATACAACGAAACCTAATATCAATCCACTATTTAATCCCTTTGTCTCGTGATATCCTAATTAAGCATAAGGCATGGTAGTCGTCACCCTTATTAAGCTTAATTGTATTTATGCTCGATCTCCGGGTAAACTGTTACAACAAATAGTATTTGATAACCACTTTATCAAATATATTTGAGCACGGCCATGCATTTAAACAGTTTTTCCCTATCGAGGGGCCCATGGATATCTCTCTAATAAGAGAGGGACAAATTCGTTACAATGCCTCTCACATTCAAGCCATGATAGGAAACTACATCTGATCATCAGTCTTATTGATTACTCGATTAAAAGCAACGTACGACTGAGTCAAAACGTGGCTGCATTCATGCTAGAATCATCGGAGACATAAGGTCTAAGGATTCTAAAATAGTATTGAGGAAGTAATACTTATGACTAAGGACCATGAAGTATTACTTCTCTAACGGATCACGTCCGATACGATATATCTCAATACATTGCATCTATGATATGATTTGTACTCATTACACATGATTAGTAAAACATAATCATCAATCAAACATCATACTAGTTTTATTTCTTTGCAAAGAAGCTTACATAAAACTAGGGACAACAAGAATAGTAATTACATAAGCAAATGAGTTTTACTATCAAATCACGCATTTGATGTTCATAAGCAAAATTAACTATTCAGATGAAATGCTCAAACAGATATAAAACGTACAACATATGCTAATGGTCCTAGGGAACTATAAACAATTAGAGCCTATCACGAGAGCCCAATTACTTTGCTTATGTGTTATCGTGTTATAGTAGTCGTCAATGCATGTCATATGATGTTATTTACCTTTATACAACCTTTGGGAAGTCGTTTAAGTGTTAAACGAATCCCGAAATAAATTCTAAATTCGTGTTTTTGGCTGTTTTCTTTTTTCTTATAAAAGTTCGGTCGACCGGAAGAGGTTCGCAGTAGACCGAACATGTGTTGGAAAATGAAATTTTGCTACTGCCTAGATTTCGGCCGACAAGTGACCAATCACAGTCGATCGAGGCTAGTCTGTTTTTAGGCCGGTCTATCAGAAATGTTCTATGTCAATCGAGGTGGCCTAATGTTTACACTATTTTTTACTGTCTTATCGCAGTCGACCGGGAGTATGCCCTGGGTCGACCGGAAAGGGGCAGGCAGTGTGTATTTGCGCTTATAGCATGATTGTCGTGTTATTTGAGCATGGTGAATAGTAATAGCCTTTGATCCAGTGATTGTTTATATTTATTATAATACAGCATGCGTGTCATGCCTTATCTAATCAATTCTTGTTGTAATTTTAATCTCGAATTTAACTCGAGAATTCTTTCAATTATGTAAAAGTATAAAATAGGATTTTATGTTTTTACATATGTAACAAGTGATGAAGAAAGGCGTCCATTAGATGGAGAAAACCACAAGAAGGCGGAAGACAATAGATAAGTTTATTGTTTTTCACCTTTAGATTGACCTAGGATTTTCCGTTGGCTCAAAAAATTTGTATAGGGACTATTACTATGTCACGATTTATTTACTGTTTTATGTATTTTTCATGAGATGTCCGATGCATGTTTACAGTATTTTTTAGCATGTGATGCATGTTCAAAGCGTATAATCAGATTATACACCGTTTGGTGAGACATTTTAAAACCCTCAATTTTTAAATATTAAGTTTATTGCCTTCCATGATTGGCCCTCGTCAAGGCCAAGATTGACAATATTGTGAACTTCCGAGTGCAATAAGACACTGTCTATCCTGGTGAGGCGCGAAGGATAAGTTAGTGATATCCGATGGTGCAATCGTGGGTCATACTTAACTGGATGGGTCGAGAGGCAAAGGGTTAAGATGTGCATTAATGTACTTAGGGTAAGTGTTACCTACTTAACCAACCAAGAGTCACATAATTGATGTGATTAGCAAACGTTGCTTGCTTAAACAACAATTTCTCGAGCTTTGTAGCCAAAACTGCCACGAGATTGGTGATATATGGATCTTGGTCCTACTAGAAAGTTTTGAACTTTCCGAATGAATACTTGGGGGTTATTCATTTGAAGAAAATACTAGGAGAATCATTAATTAAACTTCTATTAATGATTTTAAAATATGACAACTAAACTTTTACAAATTCTTCTCTGTAGGTATAATGGCAAATGCAATCGTTGCATCAAACTCATTATCATTGCGATCCGTCCTTCAGAAAGACAAACTTGAGAGAGGAAACTTCCTCGACTGGTACAGGAAATTGAGATTTGTTCTCAAGCACGAGAAAGAGTTGTAAGTTCTCGAGGAACAAATTCCTGATCCACCAGCCGCGGGGGTTCCGATCGCTGAAGGCAATGCTTATCGTAAGCACTTATATGACGCATTATATGTGTCTAGTCTTATGTTAGTGACCATGACCTTTGAGCTTCAGAAGCACCATGAGGGAGAATTCAAGGTCAAGCCCACCAGGAGAGATTCGAAGTCTCTATTTCATTGCAAAATGGCAGAGGGAACACCAGTTGTAACTCACATTCTGAAAATGATAGGCTATATTGAGAGCCTCGAAAGACCGGGAATTCCTCTGGGCCAAGAGCTATCCACTTATTTGATTTTGCAATCGTTGTCTGAATCATTCAGACAGGTTGTAGTAAACTACAACATGAATGAGATAGACAAACCTCTCCCAAAAGTGTTGAACCTGTTGAGGACTGACGAGAAGGAAATAGGCAAGTCCAAGGCCATTTACATGGTCAATAACAACAGGGCAATTATTTTTTTCAAGCCTAAATGCAAGCTTTTGGGCAAACCTAAACATTCTGAGAAAGCACTGAAACCCAATGGAGCTGTGGCTAAGGATGGAAATTGTTTTCATTGTGGACAGAAAGGACACTGGAAGAGAAACTGCTCTAGTTTTCTTGCAGGTAAAAAACTTGGAAGTGGAGCAAATGTTGCTTCTACCTCAAGTATTTATGTTATTGAGATCAACTTGCCTACTACTACTTCCTCATGGTTATTAGATAGCGGATGTGGTTCTCACATTTGCATGAATGTGCAAGGACTACAAATGAGTATAGAGCTGGCAAAAGGCGACGTGGACCTACGTGCTGGCAATGGAGCAAGAGTTGTTGCATTAGCTGAAGGAACATATAGTCTTAGTTTGCCTTCTGCAATTGTTCTAGATTTAGAAAGTTGTCTTTATGTTCCTAAATTAACTAAGAATATTATTTCGATCTCTTGTTTAGACAAGATGGGTTTTGATATTCATATAAAAAACCAACGAATGTCGTTATCGTTAAATGATATATTTTATTGTAGTGCTACTTTGGTGAATGGTTTATACTTGTTAGACCTAGAATCACCGGTTTATAACATAAATACAAAGAGGATAAAGAATCTAATCCTACATACCTCTAGCATTGTCGCTTAGGCCATATAAACGAAAACCGCATTTCCAAACTCCATAAAGATGGATTGTTGGAATCATTTGATTTGGAATCATATGATACATGTGAACCTTGTTTAATGGGTAAGATGACTATTTCTCCTTTTATTAGAACTGGAGAATGAGCGAAGGATTTGTTGGAACTAATACATAGTGATGCATGTGGTCCATTCAATATCCATGCAAGAGGTGGTTATCTATATTTCATTACTTTTACGGATGATTTTAGTCGTTTTGGATACGTATTTCTTATGAAACACAAGTCTGAGGCCTTCGAAAAGTTCAAAGAGTACGAGAATGAAGTAGAAAACCAACTTGGCAAAAGTATTAAGATGCTTCGATCCGATCGAGGTGGGGAATACTTAAGTCGAGAATTCCGTGACTATCTGAAGAGTTATGGAATTGTTTCACAACTTTCTCCACCGGCTACTCCCCAATGGGATGGTGTATCCGAAAGGAGAAATTGAACTCTATTAGATATGGTTCGATCAATGATGAGTCACGCGAGCCTTCCAAACTTCTTTTGGGGATTTTCTTTAGAAGCAGCAGATTTAACACTAAAGAAAGTTCCATCTAAATCTGTTGAAACGACATCATATCAGACATGGACTGGGAAACGTCCTAGTATGTCTTTCTTAAAGATTTGGGGTTGTGAGGCGTTTGTGAAAATGTCCAGCTTTGGACAAGCTCAGCCCAAAGTTGGTCAAGTGCACCTTTGTGGTGTATCCTAAGGAAACTAAAGGGTGCTACTTCTACATTCCTAATGAGAACAAAGTGTTTGTTGTTCAAAATGGAGTTTTTCTGGAGAAACGGTTTCTTTCTTGGAAAACAAGTGGGAGCCACGTGGAACTGAATGAAGTTTTACTGCTTGGTGAAATTCCAAAGAAACTTGATGAAGTTCCAAGCACAAGTGACCAGGTGGAATTGGAACAAGCTACACATGTTGTTGTAGAGCCAGTTCCAAAAATACAAGAATTACGTAGGTCTAGTAGAGTTCGTAGATCACTCCAAAAATTTGGATTTTTCGTAACATAACATGGAGATGTTATGTTTATTGATCATGATGAACCTACAACCTACAATCAAGCAATTACTAGTCCATATTATGAGAAATGGCTTGAGGCCATAAGATCCGAAATGGATTCCGTGTACACTAACCATGAATGGATCTTGGTAGATGCGCCTGAGGGGGTAACCCCAATAGGGTGAAAGTGGGTTTTCAAATTGAAAATTGACATGGAAGGGAATGTTCAAACGAACAAGGGGCGACTTATCGAAAGGTTTTAAACAGATTCACGGTATTGACTATGATGAGACCTTTTTCCCTGTAGCTATGTTCAAATCCATTCGTATCTTTCTTGCTATTGCTGCATACTACGATTATGAAATCTGAAAAATGATGTCAAAACATCTTTCCTTAACGAAAACCTAGATGATGTTGTGTATATGATACAGTCTGAAGGTTTTGTCGATCTAAATAATGCCACTAAAGTATGTAAGCTATTGAAGTCAATTTGTGGGTACTAAAGCAAGCTTCTAGAAGCTGGAATCGACGTTTTGACAAAGCCGTATGCGAGTTCGGTTTTATCAAGAACGTTGATGAACCTTGTGTTTATAAGAAGTTTAGTGGAAACTCGATAGTGTTCTTGGTTTTGTATGTAGATGACATATTACTCATAGGGAATGACATTCCAACCTTGGAATCTGTAAAGGTCTGGTTGGGGCAATGTTTCTCTATTAAGGACTTAGGTGAAGCAAGCTTCATCTTAGGAGTCAAGATCTATAGAGATAGATCATGTAGACTTCTTGGCCCAAGTCAGAGTACATATATCGACAAAGTGCTAAATCGGTTTAGCATGCAATAGTCATAAAAGGGCTTTTTTCCTATAGCTCTTGACACGGTTCTTTCAAGACACAGTGTGCTAAGACACTAGATGAGAAAGAACACATGAGTGAGATTCCATATGCTTCGGCAATTGAATCTATCATGTATGCTATTTTGTGTACTCACCCAGATGTCTCGTATGCTTTGAGTATAATGAGTAGATACCAGTCTACCTACGGTGAACGTCATTGGATAGTCGTCAAGAAAATCCTTAAGTACTTGCGAATAACTAAGGAAACGTTATTAATCTATGGTGGGAAGACGAGCTCATTGTAAGTGGTTACACTGATGCTAGTTTCCAAACTGATAGAGACGACTTTAGATCGCAATCAAGATATGTGTCTTGCCTAAACTACAACCAAAGCCGAGTATACAGCTGCATTAGATGCTGCATAGGAGATTTGGATTCGAAAGTTCATTTGATGAACTTAATGTGGTATACCAAGCATTTCGAATGTCGAATGCGATTGATCTCCATTGTGAATGGAGCCATATTTCAAAGGAACCACGGTCTCATCAAAGGTCCAAACATATACTGCGGTGGTACCACCTGATCTGTGAGATCATTGATAGATGAGATGGGGAATTTTGAGGACAACAATAATGTGTGGAGACTAGTATGTATTGTGATTAAATATGTGATATTAAGTCAAACACATAGGTATTTAATACTAGACAGACCCGCTCATAAGAACACTTCATGGATTGTTATATGAATGTCAACAGTTTTCTTATGATGATTCTGTTTGCACCTAAATCCTTCGACTTGAGATTACACAAGATTTCTTGCTTGACTAATGGTATCAAACGTCGTCTATAACTGGATGGGTTACAAAGGCATTTGTTGGTATATTTATGAACCATGTCAGGATGGGGTATGATAGATAGAGGATTTGTCCCTTCTATATAACATGAGTGATATCTTGGGCCCCTTGATTGAGTGAGACTAATTCATGGTCATGAACAAGTGAATTAATATGAGATATTAATGTCATTTGATTAGTCTACTCGGGAATCAGGACACTGACTGATTGGACTATACAAGTTTGACATACTCTGTGAATTGTGTTCAATCTAGATATCGAGGAAAAATGGGACTATTGGTGAATTTGGAGTAATAATGTGTTGCTAGATACCTCTCATTACTGTTGACAATTGTTGTCACAACCAACATAGCAAATACCTAAAGGGTCGCACACTATAATCAACTGGATTGGGCTTGTTGGAGTTTACATTTGATATAGGTGCTAAATTAGATTGGGCATGCTCAATTGGATTGGGCAAAACCGGACCTGGTTGAACCGGACCCGGTCGACGGAGAGCTGTCTCGGGTCAACCGAACAGGTTTATCACTCCGGTCGGCCGAGAACCTTTTCTCCGGTTGACCAGACCAGTTGGACAATGTCAAAATCGGCACATCTACATGTGTGAGAGAGAGTGTGTTTGTGTGTGTGCAAGTCGTGAGTGCTTGTAGTGGGAGAGAAATAAGAGGAGAGTGGGGTGAGTGGGTAATTCCACTGACACCACATTCGATGAAGAATTGTTTTTCATTCTTAACTCTCAATTAATTGATTATTTTTCTCTCTAGCTCTCATAAGATAGCAGCCGAAAATAAGAAGGAAAAATCTTGGATTTTTCTTCTTGTCTTATACACACTCTTAAGAATAATCAAAAAAGAAGAAAATACGATTTTCTTACCTCTTTGATTTCCGGTTTTTCTAAGTTACCTATACTTTGTGGATTCCGTGAAAAGTGTTTTCAAAATTTGGAGTTCTTTGGACTAGCATCTGAGACGCGGAGTAACAAGCTCAGAGGTTGGAGTGTGGATACCAGTAGAGACAAGAGTTTGAAGGATGCCGTTGGTGGTTTAACGTAGCATAATCCGGTCAACATTGATTAGATCGATAAAGGTATAATTCATATCAAAGGATTTTGGTTCTTTCTCGTAAGTAGATACTTCAAAGAAACGTAATCCCACACTATTTTATTCCGCTGCGTTTTGGGGATTACGAATTTTTTCTTTTACCAATGAGATACACTTGCCTCTCAAAGAGGCTTTAAACTTTACAATTTAAGCTCACTTATAATAATCCCTCAATGGATTGGATACACAAATGAAAGATCTAATCACTTTTGAGAATAGCAGAGATAGGATATGTTTAAGATAAACTCAAAATGATGTATTTTGAAATAGATATGAATATTAAAGCTCTTGAAAGCGTTTGATTACTTGTTTATGAATTGTATAGCTTATGCCTTCTTATGGATTAGTTGGTTATGAAAAATCAGCTTAAGATGCTTTATATAGGGCCAAATTATACAAGTAAAATGAGTTACAACGGCTATATTTTTTGCTTGGATTTGACAGCTTCCGTCGACCAAACTAGTGAGTAGGTCGTCCGAAGTAAATATTAAAAGGCCTCTGGGCACATCTCGGTTGACCGTAAGATGGGGTTCGGTCGAACGCAAGATGGGGCACGGTCGCCTGAAGCAAAGCTTGGTCGACCGAACTAAAGCAAGGTCGTCCGAGATTATATAGACGTTGGAGCTTTGGAACATTCAAAATTTGACTAAGCACAAAAACAACCTCGGTTGACCGAACAACATATGTCGGTCGACTGAACTTCATCAGGTCGCCTGATCCAAGGTTAGGTCGATCGGAGTAAAGTCCTAAAGTGGTTATTCCACTTAGTCATATTCCTAATGTTTTCAAACTCATGCCTAAGTTTTTTGTAAATATATAAAGTATATTTTAAAGAACTTAGGCATTAACCAACACTTATATAAGTTTTCAAAAACCTTTTCAAAGATTGAAGCAATGTAAAACATGAGGTTTTGAAAATTTGCAAGAGTGAGCTTTAAATATTCTATATCCTAGTATTATCAAATGAAGATTAATCACCAAGATAGTATCTATGTAGACTAGACTAATCTTCTTGGAGGTCTTCAAGTCTTGTAGTTGAATTCTTCTTGGAGCTTGGACTTGAAACCTTTGTCAACCTCTTCTTGTGGTGTAGTCCTATAGCAATCTTGATATTGTAGTTTATTGGACTTCATCACTTCTTCCTTCTTCTTGACTTTGCACTTACTTCCAAGGCTTGTAGATTGACTTCAAGCTTGTGCCTTGCTGTCTTGCAAAGTGTAGCTTCTTATTGTGTGTGTGATGATACCTTTGATGTACACAAGAAGCTAAATTACCATTTTCATCAATGTCGGTGTGAATGATAAGGAACCTATCATTAAGAACATGCTCACACAAACATTAGAACTACCAATGGTTCATTATCATCAAAACAAGATTGTTCGCATTAGCCCTTACGGCTTACAATCTCCCCCTTTTTTATGATGAAAAACATTGATGCAATGAGAATATATAAACAAAAGGACAAATCAATTAAGCATAAAATATCCATGTATGAGATAAGGATGTATAAGATCTAGGCAAGTAGATGTTTTGAAAAAAAATATTCTACTCCCCCTATTTTAAAGAATCCCTTATCTCTCCCATTTTGCAAAGTGCTTTAGTTTTCTCCTTTCGTAAAACTACTTTTCTTGGCACATTTGCAATGCTATTTTTCCCCCTTTTTGTCCAAATCCTTTTTTTTTTTTTTTTTTTAAATAGAGATTCAAAGGATCAAACATGAAAATATTTTAGGAGGGATCAAGTTTAAATCATGGAGAAGCTTGTTGGTCAAAGGATTTGGAAAATTGGTAATCAAGGAAGACATAGCCAAAGACCAAAATGAATTTAAAGAGGAGAACTTTAAAATCTATGCGTAAGCACGTCATTTGGAAAAGGCCATTTAAAATGAAATGTGATTGGCCAAGCGATGATGCTTATCTTGAAAACTAATGAGTAAGCTTTAAAGGATCTTTCGAAGAAGTTTAAGCTTGGTTCATTTCAAAATAAACAGAGTCCATAGTGACACAACAAATCAAAAGTGGTCATATGGCTAAAAAATGAATATACAACCCAAGCTCAAATCTAAGGAGATAAAGGAATAAAACCTTAAAGCACAATCTCCCCGTTTACCAAAAACAATGTTAGAAGTTTGAAAGTCATAACTAACAAAGTAAAAATAGATGTGATACCATGAATGGGAAAGGTGATCACATGTATCACAACCCAAAAGAACTAGAGGAAGTGTAAGATGAGACTTTAAAGCACATTCCAACTCACAACTCAAGATGAAATGAAAAGACATACAACTCACAAATAACTCAAATAAGTTAGCTCAAGGATATGAACATATGAAAAGACAAAGTAAGCATACGTCACATATGTATGGGGGTATAATGTGAAAACATATGAAAACTCCCCCTAAGGTTGCGCCCATATAAATAAAATAGAAAAATTTACAGATTTCTGAAGTTGAAGTTCATATTTTGCTGAATTTTAGTTGTTCTGGTCGACCACACAACTTCGGTCGACCGAGGCTCCATTGTCCGGTCGACCGGACTTATGGAAAAAACTAGAAAACCTGTAGTTTTCAATACAATTCAAGTCCAAACAGAAATAGGCACATTCCAAAGGCATATTTAATGCCACATGCACAATTTATACATCAAACTTAAGCTTCTAGACGACCAGCCACATAAGATTCATGCTTAAGACTTGATCATAACCATCAAAACATACCCAAATGCTATATAGATCAAATGAAAACATAACATAGAATCTAAAACTCCCCTAAGGCATATAACAATAAGAATAGAGGAGAGGGGGTTCAAATGTGAGATTTCATCACAAATGATTAATCATTAAGCTCTCTAAAAACAATATGCTCATAAACATCAAAAACTTTAACACAAAGCATGTTATAACAAAATATACCCCTTACAAGCAATTTATACAAGATATGAAGGTTTGAGATCCCACAAGCTAATCAAGGGGTACATATGAGATAACATGAAGGGAAAACATAAAGCAAAAGAACAAAAGCTATAGAGATATTGAGTTAAGGAATTTCTCATTGATTTGGTAGATTGCATCTTGCTCTTTGAGTTCCTCAATGATATTCTTGAAACTACAATCCTCTTGATAATCTTGACCATCATTCTTGGGTGAGGCTTCATCAAACCTTATTTTCTTCTTCATTCTTTCCTTCTTCCTCGTCTTCTTTGTCTTCACCCATATCCATATCAACATCCCCTTGCTCAATTTCCACCTCTTTTCCATCTTTCCCACTTTCACCACTTGAAATATCATTAATTTCCTTGGCCTCTTCTTCCTTCTCTTCTTCATTAATATCCCCATTTTCACTTTCATCAACCTCATCTCCACCTTCATTAATAAAATCATCATCCTCTTCCTCTTCTCTTCCTTTTCCTCTTCGACATCACTTTCTTCTACGATGGTTGACTTCTTCGTTCTTGTGTAGTTAATCACATTGTCAACCTTGTATTCAATCTCATCCAACCTTGTTCCTGAAGGGATTCATGGGCAGAAACTCGTTCTAAACACCCATGAGTCCTCCCCTGAAGGATCCGCTCATACCAAAACGAATCGAAAACAGCGAAAAATTACTTACATTTTTCGGCTAAAGATGTTGTCTTTCGGATATGTGCTGCTACCACCAAAAGCCTTCCCTTGCGGAATTTCTTTCTACCGGTATCCATGCGACGAAATGAGCAGCGAGTGCTAGCTCTTTGTTTCTGAGTTTCGGGAATATAGAAAGAAGAGAAGGGCAGAATTCAAGAAATCTGATTTCCGGAGAATTTTGGTTTATTGCGGCTCAAGCATTGGTTCTCTAGGGTTTCGGCCAAAAGAGGTTTATATAGGATGAGAAAGTTTGTTCCCAGAACCAACTCCCACGTCCTCAACCTCTTCCGGTAATGGGAGTATATAACTCCCACGTCCCCTAGACTTCTGCTATTAGTGGAGTCTTTATCGCATAATCACTCCCACATAATCCCAGCTATAGACAAATACTGAAAATGCCCATCTTTAATCTATAATTCAAATAATAACTTTTTATTATTCTCAGAAAATAAATGTCAGATACAATGAACCTAGACACATTCTAGATTCATTTAATATGGACATAAAGCTTGTTAACTCGTCTATGCGTGTGACCCTGTAGGTTCATATCACAATGGCAATGAAAACACACTTAGTAGTAGTGTGAGTTCATAAATCACAAGCGGTCCCTAGAAGGACATTGTAACTACCCAAAGTGAATGAATTTACGGTGGAACTAATATCAATCCACTATTTAATCCCTTTGTCTCGCGATATCCTAATTAAGCATAAGGCATGGTAGTCGTCACCCTTATTAAGCTTAATTGTATTTATGCTCGATCTCCGGGTAGACAGTTCCACAAATAGTATTTGATAACCACTTTAACAAATACATTTGAGCATGGCCATGCATTTAAACAGTTTTTCCCTATCGAGGGGCTCATGGATATCTCTTTCTAATAAGAGAGTGACAAGTTCCTTGCAATGCCTCTCACATTCAAGCCATGAAATGATACTACATCCGATCATCAGTCGTATTGATTACTCGATTAAAAGTAACGTCTGACTATGTCAAAACATGGTTCCATTCTTGCTAGAATCAATGGAGACATAAGGTCTAAGGATTCCAAAATAGTATTAAGGAAGTAATACTTATGACTAAGGACCATGAAGTATTACTTCTCTAACGGATCACGTCCAATACAATGTATCCATATATATTGCATCTATGATATGATTTGTATCCATTACACATAATCATCAATCATACATCAAACTAGTTTTATTTCATTGTAAAGAACATTACATAAAACTTGGGACAACTAGAATAGTAATTACATAAACTAATGAGTTTTACTATCAAATCACACATTTGATGTTCAAAAGCCAAATTAACTATTCAGAGACATGCTCAAAAGAAATAAAACGTACAACATATGCTAATTGTCCAAGGGCACTACTAACAATCTGAAGGGTTAATGGGCAGAAACTCGTTCTAAACACCCATGAGTCCTCCCCTAAAGGATCCGCTCATACAAAAACGAATCGAATAAAATCGAAAAGACTTACGTTTCTTGATGAACGATTCTGGTTTTCGGCTCTCAGCAGCAACCACCTTGAGTCCTCCCTTGCGAATTACTCCCTACCGGTATCCACGCGACGAATCGGGCAGCGAGTGCTAGCTCTTCGTTCTTCTGAGTTTTGGATTCTAGAGAGAAAATGAGGCTGCAAGACCAGAAATCTGATTTCCGTTTTAGGTACTTTTTGCGGCTGAAAAATTACTCTCTAGGGTTTCGGCCAAGAGAAGTTAATATAGGGTGTGAGAGGTTGATTCAAAAACAACCTCCCATGTCCTTACCAACTCTCCCAGCAGTGGGAGTCTTTAATTCCCACGTCCTCTAGACGTCTGCTGGTAGTGGATGTTTTTATCGGATAATAACTCCCATGTAATCCCAGCTATAGTTCAATACCGAAAATGCCCCTCCTTAATCTCTAATTCAAATAATAACGCTTTATTATTCTCAGAGAAATAAATATCAAATACAATGAACCTAGACACATTCTAGATTCATTGAATCTAGACATGAAGCTCGTTAACTCATCTATGTGTGTGACCCTGTAGGTTCATATCACAATGGCAATGAAAACACACTTAGTAATAGTATGTGTTCATAAATCACAAGCGGTCCCTAGCATGACATTGTGACTACTCAAAGTGAATGAATTTACGGTGGAACCTAATATCAATCCACTATTTAATCCCTTTGTCTCGCGATATCCTAATTAAGCATAAGGCATGGTAGTCGTCACCCTTATTAAGCTTAATTGTATTTATGCTCGATCTCCAAGTAGACTGTTCCAACAAATAGTATTTAATAACCACTTTATCAAATACATTTGAGCACGGCCATGCATTTAGACAGTCTTACCTATCGAGGGGCTCATGGATATCTCTCTCTAATAATATAGAGGGACAAATTCCTTACAATGCCTCTCACATTCAAGCCATGATAGGACGCTACATCCGATCATCACTCGTATTGATTACTCGGTTAAAAGTAACGTCCGACTGAGTCAAAACGTGGCTCCATTCATGCTAGAATCAATGGAGACATAAGGTCTAAGGATTCTAAAATAGTATTGAGGAAGTAATACTTATGACTAAGGACCATGAAGTATTACTTCTCTAACGGATCACGTCCGATACAATATATCTCAATACATTGCATCTATGATATGATTTGTATTCATTACACATGATTAGTAAAACATAATCATCAATCAAACATCGTACTAGTTTTATTTCATTGTAAAGAAGCTTACATAAAACTAGGGACAACTAGAATAGTAATTACATAAACTAACGAGTTTTACTATCAAATCACGCATTTGATGTTCATAAGCAAAATTAGCTATTAATTACACGCTCAAAAGATATAAAGCGTACAACATATGCTAATGGTCCTAGGGCACTACTAACACAATCTCCCACTTGCCCTAGGTCCAATCATACATGATCTTCAATCCCATTGACCTAGTATGACTCTCATGTTTAGGTTGAGGGACTGGCTTGGTCAATGGATCTGCAATGTTGTCGTCTGTATGAACTTTGCAAATTTTAACGTCTCCTCTATCAATGATCTCTCTAATCAGATGAAAACGCCTGGGAATGTGTTTGGGTCGTTGGTGAGATCTAAGTTCCTTAGCTTGTCAAATGGCGCCAGTACTATCACAATAGAGGTCCACTGGGTTCACAATGCTAGAGACGACACCTAATTCATCAACAAATTTTCTGATCCAAACAGCTTCTTTAGCTGCTTCAGAGGCAGCTAGATACTCAGCTTATGTTGTAAAGTCAGCCACGGTTTCCTGCATTTGAGCTCTTCCAGCTCACAGCACCTCCATTCAAACAAAACAAAAACCAGATTGCGATCTAAAGTCATCTACGTCGGTATGAAAGCTTGAGACTGTGTAACCATTTGCAACCAGACTTCCTTCCTGACCTCCGTAAACTAAGAACATATCTTTAGTCCTTCTCAAGTACTTAAGAATGCTCTTGACTGCAGTCCAATGTGACTCTCCAGGGTCAGATTGATATCTGCTAGTCATACTTAAAGCGAACGAGACATCCAGACGAGTGCATATCCTGGCATACATAATAGACCCAATGCCTGATGCATATGAAATCTTACTCATGCGCTCTTGGCCCTCCTTTGTGGAAGGTCCTTGAGTTCTGCTGAGTTTAATGCCATGTGACATGGGCAAGAATCCCTTTTTGGAATCTTGCAAACTGAACTGTTTCAGTACCTTGTCAATGTATCCACTCTGGCTTAGGCCAATCATTTTGTTAAATCTATCTCTATAGATTCTTATACCCAAAATGTATGTAGCCTCGCCTAAGTCTTTCATGGAAAAACACTTCCCTAACTAAACTTTTACGCTTTGCAATGTGGGAATATCATTTCCAATTAGTAAGATGTCGTCCACATAAAGCACAAGGAACACTATTGCATTATTAGTTACTTTCTTATAAACACAAGGCTCGTCTTCGTTTTTTGATAAGGCATGGTAGTCGTCACCCTTATTAAGCTTAATTGTATTTATGCTCGATCTCCTGGTAAACTGTTCCAA
Source organism: Vinca minor (assembly GCA_026122235.1). Classification (NCBI taxonomy): domain Eukaryota; kingdom Viridiplantae; phylum Streptophyta; class Magnoliopsida; order Gentianales; family Apocynaceae; genus Vinca; species Vinca minor. The sequence continues at coordinate 1,285,109 of JAOCZM010000285.1, read as the reverse complement.
CAAATAGTATTTGATAACCACTTTATCAAATACATTTGAGCACGGCCATGCATTTTAACAGTTTTTTCCATATCGAGGGGCCCATGGATATCTCTATCTAATAAGAGAGGGACAAGTTCCTTACAATGCCTCTCACATTCAAGCCATGAAATGATACTACATCCGATCATCAGTCGTATTGATTACTCGATTAAAAGTAACGTCCGACTGAGTCAAAACGTGGTTCCATTCATGCTAGAATTAATGGAGACATAAGGTCTAAGGATTCCAAAATAGTATTGAGGAAGTAATACTTATGACTAAGGACCATGAAATATTACTTCTCTAAAGGATCACGTCCAATACAATGTATCCCTATATATTGCATCTATGATATGATTTGTATCCATTACACATGATCAATAAAACATGATCATCAATCATACATCATATTAGTTTTATTTCATTGTAAAGAACATTACATAAAACTAGGGACAACTAGAATAGTAATTGCATACGCTAATGAGTTTTACTATCAAATCACACATTTGGTGTTCAAAAGCAAAATTAACTATTCAGAGACATGCTCAAAAGAAATAAAACGTACAACATATGCTAACGGTCCTAGGTCACTACTAACAGTTCCAAAATCTCCAATCTTATTTCCCACATTTTCTACCTTATTCTCAAAGGTTGACATATTTTCATTGAAGTGTCCTTGAAGAGATTCCATTTAGAGGTTTAAGTGTTCTTGGAAGGAATTCAAATTTGATATGATTTGCTTAAGAAGATCATTGTTTGCCTCGTTCCTTTGGTGAGGGACTTCTCTCTCCACATTGTCCCTTGGAATATCCTCTTGAAATCCAACATTTCCTTTTACGTCATGATTAATATGCACGTATTCCAATCTTTGATCTTGTCTTTCTTCTCTTTGCACTCCTTCTTGCGCATTTTCCTCTTCATACACATTTTGACTTTGTGCCCTTCTTGAAGCTATGAGCTTTCTTATGGTTTCACACAGTTTTGGGGTCTTGCTATGTGGAATTTCCATTTTCCATTTACCAAGATCATGTGAATTAGGTGAAAGAGACTCTCATTGTAGATGTTGTGTCTCGTGCTTCGTTAAGTGGAATTTGTGAGCTTGAGCTTGTATTTCTTGAAGAGAAATGTCCACATGATTTTCTTAGCACCATGGACACTGTCCATAAAATACTTAAGGGCCAAATAGCCAAAGTTGGTTTTCTTCCTCTCCACCAACCATTGAATTATGGTCATTTGTAGATATGAAATTGAGCTCTTGTGACCACTTACCGGAACAACCACATTTGAAACCATGTGATGAAGGATTCGACCATATTCGTCCAATTTATTGGTCTCTCTTATTTTTTATTTGTTGAAGGCTCCTTTGATATTGAAATATGTCTTGAAGTTTCCAATATCTAAATCCTCTTCTTTTGGCACACTACCGGAGTTGTCAAAGTATCTAATAGCCTCATCATCAAGCTTAACAATTGTTTTTGTCTTCTAATGACATTACATTGTTTTCGACCTTTCGTTCCTTCAACTTTCATACAAGGTGTCAAAGTGCAAAAGTCTAAAAGAGACTTAAATGAAGAAGATAGAAAAAAGATGACACTCAACTTCAAGTCCATGAGTGTACTTTGTTGTGCACTCAATAAAGAATCTCTCAACAAAGTACATGAATGTGAGGTTGCCCATTCTATGTGGAATATGCTTGAAGCATCCAACAAAGGTGAAGTTGAAGTACAAGCGCCAAACGTGGCAATCAAAGATTTGGAGACTCAATCTTGTGAAGGCATTGAAGAAATCTCAATCACCCTCACTTGATGATATCAAAGAGTGTGATTTAGAAGAAATCTATTGTCAATCTTCAGTAAGCTCAAAAGATATCATACAACTTGAGCCTTCACAAGATGCGATTGTGGAAGAAATGGTGGAAGTACAAGATGATGACCTTAACATGTACATAAACTACGATGGAGACAATGAAGGTCAAGCATTTTGTTCAAGGAAGAGAAGAACATTGCCACTAAGATTCAATGAAAGAAATTAAAAAAGAAGTGGCACAAGGCTGGGTCATTATAAAGATAATGAAGAATTTTCTTGGAGATGTTCACAAAGGAAAAAATAAAAAACAGTCCAAAGCTCTAAGGAAAATATATAAACTCACTTTCTCAAAACTCCTTAATTGATGAAATCTATAAATTGAAAAGTGATTTTGATCTCTATGCTTACCATCTCATTAATGTTGCATCATCCCATCTCATGATCATTTACATGTATATAGCTTGAAGCATGATTTAAATATGCTATATGCCTCCATTGCTAAGTTATCTATGAGATGAGACATTACAAACTTGAATGATTCTTGTTCCTACTTGCATAATTTATCTAGGAATCATTTATGCTGTTTTAAACTTAATAATGTTGATCCTTGTGCACACACATGCCACTTGAGAAATAAAATTGACTATAATTGACCTTCTCAAGAGGTACCTAGCATGTCTCAAGTTTTCTTTGTAGGTTCCAAAAGACCTAACCTTCACCTTGATGAGATGAACCCCAAGGAATGGCAAAAATGATATAAGACTCCAAGAAAATAGTCAAATGCCAAGGACAAAAAAATTGTGGAGAATTCATGAAGGAACAGCATGTCAATCATCAATGATGACTCCACAAAGAACAAGAAGAATGTTTCTAATGCATCTAATGCAATTATAAGAAGAAGAAGCAATCAAAGGATAAGCTCCTCTCAAGAAAGCATTGGTCAAGATCAAGGTTACTCAAAAAGCCTCATCGGACTCATTGATGAAGATCAAAATGAAATTCAAACTCCTAAATCTATATTCAATGAGGTACAATATTCAAATCCTTCTCTTGATCTTGACTATGAAAATAAGGAGGATCCTTATGTGCTTTTAAATGATTTATATGATGAATTCAAAAAGTTGACTAAGAAGAACAAGATCACTTGTAATGAACTTACTTGCTCACTAAATGAAAGATAAAAAATACAAGAAGAATATGATAGTCTTCTTACCTATTTTCACATCATAGAAAATGAAAAAGAGAATATGCTTTTATCTATTGATGCTTTATCTCTTGAGAACCATGAGTTACTTTACAAGATGCTTATTGTTAAACCTAAACTTGTTGAGTATGATATCTTGGAGCACAAACTTGACATTCTAAATTCTTATGTGGATAAGTGTACATGTGCTAGAGTTATCCTTGGCAATGTGCTTGTTGCTCAACATGCTTCTTATGATAATACTTGTTTAGAGCACAAACACAAGCACAAGTATGCACACTCTACTTCTTTTGATGCTAGAACTTCACACTCCACCAAACATATTGTGGAAAATGTGATCATCATGTTACATGTTGTATCACTAAAAAAAAGATTGAAAGAGGTACAAAGTCTATTTGGGTTGCAAAGAACCCTAGAACTAACGCCCCAGAAACCAAAAGAGTTTGGGTACCAAAAATGGCTTTTATTGCCGGAAACAGGGGAATTTTGGTCAACCGTAAAAGGCACCGGTCGATCGAAGAAATTGAAAAGTTACCTCAGGAAATGGCAAGATAACAACATAGCTTCAGAGAAGCTAAACTCACCTCATACACGTGAAGTCCACCAACATGTACCATCATCCCTTAAACCTTTCTCTCTTAGATTGGCCCCGAATTCATAAATAGTAAGGGGGTAATTTCACAATTGTGCAAGTAGATTTTCTCACCCCATATATATAAAGTATTCAATCCTCTCATCTAATCCCCCTTTGAACATGTCATTATCTATGACATACCCATGTATAATACCCATCTTATCCCTCACTAGATTTTCATAAATTTTGTTTGCTTTATCGGAGTAAAAGCGAGGGGATAGCCTTTTTGTCGTGTACGAAGAGGATTCTCCTTGGAATCGTGGAGAGGGAGGTGGAATTGGGCGATCTTCATCGGACTCCATTTCCTTGTCGGATTTTTGAGTCACCTTTGTCTTCCCATTCCTTTTATCAGCCATCTACTTCGTTTTTGTTCTCTTGGGAGCAGGCTCAATGGAATCTCGGATGGTTAGAGCCTTTTCTAAAGGTCTTTCAGTTTGGGCTTTCCTTTTGGGAGGATTTTTATCGGATTTATCTTTGGAAGGATTTGGATTAGGATTGGGGTTTGGGTTTTGATTCATGATTTTTAGAATTGAAGTTTGAGTTAAGGAATTGATGTTAGGGAAGGTTTGGGCTTCGATCTTTGAGGGAGAATATGGAAGGTTTTGGTGTATTGAAGAGGGAACTTGAAAAGGTTTGAAAGTTTGAACTGTGAACCCTTTTAAAACTGCTATTTTGCGATACTTCGGTCAATCGGAGTCCTATCCTGTAGTCTGAACCTGATCCTAGATAAATTGAATTTCTTTCTTCCTCGATTTCGGTCGATCGGGGAGGGGTTTGGTAGAATGGGATACCCTGAACCCTGCTAAGTATTTTGCTTCGGTCGACTGGTAGCCTGGAGCGGTCGACCATGTTGCCAACTAGCAACGTTGAAGCCATCAAATAGAGGTGGCTTTGGTAGAAGCAGAAAAGCTATGAGTCATGGATCCTCCTAGGATGTAAGTCCAACAAAAATGAGACTATGCTTTGATACCAATTGAAATACCCGAATAGGGTTTGAACCTAAGAGGGGTGAAATAGGTTCTAAAACTTTTTTTAGCTTTTCTAAACTTCTTTGCCTTAAGTGATCACCTTAACAACAAGTATGTTGATTAAGCATATAAGGCGATTTAATTATAGAGGCAACTTAGATGACTTAAGTGTTTAAATGCTACACATATGAATACAAGACTTGTGAATGTGATCTTTGAGGCACTAATTTAAGTATCATATATGCAAAACTTGTAAGAACAAACAAAATAAGTCATGTGACCAAAGCCAAGCAATATGTAAAGTGAGGAAGCATGTGTAAGTTTTATAATCCTTGAACAAATATGTTCATGTAGCAAAGTAATCAAGTTATAGCAATTCATGAACAATAAAGTAAAGAGGTAAGGGATAGAGAAAACTAACACGAGGATTTATAGTGGTTCGATCACAAAGATGTGCATCCACTACCTTATGACACACCTAAGGATTTCAACACTTCACAAATAAAGTTCCCATCACAACAAATGCAAGGTGGGATCAACCTTTTACAATTGCCTCACAAATGAGGACTTTTGCTTTACAAAGAAGACTATGTTCATAGAGAGTATTTTTCTAGTTCACAATGAGCTAAACTCACAAAGAGACAATCTCATCAATGAGATACACTTGCCTCACAAAGAGGACTTATCTCACGAAGAGCTTTCCTAACTCACTAAGAGCTAGTTCTCACAAAGAGAAAGGGTAACTAGTCTCTTTCAAATGAGACTTTACAATTTAAGTTCCGTTACAATAATCCCTTAATGGATTGGATATACAAATGAAAGCTCTAATCACTTTTGAGAATAGAAGAGATAGGATATGTTTAAGCTCAACTCAAAATTGATGTATTTTGAAATAGATATAAAGATTAAAGCTCTTGAGACTGTTTGATTGCTAGTTTATGAAGTGTATAGGTTATTCCTTCTTATGGCTTTGTTAGTTATGAAAAATCATCTTAAGAAGCTTTATATAGGGCCAAAATACACAAACAAAATGAGTTACAACGGCTATATTTTTTGCCTGGATTTGACAGCTACGGCCACTTGGACTGGTGAGTAGGTCGTCTGAAGTGCCTCTGAAGTAAATATTAAAAAGCCTCTAGATATATCTAGGTCAACCGCAAGATGGGGTCCGGTCTCAGGAAGCAAAGCTCGATCGACCGACCTATAGCAAGGTCGTTCGAGATGATATAGTTGTTTGAGCTTTGGAACATTCAAAACTTGACTACGGACAAAAATAACCTCGGTCGACCTGACAACACATGTCGGTCGACCGAACTTCATCAGGTCGCCCGAACCAAGGTTAGGTCGACCGGAGTAAAGTCCTAAAGTGGTTATTCCACTTAGTGATATTCCTAATGTATTCAAACTCATGTCTAAGCTTTTTGTAAAGATACAAAGCACATTTTAAAGAACTTAGACATTAACCAACACTTATCTAAGTTTTCAAAAACCTTTTCAAAGATTGAAGCAATGTAAAACATGAGGTTTTGAAAATGTGCAAGAGTGAGCTTTAAATATTCTATATCCTAGTATTCTCAAATGAAGATTAGTCACAGAGATAGTATCTATGTAGACTAGGCTAATGTTCTTGGAGGTCTTCAAGTCTTGTAGTTGAATTCTTCTTGGAGCTTGGACTTGAAACCTTTGTCAACCTCTTCTTGTGGTGAAGTCCTATAGCAATCTTAATATTATAGTTTATTGGGCTTCATCACTTCTTCATTCTTCTTGACTTTGCAATTACTTCCAAGTCTTGTGATGAGGGACCATCCAAGGGGCTCCCTATTCAAAGGATCCACTAGTCAACCTTCAAGGGCCTATGACAAGAGCAAGGACAAAGAAGACTTTAGACAAGATTGCCATAGTGATATGAGACATCAAAACTAAAGAGGAAGCTAAACTTCAACTAGAAGAAGATATTCAAGTCAACCTCTTAAGTTTAACAAGTGTTCAATTCGGCCCTACCAAGCAAATTGGCTAAGAAGGGCATTTTAGTCTTTTTGTACATTAAAGTCTATTCTAGACTTTAATTATATTTTCAGCTTTCTATTTACTATTTTTAGCCATGTTGGCCGCATATTAGTAGTGTGTGCTAGATAATAGGACATGTTGTCCATTATCTTAGATAGTGTTTTAGTTGTTTAGCAAGTTTGTTGTTGAAGAGTCTTAATTCTTCAATGACTCTTCCTTTTTGGTTCAATTGAGCTGAAATCCTACTCTATTTAAGAGGGATTTCGGCCACCATTGTAATTACGTTAGATATATGCTATTTGTTAAGGTTATTCCTTAGATACTTGTGAATTGAACTTCTTTATAGAATTCATTCATCTTTGAGTTACTGTATCAACAAGTTAGTTTCACTTATTGTGGTGTTTCATCCTCCAATGATATTTAGCCTTCTTTAGAGTTGTGTTGAGTATATTCCCATTGAAACTAGTTCAAGAATAGAGAAAGATCCGAAATATAAACCTAAGTGTCGAATCTTGATACTTGTTATCTCGGTTCTTTATCAGCTTGTGGATTGACTTCAAGCTTGTGCCTTGGAGTCTTGCAAAGTGTAGCTTCATATTGTGTGTGTGATGATACCTTTTATGTACACAAAGAGCTAACTTACCATTTTCATCAATGTCGGTGTGAGTGATAAGGAACATATCATTAAGAACATGCTCACACAAGCATTAGAACTACCAATGTTTTGTTATAATCAAAACAAGATTGATCACATTAGCGCTTAGGACTTATAGTAACCACCCCATAAATGACTGTCACGACAAGCCCAGTGAAGGTATGGTTACGCCACGATATGCCCAACAAACTGAAGGGCTCCTCTAGAAAAAAGATATTAAGTTCATATTTATCTTTCACCAAGTATCTTGAGGGGCTTATGTTGGTATTAAAACCACGTAATTGGAGTAGACCCAACAAGGAAAGTCCTTGCCATAGGGAAACGTATTAAACCCAAGGACGAAGACCAAGACTGAAGCCCTAACTTGAGTCCACGAAGTGGGCAAGAAATCCATAGGCTCGGACCAAAGTCAAACCCTATGCCGAGCCCCTCGTAAGGCTCAGACATTGCAAGCCCGCATAGATGGGAGGATGAGACGCATGTGAAGGAAAAATTCGTAATCCCCAAAACGCAGCAGAAATAAAAGCGCGGGATTACGTTCCATTAGAGGATCTACTCACGAGAAAGAACCAAAACCCTGTGATAGGAATTATACCTTTTTGTCGATCTTATCGACATTGCCCGGATTCTGCTACTAGGAATCACCAACAACAGCCTTCTGACTCATGTCTCTACTGGTATCCACACACCAACCTTAAGCTTGTTACTCCGTGTTTGAGATGCTAGTCTAAGAACTACGAAGATTGAAAACACTTTTTTCCAGAATCCAAAAAGTAAATGTTACTAAGGAAAATCGGAAATCAAAGAGACAAGAAAATCAAATTTTCTTCTCTTGATTGTTCTTGAGAGTGTGTTACTAAAAGATACGAAAATCAGTATTTTCTTCTCTTTTTTGTTCGGCTAGAGTAGAGAGAAAGCTATAGAGAATCTTGTATTCTTATATTATTGTAAGAGTTAGAATGAAAACTATTTTTCATCTAGTGTGGTGTAAGTGGAATTACCCACTCACCCCACTCTCCCCTTATTTCTCTCCCACCACTTCGTTACACACACTCCCTCACACATGTAGATGTGTTGGTTTTGATCAAGTCTAACTGGTCCGGTCGACCAGAGAAATGGTTCTCGGCCAAACGGAGTGACAAAAAGTTCGGTCGACCCGAGATAGCTCTCGGTCGACCGGGTCTTTTGCCCAATACAATTGAGCCTGCCCAATCTAATTGAGCACCTATATCAAATGTAAACTCCAACAAGCCCAATCCAGTTGATTATAGTGTGCAACCCTTTCGGTATTTTCTATGTTGACCGTGATAACAATTGTCAACAGTAATGAGAGGTATCTAGCAACATATCATTACTCCCAATTCACAAATAGTCGTGGTGATTCAAGTAACCACAAGTATGATATTTTTTGTATCTAATCCCTTTGTCCTTGATATCTAGATTGAACACAAGTCACGGAGTATGTCAAACTTGTATAGTCCAATCAGTCAGTTTCTTGATTCCCGAGTAGACTAATCAAATGACATTAATATCTCATATTAATTCACTTGTTCATGGCCATGAATTAGTCTCACTCAATCAAGGGACCCAAGATATCACTCATGTTGTGTAGGAGGGACAAATCATCTATCTATCACGCCTCATCCTACACATGGCTCATAAATACATCCAACAAATGCCTTTATAGCCCATCTAGTTACATACGGAGTTTGACACCATCACAGTTGACCACTTGCCATGTAGAAAATTCTGTGTGATCTCAAGTCGAAGGATCTTATACAAACAAAATCATTGTAAGAACATTGTTGACATTTATACAACAATCCATGAAATGTTCATATAAGCGGGTCAGTCCAGTTTCAAATACCCATGTGTTTGACTTAATATCTCCATATTTAATCACAACACATACTAGTCTCCACACATTATTGTTGTCCTTAAAATTCCACAATAATGATTGACTAGGGACTTTTTAGAATAGTTCAATGTAACAGTTACATATTTATCTAAGGACGTTATTAAATGTTTTAATACATTTTCACAGCCGTATTCAAAACAATAATAATAGAATTTATGCCTTAATATTCCATCAAATGAAAAGAAATACAACAATCTCCCACTTACACTAAAGACAACAACCTTGCCTTTTAGTGTATGTTGTACACAAGAACTATCTCTAAGACCAGTTCTCTTGGCATCTAATACCCATGCTACAAGTATGGAGAACATGCTGCTACTGTGTCAGAGGCTTCGTCAGTGGGTCGACGATATTATTGTCTGTGTGAACCTTGCAAATCTTCACATCTCCTCTATCAATGTTCTCACGGATCAGGTTATACCGTCGCAATATATGTTTGGACCTTTGGTGAGACCATGGTTCCTTTAATTGAGATATGGCTATTAGTAGTGCCCTAGGATCATTAGCATATGTTGTACGTTTTATATCTTTTTGAGCATTTCATCTGAATAGTTAATTTTGCTTATGAACTTCAAATGCGTGATTTAATAGTAAAACTCATTTGCTTATGTAATTACTATTCTAGTTGTCCCTAGTTTTATGTAATCTACTTTACAATGAAATAAAACTAGTATGATATTTGATTGATGATTATGTTTTACTAATCATGTGTAATGAGTACAAATCATATCATAGATGCAATGTATTTTGATATATCGTATCGGACGTGATCCGTTAGAGAAGTAATACTTCATGGTCCTTAGTCATAAGTATTACTTCCTCAATACTATTTTAGAATCCTTAGACCTTATGTCTCCATTGATTCTAGCATGAATGGAGCCACGTTTTGACTCAGTCGTACGTTGCTTTTAATCGAGTAATCAATACGACTGATGATCGGATGTAGTGTCCTATCATGGCTTGAATGTGAGAGGCATTGTCAGGAATTTGTCCCTCTCTTATTAGAGAGAGATATCCATGGGCCCCTCGATAGGGAAAGACTATCTAAATGCATGGTCGTGCTCAAACGTATTTGATAAAGTGGTTATCAGATACTATTTGTTGGAACAGTCTACTTGGAGATTGAGCATAAATACAATTAAGCTTTATAAGGGTGACGACCACCATGCCTTATGCTTAATTAGGATATCGTGAGACAAATGGATTAAATAGTGGATTGATATTAGGTTCCACCGTAAATTCATTCACTTTGGGTAGTCACAATGTCCTGCTAGGGACCGCTTGCGATTTATGAACACACACTTCTACTAAGTGTGTTTTCATTGTCATTGTGATATGAACCTACAGGGTCACACGCATAGACGAGCTAACGAGCTTCATGTCTAGATTCAATTAATCTAGAATGTGTCTAAGTTCATTGTATCTGACATTTATTCTTCTGAGAATAATAAAGCGTTACTATTGGAATTAGAGATTAGGGAGGACATTTTAGGTATTTGGTTCGTGCAGGGATTACGTGGGAGTTATTATCCGATAAAGACTCCCACTACCAGCAGAAGTCTAGGGGACGTGGGAGTTAAAGACTCCCACTGCTGGGAGAGTTGGTAGGGACGTGGGAGTTGTTTTTGAAACAACCTCTCACACCCTATATAAACCTCTCTTGGCCGAAACCCTAGGGTCAATTCTTTTTTAGCCGCGAAATACCAAATACTTTGAAATACTGATTTCAGTTTTCTGCCTCCTTTTTCTCTCTTAATTCTAGGGGTGAGCAAATTTGGTAAAAACCGATTTACCGACCGAATTCGATTTGAATTCGGTAAATCGAATTCGGTAATTCGGACCAATTCGGTAATTCGGATTTTTTGAATTCGGTATATGGTTTTGGTGAATTCGGTATTACCGAATTCGAATTCAAAAAAATATTTTAATAAATAATAGTATAATACTAAAATAAATACACTATAAATACTCTCCTAAATCCCTACTTCTAACAAAAAATGTCACCCACACTAGATTACTCCCATTTTTCTTCCTCTTCTTCCTCTTCTCCATTGACACCGTCCCAAAACTCCCTCCAGTAAGCCTCTGTTTTCTTTCTTCTATCTATGTATTCTCTAATTCGGTAATTCGGTAAATTTACCGAATTCGAATTCGGTAAATCGGAATTCGGTTCGAAAAAGGTCGGTAGTACATGTGAAATTCGAATTTGAATTCGGTCAATTCGAATTCGAATTCGGTAAATCGGAATTCGGTGCTCAGCCCTACTTAATTCCAAAACTCAGAAGGACGAAGAGCTTGCACTCGCTTCCCGCTTCGTTGCGTGGATACCGGTAGGGAGTAATTCCGCAAGGGAGGACTGAAGGTGGTTGCTGCTGAGAGCCGAAAGGTACAACCTTTAAGCCGAAAAATGTAAGTCCTTTTCCCGGTTTTTCGATTCGTTTACGTATGAGCGGATCTTTCAGGGGAGGACTCATGGGTGTTTGGAACGAGTTTTCGCTCATGAATCCCTTCAATGGCTCCATTATTGTCACAATAGAGATCAATCGCATTCGAAATGCTAGGCACCACACCAAGTTCAGTGATGAACTTTCGGATCCAAACGGCTTCCTTAGCAGCATCTGATGCAGCTATATACTCGACTTCGGTTGTAGAATCCGCAACGGTCGCTTATTTTGAACTTCTCCAGCTCACAACACCGCTGTTTAGGCAAAACACATAACCCGATTGCGATCTAAAGTCTTCTCTATCGGTTTGGAAACTAGCATTAGTGTAACCACTTACAATGAGCTCGTCTTCCCCACCATAGATTAAGAACGTATCATTAGTCCTTCGTAAGTACTTAAGGATGTTCTTGACGTCTATTAAGAACGTGTCCTATGAGTAGTATGTCATCGACATACAAAACCATAAATACCACCGAGTCTCCACTAAACTTCTTATAAACACAAGGTGTTAGTAGTGCCCTAGGACCATTAGCATATGTTGTACGTTTTATATCTTTTTGAGCATGTCTTTGAATAGTTAATTTTGCTTTTGAACATCAAATGTGTGATTTGATAGTAAAACTCATTAGCTTATGCAATTACTATTCTAATTGTCCCTAGTTTTACATAATGTTCTTTACAATGAAATAAAACTAGTATGATATGTGATTGATGATTATGTTTTACTGATCATGTGTAATGGATACGAATCATATCATAGATGCAATATATTGGGATATATTGTATTTGACGTGATCCGTTACAGAAGTAATACTTCATGGTTCTTTAATCATAAGTATTACTTTCTCAATACTATTTTGAATCCTTAGACCTTATGTCTCCATTGTTTCCAGCACAAATGGAGCTACATTTTGACTCAGTCGAACGTTAATTTTAATCGAGTAATCAATACGACTGATGATCGGATGTAGTATCCTATCATGGCTTGAATGTGAGAGGCAATGTAAGGAATTTGTCCCTCTCTTAATAGAGAGAGATATCCATGGGCCCCTCGATAGGGAAGACTGTTTAAATGCATGGCCATGCTCAAACGTATTTAATAAAATGGTTATTAAATACTGTTTGTTTAAACAGTCTACCTGGACTACACTTTGATTGTATCTTTGATTCAATATGTGTGATATATGCATAAACTGACTTCGGTTAATCATGTTTATATGTTTCTGTGATTCGTTATGTTATTAATTCGATTAATTTGCATAAACTGATATCACATGTTTCTGTATATTTGATACTGCATAAACTGTTTATGTTAATATGTTACTAATTCGATTATACTGCATAAACTGTTTATTAATTCGATTAATTCGGTTAATTCGATTAATTCGGTTAAAATCGGGGCAGAAAACTCATTCGATGAGTAGAGGAAGAATCAGATTTTTCTTCCAGTTAGCGGGACCGCCGACTGCTCTGCGTAGTGGCAACACTTAAGACTTTGTATTTGTACTCGTTATTGTATTTCATTATGCTTTATGTGAGTTTTAGCATAGTGAATAGCATGGCCTACTATACCCCATCTTATTTTAAATTTATTGTGCTGTAATTTTATAATACAACATGCGAGTCGTTTTTCAATGTTGTAAAATTGTAATTTCTTTCTTAGATTAGTTTTATTGCTTTACATTGAAGGCTGGGTATGCCCATGCAATTATGTAATAAGACTGAAGGACGCTGGATCGAAGACATTATCCATGAGATGGGTATTTACTTAGATTGACCATTGGCTCCCACAAGGCTCGTGGGAGTCATCATAGGATTAGGCCATGCTATCTCACGTTTACTTTTATGTTTTATATCTTGCATGTGATGCTTATATTTTTGTCTTATGAGATTTAACAACTTAATCGAACTAAATTGTTTTAATTAAGTCTTAAAATACCTACCATATCCTAAATACTCCTTCAGCTTGGATCATCATTTTGTCTACTTTCCAAAGCAACAGATAGGTGGTTTTATCTAAGCAAAAAGAGATGGGAAAATAGTGATTTCCATATGCTTAGACATGGTTCAACTTAACTAGGCTACCAAAATAGTTTTGAGCCTAAGGCATAAGACTGGAAATAGCCGGGATATATAGATGTCATTCCCATGAGTTGATTTTACTTTAATTATGGGTGTTAAGCCAAAGCTTACTTATAACCATCGTAAAATATTTTTTCCCACTATTTATCAAGTGTTGAAATTGTGGAAAGATTTTTGCTAAAAAACTAATGGCTTTGCAAATAATTTAATGTAGATACTAGCAACCAATACTTCACACAATTCATTGCGATCCGTTCTTAAAAAAGAAAAACTAAGTGGGACCAATTTCCTTGATTGGGCCCACAACTTAAGGATTGTCCTTAAGCAGGAAAGAAATCTATACGTTCTTGATACGGATATTCCTGAACAGCCTGCAAACAACGCCCCTAGAGCTGAAAAAGATGTTTGGAAGAAGCATTGTGATGACTCTAACGATGTGACTTGTCTCATGTTAGTCACAATGAGTACTGGCCTTCAAAAATGGTTTGAAGGGGTTGAGGCTTTCCAGATGATGGGATAACTCAAGGAAATGTTCCAAGAGCAAGCCCGTCAAGAAAGATTCCTCACCACTAAGGCTTTGAATAGTTGCAAGATTACCCCTGACACCTCTGTAAGTGCACATGTTCTTAAGATGAAGGGTTATCTTGACCAACTTGAGAAACTTGGGGCTCCCGTAGGTCATGACATGGCCATAGATATGATCTTGGACTCACTCCCACCGGAGTATGACCAATTTGTGATGAACTTCAACATGCATGCCATGGAGAAGTCCATACATGAGACACACGGGATGCTCAAGCAGGCTGAACTGAACATTAAGAAGACCCATGAAGTCTTAATGGTTTAAAAAGGGAATTTCAAGAAGAAAGGAAAGGGAAAGCCCATGGCCAAGAAGGGCAAAGGCAATAACAAGCCCAAGCCCAATGCCAAAGCACCAAAGGAAAGGGTTTGCTTCCATTGCAATGAACCAGGTCATTGGAAAAGGAACTGCAAGCTCTACCTGAAAGAGAACATAAAGTTGAACTGAATAATTGTCTTTATGTTCCAACTTTGAGTAGGAATATTATTTCAGTTTCTTGTTTGGATATTGAAGGTTTTGAAATAATTATTATGAATAAAATTTGCACCATTCATAAAGATTGTATCTTTTATGGAGATGCCTCTTTGATGAATGAGATTTATATTCTTAACCTCGATGAATCCATTAAAAGACCCATATACAACATTAAAACAAAGAGGTTTAAAGCAAATGACTTAAACCAAACCTATTTTTGGCACTGTCGTTTGGGCCATATAAATGAGAGACGCATATCAAGACTCCATCAAGATGGAATTTTGACATCATTTGACTTAGAGTCTTATTAGACATGTGATTCTTGCTTGTTAGGAAAAATGACTAAGGCTCCCTTTACTGGACAAAGTGAGAGAGCTTATGATTTGTTGGGCCTCATACATACAGATGTATGTGGACCAATAAACACAAGTGCTAGAGGAGGTTTTCAGTACTTCATCACATTCATAGATGATTTCAGTAGATATGGCTACGTCTATCTAATGAAACATAAATCAGAATCTTTTGGAAGATTCAAAGAATTTCAAAATGAAGCACAAAATCAACTTGGTAAAAGTATTAAGTTACTTCGATCATATCGAGGTGGCGAATACCTTAACCAAGAGTTTGACGGACATCTTAGTGGTTGTGGAATTGTTTCACAATTAACTCCTCCAAGCACACCACAATGGAATGGTGTATCAGAACGAAGAAATCGCACCTTACTAGATATGGTTCGATCTATGATGAGTCAAACCAGTCTTCCAATTTCCTTTAGGGGCTACACCCTAGAAACTGTTGTATTTATATTGAATAGAGTTCCTTCTAAAGCGGTTCAGAAAACTCCATATGAGATATGGACAGGGAAATGACCAAGTTTGTCATTTCTCAAAATTTAGGGATGCGAGGCGTATGTAAAATGCTTATATGAGAACGACATCCGGTATCTAATACCCATGAAGGAGTATTAGTAGACAAGTTTATCTCATAAGCTACGTTTGCTCCCTTTCCAAGCTTTTTACCGGCAAGATAACTGGGCAGTTTCTCTTCCAGTGTCCTTTCTGTTCACAATGGAAACAATTTCCATCCTTAGCCACAGTGCCCTTAGGCTTCAGTGCTTTCTCATAATGGTTAGGCTTGCCCTTAGGTTTGCCTTTAGGCTTAACAAAATCCTTGCCCCTGTTGTTGTTGACCATGTAAATTGTCTTGGACTTGCCTATTTCCTTCAACGGGTCCAACAATTACGGGAGAGGTTTGCCTATCTCATACATGTTGTAGTTTAATACAACCTGACTGAATGATTCAAGCAACGATTGCAGAATCAAATCAGTTGATAGCTCTTGGCCCAGAGAAAATCCCAGTTTTTCGAGGCTCTCAATACAGCCTATCATTTTCAGAACGTGAGTTCCGTCTGGTGTTCCCTCCTCCATTTTGCACTGAAAAAGAGACTTCAACACATCGAATCTCTCCTGGCGGGCTTGACCCTGAAAGAGTTTCCTTAGATGATTAATCATATCGAAAGCTCTCATTTCCTCATGTTGCTTCTGAAGCTCAGAGGTCATGGTCACTAACATAAGACTAGGCACATCTAATGTGTCATCTAGGGGCTTACGATAAGCATTTCTTCCAACGGCCAGAGCCCCTGGGACTGGTGGATCAGGAATTTGTTCCTCGAGAACATACAGTTTTTTCTTGTGCTTGAGAACGATTCTCAAGTTCCTATACCAGTCAAGGAAGTTTCCTCCCTCAATTTTGTCCTTCTCAAGGAAGGATCGCAACGAAAGTGAGTTTGATGCAACGATTGCATTTGCCTTTTTATTTACAGAGAAGAATTTGCAGAGTTTTAGTTGTCATATTTTAAAATCATTAAAAGAACTTTATCTAATAATTCTCCCCTAGTTTCTTCAAATGAATAACCCTCAAGTACGCATTCGGAAAGTTCAAAACTTTCTAGTAGGACCAAGATCCATATTTCAACATTCTCAAGGCAGTTTTGGCTACTATACTCAAGAAGACGCTTTAGGTAAGCAACGTTCGCTAATCACATCAATTATGTGACTCTCGGTTGGTTAAGTGTTAGTAGTGCCCTAGGACCATCAGCATATGTTGTACGTTTATATCTTTTTTAGCTTGTCTTTTGAATAGTTAATTTTGCTTTTGAACATCAAATGTGTGATTTGATAGTAAAACTCATTAGCTTATGCAATTACTATTCTAACTGTCCCTAGTTTTATGTAATGTTCTTTACAATGAAATAAAACTAGTATGATGTTTGATTGATGATTATGTTTTACTAATCATGTGTAATGAATACAAATCTTATCATAGATGCAATATATTGGGATATATTGCATCGGACGTGATCCGTTAGAGAAGTAATACTTCATGGTCCTTAGTCATAAGTATTATTTCCTCAATACTATTTTGGAATCCTTAGACCTTATGTCTCCATTGATTCTAGCATGAATGGAGCCACGTTTTGACTCAGTCGGACGTTACTTTTAATCGAGTAATCAATACGACTGATTATCGGATGTAGTGTCCTATCATGGCTTGAATGTGAGAGGCATTGTAAGGGATTTGTCCCTCTCTATCATTAGAGAGAGATATTTATGGGCCCCTCGATAGGGAAGACTATCTAAATACATGGTCGTGCTCAAATGTATTTGATAAAGTGGTTATTAAATACCGTTTGTTGAAACAGTCTACTTGGAGATCGAGCATAAATATAATTAAGCTTTATAAGGGTGACAACTACCATGCCTTATGCTTAATTTGGATATCGCGAGACAAAGGGA
The DNA here is from genome assembly GCA_026122235.1 of Vinca minor. Classification (NCBI taxonomy): domain Eukaryota; kingdom Viridiplantae; phylum Streptophyta; class Magnoliopsida; order Gentianales; family Apocynaceae; genus Vinca; species Vinca minor. Next base: position 1,267,521 of record JAOCZM010000285.1, on the reverse strand, counting down.
TTAAATAGTGGATTGATATTAGGTTCCACCGTAAATTCATTCACTTTGGGTAGTCACAATGTCCTGCAAGGGATCGCTTGTGATTAATGAACACATACTACTAATAAGTGTGTTTTCATTGCCATTGTGATATAAACCTACAGGGTCACGCGCGTAGACGAGTTAATGAGCTTCATGTCCAGATTCAATGAATCTAGAATGTGCCTAGGTTCATTGTATTTGATATTATTTGAATTAGAGATTGAGGACGGGCATTTTCGGTATTTGGTTATAGCTGGGATTACGTGGGAGTTATTATCCGATAAAGACTCCCACTACCAGTAGAGGTTTACAAGACGTGGGAGTTACTCCCAATGCCGGAAGAGGTTAATAGGACGTGAAAGTTGTTCTTGGAACAAACTCTCACACCCTATATAATCCTCTTTTGGCTGAAATCCTAGAAAAAGTTTTTTGAGCCGCAATAAACAAATACACCCAAAATCAGATTTCTGGTTTTTCAGCCTCCTTTTCTCTCTAGATTCCAAAACTCAGAAAAACAAAGAGCTAGCACTCGCTGCTCGTTTCGTCGCGTGGATACCGGTAGGAGTAATTCCGCAAGGGAGGACTCTGGTGGAAGCAGCACACATCCGAAAGACATAATCTTTAGCCCAAAAATGTAAGTCTTTCGTAAGTATTTTTCGATTCATTTTGGTATGAGCGGATCCTTCGGGGGAGGACTCATGGGTGTTTAGAACGAGTTTCTGCCCATGAATCCTTTCGTTAAGTAGGTAACGAATACGTACATAAATTCACATCTTAACCCTTTTGCCTCTAGAATCTCAACCATTGAGGTAATCTGGTTAAGTATAATCCGAAGTTGACCCGCGGATATCACTAATGTATCCTTCGCGCCTCACCAGGATAAACATGCACTTATTCCACTCGGAAGTTCACACTACTGTTGATCTTGGCATTGACGAGGACCCCGCTTGGAAGGTAATAAACTTAATATTTAAAATTTGAGGGATTTGTAAAATTTGTCTCACCAAACGGTGTATAATCTAGTTATACGTTTGAACATGCATCTCATGCTAAAATAAATATTGTAAACATGCATCAGGCATCTCATGCAAAATACATAAAACAGTAAATAAATCGTGGCATAGTAATAGCCCCTATGCGGATTTTCCGATCAAACGAAAAATCCTAGGTCAAACTAAAGGTGGAAAAGCAATAAATCCTATCTATTGTCTTTCGCCTCCTTGTGGTTTGCTCCCTCTGATGGACGCCTTTCTTCATCACTTGTTACATTCTAAACTTTTACATAACTGAAAGAATTCTCGAGTTACATTCGAGATTAAAATTACAACAAGAATTTGATAAGAGAATGCACGACACGCAGGCCGTATTATAATATAAAACCACCGGTCAAAGGCTATTACTATGCACCATGCTCAAAACAAAACACACAATCATGCTAAGAGCGCAAAAATACATTGTCTGCCCCTTTCCGGTCGACCGAGGCCATACTCCCGGTCAAATGTCGTTATCGTTAAATAATGTCTTTTATTGTAGTGCTACATTGGTGAATGGTTTATACTTATTAGACCTAGAGTCACCGGTTTATAACATAAATACAAAGAGGATAAATAGTCTAATTCTACATACCTCTGGTATTGTCGCTTAGGTCTAATACCACTTAAAGGAAAAATTCGTAATCCCTAAAACGCAGTGAAAATAAAAGCGCGGGATTACATTCCTTTAGAGGATCTACTCACAAGAAAGAACCAAAACCCTGTGTTATGAATTATACCTTTATGTCGATCTTATCGACGTTGCCCGGATTCTGCTACTAAGAATCACCAACAACAGCCTTATGACTCTTCTCTCTATTGGTATCCACACACTAACCTTAAGATTGTTACTCCGTGTTACAGATGCTAGTCTAAGAACTATGAAGATTGAAAACACTTCATCCTCCTCCACAAAGTATAGGTTACTTAGGAAAACCGGAAATCAAAGTGACAAGAAAATCAAATTTTCTTCTCTTTATTGTTCTTGAAAGTGTGTTACTGAAAAATAAGAAAAACAATATTTTCTTTTCTTTTTAGTTCGGTTAGAGTAGAGAGAAAGCTAGAGAGAATCTTGTATTCTTGTATTCTTGTGAGAGTTAGAATGAAAACCATTTTTCATCTAGTGTGGTGTAAGTGGAATTACCCACTCACCCCTTATTTCTCTCCCACCACTCCCATACACACACACACTCTCTCTCACACATGTAGATGTACCAGTTTTGACCAAGTCCAACTAGTTCGGTCGACCAGAGAAATGGTTCTCGGTCGACCGGGTCTTTTGCCCAATCCAATTGATCCTGCCCAATCTAATTGAGCATCTATATCAAATGTAAACTTCAACAGCATGCTGCCTACTCAGCCACATCGAGCTTCATCAATGGCTAAGAGCAACGCAATGATACTTTCACAATAAAGGCTATGAGCTACAACGCCTATATCTGTACAAGGTATGGCTCAAATCCATAGGTAAATAGCCTCTTAAAATAGATCATTTCCCTCTTCATTTTAACCTAAGTCATTGCTAGCTCTCAATTTGTGTGATAAGTTCTTTATACTCTTTGTACCTGGATTAACTTAAGCATCATAGTGGGGTTGAGGTCTTCCCTCACCCTCTATAATATTGCTCCTCTCGCAGGAACAGATACATAGCTCGGACTGGGAGCCAAACCCAATCCTAGCCTTAGTAATTTCCCACAAGCTCGACTAGTCTCACAATAAGGCATGTAACTCGGCTGACCCTTTGGCTTTGGCCCGAGATCCTATTTTCTCCCTAACTACAAGAACTTAGCCACTTCTTAGTTAGGAACGCATCAACAAGTATTTAAAGAAGAAAAAAAAAAAAACCTCCCTCGTAATCTCTACCTTATACCACTTGACTCTAGCGGTTGTCGATTGCAAGATCTACCATCCATGACACCCTTTTCCTTCCCCAATCTTTCACATCATCTAACTTCATCTTCGATTTTCTCATCTCGTAAGTGAGTGCTTGAAAAACAATTTGGAGTTAGCATTTGATATAGGTGCTCCAATAGGATTGGGACGACCAATATCGGATTGGCTGAATCGATCAATTGAACCAGTCTGTTGAACTGGGTTTGGATAGAAACCTGATAAAGGAGTTAGAGGTTGGTTAGTTAGTTAGTTTAGTTATGGAGGTTTATTCCATAATAAACTATCAGCCCTATTATCCTGTATGTAATAACATATTGATGCTATCATTACATTCTAACACAAGATAGAGAATCAGATTTTCTCTCAACATACTCTCCCCCTTTGTTCTTCCATATTTCCTAGTCAAATAAATAACTATTTGAAGATTGTCTTCAAGTTCTTTTTCTTCACATTTCTAGCTAGCACTGGAGGGTTGAACGCTCAAGTTCATTGACCGTGTAGATATTGTAGAGGCAATGGTTGATAGCATTCGAGATTTGCTTGTGAATTCAAAACAAAATCTGTCACAGAAAGTGTTACTGATTGTTGCATCTTAAATGTACTAATCCTAACAAAAATGGTTGGTTCTTACACGTGGTGATCCTGGTAAGAAACAGATTCTAAGTTTATTCTGCTGCAATTTTGATGGGAATCTAAATTTTTTTCTTACAAGGGTATTAGAGCCACTCACGAGATCCCAAACGGTTTATATGTATTTAACGTTTTAAGTTGATTTTGAATCTTTTAGATGTATGAATGAATGTTTAGGATTTATTTTTTATGTTTTACAACATGTTTATGATGATGTTTAAGTGTTAAACTAGTCTTAGGACGAAACGTTGTTCCAAAAATCGCCCAAACACATTTTTCGCATAATTACATTGCTCACAGCATCTCTGCAGACGAACCCACGGACGAAGAGCATCATCCGCAAAATTCGTCCGCGAGAAGGAAGAAAGCCCAGAATCTCTGCGGATGAATGTGCGGACGATACCCCAGACGAATGGTTTGTCCACTGAGATGTTGTATTGACATTTTTCATGTTTTTTGATGATTTTGGTAGCATGATTTTCATTTTATGTGAGCATGGTGTGGGGCCTTATTACCTAGTTACTTTATTTGTGAAATACGGCGTGTGTGTCATACCTTCCTACTATATTTGGTTTGTAATATTCTTCTCACATGTAACCTGAGGATTCTCCTCTATCTATTTAATTGTAATATATGAGTAGTTTAGAGGACATGGAGAAGAATGGAGGCAATCACAAGGAAGATATATGTGTAGATTTATTATTTTCTTCACCTTATATTGACCTAGAATTTTTTCATTGGCTTGGAAGAATCCGCATAGGCTGGGCTATTACTATGTCACATTTATTTTTATGTATATGATGTATGAGATGCATGTTGATACATATGTATATTTTGATGAATGATGAAGATTTTAAAGCTCTTAAAGTAATTTTGATTGCTTGTTTAGATGTGTATATCAAATTCCCTCTTATGACTTGGTTAGTTATAAAAATCGGCTTTAGAATCTTTATATAGGGGCCAAAATACACAAGCAATTCGAGTTACAACGGCTATATTTTCCTAGACGGGACAGCTCCAGTTGACCGCAATAGCTGGTAGATCGTCCGGAGTGCCTCTGAAGTAAAGATAAAGGGCTTTTGGACTCATCTCAGTCGACCGCATGAAGTGGTCTAGTCGTTCGGAGCATAGCTCGGTCGACCGACCTAAAGAAAGGTCGTCCGAGGGAATATAGCCGTTGGAGTCTTGGAACATTCAAAATTGATTAAGAATAAAAACCAACATCGGTCGACCTAACAACACACGTCGGTCAGCTGAATTTCATCAGGTCGTCCGAGGCTAAGCCTAGGTCGACCGGACTTCAGTCCAAAAGTGATTTTTTCACTTGGTCACATTTCTAATGTTCTCAAACTCATGCCTAAGTATTTTTTTCAAAGATATTTAAAACATTTTAAAGATCTTAGGCATTAACCAACATTTATATAAGTTTTCAAAGACTGAATCAAAGTAAAATATGGAGTTTTGAAAACATGCAAGAGTATTGAGCTTTAAACATACTTAAACTTCTAGTATTCTCAAAGGAATATTAGTCAGAAGGAATGTACTTATGTAGACTAAACTAATCTCCAAGGTCTTCAAGTCTTGTAGTTGAATTCTTCTTTGAGCTTTGACTTCAGACCGTTATCAATCTCTTCATAGTGGTGAAGTCCTATAGCAATCTTCATGTTGCAGTGTGTTGGACTTCATCACTTCTTTGGTTAAGAGTATACCACTTGATACTTCACTTTGGATTGAGTAGCTCTTAACTTGATCTTCCTTCTTGACTTTGTAATTGCTTCCAATGCATTGTGGAGTGTACTTCAAGCTTGTGACATGGAGTCTTGTAAAGTGTAGCTTCTTCTATTTTGTATGATGATACATTTTGGTCCACAAGAAGCTATCTTACCATTTTCATCAATGTCGGTGTGAGTAGAAATATCCTATCAATAAACACAAGCTCACACAAATATTAGAACAACTCAATGGTCTATTATCATCAAAACTAGATTTATCACATTAGCCCTTAGGGCTTACAGTAATCATATAGATGATGGATTATATCTATTAAGTCTAATGATTTTGACCATGACCCCTAAGCTTCGGAAGCAACATGAGGAAATGGGTGCATTAGACGTGATAGATCATCTTAAACAACTCTTTTAAGGCGCCAAACTCACCATGAGAGATATGATGTGTCAAGCCCTCTATTTCAATGCAAAATGGCAGAGGGGACTTCAGTTGGAACTCACGTTCTAAAGATGATAGGGTATATTAAAAACCTTAGTAGATTAGGTTTTCCTTTTGGACAGGAGTTATCTACTGGCTTGATTCTACAATCGTTGCCAGAATGTCAATTTGTGTTAAACTACAATATGAATGAAATAGACAAGCCTCTACCTGAAATGTTGAATTTGCTAAGGACTGTTGATTCTACAATAGAAGTTGAATATATCGCTACAAGTGATGCAGCTAAAGAGGAAGTTTGGATCTTGAAGTGCATTAGTGAACTTGATATGGTACCCACCATTGTGAATGTGATTGATCTCTATTGTGACAACAATGGATCCATTTCACAATCAAATGAACCAAGATCTCACCAAAGTGTAAGCCCTAAGGGCGAACGAACTCTGTTTTTGATATTGGACAAACATTTGATGTTGTGTCTAATGATCTTAATCTTTGTGATAGAATATTGGAAATCTTGTAGGAAGCTCTAAGTTCTTCAATAAAGCCATTGAAAGCCATTGATATCAAGATTCAAAGTTATACAAGGCTCATTCAACAAGATTGAAGATTGAAGACTTAGGTTTGGTTAGTTTAGCTTTGTCGTCTTTAGTCGTAATCTTTAAAGCTCTAACCAAAGCTCTTATGAACATAAGCTTCTCACTCTAGTCTTGCATACATGTTTTCATAAACACGTTTTCAAAAGGCTTAAGTTTCAAAATGATCCTTACATGTGTTCTTATCCAAAAAGCCTTTGATTTAATAGATAAGTCTTTTAGAAAAGTTTTCCAAGTGTTCTTATTTGTTACCTTTTAGGAAAACCTTTTTAGACTTTAAAAGACGTCAAAAGATTTCAAAACGTGTGAAAAATTAGCTTGGAAGTTCGGTCAACCGAGCTCAAGCTCGGATCAACCGAAGAGAAACTGAGACTTGGAAAAGTTCGGGCTCGGTCGACCTTTCCCTATTTCGGTCGACCGAGGTTCCCTTTAGTGGATCCGAGTTGGCTTTCGGTTCGGTCGACCGACCATGGCTTCGGTCAACCGAAGCTTGGTTCGGTCATCCGAGGTTTCCTGAACGGTCAACCGAACTCTGCTTTTACTAGCCGTTTTCTGACCGTTGGAGACTCGATTTTCAGCCAAATTTGAAATGTATTTATACTCCAAAGCTAGAGAAACATTCCAAGGCTTGCATATCAAATATTCATTGATCTCTCATCAAGCCAAAACACTTTCAAAGCAAAATACTCTTCATCCTTATGATCTAAAAGCATTCAAGAGTATTCTTTCAAAAGCAAGACAAAGAGTGAACTTCATATGTTCAAAGAGCTATAAATTGTTGTGCTTCAAAGGTATTAATCTTTCACTTAGAAGAGTGAACTTAATTGTATTGTTCTTAAACCTTTTCATTCCCTTTCTTAGTGATAGGGTTATTATTGTAAGTCCTACTTTGTGTGGGCATCCTTTGGTTGTAAAGTCCTACTTTGTGTGGGCAATTGTAAAAGTCCTACTTTGTGTGGGCATCTTCTTAGTGAAGTTTGTTGAAATCCTTGGGTGCGGCTCAAGGTAGTGGATGTAGATTCTAAGTGAATCGAACCACTCTAAATCCTTTGTCTTGTTGATTGGGTTTTGCATTAGCTTTCATTCATCTTGCTCAAGTTCTCACTTGCATTAATTAGTATTCGAAAAAGTTAGCAAGATTAGTTAAAACCCAATTCACCCCCTCTTGTGTTTTACAATTGGTATCAGAGCCTCGTCTTCATTTTTAGCATAACCGCTTGAAGTAAAGATTATGGCCGGTAATTCCGCATTGGCGTATTTAGAGGGGTCTTCCACCATTAGGCCACCACTTTTTGATGGTAATAATTATGAAGCTTGGAAAGAACGTTTCAAGATATATGTGTGCTCAATAGATTATTCTTTATGGCATATATTTGAAAATGGTCCATATGTGCCTATGAAGTTGGTGGAAGGTGTTCAAGTGCCAAAACCGGACAAGGAGTTAAATGAGCTTGAGTCCAAGAAGATGACTCAAAATTACAAGGCAATGAACATCCTTAGTTGTGCCTTAAGTCAAGATGAGTACAACCGTGTGCTTGGAAGAAAATCCGCACACTCAATGTGGAAAATGCTTGAGGTTACTCAGAAGGCACAAATCAAATCAAGGAGTCAAGGCTAAATTTGCTTGTTAGAGAATATGAGCTCTTCTCCATGAAGCCAAATGAGTCAATAAATGAGATGAGCACAAGATTCACAAATGTGATAAATGGCTTGAAGTCCTATGGCAAGGAGTACACCATGGGTGAAATGAATAGGAAGATTCTCAATTCTCTTTCTAAAAGTTGGGAAAATAAAGCCCTTGCCATTGAAGAGTCCAAGAATTTAAAGACCTATTCAACGGAGGAACTTCTTGGCTCACTACTAGCCTTTGAAATGAAGATAAAGAAAAATTGTTCTACAAAGGGTAGTAATCTTGAGTCCATCATCAATAATGAAGAAGAAAGTGATGATGATCAAGAAGAAAATGATCACACGTGTCTTATGGCATTTGATAATGAGGTACATCCTTCTCCATCTATTTCTAATTCTTTTAATGATAGTGATGATGATGAGGAAGATCCTAATGAGCTTTTAATTGATATGTATGATCAATTGAAAAATTGTGCAAAGCAAAACAAAGCTATGAAGCTTAAAATTGAATCTTTGCTTTGTGAAAACAAAAAGATATGTGATGAGGTTGATTGCTTAAAAGTTGAAAATGAAAAGCTTATTGCTACATGCAACACTTCCTCATTAGAGTATCTTGAAGCTTGTGTTAAATTGTCTTCTTTAGAAAACAAGCTTCTTGAATTTGATCATTTGGAAAACAAAGTTAAAGATCTTACCCTTCTTGTTGAAAACTTTACTAAGGGTAAGAAAAATCTTGATCAAATTCTTGGTATGCAACGTGCTTCACATGATAAACATGGTCTTGGTTATAATGCTAATCACAATGATCATGCTAGCTCTTCTAAGTTGCATAAGAATCACTTTGGCATGCAATGTGCTTCACATGATAAAAATGGCCGTGTTTATATTGCTAAACATATTGACATTACTAGCTCTTCTCTTACATTTAAGAATCATGTTGTAAATGCTAGTATGTCTCATAGGCCAAATAGATATCATTTGCATGCTCACCAATCTTCTAAGCCACACCCTTGTTGCACATATTGTGGAAAACATGGTCACTCAAATGGTAGATGCCATGTTAAGAAGAAGATTGAAAGGGGTGTTAAAACTATTTGGAAAGTTAAACGCATTTTAACTAACCCCCATGGACCCAAACAAAAGTGGGTACCAAAAGTTATTCTTCCCTTGAACTTATAGGTTCTTATAAGTTAGATGCATGCCACAAAGCTTCCATGTTATAGATTCAAAGAGAAGTGGCATTGGGAAGAAATCAAAGGAGATGTGGCAATGGAAGAAATTCAAAAGCACTCCTTAACACTTGGATTCTCAAAGCTCAAATGGTAATCAAATTGGAGAACCAAGTTGGTTAAGTACAAAGAGCAAAGCATCAAGTGATGACAAGAGCCAAAGTATCAATCAAATATCTTCATCACTTGGTAAGAAAGCAAAGGTATCAAAATCACCTTCTCTTAACACTTTAATTAATGTGTTTAAGTGTATTTGATACATATACATGCTTGCTCTTATATATGTTGCATCTCACATGCTTGAATTCTATAATTATATAGATGACCTTTAGCATACTCTTGTTTATCCATGTCTATTGAGCTAAGGTATCTATGAGATGTAGCATATGCAACTTGATTGATTCTTGTTTTTGATATGTCATATTCATTTAAGAATCCATCTAGTTGTTCTTGGTTTTTTTATCCTTATGCATATATGTGTCACTTGAGATATTGAGCTAACCATAAAGGACCTTTGAAAAGGTACCACATTAGTTCTCAAGATTTTCTTGTAGGTAACAAAGAGTTCTAAACTTCAAGAAGAAGATATGAACTACAAGGAATGGCACAAGTGAGCTAAGACTCCAAGAAAAGAGTCAAATGCTAAGGATTACAAAATTGTGATGATCAATGAAAGTGATCACACAAAAGGCCTCAATGGACTTGTTGATAAATAAGATCTACCAAAATGGTAAGAAGTCCAAGCTCAAAGAGCATTGAGGTACAAGGCTTAACTCATTCCTTATTAGTGGTCATTATGTGTTTTTGATCCTTATGGGCTATTATTTGATGAGCTAAGTAGTTGACTAGAGAGTTTGTGCTTATTGGATTATGGTTTATGTACATCATGTTTTGCTTGTCAACATGTTAAAAGTGTATTCCATACTTGACAAGAATGATGGTTTAAAAGCATAAACTTGGTTATTGAAACTCTCTTTTTAATGTGCATTTGATCTTTTATCTTGATATCGTGTCTTGTGTTCTACTTATGTGATCTTAATTGCTTAAAGTACAAACACAATCACATTTGATATCTATGTCTTCAAGAATGCACATACCATATCTCTTTGGTGCTTGAACTTCATTTACATATGCTTAACATGATGCGCTTGATTTTTATCGTTTTTGAGTATCATGTTAAGAAGTTGCATCATTAAGAGAAATAGGGGGAGTCTTTATATGTTTTTATCTTATACCCCCTTATATGTGATGTATTCTCAATTTTTCATTTTTTACATCATCACATCACTTATTGGCTTGGTTTTCAACTTTCTCATCTTATAGCCAATTTGTGTTAGTTATTTTGGGAGTTATACATGTTATACATGTTCTTATTCTACATGTGTTTTCCCTAAATAACTATGAGATCATATACTTTGTTATTGGTATTATTCTTTTGTGATCTCATTTAAGCTTTTGGTTAGTCTTGCTTCTAGAGTGTTATACTCATTTAGCTAACCATTAACTTATTAGAGGAATGTACTACATTTGGTATCTTACACTTCCTCTAAATTTTTTTTTGGTTGTGATACATATGCTTAACTTTTATGTTTTAACAATTAGTATCACATCCCACTCTTGTTAGCTATATTTTCAATTTGTTTTTCATCTTAAAGAGCTAACATGTTTTGTTTGATAAACGGGGAGATTGTTCTTTAAGGTTTATTTCTCATCTCCTTTGTTTTAGCTTAGGTTGATATTCTTTTTGAGCCATATATGACCATCTTTTGATTTATGGGTTATTATGGACTCCTCTTTGTTTAGAAATCAACCAAGCTTATTCTTGATCAATCCTTTCTCAAAATGATTTATGATCTTTAAGATTGATCTTTTAAACCATTACGGATTCTCATTTGTTTTTAAAAGGTTTTCTTCAATTGATATCAGTTTTGTTTTCAATTGGTATTAAATTTTTTTTCAATTGGTATCATTTTTTTTTAAAGGGAGAATTCGTATATTTCATCAAGCTTCTCCTATATTAATCTTTACTTTTCGCTAAATGCTTTTCTTATTGGCGCTCTGATAGCCCTTTTTGATGTTGACAAAAAGAGGGAGAATTTTTAGTGTTGCAAATGTGCCATGAGAAGTATTTTACAAAAAGGAGAAAGCTTAGAACTTTGCAAAATGGGAGAGATAAGGGATTCTCTAAAATAGGGGGAGTAGAATAATTGTTATCTACTTGTCTAGATCCTTAATATCCTTATCTCATGCATTCATGTTTATATACTTTAAAGATTTATCTTTTGTATATTATTCCCATTTGCATCAATGTTTTGTCATCATCAAAAAGGGGGAGATTGTTAGCCCTAAGGGCAAAGTTACTCTACGATGTTTTTGATGATAACAAACCATTGAGAGTTCTAATGTTTGTGTGAGCAATGTTCTTTATAATAGGATCCTTAGCACTCACATCAACATTGATGAAAATGGTAAGTTAGCTTCTTGTGTAAACTAAGGTATGTATATTACACACAAGAATGCTACTTGATGGAAGGAAGGAGGCAAGGAGGATGGAAGGAAGGAGGCAAGGAGGATGGTTGGAAAATAGGGCTCTTCTAAGAGTCCCTAGTTTATATGGCAAAAGAACTTATAATGCTAGTGCTTATGTCTTTGCATATATTTGTCTTTACAATTGGTATCATATACAATTGGTATCTTCTAAGCATTAGTCTTTGTACTTATTTGTTCTTAGATCCTTTTGCCATGCTTCCATGTACTTACATTGTCCATATTCTATCTTATTACATCAAAGTTTGTCATAATCAAAAAGGGGGAGATTGTAAGCCCTAAGGGCGAACGAACTCTGTTTTTGATATTGGACAAACATTTGATGTTGTGTCTAATGATCTTAATCTTTGTGATAGAATATTGGAAATCTTGTAGGAAGCTCTAAGTACTTCAATCAAGCCATTGAAAGCCATTGATATCAAGATTCAAAGTTATACAAGGCTCATTCAACAAGATTGAAGATTGAAGACTTAGGTTTGGTTAGTTTAGCTTTGTCGTCTTTAGTCGTAATCTTTAAAGCTCTAACCAAAGCTCTTATGAACATAAGCTTCTCACTCTAGTCTTGCATACATGTTTTCATAAACACGTTTTCAAAAGGCTTAAGTTTCAAAATGATCCTTACATGTGTTCTTATCCAAAAAGCCTTTGATTTAATAGATAAGTCTTTTAGAAAAGTTTTCCAAGTGTTCTTATTTGTTACCTTTTAGGAAAACCTTTTTAGACTTTAAAAGACGTCAAAAGATTTCAAAACGTGTGAAAAATTAGCTTGGAAGTTCGGTCAACCGAGCTCAAGCTCGGATCAACCGAAGAGAAACTGAGACTTGGAAAAGTTCAGTTCGGTCGACCTTTCCCTATTTCGGTCGACCGAGGTTCCCTTTAGTGGATCCGAAGTTGGCCTGGTTCGGTCGACCGACCATGGCTTCGGTCAACCGAAGCTTGGTTCGGTCATCCGAGGTTTCCTGAACGGTCAACCGAACTCTGCTTTTACTAGCCGTTTTCTGACCGTTGGAGACTCGATTTTCAGCCAAATTTGAAATGTATTTATACTCCAAAGCTAGAGAAACATTCCAAGGCTTGCATATCAAATATTCATTGATCTCTCATCAAGCCAAAACACTTTCAAAGCAAAATACTCTTCATCCTTATGATCTAAAAGCATTCAAGAGTATTCTTTCAAAAGCAAGACAAAGAGTGAACTTCATATGTTCAAAGAGCTATAAATTGTTGTGCTTCAAAGGTATTAATCTTTCACTTAGAAGAGTGAACTTAATTGTATTGTTCTTAAACCTTTTCATTCCCTTTCTTAGTGATAGGGTTATTATTGTAAGTCCTACTTTGTGTGGGCATCCTTTGGTTGTAAAGTCCTACTTTGTGTGGGCAATTGTAAAAGTCCTACTTTGTGTGGGCATCTTCTTAGTGAAGTTTGTTGAAATCCTTGGGTGCGGCTCAAGGTAGTGGATGTAGATTCTAAGTGAATCGAACCACTCTAAATCCTTTGTCTTGTTGATTGGGTTTTGCATTAGCTTTCATTCATCTTGCTCAAGTTCTCACTTGCATTAATTAGTATTCGAAAAAGTTAGCAAGATTAGTTAAAACCCAATTCACCCCCCCCCCCCCCTCTTGTGTTTTACACAAAGTTCCAAACATATACTTTGGCGTTATCACCTAATTTGTAAGATTATTGATAGATGTGGTATAAAGATTTGTAAAGTACATACATACGATAATATCGTTGACCCAATAAAGAAATCGCTAACATAGCAGCAACATGATCGTCATATTTGTTATATGGGTATTATATACTAAGAGAACTGGTCTTAGAGACAGTTCTATAGTATGCACTAAAAGGCCAATAAATAGATTGTGGGCTTTAGCGCAAGTGGAAGATGTTGTATCACATTATATATTTTGATATATAAATGCAAAATTCCATTATTATGTTTATTAGTTCTATGTTCTAGTTTTATTCAAAATAATGTCCTTAGAATAGTTATTATAATTGTTATGATACTATTCTTAAAATGTCCCTAGTCAATCACTATTATGGAATGATGAGCACAATAATAATGTCTTGAGACTAGTGTGTAGTGATTGATATTGGATATCTAATGAACACATAGGTATATGTTACCGGATATAATGATACTGGATCGACCCGCTATAAGAACCCTTCATGTATTGTTATATAAAAGTCAACAGTGATTCTTATAATGATCATGTTTGTATGTATAATCCTTCGACTTGAAATCTCACAAGATTTCCTACATTGCAAGTGATATGCTTTGATGGTGTCAAACGTTGTCTATAACAAGATAAGCTATAAAGTCATTTATTGGGTATGTTATGAACCATGTGTAGGATGAGGTGTGATTACGAGAGGGTTTGTCCCTCCTATATAACAGGAGTGATATCTCAAGCCCTTTGATGTAGTGAGACTAATTCATGTCCATACATACACAAATGAATTTATATTGTTACATTGATGTCATTTGATTAGTCTACCCGTAAATCAAGAAACATAAAGATTGAAGTTAACAAATGTGACATATTCCATGACTTGTGTTCAATCAAAATATCGAGGACAAATTGATTAATTACAAAAGGTCATAAATGTGATTATGTCGAATCACTAGTTTATTTGTAATATAGGAGTAATGATGTGTTGCTAGATACCGCTCATTATTGTTGACAATTGTTGTCACGACCAACATTGCAAATAACTAATAGGTCGCACTCTATGATCAATTAGATTGGAGTTATTCGAGTTAGCATTTGATATAGGTTCTCCAATTGGATTGGGCAGTCTATTAGATTATGCAAACCAATATCAGATTGGTTGAACCAATCAATTGAACAGGTATGTTGAACCGGATTTGGATAGAAACCGGATAAGGGAGTTGGGGAGTAGAGGTTGGTTAGTTAGTTTAGTTATGGACGTTTATTCCATAATAAACTACCAACCCCTTTTATCATTTATGTAATAACATATTGATGTTATCATTAATAGAAAATCATATTTTCTCTCAACATACTCTCTCCCTTTGTTCTTCCATATTTTCTAGTCAAATAAAGAACTCTTTGAAGATTGTCTTCAAGTTCTCGTTCTTTAGATTTTTGGCTAGCACCAGATGGTTGAACGCTCAAGTCCATTGATCGTGTGGATACCGTAGAGACAAGGGTTGATAACATTCGAGACTTGCTTGTGAATTCGACAAAATTTGTCACAGAAAGTGTTTTTGATTGCTGCATCTTAAAGGTACTAATCCTAACCAAACTGGTTGGTTTTTATTCGTGATGATCCTGGTAAGAAACGAATTCCAAGTTTATTCTGCTGCCATTTTTATGGGAATCTGAATTTCTTACAACTACCCTCCAAACACTTGATAACTTCAATTATTACTCGAAAGAAAGTTTGCTAAAACTGCAAACCAGGTGTTTGATAAATTTCCTTACAGAGCCCATATCATAAAATCACTAGCAGAAACTGAAGTGAAGGACTTTTGGGGTCATGGCGGATGTATCAGAGAAGCAAAATGGTGTTTATGTGGAGGATGATGGGGAGAAGAAGTATAGTGCAGTGAAGAGGAGTTTTCAAGAGGAAATTACTATTTGGAATTGGGAGAGAGACGTTGGATTGGGAGATTAGGAGATGAATCAATTGGTGTTAGAGTGAATTTTCAATTTTACCTCTCCACATACTGGTCATGTGATAAATCTCACCGGATTCTACCTTGAAAAGTGATGGCAGGGTAAATTTAGTCAAACATAAATACATAAAGAATATATGTAATAAAAAAATATATGTGAGGGACATAAACTGCAATCCGAGAATAACTGAGGTGTGCTTATATGTATTTACTATTTTATTAAAATACCTAAACTACTCTTTCTCTTTACTCATTTTGTTCAAAGCATTCCAAATTACTAGAAGAATAATTAGGGTAGTACTATTAGAAAAAGAGCATGAAATTGTTGTAGATAATACAAAATGAAACAACTTATATTAAAATTGAGGGAGTAACATGTTCAGTATTAGCTTAAGATTAATTCAATCCCTCAAAAGATACTTTAATAGGGGATAATTGCATAAGCTAATATAAGGAGCAAATATGCATCCAAACTAGTCAATGTGGGAATTTTAACATGCACTCTCACGCAAAGTGTTGGACATCTAGACCATGAACAATAATAGGGGTCCAACATCAACCTAGATGGATCTGATACCAAGTTAAAAAGGAATTTGGGCTAAACTCAATCTCTCAAAAGGTACCTCAAACAGTGAGGATTGCTCAAGTCATATAAGGAGCAAATATGCACACAAACTAGTTGATGTGTGATCTTTAACACACTCCCTCGCGGTCAGGGCTAGCTCTTGAGGTACCTTTTGAGGAATTAAGTTAAACCTGAGTTCATTTTTAATATGTTATCAGAGCCACCTATTTCGATGTTGAACCATTATTATTGTTTACAGTCCAGATATCCAACCTTGGTTGTGAGGAAGTGTGTTAAAAATCTCACATCGACTAGTTTGTGAGCATATTTGCAATATATAAAGCTTGAGCAATCCTCCTTTTGAGGTACCTTTTTCAGGAATTGAGTTAGATTCAAATCCATTTTTAACAAAATATTAATTCATTGTCATAAGGAATTATGTCCAAAAAAAATGAAAAACACTCAAGAATGCATCCCCTTAATATTTTCTGGTTAACTTTATCAAACTTCAAGAAAATAAATCTATTTGTAGAGTTAGGGTTAGGGTTTTTCCTTTTTTTGAAACAATAAATAAGTGGGTTAAACATGTAAGAACCCCATAATTTATGTTAAATAGCCACAATTCTTTTATCCCTACATGCAAGAAAATGTTTTGTTTTAAAATTTAGATCTCACATAAAATATAATTGGTCATATAGATTCTGTAACCAAGAAGACATTGACCGATCCCATTCCCAATGACCATGTCCCAGAAACGTCGACATTAGTAACGTGAGAAGCAGTCCGGCTCCTATGTGGAAAAGGGAAAATTTCGCAACGTACGAAACAATTTGGACCGTCGGATGATATTTTTAACGGTTCAAATTTGGAAAGAGAAAAGTTGCGACTGTACTTAAAAAATAAAATAAAATAAAAAATTTCTCTCCAAATTTGAACCGTTCAAAGTTATCATTCGACGGTCCAAATTGTTTCGTATATGGCAGAATAATTCCTTTTCCGCATAGGAGCCGGAGTACGTGAGAAGACGTGAAGAATCTTGGCATCATCCACCCCCTTTATTAGTATTTTTCTCTCGAAGATATTGGCATCATCAAGTTCTGTTCGAAGGACAGATTATGCGCTAAAATGCTTCATTTTTCAATTAATAGGTCAGGAGTTTGAATCATGCCGAAGGAAAAGTAAAAATCACTATTAATACTTTTTTAGAAAGTTCTGTTCGAAAAAAAAATTTAACTTTTGATGTATTTCTTCCAAGTCAAATTGAATTATACAACTTAGAAATAAATTAAATTAAATTATACACATTTGACACGCACAAAATTAAAAAGAAAAATTGACCATAAATTAGTTATCATAATACTCTTAGATCTATAACTTTTGTGAATAATGTAAGTGGTGCTTTATCGCACAGGGATTGGATAACATTTTGTGAATTTTGTGAAAATTAGCTCATGTTCCTCCGTATCTTTTCAAAATTAATTGGCAATAAGAGGTGTTAACTAATGAGTTTATGAGTTGTTTGGATCTTTCTTAGGCACTCGATGTGGGACTTTAAATTTCAACACTCCCTCTCACATCGAGGTGAGGGTCAATTTGAAGGTCAGCCACCCTTTTTGGGTCACGGGAACAATTAGAGCCCACTTGGGCATTATGAGCCCACACATCCCGTCTAAGAATCTGCTCTGATACCATGTGAAAATTAACTTATGTACCTCCATGTCCCTTCAAAATCAATTGACAATGAGAGGTGTTAACCCATGAGCTTATAAGTTGTTTGAATCTTTCTTAGGCCCTCGATGTAGGACTTTAAATTTCAACCCATTTTGCGTTTACTTTTGAGAATTTGTCATACAATATCAAATTTGAATTATTTGTGACAAATGATAGAAGATCTAAACTGAAAACTTATCTTTCGTTTCATATAAAACACTGTCCACTGGCAATATATAGTGAATTGGTGCTCCTATTTAGTATTTTTATGTGGATTTAAATGTTTCATTTATTTTATTGTAATGTCTGAAATTGAATGTTTTATTTTTAAATTTAGCTAAAATTTAAATGCAAATTTTTAATTATATTTTCAGTAAATAATAATCCTTAATTTTTATTTAAATCAAAATAAAATATTTAATTCCAAACGGAGGAAATATTTACTTCTTGAAGTCATGCTCGTATATCTAAATGCATAGTAATAGATAAACATTATTTAAATGTGAGACGAGAAATATTACGCTCTTACCCTAAAAGGAGCAAGAATCTTAGCATTTTGCTAAAATGTTATATTTGGATATCACATTCACATATTTTAAATAATAAAATTTCCAATTTAAACCATATATCTCATCTCATAAATAAATAATTTACCTTTTTAATTCTAAGATAGAAATTCTAAAAAAAGGAAATCGACATGTTTGATGTTGAAATTATTTCTCAAATAATCGAGTGATTCTTATTCCTTTTTTTACTTTTCATTTGGTCAAGGATGTTACTTCGCGCTTTCTAACCAGTCCCAGCAGCACCACTCACGGTGGTTTCTGGCCAATCTTTGGCACGCCCCATTCACGTGTCCACTATTCAAGGGTAAAATAGTCCAAATCCCCTGTGCAGTATTTATACTTCCTGAAAGATCTCATAAGTATTTGTAAGCTTTCAAAATAGTCTGAGCATCATCTTCTTCATCATCCAAGATCCATCGCCACCCAAACCGGCCACCAACGCCACCCACCCATCATTTCTCTCCCAAATCCGACTACCAACACCTCCACCCATCAAAGCCGGTTTCGTCAGGAAATATGAACCTTTCATGACGAAAATTTTCGTCCTAACATCATTTTTTTTTGTGACATTCACCATTATAGTGGGTAGGCGGCATTGGTGGTCGAATTTGGGATATAAATGGTGGGTGGGTAGCGTTGGTAGTCGGATTTGGGAGAAAAATGGTGGGTGTGAGGTGTTGGTGGTCATATTTGGGTGGCGATGGATCTTGGGGATGAAGATGATGATGCTGAGACAATTTTAGAAGCTCACAAATACTTATTGGATAATCCAGGAAGTATAAATATTGGAGAGGGATTTGAACTATTTTGCTTTTGAATAGTGGACACGTGACTGGGGTGTGCCAAAGATTGGTCGGAAACCACCTTTGGTGGTGATGCTGGGACCGGTTAGGATGCGTGAAACATTTAGGACCAACTGAAAAGTACAAAAGAATGAGGACCACTTATTATTTGATAAATAGTTTGAGGACTAAACAAGTCGATTTCCTAAAAGAAAACCTATTCAAATACATACCTCGAATTTTTCGAATATGTATTAGATCTATACCTTCTTGTGATATAGAATCAATCACATCACCACAAAATTTTATTTCTCCTCATCATATAATGATGTGGCTGATTCTTGTTAATTGGACGTGATCCATATAAAACTATTCAAAAATGAAAGGCACTAATTTGGCGCAAACCTGGAAGTAAAGACCAGTGCCTTTGCTTTTCATTCTAAGTAAAATTGAAGCAGTCAATGGTATAATTGATGTGGGGGTGGATCACTAACACTACAAGAAAACTGTGTAACAGGGACGGACATTTCCGGTCGCTAAACTAAGTTTAGCGACCGATTAACGACCGAAATACGTAGTCGTGTATTATTCGTCGCTAAGCAAAATACCGACCAAATGCCGACGGACAAATTGCGACCGAATATTGGGTCGGTAAATAGCGACCGAATACCGCCCGAATGGTCAACATTGTTGACATTTGACTTTGACTGGGTAACGACCAAATACCGACGGAATATATAGCGACCGAATATTAGGTCACTATTTACCGACCGAATGGTCAACATTGTTGACTATTGACTTTGACTTGGTAACGACCGAATACAGACGAATAATTAGCAACGAAAAAGAGGGTCACCATAGACCGACCGAATACCGACCGAATGGTCAACATTGTTGATTTTTTACTTTGACTGAGTAACGACCGAATACCGACGGATTAATAGCAACGGAAAACCCGGTCACCATATGGCGACCTAATACCGACGGTCTGGTCAACATTATTGACATTTGACTTGACCCAGGAACGACCGAATAGCGACGGAAATGTCTCCATATAGCGACCGAATACCGACGGTATTTACCGTCGGTAAATTGTTGTTATTTAAAAAAAATAAAAATTGAATTTAATTAAATCCCTATTACAGAACACAGCAGCAATAACCAAAATGCTCACAACCAAAATGCTAATAACCAAAATGCTCACAATCAATTCTCATTACATTAAATACTCACAATCAAAGTGCAAACTTCTTATTACAACACTCACAATCATAGTGTGCACCTTACATTACAACTCACAATCAAAGTGTACACATTGCATTACAAAGCTCACATTCAAAGTGCACACTTTGAATTATCAAAACTCACAATCAAAGTGTGCACATTACATTGCAACACTCACGTTCAAAGTAATTTATTTCATTTATCAAAACTTACAATCAAAGTGTGCATTTCTCATAAACTCCTTGATGTCATTCATATGCATATCCTTGAAAATGCATGAGTTGCAATCTGCAAAATTTAAGAATCAAATTATTATGACAATAAAATTTCTACTTTGAATTATGTTAAAAAGTTATACAATATGACAATTAATTTATTATAATAAAATAAATAAAAAAACAACAAATATGACTCACTTTCAATATGTGGAATTCCAAGAGAAGCGAGAAAACGTAATCATTCTAAATCATCATCGGTCATTAATTCATCCTCTTCTTCAGAATTGTCATCTCCCGACATAATTTCATCATCGTCATCGTCATCGTCGTCATTTTCATAACCACGACTCGTACCGGGCACAAGTACAACTTCAATTTCCCCTGACCGGTGAGCAAGTTGACCAACTTCAGTAATAGTTGGATCAATGCGACTGGTATCCTCCTCGCGTACTTGGTCCTGATACGGTACCGGAACACCAGGAACGTCAAATAGACGTGGTTTGGAACGACATACAGCCAACCAATCAGCCCTAGATGACGTCTTACTACCCGGATAAAGTGTGTAGTAGACTTGTTGACATTGGGAAGCAAATACAAATGGATCGTAACCCTGGTAGGTTCTTTTCCTATGGATTTCTACAAGTTTATATTGAGGATGCACTCTTAAACCTCGATTTGGAGTAGAATCAAACCAAATCGCATTTGAAAAGAATAATTTTTTGGTCGGGTATTCCAAAGCAAGTTCAACCTCAATTACTTGCTTCAACTCACCGTAATAATCTCCTTTAACCCATACCCCGCTGTTTGTCGTTCCTTTTCCATCGCTGTGGGCTTTGGTGTGAAATCTATAACCGTTAACAAAGTAACCGGTGTATGACATCACTCTCCTTGACGGGCCCCCAAGACATATTTTTTCAACAAAATTTCGAATCTTCCCGAAGGCTATGTATCTGTTGAGCAATAAAAGTTAAATTATTTTAATTATGAATTCTTATTACAAGTACATTTCTACACAATACCAACTTACATGAGTTCCAAACCATTTGGAAAAATCATTATAAACCCGACTTTGAAGTTCTTCCTCCGTTATCTGCGGGGTTTGTTCATTTATTTGACTAACAAATTTCCTGATCGACAAATTAAATGACAATATTATTATTTGGCCACTTTTAATTATATAACAAAAAATGAAGCAAATAGATAAGTTTACTTATCGAAGATATGGTTCGACCTCTTCACAATTCATTAGGATATAATTCATTGCTATTTTATAATCTTTATCGCTAATAAAATCCTTTCTTTTTTTCCCCAAATGATCTTCCGGGTAAGTTGCAAATTGATAATACATCCGGTCCGCTAATCTCGTCTTCACCATCATTTCGCCCAATGGTTGTAACTCTCGCTTTTCACGTGGGGTTCGAAATAATAGCTAAAAAACGTAGCAGACTTCTTCGACCAAGTATGCATTGCAAATTGACTCCCTCAACTCTAGCCTTGTTCTTTATCTTCTTTTTCGGATGGTGCAAGTATCTAATTAAAACATATGTAGTTAATCACATTGTAAATACGTACATGAAAAAATATAATACAAAGATGAGATAACTTAAGACAATGGTTGTTACCTCTCGAATGGGTACATCCACCTAAACTGTACCGGGCCACCAACCTTGGCTTCATACGGAAGGTGAATCGGCAAGTGTTCCATCACATCAAAAAATCCCGGAGGAAATATTCTCTCTAACTTGCATAATAAAATAGCGATAGTGTCCTCCAATTCTTGCATATGCGCCACACTCAACTTTGGGGGAACACAAATCTCTATAGAACAGTACTAAGTTCACCAAGGGTCCCCAAACATTTGCCGGTAGTACTTCTCTAAGTGCTATTAGGATAAGTCTCTCCATGAATACATGAGAATCGTGACTCTTCATTCCAGACATTTTCAACTCTTTCAAATCAACGCATCGCGCCAAATTCGATGCATATCCATCTGGGAGCCTTAATTCTTTAACCCACCGCAAAACCATTTCTTTTTTAGGCTTGGTAAGGGTGAAACATGCCTTCGGTTTTGTTGCTTTACCTCGGCCATCGTGTTTAATATTCAATTCCGGACGATTGCAATACCTTTCAACATCCGCTCTAGCTTTAACATTGTCTTTAGTTTTACCTTTCACGTCCCATCACGGTGTTAAAGACATTATCAAACACGCTTTTTTTTTCATTATGCATGACATCAATGTTGTGTCTTATCAAAAGTGTCCGCCAATAAGGTAAGTCCCAAAAATATACTACGTTTAGCCCAACTATGATCCCGTCCCCTCGCCTTCCTCTTTACCGATCTCTTCAACTGTATCGGTAATTTTTTTGATAATCTCTAACTCTAAGGAACATTTCATGACCACTAAGGCGAGTCGGCGAGTCCGCTCTCTCTTGTCGCCGGTCCTTTCGAATCCCTTTGCATCTCTTCTAAAAAGGATGATCGGGTGACAAGAAGCATCGGTGGCAATCGAACCACGATTGTTTCCCTCCAGACTGCAAATGGAACGCTTGTGTTTCCTCCATACAATATGGACAAGCATGAATGCCAGCTGTACTCCATCCACTCAACATTCCATATGCTGGGAAATCACTAATTGTCCAAAGTAATGAAGCCCTCAAATTAAAATTTTGTTTTTTTGAGATATCATAAGTTTCCGCTCCTTCAGCCCACAGTTGATTCAATTCATCGATTAAAGGCTGCAAGTACACATCGATCTTGTGCTTTGGATTTTGGGGTCCAGGTACAATGATAGTTAAGAAGATTACATTGTTCTTCATACACATCCAAGGGGAGAGGTTATAATGTGTTAGAAGAACTGGCCAAGAAGAATATTTCTTCTCTGACATGCCGAAAGGTGCAAAACCATCTGTGCATAACCCAAGCCTTACATTCCGAGGTTCCGCTGCAAAATCGGTGTGTGTTCTGTCAAAATGTTGCCAAGCTTCTCCATCCCGTGGGTGATTCATTATTCCCTCTTCCCTCTCACTGTCTGAGTGCCATGTCATGTGCCTTGCAGTTTTCTCAGATGCATACAATCTTTGTAATCTTGGAGTTATCGGAAAATAATACATCTTTTTGCAAGCAATCTCTTTTAATCGTGTATTTTTTGATTTCTTTTTCTTAATGTATCTAGCATGGCCACAAAACTTGCATTCTCTACTCTCAACATCATCTTTCCAATACAACATACAACCGTTAACACAAACATCAATCTTTTGCACCGGTAATCCAAGTCCTTTAACCAATTTCTTCATTTTGTAAAATTCGTCTAAAGCATTATTATTTGGAGGAAGTGCCTCTTTCATCAACTGCGCAAATTTATCTATTGTAGTTTCAGATAAGTTGTCTTCGGACTTAATGCTCAACATCCTGGCAGTCATTGAAAGCTGTGAATGGCTTGTACAACCATTGTACAGATGGGCTATCAACAGACTTTCAACATGTCATAGAATTTTTGTGCCTCTGGATTGGGAGGTTCTTCCACGTCCCTATTTTGCTGCTCATTAAAACTTGGTCCCGCCGCATCAATAATCATATCTCGATAATTGTTCGGTATCGTGTGTCTTTTATAATTATCCATTTCATGAACAAACGGGATTTGAGGCATGGGAATGAATGCCTCACCATGACATGTCCAATTATAATAGTTAGACACGAATCCGTTCATAACAAGGTGATACTTCACAGTATCGTGCATATGAAAATTCTTATTCCTACAAACCCCCACAAGGACACCTAATCCATCTATTTGTACATTAGCAGATCGAACTAATCACGAAAAGCCACAAATCGTTTCAATCCCGCTAAAAATTCTTGACTATGACGAGGTCCACTATTCGAATCCATATACATCCAACTACGGTTTTCCATTACAAACACAATATCTGCGTATACAAAGACTTAATAATTAAATGCATATTAACTTTAAATGTTATTTTGATGATTTGTCACCCTTATTTCAAAGTAATTATTAACGTGTGATAATGGCATCTTGTCTACTATTTTAAATGAAATTTTGTCAACTATTTCGATTATTGTCAACATTAGGTTGTTTGTTTGTTGCAATATAATACAAAGATATAAAAAAATGAGAGATAATACAAAGACATAAAATCATGGGAGATAATACAAAGAAAAAAATGATGGGAGATAATACAAAGAAATAAAATCATGGGAGATAATACAAAGAAATAAAATCATTGGGATAATACAAAGAGGCATAAAATTTTGTCACTTTCATATCATCATTTAATATGCAAAAAATAAATGGTATGTTGTAAACCTAATAAAAGGTAAATTGCCCTAAAAATATACAATGATACAAATATCCTAGAAACTTCATGTGGGGAGAGGTAAATTAAATATATCACAAAGAAATAGCAAAAATCATCCAGCATTGCTATTTATCCTTAATACTGCTAAAACAGAAAAATATATTAGAACCAAAAAAATAGCAAAAATCAGTCAATAATACAAAGAAATAGAAAAAATCAGTCAATAATACAACCAAAAAAAATCAGCAATTTGACAATGTACAAGGATCATCTATTAGAATCACAAAACGATGTTTAGTTTGACAATGTAGTATTGCTATTTATCCTTAATACTGCTAAAACAGAAAAACTAACAGAAAAACAGAGAAAACTAACAGAAACAAAAAATTTAACCAGAAAAGGCAGTTAAAAATTCAGAAAAAAAGGAAAAAAAAATGAAAAAAAAAAATAATGTGCCTCAAATTAGTCAGGAAAAATCAGTCAAAGAAATTCATGGGGAAAGAAAATTACCTTCTTATGCCTCTCTCTGTGTATGTATATGAAAAAGGAGGAGAAATGAATAAGGGATTTTGTTTTTTCCTTTTTTGTGGGCAGAGGTGGCGACGGAGATGTCGATTGAGAAAAGCTGGGAGGTGACGGAGGCTGCGGTGGTAGTTGTTGGGGACGGCGATGGCGACGGCGACGGGAAATGCGATGGCGACGGGAAATGGGAGGAGGGTTTCGAAGGAGAGAGATTTCAAAATTAGGGAATTAGGGATTTGGTCGACTGGGGAAGAAAACACTTCGCGAATTAGGAGAAACACAAACGATCAAAACGACGTTGTTTCGCATATTCGGTCGCTATTCCGTCGTTAAAATATTCGGTCGTTAACTTCGGTCGTTAGACTACAAAATAAATCGACGCCGTTTTGTGTCCTTCATTTATTACTATACAAATAAACACCGTTATGTATTCCGTCGGTATTCGGTCGTTATATTCCGTTGGTATTCGGTCGTAATATATTCCGTCGGTAAACGGTCGTTAATATACGTCGTTATTCGGTCGTTAAGGGTGAACAAAACGACGGTGTTTCGATTTGGTCAACGGGACTGAAGTGGCCGACGTAATAACGACGTAATACCGACCGATTTGTGTTCGGTGTCTATTCGGTCGGTATTCAGTCGTTAAATTTGTGACCGAAATATTCGGTCGCTAAAGTCGGTCGCTATTTAACTGTTTTCTTGTAGTGTAAATCTCTAGTGATGGATCCAGGAATAGATAAAAGTGAGGGCACACTACGATTTGTGTAGGGTTATTTATACATTTATCATCTTTTTTTTTCTTTTTTTTTGAAAAGAAAATAATATCATTAATAGATAATGAAACAAAATATATCTTATATACTAAAATAAAATTAAAAAATCAGCGGGATTTTTTTATTCCGCTGCCGCCAGCTAATCTCATCAATGCGAGCACATGTTAAGCTAAGATGATGGGTAGGGTTTTCAGTTTTCTGTACGTTAAAATATCTTGTAGCTTTTCATGCATGCTTGAGCCATAATCTGTGTTTGGTACATTTTAGTACTCTTTATTTGGGGTAGTGTCAATTGAAGGACATTTCTTCTAAAAATGTCAATTAAGGGACAAATTTGGACAGCCGTCCAATTCAAACAAACGAAAAGTAGGAAAAGTCTATTATACCTTTTTCTAAAACAATGTAACCCCGGATTAACCCTTTCAATTATATTGTTAAAACATAAAAACCTTTAAACTAATATGCTTTGTTGTTGCACCCCCATCTCCCTTAGCCATTTTTCATTATCGGCACGGATGTAGCTTGGCAGGGCAAGATATGTATTGGCTCTTTATAGCCATGGTTGGCACTGAAAGTTACAATCTAAGATCATAAAGAAGGGTGAAGAAGCATAGAGGAAGTGTTTTTGTCTGGCTATGAATGAATTTGTCCAGATTTTTCGTTCAATTGACATCTTTAAAAGAACTGTTCCTCAATTAACACTACTAAAATGTTAACCCAATCTTTAAGAAGGAGAAGGAAAGAACTTTTGGGTCCTTTAAATATTTTCAAATGATTCTGTCTGTCTGGATTCTTCTACTTGACTTTTTTATTTTTTTATTTTTTTCTCACTTGTTCGTTCTATTCACAATTTGGATTCAAAATGCCTATTTTAAACTGCCAACTAACTCCACACCGGTCACCACATGCAACCCCAAAAGTAAGGGTGAAAATCTCTGTCCCTATTCTTTTCCCCATCTTTATCCCCAATCAATTAAAATTTATTATATAAATATTTTTTTTTAATTATATATACACATGTTTAATTGTGATTAACTGGGGACGAAGATTTTTTGCCCAAAAGTAAATCGATTAAAGCACAGCTTATGATGATCATTTATTATATTTATTACTATAATAAAAAAAAAAAACTCTCTATAAAATTGTCCTGGAGAGTGGAGACTAGGAAACATATTACTATATAAGGAAGTTATTCTTAAATAAAATTTTGTATTAAAAAAATAGTATTTTTTTAAAATAATTTAACATTATATAAAAAATATATAATAAATTTTAATTGATTGGGGATAAAGATGGGGAAAAGAATAGGGACAGAGATTTTCACCCTTACTTTTGGGGTTGCATGTGGTGACCGGTGTGGAGTTAGTAATATGTTAGTAAAATGGCAAAGGAGGAATTTGGTTGCTCTTAGACAGATTACAACCTGCAGTATTTCGATCACCAACTTGACAGTTATCTTAGCATCTATATTCCGTCATACTTAATTTCGGCTAGCAATTAAAATCATTATATTACCATACTAAGGGGTTAAAAAAGAAAAACTACCTGCTCAGGCATATATATATAAGTCTCAGGCAAAAATAATAGTTTGTTAGATGACACACCAACTGCAACCATAACTTCCTTTCCTTTACAAACTAACTCTTATATTAGCAAGATACCACCTTAGACCTATAATGCCTGCAATTAAGGTCACTTCCCCCGCTCTTGCAATAAATATAGAAGAAAAACATGTAGCCAGAGCATAACTTATACATTTCTTCCCTGTTAATGTAGCCTCTTGAGAAGAACTGGTATTTGCCCTCGGTATTCAATCACTCTCATCGTCACCTGCATAAAAGATAACAGTGAAGTATATTCATCAATTGCATCGAATCAAGCCTAATAATCTTAACTTCAGCTCTGAAAGGTTTTTTTCCACTCCATGCAAGGTAATCATTTTTTATTTTTTATTTTCATGTTGAAATCTCTACACAAATCCCACAAGAATTGAATATCAAATTTTAATTTAATTGACCAGATGCACTCAAAAGAATATCACAGATCACTAGGAACTATAACACCTGTAAGGCAGAGGTCTTGTCTGGAAGAAAGAATTGCAGTCAGGAAACGGCGGTCCTGCTGCTAAGCTAGAGGAATTTTCATTAGTTCACGTGGTGAATACAAGGATTGACATTGGTGAGACCATGTATTGATGAAGTAACAGAAGGTTAATGACTAAAGTACAGGTAGAAATGGTATGTCTGCAACCCTCGTTTGGATAATCATAAAAGCATATATGACAATTTTATGTAAGAATCTGACTTCATACTTCATGGAAGAATAATCATCTACATAAAGTTTTCCTTTTTAGTACACTATCTGATGTAACTCATCTTCACTATATTCGGAAAACTTAAATTTCCATAATTGCAATACCACAAGAGAGTTTAAGATAGGGCAAGATCAAATGGCCCGATAGGATATCCGAATAACATGACAAGAAGCAAGCTTGGAAGCTTCTCAGAAATTCAGTATATGGAGACCTACTTGTTCAATAAAAATCAATCTTATTGTCAATCATAAGGTCAAACTATGTTCAGAAATTAAGAACAAACAGGATATGATTCTTTACAAACATATTGAACTATATGCAACTCTTGAATAAGGAAGAATCAGAAATAAAGCCCAGTAAATCTTACCTTCATTAAATTCTTCACTCTCACTGTCGTCGTCATCATCTTCTTCCTCATCGTCATCATCTTCTTCTTCTTCTACTACTTCTTTGTCAACTTCTACTTTTTTGCTTCCATCTCTACTATCCTTATCACTATTACTGTTTTTAACTTTGTCATCCTTTTTTTGGCCGTCATCTTCAATATCCTTGTCACTATTACTGCTTCTATCTTTCTCATCCTTCTTAGTAGCTTTAGCATTATTTCTACCACCATCTTTTCTTTCATGTGCTGGAGGAGCCATAAAGCTTGAAGTCGACCTTCTTCGTGAACTTGTAACTATGTTGCTAAGATCAATGCCTTCAAGTTCTTTAGCTGTATCCTTTCTCTTTCTGACTTCTTTAATTTCTACATAAATGGTAAAAATTAAAGAATTATAAAACCGACAAACATAGAGTGAACAGAGTGCATTTCAAGCAACAAATGGAAACGTTTAAATTATGAAAGAGTTGAAAATTTACAAGCATAACCAGTGTTATCAATCCCGGATAGCGGCGCGTAGCAGCCGACCCCGAAAACGCCAAAGTTGGATAGCGCATAGAGCGGCGCAATTTGGAATTATATGCTATGTTACTCGGACTCTTCGTTTATGTCTGTCGCAGTGTTATCAATCCCGGATAGCGGCGCGGAGCGGGCGACCCCGAAAACGCTATAGCGGGATAGCGAATTGCGTGAGCGGCGCTATTCAGAATTCTATGTAAATAATTAAAAATATATATTCAAGACGACAAGGAAAACAAAATTATAACCAAAATCAATAAATCCAAGATAAAAATATAATCAAACTCGTTAAATCATTAAATCCATGACAAAAAAAACAAGAAAAATCAAGATGTCATGAGAAGCACTTGCAGATGAAGATATATTCTGATTTAAACCAGAAGATGTCATGTTGGATTGAGATGAAGTTAGGAAAAATCAAAAAAATATGAGTGGCCGGTGACGGAGCAGATAATGGAGATGAGAAGAGTGAGTATATGATGGATAAGAAAAGAGTAGAACTTTTTTTTAAAGCTTTGAATAAATGGAGAAGAAAAGAGCAGAATGTTTTTTTAGCTTTTAGCGGTTGTAGTTGTATTAGCCATTAAGTTTAGGGTTTCTTTGGGTTTGTAATTCCCATTTTGCCCATATTTCTCTTCTTTTTTTTTATGGGCAAAAAAGACTTCATTAATTATCCAAATTGCGCTGCTATTACGTATTTGAGCCGCAGTAGCAGCCGCAATAATCCGCAACCAAAATCCGCAACGCTATGGAGGAGTCATAGAGGCCAAATGCCGCTCCGCACAACTATCCTGCTATGAGCCACTATCCCGCCGCTATTGACAACACTGGTCTGCCGTACCCGTGTCGACACGACACGATATGGGTATGGGTATGGGTATGACATACTTACCGGACACCTAAATACATACACGTACCCGACACCCGTACCTGAGTAACATTTTTATGTACATGATTTAACGAAAATTCAAGACACGTTCATAATTTCATAATTAGAGAAGCAATTGTCTCGTAAATAGCTAAACATAACCAAAGTCATTAAATACAAGATAAAAATCAGCGGCTTTCTGTTCTTGTCCGAGACTCTGAGGGTCACCGGCGTTGGACAGAGAGGAGAGGTAGAAGAGAAAAGAAAAGAGGTAGAATTGAAGAGAGGATGTGTCAATCTCATGACGATCAATTCAATTTTCAGAAAATACGAGTTTTTTAGGCTAGGAAATGTCCAATTTACCCGTCATTTGACAACACTGTTAATAACACTAAACATAACCACTACACCTGGGAATTAAAAAGCGCGCCTAGGCGTGAGGCGCACCGAGGCTATGGAGAAAACGCCTCCGGCGGCTGAGGCGAGTTGGTGTTCTTGAGGCACGAGATGCGTGCGATTAAGCGTGAGGCGCCGTTGGCTCAAAGCGGCTAAGGCGCAGGGGATTACCAGGTACGTCTTCTTCTTCCTTCTTCCTCTTCTTCTTCTTCTTCCTCTTCCTTATTGTTCTCTTCCCTGGTTCTCTTCTTCTGCTTCCTTCTGGTTCTCATCTTCTGGTGCGGCTAGGGTTTTCATGAGGAGAGATGGGTTTTTGTTGCGGCTAGGGTTTTTTAGAGAAGGAGAGAATCTCATTCACTTTTCATTTTTTTAGAGAGAATCTGGACCATTGTTAGGTGTAAAAGGCAGCTAGGTTTTTTTTAGAGAAAAATCAAATCTGGACCATTGATAGGTGTAAAAATATAAAAGAATCTGGACCATTAATTTTCTTTTAATTTTTTCTTTCTAAAATCATATTAAAAACAGACCCATATCAGATTTTTTTTAAGAAATCTCCTTCTCTTCTCTATTTTTTTTTCTAATCTCCTCACCCATACCTAGTTCTGAATCAAGATTCATCACCATCTCCAATATATAAGTATTTGTAAAGAAATGCGCCTCGCGTCCATGAGGCGCTTCGCCTCGAAAGTTCGCCTCGCGCCTCGTCGCTTCGGACCCTCATCGCCTCGGTGCGCCTCACACCTTTTAAAACTAAGCACTACACAAACTGGCTTTTAAGAGATTAGCAGGATAACTTTCCACAATCACCAAAACAGTAAAAAAGTTCCAAGCATCCTTTGAATTGTGAATTCTCAGTTTAGACATAAATTACATGTATTTAAAGGTGGGGATACTTGTCGACCAATTTGATGCACTTTATAGAAACCCATGCTTGATTGGAGAGGTTTATCTAGCTAATCACACAAGTCAAGAAGTAAGTTAACCAACCAGAGGTAATTGAAAGTTTGATCTCTGCCAATCATGCAGAGTCCAGACTCATTTTTAAGCCACTAAGCAAACCTCTCGTTTATAATAAGCGAAGCTTATACGCTATGCAATTGAGGAAATTAAGACAGCTCATCAATTAAAAAGGCAATGGTTCTGCACTTGCATGTTAGAAGTAAGTATTTTCTGTTTTAAGAGTTACTTGTTCTGTTATGTTAGGAATTGTGTTTACCAAAGCTTTCACTAAAGGTACCTTAGTGATGTTTCGTTTTGCAAGCTGATGAATAATGTGTTCGGGGATTTCACTTTGAGTTTGATCGCGAGGTGTTCTAGTTATGTTGGGAATTGGGTTTACCAAAGTTTTTATTAGAGGTACCTTAGTGATGTTTCTTTCTGCAAGTTGATGAATAATGTGTTCGAGGTTTTCACTTTGGGTTTGATCGTGGGTGTACTTTCGGAGTTCCTAAACCTTCCCCTCTTCCCCTCCCTGCCCAACCATTCCCCAGCGCCCCCACCCCCACTTTTCTCTTTTTCCTGGTCCTCCTTTTGCAGATTTCTCTTCACATCAACAATCAACGATTTCCCCTTTAGTTGATCAAGAACTCCCTCCGCAACAATACCCCTTCCAACAAATTATTTATTACATATACCTTTTCTCCCTTAAATCAATTACATAGTAGGTTAATTTGTTCCCTTAAATTAAGCTTTAAAGTTAACGGATGTTAGAAGGGAAAGTTTACAATATATATATATATATATATATATATATATATATATATTAGTATTTTAGGAAATAGGACATTCAATTCCGAACATCCTAAAAAGGAAAATAGGATAATTAATTCCGAACGGAGGAAGTAGTATTAATCTCAAGAAAAATACAAGCTTCAAGTGTTTATCTAGAATTTCCACAAACCGAAACAAGACTAGAATCAGATAACAATCCGATAAAAATAATGTTTATAAAATTTTAAACTATGAAGCCCCCTGCCTAGTTTATCAGAAACTGACCAATCAAATAACTACAGTTTTTAAGGTGCCAACAAGGTAGAACGAACTTGTGAGCCCAAAAGATATTACTGAGATATATTACCGAAGCATGGTTTAAATTATGAAGCTTGTCCCTACCCACTTGTAAGGTTCTGTTATGCTAAAGTTTTTGCTAGGTAAACTATGACTGCACACTACACCATGGGATCCAAAATCAATGAGACAAGAAAATCTAGAAGTTACCTTTCTCTGTGGGGTTGCTTGATAACCCTTCTTTTGATAATATATCCTCCAACTCCTTTGCCAAGAAATACTCTCTTTTGTTATCAGAAACTTGTTTCGCCTTCTTGTAAACTGAAGGTGGAACACTTTTTTTTCCAACAGGGTGCAGAAAAGTGTTAGGATTGCAGGAATAATAAAATCACACTAAAATTCAGGCTCAAGTAATCCAGTATATGAAATATGTGTACATATATCAACCTCATTCCACAGGCTTTAATTACAGATTTTAGATGCTCCACATGTTTTCCATATCCAGGAGTTGATATTGATTTCTTCTGCATACCAGAAATGAAACTGTAAGTTTAAAGCATACAGTTGCAATTTAGTATATTTCTACATCTCTGCCTGTACATATTTGTAGAACTAAATACTAAGTAACCTCACCTTTGGAGGTTTTTCTGCAGGTGACTGAGATCCACTATCTTCAGACGCTCCATTTTCAGCTTCACTGTTTTCATCTGCTTGCTTTTTGGCAATCTTGCTCTTCTTAGTAGACTTATCAGGTTCATTCTCAATTATGCATCTTTTCAGTCTGTTTGATTTTTCATCCTCACCGCTCTGCATAGTTTCCCCCCTCATGTTTGCTGTGTCTTCCACCTCATTGTTTTGTCTGTCTTTTGGACGAGATCTTCCTTCACCAGAGGGACAATGTCTAGAACCTTCTTTCTTGCGGCCCGTGGCAGATTTAGAAACTCTAGGAGGTTCTAGTACCTGTTAGAATGCAAAATCTTATAAATGTAAAAACAAAAATCAACCTGCCAAATGTTGACATACATTTATGGAAAAATGTCCCCCATACCTCTTCTATTTGCTTACGTATAAATTTCTTAAAAGGCTCAAGAGCATTTTTATGAAGTCCAAGATCTTCCTCGAGAAGACGGCGAGCTTCAGCCATAGATAATGCCCTAGGAGTAAGAGCATTTAGTGATTATTACAAACAGAGAAAGTGAACAAAACAATCAAGGATCAGAGGTTCCTCTATTTAGTCCAAGTATACATGCAGCAGAAATATTCTCTTTAGCTTCTTCGTAGTTGTTAAAACAACTAAGAAGGGAAGTTACCCCCAAATGAAAAAGATACATACTCAGAATTAGCTTTGATATGATCAGCTCTTTCCAAAATGGCCTTTTTTATTGTGCTTTCACTTATTTCAATTTCTTGCGGATCAACTGTCTCAGCTTTCGGTGTTAGAAGGCCCATGATAGGAGAATCTTCTTCCATATTTGGCTCATCCTTTTGAGTTGGTCCTTTTAATTCTTTATCATTCTCATGCTTTTTAGGAGATTCCATCTCTTCTCCAGCACTTGGGCCAGCGTGTTTGCCAATATTCTCCTCAGAGTTCTTAAAGCCACTATCATCGCAATACAAATTCTAGCATTTGAAAAAACAAATAAAATCTGTTAAGCCATTGAATCTTTGAATTTCAACGAATTATATTAGACTTTGATTATCATTACAGCAAGAGGAGGGGGAGGGGGAGGGTATAGGGCTGAAAGAAGGATGCAAGAGGAGAAAGTAATGTGGGGAGCAGGGTAGGCCCTTCTATTCATATCGAAGTTATAGGCTTTTAGAGGAACCCCAATATGGAAACCTAGTTTAGGAAAACCCTAGGATATTAAGAAAGAACACAAAACCGTAGGCTAATTCATACTAATGTGGAGATATAAACTGATCTTACAATACTGGAAAACTGAATTATATAGAGTCTAGTAATCCTAACTATAAAGATTCTTGTTCCCTAAGAAAGTAGCTAATATGGTTACTAAATTATTCCTCTTTTCTAAACAATAGAAAGACATAATTAAACAGAAATATCGTCCTCTAATTAATGTAGCGGGAACAGTGGTTTTTTAAAAGGAGTTAACCCTAAACTAGAATTCATCCTGCAAAATAAATTGAAGTATTCTAAAATTTTCAACAGGTGATTCTCATCTCCTATACAATTAATTCAGTGGGTTATAGATTCATACTATGTTAATGCATTCAACAAAATAATATATGCATGTAGTTGTTGTATATATACTTCACTCTAGTTTTGAGAGGTCTTCGACATTGAGCCTATTTAAAAAGCCTGCATATATACATATTCGTGCTTTTAAAAACACTTTAGTTGAAGGAAATTATGCTCATTTGTTAAAATTTGGTAAAACAAAAACAAATGCACTCGGAGGAAAATAAATATTGGAATCATGCATATTGAGAGATCAGTAATATCAACAGAGCTACTTATCCAGCAACTTATGATTCAAATCTCTAAAAGGAAAAGAGGATCAACAAAAACGAACTAAGATGACAAGGAAAAGCATGCACTCTGCGAATACACTTCAATCTTAACAAGCAGGAAAACTACAGAATACCTCCTCTATGAATTGTTTTATGAATTTCTTGTGCACATCTAAGGCATATTTCTCGAATCCCAAGTCCTCTTCTAAAAGTCTCCGAACACTCGCCATCGTAATGGAACTGCATTTAAGCAATAAGATAATTAGATGAATTTCCTACCAATCCATACGGGTTGACAATTCAATTTTGTTTTCAACCTAATAATAGCCCCATAAAGTAGAACAAACACAAATAACAATGTCAAAACAATCTGAATAAAAGAGCATAGCATCTATTCCAAAAACAAGTAAAGAGAAAAACCAAGAAGCCAGCCTTCTGCTTACCGATAAAAGAAAAGAAAGCTATATACAAATATATAAATTTAAAATTTAAAAAAAAAATGTTGATAAAAGAGAATAGAACAAGAAACTGATAAAAAAAAAAATTAATAATAATAAAGCACAAGTTAAAAGTGTTTTTCAAATGTTTTGCATGTGGGTAATAATTAAAAAAGTATTATGAGAATAATGGCATTGGCTGGTGAAACATTGATCTAGTGGGACTAACGCTAAGGCCTCATAGATAGAAGTCATGAGTTCAAACTTCAGATCGCCTCATTTAAAGGATGCACTCCCCGATAAATAAAAATTTAACAAAATCCAGCACTTGCTGCAAGATGAATATCCCATTAGGGAAAATATCCCCAGTTAGATTTCGGTTAATATTTAAGACCTAATAAAACATTCAGAATTTACAATTTTTACTAAAAACATGGGCCTATGTAAACGTTTTCAATTTTCATCCAGAATTACCAGAGCTGAAACAAAGCATTTATGTAATCACAATGGAAAAAAAAAACAAATTTGCTACAGCATAATTTTCTATGTCCGGTTTCTTCAACGAAATTAATTCCAAACAAGTCCAAGTAAAGGCGTACCTGTCGTTCTCTTTGAAGTATTGAAGGCGGGACTGCAGAGCACCCTCAATACGGGCTTCTACTTGCTGCTTCTCCTCCTCCCCCGCGGCCGCCATGAGTCTCTTGCTTCCAGTTCTCGTCAGGGGTGGAATCGAATGAGAATGTGAGTGTGAGTACAGAGAACGAAGGTGGACTTACAAAACTAGGGCAAATGGAACAAATAACAAGGAATGTAAAAGGGCCGGGCCGGCTCGTTCGGCCCTTAGTTATGCGAGCTTTTCAAGATCCAACTGCCCATGAGTTTTATATGACTTCAGCCCATTATAAGCCCGCCTTAATACATACTTTAAAAAATGGCAGAATGCTGGATTTAGTCCCTATTCTATATATTTTTGACGAAAATGGTCCCCGATCTTTTGTTTTTTGTATTACACTCCCCAAACATTTTGCGTTTGGCGGTAGTAGTCCTTCCGTCAAATTCTGTCAAGGCGTGTTTTTACTGGGCAAAAAAATAAAGCAAAAATCAAAAATAGAAAGGGTATTATTGGAACCAGCATTCCAACGAATATATATTGGGACATTTTTCATCCTTAAAAACCCCAATGTGCATATTCTTCTACATGTGTTTCTTGCAATCCCAGCCCTAGAAAGTTTCAAAGTACCATCCACTTGGCTCTTTTTATAACCTTTTTCTCCATCTTCTGGCCTTCTTTTTCTTTTTGGTTTGCTTGGCATCTTGACTTTCCTTGGGGGAAGAAGTGCATTTTTGTTGATTTGGGCCAGTTATTTGGACCATTTGCAGGGTTTATAATGGGCTCATATGCTCTCTTATATGCAACAATAGTATAACATTCATCAACAAATGATTCAAACTTCAATTTCATAAACCCTATCGTAGCCACCCCATGAATGCAAGGTATACCTGAAATGTACCATTTTCTGCAAGTACAAGTCTTGTGTTTAGTATCAACTGCAAACTGATCCATATTTGGATCTGTGACCTGAAACTTGGAGTCACCACAGTAAGTTGGATGAGATGAAACTGAATCTTCCTTCAACTTCTCCAAAATCTTCATTATTGATGGGAAAATATCTCCTTTCTGCATTTTAATCCATTCTCTCCTTTGCTGCAATCTCAGCATTAGATACACCCTTACCCTCTCCAATATTCCCAGAATTGGTTTGGATCTAGCAATCATCAATTGTCTATTGAATGCTTCTGTGTGATTGTTCAACAACATGTCACACTTGGTTGTCGACCTAAAATGAGATCTTGTCCATTGTTGAGGATTGGTAGTTTCAAGAAGCCATTTAAGTGCACCTTTATCAATTGCCCCAAGATGAATCATGTCATTATCAAACTGATTTATGTAAGTATCATTTGCACATCTCCAGAATAACTCTTTAAGATCTTCTCCAGGATGATTTTTTTCTCATGTTATTGTGAAGATGCCTGCAACAATGTATGTGCTCAACTCCTGGCAAATTTAATAAACCATAAAACACATCTATTATATCATAAGTTTTGATAGAAAAACAAAATGAACAATTGTAATTAGAATACATTTTGTTTGTCACTCATTATACACCAATCTGCTAGATTGACCATCTCCAAGTCTAGTTTCATTTTTTTTAACAAACCAGACCCATGAAGAAATGTTCTCATTTTCTACAACAACATATATTATTGGATACATCCCATTGTCTGCATCTACCTCTACTGCAATCAGCAAAACACCCTTGTGTGGGCCTTTAAAAAATGTACCATCCAACCCTATAATTTTTCTGCAGCCTGCCAAAAATCCCTTCTTCAAAGCATCTAAACAAACATAAATTCTTTTAAAAATTTCCTCCCCAGTACTTGCACACTTTTCAGTTTCAATCTTGATATTGCTACCAGGATTTGTTCTTTCAATTTCAGCAACATAGTTATAAATCAACTTGTATTGATCATTGTATGCACCTTCAATCATTTTTCTACCCATATACTTAGCCATGTAACCCATCCATTTAGAAATTCCAACTTTCAAATCTTTCCTTACATTTGCTGAAACTTACTCATTTTCACAGTGTTGTCATCTCTCCATGTATCCAAATATCTTGCTGCTATGTAGGTTGAAGTTTCCATTGAATGTTCCATATCCCTTGGACAAGTATGGGTAGGCTGTAAAGTCCTTATCTAGAAGGCCTTACCTCCAAAATGATGGGCATATAACTTCCAAGAACACCCAACACCAGTACACTTAGCCCTCACCCTGATATTGTCATTCTTTATAAGCTTCATAGGATGACCATGTGCTATTCCATGATTCATACTACACTTGCATAAAATAGCCTTGGTGGTAAATACAAGTCCTATCTCAAATGTAGGATCATGACCAAACTTCTTAAAATTGAAAACCTTGTACTTTTTTTAACTTTTCCAATACCATCATCATCTTCAGATGATATGAAATTGTAAAACTCATCATCAGAATCTTTCTTTACTTCTTCAACATTTTTTATGGCCTTATTCAGCTTAGTTGATACTTTCACTGTCATACCAATCATCAACCATGGGTTCAATTCCTAATAACTGCCACTGTCTTTTTGGTCCTCTTTTATTGTATTGGACTGCATTTTGTTTACCATCAAATTCTTCCAATTCAGTAATTAAATCTGGATCTGCCCCTAATCCCTCATTAACACCATCCCCATCACCCTCTACACCATGCCCTTCACCCTCATTAACAGCATTCCCTCAACAGCATTTAAAGCATCACCATGAGCTTCATTAACATTAGTCCCATCAGCTTGGTTAACATTTTCCCCTTCAACCTCATTAACATCAGCCTCATCCCATAATTCATCTAAATTAAACTCAGCAATCCTATTTGCCTCCCTTTGGACATTTACATCAAAATTTTGAAAAACAGGCTACACATTATCTAGAATACTTCCTTCATTCTCATGAAGGTTGTATTCTTCATCTTCATAAAATATAAAAATTTCTTCTTCATTTTCAGAGCCATCCAAAACTTGACTCTCCATAGGTTGTTGTAAAGAACTAGCTTCAATTGGTTTAACATTTTCTGCATTTAACATGTGTAACAACCACTGTCTAAATGCAGACACATCATCATAAGTGAACCATGACTCAGTCATCTACAAGTATAAGACAAAAACACACAATCAAAACTATTGAGTTAATAAATATTAATCAACTTTAAAAAATTATAAAGAAACCAACTTACAAAGTATGGATAACCGTTTTTTGGGCAGAAAATTGAAGGGGCACTTTCCATAAATCTATATGCATAATAAAGAACATAAGCTCCACATTCCTCCCCATTAGTCTGTTAGGGCACCTTTGGTGTAGCAATGGGATGTCATTTATGGCTGTCTTATGAAACTCTACCCCTCAGCAATTAACACATCAAACACAAACCTAATGAAATGTAAACACATTATGATAACTTAATCATTACATTATCATTACTTTAAGTTGCATAATTATTAACATTTACTTACTTTCTTATTAGAGGATGTATTGTGTTAGCAACAACTTGAAGGGAATCCAACAATAATAAGCACTGATTTTTGGATTCCAAACCCTCATTGAAATTACAGAGGATTAGCAAAAATCAATGACCCCTATTACATGAAATAAACAAAACATTCATGAATAATGCTTTTTTTTTTAGTACAGCTGTAATAAATAATTTACTGTCATTACAAAATTAAAACCATACCACTTGACAATGGGTACAAGAACATACTATTTTGTGAGGGGAAAAAATCTTCTTCACCCATTTTACAACCTTTGCCTTAGAATTTCCACCAGGGGTAGAGTAATGATGAACCAAATTGCATCCAACCTTTCGAAGCTTTTCCACTTATCTTCAGAAACCCCTTTCCAAATTATACTAACAGATTAAAACAAATATAACTATCAAAATAAACCCTAAATCACATTTACTGTTAAAGAATTTAAGAATACAAAAAAAAAAAAACTAACCTTAAGAAATCTTCCAACGCATCGGAATTCAATAACCCTTCACTACCACCACCTTTATGGAGTCCTGACTTGAGTGTCATCTCCGTTCCCAGCAGTTAAAGGGTTCAATTTCGAAAATTCTAGTTTTGGAATCACATTTTGAGGATATCGGGGAGAGAGAAAGCCAATTGGGGTAAAAATAATTTACCATTCACTTCCTCAAATTACCCCTGGTTATTTCCAAATTGAAATACCGAAAATAGCCCTAGTTCATATCATGTCTTTTAAAAAATAAATCAAAAGTCTTTTTTCCCGTCACAGAATTGGACGGAAGGACTACTACCGCCAAACGCAAAATTTTTGGGGAGTGTACTACAAAAAACAAAAGAACAGGGACCATTTGCACGAAAAAAGTGTAGAATATGGACTAAATCCACCATTCTGACTTAAAAAATTACATTATTTTTTTGTTTCATACATATTTTTATGTATGGTTTTTTTATTGAATAATAATTTTTTCATTAATCACAAAATAGTCGAGGTCATTACAATCAAAGGAAAATCTAAAAATAAAAGTTATACAATGATTTACAAAACCATGACAACGGACAAAAGTCACACCCAAGAAAACTTGGGTGGTTAGGAGATACTAATATTAGAACTAGTAAGATAAACAAATACATAACCTTCTTCTTCGCATCATGTTCATCGCAATCATTGAACCACAAGGCAAGAGAATATCAGTTTATGTATGGTTGTAAATATATATTGAATGATTCTTCTATTAAAACTAGAAGTCTTAGAGGCACATAAAACCCTATAGCCTAACCTTTATAAATTTTATAGAGGGCTCTGGTTCACATCACAATAAATGAAATATCTATCTACGGTAGTTCTCTATTTCTCTTTGATCTCTTTGATCTCTCATCTTAATATTATAACATGTTATAAGCATAATTCTTTGAATCTGTCACGATTTTCTATATCTGACATGATACTACATGATCTTCTAAAAGTGATACTATTCTTTGTATTCGAGTCGAGTCGTTGTATCGAACATGAGTATTTTAGTGAGATCGATGCGGTAAGATATCAAATTAAAAAGTACATGCTGTGAGTATGATTTCCAATATGCTGATTGTTGAAATTAGCTTATAGGCCTTCATATTCTTCTTAAAACCAATTGGCATGAAAGGTGTAACTCATGAGCTTATGAGTTATTTGGATCTTCCCTAGGCACTCGATATGGGACTTTATATTTCAAGACTCCCCTTCCCCCACGTCAAGATGAAAGTCAAATTCAAGGCCCTCCGTCCTTCTTGGATCACGCTGGGACAGATGATAGCCCGTCTTCCTATTTGGGTCGTACGTGGACAATTAGAGCCCACACATCCGCATCCGCTCTGGTACTATGTGAAAATTACTTCATGGCCTCCATATCCTCTTACAACCAATTGGCAATTAGAGGTGTTAACAATGAGCTTATAAGTTATTTGGATATTCCTTAGACACTCAATGTGGCTTGCCATAAAACACCCCATGTGCGGCTCACATACTGTCATTATTATGTTTGATCCAACCCGAATCTGGCAGACATCATTAAACCGTTGTAAGCCCTAAGGGCGAACGAACTCTGTTTTTGATATTGGACAAACATTTGATGTTGTGTCTAATGATCTTAATCTTTGTGATAGAATATTGGAAATCTTGTAGGAAGCTCTAAGTACTTCAATCAAGCCATGTTCAAGATTCAAAGTCATACTATTCAAGGCTCATCTATGAAGATTGAAGATTGAAGACTTAGTTTGGTTAGTTTAGCTTTGTCGTCATTAGTCGTAATCTTTAAAGCTCTAACCAAAGCTCTTATGAACATAAGCTTCTCACTCTAGTCTTGCATACATGATTTCATAAACACGTTTTCAAAAGGCAAAAGTTTCAAATGTGTTCTTATCCAAAAAGCCTTTGATTTCATAGATAAGTCTTTTAGAAAAGTTTTCCAAGTGTTCTTACTTGTTACCTTTTAGGAAAACCTTTTTAGACTTTAAAAGACTTCAAAAGATTTCAAAACGTGTGAAAAATCACTTTGAAGTTCGGTCAACCGAGCTCAAGTTCGATTGAACCGCCGAGAAACCGAGAGTTTTGAAATATGGCTTCGGTCGACCATGAGGCGCTTCGGTCGACCTAAGCATGGGGTCGGGTCGACCGACCTCGTGTGAGGTTGAACTGGCTTTCGGCTCGGCCATCCGGTGGTCGCTCGTCAACCGAACTCGCTTTTAAACTAGCCGCTTTTTCGACCGTTAAAGAGTCGATTTTTCAGCCCAAATTTGAAATGTATTTATACTCCAAAGCTAGAGAAACATTCCAAGGCTGGCATATCAAATATTCATTGATCTCTCATCAAGCCAAAACACTTTCAAAGCAAAATACTCTTCATCCTTATGATCTAAAGCATTCAAGAGTATTCTTTCAAAAGCAAGACAAAAAGTGGACTTCATATGTTCAAGAGCTAAATTGTTTGTGCTTCAAAGGTACTATATCTTTCACTTTGAAGAGTGAACAACCTTGTACTTAACCTTTCTTAATTCCCTTTCTTAGTGATAGGGTTATTATTGTAAGTCCTACTTTGTGTGGGCATCCTTTGGTTGTAAAGTCCTACTTTGTGTGGGCAATTGTAAAAGTCCTACTTTGTGTGGGCATCTTCTTAGTGAAGTGTTTGAAATCCTTGGGTGCGGCTCAAGGTAGTGGAGGTAGATTCTAAGTGAATCGAACCACTATAAATCCTTTGTCTTGTTGATCGGGTTTTGCTTTAGCCTTTGTTCATCTTGCTTATACTTTCACTTGCATTGCAAAGATTCGAAAAAAGTTGCCAAGATTAGTTAAAAGCCCAATTCACCCCCTCTTGTGTTTTACAATTGGTATCGTAGCTTCGTCTTCAATTTTAGTTTAACCACTAGAAGCAAAGATCATGGCCGGTATTTCCGCTTTAGCCTACCAAGAGGGTTCTTCTACAAATAGACCACCACTCTTTGATGGAAACAACTATAATGCTTGGAAAAACCCGATTCAAGATATATGTGTGTTCCATTGATTATTCTCATGGCATATATTTGAAGAAGGTCCTTTTATTCCATTGAAGATTGTTGATGGTACTTTAATGTCAAAACCGGATAATGAGCTAAATGAAGTTGAGTCCAAGAAAATGACTCGAAATTATATGGCAATGAACATTCTAAGTTGTGCCTTGAATCCGGATGAGTACAACCGTGTTCGTGGAAGCAAATCGGCTCATGCCATGTGGAAAATGCTTGAAGTTACTCATGAAGGCACAAATCAAGTGAAAGAGTCAAAGTTGAATTTGCTAGTTGAGAGTTTGAGCTATTCACCATGGAGCCAAATGAATCAATCAATGAGATGAATACTAGATTCACCAATGTGGTAAATGGTTTGAAGTCATATGGTAAAGATTACACTTTGGGTGAAATAAATAGGAAGATTCTCAACTCTCTTCCCAAAAGTTGGGAAGGAAAAGCTCTAGTCATTGAAGAAGCCAAGGATTTGAAAACATATCCTACTGGAGGAGCTTATTGGTTCTCTTCTCACATATGAGCTAACTCACAAAAAAGGAAGAACGTATTGACAAGTCCAAGATGAATATTGCTCTAAAATCTTTTCTTGATCTAGAGGAATCAAATTGCTCAAGTGATGAGGAAGACATCAACCTAGATGATGAGACTATGGATTTAATGGTAAAAGGAATGAAAAAGATGTTTTCCCTGAAAGGAAGAAAATTCCATCAAAATAGAAGAGAACTAAATCCTAATGGGATGGAATGCTATGAGTGTGGAAGCAATCAACATCTCTTAGGAAATTGCCCAACCGCCAAAGCAAAGGGCCTCAAGGAAGACAAAAAGAAAAAAATTCTTCAAATCAAAGAATGCAAAGGGCA
Organism: Vinca minor; assembly: GCA_026122235.1. Lineage (NCBI taxonomy): Eukaryota > Viridiplantae > Streptophyta > Magnoliopsida > Gentianales > Apocynaceae > Vinca > Vinca minor. The sequence continues at coordinate 1,223,566 of JAOCZM010000285.1, read as the reverse complement.
TGCTATGCACATGGGATCAAGATGAGAGAGAAAATGAAGAAGGAGAGGAAAACTCAAATGTTTGCTTCATGGCTTTTGGTAATGAGGTACATCTTTCTCCCTCCCCTTCATATTCTAATGATGATGATGATGAGGAAGATCCTAATGAGCTTTTATATGATATGTATGAGCAAATGAAAAAATGTGCAAAGCAAAACAAAGAGATGAAACTTAAAATTGAATCCTTGCTTGATGAAAGATCAAAGTTGATTAATGAAAATGAAAAATTGTGTGATGATGTTAAATGCTTGAAATGTGAAAATGAAAATCTCATTACTACTTGCAAAACATCTTCATTACAATACAAAGAAGCATGTGATAAAATGTCATCTCTTGAATGTCAACTTGTTGAATTTGATAGTTTGAAAATCAAAGTTGTTGAGCTTACTTCACTAGTTGACAAGTTCTCCAAAGGAACACAAAAGCTTGATCATATTCTTGATATGCAACGTGCTTCAAATGTTAAACATGGTCTTGGTTATAATGCTAATCACTTTGATCATGCTAGCTTTTCTAAGTTGCCTAAGAATAACTTTGTGCATGCTAGTTCCTCACATAGGCAAATTAGATATCATGAGCATGTTCACAAATCTTCTAAGCCACACATTTGTTGCACATATTGTGGAAAACATGGTCATACTAATGCTAGATGCCATGTTAAGAAGAAGATTGAAAAAGGGGTAAAAACTATTTGGAAAGTTAAACGTTTTTTAACTAACCCCCATGGACCCAAACAAAAGTGGGTACCAAAAGCTACTCCTCCCTTGATCTTATAGGTTCTAATAAGTTAGATGAATGCCACAAAGCTTCAATGGACTTGATTCAAATAGAAGTGGCATTGGGGAGAAGTTAAAGGAGTTGTGCCAAAGGAAGAAATTCAAAAGCACTCCTTAACACTTGGTTTCTCAAAGCTCAAATGTTAATCAATTGGAGAACCAAGTTGCTTAGATACCAAGAGCAAAGCATCAAGTGATGACAAGAGCCAAAGTGTCTATACAATGTCTTCATCACTTGGTAAGAAAGCAATGGTATCAAAATCACCTTCTCTTAACACTTTAATTAATGTGTTTAAGTGTTTTTTTATATTTATATATGCTTGCTCTTATATATGTTGCATCTCACATTCTTGAAGTTTATATTTATATAGATAACCTTTAGCATGTTCTTTATTGTCCATGTTGAGTTTAGCTAAGGTATCTATGAGATGTAGCATATGCAACTTGATTGATTCTTGTTTTATCATGTCATATTCATTTAAGAATCCATCTAGTTGTTTTGGTTTTTGATTTGCATGATCCTTATTAATATTTGTGTTACTTGAGATTTTGAGCTAATCATGAAGGACCTTGAAAAAGGTACCATTTTTGCTCTCAAGAATCCCTTTGTAGGTAACAAAGAGTTCTAAACTTCAAGAAGTAAGATATGAACTACAAGGAATGGCACAAATGAGCTAAGACTCCAAGAAAAGAGTCAAATGCCAAGGATCACAAGATTGTAGAGGATTCATCAAAGAAAAGTCACCCATCATTGATGACTCTACACTTGTCATGCAAAGAAGATTGAGAAGCTCAAGGAACTCATCGAAGGAACTCAAAGTGCAAAAGCATTCATCAAATTCAATGAGATATTCCTAAACTCAATCTCTTTCATTTCCTTGAACAATTATTGATCTTACTTTCCATATAATGTTCAATTGTTCTTGAAATGGGCACCTTGGAGATTTTATAACATGCTTTGTTCTTCATATGTTTTTGATTCTCTTGAGCATGTTATGAGTGAGCTTAATGATTTGATCTTTGTGATGAAATCTCCTTTTACTACCCCCTCCCCTCTATTATGAAGTGTTTTATGCTTTGGGGAAGTTTTTGTATATGCTATGTTTAGTTTTCACTTGATCTTTATTGCATATAGGGGTTTGTGTTTATATTCAAGTCTTTAGCATTAATCTTATGTGGTTGATCGTCTAGATGCTTGACTTAGGATATAAACTGTGATTGTGGCATTATGCCATGGGTTGTGTCTATTTGAGTGTTTGGAAGTGGCACAACCTAAGAGGGAGTTTTTTCAAATGTTTTCAACTCATACCTCTCTCATAATATGTGATGTATGCTCAATTGTTCATATTTTACATCATCACATCACTTATTGGCTTGGTTTTCAACTTTCTTATCTTATAGCCAATTTGTGTTAGTTATTTTGGGAGTTATACATGTTATACATGTTCATATTCTACATGTGTTTTCCCTAAATAACTATGAGATCATATACTTTGATATTGGTATTATTCTTTTGTGATCTCATTTAAGCTTTTGGTTAGTCTTGCTTATAGAGTGTTATACTCATTTAACTAACCAGTAACTTATTAGAGGAATGTACTACAATTGGTATCTTACACTTCCTCTAAATTTTTTGGTTGTGATACATATGCTTAACTTTTATGTTTTAACAATTAGTATCACATCCCACTCTTGTTAGCTATATTTTCAATTTGTTTTTCATCTTAAAGAGCTAACATGTTTTGTTTGATAAACGGGGAGATTGTTCTTTAAGGTTTATTCTCATCTTCTTTGTTTTAGCTTAGGTTGATATTCTTTTTGAGCCATATATGACCATCTTTTGATTTATGTGTTATTATGGACTCCTCTTTGTTTAGAAATCAACCAAGCTTATTCTTGATCAATCCTTTCTCAAAATGATTTATGATCTTTAAGATTGATCTTTTAAACCATTACTGATTCTCATTTGTTTTTAAAAGTTTTTCTTCAATTGATATCAGCTTTTGTTTTCAATTGGTATTAAATTTTTTTTAATTGGTATCATTTTTTTTTAAAGGGAGAATTCGTATATTTCATCAAGCTTCTCCAATATTAATCTTTACTTTTCGCTAAATGCTTTTCTTATTGGCGCTCGATAGCCCTCTTTTTGATGTTGACAAAAAGAGGGAGAATTTTTTAGTGTTGCAAATGTGCCATGAGAAGTATTTTACAAAAAGGAGAAAGCTTAGAACTTTGCAAAATGGGAGAGATAAGTGGATTCTCTAAAATAGGGGAGTAGAATAATTTGTTATCTACTTGTCTAGATCCTTAATATCCTTATCTCATGCATTCATGTTTATATACTTTAAAGATTTATCTTTTGTATATTATTCCCATTTGCATCAATGTTTTGTCATCATCAAAAAGGGGGAGATTGTTAGCCCTAAGGGCAAAGTTACTCTATGATGTTTTTGATGATAACAAACCATTGAGAGTTCTAATGTTTGTGTGAGCATGTTCTTTGTTATAGGATCCTTAGCACTCACATCAACATTGATGAAAATGGTAAGTTAGCTTCTTGTGTAAACTAAGGTATGTATATTACACACAAGAATGCTACTTGATGGATGGAAGGAGGCAAGGAGGATGGTTGGTATATAGGGCTCTTCTATGAGTCCCTAGTTTATATGGCAAAAGAACTTATAATGCTAGTGCTTATGTCTTTGCATATATTTGTCTTTACAATTGGTATCGTATACAATTGGTATCTTCTAAGCATTAGTCTTTGTACTTATTTGTTCTTAGATCCTTTTGCCATGCTTCCATGTACTTACATTGTCCATATTCTATCTTATTACATCAAAGTTTGTCATAATCAAAAAGGGGGAGATTGTAAGCCCTAAGGGCGAAATCGAACTCGTTTTTGATATTGGACAAACATTTGATGTTGTGTCTAATGATCTTAATCTTTGTGATAGAATATTGGAAATCTTGTAGGAAGCTCTAAGTACTTCAATCAAGCCATGTTCAAGATTCAAAGTCATACTATTCAAGGCTCATCTATGAAGATTGAAGATTGAAGACTTAGTTTGGTTAGTTTAGCTTTGTCGTCATTAGTCGTAATCTTTAAAGCTCTAACCAAAGCTCTTATGAACATAAGCTTCTCACTCTAGTCTTGCATACATGATTTCATAAACACGTTTTCAAAAGGCAAAAGTTTCAAATGTGTTCTTATCCAAAAAGCCTTTGATTTCATAGATAAGTCTTTTAGAAAAGTTTTCCAAGTGTTCTTACTTGTTACCTTTTAGGAAAACCTTTTTAGACTTTAAAAGACTTCAAAAGATTTCAAAACGTGTGAAAAATCACTTTGGGAAGTTCGGTCAACCGAGCTCAAGTTCGGTTGAACTGCCGAGAAACCGAGAGTTTTGAAATATGGCTTTGGCCGACCATGAGGCAGCTTCGGTCGACCTAAGCATGGGGTCGGTCGACCGACCACGTGTGAGGTTGAACCGAGTTCGGTTCGGTCATCCAGCGGTCGCTCGGGTCAACCGAACTCGCTTTTAAACTAGCCGTTTCGACCGTTAAAGAGTCGTTTTTCAGCCAAATTTGAAATGTATTTATACTCCAAAGCTAGAGAAACATTCCAAGGCTGGCATATCAAATATTCATTGATCTCTCATCAAGCCAAAACACTTTCAAAGCAAAATACTCTTCATCCTTATGATCTAAAGCATTCAAGAGTATTCTTTCAAAAGCAAGACAAAAAAGTGGACTTCATATGTTCAAGAGCTAAATTGTTTGTGCTTCAAAGGTACTATATCTTTCACTTTGAAGAGTGAACAACCTTGTACTTAACCTTTCTTAATTCCCTTTCTTAGTGATAGGGTTATTATTGTAAGTCCTACTTTGTGTGGGCATCCTTTGGTTGTAAAGTCCTACTTTGTGTGGGCAATTGTAAAAGTCCTACTTTGTGTGGGCATCTTCTTAGTGAAGTGTTTGAAATCCTTGGGTGCGGCTCAAGGTAGTGGAGGTAGATTCTAAGTGAATCGAACCACTATAAATCCTTTGTCTTGTTGATTGGGTTTTGCTTTAGCCTTTGTTCATCTTGCTTATACTTTCACTTGCATTGCAAAGATTCGAAAAAGTTGCCAAGATTAGTTAAAACCCAATTCACCCCCCTCTTGTGTTTTACAACCGTAACACTTAATTTCTGAAAATCTAAGGCCTTTGTAGGATTGAAAGTCAACTTGGATTGAATATATTTTGTTAGCCCTAAGGGCGATCGAACTCGGTTTTTAATAATGGACAAACACTTGATGTTGTGTCTAATGTTTATATCTTTGTGATAGAATATCGGAACATATATTGGAAGCTCTAAGTACTTCAATCAAGCCATGATCAAGATTCAAAGTCGTATTATTCAAGGCTCATCTTTCAAGATTGAAGATTGAAGACTTAGGTTTGGTTAGATTAGCTTTGTCGTTATAAGTCTTTATCTTATATAGCTCTAACCAAAGCTCTCATGAACATAAGCTCTACACTCAAGTCTTGCATGTTTTCATAAACACGTTTTCAAAAGGCTTAAGTTTCAAAATGATCTTTACATGTGTTCTTATCCAAAAAGCCTTTGATTTCATAGATAAGTCTTTTAGAAAAGTTTTCCAAGCGTTCTTACTTGTTACCTTTTGGGAAAACCTTTTAGACTTTAAAAGACTTCAAAAGATTTCAAAACGTGTGAAAAATCAGCTTGGAAGTTCGGTCAACCGAGCTCAAGCTCGGATCAACCGAGCAGAAACTGAGAGGTCTGGAGTTTTGGTTCGGTCGACCATAAGGGGAGGTCGGTCGACCGAGGGCCTTGGACGGTCGACCGAGTTGGCTATAGTGGATCCGAACTTCAGATTTCGGTCAACCGAACTCTGCTTTTACTAGCCGTTATTTGACCGTTGGAGACTCGATTTTCAGCCTATTTTGAAATGTATATATACTCCCAAGCTAGAGAAACATTCCAAGGCTTGCATATCAAAGTTTCATTGATTTCTTATCAAGTCTAAACACCTTCAAAGCAAAATCACTTGATCTCCATGATCTAAATCATTCAAAGGTGTTCTTTCAAAAAGCAAGACAAAGAGTGGACTTTCATATGTTCAAAAGAGCTTAAACATTCTTGTACTTCAAAGGTATATATTCTCACTTAGAAGAGTGATTTATCTTCTTCTTTAAACATTCAATTCCCTCTCTAAGTGATTGGGTAATTCTTGTAAAAGTCCTACTTTGTGTGGGCAATTTGTAAAGACCTACTTTGTGTGGGCAAGCTCTTAGTGAGTTTTTCATTGCGTGGTTGTGTTGTAAAACTCTTAGTGAGTTAGCCACATTTGTAAACATTCTTCTTAGTGAAGTTGTTTGAAATCCTTGGGTGCGGCTCAAGGTAGTGGATGTAGATTCTAAGTGAATCGAACCACTCTAAATCCTTTGTCTTGTTGATTGGGTTTTGCTTTAGCTTTTGTTCATCTTGTTTAAACTTTATATTAGCATTGCAAAGAATCGAAAAAGTTAGCAAGTTTAGTTAAAACCCAATTCACCCCCCCCCCCCTCTTGTGTTTTACATATTTTAATTGAATCTGCTACACAAGAAGATTCCACACTAATTGACTTATGCTCAAAAGGTGATTCGTTCTTGCCTTTCCAAATTATCCATATCTTCATGGATGACCCGCTTAAGTCCAAGACTTTTCATCTACCGAAAAAACATGATAATAACATTGTTTTCTGTATGCGGTACAATACTCAATTTAGATCCGATACAATTTTTTGAATTGGGCACAAACTTCCTCAATTCGATCCAAGATCCTACCTTTTGAATCTAGACGAAGAAACAATTAGGTAAGACTTAGAACCTACTACTGCGAAGCCAAGGTATGAAGTTTATTGTTTTTTTAAAACCAAACTTTTAATATTCCTGAGACTTAAAGTTTCACTTTTCATAATCATATAAGTATGGAGTTTAAAGTTCCATATACATGTTTGATTTTATATTTTATATATGGATGGAAATTGTTGTATTTATAATTTCTATTGATTCAAATAAATTCATTCAATAAAATATAATTTCTATTTTATTTATTATCGAATATTTATAATACTAATATTCTCGAAGAATATTTAACTATTACTCCTGGAATAGTAATATTGTAAATTGGTTCTTGAAGAACATCATCTGATATTCGTGAAAAATATTACACAATTATTATAAATTCATTAATAAACTTTGATATATCTTCTCTCAATATTGCTACTACAAAAATATATTCAACTATTGAGAAATGCGTATTTTCTCTGTATAAATTTCATTGAGAAATAATTCTAAATGAAGATCTTTTTGTCACAAATTAGGCTCTAGGTAAAACAACTTTTGGTTTTCTACCTTTTTCTTTTAAAGGATTGTACAATAACTATCTTCCGAAAAGTTTAGTACAATAATGACTTTTAGGATTTTATTGTTATATAAGAATTCAGGAAAAGTGATTTCTTCCCATTTAATAGATCTACGAGTCGTAATATTAGATCTACTAAAATTGGTTTCTATAAGTATAGTTTCATTATTTGGTTTATTAACAAGTAACTATGGAAGTGGTGCCACTTATTCGCGAAAGGTTGAAGGCAGCTCAAGATAGGCAAAAAAGTTGGGTGGAGAATAAAAGAAGACCAATGGAACTTAAGGTACAATGTATACTTACGAGCCTCGTCAACGAAAGGGGTAATGCGGTTTGGTAAAAGTGGAAATCTAAGTCCAAGATATGTTGGACCATATGAGATATTGGAAAAGGTAGAGGATATTTCCTATCGTTTGGCATTACTGCTAACGCTGTCACGAATACACAATGTATTCCATGTGTCGCAGCTAAGGCGTTACGTGTCAGATCCTAGCCATGTTTTGGATGTGGAACCTCTAGAGCTTCGAGAAGACTTGTCCTATCAAGAAGTATCGACAAGGATAGTGGACTGTAAGGATCAGATTCTGAGGCGACGCACCATTTCTTATGTTAATATACAGTGGTCGAATCACAGTGAAAGAGAAGCCATTTGGGAACTTGAGAAAGAAGCTCGCAGGAAGTACTCACAGCTGTTTGAATCCCGAGGTAAGCAAGTTTTGGGGACGAAACTTCAGTAAGGGGGAAGGATGTGATAACTTAAACTTTTTGTCATTAAATAAATAATATGCATAATTGAATTTATGTGCTAAGTGTTTATTATGTGTTAATTTGATGTATAAATGCTTAGGGTGGCCTATTAAAATGAACCTAACTTAAGGGACTTAAGTGTGGACTAGTTGTAACATATGGAGTGGTTTGACACCTTTTGAAAAAAGTGTGTCTCTAAGGTGGTTGGTGCATGATTTTTCAGAAATTAGAAGTTAGGAGAGGTTAGAGAGAAGAGAAAGGAAGAAATGAGAGAAAAAGAAAAGAAAGGAAATTTGAAAGAAAAAAAAAAGAGTGCTTGAGAGAGAAATCATAATTGAAGTAGCAAACTCCAAATTTAGTAATTCTTGTTCCTAGTTGAAGCTAACACTTAAGGCTACGCGTGAGAAGAAGCAGGGATAGATTTCGAGTTCTCAGCGAATGGATTTTCGTGTTTGAAGTTACTACTTGTTTGAAGAATTATGCTTTGTGTATTGCTTGTGTTGATTCCAAGTAAGACTCTTCTTCCTTGTATTTTCTGTCCTAAAATTCATGAAATGTATACTTTACACATATGGAATTGTGTTTTGGAAGTATTCTATAGTCATGATTTCCTGCATAGGATGAAGCAATACTTGTATGTTGATTATGGAACTTGACTGTGCATGTGAATTGTCATCTTTGTTCTTGATCATTCGAGTCTACTTGTTACTGGTTTTGGGGTCTTAAATGCTATGTGTTCTACAGAGTCATCACTGGTTGAGATATTTTTTAGGAACGACCTAATTGTAGGCTTCTTTCGAATGTGCATAATTGAGTGATTGTCGTTGAACCCGTGAGTTCTCGGCAGGAGTGAATTGAGTGTTGGTGAGTACCCATTCCTAACCAGAAGAGATGTTAGAGACTACAATGGTCTTTGTGGAGTCCACAGGGATGGATAATGACACAATACGAATGAATCCTTAAACTATGAGCCCTTCGTTCGGGGAGAAACTGAACATATGTATTGCATTGAAGCCTGCCCTTCTAGGCTTAAAGTTGGGGACCGTTGTAGTAATTGCTTTAAAGGTGTGATTAGACAATTGAGCTCTTCATTGTGAATGTTGTGTCATAGCATGAGTCGTATTCGAAGGATCCAATATTGTGTATGTCCGTATGTTGGGATATGTGAAAGTATGGAGCTTGTGTCACATTTTCGATGTGCAAATGTTGGATTTAACGAGTACGGTTTATGTATTACTTCCTCATATGTTTGTCTTGTTAGTAGTGCCCTAGGACCATTAGCACATGTTGTGCGTTTTATTATCTTTTGAGCATGTAATTGAATAGTTAATTTTGCTTTTGATTATCAAATGTGTGATTTGATAGTAAAACTCATTAGCTTATGTAATTACTATTCTAGTAGTCCCTAGTTTTATGTAATGCTTAATTACTATGAAATAAAACTAGTATGATTGTTGATTGATGATCTTGTTTTACTGATCATGTGTAATGGATACAAATCACATCATAGATGCAATATATAGGGATACATTGTATCGACGTGATCCGTCGAGAAGTAATACTTCATGGTCTTAAGTCATAAGTATTACTTCCTCAATACTATTTTAGAATCCTTAGACCTTATGTCTTCATTGATTCTAGTATGAATGGAGCCACGCTTTTGACTCACTCGGACGTTACTTGTAACAGAGTAATCAATACGACCGATGATCGGATGTAGTGTCCTATCATAGCTTGAATGTGAGAGACATTGTAAGGAATTTGTCCCTCTCTATTATTGAGAGAGATATCCATGGGCCCCTCGATAGGGAAAGACTGTTTAAATGCATGGCCGTGCTCAAATGTATTTGATAAAGTGGTTATCAAATGCTATTTGTCGAAACAGATCTACCCGGAGATCGAGCATAAATACAATTAAGCTTAATAAGGGTGACGACCACCATGCCTTATGCTTAATTAGGATATCGCGAGACAAAGGGATTAAATAGTAGATTGATATTAGGTTCCGTTGTATATTCATTCACTTTGGGTAGTCACAATGTCCCTGCTAGGGACCGCTTGTGATTTATGAACTCACACTACTACTAAGTATGTTTTCATTGCCATTGTGATATGAACCTACTGTGGTCACACGCATAGACGAAGCTAACGAAGCTTCATGTCCAGATTCAATGAATCTAGAATGTGTCTAGGTTCATTGTATCCGACATTCACTTTTCGAAAAATAATAAAGTGTTTATTATTCGAATTAGAGATAGGGGGCAATTTCGGTATTTTACCTATAGCTGGGATTACGTGGGAGTTATTATCCGATAAGGACTCCCACTACCAGATGAAAAGTCTAGGGAACGTGGGATTCGAGACTCCCACCGCCGAGAGAAGTTGAGTAGAGGTGGGAGTTGTTCTAGTAACAAACTCTCACACTCTATATAACATCTCTTAGCCGAAACCTAGAAGGTTAATGCTTCACCAGCAATTAAACAAGAAAACCGAAATCAGATTTCCATATTCTCAGCCTCTCCATTTTCTCTCTAATTCCCGAAAATTGGAAAAGACGAAGAGCTAGCAATCGCTGCCCGTATCGTCGCGTGGATACCTGTAGAGGGACTTTCCGCAAAGGGAGATCAATCGGTAGCAGCATCCGATCCAAGAAACGTCATCCTCCATTCAAGAAGTAGCTTCTTGAATCCAAAAACGTAAGTTTTTCTTGCTGTTTCTTGCTGTTTTCGAATTGTTTCATATGAGCGGATCCTTCAGGGGAGGATCCATGGGTGTTTGGAACGAGTTTCCGCCCATGAATCCATTCACCATCGTATGCCAAAGTTCACAACTCTTTCGGATGCTACATTAACCAGTTAAATGTATCTTGATTTTTGTGTTTTATAAGGTCAAGATAAAGATCACACTTAACTTTCCTATTTTGTGTAGCAGCAAGCCATACATAATCTTTCAATTCTTTAGTTTTGGCATGAGTGTGGAAATTTGACCTGTAATGCCTAAGGCAATATCGATGTACTGCCATTGGGGGTTGCCATCCGGGGACGTTAGCCACAGCACTAAGAATTCCGGGATGACGATCGCTACTCAGGTAAACTTGTAAGTCTTGAACAACATGTTCCCTTAAGTTTTGAAGGAACCAAGACCAAGTAGAAGTTGCCTCAGATTCAACCAAGGTAAAAGTAAGGGGTAAAATTTGATTGTTAACATCCAGAGTACTTGCAACCATAAGTACCCCTTTATAGTTCCCCCTAAGATGTGTGTCGTCCATTAAAATTATAGGCCGACACCACTTGAAACCGTCGACTAACGGTTCATCTTGATCAATCAGTTCAACCTGATGATCATTAGTCACGAGAAATCCATATCTCTTAAGCTGTTGATGTACCCGACTCGACCTCCTTGGGCCTTGTGTCAAAGATTGAAGCTCGATGACGCGACGTGAGCTTGCTTGAAGTTCCAAATTTGGTTCAGATGTTGTTTGGGGATCTTGAATTTCCTCAAGATGGATCTTACTCCCACTATCCTCTTTGGAAATAAATTTCCTTTCAAGGAATAAACCATTACGAGCAACAAACACTTTGTTCTCTGATGGAAGATAGAAGTAATATCCTTTAGTTTCTTTAGGATATCCCACAAACAAACACTTGTCAGATTTAGGGACGAGTTTATCGGATAACAAGCGTTTTACATACGCCTCGCATCCCCAAATTTTGAGAAATGACAAACTAGGTCGCTTTCCCTAGTCCCACATCTCATACTGGAGTTTTCTGAATCGCTTTTGAAGGAACTCTATTCAATATAAATGCAAGTAGCTTTCTAGGGCGTAGCCCCAAAAGGAAATTGGAAGACTTGTTTGACTCATCACAGTAACGAACCATTATCTAATAAGGTGCGATTCCTCCGTTCGACACGCCATTCCATTGTGGTGTGCCGAGAGGAGTTAATTGTGAAACAATTCCACAACCTCTAAGATGTTCGTCAAACTCTTGGTTAAGGTATTCGCCACCTCGATCCGATCAAGTATCTTAATACTTTTACCAAGTTGATTTTGTACTTCATTTTGAAATTCTTTGAATCTTCCAAAAGATTTCGATTTATGTTTCATTAGATAGAAGTAGCCATATCTACCGAAATCATCTCGTTAATGTAATGAAGATCTGAACCCTCCTCTAGAACTTGTGTTTATCGTCCACAAACATCCGTATGTATGAGGCCCAACAAATCAGAAGCTCTCTCACTTTGTCCAGTAAAGGGAGCTTTAGTCATTTTGCCTAACAAGCAAGAATCACAAGTCTCATAAGACTCTAAGTCAAATGATGTCAAAATTCCATCTTTATGGAGTTTTGATATGCGTTTTCTCATTTATGTGGCCCAAACGACAGTGCCAAAAGTAGGTTTGGTTTAAGTCATTGGATTTAAACCTCTTAGTATTAATGTTATAGATGGGCCTCTTAATGGATTCATCGAGGTTAAGAACATAAAGCCCATTCATCAAAGAGGCATCTCCATAGAAGATACGATCTTTATGAATGGTGCGAATTTTATTCAGAATATTTAATTCAAAACCTTCAATATCCAAACAAGAAACTGAAATAATATTCCTACTCAAAGTTGGAACATAAAGACAATTATTCAGTTCTATAATAAGGCCACTTGGCAAAACTAAATTAAATGTCCCGGTAGCTACAACAACAACTCTTGCTCCGTTCGCTACTCTCAGGTCCACTTCTCCTTTTGCCAATGATCTACTCCTTTTGAACCCCTGCACATTTGCACAAATGTGAGATCCAAAACTGGTATCTAATACCCACGAAGTAGGAGCAGACATGTTAATTTCAATAACATAAATACCAGGAGAGACAGTCAAACTGGCTTTTCCCTTTTTCTTATCTTCCAAATAGAGCTTGCAGTTCTGTTTCCAAAGACCTGGTTCATTGCAATGGAAGCAAACTCCTTCCTTTGGTACCTTGGCTTTGGGCTTGGGCTTTTCATTGCCTTCGCCTTTGCCTTTCTTGGCCATGGGCTTTCCCTTTCCTTTCTTCTTGAAATTCCCTTTTGAACCATTAAGACTTCAGGGGTCTTCTTAATGTTCAGTTCAGCCTACTTGAGCATCCAGTGTATTTCATGTATGGTCTTCTCCATGGAATGCATGTTGAAGTTCATAACAAATTGGTCATACTCCGGTGGGAGTGAGCCCAAGATCATATCTGTGGCCATGTCATGACCTACGGGAGCCCCAAGTTTCTCAAGTTGGTCAAAATAGCCCTTCATCTTAAGAACATGTGCACTTACAGAGGTGCCAGGGGCCATTTTGCAACTATTCAACGCCTTAGTAGTGAGGAATCTTTCATGACGAGCTTGCTCTTGGAACATTTCCTTGAGCTGACCCATCATCTGGAAAGCCTCAACTCCTTCAAACTGTTTTTGAAGGTCAGTGCTCATTGTGACTAACATGAGACAAGTCACATCGTTAGAGTCATCAAAATGCTTCTTCCAAGCATTTCTTTCAGCTCTAGGGGCGTTGTTTGCAGGCTGTTCAGGAATGTCCGTATCAAGAACGTTATAGCTTTCTTTCCTGCTTAAGGACAATCCCTTAAGTTGCGGGCCCAATCAAGGAAATTGGTCCCGCTTAGTTTTTCCTTCTCAAGGACAGATCGCAATGAATTGTGTGAAGTATTGGTTGCCATTATCTACATTAAATTATTTGCAAAGTTATTAGTTTTGAGCAAAAACCTTTTCCACAATTTCAACACTTGATAAATAGTGGGGAAAAATATTTTACAATAGTTATAGAAAAGCTTTGGCTTAACACCCATAATTAAAGTAAAATCATCTAATGGGAATGACATCTATATGTCCCGGCTATTTCCCATTTTATGCCCTAGGCCCAAAACTATTTTGATGGCCTAGCTAAGTTGAGCCATGTCTAAGCTTATGGAAATCACTATTTTCCCATCTCCTTTTGCTTAGATAACCACAAAATGATGATCCAAGCTCAATGAGTGCTTAGAGTATGGTAGGCATTTTAAGACTTAGTTAAAACGTTCGGTTTGAATAAGACATTAAAACGCGTAATACAATTATACAAGCATCTCATGCAATATATAAAGCATAAAAAATTAAACGTGAGATAGCATGGCCTAATCCTATGATGACTCCCATGAGCCTTGTGGGAGCCAAGAGTCAATCTAAGTCAATATCCATCTCATGGATAAAGTCTTCGATCCAGCAGCCTCCAGCCTTTTACATAGTTGCATGGGCATACTCAACCTTCAATGTAAAGCAATAAAGCTAATCTAAGAAAGCGATTACAATTTTACAACATTGAAAACAGCTCGCAGGCCGTATTATAAAATTACAACAAAAAAATGTAAAACAAGGGGTATAGTAGGCCATGCTATTCACCATGCTAAAATCACATAAAGCACAATGAAATTAACAACGAGTACATATACAAAGTCTTAGGTCAGCGGAACGACGAATCTGCGCGACGCAGACGGCGGTCCCGCTTACTTACATAAACGGATTATGCATTGGTTAATCAAATTAACGGCAGGAGACATACAATCAGTTTATGCGTAATAACCGAATTAATCAAATTAATTACAGATTAATCACAAACAGTTTATGCAGTATAATCAGATTAATAATAGATTCATAAACAGTTCATGTATATAATCATATTAATGACAGATGGTTAGTCAGTTCATGCAATATTAATCAAATTAAAACACACAAAACAGTTTATGCATATCAGAATATACAGAAACTTATATAACATGATTAGCCGAAATTCAGTTTATGCATATATCACATATATTGAACAAAAGATACAATCTTTCTGTTTCCGCACACATACCAAATCGGAATTGATAGTGTTATGATGTGATTAACAATATCGAATTCGATCGTATGAGCAAGGCTCTGATACCACTGAAGGGATTCATGGACGGAAACTCGTTCCAAACACCCATGAGTCCTCTCCTGAAGGATCCGCTCATACAAAACGAATCGAAAATTACAAAAGAAAAGAACTTATATTTGTTGGCTCAAGAATCTGATTCTTGAATTGAAGATTCTGTCTTTAAGGCTCGGATGCAATGATCACCTTGAGTCTTCCCTTGCGGAATTACTCCCTACCGGTATCCACGCGACGAAACGGGCAGCGAGTGCTAGCTCTCCGTTTTTCTGAGTTTGTGGAATTAGGGAGAAAATGAGAAGGCAGAATCCGAAATCTAATTTCGGGTGTGTTTGGTTAATTGCGGCTGAAGCAAGTTATAACTAGGGTTTCGGCTGAGAGATGATTATATAGGGTGTGAGAGTTTGTTCCCATAACCAACTCTCACGTCCTACACCTCTCTCAGCAGTGGGAGTCTTTAACTCCCACGTCCTCTAGACTTCTGCTGGTAGTGGGAGTCTTTATCGGATAATGACTCCCACGTAATTCCAGCTATAACCAAATACCAAAAATGCCCTTCCTTAATCCCTGATTCGAATAATAACATCTTATTATTCTCAAAGAAATAAATGTCATATACAATGAACCTAGACACATTCTAGATTCATTGAATCTGGACATGAAGTTCGTTAACTCGTTTATGCGTGTGGCCCTATAGGTTCATATCACAATGGCAATAAAAACATACCTAGTAGTAGTATGTATTCATAAATCACAAGCGGTCCCTAGCGGGACATTGTGACTACCCAAAGTGAATGAATTTACGGTGGAACCTAATATCAATCCACTATTTAATCCCTTTGTCTCGCGATATCCTAATTAAGCATAAGGCATGGTAGTCGTCACCCTTATTAAGCTTAATTATATTTATGCTCGATCTCTAGGTAGACTGTTCCAACAAATAGTATCTGATAACCACTTTATCAAATACGTTTGAGCACGTCCATGCATTTAGACAGTCTTTCCCTATCGAGGGGCCCATGGATATCTCTCTCAATAAGAGAGGACAAATTCCTTACAATGCCTCTCACATTCAAGCCATGATAGGACACTACATCCGATCATCACCGTATTGATTACTTCGATTAAAAGCAACGCATCGACCGAAGTCAAAACGTGGCTCCATTAATGCTAGAATCAATGGAGACATAAGGTCTAAGGATTCTAAAATAGTATTGAGGAAGTAATACTTATGACTAAGGACCATGAAGTATTACTTCTCTAACGGATCACGTCCAATACAATGTATCCCTATATATTGCATCTATGATATGATTTGTATTCATTACACATGACCAAAGAAACATGATCATCAATCATCCATCATACTAGTTTTATTTCATTGTAAATAAGCATTACATAAAACTAGGGACAACTAGAATAGTAATTACATAAGCTAATGAGTTTTACTATCAAATCACATATTTGATAATCAAAAGCAAAATTAACTATTCAAATACATGCTCAAAAGATATAAAACGTACAACATGTGCTAATGGTCCTAGGGCACTACTAACATACTTGGTATGAGATTTAACTCCGGAAAATGAACTTCCGGAACAAATTATGATTGTTCAGATAAATCAGATGTCGGCATTACAAAATTATCTACCTGTCTCTGCACATGTTCTTGTTAGAGGAATAACTGGGTCATAAACAAGTATGCAGCGGAATAAAACTTGACCCGCCTCTACCAGGATCTTCCACGAGTAAGAACCTACGACTACGGGATAGTGTTATACCTTTTTAGATGCTAGAATAGCCGAAACGCTTTCGGTGGTAGTTGTGACGAACTAACACCACAATGCAGCTCCGCCTCTCCCAAAGATCCACTCGATCTTCCGGGGATGGTCTTCATCGCTTGGGTGCTAGCCAACGCCTTGTAGAAGCTTTGAAGACACTCTTCAATGGAGTATGTATCTCTGACCTTTTAGAAGAACAAGATGCAATATTTCTAACTTATTTTCTATTAGCAAAAGCCAGAAAACAAGTCTAGAAAATCTGTCTTTTCTTTTCTCTCTAAAGCTCTCTTTTCTCTCTTCTCTCTAAGCTTCAAAAGATGGAGAAAAATCTGATTGCAGGAATGAGAAAAACTGTATTTTTCTCCTAGTCTATCAAGAGAGAGTGGGGAGAGAATGTGGGGGAAGTGGGAGATCATGGAGGAAACTACTCCTCCACTTTCTCCACCATTTTCTCCACCACTTTAACCACACTAATAAGAGCTGAATATTATGTCTAATATTCCAGCCATAAGGTCGGTCCAAACGGGTCGGCCGGCCCAATCATATTGGTCGGCCCAACCCGATTAAGGGCCCAATCCAATCCCGGCCCGGCCCGAAACCCAATCGAATTGATTGATCCAAATGGGTTGGTCGGCCCAATCATATTGGTCGGCCCAACCCGATTAAGGGCCCAATCCAATCCCAGCCCGAAGCCCGGCCCGGCCCAATCGAATTGGCGCACCTTAGATTAAATGTACTCCAACAAGCCCAATCCAGTTGATCTATGAGTGCGACCCAGAAGGTATCTATGATGTTGGCCGTGACATCATATGTCACAGGTAATGAGAGGTATCTAGCAACGCATCATTACCCCCAATTCATAAATATCTGGTGATTTATCATAATCACAACATTTGACATTTGTAGTTAAATCCTTTTGTCCTTGATATCTAGATTGAACACAAGTCATGGAAAAAGTCACACTTGTATTGTCCAATCTTTCAGTTTCTTGATTCGCGAGTAGACTAATCAAATGACAACAATATCTCATACTCGATTCATTTGTTCATGGCCATGAATTAGTCGACTCCATCAAGGGGCCCAAGATATCGCCTCCCTGCTATATAGGAGGGACAAATCCTTTTCGCATCCCACTCATCCCGAACAAGATTCGTGATATACCCAATAAATACCTTTATTGCTCACCCCTGTTACTGGATAGCGTTTAACATTATCAAAGCATAACACTAGCCATGCAAGAACTCTTGTGAGACCTCAAGTCGAAGGATCTTTTATACAACCCAGTCAAAATTTTGAGAAACACCGTTGACTATTATATAACAACCCATGGTGTGTTCCTCATGTCTGGGTCTGGCCCAAAGTATAATGATTCTCTAATCATATATACCTATGTGACGATCCGATATCTTATATCAATCACTGCACATACTAGTCTTGCGCATTATTATTGTCCTCGAAGATTCCATAATAATGTTCGACTAGGGACGTTTCGGAATAGTATCTCATAACAATTATGAATACTATTCTAAGGACATATTATTTATTTATGTTGTTAAGAACGCAGAAACATAATGAATAATACTGGAATTAATGCCTTTTTATTCATCAAAATGAAAATAACATAAAATACGGTACAATAATCTCCCGCTTGCACTAAAGACCCAAATTACAATAAATGGTCTTTAGGGCATACTAATGACTGTCTCTAAAGATCAGTCCTCCAGATATCGGATACCCATGGAGCTAGTGTGACGATCATGCTGCTGCTGCGACAGTTGGCTTCGTCGATGAGATCGGCGACATTGTCTGCACGAGTCTACTCTACATATATGCACATCACCTCTCTCTATAATCTCGCGGATTAGGTGAAATCGCCGTAGTACATGTTTGGACCTCTGGTGAGATCTAGGTTCCTTAGATTGGGAAATAGCCCCATTGTTGTCACAATAGAGGTCTATCGGGTTCGCAATACTAGGAACCACATCGAGGTCGGAAATAAATTTCCCGATCCAAACCGCTTCCTTAGTTGCTTCACAAGCTGCTATGTACTTAGCCTCTGTCGTAGAATCTGCTATGGTTGATTGCTTTGAATCGCGCTACCACACAGCACCTCCATTCAAGTTAAACACATATCCCGATTGCGATCGGAAATCATCTCTCGCTCGGTTTGGAAACTAGCATCGGTGTAACCGATTACAACGAGCTCATCCGCCCTCCATAAATCAAGAATGTATCCCTAGTCCTTCGCAAGTACTTGAGGATATTCTTGACCGAGATCCAGTGACGCTCACCGTAATTAGACTGGTATCTCGCTCGTAATGCTTAAGGCAAACGAGACAACTAGGCGAGTACATATCATGGCGTATATGATGGATCCCATGGCGTAAGCATAAGGGATCTCTTTCATGCGTTCTAATTCGGCGAGCGTTTTAGAACACCGTACCTTCGACTGAATGAGTACTCATGTGCCATAGGACAAAGTCCTTTCTTAGACTCTTGCATGCTAAACCGCTTTAGCACCTTGTCTATATATGTACTTTGACTTAAGCCAATGAGTCTCCCGGATCTATCTCTATAGATCTTGACTCCCTGAATATAGTCGAGCTCGCCTAAGTCTTTCATAGAGAAACACGTACTCAACCAAGCCTTTACAGACTTTAAGGTTGGTATGTCATTTCCAATGAGTAGTATGTCATCTACATACAAAACCAGAATACGATTGAGCTCCCACTAACCTTTTTGTAAACACAAGGCTCATCCTCATTTCTAATGAAGCCAAACTCACTGACGGCATCATTAAAACGGATGTTCCAGCCTTTCGAGAAGCTCGCTTGAGTCCATAAATGGATCTCTCAAGCTTACATACTTTTCCAAAGATTCTCTCGGAGTGACAAAACCTTCAGTGCGTGTCATATACACATCCTCATCAAGTTTTCCATTAAGGAAAGCGGTTTTGACATCCATTTGCCGATTTCGTAGTCATAGTAAGTCTGCAATAGCAAGCAAAATCCGAATGGACTTGAACATAACTACAGGGGGAAAAAGTCTCATCATAGTCAATACCATGAATTTGTTTGAAACCTTTCGCGACTCAGCCGCCCTTAGTACGCTTGTACATTCCCTTCCATGTCGGTTTTAATCTTAAAAACCCATTTGCACCCCTATGGGAGTTACCCCTTCAGTGGATCAACCAAGATCCAGACTTGGTTTGTGTACATGGAGTCCATTTCGGATCTCACGGCCTCAAGCCATTTCTCGAAATCGGGCTATTAATTGCCTGCTTTGTAGGTTGAAGGTTCATCGTGATCCACAAACATAACATCACCATGTTCCGTTATGAAAAATCCAAATTTTTTTCGGAGGTGGACGACGAACTCTACTGCACTCTACGCAATTCTTGTGTTTCTTGAATCAGTGCTTTGCCGCACTAACTGCTTTGTGGCACTCGCCGCACAACAACTTGTGGAGTCCTGCTCAATTTCCATCTCATCATTAGTGCTAGTTTGAGAGTCCCGGAACTTCAGAAAGTTCTACACTACTCCCACTTGTGTTTCTAGAAACAAATTCTTTTTCTAGAAAGACTCCCGTGCGAGCAACAAACACTTTGTTCTCGTTAGGGATATAAAAGTAGTATCCTTTAGTTTCCTTAGGATAACCTACAAATATGCACTTTTCAGATTTCGGAGCCAGCTTATCAGAAGCTGAGCGTTTCACAAACGCTTCACGACCCCCAAATCTTGAGGAAAGACAAACCGACGCTTCCCTATCCCATAACTCGTATGGCGTCTTTGCAAATCGATTTAGATGGAACGCGGTTAAGTGTTAAAGCTGCTGTCTCTAGTGCATGTCCCCAAAAGGAATTGGGCAGGCTCGTGTGACTCATCATAGAACGAACCATATCTAATAAGGTTCTGTTCCTCCTTTCAGATACACCATTCCATTGTGGAGTAGCTGGAGGAGAAAGTTGTGAAACGATTCCACAAGCTTTTAGATAGTCACGCAAATTCTT
This sequence comes from Vinca minor, assembly GCA_026122235.1. NCBI lineage: Eukaryota > Viridiplantae > Streptophyta > Magnoliopsida > Gentianales > Apocynaceae > Vinca > Vinca minor. The sequence goes on along the minus strand of JAOCZM010000285.1, from coordinate 1,202,885 downwards.
GACTCAAGTATTCTCCTCCTCGATCAGATCGAAGAACCTTAATACTCTTGCCAAGTTGGTTTTCTACTTCTAGTTTAAACTCTTTAAACTTAGCAAATGCTTCGGATTTGTGTTTCATCAAGAACACATATCCATACCTACTGAAGTCATCAGTAAAGGTAATGAAGTAGAGGTAACCACCCCTTGCATGTATATTAAAAGGGCCACATACATCACTATGTATTAGTCCTAATAAAGCATCGGCTCTCTCACCTAGCTTAGTGAAAGGTGATGCTGTCATCTTACCCAACAAACAAGATTCGCATCGATCATAAGACTCGAAGTCAAATGATTCCAACAACCCATCTTTATGGAGTTTGGATATGCGATCTTCGTTTATGTGGCCTAAGCGACAATGCCAGAGGTATGTCGGATTAGAATCATTAGTCTTAATCCTTTTGGTATTTATATTTAGAATTGGCATATCAAGATCTAAAACATATAGACCATTAATCAAAGAGGCGCTTGCATAAAACATATTATCCATAAATAACGACAATCGTTGGTTTTTGATCGAAATCTCAAAACCTTTCTTGTCCAAACAAGAAACTGAAATAATATTCTTAATTAAACTAGGTACATAGAAACAGTTTTCTAAACCCAAAACAAGCCCCGAAGGCAAAGTAAAAGTACAAGTCCCTACAAACTAGGGGTTGCAACACGTGCTCCGTTGCCAACTCGTAGTTCCACTTCACCCTTTGCCAACTCTCTACTCCTTTGCAGTCCCTGCACATTAGTACAAATGTGAGAACCACATCCGGTATCAAATACCCAAGAAGTAGTTGTATTTAAATTGATATCAATCATATTAACATCAATAACATAAATACCGAGTCCCGAAACAACAATTGCTTTCTCCTTTTGCAGCCTTTTTTGTTGCAAGATAGCTCTTGCAATTCCTTTTCCAGTGACCCTTCTCACCACGGTGATGACAGATAGAGTCTTTGGCTACACCACCCTTAGGTTTCGGTGCATTGTTGAAATTGGTTTGCTTACCCTTGGGCTTACCATTCGGTTTGCCTTTGGATTTCACAAAACCTCTGCCTTTGCCCCTTTTACACCATCGAGTATGGTGTTGGGCTTGGACTTTGCCTATTTCCTTCTCAGCGATCCTCGGCATGTTCAACAATTCGGGTAATGGCTTGTCAATTTCATTCATATGATAATTTAGAATGAACCGATCTGTATGACTCGAGCAACGATTGCAAAATCAAATCGGTCGACGACTCTTGTCCCAAAGGAAATCCCGGTTTTCAAGGTTTTGAACATAACCTATCATCTTAAGAACGTGAGTTCCCTACCGGCATTCCTTCGGACATTTTGCACTCGAAAAAGAGATTTCGACACATCGAATCTCTCCCTGGCGTGCTTGCCCTCGATATAGTTGCTTCAAGTGAACCAAACGATATCATAAGCCCCCATGTCCTCATGTTGCTTCAAGCTCGTAGTTCATGGTGACAAGCATGAGGCTAGACACATCTAAAGCATCACTAACATGCTTCGATAAGCACTTCTATCAGCGGTCAAGCGCGAGCCTCTCGGTATAGCAGGAATAGATGCATTCAGGGACATTCAACTTTCTTTCATGCTTGAGAACGATTCTCAAGTTCTCGAACCGATCGAGGAAGTTAACTCCCTCTAATTTGTCCTTCTCAAGGACGTAACGCAGATGATAGTGTTTGGTTTGAATTTGCCATTTTTCTACAACAAAATACATATAGAAAGTAAGTACCGATTAAAATCATTATTAGGTCTTTATCTTTTTAATGATTTCTCCCACTATTTTCTTCGAGTGAATAACCCTCAATATCAACTCGGAAAGTTCGTTAACTTTCTAGCGGGCCAAGATCCATATTTCACCTCGTTCTGAGTCAGCTTTGGCTGATCGCCCAAAACTTAGTTATTTAGGTAGGCAACGTTTGCTAATTACATCAAATTATGTAATTCTTGGTTAGTTGAGTGAATAACATTTATTCAAGCGTATCATTATACACTTTTCTCAACTCTTTTGCCTCTAGATCCTCAATCCATCTATTGAGATAATCTAGTTAACTAGGACCCTAAGTTTTAGCCGGCGGATATCACAACTTATCCTTCGCGCCTCACCCGGATAGACATGTATGCACAACTTTGGCATGTCCCATACTTACGTCGATCTAGGCCTTGACGAGGGCCAAACTTAGGAAGGCACTAATTAATATTTTAAATGAGGGATTTTGTTATTAACAATCTCACCATAAAAACATAAATAAAACAGTTTATGCTTATATACATATGTATCCAATACATAAAATAAAATGCAATAGTAATCGCCATATCCTATTCGGTTTTTCCAAGCCAATGGAAAAACCGTGAAGTCAATCTAAGGTGTGAAAAGAAAAAAAAACATTATATTCTACACTGTCTTGACCTTCAGTTGGTTGCCTCCATATCTCCATCGCTGTACCTTCTCCTAATCTAGAATTACATAATTCTAAGGAAACCTCGAGTTACATTCGAGGGGATTTGATGAGAATAAAATTACAAATTTTGAATGATAAATAGGCACGATACGCAGATCGTATTATAAAATAAAACCAATAGGGTAAAGGCGACTACTATGCATCATGCTCAATTAACATAACACTTTATGAAAAATGAGCAAAACAGTAAAATGAACATTTCATATTCTGCCTGGGTTCGGTTGACCGGCCATCAAGCTCGGTCGACCGAAAAAGTACTGAGAGTACCTCGGTCGACTAAACAGGCACTTCGGTCGACCGAAAAAGTACTGAGAGTACCTCGGTTGACCAAACAGGCACTTCGGTCGACCGAAGACCAACTCGGTTCGACGAACACCCTCTCGGTTGATCCGAACCCAAATCATTTAGCTTCTGTCTTGCCTCGGTCGATCGAAACTGAGTCCCGGCCGACCGAAGATCTAGAATCTGAGAGTTTTTCCAGCTTTTGAATGACTTCAAAACTGGAAATTCTCAACAGATATACATACCAAAAAGCTGGAAAAGCATGTCATACATGATTTACAACATTTCTAGCAATCCTAAGGCATGCATAACATAGATTCATAATCTATATTTAAACACTATAACACATAAAGTCTATAGGGTACTCGTGAGTGGCTCTGATACCACTGTTAGAGGAATAACCGGGTCATAAACAAGTATGCAGCGGAATAAATCTTGACCCGCCTCTACCAGGATCTTCCACGAGTAAGAACCTACGACTACGGGATAGTGTTATACCTTTTTAGATGCTAGAATAGCCGAAACGCTTTCGGTGGTAGTTGTGACGAACGGAACACCACAATGCAGGCTCCGTCTCTCCCAGTATCCACTCGATCTTCCAGGGATAGTCTTCACTCGCTTGGGTGCTAGCCAACGCCTTGTAGAAGCTTTGAAGACACTCTTCAATGGAGTATGTATCTCTGACCTTTTAGAAGAACAAAATGCAAGATTTCTAACTTATTTTCTATTAGCAAAAGCCAGAAAACAAATCTAGAAAATATGTCTTTTCTTTTCTCTCTAAAGCTCTCTTTTCTCTCTTCTCTCTAAGCTTCAAAAGCTGGAGAAAAATCTGATTGCAGGAATGAGAAAAAATGTATTTTTCTCCTAGTCTATCAAGAGAGAGTGGGGAGAGAATGTGGGGGAAGTGGGAGATCATGGAGGAAACTACTCCTCCACTTTCTCCACCACTTTAACCAGACTAATAAGAGCTGAATATTATGTCTAATATTCCAGCCATAAGGTCAGTCCAAACGGGTCGGTCGACCCAATCATATTGGTCGGCCCACCCCGATTAAGGGCCCGGCCCGGCCCGAAACCAATCGAATTGATTGATCCAAATGGGTTGGTCGGCCCAACCCGATTAAGGGCCCAATCCAATCCCAGCCCGAGCTTCGGGCGAATTGGCGCACCTTAGATTAAATGTACTCCAACAGTTCTAACAATGCACAAACGTGAATCCATTGTAGTTTGAAATCGGTTTGGATTCCCCATAAATTGTCAAGATCTTCTTCGTCGTTGAGATGTACGACATCATACACCACATTGGCGTAGGTCGACATAAAAAATGGACGAATCATTATTAGACAAACAGTGACACTAGAAAGATCGACTCCTTTGCGCCGACATATTCGGTGACAAAGTTGTCGAAATGAAATTTTTTCTATTAATTTTAGACTTCTTTCACTTGTCTCTGCGAAAAGCGGAAAATCACCGACTTCGTACACTAAATTGTGGTTGAAATGTAAATACAATTTCATCGGACATTCAAGTGCCATTTTTCTAGAGAAAAAATATATGAGGGAATATAGAGTTTTTTGTAAGAGAAAAGAGTTGAAATTTTTTGGTGTGAAAAAATGAAATGAAAGATAGAAGATTTATAGAGTTTTTGGTGGTGAAGGGATAAGATTTTTATCCCTAAAAATATGGAAATAAATGATTCATGGATGTGACAAATCAATGGAAAGAGGCTCCTCCTGTGGAAAACCTTTTGGCATAGGAATTCCGTTCTTTTATGCCAAAAGGTTTTCCACGGGATGTCCACCTTATTTTTCACTTTAGTGTGTTCACAAGTATGTTTTTAATATTATGCATTTATGTATTTTTTAATATCATAAAAGTAAGAATTTCACACAAAATAAAAACTCTCAATTAAAATTAATTGCTAGAAATAAAATTATATAAAATATTTGGAAAATAAAAAAAGACAACTCCTACTCCCGATCATTCACACCCTTATTCTTACGAAATTTAGGTGCAATCCGTTCCCACACAGAAATGTTGGTGCACGATCCATCCAACATTATGTAGTCGGGGGCACCTTTAACAGTTATCTCTTCCGGTGGTTTTGAACACTCACCGGCTTCGTCCACAGAACTTGCAACCTCTCTCTCAACATCGTACATTCCTTGCCCGTACTGGGAAACTCTTGCTCATTTTGACAAAAAAATAATGCCTAGAAGGAAAAAACAGGTTTCGCCTTGAATGGTGTATCGCATAGCCATTGGATTAGCCTAATGCAAAGTTAAAATAACAATAAATATAAGTTATGAAAAAATGATATTATAATAATTTGCCATAATAACATGTAACTTACCTTCACATATTCCACCCACTTGGCTTCAACACCATTAAAATCTATCGTGTTTGTCCTGCTGTCGTATTTGAACCATGGTTGGTGCAAAAGTACCTCAAAATCACAAAACCTCCTGCGCATTTTTGCTAAGTATGCATCGATCATTTCCGTTGTGAAAAATTCGCCAGTGACGGAGTTCATGGCGTAGACAATTTCTTTGTACAGACCGGACCAAGTTTTTTTTCATCATTGATACCCTGTAAATTAAATTCAAAACAAATTTCTAATAACGCCTCTTCGTATTCTAAAGGTCATTCTTTATTAAAATCAACATCCCTGAATTTGTTAACCATTTCTTTTTGAATAAATTTTGGAAAGCTTGCCATTTTATGTAGAATTTTGGAGAGTTTTGAATGCCTTCAAATAAGATAATAAAATTGAAAGATTTTGTAGAGTGTGGTGAGGGTTATATATAGATATAAATGTTGTGTAAAAAATTTCAATTTTCAATTTTTTTTTTGAAATTATATTTGAAATTATTGCGGAATTGACAAGTCTCTGAAAATTGGTCAGAAATGAGAACGGAATTGCCAATTCCGTTCTCATTTTCAGTCTTCAATTATTCAAAAGCAAAAGTTTGGTTGAGAAAAGACTAGACACTGCAAAAGTGCTGCAACTTGAGAACGAAATTGCCAATTCCGTCCTCAAGTCACGGGAGTGTAGGGTTTCAGGAATTTATTAGGGTTCACTTCCGTCCTAGAGGGAGACGGAAGTCCCAAAAATGTTGTTAAAAAAAATACTACTATGGTTTGCCCTTTATGCCAAACCATGGCCAGTCCAATGCAATTCCCAAGTATTTAGGTTAATGATCACACATATTTCTTTTTTTTTATTTATTTATTTACGTAGTCGATTTCAATTATTATTATTATTAATTTTTTTTAAAACCCCATTCCCAATTCCCAGGAGGATGATAAATAGTGATTTTTTAATTCTTTTTTCTTAGTGACTTGAACTTTCAATTTTCCGATTAGAGAAAAAACATGAGTAGTTTGAGTAAATTTAAAACTTATATCCAAACTAATGAATACAGTACACGTAGGCCAAAATTGCAAATTCACAAGAAAGAGAATTGACTTTTTGTCCTATGTGTAATACACTCATTGATTTGAGTATAAGTTTTAAACTTACTCATCTACCAATATAAAATTTTTCAAAAAACATCTCTGTAAGCCCTAAGGGCGAACGAACTCGGTTTTTGATAATGGACAAACACTTGATGTTGTGTCTAATGTTTTATATCTTTGTGATAGAATATCGGAACTCATATTGGAAGCTCTAAGTACTTCAATCAATCCATGATCAAGATTCAAAGTCATATTACTCAAGGCTCATCTTTCAAGATTGAAGATTGAAGACTTAGGTTTTGTTAGATTAGCTTTGTCTTTATAAGTCGTTATCTTATAAGCTCTAACCAATGCTCTCATGAACATAAGTTCTACACTCAAGTCTTGCATGTTTTCATAAACACGTTTTCAAAAGGCTAAGTTTCAAAATGATTCTCATATGTGTTCATATCTCAAAAGCCTTTGATTTCAAAGTATAAGTCTTTTAAAACGGTTTTCTAAATGCTCTTACTTGTTACATATTGAGAAAACCTTTTAGACTTCAATAGATTTCAAAACGTGTGAAAAATCAACATCTCTCATACTCAGAAAAGTCGGATCATCCGAGCTTTCCTCGGATCAACCGAACATTTACAGAGAGTTGAACCCTTTGGAAAAAGGGAAGTTCGGCCGACCTAAGCTAGGGTCGGTCGACCGAGGTTGGCTAAGGTTCAACCGAGGCTAGCTTCGGTCATCCGAGGTCTGTGTTCGGTCAACCGACCTCTGCGAGAACTAGCCGTTATTTGACCGTTGCAGAGTCGTTTTTCAGCCTATTTTGAAATGTATAAATACTCCAAAGCTAGAGAATGACTCTAAGACTTGCACTTCAAAGATACATTGATTTCTTATCAAGTCTAAACACTTTCAAAGTAAAATGCACTTCATTGCCATGATCTAAATCATTCAAAGGTGAATTTCAAAAGCAAGACAAAGAGTGTGCTTCATATGTTCAAAGAGCTGAAAATTGATGTACTTAAAAGGTATCTATCTTTCACTTAGAAGAGTGAACAACCTTGTTATTTATCCATCTTATTCCCTTTCTTAGTGATAGGGTCAATCTTGTAAAAGTCCTACTTAGTGTGGGCAAGTAACTCTTAGTGAGTTTGTGTATTGTGGTTGTGTTGTAAAACTCTTTGTGAGTTAGCCACAAGTGTAAAAAGTCTTCTTAGTGAAGTTGTTGAAAATCCTTGGGTGCGGCTCAAGGTAGTGGATGTAGATTCTGAGTGAGTCGAACCACTATAAATCCTTTGTCTTGTGATTGGTTTTTTATTTGCATTAGTTCATCTTGATCAAGCCTACACTAGCGTTGAATAGATTTGAAAAAGTTTGCAAGATCGATTAAAACCCAATTCACCCCCCCCCCCTTGTGTTTTACAATTGGTATCAGAGCCTCGTCTTCATCTTTAGCTTAATCGCTTGAAGAAAAAATTATGGCCGGTAATTCCGCATTAGCCTACCTAGAGGGGTCTTCCACCAATAGACCACCACTCTTTGATGGAAATAATTATGAGGCTTGGAAAGACCGTTTCAAGATATATGTGTGCTCCATAGATTATTCTTTATGGCATATATTTGAAGAAGGTCCTTTTGTACCTATGAAGATGGTGGATGGTGTTCAAGTGCCAAAGCCGGACAATGAGTTAAATGAAGTTGAGTCCAAGAAAATGACTCAAAATTATAAGGCAATGAACATTCTTAGTTGTGCCTTGAATCCGGATGAGTACAACCGTGTCCTTGGAAGAAAATCCGCACACTCCATGTGGAAAATGCTTGAAGTTACTCATGAAGGCACAAATCAAGTCAAAGAGTCAAAGTTGAATATGCTTGTTAGAGAATTTGAGCTATTCTCCATGAAGCCTAATGAATCTATCAATGAGATGAACTCAAAACTCACCAACATTGTAAATGGCTTGAAGTCCTATGGTAAAGAGTACACTATGGGTGAGATGAATAGGAAGATTCTCAATTCTCTTCCTAAAAGTTGGGAGACAAAAGCTCTTGCCATTGAAGAAGCCAAGGACTTAAAGACATATTCAACAGAGGAACGTATTGGCTCTCTACTCACCTTCGAGATGAAGAAAAGGAAAAATGTTCCTAAAAAGGGTATTGATCTTGATTCCATCATTAATCATGAAGAGGGAGAGAAATTGTTCTTTAAAGAAGATCACATGTGTCTTATGGGATTTGGTAATGAGGTACATCTTTTTCCCTCCACTTCAAATTCTTATGATGATGATAATGAGGATGATCCTAATGAGCTTTTAATTGATATGTATGATCAATTGAAAAAATGTGCAAAGCAAAACAAAGATATGAAGCTTAAAATTGAATCTTTGCTTGAAGAAAGATCTAAGTTGTTTGATGAAAATAAAAAGTTGTGTGATGATGCTAATTGCTTGAAATCCGAAAATGAGAGTCTCATTACTACTTGCAATACATCTTCATTACAATACATAGAAGCTTGTGATAAATTGTCATCTCTTGAAAACAAGCTTGTTGAGTTTGATCATTTGAAAAACAAAGTTAATGATCTTACCTTTCTTGTTGAAAACTTTACTAAGGGTAAGAAAAATCTTGATCAAATTCTTGGTATGCAATGTGCTTCTCATGATAAACATGGCCTTGGTTATATTGCTAATCATGTTGATATTGCTAGCTCTTCTCTTATACATAAGAACCGTGTTGTAAATGCTAGAATGTCACATAGGTCAAATAGATATCTTGAGCATGCTCATAAATCTTCTAAGCCACATATTTGTTGCACATATTGTGGAAAACATGGTCACACTTGTGTTAGATGCCATGGGAAGAAAAAGATTGAAAGGGGAGTAAAAACAATATGGAGAGTTAAGCGTACTTTAACTAACCCCCATGGACCCAAACAAAAGTGGGTACCAAAAGTTACTCTTCCCTTGATCTTATAAGTTCTTATAAGATAGATGGATGCTCCGGCTCTATGATGTTTCAATGTGTATGATTTTGTCACATAACCGGAAAAGAAGAGTATTCCGTACAAAGCTTCAATGATATAGATTCGAAGAGAAGTGGCATTAGGGTGATCAAAGGAGATGTGCCAAAAGAAGAAATTCAAAAGCACTCCTTAACACTTGGATTCTCAAAGCTCAAATGTTAATCAATTGGAGAACCAAGTTGCTTAAATGCAAAGAGCAAAGCATCAAGTGATGACAAGAGCCTTAGTGTAAATCCAATATCTTCATCACTTGGTAAGAAAGCAAAGGTATCAAAATCACCTTCTCTTAACACTTTAATTAATGTGTTTAAGTGTTTTTTTTATATATATATATTTATATATGCTTGCTCTTATAGATGTTGCCTCTCACATTCTTGAATTTTATATAGATAACCTTTAGCATGTTCTTTATTGTCCATATTTATTTAGCTAAGGTATCTATGAGATGTAGCATATGCAACTTGATTGATTCTTGTTTTGTCATGTCCTATTCATTTAAGAATCCATCTAGTTGTTTTGTTTTTGATTTGCATGATCCTTATGCATATATGTGCTACTTGAGATATTGAACTAATCATGAAGGACCTTTAAAAAGGTACCATATTTGTTCTCAAGAATTCCTTGTAGGTAACAAAGAGTTCTAAGCTTCAAGAAGAAGATATGAACTACAAGGAATGGCACAAGTGAGCTAAGACTCCAAGAAAAGAGTCAAATGCTAAGGATTACAAGATTGTGGAGAGTTCATCAAGAAAAGAAAAGTCACCCATCATTGATGACTCTACACTTGTCATGAAAAGAAGAGGAGATTGCTTTCATCTCATCAATCAAGGATGAACAACAAAGAAAATGGAGCAATCACATGTCAACCTCTCAATGAGTTTCAAAAGATAATGATGATCATGAAAAAGATCACACAAAAGGCCTCAATAGACTTGTTGATAAAGAAGATCAACCAAAATGGTAAGTAGTCCAAGTTCAAGGAGAATTGAGGTACAATAGCTTAACTCATACCTTGTTAGTGATCATTCTTTTGCTTTTGATCCTTATGTTTATAAACATGATGTACTTGATCTTTATTGCATATAGGGGTGGTGTTGTGTTTATATTCTAGTCTATAGCATTAATCTTATGTGGTTGATCGTCTAGATGCTTGACTTAGGATGTAAACTCTATATGTGATGTATGCTAAATTTTTCTTATCTTACATCATCACATCACTTGTTGGCTTGTTTTTCATCTTTCATATTTTAGAGCCAATATGTGTTAGTTATTTTGGGAGTTATACATGTTCATATTCTACATGTGTTCTCCTTAAATAACTTTGAGATCATATTCTTCATTTTCTTATCCTTTGTGATCTCATTATGGTTTTTGGTTAGTATTACTTTAAGAGTTGTTACACTCATTTAGCTAACCATTAACTTGTTAGAGGAATGTTCTCGAATTGTCATCTTACACTTCCTCTAATTCTTTTGGTTGTGATACATGTGCTTAACTTATGAATTCATGATATCACTTCCACTAGTACTTTGTTAGCTATATTTTCAAACATATTTTACAATTGGTCAATTGGTATCAAACTTGATTTTATCTCAAATAGCTAACATCGTATGCTTGATAAACGGGGAGATTGTGCTTAAAGGTTATATTCCTTATCTCCTTTGTTTTTAGCTTAGGTTGATATTCTTTTTGAGCCATATATAACCATCTTTTTATTTATGTGTCATTATGGACTCTTTGTATTTAGAAATCAACCAAGCTTATTCAAAATAATCATTCTTCAAATGATTTTTGTTGGTCTTTAGGTTTGATCTTTTGGTTCTTATCTTATCAATCTATTAGACCATCAAGATTCTCCATGGCATTAAAAGTTTTTTTTATATGGGGAGAATTCTTACATATCATCAAGCTTCTCCACAATTTTAATCTTATTCATCTTTACTTTTCGTTAAAAGGCATTTCAAATATTCTTCAATGAAGAGGAGGAGTAAATGCTTTTCTTATTGGCGCTCTGATATCCCTTTTTGATTTTGACAAAAAGGGGGAGAAGTTTTAAGTGTTGCAAATGTGCCAAGAGAAGTAATTTACAATAGGAGAAAGCTTAGAACTTGCAAAATGGGAGAGATAAGGGATTCTTCAAACTAGGGGAAGTAGAATATTTTTTTGAAAAACATCTACTTGCTTAGATCCTTAATATTCTTATCTCATGCATTCATATTTATATGCTTTAAAGCTTTACTTTTTGCATATTATTCCCATTTGCATCAATGTTTTGTCATCATCAAAAAGGGGGAGATTGTTAGCCCGAAGGGCAAAATATCCTATGTTGTTTTGATGATAACAAACCATTGATAGCTCTAATGTTTGTGTGAGCATGTTCTTTATAATAGGATCCTTAGCACTCACATCAACATTGATGAAAATGGTAAGTTAGCATCTTGTGTATACTAAGGTATGTATATTACACACGAGAACGCTACTCATGAAGATGGAAGGAAGGAGGAAAGGAGGTTGGTTGGGATATAGGGCTCTTCAAAGAGTCCCTAATGCAATGGCAAAAGAACTTATCGTGCTAGTGCTTATGTCTCTCGTTCCACTCTCGGTTTTATCTTCTAAGCACTAGTCTCGCTCTTATATGTTCTTGTCTTATCTTTTGCCTTGCTTCCTTGCACTTAAATTAACCATATTCTATCTAATTACATCAAAGTTTGTCATAATCAAAAAGGGGGAGATTGTAAGCCCTAAGGGCGAACGAACTCGGTTTTTGATAATGGACAAACACTTGATGTTGTGTCTAATGTTTTATATCTTTGTGATAGAATATCGGAACTCATATTGGAAGCTCTAAGTACTTCAATCAATCCATGATCAAGATTCAAAGTCATATTATTCAAGGCTCATCTTTCAAGATTGAAGATTGAAGACTTAGGTTTGGTTCGATTAGCTTTGTCTTTATAAGTCGTTATCTTATAAGCTCTAACCAATGCTCTCATGAACATAAGCTCTACACTCAAGTCTTGCATGTTTTCATAAACACGTTTTCAAAAGGCTAATTTTCAAAATGATTCTCATATGTGTTCATATCTCAAAAGCCTTTGATTTCAAAGTATAAGTCTTTTAAAACGGTTTTCTAAATGCTCTTACTTGTTACATATTGAGAAAACCTTTTAGACTTCAATAGATTTCAAAACGTGTGAAAAATCAACATCTCTCATACTCAGAAAAGTCGGATCATCCGAGCTTTCCTCGGATCAACCGAACATTTACAGAGAGTTGAACCCTTTGGAAAAAGGGAAGTTCGGTCAACCTAAGCTAGGGTCGGTCGACCGAGGTTGGCTAAGGCTCAACCGAGGCTAACTTCGGTCATCCGAGGTCTGTGTTCGGTCAACCGACCTCTGCGAGAACTAGCCATTATTTGACCGTTGCAGAGTCGTTTTTCAGCCTATTTTGAAATGTATAAATACTCCAAAGCTAGAGAATGACTCTAAGACTTGCACTTCAAAGATACATTGATTTCTTATCAAGTCTAAACACTTTCAAAGTAAAATGCACTTCATTGCCATGATCTAAATCATTCAAAGGTGAATTTCAAAAGCAAGACAAAGAGTGTGCTTCATATGTTCAAAGAGCTGAAAATTGATGTACTTAAAAGGTATCTATCTTTCACTTAGAAGAGTGAACAACCTTGTTATTTATCCATCTTATTCCCTTTCTTAGTGATAGGGTCAATCTTGTAAAAGTCCTACTTAGTGTGGGCAAGTAACTCTTAGTGAGTTTGTGTATTGTGGTTGTGTTGTAAAACTCTTTGTGAGTTAGCCACAAGTGTAAAAAGTCTTCTTAGTGAAGTTGTTGAAAATCCTTGGGTGCGGCTCAAGGTAGTGGATGTAGATTCTGAGTGAGTCGAACCACTATAAATCCTTTGTCTTGTGATTGGTTTTTTATTTGCATTAGTTCATCTTGATCAAGCCTACACTAGCGTTGAATAGATTCGAAAAAGTTTGCAAGATCGATTAAAACCCAATTCACCCCCCCTCTTGTGTTTTACAATCTCAACCTCATTCCAATTACTTGATATTAGGCTCTACTGTTGTTGTTTCTGTTGGCATACTTCACAATTCGTGACATTAAGAGTTCGGTATCTCAAAGTAACCCATATTCAAGGACCAATGAATTCATGGGAATCGGGTAGCCCAAGTGGTAAGGCTACCAGGCTATGGGATGGAGGTCCCGTGGTCGATTCCTGTATCTCCCCTTGTGGGGCAAATAAATTCTCCTCTTTGTGAGGCTAAATTCCCTCCCCATGCATGGGGAATGCTACAATCTTCCTATTTAGGGTACTCTCCGCTCTTCCCCTTCGGGAGCAATCGCCTCCGGGCGCTCAAAAACAAAGGACCAATGAATTCTTGTACTATGTAATGTGCTTTATTTATTGGATTACGGATGGGCTTTATATCAAAAGGTTTTTAATCTGTTTTTTTTTTTTTTTTTGGCTAAGTAAAAGGTTTTTAATCTGTGATTCTTTGAAACATATACTCCCGGGTGTTAGTGCAATGCAAATGATTTTAAAGTAGACTTTCCAATTACTTTTTGCATATTAATACAAATATTTCCTTTCGAGAAAAAAAAGTTGACTTTCCTTCTTTTTCTAATAAGGCAAAAAACGGCAAAATATCGTCTGTTCCCGTTCTGTGTCCCCACGAATAAATATTTGTCACATGTATATTTTTCCCCTGTGGGTTTCACTATTTTTTTAGGTTATAATTTTTTAATTAAAAATTTAATGCATGTCATTTTCTTATTGGTGGGACAGGGGAGGGGACACCGAATGGGGACAGAGAATTCCTAGCAGGCAAAAACACCTATTTGGTCCTAAATGTAGTTTCTATGGGCGTTTAGAGTCCTAAATGATTTATTTTAACTTTAACATCATGTATGTATTTACGTGCTGCCTTTTTAGTTCTTCCATCCATTTTTTCGTTAATTTTCTATTAAGACTGAAAACCGGTCAAACAAACCCTTTTTACTCAGGGGCAATAATGTCATTTCAATTTACCCCTCCGTAAAAAACGATCTAAACCCTCATAGGCCGCTTCATTTACTCTTTCAATTAGGAGTAAAATTAGGGCATCCGAAAAACTATAAAAAACCTAACAAGCTGCGCTAAAAATCTCTCCTATCCCGTTTAATATTCTGAAAAGACCGATCTCCTTCATTTGTGGGAGAAATTTTGTACCCCATATTGGCATTATGAGCCTCGACATGACCATCCGGAGAACAGGAGATAAACCAGCGGAGTATGGTGAGTTAACTGTATAATATTCAAAAAATTTGGAATAGTTTTGTGTTTATCATGGTGTCAATCTTGAAATAGGTAGAAAAAATTAGGGTTACGTGTAAGTTCATATATTTTAATATTTTGAGTCTGGCATTTTTTTGGAAAGTGAGTTGATATTGTCCTTTTTTGTTTGAAAGCTGGTCCATTTTGTTATATTATGATTACGTGATTTAATATTTCATGTATTTTTTTGGGAAATAATATTGTATATGAAATGGTCCCCCCACTGAACTCATATTTTTTAATATGCATGTTTGTCTCCATTTATTGCCGACAACTTTAATTAACTTTATGTCAACAAAGAAAAGAACACTAAATTTTTGTCCATTTGTGTAGAGGATGGTGGTGAGCAGTTTACAATAAAGGTAAACCATGCTGGTACCATTTTGGAAGTAGATGTTTTGAAACAGTATGAAGGGGGTACTGTAACTTATTTTGAACATTGTCTTAAGGACACCATGTCAATGGTTGTTTTGGATAAGATGGCATACCTATTAGAGTATATGACATACATAGGCTTTTTTTTAGAGGGTTTCAGACCTATATGATGATAGTGGTTAGAAGTTCATTTCTTGTAATGATGTTGTCATAGCAATGGCAACATATGCTTAGAATTCAAGGTTTATGGAAATGTTTAATAAACATATAGATGGGGGAATGGAGTTTTCTTTTGTAAAGTAGTTGGAGGTTGAAGAAGAGGTTCCAATTCCACTGTTTGAGGGTGTTAATGTTGGTAATGTTGAAGCATTTAATGAAGAGAAAATCATAGACTTTACAGCCGCAGAGTATGACATTGAAGAGAATGATGTATAACCTGCTAAAGAAGATCAGTCTGCAAATGTAGGTGTTACTGCTGAAACACCCAAAAATGCTGGTGAGAAGGTGAATGATGTTGACACATTTAACACACCTCCCACATTTAATACATTTCAATCACCTGGTAGCAGCAAAGGAAAAAAAGTAAAAAGTGTTGCAAGAAAGAGGGTCATTAATCATGCTGAGAATGATGTACAAGTTCATTTCCAAAAGCTTTAAATAAGTTTAGCAAGTGTAAGCAAATAGGGCATAACAAAAGGTCTTACCCAGCAAATGCGGTGGATGAAGCTGATGATGAAATGGCTTTTGAATTTCAAGAAGATCCTGATGATGCTAATGTTGAAGATGCATTTGATGCTTCAATGCCTCCATATAATATGTTTTATGAAATAGATGAATGTTTGAACATCTCTTTTGGGTAGCCATAATAGGCTTTTTTGCTAAATATTTTGTAATTCCAGAATTATAGCCAACTTCCTGGCTTTATTTGCTTTTATAATCTAATATGGATATATGTTGTGCTTTAGCCAATATAGGCTGATTTAGTCACATATTTGTTCAATAATTTATTTGCAAAAATACATAATGTTATTCAAATCCATCAAAATTACAAGAGTTAGTGCTACATTTCATTACTTAGTACAACAGGTACAACAAGGTAACCTCAAAAGTGAAACATTGCAAGCAAATTACATAATCTAATTAACCATATTCATTTCGACAAAATTACAGGTATTGTAATCACCTAAGAACTTAACAATGCAGCCCACAAAAATCGTTCCCTAATTTCATAATGAGTAATGGTGGACTTTGAAATGTCCAATTTTTTCTTCAATTTACTGCATTTTCCACAAGGAGGCATGTCGAACCATCTAAAATATAGTCACAATGATTTCTTTTATGCAAAAACATGAAGTTCAATTTCAATTTTTATAATGTTTTGAACAATTTACTCACTTGTAATAATGAACCCATCTCCATTGATGCTTACCTCATAGTTCTTGCACCCCCAAAAGAGTCTTCTTGGGTTTGTAGAAGTCTTGGAGATTTTGATATCTGGATAATCACCGCAGTTGCACCTAGTTGACCCATTCGATTAGGAAGATGACGACATTTAGGAACCCAATAAGGAAGAAGAACCCTAATTTCAGTTGGAACAATAGATGATGAATTTGATTACAACTAATTGTGATTCTAGGTTTTTTTTTATCGTTTTTTACATAGGGGAAATTGAAATGACATTATTGCCCCCAAGTAAAATGGGGTTTTGACCGGTTTTCAGTCTTAACAGAAAATTAACGAAAAAATGGACGGAAGGACTAAAAAGGCAGCACGTAAATACATACAGGATGTTAATAGTTAAAATAAATCATTTAGGACTCCAAACGCCCTTAGAAACTACATTTAGGACCAAATAGGCGTTTTTTCCTTCTAATAATCATCTTTATTGTATTTATTGGTGTAGAACTTGACTCGTGCGGTAATGATAGATCAAGACAAAACTACTCATTAATAACGTAAAAGATCACAAACGTTGAGCTCATGCTCTACTCACATTTTAATGTGAGCTCAAGCTAAGCTCATGAGCCTCATAAGTTGAATTTATATTAGTAAAAAAACCAAAAATTATGTAGCAAGAATAGCATAATACAATGAGACATGAGACTAAATTCAGCAAGAATACGAATATACATAATACAATGATACTTAATTTTTGTAGCAATATAACTATTAAAAAAGATAACCAAAGATAGTGTTTGAAAAAGAGAGAAAAGAAACGATACGTTTTGTCGCCAGTTTTTATAGGTCTTTTTTAATTAGAAGTTTAGTATTATATATAATATTTATAATTATGTTGTTCTTATTTGGGTGCGAGTTTTAACCGGGTTAAGTGAGGTTAAGCTAACGCTCGGCTCACATAAAATTTGAGTTTGAATATTGAATTCACGCTCAACTCACCTAAGTTCATGCCCACATTTGTTTGAGTTATAGTATCAATAGGGAGATAGAAAAGTATTTCCAAATTCTATTTCTTCCTCCTAACTCTGTACTCAATATTTTGATTTAAACCACGTAGGTTTTATTTATCCATTGTGTTCAGTAGGGCTGTTCACTGTTTGGTATAACCTAAATAACGAACCGATCCGAACTTAAATTTGTTAATCGGTTCGGTATTTCAGTATATTCGGATTATTCGATTCGGTTTATCAAAATTTTCAAAATTTAGGTTTGGTATTCGGTTTTTCATTTTTGAAAACCGAATTACCAAAATTATTTCAAAATATATTTTATTATATTAATTATTTTATTTCTAAAGAAATTACTATACAGTCTCTTCTTCTAGGTTTGAGCATGCAAACTTTGTTTTGAATCCATTACTTGATGGGAGTTGTTGATTTTAATTTATCTTTGATATTGTTTAGTGAACAACTATGTTAAGATATGTATTTGCGTTGAGCCACTAATAATTTTAAATGGACATTAGTTATGTTTTTATAGTGTGTATTCCCTCTATATTAACTATGCTTTAGCTTTTTGTATAAAATTTTCACAATATTTGTTGGGATATCTACAAGTGATAAATAGCCATGAGTTAGTTTGAATTATTATATTGCAATAAATTTGAATTTGTTATTTCGGTTTTTACGGAACCATACTGAACCGAACTAAAATACAGAAATTTCGTACCGATATCAAACCGAATTAGTGAACGCACACCCCTAGTGTTCAGTATGTATGCAGGAAGAGGAAACTTGGTTCCTCTCGGTTAGCTTATTACTACCTCCTTTGTTTTGGACATTTACCGAAAATAAAAAATAAGATACTTTCTTAATCAAAATATTAATATTATTCTCTTAAATAGGATTTGTATATCACTAATTATATTTAAGAGAGTTTATTGTTATTTTGATTAAAAACACCTTATTTTTTTTTCTTCTTTAAATTTTACTATATGTGCTAAACGGCTTATATTATGGATGGAGAATTACTATTAAAAAGCAAAATGCATCCGAACTCTCCAGCACATTCATGTCGTGTGTGGTAAAAATGGAAGACAAATTATTAGCAGCATTCTTTTGTTTTGTCTTTTTAAACTGATACCCTCTAATGGAGTAGTACAAAACTAGAAAACTAAATTAATAGATTAATAAATAAGAAGACACTTTCAATGCATTTAAATTAAATTTCTTCCATTCCATTTGAAAATTACGATACTCAGATTTAGCCGAGCCAAAACTTCCCAAATAATCTTGTAATTTGTTATACGTACATCGGTTGTGTTGCTGCAAAATGTGTGTGAGAAATAAAGTAATCCCATCTACATGGATATCAAAACCTAGTTAAATTTTATAAATAGAAGTTGTTGGCCATCATCATAAGGTCACACTTCACGATTCCAAAGCTAAAGAAGTCAGAAACATAAATCAAAAATGAAATTTTGGATCTTTTAGTACACAGTAGAACTCTATAAATTAATAATTTTTCTAAATTAATATTTTTTTCGGTATTTTATTAATTATAAGATAATAATTTTCAGAAAGATCTTTTTATAAATTTTATAGTTCCGACAACATCATAAATTTATAATGCTTAGAAACGACAACTATAATTAAGGTAATGTAATAAAATATGCTTTTATTATTTATTTTTTCTTGAAATTTAAATTTGTCTGATTTGGTGTCGTTTTCTCAAACTGTAATAAAAAACTTGTGAAGAGTGATTGCTGCTTTGCTTCTATGACTGTTTCCTCACTTCATCTTGTGTAAGGTTTTCAATGGCATTAGCCAGGGACGATTACCGGGGGTGGGGGGGGGGGGGGTCGGCGCCCCCGAGATTTTTAAAAATACTACTATTTATCGAAATTTTATGTGTATTTTGGAAAATTTTATCATTTTCGCCCCCCAAGAATTTATTTATTTTTGCTTTTTTTATCGCCTCCCCAAAAATTTTGGAATTTTTTTACCAGTTTCGCCCCCCAATATCAAATTCCTGACTTCGTCCCTGGTATTAGCCACATTTTCTTCTAAGCTTCGAATCGCTGAATATTCATTGTCAGATTTTTAGATTTTCTACTACAAGTTGATGTTCCTTTTTTCTATATGATAAATCATAATTTGATTATGGACTTTCCAAGAAAGTTGTGGAACATTCAAATAGTTTTTTTTTTAATATTTTTAATTACCTAAATTGGACATCTAGTCTCAAAAAAAGATTAAGAAATAATATTAAAAAATTACTCTTTAAATTAATAATACAATAATTTATCGATTAATTAATACCTCTCTAATTAATAAATTTTTTTGATCACAACACTAGTAATTTATAAAGGTTTTACTATATATCTTTTAGCACTGTGTCTAGTTTACTAATGGAAATTATTGCACATGTAGCAACATTATTGTAGTAAAGTGAATTTATGAGTTCAGATCAATCACAATACTTCACATGTGATAATATTATTAGTGTACTAAACAATATAGCTAGTAAATTTGAAAACTTGTATTGAAAAAATAACTGCATTGAAAGAGAATCCAATTCCTGATGCTCCATGCATTCTTGACCTCATCATTATTTAAACTTCTTTCATTTTAGGGCTAGGTACCCCAAACTCTTGCAGTTCTGAAAATTGACTACCCCATCTTTTATCCAGGACAACTGGGCACCCATTTTGGATGGAAAATGTTAAATTTTGATGGAAAGTGCTGGAACCACTTGTCAATCAATAAAAAATGACAGCTGTTGACTTTTTTTGCTATTGAAATATATGTTTTCAAAGACAACCTTTTGTTAGTTATTTAAATATGGTACCATTTCCGATGATCTACGGTTTGTGAAGAGAAACATAAAAAGAAAGAAAGAAGTTGAGTTCAATAGGTTTCATATTAACAAATTAGGAAAAAGGTTTTTGATATCTTAGAATGAATGATTTTTGGGAGGGAACGCAAAGTATTTACAAAGACATAATAAGATCTTTAATGTTTTTTTTTTTAAATTTTTTAATAGGCCTCAAAATAAATTTCGCGTCTGTTAAGTCGTCCTATCATCTTGTCCGTGACAATTTTCGATCAAAAGTAACCACACTTCTCTCACATGATGTTTCATCGAGGGCAAAATTGTCCACAAAATATGTTGTTTCTCTCCATTGTCCACACGTGCACCCCCACACCCCCACAACATAATGCAATATACTTGGTCCCTCTTCTTCTCAACACCCATCTATACTTTCAACAAGCAAAATGGAGAGTAGCTACCATATGAAGGTGAGCGAATTGTGGCATGTTATCATGGTGCAAAATGTATAATCAAAATGAGTTGGACTAAAACCCCATTAAGAAAGTATTTAAAGTGTGCTAGAGTTGTGGTGAATTAAATGCCTAATTTTTTTTTTTTGATTTTTTTTGGTTGTTTTTTCTTACGAATGGTTGATATTGCTTTTATAATTGTGCTAATTTTTCATGTTTTCTGGCATAAACTGTTCACGATTGTGGGTTGTTTGAATAGTATGACCTTCCAATAAATGACAAGAGCATTAAGAATTTTCATTGGTCATTGAAGGAGTTAAGGAAGGTTGAGGGTGAAAATGCTCAATTGAGAGGAAGTAGAGGTTTTTATGGGCTGCAATTGTGATTTCATAGTGCATATTCCATGTTTCTAAATTTGGTTAGTTGGGTAAGAAGACGAATAATGTTATTTGAATGTAAGTTTGTTGTCAAGGGTTATATTTGTGGGATCTGGAAGTTAGTTTAAACATAGTAGATGAATGTAGACATCTTAGATGTAATTGGACTCTTTTACCCTTGATGAAACATCACATGAAAGGGGTATGGTTAATTTTGACAGGAAATCACTACAGATAATGGTGGCGGGACTATTTAATAGTAGCAAAATTTGTTCTGGGATCTATCAGGAAGTAAAAAAAATTGTAGGATCTTATCGTGTCTTACTAAATAGTTTGAGGATGATCCATGCCATTTTTCCTAATTTTCCGGCCCATCATTTGATAGACAATCGTTGAGACTTAAATCCTCTTTTCAATCAATGGGTAGGGAATCCTCTGAAATTCCTATTCCCTTATGTAATTTTGATATTAATTAATAATATCATACTTCTCCGTTAAAAAAAAACAAACAAACTTCCTTAGCATTAATTTCAACATATTATGCATAACTACATAATTTATAACCCAACAATCATCATCTTTTATCAAAAGAAAAAAAGAAAAAGTCATCATCTTGACTTCTCATTTTATAATTCTTCTTCTTCTTCTTTTCTTTTTATTGTTAAAACTATTTATAAAAAAGAAAGGAAATACATGAGACCTTGGATGTGAATAAACCAATCAAAAGAAGTAGACATTTTTTCACCAATCAAACACATGTATGTATACATAAGCAAGAAAAATAAAGAAATTGAAGGTAAATAAGTCAAATAATAAGCAGACCAACGGATGGTTCGAGCCGGACTAGCCGGCAAAGCTTCTGATGTGATATCGAGCTAGCGACGTGGTCATAACTAATGGACCAGTCAAAGTGGTAACTTATTCGTTACGGCCACAATTATTAGTAATTATATTATTTTTTTCCAGCAACTGAGCTTTCAAGTTGGATCACAGTTTTCCTATTTCTGTACTTTGTATTTCGATTTTATTGTGAAACTTTTCCTCCTCTGGTGTTTATTTCTAACTCCATCTTAATTGTTTCTAGTGATTTAAGGTTTGCTACTTTCCTTTACCAGTTTTTTTTTACCAGTTGAGAAGCTTTCTTCAAATAAAGGTACATGGAAATATTAAATTTAAAAAATAAAATAATCCATTTGTTTTTATTAATAAAAGTCTCTTTAAGCAGTTAAGCACTTTACAACTATTTATATTCAGAACAGATGTCATCAATTTTCTTAAGGGGTTGGCTGTCGTTAATAAATCTATAGTGTATTAATTGAAACTTCAAGAAAACTATTTTTCCTATTATAGCTTTAATTAATTTAATTTAATTCCACCAAATTTCAACTACTAACCTATTTTTTTTTTTAAATTTACACAGTAAGAGTAATTTTAAAAATATATGAAAAATGAATGATAAAGTTAAAAAAAACTTTTATTATGAAATAGATATATATACAAAAGCCTTCAAAGTTAGTATTTAGTATGGTAATTAAATACGTGCTTGTGGGTAACGTGCTACTGGCAACAAGGGTTGTGATACGAGTTAGAATAATTTGTACTTGAGATTGCTTCACATTATTAATTCTGTGCAATTGAACAATTAGTATTTTCCTAGTAAATATGAGTTTTATTAGAGTACAAATGGCTATATTCTTTTCTTTTCTTTATTGAAATTGTTGACATCCAAAAAGTCTTGGTTGATTAAGATCACTCAATGAGTGGGAAGATGGTGGATCAACCGAGATCTAAATATGAGTTTTATTAGAGTACAAATGGCTATATTCTTTTTCTTATTCCATTTTGAATTTTTTTAGGTTATGACATATTTTTTTCAAAATATTGCGATTCCGTTAAATTTAACGATGAAATTGGATGGAAAGGAAAACATTAACACTACATAAAAGTTCAGGGTGAAGGACTTTGCATTTTTTTTAATTCAAAATCAAAAATCAAAATCGAGAAAAGTTTGAAAGTGTGAATATTTTTTACCTTTATTTAAACAATATTAGAGCTTTCATTTTCACTTTTTTCCTTGCATAGATGATGCAATAAAAGTAGAGTTTTGTCTTCTACTAACAGATGGCATCATCTCTTGCTTAAGACAACTATTTTTAATTGTATAAGGCCTGCAATCTCTTAGTGGACCATTATTACGAAAACTCAAATACTTTAATTATTGTTAATAATATCTTAATTATATACTAAAAAGCTTTGCAATTTGAACTTAAAGACAATGATTAATGAATTGGCAAGTTAGGGATTCATTGAAGTGGGTAGCTTTAACCGCATGTTGCGACTCCACATTGTTTTGTCATTTTAGTAATTTAATTTTGGAATATTAGCACTCTGACATCACTAATGAGGTTTTTATAGAGCTTTCAAGTTTCAAGAGAATCAGAGAAAATTAAAAGAAAAAGTAAGAAAAATTAAGTGTGGTCCTAAATCCTAATTAGCAGATATTATGTCACTTATTTTGTAATTATGTACCAAGTGGATCTATATCAGTGGATTAGAAACTATTATTATTACATGACTATGAAATATGGCTAGCCAAGCCTCCCTTTGCTACATAAGCATTCACACTTTCCTGTCTTGGTACAATAGTTCAGTCCCTTTATTGTTTAACGATGCGTGCCAGACAAATGGGTTCGGATCTCGTAACTCTTCCCTTTGAGCAAGTAAATAAATTTCAAAAGAAATAGAGTAACCTATAAGATAAGAAACGATTAAGGGTGATGGTGATGATCCCAATCACTCTCCGATGCTAAAGTTAGGTTTTTAGAGAAGGAGACACAGAGAAAAACTCAATGCCTAATAAGCAAGTAACTCGTAATAATGGAATCAATAATTGATACATGATATTTATAGTAATGAATCCCATGAATATAGTAGTTACCTATTAGAATTACACTTGACATATAAGTGTTGTAGTCAGGACATGGAATATTGAATCTCAATCCTGAAAGGAGTCAAACTTGTTTATAGTAGTTGACATAAACTGGACATGTCTTTGAAATACCCGAAGGTCAATTGAAATACCCGAAGGGAAAGAACCTTAGAGGGGTGAATAAGGTTCTCAAACTTTTTCTCTTTTCTACCAAATTCTTTTCCTAAGTGATCACCTTAACAACAAATATGTTCATTAAACATATAAAAGTGATTGAATGTATAGAAGCTTAGATGACTTATGTGTGTATATGCAATACATAGGAACACAAGACAATGTATATGATCATGGATTGTCTAAGTCAAGGTTCCTATATGCAATATTTATAAAGATTGTAAGTTCACAAAGTGCAAGTCCTATAGCCAAGCCAAGACAAGATATAACAAGCAAGTAATCTAACTCTTAGATAAACAATTAAAGATCATACAATCAAGTTCATATGGAACATCAGCACAAGTATAATGTAAGAATTTGAATGTAAAGAGGTAGATTTAGAAGATCAAACACAATGATCTAGAATGGTTCGATCACAAAGATCTACATATACTACCTTAGGACACACCTAAGGATTTTGGCTAATTCCACTAGCTTGTCTTGAGAGAGTTTTACACGAAAGGACAAAACCAACACATTGGTCTTTTATGTAATCATGCAACCTTCCAAGAGAAAGGCCAACACATTGATCCTTTTCTGCACACATGCAATCCTTATTCACCTTGAAAACTTTTTTCCTAATCTAGTCTACTAAGTGAGGAGGTTTTACGAACACATTTAATCGTACTTCACTTTCAGGTTCACCACTCACTCTAGTTCCAACGATTACAAGAAATATTCACTCCAACACATGGAGGCCCAAACCACCACTCTCACAAACAAGCCCCATCACTCAACCATTTACAAAGAAAGATAATCTCAACAAATTAGATTTTACATTTAAGCTCAAGAATATAAATCCCTCTATGAATTGGAGAGATTACAATTGAAATCTCTAATTCATATATGAGAATAGAAGAATATGTATGTGAAGTTCTTTGACAAAATAAAATGTTTTGATGAATGATTGGAAGTGTTTGATTTGCTTGTCTAAAATGTTTATATCATAGGCCCTCTATTGGATTGAGCAAAGAACAAAAATCAGCCTAAAAGGCTATTTAAAGGGGCAAAAAATTGCAAGCAAATCGAATTACAACGACTATATTTTTTGCCTTGACATGACAACTTCGGTTGACCGAACCATAGGGTAGGTCGTCCAAAGTGCTTCCGAAGTAAAGATTAAACGCTTATGCATCGATCTCGGTCGACCGCAAAGGGTGGTCCGGTCTTCCGAAACGACGGTTCGGTCGACCGAACTATACCATGGTCGTCTGAGATTTTACAGCCGTTAGAGTCTTGGAACATTCAAAATTGACTAACGACAAAAACAACCTCGGTCGACTGGACAACGCATGTCAGCCGACTGGACTTCAACAAATCTCATTAGTAGTTACCTATTAGAATTACATTTACCATGCAAGTGTTGTAGTAGGATATGGAATAGAGAATCTCAATCCCGAAAGGAATCAAACTTTTTTATAGTAGTTGACATAAATCGGACATGTCTTATATAGAACATGTCAAATATCAGTGCGGGTCCACCAGATCGGGTTCAAACGGAGCCCATTAATAGGTCTTGGGCTGGAACCCACCACTTACAAAATCTATATATCGATCTGGACAGTTATGTTATTTGATTCAAATATTGAAATAGTTGTTTATGAATAATAATTTATATAGTTGTTCTTAAATATTCATCTCAACCGTCACATCAAACAACTTAGCAAGTCAAATTTGCTTAACACAATGCGTACAACACCATTGTAATTTGTAATCAAAATTTTCATTGTTATCAGGTGGAAGTTTATCTTCGAGTGCTTATCAGCATCACAAAAGGGGACAATGATCATTGACGAAACTACAAGTGATAGGTTAGTGATTTGCCACAACATTTTTAAAAATATTTGTTTGTTTTTTAAGAATACTTTTAAATATTAAATTTGTCTCTCTGAAATATTTTTAAAATTTACTACCATATGTGCCTTTTTATAATTTACCTGAAATAGCCAATAGGGGAGAACCTAAGAGGGGAGATGAATTACATTCTCAAACGTTTTCGCTTTTCTAAAACTTCTTTGCTTAAGTGATCACTTTAACAAGTATGTTGATTAAGCACATAAGGTGAGTTAAATGTTAGGCAACTTAGATGACGTAAGTGTTATATACATTACATAGGAACTCAAGACAATGAGTATGATCAAGGATATACTAAGTTAAGAGTCCTATATGCAAAGCATGTAAGAACAAACATCACAAGTCATAAGACCAAAGTCAAGCAAGATATATAAAGATAGGAAGCAAGTATAAGTTCTACAATCAACTCTTTGACAAATAAGTTCATGTAATCATATAAGAAAGATAAAGGAAGACATGAACTATAAAGTAAATGAGTAAGAGTAAGATAAAACAAACACGACGATTCAGAGTGGTTCGATCACAAAGATCTACACCCACTACCTTAGGACACACCCAAAAAATTTCGCAACTTCACTAGCTTTCTCTTTATAACAAATGAAGGTGTGATAAACCTCTTTTACATAATGGACAACTCACAAAGAGTTTTACTTGAACAACTTCTCTAGTTCATAAAGATCCTAGCTCACAAAAAGCTCTAACTTGTCTCACAAAGAGAACCCGCTCACAAAGAGCTTTTCTAACTCACTAAGAGCTAGGCTCACAAAAAGCCAATCTCACAAAGAGATAATCTC
Organism: Vinca minor; assembly: GCA_026122235.1. Classification (NCBI taxonomy): domain Eukaryota; kingdom Viridiplantae; phylum Streptophyta; class Magnoliopsida; order Gentianales; family Apocynaceae; genus Vinca; species Vinca minor. Next base: position 1,176,072 of record JAOCZM010000285.1, on the reverse strand, counting down.
ACTAAGAGACAAACTCACAAAGAGCTAAACTCACTAAGATCTAACCTAACTCACACAGAGTTAGTCACAAAGAGAGAAGATATCCTCAACAAATGAGACTTTACAATTAAGCTCAATACAAAAAATCCATTGATGGATTGGATATTACAAATGATAGCTCTAATCAATATTGAGAATAGAAGAGTATGTATATTCTTACTCGAAATGATGTATTTTGATAAATGTGAAAGAATTGAACTCTTGAAAGTGTTTGATTGCTTGTTTAAAAAGTACTCCCTCCATTCCTAAATATAAGACTCTTTAGACAATTTAAGAAAATTAAGGAATTTGTCATTTTCACCGAAAGTTTCAATATTACCCTCTCTCTCTCTCTCTCTCACTTTTATAGCATAATAAAAGAAATGAAAATTAGGAATGGCAGAGGCGGTAAATAAAAGAAATGTCGATGGTATAATTGGAATAAATTGTTGACAACTAATAAAAGAGCCTTAAACGAGAATTAATTTGGATACCTATAAATCTCCTAAACGACAATTAAATGGGAATGGAGAGAGTATAATACAAAGACCCTCTTATGACTTCATTAACTATGAAAAATTAGCCTTAAAGGTTTTATATAGAGGCAAAAAATGACAAGCAAACAATGTTACAACGACTATATTTTTGCTTGTGATGGGACACTCCGGCGACAGAACTAGCTAGTAGGTCGCCCCGAGTGCATCCGAAGCAGTTTGACAGACTACTGGACACATATCGGTCAATCGCAAATAGTGGTCCAGTCGTTCGGAGCATAGGCTTGGTCGACCGACCTAAAGCATGGTCGTCCGCACAATATAGTTGTGGGAGTCTTTGAACATTCAAAATTGACTACGGACAAAAACACAGTTCGGTCAACCGGACAACACATTTCGACTAGACTGAAGGTCAAAAGTGGTTTTTGTTGGAGTACATTTAATCTAAGGTGCGCCAATTCGATTGGGCCGGGCCGGGATTGGATTGGGCCCTTAATCGGGTTGGGCCGACCAACCCATTTGGACCGACCTTATGGCTGGAAAATTGGATATATTTTCAGCTCTTATCTCTTAGAAGGAGGTTGAAGTGGTGGAGAATGTGGAGGAGTGGTTTCCTCCATGATCTCCCACTTTCCCCTTTCTCTCTCCCCACTCTCCCTTGAATGACTAAGAAAAACGCTGATTTTTCCTAGCATTCTAAGTCATTATTCTCCAGCTTTTGAAAGGTTAGAGAAGAGAGAAAAAAAGAGAGCATTCAATAGAGATTGAATAGAAAGAAAAGACAGCTTTTCTATATACTTGTTTTCTAGCTTTGGCTAATACAAAAGAAGTAAGAAAACTGTTTCTTGTTATTCTTTTAGGTCCTATATCAACCATAAATATATACTCCATCTTGAAGAGTGTCTTCAAGACTTCTACGAGGCGTTGGCTAGCACCAAGCAGTAGAGGACCATCCCCGGAAGATCGAGTGGATATTGGGAGAGCGGAGCCTGCGTTGAGTGGCGTTCGTTCGTGACAACAAACCTACTTCGAAAGGTATAATGCTATCCCATAGTCTAAGGTTCTTACTCGTGAAAGATCCTATTAGAGGCGGGTCGTTTTATTTCCGCTGCATAACTTGTTTTAGACCCGGTTATTCCTCTAACAGTGGTATCAGAGCCACTCACGAGTACCCTATAGACTTAATGTGCTATAGTATTTTAATATGGACTATGAATCTATATTTTGCATGCCTTAGGATTGCTAGAAATGTTGTATATCATGTATGACATGTTTTTGCATCATTTTGTATGTATGAGAGTCGAGAGTTTCGGTTGACCGAAATGCCTGTTTTGGTCAACCGAGTACTCTCAGTATCTCTGTTCGGACGATTGGGAGATAGGTCGATTCAGCGGACTGGTTACCCGGTCGACCGAGCGGGGTGGCTGGTCCACCGAATCTGAAACAGAATATGAAATGTTCATTTTGCTGGTTGCTCATTTTTCATAAATTGTTATGTTAGTTGAGCATGATGCATAGTAATCGCCTTTACCCTGTTGGTTTATTTTATAAATACGATCTGTGAATCGTGCCTATCTTTTTTTTATTTTTTTTATTTTTTTTTTATCAAAAGTTGTAATTCTCTTCTCATCAAATCCCCTCGAATGTAACTCGAGGTTTCCTTAGAGTTATGTAATTCTAGATTAGGAGAAGGTACATCTGTGATGATGATTTGGAGACAACCACCTGAAGGTCAAGACGGTGTAAAATAGAATGTTTTCTTTTCACACCCTTAGATTGACTTCACAGTTTTTCCATTGGTTTGGAAAAACCGAATAGGATATGGCGGTTACTATTGCATTTTTACTTTTATGTATTGGATGCATATGTATATAAGCATAAACTATTTTATTTTATGCTTTTTTGGTGAGATTGTTAAAAACAAAACCCCTCAATTAAATATTAATTAGTGCCTTCCTAAGTTTGGCCCACGTCAAGGCCTAGATCGACATTAGTATGGGACATGCCAAAGCTGTACATACGTGTCTATCCGGGTGAGGCGCGAAGGATAATTTGTGATATCCGCTAGCAAAAACTTAGGGTCCTAGTTAATTGGATTATCTCAATAAATGGATTGAGGATCTAGAGGTAAAAGAGTTGAGAAAAGTGTATAATGATACGCTTGAATAAATGTTATTCACTCAACTAACCAAGAATTACATAATTTGATGTAATTGGCAAACGTTGCCTACCTAAATAACTAAGTTTTGGGCGATCAACCAAAGCTGACTCAGAACGAGGTGAAATATGGATCTTGGCCCGCTAGAAAGTTAACGAACTTTACGAGTTGATAATGAGGGTTATTCACTCGAAGAAAATAGTGGGAGAAATCATTAAAAAGATAAAAGACCTAATAATGATTTTTATTGGTACTTACTTTGCATATGTAGTTTGTTGTAGAAAAATGGCAAATTCAAACCAAACACTATCACTGCGTTCTGTCCTTGAGAAGGACAAATCAGAGGGAGTTAACTTCCTCGACTGGTTCAGGAACTTGAGAATCGTTCTCAAGCATGAAAGAAAGTTGTATGTTCTAGAACAACCTATTCCTGATACACCAGAGGCTCGCGCTTCGGCCGCTGAAAGGAGTGCTTATCAGAAGCATTGTAGTGATGCTTTAGATGTGTCTAGCCTCATGCTTGTCACCATGAACTCTGAGCTTCAGAAGCAACATGAGGACATGGGGGCTTATGAGATGCTGGCTCACCTGAAGCAACTATATATGGGACAAGCACGCCAGGAGAGATTCGACGTATCGAAATCTCTTTTTCAATGCAAAATGTCTGAAGGAATGCCAGTAGAAACTCACGTTCTTAAGATGATAGGTTATGTTCAGAACCTTGAAAAACTGGGATTTCCTTTGGGGCAAGAGATGTCGACTGATTTGATCTTGCAATCGTTGCCTGAGTCATTCAGTCAGTTCATTATGAATTATCACATGAATGAAATTGACAAGCCATTGCCTGAGTTGTTGAACATGCTGAGGACCGCCGAGAAGGAAATAGGCAAGTCCAAGCCCAACACCATACTGATGGTCCAAAAGGGCAAAGGCAACGGTTTTGTGAAATCCAAAGGCAAACCGAAAGGTAAGCGCAAGGGCAAGCAAAAAACTTTCAACAATGCATTGAAATCTAAGGGTGGTGTAGCCAAGGACTCTACCTGTCATCACTGTGGTGAAAAAGGTCACTGGAAAAGGAACTGCAAAAGCTATATTGCAGGAAAAAGGCTGGAAAAGGAGAAAGCAAATGTTGCTTCGGGCTCAAGTATTTATGTTGTTGATATTAATATGATTGATATCAATTTAAATACAACTACTTCTTGGGTACTTGATACCGGATGTGGTTCTCACATTTGTACTAATGTGCAGGGACTGCAAAGGAGTAGAGAGTTGGCAAATGGTGAAGTGGAACTACGAGTTGGCAACGGAGCACGTGTTGCGACCACTAGTCTGTAGGGACTTGTACTTTTACTTTGCCTTCGAGGGGCTTGTTTTGGGTTTAGAAAACTGTTTTTATGTACCAAGTTTAACTAAGAATATTATTTCAGTTTCTTGTTTGGACAAGAAAGGTTTTGAGATTTCAATCAAAAACCAACTATTATCGTTAGTTTTGGATAATATTTTTTATGCAAGAGCCTCTTTGATTAATGGTCTATATATTTTAGACCTTGATATGCCAATTTTAAATATAAATACAAAAAGGATTAAGACTAATGATTCTAATCCGACATACCTCTGGCATTGTCGCTTAGGCCACATAAAGCGAAGACCGCATATCCAAGCTCCGTAAAGATGGGGTCATTGGAATCATTTGACTTCGTGTCTTATGATCGATGTGAATCTTGTTTGTTGGGTAAGATGACAGCATCACCTTTCACTAAGCTAGGTGAGAGAGCCGATGCTTTATTAGGACTAATACATAGTGATGTATGTGGCCCTTTTAATATACATGCAGGGGGGGTTACCTCTACTTCATTACCTTTACTGATGACTTCAGTAGGTATGGATATGTGTTCTTGATGAAACACAAATCCGAAGCATTTGCTAAGTTTAAAGAGTTTAAACTAGAAGTAGAAAACCAACTTGGCAAGAGTATTAAGGTTCTTCGATCTGATCGAGGAGGAGAATACTTGAGTCAAGAATTCTGTGACTATCTAAAGGATTGTGGAATTGTTTCACAACTTTCTCCTCCAGCTACTCCACAATGGAATGGTGTATCTAAAAGGAGGAACAGAACCTTCTTAGATATGGTTCGTTCTATGATGAGTCACACGAGCCTACCCAATTCTTTTTGGGGACACGCACTAGAGACAGCAGCTTTAACACTTAACCGCGTTCCATCTAAATCAGTTGCAAAGACGCCATACGAGTTATGGACTGGGAAGCGTCCCTGTTTGTCTTTCCTCAAGATTTGGGGCAGTGAAGCTTTTGTAAAACGCTCAGCTTCTGGTAAGCTTGCTCCAAAATCTGAAAAGTGCATATTTGTAGGTTATCCTAAGGAAACTAAAGGATACTACTTTTATATCCCTAACGAAAACAAAGTGTTTGTTGCTCGCACGGGAGTCTTTCTAGAAAAAGAATTTGTTTCTAGAAACACGAGTGGGAGTAGCATAGAACTTACTGAAGTTCCAGACTCTCAAACTAGCACTAATGATAAGATGAAAATTGAGCAGACTCCACAAGTTGTTGTGCGGCGAGTGCCACAAAGCGAGTTGTGCGGCTAGCACTCGATTCAAGAAACACAAGAATTGCGTAGAGTGCAGTAGAGTTCGTCAGTCCCACCTCCGAGAAAAAATTTGGTTTTTTCATAGCAGAACATGGTGATGTTATGTTTGTGGATCACGATGAACCTTCGACCTACAAAGCGAGGCAATTAATAGCCCGGATTACGAGAAATGGCTTGAGGCCATGAGATCCGAAATGGACTCCATGTACACAAACCAAGTCTCGGATCTTGGTTGATCCACTGAAGGGGTAACTCCCATAGGGTGCAAATGGGTTTTTAAGATTAAAACCGACATGGAAGGGAATGTACAAAGCGTCATGAGGGCGGCTGGTCGCGAAAGGTTTCAAACAAGTTCATGGTATTGACTATGGCGAGACCTTTCCCCACGTAGTTATGTTCAAGTCCATTCGGATTTTGCTTGCTACTGCATCTTACTATGACTATGAAATCGGCAAATGGATGTCAAAACCGCTTTCCTTAATGGAAAACTTGAAGAGGATGTGTATATGACACGACTGAAAGTTTTGTCACTCCAGAGAATCTTTGGAAAAGTATGTAAGCTTAGAGATCCATTTATGGACTCAGCGGAGCTTCTCGAAAGCTGGAACATCCGTTTTAATGATGCCGTCCAGTGAGTTTGGCTTCATTAGAAATGAGGATGAGCCTTGTGTTTACAAGAAGGTTAGTGGGAGCTCAATCGTATTCTGGTTTTGTATGTAGATGACATACTACTCATTGGAAAGCGACATACCAACCTTAAAAGTCTGTCAAGGCTTGGTTGAGTACGTGTTTCTCTATGAAAGACTTAGGCGATGCCGGCTATATTACGGGAGTCAAGATCTATAGAGATAGATCCAGGAGACTCATTGGCCTAAGTCAGAGTACATATATAGACAAGGTGCTAAAGTGGTTTAGCATGCAAGAGTCTAAGAAGGGCCTTTGTCCTATAGCACATGGTACTGTTATGTCGAACAAACATTGTTCTAAAATGCCTGCCGAATTAGAACGCATGAAAGAGATCCCTTATGCTTCTGCCATAGGATCCATCATGTACGCCATGTTATGTACTCGCCCAGATGTCTCTTTTGCCTTAAGCCTTACGAGCAGATACCAGTCTAATTACGGTGAACGTCACTGGATCTCAGTCAAGAATATCCTCAAGTACTTGCGAAGGACTAAGGATACATTCTTGATTTATGGAGGGGCGGATGAGCTCGTTGTAAGTGGTTACACCGATGCTAGTTTCCAAATCGATAGAGATGATTTCCGATCGCAATCGGGATATGTGTTTAACTTGAATGTAGGTCTGTGAGCTGGCGCAGTTCAAAGCAATCGACCATCACAGATTCTACGACAGAGGCCGAGTACATAGCAGCTTGTGAAGCAGCTAAGGAGGCAGTTTGGATGAGGAAATTTATTTCCGACCTCGTTGTGGTTCCTAGCATTACGAACCCGATAGACCTCTATTGTGACAACAATGGGGCTATTTCACAATCTAGGGAACCCAGATCTCACCAGAGGTCCAAACATGTACTACAGCGTTTTCACCTAATCCGCGAGATTATAGAAAGAGGTGATGTGCATATATGTAGAGTAGATTCGGCAGACAATGTCGCCGATCCACTGACGAAGCCACTATCGCAGCAGCAGCATGATCGTCACACTAGCTCCATGTGTATCCGATATCTGGAGGGCTGATCTTTTCTTTAGTGACAGTCATTAGTATGCCCTTAAAGACCAATCAGTAGATGATTTTGGGTCTTTAGTGCAAGTGGGAGATTATTGTATCGTATTTATGTAATTTTCATTTTGATGAATAAAAAGGCATAAATTCCAGTATTATTTCAATATGTTTACTGCGTTCTTAAAAACATAATGAAATAATATGTCCTTAGAATAGTATTCATAATTGTTATGATTACGAAAGCGTCCACTAGTCGAACATTATTATGCAATCTTCGAGGACAATAATAATGCGTAAGACTAGTATGTGCGATGATTGATATAAGCTATCGGATCGTCACATGGGTATATATGATTAGAGAATCATTATCTTGGGACGAGACCCAGACATGAGAAACACACCATGGGTTGTTATATAATAGTCAACGGTGTTTCTCAATTTTTGGCTAGGTTGTATATGAGATCCTTCGACTTGAGGTCTCACAAGAGTTCTTGCATGGCTAGTGTTATGCTTTGATAATGTTAAACGCTATCCAGTAGCAGGGTGAGCAATAAAGGCATTTATTGGGTATATCACGAATCTTGTTCGGGATGAATGGGATGCGAAAGGATTTGTCCCTCCTATATAGCAGGAGCGATATCTTGGGCCCCTTTGATGGAGTCTGACTAATTCATGGCCATGAACAAATGAATCAGTATATGATATTGATGTCATTTGATTAGTCTACTCGCGAATCAAGAAACTAAAAGATTGGACAATACAAGTGTGACTTTTTCCATGACTTGTGTTCAATCTAGATATCAAGGACAAAAAGGATTTAAATACAAATGTCAAATGTTGTGATTATGATAGTCACCAGATATTTATGAATTGGGGGTAATGATGCGTTGCTAGATACCTCTCATTACCTGTGACATATGATGTCACGGCCAACATCATAGATACCTCCTGGGTCGCACTCATAGATCAACTGGATTGGGCTTTTTGGAGTACATTTAATCTAAGGTGCGCCAATTCTATTAGGCCGGGCCGGGATTGGATTGAGCCCTTAATCGGGTTGGGCCGACCAATATGATTGGGCCGACCAACCCATTTGGACCGACCTTATGGCTGGAAAAATGGATATATTTACAGCTCTTATCTCTTAGAAGGAGGTTGAAGTGGTGGAGAATGTGGAGGAGTGGTTTCCTCCATGATCTCCCACTTTCCCCTTTCTCTCTCCCTTGAATGATTAAGAAAAATGCTGATTTTTCCTAGCATTCTAAGTCATTATTCTCCATCTTTTGAAAGGTTAGAGAAGAGAGAAAAAGTGAGAGCATTCAATAGAGATTGAATAGAAAGAAAAGACAACTTTTCTATATACTTGTTTTCTAGCTTTGGCTAATAGAAAAGAAGTAAGAAAACTGTTTCTTGTTCTTCTTTTAGGTCCTATATCCACCATAAATATATACTCCATCTTGAAGAGTGTCTTCAAGACTTCTACGAGGCGTTGGCTAGCACCAAGCGGTAGAGGACCATCCCCGGGAAGATCGAGTGGATATTGGGAGGCGGAGCTGCGTTGAGTGGCGTTCAGTTCGTGACAACAAACCTACTTCGAAAGGTATAATGCTATCCCGTAGTCTAAGGTTCTTACTCGTGAAAGATCATATTAGAGGCGGGTCGTTTTATTTCTGCTGCATAACTTGTTTTAGACCCGGTTATTCCTCCAACAGTTTTTCCACTTGGTCACATTTCTAATGTTCTCAAACTCATGCCTAAGTGTTTTTCAAAATCTTTCAAAAAAAGTTTAAGATCTTAGGCATAAGCCAATACTAACATATGTTTTCAGAAACATTTTTAAAGATAAAATCAAAGTATGTATGATGGTTTAGAAAACATGCAAGTTTTTGACATACTGTAACTAGTATTCTCAAATAAAATTAGTCACAGTGGATATACATATGTAGAACATGACTAATCTTCAAGGTCTTCTAGATGTGTAGACTTTTTCAAGCTTCACTTTGGGACCTTTGAGAACCTCTTCATGTGATGAACTCCTTTTTAATCTTCTAAGATGTAGCGCCATGGACTTCAATAGTTAAGAGTTCACTTCATGATACTTCAATTGTGTTGTAGTGTGGCTCTTAACATTTTGATCTTCCTTCTTGGCATTGCAACAACTTTCAAGGCCGGTAGAATCCACTTCAAATTTGTGTCATGTAATCTTGTATTTTGTAGCTTCTTCTCAATGGATCCTTCAAAGTGATTGCATCTTCAATGTTGTAGGATTGTCACCTTTGAAGTTCAAAGAAGCTTCCTTACTATTTTTATCAATGTACCTGTGAGTTAAAGATCTATCATTAAAACACACTCATACAAACATGAGAACTTTTCAATTATTCGTATCATCAAAATTAAATTGATTACATTTTACCATATAGCTAACATTACCCTTCACATATAGTTTGTATTTCAAACCCCTAAGAATGGCCAGTTCGTTAGTGTAAGGAAAGTACTTCCAACTGTCTGCTTTGGTTTTGCTCAAGTTAAGCCCCCAAAATGTCAAATATAAATGGATATATCTTTTATTTAAATTTTCACAAGGATAGAATTATTTTGCGTCCTAGGCTAAAATTAAAAATTTGATGAATACTTCTTTTCTTCAGAAGACTCCTAATATAGGCACCTCTTTTTTGACAAAAGTTGTAAACATGCACGATTGAAAGAATCTCATGTTTCCTATATATATAAATAAAATAATCACATGTTTTAATTACGTCCTTAGTATATAGGAGATTTAGAAAATTATGCCATCTTTTTTTACAATGCATATCCAAAATAATTGAAAGAATCTCACGTTTTAATTCCTGTATAAGTAGGGGTGTGCATTGGTGCAGTTTGGTAAAAACCGATTTACTAATGTGGGTTTTATACGATTTTTTAATATATTTTCTAAAATCACACCGCAACATTTTGACTTCCAAACCGAATTTCACCAAACCGTAATTATTTTGGTTTAGTGAAATTCGGTGTGGTGAAAACCGATCTAAAAAGCTTGTAAAATTATTTAAATATCTCATGACTCATGAGCTCCAATGTAATATTTCTAAGAGATTAACCATATAACAAAATCACCAATTTTAATACGAATTCAAATAAATAAATACATGTTTAAGATGAAAACGTTGGTAAAATACATATGTTTTCTTTGAGAGTTCTAAGCAAATTGTAATTAAAATAAATCAAAAGTTCTCATTAGAACATCAATTCCAACTAGGGGTGTGCATTGGTGCGGTTTGGTGAAAGCCGATTTACTAATGCGGTTTTATACGATTTTTTAATATATTTTCTAAAACCATACTGCACCATTTTGACTTCCAAACCGAATTTCACCAAACTGTAATTATTTTGTTTTGGTGAAATTCGGTGCGGTGAAAACCGATCTAAAAATCTTGTAAAATTATTTAAATATCTCATGACTCATGAGCTCCAATGTAATATTTCTAAGAGATTAACCATGTAACAAAATCTCCCATTTTAATAAGAATTCAAATAAATAAATACATATTTATGTTGAAAACATTAGCAAAATACATATCTTTTCTTTGAAAGTTCTAAGTAAATTGTAATTAAAATATATCAAAAGTTCTCATTAGAACATCAATTCCAACCAATAACATCTTGAATCATGAGGTGATGAAAACCATGGAGTAACTATTGAACAACCTGTCACTGAAAAAGGAGAATATCAAATAATTTTTTCACCTAAATAAATACAAGAAATCAAAGGTTGGTTCTAAACCCAATTAGCAAGAAGCCCTACTCTCTCTCTCTCTCTCTCTCTCTCTCTCTATATATATATATATATATATATATATATATATATATATATATATATATATATATATATATCAAATCTTGACATGAATTAAGATGAATTTTGAAAACATTACTAAGAAATGCTATTATCCTACATAAGATTGCTCTGCAAACAGTTGAATCAAATATATCTTTAGTAAATACCTCTGTTCAAAGATCAACAATCGTTGGTTTATGGACATCATTTTCAAATTTTGAAAAAACAATTACCATTATCCATTATTTCAAGAGAATCTATATCTTCTTCCACTCTAAACGGGTAGGCTTCACTACGCAACCAAACTCTGGCACACAAAGGCATTGCACCATCATAGGAGTCAAAGAACTCCTAAATATATTAAGAACCCGGCCTCTCGTATTAAAAGATGATTCGGAAGCAACAGTAGAAACATGAACACTCCATATATCTCGAGCAATTTGAGCAGGCAATGGAAATCTCGGAGCATTCAAATTCAAAAGAAAAATTAGATTGCCTTTGAGACTTGTGACTTTTGTGTGACTTTTTGAGAAATAGTGAATCAGATCATAATCCTAACTTAACTCTAATCAAACAACTAACTAATATTAATATATTAATCGTAATTAAAATAAATTCAATGAAACATAATTAAGTAAATATATCATATTCTTTAAAAAAAAATTAGATATGTATATAATGCGGTTTGCGGTGCAATAAAACTAAAATTTTCTAGACGGCGACCACACCTAAAAATAATTTGCGACTATTAAAACCGTATTTGCCGCACCATAATTAACCAAACACCGCACCGTTCACCAAAATTAAATTTAGTACGATGCATTTTTCAATTAAAACCGATTAATGCACACCATATATAAGTGGTTCAGAAAATTATTATGCCATCGAGAAAACTAGGAGTAAATTATAAAAAAGTGAATGCTAATAATTTTATAATAAGGGGGAAAGGAGAAAAAACATGCATAGTTGATCTTATAAACATCTATTCTAGTATTTTCAAAGGAAAGATTAGTCACAAAGGATTACCGGCTAATAATTTTATAATAAGGGGAAAGGAAAAAAAGCAAAGAAAGTGATATGAAGTTGTTCTCCTTCATTACAGATAAGAAATTGGAAAACTGAATATTTGTTATTGCAAAACATATTCGTGTGAACAATATAAAAAATGAAAAATGGTTCATTTGGTTATTTTTCATTTAACTTATTTGTTGTGCATTATGAGTTTTTAGTCCTAAAATTAGCTGCAACATATAAAACTGGTCCAATAATATCTTATACTCCCTCCGTCCGAAATTAACTGTCCACATTTCTATTTTTATTTGTCCCAAATTAACTGTCCACTTTCTAAATAAAGAAGGTATTAATGATAATTTTTCCAATTTTACCCTTCTTCCAACTCCTCATTGAATGCTCTTAGTTAATTAAAATTATCACTTTCCAACACATATTTAAGAGATTGTTGGATGTTGTGTGAGAGGAAAGAGAGAGAAAAACATAAATTTAAAATGAGATTAATAAATTAATTAGGGGTATCTTAGACTTTTATTTATATTTTACCATCAAATCATCAAAACCTTAATACCCGTGCATTTGTCAAAGTGGACAGATAATTTGGGACGAAAGGAGTATTAAACTAAAATTTATAAACAACTACCTATAAGTAACTATTAATAATCTCAAGACAAATTTGTTTAACTTATTCTTCATACATCTGGAAATAATCCAAGCAGTTTATTAATAAAAAAAAATATAGAAGCCTGAACCTTGATTGTGATACATACTTTATAAAAATCCCCCCAAGTACAACACAAACTCCACAAACCCCATCTTAGTCGATGCTAACCCTTTCTCTTAAAACTCATTATAAATGCTTTAATCTCTTAATCACTTCCTACCCAAACTGTCTCATGTTTCAGCTCTTTCTGCTTTCTTCCCCCCTTTTAAAGTCCCCCAAAATTCCCAACATTTAGGGCCACTTAATTATATATAGTCTCTGCCATAGCACCACCACTATGGCCATGGTAATGAACAACACTTTCAATATGGACCTTGAATTTCCTTGTTATAGCACCACCACCACCACCACCACCTCCACCGACGATGACAACTACTGCAACTGGAATGACTGGTCACCGGTTGTCGACTGGGGCCAGCTTTCCGGAGATAGTAATAATGACTTCCATGATCTCATTGATTGCATGATATCGGACGACAATGGCGTCGCCATGAGGGCGATCCCTGATGGCCTAAGCTCCGCGGTTTCCCCGGAAACTCATACGATGATGGATGATGATGATGTAGAAGATCCTCATGAAAATATCAATGAAGATCTCAAGGGATTACGGCTTATCCACCTCCTTATGGCAGCAGCGGAGGCGCTGACCGGGGTTAACAAGAGCCTGGAATTGGCTAGGGTGATATTGGTTCGGCTCAAGGAATTAGTGACTCCAAATGAAGGGTCCAACATGGAGAGGTTGGCTGCTTATTTTTCAGAAGCCTTTCAAGGTTTACTTGATGGATCTGGTGTTGGAGGAGGAATCAACGCCAAACATTTGTTGACTAAGGATGATCATCACAATCCAACGGATGTCCTTGCAGCGTTTCAGCTGTTACAAGACATGTCCCCGTACGTCAAGTTTGGACATTTTACAGCCAATCAAGCTATTCTTGAAGCAGTGGCCCACGATAGGAGGGTCCACATTGTGGATTATGATATTATGGAAGGAATTCAGTGGGCCTCACTAATGCAATCCCTGGTGTCACGTAAAGATGGCCCACCTACCCCACACCTTAGGATCACAGCATTGTCGAGAGGTGGCGCCAGCGGCCGTCGATCATTTGGAACCATCCAAGAGACTGGACGGAGGTTGACCGCGTTCGCCGCCTCCATTGGCCAACCATTCTCATTTCATCAATGTAGGTTAGATTCGGACGAAACATTCCGACCATCTAACTTGAAATTGGTTCGAGGAGAAGTCATAGTCATGAATTGTATGTTACATTTGCCACATTATAGTTACCGTGCCTCGGATTCAATTGCCTCATTTTTGTCAGGGGCAAATACATTAAATCCGAGACTAATTACCTTAGTCGAAGAAGAGGTGGGTCCAAACGAGGACGGAGGATTTGTAGGAAAATTTATGGATGCATTGCATCATTATTCGGCAATGTATGATTCGCTTGAGGCTGGATTTCCTATGCAATGTCGAGCAAGAGCATTGGTGGAGCGAGTTTTCCTGGGGCCTAGAATAGTTGGGTCGGTTGCCCGAATCTATCGGGCACGAGGGGAGGAGGACAGAGGCTCATGGGGCAAGTGGTTAGGTGGAATGGGATTCCGTCCAAGTGGAATAAGCTTCGCGAATCATTGTCAAGCAAAATTATTATTGGGATTGTTCAATGATGGGTATAGGGTAGAGGAATTGGCAAGTAACAAGCTAGTTCTAGGTTGGAAATCTAGGCGCTTGCTTTCTGCTTCTATTTGGACTTCTCAGGAGTGTGATTCATAAAGAAAATGAACAAACAAAACTAGTCCAACTCCCAGTTTTACATTTTCTTTAATCCGTATTTTGATTTTTAGTCTTTTGGTTTGATTGTAAACTTAGCAAATTAAGTGGTGATTTGTACATCTTGTGTGGAATGCATTTTTAAATTTAGTTTTTTGCCTTTTTCATAAACTTGTCAAACTCACTCGCCAAACAACCCTTTAGGAATCTTCTATTCCCATTCTGTGGGTCACATTCCCTATACTACTAATAAGAATTTAACATGTGTTAATTTTTTAATTAAAAAAATTATAAACTAAATAAAATAGTAAAACCCGTAAAAAAAAGTGAACATGTGACAATCATCTATTCGTGGGGACATTTAACGGCATCATCCAAACAACCTTTAATTAGACATTTTAATCATTTATAAAGAAAAATTCTACATTTTTTCCGACGTTAGATTTGCCTTATTTTTTATTCTTTATTTTCTGCTTTTAAATTTTTTTTATTACTAAAACTGTCAAACTCAAAACTTAAAGTCTCAATGAAAGATTTCTTAATATACATATATACTAACTTAATGACCAGTGCCATGCACGAAAATAAATTTAATTGTTAAGAAATATTAAATAGTATAAAAGCGAAAAATGATACTGTACACGTATATTTTTATTTGGTTTTTCAAACCGACCTATATAGAAAAAATAAAAAATATAAGAATTTTGTATTGCAAAATATCAAAAAAAAAAAAAAGAAGTTATGGTAAGAGAATAATATTCTTTGAATGATTGCTTAAGGTTGGCGTTGTAAGTTTCTTGAAAATATTAACGGTTTAAATGAACCATCTAAAACAAATAAAGTCTGTCACTTCAATTTATTAGAAAATTTTCAACTCATTTAATGACACGATAAGATTTAAATGACTCTGTCAAATAAAGTTTATTTTTTGATGTTTTTGCCATTTTAATGAAAAACGTTTATTGAGCATTTTGCATGTGGGTTCAACGGAAAACTAAATGAATCGGTAAACGGACTTTTTTTGAAAAAAACTTTGACTATTGAAATGAAAAAGTTAAAAAAACAAATTAGATTTGTCACGTAATTTAATAGACTAAAAAAAACTCGACAAATCCATTTAAAAAAAATCCTACCCACTACCTTTATTTATAATGTCGTCAAATTTCAAAAACTTTATACACTTTCGATGTATGAAGTTGAATAATATTAAAAACAAAAAGTAAAAGAAAAGATTAGAATAGGAAAATTAAAAAAATACTCAAAATATTAAAATATATAATTTATTTTGAATAAGTAAAATATGAACTATCCGAACAAAATAAATTCTGCCTCTCAAATTTATTAGGCAAATTCAAATTAATTTAATGATACGATAAGAATTAAATGACTCGATTAACTAAAGTTTATTTTTTTAGTTTTGACTCTTTTCGTGAAAAAATGTTTAGTGAGTACGCTCGCTCGCTCGCTTGTAGGTTCAATAGAAAACTAAATGGTTCAGTAAACCAATTTTCTTTGAAAAAAAACATTGACTAATGGAATGAAAAAATTGAAAATCAAACTAGATTTGTCACTCCATTTAATAAATTAAAAATAACTCAACTAATTAATTAGATTAAAAACCACGCTCAACCATTAAAAACTTCATACACTCTCAATATATTAATATTGAAAAAATAGAAATAAAAAATTAGAATAGGAAAAATGAAAAACCATTAAAAATATTTAAACATATAATTTAATTTGAATATGTCCAAATGAACCATCTGAAATATAAATAGAGTCTGTATCTCCAATTCATTGGGCAAATTCCAACTCAGTTAGTGATACGATAAGAATTAAATGGTTCAAAGCCACTAAAGTTTTAAGTTTTGACTCTTTTAATGAAAAAAGTTTAATGAGTATGCTAGTTTTTGGATTAACAGAAAACTAAATGGTTCGCTGTTCTTTTTTTAAAAAAAGCTTTGACGGTTGGAATGAAATAGAATTTGTCACTCAATTTAATGGACTAAAAAAAAACTCAACCATTTCATTGAATTAAAAATCACGCTCCACCCCTGTACTTATAATGTTATCAAATTCCAAAAACTTCATACACTTTGGGATTTTGAATAATATTGAAAAAAAAAATAGAATAGGAAAAATTAAAAAACCATTAAAAATACTAAAATATATAATATAATTTGAATAGGTCTAATATTAACCATCTGAAAAGAAAATAAAGTCCGTCTTTCAAATTCATTGGACAAATTCCAACTCAATTAATGATACGATAAGAATTAAATGGATCGATCAACTAAAGTTTTTTTTCTCAAAATTTTGACTCTTTTAATGAAAAAGTTTAGTGAGCAAGCTCGCATGTGGGTTCAATAGAAAACTAAATGGTTCGGTGCATTAATTTTATTTGAAAAACTGGCTTTTAGAATGAAAAAATTGAAAAGCAAATTGAAATTGTCACTCAATTTAATGGACTAAAAAGCAACCCAACCAATTCAGTCAATTAAAAATAAGAGTTAATAACTATTTATGGCACTAAACTATTTATGAATTTCTTTTTATGGTACTAAACTATTTTTTTATCTAAATATATCACTCATCTATTTGCGTTTATAAAAATATATACACCCACCAAATTTTGGGGTGTTTTCCGCACAAAAGATTGCACGTGACTTTCATTATTTGGATATAGTGTTTAAGTGAAAGCAGTATTCCAGGGTGTAATCCTTTCAAGTGAAAGTCAAGTGCAATATTTTGACCGAAAAATACCTCAAAATTTGTTGGGTGTATATATTTTGATAAATGCAAATAGATGATTGATATATTTAGATAAAAAAATAGTTTAGTACCATAAAAAGAAATTCGTAAATAGTTTAGTGTCATAAATAACTATTAACTCTTAAAAATAATGTCAAACCCCTTTGTAATGTTGTCAAATTCCAAAAACTTCATTCACTCTGGGTTCTTGAATAGTATTGAAAAGAAAAAAATAAAATTAGAATAGGAAAAATAAAACACCACCATAATATTAAAATATATAATTTAATTTGAATAAGTCAAATATGAACCATCCGAGAAGTAAGTCTCTCCAATTCATTGGGCAAATTTTAACTCGGTTGATGATACGATAATAATCCAATGGATCGATCAACTAAAGGTTTTTAATGTTTTGACTCTTTTAATGAAAAACATTTAGTGAGCAGGGATCGCCTATTGATTTAGTAGAAAATTACATTCTTTGGTGAACTAATTTTCTTTGGAAAAAACTGACTGTCAGAATGAAAAAATTAAGAAGAAAATGGAATTGGTCGATCAATTTAATGGATTAAAAAGCAACTCAACGTATTCATTCAATTAAAACCCATGCTCAACTCATCTATTTATAATATTGTAAAATTCCAAAATCTTCATACACTTTCGATGTGGGATCTTGAATAGTATTGAAAAAAATTAGAATAGGAAAAATAGAAACCATTAAAAATATTAAAATATATAATTTAATTTGAATAAGCCAAATATGTCAAGTTTACTTTTAATTTAATGGATAAAACATTATTCAACCAATCAAAGTCTTTTAAACTAATTAGAAAATTCAAAATTAGTTTATTGGCTACTTAAGTCATGCGATTATTCTTTCATGCCCTCAAATGACTTTTAAGTTCAACGATTATTTCTTCAAGTGTTTCTTTAAATTACGTCTCAAGGTTTTTGACGCCCGAAGGCGATTGTCCCCGAGGGGAAGAGCGGATAGTACCCTAGATCAGGGAGATTGTAGCATGCCCCATGCCGGGGGAGGGAGCTTAGCCTCATAAAGAGGAGAATATTATTTCGCTCGTTATGCGGGAGAAGGTGTCGAACTCGGGGACCTTCCTGTCCCCAAAGCCCAAAGCGCTACTCAGCTGGCCAAACCTTTTGTTGACACGTCTCAAGGTTAGGATGATAATTTTCTATGCAACCAAGTACCAATTTTGAATTTCAGAACCACCTAAATAAATTTTGATCCAAAAGTTGATTCATATTCATTTGAGTCGTCTAATGCCTTGTTCACTGAATTCCCTTTCTGAATCATATAGTTCTTGAAATTGAAATCTTTTTTCCTAAGGCATTTTTTTTAATAGTTTCTTCTTCTTTAATAATTATTGCAGAAATGAAAACGAATTTTTGTTGAATTCTTCTGGGATGATTAATTATCATATAGATCTACAAAAGAGCTTGTTTGGTTACTTATAAATTAATGAAGTCTGGACCCATGAATCTAACAAATTCATAGATCTCATTTTTTCAGAATTTATAGAGAAAGCTCCGGGAGGGTTCGATAGAAGAGATGAGTGAGTGAGAGTGGGAATGAGAATTTATTTAACGTTGGATTTACAGGGAAAGCTCCGGGAGTGGGGGTGGGTGGAGGGAGGCGGTTGGTGCAAGGGGGAAGGGTGGGGATTATTCTAATTTAAAATATCAATTATACCCCTAATAGTTTTGGAGTTGACTAACTTTTTTTACCCAGATTTTCTTTGACCAATTATGTTTTAAACCAAGGTTGTTAAAAACGCGAGTTAACACGTAAAAACGTACGTTTTTACGATTCTACGGAGGTAAAACGAGTTGAATCGTGAGTAAAAACGCAATCTGGTAGAAACGGAGTAGAAACGTAGACTCGAAACGTAAAAACGTAAAAACGAACGTTTCTACCGTTTCTACCGATTCTACCAAAAGTATGATGGGTCGGGTTGGGTTATTAAATTCGGGCCGGATCAATTTTTAAACAAAGGTCACAGTTGACCTCCCTTCTTCGAATTCCCTAACAGAAACCCTCCCATCGCCACCCCTCGTCACCACCTCACAATTGACCTCCTCACCCCTCGTCACCACCACCTCCTGACCACTTCGCCAGCACCACCACCTTTTCAGGACATCAAATTCCCCAATTTTGTCTCAATCAGGTATTTTAAAGATCCTTTTAATTTTTATCTTTTAATTTAGAAAGATTGCATATTTATCTTAAGTTATTCAAGCAATTAAAGGATGATATCTTTATTTTTAATTGATTATGTTATTTGAAATTAATTATCTGGAATATTATCATTGTTTTAGATATATTTTCACCAAATTCTTCAATTTTTCTTGAAGCAAAAGCCCGAAATCCCTAGATTGATTCGTTTGTGATTTTAAGTTTCGAGTTTTTTTGAATTTGAATTTGGTGGCCTTGTGGATTGTTTGAATTTGATCAAGAATTGTTCTTGGTTCATGAAATTGTCTTATGAATTGTTTGAAATTCCTATTTATTCGGGTATTGTTTTTCAATCTTTTGGAATCTTCAGTGTTCTGGTAGTTAGAGAATTTTAGTGGATGATTATTATTTCTTCCCGGTAATTGGAACTTCGATTTACTAAATTTCTCTGTGATTGCTTTGTTATTTTGCAAAATTTCGGGTTTACTACTCTTATATTTTTTAGTTTAACATACTCTTATATTGCTCTGTGATTGCTAAATTTTTTTCGGTTTACTAATTTTTTTTTACATATTTTTTGGATTATAGAATATGATTTGTATGTTAATTATTGTTATATATATAAAATATATATATATATATATATATATATATATATATATTTAAATTTCTCGATACGATTTTACGATTTATTTTACGATTCACGAGTTTACGATTTTTCACCCCTCCACCGAGTCTACGTAGAAACGCGTTTTTAACAACCTTGTTTTAAACGGAGGGATGATGAATACAAAATGTAAATTGTTTAGGGATGATATAATACATAAACAATGATTTAGGACGATAGTCACTATTTAGCCTAAACCAATACTACAACTTAGTAGTTCACTTTAGATGACTAGATGATGGGGTTTACACTATAGCAGCTTTACAATGCAAGGGATCATACACACCAAATAGGATAACAAAATATTAGATAAAATATTCAATATTATACTAATGTTTATTGAGTTGCTTTGAGTATTTTTTCTTGATTTTATTCAACTTGTAATTTTTAGGTTCCATTAACAGATTCTTAAATTTTATAAAATTTTCCAACTCCGGGTGGGATAATTTTCAAGAGACTTTTTTGACACTTTTTACTATGGCTATATTGTTGAGATATATTGGAGCATGTTTTCTATGTTCAAATAAATTTTTAATCGTTCCTAACTTTGAGAATTTGAGGCATAAGTAGACTACAGTAGCAACAATATTTATTATTTTTTAAAAATTAATAAGTTGATTTTTTTAGAACCATCTCATAATCTGAAAACTTCATTTTTTTAAATTGATAGGGTTTAACTTTTGATCTTCTTATACGAGTCAGACACTCAACCACCAAACTATTACTCGAGTGACAGAATCTAATAACTTCTTTGAGACTTAATAGTATTAAATTGAAGAAGGTGAAGTTAATGAAATTGTTTAAGGATTAGTTTGAAGAATAAAACTTGTTCAATAGTTAAACAAATAAAAGAAAAGCTATCATAAGGTCCATAGCCTAGTGGGGCGATGGCCTGCCCACAACCTAATCTTGAGGTTGTGGGTTCGATACCCCTCACACAAGGGGAATGATTTAATTGCCATTTCTTGGGTTCCCTTGTGTGGGTCTTATATTCCGCTTCATGGGGCACCCGGTGGCCGGGCTTCTAGTTCTCCTCCTTTGTGAGACACTTCTACTCCCCTCATGGGGTACCCGCTAAGCCGGGCTTCTATCCGCCTACATGGGCTCCTCCTCTGGTGAGGTCCAAAAATAAAAAATATAACAATAAAAAAAAAAGTAAAAGAAAAGCTTAAGGATTAATTTAGATAATAAAAATATAATAGGATTGAATTGACCATTTTCTCCCTCGAAAAATGATCATATTTCATCTTTGATCTTTACCATGTTGAACTGCCAGCCAAGAATGGGAGGGGAGGGAGACAAGTTGGTTGGTGATTGGCATATCCCTCTTTTTTTTCTTTTTCTGCCGCAACATGGGAAGATTCCTCGGAATGTACCTTTTCAATAGTATAATACTCCCTCCCCACAGTAAAAGATAATACCTTTATTTTATAATATTAAGTACCAAATAATAATCCCCCTCCCCACAATAAAAAGATAATAAAATAGAAAATAAATACTCACTGCATTTTAAGAGATGTTCATGGTTTAAATTTATTAGAAATAAACTAAAATTTTAATGATTATTAAAAATATATTTTTTATTTCTTAATCTATGGTAAATTATATAGAATGTCTCATATTATAAAACGAATGGAGTAATAATAATAATAAAACCCTAATACGGCCATGACGTACTGCAATCACTGTTGCTTTTCAAAGTAAAGAGAAACTTTTTTTATATATAGGGAAATAATATTTGCACTTCATAAAAGCTTCTTTCACTCCCTTCTTAGTTTTTGTGAACTTTTTGAACAGAAGAGAAGACATTTAACCAGCCTACTTCATCTCCTCCTTTATCTACCTATTGGGTAATATTAGGTGGCTAAATATTTAATCAATTAATTAATTAAATTGTGGATAAAATTGTAAAAACACTGTTGAATTCCTTATACAAACTTAAGTATATAGTGTTAGGTTTTAGCATATTTTATTTGGCCAAAAAGCATTACTCATATTATTATTATTATTATTATTATTATTATTATTATTATTTATATAGCAAAGATACCTTCTCATGCTATTTCCATACACCTCAGCACTAACCATTTCATATAGAAAAATAGTTTACTTTTTTTTATTTGTGGACATCTTGAGATGGACCTTCAAACAACTCGGTCAGAATGGTAGCCCACATTTTTGGCTGCACTTAAATATTTCATTGAACAAATTTCACTAAGTATTATGTCTATATCATAGCGTCATCCTTGAAGGCATAAACTGCTCTCTTGAGTTATATTAATGTTTGAATTGTTTGATATTTTTCTGTCTTTACTATGATGTGGCAATGCATGTTTTTAATTTGTTTGGAAGACGGCCAGGCTCCTTCGGTCTTATCTAGGAATGGAAGTTTTGACATGGAATGTAATTATGTACTGTCTTCATTCAATTATATAAGTCGTTTAATACATGTAGCGAAGATTAAATAAATAAAAATAAGGTAATTTATTAGTTAAAATATCAATATTAATATTTTAAATAAAATTAGTGGTATACAAATCCTATTTAAGAGAATAATATTGATATTTTGACTAATAAAATACCTTACTTTTTGCTTTCTTAAATTTCGTTACATTTTCTAAACGACTTATATTATGGAATGAAGAGTGTATATACTTAGAACTAAAGAAACCAAATTATTCATTGCTACGTCTAGAAGAAACAAAATGTACCTTTTAGTTACATTACCACATTGACCTACTTCAACTTGCTATAAACTTTTAGTATGTTGCTATCATGGAGAGTTGATATAGCATAATGTTCTCATTGACCACTTGAAAGAGAAAGGGAGGGGGGGATGTTGAGAAAGGAATTAATGTATCAAATTGTTTCTAGATTTCTTGCTAATTATAAATTAAGTATTTCTTATATATCTCCAACAACAATGGCACCAAGTAAACCGATTATAAAAGTGAACTTTTAATGAAAAATTGGTGAATTTGGTCCATAACATAATATAATTGGTGATTTTGGTCTTTCATTTTATTTTTGTTTTTTGGATCCCAAAACATTTTACGTTTGGTGAGTTTAGTTCATTCATCAAATTTTCTGTTAGTCAAGACATATGTTTGTAATTTATTCAAACATATAAAGATGCTTTTGAAATTTGACACTATGTTTTTGATAAATTGGTGCTAGGAGTCCCAAAACAAAGTAAGATTGGTGGTTTTGGTTCATATCTTCATCTTCTCTCTCTTCTTCTTATTCACCTTACTCTTCTTTTTTTGTGTTATGTCAGAATCTTGCTGAAAAATCCAGATCAATTGAGGGTTGGTTCTAGTTTATGATCTTTTAAAATATTTGTTGCAGTAGAAGAACTCATTTTGTTTTACAAAGAATTTGGAGTTGAAAGATATATCAGATCGAGAAGGAGTTAAAGTTTGCACCGTTGAAGTAGATTATTGATCTCTTCTTCACTTATTGAAAAGTATAAAAATGAGATATTTTTTTAGATAAGGATGCAATTTTGAAGCAATGATCATATATTGGTGAAGTGGGGTTTGGAAGATAAGGTTAAGTGAGACCTTTTGTTTAAAAGTATGATTTTAAGAGCTGAAGAAGAAGAAACTCTAGTAGATTTTTTTTTTAAACCAGGCTGGGCGATTGCCCTATGAAGGGGAGAGAGAACTGCCTCACAGGAGGAGGAGATAGCCCTAGAAAGGAAGACATTTTAAGCTTGCCCCATGTATGGGGAGGGTGTCGAACTCGGGACCTCTCGGTCACGAGTCGAGGCTTGTCCCACTGGGCTGCGACCTCTTTGACAATCAAGGAAGTTGTAAAGATCAATTTTTTAGGGCTAGGCCTTAGACTAGCCATGGTTTGGCATAATAGGCCAACCATGGAAGTCTATTTTTTTGGGGCAACATTTTTGGCATGAACGAATTCCCCAAGATTTGCGGAATCCGTTGTCAAATTTACCCTAATGCATTCCAGAAACCCTAAAATGCGCTACAAACCCTAGACAACCCTGAATAAATACGTTCTCAAATGGCAGGGGATATGTCCACAAAATCTACCATTAACCCTATATATACACACACCAACTTCTCCTTCTAAAATCATATCAATTTCCATCTTTCTCCCAAAGTTTATTCCAACCTTGACCAACTTACTCTCAAAACTTTGCATTCGAAATGAATAGCGAAATAAATCCAGCACTGGAAGAGTATTTCAGACACCATTTTAAAATTGTTGTTGGCAACCAAACTAATAGAAAAATGGTAATATCTTATGTTTTAAGTGTGTATTTTATATTTGTTAAATGTGTTGAGTTATCTTACACATAATATTATGTAGCGTATACCATCAATGTACACAAATTGGTTGGAACGAACTGGTCTCGGGGTACCAAGTTGTTTTATTTGAAGGACGTCATTGGTAATCAATGGTGTGTTTATGTAACCCAAATAGATGACAAGTATTACCTAGACGGCGGTTTACAAGAATATTTGCGTGATAGCAATCTTCGGCTGACATATACAGTTCATTTTATCCCTTCTCCAATGAACATACTAGATATATATTTTAAGGTAGGGTTATTGATAAGGCACGGGATCGGTTACTTGAAGGGCGAATTATCGTAACCCTTTGACGGGGCTTTTTATCAGCAGAGTTTTCGGATACACATTGACAAAAGGAAATCGGGATTTTCAAAACCAGTACGTTTGTTAATATAAAAATATTGAGAACGAATACCTCCTCTTAAAGTTTTTTATTGTAATTTGTTTTTATGTCTACAGTGGATAGGCCGTAACAACATTCAATGATGCGTTAGACAACAACTTGGAATACCTGAGGTACTACACCTGCGAAATATGCACGGGAACAAATTGCCACTCCGCGTGGCGAAAGACGGAGACGATTACTATTTTGAGGGGTGGTATGATTTTTTTGAGTTTTCGAGATTGAACCCCAGTGACCATGTACAAATCCATCCAGCCCCTTACGATACTGTCGCATAATTCCACCGAGACAGTCACCTAAGGCCCGCACTTAAAAGAAGGCCCCTAAATATATTATGTAATATTTGAGTAATATTTGAAGCATTTAAAAATCTAATGCAAGTAAAGAATATATAATCTCCTTCTATTAAGACTAGCATTTGCTTTTAGGGGTAAGTGATATACCAACTTTTTAGAGTTACGAATGAAATATCCAATATGATTTGAGCCTAAGAGGAGGGTGAATTAGGTTCTAAAACTTTTTATCTTTTCTTAATCTTCTTTGCCTATGTGATGATCTTAACAACAAATATGTTGATTAAACATATAAGGTGAGTTAAACTAGGGTGAGCAAATTCGGTTTTTGCCGAATTCCGACCGAATTCGAATTTAATTTGGCAATTCGAATTCTGTAATTCGCCTTGAATTCGGTAATTCGGTCGAGACCGAATTCGAATTGGTCGAATTTGGGACGAATTCGGTTTGACTATTTTTGAATTTGGTGTGCCGAATTCGAATTCGAATTCAAATTTAAATTTTTTAATAATTAAATATTATTATTATATAATTAAATATATATAATTAAATATTATTATTGAATTTTTAATAATTAAATATATATAATTAAATATTATTATTGAATTTTTAATAATTAAATATTATTATTATATAATTAAATATTAAATATTATATAATAAAAAAATATACCCTCCAATTCGGTCGAAACCGAATTCCGAATTCACCAATTCGGCCAATTCGAATTCGGTTTCGAATTCGGTCTTTTTTGAGGTAGGAAAAAATGAAAAAACCGAATTCAAATTGCCGAATTGGCCAATTCGAATTCGGTGCTCACCCCTAGAGTTAAATATTGAGGTAACTTAGATGACTTAAAGTGTTGAAATGCAACACATACAAATACAAGACTATGAATGTGATCTTGGATGTGCTAAGTAAAGTATCCTATATGCAAAGCTTGTAAAAGCAAACACTACAAGTCATATGACCAAAGCCAAGTATGTATATATATATATATATATATATATATATATATATATATATATATATATATATATATATATATATATACACACACACACACACACCAAGCAAAACATCTAACTCTAAATAAACATGTAAAGCATGTACATTCAAGTGTATGGAGAATATAGATACAATGAGAATTATAAAGACTTAACTGTAAAGAGTAGAGTTAGAGAAAATGAACACGACGATTTATAGTGATTCAATCACAAAGATCTACAACCACTACCTTAGAACATACCTAAGGATTTTGGCAACTCCACTAATGGATTCCCTTCACAACTAATGCAAGGTGGGATCAACCTTTTACACTTGCCTTACAAAGAGGACTCCACTCACAAAGAACGTTTTTCTAGTTCACAAAGAGCCAATCTCAATAAGAGGACACAAACACTCACAAAGACTGAAGCACGCAAAGAATTTTTTCCTAGCTCTCAAAGAACTAGTTCTCACAAAGAGAAAAAGGAACTAGTCTCTTACAAAGGAGACTTTACAATTTAGCTCACTTACAATAATCCCTCAATGGATTGGATGTACAAATTTAAGCTCTAATCACTTTTGAGAATAGAAGAGAGTATGTATGTTTAAGCTCAACTCAAAATGATGTATTTTGAAATAGATAAAGAATTAAAGCTCTTGAAAGTGTTTGGATTGCTTGTTTTAATGTCTATAACATATGCCTTTTTATGGCTTGGTAAGTTATGAAAAAGGTAGGACTTCGATGGCCCAGTGGAAACGGCCACTTAACGCAGGGCTTCGGTCCGCGTTCGAATCCTGCAACCCCCCCCCCCCCTGTTAAAAAAAAAAAAGTTATGAAAATAGGGGCCAAAATCCATAAGCATCGAGTTACAACGGCTATATTTTTGCCTTGACAGAACAACTTCGGTTGACCAAACCAGTAAGTGGGTCGTCCGAAGTAATGATTAAAAGGAATTTGGACACATCTTGGTCGACCGCAAGAGATAAGGATGAATATGATCAATGCAAGTACATGTTTTGAAAAATCATTCTTGAAATAACCGAAGGGCATTTGCAATACCCGAAGGGGAGAACCTTAGAGGGAGGGGGAAGAAAGGGGGGGGGGAGGTGAACTCAAATAATTTAAACTTTTCTACCACAATATTTTCCTAAGTGATCACCTTAACAACAATTATATTCATTAAACATATAAGGTGAATTAAAGGATTATCACTTGGATGACTTGTGTGTGTAAATGCAACACATATAAATACAAGACAATGAATATGAGCAAGTATTGTCTAGGTCAAGATTCCTATATGCAAAGCTTGTAAGAAAAAACACACAAGTCATGAGAACTAGAATTTAGCAAGAGATATATAAAGCTATACATATCTCTAAATGCAAGTCCTATGCCCAATCCAAGGGAAGATATAGCAAGCAATTGATATAACTCCATATAATCAATTAAAGCTCATACAGTAAACATTTACATATTCTCAATCTAGAGTTCGGGTCTACTGATGGCCCTATTCCAGAATATATCCCGAATTCTGATAAGTTATGATGTGCCCGGGAGCACTGTTTTGTCCCCTTGTAGTGGCCAGGACCCTTGCGGGATTAAAAAGTTAGGACTGTTAACAATAGTTATGGATTGCACAATGATAAACGATGACATACCAGGAGTATATCCTTAAACAACCATTTTTAGTCTTACCAAAATATGTTATGTATAGGCCCTGCCCTGAATGGCTATACAGTTCGGGTTGTTAACGGTTGGTTAGTGTTATTGCCAGATGATTGAGCTCGGTTGTGAATTACATGTTGCATGTCGTAGTAATACTCACCATGTTAGATTTCTATATGTCTGAATGTTTATTTATGATAATGTTAAGGTGCTCGAAGCACAATTTCTGATGTGTAAGTTACCGATATGATAAGGTATTGTAATGACATGTTAGAGTTATGTTTTGATTATGTTAAAGTTAATCAAAATCAGTGTTTTTGGTAAGGGATATTTCAAAGTGCAGAAATTGGCATTTCCTTCACAAAATAAGCCTGAAAATTGGCTGTTCTGAATCATGGACAACCCTCCAGTTTGAAGGGATTCATGGGAAGAAACTCGTTCTAAACACCCGTGAGTCCTCCCCTGAAGGATCTACTCATACAAAAATGAATCGAAAGCATACGAAAAGAATTACATTTTACGGCTCAAGAATCTGATTCTTGAATGAAAGATTTTGTCTTTGGGCTCTTAGCAAAGATCACCTTGAGTCCTCCCTTGCGGAATTACTCCCCACCTGTATCCACGCGACGAAACGAACAGCGATTGCTAACTCTTCATTTTTATGAGTTTCGGGAATTTAGAGAGAAAGGGAGAGGCAGAATTGAGAAATCTGATTTCGGGATTCTTAGTTTTTTGCGGCTGAAGCATTAGTCTTAAGGGTTTCGGCCAAGAGAGTTTATATAGGGAGTGGGAGTTTGTTTCAAGAACAACTCCCACGTCCTATCCAACTCTTTTGGTAGTGGGGGTCTATAACTCCCACGTCCTCTAGACTTCTGCTGGTAGTGGGAGTCTTTATCGGATAATAACTCCCACATAATCCCAGCTATATCGAAAATGCCCATTATCTCTAATTCGAATAATAACGCTTTATTATTCTCAGAAAAATAAATGTCAGATACAATGAACCTAGACACATTCTAGATTCATTGAATCTGGGCATGACGCTCGTTAGATCGTCTATGCGTGTGACCATGTAGCTTCATATCACAATGGCAATAAAAACACACTTAGTAGTAGTATGTGTTCATAAATCACAAGCGGTCTCTAGCAGGACATTGTGACTACCCAAAGTGAACGAATTTACGGTGGAACCTAATATCAATCCACTATTTAATCCCTTTATCTCGCGATATCCTAATTAAGCATAAGGCATGGTAGTCGTCACCCTTATAGAGCTTAATTGTATTTATGCTCGATCTCTAGGTAGACTGTTCCAACAAATAGTATTTGATAACCACTTTATCAAATACATTTGAGCACGGCCATGCATTTATACAGTCTTTCCCTATCGAGGGGCCCATGGATATCTCTATCTAATAAGAGAGGGACAAATCCCTTACAATGTCTCTCACATTCAAGTCATGACAGGACACTACAACCGATCATCAGTCGTATTGATTACTCGACTAAAAGTAACGTCTGACTGAGTCAAAACGTGGCTCCATTCATGCTAGAATCAATGGAGACATAATGTCTAAGGATTCCAAAATAGTATTGAGGAAGTAATACTTATGACTAAGGGGCCATGAAGTATTACTTCTCTAACAGATCACGTCCAATACAATGTATCCCTATATATTGCATCTATGATATGATTTGTATTCATTACACATGATTAGTAAAACATAATTATCAATCAAACATCATACTAGTTTTATTTCATTGTAAAGAACCTTACATAAAACTAGGGAAAACTAGAATAGTAATTACATAAGCTAATGAGTTTTACTATCAAATCACGCATTTGATGTTCAGAAGCAAAATTAACTATTCAAAGACATACTCAAAAGAAATAAAACGTACAACATATGCTAATGGTCCTAGGGCACTATTCAGACAACCTTTTGGACTATCTCGGTTGAACCGGGGTGAAAATCACCTCGACCGGAGCTGGTCCGGATGACCTTCGGTCGACCGGAATAACCTATACATTGTGTGGAGTTTTGGACAAACTTTATGTCTTGATCTCGGACGACTCTTCGGTCGACTGAGGTCTTCTTCGTATTATCCGAGGTCGTGTTTTTTACACTTTTACTGTTCTGATTTCTATCTTTTCCAGATTATTAATATTATGAACTCTTATGTTATGTTTTCAAGTTCTTTACAAGTATTTTAAAGATGGTTACATGTTATGTCATTTCAAGCTATATATTCTTCACATGTTTCGGGAAACAGGGAATGTTTTGATGTCTCTTTGGTCCTTCATCCCAAGGGCGATCGATCCTTACTGGGCTAGTGTGGCTCATCCATTTACCCCTTGTTATTTTGCAGATGAATATGTAGATGATGCTAGTGAAGAGTCATGGGAAGGGGAATACGACGAGTAGATCCCAAATGAATGAATGTTATATTGATGTTCTAGATAGTTGAACTTATTTAAGTGGAGCAACAATAGTATTAAGTTTATTTATTCACATTAAGATTGATATTGACTTAGGGATATACTAAAGACATAAGTTATTTTTTTATGTTTATGGTCTGGAAGATTATATTCTATTATGGGTTCGGTGTAACATTGGCAAATAAAATATTGTCATGTCATCACTCGTGCACGGGGTGTGACATAAATGGTATCAGAGCAGGTCGAACCTTAGGCTTAAATCCTTAGTTAGAAGTTAAGTATGGAATGAACATATGATATATTCCTTAGATAACTTAAGATGCGTTCTCTGGGTAGAGATTATGGAATATAAAATATGTGCTTATTTATTAGCTTTATATGATCATGAGTTATGTGCTAACCTGTAATGTGCACTATGTGCTTATCTGTTAAGTTTTTTTTTACATAAGATGGACCGTCAAAGCGACAACAACAACGATCTCAACATACCAATTGCAAGTTTGGGCCGCCAAGGCAACATGGGTGGTCACAGACAAGAAGATGTGCCCGAATCCTCTACATGTCAACAAGTACCGAATATGGGAAAAGTCGATGTGGCTCAAAATGATGTACCTCCATCACCGCCACCGGTGAACACGGGAATCCCGACTGAATTGAAAGAAACATTGGCCATGATGGCACAACTTCTGTAGAATCAACAAGCTCAGAATGGAGAGACAAAACAAGTTCTTTGATTGTAAGATTACTAAGTGCAAGTCCTATAGCCAAGCCAAGGCAAGATACAACAAGCAAGTCATCTAACTCAAGATAAACAATTAAAGCTCATACAAACCAGTTCTTAAGAGATAATAACACAATTAATAATGTAAGAACTTGAAAGTAAGGAGGTAGAGTTAGAAGATCAAACATGAGGATTTAGATTGGTTCGATCACAAAGATCTAGATCCACTACCTTAAGACACACCTCAAGGATTTTGGCAACTTTCCACTAGCTTGTCTTGATAGATTACACAAAAGGATAAAACCAACAAACGGTCTTTTATGCACTCATGCAACCTTTCAATGGGAGGCTAACGAATGGTCATTTATGCACTAAGCAACCCTTTGCCCTTGGGGCACTCTTTTTCTAAACTAGTCTATTAAGTGAGGAGGTTTTGTTGGTGTTTACATTTGATATAAGTGTTCAATTAGATTGGGCAGGCTCAATTGGATTGGACGTTCAATTGGATTGGGTAAAACTGGACCCAGTCAATCGAGAATTGTCTTGGGTTGATCGAACCAGTTTGTCACTTCGGTCGGCTGAGAACCATCGGCACATGTATTGTGTGAGAAAGAGAGCGCGCGTGTGTGTGTGAAGGGAGTAGTGATGAGAGAAAAGTGTGAGTGTGGAGTTAGTGGGTGGTTCCACTAACACCACATGTTGAAATGTTCACCACTCTCACATTTTCTCAACTAATTCACTCTCATTTGTTCTCTACACTAGCCGAAAATAAAAGATGAAAAATTCTCTGAATTTTATCTCTCTAGTACACACTCTCAAGAACACAAAAGAGAAAGGAAAACTATTTTTCTTGTCTTCATTTTCCGAGTTTTGGTTTTCCACTTTTCTTGTCTTCATCAACGAAGCTCTCGAAGATCGTATTCAACGTTGGTAGCACTCGTGACTAGCATCAAAGGCTCAACGAATAGGCTCTCGGTTGATCGTTTGGATACCGATAGAGATGGGAATCCGAAGGCTGCTGTTGGTGATTCAAAGTTGCAAAATTCGGGCTTTTTCGATTACATCGAAAAGGTATAATTCCTATCACAAGGTACTGGTTCTTTCTCGTGAAAAGATCATGTAAAGTAACGGAATCCCATTTTACTTTCCGCTGCTTTTATGTGTAGATTCTGAATTTCTCCATTTCAGTGGTATCAGAGCCTGTCACGAAAACCCAACTACTTTTATTATGTGTTATCGTGATTTTTGTAGTCGTATAATGCATGTTATAGGATGTATTTACCTTTGTACATCCTCTGGGAAGTCGTTTAAGTGTTAAACAAATCCCAAAACGAATTGTTGATTCATGTTTTTGGCTTGTTTCTATTTTCTGGGAAAAATTCAGTTGACCGGAAGAGGTTCACGGTAGACCGAACATGTTCTAGAAAATGAAAATTTGCTAGTGCCTAGAATTCAGACGATTGGTGAGCAATCACAGTCGACCGAAGCTAGTCTATTTTTGGGCTGGTCGATTAGAAATGTTCTAGGTCGACCAAGGTGGCCTAATTTTACACTATTTTGGTTACTGTCTTATCGCGATCGACAGGGAGTATGACCTGGGTCAACCAGAAATGGGCGAGAAGTGTGTATTTGCGCTTTTCAACATGATTGTCATGTTATTTGAGCATGGTGCATAGTGTAATACCCTTTGAGGGTATAGAACCTAAGAGGAGGTGAGGGTGAATTAGGTTCTTAAAAACTTTTTAATCTTTTTCTAAAACTTCTTTTGCCTACGTGTTCACCTCAACAACAAGTATGTTGTTTAAGCACATAAGGTGATTCAATTATGTTTAAGGCAACTTAGATGACTTTAGTGAAGCAATAGTATAAAGCTTGGAAGCATGTGGTAGTTTCTATCCTTTGCACATATGTTCATATAATCAAATAGACAAGTTATAGCAAGTATATGAATAATGAATTAAAGGAGTAGAGATAGAGACAACTAACACAAGGATTTATAGTGGTTTGATTCACAAGGAATCTACATCAACTACTTTAGGGCAATCCCCAAGGATTTCAACATCCACTAATGGATACCCTTCACAACTAATACAAGGTGGGTTCTACTTTTTACAATTGCCTAAACAAATGAGGATTTTTTCTTCACAAAGAAGACTCCACTCACTAAGAGTGTTTAGCCTCACAAAGAGGTCTTGTTCCTACTCTTAGGACTTTTGTTTCATTAAGAAGTCTCCACTCACAAAGAATGTTTAGCCTCACAAAGAGGACTTGTGCCTACTCTTAGGACTTTTGCTTCACTAAGAAGTATCCACTCACAAAGAGTGTTTGTCTCACAAAGAGGTTTTGTGCCTACTCTTAGGACTTGTAAACACTCACCAAGAGTGAAGCTCTCTAAGAGGTTTTTGCTAGCTCACAAAGAACTAGTTCTCAACTAATGAGAAGATTGGATAACCAATCTCTTTCTAAGGAGATTTTACAATTTAGCTCACAACTACAAATCCCTCAAGTGGATTGGATATACAAATGAAATCTCTAATCACTCTTTAGACTAAAAAGACAAATGGAGTTTAATCTCAACACAAATCCTTTGAATGATTTGGAAATTAAGCACAAAAGTGTTTGCTTGTGTGTATTGAAAGTGTATATGCCTATGCCCTCTTATGGCTTAATGTAGTTTTCTTGCAAGCCCACAATATTCTACTCAAATTGGACACAAGAAACTCAAGGCAATGTAATTTAGAGTGAGCAACCAAGGTATCATATTCGCAAAGAAGGGTAAGTACTAGTAGTGACTTTTATTTTATTGTTTAGTTGACGAAAACTTTAAGAAGGTTTGTTACTAAACTAAATTAATCTACTAATAAGCTAAAACTAAGATCTAGAGTGTTTAGAGAGAAAATTCAATTAGGAGAGTGAATACTTGAACGGGTATCCCCTAGATGTACTTATGTGTTTAGGGAGGGGTATTGTGAATTAGAAGTCTTAGGTGAACCTACAAAGGGATTTCCAAATAAACTTCACTCATCTCTCAATTTGTGAATTTCCTACTCTAGGATTAATCAAGTTAGTATCTCTACTTACTCAATTTTACCCCAAGAGTGCATTAAACCCAAAACCCCTAATTATCCAAACTCAAATTAGGAAGAATTGCTTAAGCCCATCTCTATGTCAAAATTAATTCTCATTAAAAGTGAGTGTTCTAGTCAAGTAAATCAATTTCTCAATTAATTAAATGACCAACAAGATAGAAAAAAGATAATTCACAAATAATTTCACTAATTAACTTCAATGCACAAAAATCCCCAATTATCAACACATAAATAACATGCTAGAATTCAACCCATTCAAGTATTATACAAATTTAGCTATCCATATTCATGAAGGAAAATAATAAATTAAAAGAGAGAGAGGAAGAAATTCTCATTGCTAAGTAATCTTCTTCAAGCTTCTCTTCTTTTTCGAAATCCTCTTTCTTCCTTCAAGAAAAACCAAGTCTTGAGTCACACCTCAATTTCTTGCCAAGAATCTTCAATGAAGTTTCAAGCTTTTCTTTTAAATCTACATTCTAAATCTCTCTCTAGAATTTAGGACTTGTTTTCTCTCTTGAAACTCTCTTGAAAACCCTCTTGAAAATAATATGTCTCTCCTCCTTTTTAAGCTTCAAGCTAAAATGGAAGATGTAGATATTTTTAACTCTTTCTTCTATTTGCAATAAAGACCCCTGAAGTTTAGCTCTTTTACAGTCCATCCCATGTACTTTCGGTCTTCTACATTTTGGTCCACAAAGTTGGTGACTTTCATCTTCTTTCATCTAAGTATCTTCCAAGCTTTAATATCTTCCACCTAAACCAAAAGTAAGAGAAAATGGAGTATAAGTAGCATCTTACCCATGCAAATTTGAAATTAAGAAACACATTATACAAGTTAAAATATTGTTTTAAGAGAAAATATCAACTCCCCCACACTTAGATCTTTGCTTGTCCTCAAGCAAAGTGCATATACACCCAATAACACAACTCATCAATGAAGCTCCAAGTCTAAAGGGAATAACCGAGCATTTACAACACTCTCAATGAAAAATATTTTTCAACCATTATAAACTCAACACGAGGTGCCATTTTTCCAAGAGAGTTTTATTTTTCAAAAAGTGCTCAAGTGGAGTTAGAGATTCTCAATACCATCAACACATAATCACGCAAGTGAAGTTTCAAATCCAATGTATATATGAAAGTAGTCTTCATCATTTAACATGCAAGGGATTTCAAGTGTGTGTGACAACCTAGACATAACAAGTATTCGAGAATTTTACTCAAGACTCATAATTATCGGTAAATGAACCATTGGGGCATCCACGGGCATATTACTTGTGTTCCTCTACAAGAATTAGGTCACTAATTTATGCTTAGATTAGGTAGGACTTTAAAGCTTATAACGTAGGCCAAGGTTTATGGTATCCAAACGACGGTAGGGATATGCAAAGCTAATGAGAGTTGAGCAAGGAAAAGCTATACAAACATGTCAATCAAAATCACCAATCACTCCATAACTCATAAACTCACATTTCAACAAAAACTTATGAGTTCCACAATATCCCAAATCTTCTTCTCTAGCGCACAAAAGGATACCCAAAACCATTTTGAAAGATCTCAACATCAACCCATGCTATGAACATATACATAAAACATAAAGACTTTTACATTCTTTTTTTTCTTTTCTTTTCTTTCTTTTTCTTTTTTTCATTTTTTTCCTTAACATAAATCATAAATAAACATGAGATGGATGCGTGAGTTATCAATATCATTCTTTCTTTCATTCAATAATCCCAAAAAAAAATCATGTCTTTCATTTTCCCTCAACTTTCTTCATGCTTCAAGACACTTCCATAAACCCAAAATCCATATAGATTGACAAATAAGATCAACTCTCCACTAATTACGGGTTTTATAAAGTGATTATCAACAAGAAGTTCATTCATATCAATAAAGGCTTCAATGGGGGGGGGGGGGTACTAGGGCTATATTTAAGTGAAGGAGGGGTAAATATGGCTCTAACGGTTCAAAGAGATGCCATGACCCTCATTTCTAAGCACCAAAAAGCTTTGCCGAGGACTACAAGGAATATGTCTAGGATGGCCTAATGGTTCTTAAACTAAAAACTTAGGAACAATTAAGCATACTCCTCAAATAAAAGTAAGCTAGGCGTGGAAAAGAGGTGAAATCACATAAGCATGAAAAATGATAGCAACTAATTTGTTATATACACCGGATTCTCAACAAAACTTGAGCTTCTTATGCAAAATAAACAAAGAGAACTCTACCACTTCTTGAGTATTTTTTTTTAATTTTTTTTAGGACATAAAAATAAAAACGAAACATTTAAAATAACTACTAACACATACTAACAAATATTTACAAATAAGGAACTAGAACTAAAAATGAAACATATAAAACTAAACTCCACCACACTTAGACAACATTGTCCTCAATGTTGAGGCGACACTAACAAATTTGAAGGATAACATGAGTGAAAAGGAAACTCCCCTAGTTTGGATCTTCATGGTCTCCATCTCCCTCATCATCAAGTGTGTTGACTCCTCCACCACTTCCATGAGAAAGACACTCGAGATACTTTTGTTGGGTTCTCTAGAGAGGAAGATGCCGAGGTCCTACTTCTCTTGTTCGAAGGTTTTTTTAGGGACATTTCGCTAAAACACAAACAAGTAATCAACAATAATTAGATAATTGAAATGAGGAAAACTATACTAAATAAATAATAGATTATATATATATATATATATATATATATATATATATATATATATATATATATAAAAAAAACTTCAGTAATAACCATCATTTGCCTTAATTGAGCTAACATGAATAAGGGTCTGAACCATGAAATCCTTGAAATATAACATGTCTGATGAAGACAAGAACTGTTGTCCAAGGGTCACTTAACACCAACAGAAGAAGCAAATCTAATGAAAGGTGTAAGGGACAAAAAAATTTGTAATAACACTCAGCGGTAACGACGAAGGGATAGAGTCTGCTTCCTCTTCCTGGTAGCCCTTCTTGATGGCCTTGCTTTGTGGTGCAAATGTCCTCTTCCACGGAGACCCCTGTATTTCTTTCCTGCAGATGTAAGTCCACGGAGCTCTCTGTGCTTGTGGACAGGCTCGCACACCCAGTTAATCCTTGGGTCATTGCGGATTGCAGCATGGGCGGTATCAACCAAGATCACTTCATAGTACTTGTAAGTTGAATCCTCATTAATCCAGTAAGAATTGAGAACCCTGAGACCTCCAAGCTTCCTACCAGCATGTTCCTCAGCCACTGAACGCTTGCTTCGCTGAAATTTCAGCTGAGTCACACCCTGGTTTGTGGGCTTTCCATATACGATACCCTTGGGAACTGGTCTCTTCCTTCCACCATGTCTCACACGAACACGGTAGACAACATATCCCTGTTTGGCCTTGTACCCCAGACGACGGGCCTTATCAGGGCGAGTAGGCCTGCTGACACGCACAATAGAAGGAAACCCACATCATCCTAAACACATATGTACAAAAGAGGACTAGAGAAGTAAATTACTTAATATGGAGGTTCCAATGAACTCTTTCAAATTCCTTAGGATCACCTCCATGATACATTTTGAGTCAGTGACCATTAACTTTGAACGTCCCCTTCTCCGGATGTGAGATCTCGACACGCCATAGGGGAACGCCTTTGTAACGATGAAAGGTCCGAACCATCTCGACTTGAGCTTTCCGGGAAAAAGCTTCAACCTTGAATTGTATAAAAGCACTTGGTCACCTTCTTTGAAGTCCCGATTTTTTATGATGTGCTTATCATGCCACATCTTGACCTTTTCCTTGTAAAGTTTAGAATTCTCATAAGCTTGAAGTCTCCATTCGTCAAGCTCATTGATTTGAAGCATCCTCTTTTGACCTACAAGTTCAAGATCAAAGTTAACAAGCTTCAATGCCCAAAAAGCCTTATGCTCTACTTCTACTGGCAAATGACAAGACTTCCCATAAACCAATCTATACGGTGTAAAACCAACGGGGGTCTTGTAAGCCGTCCTATAGGCCCATAGAGCATCATCTAACTTAGCACTCCAATCCTTCCTAAAGGTCTCCACTATCTTCTCCAAAATTCCTTTCAACTATCTATTTACCACTTCGACTTGGCCACTAGTTTGAGGATGGTAAGGGGTTGCCATCTTATGAGTAACACCTAGTCTTTTAAGAACTTTTTCAAGTTTATGGTTAAAAAAATGGGTTCCCCTATCACTAATAATAGCCCTAGGGATGCCAAAACGGGAAAATAATTTTTTCAAGAATTTCACAACCACCCTAGCATCATCGGTAGCCAAAGCTTGGGCTTCTACCCACCTAGTGACATAATCCACCGCTACCAAGATATACTTATGGCCGAATGAAGTAGGAAAGGGTCCCATAAAGTCAATTCCCCAAACATCAAATTGAAGGGATTCATGGGCGAAAACTCATTCCAAACACCCATGAGTCCTCCCCTGAAGGATCCGCTCATATGAAACAATTCGAAAAAATAGCAATAAAGAACTTACTTTTGCGGATTCAAGAAGCTACTTCTTGAATGGAAGATTACGTTTCTTGGATTATTTGTTGTCACCAATGGAATTCCCTTTGCGGAATATCACTCTACCGGTATCCACGCGACGAGACGGGCAGCGAGTGCTAGCTCTTCGTCTTTCTGTGTTTCGGAATTATGAGAGAAAAGGGAGACCAAAAACTGAAATTAGATTTCAGAGAGTTGGTGATTTTTCGGCTGGAAAATTGATAGCCTAGGGTTTCGGCCAAGAGATCATTATATAAGGTATGAGAGTTTGTTCCCATAACTTACTCTCACATCCTCAACTCCTCTCGGCAGTGGGAGTCCTCAACTCCCACGTCCTCTAGACTTCTGCTGGTAGTGGGAGTCCTTATCGGATAATTACTCCCACGTAATCCCAGCTATACCGAAAATGCCCCTTATCTCTAATTCGAATAATAACGCTTTATCATTCTCAGAAAAGTGAATGTCAGATACAATGAACCTAGACACATTCTAGATTCGTTGAATCTGGACATGAAGCTCGTTAGCTCGTCTATGCGTGTGACCCTGTAGGTTCATCTCACAATGGCAATGAAAACACACTTAGTAGTAGTGTGAGTTCATAAATCACAAGCGGCCCCTAGCAGGACATTGCGCCTACCCAAAGTGAATGAATATACAACGGAACCTAATATCAATCTACTATTTAATCCCTTTGTCTCGCGATATCCTAATTAAGCATAAGGCATGGTAGTCGTCACCCTTATTAAGCTTAATTATATTTATGCTCGATCTCCAGATAGACTGTTCCAACAAATAGTATCTGATAACCACTTTATCAAATAAGTTTGAGCACGGCCATTCATTTAAACGGTCTTTCCCTATCGAGGGGCCCATGGATATCTCTCTCTAATAATAGAGAGGGACAAATTCCTTACAATGTCTCTCACATTCAAGCTATGATAGGACACTACATCCGATCATCAGTCGTATTGATTACTCTGTTACAAGTAACGTTCGACTGAGTCAAAACGTGGCTCCATTCATACTAGAATCAATGAAGATATAAGGTCTAAGGATACTAAAATAGTATTGATGAAGTAATACTTATGACTTAAGACCATGAAGTATTACTTCTCTGACGGATCACGTCCAATACAATGTATCCCTATATATTGCATCTATGATGTGATTTGTATCCATTACACATGATCAGTAAAACAAGATCATCAATCAACAATAATACTAGTTTTATTTCATAGTAATTAAGCATTACATAAAACTAGGGACTTCTAGAATAGTAATTACATAAGCTAATGAGTTTTACTATCAAATCACACATTTGATAATCAAAAGCAAAATTAACTATTCAATTACTTGCTCAAAAGATAACAAAACGCACAACATGTGCTAATGGTCCTAGGGCACTACTAACACAATCATACATGATCCTCAATCCCATTGACCTAGTATGACTCTCATGTTTAGGCTGTGGGAGTGGCTTGGTCAATGGATCTGCAATGTTGTCGTCTGTATGAACTTTGCAAATACTAACGTTTCTTCTGTCGATGATCTCTCTAATCAGATGGAAACGCCTGAGAATGTGTTTGGATCGTTGGTGAGATCTAGGTTCCTTAGCTTGTGAAATGGCACCAGTACTATCACAATAGAGGTCCACTGGGTGCACAATGCTAGGGACAACACCTAATTAATCAACAAACTTCACGATCCAAACAGCTTTCTTTAGTCGCTTCGGAGGCGACTAGATACTCGACTTACATGGTAGAGTCGGCCACGGTTTCTTGCTTTGAGCTCTTCCACTCACAAAGACCTCCATTCAAACAAAACACAAAACCAGATTGCGATCTATAATCGTCTCACGCTCGGTCCGGAAGCTTGCGTCTCGTGTAACCATTTACAACCGGACTTCCTTCCCGACCTCCGTAAACTAAGAACATATCTTTAGTCCTTCTCAAGTACTTAAAAATGCTCTTGATCGCAGATCCAATGTGACTCACCAGTGGTCGATTGATATTTGCTAGTCATACTTAAAGCAAATGAGACATCCCAGGCGAGTACATATCATGGCGTACATAATAGACCCAATGGCCGAAGCATATGGGATCTTACTCATGCGCTCTTGGTCCTCCCTTGTGGAAGGTCCTTGAGTTTTGCTGAGTTTAACGCCATGTGACATTGGCAAGAATCCCTTTTTGGAGTCTTGCAAACCGAACTGCTTTCAAATGACCTTGTCAATGTATCCACTCAGCTCAGGGCCAATCATTTTGTTAGATCTATCTCTATAGATTCTTATACCCAAAATGTATGTGGCCTCGCCTAAGTCTTTCATGGAAAAGCACTTCCCCAACCAAGCTTTTATGCTTTGTAATGTGGGGATGTCATTTCCAATCAGTAAGATGTCGTCCACATAAAGCACAAGGAACACTACTGCATTATTAGTTACTTTCTTATGAACACAAGGCTCATCTTCGTTTTTGATGAAACCGAATTCTTTAATACGTTCATCAAAGCGACGATTCTAGCTTCGAGATGCTTGCTTCAATCCATAAATGGACCTTTGAGGCTTACACACTTTGCTAGGATTTGTTGGATCAACAAACCCCTCAGGTTGTGTCATATACACATCCTCGAGAAGGTTTCCATTAAGAAACGCAGTCTTAACATCCATTTGCCATATCTCATAGTCATAATATGCGGCTATGGCAAGTAAAATCCTAATTGACTTTATCATCACGACAGGGGAAAAGGTTTCGTCATAGTCAATACTATGAACTTGTCTATAACCTTTGACTACTAGTCGCGATTTAAAAGTGTGTACATTACCATCCATGTCGGTCTTCTTTTTATAACACCATTTGTTATCAATGACTTTGCACCCTTCGGGTAGGTCAACCAAAGTCCATACTTGGTTGTCGTACATGGATTGCATCTCGGA
This sequence comes from Vinca minor, assembly GCA_026122235.1. Classification (NCBI taxonomy): domain Eukaryota; kingdom Viridiplantae; phylum Streptophyta; class Magnoliopsida; order Gentianales; family Apocynaceae; genus Vinca; species Vinca minor. The sequence goes on along the minus strand of JAOCZM010000285.1, from coordinate 1,134,810 downwards.
CTTTATAGCTTCTAGCCACTTATCTGACTCAGAACTACGAATTGCCTCTTTGTAGGTAGTGGGTTCATCTTGATCAATCGAGTTCAACCTCGATGATCATCGATCACGAGAAATCCATATCTCTCAAGTCGTTGATGTACCCGACTCGACCTTCTTGGGCCTTGTGTCAAAGATTGAAGCTCGAGATCGCACATGAGCTTGCTTAAACTTCCAAAGTTGGTTCAGATGTTGTTTGGGGATCTTGAATTTCCTCAAGATGGATCTTACTCCCACTATCCTCTTTGGAAGTAAATTCCCTTTCAAGGAATAAACCATTACGAGCAACAAACACTTTGTTCTCTCGATGGAAGATAGAAGTAATATCCTTTAGTTTCTTTAGGATATCCCACAAACAAACACTTGTCGATTTAGGGGCGAGTTTATCGGATAACAAGCGCTTTTACGTACGCCTCGCATCCCCAAATTTTGAGAAATGACAAACTAGGTCGTTTCCCAATCCATATCTCATGTGGAGTTTTCCGAACCGCTTTAGAAGGAACTCTATTTAATATAAATGCAAAGCAGTTTCTAGGGCGTAGCCCTCAAAAGGAAATTGGAAGACTTGTTTGACTCATCATAGATCGAACCATATCTAATAAGGTGCGATTCCTCCGTTCCGACACGCCATTCCATTGTGGTGTGCCAGGAGGAGTTAATTGTGAAACAATTCCACAACCACTAAGATGTTCTTCAAACTCTTGGTTAAGGTATTCGCCACCTCGATCTGATCGAAGTACCATAATACTTTTGCCAAGTTGATTTTGTACTTCATTTTGAAATTCTTTGAATCTTCCAAAAGATTCTGATTTATGTTTCATTAGATAGACGTAGCCATATCTACTGAAATCATCTGTGAATGTGATGAAGTACTGAAACCCTCCTCTAGCACTAGTGTTTATTGGTCCACAAACATCTGTATGTATGAGGCCCAACAAATCGGAAGCTCTCTCACTTTGTCCAGTAAAGGGAGCTTTAGTCATTTTGCCTAACAAGCAAGAATCACAAGTCTCATAAGACTCTAAGTCAAATGATGTCAAAATTCCATCTGAATGGAGCTTTGATATGCGTTTCTCATTTATGTGGCCCAAACGACAGTGCCAAAAGTAGGTCTGGTTTAATTCATTTGATTTAAACCTCTTAGTATTAATGTTATAGATGGGCCTTTTATTGGAATCATCGAGGTTAAGAACATAAAGCCCATTCATCAAAGAGGCATCTCCATAGAAGATACGATCTTTATGAACGGTGCAAATTTTATTCATAATATTAATTTCAAAACCATCAATATCCAAACAAGAAACTGAAATAATATTCCTACTCAAAGTTGGAACATAAAGACAATTATTCAGTTCTATAATAAGGCCACTTGGCAAAATTAAATTAAATGTCCCGGTAACTATAGCAACAACTCTTGCTCCGTTCGCTACTCTCAGGTCCACTTCTCCTTTTGCCAGTGATCTACTCCTTTTGAACCCCTGCACATTTGCACAAATGTGAGATCCACAACCGGTATCTAATACCCATGAAGTAGGAGCAAACATGTTAATTTCAATAACATAAATACCTGGAGAGACAGTCAAACTGGCCTTTCCCTTTTTCTTCTCTTCCAAATAGAGTTTGCAGTTCCGTTTCCAATGACTTGGTTCATTGCAATGGAAGCAAACTCCCTCCTTTGATGCCTTGGCTTTAGGCTGGGGCTTGGGCTTGTCATTGCCTTTGCCTTTGCCTCTCTTGGCCATGGGCTTTCCCTTGCCTTTCTTCTTGAAATTCCCTTTTTGAACCATTAAGACTTCAGGGGTCTTCTTAATGTTCAGTTCAGCCTGCTTGAGCATCCCGTGTATTTCATGTATGGTCTTCTCCATGGCATGCATGTTGAAGTTCATAACGAATTGGTCATACTCCGGTGGGAGTGAGCCCAAGATCATATCTGTGGCCATGTCATGACCTACGGTAGCTCCAAGCTTGTCAAGTTGGTCAAAATAGCCCTTCATCTTTAGAACATGTGCACTTACAGAGGTGCCAGGGGCCATTTTGCAACTATTCAACGCCTTAGTAGTGAGGTATCTTTCATGACGAGCTTGATCTTGGAACATTTCCTTGAGCTGGCCCATCATCTGGAAAGCCTCAACTTCTTCAAACTGTTTTTGAAGATCAGTGCTCATAGTGACTAACATGAGACAAGTCACATCGTTAGAGTCATCGAAATGCTTCTTCCAAGCATCTCTTTCAGCTCTAGGGGCGTTAATGTCCGTTTCAAGAACGTACAGCTTTCTTTCCTGCTTAAGGACAATCCTTAAGTTGTGGGCCCAATCAAGGAAATTGGTCCCGCTTAGTTTTTCCTTCTCAAGGACAGATCGCAATGAATTGTGTGGTGTATTGGTTGCCATTATCTACATTAAGTTAATTGCAAAGTTATTAGTTTTTGAGCAAAAAACATTTTCCACAATTTCAACACTTGATAATAGTGGGGAAAAACATTTTACAATAGTTATAGGAAAGCTTTGGCTTAACACCCACAATTAAAGTAAAATCATCTAATGGGAATGACATCTATATGTCACGACTTTTTCCCATTTTATGCCCTAGGCCCAAAACTATTTTGATGGCCTAGCTAAGTCGGACCATGTCTAAGCATTATGGAAATCACTATTTTCCCATCTCCCTTTACTTAGGTAACCACTTTATCTGTTGCTTTGGCAAGCAGAAAAATGATGATCCAAGCTTATGGAGTGCTTAGGTTATGGTAGGCACTTTAAGACTTAATTAAAACCATTTGATGTGACGTCTAAAATAAATCCATCCAGACATAAAATAAACATCACACGCAGGATATGAAGCGAAAAAGTAAATGTGATATAGCATGGCCTATTCCTATAATGACTCCCACGAGCCTTGTGGCAGTCAAGGGTCAATCTAGGTCAAAATCCATTTCATAGATAATGTCTTCGATCCAGCAGCCTCCAGTCTTGTTACATAATTACTTGGGCATACCCAGCCTTCAATGACTAATCTAAGAAAGCAGTTACAATTGTACATCATAAAGAAAAACGACTCGCAGGTCGTATTATAAAATTACAATCCAAACATGTAAAACAAGAGGTATAATAGGCCATGCTATTCACTATGCTAATATCACATAAAACATGACATAAATAATTCGCGGATATAAATACAAGTTTATATGTGTTGCCACTACGCAGAGCTGGCAGCGCCCCTGGAAGAAAAATCTGATTCTACATCAGCTCATATGTGTTGCCACTATCTTCTCCAAAATTCCTTTTAACTCTCTATTTACCACTTCGACTTGGCCACTAGTTTGAGGATGGTAAGGGGTCGCCATCTTATGAGTAACACCTAGTCTTTTAAGAACTTTTTCAAGTTTATGGTTAAAAAAATGGGTTCCCCTATCACTAATAATAGCCCTAGGGATGCCAAAACGGGAAAATAATTTTTTCAAGAATTTCACAACCACCCTAGCATCATTGGTAGCCAAAGCTTGGGCTTCTACCCACCTAGAGACATAATCCACCGCTACCAAGATATACTTATGGCCAAATGAAGTAGGAAAGGGTCCCATAAAGTCAATTCCCCAAATATCAAATTGAAGGGATTCATGGGCGGAAACTCGTTCCAAACACCCATGAGTCCTCCCCTGAAGGATCCGCTCATATGAAACAATTCGAAAAAATAGCAATAAAGAACTTACTTTTGCGGATTCAAGAAGCTACTTCTTGAATGGAAGAGTACGTTTCTTGGATTCTTTGCTGTCACCAATGGAATTCCCTTTGCGGAATATCCCTCTACTGGTATCCACGCGACGAGACGGGCAGTGAGTGCTAGCTCTTCGTCTTTCTGAGTTTCGGAATTATGAGAGAAAAGGGAGACCAAAAACTGAAATCAGATTTCAGAGAGTTGGTGATTTTTCGGCTGGAAAATTGATAGCCTAGGGTTTCGGCCAAGAGATCATTATATAAGGTATGAGAGTTTGTTCCCATAACTAACTCTCACATCTTCAACTCCTCTCGGCAGTGGGAGTCCTCAACTCCCACATCCTCTAGACTTCTGCTGGTAGTGGGAGTCCTTATCGGATAATTACTCCCACGTAATCCCAGCTATACCGAAAATGCCCCTTATCTCTAATTCGAATAATAATGCTTTATCATTCTCAGAAAAGTGAATGTCAGATACAATGAACCTAGACACATTCTAGATTCGTTGAATCTGGACATGAAGCTCGTTAGCTCGTCTATGCGTGTGGCCCTGTAGGTTCATCTCACAATGGCAATGAAAACACACTTAGTAGTAGTGTGAGTTCATAAATCACAAGCGGTCCCTAGCAGGACATTGCGCCTACCCAAAGTGAATGAATATACAACGGAACCTAATATCAATCTACTATTTAATCCCTTTGTCTCGCGATATCCTAATTAAGCATAAGGCATGGTGGTCGTCACCTTTATTACGCTTAATTGTATTTATGCTCGATCTCCAGGTAGACTGTTTCGACAAATAGCATTTGATAACCACTTTATCAAATACATTTGAGCACGGCCATGCATTTAAACAGTCTTTCCCTATCGAGGGGCCCATGGATATCTCTCTCTAATAATAGAGAGGGACAAATTCCTTACAATGTCTCTCACATTCAAGCTATGATAGGACACTACATCCGATCATCAGTCGTATTGATTACTCTGTTACAAGTAACGTTCGACTGAGTCAAAAAGTGGCTCCATTCATACTAGAATTAATGAAGACATAAGGTCTAAGGATACTAAAATAGTATTGAGGAAGTAATACTTATGACTTAAGACCATGAAGTATTACTTCTCTGACGGATCACGTCCAATACAATGTATCCCTATATATTGCATCTATGATGTGATTTGTATCCATTACACATGATCAGTAAAATAAGATCATCAATCAACAATCACACTAGTTTTATTTCATTGTAATTAAGCATTACATAAAACTAGGGACTTCTAGAATAGTAATTACATAAGCTAATGAGTTTACTATCAAATCACACATTTGATAATCAAAAGCAAAATTAACTATTCAATTACATGCTCAAAAGATAATAAAACGCACAACATCTGCTAATGGTCCTAGGGCACTACTAACACAAATATCTCACTTACTTGAAAAGTAGAAAGAGGCATTTCATGGCGTTTAGAGATATTACCGGATCTTTGGCATTTATCACAATTCTCCACATACCTTTGGGCGTCTTTAAATAAGGTCGGGCAATAGAAGCCCGACTCTAATACCTTTCTTGCCATCCCATTGTCTTGATAGTGTCCTCCGGCCGGTTCTTCATGACAATGCTTAAAAATGGACTCAAACTCCGAGTCATCAACACACCTCCTAATCACTTGGTCGGTGCAAATGCGGAAAAGATATGGATCATCCCAAAAGTAATATTTAAGCTCCGAGAAGAATTTCTTACTTTGTTGTGAACTCAAGCAACTAGGAATTTCCCCACTCACAAAATAATTCGCATAATCGGCAAACCATGGTTCATTGGTAAGTTTACTTATTTCCAAGAAGAATTTCTCCACCGGACAAGTGTCATTGATCTCTTCCTTATTTAATTTCTCCAAGAAAGGATTCTCAAGGCGAGAAAGATGGTCGGCGGTAAGGTTCTCCACTCCTTTCTTGTCGCGAATTTTGAGGTCGAATTCTTGTAAAAGTAATACCCATCGAATTAGTCTCGGTTTCGCCTGTTGCTTGCTCAAATGAAACTTGAGCGCCGAATGGTCGGTGTAGACCACAACCTTGGACATAATCAAATAAGATCGAAATTTGTCAAACGCAAATACTATGGCAAGCAACTCCTTCTCGGTAGTAGTGTAGTTTCTTTGAGCACAGGTCAAGGTTTTGCTTGCATAGTATATCGGTTGAAAGTGCTTACCAATTCTTTGCCCAAAAACTGCCCCTACTGCAAAATCACTAGCAGCGCACATTAGTTCAAAGGGTAGGGACCAATTGGGAGCAACCAAAATGGGAGAATTCACAAGTTTAGCCTTCAAGATATTAAAAGCATTCAAGCATGCATCATCAAACACAAAAGTTGTGACCTTTTCCAACAAAGTAGTAAGAGGTTTAGAAATCTTTGAGAAATCCTTAATGAATCTTCTATAAAAGTACGCTTGACCTAGAAAACTCCTAATTGCTTTTACCGATGTGGGTGGTGGCAATTTTTCAATGGTTTCAATTTTTGCCCTATCTACTTCTAGACCTCTACTTGATATTAGATGACCAAGCACAATTCCCTCTTGAACCATGAAATGACATTTTTCCCAATTAAGCACTAAGTTAGTTTCCTCACATCTTTGTAAAACTTTTTCTAAGTTTTTCAAGCAAATATCAAATGAATCACCAAAAACGGAAAAATCATCCATAAAAACTTCCATGATTTCCCCCACCAACCCCTCAAATATAGCAAGCATGCAACGTTGAAAAGTACCGGGGCCATTACAAAGGCCAAAAGGCATGCGACGGTAAGCAAATGTACCGAATGGGCAAGTGAAAGTTGCCTTTTCTTGCTCCTCGGGTGTTATTGGAATTTGAAAGTATCCGGAGAAGCCATCTAGGAAGCAATAATACATGTGACTGGCGAGGCGTTCCAACATTTGATCAATGAATGGGAGTGGAAAGTGATCCTTCCTTGTAGCATCATTGAGCTTCCTATAGTCTTGCACACCCTCCAACCGGTGACGGTCCTTGTTGGGATGAGCTCATTCTTTTCATTAGCTTCCACAGTCATTCCACCTTTCTTGGGTACTACTTGAACCGGACTCACCCATATGCTATCCGAGATGGGATAAATGATTCCCGCATCAAGAAGCTTGATGACTTCGGCCTTCACTACTTCTTTCATGTTTGGATTTAACCTCCTTTGAGGTTGTACCACCGGCTTGTAATCTTCTTCCAAAAGGATTTTATGAGTGCAAAAAGAAGGGCTAATTCCCTTTATGTTGGTAATTTTCCATGACATAGCTCTCTTATGCCTCTTCAACATTGTTATAAGCTCTTCCTTTTGGTCCTCATTCAAATCACTTGTAATAACGACCGAAAGCTTAGAGTTTTCCTCTAGGAAGGCATACTCTAAGTTCTCCGGTAGAATCTTAAGTTCCAAAGTAGGGGGTTCCTCAAGATATGTCTTTATCTTTGTCAACTTCTCAACATTCATCTTCTCAATTTTTGTCTTCAAAGGAATTGACTCGAGTACTTCCAAATGTGCCAACAGTTCTTGAATTGATTGACTACCCTCATTTGCTTCTTCACCTTGAATCAAGGTTATCTCCAAAGGGTCATCAATGTACATTTCATTCCCATAGTTTGCAACCAAATCATCCACCACATCAATCATAAAGCAAGAATCATCATGATCAAGAGAATGCTTCAAAGACTCCGGAATCTTGAGAACTACCTCTTCATTATCTACCCTAAGGATCAATTTTCCTTCATGAACATCTATTAGTGCCTTAGCGGTAGCAAGAAAAGGACGACCCAAGATCAAAGGAACATGCATATCCTCATCTATGTCAAGTATAACAAAATCCACTGGAAAAATAAAAAATTTTTAACCTTTACCAAAACATCTTCAATAATCCCTCTAGGGTACTTGATAGATCTATCCGCAAGTTGTATACTCATCCTAGTAGTCTTAGGTTCACCAAGGTCTAGTTTCTTGAACATTTTGTATGGCATCAAGTTAATGCTAGCTCCTAAGTCGGCTAAAGCATGTCCAAAGAAAAGACTACCAATATTACAAGGGATAGTAAAACTTCCTGGGTCCTTTTAGTTTTGGAGGATGGCGGAGCATTCTTCATTTAATGTGACGGTAGAAATGTCCTTGAGCCTCTTCTTCTTAGAAAGGACGTCCTTGAGAAATTTAGCATATTTTGGCATTTGAGAAAGAGCTTCAACAAACCGTAAGTTGATATGCAATTGTTTAAAGAGCTCAAGAAACTTTCCATATTGTGCACCTTCTTTGTCCTTGAGAAGGCGCCCGGGATAAGGTACGGGCGGTTTGTAAATTGGTACCTCATTTCTTGTGACTTCTTCCTTGGCCTTTCCTTTGATTTCCACCAATTCTTCATCTTGATCCTTCTCAAGATCCTCTATCATTTCTTTCTTCTTTTCTAGCACTTGAGGTCTTGGATCATCAAGTTCCTTTCCACTTCTTAGGGTAATTGCTTTAGCTTGTTCCCTTGGACTTGGCTCGATATTTCTAGGAAGAGATCCTTGAGCCCTCTCCGATACAAACTTAGCTAGTTGCCCAATTTGACTTTCCAAATTATGTATGGAGGCTTCTTGATTTTTGAACCTAGCTTCTTGAATTTTAAAATTAGTTTCTTTATCTTGAAAACGAGCTTCTGATGTAGAAAGAAACTTAGTCATGAGGTCCTCCAAAGTAAGCTTGATGGGTACATGAGAAGATGATGAAGATTGTGCTTGATAAGGTAATGGTTGTTGAGCCCAAAAGTTTGAATAAGCTTGAAAACCCGGTGGATTTTGTGCCCCTTGTTGTCCTTGATCCCTCCAAGAGAAGTTGGGGTGATTTCTCCACCTGGGGTTATAAGTGTTGGAATAAAGGTTATTTTGTTGCCTATTTCCTCCAAGGTAATCTACATGCTCACTTGAAGGTTTCATGCTTTGACACTCATGGTTTGGATGACCTCCTCCACAAAAGTCACACGCCATCATCACATGAGAAGGTTTGTGGGAGGTAGTACTTAGCCCATCCATTCTTTTTGTTAAAAATTCCATCTTTGCCTCCAAAGCCTCCAAAGCATCAACATTGTGAATTCCACTTATCTTTGGCTTCATCCTTTGACTACCCCACGAGCAATTGTTCTCGGCAATGTTCTCTATTAAATCTCTTAGCTCTTCCGAGGTTTTTGAACTTGTTGATCCTCCACTTGAAGCATCAATGAGTTGTTTGGAAGAGTAGTTCAAACCCGCATGAAATGTTTGCATTTAAAGCCTAAGGTCTAGGCCATGATGAGGACACTTCCTTAGAAACTCCTTGTATCTCTTCCATACTTCATATAAACTTTCCCCATCTTGTTGTTGGAAGGAGAATATATCATTTCTAATCTTCGCGGTTCTAGCCGGTGGGAAGTGCTTGGCTAGGAATCTCTCGGCCAACTCATTCCAACTGGTAATGCAACCATTGGGTAATGACTTAGCCCGGTTCCTTAAAGTGAAAGGAAATAATCTCAATCTTATTGCATCATCCGAAGCTCCATTAATCTTGAAAGTATCACAAACTTCAAGGAAGTTTGATGTGTGAGCGTTCGGGTCTTCTTCGGGGAGCCCATCAAATTGTACCGAATTTTGAACTATTTGTATCACATTTGGCTTGATCTCAAAATTGTTAGCATCAACTCTTGGTCTAGTAATGCTTGACTCGGACCCGGTCAAGAAAGTTCTTGCATAATCACCCATGGTTTTTCTACCATTTTCATTCACATTCTCTTGTCTTTGAGCATTTCCTTAGTTATTCTCGTTCATTTGTTCCTTCACATTATGAAAGGCTTCCATATTGTTATGTTGTTGAAGACCTTCCCCAACAATATATACCCTCTCTTGTTGCTTTACCCTTATATTCCAGTGAAATGTCCTATCAATTTCGGGATCAATATCAAGTAATACTTCCAGATGCTTTCGGGTCATGCAATACAAGAGTCGCCTTCAAGAAACCAAAACTAACGAAGTTTAATAACAAGAATCCAAAGAAATTCAAGATAACATAAACTAAAAGATGAATATTAACAAATATACATAAAAACCAAATCAATAAAACTAGAGCTTTCCTAATATCACCCTTCCCCGGCAACGGCACCAAAAACTTGTTGTTTTCTTGCAAGCCCACAATGTTCTACTCAAATTGGACACAAGAAACTAAAGGCAAGAGCACCTATCGTTAATGTAATTTAGAGTGAGCAACCAAGGTATTGTATTCGCGAAGAAGGGTAAGTACTAGTATTGACTTTTATTTTATTATTTAGTTGACGAAAATTTTAAGAAGGTTTGTTACTAAACTAAATTAATCTACTAATAACCTAAAACTAAGATCTAGAGTGTTTAGAGAGAAAATTTTATTAGGAGAGTGAATACTTGAACGGGTATCCCCTAGATGTACCTACAAAGGGAGGGGTATTGTGAATTAGAAGCCTTAGGTGAACCTACAAAGGGATTTCCAAATAACCTTCACTCATCTCTCAATCTGTGAAGTTCCTACTCTAGGATTAATCAAGTTAGTATCTCTACTTACTCAATTTTACCCCAAGAGTGCATTAAACCCCAAAACCCCTAATTATCCAAACTCAAATTAGGAAGAATTGCTTAAGCCCATCTCTAGGTCAAAATTAATTCTCATTAAAAGTGAGTGTTCTAGTCAAGTAAATCAATTTCTCAATTAATTAAATGACCAACAAGATAGAAAAAGATAATTCACAAATAATTTCACTAATTAACTTCAATGCACAAAAATCCCCAATTGTCAACACATAAATAACATGCTAGAATTCAACCCATTCAAGTATTATACAAATTTAGCTATCCATATTCATGAAGGAAAATAATAAATTAAAAGAGAGAGATGAAGAAATTCTCATTGCTAAGTAATCTTCTTCAAGCTTCTCTTCTTTTTCGAAATCCTCTTTCTTCCTTCAAGAAAAACCAAGTATTGAGCCACACCTCAATTTCTTGCCAAGAATCTTCAATGAAGCTACAAGCTTTTCTTTTAAATCTACCTTCTAAATCTATCTCTAGAATTTAAGACTTGTTTTCTCTCTTGAAACTCTCTTGAAAACCCTCTTGAAAATAATATGTCTCTCCTCATTTTTAAGCTTCAAGCTAAAATGGAAGATGCAGATATTTTTAACACTTTCTTCTATTTTCAATAAAGACCCCTGAAGTTTATCTCTTTTACAGTCTATCCCATGTACTTTCGATCTTCTACATTTTGGTCCACAAAGTTGGTGACTTTCATCTTCTTTCATCTAAGTATCTTCCAAGCTTTAATATCTTCCACCTAAACCAAAAGTAAGAGAAAATTGAGTATAAGTAGCATCTTACCCATGCAAATTTGAAATTATGAAACACATTATACAAGTTAAAATATTGCTTTAAGAGCAAATATCACTTAATTAGTTATGAAAAAAATTAGATTTGAAAGCTTTTTATAGGGCGAGAATACACAAGCTTTGTTGATCACAGCGACTATAATTTTGGCCTAGAATTGACATCTCCGGTCGACCGCTACTCGACATTAGGTCGACCAAAATGCCTTAAATCAAAGGTTAAAGGCCTAGAATTGATATCTCGGTCGACCGCATTTCAGTGGCCAGGTCTACCGAAGCAAAGGTCGGTCGTCCGGATAGAATATAGCTGTTGGAGCATTGGAACATTCAAAACTCAAATAAGAACAAAAACTCATTGGTCGACCGGATCAACACTGTCGGTCGACCTGACATCTCTGGTCTTCCGAGGCAAAGCCTATGTCGACCGGATGACAGTCACAAAGTGGCTTTTACACTTAGTTAAATTTCTAATGTTCTCATGCACATGCCTAAGTGTTTTGTAAAGATTTAAAACACATTTTAAAATACTTAGGCATTGACCAACTTGTTTTCAAAAACCTTTTCAAATAATGAAAAAAGTAAAACATGAGGGTTTGAAAACATGCATTGTTGAGCTTCAAGCATTCTTATATCCTAGTATTCTCAAAGGAAAGATTAGTCACAAAGGATTACTTATAAGCTTCGACTAATCTTCTTACGGTCTTCAAGTCTTCAAGTTGTTTCTTCTTGGAGCTTGGGATTTGAAGCCTTTGATCAACATCTTCTTTGAGTGATGAAGTCTTCTTGCATTCTTGATGTAGTGTATTGGGCTTCACACTTCTTCTTGTTAATGAGTCTACCACTTAATTGTACTCTTGTTGGATTGAGTAGCTCTTGACATGTTGATCTTCTTTCTTCATTGACTTTGCAAGTACTTCCATAGCATATGGATTGACTTCATGCTTGTGCTACGAAGTCTTTCAAAGTGTAGCTTTCTTGTGTGTATGATCATACATTTGGTTGTACACAAGAAGCTAACTTACCATTTTCATCAATGTTGGTGTGAGAGCTAAGGATCCTATCATTAAGAACATGCTCACACAAACATTAGAACTATCAATGGTTTGTTATCATCAAAACAAGATTGATCATATAGTTATAGCTTTTGACCCAGTGATTTTATTATATTAATTCATGTGTATCGTGCCTTATCTCTTTATTCTTGTGGTAATTTAAATCTCGAATGTAACTCGAGAATTCTTTCCAATTATGTAAAAGCATAGAATAAGATTTTATACTTACATATGTAACAGGTGATGAAAAAAGGCATCCATCAGATGGAGGAAATCTCACAAGGAGGCGGAAGACAATGGATATGATTAATTGTTTTTCCACCTTAGATTTACTTAGGATTTTTCGTTGGCTCAGAAAATCCTATAGGGGCTATTACTATGCCACTGTTTATTTAATGTTTTTGCATGAGATTCATGTTGCATGTTTTACAACTGTAAAACATGTGTTACAGTCGTATAATCAGATTATACACAGTTTGGTGAGACAATTAAAATCCCTCAGTTTTAAATATTAAGTCTATGCCTTCCATGATTGGCCCTCGTCAAGGCCTAGATCGACAATAGTGAGAACTTCCGAGTGGAATAAGCGTATGTCTATCCGAGTGAGGCGCGAAGGATAAGTTGGTGATATCCGCCGGTGCAATCTTGGGTCATACTTAAGCTGATTATAAATCCCGAGTTTTGTAGCCAAATATGCATCGGTATTGGATCTGGATTGCTCACTTAAAAGGGTTGAGATGTGCATTTATGTGATTAGCAAACATTGCTTACTTAAATAACCATATCTCGAGCTTTGTAGCAAAAGCTACATCGGGATTGGTGATATATGGATCTTGGCCTACTAGAAAGTTTTTTAACTTTCCGAATGAATACTTGAGGGTTATTCATTTGAAGAAAATAGTGGGAGAATCATTAATTAAAGTCCTATTACTAATTTTAAAATACGACAACTAAAACTTTGCAAACTCTTCTATGTAGATATAATGGCAAATGCAATCGTTGCATCAAACTATTTATCATTGCGATCCGTCCTTGAGAAGGACAAACTTGAGGGAGGAAACTTCCTTGACTTGTACAGGGACTTGAGAATCGTTCTAAAACACGAGAAAAAGCTGTATGTTCTGAAGGGATTCATGGGCGGAAACTCGTTCCAAACACCCATGGATCCTCCCCTGAAGGATCCGCTCATATGAAACGAATCGAAAATAGCGGTAAAAACTTACATTTTACGGATTCAAGAAGCTGCTTCTTGAATGGAGGATGGCGTTTCTTGGATGCTAATCTGCCACCAATTGATCTCCCTCACGGAAAGTCCCTCTACCGGTATCCACGCGACTTTAAACGGGCAGCGATTGCTAGCTCTTAGTCTTTTCTGTTTTTCGGGAATTAGAGAGAAAAGGGAGAGGCTGAAACTGAAATCTAATTTCGGGTTTCTTGGTTAATTTCGGCTAAAAGAATTTAGGTCTAGGGTTTCGGCCAAGAGTTTATTATATAGGGTGTGAGAGTTTGTTCCCGTAACTAACTCTCACGTCCCTCAACTCCTTCTCGGCAATGGGAGTCCTCAACTCCCACGTCCCCTTAGACTTGCTGGTAGTGGGAGTCCTTATCGGATAATAACTCCCACGTAATCCCAGCTATAGGTAAAATACCGAAATTGCCCCCTATCTCTAATTCGAATAATAAACACTTTATTATTTCCAGAAAGACAAATGTCGATACAATGAACCTAGACACATTCTAGATTCATTGAATCTGACATAAAGCTCAGTTAGCTCGTCTATGCGTGTGACCCTCGTAGGTTCATCTCACAATGGAAATGAAAACACACTTAGTAGTAGTGTGAGTCCATAAATCACAAGCGGTCCCTAGCAGGGACATTGTGACTACCCAAAGTGAATGAATATACAACGGAACCTAATATCAATCCACTATTTAATCCCTTTGTCTCGCGATATCCTAATTAAGCATAAGGCATGGTGGTCGCCACCCTTATTAAGCTTAATTATATTTATGCTCGATCTCCGGGTAGATCTGCTTTCGACAAATAGCATTTGATAACCACTTTATCAAACACATTTGAGCACGGCCATGCATTTAAACAGCTTTTTCCCTATCGAGGGGCCCATGGATATCTCTCTCTAATAATAGAGAGGGACAAATTCCTTACAATGTCTCTCACATTCAAGCTATGATAGGACACTACATCCGATCATCGATCGTATTGATTACTCGTTACAAGTAACGTCCGACCGAGTCAAAACTTGGCTCCATTCATACTAGAATCAATGAAGACATAAGGTCTAAGGATTCTAAAATAGTATTGAGGAAGTAATACTTATGACTTAAGACCATGAAGTATTACTTCTCTAACGGATCACGTCCAATACAATGTATCCCTATATATTGCATCTATGATGTGATTTGTATCCATTACACATGATCAGTAAAACAAGATCATCAATCAACAATCATACTAGTTTTATTTCATAGTAATTAAGCATTACATAAAACTAGGGACTTCTAGAATAGTAATTACATAAGCTAATGAGTTTTACTATCAAATCACACATTTGATAATCAAAAGCATAATTAACTATTCAATTACATGCTCAAAAGATAACATAACGCACAACATGTGCTAATGGTCCTAGGGCACTACCAACATGTTCTCGAAGAACCAATGCCTGATCCACCAGCCGCATTGACTCTGGCTGCTGAAAGAAATGCTTATTGTAAGCACTTGACGCATTAGATGTGTCAAGTCTTATGTTAGTGACTATGACCTCTGAGTTTCAGAATGGACATGAGGAAATGTGAGTTTTCGACATGATTAATCATCTAAGGCAACTCTTTCTGGGTCAAGCTCGCCAGGAGAGATTCGATGTGTCAAAGTCTTTGTTTCAGTGCAAAATGGCAAAGGGAACACCAGTCGGAACTCACATTCTGAAGATGATAGGCAATATTGAGAGCCTCGAAAGACTCAGATTTCCTCTTGGCCATGGGCTATCCACTGACTTTATTCTGCAATCGTTGCATGGATTATTCAGTCAGGTTGTATTGAACTACAACATGAACGAGATAGGCAAACCCCTCCCAGAATTGTTGAACCTGTTGAGGACTGTAGAGAAGGAAATAGGCAAGTCCAAGGGCATTTACATGGTCAACAGGGGCAAAGGCTTTGGTAAGTCTAAAGGCAAACCTAAGGGCAAACTTAACCATTATGAGAAAGCATTGAAACCCAAGGGCGCTGTGGCTAAAGATGGAAATTGTTTCCATTGTGGAAAGAAAGGACACAGGAAGATAAACTGGCCAAGTTTTCTTGCTGGAAAAAAACTTTGAAAGGGAGCAAACGTTGATTCTGGCTCAGGTATTTTTGTTATTGAGATTAATTTATCTACAACTACATCCTCATGGGTATTAGATACCGGATGTGGTCTCAAATTTGCATGAATGTGCAGGGACTACAAAGGAGCAGGGAGCTGGCAAAAGGAGAAGTGGACCTACGCGTTGGCAATGGAGCAGGAGTTGATGCATTAGCTGTAGCAGTCTTAGTTTGCCATTTGGAATTTTTCTAGAGTTGGACAGTTGTCTTTATGTAAATACTTTAACTAAAATAATATTATTTCGATATCTTATTTGGACAAGATGGGCTTTCATTAGGGGCGTCAATCGAGCTATGTGAGCTGAGCTTGGCATAGCTAACGCTCAGCTCACATAAAAATTCAAAAGCTCACGCTCAGCCCGGAAAAGCTCATAAACCTTGAGCTCACGCTCAGCTCATATTTTAACACGAGCTCGAGCTTAGCTCACGAGCTTCCCAAGCTCACTTATATTAGCGAAGAAAACGAAAATCCTGTCTCAAAAATAGCATAATACAATGAGCCTTAAAACTAAATTTGGACAAGAATACACAAAAAGAAGCAAAAGTTTCAGAATTGTTTGATCTGCTAATAAAGGAGTCTTATATAAAAAAAAAAAAAAAAAACAAGAGAATCCATGCACTTAAAATTTTAACAAATGATAAATTTGCAAATTTTAAAAGATTGATTTAATTCCATTGTCGGTGGCAATTCCAATTTTGACAATCCCATTGAATTCTTCTACACCATCTCACTTTTTGTTGTGATTCATCCCAATGTATTTTGTACCGTGTTTTCCCACGCTGTCTTTTCCTGTTTTCTCTCTTCCTTTAACTTTTGTACCTTTCTCTCTCCTGTTGTAAGACTCCTTCTTTAATATAATCTCATTTCTACCCAAAAAAAAGATTATTGAGTTAATCACACATTATAATTATAATTATAATATGTATATAAGTTTTTTTTTTTTAAATTAGTATTATTATTATATATATAATATTTTAATTATATTAATCTTATTCGGGTTCGAGCTTTTTTCGGGCTGAGCGGGGTCAAGCTCACGCTCAGCTCACATAAGAAGCGAGCTTGAATATTAAGCTCACGCTCAGCTCGCGCTCATATTACCTCAGCTCACGCTCACATTTTTTCGTGCTATGTGAGCCGGGTTCGGGCCGGCCCGAACCCGTTGACATCCCTAGCTTTGATGTTCATATAAAAAATAAAGAATGTCATTATCGTTAAATGTCACTAAATAGCCGTCAAGAACTTCTTGAAGTACTTGCAAAAGACTAAGGGCACGTTCTTAATCTATGTTGGGGAAGACGAGCTCATTGTAAGTAGTTACACTGATGCTAGTTTCCAAACCGATAGAGACAACTTTATATCGCACTAGGGTTATTTATTGCGCTTCTACAAATAAAGCTGAGCATATAGCGGCATCAGATGCTACTAAAGAGATTTGGATCCAAAAATTCATTGATGAACTTGGTGTGGTATACCTAGCAATACGGATGCGATTGATTTCCATTGTGAATGGAGCTATATATCAATCAAAGGAACCACGGTCTCACCAAAGGTCCAAATTACAATGGTATCACCTAATCCGTGAGATCATTAATAGAGGAGGTGTTAGGATTTACAAAGTACATACGGACGATAACATCATTGACCCACTGACGAAGCCGCTGATACAACAACAACATGATCATCATACTTGTAGCATGGGTATTAGATACCAAGAGAACTGGTTTTAGAGATAGTTCTTATGTACAGTATACACTAAAAGGCAAGGTTGTTGTCTTTAGTGTAAGTGGGAGACTGTTGTATTTTCTTTCATATGATAAAATATTAAAGGGATAAATTCCATTATTAGTGTTCTCGGCAGATCCAGACCCGGTTGAACCAGACCCGGTCGATTGAGAATTGTCTCGGGTCGACCGAACCGGTTTGTCACACCGGTCGGCAGAGAACCATTTCTCCGGAGAAATAGTATACCTAGCATTACGAATGCGATTGATACCTAGCATTACCTAGCCTCCGAGAAGTCGTTTAAGTGTTAAACGAATCTCGTAATGAATTGTTGATTCATGTTTTTTCTTGTTTCTATTTTCTGGTAAACGTTCGGTCGACCGGAAGAGGTTCGAGGTAGACCGAACAGGTTCTAGAAAATGGGATTTTGCAAGTGCCTAGAATTCGGACAACCGATGAGCAATCACGGTCTACAAGCTAGTCTGTTTTTGGGTCGATCGATCAGAAATGTTCTGGGTCGACCGAGATGGCCTAATTTTACACTGTTTTAGTTACTGCGTTATCGCGGTCGACCGGGTGTATGGCATGGGTCGACCGGAAATGGGCATGCATTGTGTATTTGCGTTTTTTAGCATTATTGTCATGTTATTTGAGCATGGTGCATAGTATTAGCCTTTGACCCAATGCTTTTATTATAATATGTCCTATGTATCGTGTCTTATCTCTTTATTCTTGTTGTAATTTAAATCTCGAATGTAACTCGAGAATTCTTTCCAATTATGTAAAAGTACGAAATATGATTTTATATTTACATATGTAACTAATGATGAAGAAAGGCATCCATCAGATGGAGGAAATCTCACAAGGAGGCGGAAGACAATGTATAGGATTCATTGTTTTTCCACCTTAGATTGACTTAGGATTTTCTGTGGGCTCAAAAAATCCTATAGGGGCTATTAGTATGTCACTGCTTATTTACTGTTTTTGCATGAGATTTATGTTGCATGTTTTACAACTTTAAAGCATGTGTTACAGTCGTATGATCATATTATACACCGTTTGGTGCGACAATTAAAATCCCTCAATTTTAAATATTAATTCTATGCCTTCCATGATTGGCCCTCGTCAAGGCCTAGATCGGCAGTAGTGTGAAATTCTGAGTGGAATAAGTGCATGTCTATCCAGGTAAGGCGCGAATGATAAGTTAGTGATATCCGCCAGTGCAATCTTGGGTCATACTTACCCGGATTATAAATCACGAGCTTTGTAGACAAAGCTGCCTCGGTATTGGATCTAGAGGCAAAATGGTTGAGATGTGCATTTATGTACTGAGGGTAATTGTTACCTACTCAACCAATCCAGAGTCACATAAATTATGTGATTAGCAAACATTGCTTACCTAAATAACCATATCTCGAGCTTTGTAGCCAAAGCTGCCTCGGGATTGGTGATATATGGATCTTGGCCTACTAGAAAGTTTTTTAACTTTCCGAATGAATAATTGAGGGTTATTCATTTGAATAAAATAGTGGGAGAATCATTAATTAAAGTCCTTTTTCTGATTTTTAGATATGACAACTAAAACTTTGCAAACTCTTCTCTATAGATATAATGGCAAATGCAATCGTTGCATCAAACTATTTATCATTGCGATCAGTCCTTGAGAAGGACAAAATCGAGGAAGGAAACTTCCTTGACTTGTACAGGAACTTGAGAATCGTTCTCAAACACGAGAAAAAGCTGTATGTTCTCGAAGAATCATTCCTGATCCACCAACCGTGTGGGCTTCGGCCGCTGAAATAAATGCTTATCGTAGCACTTATCGGTGAACGTCACTAAATAGCCATCAAGAACATTCTGAAGTACTTGAAAAAGACTAAGGACACGCTCTAAATCTATGGTGGGGAAGACGAGCTCATTGTAAGTGGTTACACTTGTGCTAGTTTCCAAACCGATAGAGGCGACTTTATATCGCACTAGGGTTATTTATTGTGCTTCTACAAATAAAGATGAGTATATAGCGGGATCAGATGCTGCTAAAGAGATTTGGATCCGAAAGTTCATTGTTGAACTTGGTGTGGTATACCTAGCAATACAGATGCGATTGATTTCCATTGTGAATGGAGCTATATATCAATCAAAGGAACCACGGTCTCACCAAAGGTCTAAATTACAATGGTATCACCTAATATGTGAGATCATTAATAGAGGAGGTGTTAGGATTTACAAAGTAAATACAGACGATAACATCACCGACCCACTGACGAAGCCGCTGACACATCAGCAGCATGATCATCATACTTGTAGCATGGGTATTAGATACCAAGAAAACTGGCCTTAGAGATAGTTCTTGTGTACAATATACACTAGAAGGTAAAGTTGTTGTCTTTAGTGTAAGTTGGAGATTGTTGTATTTTCTTTCATAGGATGAAATACTAAAGGCAAGAATTCCATAAGTAGTGTTATAATTACAGATGTGAAATTGTATTAAAACATAAAAACGTCCTTAGATAGTTACGTAATTGTTACATTGAACTATTCTAAATGTCCTAGTCAATCATTAGTGTGGAATGTTGAGGACAACAATAATGTTTGGAGACTATTATGTGTTGTGATTAAATATGGTGATATTAAGTCAAACACATGGGTATTTCATACTGGACTGACCCGCTTATAAGAACTATACTCCATGGATTGTTATATGATGTCAACAGTGTTCTTATAACGATTCTGTTTGTATTCAAATCCTGCGACTTGAGATCACACAAGATTTCCTACATGGCCAATGATATACTTTGATGGTGTCAAACACCGTCTATAACTAGATGGGCTATAAAGACATTTGTTGGGTGTATTTGTGAACCATGTGTAGGTTGATGTATGATAGATAAAGGATTTGTCCCTCCTATATAACAGGAGTGATATCTTGAGCCCTTGATGGAGTGAGACTAATTCATGGCCATGAACAAATAAATTAATATGGGTTCTTTCTCGTGACACTACAACAAAATATAGGTTCACTGTTACAAATAACTAGCATTTGCGTCAAGAATGACACACCAACACAAATAACGGTACGACGTCGTTTAGTGATATGCATTTACGACTGCTAATTTATATTTGTGTCAGCAAATTAATTCGTCGTGAAAAGGGGATTATATGCGATGAGCTTCAGTCGACGCAAGAAGTTTCGCCACAAATAATCAAAATTTGCGACGGGATTCTCCCGTCACATGCGAAGTTGATGCAAATGACCAGATTTGCGATGGGCTTCGTTCGATGCAAAAGGTTTCGCCCCAAATAAACAAAAATTGTGATGGAATTCTCCCGTCACATAGAAAGTTGATGCAAACGATCAAAATTTTATTATTAGTTTTGGTGGTAGATTTTCTCATCGCATCCCCTAAAATAATTATTTTTAAAAAAATATTTACTCCAAAGGTAGTATAGTATGAATTGGCGGGATTTGAACACAACCCGTCTTAATTGGGAAAATAAAAGTTAAAACCATAAACCAACAGACCACAAGAACTTTTATTATATATATATATATATATATATTTATATAACATAGTTAAAAATTACTACATTCATTCCTAAATAATTGATACATTTAACTTTTTTGTATGTTCCAAATTATTTGATATATTTCAAAATTTGATGAACATCCCTTATTCAACTTAACTTAATACTTTAGCTTTTCCAATAATCACACATACCTATGTGTGACATCCCAACCCTCTCGAGTCGGGAATACCGTGTGCCTCTTGGCACTGTGTTCTAACTTTTACAATATAAAGTACATGTGGATAAAAAATTTATATTCTAAGAAACAACATTATATTCTACGTCTTGTAATTTGACTTTGGCCTTCGACTGGATTCAAAAGTATTCTAATCTTGGTTTGTGTCTAGCCTTGACCATTCTTTGTCTTGGATCCAACGCTATACTTTAGAATGTTCTAGTTCTATTCCGCTCAATCCTGCAAAAACTAAAACAGAAAACAGAGAAAGAGTGAACTATAAATAGCTCAGTGAGTCCCCAGTGAAGTGAGTAACAGTGTTTTGAAATTCATTTTATTTCGCAAACATTTTCTTTTGAAGACACCGAGAAACTTTCTTTAATCAGAAATACTTTTCCTTTTCAAAAACATTTTAGGAATACTTTCTTTCCGGGAAACATTCCTTTTTATCAGGAATATTCTTTCTTTGACGATATAAATACATTGTATATATTTTTATTAGTCTTATAAATTGTCCGAAATAGTTAATAAATCTTATAGGTCTTAAAAGTAAATTATAAAGTTATGGGGACTAAAACAAAATTTCTAAAAGTTATTTTGTGACTTCGAATCTGAGTTATTTCTGATATATTTTATTTTTTTACCCATTCCCGTAAATGTTTCTTTTTATTTTTAAGTCGGACTAAATTTTAAAAATACAAAGTAGACCATTTAGGATTTGTTTGTAATATAAATATTTTATAGGGTTCTGTGATAATATTTATTTTCCCTTTTAGTCGTTACTATATATTTCCTAATCCCTAATCCTAAGAGAAGAAAACCTTAACTCAAGACTATTCTCTTCTTCTTCAGCGGCGCCGACGCTCCACTCCATCACCGCCGTTGCTCCTCCATCAGCCCCGTCACCATCGCCCTCTAGCCCTTTGCTCATTCTCCGGGAAAACCACCCCCAAATCTCCCTCAACATGCGCCTCCATCTCCCTCAATTTTTTCCTCCATCTTCCTCTTCCTTCTCCCTTAATCCCGACGTCGCTCCTCCAAACACATCAATGCCTCCACCATTTCTCCTACAGGCCACAATTCCCTACCATCGTCGCCGACCTCTGCTGCTCCCGACTACCGTTTTCACTCTCACTCCTTTTTCCAAATCCCCAAATCCCTATATCCCAACTATCGTCTACCTCCGCCCCTTCGCCGGTCACAACCCACCATTGCCCCGTAGCTGTTGCAAGTTTGTTTTTCTCTCTCTCTCTCTCTCTCTCTCTCTCTCTCTCTCTCTCTCTGCTTTTCCCTTAGTTTATGTTTCTGTTATGAAAGGGGATTGTTATGTTCATTGGTGGATTCGATCCTGCGATCTCATTAATAAGTAATGGGTCGGATCAAAGCTGGTTCGCGGGTAAATAGGTCTAAAGCCTATAATTAGGCCAGATGAGATATTTTCTCATTATGGATTATTCTTGGATATTTTGGTTAGCAGTTAGAAGCGGTTTCCGTTTCAGTCCCCTTTACCCCAAATTTTTCCTCTCCTTAACCTAGTTCATTTCTGCTTGAATTAGTGACTGTAATATCTTGAATTCTTGATCAATAAAGCTTTTCTTCTTCATTTCTTGATCTCTGCTTGGGTGATTACTATGTTTTCTGGCTGAATATGTCTTGCATTCTCCCTGACATAACAGTTTCCCAAATTTTTAAATCCCTAAATCTAATTTCATCTTCCCCAATCTTTCTCCGATGACTACTGTGGCTCCGACGCCGACGCCGACGTCGATTTTTCGTCACCGTCGGCCTCTCCATCATTGAGGTAACACCACCGCCCCATTTTCCCCATTTTCTTTCTTTTTATTTATTATTATTTTCCATGCATGGTGATAAAGTATTCTTGGGGATTAAGTATATTTATTTTACTTTTCTTTCTGCTAGAATTTCATATATTCAATTTCTTTTTCTTTTGTTAATAGTTTAGTCCAATTTTTTTCTTCTTTTAAAAGTTTAAAAATTGAATTTAATCAATTGGATTTCATGTTTTCTGTTTGCAAAACTCCAATTTTTTTTCCAAAAGGAGTTTAATTGATATGTTTTTGTTTTGGTATTTTCTTACCGGTTTTCCGTCGCCGGCGTCTTCTTTCGGTTCTCCGTTGTCGTCACACTATGCACATCAAACCATATTTGGGGTAATTTGGAATTTTTTCTTCGTAATTATTATATATCAATCATTTTCTTGGTCTTTGTGAAAAGATAAAACGTATCAAATATTTAGGAACAGAGGTAGTAGTAACTATAAAAAATAGTATTTGATTAATACTATCAACTGTTTTTGTAATATTAATATATTTGATTTTTGTTCCGGAGTCCAGTGCTTTGGGGATTTCAGTAGAAAAAGTGAAATTATCGCGCATTTTTTACTAGTCATTTGGTTGATTGCTTAATTTTGTTAGAGGATAAATATTACTTTGAAATGCAGGCAAGGAAGATGAGTTACTCTAATTCTATGGATTGTGGTTTTAGTTCGGTGGAGAAAGTAACAGACGGCAAATTTAATGAAATTAGAAATTATATTTTGTGGAGTGTCAACAAGCCTATTATGTTAGATACGGTTGAGCATTACTATAAAATGTTCCAAAAATGGTGGAGACAAATGATATATATGAATGCTTAATTGGATATGGAGTATTTTGTAGAGGAATTTGTGGATGGATTGTCTATGGAGATTCAATTGGAATTAAAAAATTGTTATTCTTCACTGTATTCTGTTCTTTACGCATACTCAATGGCATGTCTCATCGAACACAAGATGGAAATCGAAAATTGGAGATCCAAATTTAATCTACCAATGTTTGATGGAAGTAATTTGAGATGTTGGATTATTAACCTTCCTAAACTGTTTGGATCATGTGAAATTACAGAGGAGTGGAAATGGGAAATTATTGGGTCAAGCATGAGTGTTTCTTGGACTTCTATTTGGTTTTCAAACTATAAATACAATCATTCTAATATTTCGTGGAGTGAATTCGAAGAAGCATTATATCATAGATTTGGAGAAATTGATGTTGCTAATGAAACTGAGAATTCATTGGATAATATAGAAAAAAATGTAAATTTTGATTCGAATGGAGATGATTCCATTGTAAACTTGGTGTGTGCTAAATTGTCACTTGAAGAAGAAGGTGATAACAGTCTAGATGATCATGCATTAAGGAGGTCTTGTGATCAGCAAATTGAAGTAGTCCAAAAAGAGGTGGAAATGGATGAATGTGAATTACCGGAGGATGATGAGTTAATTGGAGAATCTGTTTATGTTAATGGGAGTGGACTACCCTTAGTCAGTATTAGAACATTAGATGGCATCTTTTCTGTGAAATATGATGGTGGAAGCCTTGTGAGTATAATGTTTGATGAGTGTTATAAGAGAAGCCCTAAAGTTTTTGGCACTGACAATGAGACATTCAAGATTTCGGATTTCTCTGGACAGACTGCTCATTCTTTCTGGAAAGACCAAAAAAAGATGGTAAAAGACTTTTTACGCCAATCAGAGCAGGATTTGTTGATGGAATTGCAGGTTTATGAATTTGAGAAGAACAATGAAACTGACTTGGTATTTGACCCAGGTGGTGGTATATTGGATGTATCAGTTCTTGAAGTGGGTGTGGGAGCCAATTTTTGCATTTCTTTTGATGGGGAAATACTTCACAATGTTGAGAAGATCATCATGATGGGTAGCGAAATCATCGTTGGTTACTCTAAGGCAATTAATAAGGCAGTGAAAATCTTAGATGAATTGTCCGAGGATGGTTAGGAAAATACGAACGTTAGAAACAAAGATAAAGTAATTTCTCGAATGAAAATTGTGGAGAAAATTGTGGTTGCTAGAAAACAATCTGGGCAAAAGGATATTTTATGCCCTCTTATTGCTGAGGCATGCATACAAGTATGCTCAAAGATTCCTGAAAGCTTTCATATGGCCAATGTCAGAGTTGTGAAGTTTTTGGGTGGAGTTCTGAGTGATAGCACCACAGTGCGTGGAATGGTACCTAATATTGCATTTGGTAAAGAACTTGGGATGTTTTAGATGTCGATTGCGGTGTAGCGAGTTTTGGACCTCATTTATTTTCTAGAAATGTGCTTACTTTGCCTATGGCACCAAATGATGTCCATGAGAACCAGATTAATTTGCACTTGAGCATGGTGTCCTTGAAATGGTGGCTATTTTTGCAACACGAAAATTGTTATCCAAGTCAGGCATTTGAATTGATATATTGTCCTTGGTATAGAATCAAATGGACAAGTGAGGACGACATCTTGCTCCTTGAGGTCAATAGGTTGCTCCGAGTTGGAGGATATTCTACTTGGGCAGCCCAACTGGTTTATAAGCACGAATCACTATTAGAAGAACAATGGGAAGAAATGGAGAATCTTACCAGATGGCTTGGTTGGACACCTGTGAAGGAGGATGGATACATTGTTATATGGCAAAAGCCCTTGAATAACACTTGCTATCAAAGCTATGAGGAAAGAACTAAGCCAATACTATGTGATACGGATGATGATGGGCTTAAAGCCATTGCACAGAAGGTCCATGGTCTTGCTGGACAGTTCGCTGCTGGATTGATGAAGTTTGGCACTGCTGAGATGCAACAACTTCATTTCTTTGTTACTGTGAAGGTTAAAGTTTCCGATTCTTTTGCAACTGATGATGATGCTTATAAGAAGTCAAGCAAATTGCGGATTTTGGATAAGATTTTTCAAGGGTATGCAGGCAAGTCCAACTATGTTTTTGATCACGGAGGAAACTGGAAGTTTGCTGAAGAATTCATCAAACATAGCTCGAACTTCTTGATAATTTTGAGGACAAAATTTTTTAAGGGGAAGGGAATGTTATGAAAGGGGATTGTTATGTTCATTGGTGGATTCGATCCTGTGATCTCATTAATAAGTAATGGGTTGGGTCAAAGCTGGTTCGCGGGTAAATGGGTCTAAAGCCTATAAATAGGCCAGATGAGATATTTTCTCATTATGGATTATTCTTGGATATTTTGGTTAGCAGTTAGAAGCGGTTTCCGTTTTAGTCCCCTTTACCCCAAATTTTTCCTCTCCTTAACCTAGTTCATTTCTGCTTGAATTAGTGACTGTAATATCTTGAATTCTTGATCAATAAAGCTTTTCTTCTTCATTTCTTGATCTCTGCTTGGGTGATTACTATGTTTTCTAGCTGAATATGTCTCGGATTCTCCCTGACATAATAGTTTCCCAAATTTCTAAATCCCTAAACCTAATTTCATCTTCCCCAATATTTCTTCGACGACTACTGTGGCTCCGACGTCGACGTCGATTTTCCGTCACCGTCGGCCTCTCCATCACTGAGGTAACACCACCGCCCATTTTCCCCCATTTTCTTTCTTTTTATTTATTATTATTTTCCATACATGGTGATAAAGTATTCTTAGGGATTAAGTATATTTATTTTACTTTTCTTTCTGCTAGAATTTCATATATTCAATTTCTTTTTCTTTTGTTAATAGTTTAGTCCAAATTTTTTCTTCTTTTAAAAGTTTAAAAATTGAATTTAATCAATTGAATTTCATGTTTTCTGTTTGCAAAACTCCAATTTTTTTCCAAAAGGAGTTTAATTGATATGTTTTTGTTTTGGTATTTTCTTACCAGTTTTCCGTCGCCGGCGTCTTCTTTCGGTTCTCCGTCGTCGTCACACTATGCACATCAAACCATATTTGGGGTAATTTGGAATTTTTTCTTCGTAATTATTATATATCAATCATTTTCTTGGTCTTTGTGAAAAGATGAAACGTATCAAATATTTAGGAACATAGGTAGTAGTAACTATAAAAAATAGTATTTGATTAATACTATCAACTGTTTTTGTAATATTAATATATTTGATTTTTGTTCCGGAGTTCAGTGCTTTGGGGATTTCAGTAGAAAAAGTGAAATTATCGCGCACTTTTTACTATGCATTTGGTTGATTGCTTAATTTTGTTAGAGGATAAATATTACTTTGAAATGTAGACAAGGAAGAGGAGTTACTCTAATTCTATGGATTGTGGTTTTAGTTCGGTGGAGAAAGTAACAGACGGCAAATTTAATGAAATTAGAAATTATATTTTGTGGAGTGTCAACAAGCCTATTATGTTAGATACGGTTGAGCATTACTATAAAATGTTCCAAAAATGGTGGAGACAAATGATATATATGAATGCTTAATTGGATATGGAGTATTTTGTAGAGGAATTTGTGGATGGATTGTCTATGGAGATTCAATTGGAATTAAAAAATTGTTATTCTTCACTGTATTCTGTTCTTTACGCATACTCAATGGCATGTCTCATCGAACACAAGATGGAAATCGAAAATTGGAGATCCAAATTTAATCTACCAATGTTTGATGGAAGTAATTTGAGATGTTGGATTATTAACCTTCCTAAACTGTTTGGATCATGTGAAATTACAGAGGAGTGGAAATGGGAAATTATTGGGTCAAGCATGAGTGTTTCTTGGACTTCTATTTGGTTTTCAAACTATAAATACAATCATTCTAATATTTCGTGGAGTGAATTCGAAGAAGCATTATATCATAGATTTGGAGAAATTGATGTTGCTAATGAAACTGAGAATTCATTGGATAATATAGAAAAAAATGTAAATTTTGATTCGAATGGAGATGATTCCATTGTAAACTTGGTGTGTGCTAAATTGTCACTTGAAGAAGAAGGTGATAACAGTCTAGATGATCATGCATTAAGGAGGTCTTGTGATCAGCAAATTGAAGTAGTCCAAAAAGAGGTGGAAATGGATGAATGTGAATTACCGGAGGATGATGAGTTAATTGGAGAATCTGTTTATATTAATGGGAGTGGACTACCCTTAGTCAGTATTAGAACATTAGATGGCATCTTTTCTGTGAAATATGATGGTGGAAGCCTTGTGAGTATAATGTTTGATGAGTGTTATAAGAGAAGCCCTAAAGTTTTTGGCACTGACAATGAGACATTCAAGATTTCGGATTTCTCTGGACAGACTGCTCATTCTTTCTGGAAAGACCAAAAAAAGATGGTAAAAGACTTTTTACGCCAATCAGAGCAGGATTTGTTGATGGAATTGCAGGTTTATGAATTTGAGAAGAACAATGAAACTGACTTGGTATTTGACCCAGGTGGTGGTATATTGGATGTATCAGTTCTTGAAGTGGGTGTGGGAGCCAATTTTTGCATTTCTTTTGATGGGGAAATACTTCACAATGTTGAGAAGATCATCATGATGGGTAGCGAAATCATCGTTGGTTACTCTAAGGCAATTAATAAGGCAGTGAAAATCTTAGATGAATTGTCCGAGGATGGTTAGGAAAATACGAACGTTAGAAACAAAGATAAAGTAATTTCTCGAATGAAAATTGTGGAGAAAATTGTGGTTGCTAGAAAACAATCTGGGCAAAAGGATATTTTATGCCCTCTTATTGCTGAGGCATGCATACAAGTATGCTCAAAGATTCCTGAAAGCTTTCATATGGCCAATGTCAGAGTTGTGAAGTTTTTGGGTGGAGTTCTGAGTGATAGCACCACAGTGCGTGGAATGGTACCTAATATTGCATTTGGTAAAGAACTTGGGATGTTTTAGATGTCGATTGCGGTGTAGCGAGTTTTGGACCTCATTTATTTTCTAGAAATGTGCTTACTTTGCCTATGGCACCAAATGATGTCCATGAGAACCAGATTAATTTGCACTTGAGCATGGTGTCCTTGAAATGGTGGCTATTTTTGCAACACGAAAATTGTTATCCAAGTCAGGCATTTGAATTGATATATTGTCCTTGGTATAGAATCAAATGGACAAGTGAGGACGACATCTTGCTCCTTGAGGTCAATAGGTTGCTCCGAGTTGGAGGATATTCTACTTGGGCAGCCCAACTGGTTTATAAGCACGAATCACTATTAGAAGAACAATGGGAAGAAATGGAGAATCTTACCAGATGGCTTGGTTGGACACCTGTGAAGGAGGATGGATACATTGTTATATGGCAAAAGCCCTTGAATAACACTTGCTATCAAAGCTATGAGGAAAGAACTAAGCCAATACTATGTGATACGGATGATGATGGGCTTAAAGCCATTGCACAGAAGGTCCATGGTCTTGCTGGACAGTTCGCTGCTGGATTGATGAAGTTTGGCACTGCTGAGATGCAACAACTTCATTTCTTTGTTACTGTGAAGGTTAAAGTTTCCGATTCTTTTGCAACTGATGATGATGCTTATAAGAAGTCAAGCAAATTGCGGATTTTGGATAAGATTTTTCAAGGGTATGCAGGCAAGTCCAACTATGTTTTTGATCACGGAGGAAACTGGAAGTTTGCTGAAGAATTCATCAAACATAGCTCGAACTTCTTGATAATTTTGAGGACAAAATTTTTTAAGGGGAAGGGAATGTTATGAAAGGGGATTGTTATGTTCATTGGTGGATTCGATCCTGTGATCTCATTAATAAGTAATGGGTTGGGTCAAAGTCTGGTTCGCGGGTAAATGGGTCTAAAGCCTATAAATAGGCCAGATGAGATATTTTCTCATTATGGATTATTCTTGGATATTTTGGTTAGCAGATTAGAAGCGGTTTCCGTTTTAGTCCCCCTTTACCCCAAATTTTTCCTCTCCTTAACCTAGTTCATTTCTGCTTGAATTAGTGACTGTAATATCTTGAATTCTTGATCAATAAAGCTTTTCTTCTTCATTTCTTGATCTCTGCTTGGGTGATTACTATGTTTTCTAGCTGAATATGTCTCGGATTCTCCCTGACATAATAGTTTCCCAAATTTCTAAATCCCTAAACCTAATTTCATCTTCCCCAATATTTCTTCGACGACTACTGTGGCTCCGACGTCGACGTCGATTTTCCGTCACCGTCGGCCTCTCCATCACTGAGGTAACACCACCGCCCATTTTCCCCCATTTTCTTTCTTTTTATTTATTATTATTTTCCATACATGGTGATAAAGTATTCTTAGGGATTAAGTATATTTATTTTACTTTTCTTTCTGCTAGAATTTCATATATTCAATTTCTTTTTCTTTTGTTAATAGTTTAGTCCAAATTTTTTCTTCTTTTAAAAGTTTAAAAATTGAATTTAATCAATTGAATTTCATGTTTTCTGTTTGCAAAACTCCAATTTTTTTCCAAAAGGAGTTTAATTGATATGTTTTTGTTTTGGTATTTTCTTACCAGTTTTCCGTCGCCGGCGTCTTCTTTCGGTTCTCCGTCGTCGTCACACTATGCACATCAAACCATATTTGGGGTAATTTGGAATTTTTTCTTCGTAATTATTATATATCAATCATTTTCTTGGTCTTTGTGAAAAGATGAAACGTATCAAATATTTAGGAACATAGGTAGTAGTAACTATAAAAAATAGTATTTGATTAATACTATCAACTGTTTTTGTAATATTAATATATTTGATTTTTGTTCCGGAGTTCAGTGCTTTGGGGATTTCAGTAGAAAAAGTGAAATTATCGCGCACTTTTTACTATGCATTTGGTTGATTGCTTAATTTTGTTAGAGGATAAATATTACTTTGAAATGTAGACAAGGAAGAGGAGTTACTCTAATTCTATGGATTGTGGTTTTAGTTCGGTGGAGAAAGTAACATAATTGCTTATATGTGAATGTACTGAGTTCGGCTCATTGGAAATATACTTTTTTGTGTCTCTCTTTTAGAATGGACAATCTATGAGGATTCATGCACTGTCTTCCCTCTACTAATAATGGTTAAGATTGTTTGATATCTTATTGATGTTGCGTGTTTGTGCTTATCGGTTCAGCTAAGAAATTAGCAGAGAGCAGTGCTAGAGAACCGAGTAGCGGGTGATTCTCCAATTTCTTACTGCCTTATTTTTTATCTTTGTTTCTATTTAATTTCTTATAAAGCATGGGTGTAGAAGATATGCTTAATGTGATAAATCCTCTGAATTTTTTGGTTTTGAATTTTTCTCTTTGAAGTTTTACTAGTTTTGTTGAATATACGAGAAGGTTCTTTATACATATAGCCTTCATCGGGTACATTTTTCTTCGACAGGAAATGATATTGTGGAGTATTCTGGGCATGAGTAATCGAAGGTGGCCTCAGATGAAGTCTTGATTGAATGGAAATTGGAAGCATTTGAATTAATATGTTATTTTTGGTACTCCTATTGTTTTTTTGTCTTTTGAAAAACTATCTAGATAGGATTTAGAAATAGACTTTAACAAGTTACATACTTAATGGTTTCTTCAACTAATGATCACGAGTTACTATGTATAAATGGATACTAGGAGTTTTGAATGACTGCATTTGATCGTTTTAATATACTATTTTTTTGAGGTATTAGTGTAATATTTTATTTATTGTTGAATGGGGTATTTGTTGGATGATTGTATTAATTTCTAATTAATAAAATCGCAAAAAAACATGGTAGTTAACGAAAATTACTAGCGTTGGGTTTGAATTTCTTGTAATAGATACAAAAATTACTAGCGTCGGGTTTTAGCATACTATTATTTTGAGATATTATAACATTTGCAACGGTGAAAAATTATTTTTCGATAGATTGTGCCATAGCGAAAAAAACAATAAATATAATTTTGTTATAATATTGGCCAATTGGTGTATTTAGTCCTGAAACAATTTTCGCTTGGCAAGGTTGGTCCTTATTGATTGTTTGCATCTTTTTAGATCCTCAATCAATTTACGAGTGCAGACAAGATCCCTAATGATCGTTTGCAACTTTTTAGGCCCCTTTGTATTTGTTAGTCAAGTATACATGGGTATAATAGAAACTTCACGTATTTTTTAAATAATTAATACTACTTGTACTTAATTGTAAATATACTTAAATATAAATACCTAATTATAAAAATAAAAAATAAAACCCATCCCATTCCCATCTTCTTCTTCCCTGGTGGCGGTGGCGGCAAGGAGGGAGAAGGGAGGTGGCGGCAAGGAGGGAGGAGAAGGGAGGTGGCAGAAAGGAAGGAGAAGAAGAGTTTTGGGTTATTTTTTACAATTAGGTATTTATTTTTAAGTATCTTTACAATTAAGTTCATATGGTATTAATTATTTAAAAAAATGTGAAGTTCCAATTTTGCCCACATCACTTGCTGACTAATATTCATTATTTCTAAAAAAATACGGAAGGACTAATTCCCCGACCCTTAAATTGATTGAGGATCTAAAAAGTTGCAAACAATCATTAGGGACCAACCTTGCCAGGCGAAAATTGTTTCAGGACTAAATACACCAATTGGCCTATAATATTTGCGACTGTGAAAAACTATTTTCGACAATATATAAGGTGCCGCATTATATATTTTTTTGTCAGCTGTTGCATCGAAAATTATAACCGATGAAAAAACTAGTCGTTTTTGCTAAGTTTTCACGTCGAGAAATAAGTGTCGCAATTAGAAAAATTCCCGTTGAAAAAACTAATTGCGTCAGGCACTTCCTGTCGTAAAGTTTTTGTGGCGCCTTCCCATATTACCCCTCAATTGCCGTTGTATAACCTACGAAAAAGGTTTTCGCGTCGGTAAAGGTACTTTTTGTGGTAGGCACCACCTGACGCAAAAGTGCTTTTTTTAGTAGTGTGAAAAGATCCTGTAAAGGCGGAATCCCATTTTACTTTCCCCTGCTTTTATGTGGGAATTTCAAATTTCTTCCTTTCAGGTTTTACAAACACATCAACCGTACTTCACTTTCGGGTTCACCACTCACTCTAGTTCCTACGATTACAAGAAAGATTCACTCCACTAAGGAGGCCCAAAACCACAACTCTCACAAACAAGCCTTTCCGCTCAACCCTTTACAAAGAATGATAATCGCAAAAAATGAGATTTTACATTTTAAGAATATGTATGTGAAGCTCTTTCTCAAAATGAAATGTTTTGATGAATTGTTGGAAGTATTTAACTCATCGAAGTGTTTGATTTTCTTGTGTGTGTCTATATATATATATATATATGGTTTTTTTCAAATTTTATTTATTTATTTATTAGGAGAGGGGGACCTATCTATTACAAGAAATATGGGGATTTAAGAAGTGGGGAGGGGATTCGAACTCATGACCTCTACGTCATGAGGCATCAGCCTTGGCCACTAGACCAATTCCTCATTGTCATTTGCTTGTATATAATGTGTATATGAAGGGCCCTCTATTGGCATGAACAAAGAACAAAAACCAGCCTTAAAGGTTATTTAAAGTGGCAAACAATTGCATGCAAATCGAATTACAACGACTATATTTTTGCCTTGGCATGACAACTTCGGTCTATTGGACTAGAGAGTAGGTCGTCTGAACATCTTTCGAAGTAAAGATTAAAGGTTTCTGTCTTGATTTCAGTTGACCGCAAATGGAGGTCCTGTCTTCCGAACCAACTGTTCGGTCGACCGACCTATTACATTGTCGTCCGAGATTTTATAGTCGTTGGAATCTTGGAACATTCAAAAGTGACTAAAGGAAAAAACATCATCGGTCGGCCGGACAACACATGCCGGTCGACCGGACTTCATCCAGTCACCCGAGGTCTAAAATCTGGTCGACCGGACCTCAGTCCAAAAGTGTTTTTTCCACATGCTCCCATTTTTAATGTTTTGAAACTCATGCCTAATCATTTTTTCAAAGATATTTAAATATTTTAAAGATCTTAGGCATTAACCAACACTTAATATAAGTTTTCAAAAACTTTTTCAAAGATCAAATCAAAGTATGAATGAGGTTTTGAAAATATGCAAGAGTATGAGCTTCATCACACTATAAACTATTATTCTCAAAATGAGATTAGTCACAAGATATATACCTATTTTAGCATATAAATAATCTTCTTAGTCTTGAAGTCGTCAAGATGAATTTTTCTTTGAGCTTGGACTTGAGATCTTGATCAACCTCTTCATTTGTGGTGAAGTCTTATAGCAATCTTCAATGTTGTAGTGTATTGGACTTTATCACTTCAAGGTTAAGAGTATACCACTTGATTCTTCAATGTTACATTGAGTAGCTCTTTACTCTTGGAACTTCCTTGTTGACTTTGCAATTACTTCCAAGGAATTGTGGATGTGCTTCAAGCTTGTGTCTTGGAGTCTTGCAAAGTGTAGATTCTTCAATGTTGTAGAATGATGTCTTTGATGTCCACAAGAAGTTATTGTACAATTTTCATCAATATAGGTATGAGTATAAATATCCTATCATTAAACACAAGCTCACACAAACATTAGAACTTTTCAATGGTTTGTTATCATCAAAACAAGATTGGTCACATTAACCTCATGGCTTACACAAAAGTTTTTGAGGGGACTGTTGACTAGAATTCATGGAAGGTTGTCATGCAACCGACCCACTACTAACAGGGAGGCCTGTTAGTAGTGCCCTATGATCATTAACATATATTGTACGTTTTATATCTTTTTGAGCATGTCTTTGAATAGTTAATTTTGCTTTTGAACATCAAATGTGTGATTTGATAGTAAAACTCATTAGCTTATGCAATTACTATTCTAACTGTCCATATTTTTATGTAATGTTATTTACAATGAAATAAAACTAGTATGATGTATGATTAATGATTATGTTTTACTGATCACGTGTAATGGATGCAAATCATATCATAGATGCAATATATTGGGATACATTGTATCGGACGTGATCCGTTATAGAAGTAACACTTCATGGTTCTTTAGTCATAAGTATTACTTCCTCAATACTATTTTGAATCCTTAGACCTTATGTCTCCATTGTTTCCTGCATGAATGGAGCTACGTTTTGACTCAGTCGGACTTTACTTTTAATCGAGTAATCAATACGACTGATGGTTGGATGTAGTATTCTATCATGGCTTGAATGTGAGAGGCATTGTAAGGAATTTGCCCCTCTCTTATTAGAGAGAGATATCCATGGGCCCCTCGATAGGGAAGACTGTTTAAATGCATGGTTGTGCTCAAATGTATTTAATAAAATGGTTATTAAATACTGTTTGTTGGAACAATCTACCTGGAGATCGAGCATAAATACAACGAAGCTATATAAGGGTGACAACTACCATGCCTTATGCTTAATTTGGATATCGCAAGACAAAGGGATTAAATAGTGGATTGATATTAGGTTCCACCACATAGTCATTCACTATGGGTAGTCACAATGTCTTGCAAGGGACCACTTGTGATTTATGAATACATACTACTACTAAGTGTGTTTTCATTGCCATTGTGATATGAACCTACAAGGTCACACGCATAGACGAGTAAACGAGCTTCATGACCAGATTCAATGAATCTAGAATGTGTCTAGGTTCATTGTATATGACATTTATTTCTCTGAGAATAATAAAATGTTATTATTCGAATTAGAAATTAAGGAGGGGCATTTTCGGTATTTGGTTATAGCTGGGATTATGTGGGAGTTAAAGACTCCCGCTGCCGGAAGAGGTTGAGGACGTGGGAGTTGGTTATGGGAACAAACTCTCACTCCCTATATAAACCTCTTTTGGCCGAAACCCTAGGTTAGACATTCTTGAGCCGCAAACTAAAATCCCGAAAATCAGATTTTCTGCCTTCTTTTCTCTCTAGATTCCAAAACTCAGAAAAACGAAGAGCTAGTACTCGCTGCTCGTTTCTTCGTGTGGATACCGTTAAGGAGTAATTCCGTAAGGGAGGACTTTGGTGGTTGCAGCTAATCTTTAACCGAAAACGTAAGTCCTTTTCGTAAAATTTCGATTCCTATGGTATGAGTGGATCCTTTAGGGGAGGATTCACAGGTGTTTAGAACGAGTTTCTGCCCATGAATCCATTCAAGGCCTACCAACGGAATTTGGACATAGAGGCAGAATTTGTTAGGGCGGCAACTGAATGGGTTGGAAAGAGGAGCTACTCAACAATGGCACAGGGGCAGAGTTCAAAGTCTACAAACCCATTGTTGAGAACCTCTTCTTAGCTATTGTTGAGAACCTCTTCTTACCAGACATATGTGAGAACCTCTTCTTAGCTACCAGACATATGTGAGAACCTCTTCTTAACCAGACTAAACTCCTCTGCACCAAAGGTTGGGGATTCGAGGCCAAGGACAAATGGAGGGTTTTTTCACTCACTCAACAAGAGGCGGGAAATGCCTCGAATGTGGTAACATGTACGTTTTTTTTAACTCGGTGCTTGCATATGTATTGTTTGATTGTGGTGCCACACACTCTTTTGTTTCACATAGATTTGCTAAGACCTTTAGGACTTCCCCCACTTGTCCTTTGAACTCATATATAGTTAAAATACCTAGCGGGAAGGTATGAGAATCAAACTTGGTCCATAAAGGGTGTCGATAGAGATAGATTCAAGGGTATTGGAAGCATATTTGATTCAACTTAACATGGTAGATTTCGATATTATCTTGGGAATGGATTGGTTGTTGACACATCATACCTTAGTTGATTGTAAGGAAAGAAGAATTTAGTTTTTGGCAAGGGACAAGGAAGTGATTGAGTTTCATGTGTCTGAAAGAAAGAAGAAGGAACAAAGACTACCTATTATATAAGCTATTAAGGCTAAAAAAAATACATGAAGAAGGGTTGTGAGGTTTTTCTGGCCTATGCAGTGACAAAGGATGACAAGAAGATACAGATTGAAGATGTACCGATAGTGAGGGACTTCAAAGATGTATTTCCGAAAGATTTACCGGGTGTACCACCTGCTCGGGAGATCGACTTTTAAATTCTCCTACAACCTAGTGCGGAGCCTATCTCTAAAGCTCTGTATCGTATGGCACCTGCGGAATTAAAAGAACGGAAGGAACAATTGCAAGAATTGCTATACAAGAAGTTTATCCGGCCTAGTGTGTCACCGGGGTGCACCGGTGTTATTTGTGAAGAAGAAAGATGTGAGCATGAGAATGTGCATCGACTATTGGGAACTGAACAAAATTACCCTCAAGAACGGGTATCCATTACCCTATATAGATGATTTATTTGACCAATTGAAGGGTGCCAAAGTGTTTTCCAAGATAGACTTAAGATCCGGGTATCATCAGATGAGAATCAAGCTAGAAGACATACCAAAGAGAGCCTACAAAACAATATATGGGCACTATGAATTTCTTGTAATGCCGTTTGGAATGACCAATGCACCGACGGTATTCATGGACATGATGAATCGGGTTTTCAGAGATTGCTTAGACAAGTTTGTTGTGGTATTCTTCGACGACATCCTAATTTACTCACCATCTGAGGAAGCTCATGAAGAACATTTGAAGATAGCTTTGGAGATTATAAGAAAAGAGAAAATGTATGCCAAATTCAGCAAATGTGAATTATGGTTGAAGAGTGTATCGTTTTCTGGGTCATGTAGCGTCAGCTGAAGGAGTGTCAGTAGATCCAGTGAAGATAGAAGCAATAGTAGATTGGCCTCGACCAACAACAATAGCTGAAATCAGGAGTTTCTTGGGTTAACCGAATATTACCGAGAGTTTGTTGAAGACTTTTCAAGAATTGCTGCACCATTGACTCGGTCAACACAAAGCCAGTAAAGTTCGAATGGGGTTTAGATTGTGAAAAGAGCTTCCAGAACTTGAAAGAAAAGTTGACTACTGCGCCGATTTTTGCATTACCAGAAGAAATCAGGGGTTTAACTGTCTACAACGACGCTTCAGGTATTGGTTTGGGATGTGTATTTATAAAAAGAGGTAAGGTAATCTCTTATGCATCAAAGACGGTTGAAGCCATATGAGAAGAATTATCTCACACTTGACCTTGAGTTAGCTGAAGTGGCTTTTGCCTTTAAGATTTGGAGACATT
This sequence comes from Vinca minor, assembly GCA_026122235.1. Taxonomy (NCBI): domain Eukaryota; kingdom Viridiplantae; phylum Streptophyta; class Magnoliopsida; order Gentianales; family Apocynaceae; genus Vinca; species Vinca minor. The sequence goes on along the minus strand of JAOCZM010000285.1, from coordinate 1,096,980 downwards.
ACTTATATGGTGAGCCATGTGAGGTATTTACTTATATCATCGAAGTCTTAAATACTTGGTCACACAAAAGTAACTCAACATGAGGCAAAGACGGTGGCTGGAATTACTAAAGGACTATGATTTGACAATTTGCTACCACCGGGCAAAGCTAATCGGGTAGTTGATGCTTTGAGTAGGAAACACATGGGTAAGATGGCAGCCATGATCGATGAGCAACATGAGCTTATCTTGGAGTTTGAGAAGCTGGATATTGACGTTATTAAGGATACCAATAACATCCTGACAACCATAGTAGCCCCAACCAACATTACTTATTCAGATTAAGGAAGCTCAGTTAGCGGATTTAGAGTTGAAGAAGGAACGGTCATTGGCACAATCGGGTGAATCGAAAGATTTTCAGATACACGAAGATGGTAGTTTTTTATTTCGGGGGCAGATTATGTGTACCAGCGGATTTGGGGCTCAAAACGGAAATCTAACAAGAAGAACAAAACTCTAGATTATCATTGCACCCAGGGGCTTCGAAGATGTACAAGGATTTGAAAGGTAATTTCTGGTGGAAAGGTATGAAGCGGATAATTGTAGAATTTGTGGCAAAGTATTTTGTTTGTCACCAAGTCAAGGCGGAACATCAAAGACACGTCGGACTATTGAAACCTTATGAAATTTCGGTTTGGAAGTGGGAGCATATTACAATGAACTTTATGGTTGGGTTCGTTGGAATTTACATTTGATATAGGTGCTCCAATTGGATCGGGCTGACCAATACCCGAATTGTAAAACTGATCCGATTGAACCGGTCTGTTAAACCAGATCCCGTTTGTTGAACCGGAAAACCGGTTCAAGAACGGGTTTGATAAAGTCAAAATCGGACATGTGCTAGGCATACGAGGGGTTGTGTGTAGTGGGAGTTGTGAGAGCCTTTTGAGGGAGAAATGGAAGTAGTGGGTGAATGGATATTTACTGATGAGGACACATCCATGGGGCTGCCCTACACAAAAGACCCTTTAATCAACATTCAAGGTCCAATGGCAAGAGCAAGAACCAAGGGAGTGAGACAAGCTTTATCTACACTCATTAGATAAGCCAAGCTACACTTAGAAGATTCTATTCAAGTTCGTCTCATTACTTTAGAAAGTGTCACTCACGTACAAAATCAACAAAGTGGCTAAAGTACGATTTTAGCAAGTGTGTCAATTAAAGTCTACCTTAGACTTTAATTGTAATTTCAGCTTTATATATTTTTATTTGTATTCCTTTGATTAGTTTTAGCCGAGTGGTACTATAATAAAGGACATGTGGTCCATTTATTTAGGTAGTTGTTTCTTTCATAGCGAATTTACTATTTTTGAGATTGTGGAGTCTGAATTCACATAGGACTCTAGTTTTGTAACGCTTAATAGCCGAATTCCTCCTCTATATAAAGGAGAATTCGGCCAACATTATTATTTAAGATAGATATATGATATTTGGTGAGGTTATTCATTAGATACTTGTGAATTGAACTTCTTATTAGGTTTTCGTTCATTCTTGAGCTACTAATCAACAAGTCCAGTTTCGCTTGTTGTGGTGTTTCAGCCTCCATCGAAAATCAAACTACTTAGTGTTGCATTGATTTTATTCTCACGTAAACTATTTCAAAAAGAGAAAGATCCGTATTCAACCTTTGTTGATGAATCTTGATACAAGTTATCAAGGTTCTTTATCAGTTTCCATAACTTGTATCAAGGTTCTTCATCAGAGCTCAAGGTTGATCTCTTTCTTGGTGTATCTTTAATTACTTTCTTGATAAAATTTCTTGTTTGCTTGGACAAAAAAAAGAAAAAAGGATCAAAGGTCAAAAATAAAAAAAAAACGCCGAAAGTTTTTCTTGAACTTAGCCAAAAAGCAAACTTCTTGATTCACGGACATCATAGTCTATTTTCAAGAATTGGCAAAAGTTTGCAATTTTTTTTTACTAAATTTGATCTGTGATGCTTCGAGTCTCAATTCTTGATACATTCGGCCAAGAAAAAGATTCAAGAATAAGAATCAAGAAGCATAAAAGATTGAGATCTTCCTTTTCCTAAACACAAAAGGATACCTAAAAAGTATTTTCCTTTTCTTGTTAGGTCTAACATTTTCAAGATTACTCTTATTTTCTTTCTTTACTATTTGTTTAAGTCTAGGATTTCTATTCCTCTATTTTTCAGCTTTGTCTCAACGCAACAATTTAATTCTTGGTTTTCATCTTTAAAGCCGCCATCTAGAGTTGCAGTTCTTTTATAAGTATTGTTGGAATATTGAGTGATTTTTTTTTCTATCTAACAAATTTGAGTGTTTTAGGTAATCATGTCTTAATAGGGAGTCTCTACATCAAAGCAAGATGAAAGATTTGTGGATGATTAGCTCTTCAATGAAGTCGCGCCACAACTATTCAAAAGAATGATGCAACGTTTGGATGAATTGGACGAAAGAATGACTATTGTTGAAACAATGGTGAGACCACAAATCCCTCAAAGGTGACCATATGCACCTAGAAGAGGTAAGCAAGTTGAGACACAAGGTGGACAATTTGATGCCGAGAATGAAGGGTATGAATCTCATGAATCCAATGAACCAAGGATGGACAACATTCGGCCAATAATGGATTTTGTACCACCTCAGCCGAGAGCATGAGAGCAATATCAAATGTTTGATGATAATCGTGCTTTTGAACCAATGAGGCCGAGAATGGGAAGAAATTTTCAAAGATTTGACGACAATCTTGGTGCAACCAAGACCAAGATTCCCTCTTTTCAAGGTACGAATGATCTCGAATTATTTTTAGATTGGATTTGTAAAGTTGATGATGTTTTTGTTGTTCACAACTATTCGGAGGACAAAAAAGTAAAGTTGGCAGACATGGAGTTCTCGGATTATGCTTCTGTTTGGTGGGACAAAGAGACAAATGCAAGGAGAATGGTGGGTCAACATCAAATTGATAGTTGGGATGAGATGAAAGCGGTGATGAATCGGAGATTTGTTCCCAAAAATTACACAAGGGAATCTTTCAATCGCTTACAATGGCTTAATCGGTGGATGAATATTACAAAGAGATGGAAATTGCAATGATTAGAGCGGATATTCAAGAAGATAGTGAAGCTTACTTTGGCCAGATTCTTGGCGGATCTCAATGACAAAATTCGGCCACAGGTAGAAAGTGTTAACCATGATAATCTTATTGCAATGGTTTATTATGCAGAACAAATAGAAAATCAACTAAAAGAGAAAAGTTTAAGGACTTATTCGGCTAATTTACAAGCTTGGAAAAAGCCTAATCAACCCCTAACCAATTCATCACTTTTGCCGAGCCCAAACAAAGCAAATGAGACTATTGGAGCTGCCAAAACAGCCACGAGATTAAATGGAACAGCCAATACCTATTCTACATCAAATTCATCCAATTCAAGGTTAAGTAACCCTATTAAAACTTCAAAAGGAATGTTATAAGTGTAGAGGAAAGGGCCACTTTCCTAGGGACTACCCAAACAAAAGTGTAATGATCATGCAAGATGATGGAATATGGATGAGTGACGAGGAAGCCGTGGAAGATGATTTTGATGAAGAAGCCATGCAAGATGATTTTGATGAAGAAGCCGAGAACTTGTATGCACAACCCGAGGAAGGGGGTCAACTTTTGGTGTCTCAACCATTAGATTTGCAACATCTTCAAAGGAGCAATCTTTTCCAAACAAAGTGCAATGTCAAAGGCAAGCTTTGTCTTATTATTGATAATGATAGTTGTACTAATGTTTACTCTCTTGATATGGTCACCTCTATTGATTACCTTGGAAAGCACATCCACATCCTTATAAGCTTTCTTGCTTAAATAATAGTGGTGAAATCCGAGTTGATAAACAAGTTGAGATTGAATTTGAAATTGGAAAGTATACGGACACAGTTTTGTGTGATGTAGCCCCTATGATTGCTAGTCACATTATTTTGGGAAGACCATTGAAATATGATAGAGGTGCAGATCATCTTGGAAGAAAGAATGATTATCAAGTAACCATGGATAACATAAGGTGTACTTTACATCCTTTGACCCCAAAAGAGGCTAGTGAGGTTCATCAAACAATGGTCGAGAAAAGAATGAGAGATGAGTTGCAAAAAAAGAGTGATCCCACCCTTGTAGCAAAAAAAAGAGGTAAAAATTGTTGAAAAAGCCGAGACTAATGTGAGAAAAAAGGCAAGTTCTCAAAAGGTGAGGAATGAGTGTTTATTTATATCCCTGGGAAAGGTAGATAGGGCTATTCGAGCAAAACAAGCAATTTTTTTGCTTCTTTTCAAAGGAGCCGGAACTCCTTGCCTTACTAACATTTTTGAGCTAGCTTCTTCTTCTCTACCTAGTATTGTTTATGATCTATTGCGTGAATTCAAATGTGTTTTCCCCAAGGAATTACCTAAAGGTCTCCCTCTAATTAGGGGAATTGAACATCAACCCGACTTCATTCCAGAATCGGTTCTTCCAAATAGACCGCTTTATAGAGCAATTCCAGATAAAACTCGAGAAATTCAAAGGAAAGTAGATGCATTACTTGAGAAGGAACATGTAAGAGAATATTTAGGTCTTTGGGCTAGTCCTGTTATTTTAGTACCTAAAAAGGAAGGAACTTGGAGATTATGTACGGATTGTCGAGCTATAAATAAGATAACTATTAAATATATACATCATATAACACGTTTAGATGATATTCTTGAAGAATTACATGGTGCCATGATATTTTCTAAAATTTATTTAACTCAAGGATACCATCAAACTAGAATGAAAGAAGGTGATGAATGGAAAACTGCATTTAAGACTAAATATGGTTTATATTAATGTGTTTTCATGCCTTTTGGTCTTACTAATGCACCAAGTACTTTCATGAGGTTAATGAATTACATCTTTAGACATTGTTTTGGTAAATTTGTGACAGTCTACTTTGATGATATATTAGTTTATAGTAAAAACTTGGAAGAGCATGTTGAGCATCTTAGAACTGTTTTTACTATCTTAAAGGAACAAACTTTGTATGCTAAGCTCGAAATGCGTCTTTTGCACTACTTCTATAAATTTTCTTGGATATATTGTGAGTTCTCAAGGAATTAGTGTTGATTCGGTAAAGATCAAAGCAATCATGGAATGGCCGACACCAACAAATGCAAGCCAAGTAAGATATTTTCATGGGTTAGCTAGTTTCTATAGACGTTTTGTACGTGATTTTAGTACTATTGCTGCCCCATTGAATGAAGTTGTGAAAAAAAGATACTCCTTTTTTTATTGGGATGAGCCGCAACAAACTAGCTTTGCTTTGCCTAATTTTGATTTAACTTTTGCAGTTGAACGTGATGCTTCAGGAATAGGTATTGGAGCTATTTTGCAACAACAAAACAAACCCTTGGCTTATTTTAGTGAGATATTAAGTAGACCTACACTTAACTATCCAACCTATGACAAGGAGTTGTATGCAATTGTTAGAGCTTTGGAAACATGACAACATTACTTGATGCCGAAAGGGTTTGTTATACACACGGACAACGAATCCATTAAATACCTAAAAGGGCAAGGTAAGTTGAACAAAAGGCATGCTAAATGAGTTTCCTTTATTGATATTTTTCCTTATATAATCAAGTACAAAAAGGGAAAGGATAACATTGTAGCCAATGCTTTATCTAGGAGGTACACTTTACTTTCAGTAATGAATGCTAAATTGCTTGGTTTTGAACATATTAAAGCTTTATATGAACATGATAATGATTTTTCAGACTTGTATTTAGCATGTGAGCTCTCGGATCAAAAGTCTTTTTACTGATTTAATGGCTTTATGTTGAACGATAATATATTGTGTATTCTATATTGTTCAGTACGTGAATTACTTGTTAGGGAAGCACATTCTGGAGGTTTAATGGGACATTTTGGAGTTGTTAAAACTCTAGATATATTGCAAGAACACTTCTTTTGGCCCATGATGAAAATATATGTTCGAAAGACATGTAAACATTGTTTTAAGTGTAAACAAGCTAAAAGTACAAGCAAAGCTCACGGATTATACATGCCTTTACTTATTCCATCCTCACCTTGGATTGATGTTTCTATGGATTTCATACTTGGTTTACCAAGATCACAAAGAGGTATGGATAGTATTATGGTTGTTGTGGATAGATTTTCTAAAATGGCACATTTTATTCCATGCAGGAAAACAAGTGATGCAAGTCAGGTAGAGGACTTATTCATGAAATAAATCATTCGGCTACATGGAGTTCCAAGGACAATTTTGAGTGATAGAGATGTAAAGGTCTTAAGTTACTTTTGGAAGACATTATGGAGTAAGTTGGGAAATAAATTGTTGTTTTCTACATCAAGTCAACCACAAACAGATGGCCAAACTGAGGTAACAAATAAACTTTTGGGGTTCTTCTTCGAGCACTTATACAAAAGAATTTTAAAAGGTGGGAAAATGTTTACCTATTTCTGAATTCGTATATAATAGGATATTACATTCTACTACTACTAATTCTCCTTTTAAAGTTATTTTTATGGTTTTAACCCCTTAACCCCTTTACCTCTTGATGAATATTTTAATGTAGAAGGTGATTCTATAGATTTTATACAAAAACTACATCAACAAGTTCAAGCTCAAATTGCAAAGAAGAATGCTTCTTATGCAAAGAATGCCAACAAAGGCCGAAAGCACATTTCTTTTGAAGTAAGAGATTGGGTTTGGTTACATATAAAGAAAAAGAGATTTCCTAATGAAAGAAAGACTAAGTTACACCAAAGAGGAGATTGACCCTTTCAAGTAGTTCCCAGAATCAATGACATGCTTACAAGCTATATTTGAAAAGGTGAGTATGGTGTAAGTGCTACTTTCAATGTTTTTGACTTATCCCCTTTTGATTTTGATACAGATCATGTTGATGGTGATGGTGATTCGAGGACGAATCCTTTTCAATGGGGAGGGAATGATGAGGACACATCCAAGGTGCTTCCCTACACAAAGGACCTTTTAATCAGCATTCAAGTTCCAATGCCAAGAGCAAGAACCAAGGCAGTGAGGCAAGCTTTATCTACACTCATTAGAGAAGTTCAAAAGCTAAAGAAGAAGCCAAGCTACACTTAGAAGATTCTATTCAAGTTCATCTCATTACTTTGGAAAGTGTCACTCACGGACCAAATCAACAAAGAACTTAATGTACAATTTTAGCAAGTGTGTCAATTAAAGTATACCTTAGATTTTAATTGTAATTTCAGCTTTATATTTTGTTATTTTAATTCCTTTAATTAGTTTTAGCCAAGTGGTACAATAATAAAGGACATGTGTCCCATTTATTTAGGTAGTTGTTTCTTTCATAGCAAGTTTATTATTCTTGAGATTGTTGAGTCCTAATTCACATAGGACTCTAGTTTTGTAAGGCTTAATAGCCAAATTCCTCCTCTATATAAAGGAGAATTCGGCCAACATAATTTTTTTTTTAATTTAGATATATGATATTTGGTAAGGTTATTCCTTAGATACTTGTGAATTGAACTTCTTATTAGATTTTCATTCATTCTTGAGCTACTAATCAACAAGACAAGTTTATCTTGTTGTGGTGTTTCAGCCTCTATCAAAAATCAAACTACTTAGTGTTGCGTTGACTTTTATTCCCACGTAAACTATTTCAAGAAGAGAAATATATGGATTCAACATTTGTTGTTGAATCTTGATACACGTTATCAAAGTTCTTTATCATTTACCCCACTATTTCATTTTCTCTCATTAATTCACACAAGGCTGCAGATAATTATAGAGAGAATTTCAGCCCCAAAAATCAGTTTTTCATTCTCCTTTTTCCGGTTTTATAATTAAACCTATATATCGAAATTTCTGACGATTGTCTTCAACTTTGGATCTTTTTTAATAGCATTAGAGACACAATGAACAAGTTCAAGTTGATCGTGTGGATACCGCTAGGGACAGAAGTCGATAAAGGCCGGTTGTTGTTGGTGATTCCATAGCATAATGAAAACAAAAATCGTTTCTGTCATCACGTAAAACAAAAGGTAATTATCGTAATCAAATATCATTGGTTCTTACTCGTGAATGATCCTATTAGAAAAGGATTCAGCTTTTATATTTCCGTTGCGTTTGTTTAGGAATCCAAATTTCTTTCTTTTAGTGGTAACACAACCAATCACGAGTACCCAATCGTTCTTCTATGTGTTAATCGTTTTTAGTAGATGTTTAATGCATGTCATAAGATGTTATATCATTTTACGGACTCTAGAATTATGCTTAAGTGTTAAACTATTCCTAGAACGAATTGTTCGTTCGTGTTTTTGTCTATTTTATGCTTTCTGGAAAAGGTACGGTCGATCGGAAGGGTTTCTTGGCAGACCGAACATGTTCTGAAAAATGGGATTTTGCTACTGCCTAGAATTCGGACGACCGGGGAGCAATCCCGGTTGACCGAAGCTAGTATGTTTTTGGGCTAGTTGACCGAGGTGGCCTATATTTTACACTGTTTTGGATACTGCCTTTATCGCGGTCGACCGGAATATGGCTTTGGTCGACTGAACAGGGGCACATAGTGTATTTTTTATTTTTCTTTATTAGCATGATTGTCATGTTATTTGTGTTGGAGTTTGCATTTCATATAGGTGCTCAATTAGATTGAACAGGCTAAATTGGATGGGGCAAAATCGGACACGGTTGGACAAGACCCGGTCGATCAAGAGCTATCTCGGGTCGACCGATCCGGTTTGTCACTCCTGTCGGCCGAGAACCATTTCTTCGGTCAACCGGACCAGTTGGACCAAGTAAAAATTGGCACATGGCTTGTGTGAGTGTGTGTGTGTGTAATGGAGTAGTGAGGAGAGAAAAGTAGGGGGTGTGGAGTTAGTGGGTGGTTCCACTAACACCACATGATGATGAAATGTTCATCGTTCTCCACATTCATGTGATAGTTGGATATCTCTATTTTTCTCTCTACTTTCTAGCCTAGCCAAAAAGAGAAGAAAAATACTGAATTTTCCTTTCTCTCAAAACACACTTCCAAGAACACAAAAGAGAAGAAAAATTGTTTTCTTGTCTTTGACACTTCGGTTTTTGATTTCTATATCAACGAAGCACACGAAGATCGTCTTCAACGTTCGTAACTTTTGTGACTAGCATCACAAGCACAACGAACAAAGCTCAAGGTTGGTCGGTGTGGATACAGGTAGCGACGGGAGTTTTAAGTCTTCCGTTGGTGATTGAAAGTAGTAGAATCCGCATTATTCGATTATATAGAGAAAGGTATATTTCCTATCACACGGTACTGATTCTTTCTCGTGAGTAGATATTTTAATGGAACAGAATCCCATTTAATTTCCACTACTTTTATGTGGGGATTCCGAATTTTTCCTTTCAAGTGTTATCATAGCCTATCACGAGAACCCAATTACTTTGTTTATGTGTTATCGTTCTTTTAGTAGACGGATAATGCATGTCATATGATGTTTTGACCTTTGTACAACCTCTAGGAAGTCGTTTAAGTGTTAAACGAATCCCGTAACGAATTTTTGATTCGTGTTTTTGGCTATTTTCCATTTTCTGGACAAAGTTCGGTCGACCGGAAGAGGTTCTCGGCCGACCGAACTGGTTCTAAAAAATGGAATTTTTTATACTGCTTAGAATTCAGCCGACCAGTGCGCATAATCACGGTCGACCGAGGCTAGTATGTTTTCAAGCCGTTCTATCAGAAATGTTCTGGGTCGATTGAGGTGGCCTATTTTTACACTGTTTTGGGTAATGCCTTATCGCGGTCGACCGGAAAGGGGCATGCACTGTGTATTTGCGCTTTTAGCACGATTGTCGTGTTACTTTAGCACGATTGTCGTGTTATTTTAGCATGGTGTATAGTAATAGCCTTTGATCCAGTGGTTTTTTATTATAATACGGCCTGCGTGTCGTGCCTTATCTATTCATTTCTTGTTGTAAATTTAATCTCAAATGTAACTCGAGAATTCTTTCAATTATGTAAAAGTATATGTAAAACACAAGAGGGGGGGGTGAATTGGGTTTTAGTCGAACTTGCTAACTTTTTCGAATCTTAGCAATGCTAGTAGAAGTTTGAGCAAGATGAGCAATAGCAAAACAAAACCCAATAACAAGACAAAGGATTTAGAGTGGTTCGATTCACTTAGAATCTACATCCACTACCTTGAGCCGCACCCAAGGATTTCAAACAACTTCACTAAGAAGAATGTTTACAATTGTGGCTAACTCACTAAGAGTTTTACAACACAACCACACAATGAAAAACTCACTAAGAGCTTGCCCACACTAAGTAGGACTTTACAAATTGCCCACACAAAGTAGGACTTTTACAAGAATTACCCAATCACTTAGAGAGGGAATTGAATGTTTAAAGAACAAGGTTGATCACTCTAATAAGTGAGAAATATACCTTTTAAGTACAACAATAATAGCTCTTGAACATATGAAGTCCACTCTTTGTCTTGCTTTTTGAAAGAACACCTTTGAATGAATTAGATCATGGAGATCATGTGTTTTTGCTTTGAAGGTGTTTAGACTTGATAAGAAATCAATGTAAATTGTATGTGCAAGTCTTTTTTTCATTCTCTAGCTTTGGAGTATATATACATTTCAAAATAGGTTGAAAATTGAGTCTCCAACGGTCAAATAACGGCTAGTAAAAGCAGAGTTCGGTTGACCGTTCAAGAGACCTCGGATGACCGAACCAAGGTCGGTCGACCGACCTACCCATATGGTCGACCGAAGCAGACAATCAAACCTCTCAGTATCTGCTCGGTTGATCCGAGCTTGAGCTCGGTCGACCGAACTTCCAAGCTGATTTTTCACACGTTTTGAAATCTTTTGAAGTCTTTTAAAGTCTAAAAGGTTTTCCCAAAAGGTAACAAGTAAGAACACTTGGAAAACCATTTTAACGGACTTAGACTTAGAAAACAAAGGCTTTTAAGATACGAACACATTTAAGAATCATTTCGAAAACTAAGCCTTTTGAAAACGTGCTTATCAAAACATGCAAGACTAGAGTGTAGAGCTTATGTTCATGAGATCTTTGGTTAGAGCTATATAAGATAAAGACTTAAAATGACAAAGATAATCTAACCAAACCTAAGTCTTCAATCTTCAATCTTGAAAGATGAGCCTTGAATAATACGACTTTGAATCTTGATCATGGCTTGATTGAAGTACTTAGAGCTTCCAATATTCTATCACAAAGATATAAACATTAGACACAACATCAAGTGTTTGTCCATTATCAAAAACCGAGTTCGATCGCCCTTAGGGCTAACAATCTCCTCCTTTTTGATTATGTCAAACTTTGATGTAATTAGATAGGATATGGACAATTTTAAGTACAAGGAAGCATGGCAAAAGGATATAAGAACAAATAAGTGTAAAGCTAAGTGCTTATAAGATAAACCAAGATAGAACGAGAAACATAAGCACTAGCATGTTAAGTTCTTATGCCATATACATTAGGGACTCTTTGAAGAGCCCTATTTCCCAACCAACCTCCTTGCCTCCTTCCTTCCATATAATGTAGCTTTCTTGTGTGTAATATACATACCTTAGTATACACAAGAAGCTAACTTACCATTTTCATCAATGTTGATGTGAGTGCTAAGGATCCTATTATAAAGAACAAGCTCACTCAAACATTAGAACTATCAATGGTTTGTTATCATCAAAACAACATAGGATATTTTTGCTCTTCAGGCTAACAGTATAGAATAGGATTTTAGATTTTTCATATGTAACAAGTGATGAAGAAAGACGTCCATCGGATGGAGGAAACCACAAGGAGGCGGAAGACAATAGATAGGTTTGATTGTTTTTCCACCTTTAGATTGACCTAGGATTTTCCGTTGGCTCGGAAAATCCATATAGGGGCTATTACTATGTCACGGTTTTATTTACTACTTTTGCATAAGATGCATGATGAATGATCTGCAACTTTTATGGCATGTTAATTAAGACGTATAATCAGATTATACACCGTCTGGTGAGACAATGTAAAAATCCCTCAATTTTAAATATTAAGTCTATAGCCTTCCAAGCAGGGCCCTTGTCAAGGCCTTTATCGACAGTAGTGTGAACTTCCGAGTGGAATAAGCACCTGTCTATCCGGGTGAGGTGCGAAGGATAAGTTAGTGATATCTTCCGGTCAACTTTGGGTTATACTTAACCGAATTACCTCAATGGTTGAGAGCCTAGAGGCAAAAGGGTTAAGATGTGCATTTGTACTAAGGGTAATCGTTACCTACTTAACCAACAAAGAGTCACATAATTGATGTGATTAGCAAGTGTTGCTTACCTAAAGTGTCATCTTGAGTATAGTAGCCAAAGCTTCCTTGAGAATGATGAAATATGGATCTTGGTCCTACTAGAAAGTTTTGAACTTTCTGAATGAGTACTTGAGGGTTATTCATTCGAATAAAATAGTGGGAGAATCATTAATAAAGTCCTTTTAATGATTTTAAAATATGACAACTAAAATTTTGCAAACTCTTCTCTATAGATATAATGGAAAATGCAATCGTTGCATCAAACACGTTATCATTGCGATCCGTCCTTGAGAAGGACAAACTTGAGGGAGGAAACTTCCTCGACTGGTACAAGAACTTGAGAATCATTCTCAAACACGAGAAAAAGATGTATGTTCTCTAGGAACAAACTCCTGATCCACCAGCCGCGGGGGCTCCGATCGTTGAAAGAAATGCTTATCGTAAGCACTTAGACGATGCATTAGATGTATCTAGTCTTATGTTAATGACCATAGCCTCTGAGCTTCACAAGTAACATGAGGGAATGGGAGCTTTCGATATGATTAATCATCTAAGGACACTCTTTCGGGGTCAAGCCCGCAAGGAGAGATTCGATGTGTCGAAGTCTCTATTTCAGTGCAAAATAGCAGAGGGAACACCAGTAGAAACTCATGTTTTAAAGATGATAGGCTATATTGAGAGCGTCGAAAGAATGGGATTTCCTCTTGGCCAAAAATTATCCACTGACTTGATTCTGCAATCGTTGTCTGAATCATTCAGTCAGGTTGTAATGAACTACAACATGAATGAGATAGACAAACCTCTCCTAGAATTGTTAAAACTGTTGAGGACTGCCGAGAAGGAAATAGGCAAGTCTAAGGCCATTTACATGGTCAACAACAACATGGGCAAGGGTTTTGGTTAGCCTAAAGGTAAGCTTTCGGGCAAACCTAACCATTCTAAGAAGGATTGAAACCCAAGGGTGCTGTGGCTAAGGATGGAAATTGTTTCCATTGTGGATAGAAATGGCACTGGAAGAGAAAATGCCCTAGTTTTCTTGTCTGGAAAAGGCTTGGAAAGAGAGAAAATGTTGCTTCTGGCTCATGTATTTATGTTATTGAGATCAACTTGTCTAGTACTACTTCCTCATGGGTATTAGATGCTGGATGTGGTTCTCACATTTGCATGAATGTGCTGAAGGGATTCATGGGCGGAAACTCGTTCCAAACACCCATGAGTCCTCCCCTGAAGGATCCGCTCATATGAAACAATTCGAAAAACAGCAATGAAGAACTTACTTTTGCGGATTCAAGAAGCTACTTCTTGAATGGAAGATCACGTTTCTTGGATTCTTTGCTGTCACCAATGGAATTCCCTTTGCGGAATGTCCCTCTACCGGTATCCACGCGACGAGACGGGCAGCGAGTGCTAGCTCTTCGTCTTTCTGAGTTTCAGAATTGTGAGAGAAAAGGGAGACCAAAAATTGAAATCAGATTTCAGAGAGTTGGTGATTTTTGTGCGGCTGAAAAATTGATAGGCTAGGGTTTCGGCCAAGAGATCATTTTATAAGGTATGAGAGTTTGTTCCCATAACTAACTCTCACATCCTCAACTCCTCTCGGAAGTGGGAGTCCTCAACTCTCACGTCCTCTAGACTTCTGCTGGTAGTGGGAGTCTTTATCGGATAATAACTCCCACGTAATTCCAGCTATACCGAAAATGCCCCTTATCTCTAATTCGAATAATAACACTTTATTATTCTCAGAAAAGTGAATGTCAGATACAATGAACCTAGACACATTCTAGATTCATTGAATCTGGACATGAAGCTCGTTAGCTCGTCTATGCGTGTGACCCTGTAGGTTCATATCACAATGGCAATGAAAACACACTTAGTAGTAGTGTGAGTTCATAAGTCACAAGCGGTCCCTAGCAGGACATTGTGACTACCCAAAGTGAATGAATATACAACGGAACCTAATATCAATCTACTATTTAATCCCTATGTCTCGCGATATCCTAATTAAGCATAAGGCATGGTAGTCGTCACCCTTATTAAGCTTAATTGTATTTATGCTCGATCCCCAGGTAGACTGTTCCAACAAATAGTATCTGATAACCACTTTATCAAATACATTTGAGCACGGCCATGCATTTAGACAGTCTTTCCCTATCGAGGGGCCCATGGATATCTCTCTCTAATAATAGAGAGGGACAAATTCCTTACAATGCCTCTCACATTCAAGCCATGATAGGTCGCTACATCCGATCATCAGTCGTATTGATTACTCGATTAAAAGCAACGTACGACTGAGTCAAAACGTGGCTCCATTCATGCTAGAATCAAATGGAGACATAAGGTCTAAGGATTCTAAAATAGTATTGAGGAAGTAATACTTATGACTAAGGACCATGAAGTATTACTTCTCTAACGGATCACGTCCAATACAATGTATCCCTATATATTGCATGTGTGATATGATTTGTATTCATTACACATGATTAGTAAAACGTAATCATCAATCAAACATCATACTAGTTTTATTTCATTGTAAAATAGATTACATAAAACTAGGGACAAGTAGAATAGTAATTACATAAGCAAATGAGTTTTACTATCAAATCACGCATTTGATGTTCATAAGCAAAATTAACTATTCATATGAAATGCTCAAAATGATCAAAACGTACAACATATGCTAATGGTCCTAGGGTACTACTACCATGTGCAGGGACTACAAAGGAGTAGAGAGCTGGAAAAAGGCGACGTGGACCTACGCGTTAGCAATGGAGCAAGAGTTGCGCATTAGCTGTAGGAACATATAGTCTTAGTTTGACTTCTGGAATTGTTCTAGATTTAGACAGTTTTCTTTTTGTACCTACGTTAACTAAGAATATTATTTCGATCTCTTGTTTGGACAAGATGGGTTTTGATATTCAATTAGATTGGACAGGCTGAATTGGATTGGGCGTTCGATTGGATTGGGAAAAATCGAACCCGGGTGAATTGGACCCAGTCGACCGAGAGCTGTCTCGGATCGACTTAATCGGTTTGTCGACCGGACCAGTTGGACCAAGTCAAAACCGGCACATGTCTTGTGTGTGTGTGTGTGTGTGAGAGAGAGAGAGAGAGAGAGAGAGAGAGAGTGTGTGTGTGTGTGTGTGTGTAAGGGAGTAGTGGGGAGAGAAAAGTGGGGATGGGGAGTTAGTGGGCGGAGCCACTAACACCACATGATTATGCAATGCTCATCATTTTCCACATTCATGTGTTAGTTGGATATCTCTCTTTTTCTCTCTACTTTATAGCCGAGCCAAAAAGAGGAGAAAAATACTGATTTTTCATTTCTCTCAAAACACACTTCCAAGAACACATGAGTCTTTGACACTTCGGTTTTTTATTTCTATATCAACGAAGCTCACGAAGATCGTCTTCAACGTTCGTAGCTTTCATTACTAGCATCACAAGCACAACGAACAAGCTCAAGGTTGGTCGGTGTGGATACCGGTAGAGACGAAAGATTTGAAGGTTTCCGTTGGTTATTCAATGTAGCAGAATCTGCATTATTCGATTAGATCGAAAAAGGAATATTTCTTATCACAAGGTACTAGTTTTTCTAGTGAGTAGATCCTTTAAAGGAACAAAATCCCATTTTATTTCTGCTGCTTTTATGTGGGGATTCCGAATGTTTTCTTTCAATTTGAGCATGGTGCATAGTAATAGCCCAAGGCCAATGATTTTATTATAATACAGCCTGCGTGTCGTGCCTTTTCTATTGAAATTCTGATTGTAATTTATTTCTCGAATGTAACTCGAAATTTCTTTTCCTATTATGATGTGCATTTTGATGTACTAAGAATAATTGTTATTTATTCAACTAACCAAGAATTACATAATGATGTAATTAGCAAACTTTGCTTACCTAAATAGCCATATGTCGAGCTTAGCCAAAGCTGCTTAGGGATTGGTGATATATGGATCTTGGCCTACTAGAAAGTTTTTAACTTTCCGAATGAATACTTGACGGGTTATTCATTTGAAGAAAATAGTGGGAGAATCATTAATTAAAGACCTAATAATGATTTTAAAAGAAGATACTAAAACTTTGCAAAATCATTATTGTAGATATAATGGCAAATGCAAGTGTTGCAAACTCGCTTTCATTGCGATCTGTCTTTGAGAAGGACAAACTTGAAGGAGGAAACTTCCTCGAATGGTACAGTAATTTAAGAATCGTTCTCAAACAAGAGAAAAAGATGTATGTTTTCGAAGAACCTATTCCTGATCTACCAGCCGCGTGGTCTACGACAGCTCAAAGAACTGCTTATCGTAAGCATTTCGATGATGCATTAGACGTGTCAAGTTTAATGATGGTAACCATGACCTTTAAGCTTCATAAGCAACATGGGAAAATGGGTGCATTAGACATGATTAATCATCTAAAGAAACTCTTTCAGGATCAGGCTCGGCAGGAGAGATTTGACGTGTCAAAGTCTCTATTTTTGTGCAAGATGCCAGAGGATACACCAGTCAAAAATCACGTTTTGAAAATGATAAGTTATATTGAGAACCTAGGCAGACTAGGATTTTCTCTTGGCCAGGAGCTATCCACTAACTTTATTCTGCAATCGTTGCCTAAATCATACAGTTAGGTAGTATTAAACTACAACATGAATGAGATATACAAACCACTTCCTGAATTGTTGAATCTATTAAGGACTATCGAGAGAAGGAAGTAGGCAAGTCCAAAGTCATACTGATGGTTAATAATATAGGCGAGGGTGAGGGTAAGCCCAAGGCCAAGCCTTATGGAAAACCTAAAGGCAAATCTAGCCAATTCAAGAAGGCACTGAAAGCCATGGTTGGTGTAGCTATAATGATGATACTTGTCACCACTGTGGTGAGCGAGGACATTGGAAAAGGAACTGTAAAAGCTATCTTGTAGGGAAAAATCTTGGAAAGGGAGCAAATATTGCTTATGGCTCAGGTATGTTTGTTATAGAAATTAATTTATCTACTACTACTTCCTCATGGGTATTTGTGATACCCATGACTTTTCATATTTATTTTGCATGCCTAGCATTTAATTTTCATGTTATGGGTCATTAAATGCTCTAGCATGATTTTATATTATATGAAATGTGAACTTGTGTGCAATTTATCATTATTACATGTTTATGTGTTATAGTGTGGTACGATTGGTGTGAGGGGCGCTTTGGATAAACTCATTAGTGTGGGGACTTAAGTGTAGATTTTGGAAAACTCTAGGGGTTGAATTGTGAGGATTTCAAGGGTCTCGAGGAGGGAGTTATTGCAGGAATTTTGGAAGAAGAGAAAGGAAAGTAACGATTGAGAGAAAAGAAAGAAAATAGAGAGTGCAGATTTTCTGAGAGGGCTGTGAGATTTTGAGCGATTACCATAGTAAATGGAGTCGGAATCAGACGATTCTTTTGGGTTTCGAAGCTAACTGCATAGTCTACGTTGGTGAGTTGACGGATTGAAGTTCCGAGTTTGGGATTGGGAGTAATTGCAGAATTAGTGGACTGTTCCTGCCATTGTTGGTGATTTCATGTTTTGTGAGGTTAATTCTTAAGTTTGACAAGTAAGGATCCTTCACCTTGTATTTTCAATACTAAATTATCATGCATTGTCATTTTATCAAAGTTACTGATTTTCTATGATTATGAATTTTCATTCATGTTTTATTGCATTGAAATCGGATTAGGCGTTGATGTAAATTGCATGGCTTATGAGTATGTAAATTTGGGTAATTGATGTGTTTATGATTGCTATTTGATTTTTTGCTGAATTTGGAGACTGTTTATGTTAAATTCCTGATTAGGGCTCGTGTCTGTTGTTGATCCTATGCCAGGACTCGTCAAAACCTTTACGTTTAAGTGCCCGGGAGCACTCTTTGATATGTCTTTGGCTTTGACACAGATCCTAACGAGTATAAACAGATGGACTATTAACAGTTGTTGTGGAGCTCACAAGGGTGAGAGATGAGATAACTGGCGTGTCCTTAAAACTTTGGCCCTTTCATTTGGAGGGTTCAGTATCAGAACCCATGTGTTGTTTTGGCCCACCGTGACGGGTAAATGAATAGTTATGGGTTGTTAACAGGGTATAGAGTCATAACCAGATATGTGAGCTCAATTGTGTGTGTCATTGTTGGAATTCGTATTAGAATATTTGACATAAGAATCTGTTTGATGTGTGTGGGTTGTACATGGTGCCCATATCACGATTTTCGATTTGTGATGGTCAAACTTTATACATAAGATTCTAGCATGTTATGTATTTGTTGTGTAAGTGTTTTGTTTTGCATTTGGAGTCAAAATGGGGTATTTTGGGCTGTGATTTCAAAGTGTGCAGGAAAAGCATTTTCATGTGTTAATTTGTGTAGGAAATTGTCTGCACTGACATCGGGCGACCTATCTGGTCCATCGGAACATATTTCCCTCTGCAGGAGCAAACTACTGGGAGCTTGTCGGACAACTGGCATTGTACAATCGGTCGACCTGGGTGAAAACCACTTTACCAGAGTCAGTGCGGTCGACCTACCTCCCCTGTTCGGTTGCCTGGATTTTGGGTAGTGTCTCTGCCTTGATCTCAGCGGACCCGTTCGGTCTACTAGAGTCTATCCAGTCCGCTGAACCTCTGTTTTGTCTCTGTTCAGTTTCAGTTTTGGATTTTGCTTTGGACTTCGGCTTTGATTATGTCAGTTTGCTCCGTACAGTTTGTTATCGTTTTGACTTCCGTTTTTTCAGTCGTTTTGTCAAATGTTTTGGGATTTGGGAAACGTTCTTTTCGAGTCATATTTGATGCCTCATCCCAAGGATGATCGATGCTTACTGGGCTAATAGCTCACCCTTATTTTGTTGACATTTTGCAGATGAGTATGTTGAGGGAACTATTGATGAGAACTACGATGAGGTCTATGAGGAAGACCAAGTGTGAACTTATGTAATAGATGTGACTCATGAATTATTATGGTTTTAGTTTTACTTGTTGAACAATAGTAATTTCCTTTCTATGTAATGAACTTTTGGATATTTTAACTTTCCCTTTTAAGTAATGACTATCCTTTATGAGGTTTCCTTTTAGTATTTGGGTTCGGTGCTACATTGACTTGGAGTGTTGCCATGTCGACACTCGGGTTACAAGGTGTGACAATATTGGATATCGGTTGTGGTTCTTACATTTGTATGAATGTGCAGGGACTGCAAAGGAGTATGGAGCTGACAAAGGGCGAAGTGGACCTACGCGTTGGCAATGGAGCAATAGTTGTTGCCTTAGCAGTAGGAACTTGTGGAATTACTTTGCTCTCTGGGATTGTCCTAGATTTAGAGAATTGTCTCTATATGCCTACTTTAACAAAAACTATTATTTCAATTTCTTGTTTGGACATGATGAGTTTTGATATTCATATTAAAAACCAACGAATGTCGTTATCATTGAATAATATTGTTTATTGTAGTGCAACTTTGGTGAATGATTTATATTTGTTAGACCTCGATTCACCGGTCTATAACATAAATAAGAAAAGGATTAAGAGTAATAATGATTCAAATCCTACATACCTTTGACATTGTTGCTTAAGCCATATAAATGAGAACCGCATTTCCAAACTCCATAAAGATGGATTGTTGGTGTCCTTTGATTTTTAATCATATGCTACATGCAAACCTTGTTTAATGGGTAAAATGATTGCTTCTCCTTTTACTAGAACTGGAGAATGAGCAAAGGATTTGTTGGAACTAATACATAGTGATGTATGTGGTTCATTCAATATCCATGCGAGATGTGGTTATCTATATTTGGTTACTTTTACTGACGATTATAGTCGTTTGGACACGTGTTTTTTTATGAAACACAAGTCTGAGGTCTTTGAAAAGTTCAAAGAGTATAAGAATGAAGTAGAAACCTAGCTTGACAAAAGTATTAATATGCTTCATTCCGATCAAGGTGGGGAATACTTAAGTCAAGAATTCCGTGATTATCTAAAAGTATGTGGAATTGTTTGACAACTTTCTCCACCAACTACTCCACAATAAAATGGTGTATCCGAAAGGAGAAATCAAACTCTATTAGATATGGTTCGATCTATGATAAGTCACTCGAGCCTTCCAAACTCTTTTTGGGGACATGCTTTAGAAGCAACAGCTTTAACACTAAACAGAATTCCATCTAAATCTGTTGAAAAGCCACCATATGAGATATGGACTCGGAAACGTCCTAGTATGTCTTTCATGAAGATTTGGGGTTGTGAGGCGTTTGTGAAACGTCCAGCTATGGACAAGCTCAGTCCTAATTCGATCAAGTGCACATTTGTTGGGTATCTTAAGGGAACTAAAGGATATTACTTCTACATTCCTAACGAGAACAAAGTGTTTGTTGCTCGAAAATGAGTTTTTTTGGGGAAACGGATTATTTCTGGGAAAATTAGTGGGAGCCAAGTGGAGCTTAATGAAGTTCCAGAACTTACTGAAGTTCAACCAAGCACTAGTGATCAGATGGAATATTGACAAGCTTCACAAGCTGTTGTGCAGTCGGTTCAAGAAACACAAGAATTGCGTAGGTCTAGTAGAGCTCGTAGATCACCAGAAAATTTTGGATTTTTCGTAACAGAACATAGTGATGTTATGTTTATTGATCATGATGAGCCTACAACCTACAAACAAGCAATTACTAGTTCAGATTCTGAGAAATGGCTCGAGGCCATGAGATGGATTCCATGTACACAAGAATGTTGATGAACCTTATGTTTATAAAAAGTTTAGTGGAACCTCGGTTGTGTTCCTAGTTTTGTAGATGACACACTACTTATAGGGGAACGACATTCTAACCTTGGAATCTGTAAAGCTCTGGTTGGGGCAATGTTTCTCTATGAAGGACTTAGGTGAAGAAATCTTCATCTTAGGGATCAAGATCTATAGAGATAGATCACATAGACAACTTGGCCTAAGTCAGAGTATATATATAGACAAAGTGCTAAATCGGTTTAGCATGCAAGAGTAAAAAAAAGGACTTTGTCCTATAGCACTTGGTACGGTTCTTTCAAGATAATAGTGTGCTAAGACACTGGATGAGAAAGAATGCATGAGTGAGATTTCATATGCTTCAGCAATTGGATCTATCATGTATGCCATGTTATGTACTCGCTTGGATGTCTCGTATGCTTTGAGTATAACGAGCCGATACCAATCAACATACGGTGAGTGTCACTGGATAGCCGTCAAGAATATCCTAAAGTGCTTACGAAGGACTAAGGATACATTCTTAATCTATGGTGTTGGAACACGAGCTCATTGTAAGTGGTTACACTGATGCTAGTTTCCAAACCGATAGAGACGACTTTATATCGCAATCAGGTTATGTTTTTTGCCTCAACGGAGGTCCTGTGAGCTAAAGGAGTTCAAAGTAGGCAACCGTTGCAGATTCTACAACTGAAGTTGAGTACATAGCTGCATCAGATGCTTCTAAGGAAGCACTTTGGATCCGAAAGTTCATTTCTGAACTTGGTGTGGTACCTAGAATGACGAATGTGATTGATCTCTATTGTGAAAACAAATGAGCCATATCTTAGTCAAAGGAACCAGGATCTCACCAAAGGTCCAAACATATACTCAAGCGATATCACCTAATCCAAGAGATTATTGATAGAGATTAAGTGAAGATTTGCAAAGTAGATACGGACGATAATATCGCCGATCCACTGACGAAACCGCTGACACAGTAGCATCATGATCGTCATACTTGTAGCATGGGTATTAGATACCAAGAGAACTGGTCTTAGAGATAGTTCTTATGTACAATATATACTAAAAGGCAAGGTTGTTGTCTTTAGTGCAAGTGGGAGATGTATCTATTTTTTAAAATTTTCATTGTGATGAAATATTAAAGGAAAAATGCCATTATTATGTTGTATTAGTACTGCAAAATTGTATTAAACATAATAACGTCATTTGAGTAATTATTGTAATTGTTACATCAAACTATGCTAAATGTCCCTAGTCGGTCATTATTATTGAATGCCAAGGATAATAATAATAATATGGGAGGCTAGTATGTGTCGTGAATGATATTGAATATCTGATCAACACATGGGTATGGGTATGTGTTTGTATCTCAATCTTTCGACTTGAAATCACACAAGATTTACCACATGGATAATGGTATGCTTTGATGGTGTCAAATGTCGTTTGTAACTAGATGGGCTATAAAGGCATTTGTTGGGTGTATTTATGAACAATGTGTAGGATGAGGTGTGATAGATATAGGTTTTGTCCCTTATATAAAACAGGAATGATATCTGAGGGCCCTTGAAGGAGTGAGACTAATTCTTGGCCATGAACAAGTGAATTAATATGAGATATTAATGTCATTTGACTAGTCTACTCACGAATCAAGAAATGGATTGATTGAACTATACAAGTGTGACATTCTCTATGACTTGTGTTCAATCTAGATATCAAGGACAAGGGGATTAGTACAAAATATCGTAACAGTGATTACTTGAATCATTAGAATATTTGTCAATTGGGAGTAATGATGTGTTGCTAGATACCTCTCATTACTGCTGACAATTGTTGCCACGACCAACATAGGAAATACCTAATGTGTCGCACACTATGATCAATTGGATTGGGCTTGTTAGAATTTACGTTTGATATAGGTGCTCCAATTGGATTGGGCAGTTAATTGGATTGGGCCGACCAATACCCGATTGGTCAAACTGATCCTGTTGATCTGGATCCGGTCTGTTGAACTGGAAAATCGGTCCAAGAACCAGGGGTTGTGTAGTGTGATTTGTGGGAGCCTTTTAAGGGGAAAATGGAAGTAGTGGGTGAATGAATATTTACCCCACTGTTTCATTTTCTCTCATTAATTTAATAGTTGAATTAAATCATTCTCTCCCACACATAAGGCTGTCAAAATTTATAGAGAGAATTTCAACCCCAAAAACACAACTCCAAGAACATAAAAGTTAGAAGAAAAATCAGCTTTTCGTTCTTCTTTTTACGGTTTTATATTTAAACCTATATATCGAATTTCCTGAAGATTGTCTTCAACTTCGGAGCTTTCTGACTAGCATTAGAGACACGAAGAACAAGTTCAAGTTGATCGTGTGGATACCGCTAGAGACGGGAGTCGATAAAGATCGATTGTTGTTGGTGATTTCGTAGCATAATCAAAACAGAAATCGTTTTTGTCATCCCGTAAAACAAAAGGTAATTATCCTAATCAAAGATCATTGGTTCTTACTCGTGAATGATCTTGTTTGAAACGGATTCCGCTTTTATTTTTTCCTGTGTTTGTTTTGGAATCCAAATTTCTTTCTTTCAGGATTACCGAAGGACAAGATCGGAAAGGATACTATTTGGCTTATATTGGACAGATTGACGAAGTCGACATATTTCTTACCTATGAAGATTACAGCACTGATGGATGTCTTGGTTCATATGTATATGAATGAGATTGTCAGATTGCATGGTGTACCAATCATCATAGTATCGGATAGGGATTCACGGTGTGTGTCTTGTTTCCGGTGGAGTTTCAATAAGGCAATGGGAACCAAGTAGTCTCTTATCACCGCCTACCACCCACAAACAGATGGACAATCTGAAAGGACTATTCAGACTCTGGAGGACATGTTGAGGGCTTGTGTCTTATACTTCAAAGGCAACTTGGTAGATCACTTGACTTTGGTGGAATTTGCATACAACAACAGCCACCAAGAAAATATTGGTATTGTGATACCCAAGACCTTTTTACCTTAGTAATTGTATGATATTAATTGAATCATATGTGCCTAATTAATTTTACATGTGTTACATGTTATATACTTAATTGTTATGGGGTGATTTGGGGAGTTTGGGGGCCTACGTGTAGTATAAGGAAGTTGTGGATAGATGTAATGGTTGGGAAAGGTTGTTAGTTGAGGTAGTTAGTGCAGGGGATAACTATTAGATGAAGGGGAGAAGAGAAGGGAGAAAAAGAAGGAGAAGTTAAGGAAATTCAGAAAATTTGGAAATTCGAGTGTTCCTAGCAAAACAACTATTTGTCATAGTATTTAAGCATGATCGACTACATTCTTATTTACAATGTTTAAGGACTTAAATAACTACATTTGGAACAGTTGTGAATAGGTTCCAACGGTTCAATTAGGATTAATTTATCTCCGAAATTGTCTCTACAAACCATAAATGTTGCTTTCAGTTCTTCCTTTGATTGTTCAATTATGTATTCAAGGTAATGATCTTTCGTTCTTGTTTTTTTGTCCTAAAACAAATGAAAAGGTATTTTATCAAGGTAATGAATTGTATGAAAGATTACCCATGTTTTACTACATCAAAATTTGATGAAGAACTAAAGTATATTTGCATCGTACGCATGATTGTACTTGATTCTTCTTGCGTGTGTTGTTGTATACTTGCTGGATGCATTTTCATAAGAGTCAGCATGTGCATATTCTCAATCTAGAGCTCTTGTCTATTAATGGCCCTATTCCAGGATATATCTCGAATTATGAAATGTTTTTAGTGCTCGGGAGCGCTTTCCGTCCCCAATAGTGACTCGGTTGTTAGTAGTGCCCTAGGACCATTAGCACATGTTGTGCGTTTTATTACCTTTTGAGCATGTAATTGAATAGTTAATTACGCTTTTGATTATCAAATGTGTGATTTGATAGTAAAACTCATTAGCTTATGTAATTACTATTCTAGAAGTCCCTAGTTTTATGTAATACTTATTTACTATGAAATAAAACTAGTATGATTGTTGATTGATGATCTTGTTTTACTGATCATGTGTAATGGATACAAATCACATCATAGATGCAATATATATAGGGATACATTGTATTGGACGTGATCCGTTTGAGAAGTAATACTTCATGGTCTTAAGTCATAAGTATTACTTCGTCAATACTATTTTAGAATCCTTAGACCTTATGTCTTCATTGATTCTAGTATGAATGGAGCCACGTTTTGACTCAGTCGGACGTTACTTGTAACAGAGTAATCAATACGACTGATGATCGGATGTAGTGTCCTATCATAGCTTGAATGTGAGAGACATTGTAAGGAATTTGTCCCTCTCTATTATTAGAGAGAGATATCCATGGGCCCCTCGATAGGGAAAGACTGTTTAAATGCATGGCCGTGCTCAAATGTATTTGATAAAGTTGTTATCAAATGCTATTTGTCGAAACAGTCTACCTGGAGATCGAGCATAAATACAATTAAGCTTAATAAGGGTGATGACCACCATGCCTTATGCTTAATTAGGATATCGCTGTAAGCCCTAAGGGCGAACGAACTCTGTTTTTGATATTGGACAAACATTTGATGTTGTGTCTAATGATCTTAATTTTTGTGATAGAATATTGGAAATCTTGTAGGAAGCTCTAAGTACTTCAATCAAGCCATGTTCAAGATTCAAAGTCATACTATTCAAGGCTCTTCTATGAAGATTGAAGATTGAAGACTTAGGTTTGGTTAGTTTTAGCTTTGTTGTCATTAGTCGCAATCTTAGAAAGCTCTAACCAAAGCTCTCATGAACATATGCTCTACATTCAAGTCTTGCTTGCACACAAACACGTTTTCAAAAGGCAAAAGTTTCAAATGTGTTCTTATCCAAAAAGCCTTTGATTTCATAGATAAGTCTTTTAGAAAAGTTTTCCAAGTGTTCTTACTTGTTACCTTTTAGGAAAACCTTTTTAGACTTTAAAAGACTTCAAAAGATTTCAAAACGTGTGAAAAAATCACTTTGGAAGTTCGGTCAACCGAGCTCAAGTTCGGTTGAACCGTCGAGAAACCGAGAGTTTTGAAATATGGCTTGGTCGACCATGAGGCAGTTCGGTCGACCTAAGCATGGGATCGGTCGACCGACCCTGTGTGAGGTTGAACCGAAGTTCGGTTCGGTCATCCGAAGTGGTCGTTCGGTCAACCGAACTCTGTTTTAAACTAGCCGTTTTCTGACCGTTAAAGAGTCGCTTTTTCAGCCAAATTTGAAATGTATTTATACTCCAAAGCTAGAGAAACATTCAGAGGCTTGCATATCAAATATTCATTGATCTCTCATCAAGCCAAAACACTTTCAAAGCAAAATACTCTTCATCCTTATGATCTAAAGCATTCAAGAGTATTCTTTCAAAAGCAAGACAAAGAGTGAACCTCATATGTTCAAGAGCTAAATTGTTTGTGCTTCAAAGGTACTATATCTTTCACTTAGAAGAGTGAACAACCTTGTACTTAACCTTTCTTAATTCCCTTTCTTAGTGATAGGGTTATTATTGTAAGTCCTACTTTGTGTGGGCATCCTTTGGTTGAAAAAGTCCTACTTTGTGTGGGCAATTGTAAAAGTCCTACTTTGTGTGGGCATCTTCTTAGTGAAGTGTTTGAAATCCTTGGGTGCGGCTCAAGGTAGTGGAGGTAGATTCTAAGTGAATCGAACCACTATAAATCCTTTGTCTTGATTGATTGGGTTTTGCTTTAGCCTTTGTTCATCTTGCTTATACTTTCACTTGCATTGCAAAGATTCGAAAAAGTTGCCAAGATTAGTTAAAACCCAATTCACCCCCCCTCTTGTGTTTTATAATTGGTATCAGAGCCTCGTCTTCAATTTTAGTCTAACCACTAGAAGTAAAGATCATGGCCGGTATTTCCGCTTTAGCCTACCAAGAGGGTTCTTCTACAAATAGACCACCTCTCTTTGATGGAAACAACTATAATGCTTGGAAAAACCGATTCAAGATATATGTGTGCTCCATTGATTATTCTCTATGGCATATATTTGAAGAAGGTCCTTTTATTCCATTAAAGATTGTTGATGGTACTTTAATGTCAAAACCGGATAATGAGCTAAATGAAGTTGAGTCCAAGAAAATGACTCGAAATTATATGGCAATGAACATTCTAAGTTGTGCCTTGAATCCGGATGAGTACAACCGTGTTCGTGGAAGCAAATCGGCTCATGCTATGTGGAAAATGCTTGAAGTTACTCATGAAGGCACAAATCAAGTGAAAGAGTCAAAGTTGAATTTGCTAGTTAGAGAGTTTGAGCTATTCTCCATGGAGCCAAATGAATCAATCAATGAGATGAATACAAGATTCACCAATGTGGTAAATGGTTTGAAGTCATATGGTAAAGATTACACTTTGGGTGAAATAAATAGGAAGATTCTCAACTCTCTTCCCAAAAGTTGGGAAGGAAAAGCTCTAGTCATTGAAGAAGCCAAGGACTTGAAAACATATCCTACGGAGGAGCTTATTGGTTCTCTTCTCACATATGAGCTAACTCACAAAAAAGGAAGAGCGTATTGACAAGTCCAAGATGAATATTGCTCTAAAATCTTTTCTTGATCTAGAGGAATCAAATTGCTCAAGTGATGAGGAAGACATCAACCTAGATGATGAGACTATGGATTTAATGGTAAAAGCGAATGAAAAAGATGTTTTCCCTGGGAAAGGAAGAAAATTCCATCAAAATAGAAGAGAACTAAATCCTAATGGGATGGAATGCTATGAGTGTGGAAGCAATCAACATCTCTTAGGAAATTGCCCAACCGCCAAAGCAAAGGGCCTCAAGGAAGACAAAAAAGAAAAAAATTCTTCAAATCAAAGAATGCAAAGGGCATGCTATGCACATGGGATCAAGATGAGAGAGAAAATGAAGAAGGAGAGGAAAACTCAAATGTTTGCTTCATGGCTTTTGGTAATGAGGTACATCTTTCTCCCTCCCCTTCATATTCTAATGATGATGATGATGAGGAAGATCCTAATGAGCTTTTATATGATATGTATGAGCAAATGAAAAAATGTGCAAAGCAAAACAAAGAGATGAAGCTTAAAATTGAATCCTTGCTTGATGAAAGATCAAAGTTGATTAATGAAAATGAAAAATTGTGTGATGATGTTAAATGCTTGAAATGTGAAAATGAAAATCTCATTACTACTTGCAAAACATCTTCATTACAATACAAAGAAGCATGTGATAAAATGTCATCTCTTGAATGTCAACTTGTTGAATTTGATAGTTTGAAAATCAAAGTTGTTGAGCTTACTTCACTAGTTGACAAGTTCTCCAAAGGAACACAAAAGCTTGATCATATTCTTGATATGCAACGTGCTTCAAATGTTAAACATGGTCTTGGTTATAATGCTAATCACTTTGATCATGCTAGTTTTTCTAAGTTGCCTAAGAATAACTTTGTGCATGCTAGTTCCTCACATAGGCAAATTAGATATCATGAGCATGTTCACAAATCTTCTAAGCCACACATTTGTTGCACATATTGTGGAAAACATGGTCATACTAATGCTAGATGCCATGTTAAGAAGAAGATTGAAAAAGGGGTAAAAACTATTTGGAAAGTTAAGCGTATTTTAACTAACCCCCATGGACCCAAACAAAAGTGGGTACCAAAAGCTACTCCTCCCTTGATCTTATAGGTTCCTATAAGTTAAATGAATGCCACAAAGCTTCAATGGACTTAATTCAAAGAGAAGTGGCATTGGGGAGAAGTTAAAGGAGTTGTGCCAAAGGAAGAAATTCAAAAGCACTCCTTAACACTTGGTTTCTCAAAGCTCAAATGTTAATCAATTGAAGAACCAAGTTGCTTAGATACCAAGAGCAAAGCATCAAGTGATGACAAGAGCCAAAGTGTCTATACAATGTCTTCATCACTTGGTAAGAAAAGCAATGGTATCAAAATCACCTTCTCTTAACACTTTAATTAATGTGTTTAAGTGTTTTTTGATATTTATATATGCTTGCTCTTATATATGTTGCATCTCACATTCTTGAAGTTTATATTTTTATAGATAACCTTTAGCATGTTATTTATTGTCCATGTTGAGTTTAGCTAAGGTATCTATGAGATGTAGCATATGCAACTTGATTGATTCTTGTTTTATCATGTCATATTCATTTAAGAATCCATCTAGTTGTTTTGGTTTTTGATTTGCATGATCCTTATGCATATTTGTGTTACTTGAGATTTTGAGCTAATCATGAAGGACCTTGAAAAAGGTACCATTTTTTGCTCTCAAGAATCCCTTGTAGGTAACAAAGAGTTCTAAACTTCAAGAAGAAGATATGAACTACAAGGAATGGCACAAATGAGCTAAGACTCCAAGAAAAGAGTCAAATGCCAAGGATCACAAGATTGTAGAGGATTCATCAAAGAAAAGTCACCCATCATTGATGACTCTACACTTGTCATGCAAAGAAGATTGAGAAGCTCAAGGAACTCATTGAAGGAACTCAAAGTGCAAAAGCATTCATCAAATTCAATGAGATATTCCTAAACTCAATCTCTTTCATTTCCTTGAACAATTATTGATCTTACTTTCCATATAATGTTCAATTGTTCTTGAAATGGGCACCTTGGAGATTTTATAATATGCTTGTTCTTCATATGTTTTTGATTCTCTTGAGCATGTTATGAGTGAGCTTAATTTTTTGATCTTTGTGATGAAATCTCCTTTTACTACCCCCTCCCCTCTATTATGAATTGTTTTATGCTTTGGGGAAGTTTTTGTATATGCTATGTTTAGTTTTCACTTGATCTTTATTGCATATAGGGGTTTGTGTTTATATTCAAGTCTTTAGCATTAATCTTATGTGGTTGATCGTCTAGATGCTTGACTTAGGATATAAACTGTGATTGTGGCATTATGCCATGGGTTGTGTCTATTTGAGTGTTTGGTAGTGGCACAACCTAAGAGGGAGTTTTTTTTCAAATGTTTTCAACTCATATCTCTCTCATAATATGTGATGTATGCTCAATTGTTCGTATTTTACATCATCACATCACTTGTTGGCTTGTCTTTCATCTTTTATCTCTTATAGCCAACGTGTGTAAGTTATTTTGGAAGTTATATGTGTTATAGTTGTTTATGTCTTCAATTGGTATCACATATATTCTCCCTTAATAACTTTGAGATCATATTCTTCTTTGTCTTATCCTTTTTGATCTCATTATAGTTTTTGGTTAGTATTGCTTTAAGAGTTGTTACACTCATTTAGCTAACCATTAACTTGTTAGAGGAATGTACTCAAAGTGTTTTCTTACACTTCCTCTACTTCTTTTGGTTGTGATACTTATGCTTAACTTATGTATTCATTGTATCACTTCCACTAGTACTTTGTTAGCTATATTTTCAAACGTATTTTACAATTGGCTATATTTACAATTGGTATCATGTTTTACAATTGGTCAATTTGTATCATACTTGGTTTTATCTCAAATAGCTAACATCGTATGTTTGATAAACGGGGAGATTGTTCTTAAAGGTTATATTCCCTATCTCCTTTGTTTTTAGCTTTGGTTGATATTCTTTTTGAGCCATAAATAACCTTCTTTATTTTTTATGTGTCATTATGGACTCTTTGTATTTTGAAATCAACCAAGCTTATTCAAAAAAGATCATTCTTCAAGAAAAATGGTGTATTAACTATGGAGTTTGTAGTCTTTTTTGATTATGCCAAAGGGGGAGAAAAATGTGTATTAATCTTGCTAAAATGTGTATTAATCTTTGTGTATTAATCATGTTTTTTTTATCCTTTCCGGCATGTTTTGAGGGGGAGCTTTTTATATATCTTTTGTCTCAAAACATATTTGATGGAAGGAAGGAGGCAAGGAGGATGGTTGGTAAATAGGGCTCTTCTATGAGTCCCTAGTTTATATGGCAAAAGAACTTATAATGCTAGTGCTTATGTCTTTGCATATATGTGTCTTTACAATTGGTATCATATACAATTGGTATCTTCTAAGCATTAGTCTTTGTACTTATTTGTTCTTAGATCCTTTTGCCATGCTTCCATGTACTTACATTGTCCATATTCTATCTTATTACATCAAAGTTTGTCATAATCAAAAAGGGGGAGATTGTAAGCCTAAGGGCGAACGAACTCTGTTTTTGATATTGGACAAACATTTGATGTTGTGTCTAATGATCTTAATTTTTGTGATAGAATATTGGAAATCTTGTAGGAAGCTCTAAGTACTTCAATCAAGCCATGTTCAAGATTCAAAGTCATACTATTCAAGGCTCTTCTATGAAGATTGAAGATTGAAGACTTAGGTTTGGTTAGTTTTAGCTTTGTTGTCATTAGTCGCAATCTTAGAAAGCTCTAACCAAAGCTCTCATGAACATATGCTCTACATTCAAGTCTTGCTTGCACACAAACACGTTTTCAAAAGGCAAAAGTTTCAAATGTGTTCTTATCCAAAAAGCCTTTGATTTCATAGATAAGTCTTTTAGAAAAGTTTTCCAAGTGTTCTTACTTGTTACCTTTTAGGAAAACCTTTTTAGACTTTAAAAGACTTCAAAAGATTTCAAAACGTGTGAAAAATCACTTTGGAAGTTCGGTCAACCGAGCTCAAGTTCGGTTGAACCGTCGAGAAACTGAGAGTTTTGAAATATGGCTTCGGTCGACCATGAGGCAGTTCGGTCGACCTAAGCATGGGATCGGTCGACCGACCCTGTGTGAGGTTGAACCGAAGTTCGGTTCGGTCATCCGAAGTGGTCGTTCGGTCAACCGAACTCTGTTTTAAACTAGCCGTTTTCTGACCGTTAAAGAGTCGTTTTTCAGCCAAATTTGAAATGTATTTATACTCCAAAGCTAGAGAAACATTCAGAGGCTTGCATATCAAATATTCATTGATCTCTCATCAAGCCAAAACACTTTCAAAGCAAAATACTCTTCATCCTTATGATCTAAAGCATTCAAGAGTATTCTTTCAAAAGCAAGACAAAGAGTGAACCTCATATGTTCAAGAGCTAAATTGTTTGTGCTTCAAAGGTACTATATCTTTCACTTAGAAGAGTGAACAACCTTGTACTTAACCTTTCTTAATTCCCTTTCTTAGTGATAGGGTTATTATTGTAAGTCCTACTTTGTGTGGGCATCCTTTGGTTGAAAAGTCCTACTTTGTGTGGGCAATTGTAAAAGTCCTACTTTGTGTGGGCATCTTCTTAGTGAAGTGTTTGAAATCCTTGGGTGCGGCTCAAGGTAGTGGAGGTAGATTCTAAGTGAATCGAACCACTATAAATCCTTTGTCTTGATTGATTGGGTTTTGCTTTAGCCTTTGTTCATCTTGCTTATACTTTCACTTGCATTGCAAAGATTCGAAAAAGTTGCCAAGATTAGTTAAAACCCAATTCACCCCCCCTCTTGTGTTTTACAATCGCGAGACAAAGGGATTAAATAGTGGATTGACAATAGGTTCCGTTGTAAATTCATTCACCTTGGGTAGTCACAATGTCCTGCTAGGGGCCGCTTGTGACTTATGAACTCACACTACTAACAAGTGTGTTTTCATTGCCATTGTGATATGAACCTACAGGGTCACACGCATAGACGAGCTAACAAGCTTCATGTCCAGATTCAATGAATCTAGAATGTGTCTAGGTTCATTGTATCTGACATTTGTTTTTTCGAAAATAATAAAGTGTTTATTATTCGAATTAGAGATAAGGGCAATTTTGGTATTTAACTAAAGTCTGGGATTAAGTGGGAGTTGTTATCCGATAAAGACTCCCACTACCGGCAGAGTCTAGGGGACGTGGGAGTCGAGTCTCCCACAGCCGAGAGAAGTTGAGTAGACGTGGGAGTTGTTCCGGGAACAAACTCCCACACTCTATATAACATCTCTTAGCCGAAACCCCTAGGTAACTAAGTCATTCAGCTGAAATTAAACAAGTAACCCGAAATCAGATTTGGGATTTCTCGACCTCTCCCTTTTCTCTCTAAATTCCCGAACTTAGAAAGACGAAGATCTAGCAATCACTTGCTTGTTTCGTCAGCGTGGATACTGGGTAGAGGGAAATTCCCATGAAAGGGAATTCCGTTGGTGAAAAGAAACTGATCAAGAAACGTCATCCTCCATTCAAGAAGTAGCTTCTTGAATCCGAAAATTGTAAGTTTTATCGCTGTTTTCGGTTCGGTTTCGTATGAGCGGATCCTTCAGGGGAGGATCCATGGGTGTTTGGAACGAGTTTCCGCCCATGAATCCCTTCATCGGTTCCTAACGAGGATACAAAGTGGGCCTGTTAATAGTAAGTTGTGGAGTTCACAAGGATGAGCGATGACATAACAAGGGTTATATCCTTATATAGCTTCATTGAGCCTTACCCAAAGATGTGGAAAGATATGATATGTGTTCTTCCTGAAAGGGTAATAGAAGTTCGGGTTGTTAATAGTTGGTTAGTGTTATTGTCAGATGATTGAGCTCGATTGTAGAATTATTTGTTGCATGTTATATTAGTGCTCCTCGTGTTGTATTCTATATGTCGAAAAACTAGAAGTTATGATATGATATATGTAAGGTGCTAGGAGCACGATTTTCTGATATGTATGTGATCGATTTGATAAGGTATTGTTATGACATGCTATGTTTATATTTTGCTATTGTTTTTATATGTCAAGTGAATCTAAAATCGGTGTTTTGGGTTAGGAATGTTGAAAGTGTAGAAAATGGATTTTCCTTCACAATATGAGCCTAAAAATGACTGTTATGAATCGTGGTCGACTGGTTCGGTCGACCATATCAGATACCACTCACCCGGACCAAACTACCGGGCCTTATTGCAAACGTCTGTCTATGGATTACGGTTGACCGGGTTGAAACATCTGTCGACCGACATACCCTTTCTGTCATCCGAACTTTTTGTCAAAGTTTCTGTCTTGATCTCGGATGACTCTTCGGTCGACCGAGGTCCTATGTCTATCTTCTGAAGTCTCCTTTTCACACTCATTCATTTCCTGATTTATGTCTTATCCAAGTTTTTATGGTTCTGAACTCTAATGTTATGTTTTCAAGTACTTTACAAGTGTTTTAAAGATGTTCACAAGTTATGTCAATCAAGCTTTATATTCTTCATTTTCTTTGGGAAACCGGGAAGGATTTATTGTCTCTTTGCTCCTTCATCCCAAGGACGATCGATCCTTATGACGCTAGTGTGGCTCATCCTTTAATCTTCTTATGTTTTGCAGATGAATATTTTGAGGATGCTGATGAGGAAGTCGGTGAAGAGGAATACGACGAGTAGATTCCATTGAAAGAAGTTATGATGTAACCATTAAGGAACTTATTTTATTGATCAATTATGATATTAAGTTTATGTAATCTCTTTAAGACAATCATTATTATAATGAAGAAATAAGTTATTTTATCTTGTTATGGGTTGGAATACTATATATGTTTTAGGTTCATTGTCTCATTGGTAGATGAGACATTGCTAGGTCACCTTCTAGTTACGGGGTGTGACAGGTATAACACTGTATGAAGCTTTGTATGGGAGATGATGTAGGTCACCTGTATGTTGGGAAGATATTGGTGAGAGACAGTGATAGGGTCGGAACTAGTAAAAGCAGACCCTTGAAACTTCAGGCCAGGGACAAGGTATATTTGAGGGTCTCTCCAACAAAAGGAGTGACGAGGCTTGGTAAAAGTGGTAAGCTAAGCCCGAGGTATGTGGGGGCCATATGAAATTCTGGAACGGGTTGATGAGTTAGCTTATCGGTTAGCACTACCGCCGACACTGCCAAGACTTCACAACGTTTTCCACATTTCTCAACTAAGGAAGTACGTTCCCGATCCAAGTCACATTCTGGAAGCTGAACCATTAGAACTCCAAGAAGATTTGTCATACCAAGAAGTACTGGTTCGAATTGTAGACCAAAAGGACCAAGTATTGAGGAGAAGTAAAATACCATATATAAAGGTACAATGGTTGCACCACAACATAAGGGAAGTTGTGTGGGAGTTGGAAGAGAAATAAAGATAGAAATGCCCTCACCTTCAAGATCAACGTAAGTAAGTTTCGGGGACTGGAACTTTCATAAGGGGGAAGAATGTGATACACATGACCTTTTGACCTTAGCAATTGCATGTAATTATTTGAATTATATACGTTTAACTGTTTTACATGCGATATATGTTGTGTATATAATTGTTAAGGGGCGCTCTGTTATGTTTAGGAAGTTTGGGGACTTAAGTGTAGTTTTTAAGAAGTTTTGGGCAGATGTGATGGCTGGGGAAAGGTTATTAGTTGGTAGTTATTTTCAAGGATTTTTATAAGAAGAGGGAGAGAGAGGAAAATAAGAGAAAAAAGGAAGAGAAGTTAAGAATTTGGAAAATCTTAGAGATCATAGCAAAACAGCCACTTGAAGTAGTAAACGAAGCATGATCAACCCCATTCTTATTTCTAATGGGACTTATCGAAATACAATACGAATGGTAGTGATTAGATTTCAACAGTTCAATTAGGAGTAATCGCCCTCAGAAGTTGCCTCTACGAATATGAAAATTCTGGTTTCTGTTATTCTTTTCGAATTCCGATTAAGCGTATAAGGTAAGGATCTTTCGTTCTTGTTTTTCAGTCCTAAAATGCATGAACTGGTCTTTTCTCAAGTTATGGAATTGTATGAAAGATTTCTCATGTTTTACTGGATCACAATTAGATGAGGAACCGAAGTATATTTGCATCTATTACATTATTATTCTTGATTCTTCCTGCGTATGTCTTTGTATACTTGTTATATACATTTCCATGGGGTCATCATATGCATATTCTCAATCTAGAGCTCTTGTATATTGATGGCCCTATTTCAGAATATATCTCTGATAAGTTATGATGTGTCAGGGAGCGCTATTACATCCCTTTGTAGTGGCCTGGACCCTTGTGGGATTAAGAAGTTATGGATGCTAACATTAGTTGTGGAGTTCACAAGGATGAACGATGACATACCAGAGGTATATCCTTGAGCAACCATTTTTTAGCATTACTAAAAGTAGTTTTTAAGAAGTTGTGGGCAGATGTTGAAGGGATTCATGGGCGGAAACTCGTTCCAAACACCCATGAGTCCTCCCCTGAAGGATCCGCTCATACAAAACGAATCGAAAAACAGCAAGAAAAGACTTACAATATCGGGTTCAAGAATCTGATTCTTGAATGGAAGATGTTGTTTCTTGGATACTTTTTTGCCACCAACGGAATTCCCTTTGCGGAATATCCCTCTACCGGTATCCACGAGAGGAGACGGGCAGCGAGTGCTAGCTCTTCGTCTTTCTGAGTTTCGGAATTGTGAGAGAAAAGGGAGACCGAAAATTGAAATCAGATTTCAGAGAGTTGGTGATTTTTGCGGCTGAAAATTGATAGGCTATAGGGTTTCGACCAAGAGATCAGTATATAAGGTATGAGAGTTTCTTCCCATAACCAACTCTCACATCCTCAACTCCTCTCGGCAGTGGGAGTCTTTAACTCCCACGTCCCCTAGACTTCTGCTGCTAGTGGGAGTCCTTATCAGATAATTCGAATAATAACGCTTTATCATTCTCAGAAAAGTGAATGTCAGATACAATGAACCTAGACACATTCTAGATTCATTGAATCTGGACATGAAGCTCGTTAGCTCGTCTATGCGTGTGACCCTGTAGGTTCATATCACAATGGCAATGAAAACACACTTAGTAGTAGTGTGAGTTCATAAATCACAAGCGGTCCTTAGCAGGACATTGTGACTACCCAAAGTGAATGAATATACAACGGAACCTAATATCAATCCACTATTTAATCCCTTTGTCTCGCGATATCCTAATTAAGCATAAGGCATGGTAGTCGTCACCCTTATTAAGCTTAATTATATTTATGCTCGATCTCTAGGTAGACTGTTCCAACAAATAGTATATGATAACCACTTTATCAAATACATTTGAGCATGGCCATGCATTTAGACAGTCTTTCCCTATCGAGGGGCCCATGGATATCTCTCTCTCTATTAATAAAGAGGGACAAATTCCTTACAATGCCTCTCACATTCAAGCCATGATAGGACGCTACATTCGATCATCAGTCGTATTGATTGCTCGATTAAAAGCAACGTACGACTGAGTCAAAACGTGGCTCCATTCATGCTAGAATCAAATGGAGACATAAGGTCTAAGGATTCTAAAATAGTATTGAGGAAGTAATACTTATGACTAAGGACCATGAAGTATTACTTCTCTAACGGATCACGTCCAATACAATTTATCCCTATATATTGCATCTATGATATGATATGTATTCATTAATCATAATTAGTAAAACGTAATCATCAATCAAACATCATACTAGTTTTATTTCATTGTAAAATAGATTACATAAAACTAGGGACAACTAGAATAGCAATTACATAAGCAAATGAGTTTTACTATCAAATCACGCATTTGATGTTCATAAGCAAAATTAACTATTCATATGAAATGCTCAAAAAGATAGAAAACATACAACATATGCTAATGGTCCCAGGGCACTACTAACATATGTGATGTTGGGGAAAGGTTGTTAGTTAGTGGTTATTTTCAGGGATTTTTATAATAAGAGGGAGAGAAAAGAAAATGAGTGAAAAAAGGAAGAGAAGTTAAGAATCTGAAAAATCTGAGAGATCATAGCAAAACAGCCATTTGAAGTAGTAAACGAAGCCTAATCGACCTCATTCTTATTTCTAAAGTAAAAGGATTTGTAGAACTACAATCTGAACCAGGCTCGTCCTGACCAAACTATTAGGGCTATTCAGACGATCTCGATCAACCGGGGTAAAAACCACCTCGGTCGGGGCTGGTTCGGATGACCTTCGGTTGACCGGAATAACCTATACATCGTCTGAATGTTTGTACAAACTTTCTTTCTTGATCTCGGACGACCCTTCGGTCCATCGAGGTCTTCTTTGCATCGTCTGTGGTCTTCATTTTTACACTTTAATTGTTTTGATTTCTGTCATTTCCAAGTTATTAATATTCTGAACTCTTTTGTTATGTTTTCAAGTGCTTTACAAGTCTTTTACAAATAATTAACAGGTTATGTCATGTCAAACTATATATTCTTCACATGTTTTGGGAAACAGGGAATGTTTTGATGTCTCTTTGGTCATTCATCCCAAGGGTGATCGAACCTTATTGGCTAGTGTGGCTCATTCATTTACCCCTTGTTGTTTTGCTGATGAATATGTAGATGATGCCGGTGAAGAGTCATGGGAAGGGGAATACGAAAAGTTTATCCTGAATGAATGAATGTAACATTGATGTAATAGATATTTGAACTTATTTAAGTGGAACAACAATAGTATTAAGTTTATGTATTCACATTAATATTGATATTGACTTATGGATATAATAAAGATATAAGTTATTCTGTTATGTTTATGGTCTGGAAGATTATATTATTTTATAGGTTCGGTGTTCCATTGGTAAATGGAATACTGCAAGGTCATCACCCGGGCACAGGGTGTGACAGTCTGGGTGCTTTCAGAATAAAATGATAGAGCACTGCCTTGCATTTTGTCGACCTAACCACTATCTCAATCGACCGAATAAGGACCTCGGTTTTCCGAAAATTTATTGAGGTCAACCGGATGATATAGCCATCAGAGTACAAAAGCATTCGAAAAGACTAAGTGATAAGACACACTTCGATCGACATAACCAAGGGTCTGGTCGATCGACATTCATCAGGTCGTCTGAGGTTTCACTTCGGTCGACCTAGGTGAATGTTCAATGTGGGTTTTGAAGGGATTCATGTGCAGAAACTCGTTCTAAACACCCATGAATCCTCCCCTTAAGGATCCGCTCATACAATGAGAATCGACGAAAACTTACAATTTTCGTTAAAGATTTTGATTTCGGATTATGAGCTGCTGCCACCAATAGCTTTCCCCTTGCGGAATTTCTCTCTACCGGTATCCACAAGACGAAATGAGCTGCGAGTGCTAGCTCTCTGTTCTGAGTTTCGGGAATCTAGAGAGAAGAGAATGGCAGAAATTTGATTTCGGGATTTGGGGTTTTGCGGCTCTCAGAATTAGGGTTTCAGTC
This sequence comes from Vinca minor, assembly GCA_026122235.1. Taxonomy (NCBI): domain Eukaryota; kingdom Viridiplantae; phylum Streptophyta; class Magnoliopsida; order Gentianales; family Apocynaceae; genus Vinca; species Vinca minor. Next base: position 1,057,834 of record JAOCZM010000285.1, on the reverse strand, counting down.
AAGAGATATTATATAGGCGTGAGAGTTGGTTCCGAAAACCAACTTCCACGTGATTCCAACATCTACTGGTAGTGGGAGTTTTTATCGCATAATAACTCCCACGTAATCCCAGCGAAAGCCAAATGCCAAAAATGCCCCTCCCCTTAATCTCTAATTCGAATAATCACATTTTATTATTCTCAGAAAAATAAATGTCATATACAATAAACCTAGACACATTCTATATTCATTGAATCTGGACATGAAGCTCGTTAACTCGTCTATGCATGTGACCCTATAGGTTCATATCACAATGGCAATGAAAACACACTCAATAGTAGTAGTATGTGTTCATAAATCACAAGAGGTCCCTAGCAGGACATTGTGACTACCCATAGTGAATGAAAGTACGGTGGAACCTAATATCAATCCACTATTTAATCCCTTTGTCTCGCGATATCTAAATTAATCATAAGGCATGGTAGTTGTCATCCTTATAAAGCTTAATTATATTTATGCTCGATCTCCAGGTAGAATGTTCCAACAAATAGTATTTAATAACCACTTTATTAAATACATTTGAGTACGGCTATGCATTTAAATAGTCTTTCCTATCGAGGGGCCCATGGATATCTCTCTCTAATAAGAGAGGGACAAATCCCTTACAATGCCTCTCACATTCAAGCCATGATAGGATACTACATCCGATCATCAGTCTTATTAATTACTCGATTAAAAGTAACGTACGACTGAGTGAAAACGTAGCTCCATTCATGCTGGAAACGATGGAGACATATGGTCTAAGGATTCCAAATAGTATCGAGGAAGTAATACTTATGACTAAAGAACCATGAAGTATTACTTCTCTTTCGGATCACGTCCGCTATGATATATCCCGATATATTGTATCTATGACAATATTTATATCCATTACATATTATTAGTAAAACATAATCATCAATCAAACATTTTTTACACTAAATCTCAAATAAAATAATATCTAACCCATGCTTAAACTCATTTCTGGCTTTTGTAAATCTTTGAAATACCTTTTCAAAAATATTTGAACAATATTGATCTAAGGATAAAAAATCAAGGTTTTGAAAACACAAGGCATTTCAATATGAAAATGTTTTTCGTGTATGCATGGCAAGACTGAGAATTATCTGTGAGCTTAACCTAAGGGTGATTACAAGATATAGAATTCTAATCCGCCATATCATATACCTAAGTCTTCAAGTATCTTCTTGTAGACATCTCTTGAATCTTCAATGTGTAAGAGTTTAATTGTGACTTGTTGAACCAACTTGAATGACTTGGTACTTTCCTAGCAATCTATCACATAAACAAATATAGCGTTAAATCTCATCAACGGTTTGTCATTTATCAAAATAGAGAATTTAGCCATTAGGACTCACACAAGCAAGTACACTAAAGAATTACTCAAGATGTTTGGTGTGAAGGAAGCAAAAGAGATATGCATGCATATAAGCTCAACACTAGAGTTTGACAATGATGACAAAGATAATAAAAATTGATACCAAGTAGAGTTATGATCGGTAGTCTCCTTTATTGACGGCTAGTAGGTCAGATATCATGTTTGTCAAGTGCGATATTCCAATCTTATCCCAAAAATCTCATTTATGTGTCCTACATTACGCTTACATATGATTATGCTAGAAACTACACATTTTAACTTATACAATTACTGATTTTGATTATGCATATAAAACGTACAACATAAAACTACTAATGGACATTCCCAATTCTTAGTTCATGCACTAGTGACATGGTATAGTAAGAAACAAGCATATGTTTCACACGAATGGCGAATATTGTTGCTGATAGTTTTTATACACAAGTTCTTTGGATGAATCAAACTTCGATTGATTATAATTTTGATTGCAAACGTGTGTCCATCTGTGATAAGACTAGCGCTATAAACTTGATTAAAAATCTGATGGAAATTGGCATCAAAGGTAGATGGATGAATGAATAATGTATTTCATCTTGCATTGATTTGAGAACTGCAACATATGAAGAAGCATTGGCGTTTCTATTCATTTTCACAATGTAAAGGTGGTTTTCGATGTTGGAAACGCCTAAAGTAATTTGGAGGTTCCAAATGCTTTTGTTCAAGTGAGCAGTTATATGTTCATTTAATTGGATTGAATTTTCACTCCGTTTAACATACGTTTCATTCAATGGAACTTCATTGAATGTTTTATTAATGTCATGTACATTCCCACCTCTACGTAACCTATAAATAGAGACACCTCTATTTCTTTGTTTACACACAAAAAAATCCATCATCTCTTCCTCTTTTAAAATCTCTTCATATTTAATATAGTGTTCTTGTTAGTTTGTACTAATTCGATAGGTAAAGAGATTTTACGCTAACTGTTTTGTTGGTATCCCCTTTATCTTTGAAGACATACATCTAATTCAACCTCGAGCCCACATACGGAGGGGACGAATCTGTTTTAAGAAGATTATGTCCAACACAAGTCTCAGATTGTTGTCTTCTTCTTATCCTTTTACTTAATTCATTTCAATATTTTTATTTTTATTTATCCATTATAAAATATTTATTCGTTTCTCTAGAATTATTATTTTATTATGCTTGGATAATTTATTTTATGCCATTTTGAATATATACTTGCCAATTTATTTATAAATTTCTTAAAATGGATTATTAGTACATATTCATTATGGAAACTGAGGTTGTTAAAGGGTCCAATGGCTCGCCTCTACTGATATTATTACTTTGTAAGTGCCTACAGTGGTTCTTGGTAACCACGGTAAAAAACTTGAAAAGTTTGACGAGTCAAATATTAAAAGATGGCAACAAAAGATGTTTTATTTGACTACCTAGAGTTTTGCGAGATTCTTGAGTGAGGATACTCCTAATTTGCCCAATGGTGAAATGGATGCGAAAGTAATCAACGCAATTGATGTTTGGAATCATTCTGATTGTTTATGCAAAAACTATATCATGAATAGTTTGCAATTGGATGACTCGTTGTATAGTGTCTTTAGCGCAAATAAAACTTACAAGGCACATATGAGAATCTTTTGGCCATAAATAATAAACGGAAAATGTCGGTGCAAAGAAAATTGTTGTTGACAAATTTCTTGAATATAAAATGGTGGCTTCCAAGATTGGACAAGTCTTGAAAGAAATACAAGTTATCTTGCACAAGATGAGGGCATGTTTCTATGGGAAACCTTCCAAGGGGATGCAATTATTTAGAAGTTGCCTCCCTGATGGAAGGATTTCAAGAATTACCTGAAACATAAAAGAAATTTGGAGATTTTTCTGGTTTACTGAAAAATAACAGTTGTTACTTTAAAAAATAAAAATTGTTAGTTCAATACATAACAACTGTATGTTTCAGACTTAACAACTGATTTGATAAAAATACAACTTTTGTTAGATAAAGATGTAACAACTGTTAGATCAACATGTAACAACAGTTTGATAAATATGTAACAACTGTTACTTTCATAACCTCAACCAGTTTCAAATATAATCTTGGACGAGACAACATTATACTGCTTCCCCTTAAGTTCAATATACTCGCATTTATAGCTTCAAGCCTCCAGAACACTAACTCCCAAGGTACAACACTCAAACACACCGTTTATTTGATTCTGAAACAAACAGAACCATAGAATCTTTTTTGTAACATCAGAACTCGTTTTACCGAATGCCAAAAATGCATATGCAAAATATGCCAAATGCAGAGGAGCATGCCTTTTATAGGCTAGAAAACCTCAGCTGTAATTGCCAAGGTTAATGGCAGCCATTAATCTCAGCATTATGTTCCCGACAAGGCGACGAGGTGCAGCGTGGTGATGAGGATAGACGGTACGCGAGGCACCTTCTTTTCCCACTTCAATATGCCTTCTTAAATCACTACCACTTATATTATAGAATTAAATATTCCCTCCTAATCAAGGTTGGATGTGTATTTAATATTTAACTTCCCACCATCCAACCGCGCCATTTTATACCAATTTATTATTCACATCGAGAATTGGTTTTCTCAAATGTTATATACCACCGCGAAGTTTGCGCAACCCTCTTCGTGATAATCTCAATAAAATTCAAAACCGAGCACTCTAATACATAATGATATTGGCACAAAAATGTCATCACGACATTTTAGTTACAATTTAATTATTTAATTAAAACCCAATTCTCCAACAAACCCCCACATGAATGGAAATACCTATAAAAAACGCACGTCATATACAATGCAAGAGTTCGGCATGAATTCGTTGCATCAGGATAGGTAGTTGTTAACCTTGAACCTTTCCTAGTGAAATATCACTGGATACACTTGCTATCCAGTGGACGTGATGCCATTGCCATGAACTGTTCAGTGTTTTGTGTGTACCAAGACAACGATACTCACAAAACGATTCCTCTATACTGTTAATCGATTCTTTCGCTGTACTCCATTTCGGCCATGGACTGCCTTGGAAATATTCATCGAATGCTCTAGAGATTTATTTAAATTATCTCATAGAAATGGCCCCTTCACATTCAATATATGTGATTTCTTATTAGAAGTATCATGTCATACTTCACGTATTACGTATAAGAATCATTAAAACTATTATTTATCCTTCAATGGACAGGTCTATCACTCTTTCACCTCAGGAATGGGTTGGGAACACTTTTTCCGGGTTCTTTGTTCGACTCCCCCAACACAATTCGGTTGTCTATTTGAACCTATAAATTGAGCTTTACACTTCAGGTAGGGTTTCCATCATGAGTGGTAATAAATTTTACGAGTTTCGGTCCCATTTCCCTCGATGAAATCTCTACTAGATCTCTTGTTAGACATTTTTTTAATGGGTCCGCTACATTTTCTTTTGATCTCACAAAGTACAAAGCTATAACACCGGTTTTCAAAAGTTTCTTCACAGATTTATGTCTACGACATATATGTCTAGACTTCCCATTATACGCATTATTTCTTGCTCTACTAATAGCTGACACACTATCACAATTTAAACTAATTGGCGACATTGGTTTTGAAAACATTAGAATATCCTCCAAAAAATCCATATAACCATTCGGCCTCTTCGTATGCTAGATCCATTGCTATGAATTCTGATTCCATAGTTGATCTCACAATACAAGTTTGTTTACATGATTTCCATGAAACCGTTGCACCTCTTATTACAAAAATGTATCTACTCGTGGATTTTATATTTTTAAAGTAAGCTATTCAATTTGCATCAATATACCCTTCAAGTACAGCTGGATATATAGTATAAAATAATCCACAGTTAACAATGTACCTTAGATATCTAAGCACTATAACTAACGGGTTCCAGTTCTAATTACTGTGATTACTTGTATACCTCGCCAGTCTGTTGATTGAGTTTGCAATATCTGGTCTAGTGCAGTCCATGAGATACATTAGACTGTCTATGGTCCTATAATATTCAAGTTGTCAAACACCTTCTCCGTGATTCTTGCGGAGATTGGCACCTACTTCCATATGTGTTCTAGCAATCGTATAATTTTGTTATCAAATTTGTCTAATATTTTTTCAACATAATGACTTTGAGAAAGTGAATATCTATTTGATGATTTGGTAATCTTCATTCCAAGTATTACATAAGCATGTCCTAGATCCTTCATATTGAAATTTTGCGACAACAATTTCTTGGTAACTTTAATGTTTTCATTGTTACAAATAATTATCATGTCATCTATGTAGAGACAGACTATTACATAGTCGTTTTTGTTTCCTTTCACGTAGACACATTTATCACTCTGGTTTATTTTAAATCATATTGATATCATTACACTATCAATTTGCCCAGGCCATTGTTTAGGTGCTTGTTTTAAACCATACCATGATTTAACAAGTCTACACACTTTATTTTCATGGCCTGGAACAACATACCCATCTGGTTGCTCCATGTAAATTTCTTCTTCCAGTTCTCCGTTAAGGAAATCCGTTTTCACATCCATTTAACGGATCTCCAAATCAAACAAGGCTACAAATGCAATAATAAGCCTGATTGATGTTTTTCTAAGTACAAGGGCATACGTGTCAAAATAATCGACACCCACAGTTTGTTTATATCCTTTAATTATAAGTCTTGCCTTGTATATCTCAATAGTACCATCATGTCACATCTTTCTTTTAAAGATCCATTTGTGACCCAATGCTTTACAACCTGGTGGAAGTTACACAAGTTCCCATGTATGGTTATGAAGAATTGAGGTGATCTCATTCTCAAATGCTTCTTTCCATAGATCGGAATCTGGAGAAGTAATTGCTTCTCTATAGGTCAAAGATCATTTTCTAACAAATAAGTTAGGAAATCTGGATGAAATGACTTTTCCCTTCTAACTCTCTTGATACGTCTGGGTTCTTCAACTTCCACTTAAAGTTATTTTCCCCCCACAATCCTCTCAACTTGATTATTTTTAGGGTCTAAGCTAGAATGCTTAATGTATGGGGAAATCCCTTCAAAGAAGGAAGCATCCCGAGCCTCAATAATTGTATTTACGTGCACTTTAGAGTTATCGGGTTTATACACTAAAAATATGCAAGCACTATTATCCTGTGCATATCCTATAAACACACAATCTACCGGTTTAGGTCATATTCTCGTCCGCTTGGGTGGAGGAATTGGGAACCTTTTCTAGACATCCCCATACTTTGATAGATTTATAAGAAGGTGAGTGACCTAGCCTTTCCATAATTCATAGGGGGTTTTATCTAGTATTTTATGCGGTAGCCTGTTTAGGATATGATTTGCGGAAATCAAAGCTTTCCCCCACAAATTCTAGGGTGATCTAGAACTCATTAACATAGCATTTATCATCTCTTTAAGTGTTCTGTTTTTTGCGCTTTTCTATTTCATATTGTTCTAGAGTACAAGGCACAGTTGTTTGATGAATTATGCCATATTTAGCACACAAGTGTGCGAAGGTAGATTCGTATTCTCCACCCATGTCATTTCTTAGCCTTTCAATTTTCTTCCCAAGTTGGTTTTCAATTTCTGTTTTATAATGGCTAAACATTTTTATGGGTTAGTCTTTACTTCTCTTTAAGTAAACATAGCAAAACTTTGTGCATTCGTCAATAAAAGTGATTCTAGGTATCCCCCTTCCCTCTATGTTTATTTCCCATCTGACTAACAAACTGCGGAAGTAACTTTTACCGCCTCTTGATTGCACATATTTTAAATCACATACATCAGTGTGTATTAAGTCTAACGGTTATGAACTTCTTTCAATTGAATGGAAAGAGGATTTAGCTAGCTAGCTTCTATACAAGTCTCACACTTGTAATTTTTATCAATGTTAAATTTAGGCAGTAAGTTTAATGAAACTAACTTTTTTATACTTTTCATATTACATGACCAAGTCTATCATGCCATAAATTAAAAGACTCAACAGAATAAGCAAATTTAACATCTTTATTAGCCTCTTGGGCAATCTTTCTAGCTGAGCTTGTGGAAGCCTCAGTTACATTATCGCCAATTGGCTCAATATCTGGTAGTACTGTCATGACATTCATCTTAAACAAATTTTTAGCTAAATATCATTTTCCTACAAAGGAACCACTCTTGGTCAAAATAAACTTGTTTGCCTCAAAGACAAACCATTTCTTGTTCAGCACCGTTCCAAAAATTAGGTTCTTCCGAATCTCCGACACATGGAACACTTAAGTTAGTGTTTGCTCCTTTCCAGATGTCATTTTACGGAAAATATTGCACTTCCCTTCTACATTGGAGACCGCATAGTTCCCCATATAGCAGAATTCATCTTCAACAACTTGGTATGTTTTGAACATCCATTTGTTTCCACACATGTGACGAGTGGCTCTTGTATCAACAAACTACTCTTTTTGGTTTCCACCAACCAAGTTCATCTCTGAAACGAAAACTACCAGATGCATGTCTTCTATTCTAGAGTTCAGTCTTTCATCTTCTGCCACATTAGCTTGGCCATTCTTCTGATTCCTATTTTTGTTCTCAGTATCAGGGTTTCTCCTGTTCTTATTCTTGTTTACCGCAACTCGGTTACAACAATCTTTAGACATGTGGTTAGGTTTACCACACACATACATGTTCCATTAAATTTGGAGTTTGAAACCTTGGACTGATTTGGACATTTTATCTTTGCATTAGTCCTTGAGTTTTCAGTTTCAACTACATTTGCCTTAGCAACAGAGCTGTAAGGCTTCTTACTCATTTTTCGTAAGTCCTGTTCAATCCTCAGTTTCAACACTAGATCCAGAGTAATTTCCTTCTTATTATGTTTCAGATAATGCTTGAAGTCATCCCAAGAATGAGGGAGCTTCTCAATTAACAATGCCACTTATAAAGAGTCGTTGATTCACATGCCTTCAGCTGCAAGATCATGATAGATATTTTGAAGCTTTCATTATGTTCAAGAACATATTTTCCATCCACCATTCTAAAGTCATAGAAACGAGCGCCTATGAACTTTTTGGACCCGGCATAGCCCACATTATATTTTTTTAATAGAGATTTCCATAAATCTTTTGTTGTTCTTTTTTCATAATACAGCTGATAAAGGGAATCGTCTAAATTCATTAATATAATGTATCGACACAGGGAGCCCGCACTCAATCATGCTCGAACCGTGGCTTCATATGAGGATAAGAAATGCCCTCTTCAGGTTTATCCTCATTGATAAACCGAATCAAGTGTTGCGTCCACAACTAGAAGTTGCTGCCGCCCTTAAACTTCTCGGGTCTGTCAAACTGACCAAACTGAATTGGTCGGTTTGGCATAGCAGCCACAAATGGTGGGAAGATGATCTCAGTACCGCATTTCTGCTTCCCAAAATGGAGAACCTTAGTAGTTGGAATGTCGTTCACCGGAACATTTTCAAAACCAAATTCAATTTCTGTTACAGCAGATTGATTCTCAGCAGTTGTCATTTCTCTATAATCAAACAGAACAAAAGTCAGTGATGGATTAATTCAAACAGCAGTAGAAAAATCGAACAGAATAATTTGATATTGAACTTAAGACTTTTAGAGATTTTTTTATTTTAGTGAAAAATAACAGTTGTTAGTTTAAAAAATAACAATTGTTAATTCAATACATAACAACTGTAAGTTTCAGACCTAACTATTGATTTGATAAAAATATAACGACTGGTAGATAAAGATGTAACAACTGTTAGATCAAGATAACAACTGTTAGTTTCATAACCGCAACCGGTTTCGTATATAATCTTGTACGAGACTGCAGTATACTATTTCCCCTTAAGTTCAATATGCTCGCCTTTATAGCTTCAGACCTCCGGAACACTAAACTTCTAAGGTACAACACCCAAACACATCGTTTCTTTGAAGCTGGAAGAAACAGAACTTTCAAATCTTTTTTATAACAGCAGAACTCTTTTCTGCAAAAGGCAAAAAATGCAAATGAAAAATATGCAGAATGCAAATGAGGAAGAAGAGTCATAGAATGAGGAGGCTGCCTTTTATAGGCTAGAAAACCTCAGCTGTAACTGCCAAGGTTAATGGCAGCCATTAATCTCACCATTGCGACGCGACGCGGAAAGGCTTGGCATGGCAGGCGGGCGGACGGTGCGCAAGGGCACCTTATTTTCCCACTTCACTAAGCCTTTTAAACCACTACCACTTATATTATAGCATGAAATATTCTCTCCCAATCCATATGGGATGTGGGTTTAATATTTAACTTTCCACATTTCAACCGCGCCACTTTATACCAATTTATCATTCACACCGAGAATTGGTTTTCTCACATGTTATATACCATCGCGAAGCTTGCGCAACCCACTTCGTGATAATCTTAATAAAATTCAAAACCGAGCAGTGTAACACATAATAATATTAGCTCCAAAATGTCCTCACAACACTTTAATTACCATCCAATTATTTAATTAAAACCTAATTCTCCAACAAGAAAGGAGATGAATTTAGAAGATCTCATTATTCATCTTCGAATTGAAGAAGACAGTATAGGCTTTGAACATAAGCCCTCTGATTCCTACGCTATTAAGGCAAATATTGTTTAGCACAAGCAAGGTAAAATTTCTAAATGCAATAATAGTATATTAAAGATCGGTGCCAAATGAGGAGTGATGAACCATAAGTTCCAAGAAAATTGCTTCAACTGTGGTAAGAAGGGTCACAAGTCCACTGATTGCAGACTTTCGAAGAAGAAGAAAAATTATGAGACAAACATGGTTGATGACATCTCCAAAAAGGTATTAGACTTAAACTTGTTATGGTTGTTTTTGAAGTGAACTTAATTGGATCAAATACAAATGAGTGGTGGATTGATACTAGTGCAACTAGATATCTTTGCATAAATAAAGACTTGTTCACTACCTTTGAAGAAAGTGAAGGAGAAAAGATGTTCATGGGGAATTATGCCTCTGTTGATATCAAAAGTCATGGAAAGGTATTACTGCAAATGTCATCTAGCAATATTTTAACTTTGAATAATGTCTTGTGTGTGCCAAAAGTGCACAAAAATCTTGTTTCTGGATCACTTCTGAACAAGTATGGTTTTAGAATGGTGTTCGAGTCAGACAAATTTGTTTTGTCTAAATCTGGAATGTATGTGAGAAAAAGTTATGCAACAGATGGGTTATTCGAACTCAATGTAATGACTATTATCAATAAAGATAAGTCTTTCACTTATTTGTTTTAGTCTTTCGATGTTTGGCATGGTAGACTAGGACATATTAATTATGAATCTATGCGTACATTAATTAACTTGGATCATATTTCCTCATTCCTATTTGATTCAAACCCGAAATGTGAAATTTGTGTTGAGGCAAAATTAACCAAGTAGTCATTTCAATAGATTGAAAAAAAAAAACGTCGAACCTCTTTAATTGATTCACAGTGATGTGTGTGATCTGAAATCCGTTCAAACAAGAGGTGATAATAAGTATTTAATACCTTTATTTATGATAGAACAAAATATTTCTTTGTATATTTGCTAAAAAACAAAGATGAAGCTTTAGCAAAATTTATTATCTACAAAAATAAAGTTGAAAACAAACTTAACAATATAATTAAACGATTGAGAAGTTATAAAGGTGGTGAGTATGAAACACCAATAGATGATTTATGTGCGCAACATGGAATTATCCATGAAGTAACTCCACCCTATTTTCCTCAATCAAATGGTGTTGTTGAACGCAAAAATCGCACTTGAAAAGAAATTATGAACATGATGTTGAGTTCATAGTTACCTCAAAACATGTGAAGTGTTTTTGTCAAGTACTACCTATTGAATCTGATACCCTGGAAAAAGGAAGATAAAACTCCTTATGAATTATTTAAAGGTAGGAGACCATCCTACAAATACTTCCGACTTTGGGGGTTACCTTATAAATGTGATTGTTCCAACACCAAAGAGAATAAAGATAGGTCCTAAAACTGTGGATTTCTATTTTTATTGGCTATGCACATAATAGCAGCTCTTATCGGTTTCTTGTGTATGATTCTAAGGTTCTAGAAATCCATAAGAACACGATAATGGAATCAAAGAATGTTTCTTTATCTGAACACATTTCCTTGTAAATCTAGTGAGAGTGTAAGTTCAACGAAGCGAACTTTTGAAACTATGAATCAAGGAGATCAAGTGGTTGAAAGTCATGATTCTACTCTTGAAATTGAACCAAGACGTAGCATAAGAGAAATGGTGGAAGCGACAAAAATGCTTATAATAAAAGGTTACAAGCGACAAAACTTAGATTACTTTGATACTCATTCTCATGTGACGAGAATATAGTACATCCGAATAATTATTGTTATTGCAGCATTAAGAAATTTGTAGATACATCAAATGGATATGAAATCAGATTTCTTAAATGAGGATCTAGATGGAGAGATCTATATGGAACAACCTGAGGGTTATGTAGTTCCTGAAAAAAGAAAATAAAGTTTGTAAATTAGTAAAATCATTCCACGCCTTAAAACAAGCACAAAAGAAATGACATGAAAAGTTTGACAATGTAATGATTACTATGGATTAAAAATCAATGAGCGTGATAAGTGTATTTATGCAAAGGAGACTGAAAATAGTTTTGTCATTTTATGTCTTTGGTGGTGATTATCAAATGGTCAAAACAACCAAGAACATGTTGAATTAATATTTTGACATGAAGGAAATGAGACTTGCTAATGTGATTTTAGGAATTAAAATAATAAGGACAACAAAAGGTTTTGATCTGAGTCAGATTTATTATGTGGATAAAATGATTGAAAAGTTTAACAAGAATGATTTTGTCTATGCTAAAACCTCAATCTATCCAAGAATAGAGGAGAGTATTTCTCAAGTAGAATATTCTAGAATTACTGGAAGTCTAATGTATTTGATGAGTTGTACCGAACCATATATTGCTTATACGATAAGTAAACGCAATCAATATACTTATAATCCGAGTGCATTAGAAAGAAATAACAAGGGTACTTAGATACCTTCGGTATATTCGGAATCATGGCATTCATTATACTCGTTATCCAGTAGTCCTTGAATGATATACTGATACTAATTGGATAGCATATACAAAAGGTTTAAATTCGACGGGTGGATATGTCTTTACACTAGCCGGTTCAACCATGTATTGGAATTTTTCCAAACAAAATGTTATTGCTAGATCCATAATGGAATATGAGTTTATAACTCTGGATAAATATGGTGAAGAAACTGAATGGTTACGGAATTTTCTATAGGATATTCCGAAATAAAAAAGGTCAGTGCCTCAATTTGTATTTATTGTGAGTCAATCGGCTATTGAAAGAGCACAAAGTAATGTGTATAATGGTAAGTCTAGTCACGTCTATCGTAAGCATAATATCATTTGACAACTACTCTCAACATAGGTTATCTCTATTGACTATGGAAAGTCAAAGGATAATAGTGAATCCGTTAACCAAAGGGTTAAATAGAGAGTTAGTTGAAAAGCTTACAAAAGGAACGAAATTAAAACCCGTGAAATAATTAGAATTACTAAGGAAATCCAACCTAGTTGACTGGAAATCCCAAGATCTAGGTTTAATGTGGAAATTTAGTTGTAAAACCTTATTGTGTTCGATGTGGAGGTAACATCAATTCATTCCTAAAGGTGGAACAGTGATATTAAAATGGTAAGGCTAGCGATATTGAAATTACTTTAATGATTCTTAAGTGAGTAATTATGTTACTAAAGACTTAAGTTAATCACCTATTTGAGAGAGAAGTGATATCGCTTCAAAAAGAGAATTATCGAAGGCTTATTCTCTAGAAACTCTTGCAGAACCAGGTTGATGTTCATGGACAAAACGAACATAACTATGAGAACTGAACAAACTTGAGAATGATTCATGTGTAGGTTTTAGTTGTGGAACACTATTCAATCAAAATCAAAATAATTTTTCATTCATGTGGGGGATTTTGGAAATCTATAATATATAAAGTTAGGCCAAGTTGAGGTAGAAGCTTCATGATGTGACACGTGGCATTTTGTGGGACGTGGACCAATTAGAAACTTCCACGTGGAAACTTTATCATTAAATAATATATAAAGTTAGGCCAAGTTGAGGTAGAAGCTTCATGATGTGACACGTGGCATTTTGTGGGACGTGGACCAATTATAAACTTCCACGTGGCAACTTTATCATTAATTTATTCTTTAAAATTATTTCTTAATGAGCTATAATCTTCAACTCTAATCTTAAGTTGTTATGGAGATAAAAACTTGAGGAGATTTCTATAGCTAATGGCTATAGCTACATATTTATAAAGTTCATTAGTTATATCTTGATCTCAAAGAATTCAATCATTTATTATAAATTTATGGTTTTGTTTCATATATTAATGAATGAAGTAGAAGAGTTTTGTAACTTTTATTATAGTAATTATATTTATTTATTGTTGCTTCTTTTTAAATGAAGAAGTTGAATGGGTTTTTTTTTAAATAAATAAGTTCAATTGTTTTTAAATGAAGAAGTTCAATAGTTTTCTTTTTTAATTATATAAAGTTAGGCCAAGTTGAGGTAGAAGCTTCATGATGTGACACGTGGCATTTTGTGGGACGTGGACCAATTAGAAACTTCTACGTGGCAACTTTATCATTAATTTATTCTTTAAAATTATTTCTTCATGAGCTATAATCTTCAACTCTAATCTTAAGTTGTTATGGAGATAAAAACTTGAGGAGATTTCTATAGCTAATGGCTATAGCTACATATTTATAAAGTTCATTAGTTATATCTTGATCTCAAAGAATTCAATCATTTATTATAAATTTATGGTTTTGTTTCATATATTAATGAATGAAGTAGAAGAGTTTTGTAACTTTTATTATAGTAATTATATTTATTTATTGTTGCTTCTTTTTAAATGAAGAAGTTGAATGGGTTTTTTTTAAAATAAATAAGTTCAATTGTTTTTAAATGAAGAAGTTCAATAGTTTTCTTTTTTAATGAAGTAGATTTAATGTATATAGGAATTCTAAAAGTCTTCCATCATAAATTAGATTTAATATTTTAAGAAAATAACATGTATATATGAATATTAAAAGGTTAAGTAACATACATGAATTGAAGTTAAATGAAGAAGTTCAATGGTTCTTTTTTAAACGAAGAAATTCAATAGTTTTCTTTTTTAATGAAGTAGATTTAATTATATAGGAGTTCTAACAGTGTTCCATCATAAAGTAGATTTCATATTCTAAGAAAATAACATGTATATAGGAATTCTAAAAGGCTATGTAACATAAATTAATTGAATTTAAATGAAGAAGTTCAATGGTTTTTTTCCAATGAAGAAATTGAATAGTTTTATTTTTCAATGAAGAAGTTCATTAGTTCTTTTTTAACTGAAGAAGTTGAATGGTTTTTTAAAATAAAGAAGTTCAGTGGTTTTTTTTTTAAATGAAGAAGTTCAATAGTTTTCTTTTTTAATTAAGTAGATTTAATGTATATAGGAATTCTAAAAGTCTTCTATCATAAAGTAGATTTCATATTCTAAGAAAATAACATGTATATAGGAATTCTAAAATGCTATGTAACATAAATGAATTGAATTTAAATGAAGAAGTTCAACGATTTTTTTTAATGAAGAAGTTGAATGGTTTTCTTTTTTAATGAAGAAGTTCAATGGTTCTTTTTTAAATGAATAAGTTGAATGAGTTTTTTAAAATAAAGAAGTTCAATGGTTTTTTTTAAATGAAGAAGTTCAATAGTTTTCTTTTTTAATGAAGTAGATTTAATGTGTATAAGAATTCTAAAAGTCTTCCATCATAAATTTGATTTCATATTCTAAAAAAATAACATGTATATAGGAATTCTAAAATGTTTACAACAAAAAATTGACTGAAATAATCAATGAAGTGCATTTTTAGTTTCTTCTAAACTGAAATGCCAAATTCACTACCATTCAAATGAAAGGACCTATTAGAACTAAAGGTCAGCATCACCATATAAATTTTTGGATTTTTATTAATGATGTGGGAATTCTAAAAGGCTTACATCAACAAATATGCATAATGAAATTTTGAATTCTTATTAATGCATATATGAATTCTAAAAGACTTGCATTATTAGGTAGATTTAATGTTCCAAGAAAAAAACGGAATTCTTATTCATGTATATAGGAATTTTAAAAGTCTTGCATCATAAATTAGATTTAATATTTCAAGAAAATAACCGACTATATAAACCAAAATCATCCATGCATTCCCTCACCCAAAAAAAAACAAAAAATATCATCAAAACAAACATTATGGGGAAATCAAGACTTCAATATGTGCATCTCAATGAACTTGAAAAAGGCAGACAAGAGAAGAGAATATTATTTCGTGTAACCAGATTATGGAACACTTTCAATGCCCATAAACCTGTCGATTTAAGGAGTGTTGATTATTTGATTTTGGATGAAAATGTAAGATTTATTCTAATTTATTTTGTTGTTGTAATTGTGATTATTCATTCTTATAAAGGATTTACAAATCTAAAATCTGCTCCCTCACTAATCTTATATGCAATTGCCGCTCATGTTTCTTAGTCATATTAAACACTCATTTGATTTTAGGCACTATAATCATTAGCAGATGCTATATATAGGTTTTCAAATTAGCACCAACCACCATGACTTTAAAGGTTCAAGCAATGCAGTTGTCTACAACCACCAATAAGCAACCATACATCTAGAGCTCATTAACATGGTTATCCAGTTTCAGTCATATCTCTAAGCAACAAAGCAAACTAGAATACATGTATGACATCATCAAAAGATATATGAATTAAAACAGAAATTAGAAACACAACCGCGCATCGAGCGGGGATGAAACCTAGTTGACATTAGAAGTGAATGGATGAATGAATAATGTATTTGATCTTGCATTGATTTGAGAATTGCAACGGATGAAGAAGTATTGGTGTTTCTAAATTCATTTTCTTTATGTAAAAGTGATTTTTAATGTTGGCAACGATTGAAGTAATTTGAAGTTTCCAAAGGCTTTCATTCAAGTACAGTTATATGTTTATTTCATTGAATTTTCACTTCATTCAGTGGAACTTCATTGAATGCTTTCTTAATGCCATGTACATTCTTTTTTTCTTTTATTTTTTATCAAAAGGTAAATGTATATATATGATAAAAATGGAGAACTACAAAGATAGTTCACTGTAGGTAATAAGGTGTTCGCGGTTGATAAATTATGAATCATCCGTCCAAAAAATTCATACTTCTACCTAAGTACAAAGCATTCTCACCTCTACGTAGTCTATAAATAGAGATGCCTCCATTTTTTTTTCTTCACATAAAAAAAAATGCATTCTCTCTTCCTCTTTTAAAATCTCTTCATATTTAATATAGTGTTCTTGTTAGTTTGTTCTAGTTCGATAGACAAAGAATTTTTGTGCTAACTGCTTTGTTGGTATCCGTTTATCTTGGTAGACACAAGTCTAATTCAACCTCGAGCACACCTACGGAGAGGACAATTTTATTTTAGGGAGATTATGTCCAAGACAATACTCGGATTAATGTTTTCTTCTTTTTTTTTTACTTAATTCATTTCAGTATTGTTAGTTTTATTTATGAATTTTTAAAAAAAAATATTCGTTTCTCTAGAATTATTATTTTATTATACCTGAATAATTATTTTTATGCCATTTTGAATATATAATTACTAATTTATTTTTAACATTCTTAAAAAGCTTATTAGTATATATTTATTATGTCAACTGAGATCATTGAACGGTTCAATTACTCGCGCTGAACTAACAAAATTTAGATACTACAAAGATATCACACTTACCGACATAGCTTAGCATCCATAAAAGTTTGTCATTAATCTAAGTTAGAATTGATTAAAAAATCACACCGTCCCAACGAAATTTAGAAAAACTCAAAGGCGGATTCTCATGAAGGAAGCGAGAACATCTCTAACTACATAGGAAAAAAGATGGAAGAGAAGCCATTAGGGTATAAAAAGCGCAATGAAGAAGAAAGATCCTTAATTTTTATGAAAAGTTAAATGTGAATATTTAATTTGGAACGTTGAGATTACGAGATATGAAAAGATGCAATCTTCCATATGCTAGCAAGAAAACTCGCAATAGGATTTGCACCAAACATATAAAAAGTATAAAGATCAATAACAAAATTCGATAATGAAGAACATAACACCATATTATTATTGTTTTGGTAAAATATGATAGGTAAATGATTAATGCCTCAAGGCTATTGGCTATAAAATATAATTGACTCACTGTTTTTTAAGAATACCTTAAATTCTTTCACATTTATGTTATAATATGTTATAAATACTCTTAACCCCCTGTTTTTATAAAGAATTTCACCTTATTTTATACTTTTACCTCAAATTATAGTTAATTATAACCAATTATAGACAATTAATTGTCTATATTCTAGCTACCTAGCACTACCCAATATGATAATTATATAAATAAAACTAGCCCAGAGGGTAGGGTACAACATCATTACAAATAGTCATGTTAAAAAAATAAAATAAAAAACCCTCATTCATCCCCTACCACTATACTGCTAACATAACACCATATTAACTAATAAAGATAGAATCCAAAAAATTTAAGTAATTACAGAAATAAAAAAGACTCGTGCAAAATGCATGGGAGAAGAGTTCTCCTGTGCAACATGCACGATCTGCTGGATTTACTAGGTCCATCGAAATTTTACCCCGATACGCATGAACAGTGCTAGTCGATCTAAAAAGAGTCACAAGTGTACCAACACCCAAACCTGATAGACACCCATATTATCACAATATGCAAAATCAGAACGAGAACGATAAGTCATTATTAGCTCCAAAACATAAACTAATTATTATTAAGTTTTGCCCTCAGTTAACAACTTGGACTATAAAAAAGATCATAGTGCATGGAATGGCCAACCAAAAACAAGAACCAGTTCCTGCAAGCAGCATATCTTTAAAGCAATGACTAACCGCCATATGTGAAACTGTTTATTTACACCCCTCAACCCCACACCCCCACCCCCCCACCCCCACCCCAATATCATATTTCTTTCCGCAAACACGTCCCAAACACCCTTAAAGCATCACAATGTGGACCATTGATTCTTCCCCTTCTGGAAGTAATTGAACTATACACTATCTTCATATCTACAGAGAGCAACAGTCCTCTAAAAAGTAGAAATGGCCTGAAGTTCTGTAGCTATCTTGAACGTCAGTATTTAAGGTTTCAGCTGCCTGAAGCCAAAATATGAACTAACATATAGTCTCGCCTCTATATCAACAGGCCCATCGTCCCCACCAACAGCATGAAGAGCAACAGGTATCGTTGAAAGAAGACGAACCGTGAGTGGAAAAACAGCAGGTTCAACATCTATTGCTTGTGCAAAACCTGGTATTGAAACACCCCCCTCGCTCTCACAACTACCATTACCAGTAGACTTATCATACTTAGCGGAGAAATCTAGACCCAACTTGGAGTCAGACGGACTTACAATCAAGGCCACATCCTCTAGTGACCTGTACTTGCATGGGCTACCTCTCCTGTTATACCGCTTATTTATAGATTGACTGAGCACCAATGTCGTAGTAGCCTCCAGCCATTCCACTGTTAAGCCATCGACTTCATCATAGTCTATACGCCGTTCAACCTGGTATCATATTGGAAACAGCATCAGCAAGATACAGCTGAAATTTGTATGACACCACGCAAAAGTAGCAAGGAAGGTAAACAGGACAATAACTTACAGCTAGTTTGTGGATGTATATTGACATAAATCTAGGCCCCACGCCGAAGACTCTGGCTTCTGAAATTAATACCTGCAGAGAATCAAAGCATATGAAGAATTTTACAAAGATATGATAATGAAGAGTATATACTTGCATGAACTAGATCCTTCCCAGCTTATTTCATTAAAAAGAATTTCTAAAAGAATTTAAACTAAAAGGGGAGGCAAAAAAGGAGTAAACAAACACCCATATAGATATCCGGCACCTTTTACTTTTGTCAATTACATGGATGCTTAACAAAATACTGAAACTAAGAAAGAAAATAAAAGCTCTCTTGGAAAGAACTTAAATTGCTCCTGCTCAAGTACACGCACGCGCGCACACACATGGAAGATCACCTAAAACAGCTAAAACTATTAGGAAGGAAGAAACGAAAAAAGAAAAGGAATTCCACCTAAAAACAAGTTTGGCCTTAGAAAATGTAGAAAGAATTACACACTTCGTCTGGAATTTTACGTCCCATTTTGACTTGATATGATAATTAAGGAGATCAATTGACATTTAATATAGTTACTTCCTTACCCTTATTAGTCAAGAAAATAAGTTGTGAGATTTTGTATTAGTGGAGTTAAATGAAAGGAGCTAAGGAGGTTAGTGGTGGGACATGTGGTAATGGAGCTTAATTATCTTAAATTAAGCCATAAATTAAGGGAGTGGTGAGGTCACATGTTAGTGTAGCTTAATACCCTTAAATTAAGTTTAAACTAAGGAGGTGATGTTAGTAATGGAAGTTCATATGAAAAACATCACTATATTCAGTGTTGCAAAAGTCGCTAGTCGGTCGGCAGACAGGGGACTAGCGACTAGTCGGCCTAGTCGGGGACTAGTCGGGGATTAGTCGGCGACCCTAAATTACAACGTAATTTTAATGTTCCCTAAATTACATGTGAATATTCCATTTTATTTTAATGTTCAATTAAATATTTTAAACAATTTAGGACTTTTTTGTAATATTTTAAACAATTTAGGACTTGTTTGTAATATTTTAAACAATTTACGACTTGTTTGTAATATAAGTATTTTATAGGATTTATGTGATAATTATTTATATTGCTATTTTAATCCTTTTATATATATTCTTATCCTAAGAGAATAAACCCTAAATTTTTATCTTCATAGCCGCGCCTCCTCTCTTCTTCTTCTTCTTCTTGCATCCTCTCTCCGTTCTCCCCTTCCTCAGTCGCTGCAACGCCGCTGCTCCTCGTCACCGCCGCCGCCGCCGCCGCTGCAGGTATGTCTTTCTCTCAATCACCGCCACCCGATCGTGATTGCTGCAGGTACGTGTCTTTCTCTCTCTTTTTGTCTTTTCCCCCGTTTTTTGACCGACTAGATCGGAATTTGGCCGACTAGGTCGGTCAAAATCGGACTTTTGACCGACTAGATTCGACTTTTGACCAATTTGTTCAAAGATCCGATTTTTTTGCCCCATTTTTTGAATTTCTAGGCGGCCACCGGCCGACTACCGACTACTCCCCGACTAATCGGCCGACTAGGCCGATTTTTGCAACACTGACTATATTAGGAGCGGAACATTCAATTCCGGACATCCTAAAATAGAAAATGGGCGATGAAGTATCTACACAGACTAGAAGAGAACTTTAGACAAGTACAGACTGACCAAATAACACATGCTAATACCACTGTGCATTAATAAATCATTAATAACATTTCAGGATCTAACTTCATTCTCTGTCCGAAGGTCTGAAATAATTGGACATCACTTATATACACACTTATTATTAATTTATTACAGACATCCACACACAAATATAAAGCATAAAGTATAATTGAAATATTCTGGGGGGACTGAATCCTTTGTTTGTGGACAGAGTCAAGAAAATGTATCAAGAAGGAAATAAGCAAGGAAGCTCAATTTTACTATTAATAATTACTCTAGACACTATTTTAAGATCTACGTCAGACTTAGCATATGTACTTTTCAAGAAATACTAAAGGACAGGACGGGAACAATAATAAATAATCATACATGTAAAATACATTGGAGAAGTGCAAATACCTTTTTCTTTTTCAATAGAGCCCACATATATAGTTTATCGGTAGCATCCTTCACATGCCTGCTAGCCAGTTTCCTTTTATTACAATGGACAGCAACATCTGTAAGTTTCTCTGCGTGAGCAACTCTATATTTAGATGCTGCAGCAGACAATGCTTCTTGAGCTTCTAGTGATTCTACTGCATCTTTAACATAATGCATGCTAGTGAAGCATCTAAAATTCTTCACGTCCTTCCCGTAACAAGTTTTAAATAACATGCCTCAGATACATTTCCTCTGCTTCCAAGGTTGCAGCTAGAGTCCGGTGTACCACAATATCAGGATATCTCCTCAGTGGCGAAGTGAAGTGAGTATAGAGGGGAACTGCAAGAGCATAATGACCCCAATCAGCCTCTGTATCTTTTGTTTCTCCACTACAAAAGTATGCAGCCAATTGCATTGGTCTCACAGCATAAGACATGAGAATATCAAACAACACTGAGTCATTCTTCAATTCCCCCCGAATACACTCCAATGAACGATGAATCTGGGCAGAAGAAGATATGTCCAGCTTCAAACCATTTTTGATACAGAAGGCTTCAAATTCTCTCAATTTCCGCACATTAGGTTCAGGGTGTTTTCGCAATAAAGCAGTAGAAGGATAGGCTCTATTTATCACTTCTGCAGCTGTCTGGTTAGCCAAAAGCATACACTCCTCAACCAGAAAGTTTGACTCGTTTCGCCCAGAGAGCACACTATCATATGGAATCCCATCTTCACCAAATAAGAAGACCACTTTTGGGCTTTCTAGGGATAGAGCCCCATCATGAAACCTCTTCTCCTTCAATATCCGGGAGACGTCAAGGAGGTTTTTAACAGATCTAGTTACATCAGACCACTCAAAAGAGCCATATAAACGTGGCCAATCATCCCCTGCAACACTAAAACTTTGAGCATAAAAAACTCCATCTATTATACACTGTGCATTCTCATAGGAGAGCTTGCAACAGGAACTTAGTATAGTGTGACCAATCCAGCGATCCAAGACCTCTCCTGTAGGATTGATGTCCCAAAACATAGAAAAGGCAAGTCTATCCACACCAGGATTAAGTGAACCTAGGTCCTCATAAAGAAAAGGGGGCAACATTGGCAACTTATGCTTCAGCATATACACACTTGTGGATAGAATTTGAGCATCTATATCCAAGGCAGTATCAGGTGCAACAAAGTATGACACATCAGCTATGTGAACCCCTACTCTGAAAATACCAGTGGACAACTTTTCAACTGATAGCGCATCATCAAGGTCAGTAGCAGTAGCAGGATCGATTGTAAAAATACACAAGTTTCTCAAATCCCTTCTATGCCCAAATTCCTCTTGCGGTATCTGCCACGGGAAATGTGGAAGGCAGGAGAGGACTTCTGGAGAAAATTCAGAAGCATCAATTGAATTTTGAAATAAAATAGAAGCAATTTTAGCTTCTATTTCTCCACCTCTTCCGAAGCTGTGCATTACACGTGCTTCTGGAACATTATTTTCCTCCACCCAGTCAACAAGTCGTGCAGCTACAAGGTCCATTTCAACTGTTGCATCAGCAGCTTCCAGCCTACTCTTTATGCAGTCAGGCAAGCTTCCAAAAGGTACAACCATTTTAGGATATTTTGGATCTGTTGGAGTTAACATCAGAAATCCATCACTGGACATAGATAGAATTTTCTTATTCTTTTTCAGTTCTTTCTTGAAACCTTCCCTTCTGCGTATCCAATGCTTCGCACCAAGAAACCCAACAATAGAGTCTCGGCGAGGAGATTTTTCAATAATCGCAACAACTGTACCAGTTGGACGTTTGGATGGAAATGCAACCAAAATGGCAGGCAGCTTTTCAACTGCATTTGCAGCTTCATCTCCGCTCTTGGAAAAGTCTGCTCTGGAAGAGTCTATGGCAAGTGTATGCCCATTTGCACAAACAGTTATCAGATGGTCCTATTTGCTCCAGGCCATCAACTTCACCATTACAGTAACCATTTATGTAGGAAAATTCACTCTTTGGATGATACATGTTACTCATCCCATAAGGAATATAGCACTCTGGGACTACCTTCTCTTTCCCTTTAATGCTATCCAAGAAAATTTCATCAGTTTCGGGATTTGGAGTACTAGCAGCATTAACAGAGGCAGCCTTGTCTACAGTACCAGTAAATCCTTTCATTTTAGTCCATATTGCCAGACGGTCCACTTTGATGGCAACAATATCTCCGTCAACCTAGATATGCAGAATGGATTTTTAAAGAAGAAAGGATCTCCATAAAATGAACAACTAAGTATATGAATTAAACATACGACAAGAACTTATCCTTCAAACTAAGTATAAAATGACCTACTATATGAAGGTAGTAGGTCAGAAGTGTTCCCAACTTTTAGAAGGGGAAAAAAAGAAACAAACTAATGTCATTACCATCTCATTAAAACCAAGGATCATTTCTTTCCTATGGCTTCAATAATAAATCCACAACCAATTACAATCTCAATAAATTATCATTGATTTCTTGGAACTCGTTTACTCCCCTTAATGCTACGTACCAAAGCTCAACTCTCTATTATCCAAAATCTTATTTCACAATATACTTCCAATTTCATTTATTGTCATCCCAACATCCTTCTGGAAAGGAGGACCAGACAGATCCCAACCTTTTAAAGTTTTAAATCTTGATTTAAAGGAATCAGTCACTCCAAAACAACTGATAAACTTAAAGAGAACGAATCAAGTAAGTATAGTAAGAAAAGGTAACAATATAGTGGTGTGCTTGACTACCATAGGCCCACTGAAGGATTTAATTCCACCACCCCCCACCCCCAGGGTTTTAGCAAACCATTTACTGAACTATGCCACTAATCTTCTTCAGGGAGACCATGGAGATAAAATTCCAGTAAACTCGCCTCTTTAAAAGTCCAGTACTCTAGAAGACTTGTAAACTGGCAAACGTGAAACTGTATCTAGAGGATTTCGGGACTATAATTGACCAAATAAGACGTTTATGAAGTTTAATACACTGTGAAAATAGATGGAAGATGGAGAGGTGAGCTTTAGAACGAAGCATTAAGAACGGAAACAGGTCCAAGATTTCAGTGATTATTTTAACGAGCTTATACATTCTAAATTTGCCAGAGTACCCCTTCACTAAAATGGTGTGTACTATGCCATAAGACGTTTTGAATCACATGGAATTTTCTGCTCCTTAACAAACAAGATAACCTCGATTTCTCAGAGAAAGATTCTCTGAATCATCAAAAGTTTGGGGCATGAAGTACAATTAGGTCTATTTTGGAGAAATTATATTACTTTAATCAATTATGACAGTTTGTGGTTGTCTCGGTCCGACAAAGCAATAAAAAATTGAAGTGGTGCCCATTTAGAAAAATCTAACTCAAAATGCTCTGGATGCTGAATGAAAGAAGCATGGTAATGTGCACATAAATCAAAATGGTTCTTGGGTCTGCCTTCTCTGATGCCTTTTGGCTTTGATTTGAGGGCATGATTCTGTAGCAAACGCGACGGCATAGGGGACCATTGTTACATGTGTATTATATGAGCAACCACTTTGTGCACTTGTTGCCAAAGGTTAGGTTAGTCTCCAATACATCTGTTTCAGTGGTATCCTGGGATCAGCCACTTTGTTTGACAAAGGTTAGGTCTGTATCCCGTCCATCCCCGCCCATACCCCCAACTATTGGGGACTTAATGGGTTATGCTATTGTTGTTGTTGTAACTCATGTCGTAATTTATCCATACTGTTTCCATGAGAAGTGGTTACCATTTGTTAACCAAGTTAATCCTAAACTGTTAATAAACAAACTCAGGAAAAGTAAAATTAGAAAAGCTCACAAAAATTATTTTCACGAAAACTAGAAATTGTACTTACAGCTCTGTTTTGAGACACCACACCACTAATGAGAACATCTGTCTGCAAACCATCAATTTTGCAATATGCCTGACATCCAATAATAATAAAAAAATTAAACTCTGTTTCAGTACTAAAATTCAACCATAAAGAAATCAACTTCCTCCCGTGAAGGGAAGGGGATAGGATAGGACAAGGGTGTAGGAAGAAACCTCAAGTTTGTTATAAGCATTGACACGAAATAGTGCTCGAAAGACATCTCCTTTCTGCAACATTTAAGTAAGAACTGTCAGAAGACAGAACAAGAGATACTTCTAATAAAAGTTCACAGAGAATACAGACGCACCTCTAGTGCTTCGCTGATAACTTCTGCAGGCCAGTGCGGGTAGAAATATTTTTTCCGTGCAAATGAATTGATTGCTTGGAGCGGTGTGACCTCATTTGCCTGCAAATCCACAAACTCTTTGGCAACCTCAAGTCCAGGACACGAATAGGAAAGTTCTCTTCCATATTCAGCTTCAAAACCCTGCTGACTGTGAAGACTTACATCCTCAAGGTCTTGTGTCTCTCTTGTTATATGCACTGTTGGATCACTCGATCCTGCATTGTTCAATCCCCCACCTCCTTCAGAAGAATTTATTTCTTCGGCATCGATTTCATTCACTAAATTGCTGACTGCTTCAATATCAAACAATTGCGAACTAAATTAAAGCACAATCCATGTACTACCAAAGAGAGAGAAAAAAAAGGGTAAAATTTTCAGTTCCTCAAATAATAATTTCCTATTGTCAATTGTCATTGATTGATCACCAGAACACCGCATTCTGCTTCTCAAACAACTCACACTGAATCCTCTGTAACACCAGGATACGAACGGCAAACAACACGTCAAAGAGAAAATAATAGTACAATTTACCAACTAAAAAATTAAGTACAATAAAATTCATAACCAAAACAGTAAAAGTAAACAGTGGTTAATACCTTGATTGGGAGAATTTTGCTTGGGTTTTCTAGATCGACGCTTTTTCTTCTTATCTTTCAAGTTTAAATTGAAGTTACAGTTATCAGAAATAACTTCCTCAGTCTGAATTTGAGTTCCACTCGACATATTTCCCGTAAGAGGACGCGAATAGGAAAGTTCTCTTCCATATTCAGCTTCAAAAACCTGCTGACTGTGAAGACTTACATCCTCAAGGTCTTGTGTCTCTCCAGTTATATGCACTGTTGGACATGAATCAAAAGAAACACCAGATTCTCCTCTACGATCGCTCGATCCTGCATTGTTCAATCCCCCACCTCCTTCAGAAGAATTTATTTCTTCGACATCGATTTCATTCACTAAATTACTGACTGCTTCAATATCAAACAATTGCGAACTAAATCAAAGCACAATCCATGTACTACCAAAGAGAGAAAAAAAAGGGTAAAATTTTCAGTTCCTCAAATAATAATTTCCTATTGTCAATTGTCATTGATTGATCACCAGAACACCGCATTCTGCTTCTCAAACAACTCACGCTGAATCCTCTGTAACACCAGGATACGAACGGCAAACAACACGTCAAAGAGAAAATAATAGTACAATTTACCAACTAAAAAATTAAGTACAATAAAATTCATAACCAAAACAGTAAAAGTAAACAGTGGCTAATACCTTGATTGGGAGAATTTTGCTTGGGTTTTCTAGATCGACGCCTTTTCTTCTTATCTTTCAACTTTAAATTGAAGTTACAGTTATCAGAAATAACTTCCTCAGTCTGAATTTGAGTTCCACTCGACATATTTCCCGTAAGAGGACACGAATAGGAAAGTCCTCTTCCATATTCAGCTTCAAAAACCTGCTGACTGTGAAGACTTACATCCTCAAGGTCTTGTGTCTCTCTAGTTATATGCAATGTTGGACATGAATCAAAAGAAACACCAGATTCTCCTCTATGATCGCTCGATCCTGCATTGTTCAATCCCCCACCTCCTTCAGAAGAATTTATTTCTTCGACATCGATTTCATTCACTAAATTACTGACTGCTTCAATATCAAACAATTGCGAACTAAATTAAAGCACAATCCATGTACTACCAAAGAGAGAAAAAAAAGGGTAAAATTTTCAGTTCCTCAAATAATAATTTCCTATTGTCAATTGTCATTGATTGATCACCAGAACACCGCATTCTGCTTCTCAAACAACTCACGCTGAATCCTCTGTAACACCAGGATACGAACGGCAAACAACACGTCAAAGAGAAAATAATAGTACAATTTACCAACTAAAAAATTAAGTACAATAAAATTCATAACCAAAACAGTAAAAGTAAACAGTGGCTAATACCTTGATTGGGAGAATTTTGCTTGGGTTTTCTAGATCGACGCCTTTTCTTCTTATCTTTCAACTTTAAATTGAAGTTACAGTTATCAGAAATAACTTCCTCGGTCTGAATTTGAGTTCCACTCGACATATTTCCCGTAAGAAAAAAAAAATGATTGATCAACGGAAATAAAAAATAAGTTAGAAGAAAAACCCTAATCTTCAAGTTAAAAAGAGTAAATTAATAGAGAAATTGAACTTCGGATATCTTCCGATTTATCAAAAAATTAAAACGGAAGAATCTAACCGACTGAATAATAAAGGAAAAGAAAAAGAACCTAAGAGAACAGAGAAAGAGAGAAGATTTGGATGTATGGATGTACGGATGTACGTATATTTAGAGATAAAAGGAAAGGGGTAGTGGGTGACTGGAGAGACGCTGGGTTTCAGTTTGGGTTTGGGTTTTGGTTTGAGTTTGAGTCTCAAACTAATCTCAAACCCAAACTGGGTCAAAACTTACAACCCATGAACATATGGGTCAATTCAAATAACTCAAATCAATAGCTCATTAATCAAGAAACCCACCCAAATGAAATTCAATTTTGATGTGACGGGTCCCTCATGTCTAACAACCCCTGAAGTGGGTGTAAATAATGTTTAGATTTTTTTTTATATTTATTTTTTAGTAATGAAATTAATGTACTCAATTACATTTTATAACGAGATATGTTAAATTTCAAAATTTCAATATTAAAGTTTATTCTCCAATTTATTATTTTTTTCTTCTCTTTCCAAATAATTTCGGATACATATTAAAATTGAAATGTGGACAGTTCAAGAGAAAGTAAAGAGTTTCATGCACACATATACACAAAGTAAAAACTATTAATTATTGTTGATAATTTCCATCGATACAGAGACTTCACCACATGTATAATGGTTTCTAGCGTCTACTATATTTTGATAATTATGCAACGGTGTGGTGATTATTGAGTTATGTAGTTCTCCCAAAGTGATGCAGCCATTCCGTCTCTGAAACCTGCCCATTCATTTGATTCTTCTTGCGCATTCCCCATCTCAGTTTCTATAATATCGTTTTCCACTGTATTATTTGCATCTGCACATGTTTCTTCCTCATTATAATCAGTAAAATATTTATCGTTTGAGTCGTTCTCTCAAATGAAGTTGTGCACAACACAACAAGCTATTAATATCGAGACTTGGCGCGGCATGCTATACGGAGGCATTCGTTCACCAAGAATTGCGAATCTTGATTTTAAAACCCCAAATGATCGCTCAATGACATTTCTTATAGAGGAATGACGCCTATTGAATAATTCACGAGGTCCTTTATAATTGGTAACACCTTGAAAGCTATTAATGTGATAATTCTCTCCTTTATACGGAGCCAAGAAGCCTTTTGCATTGGCAAATCCAGCATCAACCAACAAGTACTTGCCTGTAAATTTATTGCAAAACAAGTAACTAGTTACAAATAAAAAGTTCACAACAGCATTTAAAAAAAATCAATACGTTGAACAAACCAAGGGGTGGTGTAGGAAAATCCGCATTTGCCTTTGTTAGTGCATTTCTCAACACTCTTGAATCGTGGGCGCTTCCCTCCCAACCCGCATAAATGTAGGTGAACCGCATATCATGATCACATGCTGCAAGTACATTCTGAGTTATTTCTGACTTTCTATTTCTAAAAGTTTCCATAGTTGAACCTGAGACATAAGCGGAAATATGTGTTCCGTCCATTGCTCCAATGCAATCCTACGAAACATTTTTAAAAGCACATCATCCCTTTGGGTATGGAAAATATATTGCAAAATTTATAAGAACATTTGGCGGAGTATACTTACGATGAACCATGGAAAGAACCGATCATCACCAATCATCTTTGGGTGTGGGATTTCGACATTCCTTGGTGTGATATGATATCGAGCCAGCTTTGATAGACAACGAGACATTTTCTTCACATGCCTTGATATCGTTTCATCTGAATGTTGGAATCTTTCGGATTCATCCGTGTGTTTGTTGTTACGGGTGACGGTATTCAAGAATATTGCCAAGCTTTCGCGGACGTCCACGCGTTGTTGTGCTTTAATTTTCCAACATTTTCGTTGCACTAGTTCATTGCATAATTTTTTGAATGCCGGTTTCTGAATATGAAATGCATTCCAAAACCGCCCATCATGTCCTTTAAGCAGCTCATCGAGCCACATTGGCCCAGTAAGAATCGAATCGTAGCATCGCATTTTTTCGGGTTGGCTCGTTGTGGCAAAATTGCATGCACTTAGCATGCATATCATTAATTTATTTCGATTTTGATAATATTCTATCTCGTCCTCCAATGAATCCACACTCTCCTCGGATGAATTGTATGCCTCGGAGGCGCCTTCCATAATAGTCTCTGTGAAATAATTATTAATTTTAAAAAAGATGTGTAGACTGTAAAATTAGTTATTACAACAGTGCCTATGCAAAATAACATTTACCTTTAATGGAACAATATTCTGGACAAAGCCTTTTGATAGTTCAACTTTGATCCAACACCTCCGATGAACATAAGAAATGAGAAAAATAATTGGTTCCTCTTGTAATAACTTTGATCACCTTTTATGGTGTGTTTGAAGTCTACTGTTGCGGTTTATTTCTTGAATTTTAAAAGAAGTCTTTGTACTACAAGAATCTATAATGAACATTGGAATAAAAAATCCACAAAATCTGGGCAGAAAGGAACAAAAATCCTTTATTCAAAAGCAGTCAAATTCCAAAATTAAACAGAAACTTTCACACTACAGGCCATAACAGCAGCCTAAAAAAGCTGCTAAAACACCACCCTAAAATTATTCCACAAGCATAGACATCACAGCCTAGCAAGCTGCTAAAACATCACCATAAAAGTACTTGCAAACACATGCATAATAGAACAACTTGGTACTTATATTTATAAAATAAACTACTGCCTAGCATTTGCCACCAAAATAAAATTATAACTCTTGGATTAGCACATAATACGGTCACGGGGTCGTTAAATCATCAATGTCAGGGCCAGCAGAAGGTGGTTTTGCTTGCTGATTATATTTTGGTGCGGGAGTCATGGTGATTTTGTTGTGTACAAACCAAGAGCGTCTCTTTGCTGGAATGGCAATCCAAGTCCCCATCCAATGGACATCGTCTTTAAATGAGTTAGCCATCTTCTCATAGTCTTCATCGGACAAATAACTAAATTCATCGTTGAGTATATGGATGCATGCAGGAACACTAATTTCTGTGGTTTGATTGCACCGTGCCCTCTTGGCTTCAGCTTTAGATTTAAGTTCTTCAACCCTTAGCGACTCCATTTGCATCCACTGATTAAGCACATTTGACAGGTTTTCTTCCATCTGATCATCATGATCGTAACCAACACTTCTTCCCTTACGCTTTGAACCAGATGAAGTATACTTGGAAGCAGTGGGAGTTACAAGAACTTCCGGGAAAGGAACCTCTTGTGTAACATTATCATTGACCATATTGAGTGTGACCTCCTCGGCATCAGTTGGAGGATCTTGGCGAGAAGATCGGGCAAAAGTTCCCGTCGCGACAGAGTTGTAGAAAATTTCCTTCATCAATGTATAATCAGGGACCCCCCCATTTCGGAACCGCGCTGCATCTTTCTTTATCTGCACGTTAACAAATGCAACAATTAGTATTCTTTTTTGTTCAGAATAACAAACTAACACCATCACAGCAAAATAGAGCAAGGAAAATTGAAAGATTTATGTGGTTTGGTTCAAAGTTGAAGTTTCTGAATGATTTATTTATCATTATCTTTACCAGAAGAGGAAGGACAGAATAGGTCTTGAAGTGGGAAAGATTTAATGAAATGAAATGAATGAGCTATAGCCTTTTGAATTGAACCATGAATTGTCTGTCGACTTTTGAAAGCCTTTTCTCACCCTCCAGTACCACTCACCCAAGATATACCAGAATTATTACATTGTACAATATAAAACCGTGGCACTATTTGTAAAAATTTCACAGTTAATAGAATATTAATGACATATAATATAAAATCCATCTGAAAAATGCAACAATGTTTAAAATATATTACTGAGATATATCCGAATACTAACCTTAATAATTGCATCCCATTTATAATCTTCAGCGGTTATAGTCTGACTTGCTGAATCCCAACCTACATCGGTGTTTTGTGTCATCAGCCAATTCATGGTGGTAAATTCAATTCTTAGTCTTTTGAATTTTCCTGAAATCTGGTCAAGTGAGTAATCACGACCACTTGCCACCCTCCAATTATCTACCAACTGCTGCCATCATTTGTTCATCCAACCATTGCCCGACCACATCCCATTATGTGGTTTCAACGCAGCGCAAACCTCTAAAAACATCTTGTCATATGGTGGTTTCCACATATCAGATGGTTTCCAAACCATTTTAGGCATTGAACACTCGGCACCCTCCATATGAAACATGAAAACAGTCATTTTGGAAAACAAAAACATAAAAAAAAAACCAAAAATGATATATAAAACAAAACAGTACCTTGGAATACAAATACTTAAAAAACAAAACAGACAAAAAGTAATATTCTCAAAACTCCATCATTTTTCCTCTGTTCCAAACTTTCAAGGAAAAGAAAAATAAGCATACACTAGTAATAGTAATAGTAATGCTTAAGCAATATGCATAATAGAACAACTTGCAAACACATGCGTAAAAAAGCAAGTGGTATAATATAAAATATCAGTCAACATTTCTTCCAGTTTGCTCATCTTTATGTATAGTAATGCTTAAGCAATATGTTCAAACTCAGTTATGTATTGTGATGTATCAAGTGGTTTACTATAAAATCTCTCAATAAAAAAGAACCTTGTGGGTGCCTAACATGTATGCCCATTGGCTATCCTTAACCCCTACTCGAAACTAACCATCTCTTAAGGAATAACGCAAATCATTCAACTCAAGCTAACAGATCACTCCAGCAACTTTGTAGACGACGAAAAGGCACACAACCAACTCTTAAGGAATAATAGAAACCAAATTCATAACAACAGCAATAAAAACGACGAAAATCAAGACATGAATAGAGAAACACAGTTACTCAGGGTAAGGTTCAAACTCAAAAATTGTTATGTTAGGTTAGGTGTACAGTGCCAGTGTTGATTTTCTCTAATCTATTTCCATTTCCATCTTTAACCTTCCACTGGTTATATAAACCTTCCCCTTTATAAGTTTCCTTTCAAGACTTTTTTCTTGAAACCCCATTTATTTGGAGTTTGTTTGATTGTCTTCAAAGTAAATATTTTAGGTACTCTTTTGCACAAGGGGATTTGGGTCTTCCCCAAAATCTCATCTTTTTATCTGTATATCTGCAAGTTTTTGGAACCCCTTTGTAGATTTAAGGGGTAAAAATCCCATCTTTCTTACTCTGATTTGGCTTGGGATACAGAAAGGTTCCATCTTGGCATCTATTTTCAAGATTTTCTTGATTTTAGCCCAAGAATTTGTGTTTCCATGGTTAAATCACCAATGAGTAGAATGCTAACAAAATAGGACATTTAAATATCTTATACGCGTATTCTACAAAAGAAAATGGAAGGTGTTAATATTGTACAGGAAAGCCGAGAGCATCAAAATGATTTTCATACATCATCCCAATCTTTTACTTATTCACAACTATTCTAAGAAGATCTCGGCAAAATAATCAAAATTTGTTAATGTATCTCAAGGGACCTAGCTGGATAGACAACAAATGGTACAGATTTCATCAAATCTTCATTTGGTTAAGATAAATTAGCGTGGTAGAATTAGAAAGAGTAATATGAAGATTCATATGTATAAACAGTACTATTATATGCATCACATTCTTAAAAAAGAATACTTAAATGCTTGACATATCAATAAGTTGTAATTTATGATGCAGAAACAACTATTTGCCTTATAGGCTAAATCATAGAACGCAATAACTTAGAAGCAGATAGTATACATCCTTACAAAAAGTTTTCTTCATCTTTTTTGTAGGGGGCTTGGATAACTCGCTTTGATTCGGTGGAACTGGGTCCTATCTTCGTGTCTCGGTGACAACAATATTCTTCAATCCGATCTAAAAAACGCAAAAGATGTATATTGCTTAAGTTGTAATTCATATTTTCTTACAAAATAAGACTATTTTCTGATTTGTGTGCGAGAGGAACATACCTTTT
Source organism: Vinca minor (assembly GCA_026122235.1). NCBI lineage: Eukaryota > Viridiplantae > Streptophyta > Magnoliopsida > Gentianales > Apocynaceae > Vinca > Vinca minor. The sequence continues at coordinate 1,024,153 of JAOCZM010000285.1, read as the reverse complement.
CTGGCGGAATTTCCGGTGGCGTGGTTCCGCCGGAATTGTTAGGAACGGTGATGACCTGCGAGCAAATTCTTCCCGTCATTGCAAAAAAAATTAATGTTGCTGAGAATAGTTAAGGTAAAAAAATGGGAACATTAAAACAAACTCCCAGCATAGATGAATAAAGTTTGAAAAACTCACCTTCAACTGCAAAGAATCACTGCAAGGTGAAGAAGCCTCTTTTATGGTTGTAGAAATTGAGTTGGTGAGACGTGATGGCTGTGGTAAATTTGAAGCCATTGATGGTCTCTGGAAGAGTAGGTGTGCATTCAAAGCAGAGACTTACTGGTTAACTAAACCAAAAAAAAATAAAACCTTTTCAGAAAATAGCGAAATTACTAATGAAAACTCAAAAAAAATAAGAAAATTTCTAAAGAAAACAAACCAATTACAGAAAAATATTGCATAATTAATAGCCAAGATACTTACTTGACCTAAATTGGTGCCCCAAAAATCCGAGATTGCAAGTGGATGTAAACCATTCTAACACAAAAGAGACCCAATATTTCAGAATATTTCTGAGATAGACCTGCAATGAGAGATTGGATTTGGTCTTTAACAGTGGAAAATAATTGCTCCGTTTAAGGAGAAAATTAAACACTTGCAAGAGGAGATGCTGAAGTAGGAGAAATTGATGAGGAGCCTTTTTAATTGATGGAGTAGGAGGAATTTATGAGTAAATTAAGGAGGATTTGTTGGAGTAGGAGGAGGAATTGATGGTGGAATTGATGAAGTTGGAGGAATTGATGAAGTCGTTGACGAGAGGTGATCTGAATAACCGGGCAAAATGACTCCATTTGTTAACGGGTTATGTTTGCAGATCCGGTATGACGGGCCAATCCAATGTGATGGGTTTTTTTGACCCATTTTTATATTGAAACCCAATCCAAAGGTAGTTTGGGATTTAGTTTGAGACCAGACCAGACCAAACCCAAACTGAAACCCAATCCAAGCAAACCCGCTGACTCCAGTGCGGAACAGAGTAATTTTATATGTTCATAACTTTATTTTTTAGTTAAATTAAAATTTTAATTGTAAACGAACACATATTTTATATTTATTGCACAAAACTCTTATTTTGAATCTTAAAAGTTAGAATATCTATGTTATAAGACTTGCGTATATATTGTAAAAATATATTTTTCGCATACGATCCGAACTGGGTGAGAGAAGAGAAGTGATGAAAAAGACGTGATGATTGGTCGGTGAAGACATTGGCGCCGACTCTTTGATTCTTTTGTCCAACTCTTTCGTTTTAGGAAAATTCGGATACTCCTATTTTATTTCTATTTTCTTTTCCCTTGGCTGCCAAATACTTTTCTTTCTTCTCCTCCTCCTCCTCCTTTATGTTCTTTCTTTACTCTTAAATATGCTTCTTTGGTGTACTTTGAGTTTTAACGTATTATCATATTATATATCATATAATACATCGTTAGAGTTTCAGTGATTTAGCAATTTAGTGTTTACTTTTTTTATAGTGCTCAAATATTTTTTTTTGGCTAAATTTATAGTGCTCAAATATATTAATATAGAACGTCCAAAAATATTAAGAATGATTTCGCAATTAATTAATAGTAATTAAATAATACGTAAATTTGCAAATAAAGTTGAAACCAAATAAATCATAATTATAAAAGAAAAAAAATCATAAAATAATTAATAAATAGATTTCCAAAAATAAGTTGTTACAAAAATAAGTAGTATATTATAAAAGAAAAAGGTTCTAAAAACTAATTAAAAAACTGATTCTTAAATAAAGTTTAACAAAATAAGTCGTAAATTATAAAAGAAAAATGAATTCATAATTAATAAGTGTTGCTAAAAAAATCTCGGTCGAGCGTCCAACTAAGGAATTGAGTTGGTCAGCTTTGTTTTCCTACTTAGAATTCCTTCTCTCAAGATAATTTAAAACTTGAAAAATGGTGACTTGTCTTAGTGTGAGTTATTGGAGACAAATTCTCACGCAGGAAGTTAAGCCAAAGCAAACCGGAATACCCTAAACAATAATATGCGTTATTATAAAAGAAAATTGAATTCATAATTAATAAGTGTTGCTAAAAAATCTCGGTCGAGCGTCGAACTAAGGAATTGAGTTGGTCAGCTTTGTTTTCCTACATAGAATTCCTTCTCTCAAGATAATTTAAAACTTGAAAAATGGTGACTTGTCTTAGTGTGAGTTATTGGAGACAAATTCTCACACAGGAAGTTAAGCCAAAGCAAACCGGAATACCCTAAACAATAATATGCGTTATTAGATGAGAATCCACTAAGTCTAGGGGTGGATTTTTATCTAAGTATGCATTATTGGATGAGAATCCACTAAGTCTAGGAGTGGATTTTATCTAAGTATGCGTTGTTGCATGAGAATCCTCACACAGAAAGCTTGGCTAGTCCGTAGACCCTCAATCTAAAAGGAATTACACGAATTTAAGTGCGGAAATATATATTAAAAAACTGTCAATGTAGGAAAAATAAAGATAAAAAAGAAAATCATTTTGAAACTTGATTATGACATCCTTGATCCACTTATTTGTCATCTATTTATAGCTACTTCTGAATTATCTTTCCACTTCCAATTATGTCCATGACTGCCATGATTTTGCAAAATGTCACTATAATGCCCGTAACTTTTTTACTTGTGTTTATTTGAATTATTTTCTCTTAATTGATTTTCTATTAAGTCTTAGGGGCGTAATGGCATGGATAGGAAGTAAGAGGACATAAGTGTTAAATTGTGAAGTTTGTTAGTTAGTAGTTTTCTTAGGAGGATGGAAGTTAGGATTTTGAAAGGGTGTGTAAGAGATAGAAATTCTATAACTTTTGGGAAACAAAAAATAAAAAGAAAGGAAAAGAAGAAAAAGAGAGAAAAAGATAGAAGAAACATAGGTTGAAAAATCGTGCGCATCAAACTTAAAACTTTCGAAAGAGATATCAATGGTGCTCTAATCATTTTTATATTTTAACCAAGGATATAAGACTTCTAAGACTACAATCTCAACTGTGGAGATTGAATTCCAACGGTTAGTTTCAGAGTTATTGGCATCATAGTAGAGTGCTGAATTTTCAGGAAAAATATACGAAGTGTAATCTTGAGAAGTTAGTGTTAAGCAATCAAGGTAAGGTTCTTACACTCTTGTATTTTCTGTCCAAAAAACATGAAAATTGTATTTCTACTGAATTGTGAATTGTGATGAAATGGAATTCGACACCGTTTTTATTGCATCAAATCGGATGAGGTGTTGTGTAGTATGATTTACTTGAATTGTATGATTGTCTTTTTATTTCTGTGTTTCATAATTGATTATATGTGAAGGAAAAATTTGTAATCCCCAAAACGCATTGGAAATAAATAGCGCGGGATTACGTTCCTTTAGAGGATCTACTCACGAGAAAGAACCAAAAACCCTGTGTTAGGAATTAGAGGACCTTTATGTCGATCTAATCGACGTTGCCCGAATTCTGCTACTAAGAACCACCAACAAAAGCCTTCAGACTCATGTCTCTTTCGGTATCCAAACACCAACCTCTGAGCTTGTTACTCCGTGTTTCTGATGCTACTCCAAGAACTACGAAGTTTGAAAAACACTTTTTTCCCGGAACCCACAAAGTATAGATAACTTAGGAAAACCGGAATTCAAAGAGATGAGAAAAATCCTATTTTCTTCTTTTTAATTGTTCTTGAGAGTGTAAAAATAAAGAAGGAAAATCTCATATTTTTGCTTCTTGGGTTTCGGCTAAGAGAGTAGAGAGAATAGAGAGTAAAATTAATCACCCTTGAATGTGTAGAATGATGAACATTTCATCATCTTGTGGTGTTAGTGGAACCACCCACTAACTCCACTTCCCCACTATTCTTTGTCACTACTCCCTTACACACACTCCCTCACACATGTAGATGTGCCGGTTTTGACCTGGTTCGGTCGACTGGAGAAATGGTTCTCGACCGACCGGAGTGACAAAAAGTTCGGTCGACCCGAGACAGCTCTCGGTTGACCGGGTCTTTTGCCCAATCCAATTAAATGCCCAATCCAATGAGCGCCTATATCAAATGTAAACTCCAACAATATGTTGTGGTGTGATATCCTGTGAAATGTGATAGTTTAGATTTCCAACCTAAAGCTCTTAACTGAGAAATAATTTGTAGCGAGATGCAATTCGATTCTTTTATATGTTCTGATGATGTCCTGGAGCACGCAATGACATGATATGTTCATTGTCATTCCCTAGTGGGTTATAGTAATTGGGGCGGCTAACAGGTATTGTGGAGTTCACAAGGCTGAGAGATGACATAACAGAATGTATCTATAAACACATGGCCCTATCGAACGGGGGTTATAGTACCCAGACACATGATATACATGGCCCGTCCCTAACAGGTAATAGTTAATGGGGAATGTTAGCAGTAGCTATATAGTCGAAATCAGACAATTGAGTTCAATTGTATGAATATTGTGATGCATGACAAAATCGGTATTCGTTGTACATGATAAGATGTACGTTTATATGAATGTTATGGGTTGATCATGGTGCTCATAGCACAAGTATGCCGTACATGTATCGGCTATGAAAGAATATGGGTTTGCATGATTATGTGTATGAAGTTGTTGATGTTAAAGTGGTCAAAATATGGATTTATGGTAAAGGGGAAGTATAATTTTAGAAAGTGGTTTTTCCTTTGTAAATTTCACTAAAATGTGCATTTTCTGAAACTCGCGGACAAAGCATTCGTCTAGGATTTGTCCGCTAGTTCGTCCGTACAACTACTGGGACTTCTGGTTGTCTTGCGGACGAAGACCTTCGTCCGCATAGATGATGGGACCTATTGATGGATCGCGGATGATAGGTCGGACGAGGCATCGTCCGCGGCCATCGCCAGGGGGTCTATTTTGTCCAGTTTTTGTGATGTTTTCCTGTTATTTTAAAAGTCACATACGTTCTCAAAAGTTATTCTAATATCATTTCAAGTTTATTTTACGATGTTTCGTGTTTGAAGTCAAGTCAAATTATGTTTGAAATGATTTGGGAATCGGGAAATGTTTCAAGTCTAACAATGTTTCATCCTAATGGTGTTTAAACCTTACTGGGCTAGTGTAACTCATTCCTTTACTATTTTTGCAGATTTTTATGAGTACGATATTGAAGGGGGCAACCAGGAATAAGAATGATGAGAAGAAAACACTTTAATACGTAGTAGACAGTATGAACAATAGTATGTATTGTGGATTACTTTAAGTATGAATGGTTATTGTAAGACGAAACACATTTTAATATTTATGGAAGTACGATTATATTCTCTAAGTATCTTTGGGTTCAGTATCTCATTAGAAAATGAGGTGCTGCCAGGTCATCTCCAGGTTACAGGGTGTGATGTGTTATGTAATTATTTGTGTTTCAATATGTTATATGTTATACTAACCTGTTACTTGAGTTATTATTATTGATTTCTTGGGTTGGTTGTTACGTCAATCAAGATGTGAACAACAATGAAGACAATGACCTTAACATATCGTTAGCCTCTTTTGCATGTCAAGGCCTTCGGGGTAATAGGGGACAAAACATACATTAGTTGACAATGATCAATCAGAGTCTTCGAACCACCAGTAGCTACTGGGATGCCTACAAAACTAACATCAACACTTACCATGCTAGCTCAAGTCTTGTAGAACTAGCAAGTACATATTAATCAGAATGTGGGGATTCCACGGGAACCGAGCCGAGGTATGAAAAGGATCTGAAAACATACTATGAAGGATTGATAAGATGAGGATGAACTCGTTTGACGGGAACGTTAGTCCGAATCAAGCGGAAGTATGGCTAGAACAAATGGAGTAGAACTTGGAGATCATCAGGGTATCTGATAACGTCAAGGCTACAGTTGTAATTGTTGGAGTTTGCATTTGATAATAGATGCTCCAATTGGATTGGGCCTACCAATATCAGATTGGTTTAACCGAGCTGGTCTGTTGAATCGGCCGAATCGGTATGTTGAACCGGATTCTGGAAAACCGGAAGTTAGGGAGTTAGTAGTGGGGATATTGCTGTTTATTATGGAATAACCCACCAGCCTTTATATACTCTCTCTGTCTTAACATTAGATGGGACACAACATCAAACAAGATAGAAAAATTCAGATTCTCTCTCCCTTTTTGTTCTTCCAAAAGTTATCAAAAGAACTCTTTTTGAAAATTGTCTTCAAGCTTTTTCTTCTTCATTTTTTTGCAAGCACTAGAGTGTGGAACGTCCATCCAAGTGGTCATGTGGATATCATAGAGACAAGGGATTAATCGTCAGAATCTTTCTTGAATTCGACAACATCAACACATAAACTGTTTATGTTTTGGCATATTAAAGGTACTAATTCTAACGACAACATCAACACATAAACTGTTTCTGTTTCTGCGATGATCCTAGTAAGAAACGGATTTCAAGTTATTTTTTTCGCTGCCATTTTGTTAGGAATTCTGATTTCTTTCTTACAGTGGTATCAGAGCCACTAACGAGATCCCAATCGATTTTATGTCTTTATAGCGTTTTCTGTGTTTAGGATGATGTTTAAGTGTTAAACTAGTCATAGGATGAATTTTCGTTCCAAAAATAGTCCAAATATATCATTTGCAAAAAACGGAACTGCACACTGCCTGTGTGCAGACAAACCCTCGGACAATGCTTAGTCCGCGGGTATGCTCCGCAACTGGACACTGTGAATGACATTTTCTGTGGACCGCGGAGATTTTGGTTTGATATTTTGAAGTTTTCCAAAGCATTATTTTCATGTTATGTGAATATGGTGCATAATAATAGCCCAATTACCTAGTGATATGTATTTTTATGAAAAACACGGCCCGCGTGTCGTGCCTTCTGTCAAAATTCTGTCTGTAATTCTTCTCGCATGTAACTCGAGGATTCTTCTCTATATATGTAATTATAGAATATGAGTAGTGTAGAGGACATGGAGAAGAATGGAGGCAATCAGAATGGAGGCGATCAAGAGGAAGAAGAAGTCTATAAGATAGATTTACTGTCTTCACCTTAGATTGACTGAGGATTATTCCTTTGGCTTGGAAGAGTCCGCATAGGTTGGGCTATTACTATGTCACATTTGTTTTATGTAAATAATGTATGAGATGCATGTGATACATATGTATAAACTAATATACTTAGTTTTGTGAGATCATATATAAAATGAAAATCCCTTAATTTTTTTTTTATTGGGGGATGGGGACCTATCTATTACAAGAAATGGGGAATTCAAGAAGCGGGGAAGGGATTCGAACTCATGAATGCCTCAATCTTAAATATTAAATTAGTGCCTTTCTTTATTTGACCCTCGTCAAGGCCTATGTCGACAAATGTGTGGGACTTGCCCAAGCAATGTGCACATGTCTATATGGGTGATGCACGAAGGATAAGTGTGATATTCGTATGCTAAAGTCTTGGGTTATACTTAACTAGATGATCTCAATAAGATTGAGGATCTAGAGGTAAAAGACTTAAGAGTGTACATTGTGATGTACTAGAATAATTGTTATTCACTTAACTAACCAAAAATTACATAAGTTATGTAATAGGAAAACGTTGCCTACCTAAATAAGCATGTCTTAGGCAATTAGCCAAAGCTAACTCGGGATGAGGTGAAATATGGATCTTAGTCCTACTAGAAAGTTTTGAACTTTCTGAATGAACATTGAGGGTTGTTCATTTGAAGAAAATAGTGGGAAATACAAAGTCCTGTTAAGGATTTTAAAACCATGATACTTAAACTTTGCATATTGTTATTATAGAAAATATGGCAAATACAACTGTTACATCAAATAATATGTCATCGTGATCAATCCTTGAGAAGGACAAGTTAGAGGGAGTCAATTTCCTCGACTGGTACAAGAATTTGAGGATGTCCTCAAGAACGGGAAAAAAATGCATGTTCTCGAAGAGCCAATTCTTGAGCAACCAGCCCCTATGCTTCGACGGCTGAAAGAAATGCTTATCGTAAGCACGTTGATGATGCAGTAGATATGTCAAGTCTTATGTTAGTCACCATGACCTCTGAGCTTTAGAAACAACATGAGAAAATGAGTGCTTTATACATGATTGATCATCTAAAAGAACTCTTTCAGGGCCAAGCACGCCAGGAGAGATTTGATGTGTCAAAATCTCTGTTTCAATGCAAGATGGCAGAAAGAACTTCAGTCGGAACTCACATTCTGAAAATGATAGGGTATATTGAAAACCTTAGCAGACTGGGTTTCCATCTTGGCCTGGAGTTGTCTACTGGCTTGATTATGCAATGGTTGCTATAATCATATAGTCAATTCGTTCTTAATTATAACATGAATAAAATAGACAAGTCATTACCTGAATTGTTGAAATTTCCGAGGACTACTGAGAAGGAAATAAGCAAGCCCAAAACCATACTGATGGTTAATAAAGGCAAAGGCAAAGATGTTGGTAAGCCTAAAGGTAAGCCTAATGGTAAACCTAAGGCAAAACAAACCAATTCGGTAAATTATTGAAATCAAAAGGCGTGATTTCTAAGGACATCATTTGCCACCATTGTGGTGAGAAAGAGCATTGGCGCAGGAATTGTAAAAATTACATTGCTTCAAAGAGAAGAAAATGGAGCAAACGTTGCTTCAGGCTCACGTACTCATATGATAGGTAATAATGTTATACAAGTCAAATTGTCTATAACTACTTCTTCTTGGGTATTGCATACCGGATGTGATTCTAACATTTGCATGAATGTGCAAGGACTACAAAAGAGTAGAGAATTGACAAAAGGATTAAGAATAATGATTCAAATCCTACATAGAATTGACTAAAAGGATTAAGAATAATGATTTAAATCCTAAGTATCTCTGGAATTTTCATTTAAGCCATATAAATGAGAAACGCATTTCCAAACTCCATATAGATGGATTATTGGAATCATTTGATTTTGAATTGTTTAATGGGTAAGATGATTGATCCTCTTTTTACTAGAATTGGAGAAAGAGCAAATGATATATTGGGATTAATACATAGCAATGTATGTGGTCCATTCAATATACATGTTAGAGGAATTTATCTATACATCATTACATTTACTGCTGACTTCAGTAGATATGGATACGTGTATCTTATGAAACACAAATCAGAAGCCTTTGACAAGTTCAAAGAGTTTAAAAATTAAGTAGAAAACCAATTTGACAAGAGTATTAAAATACTTCGATCTGATTGAGGTGGAGAATACTTCAGCCAAATGTTTCGTGACTATCTGAGGGATTGTGGAATTGTTTCACAACTCTCTCCTCCGGCTACCCCACAATGGAATGGCTATCCGAAAGGAGAAATTGAACACTATTAGATATGGTGCAATCTATGATGAGTTATGCGAGCCTACCTAACTCTTTCTGGGGTCATGCCTTAGAAACATCAACTTTAACACTGAACCGAGTTCCATCTAAATCTGCTGAAAGAACATCATATGAGATATGAACTGGGAAAAGTATGAGGATGCCTTTCATGAATATTTGGGGTTGTGAGGCGTTTGTGAAATGCCTAGTTTCTCATAAGCTGAGTCATAAGTCAATCAAGTGCTCATTTGTTGGGTATCCTAACGAAACTAAATGATATTATTTATATATCTCTAACGAGAACAAAATGTCTGTTGCTCGAACAAGGGTTTTTCTAAAAAAAGAGTTTATAGCTATAAGGACAAGTAGAGTCAAGTTGAACTTACAAAAGTTCAAAACACTCAAAGTAGCACTGATCTTAGGAAGGAATTTGAACCAGCTCCACAAATAATTGTGCAAGATGAGCCAGTTCAAGAAACACAAAAATTGTGTAGGTCTAGTAGAACTCACAAATCACCAGAGATATTTGGATTTCTCGTAACGGAACATGGTGATGTTATGTTTGCTGATCACGATGAACCTACAATCTACAAACAAGCAATTACTAGTCCAGATTCTGAGAAATGGCTTGAAGCCATGAGATGTGAAATGGATTCCATGTATACTAACCAAGTATGGATATTTGTTGATCCACCTGAAGGGGTAACTCCCACAGGGTGCAAGTGTGGTTTTAACTAAAAACATACATGGGTGGAAACATACAAACTTATAGGGGGTGATTAGTCGCGAAATGTTTTAAACATATTCGTGGTATTGTTTTGATGAAACTTTTTCCCTAGTAGTGATGTTTAAGTCTATAAGGATTTTGCTTGTAATAGCAGCAAACTATGACTATGAGATATGACAAATGGATGTCAAAACAGTTTTCCTTAATAGAAACCTCGAAGAGGATGTGTACATGACACAACCTGAAGGAAAAGTATGCAGGCTAAAACGGTCCATTTATGGACTAAAGAAAGCTTATAGAAGCTGGAACAAACGTTTTAATGATGTCGTACGAGAGTTTAATTTCATTAGAAACGCAGATGAACCTTGTGTGTTATATAATAAACTAAGTGGAAATTCTATTTTGTTCCTGGTATTGTATGTAGATGACATACTGCTCACGGATAATGACATTCCAAACTTGGAATCTGTAAAGATTTGGTTGGAGCAATGTTTCTTTATTAAGGACTTAGGCGAAGCCAGCTATATATTAGGTGTCAATATCTATAGATATATATCGCAAAGACTCCTTAGCCTAAGTCAGAGTACATATATAGACAATATGCTAAATCGGCTTAGCATGCAAGAGTTTATGAAAGGACAATGTCCTATTGCACATGGAACTATTCTTTCAAAGTAATAGTGTGCTAAGACACATGAGGAGAAATAACGCATGAAGGAGATTACATATGCTTGTGCAATTAGATCTGTCATGTTGTCTACTCGCCCTGATGTCTCATATTCTTTGAGTATAACGAGTAGATACCAGCCCACATATGGTGAGCGTCACTGGATAGCCATCAAGAATATCCTTAAGTACTTACGAAGGACTAAGGATATATTCTTAATCTATGGAGGTGAGGAAGTTGTTAATGGTTATATTGATGCCAGATTCCAAATTGATAGAGATGACTATTGCTCGCAATCAGGTTATGTATTTTGCCTAAACGGTGGTGATGTGAGCTGTAGGAGTTCAAAGAAGCCAAACTTTGCAGATTCGACGACAGAAACTGAGAATAAAGCTGCAAGTATTGCACCTAAAGAAGCGGTTTGAATTCGAAAGTTCATTAGTGAGCTTGATGTGGTACTTAGCATTTAGAATGCGGTTAATCACTATTGTGACAACAATGAAACTATTTCTCAATCAAAGGAACCAAGATCTCACCAAAGGTCCAAACATATACTTCAGCGATATCACATCATCCGAGAGATTATTGATAGAGGTGGTGTGCAGATATGCAAAGTACATACAGATGATAACATCACTGACCCACTAACGAAACCAATGTCATAGCAGAAACATGATCATCATACATCTAGTATTGTATTAGATACCATGAGAACTGGTCTTAGAGACAGTTCTATTTGTATGCACTAAAAGGCCAATCTTTAGATTGTGGTCTTTTGTGCACGGGAGAGATGTTGCATCAGATTGTATCAGTATTATATATAGTAATATATAAATGCATTCTTCCATTATTATGTTTATTACTTCTATGAATTAGTATTATTCATAATATAATCCTTTAGAATAGTTGTTATAAATTGTTATAACACTACTCTTAAATGTCCCTAGTCAAACATTATTATGGAATGACGAGGATAATAATAATGTGTTGAGACTAGTATATGTCGTGATTCATATTGGATATTTAATCAACACATGTGTATGTGATATTTGATATCATAATACTGGATCGACCCACTATAAGAACACTTCATGGATTGTTATATAAATGTCATTAGTGTCTCCTATAATGATCGTGTTTGTATGCATAAATCATTCGACTTGAAATCTCACAAGATTTCCTACATGGCTAGTGATATGCTTTGATGGTGTCAAACGCTATCTGTAACAACATGAGAAATAAAGGAATTTGTTGGGTATGTTATAAACCATGTGTAGGATGAGGTGTGATTAAGAAATGATATGTCCCTCCTATATAACATGAGTGATATATTGGGCTGCTTGAGGGAGTCGGATTAATTCATGTCCATGAACAAATGAATTGATATTGTAATATCTTTGTCATTTGATTAATCTACTCGTGAATCAAAAAATAAAAGATTAAACTATACAAGTATGGCATATTCCATTACTTGTTAATCAAGATATCGAGGACAAAGTTATTAGCTACAAAAGGTCATAATATGTGATTATGTCGAATCACCAGTAATATTTGTAATTTGGGAGTAGTGATGTGTTGCTAGATATCGCTCATTACTATTGAAAAATTGTTGTCACGACCAACATTGCAAATACCTAATGGGTCGCACTCTATGATCAATTAGATTGGGCTTGTTGGAGTTTGCATTTGATAATAGATTCTCCAATTGGATTGTGAAGTCAATTAGACTGGGTCGACCAATATCGGATTGGTTAAACCGATCAATTGAACTGAACTGGTTTGTTGAACTGGACGAACCAAGTTCAAGAAAATTGGGAGTTAGAGAAGTTAGAGTGGTTAGTAGTTAGGATATGGTGGTTTAATATGGAATAAACCACCAACCCCTATTTACTCTCTCTTGTCCAAACTTGAGAAGTTAGACAATAAAATACAAAGAAAAAAAATCTTATTTTTCTCTCTATCTCTTTTCTCCGATTTGTTCTCCCAAAAAGATTAACAAAAAACTCTTTGAAGAATATTGTCTTCAAGTCATTGTTCTTCATCTTCTGGCTAGCACTAGAGTGTAGAACGTCCATCCAAGTGGTCGTGTGGATACCGTAAATGCAAGGGATTGATCGTCAGATTCTTTATTGCATTCGACAACATCAACACAGAAACCGTTTCTGTTTTGGCATCTTAAATGTATTTATTCTAACGAAAACTAATTGGTTATTACTCGTGATGATCCTAGTAAGAAACGAATTCTAAGTTATTTTTTCGCTTCCATTTTGTTGGAATCCGAATTTCTTTCTTACAATAATAACCTCACTGACTGCTGAAGCATCTAAATGATGGAAGGGTGTTGCCTCGATATATCATAACGGTGAAGGGATTCATGGGCGGAAACTCGTTCCAAACACCCATGGATCCTCCCCTGAAGGATCCGCTCATATGAAACAATTCGGTAAAAACAGTAAGAACTTACGTTTCTTTGATTCAAGAAGCTTCTTCTTGAATGGAGGATGACGTTTCTTGGATTCAATCTACCACCAATTGATCTCCCTTGCGGAAAGTCCCTCTACCGGTATCCACGCGACGAAACGGGCAGCGATTGCTAGCTCTTCGTCTTTTCTGATTTTCGGGAATTAGAGAGAAAAGGGAGAGGCTAAAACTGAAATCTAATTTCAGAGACTTGGTAATATTTCGGCTGAAAAATCATAACCTAGGGTTTCGGCCAAGAGGTCATTATATAGGGTGTGAGAGTTTGTTCTCATAACCAACTCTCACATCCTCAACTCCTCTCGGCAGTGGGAGTCTCAAACTCCCACGTCCCCTAGACTTCTGCTGGTAGTGGGAGTCCTTATCGGATAATAACTCCCACGTAATCCCAGCTATAGTAAAATACCAAAATTGCCCCTATCTCTAATTCGAAAATAAACACTTTATTATTTTTAGAAAGACAAATGTCAGATACAATGAACCTAGACACATTCTAGATTCATTGAATCTGGACATAAAGCTCGTTAGCTCGTCTATGCGTGTGACCCTGTAGGTTCATCTCACAATGGCAATGAAAACACACTTAGTAGTAGTGTGTGTTCATAAATCACAAGCGGTCCCTAGCAGGACATTGTGACTACCCAAAGTGAATGAATATACAACGGAATCTAATATCAATCCACTATTTAATCCCTTTGTCTCGCGATATCCTAATTAAGCATACGACATGGTGGTCGTCACCCTTATTAAGCTTAATTGTATTTATGCTCGATCTCCAGGTAGACTGTTTCGACAAATAGCATTTGATAACCACTTTATCAAATACATTTTAGCACGGCCATGCATTTAAACAGTCTTTCCCTATCGAGGGGCCCATGGATATCTCTCTCTAATAATAGAGAGGGACAAATTCCTTACAATGTCTCTCACATTCAAGCTATGATAGGACACTACGTCCGATCTTCAGTCGTATTGATTACTCTGTTACAAGTAACGTCCGACTGAGTCAAAACGTGGCTCCATTCATACTAGAATCAATGAAGACATAAGGTCTAAGGATTCTAAAATAGTATTGAGGAAGTAATACTTATGACTTAAGACCATGAAATATTACTTCTCTGACGGATCACGTCAATACAATGTATCCCTATATATTGCATCTATGTTGTGATTTGTATCCATTACACATGATCAGTAAAACAAGATCATCAATCAACAATCATACTAGTTTTATTTCATAGTAATTAAGCATTACATAAAACTAGGGACTTCTAGAATAGTAATTACATAAGCTAATGAGTTTTACTATCAAATCACACATTTGATAATCAAAAGCAAAATTAACTATTCAATTACATGCTCAAAAGATAACAAAACGCACAACATGTGCAAATGGTCCTAGGGCACTACTAACAATCTCCCACTTGCCCTAGTTCCAATCATACATGATCCTCAATCCCATTGACCTAGTATGACTCTCATGTTTAGGCTGTGGGAGTGGCTTGGTCAATGGATCTCGCAATGTTGTCGCTCTGTATGAACTTTGCAAATACTAACGCCTCCTCTCGTCGATGATCTCTCTGATCAGATGGAAACGCCTAAGAATGTGTTTGGATCGTTGGTGAGATCTAGGTTCCTTAGCTTGTGAAATGGCACCAGTACTATCACAATAGAGGTCCACTGGGTTCACAATGCTAGGGACGACACCTAGTTCATCAACAAACTTCCCGATCCAAACAGACTTCTTTAGTCGCCTGGGAGGCAGCCTAGATACTCGACTACATTGTAGAGTCGGCCACGGTTTCTTTCTTTGAGCTCTTCCAGCTCACAAGCACCTCTATTCAAACAAAACACAAAACCGGATCAGCGATAAAAATCATCTACGCTCGGTCTCGGGAAGCTTGCGTCTCGTGTAACCATTTACAACCCGCACTTCCTTCCCGACCTCCGTAAACTAAGAACATATCTTTAGTCCTTCTCAAGTACTTAAGAATGCTCTTGATCGCAGATCCAATGTGACTCTCCGAGGTCGATTGATATCTCGCTAGTCATACTTAAAGCAAATGAGACATCCCAGGGCGAGTGCATATCATGGCGTACATAATAGACCCAATGGCCGAAGCATATGGGATCTTACTCATGCGCTCTTGGTCCTCCCTTGTGGAAGGTCCTTGAGTTCTCGCTGAGTTTAACGCCATGTGACATGGGCAAGAATCCCTTTTTGGAGTCTTGCAAACCGAACTGCTTTCAAGTACTTTGCCAATGTATCCACTCGGCTTAGGCCAATCATTTTGTTAGATCTATCTCTATAGATTCTAATACCCAAAATGTATGTAGCCTCGCCTAAGTCTTTCATGGAAAAGCACTTCCTCAACCAAGCTTTTACGCTTTGTAATGTGGGGATGTCATTTCCAATTAGTAAGATGTTGTCCACATAAAGCACAAGGAACACTACTGCATTATCAGTTACTTTCTTATAAACACAAGGCTCGTCTTCGTTTTTTATGAAACCGAATTCTTTAATACGTTCATCAAAGCGACGATTCCAGCTTCGAGATGCTTGCTTCAATCCATAAATGGACCTTTGAAGCTTACACACTTTGCTAGGATTTGTTGGATCTACAAACCCCTCAGGTTGTTTCATATACACATCCTCGAGAAGGTTTCCATTAAGAAACGCAGTCTTAACATCCATTTGCCATATCTCATAGTCATAATATGCGGCTATGGCAAGTAATATCCTAATTGACTTTATCATCACGACAGGGGAAAAGGTTTCGTCATAGTCAATACCATGAACTTGTCTATAACCTTTAACTACTAGTCGCGATTTAAAAGTGTGTACATTACCATCCATGCCGGTCTTCTTTTTATAACACCATTTGTTATCAATGACCTTGCACCCTTCGGGTGGGTCAACCAAAGTCCATACTTGGTTGTCGTACATGGATTGCATCTCGGACTTCATAGCTTCTAGCCACTTATCTGACTCAGAACTATGAATTGCCTCTTTGTAGGTAGAGGGTTCATCTTGATCAATCAGTTCAACTTCGATGATCATCGATCCACGAGAAATCCATATCTCTCAGGCTGTTGATGTACCCGACTCGACCTCCTTGGGCCTTGTGTCAAAGATTGAAGCTCAGTATCAGCACGTGAGCTTGCTTGAACTTCTAAAGTTGGTTCAGGTGTTGGTTGTGGAACTTGAATTTCCTCAAGATGGATCTTACTCCCACTATCCTTTTTGGAAATAAATTCCCTTTCAAGGAATGAACCATTACGAGCAACAAACACTTTGTTCTCTGATGGAAGATAGAAGTAATATCCTTTAGTTTCTTTAGGATATCCCACAAACAAACATTTGTCAGATTTAGGGGCGAGTTTATCGGATAACAAGCGTTTTACGTACGCCTCGCATCCCCAAATTTTGAGAAATGACAAGCTAGGTCGTTTCCCTAGTCCCATATCTCATATGGAGTTTTCTGAACCGCTTTAGAAGGAACTCTATTTAATATAAATGCAGCAGTTTCTGGGCGTGAGCCCCAAAAGGAAATTGGAAGACTTGTTTGACTCATCATAGATCGAACCATATCTAATAAGGTGCGATTCCTCCGTTCCCGACACGCCATTCCATTGTGGTGTGCCGGGAGGAGTTAATTGCGAAACAATTCCACAACCACTAAGATGTTCGTCAAACTCTTGGTTAAGGTATTCGCCACCTCGATCCGATCGAAGTATCTTAATACTTTTACCAAGTTGATTCTCGTACTTCATTTTGAAATTCTTTGAATCTTCCAAAAGATTTCGATTTATGTTTCATTAGATAGACGTAGCCATATCTACCGAAATCATCTCGTGAATGTCATGAAAGTACTCGAAACCCTCCTCTAGCACTAGTGTTTATTAGTCCACAAACATCCGTATGTATGAGGCCCAATAAATCGAAGCTCTCTCACTTTGTCCAAGAAAGGGAGCTTTAGTCATTTTGCCCAACAAGCAAGATTCACACGTCTCATAAGACTCTAAGTCAAATGATGTTAAAATTCCATCCGTATGGAGTTTTGATATGCGTTTCTCGTTTATGTGGCCCAAACGACGATGTGCTAAAAGTAGGTTTGGTTTAAGTCATTTGATTTAAACCTTTTAGTATTAATGTTATAGATGGGCCTTTTAATGGAATCATCGAGGTTAAGAATATAGAGCCCATTCATCAAAGAGGCATCTCCATAAAAGATACGATCTTTATGAATGGTGCAAATCTTATTCAAAATATTAATTTCAAAACCTTCAATATCCAAACAAGAAACTCGAAATAATATTCCTACTCAAAGTTGGAACATACAAACAATTATCCAGCTTCTATAATAAGGCCACTTGGCAAAACTAAATTAAATGTCCCAAAGTAGCTACAAAGAACAACTCTTGCTCCGTTGGCTACTCGAGGTCCACTTCTCCTTTTGCCGGTGATCTACCCCCTTTTGAACCCCCTGCACATTTGCACAAATGTGAGATCCACAACCGGTATCTAATACCCATGAAGTAGGATCGGACATGTTAATTTCTATAACATAAATACTCGGAGAGACAATCAAACCGGCCTTTCCCTTTTTCTTCTCTTCCAAATAGAGCTTGCGCTCCGCTTTCCAATGACCCGGTTCATTGCAATGGAAGCAAACTCCCTCCTTTGGTGCCTTGGCTTTGGGCTGGGGCTTGGGCTTGTCGTTGCCTTTGCCCTTGCCTCTCTTAGCCATGGGCTTTCCCTTGCCTTTCTTCTTGAAATTCCCTTTTTGAACCATTAAGACTTCAGGGGATTTCTTAATGTTCAGTTCAGCCTGCTTGAGCATCCCGTGAATTTCGTGTATGGTCTTCTCCATGGCATGCATGTTGAAGTTCATTACGAATTGGTCATACTCCGGTGGGAGTGAGCCCAAGATCATATCTGTGGACATGTCATGACCTACGGGAGCCCCTAAGTTTCTCAAGTTGGTCAAAATAGCCCTTCATCTTAAGAACATGTGCACTTACAGAGGTGCCAGGGGACATTTTGCAACTATTTAACGCCTTAGTTGTGAGGAATCTTTCATGACGAGCTTACTCTTGGAACATTTCCTTGAGCTGGCCCATCATCTGGAAAGCCTCAACTCCTTCAAACTGTTTTTGAAGGTTAGGGCTCATTGTGACTAACATGAGACAAGTCACATCGTTAGAGTCATCGAAATGCTTCTTCCAAGTATCTCTTTCAGCTCTAGGGGCGTTATTTGCAGGCTGTTCAGGAATGTCCGTATCAAGAACGCATGACTTTCTTTCCCGCTTAAGGACAATCCCTTAAGTTGCGGGCCCAATCAAGGAAATTGGTCCCGCTCAGTTTTTCCTTCTCAAGGACGGATCGCAGTGAATTGTGTGATGAATTGGTTGCCATTATCTACATTAAGTTAATTGCAAAGTTATTAGTTTTTGAGCAAAAACATTTTCCACAATTTCAACACTTGATAACCGATTCGAAAACAGTTTATGCATATAATCAGATTCATAATCATAAACAGTTTATGCATATAACCGAATTAATCTAATTAATCATAGATTCACAGTTTATGCAAATTAATCGAATTTAATTTCAAACCGAATCATGCTAAGGCAGTTTATGCAGAATCATGAAGCCGAAAACAGTTTATATCATAACAGTTCATATAACCGTATAAATATGATTAAACCGAGAGCAATTTATGCATATATCAAATATATTCATCAAAAGATACATTCTTTAAACGCATTTAAACAGTTTATGCATCTTTCATTATCAAAGAAACGATTTTTCTGTTTTCAAACATACACTATCAAATCGGAATTGATAGCGTTATTGTCTGATTAACAATATCGAAATCGAGTCGTATGAGCAAGGCCCTGATACCACTGAAGGGATTCATGGGCGGAAACTCGTTCCAAACACCCATGGATCCTCCCCTGAAGGATCCGCTCATATGAAACAATTCGGTAAAAACAGTAAGAACTTACGTTTCTTGGATTCAAGAAGCTTCTTCTTGAATGGAGGATGACGTTTCTTGGATTCAATCTACCACCAATTGATCTCCCTTGCGGAAAGTCCCTCTACCGGTATCCACGCGACGAAACGGGCAGCGATTGCTAGCTCTTCGTCTTTTCTGATTTTCGGGAATTAGAGAGAAAAGGGAGAGGCTAAACCTGAAATCTAATTTCAGAGACTTGGTAATATTTCGGCTGAAAAATCATAACCTAGGGTTTCGGCCAAGAGGTCATTATATAGGGTGTGAGAGTTTGTTCTCATAACCAACTCTCACATCCTCAACTCCTCTCGGCAGTGGGAGTCTCAAACTCCCACGTCCCCTAGACTTCTGCTGGTAGTGGGAGTCCTTATCGGATAATAACTCCCACGTAATCCCAGCTATAGTAAAATACCAAAATTGCCCCTATCTCTAATTCGAATAATAAACACTTTATTATTTTCGAAAAGACAAATGTCGGATACAATGAACCTAGACACATTCTAGATTCATTGAATCTGACATAAAGCTCGTTAGCTCGCCTATGCGTGTGACCCTGTAGGTTCATCTCACAATGGCAATGAAAACACACTTAGTAGTAGTGTGTGTTCATAAATCACAAGCGGTCCCTAGCAGGACATTGTGACTACCCAAAGTGAATGATTATACAACGGAACCTAATATCAATCCACTATTTAATCCCTTTGTCTCGCGATATCCTAATTAAGCATAAGGCATGGTGGTCGTCACCCTTATTAAGCTTAATTGTATTTATGCTCGATCTCTAGGTAGACTGTTTCGACAAATAGCATTTGATAACCACTTTATCAAATACATTTTAGCACGGCCATGCATTTAAACAGACTTTCCCTATCGAGGGGCCCATGGATATCTCTCTCTAATAATAGAGAGGGACAAATTCCTTACAATGTCTCTCACATTCAAGCTATGATAGGACACTACGTCCGATCATCGGTCATATTGATTACTCGTTACAAGTAACGTCCGATCGAGTCAAAACGTGGCTCCATTCATACTAGAATCAATGAAGACATAAGGTCTAAGGATTCTAAAATAGTATTGAGGAAGTAATACTTATGACTTAAGACCATGAAATATTACTTCTCTGACGGATCACGTCCAATACAATGTATCCCTATATATTGCATCTATGTTGTGATTTGTATCCATTACACATGATCAGTAAAACAAGATCATCAATCAACAATCATACTAGTTTTATTTCATAGTAATTAAGCATTACATAAAACTAGGGACTTCTAGAATAGTAATTACATAAGCTAATGAGTTTTACTATCAAATCACACATTTGATAATCAAAAGCAAAATTAACTATTCAATTACATGCTCAAAAGATAACAAAACGCACAACATGTGCTAATGGTCCTAGGGCACTACTAACAAACGGGGGCAGCCTAAAGGGATTCATGGGCGGAAACTCGTTCCAAACACCCATGAGTCCTCCCTTGAAGGATCCGCTAATACAAAACGAATCGGAAAAACAAGAAAAAGACTTACGTTTCTTGGCTCAAGAATCTGATTCTTAAATGAAAGATGCTGTCTTTATGCTCTCAGCAACGATCACCTTGAGTCTTCCCTTGCGGAATTACTCCCTACCGGTATCCACACGACGAAACGAGCAGCGAGTGCTAGCTCTGAGTTTTTCTGAGTTTCGGGAATTAGGGAAAAAGGGAGGCAGAAAACAGTTTTCTGGATTTCTTGGTATTTCGGCTGAAAATTGTCTAACACTAGGGTTTCGGCCAAGAGAGGTTTTTATAGGGAGTGAGAGGTTGTTTCCAGAACAAATCCCACGTCCACGTCCACCTCTTCTGGCAGTGGGAGTCTTTAACTCCCACGTCCCCTAGACTTCTGCTGGTAGTGGGAGTCCTTATCGGATAATAACTCCCACGTAATCCCAGCTATACCGAGAATGCCCCTTATCTCTAATTCGAATAATAACGCTTTATTATTTTTAGAAAAATGAATGTCAGATACAATGAACCTAGACACATTCTAGATTCATTGAATCTGGACATGAAGCTCGTTAGCTCGTCTATGCGTGTGACCCTGTAGGTTCATATCACAATGGCAATGAGAACACACTTAGTAGTAGTGTGAGTTCATAAATCATAAGTGGTCCCTAGTAAGACATTGTGACTACCCAAAGTGAATGAATATACAACGGAACCTAATATCAATCCACTATTTAATCCCTTTGTCTCGCGATATCCTAATTAAGGATAAGGCATGGTAGTCGTCACCCTTATTAATCTTAATTGTATTTATGCTCGATCTCCGGGTAGACTATTCCAACAAATAGTATCTGATAACCACTTTATCAAATACGTTTGAGCACGGCCATGCATTTAGACAGTCTTTCCCTATTGAGGGGCCCATGGATATCTCTCTCTAATAAGAGAGGGACAAATTCCTTACAATGCCTCTCACATTCAAGCCATGATAGGACACTACATCCGATCATCAGTCGTATTGATTACTCGATTAAAAGCAAAGTGTGACTGAGTCAAAACGTGCCTCCATTCATGCTAGAATCAATGGAGACATAAGGTCTAAGGATTCTAAAATAGTATTGAGGAAGTAATACTTATGACTAAGGACCATGAAGTATTACTATAAAGTCACGCATTTGATGTTCATAAGAAAAATTAACTATTCAGATGAAATGCTAAAAAAGATATAAAACGTACAACATACGCTAATGGTCTTAGGGCACTACTAACACTAACAACCAATGATAATTAACTCTGAGAAGCTTTTGAAAACACTTATTCTGCACCAGTCAAGGTGAATGGTATATTGGATTCGGGGTAGGTTGTCTAGCAATCGCCCCACCCCATACATGGAAGCCTATTAACGGAGTCTTGATATTGAGGCAGTGCTTGCACGAGCAGATGCATCAAGGGTAGGAAAGGGATCTCATTTGGTGATGACACAGGTGCAGAGTTCCATATCTTCTAGTTCAGCAAATTATGTGCCCCGCAAGAGGAAATTACAAGCGTCTGGCTTGAGAACAGGAGCAAATCATGTGCCTGATTTCGGTATGGGAAAATGGGTCATCATGCGAATCAGTGTCAGGATCAAGGTTAAGGGGAACATTCAAACTAGGCCTTTAGCACACGAAAGTTGGGAACCAAATGTGGGAGTTTAGTGCCAGAGTATTTGCTATGATTTAACAGGAAGCCGATAATGCCTCCGATGTGTGACAAATACACTTTTGATCAACTTTGTACCTGTTTACATGTTATTTGACTGTGGTGCCACGTATTCTTTGTATCACGTAGGTTTTCTAAGTTCCTTAAGAGTCCCCATGTAATCTTTCTGATGCATATAGAGTTTTTGTGCCCAATGGTAAAATATTAGTATCTAATTTGATTCATAAGGAATGTCAGGTTGAGATTGAATCAAAAGTGTTGAGTGCGAACCTAATTCAGATTAACATGGTATACTTCGATGTTATATTGGGTATGGATTGGTTGGCAGTCGACCATGCTTTGGTAGATTCTAAGGAGAAGAATGATCAACTAGTAAGAGAGGGTAAAGAAGTCTCCACCTTTCAAGGGTCGAAGAAGAAAGTTGTGAGAAGGGTTTACTAGTCATAATATTTGCTACTAGAGCCCGGAAGTATGTACAAAAGGGTTGCGAAGTTTTCTTATCATACGCAATGGAGAAGAATGAGAAAGAAGTCTAGATCAAAGATGTTTTCGTAGTGAGGGATTTTTCATATGTGTTTCCAGAAGATCATCTCGGAGTACCACCTACACAGGAGATATATTTCGATATCTTACTTCAGCCAGGTTTGAAGCCTATCTCTAAGGCATCGTATCAAATTGCGCCAGCTGAGTTAAAGGAATTGATTACACAATTACAAGAGCTACTGAACAAGAAATTCATCAGGCCAAATGTATCTCTGTTGGGTGAGTTAGAGTTTACATATAGGTGCTCAATTAGATTGGGCAGGCTCAATTGGATTGGGCAAAATCGAAACCGATTGGACCGAAACCGGTCAACTGAGAGCTGTCTTGAGTCGACCGAAATGGTTTGTCACTCTAGTCGATCGAGAACCATTTCTCTGGTTGACCGGACCAGCTGGACCAAGTCAAAACCGGCACATGTCTTGTGTTTTGAGTATGTGTATGTGTAAGGGAGTAGTGGGAGAATAAAGTGGGGATGTGTAGTTAGTGGGTGATTCCACTGACACCACATGATGATGAAATGTTCATCATTCTCTACATTGATGTTTTAGTTGAAACTCTCTTTTTGTCTCTACACTACGATTATGAAATCTGGCAAATGGATGTCAAAACAGCTTTCCTTAACGAAAACCTAGATGAGGATGTGTATATGATACAACCCGAAGGTTTTGTCGATCAAAATAATGCCAATAAAGTATTTAAGCTATTCAATTCAATTTATGGACTAAAGCAAGCTTGCAGGAGCTGGAATCGACGTTTTGACGAAGTCATGCGCGAGTTCGGCTTTATCAAGAACGTTGATGAACCTTGTATTTATAAAAAGTTTAGTGGGAACTCGGTTGTATTCCTAGTTTTTTATGTAGATGACATACTACTCATAGGGAATGACATTCCAACCTTGGAATCTGTAAATGACTGGTTGGGCAATGTTTCTCTATGAAGGACTTAGGTGAAGCAAGCTTCATCTTAGGAGTCAAGATCTAAAGAGATAGATCACGTAGACTTAAGGCCTAAGTCAAAGTATATATATATAGACAAAGTGCTAAATCGGTTTAGCATGCAAGAGTCCAAAAAAGGCCTTTGTCCTATAGCACTTGGTACGGTTCTTTCAAGATAACAATGTGCTAATACACTGGATGAGAAAGAACGCATGAGTGAGATTCCATATTCTTCGGCAATTGGATCCATCATGTATGACATGTTGTGTACTAGCCCAGATGTCTTATATGCTTTGAGTATAACGAGCATATACAATTCTACTTACGATGAACGTCACTGGATAGCCGTCTAGAACATCCTTAAGTACTTGTGAAGGACTAAGGACACGTTCTTAATCTGTGGTGGGTAAGATGAGCTAATTATAAGTGGTTACACTGATGCTAGTTTCCAAACCAATAGAGATGACTTTAGATCGCAATCGCTGTGAGCTGGAGGAGTTCAAAGTAGGCGACTATTGCGGATTCTACAACCGAAGCCGAGTATATAGCTGCATCAGATGCTACTAAGGAAGTCGTTCGGATCCGAAATTTCATTGTTGAACTTGGTGTAGTGCCTAGCATTTCAAATGTGATTGATCTCTATTGTGACAACAATGGAGCCATATCTCAAATCAAAGGAACCATGGTCTCACCAAAGGTCCAAACATATACTGCGGCGGTATCACCTGATCCGTGAGATCATTGATAAAGGAGATATGAAGATTTGCAAAGTTCATACGGACGATAACATCGCCGACCCACTGACGAAGCCGCTGACACAACAGCAACATGATCACCATACTTGTAGCATAGGTATTAGATACAAAGAGAACTGGTCTTAGAGATAGTTCTTATGTACAATATACACTACAAGGCAAGGTTGTTGTCTTTAGTGTAAGTGTGAGATTGTTGTATTTTCTTTCATGTGATGAAATATTAAGGCATGAATTCTATCCACTATAGACAAACGGATTTGCAGGCTTCAGACCCGGCAGCTCAGCCCAGGAATTCAGCGAATATTATCGTTGACAATGATACAGGGGACCTGCCCAGAGTTATGGAAGGCCGCCCGGGTTCTGGTTGAGTTGGAGAAGAACTCGTCCCGGAGAATGAAGACCCGTATAGGATACCTGAAGTCGAAGTGGGAACCGAACCGGTTGATGAAGACCCGGAGTACCCAGATGAATTCGGGCTGCCACCTGGAGTTGAAGAGGGTGGAAGCTCGGTTCTACCCGGATCAATGGATGAAAACATTGGGATGGATGATACGTTATTGGATGAATCTACCCGATTTGCTGGCACCATTACAATTGATCTACCTGTTGGGAATTCTCGGGAAAAGACTACACGTAATGGAAGGGGCCGAAAGCAACATGAAGCTGCCACAAGGAAATCCACTCGGCTTTCCGAGAAGTCCGTGAGCAATACCCAATAATGGGTACTATTACTTTCACTCTTTATTTATTCTTATGAATATGATGAATTTTGTAATTTGGAATATTCAGGGAATTGGAAATAGTGATTCTATTGTTAGACTGCGACAGATTGAACTTGATAACAATATTTCGTTGTTTGCTATACTAGAACCAATGCTTATACTTTTGTTTATGATAAATGTGCCTACACACAACGAAGGGCATTGTGGGATGAGTTACGTACTTTTAGCTCTAATCATGATGTCCCTTGGTTTGTGGGAGGTGATTTTAATGTGGTAAAACATGTTTCAGAAAGTTTGGGTTTTATTCCTTCTTCTTTGCCTATATCAGATTTTGTGGAAGCAATGGGGGGCAGTGGTTTGCAGGATATTCCCTTTATTGGCAGCCCTTATACTTGGTGCAGAAGTTCACCGTCGCCTTTGTTACGGAGATTGGATAGAGTTGTGATTAATGCTTTATGGAATGATTTTTTTTTGCTACTACTACTTTAGAACATCTTCATCGAATAGTTTCTGATCACTTCCCTCTGTTGGTCAAGCTTAATAGGGAGGGGAGGCCTGTTTCATCTCCATTCAGATATCAGAATAGGTGGTCTCGTCATTCTCAATTCAGGGATTTGATTGCTTCCAATTAGGAAGGGAATATGGACGGTAATGGTATGATGGGTTTGACTACCAAATTGAAGTGTTTGAAACCGGTTTTGCGTACTTGGAACTAGGAAAGTTTCGGCTATGTTCCGGTTAAATTCAAAGAAGCCGAGGCTAATGTTTTGGGTGCTGAAGCGGCTTTCGATGCAAATCCGAATGATACTTTGTTAACTCAATGGAATGGTGAGAAAGAGATTTATCAATTTTATTTGAAAGCGGAAGAGGTATTTTGGAGACAAAAATCTAGAGTGAAGTGGCTACAAAAGGGTGAGGTGAACACCAAATATTTTCATGCTCTATGTAAGAATAAGAGGAGACGCATGCATATTTCTAAAATTCAGACAGATCAAGGGGTTTGGTTGACAGAGGATAAAGAGATTGGTGAAGAGGCTGAGCGATTTTTTTCTTCTCTTTATTCAGCCGAGGATGACACGGTTCATTCTAATACGCTTTTGGGTCACATACCTTGCTTGGTTGATGCGGCCTGTAATCGTTCACTATCGAAACTTCCAACATTATTAGAGGTACGTGAGGCGGTCTTCTCTCTTGATAAGAATAATGATGCTGGTCCGGACGGTTATACGGGAGGGTTTTCCAAAACTGTTGGGATATTGTTGGATCTGATGTCTTACAGGCAGTTTGTGATTTCTGGTCCGGTCTCCTTATGGCGAAATCCATGGCAAGCACTCTTGTAGTGCTCCTACCGAAGACTCAAAGTCCGTTGCATCTCAGCGAATTCCGGCATATTTCTTTTTGCAACTTCGCGAATAAAGTGGTAACCAAGGTAATGGCTTCTAGACTTGCCTATATTTTTCCTTTGCTTATTTGTTCGAATTAAACTGGTTTTGTTAAGGGAATATCTATTTTGGACAATGTGTTGTTAGCTATGGAACTTGTGCACTCCATGAATCATAAGGTACGGGGAGGTAATTTAATTATCAAGCTTGACATGATGAAGCCTTTGACCGGGTTTATCACCCTTTTCTTATTCGGGTTCTGCTTCAATTCGGCTTCAGTAGTCATTTTGTGAATCTAGTCAACAATGTATTACAGTCTAATTGGTTTTCAGTTATGGTAAATGGGGCAACATATGGGTACTGCAACGCAAATAGGGGGTTAAGCAAGGGGATCCTCTTTCTCCACTCCTTTTTATTCTCGTGGCAGAGGTCTTTTCCCGAGGTCTGAACGACTTGTCTTCAACTGGTACGTTAGTGCCTTATTATATTCCTAAGCAGCCTATCATTGTTTCGCATCTCGCTTTTGCTGATGATATTATTATTTTCACAAATGGGCAAAAAAGAAATATTATTCTTCTCATGGATTTTTTGCGTAAGTATGAGGATTGTTCTGGACAACGGGTCAATGTGGGTAAATATTCCTTCTATGCTTCGTCTAAAATTAATGTTGATTCAAAAGTGATGATTCAGTCAGTTACGAGTTTTGTTGAAGGGAATTTTCAAATGAAATACCTTGGCTGCCCGATTTTCCCGGGACGAACTAAGGTTCAATATTTCCAACTTTTGGTAGAGACAATTGGAGATCAAATTGAGGGGTGGCAACACAAGTTATTGAGTATTAGGAGCCGCCTTGTTTTGGTTCGTTCGGTCTTGAATTATATGCCTCTACAAATTCTGGCTACTTGTAAATTTCCCAGACTTGTTTTGATGAATATAGAGCGGATGTTTTCTCATTTTGTATGGGGTCAGACAGACGGGGTAGAAAGGAAACATTGGATGTCATGGAAAGTAATGTCTCGAGAAGTGGGGTGTAATGGTGTTGGGGTTCATTCTCTTTTGATTTTTTATGATGCTTTCTCATGGAAATTTTGGTGGCAATTTCATAATGGGCATTCTTTATGGTCTAATTTCGTACTTAGTAAATATTGTGGAGGAATGAATCATGTCACCTTGGGTTCAGTTATAATGGGATGTTCCCTGGTTTGGCGTCGTATGATGGCAGTCAAGGACTTAGTTGAAACGCATATTAGATGTATGTTGAGGGGGCGGGGATGCTAGTTTTGTCTATGACAACTTCACACTCCATTGTTCTCTTGCTCAGTGGATTCAGCAGCTGAACGAGTTTCGTTGCCGAGCTCAAGTGAGGGATCTTTGTTCGAATGCAAACTGGGATCACAGTGCTCTACAAAGCCATGTCCCTAACTCGGTATTTGCGAGGTTGCCGGAGATATATTTGGGAGATGCTTTTGAGAAGGATCGATTAATCTGGATGGAGGATTCACATGGAAAATTTACTTTGGCTACGACAATGGCTATTTTAAGGGAATCAGAGGCGCGTCAATATTCGCGGGAATGTATATGGAACAAGGTACTTCCTTTATCCCTTTCTTTGTTCATGTGGAAATTACTTAATAAGTTTTTAGCTCTAGATGAGGATCGTATGCGATTTGGTGTTCCCGTGGCCTCCCGGTGTGTTTGTTTGGGTGGTATAGAGACTTATGACCATGTGTTTGTTCAATGCCCATTAGCTCGTTTGCTGTGGCAAGAAGCGGCGGTGTGTGGGCTTAGTTATGGCTACTCGGCAAGTTGACTCTTTAAGGGAAATTCTTTCTTTTTGGTGGTATGTTGGCCCTTCAAGTAATCGTCAAGTGATCCTCCTTATGGCATGTTCAACATGTTGGATTTTATGGAAGGTTATCTACTATTTTAATTCAATTCAAAGATTATATTGGTGTTCTTAAGAAGGCGAAGAATTTGAACATGGTACAAAGACCTTTTCGGCCGCAGAAAACGCTATATTGTTCGGACAACCATGCCTTAGATCGGTCAACCAAGCCTATGCTCCGGACGATCGGACCACTCCTTGCGGTCAACCGAGATGTGTCCAGTAGCCTGTTTACATTGATTCGGAAGGACTCCAGGCGACCTACCAACTAGTTCGGTCGACCACAGTGTCCCATCACAGACAAAAATATAGTCGTTGTAACTATCTTTACTTGTCATTTTTTGCCTCTATATAAAGCCTTTAAGGTTGATTTTTCATTAAAAAAAAACCAAGTCATAGAGTGCCTTTGTATTACACATCTTAAACAAGAAATCAAACACTTTAAAGAGCTTAATTCTTTCATACATTTATCAAAATACTTAATTTTGAAAAAGTGCTTCAATTTGTATTAGAGCTTTCATTTGTATCTATGCAATCCATTGAGGGATTAGTATACTTGAGCTTAAATGGTAAAGTCTCATTTGTTGAGACAAACTTTCTTCTAAAGAGTTGAGTGATACGGCTTGTTTGTGAGAGTGGTGGTTTTGGCCCTCATTAGTGGAGTGGATTTTTCTTGTAATTATAGGAACTAGAGTGAGCGGTAAATCCGAAAAGTAAGTACGGTTGATGTGTTCGTAAAACCTCCTCACTTAGTAGACTAATTAGAGAAAGAGTTCCCAAGGGTGAAGAAGGGTTGCCTAGTGCATAAAAGACCATTTGTTGGCCTTACCATTGAAATGATGCTTGGTGCGGAAAAGAACATGTGTTGGGTTTGTCCTTTCTTGTAAATATCTCTCAAAACAAGCTAGTGGAATTTGTCCTAAAGTAGTGGATGAGATTTTTGTGATCAAAACACTCTAAATGATTGTGTTTGATCTTCTAACTCTAACTATTTACTTTCAAGTTCTTATATTCCTCTATTGTGCTTATGTGCTATATGAACTTGTTTAGTTTAAGAGTAACATGCTTATCTTGAGTTAGTTGTCTTGCTTGTTATATCTTCATATGGCTTGGCCATAAGATTTGAACTAAGTGATCTTACAAGGTTTATATATCTTGCTTAGTCTTGTCTTATGACGTGTTGTTTGAACTTACAAAAATTGCATATAGGAACCTTGAATTAGTTTATCCTTGATCATACGCATTTCTTAAGTTCCTAAGTGTTGCATTTACCACATAAGTCATCTAAGCTTTCTATCCTCTAAATCACCTTTATGTGTTTTATCAACATACTTATTGTTAAGTTGATCACTTAGGAACCCAATTTGGTAGAAAAACGAAAATGTTTGACATATAGAGCGCGTGTTGCCTACTCGGCACCACCAGTCTTCATCAACGTCCTACAAATACGTGGTTACATTCTCACAATTAAACCTAGGCTCTACTCAATCTACATCCATACAAGGTATGGATCAAATCCATAAGGTAAGGGTCTTTATAAATAGAGCCATTCCCGCCACATTTTACCTTAGTCATTTCTATCTCTCTAAATACGTGTTATGTTCTTGATACTCTTTGTAATCATACTAACTTAAGCATCGGAGCGGGTTAGAGGTCTTCTTTCCCCTCTCTAAACTTGTTCATCTCTCAGGAATAGGTAGCCAGCTCGGACCGAGACCTAGAGCTCTAATCCGAGCCTTCATCATCTCCCATCAACTCGACTAGTCCCTAACAAATCAGGTAGCTCGACTACCCCTTTTGGCCTCTGCCCGAGCTCCTCTGCCCGAGCTCCTCTTTCCACCATAGCTATTTGAACTTAGGCTCTTTCTTGTTAGGAACGCATCAATGAGCTTGTGAAATTCCTCTTGGGCATAGTCTAATCAACTTTCGCTTCTGATAAGACAACAAATGATCAATTACCGGATTATAAAATGCTTTGATAAGATTTGATTATTTCAGGGCATCTCCATAGTTGTGCAAAGTTAGTGTACTGAAATGATTGAGATAATTTCCCAATTGCAACCTGTCATACCCAAGGTTTGTCCCAGCTAACTGATTCTTCTGCCCAAATTAAAAGGAAATTGATTGGCTAACTGAAGGGATTCATGGGCGGAAACTCGTTCCAAACACCCATGAGTCCTCCCCTGAAGGATCCGCTCATACAAAAACGAATCGAAAAATACAAGAAAAAGACTTACGTTTCTTGGCTCAAGAATCTGATTCTTGAATGAAAGGTTCTCGCCTTTTATGCTCTCAAAGAACGATCACCTTGAGTCTTCCTCATGCGGAATTACTCCCTACCGGTATCCACGCGACGAAACGGGCAGCGAGTGCTAGCTCTTCGTTTTCTGAGTTTTGGGAATTTAGAGAGAAAGGGAGGCAGAAAACAGTTTTATGGATTTCTAAGTATTTCGGCTGAAAATTGTCTCACCCTAGGGTTTTGGCCAAGAGAGGTTTATATAGGGAGTGAGAGGTTGTTTCCAGAACAATTCCCACGTCCGCTCCACCTCTTTTGGCAGTGGGAGTCTTTAACTCCCACGTCCCCTAGACTTCTACTGGTAGTGGGAGTCTTTATCGGATAATAACTCCCACGTAATCCCAGCTATACCGAAAAAGCCCCTTATCTCTAATTCGAATAGTAACTCTTTATTATTCTCACAAAAATGAATGTCAGATACAATGAACCTAGACACATTCTAGATTCATTGAATCTGGACATGAAGCTCGTTAGATCGTCTATGCGTGTGACACTGCAGGTTCATATCACAATGGCAATGAGAGCACACTTAGTAGTAGTGTGAGTTCCTAAATCACAAGCGGTCCCTAGCAGGACATTGTGACTACCCAAAGTGAATGAATATACAACGGAACCTAATATCAATCCACTATTTAATCACTTTGTCTCGCGATATCCTAATTAAGCATAAGGCATGGTAGTCGTCACCCTTATTAAGCTTAATTGTATTTATGCTCGATCTCCGGGTAAACTGTTACAACAAATAGTATTTGATAACCACTTTATCAAATATATTTGAGCACGGCCATGCATTTAAACAGTTTTTCCCTATCGAGGGGCCCATGGATATCCCTCTCTAATAAGAGAGAGACAAATTCCTTACAATGCCTCTCACATTCAAGCCATGATAGGACACTACATCCGATCATCAGTCGTATTGATTACTCTAATAAAAGCAACGTACGACTGAGTCAAAACGTGGCTCCATTCATGCTAGAATCAATGGAGACATAAGGTCTAAGGATTCTAAAATAGTATTGAGGAAGTAATACTTATGACTAAGGACCATGAAGTATTACTTCTCTAATGGATCACGTCCGATACGATATATCTCAATACATTGCATCTATGATATGATTTGTACTCATTGCACATGATTAGTAAAACATAATCATCAATCAAACATCATACTAGTTTTATTTCATTGTAAAGTAGATTACATAAAACTAGGGACAACTAGAATAGTAATTACATAAGCAAATGAGTTTTACTATCAAATCACGCATTTGATATTCATAAGAAAAAATAACTATTCAGATAAAATGCTAAAAAAGATACAAAACGTACAACATATGCTAATGGTCCTAGGGCACTACTAACACTAACAACCAATGATAATTAACTCTACAAGCTTTTGAAAACACTTATTCTGCACCAGTCAAGGTGAATGGTAGATTGGCAAGGAATGAAGAGAAGGTTGCCTTAATTGAATTTGAAATCAGTCGGTTGCAGACAGAATTGGTAAAGGTTAAGGCTGAAGCTTAAAGTGATTATGACAGGAAAAATTCTCTGGATGGTAAAATCATTTTAGTATATGATATCCTTGATTCACGGTCATTTGGGGAAACTAATCATCAAGTAAGTGAAGGGATTCATGGGCAGAAACTCATTCTAAACACCCATTAATCGTCCCCGGAAGGATCCGCTCATACTATGGGAATTGAAAAGAACCGAAAAGACATACAATTATTTTGGGTAGAATTTTGATTTCGGGTGCTATGCTGTAACCACCAAAAGCTGTCCCTTGCGGAATTGCTCTCTACTGGTATCCACGCGACGATACAAGCAGCGAGTGCTAGCTCTGTATTTTTTTCTACTCTGGAAAGTCTAGAGAGAATGGATGGCCGTTTTGGATTTCAGATTTTAGCATTTTGCGGCTCACAAAAGTCGTGTCTAGGGTTTCGCCCAAAAGGGATTATATAGGCGTGAGAGTTTGTTCCGAAAGCCAACTTCCATGTAATCCCAACCTCTTCTTGTAGTGGGAGGTTTTATCACATAATAACTCCCACGTAATCCCAACCAAAGCCAAATACCGAAAATGCCCATCCTTAATCAGTAATTCGAATAATAACATTTTATTTTTCTCAGAAAAATAAATGCCAGATACAATGAATCTAGACATTCTAGATTCGTTGAATCTGGACATAAAGCCCGTTAACTCGTCTATGCGTGTGACCCTGTAGGTTCATATCACAATGGCAATGAAAATACTTAGTAGTAGTATGTGTTCATAAGTCACAAGTGGTCCCTAGCAGGACATTGTGACTACCCAGAGTGAATGAATGATCTGTGGAACCTAATCTCAATCCATTATTTAATCCCTTTGTCTCGCGATATCCAAATTAAGCATAATGCATGGTAGTTGTCACCCCTTATAATGCTTAATTGTATTTTTGCTCGATCTCCATGTACACTGTTTCGAACAAACAATATTTAATAACTACTTTATTAAATACATTTGAGTACGACCATGCATTTAAATAGTCTTACCTATCGAGGGGCCCAAAATATCTCTCTCTAATAAGAGAGAGACAAATCCTTTACCATGCCTCTCACATTCAAGCCATGATGGGATACTACATCCTATCATCAGCCATATTAATCACTCAATTAAAAGTAACGTCCGACTGAGTCAAAACGTAGCTACATTCATGCTGGAAACGATGGAAAAATAAGGTCAAAGGATTCCAAATAGTATCGAGGAAGTAATACTTATGACTAAAAGAACCATGAAGTATCACTTCTCTTTCGGATCACGTCTAATACCATATATCCCCAATATTTCCTTTCAGAATACTAGGATATAAGATTGTTTAAAGCTCAACAATGCATGTTTTCAAAACCTCATGTTTTACTTTTTTCATTATTTGAAAAGGTTTTTGAAAACTAGTTGGTCAATGCCTAAGTACTTTAAAATGTGTTTTGTATCTTTACAAAACACTTAGGCATGTGCATGAGAACATTAGAAACTTAACTAAGTGTAAAAACCACTTTGGGACTGCTCTTCGGTCGACCTATGCTTTGCCTCACTAGACCAGAGATGTCCGGTCGACCGGAAGTGTTGATCCGGTCGACTAGTGAATTTTTGTCCTTATTCGAGTTTTGAATGTACCAATGCTCCAAAGGCAATATTCTATCTGGACGACCGAGATATTAGGTAGGTCGATCGACCTTCGCTTTGGTAGACCTGACCACTGAAATGTGGTCGACAAAGAAAAGAACAGAGGGCCTTTAACCTTTGATTTAAGGCACTTTGGTCGACCTACTGTCCAGTAGAGGTCGATCGGAGATGTCAATTAAAGGCCAAAATTATAGTCGTTGTGACCAACAAAGCTTGTGTATTCTTGCCCTATAAAAAGCTTTCAAAGCTGATTTTTTTGATAACTAATCAAGCCATAAGAGAGCATACTCATATACACTTTCAATACACACAAGCAAACACTTTTGTGCTTAATTTCCAAATCATTCAAAGCATTTGTGTTGAGCTTAAACTTCATCTATCTTTCTAATCTCAAGAGTGATTAGAGATTTCATTTGTATATTCAATCCATTTGAGGGATTGTAGATGTGAGCTAAATTGTAAAATCTCCTTAGAAAGAGATTGGTTACCCAAGCTTCTCATTAGTTGAGAATTAGTTCTTTGTGAGCTACCACAAGACCTCTTTGTGAGTGGAGACTTCTTAGTGAAGCAAAAATTCCTAAGAGTAGGCACAAGTCCTCTTTGTGAGGCCAAACACTCTAAGTGAGTGGAGTCTTCTTTGTGAAGCAAAAGACACCATTTGTTGAGGCAATTGTAAAAGGTAGAACCCATTTCGTCAAAAAAGCTTTATTTGGTCCTCGATTTAGATCATACATTGCTCAATTCAAGTCGGCTTTCAGACATTACAAAGGAAGAAGGATATATAAGGGGCTCTCAAGAGAATCTTCCTGATCTATTGAAGGGCAGCCTATATAAACTAGATTCCATGCACATGATGACCAAGTTGAGGCCATTTGTCCATACCTTCTTGAAAGAAGCAAGCAAATTATTCGAGATGTACATATATACAATGGGGGAACGTGCATATGCTCTAGAAATGGCAGAGCTGCTTGATCCAGGAAATGTATATTTCCATTCCAGAGTGATTGCACAAGAGGATTGCACACGCAGGCATAAAAAAGACATTGATTTTTTTGGGGGAAATAAAGTGTTGTTCCGATCCTCGATGACGTAGAAGCAGTCAGATAACTAGTACTCACATTCTATTGAGTATGGGAGAAACACAATGATCACTTGATATTGATGGAAAGATATCATTTCTTTGCTTCAAGTTGTCGTCAATTTAGTTTCAGTTGTAAATCACTTTCTCAAATAAGAAGTGATGAAAGTGAGACTGATTGAGCCCTTGCTACCACTCTCAGAGTTTTACAGAGGGAACAATGTATCTTTTTCGACCCTGTAGGTCTTACATCTCTGGATTTTGGAGTTCCTATTAAATTTTGTCACTCAAAGTTGTGATTCAGGTCTTTTTGTACAGGAGCAAAATGAGAGTTTAGTGGACCGGGATGTCAGTCAGGTGTTGAGTAATGTGAAAAAAGAAGTATTAAAGGGTTGCAAAGTTGTCTTTAGCCTTGTTTCCCCCCGCCAGTTTCAAGCAGAAAAGCATCACTTGTGGAAGATAACAGAACAACTAGGAGCTACGTGCACACCAAAAACTGATCAATCGGTTACTCATGTAGTCTCTTTAGATGCTGGAACACAAAAGTCTCTTTGGGCCATACAAGAGAAAATGTTTTTTTTGTTAATACAAGATGGATTGAAGCTACCAATTATTTGTGGCCAAGGCAGCCAGAAGAAAACTACTCGGTCAATAAAAAATATAACATTTGAACTGATTGTTTTGCTTGCAAGAAGATTTTATGTCATATTTTTACACTTAAACTTCTGAATTGTTTTAATAAATTTGCTCAATTGGAGCTGCCTAGCACTATCCTTTTATAAAAAGAGAATTATTTGAGAAAACAAAATCCATATCTTTCAAAAGCATTTGTGTTGAGCTTAAACTTCATCTATCTTTCTATTCTCAATATTGATTAGAGATTTTATTTGTAATATTCAATCCAAGAGGGATTTGTGAGAAAGTGAGCTAAATTGTAAAGTCTCCTTAAAAGAGATAGGTTACCCAAACTTCTCCTTTGTGAGAACTAGTTCTTTGTGAGCTAGCAAAAAACTCTTAGAGAGCTTCGCTCTTGGTGAGTGTTTGCAAGTCCTATGTGTAGGAAAAAGACCTCTTTGTGAGGCAAACACTCTTTGTGAGTGGAGACTTCTTAGTGAAGAAAATGTCCTAAGAGTAGGCACAAGTCCTCTATGTGATGCTAAACACTCTTAGTGAGTGGAGTCTTCTTTGTGAAGCAAAAGTCCTCATTTGTTGAGGCAATTGTAAAAGGTAGAACCCACCTTGCATTAGTTGTGAAGGGTATCCATTAGTGGATGTTGAAATCCTTGGGGATTGCCCTAAGGTAGTGGATGCTGATTCTTTGTGAATCGAACCACTATAAATCCTTGTGTTAGTTTTCTCTATCCCTTAACTCTTTACTTTATAGTTAATGAATTGCTATAATTACTTGTATACTTGCTTACATGAACTATTTGCTTATGATAGAAACTATCACATGCTTCCTTACTTTATACAATTGCTTCACTTAGTCATCTAAGTTGCCTTGAACATAATTGAATCACCTTATGTGCTTACTTGTTGTTAAGGTGAACACTTAGGTAAAGAAGTTTTAGAAAAGCTTAAAAAGTTTTTAAGAACCTAATTCACTCCCCCCCCCCTCTCCCCTCTTAGGTTCTATACCATCAAGGGGTATTTCAATTGGTATTAGAGCCTAGTCTCCTTTTTATTGGACTTACATCCTAGGAGGATCCATGGCTCATAGCTTTTCTAACTTAGATGACCAATCCCCTTCTAGACCACCTTAATTTGATGGGTCCAACTTTGATAGTTTGCAATGTGCATTTAAATTGTTTTTGTCTTCTAATGACGTTTTCTTGTTGAGCATTATAGAAGAAGGTCGTTTTATTCCTTCAATCTACACACAAGGTTTTATGGTGCCAAAGTCTAAGAAAGACTACAATGAAGAAGACTACAAGAAGAATGCTCTCAACTTCAAGACCGTGAATGTACTTTGTTGTGCACTAAATCAAGAATCTCTCAACAAAGTACATGAATGTGAAGATGCTCAATCCATGTGGATTATGCTTGGATCATCATATCAAGGAAAAGTTGAAGAAGAGCCAAAGGTGGGAAGTCTAGGATTTGGAACTCAATCTTGTGAGCCAAATGTGGGAAGTCTAGCCCTTATTTTCTCATTTTCCTGGATGAACTCTTCCATCCGGACTGCTTGGGAAGCCAACCAAGATAGATAAAAACAAGTAGTGGAGAATAAGAGACTTCTTCAACTAATGAACAATTCTGGATATGGCTATGCTGACATATTCCAACTCAGGCAAGAGGGTAAGGCATTTTCTTTTAAGTTTCCTAAAGCGCTACAGGAAATTTGTGACTGTCTCCTGAGGTTTTTGCTAGGCCGCCACCCGATTATCTACAACACTTATGGTAATGGCTTGTAAAACCTCTCATGGAATAGCCTCTCCATCTCGGCCCAATTTGTGTACCAAGTAAAGGTTGTGTCCATCAAAGACAGGGGAAACAAATGTAACTTGTGAAGTTCACTGGCTGTGAACTTCATAATATTGGAACTTATGCCCAAAAACAATTATTATTCCTATAAATGAATAAAATACTTATTTGAATGAAAATATTTAATCTATACTATCTCTCATAATCCATTATTTATTTATTTATAATGCATAATAACACATACGACCCAGGTGAATCAATTATAGTTTATGTGGTTGGCTCGGAATGCCCACAATAAGGTATAGACTATTGAAATTTGATATACTAGAATAATATAGTTCATGATCGATCAATGGAACAGGGGCACATTCCATTGAACAATGATCACCACATAATATGTCCCAAGTTAAGAGGATGTCTTACCTTTAGCCAATGAGAAATCTCTCGTGTTTATTTTGTGAGCGTTATTTGGATACGTTGAACATGACTAGTGATAGTGATTCATCAATGTACTATCAAAAGAAAAAGGAATCTAAGAACTATCAAAACTACAATGGGTGAATACTCTGCATTTTGAGTATAAGTTGATGGTCTTGCGAAGCCAGTGCTTTAATCTTTAATGTGCTATAGTTGAGATCTTCAACTGTGGTCAATAGTACTTGTACGTTGGGTATATAGTGTTAGTGAGTAAAGACAGATTCATATAGATAAAACTTTTATGCCATTCTTATTTTAGTGAATGGAAATCACTCCTTTGTGATTGTCCAATAGTGATCTAGCGACATATGACAGGCTTGGCTAAGACTAAGGAAATCTACCTTGGAGTTTCTCCAAAAATTCTGATAGATTTCATTCCATATTAGTCAATGAATCAATGACTAGAGATGAAAAGATAGTAGATATCTTTGAGTAAGGTGATAGTACGCTAAACTTATGCTTATTGCCGAGCGTAACATATATGAGTATTTTCGTCAATACACTAGTAGGGATTAGAGATATGTATTATATTAATATTGATCAAGGGATCAACATCTCGTATAGTGATAACCGTAGTTGCTTAAATGAAAAATGCAGTTCTTTGTTAACATAGACATTTTGGTCATTTCAGCATCTTTGAACAATGTCTTTTGGTCTGCAGAATAGTTCACAAAAGTCCAAGTATTTATTACTAATATAATTTTAGACCATTAGTTGGAATGAGAAGACCCAGACAATTAATTCTAATTAATTGGGGGCACTAATAATTAATTTGGGTTTAATTATTTAATTAATTAAAGTAGCCCAAAAGAATTAAATTGGGCTGAGTATTTAATTATTTAATTAAAGGAAATCCAAAAGTCCATAATTAAATAGAGGTTCAGGCCAAACCCTAAGCTCTGGGTTTGACATGGGCGATGGCTATAAGAAGGGGGAGGGGAGGGCTGGCCAATTCCCTAAGGATTCATAAAATAATTCGGTCAACTCTCTCTCTCTCTCTCGGAGCAAGATTTTATCTTCTTTCCTAAGCAGGTGGTCTTAGATTCATTCATCAGATTACTTTACATGGACAAGAGAATATTTTGAAAGGCCAAGAGTTTAGTTTTATCAAATCCATCGCAGTTGTCTCTGTCTGAATGGAGAACATAAGGTATGCTCTAGATCTATAATGTTTTAACGGTCAGGTTTCCGCTGCACAATTGTTATCACTACATGACCGTTCTCTACAACTAATATGTTCCATAGTAGTCTTGTTGCCATCTCCTGAAAATGTAGATAAATGTGGTACCTTGAACCCTTTTGAAAAGTTGGTAACAATATCAATCCATTATGGGTAAGCTTTCCGTAAGACGACTTATTTATCTTGCTCACATTGATACTAAATTGTCTCCTCACTACATTTACAATGGCTCTACTATATACTAGGTGATAATGAATATTTCCTTGAGGATATGATGCATTCTTGGAGGGCTGTGTTCAGGCTTGAGTAGAAGTATTGTAGGCAGTGCCACTAATCCCCATATGTCCTAGGAAAACAGTTTGGTTGCCCCACAACTTGAAATTTTTGCTAGGTAAACTGAGTTGCATGTTCCTTCATTGGTGGTACTTGCCCCTCAGCCTTGAACGTTGGCTTGAAGGAGTTGGTGGTATGTCCGGACATGAAAGGTACTTGCCCCCGGTTTGAAAGGTTGGTTGTCAGAGGTATGTCGTTTCCTACCATTGATGGGATATGTTCTCAGCTATGAGATGACATAGGATACTGGTTTAGTGTTTATTAGTCGTATACGTGGATTGTCCTTCATGCATGTAGTGGGATTACTTTGGACAAAGCTAGTAGAGGTTGATGTTGTGTTGGTTGCTAAATATGTGGTATGACTACCCCTTCAAAAGTAATTACATATACTCGGGAGGTCGTGGTAACTTGGCAGCACTCTATAGTCTGAAACTCATTCTAGATCAACGATTTGATGAATGTACTCAATTGTTGGACTAAACATTGCACTTGATCGTCAATACTTTCATCAATCTTCTGACTAATGGTTGGCATTGATGCTGGTAAGGGTGAGCTTGAGTTTCCCGTCTGTTCGCTCATAGTTTGTTGAGCCGATTCCATATCCTCAATATGCTTGTCAGGTCGGAATTGCATTCAAGAAAAACACACAGTAGTGGTGTCCCACGGGACGTGCCAGAAAATTTCGCCACAAAAAAACTCTGGTTGGGCGTCAAGATAATGAGCTAAACCGACCGACTTTATTTTCACGCTTGGAATACCTTCTCTCAAGATAGTTTACAGCTTGAAAAATGGTGACTTGACCTAGTGTGCGTTATTGAAGACAAAGTCTCACGCAGAAAGCTAAGACAAAGCCAATCAAACAACCCTAAACTCTAGTATGCGTTATTGGATAAGAATCCTCGAGCAGAAAGATAAGCATTGGGGTGTGTTTTAACTAAGTATGTGTTATTGGATGAGAATCCTAGCGCGGAAAGCTTGATTGATCCGAAAAAGCTAAGTCTAAAAAACATTACATGAATTTAAGTGCGGAAAGGTACAAATAAACCTGTAAAACAGGATAAATGAAGATAAAAAGGGCATTTTGAGAATTGATTATGATGTCCTTGATCATTTCTTTGTCTTCGATTTATAGCTGCTTCATAATTTTCTTCCTGCCTTCAATTGTGTCTATGACTTCCATGGTTTTGCAAAGTGGCTATGTCCTTTGGGTTGTGGCCGTATTTCTAAATGTGGGTTGACTTCTCAGGCCTTGTTCAGCTGGTGGTTGTAAGTTTCATGCTTATTCTGGGGTTGTTCGGTTGTTAATTTGCCCTAAAATCTCTCTTGGTCATGTCTCACTTCTCTATATGATGAATGTGGTAGCTAAGGATTGAATAAGGCATGAGACCAGGTCAAATTGGTCAATTTGTTTGTCCAGCTTGCCCGGCAGGTTGTTGGGTTGGCTGCCCGGGCTCTTGGTTCTTGGATCCTGCTTCCTGGCTCACCGTTTGGCTAATCCTTCATTTTGGCCAACTGGTTTGACTTGTTTTCCTCCTAAGATCCATTTATACATCGACTGATTTCGCATGTTTTACCGCCTCCTAGGTAGTCACAGCCAACGGAGATTTTTTTGGTGTCAACAATAAGTATTCTAAAAAAAATTGCAAACATAGTTGAATAAAATAGTAAAAAACTCGAACCAAAGAAGGTATTTGTAAAACGTGTAGAGCATGTGCATCCTATCTAGGCAAATTCGAGTACGGATTTCTCCATTAAAGCCGAATACAAATTTCTCTAGCTCATACTAGTAATTGTAGACCTTCTTCCTTGTGCTCTTACGCATGGAGAAGAATTCAAAAGTATAAGAACCAAGCTGAGTTATGTATTGGGGTTAATATTGATGCCGGGCATAATATGGACTTTTGACAGGATCCCTAGTCTTCAAAGGGGAAATGGCAGATATTTACCTCCATCCTGATCATTCTAGCATTACACTATTAGTGTTGCTGATAGCATTCATCACTCTCATCTGTTCGACTTATTAAATCTGAATTGCTCTGTGATATTTTTATCCTACAAGCAGCAATGCGGAATGCGGATCAATTTATCTGGCGGCTGAACACTAATGGTCAATTTTCTATGCCTACAATTCTTCAACGCATCTCCCAACCATCTATAACCCTACACAGGCACAGCAAGCATTATATATGGGTTAAATGCTTGCCATTATCTGTCAACAACATCTTCATGTAGTCTCTTCTGAACGACTATCTCGATAATGATAAAGCCGGAAAGAAATTTGGTTTCCAAATGACACCATGGAGCCATTGCAAATACGGGAAAATACTTTTTTTCTCATATATTTTTTTAATGTACTTTTCGCTAATGCCACCCAATTTGACCCATTTTGATTAGTACATAGCACAATTTCAGAATTGAAAAAAAAAAAAAAAGATATTCCACGAGAGAAGTAGAAACCCAATGCTTATTATTAAGAGAGAAACTAACGGTAGGATTAACTGGTACCAGAGGAAGGCATGGAGATGGAGATTACTTCATACCTTCCACTTTCCTGCTCTTTGACTGAATTAACAAGAGCACTGAAGTTCAGAGGACTGTTTTTCCCTTGTTTAGATACCATTTTGAGCAAAGCTAAAAAAATGGAATAATAGTTTGGTTCTACATTAACTTGGTGTTTTTCTAGTCTTTTTCTGCCATCTTGCTCTTGCTGAGAATTTTCTCTACAAGCAACACCAGTCGCATTTTGTCTATATTCCCTTTTATAGGAAGCATAGACTTTCTTAGCTTTAATGTTTCCAAATAACATTTCAGCAGCCTTATTGTTGACAAGAAGCGGAATATAGTCAGAGTCATCCCACACGTACAACTGCAAGTAAGTAATACAAGTCAGTAATGCAACCCAAAATCGAATAAAAGAGGACGCAAACTCAGATAAGTGCTTCTAATATTGTACCAAATTCAACATCGAAGCCAATTTCAATTTTGGAGATGGTAATTGACAAACAAAAGCAATATAGCTAGATATCAACTATGTCCTCTAACGAAAATAATAATACTAATTACATCCAGAAGTTTTTTCACAATATAAGCAGAACACTATTGAATTCTAATTAATGATGCGGCAAGACTATCTGGATTTGAAGTTTAGCATACAGATGAAATACAATTCAAACCAGTCCCATGAAAAAACATAAAAGGCAGTATGTTACATCCAAGAAAAGTGGTTCAGCATTTTGTGTGAAAGTGAAAACCCCGAAAAGTAACCTATAAAAAACTACAACTGGCAAGAGAGCCAATCAAATAGAAGAGGAGAAGATGAAGGTACCCGACGCTGAACAAAAAAAATCTAAAATGATAGACAAGAAAATAAAAAAAAACAAAAAAAAACTCTTTGGGGGTAGGGGTGGGGGTGTTTTGAAATGTCTGAATAGTATATATTCAAAAGCCTCCATAAGCATTTCCCCCTTACTAACAGTGCTTCTCCCTAGGTTATTACCAGCCTCTGTTCTTTGATATTACAGCAGCTCAAATGAGCATACTCAAACTCGGAACAAAACAACTTATTTGCAACAGGATCTCATATCCAATATCAAGGATATAAAAGAGAGCAGAAAGATGGAGGAAAGACTTGTCAAATAAAAACATCCACCCCTACTCCTCCCAAGAGCCAGAAGGTCATAAAAAAAAACCTACTTTTTGCACTTCTTTTTTCTTCAACTGTCACACAGTAAGATTCATCAACTCTATCTCTATGATAAAACGAATTTATATAGAAATATTTTTATTGAATCGGTCTGCAAAAGAGAGGGATATGAAGCTTGGCAAAAGAATTCATACCTGGAAGGGTCTATATATCATGTTTATGACATGGCGGCCACTATAGCTCTGCTGACAGAGTGGAAATTTCTTCTTCTTAATGCTTGACCTGTAGCAAGGACAGATGGGAAACCATTTTGTGCACATTACATGAAAGATGAATACAGGAGAATATGGTTGAATCTGAACCTTCTTCTTACCCGCCTTCAGAAGACAACGGAGTACCACATAACTGACATCCAGTAGAAATCATATCGTCAACCAGAATATCATCTCCTAGCGTACTTTCCATTCTCCTGCTGATTAACATCTTTTCTGCTTCTGATTCTGGCAGATGTCTCCATGTGATGGGCAAAAAGATTTCACCAACAGATGCATGGAAGGTTGCCTTTGAACCATTAGGAAGATGCTTTAATTGGATAAGAGAGAAACCATCCTTGGATTGCACCTCTTCGTGCGTTTTCCAATTTATTAAAAATTGCTTACTGGTCTAAAACAGAAAATTAAAAAGATTGATAAATATTTACAGCCGTAAAGTGAAACAATCAATAAGACAAATTCGAAGAACTCATTAATTTAAGAACCTGTTATCTTAATGGAAACACTTCTCTTTTTTCCCACCTCTTTGTTTTTTTCTTTTTTTTACCTAATGAATTCTAACCTGAGACACTTAAATGACATAATTTTTTTTGTCAGACCTACGTGACACTCGAGTACTCAACAGTCTCTGCAGAGCATGGTATAGAATTGACAATACATGGTAGCTGTAGTATTCGACATGAAAAGTCGTTAGTCCAGCTTGTTTCACCCATTCAGTAACTTTATGAAGCTTGTTCTTTGCTACCATTCCAACGCGACAACCCCTCAGTAATTCATCTACTCCTGAGGATAAATAAATAAGTACTTCAAATGTTAAGTCTTCACACATAGAGCACATAGTTGGATAAAAGCGAGACACATGGTGGATAACATGAAATGCACAGGAAAAAATAAATAAAGGTTTGCAGTTTGTTGCAATACACCAATGAGGAGCTCAAATGTATCAATTAGTCACTAGTCAGTCCCCTCATGCATTCTCTAGAGATTTATAAGATTCAAAATGGTTGGGGAGAAAAAAATGAAGAAGTAGAATCTTAAAGCAGAACCATTCGCTAAGGATTAACAAAGACCACAGTTTTCTTGATAGGGGTAATGCTAAGGTATAGCCATATGTGACTTTTTCCTTTTCCATTGTGCATTTGGAGGCCAGAACAAAATCTTTCTTGTGCCTGAGGGCTAGATCCGATGAGTCCCTTTTCTATCAATTTGATCTTGGTTGTCATGTATTTTCCTGCAGAAGGCGCGATAATGATATTCATTACATAAGGGCCATTAGACTAAGGACCGTTATCCAAAGAATGGAAGCTAGATTCAAAAAAGGATATCGCACTTGTGGAGGAAAACCGATATTCTTCAGTCATGATTTCACCTGCAAAATACTCCCACCTTGTGCAG
Source organism: Vinca minor (assembly GCA_026122235.1). NCBI lineage: Eukaryota > Viridiplantae > Streptophyta > Magnoliopsida > Gentianales > Apocynaceae > Vinca > Vinca minor. The sequence goes on along the minus strand of JAOCZM010000285.1, from coordinate 979,222 downwards.
AAAAATACATGACAACAAAGATCAAATTGATAAAAAATAACTCATACGCCAACATCAAAAGGGGGCGTGTACAATCTGCTCTCTCCCGAAAAAGAAAATGGAAACAAGTGTAAAACTATATTCCACATTTTTAAAAGTAACCCTGGCCCATTTTAAAAACAAAAAGAGGACCGCTATTCTGCTATTCCCACCATGAAACGCCATAACGTAACCGTCATAACGCCTGTGAAACGCTGAAAGGTGGACATCACTATATTAGAGCGAATAGCGCATTGTGTATAGCGGTGACCCATGAATCAGCCACGCCATACCGCCATTTGACAACACTATATATATATATATATATATATATATATATATATATATATATATATATATATATATATATTTATGTGTCATCAGATCAAAAGTACCTTTAGAAGCTTGTAATTCTTTTGAATGGACCAAGCATTGCACTAAGGAGCACTGGAGTGTTCTTGCTTCAATAGCATCCCTGAACCTTGAAATCTTGACATCTAAATCACATAACAAAACAAGAAAAAAATGAGACAGAGAACAGTGGTTTTATCTTAAGAAAAGAAGCTATTTAATTTGAATCTTCATAAAAAAAAAAAAATAAATAAATACAATTCATAATGAGCAAAGAGAGAAACAAAATTTTCCAAAGGTAGAAATTAATTAAAAAAGACAAGAAAAGTTTAATAAAAAAGATGTAACACCAAATCACTGTGCCTTCCATGTTTTACCTGTAGCTTTTGCCCATATTCTACTGCACTATGGGTATACTAATTCAGTAAGAATCAACCATGCAACCTTCTTTCCCACTTTATTTGACATAAAAAGCTAAATTCCTACCCATATGCCTTCATTTATATATCAACATTTTCAGCACATTAACTTCAGCATCATCCATAACACATTTAGAACCACTGGTTGTGCTTTTCATGTTACATATTGGTATTTAACATTCTACATCTTTTTTTTTCTTACCATTCCTTCCTTTTCTTTTTCAGTCTCATACTTGTCAGCGAATTCACTTATCAATAAATTCTTAACTCTCCCTCTCCCTTTCCCTAAATTTCTCATAAATATTTAAAATTAAACCTCCAGCTTTATCTATATTTCGAGAGCCCTATACAACAACAACAATAACATAACCAATTAAGTCCCCAATATTCCAGAAATTCTGCATACCAAATACAAATAAACAAAATCGAGAACACAGATTACTAATAAAATTGCTCCAACATACTTTGTAGTAGAACAATATCACCAGCGGCAATGGTAGACCCTAATTTCTTCTGCCAGATGGATACCGGAAAATGATGTCGTGTTTCATCGCCAACTTGTATGTCCGTCCTAATTACTTCCCCTCCTTCCCCTCCAACATTTCTCGATAATTTATACTGAAAATAGTATATTGATTCAGAATTTCGAACAGTTAGAATAAAATAAAGAGATAAATTTATAAGGAGGATTGGAAAGTGAGGGACCTGAACAGGAGTGGATTTGTGAACGAAGACGAGAAGCTGTACGAAATCGCCGACGTGAGAAGATGCTTTGGATAGATCGACAAGAGGACCATACCATCCAATTGCTGCCGCTGCCATTATATTGCCTACTCTTGCATTTGGCGCCGTAATTCCTTTTTTGACCTACTTCAAAAGCCAGGTTTTTGCAACTGTGATCTTGCATTAAAAAGTTTCTTTTTTTCTTTTTTAAATAGAACTATTTTTATTTGTTTAAAAAAGGGTTAATGATTAATAAGGGACCAAAGTATGGGGAATTTGACAATTGAGGTATCAAAGATTTTGAAGTGACAAATAAGAGACATATTAAAGGAAATTGTTAGGTTTTTAACAGATTTGATATAAAAATCTCATATGCCCCTTCTAAAATCTTACAAAATTAGTCTTACCCCTTGTACCCTCCCTCCCAAAAAAAAAAAAATTAAAATTTTCTTGTTTACCTTCCTCAAAGCATTATTCCTGCCAGAAAAATCATTCATATATAGTTCTTGGGACTGTCCTCACAACTCTTCACCTAAATTGGGCGGAGTTTACTTGCAGATGTAGGCTCCGCTCAATTAATGTGAGAGAGTTGTGAGATAAGTCCCACAAATACGGTCCTAACATTTAGTGGCCCATTCCTACCCGCCTACAACGGTTCATCCATTCACCAATTAAGCCCATGGATTCTTCTTCTTCTTACTACCTTGAATTCTTGCTCTATTTTAAATTGAATAAAATTGATAGAGAAATTACTCAGTCAAGAAGAAAAAATGATAGAGAAATTTAGGAGAAATCCTACCAAATTGTCATGTCTACTGTGTGTGAGGATTGGAAAGCTGAATTTCATATCATAAAGGAGGGAAAATTAGACCGTCATGATCAGTGAGTGAAGGGAAGAAATAAAGAATAGTTCAAATGCCTAATTGGAGAGAAGAGTATTTAGGTTTATATCTATTTTAATTAGTATTTAGCCACTAACCAAAACGACAGATTTTTTAGCATTGCCTAATTAGAATAAAGCAGGGACTGAAATGGAAAGGTAAGGGACTGAAATAGAAGGCATATGGCTGCTGTGTGCTCTTTTTCACGAAATGGAAAATGCTGAAGCTTGGAGGACTTTTATCAAAAAATATTTTCTTATTTAATGTTTGTGTTAAATAATTTCATTTTTGTTTTCAATTTACAAGAAAGTATGCAATCTTTTAATTTTCATTTCTCGACAAAGATGTTTCTCTTCCTTACCAAAGAGGTCTTCTTCTTTTTCTTTTTCTTTTTTTATTAATATTTATATTAATCACTTTCATTTTTTTCATTTTCAATTTAGTAGGAAAATTTCAATATTTTTTTTTTTTTTTTTTTTTTTATCATTCAAACATTGTGATTTGATTAGGGTAATACTTTTAAAAGGGCTTCGATCTCAGTTCTCTATATATTATACTTTTGCACTTGGGGTAGATAATAAGTTCCATAAAACACCAAAAGATACTTATTCATACACGAACGAGTACTCTACATAATTTTATTATCTTCATTATCTATGAATTAATTAAGGGGCACAAATAGTCTAGAATGCTTTTTACTATAAATGTTTTTTTTTTCCGGCTAAGTATATATTTCTTTTGTAACTTATTCTGCTATTTTGTTTACCTTCAATAGGTTTTAGAACGATATGTAAGACTAGGGTTTTATGATTTTATTCGTTTAGAGGTTAGTGTTTAAATATTGGATTATATATATATATATATATTGTTTCTCTTTGAATAATATTCATTTCTAGGACGATCAACGTTCTTAAATTCAAATCAGACACTTATTATAGATAATTAGGGGATTTACCGCACAAGACAAACTGTGAATATTAAATTATGTTAAATAAATATATCTATTTGGGGCATGAGTTGTTATCATAGCTATATTTAAATCGACGAGTCTATGATTATTTTTATACATTTTTCAGTTTGAATTTCCATGATACAAAAAATTTTGAATCATCAAATTTTTTGTTTTTAATTGGGAAGAATTAAAAGGCGTGTTTTTTAGAATTAAAAAGGAAGACTACAATCATCTATGTACAATACTATTCAAAAATAAAATAAAATAATAATCTATGTACAATATGGCTTCTTAAATTAATATTTTTTTTTTCTTTGTCTATCTATTGCTCTGATTTTGTTTGCAGGCCTTGGACAAGTAAAAAAATCCTTCCTTTACACTTTTTTTTTTTGGAAATTTTATAAACTCTTTTCTTGGACCTTTGACATTTTGTTTGTTACAGAAAAAAAAAGGAATTGTGTATTTCCTGTATTTATTTATCATGTGCTTTGATTTGAAATCCGAAGGGATTGGACTGCCCCAAGGCTCAACCAATAAAAAGTGCTGACAAATTCCACCATTGTTAGATCATCTTTCAATATTTGACTAATATGATATGTGATACGATTCTAATACTTCTTAATTTTTTAGAGAGAAGAAATGGTAAATGATGATCTTGAAAAGAATGTGGCTTTTGTTTCTCTAATTAATACCATAGGACGTCAACGAATAACAATGTGATCTTGGAAGGAAAATGCCACTGATGAGGGAGACGGATAACTGTTATATATAATATACACAAAGACCTTACCAGGAGCAAGTTTTTTTTTTTGTTGCTAAATTTACCAGGAGCAAGTTAAAGTGGAGATTCATATACACTCTCCAGGCGATTTAACTTATATAGTTTGAGCTTGAAGTAGGGGAAATCCCTCCTCTTTTTTTAATACTTTCTTTTGTTGATGCTGAAAGTTCTCACTACTAGAAAAACTGTTAATCGCGACCGCCGTAATGGTCGTAAATTGGTCGCTAATCAGCAATTTGCGACCATTTCATGTGGTTGCCTAAATTTGGTCGCAACTCAATAATTGCAACCGCATAAATAAGAATAAAGTTTACATTGTAATATTTCATTTTTTTAGGACAAACCTTAAAAAATTTACCTCCATATAGTAATAACATAACAATAAAATTAAAATATATATATATATATATATATATATATATATATATCTATATAATATATCCATAATTATTTAACTATGTTAAATTAAACTTAAGATGACATTAAATACTTATCTAAAGTTTTCTGTGACAATGACTTAATTTTTGGGTTAATACTGTATGATTTAACTTGCATGTTCGTAGTAATTCGTCAACACAATCACATTCTTATCCAGTTTGTCCAACATACTTGAAGCTTCTTGACACTATACTTTTCTATTTCTACATTATCACAATTCCAAGTTTCGTATAATGTATATTAAATATTTTTTTAAATTATAATGTTTATATATAGGCAAATTGGTCGTTATTGTCCCTAAACAATTTATGAATCAAGCATAAGGTTCCTAACGATGTTTTCTGTACATTAAAATCTTCAAACAATTTACGATTGGTGTGTAAGGTCCTTCTGTCAAAAAAGTGACGGGTCAACACAATTTTGAAAAAAAAAACGAGTCAAAGCTCAAACTTGCAGGGGTAAAATTGGTATCCCGTGACTCCATCCCCCATCCCACTCCCCGAAATGCACCCAGCCCCACCTAAGGAGTCGGCGGTGGGCGGTTTTGCCAAGGAGGGAGAAGGGGTTCGGGTGGGGGTGCTTGTGAGAAGAAAGAGGGAGCAGAGGGATTTTGGTGGATTAATTTCAATGTGATGTACCAAAAATGCCCTTTAAATATTTCGGTTGACTGGATTAAAATTTTGAATTGATAGTTGACTAACATTTTTTTGACGGAAGGACCTTAGACACCAATCGTAAATTGTTTGAATATTTTAATGTACAGAAACATCGTTAAGGACCTTATGCCTGATTCATAAATTGTTTAGGGACAATAACGACCAGTTTGCCTTATATGTAAGCCTCTATTTAAGAATAACCTCCCTATAGTAATATTTTTCTACGATCCCGAGAGTATTACCGTGTTTTCATAATATCCAAACAATTTTCTTCCTGGTAATTTTTAAATAAAAATTAAAGAAAGTAAACAATTGCTTCCCTAACTAACCACAAATTTCTATTTTCCAAACATGAATTTCATTTTCCTGAAAGAGAAAATCTAAGGGGAAAAGGAAAATTATTAATAATATTAAATTCAAACAAAACGCATCACAAAACATACCTTAATTAAGCCAAAAATAAATAAATCTCAATAAGTAAATTATATAAAGCTTGAACAGATAAATAAAAAAAAGGCAGCAGTTTCATGATCTCAAAAAAATAAAAGACTCACCAACAAGTTTTTTGAATTTTTAAAAACCTGATTTGATTCCAAAATAAAAAAGATTGATAAACATAGATTGTTTTTTGAAAATTCAACACCATTAGATCTGTATAATACGTCACTGAATCAGTATTTTATGTATTTTTTTTTTATTATTCAAGTAATCTATACACTTAATAAATCAAAATAAATAACGATAAATCAATCTATTAAAATATGCGTAGAGTCTGCATAGAGTTAAAACAATCAATAGATTCAGCAAAATTTAGATTTTTGAAAACCATAATCTTTGAAAATTCGGATTAAATACATCATCTTAAATTTAATTTACGGTGATGTTATATAAATACATAAATTAAAATAGAGAGAACAAAAGTGTTTGTATTGCAATGGTAAAGACACTTGTCTAAGTGTGAGAGATTGTATTCAGTTCCAACTAAAAGCAAATAATTCTAGATAACAAGTGATTAAGATAGGAATCGGATGGCTAAGTGGGTAAGGCTTTTTTCACTTGGGCCAGTTCGATTCATGTATCTCCCTTCTTAGGGCAATAATATTCTCCCTTTTTAGGGCAAGTCCTCCTCCTCTAGTGAGGCTAGGCAATTCCTCCTCTGGTGAGGCAATACCCTCCCCAGGCATGGGGTGCGCTGCAATCTCCCTTTCTAGGATACTCTCGCTGCTCTACCCTTCGGGGTTCCGCCCTCGAACGTTAAAAAAAAAAAAAAACAGGTGATTAAGAATAATGGCTGGTGTGCACCTAGGCTCTCAGCAGGTAAAAAGTTAATCAACTCTATGAATCAAGTGCTTGATTTTTTTTTTTTTGGTGTCTAAATTACAGTTTTGGTCCTTTATTTTTTAATATTTCTTTGTGGGCGTTCTTGTTTGCCTAAAATGGTGGCCGGAAATGTATATAAGAAAACGTTATTGATTAATATGTTTAATAATAATAATAATAATATCCATCAGAACGAGTGTGTTCAATGGAGAATGATTGGCACAACAGATAGATAAGATATATTATTTTGGATGACAACTGAAATCTTCTTTGGTTCTCTGAACACATACAAAGGTCAAATATGTTAGTCCAATTCTTTTATAACGCCTGCTTGTTTTCTGCATTAATATATGCCTTCAATGTCAACTTTTGCTACATCAATTATTGTCAACTTGCAAGAGAGAAAGACCAATTCAAACCTTTGCCAATACCATTTCCACCAAACCTGACACATTATTTTTCTTTGGGTTCTCCCTTCATCTCTAATCTTTATGGATTCTTTCTTATTTTTCCTTATTGTCTTTGTCTCTTTACCATCTGTTATTGTATCCGTCGTGCCGTTTACAGAATTTGTCTATCCAAACTTTAGTGCTTCATTCTTTAAAAATATAGACCGTGGAGGAACATTCTTATCCTCACGAAATGGAACATTTAGAGCAGCTATTTCAGGTCCTGGAACTGAGCAAACTAGATACTACTTGTGTGTTATCCATTCAGAATCCAATACCATCATCTGGTCTGCTAACCGAGATGCACCCGTTTCGACTTCTGGAGAGGTGAGTTTAACCTCCAATGGTATTACCATTACTGAAGAAGATGGCAATTTAAAATGGTCAACTCCTTTTTTCCGGTCATCAGTATTTGTATTACAATTAACTGAGGGAGGGAATCTTCTCTTGCTTGATCAATTTAATGCAACTTTATGGGAGAGCTTCCTTAATCCAACTGATACTATTGTGCTTGGACAAAGATTGCCTAGAGGGCTGTACTTGTCTAGTTCGGTATCCAATGACGATTTTTCGAAAGGCGATTACAGGCTCATAGTTACAGCCTCTGATGCCATTTTGCAGTGGCAGAATCTGACATACTGGAAATTGTCGATGGAGAAAAAAGTTTTTACAAACTCAAATTACGCTGTGGATTACATGACGGTAAAAGAAACAGGTCTCTATCTATTTACTCAGAATGGATCTGCAATCGTGACTTATTTGAGCTTGTCTCCATCTGGCTTTCGAATTGCCAAGTTAGACTACACGGGCCAGTTTGTTGTTACTAGTTTTATGCGAGGCGAACAAAAGCAGGACTTTTTGGGGCCTTCTGTTTCATGTGAAATTCCGTACATCTGCCGAGGGATTGGTTTGTGCACAAATGGCGCTTCACCAAGTTCTCCCGTGTGTTCTTGTCCATCCAATTTCGTTATCAGTTCACTAAATACTAGCTACTGTGTTCCGAGTGACAAGTCTTTTTCGTTGCCCCTTACTTGTAACACAACCACTGCAAGAAGTCACATAAACTATTCATCAGTTTCATATATAGGGCTCGGGCATGGTATTGGCTACTTTGCTAATAGTTTTATCGGGCCTAACAAATACATAACCAATTTATCAGTTTGTCAATATCTCTGTTCCGGAGATTGTACTTGCTTAGGGGTTTTCTATGAGAACTCTTCTGGTTCTTGTTACATGCTTGCAAGTAAATTGGGATCGATTATTTCTAGAACACCGTCAAACAATGATCTGTTAGGATACATCAAGGTTTTTGTTGGGCCAAATCATGCTGACAATACAGTTTCAGATGGTCAAACACTTGGATTTCCTTTAGTTGCTGTGGTGCTCTTGCCACTTACTGGTCTGTTTCTCTTGGTAGCATTGGGGTTCATTTTGTGGAGAAGATCCAGAGTGCCTAGGTTTGGAAAGGTAAAAACCAGTCAGTCAAACTTCCCTTTTTCAGGGGACCTCCTGGATTCCTTTTCAATTCCAGGACTGCCTGTGAGGTTTGAATATGAAGATCTTGAAGCTGCAACCGAGAATTTCAAGACTCAGATTGGATCAGGTGGATTTGGTGCTGTCTATAAGGGTATTCTCCCAGATAAAACTCTAGTTGCAGTAAAGAAAATCAACAATTTAGGCATTCATGGTACGAAAGATTTTTGTACTGAGATTGCTGTTATTGGTACTATTCACCATGTGAACTTAGTCAAGTTGAAAGGCTTCTGTGCACAAGGGAGGCAACGGCTCTTGGTGTATGAGTACATGAATCGTGGTTCACTTGATCGTTCCATCTTTGGTGGAGGACCAGTTTTAGAATGGGAAGAAAGGGTTGAAATTGCACTTGGAGCAGCACGAGGGCTGGCATATTTGCATAGCGGGTGTGGGCAAAAAATCATCCATTGTGATATCAAACCAGAGAACATCCTTTTGCAGGATCAGTTCCAGGCAAAATTGTCTGATTTTGGGCTCTCAAAGCTCTTAAGCCCTGAACAGTCCAGTCACTTCACAACAATGAGAGGCACTCGCGGATATCTTGCCCCTGAGTGGCTTACAAGTTCTGCAATCTCAGAGAAAACTGATGTTTATAGTTTCGGGATGGTTTTGCTTGAAATTGTTAGTGGGAGGAAAAATTGCCCCTTGCGTTCACGAAGCCATAGCCTTGATGACAGCAGTAGTCCTGGGGGTTATTCTTCATCTTCTACAACACAAGGACTTGTTTACTTTCCTTTATTTTGCTTTGGAGATGCATGAGCAGAAAAGGTACTTGGAGGTTGCTGATCCAAGGCTTGAGGGCCGAGTCACTAGTGAAGATGTAGAGAAGTTTGTCCGCGTGGCATTGTGCTGTGTTCACGAGGAGCCATCACTAAGGCCTAACATGGTTAGCATTATTGGCATGTTGGAGGGGAAGATACCTTTGTGTGACCCAAGATTGGAATCACTGAACTTTTTACGATTTTATGGGCTTCGCTTTGCTGAGGCTTCAATGGTAGAAGAGGCTGATGGACAGAATGATTTTGTTCTCCCACGAGAAAATATCCCTCAAGCAAGCACAGGAAGTGCATCCAACACTTGCTTCTCTTATATCTCTTCTCAGCAAGTATCTGGCCCAAGATAGCACTTAATGCTGCACAATGTTGGACTAAGTTAGCAAAAATGTTAATTGTGTATGAGGATGATATATAAGAAATTGTATAATTGGTAGAGCTGCTTGGATATATATATATATATATATATATATATATATATATATATATATATATATATATATATATATATTCATATTTCATGTTCTTATGTTGTTTAACTTGATATGTTTTGTTAACTCTTTGAATCTATTCTTAGCTAACTGCTTGTTAAAAAGGTGCAATTGAATTGGAAAAGCTAAGACCACATGCTTTACAAATGAGTAAGATTTTATAATAGTGGAAGGGAACGGCCCAATTATGGTCTCGAATGTTGTTTTCTCATCAAGTGCTGATAAATTTCAATTGTTGGACGGTGGAAAAATATAGATATTTTTCTCTTGGAGTAGCTATTTTACCTCAGAATAGCTATTAATACGAAATAACATATTATGCTATTTTCAAACTCAACTGTCGGATCGACTTGATCCAACAACTGGTAATCAATCGTATATACTGAAGAAAAAATACACCTGCAACGCCTTAACTTTAGCCGGGAGGGGACAGATCTTACCCGAATTTAATGGATACAGTGACTACAATCTGTTGATGATGAAAGAATAATTTAGAATAAGGATTTTTCTTTGGCTGCGTAACATTTCAGGGAAAAAGTCAGTTAAATCTTTGACATATTTTGCAAATTTCAGTAAATGCATGACTGGACAGTTTGAATTATGAATAAAATATAATCATGTTGTTCATAAAAAAAAAAATAAATAAACTTTTGGTGTATGATGACATGGTCAAATCCGAGAAACTGAGGTAAAAGAAAGAATAACAGACACATTTACATAAGTTGATAGAGCATCAAGAGATTACCAGAGCTTAGAACATAGAATTACCATACACTCTACATAAACCTTGGGTAATTTTTCTTTATCCATTTTGGATTTTTGCAATATCAGTTTATGATACGAGTTTATTTGGTTCATGTAAACATCTGCAAACTTTAATGAAGACATGAAAGATTATCACAGAAGATTTATTAAAGTTAAATCAAGGCCAAATTTCTTCCAAGAACTTCACAAGACCCCCCCCGCCCTCTAGTAACTTTAAATCATACTGATTCTGGAGTCAGAACTGCATCCTGTAAAACCAGAGCTAGTATTGTCGATTTGGATTTAAGTTTATGAGCCTAGATTGATTAAGTTCAATCAGCAAGTCTTGATGTGTTCCTAGGTAAAGGGCCAAGTTCTCCTCCGAACCTGCCTTGTGAGAATAGCTCGGGTAGGAGCTGTGGAATTGAGCCGAGCTATTAGAGAATGGAAAGAGCCCGGGCTTGTGTCCGGGCAGGGGATGAGCACCTGCTAAGAAGATCAAAGTCATACAGGGTGGGGGAAGACCCCGAACCTCACTCCAATGTTTAAATTAGTTCAGATTCTCGAGAAACAAGGAACTTAGCACAATAATTGAAAGCTAGTAGAACATGGAGTAAATGAAATGATATAAACAGTATTTATAGAGAGCAATGCCCAAGGGATATTTCAATACCTTGTACGAACCGAGGTGCCGCAACCCTAGATTTTATTACGGTTTTGTCACCCCATTTTTTGGAATGTTCATTGAGCTCGATACGATCGAGTGACTTGCACGCTCTAGATCTCAGTCGTCCGAGCAAACTTTGTCTCTCTGGGCCATTCCAAGAGCTCGACCCGCAATCTTATTTGGGTTCGGGGCCATTCACTAGCCTCAACAAATGAGGACTCTTGCTTCACAAAGAAGACTCCACTCACTTAGAGTGTTTTGCCTCACAAAGAGGACTTGTGCCTACTCTTAGGACTTTTTGCTTCACTAAGAAGTCTCCACTCACAAAGAGGTCTTGTGCCTACGCTTAGGACTTTGAAACACTCATCAAGAGTGAAGCTCTCAAAGAGCTTTACGCTAGCTCACAAAGAACTAGTTCTCAACTAATGAGAAGAAAGGGTAACCTATCCCTTTTAAGGAGATTTATAATAAGCTCACTTTTACAAATCCCTCAATGGATTGGATATACAAATGAAATCTCTAATCACTCTTTGAGAATATAAGGCTAGATGAAGTTTAAGCTCAACACAAATGCTTTGAATGATTTTGCAATTAAGCACAAAAGTGTAAGCTTGTGTGTTTAGAAAGTGTATATGCCCATGCCCTCTTATGGCTTGATTAGTTATGAAAAATTCAGATTTGAAAGCTTTTTATAGGGAAAGAATACACTAGCTTTGTTGATCACAACGACTATAATTTTGTCCTTGAATAGACAGCTCCGGTCGACCGCTACTAGACAGTAGGTCGACCGGAGTGCCTTAAATCAAAGGTTAAAGACCCTCTGTCTCTATCTCAGTCTACCGCAATTCCGTGGTTAGGTCTATCGAAGCAAAAGTCGGCCGACCTGCCTAATATCTCGGTGGTCCAATAGAATATAGCCGTTGGAGCATTGGGACATTCAAAACTTGAATAAGTACAAAAACATACTGGTCAATCGTATCAACACTGTCGGTCGACCGGACATCTCTGGTCTTTCGAGGCAAAGCCTAGGTCGACCGGATGACAGTCCCAAAGTGGTTTTTACACTTAGTTATGTTTATAATGTTCTCATGCACATGCCTAAGTGTTTTGTAAAGATAGAAAACACATTTTAAAGAACTTAGGCATTGACCAACTTGTTTTCAAAAACCTTTTCAAATAAATGAACAAAGTAAAACATGAGGTTTTGAAAACATGCAATGTTGAGCTTTAAACATTCTTATAACCTGTTATTCTCAAAGGAAGATTAGTTACAAAGATAATATACATATGTAGACTAGACTAATCTTCTTGGAGGTTTTCAAGTCTTCAAGTTTATTCTTCTTGTAGCTTGGACTTTGAAGCCTTTGATCGACATCTTCTTAAGTGATGAAGTCCTTATAGCAATCTTTAGTTGTAGTGTATTGGACTTAACACTTCTTCTTGTCAAGGAGCATACCACTTGATTCTTCACTTGGACTGAGTAGCTCTTGACTTTGTTGATCTTCCTTCTTCTTGACTTTGCAAGTACTTCCATAGCATGTAGATTGACTACATGCTTGTGCTATGGAGTCTTGCAAAGTGTAGCTTTCTTGTGTATAATATACATACCTTAGTTTCCACAAGAAGCTAACTTACCATTTTCATCAATGTTGGTGTGGATGCTAAGGATCCTGTCATTAAGAACAAGCTCACCCAAACATTAGAACTATCAATGGTTTGTAATCATCAAAGCAAGATTGGTCACTTTGCGCTTCGGGCTAACAAAAGAGACTTGATTCAAGCCTATATGGAGGTATTTTCGCAGATTCAATCACGACGCGGACTCCATAAGCTAGTTTCTTTCCATAGCTTTTACTGAGCTTACATATTTAGCTCGAATCTCTTTTACTCTTTCTAACTATACATTTTGCTTTTTTTCTATGAAGGAAGCTTTGGTGTCTTCCTTGTTAGAAAGCATTCATGTTTCTTCCTCTAAGAAAACTAGTGGTTCAAGGAAGGGAGCAACTTCCAAGAGAGGAGGTACTTTGAAGGAAAGAGGTCGGGTTTTGAAAGACCGCTTCTAGCTTGGGTAAGGATACCGTGATTAGTGAACCCGAGGGGAAGGAGACTGGCACAGTTCCCGGGGTCGAGGTTCAGGGCACAAGTAATTTGCCCAGTATTGTCGAGGAGGCGAGGGAAGAAGAAGACATGGTTGATCTTTCTAAAAAAACCTAAGGGGGGGGGGAGGGTGAATTGAATTTTTGTAAACTTTTTAACCTTCTTACAAGTGAAGAGAAAAGATGTAAACAAATATGAAAGATTGAAAAGATAAGATCAAAGACAAAGGATTTGTAGTGGTTCGACTCACAAAAAAATCTACGTCCACTATCTTGAGATTAACCTAAGGATTTCAACAAAAGACTGACTTCCCTTTTCAACTTAATGAAGGTGGGATCAAGCCTATATTACACAAGTAGCTAACTCACAAAGTGTTTTATTGACAACCACTTCACAAGCCCACAAAGCGCCTAACTCACAAAGAGCTATTACAAGTCTCACAAATAGAACAAACTTACTAAGAGCTTTCCTAACTCAGAAAGACCTAATCTCACAAAGAGATGGGGAGAAATATAACCAAGATATCATCTTGAAGTGATGGATTTGTTATAAGTGTAAGCACAAAACGTTCTAAGTTCAAATGATTTTGATCACTCTTGTTTAGCACATCAAATTATAATAAATGATTAATGAATGATTCTTTGAAAGAGAGGATATTGAATTCATTATATGGGTTAGTTGGTTTGAAATAAACTAGCCTTTGATATTATGGTAACTTAGATGACTTAAGTGTTATATGCAACACATAGGAACACAAGACTATGAATATTATCAAGGAAAGCCTAAGTCAAGTATCCTTTACGCAAAACTTGTAAGATGGAACACCATAAGTCATATGATCAAAGCAAAGCAAGATAAATATAAAGCTGGGAAGCAAGCACAAATTCTTCGACCAACTCTTAGAAAAATAAGTTCATGTAATCATATAAACAATATAAAGAAAGATATAAACTATAAAGTAAAGGAGTAAGGGTTAGAGAGAACAAACACGGCGAGTTAGAGTGGTTCGATCACAAAGGTCTACGTCCACTACCTTAGGACACACCCAAGGATTTTGGAAACTTCACTATGATTTTCCTTCAAAACAAATGGAATGTGGGATCAACCTTTTTGCATAAGTGTATAACTCAGAAAGAGTTTTACTTGAACCACTTCTGATGTGAATATCATGGCCCAATATCAAGTTCAAAATCCAGTTGTTCTAATGTCGGTGAATCGACCTAAGAGAATCAAATATGAGCTTAACAACTGGGTCCAGAGAGTCCTACGACCGAAGGGAGTATGTTCACAGCTGAAAGTAAATCAAGATTGGTTTCCCTTAACAAGGTTTACGTGGATGATAGCATGGGCCGATTTGGCGGAATGAAGAACGTAGGTTTAAACGTGGGCTAAACTTCCAGCCACGATATTTGCGAGGATTTCATATTATGTTTAGTTGCTTTATTTCATGTGTTATGGACTTAGGACATGTTGTCCATTAGTTTCGTAATTTGAGTCCATAACTAGTATTTTAGTCAGTTCACTAAAGTAGTTATTTAGTAGTTTCCTTATTTCGTATTTCAGTCCAAGAATGATTAGACTTTGTCTTGGATTTGAAAACTATCTCGTATTTCAGTCCAAGAAGGATTAGACTTCGTCTTGGACCTGAAAATTATGTCGTATTTTAATTCAATTAGGACTAGGAAACTTAGGCTGAAAATCTTCCTATAAAAGGAGCATTCAACATCCTTTGGTTTGAACACAATTCACATATATAAAACGTAAACTTTTTATTTCATCTTGAGTTCTTGAAAGGACTTATCCAAACTTATCAATGATTTTCTTGTGGCTTTCAAACTGATTTATCAAATGATTATCCACCTTCGTTTGTGGTGTCTTCATTACACCAAGGTTGCTAATCACATGTTGATTGGAGGTCGAAGTTTTCACCCATCATAAGTCGATTATACATAGGTTACTACTCACGACGAAGAGGGTCCCCATCCAAACCTATACTTGGGCGAATTTCTGGAGTTGTTGCCGAATCGAAGAGGGTCTCGTTCACATTGTTAGCGAAGGTTCACATCATTTGGTATCAAAGCTTACCAAATAATTCCTTGCAATAGTCACTCGACGTAGGATCATTCCTATTGGTTGATTAAAGGTTGAAGGTCCCCATCCAAACCTATACTTGGGCGAATTTCTAGAGTTGCCAAAATGAAAGGACTTATCCGAACTTATCAAGGATTTTCTTGTGGCGTTCAAACTGACTTGTCAAACGAATTATTCATCTTCGTTTGTGGCGTCTTCCTTATACAGAGGTTGCTAATCACAAGTTGATTAGAGGTCGAGGTTTACATTTGATATATGTTCTCAATTAGATTGGGCATGCTCTATTGGATTGAGTGTTCGATTGGATTGGGCAAAACTGGATCCGGTTGACCGAGAGCTGTCTCGGGTTGACCGAACCGGTTTGTCACTCCGGTTAGCCGATGACCATTTATCCGGTCAACCGGACCAGTTGGACCAGGTCAAATACGGCACGTCTACATGTGTGAGGGAGTGTATGTACAAGTTGGAAATGCTTGTAGTGGGAGAGAAATAGGGGAGATTGAGGTGAGTGGGTAATTCCACTTACACCACATTTGATGAAGAATTGTTCTTCATTCTTAACTCTCATCTTATTCATTTTTCTCTCTATTTTTTTTTAACATAGCAGTCGAAAATAAGAAAGAAAAATATGGGATTTTTTTTCTTGGTTTTATACACACTCTCAAGAAAAATCAAAAGAGAAGAAAATACGATTTTCTTATCTCTTTGATTTCCGGTTTTCCTAAGTTATCTATACTTTTTGGATTCCGGAAAAAGTGTTTTCAAACTTTGGAGTTCTTCGGACTAGCATCTGAGACGCGGAGTAATAAAGTGGGAGATTGGTGTGTGGATACCAGTAGAGACAGGAGTCTGAAGGCTGCTGTTGGTGGTTCTTAGTAGCAGAATCCAGGCAACGTCGATTAGATCGACATAAAGGTATACTTCATAACACATCATTTTGGTTCTTTCTCGTGAGTAGATCCTTTAAAGGAACGTAATCCCACGCTATTTATTTCTGTTGCGTTTTGGGGATTATGAATTTTTCCTTCAAGTGGTATTAGAGCCTATCACGAGAACCCAATAACTTTGATTATGTGTTATCCTGATTTTAGTTGTCTAATAATGCATGTCATATGATGTATTTACCTTTGTACATCTTCTAAAAACGTTTTTAAATGTTAAACGAATCCTGGAACGAAATCTAAATCCTTTTTTTGGACTGTTTTCTCTTTTCTAACAAAAGTTCGGTCGACCAGAAGAGGTTCGTGGTAGACCAAACATGTGTTAGAAAATGGGATTTTGCTACTGCCTAGATTTCGGCCGACCGGTGTGCAATCACGGTCGACCAAGACTAGTCTGTTTTTAGGCCGGTCGATCACAAATTTTCTTGGTCGACCGAAGTGGCCTATTTTTACATTGTTTTGGTTACTGCCAAAAGGGCATGCAGTGTGTATTTGCACTCTTAGCATGATTTGTTGTTTGTGTTGAGCATGTTGCATAGTAATAGCCTTTGACCCAGTGGTTTATATTATAATACAGCCTGCGAATCGTGTCTTATCTTATCAATTCTTCTTGTAATTTTACTCTCGAATGTAACTCGAGAATTCTTTCAATTATGTAAAAGTATAGAATAAGATTTTATGTTTTTACATATGTAACAAGTGATGAAGAAAGGCGTCCATCAGATGGAGGAAACCACAAGGAGGCGGAAGACAATAGATAGAATTTATTGCTTTTTGACCTTTATATTGACCTAGGATTTTTCGTTGGCTCGGAAAATCCGAATAGGGGCTATTTACTGTTTTATGTATTTTGCATGAGATTCCTGATGCATGTTTAAAGTAATCTTTAGCATGAGATGCATGTTCAAAACGTACAATCAGATTATACACCGTTTGGTGAGACAAATTTAAAAATCCCTCAAATTTTAAATATTAACTTTATTCCTTCCAAGTGGGGCCCTCATCAAGACCAAGATCAACACTAGTGTGAACTTCCAAGTGGAGTAAGCGCATGTTTATCCTAGTGAGGCGTGAATGATAAGTTAGTGATATTCGTCGGTCAACCTTGGGTTATACTTAACCGGAATACCTCATTGGTTGTGAATCCAGAGGCAAAAGGGATAAGATGTGTATTTATGTATTGAGGGTAATCGTTACCCACTTAACCAACCAAGAGTCGCATAATTGATGTGATTAGCAAGTATTGCTTACCTAAAGCGTCTTCTTGAGTATAGTAGCCAAAGTTGCCTTGAGAATGATGAAATATGGATTTTAGTCCTACTAGAAAGTTTTGAAATTTCCGAATGAGTGCTTGAGGGTTATTAATTTGAAGAAAATAGTGGGAGAATCATTAAATAAAGTCATTTTAATGATTTTAAAATATGACAACTAAAACTTTGCAAATTCTTCTCTATAGATAAAATGGCAAATGCAATCGTTGCATCAAACTTATTATCATTGCGATCCGTCCTTGAGAAGGACAAACTTAAGGGAGGAAACTTTCTCGAATACTAAAGGAACTTGAGAATCGTTCTCAAGTACAAGAAAAAGTTGCATATTCTTGATGAACAAATTTTTTATCCACCAGCCCCGGGGGCTCCGGACGTTGAAAGAAATGCTTATGGTAAGCACTTAGATGACGCATTAGATGTGTCTAGTCATATGTTAGTGACCATGACCTCTGAGCTTCAGGAGCAACATAAGGAAATGAGAGCTTTCGATATGATTAATCATCTAAGGCAACTCTTTGAGGGTCAAGCCCGAGAGAGATTCGATGTGTCAAAGTCTTTTTTACAGTGCAAAATGGCAGAGGGAACACCAGTCGGAACTCACGTTCTGAAGATGATAGACTATATATATTGAGAGGCTCGAAAGACTGGAATTTTCTCTGGGCCAAGAGCTATCCATTAACTTGATTCTACAATCGTTGTCTGGATCATTCAGTCAGGTTGCATTAAACTACAAAATGAATGAGATAGACGAACCTCTACCAGAATTGTTGAACCTGTTGAGGACTACCGAGAAGGAAATTGGCAAGTCCAATGACATTTACATGGTTAACAACAACAGGGGCAAAGGGTTTGGTAAGCCTAAAGGCACACCTTCGGGCAAACCTAACCATTTTGAGAAAGCACTGAAGCCCAAGGGCACTGCAACTAAGGATGGAAATTGTTTCCATTGTGGATAGAGAGGACACTGGAAGAGAAACTGCCCTAGTTTTCTTGCTGGTAAAAAAGCTTGGAAAGGGAGCAAATGTTGCTTCTGGCTCTGGTATTTATATTATTGAGATCAACTTGTCTAGTATAGCTTCCTCATGGGTATTGGATATCGGATGTGGTTCTCACATTTGCATGAATGTGTAGGGACTACAAAGGAGTAAAGAGCTGGCAAAAGGCGGCGTGGACCTACGCGTTGGCAATGGAGCAAGGGTTGCTGCATTTGCTATAGGAACATATAGTCTTAGTTTGGCTTTTGTAATTATTCTAGATTTAGACAGTTGTCTTTATGTACGTACTTTAACAAAGAATATTATTTCGATCTATTGTTTGGACAAGATGGGTTTTGATATTCATATTAAAAACCAACGAATGTAGTTATCGTTAAATGATGTTTTTTTTTTTTTTATTGTAGGCCTACATTGGTGAATGGTTTATACTTGTTAGACATAGAGTCACCTGTTTATAACATAAATACAAAGAGTATAAAGACTAAAGAGTCTACTCCTACATACCTCTGGTATTGTCGCTTAGGCCATATAAACGAAAATCGCATTTCCAAACTCCATAAAGATGGATTGATGGAATCATTTGATTTTGAATCATATGATACATGCGAACCTTGTTTAATGGGTAAGATGACTGTTTTTCCTTTTAATTGAACTGGAGACGAGCAAAGGGTTCGTTGGAACTAATACATAGTTGAAGGGATTCATGGGCGGAAACTCGTTCCAAACACCCATGTGTCCTTCCCTGAAGGATCCGCTCATACAAAACGAATCGAAAAATACAAGAAAAAAACTTACGTTTCTTGGCTCAAGAATCTGATTCTTGAATGAAAGGTTCTACCTTTGTGCTCTCAGCAACGATCATCTTGAGTCTTCCCTTGCGAAATTACTCCCTACCGGTACCACGCGGCGAAACGGGCAGCGAGTGCTAGCTCTTAGTTTTATGAGTTTCGGGAATTAGAGAGAAAGGGAGGCAAAAAACAGTTTTCTGGATTTCTTGGTATTTCGGCTAAAAAATTGTCTCACCCTAGGGTTTCGGCCAAGAGAGGTTTATATAGGGAGTGAAAGGTTGTTTCCAGAACAACTCCCACGTCCGCTCCACCTCTTCTGGCAGTGGGAGTCTTTAACTCCCACGTCCCCTAGACTTCTACTGGTAGTGGGAGTCTTTATCGGATAATAACTCCCACGTAATCCCATCTATACCGAAAATGCCCCTTATCTCTAATTCGAATAATAACTCTTTATTATTTTCAAAAAAATGAATGTCAGATACAATGAACCTAGACACATTCTAGATTCATTGAATCTGGACATGAAGCTCGTTAGCTCGCCTGTGCGTGTGACCCTGTAGGTTCATATCACAATGGCAATGAAAACACACTTAGTAGTAGTATGAGTTTATAAATCACAAGCGGTCCCTGGCAGGACATTGTGACTACCCAAAGTGAATGAATATACACCGGAACCTAATATCAATCTACTATTTAATCCCTTTGTCTCGCGATATCCTAATTAAGCATAAGGCATGGTAGTCGTCACCCTTATTAAGCTTAATTGTATTTATGCTCGATCTCCGGGTAAACTGGTACAACAAATAGTATTTTATAACCACTTTATAAAATATATTTGAGCACGACCATGCATTTAAACAGTTTTTCCTTATCGAGGGGCCCATGGATATCTCTCTCTATTAAGAAAGGGACAAATTCCTTACAATGCCTCTCACATTCAAGCCATGATAGGACACTACATCCGATCATCAGTCGTATTGATTACTCGATTAAAAGCAACGTACGACTGAGTCAAAACGTGGCTCCATTCATGCTAGAATCAATGGAGACATAAGGTCTAAGGATTCTAAAATAGTATTGAGGAAGTAATACTTATGACTAAGGACCATGAAGTATTACTTCTCTAACGGATCACGTCCGATACGATATATCTCAATACATTGCATCTATGATATGATTTGTACTCATTACACATGATTAGTAAAACATAATCATCAATCAAACATCATACTAGTTTTATTTCATTGTAAAGTAGATTACATAAAACTAGGGACAACTAGAATAGTAATTACATATGCAAATGAGTTTTACTATAAAATCACGCATTTGATGTTCATAAGCAAAATTAACTATTCAGATGAAATGCTCAAAAAGATATAAAACGTACAACATATGATAATGGTCCTAAGGCACTACTAACTATCTCCCATTTGCCCTAGGTCGAATCATACATGATCCTCAATCCCATTGACCTAGTATGACTCTCTTGTTTAGGCTGTGGGAGTGGCTTGTTCAATGGATCTGTAATGTTGTCGTCTGTATGAACTTTGTAAATACTAACGTCTCCTCTGTCAATGATCTTTCTAATCAGATGGAAACGCCTAAGAATGTGTTTGGATCATTGGTGAGATCTAGGTTCCTTAGCTTGTGAAATGGCACCAGTACTATCACAATAGAGGTCCACTGGGTTCACAATGCTAGGGACGACACCTAATTCATCAACAAACTTCCTGATCCAAACAGCTTCTTTAGCTGCTTCAGAGGCAGCTAGATACTCAACTTCCGTTGTAGAGTCGGCTACGGTTTCTTGTTTTGAGCTCTTCCAGCTCACATCACCTCCATTCAAACAAAACACAAAACCAGATTGCGATCTATAATCATCTACGTCAGTTTGGAAGCTTGCGTCTGTGTAAGCATTTACAACCAGACTTCTTTCCAGACCTCCGTAAACTAAGAACATATCTTTAGTCCTTCTCAAGTACTTAAGAATGCTCTTGATTGCAGTCCAATGTGACTCTCCAGGGTCAGATCGATATATGTTAGTCATACTTAAAGGAAATGAGACATTCGGGCGATTGCATATCATGGCGTACATAATAGACCATATGGCTGAAGCATATGAGATCTTACTCATGCGCTCTTAGTCCTCCTTTGTGGAATGTCCTTGAGTTCTGCTGAGTTTAATGCCATATGACATGGGCAAGAATCCCTTTTTTGTGTCTTGCAAACTGAACCGTTTTAGTACCTTGTCAATGTATCCACTCTGGCTTAGGCCAATCATTTTGTTAGATCTATCTCTATAGATTCTTATACCCAAAATGTATGTAGCCTCACCTAAGTCTTTCATGGAAAAGAAATTCCCCAACCAAGCTTTTACGCTTTGTAATGTGGGGATGTCATTTCCAATCAGTAAGATGTTATCCACATAAAGCACAAGGAACACTACTGCAGTATTAGTTACTTTCTTATAAACACAAGGCTCGTCTTTGTTTTTGATGAAATCTAATTCTTTAATACGTTCATCAAAGCGACGATTCCAGCTTCAAGATGTTTGGTTCAATCCATAAATGGACCTTTGAAACTTACACATTTTTCTAGGATTTGTTGGATCAACAAACCCCTCAGGTTGTGTCATATACACATCCTCGAGAAGGTTTCCATTAAGAAACGCAGTCTTAACGTCCATTTGCCATATCTCATAGTCATAATATGCGGCTATGGCAAGTAAAATCCTAATAGACTTTATCATAACGACAGGAGAAAAGGTTTCGTCATAGTCAATACCATGAACTTGTCTATAACCTTTAACTACTAGTCGAGATTTAAAAGTGTGTACATTACCATCCATGTCGGTTTTCTTTTTGAAACACCATTTGTTATCAATGACCTTACACCCTCGGGTGGGTCAACCAAAGTCCACACTTGGTTATCGTACATGGATTGCATCTCAGACTTCATAGCTTCTAGCCACTTATCGGACTCAGAACTACGAATTGCCTCTTTGTAGGTAGTGGGTTCATCTTGATCAATCTGTTCAACCTGATGATCATCTGTCACGAGAAATCCATATCTCTCAAGTTGTTGATGTACCCGACTCGACCTCCTTGGGCTTTGTGTCAAAGATTGAAGCTCAGTATCAGCACGTGAGCTTGCTTGAAGTTCCAAAGTTGGTTCAGATGTTGTTTGGGGATCTTGAATTTCCTCAAGATGGATCTTACTCCCACTATCCTCTTTGGAAATAAATTCCCTTTCAAGGAATAAACCATTACGAGCAACAAACACTTTGTTCTCTGATGGAAGATAGAAATAATATCCTTTAGTTTCTTTAGGATATCCCACAAACAAACACTTGTCAGATTTAGGGGCGAGTTTATCAGATAACAAGCGTTTTACATACACCTCGCATCCCCAAATTTTGGGAAATGACAAACTAGGTCGTTTCCCAGTCCATATCTCATATGGAGTTTTCTGAACCGCTTTAGAAGGAACTCTATTCAATATAAATGCAGCAGTTTCTAGGGCGTAGCCCCAAAAGGAAATTGGAAGACTTGTTTGACTCATCATAGATCGAACCATATCTAATAAGGTGCGATTCCTCCGTTCTGACACGCCATTCCATTGTGGTGTGCCAGGAGGAGCTAGTTGTGAAACAATTCCACAACCTCTAAGATGTTCGTCAAACTCTTGGTTAAGGTATTCGCCACCTCGATCTGATCGAAGTATCTTAATACTTTTACCAAGTTGATTTTGCACTTCATTTTGAAATTCTTTGAATCTTCCAAAAGATTCTGATTTATGTTTCATTAGATAGACGTAACCATATCTACTAAAATCATCTGTGAATGTAATGAAGTACTAGAACCCTCATCTAGCACTTGTGTTTATTGGTCCACAAACATCTGTATGTATGAGGCCCAATAAATCGGAAGCTCTCTCACTTTGTCCAGTAAAGGGAGCTTTAGTCATTTTGCCTAACAAGCAAGAATCACAAGTCTCACAAGTCTCATAAGACTCTAAGTCAAATGATGTCAAAATTCCATCTTTATGGAGTTTTGATATGCGTTTCTCATTTATGTGGCCCAAACGACAGTGCCAAAAGTAGGTTTGGTTTAAGTCATTGGATTTAAACCTCTTAGTATTAATGTTATATATGGGCCTTTTAATGGATTCATCGAGGTTAAGAACATAAAGCCCATTCATCAAAGAGGCATCTCCATAGAAGATACGATCTTTATGAATGGTGTAAATTTTATTCAGAATATTTAATTCAGAATATTTAATTCAAAACCTTCAATATCCAAACAAGAAACTGAAATAATATTCCTACTCAAAGTTGGAACATAAAGACAATTATTCAGTTCTATAGTAAGGTCACTTGGCAAAACTAAATTAAATGTCCCGGTAGCTACAGCAACAACTCTTGCTCCGTTCGCTACTCTCAGGTCCACTTCTCCTTTTGCCAGTGATCTACTCCTTTTGAACCCCTGCACATTTGCACAAATGTGAGATCCACAACCGGTATCTAATACCCATTAAGTAGGAGCAGACATGTTAATTTCAATAACTTAAATACCTGGAGAGACATCAAACTGGCTTTTCCCTTTTTCTTCTCTTCCAAATAGAGCTTGCAGTTCCGTTTCCAATGACCTGGTTCCATGTACACTAACCAAGTATGGATATTGGTAGATGCGCCTAAGGGGGTAACCCCAATAGGGTGCAAATGGGTTTTCAAATTTAAAATTGACATGGAAGGGAATGTTCGAATGTAAAAGGGGCGAATTGTTGCAAATGGTTTTAAACAGATTCATGGTATTGTCTATGATGAGACATATTCCCCTGTAGTTATGTTCAAATACATTCGTATCTTGCTTGCTATAGTTGCATACTATGATTACGAAATTTGGCAAATGGATGTTAAAACAGCTTTCCTTAACAGAAACCTATATGAGGACGTTTATATGATACAACCCGAAGGTTTTGTCGATCCAAATAATGCCAATAAAGTATGTAAGCTATTGAAGTCAATTTATGGACTAAAGCAATATTTTAGAAGATGGAATCGACGTTTTGACGAAGTCGCACGCGAGTTCGATTTTATCAAGACGTTGATGAACCTTGTGTTTATAAGAAGTTTAGTGGAAACTCGGTGGTATTCCTGGTTTTGTATGTCATTTCAACCTTGGAATTTGTAATGTCTGGTTGGGGTAATGTTTTTCTATGAAAGACATATGTGAAGCAAGCTTCATCTTAGGAGTCAAGATCTATAGAGACAGATCACGTAGACTTCTTGACCTAAGTCAGAGTACATATATAGACAAAGTGCTAAATCGGTTTAGTATGCAAGAGTCCAAAAAGGGCCTTTGTCCTATATTGTTAGTAGTGCCCTAGGACCATTAGTATATGTTGTACGTTTTATATATATTTTGAGCATATCATTTGAATAGTAATTTTGCTTTTGAACATCAAATGTGTGATTTGATAGTAAAACTCATTAGTTTATGCAATTACTATTATGATTGTCCCTAGTTTTATGTAATGTTCTTTACAATGAAATAAAACTAGTATGATGTTTGATTGATGATTATGTTTTACTGATCATGTGTAATGAATACGAATCATATCATAGATACAACATATTGGGATAAATTGTATCGGAAGTGATCCGTTAGAGAAGTAATACTTCATGATTCTTTAGTCTTAAGTATTACTTCCTCAATACTATTTGGAATCCTTAAACCTTATGTCTCCATCATTTCCAGCATGAATGGAGCTACGTTTTGACTCAGTAGGACGTTACTTTTAATCGAGTAATTAATACGACTGATGATCGGATGTAGTATCCTATCATGGCTTGAATGTGAGAGGCATTGTAAGGGATTTGCCCCTCTCTTATTAGAGAGAGATATCATGTGCCCCTCGATAGGGAAGACTATTTAAATGCATGGTCGTGCTCAAATGTATTTGATAAAGTGGTCATTAAATACCATTGGTTGGAACAGTCTACCTGGAGATCGAGCATAAATACAGTTAAGCTTTATAAGGGTGACAACTACTATGCCTTATGCTTAATTTGGATATCGCGAGACAAAGGGATTAAATAGTTGATTGATATTAGGTTCCACCATACATTCATTCACTCTGAGCAGTCACAATGCTCTGCTAGGGACCGCTTGTGATTTATGAACACATACTACTACTAAGTGAGTTTTCATTGCCATTGGGATATGAACCTACAGGGTCACGCATAGACGATTTAACGAGCTTCATGTCCAGATTTAATGAATCTAGAATGTGTCTAGGTTCATTGTATCTGACATTTATTTTTCTGAGGATAATAAAATGTTATTATTCAAATTAGAGATTAAGGAGGGGCATTTTCTGTATTTGGTTCTAGCTGGAATTACGTGGGAGTTATTATGCGATAAAGACTCCCACTACCAGAAGAGGTTGATAGGATGTGGGAGTTGGTTCTCGGAACAAACTCTCACACCCTATATAATCCTCTTTTGGTCGAAACCCTGGGTTAGATTTTTTGGAGCCGCAAAAACCAAAAACCCTTGAAAATAGATTTCTGCCATTCTCATCTCTCTAGACTCCCGAAACTCAGAAACGAAGAGCTACCACTCGCTGCTCGTTTTGTCGCATGGATATCGGTAGAGAGCAATTCCGCAAGAGAAGGCTATTGGTGGCATTAGCACATCATCTGAGAATCAGAATCTTTAATCGAAAATTGTAAGTAATTTTTGCCTGTTTTCGATTCCGATGGTATGAGCGGATCCTTCAGGGGAGGATTCATGGATGTTTAGAACGCGTTTCTGCACATGAATCCCTTCACTTTGATGGTGTCAAACGCCGTCTGTAACTAGATGGGCTATAAAGGCATTTGTTGGGTGTATTTATGAACCGTGTCAGGATGAGACGTGATAGATACATGATTTGTCCCTCCTATATAATACTGTTAATAATTGTTGTCACGACCAACATAGCAAATACCTAAAGGGCCGCACACTATAATCAACTAAATTGGGTTTGATGGAGTTTACATTTGATATAGGTGCTCAATTAGATTGGGCAGGCTCAATTGGATTTAGCGTTCGATTGGATTGGGCAAAACCGGACCCGGTCGAACGAGAGCTGTCTCGGGTCGACCGAACTGGTTTGTCACTCCAGTCGGCCGATAACCATTTCTCCGGTCGACCAGACCAGTTGGACCAGGTCAAAACCAGCACATCTACATGTGTGAAGGAGTGTGTGTGTGTACAAGTTGTGAATGCTTGTAGTGGGAGAGAAATAAGGGGTGAGTGGGTAATTCCACTTACACCACATTTTATGAAGAATTGTTCTTCATTCTTAACTCTCATCTTATTCATTTTTATCTCTAGTTTTTTTAACATAGAAACCGAAAATAAGAAAGAGATCTGGTTTTTACACACTCTCAAGAACAAACAAAAGAGAAGAAAAAAATGTTTTCTTATCTCTTTGATTTTCGATTTTCCTAAGTAATCTATACTTTGTGGATTCCGAGAAAAGTGTTTTCAAACTTCGGGTTTCGTTCACATCGTTGGCGAAGGTTCGCATCATTTGGTTTCAGAGCTTACCAAATAATTCTTTGAACTAGTCCCTGGATGTAGGCTCATTCCTATTGGTTTATTAGAGGTCGAAGATCCCCATCCAAACCTGTACTTGGGAGAATTTATGGAGTTGTTGCCGAAACGAAAGGACTTATCTGAACTTATCAAGGATTTCCTTGTGGTGTTCAAACTGACTTATCAAACGAATTATTCATAATCGTTTGTGGAGTCTTCCTTATACCGAGGTTGTTAATCACAAGTTCATTAGAGGTCGAGGTTTCCACCAATCATAAGTCAATTAAACCTAGGTTGCTAGTCACGATGTAGGATCATTCCTATTGGTTGATTAGAGGTTGAAGGTCCCCATCCAAACCTATACTTGGGCAAATTTCTGGAGTTATAGCCGAATCGAAGGGGGTCTTGTTCCCATCATTGCTAGTTCTTGAAAGGTATACATTCCATATTTTTAGTCAGTTTACTAAAATAGTTGTTTAGTAGTTTCATTATTTCGTATTTCAGTTCAAAAAGAATTAGACTTTGTCTTGGATTTGAAAACTATGTTGTATTTCAGTCCAAGAAGGATTAGATTTGTCTTGGACTTGAAAACTATGTTGTATTTTAATTCAATTATGACTAGGAAACTTAGGCCGAAAATCACTCGACGAGTCTTGAACTTGCAAGCTAAGGAAGAAGAAGATGTAGTGCATCGAGAAAATATCTTTCACACTCGCTGTCACGTGAAAGATAAGGTATGTAGCGTTATCATTGATGGAGGTAGTTGTACTAACGTTGCTAGTCAATCAATGGTGGATAAGTTGGAACTTCCCACAATCAAACATCCCCGCCCATACAGATTATAATGGTTAAACGATAATGGAGACTTGAGGGAATGATGTGAATATCATTACCCAATATCAAGTTCAAAATTCAGTTGTTCTAGTGGCGGTGAATTGACCTAAGAGAATCAAAGAAGAGCTTAACACTTGGGTCCAGAGAGTCCTATGACCGAAGGAAGTATGTTCCCAGCTGATAGTAAATCAAGATTGGTTTCCCTTAACAAGGTTTACATGGATGATAGCATGGGCCGACTTGGCGGAATGGAGAACGTGGGCTAATCTTCCAGCTACGATGCTAGCAAGGATTTCATATTATGTTTAGTTGCTTTATTTAATGTGTTATGGACTTAGAACATGTTGTCCATTAGTTTCCTAATTTGAGTCCATAACTAGTATTTTAGTCAGTTTACTAAAATAATTATTTAGTAATTTCCTAATTTTGTATTTCAGTCCAAGAAAGATTAGACTTTGTCTTGGATTTGAAAACTATGTCGTACTTCAGTCCAAGAATGATTAGATGTTGTCTTGGACGTGAAAACTATGTCGTATTTTAATTCAATTAGGACTAAGAAACTTAGACCAAATGTCTCCATATAAAAGGAGAATTCGACATCATTTTTTTTAACACATTTTATATATATAAAACGTAAGCTTTTGCTTTCATCTTAAGTTCTTAAAATGACTTATCCGAACTTATCAACGATTTCCTTGTGGCGTTCAAACTGACTTATCAAACAAATTATCCACATTAGTTTGTGGCGTCTTCATTATATCGAAGTTGTTAATAACAAATTGATTAGAGGTCGAGGTTTCCAGCCATCACAAGTCGATTATACCTAGGTGGCTAGTCACGCCGTATAATCATTCCTATTGGTTGATTAGAGGTCAAAGGTACCCATCTAAACCTATACTTAGGCGAATTTATGGAGTTGTTGCTGAATCGAATAGGGCCTCGTTCACATCGATGGCGAAGGTTCGCATCATTTGGTATCAGAGCTTATCAAATAATTCCTTGCACTAGTCACTTGACGTAGGATCATTCCTATTGGTTGATTAGAGGTCGAAGGTCCCCATCCAAACCTATACTTGTGGAAATTTCTTTAGTTGTTGCCGAAACGAAAGGACTTATCTGAACTTATCAAGGATTTCCTTGTGGCGTTCAAATTGACTTATGAAACGAATTATTCACCTTCGTTTGAGGCGTCTTCCTTATACCGAGGTTGCTAATCACAAGTTGATTAGAGGTCGAGGTTTCCACCCATTATAATTCTATCATACCTAGGTTGCTAATCACGACGTAAGATAGTTCCTATTGGTTGATTAGAGGTCGAAGGTTCTTATCCAAACCTATACTTGGGTGAATTTCTGGAGTTGTTGCCGAATCAAAGAGGGTCTCGTTAACATCGTTACTAGTTCTTGAAAGAACTCATACAATCCATATTTTTGTCAGTTTACTAAATTAGTTATTTAGTAGTTTCATTATTTCGTATTTCAGTCAAGAAAGATTAGACTTTGTCTTGGATTTGAAAACTATGTCTTATTTCAGTCCAAGAAGGATTAGACTTTGTCTTGGACCTAAAAACTATGTCATATTTTAATTCAATTAAGATTAGGAAACTTAGGCCGAAAATCACTCGACGAGTCTTGAACTTGGAAGCTAAGGAAGAAAAAGAGGTAGTGAATCAATAAACATCTTTCACACTCGTTGTCATGCGAAAGATAGGGTATGTAGCGTTATCATTAATGGAGGTAGTTGTACTAACGTTTCTAGTCAATCTATAGTGGATAAGTTGGAGCTTCACACAATCAAACATCCCCGCCCATACAAACTGCAATGGTTAAACGATAATGGAGAGTTGAGGGAATGATGTGAATATCATGACCCAATATCAAGTTCAAAATTCAGTTGTTCTAGTGGCGGTGAATTTACCTAAGAGAATCAAAGAAGAGCTTAACAACTGGGTCCAGAGAATCCTATGACCGAAGGGAGTATGTTCCCAACTGAAAGTAAATCAAGATTGGTTTCCCTTAACATGGTTTACGTGGATGATAGCATGAGCCGACTTGGCGGAATGGAGAACGTGGGTTTAAACGTTGGCTAAACTTCCAGCCACGATGTTTGCGGGGATTTCATATTATGTTTAGGTGCTTTATTTCATGTGTTATGGACTTATGACGTATTGTCCATTAGTTTCCTAATGTGAGTCCATAACTAGTATTTTAGTCAGTTTACTCAAGTAGTTATTTAGTAGTTTCCTTATTTCGTATTTCAGTCCAAGAAGGATTAGACATTGTCTTTGATTTGAAAACTATGTTGAATTTCAGTCCAAGAAGGATTAGACATTGTCTTGGACCTTAAAACTATGTCGTATTTTAATTGAATTAGGACTAGGAAACTTAGGCATAAAATCTCCTTATAAAAGGAGAATTCGGTATCCTTTGTTTTTAACACAATTCATATATATAACACGTAAGCTTTTGCTTTCATTTTGAGTTCTTAAAGTAATTATCTGAAATTATCAAGGATTTCCTTGTGGCGTTCAAACTGACTTATCAAACTAATTATCCACCTTCATTTGTGGCGTTCAAACTGACTTATCAAACTAATTATCCACCTTCATTTGTGGCATATTCATTATACCGAGGCTGTTAAACACAAGTTGATTAGAGGTCGAGGTTTCCTCCCATCATAAGTCGATTATACCTAGGTTGCTAGTCACAACGTAGGATCATTCCTATTGGTTGATTAGAGGTCGAAGGTCCCCATCCAATAATTCTTTTGGGAATGTTTTTTATTGTTTTAGTTTGACAATAATTCTTTTATCTGAATTCTAATTGGATAGGGATTTATTTGTTCTACTTTCTCTTAAACCTCCTTTCTAAAATTCGAGTTTTTGCAGAATCCTTATTGTAAAGAAAAAGGCGGAAAGCAAAAAAAAAAGCCGAAAAAAGCCGAAATTATTTTTATTTATTACTATTTTTTTGGGCAGAAAATGCCTATGAAGGCATATTAAAATTCCTAGGCAGAAATTAAAAATAAGTAGAATGTTTTTTTGTTATGGCTCGCAATAAAAAAAGAAATGCACGCGAAGAGGTTTCTCCACCAATTATCATAGATCCGCAAACGCAAGCATTTATAGGAATGATGAAAGAAGCATATGATCAAGCAAGAGAGGAGGTGTATATGTTAATTCAACTCAATAAGGGAAATTCACGGCCAAAACCAACTTTACAAAAATCAAGTGCAACACCTTGGAGGTCAAACTATCCAACCGTAGAGCTTGAACCAAAGCTAGACAATACATCCATACATTTTCAAGGTAAAGCATGCCCCATTGCATCTCATTATAGTGACATTCAGTGTTTAAAATATCGAGGGAGAGGACACCTAACTAGTCAATGTCCAAACAAGCGGGTTATAGTGATCCGGGAAGCAGTGTTTAAAATGTCAATGCCCAAATCTAGCTAGTCAATGTCTTGGATTTGAAAACTGTGTCATATTTCAGTCCAAGAAGGATTTGACAATGTCTTGGACCTGAAAACTATGTCGTATTTTAATTCAATTAGGATTAAGAAACTTAGGCCGAAAATCTCCCTATAAAATGATCATTCTGCATATATCCTTTGTTTTGAACCCAAATATATATATATATATATATATATATATATATATATATATATATATATACATACCCTATATACCCGTGCTATGCACGAAGTATACATTATATCTTGAAAATAGTTGTGCATGATAAATAAAAGTGTTTGCAAAAGGTACCAAAAAATGTTTATATTATAAGTTTGATTATTGCTTTTTAACTTTTTAATGTTCAATACAGTGTTTCACCACCATATCTCCACTACCTTTTTCCGTACTAAACCTGCAAGTCTGCAACTCTTTTTTTTTCATGTCATATCTCATTTACCGAACACATGTTAACATAAAAGATGTCGAGACTTTACTCTCTTAAATCCAAATTGATTGTCCATATACTAATTTAATTTATTTTTATAAAATTGAAAGTTTGTGTATTAGAATAAACATATTGTTTTTTAAACTTCAATATCTTATCTCCATTCAAGTGATATAAGCTCCATTAGTTAAAATTTTGAATTAATGATGATCTCCTTAATTAAAAAAGAAATTAGTGATCACTTCCCTCCAAAGAGAAAGTGGTCATGTTTATTTTCTTGTTTATCCCAAATCAAATGGGACTATCCTAATCTGCTTGCTTATCCCAAATCAAATGGGATATTCATTTTCAAGAGGAGTATTATATATTCAAATAGAATACACTTTTGAATTATATTAAAGAATCCAATATTCTTTAAGACTATACATTAAAGAATAATGATATTTAAAATCTAAGTGGATTTTTTTTTTTTTGTATAGAGAAAAAAAAATGAATTACATTTGTCAAAAATTCTTAGAAGAAGTTCATTGGTTGAAACTACTTGATGAACATATATCATTTTTTCCATATATACAGATGTACAATATAAAACATAAATATTAAACTTATTTTACTATTCACTCCCCACCCACCCCTTTTTATCTATGTTGGTCTTTATTTGACACAACTATATATCAAATTAACGAGCAGAAAAAAGACCAAAATGTTAGATTCAATTCTCAAAGTTTAAACAAATTTTAACGATTAGAAAGTACTTATTTGATCTTATCAAGGATTTTCTTGTGTCGTTGAAACTGACTTATCAAACGAATTATCCACCTTCGTTTGTGGCGTCTTCATTTTACCGAGGTTGCTAATCACAGATTTATTAGAGGTCGAGGTTTCCATCCATCATAAGTCCATTATACCTAGGTTGCTAGTCACGACGTAGGATCATTCATATTGGTTTATTAAAGGTCGAAGGTCCAATCCAAACCTATAATTGGGCGAATTTCTAGAGTTGTTGCCGAATCGAAGAGGGTCTCATTCACATCTGTAAGCCATAAGGGCGAACAAACTCAGTTTTTTATATTGGACAAACTTTTAATGTTGTGTCTAATGATCTTAATCTTTGTGATAGAATATCGGAACTCATTATGGAAGCTCTAAGTACTTCAATCAAGCCATTGGTATCAAGATTCAAAGTTATGCAAGGCTCATTTATCAAGATTGAAGATTGAAGACTTAGGTTTGGTTAGATTAGCTTTGTTATTATAAGTCGTTATCTTATAAGCTCTAACCAAAGCTCTCATGAACATAAGCTCTACACTCTAGTCTTGCATGTTTTCCTAAACACGTTTTCAAAAGGCTAAGTTTCAAAATGATCCTTACAAGTGTTCGTATTTCAAAAGCCTTTGTTTTCTAAGTCTAAGTCCTTTAAAATGGTTTTCCAAATGTTCTTACTTGTTACCTTTTGGGAAAACCTTTTAGACTTCAAAAGATTTCAAAACGTGTGAAAAATCAACATCTCTCAGGCTCAGAAAAGTTCGGTCGACCGAGCTCAAGATCGGATCAACCGACGAGAAACAGAGAGTTGGAAAAATCAGCTTCGGTAGACCAAGAGGCATGTTCGGTCGACCTAGGGTCAGGGTCGGTCGACCGACCTAGGTTCGGCTCAACCGAAGTGTTGTTTTGGTCATCCGAGGTGCTATGTTCGGTCAACCGAACTCTGTGATTTCTAGCCGTTATATGACCGTTAAAGAGTCGTTTTTCAGCAGATTTTGAAATGTATATATACTCTTAAGCTAGAGAATGACTTAAGGACTTTGATATACAATAAACATTCATATCTTATCAAGTCTAAAGACTTTCAAAGCAAAATACTCTTCATCTCTATGATCTAAATCATTCAAGAGTATTCTTTCAAAAGCAAGACAAAGAGTGTGCTTCATATGTTCTAAGAGCTGAAATTGTTTGTGCTTCAAAGGTATATCTTTCACTTAGAAGAGTGAACAACCTTGTTCTTTAAACATTCTTAATTCCCTTTCTTAGTGATAGGGTTATTATTGTAAGTCCTACTTTGTGTGGGCATCCCTTTCTTAGTGATTGGGTTTTGGTTGTAAAGTCCTACTTTTGTGGGCAAGTTCTTTGTGAGTTTTGAGTTGTGGTTGTGTTGTAAAACTCTTAGTGAGTTAGCCACAAGTGTAAACATTCTTCTTAGTGAAGTTGTTTAAAATCCTTGGGTGCGGCTCAAGGTAGTGGATGTAGATTCTGAGTGAGTCGAACCACTATAAATCCTTTGTCTTGTTATTGGGTTTTACTTTGCTTTTAATCATCTTGCTCAAACTTACAATAGCATTGCTTAGAGATTCGAAAAAGTTTACAAGATTAGTTAAAACCCAATTCACCCCCCCTCTTGTGTTTTACAACATCGTTGGAGAAGGTACGCTGAAGGGATTCATGGGAAGAAACTCATTCTAAACGCCCATGAGTCCTCCCCTGAAGGATCCGCTCATACAAAAATAAATCGAAAGCAAACGAAAAACTTACATTATTCGGTTAAAGATTCTGTCTTTAGGCTCTTAGCAACAATCACCTTGAGTCTTCCCTTGCGGACTTACTCCCTATCGGTATACACGCAACGAAACGAACAACGATTGCTAGCTCTTCGTTTCGGGAATTTTGAGAGAAAGGGAGAGCGAAAACAAGAAATCTGATTTCTAGGTTTCTAGTATTTTTTGCGGCTCAAGCATTAGTTATTAGGGTTTCGGTTAAGAGAAGGTTATATAGGGTGTGAGAGGTTGTTTCAAACACATCTCCCACCTGCCCTAGATCCAATCATACGTGATCTTCAATCCCATTGACCTAGTATGACTCTAATGTTTAGGTTGCGGGAGTGGCTTGGTCAATGGATCTGCAATGTTGTCGTCTGTATGAACTTTGCAAATTTTAACGTCTCCTCTATCAATGATCTCTCTAATCAGATGGAAACGCCTGAGAAAGTGTTTGGATCGTTGGTGAGATCTTGGTTCCTTAGCTTGTGAAATGGCGCCAGTACTATCACAATAGATGTCCACTGGCAATGCTAGGGATGACACCTAATTCATCAACAAACTTCCTGATCCAAACAGCTTCTTTAGCTACTTCAGAGGCAGCCAGATACTCAGCTTCTGTTGTAGAGTCGGCCACGGTTTCTTGCTTTGAGCTCTTCCAGCTCACAACACCTCCATTCAAACAAAACGCAAAATCAGATTGTGATCTAAAGTCATTTACGTCGGTCTTGAAGCTTGCATTTGTGTAACCATTTACAACCAGACTTCGTTCCTGACTCCGTAAACCAAGAACATATCTTTAGTACTTCTCAAGTACTTAAGAATGCTCTTGACTGCAGTACAATGTGACTCTCCTGTTAGTAGTGCCCTAGGACCATTAGCATATGTTGTACGTTTTATATCTTTTTGAGCATTTCATATGAATAGTTAATTTTGCTTATGAACATCAAATGCGTGATTTGATAGTAAAATTCATTTGCTTATGTAATT
This sequence comes from Vinca minor, assembly GCA_026122235.1. Lineage (NCBI taxonomy): Eukaryota > Viridiplantae > Streptophyta > Magnoliopsida > Gentianales > Apocynaceae > Vinca > Vinca minor. The sequence continues at coordinate 944,001 of JAOCZM010000285.1, read as the reverse complement.
ACTATTCTAGTTGTCCCTAGTTTTATGTAATCTATTTTACAATGAAATAAAACTAGTATGATTTTGATTGATGATTATGTTTTACTAATCATGTGTAATGAGTACAAATCATATCATAGATGCAATATATTGAGATATATCGTATCGGACGTGATACGTTAAAGAAGTAATACTTCATGGTCCTTAGTCATAAGTATTACTTCCTCAATACTATTTTAGAATCTTTAGACCTTATGTCTCCATTGATTCTAGCATGAATGGAGCCACGTTTTGACTCAGTCGTACGTTGCTTTTAACCGAGTAATCAATACGACTGATGATCGGATGTAGTGTCCTATCATGGCTTGAATGTGAGAGGCATTGTAAGGAATTTGTCCCTCTCTTATTAGAGAGAGATATCCATGGGCCCCTCGATAGATAAAGACTGTTTAAATGCATGGACGTGCTCAAACATATTTAATAAAGTGGTTATTAAATATTGTTTGATGGAACAATCTACCTGGAGATCTAGCATAAATATAATTAAGCCTAATAAGGGTGACGACTACCATGCCTTATGCATAATTAGGATATCGCGCGACAAAGGGATTAAATAGTGGATTGATATTAGGTTCCACCGTAAATTCATTCACTTTGGGTAGTCACAATGTCCTGCTAGGGACCGCTTGTGATTTATGAACACATACTACTACTAAGTGTGTTTTCATTGCCATTGTGATATAAACCTACAGGGTCACACACATAGACGAGCTAACGAGCTTCATGTCCAGATTCAATGAATCTAGAATGTGTCTAGGTTCATTGTATAAGGAATTTATTTTTCTGAGGATAATAAGACGTTATTATTCGAATTAGAGATAAGAGGCATTTTCGGTATAACTGGGATTATGTGGGAGTTGTTATCCGATAAAGACTCCCACTGCCAGCAGAAGTCTAGGGGACGTGGGAGTTTAAGACTCCCACTGCCTGAAGAAGTGGATAGGATGTGGGAGTTGTTCTTGGAACAAACTCTCACACCCTATATAAACTTCTCTTGGCCGAAACATAGTGAATTATTCTTGAGCCGCACAAAATACCGAAATACCAAGAAATCAGATTTCTTGTTCTCTGTCTCCCTATCTCTCTATATTCCCGAAACTCAGAAAATCAGTAGAGCTAGCACTCGCTGATCGTTTCGTCGCGTGGATACCAGTAGGGAGTAATTTTGCAAGGGAGGACTCAAGGTGATTGCTGCCGAGAGCCAAAGACAAAACCTTTCCATTCAAGAATCAGATTCTTGAACCAAGAAACGTAAGTTTTTCTTTGTATTTTTCGATTTGTTTTGTATGAGCGGATCCTTCAAGGGAGGACTCATGGTTGTTTAGAACGTGTTTCTGCCCATGAATCCCTTCATCTACAGGGTCAGATTCATATATGCTAGTCATACTTAAAGCGAACGAGACATCCGGGCGAGTGCATATCTTGGCATACATAATAGACCCTGAAGGGATTCATGGGCGGAAACTCGTTCCAAACACCCATGGATCCTCCCCTGAAGGATCCGCTCATATGAAACAATTCGGTATAGCAGTAAGAACTTATGTTTCTTGGATTCAAGAAGCTGCTTCTTGAATGGAGGATGACGTTTCTTGGATTCAATCTGCCACCAATTGATCTCCCTTGCGGAAAGTCCCTCTACCGGTATCCACGCGACGAAACGGGCAGCGATTGCTAGCTCTTCGTCTTTTCTGATTTTCGGGAATTAGAGAGAAAAGGGAGAGGCTGAAACTGAAATCTAATTTCAGAGACTTGGTAATATTTCGGCTGAAAAATCATAACCTAGGGTTACGGCCAAGAGATCATTATATAGGGTGTGAGAGTTTGTTCCCATAACTAACTCTCACATCCTCAACTCCTCTCGGCAGTGGGAGTCTCTAACTCCCACGTCCCCTAGAGTTCTGCTGGTAGTGGGAGTCCTTATCGGATAATAACTCCCACGTAATCCCAGCTATAGGTAAAATACCGAAATTGCCCCTATCTCTAATTCGAATAATAAACACTTTATTATTTTCAGAAAGACAAATGTCAGATACAATGAACCTAGACACATTCTAGATTCCTTGAATATGGACATAAAGCTCGTTAGCTCGTCTATGCGTGTGACCCTGTAGGTTCATCTCACAATGGCAATGAAAACACACTTAGTAGTAGTGTGTGTTCATAAATCACAAGCGGTCCCTAGCAGGACATTGTGACTACCCAAAGTGAATGAATATACAACGAAACCTAATATCAATCCACTATTTAATCCCTTTGTCTCGTGATATCCTAATTAAGCATAAGGCATGGTGGTCATCACCCTTATTAAGCTTAATTGTATTTATGCTCGATCTCCAGGTAGACTGTTTCGACAAATAGCATTTGATAACCACTTTATCAAATACATTTGAGCACGGCCATGCATTTAAAGCGAGTCTTTCCCTATCTAGGGGGCCCATGGATATCTCTCTCTAATAATAGAGAGGGACAAATTCCTTACAATGTCTCTCACATTCAAGCTATGATAGGACACTACGTCCGATCATCGATCGTATTGATTACTCTGTTACAAGTAACGTCCGATCGAGTCAAAGCGTGGCTCCATTCATACTAGAATCAATGAAGACATAAGGTCTAAGGATTCTAAAATAGTATTGAGAAGTAATACTTATGACTTAAGACCATGAAGTATTACTTCTCGACGGATCACGTCGATACAATGTATCCCCTATATATTGCATCTATGATGTGATTTGTATCCATTACACATGATCGATAAAACAAGATCATCAATCAACAATCATACTAGTTTTATTTCATAGTAATTAAGCATTACATAAAACTAGGGACTTCTAGAATAGTAATTACATAAGCTAATGAGTTTTACTATCAAATCACACATTTGATAATCAAAAGCAAAATTAACTATTCAATTACATGCTCAAAAGATAATAAAACGCACAACATGTGCTAATGGTCCTAGGGCACTACTAACAGACCCAATGGCTGAAGCATATGGGATCTTACTCATGCGCTCTCGGTCCTCCTTTGTGGAAGGTCTTTGAGTTTTGCTGAGTTTAATGCCAAGTGACATGGGCAAGAATCCCTTTTTGGAATCTTGCAAACTGAACTGTTTCAGTACCTTGTCAATGTATCCACTCTAGCTTAGGCCAATCATTTTGTTAGATCTATCTCTATAGATTCGTATACCCAAAATGTATGTAGCCACGCCTAAGTCTTTCATGGAATAGCACTTTCCCAACCATGCTTTTACACTTTGTAATGTGGGGATGTCATTTCCAATTAGTAAGATGTCGTCCACATAAAGCACAAGGAACACTACTGCATTACTAGTTACTTTCTAATAAACGCAAGGATCGTCTTCGTTTTTTATGAAACCGAATTCTCTAATACCTTCATCAAAGTGACGATTCCAGCTTCGAGATGCTTCATTCAATCCATAAATGGACCTTTGAAGGTTACACACTTTGCTAGGATTTGATGGATCAACAAACCCCTCAGGTTGTGTCATATATACATCCTCGAGAAGGTTTCCATTAAGAAACGCAATCTTAACGTCCATTTGTCATATCTCATAGTCTTAATATGCGGCTATGGCAAGTAAAATCCTAATAGACTTTATCATAACGACATGAGAAAAGGTTTCATCATAGTCAATACCATGAACTTGTCTATAACCTTTAACTAATAGTCGAGATTTAAAAGTGTGTACATTACCATCCATGTCGGTTTTCTTTTTGAAACACCATTTGTTATCAATGACCTTACACCCTTCGGGTGGGTCAACCAAAGTCCACGCTTGCTTATCGTACATGGATTGCATCTCAGACTTCATAGCTTCTAGCCACTTTTCTGACTCAGAACTACGAGTTACCTATTTGTAGGTAGTGGGTTCATCTTGATCAATCAGTTCAATATGATGATCATCAGTCACGAGAAATCCATATCTCTTAGGATGTTGATGTACCCGACTTGACCTCCTTGGGCCTTGTGTCAGCTCAGTATCAACACGTGAGCTTGCTTGAAGTTCCAAAGTTGGTTCAGATGTTGTTTGGGGATCTTGAATTTCTTCAAGATGGATCTTACTCCCACTATCCTCTTTGAAAATAAATTCCCTTTCAAGGAATAAACCATTTCGAGCAACAAACTCTTTGTTCTCTGATGGAAGATAGAAGTAATATCCTTTAGTTTCTTTAAGATATCCCACAAACAAACACTTGTCAGATTTAGGGGCAAGTTTATCTTATAACAAGTGTCTTACATACGCCTCGCATCCCCAAATTTTGAGAAATGACAAACTAGGTCGTTTCCCAGTCCATATCTCATATGGAGTTTTCTGAACCACTTTCGAAAGAACTCTATTCAATATGAATGCAGCAGTTTCTAGGGCGTAGCCCCAAAAGGAAATTGTAAGACTTGTTTGACTCATCATAGATAGAACCATATCTAGTAAGGTGTGATTCCTCCGTTCTGATACACCATTCCATTGTGGTATTCTAGGAGGAGTTAATTGTGAAACATTTCCACAACCCCTAAGATGTTCGTCAAACTCTTGGTTAAGGTATTCGCCACCTCGATCTGATCGAAGTATCTTAATACTTTTACCAAGTTAATTTTGTACTTCATTTTAAAATGAATAATTAGCCACTTTGATCATCAACGTTTTTTCGTCTAGCCACTTTGGTCAAAATTCAAGTTTTTAAACTTATTTCATCATTAAACATTTTACGGCCTGCCATTTTTGTCAAAAATAATTTTTTAAACTTTTTTCATCACTAAAGTTTTTTAATTCTGCCATTTTGGTCACTAAAGTTTTTTCGGTCTGCCATTTCGATCAAAAAATTTAGTGACCTAAATGGCAGAATGAAAATACTTTAGTGAGCAAAATGGCAGAATGAAAAAAATTTATTGATCAAAATGGCAGATAGAAAAAACTTTAGTGATGAAAAAAGTTAAAAAAATCATTTATGACCAAAATGGCAGGCCGAAAAATGTTTAATGATGAAATAAGTTAAAAAACTTGAATTTTGACCAAAGTGGCTAGGCGAAAAAACGTTGATGATCAAAGTGGCTAATAATTCTTTTAAAATTCTTTGAATCTTCCAAAAGGTTCTGATTTATGTTTCATTAGATAGACGTAGGCATATCTACTGAAATCATCTGTGAATGTGATGAAGGACTGAAAACCTCCTATAGCACTTGTGTATATTTGTCCACATACATCTGTATGTATGAGGGCCAACAAATTAGAAGCTCTCTCACTTTGTCCAGTAAAGGGAGCTTTAGTCATTTTTCCTAACAAGCAAGAGTCACAAGTCTCATAAGACTCTAAGTCAAATGATGTCAAAATTCCATCTTTATGGAGTTTTGATATGCGTTTCTCGTTGATGTGGCCCAAACGACAATGCCAAAAGTAGGTTTGGTTTAAGTCATTTGATTTAAACCTCTTGTATTAATGTTATAGATGGGCCTTTTAATGGATTAATCGAGGTTAAGAATATAAAGCCCATTCATCAAAGAGGCATCTCCATAGAAGATACAATCTTTATGAATGGTGCAAATTTTATTCATAATATTAATTTCAAAACCATCAATATCCAAATAAGAAACTGAAATAATATTCCTACTCAAAGTTGGAACATAAAGACAATTATCCAGTTCTATAATAAGGCCACTTGGCAAAACTAAATAAATGTCCCGGTATCTACAACAACAACTCTTGCGCCGTTCGCTACTCTCAGGTCCACTTCTCCTTTTGCCAGTGATCTACTCCTTTTGAACCCCTGCACATTTGCACAAATGTGAGATCCACAACCGGTATCTAATACCCATGAAGTAGGAGCAGACATGTTAATTTCAATAACATAAATACCTGGAGAGACAGTCAAACTGACTTTCCCTTTTTTCTTTTCTTCCAAGTAGAGTTTGCAATTCCGTTTCCAATGACCTGTTTCATTACAATGGAAGCAAACTTCTTCCTTTGGTGCCTTGGCCTTGGGTTTGGGCTTGTTATTTCCGTTGCCCTTCTTGGCCATGGGCTTTCCCTTTCCTTTCTTTTTGAAATTCCCCTTTTGAACCTTTCCTTTCTTAATGTTCAGTTCAGCCTTCTTGAGCATCCCGTGTATCTCATGTATGGACTTCTCCATGGCATGCATGTTGAAGTTCATCACAAACTAGTTATACTCCGGTGGGAGTGAGCCCAAGATCATATATGTGGCTATGCCATGACCTACGGGAGCCCCAAGTTTTTCAAGTTGGTCAAGATAGCTCTTCATCTTAAGAACATGTGCACTTACAGAGGTGCCAGAGGCCATCTTGCAACTATTCAACGCCTTAGTGTTGAGGAATCTTTCTTGACGGGCTTGCTCTTGGAACATTTCCTTGGGCTGGCCCATCATCTGGAAAGCCTCAACCCCTTCAAACTGTTTTTGAAGGTCATTGCTAGTTCTGACTAACATGAGACAAGTCACATCATTAGAGTCATCACTGTTGGAGTACATTTAATCTAAGGTGCGCCAATTCGATTGGGCCGGGCCGGGATTGGATTGGGCCCTTAATCGGGTTGGGCCGACCAATATGATTGGGCCGACCGACCCATTTTGGACCGACCTTATGGCTGGAGAATTAGAGATATTATCCAGCCATTTTATCTCTTAGAAGGTGGTTAAAAGTGGTGGAGAAAGTGGTGGAGTAGTTTCCTCCACGATCTCCCACTTCCCCCTTTCACTCTCCCCACTCTCTCTTGATAGACTAGGAAAATACTGATTTTCCTAATCATTCTAATCAGTTTTTCTCCAGCTTTTGAAGCTTAGAGAGAAGAGAGAAAAGTGAGTTTTAGAGAGAAAAGAAAAGATAGATTTCTAGACTTGTTTTCTAGCTTTTTGCTAATAGGAAAGAAATTAGAAATCCTGTATCTTATTCTTCTGATAAGGTCTGAAATACATACTCCATTGAAGAGTGTCTTCAAAGCTTCTACAAGGCGTTGGCTAGCACCAAGCGGTGAAGACCATCCCCGGGAAGATCGAGTGGATCTTTGGGAGAGGCGGAGCTGCATTGTGGTGTTCAGTTCGTCACAACTACCACCGAAAGCGTTTCGGCTATTCTAGCATCTAAAAAGGTATAACACTATCCCGTAGTCGTAGGTTCTTACTCGTGGAAGATCTCGGTAGAGGCGGAGTCAAGTTTTATTCAGCTGCGCACTTGTTTGTGACCGGTTATTCCTCTAACGGTGGTATCGAGCCAGATTTACGAGTACCCTATAGACTTTATGTGTTATAGTGTTTGAATATAGATTATGAATCTATGTTATGCATGCCTTAGGATACTAGAAATGTTGTAAATCATGTATGACATGCTTTTCCCGGTTTTACGTATGTATATGCATTGAGAATTTCCGATTTTGAAGTCATTCAAAAGCTGGAAAAACTCTCGATTTCTAGCACTTGGTCGGCCAGGGACTCGGTTTCGATCGGCCCAGAGGCAAGACGAAGCTAAATGATTTGGGTTCGGATCAGCGAGAGGGTGTTCGGTCGAGCAGAGTTGGTCTTCGATCGACCGAAGTGTCTGTTTGGTCGACAGAGGTACTCTCGATACTTTTTCGGTCGACCGAAGTGCTGTTTAGTCGACAGAGGTACTCTCGAGTACTTTTTCGGTCGGCCAGAGCTTGATGGCGGTCAGCCGAACCCGAGCGAGAATATGAAATGTTCATTTCTTGTTTTGCTCATTATTTTTCATAAATTGTTATGTTAATTGAGCATGATGCATAGTAGTCGCCATTACCTTGTTGGTATTATTTTATAATACGATCTGCGTATCGTGCCTATTTTATCAATCAAAAGTTGTAATTTTAATCACATTAAATCCCCTCGAATGTAACTCGAGGTTTCCTTAGAAATTTTGTAATTCTAGATTAGGAGAAGGTACAGCTGAGATGATGAAGATTTGGAGGCAACCAACTGAAGGTCAAGACGGTGTAGAATAGATGTTTTTCTTTTTACACCCTTAGATTGACTTCACGGTTTTTCCATTGGCTTGGAAAAACCGAATAGGATCTTGGCGATTACTATTGCATTTTATTTTATGTATTGGATGCATATGTATATAAGCATAAAGCTGTTTTATTTATGCTTTTACGGTGAGATTGTTAAAAAACAAAATCCCTCATTTAAAATATTAATTAGTGCCTTCCTAAGTTTGGCCCTCGTTAAGGCCTAGATCGACATTAGTATGGGACATGCCAAAGGCGTGCATACGTGTCTATCCGGGTGAGGCGCGAAGGATAAGTTGTGATATCCGCTGGCTAAAACTTAGGGTCCTAATTAACTAGATTATCTCAATAAATGGATTGAGGATCTAGAGGCAAAAGAGTTGAGAAAAAGTGTATAATGATACGCTTGAATAAATGTTATTCACTCAACTAACCAAGAATTACATAATTTGATGTAATTGGCAAAGCGTTGCCTACCTAAATAACTAAGTTTTGGGCGATCGGCCAAAGTGACTCGAGCGAGGTGAAATATGGATCTTGGCCCGCTAGAAAGTTAACGAACTTTCCGAGTTGATATTGAGGGTTATTCACTCGAAGAAAATAGTGGGAGAAATCATTAAAAAGATAAAGACCTAATAATGATTTTTAATCGGTACTTACTTTTGTATATGCATATTTTTGTTGTAGAAAAATGGCAAATTCAAACCAAACACTATCACTGCGTTCTGTCCTTGAGAAGGACAAATTAGAGGGAGTTAACTTCCTCGGTGGTTTAGGGAACTTGAGAATCGTTCTCAAGCATGAAAGAAAGTTGTATGTCTGGAGCAGCCCTATTCTGCTATACCAGAGGCTCGCGCTTTGGCCGCTGATAGAAGTGCTTATCAGAAGCATGTTAGTGATGCTTTAGATGTGTCTAGCCTCATGCTTGTCACCATGAACTACGAGCTTGAAGCAACATGAGGACATGGGGGGCTTATGATATCTTTGGTTCACTTGAAGCAACTATATCGAGGCGCAAGCACGCCGGGGAGAGATTCGATGTGTCGAAATCTCTTTTTCGATGCAAAATGTACGAAAGAATGCCGGTAGGAACTCACGTTCTTAAGATGATAGGTTATGTTCAAAACCTTGAAAAAGCGGGATTTCCTTTGGGACAAAAGCTGTCGACTGATTTGATTTTGCAATCGTTGCACGAGTCATACTGATCGAGTTCATTCTAAATTATCATATGAATGAAATTGACAAGCCATTACTGAATTGTTGAACATGCTTTGAGGACTGCCGAGAAGGAAATAGGCAAGTCCAAACCCAACACCATGCTTGATGGTGCAAAAGGGCAAAAGCGAGAGGTTTTGTGAAATCTAAAGGCAAACCGAATGGTAAGCCCGAGGGCAAGCAAACCACTTTCAACAATGCCTCTGAAACCTAAGGGTGGTGTAGCCAAAGACTCTATCTGTCATCACTTTGTGGTGAGAAGGGTCACTTTGGAAAAGGAATTGCAAGAGCTATCTTGCAACAAAAAGGCTGCAAAAGGAGAAAGCAATTGTTGTTTCGGGCTCAGGTATTTATGTTATTGATGTTAATATGATTGATATCAATTTAAATACAACTACTTCTTGGGTATTTGATACCGGATGTGGTTCTCACATTTGTACTAATGTGCAGGGACTTCAAAGGAGTAGAGAGTTGGCAAAGGGTGAAGTGGAACTACGAGTAGGCAACGGGCACGTGTTGCGACCACTAGTTTGTAGGGACTTGTACTTTTACTTTGCCTTCGAGGGGCTTGTTTTGGGTTTAGAAAAGCTGTTTCTATGTACCTAGTTTAATTAAGAATATTATTTCGAGTTTCTTGTTTGGACAAGAAAGGTTTTGAATTTCGATCAAAAACCAACGATTGTCGTTATTTACGGATAATATGTTTTATGCAAGCGCCTCTTTGATTAATGGTCTATATGTTTTAGATCTTGATATGCCAATCTTAAATATAAATACCAAAAGGATTAAAACTAATGATTCTAATCCTACATACCTCTGGCATTGTCGCTTAGGCCACATAAGCGAAGATCGCATATCAAACTCCGTAAAGATGAGTTATTGGAATCATTTGACTTCGAGTCTTATGATCGATGCGAATCTGTTTGTTGGGTAAGATAGCGACATCACCTTTCACTAAGCTAGGTGAGAGAGCCGATGCTTTATTAGGACTAATACATAGTGATGTATGTGGCCCTTTTAATATACATGCGAGGGGTGGTTACCTCTACTTCATTACCTTTGCTGATGACTTCGGTAGGTATGGATATGTGTTCTTGATGAAACACAAATCCGAAGCATTTGCTAAGTTTAAAGAGTTTAAACTTGAAGTAGAAAACCAACTTGACAAGAGTATTAAGGTTCTTCGATCGATCGAGGAGGAGAATACTTGAGTCAAGAATTACGTGACTATCTAAAAGCTTGTGGAATTGTTTCACAACTTTCTCCTCCGACTACTCCACGATGGAATGGTGTATACGAAAGGAGGAGCAGAACCTTATTAGATATGGTTCGTTCTATGATGAGTCACACGAGCATCGCCCAATTCCTTTTGGGGACACGCACTAGAGAGCGACATCTTTAACACTTAACCGCGTTCCATCTAAATCGAGTTGCAAAGACGCCATACGAGTTATGGGTAGGGAAGCGTCCCGGGTTTGTCTTTCCTCAAGATTTGGGGGCTGTGAAGCGTTTGTAAAGCGCTCGGCTCACGATAAGGTGGCTCCAAAATCTGAAAAGTGCATATTTGTAGGTTATCCTAAGGAAACTAAAGGATACTACTTTTATATCCCTAACGAGAACAAAGTGTTTGTTGCTGCATGCAGAGTCTTTCTAGAAAAAGAATTTGTTTCTAGAAACACAAGTGGGAGTAGCGTAGAACTTTACGAAGTTCGAGACTCTCAAACTAGCACTAATGATGAGATGGAAAATGAAAGCGAGACTCCACAAGTTGTTGTGCGGCGAGTGCCACAAGCGGTTGTGCGGCCAGCACTGATTCAAGAAACACAAGAATTGCGTGAGGTGCAGTAGAGTTCAGTCGTCCACCTCCAGGAAAAAAATTTGGATTTTTCATAGCAGAACATGGTGATGTTATGTTTGTGAATCACGATGAACCTTCAACCTACAAAGCGAGGCAATTAATAGCCCAGATTCTAAGAAATGGCTTGAAGCCATGAGATGCGAAATGGACTCCATGTACACTAACCAAGTACGGATCTTGGTTGATCCACCTGAAGGGGTAACTCCCATAGGGTGCAAATGGGTTTTTAAGATTAAAAGCCGAGCATGGAAGGGAATGTACAAAAGTACAAGGGGCGGCTCAGTCGTGAAAGGTTTCAAACAAATTCATGGTATTGACTATGATGAGACCTTTTCCCACAGTGGTTATGTTCAAGTCCATTCGGATTTTTGCTTGCTATTGCGACTTATTATGACTACGAAATCGGCAAATGGATGTCAAAACCGCTTTCCTTAATGGAAAACTTGATGAGGATGTGTATATGACACGGCTGAGGGTTTTGTCACTCCGAGAGAATCTTTGGAAAAAGTATGTAAGCTTAGAGATCCATTTATGGACTCAAGCGAGCTTCTCGAAAGGCTGGAACATCCGTTTTAATGATGCCGTCAGTGAGTTTGGCTTCATTAGAAATGAGGATGAGCCTTGTGTTTATAAAAAGGTTAGTGGGAGCTCAATCGTATTCCTGGTTTTGTATGTAGATGACATACTACTCATTGGAAAGCGACATACCAACCTTAAAGTGCTGCAAAGGCTTGGTTGAGTATGTGTTTCTCTATGAAAGACTTAGGCGAAAGCTGACTATATTGCAGGGAGTCAAGATCTATAGAGATAGATCCAGGGAGACTCATTGGCCTAAGTCATAGTACATATATAGACAAGGTGCTAAAGCGGTTTAGCATGCAAGAGTCTAAGAAAGGACTTTGTCCTATGGCACATGAGTGCTGTTACAGTCAAAGGAGCAGTGTTCTAAAACTCTGCCCGAATTAGAAACGCATGAAAGAGATCCACTTATGCTTACGCCATAGGATCCATCATGTACGCCATGATTTGTACTCGCCCTGAGATGTCTCGTTTGCCTTAAGCATTACGGCGAGATACCCGATCTAATTACGGTGAGCGTCATCTGGATCTCGGTCAAGAATATCCTCAAGTACTTACGAAGGACTAAGGATACATTCTTGATTTATGGAGAGGCGGATGAGCTCGTTATGGCTAGGTTACAACGATGCTAGTTTCCAAAGCAGCGAGAGATGATTTCCGATGCATGATCGGGATATGTGTTTAACTTGAATGGAGAGTCTTTGTGGTGGCGTGATTCAAAGCAATCAACCATAGCAGATTCTACGGCAGAGGCAGTACATAGCGGCTTGTGAAAGCGGCTAAGGAGGCGGTTTGGATCGGGAAATTTATTTCAGACCTCGATGTGGTTCCTAGTATTGCGAACTCGATAGACCTCTATTGTGACAACAATGGGGCTATTTCCCAATCTAAGGAACCTAGATCTCACCGAGAGGTCCAAACATGTACTACGGCGATTTCACCTAATCCACGAGATTATAGAGAGAGGTGATGTGCATATATGTAGAGTAGACTCGGCGAGACAATGTCGCCGATCCACTGACTAAAGCCAGCTGTCGCGGCGGCGGCATGATCGTCACAGTAGCTCCATGGGTATCCGATATACGGAGGCTGATCTTTAGAGGCGAGTCAATAGTATGCCACAAAGACCATTTATTGTAATTTGGGTCTTTAGTGCAAGTGGGAGATTATTGTACCGTATTAATGTAATTTTCATTTTGATGAATTAAAGGCAATTAATTCCAGTATTATTCTTTACGTTTCTGCGTTCTTAACAACATAAATAAATAATATGTCCTTAGAATAGTATTCATAATTGTTATGAGATACTATTACAGAAAGCGTCCACTAGTCGAACATTATTATGGAATCTTCGAGGACAATAATAATGCGTAAGACTAGTATGTGCAGTGATTGATATAAGATATCGGATCGTCACATGGGTATATATGATTAGAGAATCATTATACTGGACATACCTGTTAGTAGTGCCCTAGGACCATTAGCACATGTTGTGCGTTTTATTATCTTTTGAGCATGTAATTGAATAGTTAATTACGCTTTTGATTATCAAATGTGTGATTTGATAGTAAAACTCATTAGCTTATGTAATTACTATTCTAGAAGTCCCTAGTTTTATGTAATGCTTATTTACTATGAAATAAAACTAGTATGATTGTTGATTGATGATCTTGTTTTACTGATCATGTGTAATGGATACAAATCACATCATAGATGCAATATATAGGGATACATTGTATTGGGCGTGATCCGTTTGAGAAGTAATACTTCATGGTCTTAAGTCATAAGTATTACTTCGTCAATACTATTTTAGAATCCTTAGACCTTATGTCTTCATTGATTCTAGTATGAATGGAGCCACGTTTTGACTCGGTCGGACGTTACTTGTAGCGAGTAATCAATACGGTCGATGATCGGATGTAGTGTCCTATCATAGCTTGAATGTGAGAGACATTGTAAGGAATTTGTCCCTCTCTATTATTAGAGAGAGATATCCATGGGCCCTCGATAGGGAAAAAGCTGTTTAAATGCATGGCCGTGCTCAAATGTATTTGATAAAGTGGTTATCAAATCCTATTTGTCGAAGCAGTCTACACGGAGATCGAGCATAAACACAATTAAGCTTAATAAGGGTGGCGACCACCATGCCTTATGCTTAATTAGGGATATCGCGAGACAAAGGGATTAAATAGTGGATTGACAATAGGTTCAGTTGTAAATTCATTCACCTTGGGTAGTCACGATGTCTGCTAGGGGCAGCTTGTGACTTATGAACTCACGCTACTACTAAGTATGTTTTCATTGCCATTGTGATATGAACCTACGGGGTCACACGCATGAGGCGAGCTAACAAGCTTCATGTCAGATTCGATGAATCTAGAATGTGTCTAGGTTCATTGTATCGACATTTGTTTTTACGAAAATAATAAAGTGTTTATTATTCGAATTAGAGATAAGGAGCAATTTTGGTATTTAACTATAGGTGGGATTAAGTGGGAGTTGTTATCGGATAAAGACTCCCACTGCAGTGAAGTCTAGGGGACGTGGGAGTCGAGTCTCCCACGGTAGGAAGAAGTTGAGTAGGCGTGGGAGTTGTTACGGGAACAAACTCCCACGCTCTATATAACATCTCTTAGCGAAACCACTAGGTTACAAGTGATTCGGCCGAAATTAAACAAGTAACCCGAAATCAGATTTGGTTCTCGACTCTCTCCCTTTTTCTCTCTAATTCCCGAATCTCGGAAAAGACGAAGAGCTAGCAATCACTTGCTTGTTTCGTCGCGTGGACACCGGTAGAGGGAAATTCCATGAAAGGGAATTCCGTTGGTGAAAAGAAAACTTCCAAGAATCGTCATCCTCCATTCAAGTAGCTTCTTGAATCCGAAAATTGTAAGTTTTACAGTTTGTTTTCGATTCGTTTACGTATGAGCGGATCCTTGAGGGGAGGATCCATGGGTGTTTGGAGCGAGTTTCCGCCTATGAATCCGCTTGGTGGTATCGAGCCTTGCTCATACGATTGAAATCGATATTGTTAATCACATCTTAACACGTATCAAATTCGATTTGGTATGTGTATTTGTGAAAAAAGCGAAAAAGATCGTTTCTTTTATGTTTACGTGATTATAACGTATAAAGCTGAATTTCGGTTAATCGATTACATGTTTACGGATATCATGATATGCATAAAGCTATTTTAATTTGATTAATATTGTATGAGCTCGATTAACAGTATGTCATTAATATTAAATACATAAAGCTAGCTTTGTGAATTCGATTACGTAAAGCGCATAAAGCTGTTATGTTAATCGAAATTAATTTGATTAAATTCGTCATTAAGCATAAAACTGTTTCCGTTAATCCGATTAACCATTACATAATCCGATTATGTATGTAAGGCGATTGTAAGCGGGACCGCCGTTTGCGTCGCCCCGATTCGTCGCTCCCCCCGAATTAAGACTTTGTGTATGATTTCATTGTGCTTTATGTGATATTAGCATGGTGAATAGCATGGCCTACTATACCCCCTTGTTTTACATATTTCGGTTGTAATTTTTATAATACGACTGCGAGTCGATTTTTTCAATGTTGTAAAATTGTAATCGTTTTATTAGATTAGCTTTCTTGCTTTATATTGAAAGGTGGGTATGCCCATGCAAATATGTAACAAAGTGGAGGTGCAAGATCGAAGATATTATCCATGAGATGGATTCGACCTAGATTGACCCTTGACTCCCACAAGGCTCGTGGGAGTCATTATAGAAATAGGCCATGCTATATCACATTTACTTTTTAAGCTTCATAACTGCGTGTGATGTTTATTTTATGTACGGATGGATTTAATTTTTGAGCGTCACATCAAATGGTTTTAATTAAGTCTTAAAGTGCCTACCATAACCTAAGCACTCCATGAGCTTGGATCATCATTATGTGCGGTTGCCAAAAGCAGCGGATAAGTGGTTATCTAGGCAAGAGGAGATGGGAAAATAGTGATTTCCATATGCTTAGACATGGTTCGACTTAACTAGGCTATCAAAATAGTTTTGGGCCTAGGGCATAAAATGGGAAATAGCCGGGACATATAGATGTCAATCCCATTAGATGATTTTACTTTAATTGTGGGTGTTAAGCCAAAGCTTTCCTATAACTATTGTAAAATGTTTTTCCCCCACTATTATCAAGTTTTGAAATTGTGGAAAATGTTTTTGCTCAAAAACTAATAACTTTGCAATTAACTTAATGTAGATAAATGGCAACCAATTCATCACACAATTCAACTGCGATCCAAGTCCTTGAGAAGGAAAAAAGCGGCGGGACCAATTTCCTTGATTGGGCCCGCAACTTAAGATTGTCCTTAGCGGGAAAGAAAAGGCATGCGTTCTTGATACGGACATTCTGAACAACACTGAAAATAATGCCCCCTAGAGCTCTAAGAGATGCTTGGAAGAAGCATTTCGATGACTCTAACGATGTGACTTGTCTCATGTTAGTCACAATGAGCCACGACCTTCAAAAAGCGGTTTGAAGGAGTTGAGGCTTTCCCGGATGATGGGCCAGCTCAAGGAAATGTTCCAAGAGCAAGCTCGTCATGAAAGATTCCTCACAACTAAGGCGTTAAATAGTTGCAAAATGGCCCCTGGAACCTGCTGTGAGTGCACACGTTCTTAAGATGAAGGGCTATTTTGACCAACTTGAGAAGCTTGGAGCTGCCAGTAGGTCATGACATGGCCACGAGATATGATCTTGGGCTTACTCCCACGGGAGTATGACCAATTCGTAATGAACTTCAACATGCATGCCATGGAGAAGACCATACACGAAATTCACGGGATGCTCAAGCAGGGTGAGCCGAACATTAAGAAATCCCCTGAAGTCTTAATGGTTCGAAAGGAATTTCAAGAAGAAAGGCAAGGGAAAGCCCATGGCTAAGAGAGGCAAAGTCAAAGGCAATGACAAGCCCAAGCCCCGACCCAAAGCCCGAGGCACCAAAGAGGAGTTTGCTTCCATTGTGGTGAACCGAGGCCATTGGAAAGCAGGGCTGCAAACTCTATTTGGAAGAGAAGAAAAAAGGGAAAGGCCGGTTTGTTGTCTCTCCAGGGTATTTATGTTATAGAAATTAACATGTCTGCTCCTACTTCATGGGTATTAGATACTGGGTTGTGGATCTCACATTTGTGCAAATGTGCGGGGGGTTCAAAAGGGAGTAGATCAGCGGCAAAAGGAGAAGTGGACCTCGAGTAGCCAACGGAGCAAGAGTTGTTCTTTGTAGCTACGGGGGACATTTAATTTAGTTTTGCCAAGTGGCCTTATCATAGAACTAGATAATTGTTTGTATGTTCCAACTTTGAGTAGGAATATTATTTCGAGTTTCTTGTTTGGATATTGAAGGTTTTGAATTAAGTATTATGAATAAAATTTGCACCATTCATAAAGATCGTATCTTTTATGGAGATGCCTCTTTGATGAATGAGCTTTATATTCTTAACCTCGATGATTCCATTAAAAGGCCCATCTATAATATTAATACTAAAAGGTTTAAATCAAATGACTTAAACCAAACCTACTTTTAGCCCTTGTCGTTTGGGCCACATAAGCGAGAAACGCATATCAAAACTCCATACGAGATGGAATTTTAACATCATTTGACTTAGAGTCTTATGAGGCGTGTGAATCTTGCTTGTTGGGCAAAATGACTAAAGCTCCCTTTCTTGGACAAAGTGAGAGAGCTTCGATTTGTTGGGCCTCATACATACGGATGTTTGTGGACGATGAACACAAGTGCTAGAGGAGGGTTTCGATACTTCATCACATTCACGAGATGATTTCGGTAGATATGGCTACGTCTATCTAATGAAACATAAATACGAATCTTTTGGAAGATTCAAAGAATTTCAAAATGAAGTACAAAATCAACTTGGTAAAAGTATTAAGATACTTCGATCGGATCGAGGTGGCGAATACCTTAACCAAGAGTTTGTGAACATCTTAGTGGTTGTGGAATTGTTTCACAATTAACTCCTCCTAGCACACCACAATGGAATGGCGTGTCGAAAGCGGAGGAATCGCACCTTATTAGATATGGTTCGATCTATGATGAGTCAAACAAGTCTTCGATTTCCTTTTGGGGCTACGCCACTGAAAGCTACTTTGCATTTATATTAAACAGAGTACCTTAAAGCGGTTGAGAAAACTCCATATGAGATATGGGTAGGGAAAGCGACCTAGTTTGTCATTTCTCAAAATTTGGGGATGCGAGGCGTATGTAAAACGCTTGTTATCGATAAACTCGCCCTCTAAATCGACAAATGTTTGTTTGTGGGATATCCTAAAGAAACTAAAGGATATTACTTCTATCTTCCATCGAGAGAACAAAGTGTTTGTTGCTCGTAATGGTTCATTCCTTGAAAGGGAATTTATTTCCAAAGAGGATAGTGGGAGTAAGATCCATCTTGAGGAAATTCAAGATCCCCAAACAACATCCGAACCAACTTTAGAAGTTCGAAGCAAGCTCACGTCGCGATCTCGAGCTTCAATCTTTGACACAAGGCCCCGAGGAGGTCGAGTCGGGTACATCAACGGCTGAGAGATATGGATTTCGTGGTGATGATCATCGAGTTGAAGCTGATCGATCAAGATGAACCCACTACCTACAAAGAGGCAATTCGTAGTTACGAGTCGGATAAGTGGCTAGAAGCTATGAAGTCGAGATCGCGATCCATGTACGACAACCAAGTATGGACTTTGGTTGACCCGCTCAGAAGAGTGCAAGGTCATTGATAACAAATGGTGTTATAAAAAGAAGACCGAGCATGGATGGTAATGTACACACTTTTAAATCGCGACTAGTAGTTAAAGGTTATAGACAAGTTCATGGTATTGACTATGGCGAAACCTTTTCCCCCAGTCGTGATGATAAAGTCAATTAGGATTTTACTTGCCATAGCCGCATATTATGACTATGAGATATGGCAAATGGATGTTAAGACTGCGTTTCTTAATGGAAACCTTCTCGAGGATGTGTATATGACACAACTTTGAGGGGTTTGTTGATCAACAAATCCTAGTAAAGTGTGTAAGCTTCAAAGGTCCATTTATGGATTGAAGCAAGCATCTCGAAAAGCTGGAATACGTCGCTTTGATGAGCGTATTAAAGAATTCGGTTTCATCAAAAAGCGAAGGCGAGCCTTGTGTTTATAAGAAAGTAACTAATAATGCGGTAGTGTTCCTTGTGCTTTACGTGGGACGACATCTTCGCGATTGGAAATGACATTCCCACATTACAAAGCGTAAAAGCTTGGTTGGGGAAGTGCTTTTCCATGAAAGACTTAAGCGAGGCCAATTACATTTTGGGTATAAGAATCTATAGAGATAGATCTAACAAAATGATTGGCACTGAGCGAAAGTGGATACATTGACAAAGGTACTTGAAGCAGTTCGGTTGCAAGACTCCAAAAGGGATTCTTGCCCATGTCACATGGCGTTAAACTCAGCGAGAACTCGAGGACCTTCCACAAGGGAGGACCAGAGCGCATGAGTAAGATCCCGTATGCTTCGGCCATTGGGTCTATTATGTACGCCATGATATGCACTCGCCCTGAGATGTCTCACTTGCTTTAAGTATGACTACGAGATATCAATCGACCACTGGAGAGTCACATTGGATTTGCGATCAAGAGCATTCTTAAATACTTGAGAAGGACTAAAGATATGTTCTTAGTTTACGGAGGTCGGGGAAGGAAAGTGCAGTAGTAAATGGTTACACGAGACGCAAGCTTCGAGACCGGCGTAGATGATTTTAGATCGTGATCCGGTTTTGTGTTTTGTTTGAATGGAGGTCTTTGTGGTGGAAGAGCTCAAAGCAAGAAACCGTGGCCGACTCTACAATGAAGTGAGTATCTAGGCTGCCTCTGAAAGCGACTAAAGAAGGCTGTTTGGATCGGGAAGTTTGTTGATGAACTAGGTGTCGTCCCTAGCATTGTGAACCCGGTGGACCTCTATTGTGATAATGCTTGGTGCCATTTCACAAGCTAGGGAACCTAGATCTCACCAGCGATCCAAACACATTCTCGAGCGTTTCCATCCGATTAGAGAGATCATCGGCGAGAGGAGGCGTTAGTATTTGCAAAGTTCATACTGAGGCGACAACATTGCGAGATCCATTGACCAAGCCACTCCCACGGCCCTAAACATGAGAGTCATACTAGGTCAATGGGTTTAAGGATCATGTATGATTGGACCTAGGGGCAAGTGGGAGATTGTTAGTAGTGCCACTAGGACCATTAGCACATGTTGTGCGTTTTATTATCTTTTGAGCATGTAATTGAATAGTTAATTACGCTTTTGATTATCAAATGTGTGATTTGATAGTAAAACTCATTAGCTTATGTAATTACTATTCTAGAAGTCCCTAGTTTTATGTAATGCTTATTTACTATGAAATAAAACTAGTATGATTGTTGATTGATGATCTTGTTTTTCTTGATCATGTGTAATGGATACAAATCACATCATAGATGCAATATATAGGGGATACATTGTATTGGGACGTGATCCGTTTGAGAAGTAATACTTCATGGTCTTAAGTCATAAGTATTACTTCGTCAATACTATTTTAGAATCCTTAGACCTTATGTCTTCATTGATTCTAGTATGAATGGAGCCACGTTTTGACTCGGTCGGACGTTACTTGTAACGAGTAATCAATACGACTGATGATCGGATGTAGTGTCCTATCATAGCTTGAATGTGAGAGACATTGTAAGGAATTTGTCCCTCTCTATTATTGAGAGAGATATCCATGGGCCCCTCGATAGGGAAAAAGCTGTTTAAATGCATGGCAGTGCTCAAATGTATTTGATAAAGTGGTTATCAAATCCTATTTGTCGAAAGCAGTCTACACGGAGATCGAGCATAAACACAATTAAGCTTAATAAGGGTGGCGACCACCATGCCTTATGCTTAATTAGGATATCGCGAGACAAAGGGATTAAATAGTGGATTGACAATAGGTTCAGTTGTAAATTCATTCACCTTGGGTAGTCACGATGTCCCTGCTAGGGGGCCGCTTGTGACTTATGAACTCACACTACTACTAAGTATGTTTTCATTGCCATTGTGATATGAACCTACGGGGTCACACGCATAGGCGAGCTAACAAGCTTCATGTCAGATTCAATGAATCTAGAATGTGTCTAGGTTCATTGTATCGACATTTGTTTTTCGAAAATAATAAAGTGTTTATTATTCGAATTAGAGATAAGGGGCAATTTTGGTATTTAACTATAGGCTGGGATTAAGTGGGTCAGTTGTTATCGGATAAAGACTCCCACTACCAGCGAAGTCTAGGGGACGTGGGAGTCGGAGTCTCCACAGTCGAGAAGAAGTTGAGTAGACGTGGGAGTTGTTCTGGGAACAAACTCCCACACTCTATATAACATCTCTTAGCCGAAACCCTAGGTTAAAAGTGATTCAGCCGAAATTAAACAAGTAACCCGAAATCAGATTTCGGATTTCTCGACCTCTCCCTTTTTCTCTCTAATTCCCGAATCTCGGAAAAGACGAAGAGCTAGCAATCATCTGCTTGTTTCGTCGCGTGGACACGGTAGAGGAAATTCCCATGAAAGGGAATTCCGTTGGTGAAAAGAAAACTTCCAAGAATCGTCATCCTCCATTCAAGAAGTAGCTTCTTGAATCCGAAAATTGTAAGTTTTACCGCTGTTTTCGATTCGTTTACGTATGAGCGGATCCTTCAGGGGAGGATCCATGGGTGTTTGGAACGAGTTTCCGCCCATGAATCCCTTCAATACCGACATGAGAAACACACCATGGGTTGTTATATAATAGTCAACGGTGTTTCTCAAATTTTTTGACTGGGTTGTATATGAGATCCTTCGACTTGAGGTCTCACAAGAGTTCTTGCATGGCTAGTGTTATGCTTTGATAATGTTAAACGCTATCCGTAACTGGGTGAGCAATAAAGGCATTTATTGGGTATATCACGAATCTTGTTCAGGATGAGTGGGATGCAGAAAGGATTTGTCCCTCCTATATAGCAGGAGCGATATCTTGGGCCCCTTGATGGAGTCTGACTAATTCATGGCCATGAACAAATGAATCAGTATGAGATATTGTTGTCATTTGATTAGTCTACTCGCGAATCAAGAAACTAAAAGATTGGACAATACAAGTGTGACTTTTTCCATGACTTGTGTTCAATCTAGATATCAAGGACAAAAGGATTTAACTACAAATGTCAAATGTTGTGATTATGATAAATCACAAGATATTTACGATTTGGGGGTAATGATGCGTTGCTAGATACCTCTCATTACCTGTGACATATGATGTCACGGCCAACGTCATAGATACCTCTTGGGTCGCACTCATAGATCAACTGGATTGGGCTTGTTGGAGTACATTTAATCTAAGGTGCGCCAATTCGATTGGGCCGGGCCGGGATTGGATTGGGCCCTTAATCGGGTTGGGCCAACCAATATGTTTGGGCCGACCGACCCGTTTTGGACCGACCTTATGGCTGGACAATTAGAGATATTATCCAGCCATTTTATCTCTTAGAAGGTGGTTAAAAGTGGTGGAGAAAGTGGTGGAGTAGTTTCCTCCATGATCTCCCACTTCCCCCTTTCACTCTCCCCACTCTCTCTTGATAGACTAGGAAAATACTGATTTTCCTAATCATTCTAATCAGTTTTTCTCCAGCTTTTGAAGCTTAGAGAGAAGAGAGAAAAGTGAGTTTTGAAGAGAAAAGAAAAGATAGATTTCTAGACTTGTTTTCTAGCTTTTTGCTAATAGGAAAGAAGTTAGAAATCCTGTATCTTATTCTTCTGATAAGGTCTGAAATACATACTCCATTGAAGAGTGTCTTCAAAGCTTCTACAAGGCGTTGGCTAGCACCAAGCAGTAGAAGACCATCCCCGGAAGATCGAGTGGATACTGGGAGAGACGGAGCCTGCATTGTGGTGTTCCGTTCGTCACAACTACCACCGAAAGCGTTTCGGCTATTCTAGAATCTAAAAAGGTATAACACTATCCCGTAGTCGTAGGTTCTTACTCGTGGAAGATCCTGGTAGAGGCGGGTCAAGTTTTATTCCGCTGCGCACTTGTTTGTGACCCGGTTATTCCTCTAACAATCACAATGCGTCTTCCAAGCATCTTTTTCAGCTCTAGGGGCGTTGTTTGCAGGCTGTTCAGGAATATCTGTATCAAGAATGTATAGCTTTCTTTCCTGCTTAAGGACAATCCTTAAGTTGCGAGCCCAATCAAAGAAATTGGACCCACTCAGTTTTTCCTTCTCAAGGACGGATCGCAATGAATTGTGTGAAGTGTTGGTTGCCATTATCTACATTAAATTATTTGCAAAGTTATTAGTTTTTTAGCAAAAACCTTTCTACAATTTCAACACTTGATAAATAGTGGAAAATACCATTTTACATTAGTTATAAGTAAGCTTTGGCTTATCTCCATAATTAAAGTAAAATCAACCCATGGGAATGACATCTATATGCCCCGGCTATTTCCCATTTTATGCCCTAGGTTCAAAACTATTTTGGTAGCCTAGTTAAGTCGAACCATGTCTAAGCATATGGAAATCACTATTTTCTGTCCCGATTTTTACCGAATTAATTACAGATTCACAGAAACAGTTTATGCAGTATCGAATATACAGAAACATGCGATATCAATTTATGCAAGTTAATTGAATTAAATTATAGACCAAATCATGCTAAGGCAGTTCATACAATATTAATCAAATTAATAATATAACGAATCACAGAAACATATAAACATGATTAACCGAAATCAGATTTATGCATATATCACATATATTGAATCAAAGATACAATTTTTTCTATTTTTCACACTTACACATACCAAATCGAAATTGATACGTGTTATGATGTGATTAACAATATCGAATTCGAATAGTATGATCAAGGCTCTGATACCACTGAAGGGATTCATGGGCAGAAACTCGTTCTAAACACCTATGAGTCCTCCCTTGCGGAATTACTCCCTACCGGTATCCACGCGACGAAACGAACAACGATTGCTAGCTCTTCGTTTTTCTGAGTTTCAGGAATTTTGAGAGAAAGGGAGAGCGAAAATAAGAAATATGATTTCTAGGTTTCTAGTATTTTTTGCGGCTCAAGCATTAGTTACTAGGGTTTTGGTTAAGAGAAGGTTATATAGGGTGTGAGAAGTTGTTTCAAACACAACTCCCACGTCCATACCACCTCTCCTGGCAGTGGGAGTCTTTAACTCCCACCTCCCCTAGACTTCTGCTGGTAGTGGGAGTCTTTATCGGATAATAACTCCCACGTAATCCCAGCTATAAATAAATACCAAAATGCCCCTCCTTAATATCTAATTCAAATAATAACGTTTTATTATTTTAAGAGAAACAAATGTCAGATACAATGAACCTAGACACATTCTAGATTCATTGAATCTGGACATGAAGCTCGTTAACTCGTCTATGTGTGTGACCCTGTAGGTTCATATCACAATGGCAATGAAAACACACTTAGTAGCAGTATGTGTTCATAAATCACAAGCGGTCCATATCAGGACATTGTGAGTACCCAAAGTGAATTAATTTACGGTGGAACCTAATATCAATCCGCTATTTAATCCCTTTGTCTCGCGATGTCCTAATTAAGCATAAGGCATGGTAGTCGTCACCCTTATCAATCTTAATTGTGTTTTAATAACCACTTTATGCTCGATCTCCAAGTAGACTGTTCCAACAAATAGTATTTAATAACCACTTTATCAAATACATTTGAGCACGGCCATGCATTTAGACAGTCTTTCCTATCGAGGGGCCCATGGATCTCTCTCTCTCTAATAAGAGAGGGACAAATTCCTTACAATGCCTCTCACATTCAATCCATGAAGTGATACTACATCCGATCATCAGTCGTATTGATTACTCGATTAAAAGTAACGTCTGATTGAGTCAAAACGTGGCTCTATTCATGCTAGAATCAATGGAGACATAAGGTCTAAGGATTCCAAAATAGTATTGAGGAAGTAATACTTATGACTAAGGACCATGAAGTATTACTTCTCTAACGGATCACGTCCGATACAATATATCTCAATATATTGTATCTTTGATTTGATTTGTATTCATTACACATGATTAGTAAAAGATAATCACCAATCAAACATCATACTAGTTTTATTTCATTGTAAAGAACCTTACATTAAATTAGGGACAACTAGAAAACTAATTACATAAGCTAATGAGTTTTACCATCAAATCACGCATTTGATGTTCAGAAGCAAAATTAACTATTCAAAGATTTGCTCAAAAAGATAAAAAAACGTACAACATATACTAATGGTCCTAGGGCACTACTAACATCAACTTCTCTTTCTCACAAAGAGCTTAGCCCACTAAGAGCCTAACTTGCCTCACAAAGAGGACTTGCTCACAAAGAGCTTTCACTTGTCTCTGAAAGAGAACCTGCTCACAAAGAACCTTTTTAGCTCACTAAGAACTAAGCTCACAAAGTGCCAATCTCACAAAGAGTACAACACTCACAACGAGTGAAGCTCACTAAGAGCTAACCTAACTCACAAAGAGCTAGTCTCACAAAGAGAAAGGAAAGAGCCTCAACAAACTATTACAAATCCCTTGATGGATTGGATATCACAAATGATAGGTCCAATCACAATGAGATTAGAAGAGTATGCCTGTGAAGCTTTTACTATAAATGATATATTTTGATAAAGATATAAAGATTAGCTCTTAAAAGTGTTTGATTGCTTGTTTAAAGTGTCTATCTCAAAGGCCCTCTAATCGCTTGGCTAAGTATGAAAAATCAGCCTTAAAGGCAAAAAATCGAGTTACAACGGCTATATTTTTGCCCCTCGACAGGACAGCTCAGGTCGACCGCAATAACGGGTAATTCTTCTGGGGATGCTTTTGAACCAGTTTAAAAAGGCTAATGGACACATCTCGGTCGACCACAAATGGTGGTCCGGTCGTCCAGAGCACAAGCTCGGTCGACCAACCTAAAGCATGGTCGTTCAGAGAATATAGTTGTTGGAGCCTTGGAACATTCAAAATTGACTAAGGACAAAAACCAACCTTGGTCGACCCGACAACACATGTCGGTCGACCTGACTTCATCAGGTCTCCTGAGGCCAAGGGCAGGTCTACCGGACTTCAGTCCAAGTGGTTTTTCAACTTGGTCACATTTCTAATGCTTTTAAACTCATGCCTAAGTGTTTTTCAAAGTCTTTTAAAACACGTTTAAGATCTTAGGTATAAACCAACACTAACATGTTTTTCAAAACCTTTTCAAAGATAAAATCAAAATATGTATGAGTGTTTTGAAAACATGCAAGAGTATGAGCTTGACATACTTAAACTAGTATTCTCAAATTAAGATTATTCATAAGGATATACCTATGTAGACTAGACTAATCTTCAAGGTTTTCAAGTATTTTAGATGTGTAGACACTTCTTTGAGCTTTGCTTATAGCCTTTATCAACCTCTTCAATGTGATGAAGTCCTTTGAAATCTTCAAGGATGTAGCTTCATGGACTTTAACGCTTCAATGGCTAAGAGCTCACTTCAAGATACTACAATTGTGATTGGGTGACTCTTAACATCTTGATCTTCCTTCTTGACATTGCAACTACTTCCAAGGAATTGTGGATGTACTTCAAGCTTGTGCCATATATTCTTGCAATGTATAGCTTCTTCTATGTTGAATGGCACCTATGAGGTTCATGGAAGCTATCTTACAATTTTCATCAATGTAGGTATGAGTATAAAGATCCTATCATCAAAACACAAGCTCACGCAAATATGAGAACTACTCAAAGGATCGTTATCATAAA
Organism: Vinca minor; assembly: GCA_026122235.1. Taxonomy (NCBI): domain Eukaryota; kingdom Viridiplantae; phylum Streptophyta; class Magnoliopsida; order Gentianales; family Apocynaceae; genus Vinca; species Vinca minor. The sequence continues at coordinate 917,451 of JAOCZM010000285.1, read as the reverse complement.
AAATATATTGATCTCATTAGCCTTAAGGGCTTACAATCTCCCCCTTTTTATTGATGACAAAACATTGATGCAAATGGGAATAAAACAACAAAATAATAAAGGCAACTAAGAACATAATATCAAAACATGAGATAAGAACGCAAATGATCAAGGCAAGTAGATGATTTGAAAAAGCATTATACTCTGCAAATTTAAATAATCCTTTATCTCTCATTTTTTGCAAAGTTATTAGCTTTCTCCTTTTGTGAAATATCTTTTCATGGAACATTTGCAATGCTACATTTTCTCCCTTTTTTGTCAAAATAAAAAATGTTTATTAGAGCGCCAATTGAAAATCACTTCTCCTCATTTTTGTTAAACTAGAGATCCAAAGGATAAAAAATGAAAATATTTTAGGAGGGATTAAGTTTGAAATCAAATAGGGAGAAGTTTTTTGGTCAATTAGATTGAATAAGACGTAAACCATGGAAGCTCTTATAAAGACCAAAACAAAATCAAGAGTAATCAAAACCAAAGAAGAAAATCTCTAAAGCTAAGTCAGTACATAATTTGTAAAAGGCCATTTGGAAAGAATATGAGTGGCCAAGAGATGATGCTTAACTTGAAATAAATAAATAAGCTTTTAAAGAAGATCTTTTGAAGAGGTTTTAAGCTTGGTTGATATCAAAATAAAGAGAGCACATAATGACACATAAAATCAAAGAAAGGTCATACGGATTAAAAAATGAATCAAGAACCTAAAAAAAAGGATATATGGATATAACAACCATAAATCACAATCTCCCCTTTTTGAAAAACAAACAAACAGACAAAGTTAGCTATAACAAGGTAGAATCAAGTTAACAACCGTAGCTAACAAAAATGGATGTGATAATATGTAAGAATGTGATGACATGATGAGCACATATATCACAATCCAAAAAACAAGAGGAAGTGTAAGAAAACACTATATAGCACATTCCTCTTCAAGTAAAGGTTAGCCTAAGAAATATAACAACTAAGGCATCGGTCTAACCAAAACTACATGAGATCAAAGGAAATATAGGAGATGAATGAATCACGTGATCTCAAACACATAAGGGAGGTATATACAAAATATTCACTTATTAAGATCATACAACTCCCCCAAAGAGCACTTAGTTGGCTAAACATGATATATGACATAAGAACATGGCCAACAAAAGATGTGATGATGTTAATATATGAATAAAGAAGCATATATCACACACACACACACACACACACACACACACACACACACACACACACACATATGAGGGTATAAGATAGAGTTTAAAACTAAAAACTCCCCCTAAGGTTGTGCTCATGTAAAAAGAAACACAAAACTGAAAAGGATATAGAGTGAAAAGCTTATAGTTTTGCTGAAAACAACTACTCTGTCTGACCACATGAGTTCCTTAGTTTGACCGAGCTGCTTCGGTTATCTGAGGTCCTCAGTCTGGTCGACCGGACTTATGGCAGAGTGACTAAAACCTACACAAATCAACATAAAGCTATACTTGATCTATCATCATCCATTAAATTACTAGAATCATCACTCTCTTCATCATTTGATATAGGTGCTCAATTAGATTGGGCAGTTTCAATTGGATGTGTCAAGTCTTATGTTAGTGACCATGACCTCTTAGCTTCAGAAGTAACATGAGGAAATGGGAGCTTTCGACATGATTAGTCATCTAAGGAAACTCTTTCAGGGTCAAGCTCGCAAAGAGAGATTCGATGTGTTAAAGTCTCTGTTTCAGTGCAAAATGGCCGAGGGAACACCAGTTGGAACTCACGTTATGAAGATGATAGACTATATTGAGAGCCTAAAAACATTGGATTTTCTCTTGGCCAGGAGCTATCCACTGACTTGATTTTGCAATCGTTGCCTGAATCATTCAGCCAGGTTGTGTTGAACTACAACATGAACAAGATAGACAAACCCCTCACATAATTGTTGAATCTGTTGAGGACTGTTGGGAAGGAAATAGGCAAGTCCAAGGCCATTTATATGGTCAATAACAGGGGCAAGGGATTTGGTAAGTATAAGGGCAAGCCTAAGAGAAAACCTAGTCATTATGGGAAAGCGTTAAAAGCCAACGGCGGCGTGGCTAAGGATGATACTTGTCACCATTGTGGTGAGCGAGGACATTGGAAATGGAACTGTAAAAGCTATCTTGCAGGGAAAAAGCTTGGAAAGGGAGCAAATGTTGATTCTGGCTCAGGTATATATATTATAGAGATCAATATGTCTACTACTATTTCCTCATGGGTATTAGGTATCGGAAGTGGTTCTTACATTTGTATGAATGTGCAGGGACTACAAATGAGTAGGGAGCTGGCAAAGGGCGAAGTACACCTACATGTTGGCAATGGAGCAAGAGTTGATGCATTACCTTAGAAACATTTAGTCTTAGTTTGCCATTTGGATTTGTTCTAGAATTAGAAAGTTGTCTTTATGTACCTACTTTAACTAAAAATATTATTTCGATCTCTTGTTTTGACAATATAGGTTTTGATATTCATATTAAAAACCAACGAATGTCGTTATCGTTAAATGATATCTTTTATGATAGTTGCTACTTTGGTGAATGGTTTATATTTGTTAGACCTCGATTCACCGGTTTATGACATAAATACAAAGAGGATAAAAACTAAATAGTCTAATTCTACATACCTTTGGCATTGTTGCTTAGGCCTATAAATGAAAACCGCATTTCCAAACTCCATAAAGATGGATTATTGGAATCATTTGATTTTGAATCATATGATACATGTGAACCTTGTTAAATGTGTAAGATGTCTGCTTCTCCTTTTACTAGAACTGGAGAACAGGCAAAGGATTTGCTAGAACTAATACATAGTGATGTATGTGGTCCATTCAATATCAATGTAAGAGGTGGTTATCTATATTTCATAACTTTTACTGATGATTATAGTCGTTTAGGATACATGTTTCTTATGAAACACAAGTTTGAGACCTTTGAAAATTCAAAGAGTACAAGATTGAAGTAGAAAACCAGATTGACAAAAGTATTAAGATTCTTCGATCCGATGAAGGTGGGGAATACTTAAGTCAAGAATTCCGTGATTATCTAAAGAGTTGTGGAATTGGTTCACTCTTTATCCACAGGCTACTCCACAATGGAATAGTGTATCCGAAAGGAGAAATCGAACACTATTAGATATGGTTCGATCCATGATGAGTCTCGCGAGCCTTCCAAACTCTTTTTGGGGACATGCTTTAGAAGCAGCAGTTTTAACACTAAAAAGAGTTCCATCTAAATTTGTTGAAATGACACCATATCCGATATGGATTGGGAGGCTTCCTAGTATGTCTTTCATAAAGATTTAAGGTTGTGAGGCATTTGGGAAACGTCCAGCTTTTGGACAAGCTCAGCCCAAAGTTGGTAAATTTCACTTTTGTGGGATATCCTAAGAAAACTAATTAATGGTACTACTTCTACATCCCTAACGAGGAAAAAACAGAGTTTTTATGGAAGAGGAATCACTTTATGAGAAAACAAGTGGGGGCCACATGGAACTTTGTGAAGTTCCGAAACTTGGTGAAGTTCAAATCACAAGTAACCAGGTGGAATTGGAAGAAGCTACACAAGGTGTTATGGAGCCAGTTCCAAAAACACATGAATTTCTTAGGTCTAGTAGAGCTCGTAGATCACAAAAAACAATTGGATTTTTCGTAACAGAACATGTAGATGTTATGTTTATTGATCACGATGAGCCTACAACTTACAAACAAGCAATTGCTAGTCCAGATTATGATAAATGGCTTGAGGACATGAGATCCGAGATGGATTCCATGTACACTAACCAAGCATGGATCTTGGTAGATGCGCCTGAGGGGGGGGGTGCCCCAATAAGGTGCTAGTGGGGTTTTAAATTAAAAACTGACATGGAAGGGAACATTTAAATGTACAAGGGGTGACTTGTCGCGAAAGGTTTTAAATAAATTCATGGTATTGACTATGATCAAACCTTTATCCCCTGTAGTTATGTTCAAATTCATTCGAATCTTGCTTACAATAACAGCGAACTATGATTATGAGATCTGGAAAATGGATGTCAAAACAGTTTTCCTTAACGAAAACCTTGATGAGGACGTGTGTATGATACAACCTGAAGGTTTTGTTGATCCAAATAATGCCAATAAAGTATGTAAGCTAATGAAGTCAATTTATGAACTAAATCAAGCTTTTAGAAGCTAGAATCGACGTTTTGACGAAGCCGTACGCGAGTTCGTTTTTTATCAAGAATGTGGATGAAACTTGTATTTATAAAAAGCTTAGTGGAAACTCGGTTGTATTCCTAGTTTTGTATGTAGAAGACATATTACTTATAGGGAATGACATTCCAACATTGGAATCTGTAAAGGTCTGGTTGGGGCAATGTTTCTCTATGAAGGATTTAGGTTAATCAAGCTTCATCTTAGGGGTCAAGATCTATAGGGATAGATCATGTAGACTTCTTGGCCTAAGTCAGAGTACATATATAGACAAAGTGCTAAATCGGGTTAGCATGCAAGTGTCCAAAAAAGGGCCTTTGTCCTATGACACTTTGTACTGTTCTTTCAAAACAATAGTGTGCTAAGATACAGGATGAGAAAGAACGCATGAATGAGATTCCATATGCTTCGGCAATTGGATCTATCATATATTTCATGTCGTGTACTCGCTTAGATGTCTCGTATTCTTTGAGTATAACGAGCAGATATTAGTCTACATACGCTGAACGTCACTGAATATCCGTCAAGAATATCCTAAAGTACTTACGAAGGTCTAAGAATACTTTCTTAATCTATGGTGGGGAAGACGAGCTCATTGTAAGTTGTTACACCGATGTTAGTTTCCAAACCGATATAGATGACTTTAGATCGCAATCGGGGTATGTATTTTGCCTAAACGGCAGAGCTGTAAGCTGGAGGAGTTCAAAGCAGGAAATCGTTGATAATTCTACAACCGAAGCCAAGTATATAGCTATATCAGATGCTGCTAATGAAGTCGTTTGGATCCGAAAGGTCACTGCTGAACTTGGCGAGGTACATAGCATTTCGAATGTGGTTTATCTCTATTGTGAGAACAATGGGGCCATATCTCAATCAAAGGAACCACGGTCTCACCGAAGTTCCAAAAATATATTGAGGCGGTATCACATAATACGTGAGATCATTAATAGAGGAAATATGAGGATTTGCAAAGTACATACGATCGATAACATCGTCGATCACTGACGAAGCCGCTAACACCGCATCATCATGATCATCATACTTGTAGCATTGGTATTAGATACCAAATGGACTGGTCTTAGAGATAGGTCTTATGTACAGTATGCACTAAAAGGCAAGCTTGTTGTCTTTAGTACAAATGGGAGATTGTTGTGTATTTTCATGTGATGAAATATTAATGGCATGAATTCCATTAATTTTTTTTTGATTACGCCTGTAATTGTAATAAAATATAATGATGTGTTATGTAATTGATTGTTACATTGAACTATTCTAAAATGTCTCTAGTCAATCATTATTGTGGAATGTTGAGAACAAAAATAATGCGTGGAAACTAGTATGTGTTGTGATTAAATATGGTGATATTAAGTCAAACACATGGACATTTGATACAGGACTGGCCCGTATATAAGAACACTTAATGGATTGTTATATGAATGTCAACAGTGTTCTTATAATGATTATGTTCGTATATGAATCCTTCGACTTGAAATCACACAAAATTTCCTACATGGAAACTGATATACTTTGATGGTGTCAAACGCCGTCTGTAGCTAGATGTGCTATAAAGGCATTAATTGGGTGTATTTATGAACCATGTGTAGTATGAGGTGTGATAGATAGAGGATTTTTCCCTCCTATATAACATGAGTGATATCTTGGGCCCCTTGATGGAGTGAGACTAATTCATGGCCATGAACAAGTGAATTAATATGAGATATTAATGTCATTTAATTAGTCTACTCGCGAATCAAGAAACTGATTGATTGAACTATACAAGTGTGAAATTCTCCATGACTTGTGTTCAATCTAGATATCGAGGACAAAGGGATTAGTACAAAAGATCATATTTGTGATTACTTGAATCACCAGACTATTTGTGAATTGGGAGTAATGACGTGTTGCTAGATACCTCTCATTATTGTTGACAATTGTTGTCACGACCAACATAGAAAATACCTAAAGGGCTTGTTGGAGTTTACATTTGATATAGGTGCTCAATTAGATTGGCAGACTCAATTGGATTGGGCAGAATCGGTTTGTCACTCTGGTTGGCAGAGAACCATTTCTTTGGTCAACCGAACCAATTGACCCAAGTCAAAACCGGCAACAACATGTGTGAGGGAATGTGTGTGTGTGTGAAGTAAGTAGTGGGGAGAGAAAATTGTGAGTGTGGAGTTAGTGGGTGGATCCACGAACACCACATGATGAATTGTTCATAACGCTCACAATTCAATCCCCATTTCCCTCTCATTCTCATACCTAACCCAGAGCAAGAAAATAAAAATTCATAATTTTTCTATCTCTCTAGAACACACTTTCAAGAACACAAAAGAGTAGGAAAAATCGTTTTTCTTGTCTCTATTTTTCGGGTTTTGTTTTTCACATATCTATATCAACGAAGCTCTCGAAGATCGTCTTCAACGTTCAACGTACTCGTGACTGGTATCAGAGGCTCGACGAACAAGCTCTAGGTTGATCGGGTGGATACCGATAGAAAAGGAGTCCGATAGCTGCCGTTGGTGATTCAAAGTAGCAGAATTCGTGATTTTTCGATTAGACCGAAAAGGAAATATTCCTATTCACAAGATACTCTTTCTTTCTCGTGAAAATATCCTTTAAAGGAATGGAATCCCATTTTATTTCCGCTGCCATTTTGTGGGGATTCCGAATTTCTTCCTTTAAAAAAATACCTTAACAAGTGTTATAGGATAAAGGCCCTTCTTAGACTCTTGCATGCTAAACCTATTTAGCACTTTGTATGTATACGTAATCTCACATAGACCAAGGAGTTTACATGGTCTATATTTATAGATCTTGACTCCTAAGATGAAGCTTGCTTCACCTAAGTCCTTCATAGAGAAACATTGCCCCAACCAAACCTTACAGATTCCAAGGTTTGAATGTCATTCCATATGAGTAGTATGCCATCTATATACAAAACCAGGAATACAACCGAGGTTCCACTAAACTTTGTATAAACACAAGGTTCATCAACATTCTTGATAAAATCGAACTCACGTATGGCTTTGTCAAAACGTCGATTCCAGCTTCTAGAAGCTAGCTTTAGTCCATGAATGGACTTGTTTAGCTTACATACTTTATTGACATTATTTGGATCGACAAAACCTTCGGGCTGTATCATATACACGTTCTCATATATGTTTCCATTAAGAAAATTTGTTTTGACTCCATTTGACAGATCTCATAATCATAGTATGCGTCTATTGCATGCAAGATCCGAATAGATTTGAACATAACTACAAGGAAAAACGTATCATCATAGTCAATACAATGAATTTTTTTAAAACCTTTCGCAACAAGTCACCCATTGTACGTTTGAATGTTCCTTTCCATGTTGGTTTTTAATTTAAAAACCCACTTGTACCCTATTGGGGTTACCCTTCAGGTGCATCAACCAAGATCCATATTTGGTTAGTGTACATGGAATCCATCTCGGACCTCATGGCCTCGAGAAAATTCTCAGAATTTGGACTAGTAATTGCTTGTTTGTAGGTTGTAGGGTCATCGTGATCAATAAACATAACATCACAATGTTCTGCTATGAAAAATCAAAATTTTTAGGTGATCTACGAGCTCTACTAGACCTACACAATTATTGTGTTTCTTGAACTGGCTGCACAAGAACTTGTGAAGCTTGTTTATATTCCATCTGATCACTAGTGCTTGGTTGAGCTTCAGTCTGTTCTGGAACTTCCTTAAGCTCCACTTGGCTCCCACTAGTTTTCCCAGAAAGAAAATGTTTCTCCAGAAAAACTACTTTTCGAGCAACAAACACTTTGTTATCATTAGGAATGTTGAATTAATATCATTTAGTTTCCTGAGGATACCCAACAAATGTGCACTTAATCGACTTAGGACTGAGCTTGTCCAAAGATGGACGTTTCAGAAACGTCTCACAACCCCAAGTTTTCATGAAAGACATACTAGGACGTTTCTCAGTCCATATCTCATATGGTATATTTTCAAATTTTTTTGATGGAACTCTGTTTAGTATTAAAGCTGATTCTTCTAAAGCATGTCCCAAAAAAGAGTTTGGAACTCATCATTTATCGAACCATATCTAATAAAGTTTGATTTCTCTTTTTGGATACACCATTCCATTATGGAGTAGCCGATGGAGAGTTGTGAAACAATTCTACAAACCTTAGATAATCACAAAATTCTTGACTTAACTATTCCCTAACTCGATTCGATCGAAGCATCTTAATACTTTTGTCAAGCTGGTTTTCTCCTTCATTCTTATACTCTTTGAACTTTTCAAAGGCTTCAGACTTGTGTTTCATAAGAAACATGTATCCAAAATGATTGTGATCGTCAATAAAAGTAATGAAATATATGAAGGGATTTATGGGCAGAAACCCGTTCTAAACACCCATGAATCCTCCCCTTAAGGATCCGCTCATACCATAAAAGTCGAAAAATACAAAAAAGAACTTACGTTTGCGCTAAATATTCTATTTTTATGGGTGCTTAGTTGCAACCACCAAAGTCCTCACTTGCGGAATTACTCCCTACCGATATCCAAGCGACGAAACGAGCAGCGAGTGCTAGCTCTTCGTTTTTCTGAGTTTTGGAATCTACAGAGAAAAGGAGGCAGAAAATCAAGAAATGTGATTTTGGGGTATTTTGTTTATTGCCAAGAGAGTATTATATAAGGTGTAAGAGTTTGATCCAAGAACAACTCCCACGTCCTATCATCCTCTTCCAGAAGTGGGAGTGTTTAACTCCCACGTCCTGTAAACCTCTACTGGTAGTGAGAGTCTTTATCGCAGCTATAACCAAATACCAAAAATGCCCCTCCTTAATCTCTAATTCAGATAATAACATTTTATTATTCTCAGAGAAATAAATGTCAGATACAATGAACCTAGACACATTCTAGATTCATTGAATTTGGACATGAAGCTCGTTCACTCGTCTATGCGTGTGACCCTGCAGGTTCATAAATGAAATAACACTTAGTAGTAGTCTGTTTTCGTAAATCACAAGCGGTCCCTAGCAGGACATTGTGACTACCCAAAGTAAATTTTTTTTTTTTTTTTTTTGAAAATCCACCAGCGTGGTGGGGCGGACCCCCGTTTTTATTAAATAAAGCCAAATCGGCAGGAGAGGGGGACATAAACCTTACCTCCCAAGTACAATAAGATATGCAAAATGTGCAACCTTGATCATTTATTATGATCAAGGGTGAAACAATATATGCCTATGCTAGTATCAAAGCAGTAAAATGCAACCTTGAACATTTATAGTATGTCCAGGATGTTACATATGATCCAAACTAGTATGCAAAGAAAAAATTACAATTGTAATAAAAATTGAACATCACTAGCTTATACTAAACGGATATAAGGTGTCTGCATCTGATCGAGCCGAATAAGGCCCTGGATCTCCAAAGGCAGTGAGTGTAACGCCGAAAAAACAAGCGAGTTGCGAGTGGAAGTTGCTAAATTTGCTAGAGCATCCGCAACCTTATTAACCTCGCGATATACATGTATCATCCTGCAATGGCCAAGAAGAGAAACTGCTCTACGAAAAACTGTATCCAAAGACCAAGAAGAGATCATACCTGAAGATACCGCTTGAACCAACACTTGGGAGTCAGATTGGACCAAAAATTCTGATATGCCATGACAATGAGCCAACTGAATACCGGTTAGGAAAGCCTGCAGCTCTGCCTCCATATTGGTGAAGGAATCCCCCAAGAAGGTAGAAAAACCAGCTATAAATTCCCCCGTGTGATTGCGTAGGATCCCACCTATGCCAGCGGGACCTGGGTTTCCCTTTGAAGCACCATCAATATTAAGGATGATCCCCACATAGTCTGAACCACCCCATTTTACTACTTTAATTTTCCGTGGGGTGAAAACCGGTGCAACAAGACTATGGTCTCTAGCCTTTAATAATGTGGATGTATAGTCCCTGAATTGTGCAATGATACTAGTCTGCGAAGTTGTTTTTGCTTCAAAAACAAACCGACACCTAGCTTTCCATAAAATCCAACAAGCAGAGCAAACGAGGATAATAATCACATGACGGGAGCAAGAATTAGGTGCATACCACCAAACAGACAGCAAATGGTTTAGACCTGCAACATTCAAAGAAGACAAGGACAGGCCCACTGAGCCAGCTACCTCACGCCAAACCACACGAGCAAGATTGCATAATACAAAAATATGATCATATGTCTCAGGGCCATGGAAACAAGAACATCTAGAAGCCAAAGATACCCCTAATCGTATTCTATCCTCATCCAGAGCAAAGAAACTTATTCAGCATTTTCCACATAAATAAAGAGATAGACAGAGGTAATACCTTGTGCCAAATGCATATCCGAGAGAATTGGGTGATGGTGGATCCACTGATAAGAGGCATTACCGATGCAATTGAAAAAGTTCCCCGAGAATTAGGCATCCAAATGTATTTGTCAGGATCCGTTGATAAACAAACATCCGGTAATGAAGCGTGAAAGGTTGCCTGAACCAATCCCCACATTGCACACCTATTCCAGCCTGTGTCAGTGATAAAGTCACGAATTTGAGCCGTCCCAAACTGAACTAAGGGCTGCCCAGCCGTGTCTAAAGATCCATGCAGAGTGAAATTTTCATAGAAAAAATTGGAAGCACCATTACGCAACAAAAGACCAATATGCTTTTCCGCTTCATCTTTCACCATAACTATCCGACGCCATGTAGGAGAGCAGCCCGCAATCACAGCCCCTTGTTTCACATGTTGTAAGTTAACACAATATCTTCCTTTTAAATATTCTGCCTATAATGATAAGCCGGTGCGAAAATTCCACCACAGTTTCCAAGAAAAAGCCAAGTAAAATTGTTGTAAAGACTAGATACCCAAACCATTAGATTCCAAACTCCAAGACATATTTTGCCAAGACATCCAGTGCTTCTGTTCTTTCCCATCCGTTTGTCCCCAGACAAATCTAGAAAACATCCGTTCCAGTGTTTGTAACATCAATAAAGGTACATTACATGTTGCCAGTAGATGAAGAGTCATAGAATTCAAGATTGACCGAACCAAGAGAAGTCTCCTGCCCATGCTCAAAAGACGCCGCTGCCATCCCTCCAATCGTGTTGCAACTTTATCAATCAATGTATCAAAGTATCGGACCTTTGACCGCCTAGGAAAAAGGGGGCAACCAAGGTATGTCAATGGAAATTCAGCTTCTACAAAACCAGTGACATCCTGTATCATCGTTCGATATCTATCATTAATTTTAGTAGAGGCATAATATGAACTCTTCCCAAAGTTGATCCGCTGCCCGGAAGCCGTAGCATATTTGTCAAGAAACTCCATAAGTACCTTTAAATTGTTGCTTTGACCATTAGTAAAAATAATGATATCATCTGCGAACGCAAGGTGTGAAACCGTAAAAGGCTGTTTAGGGACATGGTATGGACAGAGTTTACCCGATATTGCAAGAGAGTTCAGGCCTCTGGAAAGAGGATCTCCTTGCTTGACCCCTCTTCGAGCATGACTATAACTATAGTTAACACCATTAACCATGACTGAGAACCAATTTGAGCTGAGTATGTTTTGAATAAGGTGTAGAAAATGCGACCCAAAACCGAAACTCGTTAGCACTTGGAGAAAGGTATGAATGAGAGACCCGGTCGAATGCCTTCATCATATCAAGTTTAAGTATTATATTTCCACCACGTACCTTATGATTAATAGAGCGTACCAATTCCATCGCGAGTAACACATTTTCTGAAATAACTCTTCCCTGTATGAAACCAGACTGATTCAAAGATATAAGAGATGGCAATACTTCCCCCAGTCGCGTGGCTAATACTTTGGAAATCACTTTATTCGCAAAATTACACAATGAGATAGGCCGAAAAACCGGATAAATGAGATGGATTCGGTGATTTGGGATGAAGGATAATAATTGTACTTGCCATGGCTTTGGGCATTGGCAAACCAGCCCAAAAATCACAAACCGCTTGCACCACATCGCTCCCCACTATATCCCAACAATCCTGAAAGAAACCACCAGAATACCCATACGGACCTGCTGCACTATGTTTATCCAGTGAAAAAACCGCTGTGCGAACTTCCAATTCGGACGGGAGAGCCGAAAGTTTGCGAGTGGTGGAATCACTCACCAAATTTGGAATAGCACTCAATACGTCATCCATCGGATACTGTTGAACATCTTCCGAATAAAGGGAAGTGAAAAATCTATGTGCCTCTTCACTAATGTCTGAGGCGTCAGTTAGACAAATGCCAGCATCATTATACAACATCGAGATATGTAATCTTTTCCTCTTACTGTTACACAGAGCATGGAAATAGTTTGTATTGCTTTCACCTTCCTGAAGCCACTTTATTCTGGATTTCTGCCTCCAGAATGTTTCTTCAGCTGTCAAGTAAAACTGATAATTCCGTTTAGCTTCTGACCATAATTCCTGTAAAGCATCCGTTGGAGAAATGTCATAAGCCGTCTCAGCCTCAGCTACCTTAATCTCTGCAGTTTTAAGCCTTGTGGTTACATTCCCAAAGCACTCTGTATTCCATTTCCGCAATGCTGCCTTCAACCGTTGCAGTTTGCCAATCAAAATTACCATACCATTCCCATCCATGCTAATATCAATCCAGAGTAAATGAATGTACGGTGGAACCTAATATCAATACACTATTTAGTCCCTTTGTCTCGCGTATCGAAATTAAGAAAAAGGCATGGTAGTTGTCAACCTTAGAAAGCTTAATTATATTTATGATCGATCTCAAGGTAGACTATTCCACCAAATAGTATTTAATAACCACTTTATTAAATACATTTGAGCACGACCATGCATTTAAAGAGTTTTCCCTATCGAGGGGCCCATGTATATCTCTCTCTAATAAGAGAGGGACAAATCCTTTACAATGCCTCTCACATTCAAGCCATGATAAGATACTACATTCGATCATCAGTCGTTTTAATTACTCGATTAAAAGTAACGTCCGACTGAGTCAAAACGTAGCTCCATTCATGCTGGAAACGATAGAAACATAAGGTCTAAGGATTCCAAATAGTATTGAGGAAGTAATACTTATGACTAAAGTTCTCTTTTGGATCACGTCCGATACAATATATCCCAATATATTATATCTATGATATGATTTGCATCCATTACACATGATTAGTAAAACATAATCATCAATCAAACATCATACTAGTTTTATTTCATCGTATAGAACATTACATAAAACTAGGTACAATCAAAATAGTAATTGCATAAGCTAATGAGTTTTACTATCAAATCATGCATTTGATGTTCAAAAGCAAAATTAACTATTCAAATGACATGCTCAAAAATATATAAAACGTACAACATATGCTAATGGTCATAGGGCACTACTAACAACACCATGAGTAGTCTTTTGTAGAGTCATCCTTGATATAAGACATTTATTTTCTTGATGAATTATCTACAATCCTGTAGTCCTTGGCACATGACTCTTTTCTTGGAGTCTTAGCTTGTCTTTGCCAATCTTGGGGTTCATTTCTTTATTGTGAAGGTTAGAAAGTTTTGAACCTACAAGAAAAAATTTAGAATTTCTAGGTACCTCTTGTAAAGTTCCTTCAATGTCGAAGTTGTTTCTCAAGTGGCAAGTGTGTGCACAAGTATCAACATAATCAAGATTTAAAACAACAAGAATGATTCTTATGAGAGTTATGCAAATAAGAACAAGAATCATCCTAGTTTATGATGTTGCATTTCTTGTATAGCTTCGCAAGGGAAAAAATAGCATATGAAGATCATGCTTTAAGTTATCTGCATGAATATGATCATAAAGAGGTAATGATGTAACATCAACAGGATTATGAGCATGTAGATCAAAATCACTTATCAAAATTTTAATATCATCATTTAAAGTACTTAGAGAAAATAAATTTGATACCTTTGCAAACTTACCATGTGATGAGGAGTGAGAATTGTCATTGTGGTTCTTTTCATCACTTGTGCATTTTCTTTGAGTGTTCAAACATCTTGGTTCTTTGATAGGTATCATCTTTGATCTTTTAGAAATCCAAGAGCCAATGAGAGTTTGTGATCTTCTTCTTTTGAAGCATCTCCTTTCAAGTTCTTCATTCATCTTTAAATGATCACTCATTAAGCCACTTCTTTTTTAGTTTCTTTCTTTAAAGCTTACTAGTAATCTATTTCTCTTCCTTGTGCAAGATGTGTGACCCTAATTGTCTCCTTCATAGTTTATATCAATGTGAAGGTCATCATCATATTTTGTATCTACCATTTCTTCTCCAAGTTTCTCATCACGTGAAGGCTCAATTTGAAGATTGTCATTTAAGCGCATTAAAAGTTGAAATTTGATTTCTCCTTCACATGATTGAATCCCCAATACTTGAAGTTCTACCTTTGGCTCTACACTTCAACTTCGCCTTCATAGGATGCTTTAAGCATATTTCACATAGATTGTGCATTCTCACATTCATGTATTTTGTTGAAGGCTTCTTCATTAAGTGCACAACAAAGCACATTCATGGCCTTGAAGTTGAGTGTCATCTTCTTCATTATAGTCTCTTCTAGACTTTGGCACCATGACACCTTGTAAGATAATTTAAGGAACAAAGGGTCCTTCTTCTATAATGCTCAACAAGGTAAAGTCATTTAGAAGACAAATAAGATTTAAACATGTATTTCCAACAAGTAAAGTTGGAGCCATCATATAAATGTGGTCTAGATGGAGAATGGTTATCTATGGTAAGTCCAGCAAAAAGGAGACCAATTGAAATAACTGATAGGATTTTAACCTAATAGGGGTGAATTAGGTTCTAAAACTTTTTAGCTTTTCTAAACTTCTTTGCCTTAAGTGATCATCTTAACAAGTATGTTGATTAAGCATATAAGTTGAGATAAATGTTGAGGCAACTTAGATGACTTAAGTATTTAAATTCAACACATAGAAATACAAGACTTATGAATGTGATCTTGGAGGTACTAAGTCAAGTATCCTATATGCAAAGCTTGCAATACCAAACACTATAAATCATATGACCAAAGCCAAGTAGATAGCCAAGCAATATTGTGACACCCCGTTGACATGGAATCACCCCAAGTCAATGGGATGCCGAACCCAAATGCTAAAAAGGAACCTTCATTTATTAGTAAGTACTGAAAAGGAAATAACACCATCTTTGTCTTCTTATACAACATAAAAAGGGAAATACTAATGTTCAACAATTGAAATATAAAGGAAAACACCATCCTAGTCATGCTATTACATCCACGATCACACTAAGTCAACCTCGAAATCCTCATCAAAAGAATCCTCAATATTACCCTCAATGAAATCATCTGCTAAAAGGGGACAAAAATAAGGGGTGAGCTACTACGGTAGCTCAGTAAGCATCCATCACCATTGGGATGAAGCATTAATTAAGACTCAAATCAGTTTCCCAAGCCCAAAACATTTGAAACAAAGGTTAGTATAATATCTTATTAATGCAGTTAAAACAATAATCGAAATTCTGAGAGCGGATAGAAAACGGAAATCAAAAAAGAAACTTGAACATAGACTGAACAGGGGTCCGGTCGACCCAACCGAAGGGTCAGGTCGACCTAAGGTCGTCCTACATCCGGACAAAAACTTTGACAAAACAATTTGAACGACATGAGGGGCCAGTCGACCGCCCACAATGACTTCAGTCTAGGGGACTTTCGTCCTAGTCGTCCGCATTTCATTGCAGGTCATCCGCAAAGCTCCAGTAGTTTGCCCATTCGATGGGATAGGGCTAGCGGTCTATCGTGTTTCAGATTAGCCATTTTTCCTATACAATTTAACAAAGGAAAACATGTTTTCTGGAACTTTCGAAAAAGTAGTCTCAAATACCCCAGTTTTGACTACAAGCACATTTTAAAACATATACAAAACTCTCACATAACATGCTCAAACTATACACATCAAATATGACACCAATGAAGGGATTCATGGGCGGAAACTCGTTCCAAACACCCATGGATCCTCCCCTGAAGGATCCGCTCATATGAAACAATTCGAAAACAAAGCAAAGAAAAGCAAGCAAGGAAAAACTTACGGTTTTGGATTCAAGAAGCTACTTCTTGAATGGAGGTTAGCGTTTCTTGGATGTATTGCTTTGCCATTGATTGACTTCCCTCTGCGGAATGTCCCTCTACCGGTATCCACGCGACTAAACGGGCAGCGATTGCTAGCTCTTCGTTTTTACGGGTTTCGGGAATTAGAGAGAAAAGGGAGAGGCGGAAACTATTTCGGCTTCTTGGGTATTTCTGCTGAAAGCATTGGGGTCTAGGGTTTCGGCCAAGAGTTTATTATATAGGGTGTGAGAGTTTGTTCCCGAACTAACTCTCACGTCCTCAACTCCTCTCGGCAATGGGAGTCCTCAACTCCCACGTCCCCTTAGACTTCTATTGGTAGTGGGAGTCCTTATCGGATAATAACTCCCACGTAATCCCACTTTATAGGTAAAATACCGAAATTGCCCCTATCTCTAATTCGAATAATAAACACTTTATTATTTCCAGAAAGACAAATGTCGGATACAATGAACCTAGACACATTCTAGATTCATTGAATGCGGACATAAGCTCGTTAGCTCGTCTATGCGTGTGACCCCTGTAGGTTCATCTCACAATGGCAATGAAACCACACTTAGTAGTAGTGTGAGTCCATAAATCACAAGCGGTCCCACTAGCGAGGACATTGTGACTACCCAAAGTGAATGAATATACAACGGAACCTAATATCAATCCACTATTTAATCCCTTTGTCTCGCGATATCCTAATTAAGCATAAGGCATGGTGGTCGTCACCCTTATTAAGCTTAATTGTATTTATGCTCGATCTCCGAGTAGATCTGTTTCGACAAATAGCATTTGATAACCACTTTATCAAATACATTTGAGCACGGCCATGCATTTAAACAGTCTTTCCCTATCGAGGGCCCATGGATATCTCTCTCTAATAATAGAGAGGGACAAATTCCTTACAATGTCTCTCACATTCAAGCTATGATAGGACACTACATCCGATCATCGGTCGTATTGATTACTCTATTACAAGTAACGTCCGATCGAGTCAAAAGCGTGGCTCCATTCATACTAGAATCAATGAAGACACAAGGTCTAAGGATTCTAAAATAGTATTGAGGAAGTAATACTTATGACTTAAGACCATGAAGTATTACTTCTCGACGGATCACGTCCCAATACAATGTATCCCTATATATTGCATCTATGATGTGATTTGTATCCATTACACATGATCGAGTAAAACAAGATCATCAATCAACAATCATACTAGTTTTATTTCATAGTAATTAAGCATTACATAAAACTAGGGACTACTAGAATAGTAATTACATAAGCTAATGAGTTTTACTATCAAATCACACATTTGATAATCAAAAGCAAAATTAACTATTCAATTAAATGCTCAAAAGATAACAAAACGCACAACATGTGCTAATGGTCCTAGGGCACTACTAACAACCAACGGATCAGAAATCGTGCTATGAGCACCATGAACTACTCATGCATTGGAAATGGATGCTAATGTAAGATAATCAAGTATAATTCTAGCAATGACCCAACACCTATAATTATTGCAATAGAGCTCACTTTTTAACAGCCCCTAACATTAACCCGTTAAGAAGGGACTGGATATTAACATGGGTTTGGATATTAACCCTCCAAACGACGAGGCCTGAATTTAAAGACACATTAGTTATGTCCTCGCCCACCCATTATGAGCCCCACAACACTGTTAACAACCCCACTTTTTTTTCCTCGTTTGGAACCAAGTCAAAACAGAACAGTAACAGATACAGAATCAAAGAGTGCTCCCGGGCACTTTAAGCCGATATAATTTGGTTATGTCCTGGTATAGTATCATCGACAGACAGAAGCTCTAATTGGTAATAACACAGACTCCGAATAACATGATCAAACACATAGCAATTAACAAACACATATATTAAAATTACCCACACTATTCAATACAACCATCATCAATGTTTCATCCGATTTTGATACAAGAAAACACGAATTTAAAACTCAAATCATAGAAAATCATTAAATACATTTCAAACATAGTTTATACATCTTTTAGGACTGAAAAACAAGGGTGAAGAATCCTTACTTGATCGAATTAGACAAAGGTCTTCCAAAAATCCCGAAATCACCAAAAATCCATAAAACCGAAACTTCAGATTACAATTACTCTATGTAGAGAACTCAGAATTCGAATCCGTCAACGCCCACGCGAAGTTCTTTCTAGTACCTTTCCAACCACTCAAAATCTCCCAATTTCGATGTCGTTCGCTAGGTCAAAAACCTGAAATAAATCTCAGCCTTCCGTTTTCATGCACTCTCTTTTCTCTCATTTTTCTATTTCTTGCGGCTTTTTCTGCCGCCTCTTCTCTTCCTTTTTCTTGTTCTTTTCCTTTTCTAACTAGACTCCTTAACACCCTCCAATAGCTCTCCATAAACCTCTCAAAAACTAATTACTCCATTAGGAGTCTTTCCAACCAACTCTCAAAAGGTCCCCAAACTTTCCTAAACTCTCACACTTAAGTCTCAATATTCCTAACACATACAAAATGCCCCTTAACCAAACGTACCCTAGTATAACAAATAGCATGTCATAAATTTAAATATGCTCATAATCACGTAGTCATACCAAATAAATTCATGCTTAAGAATTTAATCATGCAAAAAATTAATTACAAATCAGAAACACGTAAGCAAAAAGTCCCTGGTATCACCTACTTCCCCTTACAAATGTTTCTTCCTCGAAACTTGCGCTCCCCACAAAACATAAATATAGACATACTCGAGCTACATGTAAAGGCTCATTGGTTTCCACAAAATAAATATGGTGATATATGAATTCTACAAGTTATTAAAAGAAAGCGTTAAATCCACACAATACATATATGTACCTGTCAACATACCTGTGGCATTTCCCTCCCCTTGTTGTGTGAGGGCGAAAACTCTGGAGTTCAGCTTTTTTTCCTGCGTTTCTAACCCTCTATGCTGAAGTAGAAGGTTGCACCGCTCCTTAAGTCGGTATTGTACACTAACCAATATGGTGTCCCGTCTTTCCACATCTAAAACAAGTCCCGGTAGCCCATCGACACACTCCTAGGTGCCTTCTTCCACATCTAATACAAAGTTCAGAAGCTTGATCAGTACTTCGTTCACTTGTAGGTCCCCCAATCCTAACTAAGTTGGCCCCCGTTCAAAATCCTGACCAGAAATCTGTTTGTCTTGATGTAGGAATGGACCTATTCCTAGCTTCCATAGTGGGTATCACATCAGTAGGTTGTGAACTCTTACCTTGGACCATGGTGGAAAAATGTCTCTTTCTCGCATTTTCTTGGCCAGTTCTCAAAACCTTAGCCTCGATGTCAAAGCTCCTCTGGTACGCATTTATATTGGTTGTAGGATGGAATCCCTAAATCCTTCCTCGAATGCAGGCCAACAAACCTAGCAAAA
This sequence comes from Vinca minor, assembly GCA_026122235.1. Lineage (NCBI taxonomy): Eukaryota > Viridiplantae > Streptophyta > Magnoliopsida > Gentianales > Apocynaceae > Vinca > Vinca minor. Next base: position 897,681 of record JAOCZM010000285.1, on the reverse strand, counting down.
CCTCTAAGTCCTAGTGATCGGGTCCTCAATAGTGGAAGATACGTACTTACCCAAGACATTGAACTTGCCCGCATACTCTTAAATAGTCATACCCTTTGTCTGTTGGAGCTCAAAGAACTGATTATGACGCTCCATCATGAAAGTGTTGGGGAAATACTGATATAATAAGGCTCTCTTGAACCCTGCCTAAGTGAGAGGTTTTCTCTCTTGCTCATGTATCGGACCAACGCCCTTCCACCACTCTGCTACCTCCGCTGTCAAGAATTTTAAACCACGACGGTCTTAACATTTTCTAGTATCCTCATAATGGATAAGTGTCGTTCAATATCGTCTAACCAAGTCTCATCCTGATCCGGCCCCATGTTTCCATCAATACATACCTCCCTCATATTTTTCATTTGCTCGAAATAAGTCCTCGGATCAACCTCAGTCGTTTGCATTCTCTGAACCCCCTGATTTGGATTCTGTTGATGTTGTGGTTGAATGAGTTGAGCCAACATAGTCAAAGCGGGTGCCAACTTAGAAGGTGTCCCGACATTAACTGGTGGTGGTGGTGGCAGAGGTGCCGAATAATTAGCCACTTTGATCATCAACATATTTTCGTCTAGCCACTTTGGTCAAAATTCAAGTTTTTAAAATTATTTCATCACTAAAGTTTTTTCGGCCTGCCATTTTGGTCACTAAATTTTTTTTTAACTTTTTTCATCACTAAAGTTTTTTCGGTCTGCCATTTTGGGCACTAAAGTTTTTTTATTCTGCCATTTTGATCAAAGTTTTTTAGTGACCTAAATGGCAGAATGAAAAAACTTTTGTGACCAAAATGGCAGGCCAAAAAAACTTTAGTGATGAAAAAAATTAAAAAAAAAACTTTAGTGACCAAAATGGCAGGCCGAAAAAACTTTAGTGATGAAATAATTTTAAAAACTTGAATTTTGACCAAAGTGGCTAGACGAAAATATGTTGATGATCAAAGTGGCTAATAATTCCGGAGGTGCCACATACTCATTCCCAACTTCCTGTCCGTTACCAACATTCGGTGCCTGTGGCGGAGAAAACTGTGCCTGTTGAGGTTGCTGACTGGAGGACCCTACATACTGTCTTCGTACGCCCCTTACCCCCTAGCGGGTGAAGGCAACAATAGGCAAGTCTGAGTCGCTGGCATTATCTTGGTTGCGGTCCATCTTATCCAGATAACAGTTCATATATGGAAGGAGAAATAATTAAGCAACTAGTTCACATAGAACTTAACACAGTATGACATAAAATGTAAGGCAAACATGGTATAACATATACAGTAAAACATGACATAACACGTTAGTGAACTTGATGCGATATAAGATAATCCAAAGAAAGCATAACATGCGAGAAAAACATATAAAACAATAAATAAACACTTATGTCATATTCCTAGGCCCTACTCTAAGTCCACATCCTATGTTCATTCCATATTTAGTCTAACCAAATGTTCAAGGCTAAGGTTCGACCTGCTCTTATACCACTCATGTCACAATCCGTAACCTAGATGATGACATGACAGCACCCCAACTCAATGAGATACCGAACCCAAATGCTAAAAAGGAACCTTCATTTATTAGTATGTACTAAAAGGAAATAACATCATCCTTGTGTTCTTACACAAACAAAAAGGGAAATACTAATGTTCAATAACTGAAATATAAAGGGAAACTAGTCTTGCTATTACATCCACGATCACTGATGTGGAACCGAGATACAAGTATCAAGGTTTCGGCTAAAGAACAGATCTTTCTCTATCTCGAACAGTTTCCAAGGGGAATATACTCAACGCAACTCTAAAGAAGACTAAGTATCAATGGGGGCTGAAACACCACAACAAGCGAAACTATCTTGTTGATACAGTAACTCAAGAATGAATGAAATTCTATAAGAAGTTCAAACATAAGTATCTAAGGAATAACCTTATCCAAAATATCAATATATCTAACGTAAATAATATGTTGGCCGAAATATCTCTTAAATAGAGTGAGATTTTGGTTCCAAGCAATAATAAAGGAAGAGTCATAATTTAGGTAAGACTCTTCAATCCTAACTTAAGTAAACTACCTAAAACAAAACACTACTTAACATAATGGACAACATGTCCTATTATATAGCTAGCATTATCTTTATTCAGCCAACATGGCTAATAATAGTTAAAAATAAAGCTGAAAATATATTAGAGTCTGGGGTAGACTTTAATGTACAAAAAAGACTAAAATATCCTTTAAATTCGTCCCAATTCTGGACAGCTTGTTGGATCAGCTTGCACGACAATTTTTGACACCAAGATGGCAGAATCTGATCTTGTGATCTTCATAGAAGTTGTAGATCTGCCTCTTATCTTTAATATGAAACTAGAATCAGCTCCATTGGACTCCTAGACCGAAAGTTATGATCATTATACCAAACTATAGCAAAGCTGTCCATTCCTTGTACATTTGTGAAACTTAAGAGGTTGACTTGTACAACATTCCTAGATGTAACTTAGAGTCCTCTTTGTATCTTAGAACTCGGATCAATGATGTAATATGTTGATTCACGTCTCTTGTTCTAAGCCGCGTTATTGGTCCATGTATGCAATCCTTTGAGTTGGGCAACCCCGAGGTTGGTACCGTATCAATCACACTAAGTCATCCTCAAAATCCTCATCAACAGAATCCTCAATGTTACCCTCAATGAAATCATCTGCAAAAAGGGGACAAAAATAAGGGGTGAGCTACTAGACTAGCTCAATAAACATCAATCACCCTTGGGATGAAGCATCAATTAAGACTCAAATTTGTTTCCCAAGCCCAAAACCTTTGTAACAAAGGTTAGTATAATGATTTTATTAATGCAGGTAAAATAAGAAACGAAAGTTTGAAACCAGATAGAAAACGGAAATCAGAACAGAAACATAAACATAGATTGAATAGAGGTTCGGTCGACCTAACAGAGGGGTCCAGTCGACCTAAGGTCATCCGAGATCCGGACAGAAACTTTGACAAAACTGTTCGGACGACAGGACTTTGGTCGAGGGGACTTTCGTCCTGGTCGACCGCATTTCATTGCAGGTCATTCGAAAAACTCCCAGAAGTTTACTCAGTCGATGGGAAAGGGCTCTGGTCGACCGAACCGGCCAACCGCATTTCAAAACAACCTTTTTCCGGTACAATATAACAAAAGAAAATATTGCTTTCTGCAACTTTTGAAAAACCAATCTCAAATACCCTAGTTTTGTCTCCAAAAACATTCTAAAACATATACAAAACTCTCACATAACATGCTCAAACTATACACATCAAATATGACACCAACGGATCAGAAATCGTGCTAGTAGCACCATGAACTACTCATGCATTACAAACGGATGCTAATGTCAGATAATCAATTATAATTCTAGCAATGACCCAACACATATAATTCACGCAATAGAGCTCATTTGTCTGTCCATGACTCTAACCTTGTTAAAAGCTACTAACATTAACCTGTTAAGGAGGGCTGGAATATTAACATGGGTTCGGATATTAACCCTCCAAATGATGAGGCCTGAATTTGAGGACATATCAGTTACGCCATTGCCCACCCATATGAGCTCCACAACATTGTTAACAACCCCACTTTTTATCCTCGTTAGGAACCGAGACAGAATCAGAGAGTGCTCCCGGGAACTTTAAGCAGATATAATTTCGCCCGGATGTCTCATTCGCGATAAGTATGCCTAGCAGATATAAATCTGACCCTGGAGAGTCATATTGGACTGCAGTCAAGAGCATTCTTAAGTACTTGATAAGGATTAAAGATATGTTCTTAGTTTACGGAGGTCAAGAAGGAATTCTGGTTGTAAATGGTTACACAGACGCAAGCTTCCAGACCAACGTAGATGATTTTATATCGCAATCTGGTTTTTGTGTTTTGTTTGAATGGAGGTGTCGTGAGATGGAAGAGCTCAAAGCAAGAAACCGTGACTAACTCTACAACAGAAGCTGAGTATGTGGCTGCCTCTGAAGCAGCTAAAGAAGCTGTTTGGATCAGGAAATTTGTTGATGAATTAGGTGTCATCCCTAGCATTGTGAACCCAGTGGACATTTATTGTGATAATACTGGTGCTATTTCACAAGCTACGGAAGCTAGATCTCACGAATGATCCAAACACATTCTCAGGCGTTTCCATCTGATAAGAGAGATCAATTATAGATGAGACGTTAAAATTTGCAAAGTTCATGCGGACGACAACATTGCAGATCCATTGACCAAGCCACTCCCGCAACCTAAACATGAGAGTCATACTAGGTCAATGGGATTGAGGATCATGCATGATTGGACCTAGGGCAAGTGGGAGATTGTTAGTAGTGCCCTAGGGCCATTAGCATATGTTGTTCGTTTTATATATTTTTGAGCATGTGATTTGAATAGTTAATTTTTTTTTTAACATCAAATGCGTGATTTGATAGTAAAACTCATTAGCTTATGCAATTACTATTCTGATTGTCCCTAGTTTTATGTAATGTTCTATACGATGAAATAACACAAGTATGATGTTTGATTGATGATTATGTTTTACTAATCATGTGTAATGGATACAAATCATATCATAGATATAATATATTGGGATATATTGTATCGGACGTGATCCAAAAGAGAAGTAATACTTCATGGTTCCTTAGTCATAAGTATTACTTCCTCAATACTATTTAGAATCCTTAGACCTTATGTTTCCATCGTTTCCACCATGAATGGTGCTACGTTTTGACTCAGTCGGACGTCACTTTAATCGAGTAATTAAAAAGACTAATGATCGGATGTAGTATCCTATCATGACTTGAATGTGTGAGACATTGTAAGGGATTTGTCTCTCTCTTATTAGAGAGAGATATCCATGGGCCCCTCGACAGGGAAAACTGTTGAAATGCATGGTCGTGCTCAAATGTATTTAATAAAGTGGTTATTAAATACTATTTGGTGGAACAGTCTACCTGGAGATAGAGCATAAATACAATTAAGCATTATAAGGGTAACAACTACCATGCCTTATGCTTAATTTGGATATCGCGAGACAAAGGGATTAAATATTGGATTGATATTAGGTTCCACCGTACATTCATTCACTCTGGGTAGTAACAATGTCCTGCTATGGACCGCTTGTGATTTATGAACACATACTACTACTAAGTGTTTTTTCATTTCCATTGTGATATGAACCTACATGGTCACACGCATAGACGAGTTAACGAGCTTCATGTCCAGATTCAATGAATCTAGAAGTTGTTTAGGTTCATTGTATCTGGTATTTATGTTTCTGAAAATAATAAAATGTTAGTATTCGAATTAGAGATTAAGGATGGACATTTTCGTTATATAACTTTCGATGGAATTACGTGGGAGTTATTATGCGATAAGAAATCCCACTACCAGAAGAGGTTGACAGGACGTGAGAGTTGATTTTCGGAACAAACTCTCACGCCTATATAATCTCTTTTGGCTGAAACCCTAGGGTTAGACTTCTGATAGCCGCAAAACCTATCACCCGAAATTAGATTTCTGCCTCCTTTCTCTCTAGATTCCTGAAAACTCAGAAAACGAAGAGCTAGCAATCGCTGCTCGTTTCTTCGGGTGGTTACCGGTAGAGAGCAATTACGCATGGGAAGGCTTCTGGTGGTCGCAGCATAGCATCTAATTTCATAAACCAATAACCGAAATCGTAAGTATTTTCATATGTATTTTAATTCCTATGGTATGAGTGGATCATGCAGGGGAGGATTCATTGGTGTTTAGAAAGAGTTTCTGCCCATGAATCCCTTCAACTTTGACACCTTGTATAATGATGGAAGGAACATGTGTTCCTTTTTTCTATAATGCTTAACAAGGTAAGGTCATTAAAAGACAAAAAGAGTTTAAACATATATTGCCAACAAGAGAAGTTGGAGCTATCAAACAAATGTGGTATAGAGGGGGAAGAGTTGTCTATGGAAGATATAGAAAAACATGAAGCCGTGAATCCTCCTAAGATGTAAATTCTAGCAAAAGGAGACTAGGCTATGATACCAATTGAAATACCCGAAAGGGATGAACCTAAGAGGGCGGTGGGTGAATTAGGTTCTATAACTTTTTCTCTTTTCTAAACCTTTTTTGCCCAAGTAATCACCATAACAACAAGTATGCTGATTAAAAATATAAGGTGAGTTAAATGTTATGGCAACTTAGATGACTTAAGTGTTATATGCAACACATAAGAACAATATAGCCGTTGGAGTCTTGGAACATTCAAATTTGATTAAGGAAAAAATCAACCTCAGTCGACAAGACAACACATGTCGGTTGACCGGACTTCATCAGGTCGCCCGAGGCCAAGGCTAGGTCAATCGGACTTCAGTCCAAATGTTTTTTTCCACTTGGTAACATTTCTAATGTTCTCAAACTAATGCCTAAGTGATTTTCAAACCATTCAAAACAAGTTTAAGATCTTTGGCATAACTCAAAAATAACATATGTTTTTCAAAACCTTTTCAAAGAACAAATCAATGTAAGTATGATGGTTTTGAAAACATGCAAGAGTATGAGCTTGACATACTTAAACTAGTATTCTCAAATTAAGATTAGTCACAAGGATGTACCTATGTAGACTAGACTAATATATTCAAGGCCTTCAAGTCTTGTAGATGTGTAGACACTTTTATCAACCTCTTCATTGTGATGAAGTCATTTGAAATCGTCAAGGATGTAGCTTCATGGACTTCAACACTTCAATGGTTAAAATATCACTTTAAGATACTTCAATTGTGATTGGGTGACTCTTAACATCGTGATCTTCCTTCTTGACGTTACAACTACTTCCAAGACATTGTGGATGTACTTCAAGCTTTTGGCATGGAGTTTTACAATGTATATCTTCTTCTATGCTGAATGACACCTTTGAGGTTCATGGAAGCTATCTTACCAATTTAATAAATGTAGGTGTGAGCATAAAGATTATATCATCAAAACACAAACTCACACAAACATGAGAACAACTCAATGGTTTATTATCATCAAAACTAGATTGATCACACTAGCCCTTAGGGCGTACATAACTCATCCAACACTCATTTTGGCATATGAAAACCTTTGAAATACTTTTTCAAAAACATTATAACAAGGTTGATTTAAGGATAAAAATTAAGGTTTTTGAAAACACAAGGCATTTCATATGAAAACGTTTTCATGCATGCATTGCAAGAGTGAGCATTATCTTTGAGCTTATTTCCTAAGACTGATTACAAGATATATCAATCTAATCTACTCTATCATATACCTAAGTCTTCAAACATTCTTATTGTCAAGGAATATCTTGATTATTCAATGTATAAGGATGACATATGTCTTGTTGATACATCTTGAAAGACTTGGTACTTTCCTTGATATCTATCACAAACACAAATATAATGTTAAACCTCATCAACGGTTTGGCGTTCATCAAAATAAAGAATTTATCCTTTAGGGTTTATAATATCCATTTTTTTTATTATGATAAACTTTGATGTAATGTGATAGATAATAAAAATGAAACACAAGGAAAGATGACCTTTGAATGATCAAAGATAAGTACATGGTCATGTATGGGTTTTTAAGATTTTAAAAGATAATCAACCTTAGGGAAAAAAAGAGATTCACTTAATGAATTCTCCCCCTAAGGTTGTGGCCATGTTATAAAGAAACAAAACTGAAAGATAAAGAGAATAGAGTTCACGGTTTTGTTGAATCAGGAGATTCCAGTCCACAACATATCTTCTTCAGGTCGACCAAGTTTTTGCGGTCGACCAAGGTTCACCAGTCCAGTCGACTGGACTTAAGGAAAAAACCATATATAACTAGCAAAAGTCAGACCAAGGCATTTCCAAATGCCACTAACTCATACCAAGGCATATATTTATACCATACAAACAATTGAACTCACGAGTGAAGCCATATAATATTATAAAGATAGAGTTCATGCTTAATACTTGAAGATTCAAACATAAGCACCCCATGCAACATAATCTAAGCAAAATACCAAGTTAAGAAAATTACATAAAGATAGATTTCATGCTTAACAATTGAAGATTCAAACATAAACACCCCATGCTACATAGTCTAAGCAATATACAAGTTAAGCACATTACATAACACCTTTTTCTCCCATTTTGTCATTGATCAAAAGAGTTGGGAGAGGGGTAAGGATGAACTCTCATCACAAGAATATCATCATTGAGCTCTCTAAATATGAATATAAGATCGAATATACTCAAAGCATAGCATGTTATGAACCTTCAAATAGTAAGTTATACAAAGGATATGAAACATAAAGAATTAACACCTGCTATTCTAGGGATACAAAAGGGATAACAAGTTTGGGAAAGCCATAAAATAGTAAGAGGCTAAGAAAATTCTCATGGATTTTGTAGATGTATTGCACTTGATCACATCATGAGATTCCAAGAAGGTTTCTTCACTTCAAACCACTAATCACTTGGGCAATTTCTTCCTCAGTTGTAGGCTCATGAATCCCTTGCTCTTCTTCCTTGCCTTCCTCTTTTTATTCCCCATTCCCATTTCCATCACTTCCATTATCATTAGCCTCATCACTTCCATCACTTGCATTCTCATAATATTCCTCCTCATTCTATTTCTCTTCTTCGTCGTCTACAATACTTGATTTCTTGGACTTGGTATTTGTGATAATATCATCCAATTTTTCTTCCATTCTAGATTCCATGAAGGCCATCCTACTTTCCAAGTTATCCATTCTTGAATTGAAGTTGTCATTGAAGGATTCTAGGCTTTTTGAAATTGACTCTACTTGCTTGATAACTTGAATGAATAATTCATAGTAGGTTCTTGTGAAGGCTGCCTCACCTTGTGAAACCGGTATTGATTTCAGATTCATATCAACAGCCATTTTCTTCTTTGGTGGTGGAGCTTCCTTTTCAATTTCTTCTTCTTAACACTCATTATTTGCCCCGAAATCACCTTGCAAATCAAACTCTTCTTCATCTCTTCCACATGTACCTCTTCATCATCAACTTGAACATTTTCGTCTTCCATAACATGATCCTTAGGCTTTTGAGCCTTCCTCGAATCAATGGTTTTCTTTATTGTATCAATGGTCTTTTGGCTAGCCCTTTTTACAATGGATGCCGCCAACAACTCATCATCAGTGCACTTGTTTTTAAATTTACAATGGCCACTAACAAGTATCATATGCCAAATACTCAAAGTTCAACATTCTAATCTTAACTAGACGCTTTATAATAGTCATTTGGAAGTAGCTAATGGAACTCTTGTGACCTTTGATTGGTAAGATCGCATTAGAGACCATGTGGTGCAGGATCTTTCCATATTCATCAAGCTTGTTGCCTCCCTCTCCGTTGACTTGCTAAATTCTCCTTCTTTTATCCTATTGATCATTTTGATCTGCTTGACTTGTACACCAACCACACCAGATTGTTTTATCTCTTTTAGCAATGCATATTTTCATCCAAACCCTCTGCCATCAAGTGTGCTACACCCCCAATGGATCTCACTTCCATCTTTAATGGATATCTCTTCCATCTCTGGAGGACATACATAAAAATCTTTCCACCAGTGTCAACGGTTTCTGGTGATGATGGCTAGAATTGCACAAAACTCTGAAGAATATAATTGGTCGATCTTTCACTGGAGAGTAACACCAAAAATTTTGTGTTTCCAACTTTGCTTATTCAATTGAAATATTTCGCTTCTGATTATATCCAACACTCACCTCCAATCTCCGGTGAAACTGATGAACCAAAACATATTATCTTCTCCTCTGAACCTCGCTCTGATACCAGTTGTTAGGAAATAAACAGCAATATAGGGAGAGAAAACGAGATCGAAAAAAAAAATAAAGACACAAGGAATTGTTTATCCAGTTCGTCAATGAATTGACTACGTTTGGGGGTGCTACCCATCAAGGATATTTACTATGTTATGAGATACAATATTTAAGTTAAATGGATAGACTATTTATAGGGAAAAAGACGAAACCCTAATTACGGCCCATTAACAGAAAAGCTCAAACCTCAGGCTCCACAACCTAATAAAGTGTACTTGTGATAAAGATTCTATTGATAAGTTGTTTGGCACTTAATGTGTTTCTCGTGATAAAAATATTTTTGAGTACAAACAAACTCACAAGAATACGCATACATATCCTTTGATGCTAGAGCTACATTTTCCTATATGCCTAATGTGACATGTACCTATTGTGAAAAAATGTGGACATCATGTAAATCGTTGCATCACCAAAAGAAGATTGAAAAAAGGTGCAAAAACTACGTGGGTTGTGAAATGCTCTATTACTAACTAAAGGACCCAAGAATGTGTGGGTACCAAAAATCCCTTCTTGCGTAGATGTCAAAGGGAAAGAAAAAGTGGATGCATTCTCGGAGATAATGCCTTACCTAATATCTCCACTCATATGAAGAATTTTGATCTTCTTTGAAGAAAATGTTTGTTGGATTATGTTGGTAAATATAATCTCTTGATTGCATTGTTTTTCACACTATTTCCGCTACCCTTATGTGCATTTATTATACGTCTCTCATATCCCAGAACATTAGTTAGTCATGTGAAATAATGGGTATCATAAGCTTTCTTCATGAAAAAAGAGGTCTTACTTCTTGCAAGAATGACGTTTTCTTTGGTCCTAAAAAGATTGGTTGCTTCGTCCGCACAAGTTGAATTTACCTATTGTCTTCTTGCGGATGAACCTACGGACGAATGGTTCGTTCACGGGTATCAGGTTTCGGGCTATTAATAAAGCTTTCTTGCCGAAATTATTTCAGTATTCTCTTATAAAAAAAAAACCTTAACCTCCTCTCTTTTCCCTCCCCAAAGAAACCCTTTCATCTTATGCCTCAATCCCTAAATCTCTCACTAGTCTCTATCATCCTCACGAATTTTCATCCTCTCCAAATGTTTATCTCCCTAAAAACCCTTAAATTTCAATTCCTCTCTCTTCAAAATCCATGGCTCCCAAAAGAACCACAATTGATAGATGAAGCTCGTGAAGAACCTCAATTGGAAGAGGTAGGGGAATATTTTTCGAAGAAGAAGATACTGCATTAACCTAATTCATCTCCACCGAAGCCGAAAATATCTACAATACCTTGAGCACCTGAAATTGTTGGGAAGACAAACTCTCTTCGGGTAAGAAAATTATTGTTGATAAATTGTATGGCTTCGAATGGGGTATAGAAAGATTTCTTAGACAATGATGGGGAAAATTGCTAGACTTTCATGCTCCCATTTACCCCTAATCATTCAAGCTTCACTACTAGAGTTAATGGCAAAGATTTTACAGTTACCTCATATGTGATAAATCTTTGTTCAATTTGAGAGATGAAGGCATCACTTGGGCAGAACCCGAACTAGGTTTGGCCAAGACATCACTTTGATCTTAATGAATTTCATGATTTATGCTTACCTGGTAAAGAGTTTAAAAGAATCAATGATGTTGTTTTCAGTGCCTTAAATCATAATTTTTTAGCTCTCTTTGCTATCATTAGAGGTACGTTTTTTTGCACCCCAAGGACATAGAATTCAATTGGCCAATATTTCTATATTTGTCCTTTTCAACATGATCCGGGGTGTGCAACTTAATTTGGGGGATTTTATTTGGTGTTAGGTGAAGAGTGCCAAAGAGAGAAACTACTCAAACTTTCCCTATGGAAAGATCATCACGCTCTTACTTTGGAAGTTTAAGGTACACTTGAAGCCTTGTTTGGAAAAACTCACCAATGATGAGTTCAATAGATCAAACTTGAGCAAGATGGGACTTGAGAATGTTGGAGGTAATGATAAAGGCTATAAGGAAGATGAAGACTATGATCAAGCCCGAGAAAGAAAAACCAAGAATATAAATGATGTAACTATCTTGGACGACATTGCAAGATTGCTAAGGTCATGTCATTGGGAGGTGCTAAACATCAAGAATGAGGTATCAAGGCTAAATGTTAGAGTTAATGGCTTGGAGAGCAAGATTGATTCTATTTCTCAATATTTGGAAAGTTATATCTCTCAAGCCTCTTCTAGCCGTGGTGCTCGTATGGATATTGATGAAGAAGATGATGGCGATGACTATGAGGAAGATGATAAGTGAAGCCTAGAGCCTTTGATCACTAGGAATTCATATAGACTAGGACTTCATATCATTTACACGTTTTCTCATTAATTCAACGGTCCAGTTAGAGGAAATTTGTGAGGAATTAGACTTATTTTTTTGGGAATTTGAGAACCTTTTTTTCTTTGAAATTGTTGTTAAGCTTTTTAGGTAAGGATCTTCACTCTTGTTTTCTATCTAAAAATGCATGAATTGAGTACTTTAAAGTCATGGAGTTATGATTAAAGGTTTTACACATGTTTTATTGCATTGGATGAAGTGTTGAATTATACATTCTTGTGTGGTTGATCGTCGAGTCTAATTGTGTGTTGCTTAATTAGGATATCGCGAGACAAAGGGATTAAATAGTGGATTGATATTAAGTTCCACCGTAAATTCATTCACTTTGGGTAGTCACAATGTCCTGCTAGGGACCACTTGTGATTTATGAACACATACTACTACTACTAAGTATGTTTTCATTGTCATTGTGATATGAACCTACAGGGGTGGGACATGCATAGACGAGCTAACGAGCTTCATTTCCAGATTCAATGAATCTTGAATGTGTCTAGGTTCATTGTATCTGACATTTATTTTTTTTTAGAATAATAAAGCGTTATTATTCGAATTAGAGATAAGGGGTATTTTCGGTATAGCTGGGATTACGTGGGAGTTATTATCCGATAAAGACTCCCACTACCAGAAGAAGTCTAGAGGACGTGGGAGTTATAGACTCCCACTGCCAAAAGAGGTGGATAGGACGTGGGAGTTCTCCTTGGAACAAACTCTCACTCCCTATATAAACCTCTCTTGGCCGAAACCCTTGAGACTAATGCTTGAATCGCAATAATACCATAACCTAGAAATCTTATTTCTTGATTTCGGCCTCCTTTTCTCTCTAGACAATTCGTAACCCAGAAAAACCGAAGAGCTTGCACTCGCTTCTTGTTTAGTCGCGTGGATACCGGTAGTGAGTAATTCCGCAAGGGAGGACTCAAGGTGGTTGCTGATGAGAGCCGAAAACCAGAATCTTTCACCAAGAAAACCAGAATCGTTCATCAAGAAACGTAAGTCTTTTCGGTTTTATTCGATTCGTTTTTGTATGAGCGGATCCTTCAGGGGAGGACTCATGGGTGTTTAGAACGAGTTTCTGCTCATGAATCCCTTCAATCATGATGAACTTACAACCTACAAACAAGCAATTACTAGTCCATATTCTGAGAAATGGCTTGAAGCCATGAGGTCTGAAATGAATTCCATGTATACTAACCAAGTATGGATCTTGGTTGATCCACGTGAAGGAGTAACTACTATAGGGTGCAAGTGGGGTTTTAAGCTAAAAACCGACATGGATGGAAACATACAAACCAACAAGGGGAAATTAGTCGCGAAAGGTTTCAAACAAATTAATGGTATTGACTATGATGAAACATTTTCCCAAGTAGTAATTAATGTTTAAATCCATAAGGATCTTGGTTGCAATAGCAGCTTACTATGATTATGAGATATGGCAAATGAATGTCAAAACAGTTTTCCTTAATGAAAACCTTGAAGAGGATGTGTACATGACACAATGTGAAGGTTTTGTCGATCCTATTAATGTCGATAAAGTATGCAAGCTAGAAGCTTGATTAAATATTTTAATGATACCGTATGAGATTTTGGTTTCATTAGAAACGTAGATGAACATTGTGTTTATAAGAAGGTTAGTGAAAATTCTATCGTGTTCCTTGTATTGTATGTAGATGACATACTACTCATGGGGAATGACATTCCAACCTTGGAATTAGTAATGATTTGGTTGGGGTAATGTTTCTCTATGCAGAACTTAAGCGAATCCAGCTATATATTAGGTGTCAATATCTATAAAGATAGACCGTGGAGACTCCTTGGCCTAAGTCAGAGTATATATATATAGACAATGTGCTAAATCGGTTTAGCATGCAAGAGTCTAAGAAATGACTATGTCATATTACACATGGAAATGTTCTTTCAAAACAACAGTGTGCTAAGACACTTTAGGAGAAAGAACGCATGAAGGAGATTACATATGCTTCTGCAATTGGATCTATCATGTATGCCATGTTGTGTACTCGCCCCGATGTCTCGTATGCTTTGAGTATAGCGAGCAGAAACCATTCCTCACATGGTGAACGTCACTGGATAGTCGCCAAGAATATCCTTAAATTACTTGCGAAGGACTAAGGATACATTCTTAATCTATGGAGGTGAGGAAGGGCTCATTGTAAGTGGTTACACTGATGACAACTTCCAAACTGATAAAGATGACTATCGCTCGCAATCAAGTTATTTATTTGGCCTAAACAGAGATGTTGTGAGCTGGAGGAGTTAAAAGCTGGCAACATTTGTTGATTCTATAATAGAAGTCGAGTATATAGCTGCAAGTGATGCAGCTAAATAGTCAGCTTGTATTCGAAAGTTCATTAGTGAACTTGATGTGGTACCTAGCATTGAGATTGTTGTTGATCTCTATTGTGACAACAATGGAGCCATTTCGCAATCAAAGGAACCAAGATCTCACTAAAGGTCCAAACATATATTTCGGCGTTATCACCTAATCCAAGAGATTATTGATAGAGGCGATGTGCAGATATGCAAAGTACATACAGATGATAACATCGCTGACCCGCTACCTTTGTGATATCTTTGTAATTTTATTAGTATTCTGGCGAATCAAGAAAGAAAAGATTAAACTATGTAAGTATGACATATTCTATGACTTATGTTTAATCAAGATATCGAGGACAAAAGGATTAGCTACAAAAAGTAAAGTTGCAATATGGTTTTCAAGTGATATTAAAAAAAAAAAAAAATCAATATGGTTTTCTCACCACCTTCTCTCCTACCTCAGTCTTGCTCTAACCCTTGTTCACCCAAAAACCACCAAAACCATACTGAAATCTCCAAAAAAGAACAAGATTCCTTGCATAGGAGTAATAAACGAATCAAAGATTCTCTGTCAACATAATCCGATAACAATATCTTCAATGGTCATTCAAGATCAACAAGGTCTTCCAATATCATCATAGAAAGTAATGAAGGCTTACCTTCTTCAACAAGATCACCACCCTTACACAACCAATCATCAATGGACTATACGTGCAATAAAGATGCTCCTTCAGGTATTGTTTCTCAACATTTAAACATGCAAAAGACTTTCCCTAGCCAAGTTACCCATACTCAACCTGCGGCCCAATCACCATCAAACCAAACCCCCCAATAATCTTTCTTATATTGCTTGTCTCAAATCAAACCCTAACCCTAATCCCACCCCTTTAGAGCACCAATTATCTTGTAATTTTAGACCACTCTCGCTTTCTGATGAGACTATTAACACTCCACAATCTTCAAATTTCATTTCCCTTTCGGCTGAAGATAAAGAAAGGATCTATAAACCATGGCAATCTGTACTTATTGTTAAAGTTTATGGACGTACCACAGGTTATCATTTTCTAGCCTCAAAGCTCAACGAAATTTGGAAACCGACTGAAGAGTTGAATATTATGGACTTAGCCAAAGATTTCTTTTAAATAAAAAATTTAAGAGAAGAAAATTACCATACAGCATTGCATTCAGGTCCATGTTTATAGGACAATATTTTCTAGCAGTACGTCCATGAGAACCAAAATTCAAAGCCTCACAATCTAATTTTACGTCAACAGCAAATTGGGACAGGTTGCCCGAATTACCAACTGAATTTTACGATAAGGAATTATTATTAAAAGTAGGGAATCTCCTGGGTACTCTTTTACGAATTGATGCAACTACAATCACAGCATCACTGGGTCAGTATGCAAGAATGTGTGTCCAAGTTCATATTGATCAGTCATTAATAACAAAAACATTTATAGGCAATCATGCCCAAAATGTGATTAACGAAGGTTTTAATCAAATTTGCTTTTCATGAAGCCGAATTGGACATAGAATGCCCACATGCGTTTTTGCTGCAGATAAACAAAAAGTATCCTCAAATGTAAGTGAAAGTACTAGTAGTACAAATCAAACAAAACAAGATAATGATCAGGCACATGGGCCATAACAACATCTGAAAGCCATTCCATGCATACAAATCAGAAAAAAAAATCAGTTCTTCCACTAAAAACGTTTGGGTTCCTAGAGAAAAAATTTCATCCGTAGCTGAAGAAAATCAATAAAAATCATTCATAAACATTGAAGAAGCAGAAGAAGAGCATTATCAGACCAAGATAAATTCCATACAAACACTAAAACGCAAAGAAACATTAGAAAATGGACCTACTTCATTATAACAAAAAAACCCCAAACCCACTCACCTTAGACAAACCCTACCCCAGTGACATCACATATAGTACAAACCCTACTCCTCCTACTAGCACTCATCCCAAAAGTAAAAAAAAAAAAAAATGATTCTACTACTTCTATCTTGCCTCCCCAAGTCACTTTATCCACGCAAATTCCCCTCAACGCCTCGGACCATCAAATCACTTACAACCCCACTAACCCTAAGTCATCATCATTTTGCATGCAAACTCCATCACTCCATCATTTCAATCAAAACTAAACCATGGAAATTGATAACCCCCTTGTCAAACAACTATGGATTGTTTGGAAACAACTTACCAAAATAGTGCAACCACCTCGGACTCTCCGCCCCGAGCCAATCCAAAAAACTCCCATGACCACTATTTACGAAACCCTTTAAAACATTCCCTAACCCTTAGCTCACAACCAGGAGAGAGAGAGAGAGAAGACACCATCAAGCTTACAAGTCACAACATCATCATCACAGACAAACACTTCATTCACAAAGGAACGAACCAAGGGACCAAATAAATCTATATGTAGTAGTTCCTCGTCATCGCTTCCTAGTTCCAGCACGCTTGCAACCACACTTTTTGTTCCAAACCCAAGAAAATTGGACCTGTCTAACACAGAACATATATCACACACCAATGTTCCTTATTGCTCCATCTAGCAACTTAACACTAGCAAACCTGCCACCACCTCTGACAACTCAACCAGAATCCTGGTTGGAATGGGGCCTTCAAGGTCATTACCTACGGCTGAACATTCACACGAACAATCAAACTCAAACTTTCAGAATAGATGACTCATCCTTCCTAGCAAACCTAGTGAGTGTCGGTCTCCAAGCAAGCATTAACTCCCTTCAGAACCACCATTGGTTTGTACAACAAAGCCCATTCCAAAACCCGTGGCACCCCATGCAAAACGCCCTAAACCCTTGGAACTTCATGCAAACTCCCCAAACTCCCTCGGTAACACCCCTCCACCTACCACTATTACCACCCTTCCTAGACCCTTCAACACCACTCCAGACTTTCCGGGAATACCATTCATCACCGAAAATATTGGAGAGAATCCCGATAACACCAACCAACAACCTAAACGAGAAAGAGCTAAAAATTCTATTACCGAGGAAACTACTAGATGATGAACCAATAAGGGAATGGTTCTTGGAATTAGAAAGTGTGCTGGAAAATCAAATCCTCAAAGTTATGAAACAATCAGTGAAAAAGGCTACGTTCTCTCGTTTCATCCCAATGTAACCAAGTTTTCAGTAGGAACACGAGCTCTGAGTTTTCCAACAGACGAAAGGGACTGATACGGTACCAACCTTGGGGCTGCCCAACTCAAGGGAACGTACGTTACGATACAAAGAGGACTCTAAATTACATATAGGAATGTTGCCCAAGTCAACCTCTTACTATCACAAGTGTACAAGGAATGGACAGCTTTGCTACTGTTTGGTAGAATGATCATATCTTCCGATATAGGCATCCAATGAAGCTGATTCCAATTGCATATTAAAGATAAGAGGCAGATCTACAACTTCTATGAAGATCACAAGATCAGATTCTGCCTTCTTGATATCCGAAATAGTCGTACAAGTTGGCCCAACAAGCTGTCCAGAATGGGGACGAATTATAAAGGGCATTTTAGTCTTTTTATGTACAATTAAAGTCTATACTAGACTTTAATTATTTTCAGCATATTTAATTACTATAATTTCGTGTATAGCAAGTAGTTGCTATAATAAAGGACATGTTGTCCATGTGTTAGTTAGTTGGTTACTAAGAGTCCTAATGCAACTATGACTCTTCATTATTTAGTAGTTATTTTAATTAATGCCGCCAAGATAATAGGCACATGTCCCTATTTTCTTGTTTAGGTAGTTACTTGATAGCAAGTTGTTATTCAAGAGTCCTACTTCTTCAAGGACTCTTATTTCCCTTTTCCTAGTTTGAGTTAGATTGGTTCTCTTGTAACCGAAATACTCTATTTAATAGAGATTTCGGCAGCCATGTAACTTAGACTTGATATATTGATATTTTGATTAAGGTTAATCCTTTGATACTTGTTTATGACTTCCGGTTGAAGTTCATATTTCTTTAAGTTACTGTATCAACTAGTTGGTTTATCTAGTTGTGGTGTTTCAACCTCCATTGATACTTAACCCTCCCGGGGTCGTGTTAAGTGTATTCCCCCATAAACTATTCAAGATAGAGAAAGATCTTCTAATTAAGTCGAGTCTTGATATAACCCATCAAGATTTCGCATCAAGTGGTATCAGAGCAAAAGGTTGATCTCTATCTTGGTGTACCCTTTACAGTTTTTCTTGAAAAAAAATTTCTTCTTTGCTTGAGAATAGCCGAAAGATAACACAAAAATTATACCCCTACGAAAAAGCCACCCGGAAGTAAAGAAATTGGTAGCCGGGTTAGTACAAAGAAAAAGCCACTCGGATATAAAGAAATTGGCAACCGAGTTATCCCACAAAAGACAAGGATACAATCCAAAAGCAAACTTCCTTCAACAAGGAATTGGCTCTTGTTCCCTCTTCATCTTGAATTAGTCACCATCAAGGTAAAAATATCAAGGTAACATCTTCATCCCATAGAAGTTCTTGATCTGTGTGGCCAAGATAAGGGTAAGTTTTGGGTAATAAGGGAAGAAAGGCATCAAGAAAAAGCAATTTCAAGAAGAAAGAAAATCAAGAAACGTAAAGGTTACATCTTTCTCTTGCTCTTGTTACAATTACACTTATACTTTTTCCCTAGCCTTTTTATTAGATCAAGAAAGTACTTCTTGAAATATTTTTTCAGCCTTCCATCCTTATAACCATTCAATCATTCAAAGTTGGAAGTTCTTGACAAGTATTTGTGGAAAAATCGAGAGAAAGATTCAATATTGAGAGAATATAAAATCTGATTACTATTCACAGATTACTATTCACGGATTGCTATTCACAGATTACTATTCTCAAATCACTATTCACAGATTACTGTTCACATTTACTATTCACAGATTACTATTCACAGTTTCCCATTGATATTCAACCTTGCGGGAGAAAGGTTGCTTATATTTATTCAATTTTTTGTGTGAATTTTTCTACTAACGATTTGTGTGAATTTTTTCTTTGCAAAGATAATATCTTTTGATGAAGGTACTTCGCAGCAAGAAGTGACCATAGATTATCAAGATGATCTAGAATCTCAAGAATCCAAAAGTTTTGAGGCAAATTGGGACATTGAGGCCGAAAGTTTTGAACTTGAAACCGAGGAACCATTTTTGGGAGATGAAGCCGAGGGCAATGGAGAATTTCCCACGGATGATGGTAATTTTCTTTTGGTTAATATGCAACTTTTACATTCTCAACCATTAGATAATTTGCATCAACACCGTAGTAATCTTTTTCAGACTAAGTGCACTATTAAAGATAGAACATGTTTGGTTATTATTGATAATGGTAGCTGCACTAACGTTTGTTCTTATGAGATGGTAACCGCTTTAAATTTACCTACGAAAGCACATCCGATGCCATACAAGCTTTCTTGGTTAAACAATAGCGGGGAGATTAAAGTGGATAAACAGGTAGAATTTGACTTCGGCATTGGAAACTTTAAAGATACTGTTTTATGTGATGTGGTACCTATGACCGCAAGTCACATTATTCTGGGAAGACCTTGGCAATATGATAGGTTCGCGGATCATATTGGCCGAAAGAATGTCTACAAGGTTACCAAAGATAACATTCGGTACACATTGCTTCCTATGACACCGAATCAGGTTTGTGAGACTGAAAGACTACTAACCGAGGGTAGAGAGAAAAGAATGAAAGAGCGTGAGTTGCAAGAAACGAGTGATCGTTCCAAAGAGGTAACAACCGAGGTAAAAAGAGTGGAAAAAGCCGAGCTAAAAGTAAGAAAAAAGGCAATAGCTCAAAAGGTGAGAAAAGAATGTTTGTTCATTAAAACCGGAAAGGTAGATAGGACAATTCATGCAAAACAACTTGTTGTTTTGTTAGATTTGCAAGGAACCGCAAGGAACCTATTTACTAACACTTTTTCTTTTACTCTAACATCTTTTTCTACATCTAGTCTTGCTATTTTTCAGAAGTTTCATGAAGTCTTCCCTAAGGAGTTGCCGAAAAGGTTACTTATTAGTCTTCAAAATCGTGAAAGGTATAAACCATCTTCGGGTACAAATCAACAACTTCAAAACCAAGGTGAGTTAATTTGTGCAAAGAAGGAGGTAAGTAAGTCTTTAAGTCCTTATTTTAATTCGGTAAACATTGAATCTAAGCATGAAAGGACTTTTAGAACATATACGGATAGTCTACATGTTAATCACATAACTTTTCAGTATAGACATCCAATTTATTGCTTTGATAAAATATTTATTAATAGTCAAAACCGAGAACATGTTAGTACACATCTTAGGGCTATTTTTTCTATTATAAATACACAAACCTTGTATGCTAAGATGGATAATTATGTTTATTACACTCATTCTATTAATCTTCTTAGTTATATGTTAAGTTTACAAGGTATTCAAGTTGATCCGGCAAAAGATAATGCAATAAAGGAATGGCCGTGAACAACTAGTATCCTTCAAGTTCATTCAACATATGAGTTGGCAAGCTTTTATAAACGTTTTGTTCGCGATTTTTGCAAGCTTGCTGCCCCATTAATTTCAATTAAGAAGGACAAGACACCATTTATTTGGGACAGCCGCAAGAGAATCTCCTTGATAGGTAAGGACAATGCAATTTTTACTTTCCATATTTCTAACTTGCTCCTTTTTGTTCATTTTTTAGATTATAAAGCTGATTTTTGGGATGATTCGAGGACGAATCCTTTTCAAGAGGGAGGGGATGATACGGTACCAACCTTGGGGCTGCCCAACTCAAGGGAACGTACGTTACGATACAAAGAGGACTCTAAATTACATATAGGAATGTTGCCCAAGTCAACCTCTTACTATCACAAGTGTACAAGGAATGGACAGCTTTGCTACTGTTTGGTAGAATGATCATATCTTCCGATATAGGCATCCAATGAAGCTGATTCCAATTGCATATTAAAGATAAGAGGCAGATCTACAACTTCTATGAAGATCACAAGATCAGATTTTGCCTTCTTGATATCCGAAATAGTCGTACAAGTTGGCCCAACAAGCTGTCCAGAATGGGGACGAATTATAAAGGGCATTTTAGTCTTTTTATGTACAATTAAAGTTTATACTAGACTTTAATTATTTTCAGCATATTTAATTACTATAATTTCGTGTATAGCAAGTAGTTGCTATAATAAAGGACATGTTGTCCATGTGTTAGTTAGTTGGTTACTAAGAGTCCTAATGCAACTAGGACTCTTCATTATTTAGTAGTTATTTTAATTAATGCCGCCAAGATAATAGGCACATGTCCCTATTTTCTTGTTTAGGTAGTTACTTGATAGCAAGTTGTTATTCAAGAGTCCTACTTCTTCAAGGACTCTTATTTCCCTTTTCCTAGTTTGAGTTAGATTGGTTCTCTTGTAACCGAAATACTCTATTTAATAGAGATTTCGGCAGCCATGTAACTTAGACTTGATATATTGATATTTTGATTAAGGTTAATCCTTTGATACTTGTTTATGACTTCCGGTTGAAGTTCATATTTCTTTAAGTTACTGTATCAACTAGTTGGTTTATCTAGTTGTGGTGTTTCAACCTCCATTGATACTTAACCCTCCCGGGGTCGTGTTAAGTGTATTCCCCCATAAACTATTCAAGATAGAGAAAGATCTTCTAATTAAGTCGAGTCTTGATATAACCCATCAAGATTTCGCATCAAGTGGTATCAGAGCAAAAGGTTGATCTCTATCTTGGTGTACCCTTTACAGTTTTTCTTGAAAAAAAATTTCTTCTTTGCTTGAGAATAGCCGAAAGATAACACAAAAATTATACCCCTACGAAAAAGCCACCCGGAAGTAAAGAAATTGGCAGCCGGGTTAGTACAAAGAAAAAGCCACTCGGATATAAAGAAATTGGCAACCGAGTTATCCCACAAAAGACAAGGATACAATCCAAAAGCAAACTTCCTTCAACAAGGAATTGGCTCTTGTTTCCCTCTTCATCTTGAATTAGTCACCATCAAGGTAAAAATATCAAGGTAACATCTTCATCCCATAGAAGTTCTTGATCTGTGTGGCCAAGATAAGGGTAAGTTTTGGGTAATAAGGGAAGAAAGGCATCAAGAAAAAGCAATTTCAAGAAGAAAGAAAATCAAGAAACGTAAAGGTTACATCTTTCTCTTGCTCTTGTTACAATTACACTTATACTTTTTCCCTAGCCTTTTTATTAGATCAAGAAAGTACTTCTTGAAATATTTTTTCAGCCTTCCATCCTTATAACCATTCAATCATTCAAAGTTGGAAGTTCTTGACAAGTATTTGTGGAAAAATCGAGAGAAAGATTCAATATTGAGAGAATATAAAATCTGATTACTATTCACAGATTACTATTCACGGATTGCTATTCACAGATTACTATTCTCAAATCACTATTCACAGATTACTGTTCACATTTACTATTCACAGATTACTATTCACAGTTTCCCATTGATATTCAACCTTGCGGGAGAAAGGTTGCTTATATTTATTCAATTTTTTGTGTGAATTTTTCTACTAACGATTTGTGTGAATTTTTTCTTTGCAAAGATAATATCTTTTGATGAAGGTACTTCGCAGCAAGAAGTGACCATAGATTATCAAGATGATCTAGAATCTCAAGAATCCAAAAGTTTTGAGGCAAATTGGGACATTGAGGCCGAAAGTTTTGAACTTGAAACCGAGGAACCATTTTTGGGAGATGAAGCCGAGGGCAATGGAGAATTTCCCACGGATGATGGTAATTTTCTTTTGGTTAATATGCAACTTTTACATTCTCAACCATTAGATAATTTGCATCAACACCGTAGTAATCTTTTTCAGACTAAGTGCACTATTAAAGATAGAACATGTTTGGTTATTATTGATAATGGTAGCTGCACTAACGTTTGTTCTTATGAGATGGTAACCGCTTTAAATTTACCTACGAAAGCACATCCGATGCCATACAAGCTTTCTTGGTTAAACAATAGCGGGGAGATTAAAGTGGATAAACAGGTAGAATTTGACTTCGGCATTGGAAACTTTAAAGATACTGTTTTATGTGATGTGGTACCTATGACCGCAAGTCACATTATTCTGGGAAGACCATGGCAATATGATAGGTTCGCGGATCATATTGGCCGAAAGAATGTCTACAAGGTTACCAAAGATAACATTCGGTACACATTGCTTCCTATGACACCGAATCAGGTTTGTGAGACTCAAAGACTACTAACCGAGGGTAGAGAGAAAAGAATGAAATAGTGTGAGTTGCAAGAAACGAGTGATCGTTCCAAAGAGGTAACAACCGAGGTAAAAAGAGTGGAAAAAGCCGAGCTAAAAGTGAGAAAAAAGGCAATAGCTCAAAAGGTGAGAAAAGAATGTTTGTTCATTAAAACCAGAAAGGTAGATAGGAAAATTCATGCAAAACAACTTGTTGTTTTGTTAGATTTGCAAGGAACCGCAAGGAACCTATTTACTAACACTTTTTCTTTTACTCTAACATCTTTTTCTACATCTAGTCTTGCTATTTTTCAGAAGTTTCATGAAGTCTTCCCTAAGGAGTTGCCGAAAAGGTTACTTATTAGTCTTCAAAATCGTGAAAGGTATAAACCATCTTCGGGTACAAATCAACAACTTCAAAACCAAGGTGAGTTAATTTGTGCAAAGAAGGAGGTAAGTAAGTCTTTAAGTCCTTATTTTAATTCGGTAAACATTGAATCTAAGCATGAAAGGACTTTTAGAACATATACGGATAGTCTACATGTTAATCACATAACTTTTCAGTATAGACATCCAATTTATTGCTTTGATAAAATATTTATTAATAGTCAAAACCGAGAACATGTTAGTACACATCTTAGGGCTATTTTCTATTATAAATACACAAACCTTGTATGCTAAGATGGATAATTATGTTTATTACACTCATTCTATTAATCTTCTTAGTTATATGTTAAGTTTACAAGGTATTCAAGTTGATCCGGCAAAAGATAATGCAATAAAGGAATGGCCGTGAACAACTAGTATCCTTCAAGTTCATTCAACATATGAGTTGGCAAGCTTTTATAAACGTTTTGTTCGCGATTTTTGCAAGCTTGCTGCCCCATTAATTTCAATTAAGAAGGACAAGACACCATTTATTTGGGACAGCCGCAAGAGAATCTCCTTGATAGGTAAGGACAATGCAATTTTTACTTTCCATATTTCTAACTTGCTCCTTTTTGTTCATTTTTAGATTATAAAGCTGATTTTTGGGATGATTCGAGGACGAATCCTTTTCAAGAGGGAGGGGATGATACGGTACCAACCTTGGGGCTGCCCAACTCAAGGGAACGTACGTTACGATACAAAGAGGACTCTAAATTACATATAGGAATGTTGCCCAAGTCAACCTCTTACTATCACAAGTGTACAAGGAATGGACAGCTTTGCTACTGTTTGGTAGAATGATCATATCTTCCGATATAGGCATCCAATGAAGCTGATTCCAATTGCATATTAAAGATAAGAGGCAGATCTACAACTTCTATGAAGATCACAAGATCAGATTTTGCCTTCTTGATATCCGAAATAGTCGTACAAGTTGGCCCAACAAGCTGTCCAGAATGGGGACGAATTATAAAGGGCATTTTAGTCTTTTTATGTACAATTAAAGTTTATACTAGACTTTAATTATTTTCAGCATATTTAATTACTATAATTTCGTGTATAGCAAGTAGTTGCTATAATAAAGGACATGTTGTCCATGTGTTAGTTAGTTGGTTACTAAGAGTCCTAATGCAACTAGGACTCTTCATTATTTAGTAGTTATTTTAATTAATGCCGCCAAGATAATAGGCACATGTCCCTATTTTCTTGTTTAGGTAGTTACTTGATAGCAAGTTGTTATTCAAGAGTCCTACTTCTTCAAGGACTCTTATTTCCCTTTTCCTAGTTTGAGTTAGATTGGTTCTCTTGTAACCGAAATACTCTATTTAATAGAGATTTCGGCAGCCATGTAACTTAGACTTGATATATTGATATTTTGATTAAGGTTAATCCTTTGATACTTGTTTATGACTTCCGGTTGAAGTTCATATTTCTTTAAGTTACTGTATCAACTAGTTGGTTTATCTAGTTGTGGTGTTTCAACCTCCATTGATACTTAACCCTCCCGGGGTCGTGTTAAGTGTATTCCCCCATAAACTATTCAAGATAGAGAAAGATCTGCTAATTAAGCCGAGTCTTGATATAACCCATCAAGATTTCGCATCAGGGACTATGCGACAGTGATAATACCAACTCTGAATCCGACAACAGATCAAAACCCACCGGAGGCGAATCTATATCTCCAACTAGCTGTAGAATTCATGCAATCCCTCAATAAATCCAATCTGAACTACCCATCCCCCAGGATAATTTTTTATGGAATTGTTGAGGAGCCAACGGAGAAGATTTTAAATCCATGTTAAGAGACATGATATCTTTTCACCTCCCCAACCTCATCATCTTAATAAAAAACAAAGTTGAGCCAAGAAGGAGCTGAGACCCTGATGATAGACATCAATTTTACGGACTTCAACTGCGTGGAAGCCGTTGGTAACTCGGGTGGAATTCTAGTGCTATGGAACCCAAATGTGGACGTGGAGGTTACTTCCCGTACAAGTCAAGAAATGCATCTCATGGTTACGGTAAAAGAAAATAACACTTCCTTCTTACTTTCTGCAATTTATTCTAGTTGCAATATTAATGGTAAACGCATTCTTTGGGATAACTTGAGAACGGTAGCAAAATATTTTAAGGGGCCTTGGCTTATGTTAGGTGACTTTAATGAAATAACTAATAAAATCGAAAAATTTGGAGGCAACCACATGAATTTATATCTATGATAAATTATTGTAACATGATAGATATAGGTTTTAAAGGCCAACCTTATACTTGGACTAATAAAAGTAAAATTAAAAGAAAATTATATACGAACGTTTAGACAGATTCATGTTAAACTCCGAATGGCTGAATATTTACGTGATCTATACAGATTCCAAGGTTGGAATGTCATTCCCTATGAGTAGTATGTCATTTAAACACAAAACCAGAAATACCACGGAGTTTCCACTAAACTTCTTATAGACACAAGGTTCATCAACGTTCTTGATAAACCGAACTCAAGTACGACTTCGTCAAAACGTCAATTCCAGCTTCTAATAGCTTGCTTTAGTCCATAAATTGACTTTAATAGCTTACATACTTTATTGGCGTTATTTGGATCGACAAAACCTTCGGCTGTATCATATACAAGTCCTCATCTAGGTTTTCGTTAAGGAAAATTGTTTTGACATCCATTTGCCAAATTTCATAATTATAGTATGCAGCTATACAAAAGCAAGTTACGAATGGATTTGAACATAACTATAGGGGGAAATGTCTCATCATAGTCAATACCATGAATCTGTTTAAAACCTTTCGCGACAAGTCGCCCCTTGTACGTTTGAACATTCCCTTCCATGTCAGTTTTCAATTTGAAAACCCATTTGCACCCTATTGGGGGTTATCTCCGAAGGCGCATCTACCAAGATCCATACTTGGTTAGTGTACACGGAATCCATTTCGGATATCATGGCCTCAAGCCATTTCTCATAATTTGGACTAATAATTGCTTGATTGTAGGTTGTAGGTTCATCGTGATCAATAAACATAACATCTCCATGTTCTCTTACGAAAAATCCAAATTTTTTGGGTGATCTACGAACGGTACAAGACCTACGTAATTCTTGTGTTTCTGGAACTGACTCCACAACAGCTTGTGTAGCTTGTTCCAATTCCACCTACTGGTCACTTGTGCCTGGAAGTTCACAAAGTTCCCTTAGAATTTCACCAAGTTGTGAAACTACATTAAGTTCCACGTGGCTCCCACTTGTTTTCCCTAAAAGAAATTTCTCTTCTAGAAAAACTCTGTTATGAGCAACAAACACTTTGTTCTCGTTCAGGATGTAGAAGTAGTACCATTTAGTTTCCTTAGAATACCCCACAAAGGTGCACTTGACCGACTTTGGGTTGAGCTTGTCCAAAGCTGGACGGTTCACAAACTCCTCACAACCCCAAATCTTTAAGAAAGACATACTAGGACGCCTCCTAGTCCATATATGATATGGTGTCGTTTCAACAGATTTAAATGGAACTCTGTTTAGAGTTAAAGATGCTGCTTTAAAGCAAACCCCCAAAAGGACTTTGGAAGGCTCACATGACTCATCATTGATCGAACCATATCTAATAGAGTTTGATTTCTCCTTTCGGATACACAATTCCATGAGGAGTGGCCGGAGGAGAAAGTTGTGAAACAGTTCCCCACCTCGATCAGATCGAAGCATATTAATACTTTTGCCAAGATGGTTCTCTACTTCATTTTTGTACTCTTTGAAAATTTCAAAGGCTTCATACTTGTACTTCATAAGAAATACGTATCCCAAACGAGTGAAATCGTCAGTAAAAATAATGAAATATAGATAACCACCTCTTGCATGGATATTGAAGGGACCACATACATCACTATGTACTAGTTCCAACAACTTCTTTGCTCGTTCCCAAGTTCTAGTAAAAGGAGAAGTAGTGATCTTACCCATTAAACAAGGTTTGCATGTATCATGTGATTCAAAATCAAATGATTCCAACAATCCATCTTTATGGAGTTTGGAAATGCGGTTTTCGTTTATATGGCCTAAGTGACAATGCCAGAGGTATGTAAGATTAGACTCTTTAGTCTTTATCCTCTTTGTATTTATGTTATAAACCGGTGACTCTAGGTCTAACAAGTATAAACCAGTCACCGAGTAGCACTACAATAAAAGACATTATTTAACGTAACGACATTCGTTGGTTTTTAATATTAATATCAAAACCCATCTTGTCCAAGCAAGAGATCGAAATAATATTCTTTGTTAAGGAAGGTACATAAAGACAACTGTCTAAATCTAGAACAATTCCAGAAGGCAAACTAAGAGTATCTGTTCCTACAGCTAATGCAACAACTCTTACATCATTGCCAACGCGTAAGTCCACGTCGCCTTTTGCCAGCTCCCTACTCCTATGTAGTCCTTGCACATTCATGCAAATGTGAGAACCACATTTGTTATCTAATACCCATGAGGAATTAGTAGTAGACAAGTTAATCTCAATAACATAAATACCAAAGCCAAAAGCAACGTTTGCTCCTTTTCCAAGCTTTTTACCGGCAAGATAACTGGGGTAGTTTCTCTTCCAGTGTCCTTTATGTCCGCATTAGAAACAATTTCCATATTTAGACATAGTGCCCTTCGGCTTCAGTGCTTTCTTCGAATGGGTAGGCTTGCCTGAAGTCTTGCCCTTCAGCTTACCAAAACCCTTGCCCCTGTTGTTGTTAACTATGTAAATGGCCTTGGACTTGACTATTTCCTTCTCGAAAATCCTTAACAGGTTCAGCAATTCTGGGAGAGGTTTGTCTATCTCATTCATGTTGTAGTTTAGTACAACATGACTGAATGATTCAGGCAACGATTGAAAAATCAAATA
The DNA here is from genome assembly GCA_026122235.1 of Vinca minor. Taxonomy (NCBI): domain Eukaryota; kingdom Viridiplantae; phylum Streptophyta; class Magnoliopsida; order Gentianales; family Apocynaceae; genus Vinca; species Vinca minor. The sequence goes on along the minus strand of JAOCZM010000285.1, from coordinate 868,581 downwards.
AATGGATAGCTCCTGGACCAGAGGAAATCTCGGTCTTTCGAGGCTCTCAATATAGACTATCATCTTCAAAACATGAGTTCCGATTGATGTTCCCTCTGCCATTTTACACTAAAAGAGAGACTTCGACACATCGAATCTCTCCTGGCGGGCTTGACCCTGAAGGAGTTGCCTTATATGATTAATCATATCGAAAGCTCCCATTTCCTAATGTTGCTCATGGTCACTAACATAAGACTAGACACATCTAATGTGTCATCTAGGTGCTTACAATAAGCATTTCTTTCAGCGGCCAGAGCCCCTGCGGCTGGTGGATCAGGAATTTGTTCCTCGAGAACATACAGCTTTTTCTCGTGCTTGAAAACGATTCTCAAGTTCTGATACCAGTGGAGGAAGTTTCCTCCCTCATGTTTGTCCCTCTCAAGGACGAATCACAATGAGAGTGAGTTTGATGCAACGATTGCATTTGCCATTTTATCTACAAAGAAGAATTTGCAAAGTTTTAGTTGTCATATTTTAAAATCATTCAAATGACTTTATTTAATGATTCTCCCACTATTTCTTTCAAATGAATAACCCCCAAATATTCATTCGAAAAGTTCAAGACTTTCTAGTAGGACCAAGATCCATATTTCGTCATTCTCCAAGAAGCTTTGGCTACTACTATACTCACGAAGATGCGTTAGGTAAGCAACACTCGCTAATCACATCAATTATGTGACTCTCGGTTGGTTAAGTAGGTAACGATTACCCTCAGTACATAAATGTACATCTTAACCCTTTTCCCTCCGGATTTCCAACCATTGAGGTAATCTGGTTAAGTATACTCCAAGGTTGACCGGCGAATATCACTAACTTATCCTTCGCGCCTCACCAGGATAGACATATGTTTATTCCACTAGGAAGTTGACACTACTGTCAATCTTAGCCTTGACGAGGGCCCCGCTTGGAAGGCAATAAACTTAATATTTAAAATTTGAGGGATTTTTAAAATTGTCTTACCAAACGGTGTATAATTTGATTATACGTTTGAAATATGCATCACATGCTAAAAAATAATACTGTAAACATGTATCAGGTGGAAGCAATAAATCATATCTATTGTCTTCCGCCTCCTTGTGGTTTCCTCCATCTGATGGACGTCTTCCTTCATCACTTGTTACATATGTAAAATAAATAGAATCCTATTATAAAACTTTACATAGTGGAAAGAATTCTCGATTTACATTCGAGATTAAAAATTTACAACAAGAGATAATAGATAAGGCAATACAAGCAGACCGTATTATAATAAAAACCACTGGTCAAAGACTATTACTATGCACCATGCTCAAAACAAACATAAATTCATGATAAGAGTGCAAATATACACTGCATGCCCCTTTCTGGTAGACCCAGGTCATACTCCCGGTCTACCGCGATAAGGCAATAACCAAAACAGTGTAAAAATTAGGCCTCCTCGGTCGACCCAGAACACTTATGTTTGACAAGCTTGAAAATAGACTAGCCTCGGCCAACCGTGACTGCTCACTGGTCTTCTAAAATCTAGGAAGTAGCAAAATCCTATTTTCTAACTCATGTCCGGTCTACCGCGAACCTCTTCCGGTCGACTGAATATTTTCCAGAAAAAAGAAAAAACATGAATTTCACAATTCGTTCCGGGATTCTTTTAACTCTTAAACGACTTTCCAGAGGCTGTAAACACCAAAACATCATATGACATGCATTATCAACTACTAAAACTGCAAGATAACACATATCAAGATTATTAGATTCTCGTGATAGGCTTTGATACCACTTGAAGGAAAAATTCATAATCTCCAAAACGCAGAGGAAATAAACGCGCGGGATTACGAGGATCTACTCACGAGAAAGAATTAGAATCCTGTGTTTAGGAGTTATACCTTTCTGTCGATCTAATCGACAATGCCCAGATTTTTGCTACTTGAATTCACCAACAGCAACCAACTGACTCATGTCTTTACTGGTATCCACACACCAACCTTTGAGCTTGTCACTCCAAGTTTCAGATGCTAGTCCAAGAACTATGAAGGTGGAAAACACTTTTTTCAGAATCCACAAAGTATAGACTACTTAGGAAAACCGGAAATCTTAGAACAAGAAAAATCAGATTTTGCTTGTCTCTTGAAGTGTTCTTGCGAGTGTGTAAAATGAAGAATGAAAAATCATATTTTTCTTCCTTTTTGGTTAGGCTAGAGTAGAGAGAAAATAGAGAGTTTCAAGACTTGTGTAATGCTAGAATGAAAACTATTTTCATCTAGTCTGGGGTAAGTGGAATTACCCACTCACCCCACTCTCCTCTTATTTCTCTCCCACTCCACACACTCTCACACATGTAGATGTGCCGGTTTTTACCAATTCCAACTGGTCCGGTCGATTGCAGAAATGGTTCTCGGCCGACCAGAGCGACCAAAAGTTCGATCGACTCGAGAGAGGTCTCGATCGACCGGGTCTTTTGCCCAATCCAATTGAGCATCTATATCAAATGTAAACTCCAACAATTTATTCACAACATGTTAAACTATTTCTCCTTCCAGAAAAAATTAATTAAGCTTATAATGACATGTATTACAAAAACAACTCTTGCTATTTTAATTAATGGAAAACCAACCCATTTTTTCACCCTTACTAGAGGATTACGACAGGGAGACCCTCTCTCCCCCTATCTGTTCATCCATAGCCTTGAATACCTCACTCTTACCATTAACCAAGCTGTTGAAAATTCCCGGTGGAATCCCATCAAATTATCTTGGAACAGCCCCGATATTACTCATCTTATGTTTGCTGACGATATCATTATTTTAGCTAAAATAGATTATAGAAATACTCAAACCATCTTAAACGTACTCGACCACTTCTGTCTTATTTCAAGAATTTGTTATTAAACTTTAGTAAATCCAGAATAATCTTCTTTAATAACATTCAACCTACTTTAGCAAACAAAATTGTCAAAACTTCCAAATCTCTCGCGCTAGCAATTTCGGGAAATAATTAGGGTTTCCCTTACATCATTCTTCACTAAAATCTGGTCACTTCCAATTTCTTCTTGATAACTTGCATATCGAGCTAGCATCCTGGAAATCCAAATTCCTCACCTTCACAGGCAAAACGCCACTTATCAAATCATCTCTATCTTCCATTCCTACACACATCATGCAAGTCCATAACATTCCAATTAAGATTACAAACGCTATAGATGCCATATGTCATAACTTTCTATTGGGCTCGTCACCTAAAAAAAGGAAGCTTCGTCTTATTTCTTGGTCTAAGGTTTTCTTGCCTTATGATCCGGGAGGGCTTCAAATTCGACAAGCCAAACACAATAATTTAGCATTTCTAGTGAATCTTGCTTGGCGTTTCCTTTTCTCTCATAGAAATTCACCTTAGGCTCAGATAACAACTTCTAAACACACTAAAAAAATTAATTTGGTAGAACTAAAATCTGATCATTACGGTCCTTCCCTATTTGAAAAAGTATTCTGAAGGGATGGAGTTTTGCAACCAACATCTCAAATGGAAAATTGGTAAAGGCGATAATATCTCCTTATGGCATGATAAATGGTCCAAAATAGGAACATTACGTTCAGTTATTCAAGGACCACTAGACAATTGTGAAACTTCCTTATCAGTTCAAGACATCATTGTTAACAAGGAATTAACCTTACAAAAACTCTCTTTTAATATTCCACTATGTCTATCTCATATCACACTCTCCACATACATCCCTAAATATTATGATCCTGAGGACCAAGCAATATGAGACTTAATCTCGACTGGTCTTTTCACCGTTTCCTCAGCTTATAAAGCTATATCACAATCTTATTCCCCATCTTCCGTAGTTACCATTAATTCTAACAAAAACTGGACTTGGAAATCTAAAATCTTATCTAAAATAAAATTATTTTTATGGTTATGTGTTCATGATCACATTTCCTCATGCTAAGTTACTTCATGAAAGGAAAATTTTGGACAATGACTCATGTACAATATGTCCACAATATCAAGAAAACTCACATCACATCTTACGTGACTGTTCCCACGCTCGATTATTCTGGTACCATATATCAAAAACCATTAATTATGATATTCGGTCTCTAATCTTCACTAATTCTTCGGTAGATACTTGTCTTAAGGCTAATATCACAACCTATACTACTCATAACCATTGCATTCCTTGGAATATTACTTTCTCCTTTGCTTGCTGGCACCTTTGGCTAGATAGGAACAACTGAATTTTATAAATAAGATAATAATCCTACCATTTCTACTAAATTGATCCTTAACAAGAGTATTGAATATGTCTATGCTAATAACTTATTCCATAAGGAAACCACTAGTTATATTCAATACTTTAAATGGGAATCCCCATATATATGCAACTCCATAAAATTAAACACTGATGGCTCTTATTTAGCGAACCTTGATCAGGGAGGAGCGTGAGGGGTTTTTCGCAATCACATAGGAGATTGGATATTAGGTTACAGTATGCATATTTTTAAAACTACAAATAACGAAGCCAAACTATTAGTATTACATGCTGGTTTAACTTTAGCTATTGATCATGGCTACTTAAAAAATCCAAGATTTTTTCACTTGCAAAGGCGGTTGGACAACCGCTTGCGTTGGACGCCCCTACAGCCGCAGCCTCCAGACCGGCGATTGCGAAGGTATGTGTTGAGGTAGATTTACTATCAGATTTACCTAAGCGTATACGTATCACACATGCTCATACGGGGATGGGATTTTGGCAATCAATTGTATATGACGATATGCCGGAATATTGTGTCAAATGTAAGAGAATTGGTCATCATAATCAGCAATGTAACTCTAAAAAACCAGTGGAATTGGAAAAACCTCATATTGTTCAACTGGTGCAGTCCGCAAAAATCAAAGGCAAGCAAGCCGTGGTAGCGGAGCTCCGAATTCTCAAATCTGGAATAGTAGTCACGGCTCCCAATAACCAGTGGGTTCCGGTGAGATCGCGGCGAGAACCGGGTCCATCGGGAACTGCACTGGTCATTCGAGACAAGGAAACTGTACAGCAGAAAATGCATATTGCTACGGCACCTCTGGCCTAGAACAGCACCACTGCACCGCCACAGAATGGGCCGCGGGTGCCTCTGGCAGCGGATAGCCCAGTTGCAGAGTCTTCACAGCCACAGGTACAGCAGTCTGCGCTAATTCTAGCGCTGGAAACAGGGGAAACAGGGCATTTTACACTGCCAAAATCTGCAATCTGCCCAGAAATAACAGGGCTGCCAGGATGTTCAAAAGAGAAATATAGCTTGGAAATTGATCCGGTTGTGTTGAGTCCTAGGGGTATTGATGATATTATGGTAGGATGTGCCAAATCCCCTTTTAATTCGCGTTTTACACTATCTGATGGCGGCAAATCGACAAAGCCAATGGAGGTAATTCTAGCCGAACTACGTTCTTTTGTACCTAGTTTGAAGCATCACGCTTCACAGAACACAGCTGCTACACATGCTGACCTCGGCTCGGATATACAGGGGGTGGACGAAATGAATGTATTGGGAAGCCTGGGAAGCTAGTTTTGGAAACTTGGTCCCAGGTATAGAAGACCCGGATCGGATACCTGAAGTTGAAGTGGGAACCGAGAAGGACGATGAAGCCCCGGAGTACCCGGATGAGACTGAATCTCTACCAGGTGTTGAAGTGGGTGGTGTTTTGGCTCTACCTGGATCAATGGATGAACAAGAGGTTTATGCGACTACCAGTGAAAGTCCATCTCGGCTGCAGACAGCTCCTGTACCGTCTCATACACAAGCCACTGATACTCAGGTAAATGTGGATACTCATTTAGTTGTAGCTTTACCGGTTAAAAAAGGTAAAGCAAAGACGGTACATGGACCTCTGAGAAGATCACCTCAACTCTCAGAGTCCTCTAATTCTCTTTAAGAGTCTCTATTATTGACCCCTTTCTTCATGTTATAATGAATTACATCATATGGAATATTCGGGGGGTAGCTAATGAAAGTACCTTAGCTAATATACGTCAGATTAAAAGGGAACATCATCTGCATTTTATTGTTTTGCTGGAACCTTTGATTGAGACTTCGGAATTACCATTGTATGCTCGGAGATTGGGGTTTGATTCATACTTCGGAAATTGTAACAGTAAAATTTGGTTAATGTGGGAAGATACAGTGGATATTGTGGTCATTAAAGATTCAGAGCAAGTTATTCACTGCCAGGTTAATTTTTTCTCAGCATCAACTATTTACTGCTCCTTTGTTTATGCTAAATGTTCTTGCACTCGACGGAGAGAGTTATGGAGTGAACTTCGTTTATTTTATTCCCAATATGATCTTCCTTGGTCCATTGGGGGGATTTTAATGTTGTGTTGCGGGTTGGTGAGAGTCAGGGGTCGATCCCAGCTATGCTTCCTATTCAAGAATTTGGAGAAATGGTTAATGATTGTGAATTAGTAGAGATCCCGGGATCGGGCAGCCCCTATACTTGGTGTCGTAGAGGTACGCGCTCTTTACTCAGAAAACTGGATCGGTTATTGGTCTCAGCCTCTTGGAATACTGTTTTCCCATTCACCACGGTAACACATTTGTCCCGTACTATTTCTGATCATTGTGGTCTTCTTATAACTGTTCGTTTAACTACAGATAGAGGTGGATCTGGTTTTCGATTTCAGGACATGTGGGTCCGTCATCCTACCTTCATGGATATTGTTCGTAATTTTTGGACAGCTGATGTCGATGGCTCGGGAATGATTCTGTTACAATTTAAACTCAAAAAGCTAAAACATGTATTGGGTAGCTGGAATAGATCAACGTTTGGTAATATCCACTCTAAGGTAAAGGAATCCGAGAGGGAAGTCTCTCGATTAGAAGACCTTCACGATTTGAACCCTTCGGCTGCCCTACATGGTGATTTAACGGAGGCTCGGGAAAATCACGCCCGTAACTTGGAATAGGAAGGAATTTTTTGGCGACAAAAATCAAGACAAAAATGGATTGAAGCTGGAGATGCTAATACTAGCTATTTTCACTCTTATTGCAGGAATCGCCAACGGCGATTATTTATTAACAAGATTACTTCATCTGATGGTACTTTCCACACCATTCCCGCGGATATTGGGGCGGAGGGAGCAAAATATTATTAACACTTATTCGCTCTAGACACTCAAGTTCAGCCGGATAATCAGCTTCTGAATTTGATACCACACACTATTTCGGATTTGGAGAATCGTTCTTTGGACTCCCTGCCTACTGATTTGGAGATTAAAGAGGCAGTTTTTGCTCTAAGTCCATCGAGTGCAGCCGGGCCAGATGGTTTCACTGGTCGGTTTTTTCAATCTTGCTGGGATATTGTTAGGGGAAATGTTATCCAAGCAGTTAAAGATTTCTGGGCTGGATTACCTCTTCCGCGTTCTATGGCCAGCTCATTTCTAGTTCTCATCCCAAAGAAGGACTGCCCAGATTCATTCAGTGAGTTCCGACCTATTTCTTTATGCAATTTTACTAGCAAAATCATTTCAAAGGTTGTAGCTAGTCGACTGTCACCTTTGCTTGATCAAATGTTAAGCTGGAATCAAACGGGGTTTATTAAGGGACGGGTTATTTCAGATAACATCCTGCTTGCAATGGAAATGGCGAACTCGTTATCAAAAAAAATTGGGGGTGGCAATATGATCATTAAATTAGACATGATGAAAGCTTTTGACCGAGTTTCACATAATTTTCTCTTGTCTGTGCTCAGAAAATTTGGTTTCAGCCCGCACTTTATGCAACTGATACGGAATCTCTTGTCTAATAACTGGTTTTCGGTACTAATTAATGGGACTCCTTATGGTTATTTTAAATCGGGTCGCGGTGTTAAACAAGGGGATCCTTTGTCTCCTCTACTTTTTATAATTGCTGCTGAGGTCTTCTCAAGGGGTTTGGACTATCTTACTAATACAGGGTGTATAGGCAGATATGTAGTCCCACGCTCTACACTTATGATCTCCCATTTGGCTTATGCGGATGATGTAGTTGTTTTTATGAATGGTGCTAAACGTGGCTTGCAGGCCTTGGTGCGGTTTCTTCGGCAATATGAACATACTTCGGGCCAACGAGTTAATGATGATAAATGCTCGTTCTATGTGTCTGAACGAACCAATGCGAGACAACAGGAGATGATTTTGAGAGTTACAGGCTTTAACCGTGGAATATTTCCTATGACATACCTCGGCTGCCCAATTTTTACAAGAAGGAAGAAGGTAATTTACTACTCTTCCATATTGGAGAAAATTGAATCTAGACTGGCCGGATGGCAAAAGAAGTTTTTAGGATTGAGTGGTCGTCTAGTTTTGATTCGTTTTGTGTTACTTTCCATGCCTATGCATATTTTGGTTGTCTCCTCCTCCCCCCCCCCAAACAAGTACTCTTTAATATGGAACGGTTGTTTGCCAATTTCCTTTGGGGCAACACTGCTTTTGGAGGGAGACGACATTGGATGTCTTGGAATCGGTTATGCCGGGATACATCACAAAACGGTTTGGGATTATCTTCTCTGGAATCCTATCAAATTGCTTATTCTCATAAACTCTGGTGGAGATTTCGGACCTCAGATTCTTTGTGGAAAACCTTCATGATGGATAGATATTGTCCCAATGGAGATCATCCGGTTTTAGTCCCGTCTCGGCTCACGGACTCTCCTATATGGCGAAGAATGCTTGCGATCCGGAACTCGGCTGAGACCTTCATGCATCTTCTGGTCCGGGAAGGCAATTCTTCTTTCTGGTATGAATTTTTTTCCTTTCAAGGTTCTATATCTTTAATCTCACGGGTTCCTGCTGATAATTCCTCAATTCGTACTCACTTGGATGAGGAAGGATGGAAGGATACGGCTCGCCAATGTCTTCCTTTTAGTCACTTACATGTTTTGCCCAGGATTCGGCTATCTACAGGCCGTGATATACATGTTTGGACACTTGAGCCTCGAGGTAATTTCACCATTACCTCGGTTTTGAAATTACTCCGCATAAATGGCCCTTCTCAGCTATCTCGGACTCAGATATGGAGCTCGGTTTTGCCTCTGGCCCAAAAGATTTTTCTTTGGAGATTGCTGAATGGATATCTGGCCCTGGATGAGGTCAGGAAGAGGTGGGGGATACCGTTGGCTTCCAGATGCCAGTGTGGATACGGAGAGGACACTTTTGATCATATTTTCTCGGCATGTCGTTTGGCCTGTTCTTTATGGAAGTATGCTTGTGCCGTGCTCGGCATTGTCTGGGACACCCTAAGGTTTGATTCTTATCGCTCTCTCTTAAACTTGCTTTGGTGGAAAGGACATGCTAAGTGGAGAGATATTAATTCTATTATCATTGCAAGCGTCTGTTGGATACTTTGGCGAAATCGATGTCGTTTTGTTTTTTATGGGAAAAAATCAGGCTCGCAAAGTCTTTTATATGAATTTGATAGCTTCTCGCTGCCTATTTTAAAAAGTGCGGGATTATTAGAGGCGCTCATGGGCGGCTCATGTTTGGTATGCCCCCGGGTTATATTAGTAACTTGGAGGGGAAGTCAAGATCCGATTATTCTAAATGTTGATGGGGCTTCTCGCGGTAACCCGGGAATTGCTGGAGCTTGTGGTATATTGCGTACTGCATCAGGTGAGTTTCTTGGAGCTTTTTCGATCTTCCTTGGAGATAATCTGACTAATTCGGTGGCTGAGATTGAAGCAATGCTTAAGGGTATACAACACGGTCTTTCACTGGGTTATCTTAATATAGGTATTCAGACGGATTCTAAATTTCTTAATGACTCTATTCGGTTGGGTAGAGTCTCATCCTGGAGACTTGACCATCTTTTTCAAGAACTTTTGGGCATTATTGGGAATTTTCGGGTCCATCATATCTATCGAGAGGCAAACAAGGTTGCGGATAGTCTTGCAAACGAAGCTTGTGACTCCCAGACCTCTCGACATTTCCACCAATTTCATTCGCTGCCCCATCTTATTCGAGGTTTATGTCGACTAGATGCGGAGGGTGTTGCTTATATTAGAAAGATTAAATCTTAGAGTTTATTTGCTTGTTCATAATTTTTAGCTCTTAGATTTGAGAATACTAGTTCTGTTTAGCCGTTTACTGGTTTGCATACTAGTATAGTCATACTTTGTTTCATCCTTGATCATATTTATAAATGATTAAGGTTACACGCATATTGTATTCGGGAGGTCAGGTTTAAGTCCCCCTCTCATCACTTTCTGCCTTTTTGGTTTTAATTAATAAAACGGGGGTCCGCCCCACCACGCTGGTGGCTTTTATTAATAAAAAGCTTGATATCAATGTTGACTCACAAGTTATCTTCTCCATGTTTAATGACTACAAATATTATATATTTGAACATTGTTTGTGACTATAGATACCTCCTCTCTCAACTTCAAGCATTCGCACTAGTTCAAGTGTATCGTCAGTCGAACAAAGTGGCTGATACATTGACAAAATATGAAAGCTCCTAACCATGAATTGATAGCCAAATCTTCATGACTGCACCTAATTTCGGTCTCGAGGCATGGAACCAAGACAAGGCCGGGACTAGTTACCCTAGAATACTACCCTAGAATACAATTTAGCTAAATGTATTTTTATTTTCAGTTGTTGTATTTTCCTTCCTTGTACTCTTTCATTTCCATTAATAATATCGTCTAATTCACCCAGAAAAACTACAAAAAGTCATAAAATGTGATTATCGAATTACCAGTAATATTTGTAATTTGGGAGTAATGATGTGTTGCTAGATACCGCTCATTATTGTTGACAAATTGTTGTCACGACCATCATTGCAAATACCTAATGGGTCGCAATCTATAATCAATTGGATTGGGCTTATTGGAGTTTGCATTGGATAATAGATGCTCCAATTAGATTGGGCAGTCAACTGGATTGAGCCAAATGAACCGGTCTATTGAACTAGATTCTGAAAAAAATCGGGAGTTAGAGAAGTTAGAGTGGTTAGTAGTTATGATATGGTGGTTTATTATGGAATAAACCACCAACCTCTATTTACTCCCTCTTGTCCAAACTTGAGAGGTTAGAAAATAAAAATAAAAGAAGAAAATTTCTGATTTTTCTCTTCCTTTTGTTCTTCCAAAAAGATTATCAAAAAGAACTCTTTGAAGAATTTTCTTCAAGTCATTGTTCTTCGTCTTTTGACTAGAACTAGAGTGTAGAACGTCCATCCAAGTGGCCGTGTGGATACCGCAAAAGCAAGGGATTGATCATCAAATTCTGGTTTGCATTCGACAACGTCAACACAAAAGCCGTTTTTGTTTAGGCATCTTAAAAGTATTTATTATAACAAAAACTAATTGATTCTTACTCTTGATAATTCTAGTAAGAAACGGATTTCATGTTATTTTTATGATGCCATTTTGTGGGAATCCGAATTTCTTTTTTACAAGTATATATCCTTCCTTATAATAAACTTTGTCCTAGTTGTATTCTTTTAATGAGAATTAAGGTTTTATAAAATTTCATGAAAATGTGATAAAAATGTCTCTATGTTTCTTGAAGGCATTCTCCAACCAACTAGTTCATGGAATATCAATCAACAAAATTATTGTCTAAAAATGGTAATATTTTGTTTAGATAATCAAGATATTAACTGAAATGTCAGAAAATAGGGTAAAGTTAAAATAATGAATTGGCAATCCAGGAACGAAGTTGGAAAATTTAATGGGGGAGCGAGAATGATTTTTTGTTTAATTCTCGTAGGCGAAAATCAAATTTTACCAATAACCTTTCTAAATGTCGTCGTCCCTGCTGCAACCTATTTAAAAAAATGACAGATATCGGACCAAAATGAAATTATCCGAAAATGTATAAAATTATTAGGTTGTGAATGCCAAGAATAGTGCTAATACACACAATAAACCTAACGAGTACAGTTGCTTCATTGAGGAAGCTTATTAAGTTTGCAATAGATATAGTCTTTGTATTTTTTTGTCTTGTATTTTGCTGGATTCTTCTCATTAATAAGTTTTGCAATTGGCCCAACTTCTTTCTCCGGTGGTGGCTCCAAGAACACTGGCCATGACATTCTGGTCTTCTCCTTGTTCACGGTTGTTCTATGAAGAACGCTCTTATATTTTCCATTGCTAATAATCTGAGACAATTAAACAATAATGAAATATAAATTATTTATGAAAGAAGAGAGGTTCATCAGCAACCAAACTTTTTTAGCAAAGTATGATATAGTGGGGATATCTGTTTACCTCGATTTGGTCACCAATATGGACAATGAGGGCATTGGGAATGTACTTGACATCGTACCAATGTTCATCCTTAAAAACTTGAAGACCTTGGACGTCGTTAGGGACAAGTATTGTAAATGTAGAGGCGTCTGTATGAGGTACCACCCCGAGAACAAGATCAGGGCGAGGGCATGGTGGGTAATAGTTTATTTTCATCAAATAAATCAAGTCTTCGCCTCCCACAGCGTCTTTAAACTCATTTTCTTCAAGGCCAAGTCCCAATGACAAACATTTGAGCATCCTTTCTGCAACCTCTCGCAGTCTCTCGGCATATTCCTCATTTGCTTCTCTGCCAAATACAAGCACTAATTAATCAACAGCTTATACGTCAAGAGACGAAAAATAAGATAACCTAAATTTTAGTGTGCTTTAATAACAAAAAAATATAGGGTTTTTAAAATCTCGGGGTGACTTCTGTCCCACCCCTTATTTCGGTTTCTGGTTTGAACACATTGCAATGTAATTTAAAAAAAAATAATCACATTGGAATGGGGTAGAAACGAGCATAACTTGAGAAACGAGCATAACTTGTAAAGGTATAAGAGTAAAACTTTCACTTGTCTCCTCCTACCTTAATCCTCTTTCCTTTCCTTAATTTATACTAAAATATCTACAAAATTTCTACTATGGAACCGAGGGAGTTTTGGGTAAAAAATAACACCTTGAGGACCGAGGGATTAGGGACGAAGACCCGAGATTTTTAAAAATACTACTAGGCATAGTAAATTTTATATGTAGTTCGAAATATTTTATCAGTTTTACTCCCAAGATTTTTTTTTTGCCGTTTTATATGTAGTCTGACATACTGTTGTAGTTTCGCCCCCCAATGTCAAATTTCTGACTTCGTCCCTACAAGGCTGCTGGAAGATTTGACTTTTTTGAAGTTTAGGACGGTACATTAATGTTTAAGTCGGGAATGATTCGGATAAGTATTGTCCGATGGATCATATGTTTCAGAATCCGGAGAAAAAATCTAACTGGAGAGGGAGTTCACAGCACGGTCCCTTCCGTAAATCCATTTATTTTAAACTCCTTTTGTTCCCATCTCTCTTTATCGTCCGCAAGTTGGAAACAACAACTGATATGGTCCCTTCTGTAAATCCATTTATTTTTAACTCTTTTTGTTTCCATCTCCTTTTAGCCCCAGTAAATCCATTTATTTTTAACTTTTGTGTTTCCATCTCTCTTTATTCTGCGCAAGTTGGCAATAACAAGTGATATGATATCAGCAAATTGGTCAAATATGTTTTTAAACAATTTAAAAAGTAAGGTTTAAGAGAGAAAACCTTCAGTACAACCAATTCCCTTTCTCTTTCTCCTTCATCTCTCATTCATTTATGGGTGCCAGGTACGAGTATGCATTTAGATGTCGTATACTTAAAAATCTAAAACACATTATCTGATCGGTATTGACCTGATCCGCTAAGTATCCGATACTCATACTAATGTCGTGTCGACAGTACGGCAGATATAAACGAAGGGTTCCGGTAACATAGTTATTCATTCCTTTTCCCTTATTTCATCTAAAAATGGATCATATGAGGACTCATTTCAAGAAGGGAAATAAGAATCGATATATTTGCAAGATATGTACAGTAGGGTTTTTATTCAATGAAAGCTTTGTATGGTCATATGAAGAGTCACTCAAAAAGATCTAAGAAGGATGAAAATGCTTAGGAAGAAAGGATCGGTAATTAGGTACAAATTGACTTCAAATTTATCTTTTTCTGGTGCAAATTCATCGTTGTTGGGGGTTAATGAGTTTGAAGAAATTGAAAATGTGGTTGTTTGCTTGATGATTCTATCTAGAGGTGTTAGGAATTGGGGCGAATTTAATCGAATTCGCCTATTGAGTCCACTGATAAAGCTGTTGAATTGAAGCTATTTTTTGTTGACAGTTTTAAATTCGAAGCAGATTATGTAGATGAGGGGGAGAATTCGATGGAGAAGCGCCATTTTTCTTGCATTTTAGGTTCTTTAAACTCTGTTTCTGATCAGGGTTCTCCTGAATTTGACATTGCACTGAGAAATATTTTCCTAAACTCTACTAACACATAATTTTGCGGTAACCTCCTTAACTCAATTTATGTTAGGATGACTCAGCCCAGAAACATATTTTCTCCACTAATTTTCTTTATTACTACTCCCTTTATCTCAAAATAGGTTAACATTTAGATTTCAATTTTTTTCCCAAAATAGTGGGAACATTTACAATATCAAAAATATATTTAATCAACTTATATCATTTTACCCATTTTTACTCTACTTCTAATCACAATCAAAACTTTCAAAGAATAGTTAATGAAGATATATTAGTTTTTTGTTTCGACTCTTATTGATTTTTAAGAATTTATTAATTTATGTGGAAAATATTAATATTAACACTATTTTGAAATTTAAAAATTGAGGGAGTGCTATTAGTATTATTATCACGGAATATTTAACACGTAACGGCTTGTTATAACTAAAAATGCTTTGTGAATTGCGCTAGCCTCTCTTACAAGAAATTTTTTGATATGTATCAGGTCCACACGGATAATGTGGTTCAGAACTGGCCACATCATGACAGAATTATCTCTCTCCCCATTCATTCTATAGTGATGTGGCCAATTTTGAACCACGTTCATTGGACCTGCTCCATATCAGAACTATTCCTCTGACTAGCAAGTCAATTCCAGAAGGTGCGAGTAACAATAAATTCTCAGAAATCTTAGTGCAGATATGAAGCTCATTATACTACATTTTCGGTGCTCATGTAATGAAGTTGTATAAGAGAAAAATTGAGTGCATGAAAATAAAAGATCAAACCTGTAAGGAGGAGGATTTTTAGGCCAAAATTGGTAGTTAATAGCAGAGGGAGGCCAAACTATATGAAACAAGTGATCAACCCATCCTTTCTTGCCCCCAACTTCTTTCTGCAAACTTGTTCCATATCCCTCTAAACTTTTGGCTCCTGGAAGCTTTGCAACTTTTTCCTTTTCCTCTTCTGGTAACTCGAAGAATTCCCTTCCTACCTACACAGCCAGAACCAGCGATTTTAAGTTGTCAAAATCAACTTAAAAAATTTATGTATCAACATGTAATATAAATATTTTAATAATTTTCAGAGGAATAAGAGAATATTTTGAACGATTGTTTTATTTGAAGTATTTTTTATTTATCAATTCTAAAAAATCTTGGAAAACGGTCACTTCCTTGAATCCCTCTACCTCTCCGCAGCTACGGTAGATAATGTCTGTTTTTCTACATGTGCGTGCGGACATTAAAAAAAAGTGTTAATAGAGAGTGAACAGTTTTTCTCAACCGAGATAAATACTTATTTTTATCTGTAAAGAACAGGTGTTCTCGTTGGAGGCGAACATGTGTCCTTGAATCTTTCTAATAGTTGTTCACCTTTGTTTAGAACACTTATTTTACACAGAAAAAAACGAGAAATTTTATTGTGAGTAGTTAGTAATTTATAGAGATTATACAAAAATATTAATGTAAACAATAAGAAATAGACAAATTTATTAAATGTATTATTAGTGGGCCAGTAAAATAAATTAGTAAGTCAATAAAATAATTGATTTAGACATTTATCTACATTTTATCAGCTATCTGGTTACATGTGTACACTCTATAAATTAATAACTTTTTTTTTGATGAATTATATAAATTAACTACCTCTAATAAAATTTGTCGAAAAAAACACCGCAGGAAAAACTAATCGGCTGTGTATATACCTGTTGCAATTTGCTTATGGTATCACCGGGTATGCCATGGTTCACGACTTGAAATATTCCCCATTCCCGGCTAGCATCAGACATCAAACGAACAAGACTTTCTTCGTCGGAACTACTCAGATCAATGACCGGAACCTGTAGTACCACCCCTTGTAGGGTTGATTTTGCAGGTTGTTCATTTTCTGATCTAATATATTCACTTGGAATTGTGTCATTTTGTTTTGATAGAAAAGCTATGTCTTGCACTCTTTTCACATCCATCTTTTGTTTTTCTCCCTCAACAACTTCTTGTTAACGTTTTACACAAATGTCTTGCTTCTGATTTTTATAGGTGTGAGAATCAATTTTCTTGGTTCACGAAAGTACAGTGTTTCCTAGTTCCAACCAACCTAATAAAACATAAATAAGGGAAAATTCTAATATGGACCGGGTCCATGTGAATCATATGGTTTAGATTTGACCACATCCTTGCAGAATGAGGATAGAGAAAGAAATGCAGTGATGTGCCCAAATGTGAATCGCATGATCCAGTGGACCCGATCTATATTAAAAGTGTTCATAAATAAGCTGAACAAAGCATGTGGGCCCTGTGACTTGATAGCTTACGTGGGTCATTGTGATTCACTTGATAGACGACACCTAACCACACAATACATAAATAATAGACATTTACAATGATGTCAGAGGAAAATAGACATACAGATTCACCCAAAATAAACAAAAGAGGAAAAGAAGGAGGAACATTCTGATATGGCCCTGGTCCACTTGGCTGAAAAAGCTCCACGTCACCCCTCTCTTCAAAAATTTTTTTTTTTTTCATTTCTCAATCACAGTTAAAATACAAAAAAGATAGTCCTGATATGGACAAAGTTTAAAGTAAAAAAATTGTACAAACTTGTCACATCATTATAAAATGAGGAGAGAGAAATTTTTTTACTTTTAACTGCATGTCCCATATCGAAACTATTTTTTTCGTATTTTAACCGTGATCGGTAGATAATTTTTGCAGAGAGGGGTGACGTGGTGCTTTCAGCTAGTGTGACATGCGCCTCTACCCTCGCCACTAGTCCCATATCAGGGTAGGCGAGTAGAGTAGAGGCTCAGTCACTTGGCTGGGAAAAGCTCCACGTCACCCCTCTCTTAATTTCATCTCTCGATCATGGGTTAAAATACAAAAAAAGATAGTCTCGATATGAACACGCTTAAAAGTAAAAAAAAATTGTACAAACTTGTCACATCACTATAAAATGAGGAGAGAGAAATTTTTTACTTTTAACTGTGTCCATATCAGGACTATCTTTTTTGTATTTTAACCGTGATCGGTAGATGAAATTGCAGAGAGGGGGTGATGTAGCGCTTTCAGCTAGAGTGAACCGGCGCCTACTCCCTACCTGGCCCATCATATCAGAATGTTCCCAAAACGATGCAGCGATTAGGAAAATTGTAATTAAGTTTCTCAATCTATAATTCTTTATATATTTTCTTAAAAACTCAACTAAAATTGGCCAAAATCTTTTACACTGTTAAAATTGGTCAACATGTTGAAGTTGGTAGGGTCAAAATGCTCTCTCTCTCTCTCTCTTTTGTGAATACTGTTAATTCTAGAGAGAAAAAAAAGGTTACAGTGACTCTGGAAGTTCCTCCATTCAATCAACAAGTTTTGTGCGGTGGTATTCATGGCCACAGGTTGTATAGCGTACCAACTACTGCTTACCTGTAATTGTGATAGCCGCTTCAATGCTAGTATAAATTTGAAATAATTGTAATGGGATAAAATTGAATCTGTTACAGAAACACGAAAATAACGCAACAAGGTAATATTTATTAGTTAAATCAATAGTGAATTACAATCTCCGGAAGAACTCCAATTTAGTTGGAATGATCCTCCGATTTTCCTCTTCTGAAATTGTTTCGTCTTAGTGTTGGAAGATTTGATCTTGAATCAAATACGATTTGATTCCAAGTGCCGAACCTTCGATTTTACAAAGCCGTAAAGTTAGTCTGTAGCTTCCAAAATGATCTCCACTTTTTCTTTTTAAGACTTGAGGAAGACCCATATTTATAGGTGTAAATGAAGACTAGAATTTTACTTATTGGGTTAAACAACTCATTCACTTATGTTGGGTTGACCCAATCTTTATTTGGGGCGGTCCAATGTTTAATCCATTGTCTTAATTGGCCTCTATTTAACTTAACATTTCGGGCTTGCATTTCATTAGCCTAATTGAGTTTGATCCACTATTTTCCTTTGGACTTTATTTCAGGTGGATATGTGCTTGTTTAAAATGATTTATTTAATACGGCCCAGTTGTAGTGGTCTAATATTTAATCATTATTTATTAAATTCAAGTAGCCCAGACGAATAATATTTATTTATTAGTCTGGATTAAATAAATTTAATTACTTGAAAATTCACTTATCTACAAATGCCCCCACTTCAAGGCTCGGATTGAGTGTTTAATCAAAGAGCTCAAAGACAAGACTTGAAGTATACTTAATTTAAGAAATTCCGCTAATATACATATATACCTAATCTCCTGAGGATGAATTTTGTTTTGAAATTTCGTAGCAAAAAAAATATCCCCTGATAGTATTGAACCAAGGTACTAGAAACCCAATTGAACTTGGACTAATGGAATACTTATCACCACTCAATATTCCAACCACCTTAATCTCCTCTTACAATTAGAACTCCTGTTAAACCAATAGAGTCACTGTATATTTATAACTCCTTTTATAATTATAAAAGGAGTTACCATTCCGCTAATCTTCATATAACCCACTCGAGCCGCTGCTCCTTGTATAGTTTTGCTTAGAAGTCTGCTGCGTCATCAAAGGCAAGGAATTTTTTTTTTTTTTTTTTAAAACATGACCTCTCAATTAGATTGAGACTGGGGTAGGCTGATGTAATCCATCGCCCTTGGAAAATTGGTGAATTATAGTCCTTTATCGTTTTCTTTTTCGTACTCCTTCCGTTGAACTTTTTTTTTTTTTATGCAAACTCCTTCCGTTGAACTTGAAACTGAGGCTGTGATGATGAACTACTTCCAATTTTAAGCCTGCCAAATTTGCCTGCCAACATAAGCAAAAAAAAATTTTGAAGCCTGATAATCTCCAAAGGCAAGAATAAAGATTGTATATTATATTTAATTGAGTTGATCTCCTTTTCCTTCGTGAATCAAAGGCAATAATTTTTTTTTTATGCCTGATAATCTCCAACTGTGCAGAAATTGTATATTATATATTTAATTGAATTGATCTCCAGCAGGTTAGACTAATATATTGTTAGTCGATGTCCCTCAGTGAAGTCCCAAGATTGTATATTATATTATATTTTGTCTCTGGAAGGTCTCCATTATTTTTTAGACTAACAATATAATAATAATTTTTTTTTTTAAGACTGCAATCAAAGGAATCATGGTAATCTTCAAAGACTTAGCTAAAGATGGCTTGGATTACTTATTCATCCTCAAGCGCGAGGGAGAATCCTTGGAGCGAGCATTTAAGCTTCCCGTACACACTCCGATGCATGGACGCTTTGCCCCAAAATTAGCGCTTCCGCTAGAATCCAACCTGCAGGAATGGTCGGTCAAAGTTGCTCGGGAAGATGGAAGCCCGTCTTATTCCTTGCAAAGCTCTATTCACACAGGTGAACGGAGGCTTGGAGGCTTTGAAACACTCGGGAGGCGAATCATAGCTGGATCCGCATATTGGACCTGTGCATTGAGGCTTAATGGAGAATTTGGCTTTGTTCCAATGTACTGGGAATGGCTTGAGGAGGTACTTGGTCGCAGCCGGAAGCTATTGAACAAATCCGAGATGTACCAGGCATTGTTTGCATCACTGTTCACTTATGACCGGAGTTCTGACATTGTGCGAGCAATTTTGGAAGCATGGAGTCCGGAGACCAACACTTTGCATACCTCAGTGGGAGAATTATCCCTCTCGCTTTAGGACTTGCACAAGCTATGAGGGCTGTCCATTTATGGCAGGATGTACAAGGAGGTTATTCCTTTTGCTAAGGAGCTAACAGGCATAGATGCAGAGGGAAGGAGATTCATTCCGCAAAGCTGCGAACACCTATTTGCTGCATACCATCAGCTTCATGAGGAAGGAAGCAAAAAAGGCCACGTGTCCGTTTCAGAATGGGTCAAGTTCTGGTTCAAAGGGGACACAAAATACCCTCAACCAAAGGTCACGCGACACAAGAAAGCATCACGTCCCAAGCTAACACAGAATCCCAACGGGAGCATTGATGCGCCTCAGAAGTGGTCCAGTGCTGAGGAGGCCATATTCAAAAGCCTTGGAGTAAAAAATGACCTATGGGAAGAGACACACTTGGCGGCCTTCATTTCATGCTGGTTGTGTGTATTCGCACTCCCAAATGGGGATGAGAAGATTAGGCCAACAACTTTCAAAGCAGCAAGTATAATGGCTAACGGGAAGAAACTTTGCCTTGGTGTCCCAATTCTTCTCAAAATTTACCATGGATTGAATGGTATTGCAAAATCAGCAAACCTGGACGCGCAAGGGCTTGTCTCCCTATGCATTACATCTATGCTTGGATGGCGCAGTTCTTTAGGACTCATTTTGTGACCAGTAATCCTTTGCCACTTCCCAAGATGACTGAAATCTCCGGCGAAGGTGGAGCGAGATATTTTGACAAGAACACAACTCGGGATCTCATTCACAAAGGCAAGGAGATCAACTGGCTTGCAACCACAGATGTAAAAGATATAACGCTAGTTAATGATGGGAAGTTGCGGACGTCATCACTTGAGTACTTTCTCAGCATCCGCTCCGGTTACTTGGCATTTCATACCGAAAACTCCTTCATGGTGGAACCTTACAGTCCATACAGATTTGCTCGTCAGTTTGGGTTTTATCAAGACATTCCGCGGGAACTTGGGGTAGAGCTTCGCGAGACCTTTTTTGACACAGCCAAGAAACTTTAGCATTCTTGTATTCGTGCAAAGACTTTCTCGCAGGTATCCTTCCCCCCTTACCCTCCAGTTCCGGAGAAGAACGCTTCCAAAGCTTACACCAAATGGTGGTCGGGGGTCCATGGACCGTACCTTGAAGATAATCGTGCGACTTTTGCTAGCACCGGCTAACCCAAAGAGAATGAGATAAACCATGGAGATGCTTTGAAAGAAAAAGAAGACCTAAGTATTTCTAGAGAAGTATCACTAAAGACTAAGCTTACCCCTAACAAGAACGACCAGCTTCGAGAGAAAGGTCTGAAGCATCATGTTGGACCTGGAAAAGGCAAGAACTTACCCGAGCCTCCTCATGTTGCTTCATCTGTTGACAAGGAAACAACTCCAGTTTCATCCAAAGGGCGAGGACAGCAGAGTAAGAATTCATATGATGGGAGTAGTACTGACAACGATCGCCATTGGAAGCGACAGAAAACCAAGGTAACAATTCATGTTAACACTATTGATTTGGACCCTTTGATCTTTTTTGAAGGCATTCCAAGTGTTTCTGTCTCGAACATTCATCTTTCACAACTCGTAAGCATTTTCTCAACCAACTCTCTATTTGTGCTTTTCTCAATTACTTATTTATGTTTCTTATCCTTGACTTGACAATTTAATGATGAAGAATTAATTGATCTGGAGAAGGATTCTCATAATGTGGGCTCCGTGGATGGTCCAGATGCTTACGATTTGCTGGCGGGGCAAGTTTACACCTCAGCACGTTCGCAAGAGGCAAAAGATAGCGGAATGAATTTGAAAAGAAATCCGGAGAAGATTTTCCCAAAGCCTTTTAAGCCACCATCTTTCCCAGCAGAATCGACAGTTTCGGAATTCCGCTCGGAGAATGTAATCAAAAGCGCTCACCACTCTTACACTTCCATGATGTGGGACAACTTGATAGGAAAGCTATCCCAAATCAAACTGGAGAAAATGCATGATTTTAAGGCTGAAGCTACCAAAATCCTCGTCGAGATGCGATATGGAAACCTTCCATCTGTTCCCCATTTGGAAATCCTTTTCCGCACATTCTTTGAGAATGTTGCTCGATTTACCTCAGCGAAGTCCCAGGCTTCTAGTAGAATTTCTGCAAAGTCTATGGACACCATGCGTTCTACTTTGGCAAAGAAACTAGGCGAAGTGGAGTCCCAAGAACATGAAAAAAATGAGAAGATCAAAAGCGATGAAGCCGAGCTTGCAGAAATGTACCAAGAAAAAGAAGACCTGGAGAAGCGACTTGAGGCCCTGGATGCTATAATTAAGAAGAAAACTTCGTCAATTGAGGAAGTTAAAGGAAAGCTGCCAACACTTCAAGCATCAAACGTATCTATAAAAGAGGAAGTCAACAAGTTTGAAAGTTCTACTCCCCTATCAAAGGAAGAAGAAACTCTGAAGAAAATGCAGGACTTTCTCGAAGTCAACCGCACTGAGTTGATGAACTTTAAACTTGTCTCCTAGTGCTTTCCATTTTTTTTTTCCCTTGAGTTGTAGCTACTTCCATGTTTTGCTCATTCCGTACTTCAAGACTTGTAGAATGATAACTTTATTAATGAAATTTCCATTTGAATTTAACATCCTTTATGCAATTTCCTTTTGCCTTCGTCATTATTTGCAATAATCAATTTCTCCTTTGACTATTTGAATGAAAACAATTAACGAACAACAAATACGTTAATTCATAAAGCGAACAATTGCACTTTTAGACTTTTTATTTTCTTTAATAAGAATGATTGATTTTAAGTTCCCTACGTATCCCAAGAGATAATCTTGAGAATCAAGTCAACACGCAGTTCAGAATCATTTTTTTTAAAAGGGGTGATTGAACTTAAAATTTCTTTTTTTTTTAAGTTGCCTACGTATCCCAAGAGATAAACTTGAGAATCAAGTCATAACGTAGTTCAAAGGATTTTTTTTTTTTTTTAAAAGGGGTGACTGAACTTAAATTTTTTTTTTTCAAGTTGCCTACGTATCCCAAGAGATAAGCTTGAGAATCAAGTCATAACGTAGTTCAACACATTTTACTTTGCAGTTTAAACTCGTGCAGTCTAGGAGTGTTTCCATACTATGCGTAATAACGCATCAAATACTTGCCATTGATAGGACCAACTTTCACTCGATCTTTTTCATCAATTATCTTGTAAGATCAATATGAGTAGACTTCCTGGACAACATAAGGACCATCCCACTTAGATGTAAATTTCTTCTTCTTTTGCCCCATAATGATTGGTCGTCTTAAAGCAAGCACCAAGTCCCCAATTTGAAAAGAGCGAGGTCGAACTCTCTTTTTGAAGGCCTTTGATATGCGGGCTTGATAACACTCTAAACGTTGCTGCGCTTCCAATCTCTTTTCATCAAGCGCCTCTAGCTCCTCCAACCTCAAGGAAGCATTCTCTTATGTTCTCAACCCTTCTTGAATCGCAATCCTCAAGGAAGGAATTTGTTGCTCGAGCGGGAGGACCGCTTCGATACCATAAACCAAAGCATAAGGAGTGGCTTGAGTCGGCGTGCGATAAGTTGTCCTATAAGCCCAAAGCGTCTTACCAATTCGAAGATGCCAATCTCGCTTGGACTTATCCACCACTTTTTGCAACAAATTGGTAAATGCCTCCGCCAATCCGTTTGCAGGAGCATAATACATGGATGAATTATGTTGCTTAAACTTGAACTTCTCACATAGCTTGGTCATCAAACTATTGTAAAACGGCTTCCCATTATCGGTGATGATGTATCTTGGGACTCCATATCGAAAGATGATGTTCGAGCGGATAAAGTCAACAACATTTTCCTTCTTAACTTCCTTCAGTGCAACTACTTCCGCCCACTTGGAGAAGTAATCTGTAGCAGCGAGAATGTATAGATGCCCAGCAGATGACTTTAGCAAAGGTCCAATAACATCAAGACCCCATGCATAATGGCCATGAAGAAACAATTGGATGTAAGGGTTCGAGAGGTTAGTGTATGTAGTTTGCATAGAACTGACAAGCTTGACATCGCTTTACCATAGACGGCCAATAATATCCCATCATTTTTATGCGAAAATGAAGCTTTGGACCAGACTGATGAGCTGTATAAACACCAGAATGAGCTTCCTCCATTGCTTTGGCAGCTTCCTCGTCACCTAAATATCTCAAGAAAATGCCTTCAAAGGACCGCCGAAATAGTGTATCCTTGTAGTATATGAAGCGGGGTGCGCGACGACGAACATCGATGCGTCGGCGATGATCATCTGGCAGTTTCCCATCTTTGAAATAGTCAACAAATACTGGCGCCAATCCTCTGTATCAACCTCATAGACCGAAACATAATGGAATTCGCACTCCTCATCAATGTTATCATCGAACATAGGGGGTATCACCTAACTTTGGCATAATGGCACTTGAGCACATTTGTCCGGTAAACTTAAATTAGAGGCCAGATTTGCCAATGCATCGGCCTGCTTGTTTTTGTTTCTGGGCACATGGTTTATTGTCACATCACCCACCCATCCAATGAGGCGTCGTGCATAGTTATGATACGGGACCAACTCGGGCTTCTTGACCTCATACTCTCCGAGCAATTTCTTGACAACTAATTCAGAATCTCCATATACTTTGAGTTCCACATGCTTCATGTCAACAGCCAATTCAACATAATTCCCTTGAGGATATATTGAAGCTCCCAGCACATATCTTGAATGCACATCTCTATCGCAGAGGACTCGCTCAGGAGGTCTCTACAGTTGAGGTTCAGATTCTTCCACCTGTTGATATAATCAATCACAGGCTCATCTTTCCATTGCCGAGAATTGGTTAATTCGCCGAGTAATGTAGAAGCGGTTGAGAAACTCCTGTTCAAGTTGATCCCAACTATTGATGGTTCCAGCCTCCAAGTCAGTATACCAATCGAATGCATTGCTCTTCAAAGACCGCACGAATTACTTCACCAAAAGATCTCCATAACTTCCAGCATTATTATAAGTCTCAATGAAATGAGCCACATGCTTCTTTGGTTTCCCTTCCCATCGAATTGTTGGAATTTTGGCGGTTGATAACCAGCAGGCATCCTCATGCTATCAATTTTTTGGGTGTAAGATTTGGCGTAGGTATTAACAGACTTGCTACCTTTTTCGTTCATCGTTCCCATGACGAAATCCTTCAATTGGTCAACATGGATGAAGCCATCAGAAGAGACTTGAATACCTTGAAGTTTCTTTGTCAATTCCACTTCCTCTCGGATCTCCGGCTTCTTTTGGGGAGCTTGACTTGTCTCTCCACTTTTCTCGAAATGGCTCCTTATGTGGGCGATGGAGTCCTCCTGCTCTTGGGATCGCCTCGCAAGCTCTTCAATCAGCCTGGTCAGATGCGCGAGTTGCTCCTCTGTACTTGTTGTGCCAGTCATCATGACAAGAGCAAATGAGGGAGCACTTGAATCCTCAGAGATGGAAAAATCTGACCCAAAAACACCATGAGGACCTTGGGAGGAGAAGTTAATACTTGTTTCATCATCGTCGAACTTAGAGCATTTCTCCATGTGAGATGATGACTTTGAAGTTTCCAATGCAACGCCTTGCTTTGGCTTCAGAATTGATGGTGATGAAGCAGCATTCTTTCCAATAGCTTTTGATGCTCCTTGGACTTCTTTCTCAGCGAATGCTTTTGTTCTGCTCCTCGTCATCTTTTCGGTCTTTGAGACTTGAGGGGTTGAAGTAGCATCAACAACTCTCTTGCTATCAGCAGCCTTTGAACGAGCGAATTTTGAGTTGTCGTTCTTTGGTGCCATGGATTTGACTTGAACTTGAATGTGAATTTGATTTTGAAGTTTTGAAGAGAAGATATGGGAGGCAGAGTTGTCCCACTGGGCGTGCCAAATTTGTAATGCGATAAAATTGAATCTGCAACAGAAACACGAAAATAACGCAACAAGGTAATCTTTATTAGTCAAATCAATAGTGAGTTACAATCTCTGGAAGGACTCCAATTTTAGCTGGAATGATCCTCCGAGTCTCCTCTTCTGAATTTGTTTCGTCCTAGTGTTGGAAGATTTGATCTTGAATCAAATCCAAGCGCCGAACCTTCGATTTTACAAAGCCGTTATGCCTTCCCGGATTTTGTCACGAAGAACGCCTTTGAAGACTGTTGAAGATTTCCTGAGAGATTTTGTCAGTTAAAGTCTGGCTGTAGCTTCCAAAATGATCTCCTCTTTTTCTCTTTAAGACTTAAGGAAGACCCATATTTATAGGTGTAAATGAATACTATGGTTTTACTTATTGGGTTAAGCAGCCCATTCACTTATGTTGGGTTGACCCAATCTTTATTTGGGGCGGCCCAATGTTTAATCAATTATCTTAATGAGCCTCTATTTATCCACTATTTTCCTTTGGACTTTATTTCAAGTGGATATGAGCTTGTTTAAAATGATTTATTTAATATGGCCCAGTTGTAGTGGTCCAATATTTAATCATTATTTATTAAATTCAAGTAGCCCAGACGAATAATATTTATTTATTAGTCTAGATTAAATAAATTTAATTACTTGAAAATTCACTTGTCTACAGTACTTTTTTCGAATTTAAAATGTCAAATTATATTTTGAAACGAAAGTTAAACAGACACTCTAATGCTACTAATTAATTATTTTACACCTTAAAAAAGAATAAGAAAATAAAGAATGATCCCCTTAAAATAAATAATAAAAAATGGCTAAGTTGGTATCTAAAGCATATTGCCTCGACGGAAATATTAATTTGACAGAGTAGAAGGTTCCAATAAAAGGATGCCCACGAAGCTAAGTCCACATCAAAAGGCAGTGGAGATGCTCTTACGCAACCAAGACGATAGATCCATAAAAATATATTTCTTTTCTAATAAAATTCAATTGATGTGTTCCTTACTAGGGATGGCTAAGTTCTTATAGCTAAAGAGAAATGTGGAGCTCGAGTTAAAGGCAACGGGTCAGCCGAGCTACCTGCCTTATTATGGAACTAGTCGAGCTTGTGGGAGCTACACGTTCTTTCGAGATGAGCAATGTTAGAGAGGGTGAGGGAATATCTCAACCCCGCTCCGATATTTAAGTTAATCCAGGTACAAAGAGTGTCAAGAACTTAGCACACAAATTGAGAGCTATAAATGACTTGTCGTAGAATGAAATGAGAATGGCTCTATTTATAGAGGTCATTGCCCTATGAATTTGAGTCATACCGTGTACGGATGTAGGTGGAGTAGCTCCTAGGTTTAATCACGGATATGTCATCGCGTTGATATGAGTCTTTGATAGAGCTCGGTAAGGCCGAGTGGGTGGCACGCGCCTCATCCGTCCACCTGTGTAGGGGTTGCAGCTGTTGGGCCTTGCGAGGGGCTCGGCCCAAGGTCTAGCTTTAGTCCAAGCCCATGTTTTTTGCGCCCACTCCGTGGACTCAAGCAAGGGCTATTGTCTTGGGCTTTGACCTTGAGCCCAATGCGTTTCTCTTGGACCAGGCATTGCCTTGTTGGGTCTTGCCCGATTAAATTTGTCCAATTCGATCATAAGTCTTACAAGATACTTAGTGAGAAACATTCATGAACTTAGTATATTTTCAAACAAATCTTCCAACTTAACCACCCATTAAATAATCCTTTTAGTTTGTTAGGCCAGACATGGTGTAACCGTGCCCTAACTGGGCCTCTCGTGGCAGTCATTTACGGGGCAGTTGCTATTCCTCCTGCGGTTATAAATAGGGGATGATCCCCCCCCTCTTAGCTTTCACTTTCACTTTTCACTTTTCACCTTTTGTGAGTAACATTTCCAATTGAAAATGTGTGAACAATTGAAAATCTATGACCATATGAAAGTGACTCATGGTGAAGGAATATCAATATACATACTAGTTATGATTGTTCATGGACACCATGAAAGGTTAAGATAAGGGGTCATATCAACAAATTAGAGGTACAAGCCTATATATCAAAGGATTAGATGCTAAAAGAAGTAGATAGGAATCCTAACACAAAAAATCAAACATTCTAAGATTGAATTTGAGATTGCACTCAAATGTAATTAAGACTTCTTTGTATCCATAGTGAATTTCCATATCATAAGCTTGCACAATGACGGGTAAACATCACTTAAAGAAAAGTGATTCACACCTAGAAGCAATTCAGGTTCATTTGTTAAATTTATAAGTAGAATTGTTTCTTACAATCTTAAGTGATATTTGCTCGCTATTTTTTAAGGAACTCCAAGTTCTGCTTGCAAGGGAAAATAAGCAAGAGAGTTCATTGGTAAAAATAGTGAAATGAAGTCTAACAATAACGATGGTCAATTGATTTCAAAAGCTTGTGGTCAAGATGCTAGTTCTGAGGTGGATCAGGACAGCAATTTTGCGAGTGTCGTCTCTGTGGTATGGCATGGATGGAATATTGCTTTGTTGTGATGTCTATTCAAGGTGCATAGAGATATTACAACCAGAATGGCATTCTAAATGTCCTCCAAGCACTTCAATTGAATGAGCAGCATATTTCTGTTGGGTCTTATATTTTTTCCCTCCTTTGTGGGTCTTGAGAGAGAGCCCAAAGTCCAGGCCCAAGTTTATAAACAAAACCCTTATTTTGTTTTGCTGGTCATAGAATTAGAGAGAGAGAGAGAGAGAGAGAGATTGAGTGAAAAAAGAGAATTTCGCTGGAATATTTCTACCTGCACAGTTTTGGGAGAACTTTCGATTGGGCGCTCATTTGTGCTCGGATCAGTATCAAATTTTAACTAGAGGTAAAAGACAAATAGGGCTACATTCTGGACAGTGGAGATCGTATTTCAATGGTCGGTTTCCAAGTTATTGTCATCGCAATAGTGTTCTATTTTCTTGGGTGATTTTTCTCTATTCTCATCTCTTTTATGTATTGGATGAAGTTTTAGCTTCATTGTTTTGTTTGAGTTTACACGTGTTAGTGTAGATACTCTTTTGTAACCTTTCTTGATTCATAGTGAAGCTTTTAGAGTGGACCCGAAGGTCCCGTGGTTTTTACTCTTCAATTTGAAGAGGTTTTCCACGTAAAATTTTTGGTGTTGTGTTTGTTATTTATTTTTCATTTACTATCTCCGTTTATTATTGTTCCGCTACATTCGTAAATGTCATCTGTGTGCTTTGGAATTATTGTTTGGTGTCCTACGTTTTTATTCAAGTTTGGGAGGTATTTTTGTCAAGTATATTTGTTCTTGTTCGGTTTGCTTTGACTATATTGTTGTTTCTCCCTAACATAGTGTTATCAAAGCATTGGTTGTTGTGTGATTATCTGCTTGTTTAAAATGTGGAACTGAATGTTAGCCAAATGACTCGTCTGAATGGTAAAAATTATCATAGTTGGAGTAGTGACATGGAGGATTTGTTATATGTTAAAGGTTTTATGCACCCATTTTTTGTTCGAACTCTGATTCTAAATCTGATGTAGAATGGGATATTGAACATCGTCAGGCCTGCGATTTTATTAGAATTTGGGTTGAAAAAAATGTTAAGAATGTTATTTTAAAAGAAACAGATGCCAAGAAATTGTGGAAAAAGCTTGAGAATACATATGCCGCAAAATATGAAAACAAAAAGTTGTTTTGCATGAAGCGGTCGATATATCTGAGATATAAAGAGGGCACTCCTATCATGGAATATGTTAATGAATTTGAAGGATCCTATGGTCATCTGTCTGATATTGGTATTAAACTTGATGGTGAAGTTCGGGACTTTGATTGCTTAGCTGTTTACCTGAATCTTGGAAAACATTTCGAGCCTCTTATATTAACAATGCTCCTTCTGGTGCAATATCTTTAGAGTATGCTAGAGATTGTATTTTGAATGGGGAGGTTAGGAGATCTAATTCGGTGACATCTACCTCTCACTCAGATGTCCTTGCTACTAAAAATAGAGGGAAAGACAGAAACAAGACTCCGGGAAACATAGATAAAAGAAAAAGCAAGTCCAGATCAAGGTTCAAGGATATGGAATGTCATTACTGGGGAAATAAATGGCACATCAAAAAACATTGCTTCAATTGGAAGAAAGACAAGAAAAATGGAGGTAATACGGAAGTGAAAGATAATAGTGTTGATCTTGTTTCCACTACTACTTCAGAGGATTTTTTGGTTTTTTATGATGAGTATGTGATTAATTATGAATAGGGATTCATGGGCAGAAACTCGTTCTAAACACCCATGAATCCTCCCCTGAAGGATCCGCTTATACCATAGGAATCGAAAAAATACGAAAAAGACACACGTTTTCGGTTAAATATTCTGTTTTTTCGGGCGCTTAGCTGCAACCACCAAAGTCCTCCCTTGCGGAATTACTCCCTTCCGGTATCCACGCGACGAAACGAGCAGCGAGTGTTAGCCCTTCGTTTTTTTGAGTTTTGGAATCTAGAGATGAAAGGAGGCAAAAAATCTGATTTTCGGGATTTTAGTTTTGCGGCTCTAGCCAGTCTCACCAAGGGTTTCGGCCAAAAGAGGTTTATATAGGGTGTGAGAGTTTGTTCCCATAACCAACTCCCATGTCCTCTACCTCTTCCGGCAGTGGGAGTCTTTAACTCCCGTGTCCCATAAACCTCTGCTGGAAGTGGGAGTCTTTATCGTATAATAACTCCAACGTAATCCCAGCTATAACCAAATGCCAAAAATGCCCCTCCTTAATCTCTAATTCGAATAATAACATTTTATTATTCTTAGAAAAT
Organism: Vinca minor; assembly: GCA_026122235.1. Classification (NCBI taxonomy): domain Eukaryota; kingdom Viridiplantae; phylum Streptophyta; class Magnoliopsida; order Gentianales; family Apocynaceae; genus Vinca; species Vinca minor. Next base: position 837,921 of record JAOCZM010000285.1, on the reverse strand, counting down.
CAATGTCAGATACAATGAACCTAGACACATTCTAGATTCATTGAATCTGGACATGAAGCTCGTTAACTCGTCTATGCGTGTGACCCTGTAGGTTCATATCACAATGGCAATGAAAACACACTTAGTAGTAGTATGAGTTCATAAATCACAAATGGTCCATAGCAGGACATTGTGACTACCTACAGTGAATGAATGTACGATGGAACCTAATATCAATCCACTATTTAATCCCTTTGTCTCGCGATATCCAAATTAAGCATAAGGCATGGTGGTTGTAACCCTTATAAAGCTTAATTTAATTGTATTTTTGCTCGATATCCAGGTAGACTGTTCCAACAAACAGTATTTAATAACCACTTTATTTAATACATTTGAGAACGGCCATGCATTTAAACAGTCTTCCATATCGAGGGCCCCATGGATATCTCTCTCTAATAAGAGAGGGACAAATCCCTTACAATGCCTCTCACATTCAAGTCATGATAGGATACTACATCCGATCATCAGTCGTATTGATTACTCGATTAAAAGTAACGTCCGACTAAGTCAAAACGTAGCTCCATTCATTTTGGAAACCATGGAGACATAAGGTCTAAGGATTCCAAATAGTATTGAGGAAGTAATACTATGACTAAAGAACCATGAAGTATTACTTCTCTAATGGATCACGTCCGATACAATATATCCCAATATATTGTATCTATGATATGATTTGTATTCATTATACATGATCAGTAAAACATAATCATCAATCAAACATCATACCAGTTTTATTTCATTGTAAAGAACATTACATAAAACTAGGGACAATTGGAATAGTAATTGCATAAGCTAATGAGTCTTACTATCAAATCACGCATTTGATGTTCAAAAGCAAAATTAACTATTCAAATGACATGCTAAAAAAGTTATAAAACGTACAATATATGATAATGGTCCTAGGGCACTACTTACAAATTATGCATCTCATAACACTGACTGGGTAGTTGATAGTGGTGCTTCACTGAAAGAGTTATTTTGTTCCAACACTCCCGGAAACTTTGGAGTTCTTAGGATGGGCAATGATGGTGTGTCACCAGTTGTTGGCATAGGTGATGTGTGTTTGAAGACTAGTAATTGCAGTGAGTTGCTTCTCAAAGGTGTCAAACACTCTCCAAATATCCGGTTGAATTTGATATAAGTTGGAAAACTTGATGATGATGGTTTCTGTAACGTGTTTAAATGAGGAGAGTGGAAACTTTCTAAGGGTTCTTTGATTGTGGCTCGAGGAAAGAAAATTTCTTCTAATTTGTATGTGATGCAGGCTGTGATTTTTGGCAGAGTGTCAATGTGGTGGACAATAAAATCTCACCTTATTCATGGCACGTGCGACTGAGTTACACAAGTGAGAAATGACTTAACTGTTTAATTAGAAACAATACACTTTTTGGAGTTAGTACTGCAAAATTTGATAAGTGTGATCATTGTATGGAAGGAAAGCTACACAGAGTGTCTTTCAAGTCTAACCCTCATTATAGAAAGTCAAGTTTGTTAGAGCTGATTCATTATGATGTGTGTGATCTTTTGACGGTACAGTCACTTAGTGGTGCATCTTATTTTCTGACCATTGATGATTATTCTAGGAAACTGTGGGTCTATGTTTTGAAGGCTAAGAATAAGGTTCGGATAAGTTTATGGAATTTCGGGTTTCTGTTGAGAGACTAACATGGAAGAAAGTCAAGTGCATCTAGATAGATAATAGTGGTGAGTACTCGTTTGATCAGTATTACAAAGAGCAAGGTATCAAACATGAAAAGGCTCCTCTCAAGACTCCTCAGTTGAATGGTTTGGCAGAAAGGATGAACATAACTTTAGTTGAGAGAGTTAGATGTTTATTTTCTGAGGCCAATTTATCACAAGGCTTTTGGGGTAAAGCTTTATTTATTGCGGTTCATGTAATTAATTTGTCTCCTGTAGTTGCTTTGAATGGAGATGTTCCAGAAAATATTTGGCCATGTTAGAAGGCCTTTGTTCATGTTCCAAAAGATGAAAGGTCTAAACTGTATACCAAGATTAGACCGTGTATCTTTATGGGTTATGGCCAGGATGAGGTTGGTTACGGGTTGTATGATCCAGTTGAGAAGAAACTTATTAGAAATAGAGATGTGGTATTCTGTGAAGACCAGACTATCAAGGATATTGAGAAAGGAAATTGTTTATGCAATATTTATTATAATTATCAAACAATATTTATTACAATTATTAAATATTATAAATATTTATAAATATTGGAAACTCGTTCCAAACACCCATGGATCCTCCCCTGAAGGATCCGCTCATATGAAACAATTCGGTAAAATAGTAAGAACTTACGTTTCTTGGATTCAAGAAGCTGCTTCTTGAATGGAGGATGACGTTTCTTGGATTCAATCTGCCACCAATTGATCTCCCTTGCGGAAAGTCCCTCTACCGGTATCCACGCGACGAAACGGGCAGCGATTGCTAGCTCTTCGTCCTTTCTGATTTTCGGGAATTAGAGAGAAAATGGAGAGTACGAAATCTGATTTCGGGTTTCTTAGTTAATTTCGGCTAAAAAATTAACTGGCTAGGGTTTCGGCTAAGAGATGTTATATAGAGTGTGGGAGTTTGTTCCCAGAACAACTCCCACGTCTACTCAACTTCTCTCAGCGTGGGAGACTCGACTCCCACATCCCCTAGACTTCGTCGGTAGTGGGAGTCTTTATCGGATAATAACTCCCACGTAATTCCAGCTATACCGAAAATGCCCCTTATCTCTAATTCGAATAATAACACTTTATTATTCTCAGAAAAGTGAATGTCAGATACAATGAACCTAGACACATTCTAGATTCATTGAATCTGGACATGAAGCTCGTTAGCTCGTTTTTGGTGTGACCCTTGTAGGTTCATCTCATAATGGCAATGAAAACACACTTAGTAGTAGTGTGAGTTCATAAATCACAAGCGGTCCCTAGCAGGACATTGTGACTACCCAAAGTGAATGAATATACAACGAAACCTAATATCAATCCACTATTTAATCCCTTTGTCTCGCGATATCCTAATTAAGCATAAGGCATGGTGGTCGTCACCCTTATTAAGCTTAATTATATTTATGCTCGATCTCCAGGTAGACTGTTTTCGACAAATAGCATTTGATAACCACTTTATCAAACACATTTGAGCACGGCCATGCATTTAAACAGCCTTTCCCTATCGAGGGGCCCATGGATATCTAGGGACAAATTCCTTACAATGTCTCTCAAATTCAAGCTATGATAGGACACTACATCCGATCATCAGTCGTATTGATTACTCTGTTACAAGTAACGTCCGACTGAGTCAAAACGTGGCTCCATTCATACTAGAATCAATGAAGACATAAGGTCTAAGGATTCTAAAATAGTATTGAGGAAGTAATACTTATGACTTAAGACCATGAAGTATTACTTCTCTGACGGATCACGTCCAATACAATGTATCCCTATATATTGCATCTATGATGTGATTTGTATCCATTACACATGATCAGTAAAACAAGATCATCAATCAACAATCATACTAGTTTTATTTCAGAGTAATTAAGCATTACATAAAACTAGGGACTTCTAGAATAGTAATTACATAAGCTAATGAGTTTTACTATCAAATCACACATTTGATAATCAAAAGCAAAATTAACTATTCAATTACATGCTCAAAAGATAACAAAACGCACAACATGTGCTAATGGTCCTAGGGCACTACTAACAAGGTCCATATACAGGGTCACATGTTTATGATCTTGTTGATTTGAACAGAGATATTCCTCACCATTTACCTGTTACAATTGAGGAGTAAGTTCAGATAGATGTGGAACCAAATAAATTTGATATTGAGATCCTAGATGATGATAGTGTTGATGATTATGTTCCAGATGATGCTAATATTGATGATCATGTTCCAGCAGTTCCAGATTTTTCAGAGAAACCACAAGTTGCTCTACCAAAGTATGAAAGGATAATACTTTGTATCCTCATAATCAGTATTTATGTGTTGATGACTGGTGGGGGAGAACCAGAGAGCTTTCAGGAGGCCATGGGAAGTGAGCAGAAGGATCAGTGGTTAAGTGCAATGGAAGATGAGATGAAGTCTCTCTATGACAATAACACCTTTGAGTTAGTGAAGTTTCCAAAGAGAAAAAAAGCTTTGAAGAATAGGTGGGTTTACATATGGAAGCCGCAAGAACACTCTCCATATCCACGTCCTAAAGCTAGAATTGTAGTCAAAGGGTTTGGTCAAAGGAAGGGAGCAAACTTCTCATAAATATTTTCTCCTGTTGTTAAAATGTCTTCTATCAGAAATGTGCTTACTTTGGCTGCAAGCCTTGATTTAGTGGTTGAGCAGATGGATGTGAAGACAGTTTTTCTTCATGGTGATCTTGAGGAGTAAAATCTACATGGAACAACCTGAAGGTTTTCAGGTTAAAGGAAAAGAAGATCATGTCTGCAGGTTGAAGAAAAGTTTGTATGACTTGAAACAAGCACCGAGACAGTGGTACAAGAAGTTTGAGTCATTTATGAGGAAGCATGACTTCAAGAAGACTAATTATGACCATTGTGTATTTGTGCAAAAGTTTTATGATTATGATTTTATCAAACTTTCGCTTTATGTTGATGATATGCTTATTGTTGGTAAGAATGCTTCTAGGATTGCAGATTTGAAGTAGGAATTGAGCAAGTATTTTGCCATGAAAGACTTGGGACCAGCAAAGTAAATTTTGGAGTGAAGACCACCCGTAATAGGAATGCAAGGAAACTTTGGTTACCTCAAGAGAGCTACATTGAGAAGGTGCTCCAGACATTCAGAATGGATTAGGCCAAAGCCGTTAGTACTCCACTTTCTAGTCACTTCAAATTGAGTGTTATGCAATGCTCCTATACCGATGAAGAGAAGAAAGAGATGCAAAAAGTTCCTTATGCTTCAGCAGTTGGTAGTTTGATGTATGCTATGATTTGCACGAGGCTTGATATTGCTCATGCTGTTGGTGTTGCTAGCCGTTTTCTTTCAAAACCAGGAAGAGAGCACTGGGAAGCAGTGAAATGGATTTTCAGATATCTCCGAGGAAGTTCTAATATGAGACAATGAGAAATCTATTCTTGAAGTCTACACAGATTCAGATATAGTTGGGGATGTTGATTACAAGAAATCTACTTCATGCTACTTGATTACCTTTGAAGGGGGAGCTTTTTATAGCAATCTCGATTGCCGAAATGTGTTGCTTTGTCTACCACTGAAGCTGAGTTAATTGCAGCAACTGAAGGTTGTAAAGAGTTTCTTTGAATGAAGAAATTTCTTAAGGAAATTGGACATTCTCAATCTAAGTATGTGCTACTTTGTGATAGTCAAAGTGCAATCCATCTTGGTAAGAACTCAAATTTTCATTCTAAATCTAAACACATTGATGTGAGGTATCAGTGGATACGAGAAATGTTAGATGATAAGTTGTTGGAGCTTGAACAAGTTCATACTGGTGACAATGAGGCTGGTATGATGACTAAGGCATTGCCTAGGTGGAAGTTTGAGGTGTGTTGTTCTCCTGCCGGAATGGCAAGGAATTTGTGACATTCACATAGTCGGGAAAAAGGGGAGATTTGTTGGGCCTTATATGTTTTTCCCACCTTTAAGGGTCTTGAGAGAGAGCCCAAAGCCCATGCCCAAGTTTTGTTTTGCTGGTCCTCACTTAGTAGGCTAGGTTAGAGAAAGAGTTTCCAAGGGTTGAAGGTTACATGGGTGTGTAAAAGACCATTAGTTGGTTTTTCCTTCCTTGTAATCTCTCAAGAAAAGCAATTGGAAAGTTGCCAAATTCCTTGGGTGTGTGCCAAGGTAGTGGATGTAGCTAGATCGTTGTGATAGAACCACTCTACATCCTTGTGTTTGATCTTCTAACTCTATCTTTTTATATTCAAGTTCTTCATTATACTCGTGCTTATGTATTATTGAACTTGTTTGTATATACTATAAATTGTGTATATATAGTTAGTCAATTTGCAAATTACCTCTAATATTAGCTTGAGCAATAGGGATTGCATTTAGAGATCTTTATTGCTTTATATATCTATTGCTAAATGCTATTCCTCGTGACTTGTATGTTTGTTCTTACAAGTTTTGCATATAGGAATCTTGACCTAGACAATCCTTGATCATATTCATTGTTTGTATTCCTAAGTGTTGTATTTACACATATAAGTCATCTAAGTGATATTCCTTTAATTCGCCTTATTTGCTTAATGAACATAATTGTTGTTAAGGTGATCACTTAGGAAACGATTGTGGTAGAAAAGTTTAAATTATTTGAGAACCTTATTCACCCCCTCTAAGGTTCTCCTCTTCGGGTATTGCAAATGCCCTTTAGGTATTTCAATTTGTATCAGTGCCTAGTCTTCCTTTTTGTTGGGATTAACACCCTATGAGGATCTATGGCCATACACTTTTCTACCCACTCTTTAGAAGAGTCCATCCTACACTCTTGTGATGACTCCATCTTCTCTATTTAGCCAAATGATTATACTTTGTGTGTCTATTGATAATTTCACCTTGTTGAGCTTTATAGATATAGGAATATGTGTTCCTTTTAATCAACAAGAAAGGTGCCAAGATACGTAAAAGCAACAGAGAACATTCAAGAGATGATGGAATCACAAGGAAGAGCAAGGATATGTCACAAAGCTTCATAGATATTGTAAGCCCTAAGGGCGAACAAACTCAGTTTTTGATATTGGACAAACTTTTAATGTTGTGTCTAATGATCTTAATATTTGTGTTAGAATATCGGAACTCATTATGGAAGCTCTAAGTACTTCAATCAAGCCATTGAAAGCCATTGATATCTAGATTCAAAGTTATACAAAGCTCATTCATCAATATTGAAGATTGAAGACTTAGGTTTGGTTAGTTTAGCTTTGTTCTCATTAGTCGTTATCCTAGAAAGCTCTAACCAAAGCTCGTATGAACATAAGCTCTACACTCTAGTCTTGCATTCACACAAACACGTTTTCAAAAGGCTTAAGTTTCAAAATGATCTTTACATGTGTTCTTATCCAAAAAGCCTTTGATTTCATAGATAAGTCTTTTAGAAAAGTTTTCCAAGTGTTCTTACTTGTTACCTTTTAGGAAAACCTTTTTAGACTTTAAAAGACTTCAAAAGATTTTAAAACGTGTGAAAAATTAGCTTGGAAGTTCGGTCAACCGAGCTCAAGCTCAGATCAACCGAGCAGAAACTGAGAGCATAACAAAAATGGTTCGGTCGACCTAAGGCCCTGGTTCGGTCGACCGAACCTGGGTGAAGTGGATCCGAAGCTTCCTTCGGTCAACCGAAGTTGCTCAGCGGTCAACCGAACTCTGCGAGAAACTAGCCGTTTTTTTACCGTTAAAGAGTCGTTTTTCAGCCAAATTTGAAATGTATATATACTCCAAAGCTAGAGAAACATTCTAAGACTTGCACATACATTTTACATTGATATCTTATCAAGTCTAAACACTTTCAAAGCAAAATACTCTTCTTCTCTATGATCTAAATCATTCAAGAGTATTCTTTAAAAAGCAAGACAAGGAGTGTGCTTCATATGTTCAAGAGCTAAATTTGTTTGTGCTTCAAAGGTATAATTCTCACTTATAAGAGTGATCAATCTTTGTACTTAACCTATCTCATTCCCTTTCTTAGTGATAGGGTTATTTGATAAGTCCTACTTAGTGTGGGCAATTGTAAAAGTCCTACTTTGTGTGGGCAAGTTCTTAGTGAGCTTTTGGATTGTGGTTGTGTTGTAAAACTCTTAGTGAGTTAGCCACATTTGTATAAAATCTTCTTAGTGAAGTTGTTGAAATCCTTGGGTGCGGCTCAAGGTAGTGGATGTAGATTCTAAGTGAATCGAACCACTCTAAATCCTTTGTCTTGTTATTGGGTTTTACTTTGCTTTCAATCATCTTGCTCAAACTTACAATAGCATTGCAAAGAATCGAAAAAGTTGCCAAGATTAGTTAAAACCCAATTCACCCCCCCTCTTGTGTTTTACAATATATTCAAAGAAAAATGGCATTGGGGCGGATAAAAGGAGATTTGCCAAATGAAAACATTCAATTTCACTCCTTAGCACTTGGTTTTTCAAAGCTCAAATGCTACATCCATTAAAGAACTAAGTTGCTTAAAGTCAAAGAGCAAAGCTACAAGTGATGACAATGGACAAAATGTCAATCTATACCCATCATCACTTGGTAAGAAAACCAAGGTATCAAATTCACTTTCCCATGTTATAATCTTTTGATTGATGTGTTTTATTTTATAGGTTAAGTTGTTTTTTGTGTGTATTATTTTTGCTTGCTCTTATATATGTTTCATCTCACGTTCTAGAATGTCAAATTCATATAGATAGCCTTTAGCACAATCTCTACATGTTCATGTTTATTTTGATTTACGTATCTATGAGATGTAGCATATGCAACTTGATTGATTCTTGTTTTGTCTTATCATACATCATTTAAGAATCCATCTAGTTGCTATGCATTACCTTTAGGCATACAATGTTCATCTTGAGAATTTGAGCTAATCTTAAAGGACCTTTCAAAAGGTACCTATTAGTTCTTAAGATTTCCTTGTAGGTATAAAAAGATCTATGCTTCTTTCATGAAGATAGAAATCACAAGGAAGGGCACAAATGAGCTAAGACTCCAAGAAGAGAGTCACATGCCAAGGGTTGCAAGATTGTAGAGGGTTCATCAAGAAAAGAAATTCCATCCATCAATGATGACTCTACAATTGCTATGAGGGAAGAGGAGATTGCACCCAATTCATCAATCAAGGATGAACAAAAGAAAAAAAGGGAGCAATCAAATGTTACCTCTTCAAAGAGCTTCAAAAGAATGTGTTGGTCATGACAAAGATCACACAAAAGGCCTCATTGGACATATTGATGATCAAAGATCAACCAAATAGTAAAACGTCCAAGCTCTTTGAGCAATGAGGTACAAAAGCTTAACTCGTCTCTATTTAGTGATCATTCTTTTGCTTTTGATCCTTGTGTGCTATAACTTAGTTTTATGATGAGTTAAGTAAATGACTAAGAAGTTTTGTACTTAATTGCTTGTCTTAAAGAGGAATGTTCTCCAAAGTGTTAACTTTACACTTCCTATTTGAGGTTGTTTTTGGTTTGTGATACGTATGCTTTTCATTTGTTTATATTTTCATGGTATCACATGCATTTTATCTTTGTTAGCTATACTTTATAACTTGGTTTCATCTTGTTATAGCTAACATTGATTTTTTGTTATAAGGGGAGATTGTGCCTTTAAGGTTTATTTCTTCATCTCTTCGTGTTTTAGCTTGGGTTTGTATATTGTTTTTAATCAACCAAGCTTGAAACCTTTTCAAAAGTTTCTTTTAAATCTTGCATTCATTTTTAGATAAGCATCATCTCTTGGCCACTCATATTTTCATTTAAATTACCTTTTATAAATGAAGTGCTAACATAGCTTTAAAGGAGTCTTTCTTTTGGTCTTTAGTTTTGATACTTTTTTCTTAACTTTTTACCATTGACCAACTAGCTTCTCCATGATTTTAAATTTGATCCCTTCTTAAAAAAAATCATATTTTTTTATCATTTGGATCTCTATTTCTAAAAAAAAAAGAGGTGAAAATGCTTTTCTTATTGGTGCTCTGATGTACCTTTTTTATTTTGACAAAAAGGGGGAGAAAATTAGATTTGCAAGTGTGCCAAGAAAGTAAATTTTACAAAAGGAAAAATCTAAAGAACTTTGCAAAATGGGAGAGATAAGGAATTCTTTAAAATATGGGGAGTAGGATGATTTTTCAAAACATCTACTTGCCTTGATCATATGCATCCTTATCTCATGATTTCATATTTTTGTGCTTAATAGTTTATCCTTTTGTTAATTTATTCCCATTTGCATCAATGTTTTGTCATCATCAAAAAGGGGGAGATTGTAAGCCCTAAGGGCTAATGTAATCAATCTTGTTTTGATGATAACAAGACATTGAGAAGTTCAAATATTTGTGTGAGTTTGTGTTTGAATTGTGTTCATGGTATTGTTTGTAGATGATATACTAATCATGGGAAATGACATTCCAACCTTGGAATCTGTAAAGATTTGGTTTGGGCAATGTTTCTCTATGAAAGACTTAGGCGAAGCCAGCTATATATTAGGTGTCAAGATCTATAGAGATAGATCATGAAGACTCATTGGCCTAAGTCAGAGTACATATATAGACAATGTGCTAAATCATTTTAGCATGCAAGAGTCTAAGAGATGACTATCCTTCGAAATTAGGTTATGTATTTTGTCTAAACGGTGGTGCTGTGAACTGGAGGAGTTCAAAGCAGCCAACCGTTGTTGATTCTACAACAAAAACTGAGTATATATCTGCAAGTGTTACTGCTAGAGAGGTAGTTTGGATCAAAAAGTTCATTAGTGAGCTTGGCGTGGTACCTGGCATTGAGAATGCTGTTGATCTCTATTGTGACAACAATAAAGCTATTTCTCAACCAAAGGAACCAAGATCTCACCAAAGGTCCAAACATATACTTCAACGTTATCACCTAATCCGAGAGATTATTGATAGAGGTGATGTGCATATATGTAAAGTACAAACAGATGATAACATCGATGATCCACTGATGAAACCGCTGTCACCGCAGAAACATGATCGTCATACAACTTCTATGGGTATTAGATACAATGAGAACTGCTCTTAGAGACAATTCTATTTGTATGCACTAAAAGGTCAAACTTTAGATCGTGGACTTTTGTGCAACTGGGAGATGTTGTATCAAATTGTACCAGTATTATATAAAGGCATGATTCCATTATTATGTTTATTACTTATGCGAATTAGTATTATTCATACTAACATCCTTTAGAATAGTTGTTATAAATTTTTATAATACTATTCTTAAATGTCCATAGTCGAACATTATTATGGAATGACTAGGATAGTAATAATTTGTTGAGACTAATGTGTGTCGTGATTCATATTGGATATTTAATTAACACATGGGTATGCAATATTAGATATCATAATACTGGACTGACCCGCTATAAGAACACTTCATGCATTGTTATATAAATGTCAATAGTGTTTCTTATAATGATCGTGTTTGTATGCATAAATTCTTCAACTTGAAATCTCACAAGATTTCCTACACGACTAGTGATATGTTTTGATGGTGTCTAACGTTGTCTGTAACAAGATGAGCAATAAGGGCATTTGTTGGGAATGTTACGAACCATGTGTAGGATGATGTGTGATTAAGAAAGGATTTGTCCCTCCTATATAACAGGAGTGATATCTTGGGCCCCTTGAGGGATGAGACTAATTCATGGCCATGAACAAATGAATTGATATTGTGATATCTTTGTCATTTTATTAGTCTACTCGTAAATCAAGAAAAAAAGATTAAAATATACAAGTATGACATATTCCATGACTTGTGTTTAATCAAAATATCGAGGATAAAGGGATTAGCTACAAAAGGTCATAAAATGTTATTATGTCGAATCACCAGTAATATTTGTAATTTGGGAGTAATGATTTGTTGCTAGATATCACTCATTACTGTTGAAAAATTGTTGGCACGACCAACTTTGCAAATACCTAATGGGTCGCACTCTATGATCAATTGGATTGGGCTTGTTAGAGTTTGCATTTAATAATAAGTGCTCCAATTGGATTGGGCGGACCAATATGGATTGGTTAACCGATCAATTGAACCGACTAGGTTCTGGAAAACCGAGAGCTAGAGAAGTTAGATTGGTTAGTAGTTAGGATATGGTGGTTTATTATGTAATCAACCACCAGCCCCCTATTTACTCCCTCTTGTCCTAACATATTGATGTTAGACAACGCAAAAACAAGAGATAAAAATTCAGATTTTTCTCACATCTCTCTCTCTCTCTCTCTCTCTCTCTCTTTAAACACTATCAAAAGAACTCATTTGAAAATTATCTTCAAGTCTTCTGTTCTTCATCTTCTGGCTAGCACTAGAGTGTAGAAAGACTCGTCCAAGGGATCATGTGGATACCTTAGAGGCAATGGATTGATCGTCAGATTCTTGCTAATGGATTCGACAACATAAAACACAGAAAGCGTTTCTGTTCATCGTAATTTAAAGGTATTCATTCAAACAAAAATACTAATTGGTTCTTACATGTGATGATCCTAGTAAGAAATGGATTTCAAGTTATTTTCAACTGCCATTTATTGCTGAGAATCCGAATTTGTTTCTTACAATGTGATGGGAGTGGAGATTAATGCTCTTAAGTTCCACTATTTTTTAGTCAATTAGGTTAAATTTTAGTTTCTTACACACTAGATAAAATGGTGCGGGTAGAGTGAAAATAGAGGCTTCATGAATGGTTAAAACCACAATGTCAAACTCTAGTCCTTGGTCAAGGTTCTAGAAAGAAACTTGATGTATTTAGTAGTAGTGTTCCAAATAAGTGGAACATAATTGTCCCAATATGAGACATGGAATAAAAGAAAAGTCCAACACAAAAAGACCATGGTTATGTAAGGTTTTCGAAACTTAACAAGAACATTCGGGATAGAATAATTGAATATTCCTTTTAGGATATGCAAAAATATATTAAAGCATATCAGTTATGGTTATAGAATAAAATATGCTATAACGGGAGAATATTATTATTGAATAAAGAAAGACGATATTCAATATTCGATCAATAATTGTTCGATTCAATTCCTATGCTTAAATATTGAAAGTATACTTTTGTTCAAAAGATGAACATATAACAACATGAATAAATATAGAGTGATTTGACTAAATATAGAGTGATCACTGTTTATTTTGTAATATGAAGTAAAAACATGACGGATCCGTTGACTAAATGATCTTACCAGAGCTCTTGTGTTTTAATTGTCAAATGGGATGGGACTCAAGCACATGTTCTAGTCATATATGGTGAGTACTCAACTCAACGCTAAGTACAACGCGTAGTCTTAAGTTCAATGGGTTCAAACTCATCAATATATGATGGTGAGCACCAAACTTATAACCACCTCGAATAGAAAGATGCTTGAAATTCTCACGTACATAAAATAAAGCTGAGCTTGCGCTCTTAATAGGTCTATAGAAAATTTCATTGGAGCACAAAATGTGGGGGATGTTCTTGATAGGCCCACCTATGTAAATGTGAAGTGGTGCCGCTTCAAGGAGCTTAAGGGCTTGGCTCTGATACATTTACGAGAGATACAGGACACACAACCATTTATGTGTTAATTTAATGAATGTTTGTACGAGGAACTTAATTGTGTGATTATTTGTACTACTTATCAAATTAGTTGAATGGTTCAAGGTTTTAACCACCATTTGGTGTGCCTTGGCTGATACTTAGGATTTAAAGTCCGATTCTTATTTTATCTTGACTTCTGCAGGTTCCTGCGGTTTTCGGGGTATGTCCCGAGCGTTTACCTTTGAACAATCTATATGGCTTAATCGAGGGCGTCAGCACAGCGAGTGGATGAATCGATAAGTGAAGGTAAGACTCGGGAGCCTGGTGTAATTTATCAGGAAAAAGTAAGGTCTGAAATGCTTGTAACCAAGGGTGACCTTACAATTAGGTTTCCTTATAATGTCGAGGATCTTGTTCGGAATAGTCGTAAGCACGTTGCCCGGACTAAAATTAATGTCCGTAGTGTTTCTGCGCATGACTATGGTTCATTCCTTAAGACTGAGTACATGGCTGATTATATCCAGTCTGCACTTTCTTATTGCGATGTATAAACATTATTTAATGGCTATGAAGTCCCAACAAATTTCAAGTGTACCGATCCTGGCTTGTGTGACCGTGCTTTCTCGCCTCCCCGAAGGGTCTTCCTCACTGTGTGTTGATAATATCAAAGGTGGCTTCAACGTTCTCCCGTATCCCCTTTTTGGTTGACTTAGCCAAATTTTTGTAGATTAGCCTATACAAACTAAGTATGAGCTTGATTGTACTTGTTGCCGAGTTCATATTCCTGTGTAGGACTCTTGGCATTTCGACACGGCTAGAGACTTTTAGACGTTCTTTGGAATTCACTCTCTTTTGGCATTGGGGATGAGGGCTGCCCACAGGACCCGAGGCTACATAGTTGGGGTTCTATTTTGTCCTTGGAATATTGGTTCTCTGTTAGAGCACCCATTGACTGTAACTAGCGAACCTTCTTCATATGTTTGGAAAAGAAAGTTTTTCTTCATTCCCCGGTCTCTCCTGGGTTTGACCGAGATTAGGTTTTATCTATGTATTCACCCAATCCTGAAGTTACGTTCCCCCTAGATTTTAAGGCTATTCAACTTTGAAGGATTATGCATTTTGAATGATCGTCCAGGACCGATGGTCAAGGAATTTCTACGCTTACCTAAGCAAGATGGAATATGGGGATGATTTCATGAGTTAATGCCTCTTCCTTTTTTTCCATTGATATTTTTCTTTTCATTTTTACATTTTAACTTGTATCTTTGTCTTTATTTGCAAGAGATTCCATAGTTGCCAACTTATATGCCAACGCCTAAGCCAAGAAACATATGGGCTATTTCATAAAGGCAGTGGTTCACCCGAGAGATCCGAGAGCTCGTCTCGAATGAGCGGTGCTACTTCTCATAGATTTCTTTTCCCAACATAACCACGTAGTCCTCAGATGCCATCTTTTTTGGGGACAACCTCTACAACGCATGTCTTTGCTGTTGCTGGACAGACTCCCCTCTTGGTATGTTTGTCGAGGATGTTGTTGCTGAGACGATTACGATGGAGCCTCTAGCTCGAGATGAATAGGACCATCATCTTTCCCTTGTCGTAGATATTCACGGCAATTACAAGATTAATGCTAGTGAAGGTCAGCTCGTTGCCGAGGATGCTGAAGCCCAGGCTCACGTTGCTGCTGCTGAAAATCGATCAAAATATCTAGAAGATCAGAAGGTCGATGTGACTGGTAAGTTTTATCCCTTCCTTTTTATTTCATGTGTTCCTTGGCATGCAACAAATGTCTAACTTTGTTAGGTTGCAAGTGTCTTAGCTGCTTTCATTGCCCAAGCTGCCGAGCTTGATACCGAGGTGGCTCAGCGATGCCGAAGGACACTTTATCATAATGTTCATCATTATTTTTTTCAAAAGCTTGCATCGCAAAGCAGAGAACACCGTCAACAAGATTTTGTGCGAGAAAAATCTGCTTTCCGAGGCAACTCTTCACAATGAGGTGATAAAGTACCTTACGAGGCTTGACGTTGCCTAGAGGTTTCTGTAGCTTTTTTGGAGAAGCTTAGCGCCACGGTCAAGAGCGTGATGTGAAAGGCTCAGAGTCCATACCCTAATATAGACATAAAAAAGAATTTCACGTCTCTGGAGAATTACCTTACTGGCTCGGGGAAATTCTTTCGGGAGAAAGAGCATGTATTGGATTCCAGCGAGATTTATGTTGCCTCACACTTCCTAACTCTCCCCCGGCCAAGAGATTTTCCGATGAGGGGTCGGATTTTGGGCCCCAGTCTGACGAAGATATTCTGGCTGAGTTTCGTTACCTCCCGCTCAAGGAGCAAGATGCATGCTTGCCTTCCTGAGGATGTTTTAGATATGGCTACCCTCTTTCCTTTTCTTGTGGGGTACCTCGGGGGCCTTCTAGGGGATTATCCCAAGTTCTTCTAACTATGGAGTAATGAAGCTCTGGACGTTTAGTCATAGATTTAGGAAGTTATGTTTAGCTTTTAGTGCTCCTGTAGTGCTTTTTTAGCCTCGAATAGGTTTTTGTTAGAAAGTTTTGCCTATTTGAAGATTTAGGTCATTCGTTGCTCCAAATAGGGTTTTGTAAGGCTTAATGAATGAAATTTATAACCCAATATTTCATGAATGAAATTTTCAAGTTGATTGACTAAAAATCATTTACTTCATTCTCCTTTTGCTTTGAGCGGTGTTTGCTTGATTTGCGCTATTTAGTCATCCAATTTTTCAGGTTTGCTTGGGTTATGTCAGGGCCCTTAAACCCTGTGATTTTTATATTATTTGAGATCAAATGTTTCCCCTGACTCTTCCCGGAAGGGATAGGGAGTGTGTGCATATAGCTATGAGGTTAGGTTTTTGGGAGTCCACGATTTCTGTTGTCCTGAACTCTATTTGCTCTTTCCACTTCCTGGGAGAGCTAAGGAGCTGATCAATATGGGCCGTTTGGGGTTGGGACTTTATTCTACTTGTTCGAGGTATTTTTACCGGGTTCATGTTTCTTGCCTCTTTCTCGAGAGGCCGTTTTTGAGGAATCTGGTTCTGACAATGAAAAGTGGATGCGTCATATATTCTTTAGGAGTCGTCTGGACCGATGAGGTCGAATTTTTCTAGAGCTTGGGAAATGTATTCTACATTTTCCATCTTTAGTTAATTTCTTAGTTTGATTTCAAAATACCACTTAATTTATGTTTTGAGGATTTTTCCTGCTCTGCACCGAAGAGGTTGAGATTTTTTATGCTCGAGGAATGAAGAGTCCGTGTGAGTCTTTGGGTGCCATAACCGAAGAGGTTGGGTCTTTGGATGCTTAGGAGTTGTTCCTCGTTTTTGGAGTCGTGCTTTTGAGTGATCGGCTTGGCCCTTATACAAAGAGTATTTTTAAGGTAAACTAGCTCGAGCGTCATTTCATACTCATGAGTTTAAAAAAAAAAATATTCATTAAGCAAATACTTGCACCGACTTCTTTTGCGTCATGGCCGCAGTGAGTCTTCTTCACAGTGAGATTCAATTATACATGTTCTGATTCAGAGGTTGACGATTCTGGTTGCTCGGACTCCAATTTGACTAGGACCGAGAATCTTCTCGGGATCGTGCATGTCGAGCTGGATGTGCTAAAATATTCCTTTTGGGGGGACATCCTGGACTTTCTTCTCAATGAAGCTAAGGATTGAGCTGGGATCTGCATCCCTGGGTTCTCATATAAGATGCACTCTTCGTCTTGAAGTATCAGGCCGTATACTTGGATGATTTCTCCCTCGAAAAAAATTTCAAAAGTCTTGCAACATGTTAAAACTTTTGCTTTCCACTTGTTTAGACCGGGCCTCCCCAAAATTGCATTGTATGGTGATGGAGAGTTGACTACAAAAAAACATTAATTGTTCTCTCCTTTTTTGCTTCCTCATCCATTGACACTCGGAGGGCAATATAACCCTTGGCACGAACCGCCTTGTCAGCAAAACCAGTTATGATTTGGTCACACGAGGCGATCTG
Source organism: Vinca minor (assembly GCA_026122235.1). Lineage (NCBI taxonomy): Eukaryota > Viridiplantae > Streptophyta > Magnoliopsida > Gentianales > Apocynaceae > Vinca > Vinca minor. Next base: position 820,677 of record JAOCZM010000285.1, on the reverse strand, counting down.
GGTCTATGGGATTCCCATTTTTTTGCCGTGTACTCTTAAACATGACAGTGATGGACACACCGGTGTCCATGATGATCATCTTGTAAAGGATATTAACCTATTATTGCTCGGATGAGGAGTGACTCATCCTTAGCGAAGTGTGGCCTCTTGGATCCTCCTGTTGTAAAACTTTCAATGACATTGACTAAATTTGGAACGTATAGATTGCTCCTTTCCGGATTATGTAAGAGTCTCTGCATGTTCCCTTGCTTCATTCTTCTTGTCGCCTCCGCAATAAACTATTCGATTGGCCCCCTTTTGATGGCTACTTGAATTTCACGTCTAAGCCCAATGATGTGTTCGGTGTTGTAAAACACAAGAGGAGGGGGGGGGGTGAATTGGGTTTTAACTAAACTTGTAAACTTTTTCGAATCTTTGCAATGCAAGTGGGAGTTTGAACAAGATGAACAAAAGCAATGCAAAACCCAATCAACAAGACAAAGGATTTAGAGTGGTTCGATTCACTTAGAATCTACATCAACTACCTTGTGCCGGACCCAAGGATTTCAAACAACTTCACTAAGAAGAATGTTTACAAATGTGGCTAACTCACTAAGAGTTTTACAACACAACCACACAACAAAGAAACTCACTAAGAGCTTGCCCACACTAAGTAGGACTTTACAAATTGCCCACACAAAGTAGGACTTTTTACAAGAATTACCCAATCACTTAGAAAGGGAATAAAACTTAGAAAGGGAATAAAATGTTTAAATACAAAGATTGATCACTCTTATAAGTGAGAATGTATACCTTTGAAGCACAAACAATTTCAGCTCTTGAACATATGAAGCACACTCTTTGTCTTGCTTTTTGAAAGAACACCTTTGAATGATTTAGATCATGGAGATCAAGTGTTTTTGCTTTGAAGGTGTTTAGACTTGATAAGAAATCAATCTATATTGTATGTGCAAGTCATAGAATGATTCTCTAGCTTTGGAGTATATATACATTTCAAAATAGGCTGAAAATCGAGTCTCCAACGGTAAAAAAACGGCTAGTAAAAGCAGAGTTCGGTTGACCGAAATTGGCACTTCGGATCCACTTTAACAGGGGTCGGTCGACCGAACCCCTTCTTGGTCGACCGAAGCACACTTTCAACCCTCTCAGTTTCTGCTCAGTTGATCCGAGCTTGAGCTCGGCTGACCGAACTTCCAAGCTGATTTTTCACACGTTTTGAAATCTTTTGAAGTCTTTTGAAGTCTAAAATGTTTTCCTAAAAGGTAACAAGTAAGAACACTTGGAAAACCATTTTAAAGGACTTAGACTTAGAAAACAAAGGCTTTTGAAATACGAACACTTGTAAGGATCATTTCGAAAACTAAGCCTTTTGAAAACGTGTTTGTGTGAATGCAAGACTTGAGTGTAGAGCTTATGTTCATGAGAGCTTTGGTTAGAGCTATATAAGATAAAGACTTATAACGACAAAGCTAATCTAACCAAACCTAAGTCTTCAATCTTCAATCTTGAAAGATGAGCCTTGAATAATACGACTTTGAATCTTGATCATGGCTTGATTGAAGTACTTAGAGCTTCCAATATTAGTTCCGATATTCTATCACAAAGATATAAACATTAGACACAACATCAAGTGTTTGTCCATTATCAAAAACCGAGTTCGATCGCCCTTAGGGCTAACAATCTCCCCCTTTTTTATTATGACAAACTTTGATGTAATTAGATAGGATATGGACAATTTTAAGTACAAGGAAGCATGGCAAAAAGGATATAAGAACAAATAAGTGTAAAGCTAAGTGCTTATAAGATAAACCAAGATAGAACGAGAAACATAAGCACAAGCATGTTAAGTTCTTATGCCATATACATTAGGGACTCTTTGAAGAGCCCTATTTCCCAACCAACCTCCTTGCCTCATTCCTTCCATAATACAGCATTCTTGTGTGTAAAATACATACCTTAAGTTTACACAAGAAGCTAACTTACCATTTTCATCAATGTTGATGTGAGTGCTAAGGATCCTATTACAAAGAACATGCTCACACAAACATTAGAACTATCAATGGTTTGCTATCATCAAAACAACATAGAATATTTTGCCCTTAAGGCTAACAATCTCCCCCTTTTTGATGATGACAAAACATTGATGCAAATGGGAATAATATACAAAAAAATAAGATACAAAATGTATGCATGAGATAAGGATATAAAGGATCCAGACAAGTAGAAGTTTTCTCAAAAAAAATTCTACTCCCCCTATATTAAAGAATCCCTTATCTCTCCCATTTTGCAAGTTCTAAGCTTTCTCCTTTTGTAAATAACTTCTCTTGGCACATTTGCAACACTAAAATCTCTCCCTCTTTTTGTCAAAATCAAAAAGGGATATCAGAGCGCCAATAAGAAAAGCATTTTAACGAAAAGTAAAGATTAATTTTGGAGAAGCTTGATGAAATTTAATAATCCTCCCCATATAAAGACAAACTTAAAAACCATGAAAACAAATTGATGGTCTTGTAGATTGATAAAATAAGAACCAAAAGATCAATCCTAAAGACCAAAAATAATTATGAAGAAGGATTACTTATGAATAAGCTTGGTTGATTTCTAAAAAACAAGGAGTCCATGATAACACATAAATCCAAAAGATGGTCATGTATAGCTCAAAAAGAATATCAACCTAAGCTAAAAACAAAGGAGATAGGGAATAAACCTTAAAGAACAATCTCCCCGTTTATCAAACATACGATGTTAGCTATTTGAGATAAAACCAAATATGATACCAATTGACCAATTGTAAAACATGAAACCAATTGTAAATATAGCCAATTGTAACACACGTTTGAAAATATAGCTAACAAAGTACTAGTGGAAGTGATACCATGAATTCAAGTTAAGCCCAAGTATCACAACCAAAAGAAGTAGAGGAAGTGTAAGATAGCACTTGGAGTACATTCCTCTAACAAGTTAATGGTTAGTTAAATGAGTGTAACAACTCTTAAAGTAATACTAACCAAAAACCATAATGAGATCACAAAGGATAAGAGAATGAAGAATATGATCTCAAAGTTATTAAGGGAGAGTATATGTGATACTAATTGAAGACAAAAACATTTATAACACATATAACTTCAAAAATAACTTACACAAGTTGGCTATAAGAAATAAAAGATGAAAAGCAAGCCAACAAGTGATGTGATGATGTAAAATAAGACAATTTAGCATACATCACATATTATGAGGGAGGTATGAGTTGAAAACCTTTGAGTTGCATCTGCTTGCTCGCATCTATCATCGGTGTTATGTTAAAGTTTTAGGTAGTAAACAATCGCATGCTCAGTAATGATATTGATCAAAATTGAAAACAACAGAGGGGTGAATTGGATGTTTGATTTCTTTGCAACTCTTTCCAAAGAGAGATCAAATGATAGCTTCTTTCATCAATTCTTTTCTGAAAGTATAGCAAATTGCTATCTCTTCTTTCCAAACCAACAGAGGAAATGAAGATCTGAATGGTTGCTAAGCTAAATAATCAATAAACAAAGCGCAAGCTCAATCATAAAGACATAAACATAAAGCATAAGATGATTTAGAGTGGTTCGATCCCTTGATTAACACCCACCGCCTTGAGCCTCACCCAAGGATTTCAAAACAATGCACTAAACATTCATTTTCAACTCATTGGTGGCGGGAAAACCGAATACACGTGGTGGATCAACCAAAGTCTCACTTATGGGTTTTGCATTTTAACCACCACTAAACTCAACTCACAAAGGTGGATCACTCAACGAGAAGCACCACTCAAAACAAAACTAAATCTTTTCCAAGGTACCGTTTATGGATAGATATAGAACACACAAGCCTCACTCGAGGCAAATCAGTGAGTACACACAAAACGACCACAGTACATGAGCTGTATAAAACATTTCAGCTCATAAACCATACTATATGTGATGGGTATGACTATTCTAGTACCAACACTCTTTACTCACATTAGAAATAACCACAAGCATAGGCACAATTGGTGAGTTGGGAATGAGTTGACAAGAGATAGATCATATAAACTCTTAAGAACAACTTCTGATTACTCTTTTGCGTCTTAATCAGCTCTAAGACATTTTATAGAGGGGGAAATAACAGTTTGAAATTCAAATCACTCGTTGAGCAACAACTGGTTTCTAGTTTGACGAAGACAATGCGGTTAACCAAAAAAATAGCTTTGTTCAAATGTGACTTGTTTGATTGAACTCCAAATTGAGGTTTGAGGGTACACCCTTAATATAAGATTGTCGAAATCAATTAGAAAAGAACGTGCCACGGGTACGATCCATTTTTATTGCTTCCTAAACCCAACAAGTTTACTACACCCATTATCCTTGTAGTAAGACAAACACTAGGTATGATTGGTTGACTATTTATCATTCTACACCACGTCTAGTGGATGTTCCTAATATTCTGACATTGTATCAAGAGGAAGTCCACGAGGAGGAGACCAGTCACATTAATCCATCTGTTAGTGAGGTTGGTCCACTTGCACACCGGTCGGGAGAAACTGATGTTGTAAGTGTTACTGATGCGAGCCGTCTGATGAAGAAGATGAGGATGTAATTTTAGATAATGTGGAAGAAGATTGCAACTCAGGTGATGACAATCATGGAGAAGAAGATGAAATTATTTCGGATGATGATTTGGAATGACTAGAAGTAGACTAATTAATTAGCTGTCTTATTTGTTGTTGTCATGTATTTGGATTACAGAACTTTTGTTCTTAAAGTTTTTGTATTAATCCAATTTTTTATGTTCATGACACATATTTGGTTTTTTTTTTAAAATTATGTCTTACAATGATAAGAATCGAGAATCTTAGACTTATGTGGATCTTAAGTATCATGTAGCCCTTTTTACTCAAATTATAGTGGTTATGTTGAATGCCATAAATTAACTTGATTCAAGAATGTGCAGATTGAAACTCATGGATTTTTAGGATATATACGAGGATCTACACACACACACAAGGTACCTCTTATGGAGAGATTAGCTACCATTTTTTGGCCGCTACGCGGTTGCTAAGTCAATAGTCAAAGTCATTTAATTTAGGTCGGTAATCGGTTGCTAAATAGCGGCCGACTCTTACATTCGGAAGCTAATTTCCATAGAGACGAAAATTGTCAGACCAAACATTTCGGTCTCTCAACGGTTGCTAAATAGAGTTTAGAGACCGATTAAAGAATGATCAATTGGTAGCTAACCGACTGATTTCTCGTAAGGAAGGTTTTCTTCTATAATGGAAAAAGCTTAGGTTAATCATACTCGATTGCGGTCTTCCGGATAATCCATGTCAAATAGAAATCCCGCCTTAAGATAAGGGCTCAACGACAACACATACACACACACACACACATATGCAGAGGAATGAATCCTGCAATGAGATCGATTCTAGACAAGAGCTCAAGACCAGTGATGACTCCAAATAGCACATAGTATCAATGACTCCCAAAGCAGTAAAATCAGCCATATATGATCATGATAGACTGCAATAACAACATACACAATTATATTAAATGTTTAACATACAAGTATGAATAATTCGACATTTCATCCTATACAATAAACATGCTTTAAATCCTTTAAACAAAAGTTTTACATAAGTTTCATTATTTTTCCAGAAATCATTTAAACACAACATTTCATGTTTTTTTGGACAGAAAAGACAAGGGTGAAGATCCTTACTTGGAATTAGAGCAAGCAAAGCAAAATACCGAAAACCAGAAATGCAGCAACTTCAAATGAAAAATCCCGTCTACTGGAAACTAGAAATCCACTCCCATAACTTCTCACGCGTAGCGTTATCAGTTAGCTACAAAACGCAACAAGAATCACTCTAAACGGAGTTTGTTTACTACAATTATGAATTTCCTCACAGCTCTCTGTTTTTTTTTCTCAAACTGTCACAATCTTGTATCACGAAGTTGATATCCTTTGGTCAAAATCTAGTTTAAGGAGTCTAGTATATATGGTTTAAAATATGGGGATGATCAGAGATCGTTTACTATGTCTACCAAAGTGTGTTCTCTCGCTGCCCATATTTTCTCCCTTTTCTTTCTTGTCTTTTCTCTTTCTTTTTGCTCTCTTCCCTTCCTAACTTCTTTTCTTTAACTCCTCTTCTAATAATTCAGCAAAAATCACTCAACTGCCCTTACGAAACAACCCCTACAAGTTTCTAACTCTCACACTTAGGTCCCCACACTTATAAACTAGATCAAGGTTCCCATCAACACAAAATATACAACAATTAACATGTAGTAGACATATAACACATAAAATCAAGTAAACATGTTATACAAGTAAGTTGAAAAAGTTCCGGTTATCACAATATAGGCTCTTTGAAAGAGCTCTACGACCCAACCAACATTTTTTCCTCTTTCATTTCAACAATCCTCCAAGCCTACTTCTTCTAGTAAAAGTCACAATTTAAAAATGAAATGTTAGAACTTTGAAAATCATTTTTTCGTTCAATGAGGTTTTGAGTTTTTCAAAAGGATATAACTTCAAAAATCTTCCCCTTAGGATGTGCTATAAAACAAACAACTATTTGGATGTTTTAAAAGGATTAAAATAGAACATCGTACAAAACAAAAAGATAAACTATAGATATAAAATGAGGTTCATAACCTTTGTAAACAGAAGGGGAATTTCTGCCAGAAATACGGTTAATCGGAAATGGAACAAGGTTAACCAGACCAATATACTAAAACAGATTTCTAAACATAAAGCTTAAGATAAAATATGTATTCAGATAACCATCTAAGGTTCCTTAGTCCAGTGGGGCAAGGGCCTGCCCTACCCACCTCACACAAGGGGAATGATTTAATTGTCATTTATTTGGGTTCCCTTGTGTGGGTCTTATACTCCCTCTCATGGGGTACCCGCTCAACGGGCTTCTACTACTCCCTCACGGGGCACCCGCTCAGCCGGGCTTCTACTACTCCTCCTCTGGTGAGATCTAATAAAAAAAAAAAATGTATTCAGATAACCTAACACCATTATGAGTAACTTGAGAGTGATGAAACAACATTTGAAAATAGTTGTGTTAAGTTTTACACTAGAAAATCATTCCTCAAGTTTTAAAATCAAAGTGTAACCACTAAGAATGATAACTTCATAACACATAACTCCAAAAACCACTGGTGAGCCTACATTTTATCATTATTTTGGAAATTTTCATATTTGTTTTGACCTTTATCAAGAGAAAATAATTTATTAAATTAGTCTTTATGAATTTAATTCACTAATTTCTAATATTTGATACAGGTTAAATGCATTTTTGACATTAAATGAAAAGAAGAATTATATTTGGCATGTGCTAAAATGTCACCGAGTCCAACTTAGAATAGAAGATTGAAGATGTACAAATTTGTTACATGCTAAAAGTTAAATTGGAAAATGAATAGAATTCGAAGATTACTATAATTTCAAATTCAAATAATCCTAAATGAAATTGAAGTAAGAATAGACAATTTCTTAAAGAGAAATCAAGAGACACGTGGGCACTACATGATAGAATTTGGTAATTTGAATTCATTAACAATTCTTATTCCTAAAACGTGTGTGAAGAAGAGAAGCAGTGCAATGTTATTCAAAGTGGAGTTTTCCAATGCCTATATAATGAGGAGCAAAGCAGAGCACTAAAATCATCCCGGGGAGCTAGAGTGGCTCGGCTAGACTAGGAGCAAAGAAAAGGAGCTCAGGATCGTTTCGTCATCAGGCTACTTCTTTTATTATTTTTATTTATGTTTATTTTTAGTTAGTTTTGTTGTGACTAAGACCTTCTTTGAAGGTCAAAACTTTTATGTATATATTTGATTTTTATTAATTTATATTTCTCGACAATATGGTTAATTATTATTATTTGTTCTTAATGCTTGCGATTTTCTGATCAATTATTGCATTAATCTAAATTACTTGTAGAGGTTGAGAAGTTCTATAATTAATTGGATCAAGGATAATAACAACATGACGTAAAATTGACTAGAGATAGATTCGATTTCCTTGTGTGGTTTCTAGCGAGTAGGAAACAAAAGGTAGGGAAAATTCACAGAGTTTTATGCGGTTTTAGGTCTTAAAATCACGTAGAGATACGACTGATTTATTCTCTAAAGCTAGGAGCTTTTCGCCAAGAGGTTGGGTCTAGCTTATATTCGGGAATTTCTACCATTAACCAAGTTGAGACTTAAATTAAGGAATCATTTATTTTCCATAAAAGGAGTAGACTGGATATGTCTTAGTCCATTCGTTACATATATTTTTCTCTCTTTTAAATGCATGTTTAGTTTATTTTAATTGTTTTTTTATCATAATTAGTTTTAATTAATTAATTCATCCTTATTTTGGTTTAAGTTAGGTTATAAGTAAGATAATTTTCCAGTTAGATATACAATCTTCGTTGGGATGATCTTGTACTTACTATTTTATTACTTGTTGATATTTGTGCACTTCAAGTTTTTGGCGCCGTTGCCGGGGATTATTTTTATCTAGTGTAGAATTATATTACTATACCTAAGTTTAAACTTTATTTTATTTTATTATTTGTTTGCTTTTTTTATATTCTCTTTTTATTTTTATTTTTTTATTTACTTATTTAATTTTTTATTTTTTATCACAGGCAAGAGTTGCAAAAAAATATGGCTTGGAATAATTCGCAATGGTTCAATCCAACATCTATGCCATTAAGGAACAATGCTGAAATTTCTATAACATAATTAAGTTCAAAGATAGCGGCCATTACCAATCTACTTGAGAGAAAGATAGAGTCTGAGAAACTTGCAACAATGAGTTATTATCATTGCCAGTTTTGTGGAGGAAATCATCACACTAATCAATGTTGACAAGGTATGATGGTGAATTCTTATTATAATACTAGTGATTATAATTGTTTTGGACTGGGTAATGTGGAGAATAATCAATATTCGTACGATTACAATCCTGGATGGAATAGATATCCGAAATATGAATGGGAGCGAAATAGTTATTTTCTCGAAACATCACCACAACCTCCAACTTAAGATAATGGAGGAAACTTTGAAGACACGTTAACTAAAATTCTGGATGCTTCTAACGAAAGGATAGAAAGGTTGGAAAATCGAAATCGGAATCGGAATCTTGAGGCCTCGCTTAAAAATATGACAACCCAAATGGGACAAATGATTGATTTTCTAAACCAACCTCAAGAAGTCTTTCCATGTGATATAGAGGAGCATCCGAACGAGTTGGAGGAAATCACAAAAATAGATGAAAGTACATTAGAGAAAAATCTAGAGATTGAATCTACTGCACTTGAGGAAGATGATGTAGTCAAGAATTTTCCACTTGTGCAAAATCCACAAGGCACAATAGGTAAGGAAGGTAAGGAAGAAAATAATGGTAATGTTGATATTAAACCTCTTCCTTTTTCTGAAATTGTTAAGCATCAATCATTAAATGTTGAGGTTGAATCTATTAAGCTTGAGGAAGATGATGGAATCGAGCATTCTCCACCTGTCCAAAATTCACAAGGTGCAAAAGGAAAGGAAGGTAAGGAAGAAAATAATAATAATGTTGATATTAAATCTCTTCCTTTTTCATTAAATGTTGGAGTAGATCATATGTCTTTTTAATGTCTTTGAATCTTTAGATAATTCTTCAAAAGGGAAATCCTTATTTTCTATTCATGTTATTGATGTTTTAATGGATTCTTCTTCTTCTAAGTATATCGCGGGAAATTAGGAGGAGAATGACTTAAACCTTTCAAAGAGAAAAAAAAAAGAAATTTGGCAAAGGTTTTCAAGAATAGTGTCAAGCAAACAAAGTTTGCTTTCAAAGGCCACAAAGTGAAGAATCGTGTAAAAGGGGTGAATGTCGGAGGAAACACTTGCCTTCTTGATCGTCCTCCTAATTGATTGAGCATATAAAGTAAGTCAAGCTCGAGACTATAAACGAGAATTATTACTAACCTTTCTCTTTTGAGTCTTTTTATTGTCGGAGTGTCAATTTTTTCTTCTTCTTAGAAATCTAAATTTATTTTAGATTTCTTTGATTTTTCTTGATTCTTCTTGTCCCAAAAAAAATTAAAAAATTAAAAAACTCCAAAAAAATATTTTAGTTAGTTTTTATTTACTTTTTTTTTCTTCCTATCTTTAGTAGGAAGTTGCTTGAGCCTTGGTGATGTTACGATTGCGTTCTTTTCATAATCCGCTCTCCAAAATGCTTCAATTATCCGGCTAAATTTCTTAACCCTTCCTTTGTGTTTTCTTACTTTCAAACATTGAGGAGAATGTTTATTCTTAAGTGAGGGGTGGAGATTTGGTTTATTGCTGAAATTTTTCGAAATTCAAATTTTTATGGTTTTAAAGTTTTATTTTTGAAAAAAATATCTGAAAAATTAAGAGATTTTTTTAGCATAAATTCGTATCTTGATATTCTTGGAGCTAGTTCATATGATTATCTATTGATATAGACTAAAATGTGATTGATGAATATAATCTTGAATAATTCCTTGCTAATTTAATATTAATATGGAACTTGAGTTAACTTTGTCATGATCCTTGTGAATTGATTAAGATACTTAGACTTTTATTACGTGGTTAATTGCACATTTTGGTCGATATCTTCACAAACTAGAACTTGTTGAATTACATATTCGAGGCGAAATTTTTAAGACTTTTTGATTTGCTTGATGGATGATATTAGGCATCTGTTTGAATCGTTTGAGCCTTTCAAGCTATAATTTCCCATTTACATTATATCCCTAGTACCCCCAAGCTTTCTCAGTTCTGTTGATAAGAATGGTTGAAACCATCATTCAATTAATGATCATATCGTTAGCTTCATTAACTCACCCTGAACTCACAAATATTATTTTCCATTCCCTTATGAGAGAGGAAAGTGCATGCTTATTTTACAAGAAATTCTTATATTTGAGAGTACAGTTGTTATGAGAAGATGATCTTGACTTGAGATTTGTTGTGCAAAGAAGAAATTGGGAAGCTATGAGTTCCTTTTTATGGAAAAAAAAAAAAATGGATAAAGAAAAGAAAAAAAGAAGATTGATGAAAAGTTCTTTTGGATTGGTGATTAAGTGAAATATCTCATGCCTTCTCAATGTGTTTTGTTATTGAATTTCCGAAAATACATGGAGATAAAGTGTGAATTTGAGTACATTTTGGGGAAGAAGAAGAAAAAAATGCTACATGGTAAAATCTTGTTATTAAGCATGTTTCTCTCTAATTTTTCTCTCTCAATTTTGAATATCCTACCCCTTCGTTTCATAATCATGTCCCTAGCCTAACGTTATAAGCAAAAAAGTCCTAATAGACTCAAGTGAATTGATTTGTCTTCATTAGTGGAGAATATGTAAGTTAACAAGGCTAACGTTGTTTTATTATTATCAAGAAAGTGCTTTTTGACTGCATAATACCGGTTTAAGTGTTGATTCAAGTCTTTGGTATTATCATAGTATATCTCAAGTCTTCTTAATAAGAGTTTATTAGCTTTGTTATATTTATTGTTATATTTGGATTGAAACTTTTTGGTTAATATTTGTGGCGAATATTTGAAGCTAGTAACGAGAATGTTGAGATTAATGAAAGGATATATTTTTCTAAGTGGTTCTTTTTCTATGAATTGTTTTCTTTGCTCGAGGATGATCAAAATTTTAAGTGGAGGGTAGTTGACGAGCCTATATTTTACCATTATTTTGGATATTTTCATATTTGTTTTGAGCTTTATTGAGAGAAAATAATTTATTAAATTAGTCTTTATGAGTGAATATGCCAAAACATGTTCTTATGAATTTAATTCACTAATTTCTAATATTTGATATAGGTTAAAGGCATTTTGGACATTAAAGGAAAAGAAGAATTATATTTGGCATGGGTTAAAATGTCACCGAGTCCAACTTGTAATAGAAGATTGAAGATGTACAAATTTGTTACGTGCTAAAAGTTAAATTGGAAAAGGAATAGAATTTGAAGATTACTATAATTCCAAATTCAAAGAATACTAAAAGGAATTGAAGCAAGAATAGACAGTTGCTTAAAGAAAAATCAAGAGACATGTGGGACATACCTGATAGAATTTGGTAATTTGAATTCATTAACAATTCTTATTCCTAAAACGTGTGTGAAAAAAGAAGCAGTGCAATGTTATTCAAAATGGAGTTTTCCTACGCCTATATAATGAGGAGCAAAGCAGAGCACTAAAATCATCCCGGGGCGCCAGAGAGGTTCGGCTAGACTTGGAGCAAAGAAAAGAAGCTCGGGATTGTTTCGTCATCAGGTTACTTCTTTTATTATTTTTATTTATGTTTATTTTTAGCTAGTTTTGTTGTGAAAACTTTTATGTATATATTTGATTTTTATTAATTTATGTTTCTCGACAATATGGTTAATTATTATTATTTGTTCTTAATGCTTGCGATTTTCTGATCAATTATTGTATGAATCTAAATTATTTGTAGAGGCTGAGAAGTTCTATAAGTAATTGGATCTAGGATAATAACAACATGACGTAAACTTGACTAGAGATAAATTCGATTTCCTCGTGTGGTTTCTAGCGAGTAGGAAAAAAAAGCTAGGGAAAATCCCCAGAGTTTTATGCGGTTTTAGGTCTTAAAATCACGTAGAGATACGACTGATTTATTCTCTAAAGTTAGGAGATTTTCGCCAAGAGATTGGGTCTAGCTTATATTCGGGAATTTCTACCATTAGCCTAGTTGAGACTTAAATTAAGTAATCATTTATTTTCCATAAAAGGAGTAGATTGGATTAGAGGTGTCTTAATCCATTCGTTACATATATTTTTATCTCTTTTAAATGCATGTTTACTTTATTTTAATTGTTTTTTTTTCATAATTAGTTTTAATTAATTCATTCATCCTTATTTTGGTTTAAGTTAGATTATAAGTAAGATAATTTTTCAGTTAGATAAAAAATCTTTCGTTGGGACGATCTTATACTTACTATTTTATTACTTGTTAATATTTGTGCATTTACAAATTTACAACCAGAATCAGGGGATAAAGTCTAAGCACAAGAGGTTATTGGTTCATATGAAACTTTCTCAGTTCTCCATATCACATTTAGCACATCAATATCACTTTTTCCTCTCATTTTGTCATGATAAAAAAGTATTAGATATGGGATAAGTGATAAAAGGGATTTGGGAATGGGGATTTTGCTCAGCCTTAGATTATCATCATTGGGCAATGTTAAGCCAATATGACATTTAAGTACATTATGTATGATATATCAAATGAGATGCAGCAAATATGAGATATGCAAGGATGATATTTAATACAAAAGGCATAACATATGGAAAGGGTAGTTAATACAAAAGGAATATGAGCATCCATGAGTGAATATCTCAATTATACAAATGATGAGTTGGAAACATGCTGACAGGATATGACAGTTTAAGATGCATCAGATGACATATATGAGAGGATGACAAGGTAAACACAACATATGTAAATGGACAAGGCGTGTAGTATGAGATATACAACAGGAGAATGTGACTAAATACTATTTGAAGAGGATTAACGATATAACCAAGGGTTCGTATATGAATGGAGCTGGTGTTGTCACACAAAATGGGCACACATTTGTAGTTCATACTGAAATTAGTAAGAGTATACTTCATCCAGAAAAATTGAATACAACAGGGAACCAATTAGTGAATTAAATTCATAAGAACATTTTTTGGCATATTCACTCATAAAGACTAATTTTTTGGCATTTTTTAGCTTCAGCAGTGTAGAGTGAGACACAAACTTGTTTCTTGCTTTCCCATGACACCAAAGAGTGTCCTAAGAACTAACAATTACCATTAGTACTCTTGTGTTCAACAAAGATAACGTCATCAACAATAGATTTGAACAATGAGAATGTCATGTGACTCATTAGTAATTATGAAAATAGTGGTGTCTACTCGTCCTTTGATGAAGCCATTTTCAAGTAGGAGCTTGTTGAGTCTCTCATAGCACACACGAGAGCTGGCTTCAATCCATAGAGAGCCTTAGCATGATTTGAGAATTTTTCATGAATAAAGTCAGGGGTTGTCCCACATAAACTTTTTCCTTTTATGAACCCATTTAGAATATCACTTTTCAAATCCATTGGTGTAGGGCAAAACCTCTAAAATAGGAAAAGGCAAGCAACATTTTGATGGATTCAAGTCTTGCTACAGTAACAAAGTTTCCTCAAAATTACCCATCTCTTATAATTCTCATTGAATTCAATATCTCAAGTGAAGTTTATGAAGGTTTTGAATTTAGACGCAATAAATAAAGTTGTTGCACGTGGTTTTTAATTGAATGATTTGTTGAGTTGGTATTTGACTCATTATATTGAAAGACAAACTCATTTCTTTTGAAATTTTCATTGGAATAGTTAAAAAAATGTAAAATAAATTGCTTCTCCGAGCCATTAATTGTTTCTTGGTTGAACCTGCAAGAAAACTTGGACATTAGAATTTTTTTGTTATTCAAAGAGTCCAAATCTTCAACAAAATTCGTTGATCGAGTTATTTTAATCTTAGGGTCATTGATTGAGTTGAGACTTTACGGTTTACCCATTGAATCAGATATGCATACTCATTTAAACAATCTCTCTCTTTTTTAAAAAAACAAAAATAAATTGTCTTAGTCAAAATTTAGCCCATTAGATTGGAGAAGCAAACGAGTTTACTTTTAAAAAAATTCATTCAACCAGACAATTTTTTTTACTATTATTTAGAGTTTGTAGTTAAACTTGAAACTCTATTGAATTGAAGATTTATTTCTTTTATTTTAATCAGTTGAAGCATCATTGTTTTTACTCGGAATAATATATTTTTAGAGCTTTGTATAATATATACACACTAGTCGATTTAACTATTGCTATGCACGGAAGCCATAAAATTCAGGAAAAAAATGACATCGAAACTCAAATTATAAAGGCAAAATTTATATGCTGACCGGAAAAATAAATCAAACTTTACATAGTGCTTCACATAACAATGCCCTTCACGTAAAAATTAGACAACAATAAAAAAGTTTAATAAATGAAAAGTAGAGAAGTCCAATACTTTCTCGAAAGCCTAATACTACCAAGTATTTAGGTTTGCATCTGTCACACCCCGTAACCTGGGTGATGAAATGACAGTGTCTCATTGGTCGATTAGACACCAAAGCCCACTAACGGAGTTACTAAAAGGAAATGCATCACTATATAATAATCCAAAAAGGAGTTCAAAAGTATTACATAAATAAAATAAATAATAAAAGGAAATAAGTTCCTAACATAACCATAGGTAAATACTATTAAGTGTTCACTAATGTAGTTCAAATATTCAATGTTTTGAAACCCGAACCGGACATTGACCCGGAAAAGTTACTGGGTCACGGGTCGGACCAGTGGTCGGACCGTCATCGACCCGTTCATCGACCCGGTGACGTCATAAATATTAAAAAATATATAATATATACTAATTAATAAAAAAAAAAATGCTGTTAATGTAAAGCTAGTTCAGATATATTTTATCTTAATTATTCTCTTAAGTATTTTCTTTAATTCTATAGTCCAAATAACTAAAAAGTAGATCATTTAGGACTTGTTTGTAATTTAATAATTGTATAGAACTTTATGTGCTAATACTTTAATTGCACCTTTAGTCCTAAGTATATAAGGTCTCCTAAGAGAGAACCCTAACCCTATTTTCATTTTCTCTCATCCGCCTCCTCCCTCTCATCCCCTTCTTCCACCGCGGCTCACCACCACCGCCGCTCTCCTCCTTTCTTCTCCTTTTCCCCTCTTCTCTTCCTCTCCTTCTTCCACCGCGAACCGCCACCACCACCGCCCTCTTTTTTTTTCTCTCTGCCGCGAATCTCCACCGCCACCTCCCTCTCTCTTTTTTTTCTTCTCCTCGCCGTTCCCCTCTGCCACCACCACTGCTCTATCGGGGTTATACCCCTGTTTCTCCCTTTTAATTTTTTTTAAAACAATTTTTTTTAAAAAAAATAAAAGCTTTTTCGTGACCCGGCCGATTTGGTCATAACCGGTGCGGTTTCCGGATCGGACGGTTGGACCGGCCGAGTCAAACAAAATAGAGCAATTTTTTAAGCTTCCAGTTTTTGGCACCTAACCGGACCGCTCGGAGGTCCGGTCGACGGTCCGACCGGGTTTCAAAACCATGCAAATATTACATAAGTTGGTTATGAGTATCACTCTTCGTATGGCCCCTCCTAAGCATCATCACAATAAAATGGCTCAGCACCATCATCACCTGCAAAATAAGAAAAGGAAATAACTGAGCCGCGAAGTTTAGTAATGACCAAACGCCCTTGGGATGAAACATCAGATAAGACACAAAAGTTGTTCCCGTTACCCAAAATACCCCTTTGAAAACACTTCACACAACGTACTTAAAACATGACACGACACTCTCAGAACACTACACAGAATCCACATCACCCAAACTTTGAAGACCGGACGGAACGGATCTCAACACAACTCACAATGACCTTTCGGTCGACTAGACTAGGGGTCCGGTCGACCGATGGTCATCCGAGATCAGGACAGAAAGATAGACACAAGTCCGCAAGACCGAAGACTCAGCTCGGTCGACCGCAGCAACTACGGTTGATAGGATATCCATCCAGGTCGACCAAAATCCACTACACGTTGTCCGCAATCAGTCCTAGCAGTTTGCCACGGACGATGGACTGAGGGTCCGGTCCAGATTAAGTCAGGACAAAAAATAATGTAAATTAACAAAGGAAAAATACATTTCTGCACTTTCCCAATCCATGGTCGCTTCCCATCACACACCTCACATTATGATTCATGTTTTTCCTAAGTCATTCCAAGTTTTATGCCCTAAATTTTCGACCTGCTGTGATATCCGAGTAATGACATGGCAGTGTCAAATTGGTCGATGACACACCAAAGACCACCAACAGAGTTACTAAAAAGGAATGCATCACTATATAATAATCCAAAAACGGGTTCAAAAGTATTACAAGAATAAAAGAAATACTAAAAGGAAAAAAGTTTCTAACATAACATTAGGTAAATACTACTAAGTGTTCACAAATGTAGTTCCACTATTACATAAATTGATAATAAGTATCAATCTTCGTATCGCCCCTCCCAAGAATCATCACACGCAGCACCATCATCACTTGCAAAATAAGAAAAGGAAAGTACTGAGCCGCAAAGCTCAGTAAGGACCAAACGCCTCTAGGATGAAGCATCAGATAAGACACAAAAGATTTTCCCGTTTCCACCCCTTTGAAAACACTTGACACAACGTACTTAAAATACGACACGACACTCTCAAAACACTACACAGAATCCACATCACCCTAACTTTGAAGACTGGACGGAATGGATCACAACAAAGCTCGCATTGACCATTCGGCCGACCTAGACTAGGGGTCCGGTCGACCGATGGTCATCCGAGATCAGGACAAAAAGATAGACACAAGTCCGCACGACCGAAGACTCAGCTCGGTCGACCGCAGCAACTACGGTCGATAGGATATCCATCCAGGTGGACCAAAATCCACTACACGTTGTCCACAATCAGCCCTAGTAGTTTGCCCCGGACGATGGACTGAGGGTCTGGTCCAGATTAAGTTAGGGCAAAAAATAATGTAAATTAACAAAGGAAAAATACATTTCTGCACTTTCCCAATCCCAACCCAAAAATACAGATTTTGACTGAAAACACATAACAAGTAAGACCAAAGAAAGAACAAGTAATATAAACGACAACAAATATGCAAATAATCAAATTCTTCATGTCTAAGCATTTACACAACTAAATGCACGACAAGCACCATGCTCTGCCCATATGGTACACTACGAACATAGCTATCGCTGTGACACACATTGCTTAGACACTATGAACATAGCTATCGTTGTTACACGACTTCCCACAATTCGAGCTTAATCATATAGTCACGACTCTACGACAATAACTATAACGGCCATAACATTGGTCAAGTTAGGATACCCCAAAAAGTTCAACACATGGGTCCAGTATGTCCCCTTAAACGAACGAGTCCAAAGGTTTAAAGATCCATCATATATTGCATCATCTTCCATCACCATGGACTCAACAAAACCGTTAAAGTCCCAACGATCGCCACATCGGGTGAGGGCCCAAGATTTTCCACAATACACATGATCTCCCGGGATCAACACATTTCACATTCATATTTCGAATGAATCCTGTCATCAAGCAGTTCCTAGAAAAGAGCTAAAAAAAGGAGCGACGACTCGGCCGACCAATACCAAATAGACAACAACTCCTACGATACCAATTGTGCAATAATCAAATGACCCAAGTATCAACTAAGGCTAGCAATTATCAGGTAATATCAATTATATAACCCAACTTTCAGTATAACACGAAATGGACGATCAATCACTTAATATGCAATTACATCAAACGCTGCATCCGTTTTATGCAATAAACCATGTATAAAAAGTTCATACTCAATTCCAAACTTTAAGATACTGATTTCAGAGAAAGGTTCTTACCTATTACATTGAAAATTAAGCAAGCAATTACACAAATCCCGGAATCAAGAAATCAGCCCTGCTCCCGGTACTATAACGATTCGCTCCGAACTCCAAATCACGATCCATCTGCGTTCAAATCGGACTTCGTTTACCCTCGCAATTGATATAAAGATCACTCAAATCAGACTTCGTTTACCTCTCAAAGTTCTGCCCATATTTTTTTTTTCTCTCCTCTTTCCCCAGGTTTCTTTTACTTTTTATTTCCCTTTCCTATTTATATTTCCCTTTTATTTTTTTGTAACTCCCCTAATACCACTCAAAACCTTATATTGACTCCAACTCCTTGATTAACTCCCCCAATCACTAACATAATTTAACTACCCTTCTAAATAATTCCCAACTAAATCCCCCACCTTCAGAAACTCTCACACTTAAACCCCAATCTTCCTAACTCGTAGAAAGCGCCCCTAAACCAACGTACCCTAAATATAACACGTAACATGTTACAAAAAATAAATAGGAACCCAATAATATAATCATACAAAAAATTAAATGCAACACATACAAACAGATAGTCCAAAAAGTCCCGGGTATCGCATATTTACCCCCTTACAAAAGTTTCGTCCTCGAAACTTGCACTTCCCTCCAGACATAGATATAGACACTCTCCCGCTAGATGTAAAGGCTCCTATGTATCCACAAAAAAGTATGGTACTAGATAGTAATCTATGAAATAAAATGACGGGAGCACAAAATAAAATATAACATATAACAGATATACATACAAACAAAAACGTACATGTTAAGCAGTAATAACCAACTACCATGCTAATATATTGCATCGTATCTCAATTAACATATAAAGCATATCATCACATACTTATCAATAAACATAGCACGGAAACAATAACATATGCAACGATAAATAAACATATACGTCGTAATCCATGGCCCTACCCATTACACACCTCACATTATGTTTCATGTTTTTCTTAAGTCATTCCAAGTTTTACGCCTTAAGGTTCAACCTGCTCTGATACATAGGTAATCTCATGGCAGTGTCTAATTGGTCGATGAGACACCAAAGCCCACTAACTGGGTTACTAAAAGGGAAAGCATTACTATATAATAATCCAAAAAGAGGTTCAAAAGTATTACAAGAAAAAAGAAATACTAAAAGGAAATAAGTTTCTAACATAACTTTAGGTAAATACTACTAAGTGTTCACTACTGTAGTTCCAATATTATATAAGTTGATTATGAGTATCACTCTTCGTATGGCCCCTCTCAAGCATCATCACAATAAAATGGCGCAACACTATCATCACCTGCAAAATAAGAAAAGGAAAGGACTGAGCCGCGATGCTATGTAAGGACCAAACGCCCCTGGGATGAAGCATTAGATAAGGCACAAAAGCTTTTTTCGCTTCCCAAAATACTCCTTTGAAAACACTTGACACAACGTACTTAAAACACGACATGACACTCTCAGAACACTACATAGTATCCACATCACCACAACATTGAAGACCGGACAGAACGGATCACAACACTTCTCACATTGACCCTTCGGTCGACCTAGACAAGGGGACCGGTCGACTGATGGTCATCTGAGATCAGGACAGAAAGATAGGCACAAGTCCACACGACCAAAGACTCAGCTCGGTCGACCGCTGCAACTCCGGTTGATATGATGTCCATCCCGGTCGATCGAAATCCACTACACGTTGTCTACAATCAGTCTAGTAGTTTGCCCCGGGTATCACATACTTTCCCCCTTACAAAAGTTTCAAGTTTCACACTCCCCACCAGACATGGATATAGACACTCTCCCGCTAGATGCAAAGGGAAAAAAAAGTAATAAAAACGACAACAAATAAGCAAATAATCATATTCTTCATGTCTAAGAACTTACACAACCGAATGCACGACAAGTACCATGCTCTGCCCATACGGTACACATGATTACACACATTGCTTAAACACTATGAACATAGCTAACAATGTTACACGACTTCCCACAATTCGAGCTCAATCATCTAGTCATCGTGTCGGTCAAGTTAGGATACCCCAAAAAGTTAAATACATGGGTGGGTCCCAGTATTTTATTGACTCCATTACGAGTATGACTCGTAGGTTTTATAGGGTGGTGATGATAACAATAGAAAAATCTGTTGGCGATCTTGGACTTAGCTTTGCAAGCCTAAATCTCAAGTGGGTCTTGGCCTTAGGGATCTATCATCTTTTAATCGAGCTTTGGTGGCCAAGCAAGGCTGGCGGATTTTGCACCAACCCGTCTCCCTTTGTACTAGAGTACTGCGAGCCAAGTACTTCCCTTTAGACAAGTCCCTGACTGTCCCATTGCAAGGTCGAACTTCCTTAGCTTGTAAAGGTATTCTAAGAGGTCGGGAACTACTTAAAGAAGGGTTGAAATGGCGGATTGGTGATGGCACGCAGGTTAGTTTTTGGGGCGATAAATGGCTAACTACCCCGCATAGTTACAAGCCCTCCCCAACATGTCGTTTTCCTAGAGCATAATGCAGTATCTTATTTAATTGACTATCAAAATGGTACTTGGAATGAGGTGTTTCTCCGGTTCTATCTTTCCCCTTATGAGGTTGATGAGGTGCTTAAAGTTTCGTTGTGTAATGCATTGCCGATGGATTGGCTCGTCTGGGGTTATACAAAGAATGTACAATACCCTATTAAGTTCGGGTATCACCTTATGATGGAACATAACAGTGGTAAGAGAGAATTGCCTTCAACTTCGATAGCCAAGCCTATGAAGTCATGGAGTAAGATATTGTAGGTACCTGTTGCGCCTAAGCTACATGTTTTCGTGTGGAAGATTTTTCAGCGCATTCTTCCCACTAGTATGGCTCTATCTTGTCGAATTAGTTCTTTTCCTCCTCAATGCCAGTTGTCTCAAGAGGAGTCTGGGTCTATTTTACATGCCCTGCTGCTAGGGAGGTATGGAACCAGACCACTTTCTGTATAGACACCATCATCTCTAAGGATATCTTTCATTTCTGCCTCAACCATATTTTGTGGGAAGAGAAGCAAAGGTTGTTGCTCCTTTCATTTATATTGCATGGAACATTTGGTGCAATAGAAATAAATTTATTTTCGAAGGCAAGAAGAAATCTCCTGAAGAGGTTGCCAACATCGTTCTGGTTTGTGCAACAGAGTTTAGCAACATAAACGCTTCTTCCATAGGCCAGGGTCAGATCCCGCAAGCTCTTCCTACCTCTGATCATATTAGATACATGCTTAAGGGTAAAGAAAAAATGTTCTCTTTTGCACATGAGAATGCTGGACCAACACCGAGGGCTTTGGATAACATGCCTCCCAGGGCGGCAGTTTGAAGCCTTCCTGCGTATGGCCTGTTTAAACTCATTGTTGATGGCCCATGGATAGAAGGAAATGGTGGCATATGAGCGATCATCCGCAACCATGAAGGGATTTTTGTAGCTGGCTTCGCCAATTATCTTCCCAATACGCCTAGCTTGGAGCATGCAGAAGCTCTAGCACTCTTCGAAGGAATCAAATTTGCCGTCTCCAAAGGATTTCAAGCATGTCTAATAGAAAGTGACTGCCAAACTCTGTTCAACCGGGTTCACCATGAAGACGAAGATTTATCCTCAATAGGTCTTTTTGTTAGTCTTATTAAGAATCTTCAGGGTCTTAGAATAGCCAATACATCGTATATTTCTATATCATGTAACAGTCCTGCCGATGTATTGGCAAAATATGCTATGAGGTCTAAAACCTCGCTTAAATGGTTTGGAGGTCCTCCGGATTTCCTCCTACCACACATCTTTTCTGATATTCATTAATGATATCCAATTTTTCTGTTAAAAATATAAAAGCAATTCAAAATCAATAGTAATATCTTAAATACCATTTTAAAATTTAAAATTCAAGATAAGGATTTCATGATTGAAATTTATAATTAATGTAATAGATGAAAAATATTCAAACTAATCAAGGACTTTTTAACTAATCAAGGACTTTTTAACTAATTAGCGTTGGTCCAAAAATATTCAAACGCAACATTTGCTTTCTCCTTTTCTAGCCTTTTTCCTGCAACATAGCTTTTGCAGTTCCTTTTCCAGTGACCCCTTTCACCACAGTGATGACAGATAGAGTCCTTGGCTACACCACCTTTAGATTTCAGTGCATTGTTGAAAGTAGTTTGCTTGCCCTTGGGCTTACCTTTCGGTTTGCCTTTGGGTTTCACAAAACCTTTGCCTTTGCCCTTTTGCACCATCAGTATGGTGTTGGGCTTGGAATTGCCTATTTCCTTCTCGGCAGTCCTCAACATGTTCAACAACTTAGGCAATGGCTTGTCGATTTCATTCATGTGATAATTCAGAATGAACTGACTGAATGACTCAAGCAACGATTGCAAGATCAAATCAGTCGACAGCTCTTGCCCCAAAGGAAATCCCAGTTTTTCAAGGTTCTGAACATAACCTATCATCTTAAAGTTCCTACAGACATTTTGCATTGAAAAAGAGATTTTGATACGTTGAAACTCTCATGTCGTGCTTGTCCCTGATATAGTTGCTTAAGGTGAGCCAGCATCTCATAAGCCCCCATGTCCTCATGTTGCTTCTGAAGCTCAGAGTTCTTGGTGACAAGCATGAGGCTAGACACATCTAAAGCATCACTACAATGCTTCTAATAAGCACTTCTATCAGCGGCCGAAGCGCGAGCCTCTGGTGTATCAGGAATAGGCTGTTCTAGAACATACAGCTTTCTTTCATGCTTGAGAACGATTCTCAAGTTCCTAAACCAGTCGAGGAAGTTAACTCCCTCTAATTTGTCCTTCTCAAGGACAGAACGCAGTGATAGTGTTTGGTTTGAATTTGCCATTTTCTACAACAAAATACATATGCAAAGTAATACCGATAAAAAAATCATTATTAGGTCTTTTATCTTTTTAATGATTTCTCCCA
Organism: Vinca minor; assembly: GCA_026122235.1. Classification (NCBI taxonomy): domain Eukaryota; kingdom Viridiplantae; phylum Streptophyta; class Magnoliopsida; order Gentianales; family Apocynaceae; genus Vinca; species Vinca minor. The sequence goes on along the minus strand of JAOCZM010000285.1, from coordinate 797,180 downwards.
CTATTTTCTTCGAGTGAATAACCCTCATTATCAACTCGTAAAGTTCGTTAACTTTCTAGCGGGCCAAGATCCATATTTCACCTCGTTCTGAGTTAGCTTTGGCTGATCGCCCAAAACTTAGTTATTTAGGTAGGCAACGTTTGCCAATTACATCAAATTATGTAATTCTTGGTTAGTTGAGTGAATAACATTTATTCAAGCGTATCATTATACACTTTTCTCAACTCTGTTGCCTCTAGATCCTCAATCCATTTATTGAGATAATCCAGTTAACTAGGACCCTAAGTTTTTGCCGGCGGATATCACAAATTATCCTCCGCGCCTCTCCCGGATAGACACGTATGTACAACTTTGGCATGTCCCATACTAATGTCGATATAGGCCTTGACGAGGGCCAAACTTAGGAAGGCACTAATTAATATTTAATTAAGGGGTTTTGTTTTTAACAATCTCACCAGAAAAGCATAAAATAAAACAGTTTATGCTTATATACATATTAATTAGTAAAAATGCAATAGTAATCGCCATATCCTATTCGGTTTTTCCAGGCCAATGGAAAAACTGTGAAGTCAATCTAAGGGTGTGAAAAGAAAACATTCTATTTTACACCGTCTTGACCTTCAGGTGGTTGTCTCCAAATCATCATCACAGTTGTACCTTCTCCTAATCTAGAATTACACAATTCTAAGGAAACCTCGAGTTACATTCGAGGGGATTTGATGAGAAGAGAATTACGACTTTTGATAAAAAGAGATAGGCACGATACGCAGATCGTATTTATAAAATAAACCAACAGGGTAAAGGCAATTACTATGCATCATGCTCAACTAACATAACAATTTATGAAAAATGAGCAACCAGCAAAATGAACATTTCATATTCTGTTTCAGTTCGGTCGACCAGGTAACTAGTCGGTTGAACCGACATATCTACCAATCGTCCGAACAAAGTACTGAGAGTACTCGGTTGACCGACCAGACATTGCGGTCGACCGAACAGAGTATTGAGAGTACTCAGTTGCCCAAAACAGGCATTTCGGTTGACCGAAATTCTCGACTCTCATACTTATATACAACATTTCTAGCAATCTTAAGGCATGCAAAATATAGATTCATAATCCATATTAAAATACTATAGCACACTAAGTATATAGGGTACTCGTGAGTGGCTCTGATACCACTGTTAGAGGAATAACCGGGTAAAAAAACAGTTATGCACCGAAAATAAAACGACCCGCCTCTAATAGGATCTTTCACGAGTAACAACCTTAGACTATGGGATAGTATTATACCTTTCGAAGTGCGGAAATTGTCTGAAACGGTCTCAGTTGTCACGAACGGAACACCACCACGCAGGCTCCGCCTCTCCCAATATCCACTCGATCTTCCGGGGATGGTCCTCTACCGCTTGGTGTTAGCCAACGCCTCGTAGAAGTCTTGAAGACACTCTTCAAGATGGAGTATATATATATGGTGGATATAGGACCTAAAGAAGAACAAGAAATAGTTTTCTTACTTCTTTTCTATTAGCCAAAGCTAGAAAACAAGTATCTAGAAAAGTTGTCTTTTCTTTCTATTCAATCTCTATTGAATGTTCTCTCTTTTCTCTCTTCTCTAAGTTCTCAAAAAGCTGGAGAATAATGACTTAGAATGCTAGGAAAAATCAGCATTTTTCTTAGTCATTCAAGGGATAGTGGGGAGAGTGAAAGGGGGAAGTGGGAGATCATGGAGGAAACTGAAGGGATTCATGGGCGGAAACTCGTTCCAAACACCCATGGATCCTCCCTTGAAGGATCCGCTCATATGAAACAATTCGAAAAAGCTGCAAGAAAAACTTACGTTTTGGATTCAAGAAGCTACTTCTTGAACGGAGGATGACGTTTCTTGGATCGGATGCTGCCACCGATTGATCTCCCTTTGCGGAAAGTCCCTCTACCGGTATCCACGCGACGAAACGGGCAGCGATTGCTAGCTCTTCGTCTTTTCTGATATTCGGGAATTAGAGAGAAAAGGGAGAGGCTGAAACTGAAATCTAATTTCAGAGAGTTGGTAATATTTCGGCTGGAAACTTAATCCCCTAGGGTTTCGGCCAAGAGATCATTATATAGGGTGTGAGAGTTTGTTCCCATAACCAACTCTCACATCCTCAACTCCTCTCGGCAGTGGGAGTCTTTAACTCCCACGTCCCCTAGACTTCTGCTGGTAGTGGGAGTCCTTATCGGATAATAACTCCCACGTAATCCCAGCTATAGGAAAATACCGAAATTGCCCCTATCTCTAATTCGAATAATAAACACTTTATTATTTTCAGAAAGACAAATGTCAGATACAATGAACCTAGACACATTCTAGATTCATTGAATCTGGACATGAAGCTCGTTAGCTCGTCTATGCGTGTAACCCTCGTAGGTTCATCTCACAATGGCAATGAAAACACACTTAGTAGTAGTGTGAGTTCATAAATCACAAGCGGTCCCCTAGCGGGGACATTGTGACTACCCAAAGTGAATGAATATACAATGGAACCTAATATCAATATACTATTTAATCCCCTTTGTCTCGCGATATCCTAATTAAGCATAAGGCATGGTGGTCGTCACCCTTATTAAGCTTAATTGTATTTATGCTCGATCTCCGTGTAGACTGTTTCGACAAATAGCATTTGATAACCACTTTATCAAATACATTTGAGCACGGCCATGCATTTAAACAGTCTTTCCCTATCGAGGGGCCCCATGGATATCTCTCTCTAATAATAGGGAGGGACAAATTCCTTGCAATGTCTCTCACATTCAAGCTATGATAGGACACTACATCCGATCATCGGTCGTATTGATTACTCATTACAGTGTAACGTCCGAGTCGAGTCAAAACGTGGCTCCATTCATACTAGAATCAATGAAGACATAAGGTCTAAGGATTCTAAAATAGTATTGAGGAAGTAATACTTATGACTTAAGACCATGAAGTATTACTTCTCTGACGGATCACGTCCAATACAATGTATCCCTATATATTGCATCTATGATGTGATTTGTATCCATTACACATGATCAGTAAAACAAGATCATCAATCAACAATCATACTAGTTTTATTTCATAGTAATTAAGCATTACATAAAACTAGGGACTTCTAGAATAGTAATTACATAAGCTAATGAGTTTTACTATCAAATCACACATTTGATAATCAAAAGAAAAATTAACTATTCAATTACATGCTCAAAAGATAATAAAACGCACAACATGTGCTAATGGTCCTAGGGCACTACTAACAGAAACCACTCCTCCACATTCTCTACCACTTCAACCTCATTTCTAAGAGATAAGAGCTGAAAATATGTCCAATATTTCCAGCCATAAGGTCGGTCCAAATGGTTGGTCGGCCCAATCATATTGGTCGGCCCAACCCGATTAAGGGCCCAATCCAATCTCGGCCCGGCCCGGCCCGATCGAATTGGCGCATCTTAGATTAAATGTACTCCAACAGTTCTTAATGATAGGATCCTTAGTACTCACATCAATATTGATGAAAATGGCAAGTTAGCTTCTTGTGTAAACCAAGGTATGAATATTACACACAAGAAAGCTACACTTTGCAAAACTCCATAGCACAAGCATGAAGTCAATCCACATGCTATGGAAGTACTTGCAAAGTCAAGAAGAAGAAAGATCAACAAAATCAAGAGCTACTCTACCCAAGTGAAGAATCAGGTGGTATGCTGCTTGACAAGAAGAAGTGTGAAGTCCAATACACTACAACTCAAGATTGCTATAGGGCGTCATCACTACAAGAAGATGTTGATCAAAGGCTTGAAAGTCAAAGCTCCTAGAAGATTTCATTTACAATACTTGAAGACCTCCAAGAAGATTAGTCCAGTCTACATAGGCATATTCTTTGTGACAAATCTTCCTTTGAGAATACTAGGATATAAGAATGTTTAAAGCTCAAAATTGTATGTTTTCAAAACCTCATGTTTTACTTTGTTCATTTATTTGAAAAGGTTTTTGAAAACAAGTTGGTCAATGCCTAAGTAGTTTAAAATGTATTTTCTATCTTTACAAAACACTTAGGCATGTGCATGAGAAGATTAGAAACTTAACTAAGTGTAAAAACCACTTTGGGACTGTCCACTGGTCGACCTATGCTTTGCCTCGGTAGACCGATAGTGTGACTAGTGTGTTTTTGTCCTTATTCGAGTTTTGAATGTTCCAATGCTCCAACAACTATATTCTATCTGGCCGACCTATATATTAGGTAGGTCGACTGACATTTGCTTCAGTAGACATGACCACTGAATTGCAGTCGACCGAGATAGAGACAGTAGGCCTTTAACCTTTGATTTAAGGCACTTCGGTCGACCTACTGTCTAGTAGCGGTCGATCGGAGCTGTCAATTCAAGGCTAAAATTATAGCCATTATGACCAACAAAGCTAGTGTATTCTTTCCCTATAAAAAGCTTTCAAAGCTGATTTTTTCTTGACTAATTAAGCTATAAGAGGGCATAGGCACATACACTTTCTAAACACACAAGCTTACACTTTTGAACTTAATTGCAAAATCATTCAAAGCATTTGTGTTGAGCTTAAACTTCATCTTGCCTTCTATTCTCAAAGAGTGATTAGAGTTTAAATTGTAAATCCATTCTAAGAGATAATTCTTTGTAGTGAGCTAAATTGTAAATCTCCTTAAAAGAGATAGGTTACCCAAATTTCTCATTAGTTGAGAACTAGTTCTTTGTGAGCTAGCAAAAAGGTCTTAGAGAACTCAACTCTTGGTGAGTGTTTGAAAGTCCTAAGAGTATGCACAAGACCTCTTTGTGAGGCAAACACTCTTTGTGAGTGGAGTCTTCTTAGTGAAGCAAAAGTCTTAAGAGTAGGCAACAAGACCTCTTTGTGAGGCAAAACACTCTTTGTGAGTGGAGTCTTCTTTGTGACGCAAAAAGTGCTAAGAGTCGCCACAAGTCCTCTTTGTGAGGCAAAACACTCTAAGTGAGTGGAGTCTTCTTTGTGAAGCAAAAGTCCTCATTTGTTGAGGCAATTGTAAAAGGTAGAACCCACCTTGCATTTGTTGTGAAAGGCATCCATTAGTGGATGTTGAAATCTTTTGGGGGTTGCCTTAAGGTAGTGGATGTAGATTCTTTGTGAATCGAACCACTATAAATCCTTGTGTTAGTTTTCTCTATCCCTACTTCTTTACTTTATTGTTCATATACTTGCTATAACTTGTATATTTGATTACATGAACATATGTGCTTAAGATAGAAACTATCACATGCTTCCATGCTTTATACAATTGCTTCACTTAAGTCATCTAAGTTGTCTTGATCGTAATTGAATCACCTTATATGCTTAAATAATGTACTTGTTGTTAAGGTGAACACTTAGGCAAAAGAAGTTTTAGAAAAGTTTAAAATGTTTTTAAGAACCTAATTCACCCCCTCTTAGGTTCTATACCCTCAAAGAGTATTTCAAGTCCTTGTTCTAGTTCACCGGTGGAACTATTTTTGTGCAAACAAGTTCTTCGTTGCCGTTGTATCCTGGGAGACAGATGCTTCACGAAACTCCAACACTTATCCGGGCGGAGGCGAATATGTTTTAAGGAAATTGTGTCGAACACAAGCCTTGGTTTATCTTTCTGATACATACACCTGTTTTTCCTTAACGAACACATGTTCATTGTTTACTAACAGTTTTTTCTGTGAACACCTATTTTTCCTTAGTGAACACCTCTTTATTGTTTTCTAACAGTTTTCTATGAACACCTATTTTTCTTTAGTAAACACATGTTCACTAACAGTTGTTGAGTTTGTATCTTTCACTTTTTATACAGGTTATATCCAATTATTGCCAATAGTTTTGGCTTGAATAAATTGTAAAATAAGAGTTTTGGTTTTTTTGTTATTATATAATACTTCTTAATGTGATCTATTTCTGATTTTGTATGCACATAAATGAGTCCATGAGAGGTACATAAAATTTGTGGGATCAGCGAGGTGGAGTTGATGTCTCATGTCTTTGGAATTTATAGTGGTCATAATATTAATTCTAGATGCTATAACAATCCTACTTTTCTGAATGAGTCTTCTGTTTTAAATGGTGAAGGATCGCATACTTGTGACCAGTGGAGGAGTCAGGAATTTGTCATAGAGGGCGGATTTCTTACTGAAATTTTTTAGGGGGAGGGGGAGGCAAATACAACATTTATAAGAAAATATCAGAAAAATAATTTTTCCCTATAGAAATTTCGTCGTTTCTGAAAAGTTTGGGGGGCAGGATGCATCGCTACTGCTTGTGCCTTAAATATGGAACAACAGGGTATTGGTGATGGGGGATGAAATAGTTGTAACATTAACTCTATAGATGTTGATGGAGATATTCAGCTTGATGATGTCTATCATATTTAGCAAGAGGACTTGGAATATATTGATACTAGCACACAAGAAAATGCCATTATGGAAGAAGTAACATTCATTGATGGTAGTAAAGATGTGTTGGAAGTAGCTTACTTTGAGAATCAATAACTTTGTGTCTAAAAAGAATTAGCTTGAAACAACAATTACATTTTGTTCTCGGCATGGCGGAGAGCGAATTAAAACTTTGGTAGAAGCCACTTATGTGGTGGGAATCCATAGTTAATTATCTTGGAAGTTGGAGGTTCAAATGTGAGGATTTAAGCTCAAACACTTGAATCCCACATTGAAACTCCTAGAAACATCAAGGTTTCTCTTCCTATATAAATACACTACTCTTATGCTTGAATCCCACATTGGAAATTTTGGAAACATCAAGGCTACATTTCCTATATAAATATACTACTCTTGATGCCTTTCCAAGTATGAGAAAAACATAACACAATTCCTCATAGTAATATTGTTATTTGGTGATTTCTCGGGCGAATTGAGGAGCTTTCGAGGTGATCGAATACGGTGTGCGCCGTTGCAGATCTGGACCGTCTTATCCCTGCAAGGAGTTTCGCTGTTCCCAACGCACCGGTAAGTGGGGCGAATATCCTCTTGAAGGCAAACCAGTTTCAACTGGTGATTCGGTTGGTTACCAGATACGATTTGGTTTTCACGTATCTGGAATTTCTGTCTACTGGTACAGGTATTTCTATTAAATTTCCTGTTTCTGTATTTTTAACTAATACAGTGTTATTTTCTGTTTCTAGCTGGTTTACTGTTTTGGATTTATTTAGCCTTTCCAATTAACTGTTATTGATAATTAAATTCTGTTAGTGTCCCTGATTGGGAATAAGATTACGTGTTAGATTCTATCGAATTTAACTGCAATAAATCTATCGATTATAACAAGATGGACTTTCAGATTTTGAAGACCCTCATTCATATTGTTATGATGACATAATTGAAGAAGATAACTCATCACCGATTCGCCAAGATGATATTTCTCAGATGAGACCTCTTGATCCTGAAAGATATGCAAAACCATTCTCTAGAATACAAGAGGGGTCTATTGAATTTGCACAAGGACAATGTTTTTGACAATGTGAATCACTTCAGGCAGATTTTGAAAGAGTTGTGATTGCAAAGCAAGTGATATATCTAGAATACCATGCGAACATGCAGCAATGGCAATGATGAAGACCCGAGATAACAAGTATAAATATTCGACACTTTAGTTTAGAAATGGATCTTTCTCTATTCTTAAACTAGTTTCAATGGGAATATACTCAACGCAACTCTAAAGAAGGCTAAGTATCGATGGAGGTTGAAACACCACAACAAGTGAAAGTAACTTGTTGATACAGTAACTCAAAGATGACTGAATTCTATAAAGAAGTTCAATTCACAAGTAGCTAAGGAATAACCTTACCAAAATAGCATATATCTAACGTAATTACAATGGTGGCCGAAATCCCTCTTAAATAGAGTAGGATTTCGGCTCAATTGAACCAAAAGGAAGAGTCATTGAAGAATTAGGACTTTTCAACAACAAACTAGTTAACCAACTAAAACACTATCTAAGATAATGGACAACATGTCCTATTATTTAGCTAGCACTTATTCTACTAGCCAACATGGCTAAAAATAGTAAATAATAAAGCGGAAAATAATTAAAGTCTATCTAGACTTTAATGTACAAAAAGACTAAAATGCCCTTCTTCGCCACTTTGCTTGTTTGTGCCGAATTGAATGTCTTGTAAAGTTAAGAGGTTGACTTTGATACCATCTTCTAAGTGAAGTTTAGCTTCCTCTTTAGCTTTTAAGTCTCGGACCCATGTTGAAATTAGTTGATTCACATTCCTTGTCCTTTGTCTTGTCATTGGTCCTCTTAGATTGGATAAGGGATCCTTTGAGTAGGGCAGCCCCTTGGATGGTCCCCTCATCACCCCCTCCACCTTGAAAAGCATGATTCGCCCCTTGGATGTAATTTACTCTTTCTTTCATTAGGAAATCGGTCTTTCCTAAGGTGTAACCAAACCCAATCACCAACATCAAAGGATATTTTCTTGCGGCCTTTGTTGGCATACTTAGAAATTTTCTCATTCATCTTTACAATGTTCTCGGCTACTTGTTGATGTATTCTTTGTACATAATCTGCCCTAGAATCACCTTCGACATTATAATACTCATCAACAGGTAAAAGAGTAAGATCCAAAGGGGTTAAGGGGTTAAAGCCACAAACAACTTCAAAAGGAGAATTATTTGTAGTAGAATGTAAAGTCCTATTGTAAGAAAATTCAGCAATAGGTAAACAATCTTCCCACCTTTTTAAGTTCTTTTGAATTAAAGCTCTAAGAAGAACCCCTAAAGTTCTATTTGTTACCTCTATTTGGCCAACCATTTGTGGGTGACTTGATGTAGAAAATAGTAATTTAGTCCCCAACTTACTCCATAATTAATGTCTTCCAAAAGTAACTTAAGAACATTACATCTCTATCACTCACGATGGTTTTCGGAATCCCATGGAGCCGAACCACTTCTTTCAAAAACAAATCCGCAATATGACTTGCATAATTTGTTTTCCTACAAAGAATAAAGTGAGCCATTTTAGAAAAATGATCTACATCAACCATTATGCTTTCTATACCTCTTTGAGATCTCAGCAATCCAAGATCATGGATAAGTGAATCCAAGGTGAACATGGAATAGGTAAAGGCATGTAATAATCTGTGAGCTTTGCTTGTACTTTTAGCTTGTTTACACTTAAAACAAAGTTCACATTTTTTTTTTGTAACATCTCTTTTCATCTTAGGCCAATAAAAGTGTTCTTGTAAAATATCCAAAGTTTTAACAACAACAAAATGACTCATTAATCCGCCACAATGTGCTTCCCTAATAATTAAATCTCGAATAGAACATGATGGAATGCACAATCTATTCCCTTTAAACAAGAAATCTTCAAATTTATAAAATTCTTTTTGAGCTAAGAGCTCACCAGAGTTGTATAAATCCGAAAAGTCTTTATCTTCCCTATACAATGCTTTAAGGTGTTCAAATCCAAGTAATTTAGCATGCATAACGGAAACTAAAGTATACCTTCGAGAGAGGGCTTCGACTACGATGTTTTCCTTACCTTTCTTGTATTTTCTAATTATGGAAACGTATCAATGAAGGAAACCCACCTAGCATGTCTCTTGTTCAACTTACTTTGCCCCTTTAGATACTTGATGGAGTCATGGTCGGTATGTATCACAAATTCCCTTGCGATCAAGTAGTGCTGCCATGTTTCCAAAGCTCTAACAATGGCGTATAACTCTTTATCATATGTAGGATAATTAAGCGAAGCACCATTTAATTTCTCACTAAAATATGCTAAAGATTTGCCTTCTTGTTGCAAAACAGCCCCGATACCTATCCCTGATGCATCACATTCAAATTCAAAAATTAAATCAAAGTTAAGTAAAGATAAAACAGGGGAACAAGTAATTGCTTTAGCTTCTCGAAGCATTCTTCTTGCGGCTTATCCCAAAAGAATGGGACATCTTTCTTCACGACTTCATTTAATGGGGCAGCAATCGTGCTAAAATCACAAATAAAACGTCTATAAAAGCTTGCCAACCCATAGAATGAACGAACTTGAGTAGCACTTGTTGGTCTCGACCAATCTACAATTGCTTAAATTTTTGCCGGATCAACACTTATACCTTGAGAATTAACAATGTATCCAAGAAAGTTAATAGAATTAGTGCAAAAAACCCAATTTTCAGGTTTAGCATACAAAGTTTGTTCCCTTAGAATAGTAAAAACAGCCTTAAGATGCTCAATACGATCCTCTAGGTTTTTACTATAAACAAGTATATCATCAAAATAAACTACAACAAATTTTCCAAAATAATGACGAAATATGTAGTTCACTAATCTCATGAAAGTACTAGGTGCATTAGTAAGACCAAAAGGCATAACAATCCATTCATATAATCCATATTTAGCCTTAAAAGCGGTTTTCCATTCGTCGCCTTCTTTCATTCTTATTTGGTGATAGCCTTGAGTTAAATCTATTTTAGAAAAGATTAAAGCGCCACTTAACTCATCTAGCATATCATCTAAGCGAGGTATCGGTTGTCTATATTTAATAGTTATTTTATTAATATCGCGACAATCCATACATAATCGAAAAGTCCCTTTTTTCTTAGGTACCAAAATAACCGGACTAGCACAAGGACTTAAAGATTCCCTTACCTATTCCTTCTCCAAAAGTAAATCGACTTGCCATTGAATTTCCCGAGTTTCCTCCGGATTTGCTCGATAGGCCTCGCGGTTTGGAAGACTTGTTCCCGGAATGAATTCAATTTGATGCTCAATTCCTCGAATTGGAGGAAGCCCCTTCGGCAATTCTTTGGGAAATACGTCCTTGAATTCCTGCAAGAGATGAATAGCAAGACTAGGTAGAGAAGAAGAAGTTAGATCAAAAGAAAAGGTGTTAGTGACAAGAGACCTTTCGGTTTCTCTAAAAATTAACAAACAAACAAGTTGTTTTGCTCGAATTGCCCTATCTACCTTTCCCGGGTTGATAAATAAACACTATTTTCTCTCTTTTGTGAGCTTGCCTTTTGTCTCACTAAGCTCACGGATTTTGGGTCCTTTTTTCCCTCAGATTTTACCTCATGGGTAGGATCACTCTTCTTTTTCAACTCCCTCTCTTTTTTCTCTCTTTCTTTTTTTTTCTCTATTCATGGCCATTTGTTTATGTACCTCACAAGCTTGACTAGGTGTTAATGGATGTAAAATGAATCGAATTTTATCCATAGTGACTTCATATACGTTCTTTCTTCCACTATGATCCGCACATCTATCATATTGTCATGGCCTTTCCCAAAATCATGTGACTTGCGGTCATGGGCACCACATCACACAAAACTTTGTTTTTGAACCTTCCGATTCCAAACTCTATCTCTACCTTAATTTCACCATTATTATTTAACCAAGGCAGCTTATAAGGCATAGGATGTACCTTACATGGTAAATCAAGCAAGGAAACCATATCATAAGAACAAACGTTAGTACAACTTCCATTATCAATAATTAGTAAACAAATCTTGCCTTTAATGTTGCACTTAGTTTGGAAGAGGTTGCTTCTTTGTTGATGAACATCATCTAGAGGTTGTGAATGAAGTAGCTTCATCGTAACCAAAAGTTGATTCCCATCTTTCGGAAATTCCTCTATCTTCTCGGTTTCTTCCTCAAAATCCGCCTATTTGGCTTCGTCATCACTAACCCACGTTCCATCATCCAACATGATCATTGTACTCTTGTTAGGGTAGTCCCTAGCAAAGTGTCCTTTGCCCCTACATTTAAAACATTCCCGAACACGATTTGAAGTAGAATTTACCCTCGAATTTGACGAACCGGTTGTGATTGATGTCTTGGCTGCCCCGAATTGACCCGTGGCTGATTTTGTACCACTTTGTACCTATTTTCCTTTATTTAGGCTCGGCAAAACAGTAGAAAAATTCTGGGGCTGATTCGGCTTTTTCCAAGCTTGGAAATTTACCTTTTTGGTCCTTGAACTCTTTTCCTTTTGCTACCTTTCAATTTGTTCTGCATAGTACAACATAGATTTAATATTATCAAGGTTAGCACATTCTAGTTTTGACCGAATTTTATCATTTAGGCCAGCCAAGAACCGTGCCATTGTTGCCTCATCACCCTCTTGAATATCGGCTCTAATCATCACAATTTTCATCGTCTTGTAATATTCATCAACCGAGCTTTCTCCTTGCTTCAATCTTTGTAAGCGGTTGTAAAGTTCCCGTATGTAATTTTGGGGAACAAAATGACTCTTCATCACCGCTTTCATCTCATCCCATGTGTCAACTTCACTTTGACCAACTCTAGCCCTTGTTTCGGCTTCTTTGTCCCACCAAATAGATGTGTAACCACAAAACTCCATGGCTGCCAATTTTACTTTCTTTTCCTCGGAATAATTGTGCAGGGCAAAAACATGGTTAACTTTATGAATCCAATCTAAAAATAATTTGGGATCGTTTGTACCTTCGAAAGAGGGAATCTTTGTCTTGATTGCACCAAGATTGTTGTCATTCCGCTGAATTTGGTCCCCCCCTTCTCGGCTAAAAAATATGATTGTTGATTACCCGATTTTGTGGATTTGCTCTCGGAATTGGATTGTTTCTAGGCGGCTCAATTGCATCAATGGAATGATCATCACTTTCGGCATCATCTCCCGCATTACTTTGCTGATTTGAAACTCAAAGAAGTTTCATCTCTTCCGCCATCTCATCCATTCTTTGTTGCATCTTGATCAACATCTTTTGCATGGCCTCTTTATAAAGCTTGTCTTCATCAAATATTTCGGTTTGCTAAGATGGACTTGCCTGATGAGACATGTTATACTTTCAAGAAAAACACACAAACTGTTAGATATCAAAGAAAAATTCTCTCTTTATTCCAACACTACTCGTAAAAGAACTTCAAACTCTAGATGAATTAAAAGGTCCCTAACTTGTTGCGATGATACAAAGCTAAAAAATAATGGAAAGAACACTTATCTTTGACCTACATGAAAAACTTAAAGAAAGAAAGATGAGTAATCTTGATGTTTAGGAAGAGCAATTCTCAATCTTTACTTTCTTGATTTCTTTCTTTTATTTTTCTTTAGACTTACCCTTTTTCTTGACCGCACGGTATCAAAGAATCCAGGTTTGAAGACGCTACAATTCTTGATGTTTGGGAATGTGCACTATAGCAAGAACAAGGGGTGAAAAAACTAATTCTTGAAACACTTTATCGTACTATGAATCAAGAAGTTTTCTTTTTGGTTTGATCACTTGTCTCAAATATATCTTGGCTGCTTTTTTCTCTAATAAAGACGTATGCTTCTTTTTTTTCTTTTTTCTTTTTGTCTATTTCAAGCAAACAAAGAAAAATTAAAGAAAGCTGAAAAGGTACACAAAGAATGAGATGAACCTTTTACTCTGATACCACTTGATGAAAAACTGAGATAACAAGTATCAAGATTCGACACTTTAGTTTAGAAACGGGTCTTTCTCTATACTTGAACTAGATTCAATGGGAATATACTCAACGCAACTCTAAAAAATGCTAAGTATCGATGGAGGCTGAAAACCACAAGAAGTTAGTTTCACTTGTTGATACAGTAACTCAAAGATGAATGAATTCTATAAAGAAGTTCAATTCACAAGTAGCTAAGGAATAACCTTACCAAAATAGCATATCTAACGTAATTACAATGGTGGCCGAAATCCCTCTTAAATAGAGTAGGATTTCGGCACAATTGAACCAAAAGGAAGAGTCCTTGAAGAATTCGGACTCTTCAACAACAAACTAGTTAACCAACTAAAACACTATCTAAGATAATGCACAACATGTCCTATTATTTAGCTAGCACTTATTCTACTCGCCAACATGGCTAAAAATAGTAAATAATAAAGCTGAAAATAATTAAAGTATAGAATAGACTTTAATGTACAAAAAGACTAAAATGCCCTTCTTAGCCACTTTGCTTGTTGGGCCGAATTGAATGTCTTGTAAATTTAAGAGGTTGATTTTGATATCATCTTCTAAGTGAAGTTTAGCTTCCTCTTTAGCTTTTAAGTCTCGGACCAATGTTGAAATTAGTTGATTCACATTCCTTGTCCTTTGTCTTGTCATTGGTCCTCTTAATTTGGATAAGGGATCCTTTGAGTAGGGCAGGCCTCTTGGATGGCCCCTCATCAGGAAATTTCTCATAAGAGGCTAAACTTTGATGATTTTTGTCACGAGTATTACAAAAAAGATGCTTACAAAAATGCTCATGGAAGCACAATTCATCCAATTAGAGACAAACGAAATTGGCTTCCAGGTATAGGTGATCCTATTTATGCCCCAAGGCTAAAGAGATTATCCGGGAGACCTAGGAAGAATAGAATTAGGAAAGAATACGTTGAAGAAAATCAACACTCCAAGAGATCAAGAATTGTTACTTGTGTTACATGCAAGGGAATTGGACATAATAGAAGGAGATGTCAAAGAGGTCCAATTGCAAATGCGTCAAGAAGTCATGGTAATACAATTGGACATGTATGTATATGCTCATGATTGAATTTCTCATGGTTATTAAATGTATCAAATCAGGTAAAAAGCATTTATTGTTAAATGAAAGAAGGCGTCTCCAATGAAGGTAGGGGTACAAGGAACGTAATTTTTTGTCAAGGGTTCGAACTAGTGGTGGAGCTAGGAATATTTTTCTGGGGGGCACAATTAACATTGACCAAATAAATTCATAAAAGCATATAAATATTGGCGGAGCCAACAATTATTTTTTGATGAAATCTTATAGACTAGAGTTATTCACATTTTGTTCATCCTTTTCACTCTACTGATCAGTGCTTCATAAGCCTCCAAGTCCTCTGACTTCATATTGTGGACTTTTTATTGTGAATTTTTTATAGTTTACAAGAGAGCCCATTGTGGATTTTTTATTAGTAATTTTATTTTTTAGTCTCTTACACACTTAAGTTTGTTACCATTTTAACCAAAATTGTTAAAATATAAGTGGTGTCATTCCTATAACTTGTACACTATTTTTTTTTTTATTTTTGATAAAATCTTATATTATAATCTATTAGTAATTGTGAATTTTTTGATGAAATTTTATAAATATTATAATCTCTTACACAATTAAGTTTGTTACAATTTTAACCAAAATTGTTAAGATATAAGTGGTGTAATTCCTATAATTCACGAACTAAAAAATCTAATTTAAATCGTAAAGCGATTCAAAATGTTCACGGGACGAGGTGTTATAAAAATAAAACTAAAATTATAAAAAAAAATTTATTTTTTTTTTGGAAAAAATTGGGGGGGCCAGGCCCCCCCACGTAGCTCCGCCAGTGGTTCGAACCTAGTACTGGAAACCGAGCTAATGGAAATGTAATCCCTTGAATATGAAAAATGGAAGTGATAGATTTGTGACCTGAAGTAGTGATGCCTAGATATGGAAGCTTCTGAGACAGATTGTTATTTTCCTTTATGTTGGTAGTTCATCTCCTAGCGTTTTCATGCATTTGTCTGCTGCGAATGATGCTCTGCTACAAGGATGTTAAATGTCATATTGAATTTTAATGGATACCTTATTCCTTAATATTTCTTCTCATTTCTTTAATTCTTTTACTCTTTTCTTAACGGACATGTTAGTATTTTATGAAGGTAGACAATTTTTTTGTTTAGAATTTTCTAACACATTTTTTAGTACACTCCCTAACACACCAATGATATTACTCCACAAGTATCAACATTATTGGTTCTAAATGAAATTAGGATTTTAAACCAATCACATCGTTTCATATGTAATAATATCATTGGTGTATTATACTATATACGAAAAAATGCACTAGAAGATCTAAAGTCATTTTTTCCCTCCCCTTTTGAGAGATAGAAATTTGATGTTTAGATTTAGATTAAAGTAGTAAAATTAGAATACTGGTTTTTCTCTCTCTTGAGAATGAAGTAGTAAAAAAGTGTATTTCAATTTTGTAAATATTACACAAAAAATAAAATTCTTTATTTGAAAAAAAGGAACAAGGTAATTTTTGTCTTAATCATTATTCTTCTAGGGTTGATATTGACATCATATTTCAATTAGGAAGAAATTAAAAGAGAGCCTGATTAGTGCTTTTAGGTAGGAAAAAAGGAAAAGAAATCTCACTCAAATCACCTATAGTGGGTAAGGGTAAAATTGAAAGAAAAATATATTTTTTGCCGGTTTTCGTTGTTGACTTAACAGTGTTAATAATAGGAAGGCAGTTGAGGATACATATAATACCTAAGGGGAGGTTACTGTAATTGCTCAAATAAGAAGGGAGATCTCTGTTATATGTGAAAATCACAAGGGAGATCAGTATAAACTACCCAAAAGGATAGAGATATTTAGCTTTTGGAGTAAATTAGAATAGGTTTTAGGGGGAAAGACATTAAATAGTATATTATTGATATTATATTTAAATAATGCTAATATGTAGGAGGGTAAAATTAATATGTCAAGAAGGCTGTAGCTTAGTGGGGTTCCCCTTCACTCACGACCGAGAGTTCCTGAGTTTGACACCGGGCCACAGCGCCCAGACTACTAACCCCCAAACCCCAAAAAAAAATTTGGTAAAATTAATAGAAACATTATGTAAATAATGATGGGATAAAGAGTATGGACAAAAATGTCAACTTAATGTAAAAATATTTGGGTGGAATGATGTTAACAAAAAGCAGAGTGCTATATATATCTCTATCTTTTTTAAAATCGGTAATTCAAAATTCTATCACGAAATTATATCAATTTTGTTGGGTTTAGAAAAATCGACTTCAAATAATTGAAATACCAAAATGTTGCTCACCCCTAACAAGAGGTATGAAGAGAGGTCATGGCGGTGATGAAAAGGTAATTAAAGACGGCAGTGATTGGTGAAATTTAGAATTTGAGAAATGGAAATTAATCTTTTTCTCATCTTCTCTATTCATATAAAAGCATATTCTGACCTTATTTATAAAAATAAAAACATCAAAATGCATATTTTCTAAACTAATATTTTTTGGGGTGAAAAACCTGTTTTTTTATCCAATCTTATTCGGTTGATAATTTGCATTGACCGTTTTATTATGGATGATTGTGGGCGGAAGTCCCGACTTTGAACAAAAAAATCATATTGTGAAGACTATTTTGAAATGTTTGATTTTGAGATCCTTGGGATATTGATTTCAGATTTGAAATATATCCTTCAATCAATAGTTAGAAATTATCACAGTTGACAATCGCAAAAGATTGATCGATAAGTCAATTTACCAATTTTTTTTTTAGGTTGCCCCTTTAGATCTCCAATTTTATCAAGACTATTGTATATAATATGAAGCACAATAATAATGTAGAAAAGACCATTGGAAGATTAAGTACCAAATATTGCGTTTGTAGTAATGTTCTAGAGCACAGGGAGGAGAAAAGAGCGAGAGTGGAGAGAGGGATAACAAAATCGAATTTATTGGTCAGTAAGCTAAAGTCTCTTCATTTTTCCACCAACATAAATTTGCTGACCTTAGGATAAGCAATGACGGATCCATGAACAGTGATTTGTATGTAGTCAGTTATACATTTATCATCTAAATGAAACGAAATACACTAATTTTTTCAGCCATGCTGGATCCGCCAATGAGGATATGCATGGCCTTTTGGGGCTTACTGGGGAATCTTGTTTAGCTTACAATAACAATATTCACTAAATTTCTTGGTCTTGTAGTTTGGGGGATTATCTTCACTTACGAATTTATGGTGAGGTCCTACTATGAAGTCTGGCGGAGGCTCCAAAAATACGGGCCATGACATTCTAGTTTTCTCTTTGTTCACTATTGATCTGTGAAACACGCTCTTGCACTTTGCGTTACTTATAATCTGTCAATATCAAAATCATTAGAATTTGATTGTAAAAAATATTACAACTCCAAAGAGTTATTGATTATACTGAATATATAAAATAATACTTAAATAGTATTTCCAAACAAAAAGAAGAAGAAAATATGCATTTGAGGATTTCTATACCGAGAATTAAAAATGTAAATTTTGTATGAGAAATATGTAGGTCCAAAATAATAACTTTGTGTTTGGAGAACGTGCACAAATGCACCCACGTGTAATTTTCATAACATTATATTCTCTCCAAAGATGATGTTAAAATGATTGTTTATCCTAATATTGTTTCTACAGTGAAACATAAGAAGAAAATTCAATCTGCAGCCCTTATGCTAATGTTCGCCAAGTCCTTGAATTGTGTCTGATCTTAGAAATAAAGTTTAAAACAAATATTTTAGGCTTATTTAAAATTAGAAATATAATACTGGCACTGCTATTTAAGTTTTATTATATTCGGTTCCCACTTATTTTAAAAATAAAAAACTCAAATAACGATATAATTTTTTTTTTGAAGTATTAGGTTTGAGTTTAAATTATTGGAATATTCCAGAGCAAAAAATATTATTGGAATTTAAATATTTTCGTTGATAAAAAAAATAAAATTATAAATATTATTTACTAACTAGTGAAAACAAGCTTATTCTTTTCTAACACGTCCCATACTAATTAAATTCTAACCGTATTAGTCTAATTTTTTTTTATTTTTTTTTAATTTATTGGGGAAGGGACTTATCTATTAAAAAAAATAGGGGAATTCAAGAAATATTTAAATGCATATATATATATATATATATATAAAATATTTAAAAAATGAATATTTAACACGTACCTGAACTTGGTCGCCAACATGGACGATCAAAGAATTGGGGACGTAGTCCACGTTAATCCATTGGTCATCATGGAAGACTTGAAGGCCTTGAACATTATTTGACAAAAGAATTGTGAAGGCAGACATATCTGAGTGAGGTGGTACCCCAAGGGCTAATTCCGGACATGGGCATGGTGGGTAATAATTTATCTTCAAATTGTACACCAAATCATCACCCCCCACAGCTTCCTTTAGCTCATTATTTTCTAATCCTAAACCTCTTGAGAGACTTTCAAACAACTTGTTAGCCACCCCCTGGAGATGGTGGGTAAACTCCTCGGTAGCCTCCCTTAAATTCAAACATTAAACAAAATCAATATTCGACAGTTCGCGTAATATGTGACTGGTATGAAGAGAAGAAAAAAAAAATTATCATCCAACTTGCAACGAAAAAATTAAATATACTAGAGAAAATCAAATTCTCAAATTTATAGATAGCTCCTCTTCAGTGGATATTGAAGACCTTCTAATTACCAATCAATGATGATAATTTAGTGTTTTTAGTTTTATAATATATATATATATATATATATATATATATATATATATATATATATATATATATATTTAAACACTATAAAAAATAGTAAAACTCTAAGAGATCCGATTATTATATATAAACTAGAAGATTATAACTCTGTATAGTAGCCAAATCCCAAATTTATTCATATACTTCCAACAAAACATAATGCTGGTAGTGGATGACTCTTGTTTTCTAACTGATTATGTGCCTTTTGATACAATAATATAATAACATCATTTACAATAAATAAATAAATAATTAAATAAATAAATAATATTGCAAAAGTACCTGTATTCAAGTGGGTTTTTAGGCCAGAAATTTAAATCGACGGCAGAGGGTGGCCAAACCTTATTAAACAAATGATCCACCCAGCCTTTCTTGCCTGCAGCATCTTTTTGTAGCCTTGTTCCATAGCCTTCTAGACTTGTAGCCCCAGCAGGCCTGGCATAAACTTCCTTCTCCTCTTGTGGCAGTTCAAAGAAGTCCATCCCTACTTTTTGCAGTCTGCTTACAACTTCTAATGGAATCCCATGGTTCACAATTTGGAAAATACCCCATTTACAACTCGCTTCAAGAATGGATTTGGCAAGCTTTTCTTGGGCTTCATCAGTACTAAAATCTGCGACAAATTGATAACTTAGTTGATTAGATATAAAGTACCTCTTACCCAGGGGTGGGAAGACATATATTCTAAAATCTGGTGTTTTAAAAGATGTTAGGGACCACGGTCACTCCCCGCCACCTTTAGATCCACCAGTGCCCTTACCCGACATGAGATGTGAGTGTATTTCAAAAAAAATAAATAAATAAATAAATTGTTTTAAAAAATAGGAAAGAAAGAAAAGTACCAAAATCTATGACTGGGATATCAGGGTGCTCTCCTGTGAATGTTGTGATGCCCGGTTGCTCATTCTCTGGCCTAATGAACTCTGATGGTATGGATTCATTAGACAATGATACAGATGCTACGGATTGGACTCTGACTTCCCCCATTTTCCTTGGGATCTCTTAAGATTTTTTCAATCTCCTTGAACTATATGATTTTTTTTATTTTTTTTGCCTGCAGGAGAGAGATCCTCAAAGAATATGGTTGTTTTTTCTTTTTTCCAACTGCGTTATTTCTTTGTTTTTTGTTTCTTCTTGAAGTGTGGTAGATTTATAGAAAAGAAATTTTTTATAAGGATCAAGTCCACATGTAACTTGTGGTACATAATTAGTCACATCATTACACTGTCTCTCTTTAATTTGTAGTGATATGGTCAATTCTAAATCATAAGTTCCACTAAACTTGATTCATATAAAAAAATATCTTTTATAAAATACCATAAAGTATGAGATGACTTTTCATTCAGTTGATACACCAATTTCGCGGAACCAGAAATTGTCCGTATGGAAGGGCGTATATATCTTGTGATCAAAGACCAATTCTTTTTTTCCTTTTTGACTCAAGTATATATCTGGGTTTCCCTTTTATTTTTTAATAGAAAACTTGGATATCATTAATGAATATCAGAAATGATAGTTCTGATATTTATCAGGCCCATTAGAGTATCTGTTGCAGAAACTGGTCACATCACTACAAAATAAGAAGAGAGATAATTTTATGATAACGTGCCTAATTTTGAACCGTAAGATCCATATAGACTTGGTCCATATCAAAATTTTCCTATCATGAAAGAGGTGTGGTAGAAGGAAATTCGGAGGACCTCCAAACCATTGAGACGATGTCCTAAGCCCCATAGCATATTTTGCTAATACATCGGCAAAAGTATGACATGATCTATGAATATATGATATATTGGCTATTCTAAAACCTTGAAAAATCTTAATAAGGCTAACAAAGAGACCTATCAGGGACAATTCTTCATCTTCGTGCTGAATCCGGTTGACCGGGATTTGGCAGTCCTTTCTATGAGACATGCTTGAAATCCTTTGGAAATGGAAAATTTGATCCCTTGGAGGAGTGCCAAAGTTTCTGCATGCTCCAGGTTGGACGAATTGGGAAGATAATTGGCAAAGCCAGCTATGAAAGTCTATTCATGATTACAGATGATTACTCCAATGCCACATTTGCTACCCATCCATGAGCCATCAACTTTTAGTTTAAACGATCTAAATGTACGGAGGCTCCAAACTCTTGCCCTGGGCGGTGCGTTACCCAAAGTCCTCATATTCAATCCAGTATTCTCGTTATCAAAAGCGAACAACTTTGTTTTACCCTAAAGCATATACCTGATATGGTCGTCAGTAGGAAGAACTTGTGGGTCATGGCCTTTGCCTATAGAAGAAGTATATATATTGTTATATTATGATGCACAAACCAGAGCGATGTTAGCAACTTCTTCAGGCGATTGCCTTAAAAAATAAATCTATTCTTGTTGCACCAGATATTCCATGCAATATAAATGAAAGAAGAAACAACCTTCTCCTTTTCCCATAAAATAGGGATGAGACAGGAAGGGAATGTATTCTTGGAGATGATAGTGTTTATACTAAAGGTAGTATGGTTTCGTACCTCCATGGCCGCAGGATGTGTAAACAGTGCATTTAAAGTAGACTCAGGTTCATCCTCGCATAACTGACATTGAGGTCGGAAAGAGCTAATTCGACGAGACAATGCCAAGCTAGTGGGAAAATACGCTGAAAAATCTTTCAGATGAAAACTTGCAGCTTAGGCGCAATAAGTAGCTGTCAAATCTTGCTATATGACTTCATAGGTTTACCTATCGAGGTTGAAGGTAATTCTCGCTTACATTCTTTAACTTCCATCCTAATGTGGTACCCATACGTAATAGTGTATTGTTCATTTTTTGTATAACCCCACGCGAGCTTATCCATTGGCCACGTGTTACACAACGGAACTTTAAGCACCTCATCAACTTCACAGGTAGTACCGGAGCAGCTCCTCATTCCAAGTAAAATTTTGGAACTCAATGAAATTAGATACAACCATTATTCTCTCAGAAAACAACATGTTAGGTAGAGCTTCGAGCTTGAAATTATGCGAGGTAGTTAGCCATTTATCGCCCCAAAGACTAACATGTGTGTCATCCCTAATCCGCCATTTCAACCCTTCATGAAGCAGCTTCCGCCCTTTTAGAATACCTTACAACACTAGGGAAGTCTGACCTTGCAGCGGAATAGTTAGAAACTTATCCAGGGAAAAATATTTATCAAGCAACAGCCTAGTATAAAGGGAGAAATGTTGGGGTAAAAGCTTGCTAGGTCACCAAAGCTCGATTAAAGGCTGCTAGGTCCCTAAGGCTAAGATGCCCTTCAGATTTTGGTTTGCAAAGTTCAAGCCGAGCTCACTAACAGATTTTCCTATTGTTCTCATCACCGCCCCACAAGCAATTACGGGTCATACTCGTGATGGAGTCAATAAAATATTAGGGAAGAACAAAACATGACATAAAGTATGTGGGAATAAAAGGAATGACTGATTTTACAAGCACCACTCGGGCTGCAAAAGACAAAGTTTTCTCCTTCCAGCAAATGAGCTTTTTCCAAACTTTGTCAATGACAAATTTGAGCGCTTCTTTTTTTTATCTTCTCGTCATGTATGGAAGTCCTAGATATTTCCTTTTTTTTCATCCCCTTCAGGGATATTGAGAATGGAGAAGGCAATAGCATTTATCTCTGCTGGAGTCTCCTTACTGTAGAATAGGTTTGACTTATCATAATTAATCATTTGTCTAGAACATGCCTCATATGTCAAGATAACCTCTTTTAATCTCCTTAAGGAAGGCTCATTAGCTTGTGAGAAAAAAAAACGAGTTATTAGCAAAAAGAAGATGTGTGACAGAAGTACCGTTTCTGAACTGAAAACCAATCAGGGAACCCCGCTCTCCAGATGCACGAATTAAAGAGGACAACCCCTCCGTGCAAAAGATAAAGAGAAAGGGAGAAAGAGGATTACCCTGTCGAATGCCTTTAGAAGGTAAAGACCTCGATGGAATTCCATTTAGAGAATAGAATAGTTAACTGTTTTAATGCAATTCATCACGAGAGAAAAACCTTCGGCGAAAAAAATCATGCCTGCCATTACAGCTTCCAGATAATTCTATTCAACCCTATAAAAAACTTTACTCATATCCAGTTTCAGCGCTAACTGATGTGACCCGTTCAGCCGAACAGTTGGTAGGCTATGGAAGACCTCAAACAGGACTATCACGTTGTCAGTAATTAGCATGTCTTTCAAGAAAGCGTTTTGAGCGTCACCAATAATAGAATTCATGACCAATTTTAGGCGGTTAGTGATAACGTTCTAGATAAACTTGTATATGACATTACAAAGACTTATAGACCAAAAATGCATCATAGAAATGGACTTCATTATTTTTGGAATAAAAGCTATATGAGTAGAGTTAATTGCAGCGATATCAGCTAGCTCCATCATTTAAAACTCGTAGAACAACACTAGTGACCGAGTCACCTAAAAGATGCCATAGCTTTTGTAGAAATAATACTTGCATACCATCAGGGTCAGAGCTTTATGTGGATGCATTTGTTTAAGCGCCTTGACTATTTTCACATTTGTGAATGGTTGTTCCATGATCCCAATATCTCGCCTATCAAGCTAATTAGTAAAAATATTGGGCCTCTATCTATTTTAACTGAGAAGAAGGATTGAAAATAATCGACTGCCACTTCCTCGATGTTATCCTCATCAACTTTAAGGCTGCCATCAATGACGATAATTTTCTCTATATGTTTCTTTTTCTTACATTATGAAGCTTTGTTACTAAGTTTCCCTATCTAATCTTTGTAAAAATAGTAAATTATTATATTTGTAATTATTCTTTGAATACTTCTAGAATCATGACTATTGGTGGAAAAATGTGTTAAGAATATTATTGAATTATCAATTTCTAGTAGGGGTGTTCAGAAAAACTAAAATCGACCAATCCAAACAAATTTAAATCGATCCAAACCGATTATTCGTTTTGAGTAGTGAATTGGATTGGTTTCAGTTTGGGTTTAATTAAAATCGAACTTTGGGTTTAGTTTGAAAATTTTCTCAACCCAATCAAAACCAAATCGAAGTTATTCATATGAACATTATGTTATTATGTTATTATATGTATTAGGTATACATTACTTATTATGGGGTAATTATTTTAGAAACAAAAAGTTAAATGGCTATTGTAATAAAATAAACATAACTTTTTTATATTAATCCCCTTAATTGATTGATATTTTATATAATCCAATTAGTCATTGTTCTTCTTCCACCCATGTTTCTCTTCTCATGCCTCATTTTGTGTGTATTCTCAGTAGTTAAGTAATTATTAATAGGATTTATTTATTTATTTATTTTGTTTTTTTTTTGTTTTACATTATTATATTGTTTGTGAATACTCTTGCAATAAAAATATTTTTTACATCATAAAATCGATGACACCAATTCAAGCCAACCCAAACCAATGTAAACTGAATGTAAATGTTTGATGTTTTGAATGGTTAGGATTGATTTCAAAATTTTCAAATCGAAATTATTGATTTGATTTGAAAAATGTATAAAATCGCACCAAACAAAACAATGACTAGATGAACTAGTTCATTGTATTCGCCTTATTACTCGTTCGATGTGGCTCCTATTAAATGTACTAATATAATAAGTATTGTAATTATTCAGAAGGTGCTGAGTACTCTTTAAAAAGACTAGTATATAAGATATTTGATACATAATATTTCCTCCTACGCATATCCGTTTAATTGAGAGCTCTTGAGGAAAATCTTTGAGTATTGTTGTTTAATGACTTCGGAGGTTTTATTGACTCCTAAAAGTATTGTTATCTTATATTCTCGAAAAAAACTTGTATAATAAAGACAAATAATACTTTACAAATAGTATTATAAACATCTCAAAGCCATATTTGTTTACGATTATCCCACTCACATATACTATTTTCTTACAACTTGAGAAATGACTTGTCACTTCGATAGATTTGGATCTCTTTCGAACATGTGGTCAGGACATCAAGGAAATAATTTTCTTTGTAAAACCAAGGGAGATACCTGAAAACTAAAGGCTAATTTCTTAATTCTTTGTTTTCTTTTCTTTTTTTAGTTTGAAGAATTTAAAGTATGTTATGAAATATTAAAATATGTGGAGGCTTATGGATCTATAATCTCTTATACTTTACACGAAGTCCATAAACTACCATTGATGAGTCCACTAATTTACCGGTTGAGGAGAGATTTTATAATCTACATTATTCATCTCTATATAGCGAGGGTTTTGGTTGATGTAAATATACGATCATGAAATAATGTAAGAAGAATTTTTCCCATCTCTCGTCTCTTGTCTACTGCCTTAATTGTGACACATGAAACACATTGTGTACTCAAGACAAACGGTAAGCCAACTCATCGACATTTTCCAAAATCTCATACGGATCAATGTATCTCAGGCTCAACTTACCACTTGTCCCCAACCTAAAATTCTAATGGTCTACGCATACTATCTGCCCAACTTTTCTGTCTATCTTGTGCAACCCTGATCCTCTCCCGAATTAATGGGACTTTCTCCATTGTAACTTGTATCAATTTCGGGCCCGTTACCGTCTTCTCCACGATATCATCGCAAAAAATCGGAGGCCGACATCTCCACCCATACAAAGCCTCATACGGTACCATACCAATACTTGTCTGATAACTGCTGTTATAGGCGAACTCAACCAAGGTAAGATGATCAACCCGACTGCCATGGAAATCTAGTACACAAGCCCGAAGCATATCCTCCAGAGTCTGAATTGTCCTTTCCGACTACCCATCGGTTTGAGAATGATAGGCAGTGAGTGGTCAAGGATAACTTGGTTCCCATTGCTTCACTGAAACTCTTCCAAAACCGCAAAACGAACCGAGTGTCTCGATCCAACACAATACTTACTGGTACCCCGTGAAGGCGAACAATATCATCTACATTCATCTTAACCAAAGTGTCCATAGTTGTTAGGATCTTCATAGGTAAAAAGTGGGCTGATTTTGTGAGTCTATCCACTATTACCCAAACGGTGTCCTTCCCGGTTTTATCCTTAGGCAACCCAGTCACAAAATCCATGGTGATGTGCTCCCACTTCCAAACGGGAACCTCAAGTGGCTTAAGTAACCCAGCGGGTCTTTGATGTTCCTCATTTGCATGTTGACAAACGAGACACTTAGCCACAAATTTAGCTATGTCCCGCTTCATTCCTAATCGATAGTCTAGGATTGTGAGTTTTTTGTAAAATTTCCAACCTTAGCCCCTAATCCGACGGTACACACAATCTGCCCCGAAACCGAAGACTACAGTCTTCATTTATCTGAAACTCTGTTTCCGCCCCTGTCTGTGCCAATCGACAAAGAGAACCACAGACTTATCAAGGTAATCTTGGAATACCCGATTCATCATATCCATGAATGTCGTCGGTACGTTAGTCATTCGAAACGGAATCACAAGGAATTCATAGTGCCCATGCCGGGTTCTGAAAGCACTCTTCGGGATGTCTTCGGGTTGGATCCTAACTTGATGGTAACCCGACCTCAAGTATATCTTAAAAAACACAGACGCCCCCTGTAATTGGTAAAAAATATAATCGATACGAGGGAGGGGGTATCGATTGTTGATTGTTATCTTGCTCAACTCCGCTGGTGCCATACGATAGGGGCCTTAGAGATAGGCTTCGCGCCAGGTTGTAACATAATCCTGAAATTGATTTCCCGAGGAAGTGGAACACCCGACAAATCATCGGGAAAGACATCCCCAAACTCCGTCACAACATGAACGTCTTCAAATTGGATGTCCTTATCATCCTTTAACACCGCATAAGCCAAATACCCTTCACACCCCTTCTTCAAGTTCTTCTAAGCCCAGATGGCAGATATGATCGGCAGACTATGCTCACTCTTCTTCATTTCAGACCCCCGAAACTCTAACACTTCCCGGCCCCCAATGGTAAATTGAATCTTGTTATCTTGGAAATCCATTAAGGCATGATGAATATACAACCAATCCATCCCTAAAATGATATCGAAGTCCATTATGTTTAGTTGTATAAGGTTTGCTTCCAAAACTTTGGAGTCTATTTCTACTCGGCACCCCTTATGAACAAAAGTAGACTTTAAGACTTTCTCGTTAGGCACCATAGCTCTGTATACATCCAATATACAAGTAGGGGAAATCTTAAGGACCTTAGCGGATCTACGAGACACAAACGAATGGGTAGCTCCACAGTAAAAAAAACAAATAGGAAGGTACTAA
The DNA here is from genome assembly GCA_026122235.1 of Vinca minor. Lineage (NCBI taxonomy): Eukaryota > Viridiplantae > Streptophyta > Magnoliopsida > Gentianales > Apocynaceae > Vinca > Vinca minor. The sequence continues at coordinate 769,674 of JAOCZM010000285.1, read as the reverse complement.
ATTAACTAGGAGCGTACCTGTAACAACATTTGAAGCTATTATCGACTCCTGCTGAGTCAAGGCGAAGACCCGTGCATTAGTCTCTGATCTGACATTACCCGCTCTCGGTGTTGCTGCAGAAGTCTTTCCAACAACTCGCTCTGGTGCAGCAGACTAAAGAATCCGATGATTTTTAATTCCACAACTGAAACACACCCGGGCCTGTCAACTGCATTCCCCTGGGTGCCTTCATCCACATGAGCTACATAATTGATAGTTGCTGCTAAATTAGGTGCCTGATATGGAGTGTGTGCCACTTCCGTTCCACCAATCCTTACTGCATTTTCCACTGTTCTCACCGATGACCTTGAAAAGTTAGTCTGTCCCAAGGTGGGAGAAAGCCGTCTGCGAGCCGCCAATGGTGCAGAAGTGTTAGGGCGTGATGATTGCCCCTGTGTCATAATGGAATTAGATTTCTTACCAATCCTCTCAATGTCCAGGCTCCTCTGATATGAGTCCATACATACTCGAAACATTTTTTCGATTCCCAAAACATTTTAAACATACATTGACTTGACTCAAACATGAACTTGGAATAACTTTTAAGAACATATGTGAATTTTAACATTAATTGGAAAACATCTCAAAAATGGATAGAATAGACCCATAGACGATACATCGTCCGACCTATCATCCGCAATCCCTCAATAGGTTACAACATCTTTGCAGACGAATGCCACGGACGATGGTCATCGCCTGCACCATTCGTCCGCAAGACAGCCAGAAACCCCAGTTGTTGTGCGGACGATGCCTAGGACGAATACTTCATCTGCGACTTTCAGAAAAAGGTACATTTCAGTGCAATTTTAGAAAGAAAAAAACATTTTATGGAATCATACTTCCGTTTTCCCAGAAATCCATACTTTGATCACTTTAACACAAACAACTTCATACACATAATCATGCAAAATCATATTCTTTCATAACCGATACGTGTACATTATACTTGTGCTACGAGCACCATGATCAACCCATAACATTCATACAAACGCACATATTATCAGATATAACGAATACCAATTTTGCAATGTATCACATTATTCACGCAATCAAGCTCAATTGATTGATTTCGGCTTTAAATCTATTTCTAACAGTCCCTCAATAAAGATTAGCCGTTAGGGACGAGCCATGTATATCATGGATTCGGGGTACTATAACCCCCCTTCGACGGGGCCATGCGTTCAAGGATACATTCCGTTATGTCATCGATAACCCTTGTGAACTCCACAACACATGCTAACAGCCCCCAATTACTATCACCACCACGGAAAGGGCCATGGACATATCATGTCATATCCTATCATTGCGTGCTTCCGGGCATCAACGGAACATGCAAAAGAATCAGAATGTATCTCGTTATAAATTCTTTCACAGTCAAGAGCTCTAAATGGGGAATGTAAAATATCACAAGACATCACACCACAACATATAATCAATTACCAAGCGCAAAAATATGAAAAAAATCATACGGTTCATGCACATCATATATCACAACACTTCATCCGATATGATGCAATAAATATGGTGCAGAAATTCATTTCATTACAAATCAAACTTGACATAGTTTCTGGAAATAACATTCATTTGTTGGAAAATACAAGAGTGTAAGAACCTTACCTTAATTGCTTAAACACTAACTTCAAAGATTACTCTTCATTTCGTTTTCCCGAAAAACAACACTCCACTTCGATGATAATAACTCTGAAAATAACCGTTGGAATCCAATGTCCACCGTTCTTATTGTAGGATTAGAAGTCTTATATCCTTGGTTAAAATATGAGACTGATCGGAGCACCTATGATTACTATGTCGGAAGTCTAAAGACAATTGTGCATGAAAGACAGCCTACCAGCTTCTAGAAAAACAGAATATTGTTCTGATGAATAATACTCTAAAACAGATGGTTGAAATTCGATCTCCACCGTTCAGACTGTAATCGTGGAGGTCTTCTACCTATAGCTAAAATTTGGGACCGATCAGAGCACAAATGACCTCACTGCCAGAAGTCCAAAGACTGTTGCTACAACCTAGTTTCATTTTTCTTTCTTTTATCCATTTTCTCCCAAAAGTTGCAGCAATTATATTTCTTACATACCCTTTGTCACACCCCATAACCGGAATGATGACATGACAGTGTGTCATTGGTCGATGAGACAACAAAGCCCACAAAACAGAGTTACAAAAAAAGTAATTCATTATGTTTAATAATCCAAAACAATAGTTAAACAGCGGAATTAATGGTACTACTAGTGAAAATGTTCAACATTACATAAATGGAAATACTCAAGTGTTTAAATGAAATAACTAGAGATCACTATCGTTCCTCTAAGGCGTATCAAATTAGGATCACTTCTCATATTCCCCATCCCAAGCATCATCACCAAAGTTAGGACCAACATCTATGTCACCTGCACAGTAAGAAAGCGAATAGATTGAGATTTGGAGTTCAATAATGATCAAATGATTACAAGTAAGAAATAACAAATAGACACTAAAACATTTTCTCGTTAACCAAAATACCCCTTTCAAAACACGTTTGACACGGCACATCACACATTATGTAACACTATACATATACTGATATACACTGTACAAGTCCCACAGGACACTAAGCACGAACACTGAAAAGACAGAGTTGGAAACCTCACAAAAAAGAGCACATCACAGCTCACTGTCGACCGTAATCCGAGATCAAACAGTAATAAAATAGATAGTCTGGTTGACCACAACACACAATCTGGTCGACCGAAGGTACCCGTGGACGAAAGGATCGTCCGCAGCTTCATCCGTGGTAAGACAGTAGCGACTGTCCTTATGCTTCGTCCGCGACCTCCGAAAAACAGAAAAACAAGTGCAATGTCATACACAAGTGTACCAATCTTGCACCAAAACGTTCCCAACCCAAAAGGCTCATTTTCGACTCCAAACACATACTAAAACATATACAAAACTCTCACATACCATGTTCAAACTATACTCATCAAATCTGACACCACGGATAGAAAAATCATGCTATGAGCATCCCATACTACTCATGCACTACATACAGATAGTTGTGTCAGACCATCGAATATAATACGAACAATGACACAAACAAGTTAAAAACAACAAGTAAGCTAGACTACCATATTCATCATGTCTAAGCACTTACACAACCGATTGTACGACAATCACCATAAGCAAGTTCGACAATAATCAATTACGAATCACAAATCACTATAATGGTAGACAATTATATATAACAAAATTATATAAACAGTAAAAGAAATTCAGATTATATCAACATATGAGATTACTCAAATCCAAAACGGTAATTCAATAATCAAACGATAAAACACCATATATGCAATTACTCCGTAATTTCATCGGTTTACGCAATTTATAATGCCAATTCAGTTCTAAATCAATTCCCTAACATCAAACGAAAGCAATTAAACACAAAATAAGCAAAAATTCCGAAATCCAGAAAACTAGCCCAGCTGCCGGTGCTATAACTTCTCGCTCCAAACCCCGAATCATGATTCGTCTGCGCTCACTCGAAGGTCACGAACGTTTTGACATAATGTGCATCGAAATCGGACATCGTTAGCCCACTCAACGGTTCTCTCAAAGACTGCCCATAAATTCTAATCTCACAGTTTATTTTCTTTTCTTATGCGGCTAAGCCGTTTCCTTCTATTGTTTGCAGCCCACGATTCCCTTGATCCCCTCTATTTATTTTCTTTTTATTTTATCCTTTCCTTAATTCCCCAAGTAAATAATTCCTTTCGTTTATTTTATATTTCACGTATGGTAATTCCCTAATCCAATCAAACTCCTAATTCAATTCTGATTCCCATCACACGTCTAATTAAACTACTCATCTAAGTGTATTACAACTAAAGCCCCCAACTACGATATTCGTGTAAAACTCCCCTCATCAAACGTACACAAATATAACAGTAACACGTTATAAAAATTAAATAGACACGTAATCACATAATCATACGAAATAAATTACGCCTACGTATTTAGTCACGCAAAAATTAATTACACGCCAAATAACACGTAAGCAAAAGTTACGGGTATCACATCCTTTCCCCCTTATAAAAGTTTCGTCCTTGAAACTTGCACTCCCTACAACATAGATACTAACACTCTCCCACTAATTGAAAAGACTCTATGGGTATCCATTTAACAAGTATGGTACTATATGCTACCTAACAAATACAAGGAATATAGTTTTGGTGTACTAGTATCGACACCCCCTGAAGTCTCCCCCGGGACTTGGAGTGAAGTTGTACATTGACTAACTTAGTGGCTCGTCTTCCCACATCTAAAACATGCCCTAGAAATCCACATGCAATCCCCGGTATGCCACCTCCTACATTTATAACATTCCCTACAAGTCTAAGAAGTATTCGGGTCCCATGTGGGTCCCACAACGTTGACCAAGTTCGAATCTGTTCCTACTCCCGATCCAAGGGTCTTGATTAGTCCCAAGGTGGGAGTAAACCTTTTCTAAGCCAAATGATTAACTGGGTTATAACGAGAACCTTGTGACATAGATGAATAATTCCTCTTCATATCCGCCTCAGTACTCCTAAACTCATCATCTACATCCAAACTCCTTTGATATGTGTCCATAAAGGTAGTAGGAAGGTACCCTGACAATCTACCATTAATACAAGTCAACAATCCTCGCATATACCTCTGAGTCCTCATCTAGCCATCTCATATGATCGCAGTAGCATACTTGCCCAACAGTTTGAATTTGCTAGCAGAGGCTGAAATCGACATACTCTCAATTTACCTCGAATCGAAAAAACTCATTCTGCCTACCCATCTTAAAGGTCTTAGGGAAATACTGGTCTATGAAGGCTTTCTTAAATCTATCCCAAGTGATAGGGCCAGCTTGGGCATAAACACGCCCCACACATTTCCACCATTCAGACGCTTCCGTAGTTAAGAAAGGCACTACCACATTTGCCTTCATATTCTTAGGCACCCTCATAATATGGAAGTGTTTCTCTATCTCCTCCAACCAAGTTTCCTCCTAATCTGGACCCATTCCCCAATCAAATGAAACCATACGCATCTTCTCCATGACCTCACAATACATACCAGGATCTGCCTCAACTCTCTGACCACTCGAAGCCCCAAAAAAATTGATTATGTGGCTATTGTTGTTGCTGTTGCTGGGTTTGGAACATCTATGCTAACATAACAAAGGTACATGTTAAGTCAGGAGCCTCCCCTGCATTGGATGGTGGGGGTGGTTGTGGTGCATTATATTGAGGTGGGGGTACATTATATGGTGGTGGTTGTGGAGGTGGTTCGTTATGTAGTAGTGGTGGCGGATGTATGTTATATTGTGGCGGTAATGGTGGAGGTAAGTTATATTGTGGCGGTGATGGTGAGATGTTATATTCAGCCCCACACTTGTTTCACCTCCTCTAGATGGTGCCCGTGGAGTAAATTGATCACGTCTTGGTTGTTGACTAGACGACCCCATATACTGTCTATGAGCTCCCCTCAGACCTCGTCATATCAATGCGGCAAGCGGTGTCTAGAGTCGCTACTCTTGATGTTATCTCATTATTGACGATCCATCTTAACCCGAATAACAATTTATACATGAAGCCGATAGGTAAACAACTAATTCACATAACCACTTAAGGTACATATTATAGCATGAAAGAGTAGACATAGAATAACACATGAAGAACTGTGACACAACATATCATATAAATAACATAACATATCAGAATAACATAGCATACATGTAAGTGATAACATATAAGGCGTTAAAGCAATTAATCAAGTTGTACGTGTGAAATAGATACAAGTATGACATGGTACGATAAAACACAACATAATACATAACGATATCAAATAAAGCGATAAGTAAACAAGTACATCATTGTCCATGGTCTCTACTCATCTCACACCTCACATATATGTTCTTGTTATCCTAAGTTCATTCCATATTTTAACCCTAAGGTTCGACCAGCTCTGATACCACTTCTATCACACCCCGTAACCGGAATGATGACATGGTAGCGTCTCATTGGTCGATGAGACAAAATCCCACAAAATAGAGTTACTAAAAAGGGAATTTATTATGTTTAATAATCCAAAACAATAGTTAAACAGCGGAATTAGAGGTACTACTAGTGTGTTCAACATTACATAAATGAAAATATTCTAAGTGTTTAAATGAAATATCTAGTGATCATTATCGTTCCTCTAAGGCCTATCAAATTAGGATCACTCCTCGTATTCCCCATCCCAAGCATCATCACCAGAGTTAGGATCAACATCTATGTCACCTACACAGTAAGAAAGCGAATGGACTAAGCTTCAAAGCTCAGTAAGGACCAAATGATCACAAGTATGAAATAACAAATAGATCTATAAGAGTTTCACATTTACCAAAATACCCCTTTGAAACACGCTTGACATGACAAATTGCACAATATATAACTCTATACATATACTGATCAACATTGCACAAGTCCCTTAGGACACTGACCACAAACACTGGAAAGACAGAGTTGGAAACCTCACAAAACAGAGCACAACACAGCTCACTCTGACCCTCCGATCGACCTAACCCGTATTCCAGTCGACTGGTTGTCATCCGGGATCAAGCAGACAGAAAATAGAGACTCTGGTCACCCACAACACACAATCCGATCGACCTTCGTCCGTGGTAAGACCGTAGCTACTGTCCTTCTGCAGACGAAAAACAAAAAAACAAGTGCAATTTCGTACACAAGTATACCAATTTTGCACAAAAAATTCCCAACCCAAAAGACTCGTTTTAGACTCCGAACACAAACTAAAACTAAAACATATACAAAACTCTCACATAACATGTTCAAACTATACTCATCAAATATGACACCACGGAACGGAAATCATGCTATGAGCATCCCATACTACTCATGCACTACAGACAGATAGTTGTGTCAGACAATCGAATATAATACGAACAATGACACAAAAAAGTTAAAAACAACAAGTAAGCTAGACTACCATATTCTTCATGTCTAAGAACTTACACAACCGAATGCACGACAAGCACCATACTCTACCCATACGGTACGCACGGTATACACATTGCTTAGATACTACGAACATAGCTATCGCTGTGACACGCCTTCCCACAGTTCGAGCTCAAGTATCTAGTCATGACTCTACGACAATATCTGTAATGGTCCTAACATTAAGCCTAGTGAGGAAGGCCCAAGAAGTACACCACATGGGTTCAGTTTTACCCCTTGAAAGAACGGGTTCACGCTTTAAGGACTCATTCTACATTGTGTCATCATCCAACACCTTGGACTCTACAAAACCGTTACAGTCTCAATGATTTTCCCTTATCATTTGAAGGTCCACGAAGTGCTACACGTATCACATGATCTCACGAGATCAACACATTTCAAACTTCCAAGTTTTCATGTTTATATGAATTGAAATGATTCACGTCATTTAGTAGATCCTAGACACGAGCTCAAAATGGGGTGACAACTCGGTCGAATCACATAGGTTTAAAGAGGACGAGACCAAATAGGACGACCCAAGCGATAACCAAATAAGACGACCAAAGCGATAACCAATTAACCTAGTTCGACAATAATCAATTATGATTCACGAATCACTATAATGGTAGACAATTATATATATAACGGAATTAGAAAAATAGTAAAAGAAATTCAGATTATATCAACATATGAAATTACTCAAATCCAAAACTTTAATTCAATAATCAAATGATAAAACACCATACATCAATTACTCCGTAATTTCATTAGTTTACGCAATTTATAACGCTCATTCAGTTCTAAATAAATTCACTAACATTACACACTTGTTTATACATGTTCTTGGATAGAAAGTTACGTAATTGTAGGGTTACCTCAAACGAAAGAAATTAAACACAAAAGAAGCACAATTCCCGAAATCCAAAACACCAGCCCTACTCCTGGTGCTATAACTTTTCGCTCCGAATAATGATCCGTCTGCACTCACTCGAAGGCCTTTCCATGACGAACGTTTCGCTATATGTGCGTTGAAATCGGACGTTGGTAGCCCACTCAACTGTTCTCTCAAAGGCTGCCCAGAAATTCTAATCTCACAGTTTCTTTTCCTTGCTGTTTGCTTGTGCGGCTGAGCCGTTTCTTTCTATTGTTTGCAACCCACGATTCCCCTGATCCCATCTATTTGTTTTCTATTTTTTTATGTTATCCTTTCCTTAATTCCCTAATCAAATAAATCCTTTCCCTTATTTTATATTTTACGTATAAAATATATTTTATATTTTATATTCCCTAGTCCAATCAAACTCCTAATTCAATTCCAATTCCCATCACACGTCTAATTAAACTACTCATCTAAGTGAATTACAAATAAATCCCCCAACTATGATTCTCATGTAAAACGCCCCTCATCAAACGTACATAAATATAACATGTAACACGTTATAAAAATTAAATAGACACGTAATCACATAATCATACGAAATAAATTACGCATATGCATTTAATCATGCAAAAATTAATTACACGCCAAATATCACGTAAGCAAAAGTTTCAGGTATCGCATCCTTTCCCCCCTTACAAAAGTTTAGTCCTCGAAACTTGCACTCCCTACAACATAGATACTAACACTCTTCCACTAATTGAAAAGACTCTATGGGTATCCATTTAACAAGTATGGTACTATATACTACCTAACAAATACAAGGAATATAGTTTCGGTGTACTCGTATCGACAACCCCTGAAGTCTCCCCCGGTACTGCAGTGGAGTTGTACACTGACTAACCCGGTGGCTTGTTTTCATGAGCTTCCATGCATAAACACATTTCATATAAACTACTAACATAAAATAGAAAAGAGACGTACCGAATTAGTTCTTGTCGAGACTTTAGCATCCAAGTTCCTCTTCATTACCTTGATCTTCATCAAAAGTCTTATGAGTCAAGTTTGTTGTGATCTTCCAAAAATACTTCTCAAGCTTGTCTATCCATCTTGATAATTGTTTATGTTCGTAAAAAATGATCAAGGTTTTCAAGTCTTGAAATGAGTTAATCATCTTCTTAAAGATCTATTTGAGACAACCTTCATTATTATATCCTCTTCAACTGTGATATCTCTTGAACTCTTCTAAGTTTAACTTCAAGATTTTTGAGTTATTGACTTCAATATTTTGATTATCTCCAATGTAGCACATATAACTCTAGTTCTTGAAACTTCATTTATAATCCTCATCTTCAATATACTCCAAGACTTCAAAGAGAATTTCTATGATAGATATGAAGACTTTCTCTTTATTTAAACTTCTTCTTAATGGTATTCTATGTAGTTCGAGAAGTCTCTCTTCAACAACAACATTCTTTAATCATCATAAAATCTTCGCTTATCACCTTTCATTCTCATTTCCATCAGTGTAGGCGTGAGATATAAAACCTAAAATTCAAAATTTAAACTTACACAAGCACTAGAACTTTTTAATGGTTTGTTATCATCAAAACTAGAGTTCTAGCAATGCCTTTCGAGCTAACAATCTCCTGCACTTTTATGATGACAAAATATTGTGGTGACTTCCATTGACAGGCGATCAATTCACTATTGGAAGCTTGATGACTTGTTTCGGCGCATTCTTGGATTATGATTCTCTCTTTGTCCGACTCACGTGTTTCGTGAAGTTAATCGCCTAGCATATTCTCTACTAAATGCGGCTTGTGATGGTTGAACTTTTGTTACTTTTAGATCTTTTTCTACTTTGTCGTTCTTTATTAAGTTTGTATCGTCTAGATTATCTTGGTGTTCATTTTCTAAGGCGACTCTAGTCTCTAGACCTCCTTGTACTTGGAAAATCATTCTTTTAATAAAACAGGTAGATCATCAAGTGCTTTGCCCAAGTGGGTAAGTGCTTGGCCCGGGACCGAGAGGTCCCGGGTTCGATACCCTCCGCCAGCGTTGCGGTGAGCTTTATTCTCCCTGATCTAGGGTTGTTCTCTCCCCCGCTCATGGGGCTGTTCTATCTCCCCGTTCATGGGGCTCCGCCTTCGGGCGTTAAAAAAAAAAAAAAAAAAAAAATAAAATAAAACAGGTAGGGGTTATTCCCAACCCCCCGTCCCCCGGAGGGTTTTACTTTAAAAGAAATAGACTCAATGATGGGTATTACATGGAGGGGTATAATAGTCATTTACATCAATAGAACAGATATTTAAGTGATAAGCTTGATAGTACTATTGACTGCGGGGTCAATATCTCTAGATAGTAAAAGCAAAATACATTTATTGGATAGCTGATGTATTTAAGTCATTTTAGCAGTCACGATCAATACGTCTCTTGATCCCAACGTGGCTCGAATATCAGTTAGATATTTCATTACAAACAACGGTTTGTGTTTCCTAATTGATCATCATTTTATTTAATTATCGTAAGTGAATTAAGGAAATAAAATAACTAATTATTGTAATCCTTAAGGGCTAATGTGATCAATCACATGTTTTGATGATGACAAGACATTGAGAAGTTCTAATATTTGTGTGAGATTGTGTTTTAATGACAAGATATTATGAACTCACACATGCATTGAAAGGTAGCTTCTGGTGGACATCAAAGATCATTCCACAAGAAAAAACTACATTTTTGCAAGTCTTCAATGACACAAGCTTAAAGATCATCCACAATGCCATTGAAAGATATTGCAAAATCAAAGGAAGATCTTCGTGTTGATTTAAAAGGTCATTCTACAAACAAGAAGAGTCTTCATTTTTCAAGTCTGCATAGTACAAGCCAAAAGGTCATCTACAATGCTAATGGAAAATATTGCAAAATCAAAGGAAGATCAACAAGTGTTGAAGCCCAAGATGCTACAACTTGACAAGTATAAGTTGATCAAATGTGTCAAGTCCAAACTCAAAGAGGAACTCATCTTGAAGACTTGAAGAACAAGAAGAAGAAGATTAGTCAAGAAGCTTATAGGTATAATTCTTGTGACTAATCTTATTTGATAAATGTTAGTTTATAGTATGTTGAAGCTTATACTCTTGCATGTTTTCAATACCATATTTCATAATTTAATTTAATCTTTGAAAGGTTTTGCAAAATATTTTTTAAGTGTTGGTTAATGCCTAAGAGTTTTAAATTGTTTTAAATATCTTTCAAAAACACTTAGGCATGAGTTTGAGAACATTAGAAAGTTGATCAAGTGGAAAAACATCTTATGGACTGAAGTCCGGTCGACCGGGTCCTAGACCTCATGCGACCTGATGAAGTCCGGTCGACCGATATGTGTTGTCTAGTCGACCGGAGTGTCTTTTTCCCTTCATCACTTTTGAATGTTCTAAGACACTAACGGCTATAAATATCTCGGAAGACCAACTTTAAGTCGGTCGACCAGCACTTGCCTAGGTCGACCGGACCACTTATCACTGTCTACCGAGATCACGACAGAAGCCTTTGATGTTAACCTTAAGACTACTTCAAGCGACCGATTGCCTAGTCAGGTTCACCGAAGCTGTCATGTCAAGGCAAAATTATAGCCGTTGTAACTCAATTTGCTTGCTATTGTTGGACCCAATAAATAGCCTTTTAGGCTGAATTTTGTTTTTGTTTCAAGCCAATAGAGGGGCCTTAGTATACAAGTTTTAGACAAGCTAATCAAACACTTTTATGAACTTAATTCTTCCAATCATTCATCAAAACATTTCTATTTGAGAATGAGCTTCATCTATTTATTATTTCATTCTCAAATATGAATTAGAGCTTCAATTGTAATATCCAATCCTTAGAGGGATTTTTCTTTATTGAGCTTAATTGTAAAATCTCATTTGTTGAGATTATCTTTTCTTGTAATGGGTTGAGTGGCAAGGCTTGTTTGTGAGAGTGGTGGTTTCGAGCCTCCATTAGTTGGAGTGTATCTTTCTTGTAATCATAGGAACTAGAGTGAGTGGTGAACCCGAAATAGAAGTACGGTTGAATGTGTTCGTAAAACCTCCTCACTTGGTAGACTAGATTAGAGAAAGAGTTCTCATGGGTAGAGGGTTGCATGTGTGCATAAAGGACCATTAGTTGGCCTTTCCCTCGGAAGGTTACATGAGTGTGGAAAAGACCATTTGTTGGTTTGTCCTTCCTTGTAGCTCTCTCAAGACAAGCTAGTGGAATTTGCCAAAATTCTTAGGTGTGTCCCAGGGTAGTGGATGTAGATCATTGTGATCGAACCACTCTACATCCTTGTGCTTGATCTTCTAGCTCTCTCTCTTTACTTTCAAGTTATTACTCTATACTTGTGCTTATATTCACATGAACTTGATTGTATGAGTTTTAATTGATTATATGGAGTTAGATCAATTGCTTGTTATTTCTTCCCTTGGCTTGGGCATAGGACTTGCATCTAGATATCTTAATAGCTTCATATATCTCTTGCTAGATGCTAGTTCTATTGACTTGTGTGTTTGTTCTTACAAGCTTTGCATATATGAATCTTAACCTAGACAGTCCTTGATCATATGTATGTATTCCTATGTATTGCATTCTACACACATAAGCCATCTAAGTAAAAATCCTTTAATTCACCTTATTTGCTTAATAAACATATTTGTTGTTAAGGTGATCACTTAGGTAAATAATTTGGTAGAAAAGTTAAAAAGTTTGAGAACCTAGTCAACCCCCCCACCCCACCTCTCCCCCTCTGAGGTTATCCCCTTTGGGTATTGCAAATGCCCTACGTGTATTTCAATTGGTTTCAGAACCTAGTCTCCCTTTTTGCTAGGATTAACACCCTTAGAGGATCTATGGCCGTACGCTTTTCTACCTATCCTATAGAAGACTCTTCCCTCCACACTTTGATGACTCCATCTTCCCTATGTGGCTTAATGTTTAAAACTCTCATTGTCTATTGATAATTTCACCTTGTTGAGCTTTATAGAAACAGGACCATATGTTCCTTCAATCAACAAACAAGGTGTCAATATGCCTAAAGACAATAAGAGATCTCAATGAAGAGATGATGGAGTCTCAAGGAAGAGGAAAAGTATGCCACAAAGCTTCAATAATATAGATTTAAAGAGAAGTGACATTGGGGTGGATAAAAAGAGATGCGCCAAAAGAAGAAATTCAAAAGCACTCCTTAGCACTTGGATTCTCAAAGCTCAGATGTCAGTCAATTGGAGAACCAAGTTGCTTAAAGAAAAAGAGCAAAGCATCAAGTGATGACAAGAGCCAAGGTGTCAATCCATTATCCTCATCACTTGGTAAGAAAGAAAATGTATCAAAATCACTTTCTCTTAACACTTTATTTAATGTGTTTAAGTGTTTTTGGTATTTATTTTTATATGTTTGCTCACATATATGTTGCATCTCACATTCTTGAATTTCATATTCATATAGATAACCTTTTAGCAGGATCTTTACTTGTTCATGTTTATTTTGGCTTAGATATCTGTGAGATGTAGCATATGCAACTTGATTGATTCTTGTTTTATCATGCCATGTTCATATAAGGATCCATGTAGTTGTTTTGGTTTTGTTTTGCATGATCCTTGTGCATATATGTGCTACTTGAGAATATTGAGCTAATCATGAAGGACCTTTCAAAATGTTCCAAATTTGTTCTCAAGAATTCCTTGTAGGTACAAAAAAGTTCTAAGTTTCACAAAGAAGATATGAACTACAAGGATTGGCACAAATGAGCTAAGACTCCAAGAAAAGAGTCAAATGCCAAGGATTGCAAGATTGTAGATGGTTCATCAAGAAAGTTCATCCATCATGATGACTCTACACATGCCATGAAAGAAGAGGAGATTGCTTCCATACCATCAATCAAGGATGAACAACAAAGAAAAAGGAGCAATCACATGTCAAACTCTCAATCAGCTTCAAATGAAAGTGATGATCATAACAAAGATCACACAAAAGGCCTCAATGGACTTATTGTTAAAGAAGATCAACCAAAATAGTAAAAAGTCCAAACTCCTTGAGAATTGAGGTATAAAAGCTTAACTCATCCCTAGTTAATGGCCATTCTTTTGCTTATGATCCTTATGTACTATAACCTAGGTATATGATGAGTTAAGTAAATGACTTAGAAGTATTTGCCTAATTGATTTTAAACTTGCTTGCTCACTTTAAGGAAAGATTATTAGTGCAAGTAGTTTAGGATATACTTCTAGTCATTTAAAACAAACAGAGAGTATGTGCTTATTTGTTGATGCTTTTATGTATATCATGTTTTTGCTTGACAATGTGCTAATTGTTTATTCCAAATTTGTCAAGCATGATGTTTTAAGAGCATAAACTTGTTTCTTTAAACTCTCTTTTTGTTATGTGCATTTGATCTTTTATCTTGATAATGTGTTTTGTGCTCATGTCTCTTGATCTTAATTGCTTAGAGTACAAACACAAACACGAGAATGCACATACCTTATCCCTTTGATGCTTGATCTTCATCTGTATATGCTTAACATGATGTGCTTGATATTTATCATCCTTGATCATCATGTTAAAATGTTGCATCATTTGGAGATTTTATTAATAGAGGTGTACTAATCAAGTGCGTTGAAAAGCCCCATCATTAACCCTCTAGAACCCAAACACAATTGGGTACCATGAGTGTCTTCTTTTGTAGGAAACAAATGCAAAGAGAAGAAGAATGGATTCTTGATGATGAGATCATCCATCTTCTCCAAAAATATGAAGAAGATGTTTCCTCCTTGAAGAAAGTGAGCAAGGACACAATTTCAAAGAATATCTCAACTTCAAGGAGATGATATGAAGACTAGCCACACATTCAAGAAGATGCAAATAAGTGATTAGAAAGTGGCTAGGTCTAGAAAGAAGAAAAATGGGGAGAAGAGTAAAATAGAAAAATGGAATGAACAAGGCCAAAAGAGACACTTCAAAGGAAGATGAGTCTACAAGGCCAATGAAGTTCCATACATCACTCCAATAAGCAAACATCTCAAGATGAGAGAAGAAGATTGGAGTTACCCCCAAAGACATCCTCAAGAGCTTCGAAGATAACATCACAATGAGGAATGTCAAGTAAGAACAATGGGAGCCAAATGATCAAGAATCATCAAATGAAGAAAATTGGTAGCTATAACCCTATCTCCCTTGGTGTAGCTTATTACTTTTGATGACTAGTTATGCTTTCTCTTACTCCTTCTTCTTTTTGTTATTACCATATCTCATGTGCTTTCTTTCTTATCTTATGAGTTTGGTTATAACTTGTTTTGATTTTCCTATGTGTTTCAATTTCTTGATTTCTAAAAAGGCATTTTCAAAATGACCACCTTAGTTATGTTTAAAAGGTTTTAAAGTTCTAAAAGAACCTAAGGTGTGTTTTTATTTTACAAGGTTTATCCCTCTTTATAGAAACTTGATCTTCAAAGTTTTCATCTTTCTATAGTTGCTTAAAGTGTTTTGGAAAACCTTATTTTAATGGATATATGTCAATTTTGTGTTTTCCAAGTTTATCTTAACTAGATGACTATATTATGGTTTAAATTTGTATACTTATGAATGCAAACAACCTTGCTTTGGATGGTACCTTATGTCATGTGGTTGATTTGTTCATTCTAAGTATGGTGTGCTTCTTTGAGTCACCTTTGTTGAGAGGTATGAATTGATTTTAGCCTTTTGTGGCATATTCTTGATGATTGTCATACTCTCTTGTTGAAGTTATTCTTGGGCAATGATATGTGCCAACAACTTTGTTTTTATATGATTTACAAAGTTTTAAAACAATTTGGCCAATTTTAAAAGGGCCTAAAAATATGAACACCTTAGTTGTTTTTCTGTGTTTTCTTCTTTAAAGATCTTAAGGTGTGATTTTGAGCACTTTGATGTTTTTATGAGGTTTAATCCTTGTTCTAACTAGCTTTTATCCATTCAAAGTTGCTCATGGTGTTTTGGAAGTGTTTTAAAATCATTTAAATGCTTTTTGGTTAAATTTGAAAAACCAGAAAATACTTGTCATCCATAACCCCATTCAACCACCGATGATTTCGGTCGACCGAAGGGCATGGACACCGGTCTACTGAGATTCACATCAGGTCGAGCGAAGTTTCCTGCTTCATCTTTAAAATGGTATTTTACTGAGCTTTTCGCTTCTATGCCTTTATCTTCAAATTTCTTGGAAGTTGGAACTTCGGCTTTACATCTTAGAACCTTCCAAGATTTTCCAAAACATCTTTAAAAAAATCGGCACATCGTAAGGGGGACCTTTCTTATTTGTTATTTTTAAACCCCTCTTATGCACTTTTAAAGACTTATCTTTATATGTGCCTTTTGTATGGTTACTTAGAGAAGATGGAGAGATTTTTTAGCTTTATGCTCTTTAAGCCTTGTTTTTAATAGAGTATAATTTGATAAGTATGTTTACTTGGGTGTAATAAATGACAAATGTGCCTCATATTATCTTGGTTGTCATGTTTCCTTGAAACTTCTTTGATATTATAACTCCAAGCATTTGATTAGATTGTTGATAGCTTAAACCTGGTAAGTAATTTCATAGGAGAAGTACCCCATGACAAATGTGCCTATTAAATCTTGGTTGTCGTGTCTCCTTGGAGTTTCTTGCATAACATGTTGCATTCTTTCACATTCTACATTGCTTTGAAGGAAGGATATGCTTCTAAATGCATTTTTCCTATCCTCCTTCTCTAGTGATATGTTTTATTTGCTATATTTTTATATCACTAGTTTTAATGGCTTGTTTTTAAATATTTCCAAAACCTCCATCTCTTTTGGTTATCCATATTTGGGGAGTTTGTGCTCACGTTGATTGATTCATAACTTCCCTTTCAAAACTTATGTGTTTATGTGCTTACCTTGCTTTATTTTCTTAAATATCACCTTTGTAGTTTGGTTTGAATTCATTTTTGAACTATATTCTTAATCAACTACTTGAGAAAGAGACTCGTTTTGTTTATTTATTTCAAAGTCTCTTATTCTCCTAGGTGACATATAAGTTCTTGTTGTTACTTGCATATTCTTTGTAAATGATGTCTTTTCAAGACACAAAAGAATAAGCAACGATGTTAAAAGCAAAGACATATGCACACACAAATAAAACGAGAAATCTCCCTTCACCAACAACTATGAAGATGTCAAAGGGTGAAGAAGAAAGATAGAATAATTCTTTGTGTGTTTCTCTACAATAAGGATACGAGAGAAGTAGCAACAATGTTGGAAGCAGAGGC
Organism: Vinca minor; assembly: GCA_026122235.1. Classification (NCBI taxonomy): domain Eukaryota; kingdom Viridiplantae; phylum Streptophyta; class Magnoliopsida; order Gentianales; family Apocynaceae; genus Vinca; species Vinca minor. The sequence goes on along the minus strand of JAOCZM010000285.1, from coordinate 752,434 downwards.
AATGCATTATCCAAACACAGAGAAAATGAGAAATCTCATTTCACCAACAACCATGGAAGCATCCAAAGGTGAAGAATGAAGATGGAAATCTCTCTGTTGCTCTCTGCCAGGATTCCGGCCGACTGGATATCAGTCTAGGGTCGACCGAACCTGCCCTGATTCTGCAAAAACTGTACAGTCTATATCTTATATCTTTTCAGTTTTTTCTTTTACATATCTGGACAGTGCTTGAGGGGGAGTTTTTATATGTTGGCTATCCTATACCCCCTCACTTTTGTGATGTATGCTTACCCTTCTCATATTATATGCATCATCACATCATAAGTTGTCATTGTTTTCTTATTTTCATATCTTTTGAGCCAACTTGTGAAAAAATCATGGGAGTAGTACGTCTTTTCTTGCATATCCTTTGTACTACCTCCCTTATCATTTGAGATCATGTGCATTTTCTCTCTTATTCATTTTGATCTCATTTGATTACTTTGGTTAGCTCATTGCCTTACTTGTTATACTTCTTTGGCTAACCATTGTCTCAAAGAGGAATGTTCTCCAAAGTGTTAACTATACATTTCCTCTTTGGGTTTGTTTTTGGATTGTGATACATATTCCTTTCATATGTTTAGAGTTTCATAGTATCACACATCCATCTTATCTTTGTTAGCTAGGCTTTATAACTTGCTTTCATCTTGTTATAGCTAACATTGATTTTGATAAAAGGGGAGATTGTTCTTTCTAGTTTTATTCCTTCATCTCCTCATGTTTTAGCTTGAGTTGTTTATTAATTTTTTAGCCATATGACCATTTTGAATTTTATGTGTCATTATGTGCTCTCCTTATTTTGAAATCAACCAAGCTTAAAACCTCCTCAAAAGATTCTTTTAAAGCTTGCATTCATCTTTAGATAAGCATCATCTCTAGGCCACTCATATTTTCATTTAAATGGCCTTTTACAAATTATGTGCTTACATAGCTTTAAAAGTTTCTTTCTTTTGGTCATTTGTTTTGCTCTCTTTTGCTTAACTTTCTAATATTGACCAGCAAGCTTCTCCTTGTTTTAAAACTTGATCCCTCCTAAACTTTTTCATGTTCTGATCCTTTGGATCTCTATTTCTAACCAAAATGAGGTGAAAATGATTTTCTTATTGGCGCTCTGATGAACCTTTTTAAATTTGACAAAAAGGGGGAGAAAAATTAGCTTTACAAATGTGCCAAGAAAAGTAATTTTACAAAAGGAGAAAGCTAAGAACTTTGCAAAATAGGAGAGATAAGAAATTCGTTAAAATAGGGGGAGTAGAATGATTTTTAAAAAAATCTACTTGCCTTGATCATATGCATCCTTATCTCATGCTTTGATATTTTGTGCTTAATTGCTTTATCCTTTTGATATATCATTCCCATTTGCATCAATGTTTTGTCATCATCAAAAAGGAGGAGATTGTAGCCCTAAGGTCTAATGTAATCAATCTTGTTTTGATGATAACAAGACATTGAGAAGTTCTTATGTTTGTGTGAGCTTGTGTTTCAATGACAGGATATTATGAACTCACACATGAATTGAAAGGTAGTTTCTTGTGGACATCAAAGATCATTCTACAACAAGAAGAAGCTACATTTTGCAAGTCTTCAGTGGCACAAGCTTAAAGGTCATTCAATGCCATTGAAAGATATTGCAAAATTAAAGGAAGAACTTCTTGTAGATTTAGAAGGTCATTCTACAAACAAGAAGAGTCTTCATTTTGCAAGTCTTCATAGCACAAGCCAAAAGGTCATCCACAATGCTAATGGAAGATATTGCAAAATCAAATCAACAAGTGTTGAATTTCCAAGAAGCTACAACTTCACAAGACTACAAAGGACTTCATTACAAGTAGAGGTTGATCAAAGGTCTCAAGTCCAAGCTCAAAGGGGAACTTATCTTGAAGACTTAAAGACCAAGAAGAAGAAGATTAGTCAAGAAGCTTATAGGTATATTTCTTGTGACTAATCTTATTTGATGAATGTTAGTTTATAGTATGATGAAGCTCATACTCTTGCATATTTTCAATACCATATTTCATACTTTGATTTAATCTTTCAAAGGTTTTGCAAAACATTCTTTGAGTGTTGGTTGATTCTAAGATCTTTAAATTATTTTAAATATCTTTCAAAAACACTTAGGCATGAGTTTGAGAACATTATAAAGTTAATCAAGTGGAAAAATCACTTATGGAATGAAGTTCGGTCGACCGGGTCCTAGACCTCATGCGACCTGATGAAGTCCGGTCGACCGATATGTGTTGTCTAGTCGACCGGAGTGTCTTTTTCCCTTCATCACTTTTGAATGTTCTAAGACACTAACGGCTATAAATATCTCGGAAGACCAACTTTAAGTCGGTCGACCAGCACTTGCCTAGGTCGACCGGACCACTTATCACTGTCTACCGAGATCACGACAGAAGCCTTTGATGTTAACCTTAAGACTACTTCGGGCGACCGACTGCCTTGTCCGGTCGACCGAAGCTGTCCTGTCAAGGCAAAATTATAGCCGTTGTAACTCAATTTGCTTGCTATTGTTGGACCCTATAAATAGCTTTTTAGGTTGAATTTTGTTTTTTGCTCAAGCCAATAGAGGGGCCTTAGTATACAAGTTTTAGACAAGCTAATCAAACACTTTCATGAACTTAATTCTTCCAATCATTCATCAAAACATTTCTATTTGAGAATGAGCTTCATCTATTTATTATTTCATTCTCAAATATGAATTAGAGCTTCAATTGTAATATCCAATCCTTAGAGGGATTTTTCTTTATTGAGCTTAATTGTAAAATCTCATTTGTTGAGATTATCTTTTCTTGTAATGGGTTGAGTGGCAAGGCTTGTTTGTGAGAGTGGTGGTTTCGAGCCTCCATTAGTTGGAGTGTATCTTTCTTGTAATCATAGGAACTAGAGTGAGTGGTGAACCCGAAATAGAAGTACGGTTGAATGTGTTCGTAAAACCTCCTCACTTGGTAGACTAGATTAGAGAAAGAGTTCTCATGGGTAGAGGGTTGCATGTGTGCATAAAGGACCATTAGTTGGCCTTTCCCTCGGAAGGTTACATGAGTGTGGAAAAGACCATTTGTTGGTTTGTCCTTCCTTGTAGCTCTCTCAAGACAAGCTAGTGGAATTTGCCAAAATTCTTAGGTGTGTCCCAGGGTAGTGGATGTAGATCATTGTGATCGAACCACTCTACATCCTTGTGCTTGATCTTCTAGCTCTCTCTCTTTACTTTCAAGTTATTACTCCATACTTGTGCTTATATTCACATGAACTTGATTGTATGAGTTTTAATTGATTATATGGAGTTAGATCAATTGCTTGTTATTTCTTCCCTTGGCTTGGGCATAGGACTTGCATCTAGATATCTTAATAGCTTCATATATCTCTTGCTAGATGCTAATTCTATTGACTTGTGTGTTTGTTCTTACAAGCTTTGCATATAGGAATCTTAACCTAGACAGTCCTTGATCATATGTATTCCTATGTATTGCATTCTACACACATAAGCCATCTAATTAATAATCCTTTAATTCACCTAATATGCTTAATAAACATATTTGTTGTTAACGTGATCACTTAGGTAAATAATTTGGTAGAAAAGTTAAAAAGTTTGAGAACCTAGGTCAACACCCCCTCCCCGGCACTCACTCTTTATGGTTCTCCTCTTCAGGTATTCCAAATTCCCTACCGGTATTTCAATTATAAGTCTGAATTTTTATTTATTAGATATATAAATGGACTACTTATTTAATTACGCTTTTAATTAATAGGCTTTTAGTTAAAGACTAGTTAATTAAATGTTTCCTAAGTCTTATCTGGGCTCGAGCTCAGGCTGAGAAGCATATTGGTGTATTGGCTTGGGAGGGTAATTCCGAGTTTTGGAATGAAAACTGGACCGGTGGCGGGAAGCTTTCTACTTTTACCTCTCATAATGAATTTCAGGCAGCGAATGGGATTTCCTTTGGCCTCCCGTTGTCAATGCGGACTGGTGATAATCTCTTACTCATGTTGTATTTCGTTTTACTTTAGCTGATGGATTATGCAGATTTTGTACGACTTATGTATGGTTCTGTTGACCAAGACAGTCATATTCTAGTTTTTGTTGAAATATGAAGTCCACATGAGGGCCTAAGTAATATTTAAATCACTTCTAAATTCATGTATTAACACATCTCATTGCCAATAGGTTTTGAGAGGATATGTAGGCATATGAGCTAATTTTCACAAATTAAATTTTGAGATATTGGTGGTGTTGGAATTTACATTTGATATATGTGCTCCAATTGGATTGGACAGTCAATTGGATTGGGCCGACCAATACTCGATTACTTAAAATATCCGATTGAACTAGAAAATCGGTCCGAGAACCGGTTGAAAGAGTCAAAGCCTACCCTGTGAGGTGTGTGTAGTGGGGGATTATAGGGAGCAAATTGAGGGAAAAGTGGAGTAGTGAGTGAATTAATTTTCACCCATCTATTCATTTCCCCAAGTGATGAATGATTCATACTTAATTTAATCTCTCCATTTTACTCTCTAAGAGCTGAAAATCAGCAAGAAAACACATCACCAAAAACATCAAAAGATAGAAGAAAAATCAGTTTTTCGTTCTTTCGTTTTCCCGATTTTTAACTATAACCTATATACACCAAATTCCTGAAGACTTTCTTCAACCTTTGGAGTTCCCTACTAGCATTGGAGATACGAAGAACAAGTTCAAGTTGATCGTGTGGATATCGCTAGAGGCAGGAGTCGATTAGATCGGTTGATGTTGGTGATTCCCGAAGCAAAGTCAAACAGAAACTGTCTATGTTAATTACGTAATTTAAGGTAAATATCATATATCAAAGTTCGTTGGTACTTACTCATGAATGATCCTGTTAGAAACGGATTCCGCATTTTACTTTTCGTTGCACTTACTTGAGGAATCCGAATTTCTTTCTTTCAATGGTATCAGAGCCAATCACGAGTACCCAATCGTTCTTTTATGTGTTTCTTGTTTACAGTAGATGTTTAATGCATGTCATAGGATATTTTTTTATGCGCAACCGTTGTACGAATACGAAGGTTCGGCTTGAATGCCCGATCTTTCTCTATCTCGAACAGTTTATGGGGGAATATAAACAGCCTTTCTCCCGCAAGGTTGAATATCAATGGGGGCTGAAACACCACAATAAGTATAAACCAAACTTATTGATACAGTAACTCAAACATGAATGAATTCTACCTAGAGAATCATACACAAAGTAACTAAGGAATAACCTTAAATCAATATCTCAAGTCTAACAATAACATGGCTGAAATCCCTCTTAAATAGAGTGGAATTTCGTCCAAAAATAACCCACAAATAAGAGTCCTCTAAGGATTAGGACTCTACAACTCCTAGATAACTAAAAACACTACTCCCTCCATTCCTAAATATAAGACTCTTTAAACAATTTGAAAAAATTAAGGAAGTTGTCATTTTTACCTAAACCTCCAATATTACCCAACCCTTCCTCTCTCTCACTTATACATCATAAAGAAAATAAAGCAAAATATTGAGGGTATAATTGGAATAAATTGTTGACAACTAATAAAAGAACCTTAAATGACAATTAATTTGGATACCTAGATATCTCCTAAACGACAATTAATAAGGAATGGAGGGAGTACCTAACATCAAGGACAACATGTCTTATTATTTGGCTAGCTTATTTCGGCCAACATGTCTAATTAAACAATATAATAAATCTGAAATATAATTAAAGTCTTTAATAGACTTTAATTTACAAGTTTCCTAAAATACCCCTTCAACCGTTTTCTTTCCAATTATGTATCTTTCCTTCAAATGATATTTGATGGCTTTGATCCTTGTGTCTAGCTTTCTTTGAAGGTTTCTTTACCTCTTGAACCTTTAGATTAGAGATTTTAAACACTTGGAACAAATGCTTGACTTTGAAGTTCATATTTGGGATGTATGAATTAAGGATGCGGTCATTTATCCAAATGACCTCTCTAAGCTTCATGGCTGGTACCGTATCATCATCTCCTTCTTGAAAAACTTTCATATCCCCTCCACCTTTTAATGGATTCGTCCTCGAATCTTCTAAATCGTGGGATGCAATTCCAAGATCAATCTTTTCTTTCAACTCATCAATTGGCAAGATTTCTAATATGGTTTCGGCTTCTTCTTGACTTTCCCAATTTTTATCCTCTTGTATTACCATTATATCATTATTTGGCAAGCTTTCTAATATTGGCTCAGCTTCATACTTGTCTTCTTGACTTCCCCATTTGTTGATAAATTTATCCATGCTTTCTTGTAGTTTATTCATATTTGTCTCCAAAGAAATAATGGCGGCTGTTTGGCTTTCTTTTATCTGAGTTGTGGCTGTTTTGGCAGCCCCGAAATAGCTCTTATTTTCACTTTGCCGCTGCCCAAAACAAAAATTTGAAGGTGTCTGATTTGGATTTTTCCAAGGTGAAAATTTAGCCGAATTAGTCCCGTTCTTCTTCTCTTTGATTCGCCTCTCAATTTGCTACGCATGATCAACCATTTCCATAATATCGACATGATAAATGCATTCTACCTCTGGCCTAATATCATCATTCAAACCGGCCAAGAATCGATTCAATGCAACTTCTTCATATTCTTGTTTGTCAAGCCGAATCATGGCTAATCGCATCGCTTCATAATATTCATCTACTGATTTAGAACCTTGTGTAAGCATTTGCAAATGTTTACCTTGCTCCGTAAAGTAATTTAGGGAAACAAACCTTCGTTTCATCTCAGCTTTCAAATCATTCCAAGTTTCAATAGGTCGTTGACCCGCTCTTTGCCTAATTATAGTTTCCTCTTTCCACCACGTTGATGCTTTACTATAAAATCCCTTGGTTGCCATCTTTACCTTTTTTCCCTCCGAATAATTATGAATAGAAAAAATATTATGAAATTCATGTACCCATTCAAATAATAATTCAGGCCTATTCGTACCTTCAAAAGATGGGAGCTTGACTGAAACAATAGAGTTGTCAACTTGCATATTTTTGTAATCCCTTTGCGGCTCACAAGAAAACAAATAGGAATCATCATATCTTGAATTTGTTGTATGTTGGAAGCCATATATTTTATCATCATAATCAAAGTTGTCATCTTCTTGATAAAATTGTTGCCTCATCTTTGCATGAATTTGTTGAAATCTTTAAAAATATGGAGTCTTTAAGCTTCTAGATTTTCTTGAAAGTTGATCTTCTTGATAATCTTGAACTCGCGGCTGCCCCTAGAAATTCGAATCAATATTGACGTTTCTTGATTTTCTTGATTCTTAATTCTCGATTCTTAATTTTCTTGATTTCTTGATTCTTGATTTTTGGTTCGGATGAACAGTAGCGTGGACAGTAACCGAAAAATCTGATTTGGCTCTCGGATGAACAGTCCGTGAACAGTGCCAATGAATAGTGCCGTGAACAGTAATTTTGTAAATTTGTAATTTTCTTGATTTTTTTTTATTATTTATTTAAAGAAAGCTATAAAGATACACCAAGATAGAGATAAACCTTTTGCTCTGATACCACCTGATGCGCAACCGTTGTACGAATACGAAGGTTCGGCTTGAATGCCCGATCTTTCTCTATCTCGAACAGTTTATGGGGGAATATAAACAACCTTTCTCCCGCAAGGTTGAATATCAATGGGGGGCTGAAACACCACAATAAGTATAAACCAAACTTATTGATACAGTAACTCAAACATGAATGAATTCTACCTAGAGAATCAAACACAAAGTAACTAAGGAATAACCTTAAATCAATATCTCAAGTCTAACAATAACATGGCTGAAATCCCTCTTAAATAGAGTGGAATTTCGTCCAAAAATAACCCACAAATAAGAGTCCTTTAAGGATTAGGACTCTACAACTCCTACATAACTAAAAACACTACCTAACATCAAGGACAACATGTCCTATTATTTAGCTAGCTTATTTCGGCCAACATGGCTAATTAAACAATATAATAAATCTGAAATATAATTAAAGTCTTTAATAGACTTTAATTTACAAGTTTCCTAAAATACCCCTTCAACCGTTTTTCTTTCCAATTATGTATCTTTCCTTCAAATGATATTTGATGGCTTTGATCCTTGTGTCTAGCTTTCTTTGAAGGTTTCTTTACCTCTTGAACCTTTAGATTAGAGACTTTAAACACTTGGAACAAAGGCTTGACTATGAAGTTCATATTTGGGATGTTTGAATTAAGGATGAGGTCATTTATCCAAATGACCTCTCTAAGCTTCATGGCTGGTACCGTATCATTTTTTCTTTTTACAGTCTCTAGCATAATGTTTAAGTGTTAAACTAGTCCTAGAACGAATTGTTCATTCGTGTTTTTGGCTGTATTTCTATTTTCTGGAAAAAGGCTAGGTCGCCCGGAAGAAATTCCCGGTCGACCGAACATGTTCTGGAAAATGTGATTTTGCTTCTGCCTAGATTTTAGACGACCGGAGAGAAATCTCGGTCGACCGAAGCTATTATGTTTTTGTGCCGGTCGACCGAGGTGGCCTATTTTTACATTGTTTGGTTAGTGCCTTTATCGCGGTCGACGGGAATATGGGGCAAACAATGTATACTTGTGATTTTATTAGCATGATTGTCATGTTATTTGAGGATGGTGCATAGTAATAGCCCTTGACCAAGTGATTTTTATTATAATACGGCATGCGTGTCGTGCCTTCTCTATTGAAATTCTTGTTGTAATTTATTTCTCGAATGTAACTCGATATTTCTTTTCTTTATTATGTAATACATAGTATAGAATTTCTTATGTAATTAAAAGAGCATAATGGAGTCAATCAAACGGAGGAAATCACATGGAAGCTGAAGACAATATGGTAGATTTATTGTTTTTCACCTTAGATACACTTAGGATTTTCCATTGGCTTGCAAAATCCGCATAGGGGCTTCTTACTATTCACATTTTATTTATTTATTTTTATGCTTGAGATCCATGTTTTACAGTTTTGATGCATGATATGCATGTTTTTCAGCCCTATAATCTGTTTATACAAACATTTGGTGAGATGATTTAAAAATTAAATCCCTCAAATTTTAATATAGTAAGTCGATGTCTTCCTCGATTTGGCCCTCGTCAAGGACTATATCGACAGTAATGTAGAATTGCGAGGCAATATGCACTATCCGGGTGAGGCGCGAAAGATAAGTTATCCATATCCGTCGGCGCAAATCTTGGGTCATACTTAACCGAATTATCTCAGTAAATGGATTGAGAATTTGGAGGAAAAAGAGTTGAGATGTGTATCTTGATGTACTGAGAATAAATGTTATTTGCACAACTAACCAAGAATTACATAATGATGTAATTAGGAAATGTTGCTTACCTAAATAGCCATTCCTCGAGCTGTTTAGCCAAAGTTAACTCGGGATTGGTTTGGCCTACTAGAAAGTTTCAAACTTTTTGAATGAATACTTGAGGGTAATTCATTTGAAGAAAATAGTGTGAGAATCATTAATTAAAGACCTAATAATGATTTTAAAATATGATACTAAAACTTTGCGAAATCTTTATTGTAGATATAATGGAAAATGAAAATGTTGCAAACTCGCTTTCGTTGCGATCTGTCCTTGAGAAGGACAAACTTGAGGGTGGAACTTCCTCGACTGGTACAAGAATTTGAAAATCATTCTGAAACACGAGAAAAACTATATGTTCTCGAAGAACCTATTCCTAATCAAACAACCCCTGGGTCTACGACCGCTAAAAGAACTGCTTATCGTAAGCATTTAGATGATGCATTAGACGTGTCAAGTTTAATTATGGTAACCATGACCTTTGAGCTTCAGAAGCAACACGAGGAAATGGGTACATTAGACATGATTAGTCATCTAAAACAACTCTTTTATGGTAAAGCTCGCCAGGAGAGATTTGACGTGTCAAATTCTCAGTTTCAATGCAAGATGGCATAGGGAACACCAGTCGGAACTCACGTTATGAAATGATAGGTTATATTGAGAACCTGGGAAGACTAGGATTTCCTCTTGACCAGGAGCTATCTATTGACTTGATTCTGCAATCGTTGTCTGAATCGTACAGTCAGGTTTTATTCATGAATTGTTGAATTTGTTAAGAACTGCTGAGAAGGAAATAATCAAGTCAAAATCCATATTGATGGTTAATAACAGAGGCAATGGTATTGGTAAGACCGAGGGAAAGCCCTTTTGCAAACCTAAGGGTAAGCTTAGCCAATTCAAGAAAGCACTGAAAACCAAAGGCATTGTGGCTAAGGATGATACCTGCCACCATTGTGGTGAGCGAGGACTTTGTAAAAGGATCTGTAAGAGATCTCTTGCAGGGAAAATCTTGGAAAGGTGGCAAATGTTGCTTCTGGCTCATGTATTTTTGTTATAGAAATAAACTTGACTACTACTACTTCCTCTTGGGTATTAGATACCGGTTGTGGTTCTCATATTTGTATCAATGTGCAGGGACTACAAATTAGTAAGAACCTACACATTGGCAACATAGCAAGAGTTGATGCCTTAACTACAGGAACCTACTGTATTACTTTGCCATCTAAGATTGTCCTAGATTTAGAGAATTGTCTCTGTGTACCTACTTTAACGAAGAATATTATTTCAATATCTTGTTTGTACAAGATGTGTTTTGATATTAATATTAAAAATTAACGAATGTCGCTGTGACACCCCACCCTTCCGCTAGGTGCCACTGCAGCCGAGAAGGGTGTCGCGTGCCTCTCGGCACTCTAACCTAGCAAATCATAGAGTCTGGAATCTTAAACATTAATGTAAACTTGAATTCATTGCAGCGGAATTAAATCCTTATTCGAATGAAGATTACATCAATGATCAAAGTCTACTCAAGAATAAGTAGAAGAACTAGCCATCCGTACAAAGGCAACCATCAACTGAATCTCTCGACTTGATCCAACCTGAAAAATATTGAAAACAAAAAAGTGTGAGCTCAAAAGAGCTCAGTGAGTTACCCCCGTGTGTGCGATCGTGTGAAAATTTTCTTTTGATTAGTTCACCAAGTTCTGGAGGAGAAACATTTCGGTGAATAATCTTTTGAATGAGCTTTCACTTTTACATGCCAAATATGCAAATGACATATAGTTTCAAGATAATTCAATAAAGTAATAGCGAAACGATTTTCATAATATTTATTTTTAAACAAAACCAGATTGGTCAAGGGTACATCAGATGCCGTCCGGAAACCCCGTCGAGTACATCAGACTTTATCCGGAAACCCTCAACCCAAAGTAAATGGTACATCAGGAGGAAACCCGGAAACCCTTTTGTCATACCTACCGTACACTTGATCATATTCTTTTCAACCTTATCCACCGAGTTCAAAGGAGACATCCAAGTACTGGGGGTACCCGCCCAGACTAGGGTCCCAGAACGATCGCCATAAGTTGACCTCCCAACCCAGGCAAATCATCATATATGAAAAGGAAGAGCACTGTGGGCACTTGCGGCCAAATCCCGGTCAGCCCAAAGCTTTCCCCGTCCCGTAGTTACCACACAGGGCCCGGATTCGAATCCGTCAAAGCTTAAGTCCTAACTCAGTCGAGAAAGAAGCCCAAGTACGGGTGACTAGCCTCGTACCCATGCGAATCTCGAAGAGCGGACGACATCCCGAGGGACGCTCAGGGGTCGAACGGGGTTTTCATGACTTGAGTAGCGAGCGTTTGAATGAAGTGATGGAGTACAGTTTTGTTCATGCTCAAAAGAGCCCCGTTCTTCCCAACAAATCTTTTTCATATCGATTTTGTGTGAAAAACACATGTATCCAAAACAGACCATGATTTTCAAATGACTAATAGAAGTTCAAATACCTTTCTATAAATAGAAATCTTTTCGTAACACGAACTTATCAAAATAGTAAGTTTCTCTCCTTGGAAGGGTTACTAGGGAAAACGATTAGAAGAACGAACGCTTTGCTCAAATCAAAGCTTTCGTCGGAAGGAAACTTTGTTAAGACAAAAGTTTCCTGAAATAGTACCTCTTATTTTTAGGAGTTTTCAAGAACAATAAACTTCCAAACTATGAGAATTTCAAGATCTCAATGTTGATATACATTCCCAAAATTTATCGGAAAAGAATCATTTACATATAACAACTCAACAAAATGAAATGGTAGAATGAGTCATTTTATACAAGAAATATGAAGGAATGAAAGGACTATAAGAAATCTATGCTCTCGGCTCAAGTGGAATAAAAACATAAACATGTATTAATTTGGATATGAGTGATGGGATAAGCAAATGATACTGTTAAGCAAGTGATATAGTCTGGCAAAAAAGGAGAAGCGATACATAGGTGAAAAAGAATGAAGAAGTGTTCCAAGGGTGAGTCAAGAGTAAAACCACGTTTCATATAATCCAAAATAATCATTTCCATGAAATAACTCAAGTTTCTTAATATCGGAGAACTAAAACGTGATTCATAAATCGCCAAAGTTTGTGAAACAAACTTTATAATTTTTATCCAAAGTGTATACGATCATTTATATAACTCTTATCACGAAACATTTCATTTGTAGAAAAGGTTGGGGGACTCACCTGTTTGGAGCAAGGTAAAGATATCCCGAATAATCCAAGGAATCCAACAATGTCTTATCTTCTTATGACAAATACTGCAATTCATTTCCTTTAAGACTTCTCTAAACAAAACGGGATTCGTACCTCCAATGGCATCTCCATGCTTCGTTCCAATACCAAGATCTCTACAAAGCACCTCAATCCTAAAATCATATCCCAATCCTTAAGACGGGTAAAACAAACTAAAGTTATCTTTTTTTTTTATAAAAAAACTTAGAACTCTGATGCACCAAAACAAAGAACAAATAGCTATACATTCATCGATTGACTTTAACTTTCACCAAGAAATTATTAATGTTTCTAAACCAAATCGTAATCAATCATACATACAATGTTTAAGAAACATCTATCTAAAGTTATTACATAATATAAACATGTTCAAACTCTACAATTTTGAAAAAGGAAAATCTTTGTGTTGAAATTCCGAAAATTCGTCATTTACGGGCAGCCTTGAGTAAAATAGCAATATCTCATGATCCGGATGGAGTTTTCTGGTGAAATTTGTTGCAAAATACTCCTAAGACATAAGGCTATCCAGATATGTAAGATACATAAGCATTTAAAGCACTAGTAAATTTCTGAATCACAAAAACAGAGAGATACAATCATAGTCGAATGAGCAGATTACTACTTTGGTCATTTACCCAAATTCTCTAACATTTTATGTATTCCTAGATCATTTATAAGTATAATAAGAAGGTTTATAACCTATGAAACTCAAATACCATTCCCCAAGAAATTAGTGTTCACAAAAGTAGCCAAAATCAAACTTTCCAAGACCCATCAACGGCGGCTGATGGCCTATTACAAAAACCAAGGTAGAAAAAAATATATATATAATATAGTGCTATCAATTTCAATGGAAGTAAAGATCCACAGAATTTTATTTTCTTTTAAATATTTTTCTCACAATAAATGATAGTGAAAGCAATTCATCAAAAACCAATCTAACAAAACCCATTTAGAAAAGTAGAGTATCTTGTAAATATTGTTGGAAATTATTTTAATTAAAAGTGAACCAAACTCCTGCACAAATTCATACCACTCAAATCACATCCCCTGTAACCAACTATCTACCATAACACTAGAATTCAATCTTCAAAATTGATCTTTGTCGGAACCTCAATCAAGACAACAATCATCATCACTTTTCAAAATTTGACAATAAAAACATCTCTAAAGATTATCTTATTACCTGGAGGGTGAGAGATGTTGCAATTGTTGAAGGAAAATAAGTGAAGAATGCCTTGATCAAACTTTTGTAGAGAGAAAATGGAAGAGTGAAGTTAGTGTGTGATCCATGGTGTAGTGTGTGCTTTCAGCCGTGGAGAACAAGAAGAAAGAAGAGGAAATTGGCTGATTTCTAACCCATGGGTCTTATTTATAGACCTTTTTAGGACCTTAATTACTTTATTAGTCCTTAAGGTTTCTTAGAATTTCAAGTGAGCCCATCAAGTTCTTAAAATTGCAAACTAGTCCAAACATAAATAAAATTAGCCACTCCACCATCATATTAATTCTTTTAGGTGCTAAACTTAGTTTTCTTAGCTCGCATATAATATATACCAATGATACCTATCTTATTAGGGGTGTAACCAAATTACGAACAATACTATTTTACGTTTAATTTTCATACGTTAAACTATTTAGAGTTCCAATAGATAGTACTCAAAGGTTGGGGTGTTACAGTCGTTATCATTGAATAATATTTTTTTATTGTAGTGCAACTTTGGTGAATGATTTATATCTGTCAGACCTCAATTCACCGGTCTACAACATAAATAAGAAAAATATTAAGAATAATTATTCAAATCCTACATACATTTTTCATTGTCGCTTAGGCCATATAAATGAGAACCGCATTTCCAGACTCCATAAAGATGGATTGTTGGAATCATTTGATTTTGAATCATATGATACATGTGAACCTTGTTTAATGGGTTAGATGATTGCTTCTCCTTTTACTAGAATTGGAGAACGAGCAAATGAATTGTTAGAACTAATACATTGTGATGTATGTGGTCCGTTCATATCCATGAGAAAGGTGGTTATCTATATTTCATTACTTTTACTGACGATTACAGTCGTTTTGGATACGTGTTTCTTATGAAACACAAATCTAAAGCTTTTGCAAAGTTCAAAGAATATTAAGTGTAAAGTAGAAAACTAGCTTGGCAAAAGTATAAAGATGCTTCGATCAGATCAATGTGGGGAATACTTAAGTCAAGAATTCCGTGATTATCTAAAGGATTGTGGAATTGTTTCACAACTTTCTCCATCGGCTACTCGACAATGGAATGGTCTATCCGAAAGAAGAAATCGAACTCTATTAGATACAGTTCGATCTATGATGAGTCACGCGAGCCTTCCAAACTCTTTTTGAGGGGCATGCTTTAGAAGCAACAACTTTAACATTAAACAGTCCATCAAAATCTGTTGAAAAAGACACCATATGAGATAAGGACTGAGAAACTTCCTAGTATGTCTTTCATTAAGATTTGGGGTTGTGAGGCGTTTGTGAAACGTCCAACTTTGGACAAGCTCATTCCTAAGTCGATCATGTCCTTATTTGTTGGGTATCCTAAGGAAACTAAAGGATACTACTTCTAGTGATCAGATGGAATATGAACAAGCTTCACAAGCTTTTTGCAGCTGGTTCAAGAAACACAAGAATTACATAGGACTAGTAGAACTCATACATCACCAGATAAATTTGGATTTCTCATAACAGAATATGATGATGTTATGTTTATTGATAATGATGAGCCTACAACTTACAAACAATCAATTTCTAGTCCAGATTCTGAGATATTGCTTGAAGCCATGAGATCTGAAATGGATTACATGTATACTAATCAAGTATGGATCTTGGTTGATCCACTTGAGGAGGTAACCCCAACAGGGTGCAAGTGGGTTTTTAAATTAAAAACCGACATAGAAGGAAACATTCAAATGTACAGGAGGCAACTTGTCGCAAAAGGTTTTTAACATATTCATGGTATAGATTATGATAAAAAAAATTCCACTATAGTTATGTTCAAATCTATTCGGATCTTGCTTACATTAGCAGTATTCTATGATTATAAGATCTCGCAAATGGATGTCAAAACAACTTTCCTTAACGGAAACCTTGACAAGAGTGGGTATATGATACAACCTGAAGGTTTTGTCGATCCAAATAATGCCAATAAACAAGTCCATTTATGGACTACAACAGCTTCTAGAAGCTGGAATCAACGTTTTGACGAAGTCGTACGTGAGTTCGTTTTTTTAAAACATGTTGATGAACCTTGTGTTTTTAAGATGTTTAGCGGAACCTCGTCCGTGTTCCTAATTTTGTATGTGGATGCAATATTGTTTATAGGGAATGACATTCCAGCCTTATAATCTGTAAATGTTTGGTTGGAGCAATGTTTCTCTATGAAGGACTTAGGTGCAGCCAGCTTCATCTTAGGGTTCAAGATCTATAGAGATAGATCACGTAGACTCCTTAGCCTAAGTCAGAGTTCGTATATAGATAAAGTGTTAAATCGGTTTAGCATGCAAGAGTACAAGAAGGGAATTTGTCGTACAACACTTGGTACGGTTCTTTCAAGAAAACAATGTGTTATGATACTGGATGAGAAAGA
Organism: Vinca minor; assembly: GCA_026122235.1. Lineage (NCBI taxonomy): Eukaryota > Viridiplantae > Streptophyta > Magnoliopsida > Gentianales > Apocynaceae > Vinca > Vinca minor. The sequence continues at coordinate 736,170 of JAOCZM010000285.1, read as the reverse complement.
ACGCATGAGTGAGATTCCATATGCTTCGGCAATTGGATCTATCATGTATGCCATGTTGTGTACTCGCCTGGATGTATCGTATTCTTTGAGTATAACGAGCAGATACCAATCTACATACGGTGAGCGTCACTGGATAGCCATTAAGAATGTCCTAAAGTACTTGCGAAGGACTAAGGATACATTCTTAATCTATGGTGAGGATAACGAGCACATTGCAAGTGGTTACACTGATGCTAGTTTCCAAACTGATAGAGACGACTTTCAATAGCACCCGGATTATGTATTTTTCCTCAACGAAGGTGTTGTGAGTTGGAGGAGTTCAAAGCAAGCAACTATTGCAGACTCTACAATTGAAACTGAGTATCTAGCTGCATCAGATGCTGCTAAAGAGGTTGTTTTGATCAGGAAGTTCATTGCTGAACTTGATGTGGTACCTAGCATTGCGAATGCGATTGATCTCTAATGTGACAATAATTGGGTCATATCTCAGTCAAAGGAACCAAGATCTCACCAAAGGTCCAAACATATACTCATGTGATATCACTAAATCCGAGAAATTATTGATATGAGTGATGTCAAGATTTGCAAGGTACATACGGACGATAATATCACCGACCCACTGACGAAACCACTGACACAGCAGCAACATGATCGTCATACTTGTAGCATGGTATTCGATACCAAGAGGACTGGTCTCAGAGATAGTTCTTATGTACAGTATGCACTAAAAGGCAAGGTTGTTTTGTTTAGTGCAAGTGAGAGATGTATCCATTTTTCATTGTGATGACATATTAAAGGCAAATTTCCATTACTATGTTGTATTACTACTGTGTAATTTTGTTAAACATAATAACGTCCTTTGAGTAGTTATTGTAATTGTTACATTGAACTATTATAAATGTCCATAGTCGATCATTATTGTGGAATGCTTAGGACAATAATAATGAGTTGAGACTAGTATGTGTTGTGATTGATATTGTATATTTAATCAACGCATGGGTATGTGATATTGGATATCATAATACTAGACTGACCCGCTATAAGAACGCTTCATGGATTGTTATATGAATGTCAGCAGTATTTCTTTTAATGATTCTGTTTGTATCTGAATCCTTAGACTTGCAATCACACAAGGTTTCGTATATGGCTGATTGTATGCTTTGATGGTGTCAAACGTTGTTTGTAACTATATGGGCTATAAAGGAATTTGTTGGGTGTATTTATGAATCATGTGTAGGATAAGGTGTAATAGATAGAGGAATTATCTCTCTTATATAACATGAGTGATATCTTGGGACCCTTGATGGAGTGAGACTAATTCATGGTTGTTGATCGATGAATTGGTTTCATTATGATTGATTGATTATATCTTGTATTGATTCTCTTATTTATTATATACCTTAGCTGGTGAGATTTATTAATCAGTGGGATTCTCATAATTATATGATCATTGTAAATATGGTAATTAGTATACTATAAATTTACAAGAGATGAGAGCTTTTTTATCTCACTCAAACATTCTCAATTCTGCCTATATTCTCATTTGTCTCTCTACTTTTCTATTCTACATGGTATCAGAGCGGGCCCTTAGGCGGAATGTGTGTGCTCAAAATGTCCAACGTGGGCTCTAATTGTCCTCGTACGACCCAAGTAGGGCGACATGCCTTCATCTGTCCCTGCGTGACCCAAGAAGGGCGGCGGGCCTTGAATTTGACTCACACCTCTATGTAAGAGGGAGTGTTGAAATATGAAGTCCCACATCTAGTGCTTAAGGAAGATCCAAATAACTTATAAGCTCATGGGTTAACACCACTCATTGTCAATTGGTTTTGAGAGGATATGGATGCCCATTAGCTAATTTTCACATGGTATCATACCTAGTGGAGAGAGAATATTTTTAAAACCGAAGTTCATTCGGTCTATCGTGTCAAATATTTCTAATCTAAACCGAAGTTCATCCCATTTTTGCTCAGATCTTTAGGCTGAAGTACATTTCGGTCTATCGTGTCTGATATCTAATCTAAACCAAAGTTCATTCCAGTTCTTTCAAACTTTTGATAATGGAATCCGGTGGCAGTACTGTTACTATTGCTCAGCTGTCCCAAACAGGAGACTCTGATGACACTCTTGCCAAGGAATTTCAAGAGTTTCTTAGGTTCCGAGCATCCAACAAAGCTACCACTAATATAGACTGTAATGGGGCCTCCACTGCTTTTGTCTCATATTCATCTTAATCGCCATGGATCTTTGATTCAAGTGCTTCTGGCCATATCTCTGGCAATCCTGCTATGTTTTACTAATATCACTCATTCTAAATTTTTACCTGCAATCTCTTTTGGTGACAGGTCTAAATCTAATGCTAATGGAGTTGGTACGACTTCGCCCCTTCCCTCTATGCCATTATCCTATGTCTTTTATTTGCCCAACTATCCGTTCGATTTGATTTCGATTTACCAATTAACTCGGTATCTAAATTGTTCCGTCACTTTCACTTCTGATTCTGTTGAGGTACGGGACTGGAGTACGGGGCAGAAAATTGGCACCAGACATGAATCTCAAGGACTCTACCACCTTCTACTCACACCATCTCTTACTGCTTGTCCTTCTATTGTAGATTCTCATTCACTCTTACATGATCGGTATGGTCATCCTAATCTTTCAAAACTGCAGCAACTCGTTCAAGCCTTTCAAAATTAAATATCTTAAAATGTGAATCATGTCAGCTTGGAAAATATTCCCGAAAATCCTATCCAGCTAGAGTCTATAAAAGAACTGCATCTCCATTTCTTTTAGTTCATAGTGATATTTGGGGTCCTAGTCAGGTGATTCAATAATGGGATTTCGATATTTTGTTACCTTTATAGATGATTTTTCTCGATGCACTTGGTTATATATGATGAAAACTCGATCTGAATTCTTCACCATTTTTCAAAAAAAAAAAAAAAAAATTTGCTAAGGTGAAAAATCAATTTGGGTTGTCCATTAAGACCTTACGAAGTGATAATTCTCGTGAATATTTTTCCATTCCCTTCTCTTTTTTTCTAGATTTAGAAGGAATCCTTCATGAATCCTCATGTCTTGATACACCTCCTCCAAACAGGGTAGCGGAACGTAAAAATCGACATCTTCTTGAAACAGCACGCACCATAATGATACACAACAATGTCCCATTACAATTTTGGAGTAATGTTGTCCTGACAGCTTGTCACCTCATCAATCGAATTCCATCCTCCGTTTATTCCCAAAGTCCTCATTCTCTTCTTTTTCCACGAGATGAACCATCTAAACTTCCTCTTCGGGTTTTCGGGAGTATTTGTTTTGTACGGGATATTACACCAGGAAGGGATAAACTATCTGCTAAGTCGCTTAAGTGCATTTTCTTAGGATACTATCGTTTTCAAAAAAGATACAAATGTTATTGTATTGATTCACATAGATTCTTGATCTCTGCCGATGTCACAATGTTTTAGTCCACCCCGTTTTTCTCTCCAAATTCATCTGATGTTACTAGTGTTCCTCCCAAGGATGTCTTGCCTTGCTTTGATCCAGTTTCCTTACTTCCTTAATCAAGTCCAACATTATCTCCTTCCGAGCCATCAGAATAATCTCTTCCTAAGCCACCATAATCATCTCCTCCCGAGTCATTAGAGTCATTCTTCCGTCTTTGCAATCTCTAGACCACAAGATTCCTCTCCAATATCTCATTTTCCAAAAACTTATCAAAGGGGTCCTAGAGATATTTTGTTCAACGACTCCCAGGTGCAACCATCTCCGCCTATTCCGATTCTGGATCCTCCACAAGAATTGCGACATGTCTACTCGTAATGCTCATCCTATACATAATTGTGTAAGTTATCACCGTCTTTCTCCTTCCTATGCATTTTATGTGTCTTATTTGTCTTCCATTTCTATACCTAAAATTGTTCAGAAGGCCCTATCCCATCCTGGATGGAGGCAAGCCATGTTGGAAGAAATGTAAGCTATTCATTCTTCTGGCATATGGGAACTTATTCCTTTACCCCTCCGGAAAATCTGTTGTTGGCTGTCGATGGATGTTTACTATTAAGGCTGGGCCAAATAATAAGATTGATCGATTGAAAGCTCGCTAGGTTGCAAAAGGGTATACTCAGATATTTGGTTTAGACTATGGTGATACTGTTAGTATTGCCCTAGAACCATTAGCATATGTTGTATGTTATATATATTTTGAGCATGTCATTTGAATAGTGAATTTTTCTTTTGAACATTGAAAGTAAACTCATTAGCTTATGCAATTACTATTCTGATTGTCCCTAGTTTTATGCAATGTTCTATACAATCAAATAAAACTAGTATGATGTTTGATTGATGATTATATTTTACTGATCATGTGTAATTGATGCAAATCCTATAATAGATACAATATATTGGGATATATTGTATCAGACGTGATCCGTTAGAGAAGTAATACTTCATGGTTCTTTAGTCATGAGTATTACTTCCTCAATACTATTTAGAATCCTTAGACTTTATGTCTCCATCGTTTCCAGCATGAATGGAGCTACGTTTCGACTCAGTCGGACGTTACTTTTAATAGAGTAATTAATGCGACTGATGATCGGATGTACTATCCTATCATGGCTTGAATGTGAGAGGCATTGTAAGTGATTTGTCACTCTCTAATTATAGAGAGATATCCATGGCCTCTCGATAGGAAAGACTGTTTAAATACATGGTCGTGCTCAAATGTATTTAATAAAATGGTTATTAAATTCTATTTGCTGGAACAGTCTATTTGGAGATCGAGCATAAATACAATTAATCTTTATAAGGGTGACAACTACCATGCCATATGCCTAATTTGGATATCGCGATACAAAAGAATTAAATAGTGGATTGATATTAGGTTCCACCGTACATTCATTCACTCTGGATAGTCACAATGTCCTGCTAGGGACCGCTTGTGATTTATGAACACATACTACTACTAAGTGTGTTTTCATTGCCATTGTGATATGAACCTACAGGGTCACACACATACACAAGTTAACGAGCTTTATGTCCAAATTCAATGAATCTAGAATGTGTCTATGTTCATTGTATCTAACATTTAGTTTTCTTAGAATAATAAAATGTTATTATTCGAATTAGATATTAAGGATGGGCATTTTCGGTATTTGGTTTTTGCTGGGATTACGTGGGAGTTATTACACAATAAAACTCCCACTACCAAAAGAGGTTGGGATTACATGGGAGTTGGTTTTCGGAACAATCTCTCACGTCTATATAATCTCTTTTGGCCTAAACACTAGGCCGAAACAATCTCTCATTTCTCCTGTCGTTATGATAAAGTCCATTAGGATTTTACTTGTCATAGCCGCATATTATGACAATGAGATATGGCGAATGGACGTTAAGACTGCGTTTTTAATGAAAACCTTCTCGAGGATGTGTATATAACACAACCTGAGGGGTTTGTTGATCCATCAAATCCTAACAAAGTATGTAATCTTCAAAGGTCCATTTATGGATTGAAGCAAGCATCTCAAAGATGGAATCGTCGTTTTGATGAAGCAATTAAAGAATTTGGTTTCATAAAAAACCGAAGACGGGCCTTGTGTTTATAAGAAAGTAACTAATAATGCAGTAGTGTTCCTTGTTATTTATGTTGATGACATCTTATTGATTGGAAATGACATCCCCATATTACAAAGCATAAAAGCTTTGTTGGGGAAGTGCTTTTCCGTGAAAGACTTAGGTGAGGTTACATACATTTTGGGTGGTATAAGGATCTATAAAGATAGATCCAACAAAATGATTGGCCTAAGCCAGAGTGGATACATTGACAAGGTACTGAAACAGTTCAATTTGCAAGATTCCAAAAAGGGATTCTTGCCCATGTCACACGGCATTAAACTCAGCAGAACTCAATGACCTTCCACAAAGGAAGACCAAGAGTGCATTAGTAAGATCCCATATACTTTATACATTAGGTCTATTATGTATGTCATGTTATGCACTCGCCTGGATGTCTCATTCGTATTAAGTATGACTAGCAGATATCAATCTGGCCCTGGAGAGTCACATTGGACTGCAGTCAAGAACATTCTTAAGTACATGAGAAGGACTAAATATATGTTCTTAGTTTACAGAGGTCATGATGGAAGTCCGGCTGTAAATGGTTACACAGACGCAAGCTTCCAGAAATACATAGATGACTTTAGATCGCAATCTAGTTTTGTGTTTTGTTTGAATGGGGATGTTGTGAGTTGGAAGAGCTCAAAGCAAGAAATCGTAGCCGACTCTAAGCTGAGTATGTGACTGCCTCTGAAGCAGCTAAAGAATCAGTTTGGATCAGGAAATTTATTGATGGATTATGTGGCATCCCTAGCATTGTGAACCCAGTGGATAATTATTGTGATAATACTGGTGTCATTTCACAAGCTAAGAAACCTAGATCTCATCAATGATCCAAACACATTCTCAGGCGTTTACATCTTATTAGAGAGATCATTAATATATGACACGTTAAAATTTGCAAAGTTCATACAGATGACAACATTGCAGATCCATTGACCAAGCCACTCCCACAACCTAAACATGAGAGTCATACAAGGTCAATGGGATTGAGGATCGTGTATGATTGGACCTGGAGCAAGTGGGAGATTGTCAGTAGTGCCATAGGACCAGTAGCATATGTTGTACATTTTATATATTTTGAGCATGTCATTTGAATGATTAATTTTCCTTTTGAACATCAATTATGTGATTTGATAGTAAAACTCATTAGCTTATGCAATTGTTATTCTGATTGTCCCTAGTTTTATGCAATGTTCTATACAATGAAATAAAACTAGTATGATGTTTGATTGATGATTATGTTTTACTGATCATGTGTAATGGATGCAAATCCTATCATTGATACAATATATTGGGATATATTGTGTCAGACGTGATTCGTTAGAGAAGTAATACTTCATGGTTCTTTAGCCATAACTCAATACTATTTGGAATCCTTAGACCTTATGTCTCCATCGTTTCCAGCATGAATGGAGCTACGTTTCGACTCAGTCGGACGTTACTTTTAATAGAGTATTAATGCGACTGATGATTGGATGTAGTATCCTATCATGGCTTGAATGTGAGAGGCATTGTAAGTGATTTGTCCCTCTCTTATTATAGAGAGATATCCATGGCCTCTCGATAGGAAAAACTGTTTAAATACATGGTCGTGCTCAAATGTATTTAATAAAATGGTTATTAAATTCTATTTGTTGGAACAGTCTATTTGCAGATCGAGCATAAATATAATTAATCTTTATAAGGGTGACAACTACCATGCCTTATGCTTAATTTGGATATCGCGATACAAAAGAATTAAATAGTGGATTGATATTAGGTTCCACCGTACATTCATTCACTCTGGGTAGTCACAATGTCTTGCTAGGGACCGCTTGTGATTTATGAACACATACTACTACTAAGTGTGTTTTCATTGTCATTGTGATATGAACCTACAGGGTCACACACATACACAAGTTAACGAGCTTTATGTCCAAATTCAATGAATCTAGAATGTGTATATGTTCATTGTATCTAACATTTAGTTTTCTTAGAATAATAAAATGTTATTATTCGAATTAGATATTAAGGATGGGAATTTTCGGTATTTGGTTTTTGCTGGGATTACGTGGGATTTATTATACAATAAAAACTCCCACTACCAGAAGAGGTTGGGATTACGTGGGAGTTGGTTTTCGGAACAATCTCTCACGTCTATATAATCTCTTTTGGCCGAAACACTAGGGTTACACTTTCTTAGCCGCAAAAAACCCTATCACCCGAAAGTAGATTTCTTCCTCCTTTCCCTCTAGATTCTTGAAACTGAAAAAATGAAGAGCTAGCACTCGCTACTCATTTTGTCGCGTGGATACCGGTAGAGAGTAATTCCGCAAGGGAGGACTTTTGGTTGTTGCAGCTAAGCACCCGAAATCAGAAACCATTAACGATAAACGTAAGTCTTTTTCTTCAAATTTTTCGATTCCCATAGTATGAGCGGATCCTTCAAGGGAGGATTCATGGGTGTTTAGAACGAGTTCTGCCCATGAATCCCTTCAGTGGTATCAGAGCCTTGCTCATACTATTCAAATTCGATAATGTTACTCACGTCATAACAAGTATCAATCTCGATTTTGTATGCGTATGTGTGAAACAGAAAAGATTGTTTCTGTGATTCTGAGATATATGTTAATCTTATTAGTATGTTTATTCGCATGATTTGATCTATTATTAATTCGATTAATACTGCATAAACTGCTATCGCATGATTCGATCTGTTATTAATTCGATTAATTATGCATAAACTGTGATTATATGCTTCATGTCGTTAATCTGATTAATATCGCATAAACTGTTTATGTGTATGGATTATAACTTATTAATCAGTTAATTCGATTAACTATGTTAGGCAATTGAGGGTTAAATCAGGACAGAAAACTCATTCCATGAGTAGAGGGGAAATCAGAAAACTCATTCCATGAGCCAGGGGCTCTGCCCATTGGACCCCGCCAGGGGTGCTTCCCCTTGGTACCCCGCTAGGAGTTCTGCCCCTAGGACCCCGTTCGGGGGGGCTGCCCGAAGACTTCAGATTTGTATTCGTTACTTGATTTTTTTATGCTTTATGTGAGTTTTAGCATGGTGAATAGCATGCCCTACTATACCCCTTATTGTTTTACATTTATTGGGGTTGTAACTTTATAATACGATCTGCGAGCCATTTTTCAATGTTGTAAAATTGTAATCAATTTCTTAGATTATTTTTATTGCTTTATCTTGAAGGTTGGGTATGCCATGCAATCATGTAACAAGACTAGAGGACGCTGGATCGAAGACACTATCAATGAGATGGGTATTGACTTAGATTGACCTTTGGCTCCCACAAGGCTCGTGGGAGTCATCATAGGATTAGTCCATGCTATCTCACATTTACTTTATCTATCTTGTATTATGCATGTGATGCTTAGTTTTTGTCTTATGTGGTCTAACAACATATTCGTTAAACTAAAAACTTTGTTCAATAAGTCTTAAAATGCCTACCATTTCCTAAGCACTTCTTAAGCTTGGATCATTATTTTGTCTGCTTGCCAAAGCAACTATGAGTGGCTATCTAGGCAAAAGGAGATGGGAAAACAGTGATTTCCATAAGCTTAATCATGGTTCGACTTAATTATGCTATCAAAATAGTTTTGAGTCTAGGGCCGAGACATGTAGATTTCATTCCCATGGGTTGATTTTACTTTAAAATGGTTTTCTCCACTATTTATCAAGTGTTGAAATTGTGGAAAGTTTTTGCTCAAAAACTAATTAATGACTTTGCAAATAATTTTTAATGTAGATAATGGCAACCAACACTTCACACAATTTATTGCGATATGTTCTTCAAAAAGAAAAACTAAGTGGGTCAAATTTCCTTGATTGGGCTCGCAACTTAAGGATTGTCCTTAAGCATGAAAGAAAGCTATATGTTCTCGACACTGATTCCAGAACAGCCTGCAAACAATGCTCCTAGAGCTGAGAAAGATGCTTGGAAGAAGCATTTGGATGATTCTAACGATGCGACTTGTCTCATGTTAGCCACAATGAGCTCTGAACTTCAAAAACAGTTTGAAGAGGTTGAGGCTTTCTAGATGATGGGCCAACTCAAGGAAATGTTCCAAGAGCAAGCCCGTCAAGAAAGGTTCCTCACCACAAAGGTGTTGAACAATTGCAAGATGGCCCCTGACACCTCTGTGAGCGCACATGTTCTTAATATGAAGTGTTATCTTGACCAACTTGAGAAACTTGGGGCTCCCGTAGGTCATGACATGGCCACATATATGATCTTGGGCTCACTACCACCTGAATATATATGACCAATTTGTCATGAACTTCAACATGCATGCCATGGTGAAGTCCATACATGAGATACACTGGATGCTCAAACAGGCTGAACTAAACATTAAGAAGACCCCTGATGTCTTAATGGTTCAAAAAGGAAATTTCAAGAAGAACAAAGGAAAGGGAAAGCCCATGGCCAAGAAGGGCAAAGACAATAACAATCGCAAGCCCAAACCCAAGGTCAATGCACCAAAAGAAGGTGTTTGCTTCCATTGCAACGAACCAGGTCATTGGAAACGGAACTTCAAGCTCTACTTGGAAGAGAAGAAAAAGGAGAAAGCCAGTTTGACTGTCTCTCCAAGTATTTATGTTATTGAAATTAACATGCTTGCTCCTACTTCACGGTTATTAGATACCGGTTTTGGATCTCACATTTGTGCACATGTGCAGGGGTTGAAAATGAGTAGATCACTGGAAAAAGAGGAAGTGGACCTGAGAGTAGTGAATGGAGCAAGAGTTGTTCTTGTAGCTACAGAGACATTTAATTTACTTTTTTCCAAGTGGCCTTATTATTGAACTGAATAATTGTCTTTATGTTTCAACTTTGAGCAGGAATATTATTTCAGTTTCTTGTTTGGATATCGATGGTTTTGAAATAAATATTAAGAATAAAATTTGTACCCTTCATAAAGATGGTATCTTCTATGGAGATGCCTCTTTGATGAATGGCTTTATATTCTTAACCTCGATGAATCCATTACAAGGCCCATCTATAACATTAAACCTACTTTTGGCATTGTCGTTTGGACCGCATCAACAAGAAACGCATATCAAAACTCCATCAAGATGGAATTTTGACATCATTTGACTTAGAGTCTTTTGAGACATGTGATTCTTGCTTGTTAGGAAAACTGACTAAAGCTCCCTTTACTGGACAAAGTGAGAGTGCTTCCGATTTATTGGGCCTCATACATACAGATGTATGTGGACCAATAAACACAAGTGCTAGAGGAGGGTTTCAGTACTTCATCACATTCACAGATGATTTCAATAGATATGGCTATGTCTATCTAATGAAACATAAATCATAATCTTTTGGAAGATTCAAAGAATTCCAAAATTAAGTACAAAATCAACTTGGTAAAGGTATTAAAATACTTCGATTAGATCGAGGTGGCGAATACCTTAACCAAGAGTTTGACGAACATCTTAGAGGTTGGGGAATTGTTTCAAAATTAACTCCTCTTGGCACACCACAATGGAATGGTGTGTCAGAACGAAGAAATCGCACCTTACTAGATATGGTTCGATCCATGATGAGTCAAACCAGTTTGGGGCTACGCCCTAGAAACTGTTGCATTCATATTGAATAGAGTTCCTTCTAAAGCGGTTCAGAAAACTCCATATGAGATATTGACCGGCAAACAACCTAGTTTGTCATTTCTCAAAATTTTGGGGATGTGAGGCGTATGTAAAACGCTTATTATCTGATAAACTCGCCCCTAAATCTGACAAGTGTTTGTCTGTGGGATATCCTAAAGAAACTGAAAGATATTACTTCTATATTCCATCAGAGAACAAAGTGTTTGTTGCTCGAAATGGTTTATTCCTTGAAATGGAATTTATTACCAAAAGGAATAGTGGGAGTAAGATCCATCTTGAGAAAATTCAAGATCCCCAAACGACATCTGAACCAGCTTTGGAACTTCAAGTAAACTCATGTGCTGATACTGTGCTTCAATCTTTGACACAATGCCCAAGGAGGTCAAGTCGGGTACATCAACAGTTTGAGAGTTATGGATTTCTCGTAACTAATGATCATCAAACTGAACTGATTGATCAAGTTGAACCCACTTCCTACAAAGAGGAAATTCATAGTTCTGAGTCAAACAAGTGGCTAGAAGCTATGAAGTCTGAGATGCAATCCATGTACGATAACCAAGTGTGGACTTTGGTTGACCCACCCGAAGGGTATAAGGTCATTGATAACAAATGGTTTTTCAAAAAGAAAACTGACATGGATGGTAATGTACACACTTTTAAATCTCGACTAGTAGTTAAAGGTTATATATACAAATTCATGGTATAGACTATGATGAAACCATTTCACTTGTCGTTATGATAAAGTCCATTAGGATTTTACTTGTCATAGCCGCATATTATGACAATGAGATATGGCGAATGGACGTTAAGACTGCGTTTTTAATGAAAACCTTCTCGAGGATGTGTATATAACACAACCTGAGGGATTTGTTGATCCATCAAATCCTAACAAAGTATGTAATCTTCAAAGGTCCATTTATGGATTGAAGCAAGCATCTCAAAGCTGGAATCGTCGTTTTGATGAAGCAATTAAAGAATTTGGTTTCATAAAAAACCGAAGACGAGCCTTGTGTTTATAAGAAAATAACTAATAATGCAGTAGTGTTCCTTGTGATTTATGTGGATGACATCTTATTGATTGGAAATGACATCCCCACATTACAAAGCATAAAAGCTTTGTTGGGGAAGTGCTTTTCCGTGAAAGACTTAGGCGAGGTTACATACATTTTTGGTATAAGGATCTATAAAGATAGATCCAACAAAATGATTGGCCTAAGCCAGAGTGGATACATTGACAAGGTACTGAAACAGTTCAGTTTGCAAGATTCCAAAAATGGATTCTTGCCCATGTCACACGGACATTAAACTCAGCAGAACTCAAGGACCTTCCACAAAGGAAGACCAAGAGCGCATGAGTAAGATCTCATATGCTTTATACATTAGGTCTATTATGTATGTCATGTTATGCACTCGCCTGGATGTCTCATTCGTATTAATGTATGTCATGAATGGAGCTACGTTTCGACTCAGTCGGACGTTACTTTTAATAGAGTATTAATGCGACTGATGATCGGATGTAGTATCCTATCATGGCTTGAATGTGAGAGGCATTGTAAGTGATTTGTCCCTCTCTTATTATAGAGAGATATCCATGGCCTCTCGATAGGAAAGACTGTTTAAATACATGGTCGTGCTCAAATGTATTTAATAAAATGGTTATTAAATTCTATTTGTTGAAACAGTATATTTGGAGATCGAGCATAAATACAATTAATCTTTATAAGGGTGACAACTACCATGCCTTATGCTTAATTTGGATATCGCGATTCAAAAGAATTAAATAGTGGTTTGATATTAGGTTCCGCCGTACATTCATTCGCTCTGGGTAGTCACAATGTCCTGCTAGGGACCGCTTGTGATTTATGAACACATACTACTACTAAGTGTGTTTTCATTGTCATTGTGATATGAACTTACAGGGTCACACACATACACAAGTTAACGAGCTTTATGTCCAAATTCAATGAATCTAGAATGTGTCTAGGTTCATTGTATCTAACATTTAGTTTTCTTAGAATAATAAAATGCTATTATTCTAATTAGATATTAAGGATGGGCATTTTCGGTATTTGGTTTTTGCTGGGATTACGTGCCAGAAGAGGTTGGATTATGTGGGAGTTGGTTTTCGGAACAATCTCTCACGTCTATATAATTTCTTTTAGCAGAAACACTAGGGTTACACTTTCATAGCCGCAAAAAAAAAAAAAAAAAACCCCTATCACCCGAAATTAGATTTCTGCCTTCTTTCTCTCTAGATTCATGAAACTCGGAAAATGAAGAGGTAGCACTCGCTGCTCATTTTGTCGCGTGGATGCCGGTAGAGAGTAATTCCGCAAGGGAGGACTTTTGGTGGTTGCAACTAAGCACCCAAATTCAGAAACCATTAACGATAAACGTAAGTCTTTTTGTTCAAAATTTTTTATTCCCATAGTATGAGCGGATCCTTCAGGGGGGATTAATAAGTGTTTAGAATGAGTTTCTGCCCATGAATCCTTTCAGATACTTTCTCTCCCTTGACAAAAATAACCTCTGTTTGTCTTCTCATATCTATGGAGGCCATGCGACATTGGCATATATATCAATTGGATATTAAAAATTCTTTTATACATGGAGACTTATAGGAAGAGGTTTAAATTGAGCAACCACCGAGGTTTGTTGCTCAGGGGGAGTCTAGTAAGGTTTGTCGGCTCCGACGGTCTCTCTATGGTCTTAAACAATCCCCACGTGCTTGGTTTGCTGAATTCAGTGCAGTTGTCTACAAATTTGGGATGATTCACAGTAAGGCAGATCTTTCAGTCATTTATCGACTCAAAGATAACTTGTGTATTTATCTTGTTGTTTATGTCGATGATATTGTCATCATAGGTAATGATTCGGAAGGTATCTGTTTGGACTAACTGGACTCACAAGACTTGGGAAATTGAAAGAAGTGGGAATATGTTGTCCAGGGAAAAAGTTATCCTCCGTAGATAATTCCTCCTGGGGTAAAGGAGAGATTAGGGATCTGGCTGAGGAGGTCGAACCCTATAACAAGATCTTCTTGTGGTAGTTTTGAGGCAAGGACTTTGTGAGTGACCGTTAGGTTTGAGAAGAGTTAGATATTAATGGGTTTGCTAATCTTATCAATGACAAAGTGATTGCCATTAGTTGCGGTGAAGGTTTTGAAATATGGAGTCCAAAAGTTTTCTGGGAGGATATCAGGTTCATGACCGTGGCGGCTGCACCAATATCCAACAAAGCTATCACAGGGGTGGCTAAAGACTTGTGTTGGGAAATTATCTATACACAGACTAGATGATATGGATTTGTTGTCATGGTCATGATGGAAGTGTTAGGAAAAGTCTCTGAGATAGCGAAGAAAGGTTCAGAAAGAGTCCGAATCATAATCTTCATCAGAGGGGTTATGTTCCTCCTCTGTGTAGGTGATAACCATTAAGGAGCCTGGGGATGGTTCGTCAGTAAGTTCGAACAATGATTCAACATCAGAGTAATCTTCTCCTTCAAGATGTGGGGCTATTTGTGCCATAAATTGTTTCCTCTTGGTTTTTTAGGACAATTCTTGGCGAAGTGGCCTTTTTGTTTGCACAGAAAACAATTATCACATTTTTTTCTTTCCTCTCTGTGGACTTCTTTTCAGGAACTTCCATTTTTTCTGAATCCTCGAAATTTTCCTTTACCACTGGAAAACTCTGTTGATTGTTTGTTCTTGTGAGACCTCTTCTTGTTGGAGTAATCGTAGTTCTTTGAATCTTTACTCTTAATAGACAAGTGTTTATTTGAACATACTGGGCCAAGGGCTTTGGCATGAGATTGATACTTTTGCCAAAATCTCGTCTGAACACACAGTTTTTCTAATGCTTGTTGCAATTGTTAGTAGTGCCCTAGGACCATTAGCACAGGTTGTACGTTTTATATCTTTTGAGCATGTATTTGAATAGTTAAATATGCTTTTGATTATCAAATGTGTGATTTGATAGTAAAACTCATTAGCTTATGTAATTACTATTCTAGTTGTCCCCAGTTTTATGTAATGCTTATTTACAATGAAATAAAACTAGTATGATGGATGATTGATGATCATGTTTTACTGGTCATTTGTAATGAATACAAATCATATCATAGATGCAATATATAGGGATACATTGTATTGAACGTGATCCGTTAGAGAAGTAATGCTTCATGGTCCTTAGTCATAAGTATTAGTTCCTCAATACTATTTTAGAATCCTTAGACCTTATGTCTCCATTGATTCTAGCATGAATGGAGCCACGTTTTGACGCAGTCGTACGTTGCTTTTAATCGAGTAATCAATACGACTGATGATCGGATGCAGCGTCCTATCATGGCTTGAATGTGAGAGGCATTGTAAGGAATTTGTCCCTCTCTATTATTAGGGAGAGATATCCATGGGCCCCTCGATAGGGAAAGACTGTTTAAATGCATGGTCGTGCTCAAATCTATAATATATAAAGTTAGGAAAAGTTGAGGTAGAAGTTTGAGGGAGTGACATGTGGCATTTTGTGGGATGTGGACCAATTACAAACTTACATGTGGCAATGTAAGCTCTCTAAAATGCAAAAGATGTTGTGCTCCATTAGCTAATAACTTAAACTAAAGTTTTAAATTGCTATTGAGATAAAATATGAAGTAAGAAATTTTAGCTATAAGAAATTTTAGCTCTATATATACACACACAAACTATAAATGAGTATTAATTATAACATACAACTAATGATATAACTCATGTATTAATGTTAATTGGAATTGGAAAAGTTTGAACTATAATGAATTATGTTGTTTCAAGTGACTTTTGGAGTTCTTATTCATGTAAGGGAATTTTAAAAGGCATGTATTAATGTTAATTGGAATTGGAAATACTTTAACTATTGTTAGTTATGATGTTTCAAGTGACTTTTGGAGTTCTCATTCATGCAAGGAAATTCTAAAAGAGTTAATTATAAATTATAACTCATGTATACTTAACTCCCAAGACTCTTCAAGTTCATATAAAAAAGAAATATGAACAACATACTTAACTTAAAGTTCATTAGTTATATTAATGAATGAAGCAGAAGAGTTTTGTAACTTTTATTATAATAATTATATTTGTTTAGTTTATTAGTCATATTAATGAATGAAGTAGAAGAGTTTTGTAACTTTTATTATAGTAATTATATTTATTTAGTTCATTAGTTATATTACTAAATGAAGTAGAAGATTTTTGTAATTTTTATTATAGTAATTATATTTATTTAGTTCATTAGTTACATTAATGAATGAAGTAGAAGACTTTTGTAACTTTTATTATAATAATTTTATTTATTTAGTTCATTAGTTATATTAATGAATAAAGTAGAAGAGTTTTGTAGTAATTATATTTATTTAGTTCATTAGTTATATTAATGAATGAAGTAGAAGAGTTTTGTAACTTCATTCATTAAATATAAAATTTTGGATTTTTATGAATCAATGAAGTGTCTTTTTAGTTTCTTCTAACCAAGTATATTTATTTAGTTCATTAGTTATATTAATGAATGAAGTAGAAGAGTTTTGTAACTTCATTCATTAATATAAAATTTTGGGTTTTTATGAATTAATGAAGTGGCGTTTTAGTTTCTTCTAACTAGGGATGGCAATGGGGCAGATCGGGTCGGATATCTGTCTGATCCGATCCGCTCCGTGATCCGCTCCGGATCAAAATTTTATGCTCCGCGATCCGCTCCGCACGGGGCAGATCTGATCCGCTCCGCCCAGTCCTATTTTTTTTTTTTAAAAATCATTAATTTTTTTTAAATTCATAAAAATAGAGCCTCCAACAAGTATAATTAATAAATTTTATACTAAATCAAATTTCAAACAAGTACAAATAGTATATTAAAATGAAAATTAAACATAATTAGGCCTAATAATAACAATATTATAATAATATAATATATATGGGGAAAAACGGGGCCGAGCGGAGCTGGGCAAACACAAATACCAAATCCAATTTGCCCCGTTCGCGGGGCGGAGCAGATCTGCTCCGTTTTCTATACGGGGCAGAGCGGATCTGCTCCAAAAGGCATTGGGGCAGAGCGGGTCAACGGATCACGGATCAAATTGCCATCCCTACTTCTAACCAATCATGCATTCCCTTGCATTCCCTCAATAACTTAAATATGAAAAAAGAAAAATTGGATTTGATCAACTAAAAAAGAAAAAGAAAATATCAGTTTCCAATACTTTATTATTTCCCTAATGAAAGACTCTTGATATTCTTTAACAATAAAAACTTTAATAGTTAAAAATATAATATAAAAAAATAGGTTTCAAAAAACCATTCTTTTTTCAAAGAAATGACTTTTCATATTATAAACAACAAACTATAATGACTATTTAAATAAAAAATAATCTTTCAAAAAATGGTTTTTTAATTTCTCTAAAAAGTAACTTTTGACTTTCTCGGGAAACCAAAAAGTCTAAGAGTTTATATATTTTATTTATTGTCATTATTATTGTTATTGTTTTGACGGTTAGGAAAGTTCAAGAGTTTTTTCTTTTTATAAATAGAGAAATGATATGAGCAAATATGTCATGGTCTTCTTGGTTTTAATAGGGAAGAAATTCATTTTTTAAAATAATGCAATAATTTATATGTTTATGAACAAACATCTAATAATTTTGTTTAGAGACAAATTATTTTTCAAGTACCAAGTTAAGAGAATATGTGTCTCAATTTCAGAATATTTTTTTGTTGATTGAAAACAGAGAGCTTACCACCTGAAAAAACATGGGTAATAGAAAATCTTGATACTTGATTCAATTCTTTTCTTGCCTTTTTTTTCTACGTAATTATTTCCTTGCTTTTGTTTTGTTTGCTGTGTAATTATTTTCTTACTTTTATTTGTTTGAGAATGAGGATGGATAACATGTAATACGCTATAGAGGGTGAACGTTTTTTTTTTGGGTGCAGGTATAATGGCTCTTAAAGGTTCCCAAAATAAGCTTCTTGAAGAGGAGTAATTAGAGAATGGGCGCAAAAAAATTGACGGGAAAATGGGGTGCTAAGTAGCTTTTTAGTGACAGAAGGCAAAAAAATGTAGGCTAAGCTTCTTTGAGGATTGTTTTTTGTATTTTGTTATATTTATTTCATTTGAATTTATATTTTATATCATATGTAGAACAATTATAAAATATAAAGGCTATTTTGTTTTCTAGAAAAAAATAATATTTATGATGGTTTTGTTCTTAGACAAAAAGAATGAATTAGCAAGTTTATGAATAAAAAAGCAGAATTATTACATCTTATCTAAATTTATTTTGAGACATATTAACATGTTTTTCAGTTTCAATTATATCTCTAAGCAAAATCCAAGCTAGAAAACATGTACGACATCATCAAAAGAGATACAAATTAGAAATAAAACTGCGCATCGCGCGGGGATCAAACCTAGTGTATTTAATAAAGTGGTTATTAAATATTGTTTGTTGGAACAGTCTACCTGGAGATCGAGCATAAATATAATTAAGCTTAATAAGGGTGACGACTACCATGCCTTATGCTTAATTAGGATATCGCGAGACAAAGGGATTAAATAGTGGATTGATATTAGGCTCCACCGTAAATTCATTCGCTTTGGGTAGTCACAATGTCCTGCTAGGGACCGCTTGTGATTTATGAACACATACTACTACTAGGAATGTTTTCATTGCCATTGTGATATTAACCTACAGGGTCACACGCATAGACGAGTTAACGAGCTTCATGTCCAGATTCAATGAATCTAGAATGTGTCTAGGTTCATTGTATATGGCATTTATTTCTCTGAGAATAATAAGATGTTATTATTCGAATCAGGGATTAAGCAAGGGCATTTTTGGTATTTAGTTATAGCTGGAATTATGTGGGAGTTATTATCCAATAAAGACTCCCACTCCCAGCAGAAGTCTAGAGGACGTGGGAGTTAAAGACTCCCACTGCTGAGAGAGATGGAGGACGTGAGAGTTGGTTATGGGAACAAACTCTCACACCTTATATAATCATCTCTCAGCCGAAACCCTAGTAAATACTTACTTCAGCCGCAATTAACCAAACACACCCGAAATTAGATTTCAGATTCTGCCTTCTCCTTTTCTCCCTAATTCCCCAAACTCCGAAAAACGAAGACCTAGCACTCGCTGCCCGTTTCGTCGCGTGGATACCGGTAGGGAGTAATTCCGCAAGGGAGGACTCAAGGTGATCATTGCATTTTAGCCTTAAAGACAGAATCTTCAATTCAAGAATCGGATTCTTGAGCCAACTCATGTAAGTTATTTTCTTTGTAATTTTTGATTCGTTTTGTATGAGCGGATCCTTCAGGGGAGGACTCATGGGTGTTTGGAACGAGTTTCCGCCCATGAATCCCTTCAACAACATCTGCCAGAGTTGACCTATCGTGATATTTTGCCCATCAATGCCTGAGGTGCGGACTTACCTCATTTTTTCATCTGCTAATTCTTCTGGAACAGATTTTACAAAGGCTTGTTTTAGGCTAATATCATCAATTTGGTTAATGATATAAAACCTTTTGCACATCCGATCAAAATATTTCTCTAAATCTTTTACTTTTATAGAACAACACCTCATTTTAAGGAATTCTGTTCTGGCATTGGTAATGTCATGATCTGCCTCACTTAGGAAGTGTCTTTTGAGTACTGTGATTACTTCTTCGGGAGAATTGAGCTGGAGGAATTGAAGTTATCTTTATTCTCCTAAAGAGTTCCAGAAATCTTGAAGGCTATCTTCTAATCTAGCAACAAATCTCCTAAGGTCATCATTAAGGGGATGTTGTTGCGTATCAGTAGTGAGCCAAGTGTATAGTTACTGGAACCATTCACGCCACTTAGGGGGCGGAACATCATCGATGGTGAACTTATAGTAGTAATCTCCTCTGATAATTGATTGGGAGAATTGTGGAGTGGTATCATCTTCCATATGAGTTTCAACAGGTTCAATAACTGGTTCATGACCCATCATAAAAAGGTTTTCAAAGGCTTCAAAGTAATATGGGTCAGACGTATCGGCTGGAGAGACTATAGGAATTGGGTTATGTGGTGATGAGTTAAGGGCGAGTTTTTTCAAAAAATAAGTGACTGGGTTTGGTTCTTCAAAGTTGAGCACTTCTTGTATGGAGGAAGCTCCAACTGTGGGATCTAGTGGTGGAGTATCTGGCTTTTCTGTCAGATGTGGGATAGATTGTATGGGTTAGCATATGGGTGTGTGACTGTTGTGGGGCAGGCCTCTTTTATGGTGGGGTAAATCCTTCAATAAATCTAAAGTTGGGGAATACGTTGTGGCATATACTGGGATCAGCGGTTGATGTTGTGTTGCCAAGGGTGTTGGTGTAGGAGGTAATTTGGGGAAGTAAGAGGGGGTAAAACTGTTAGAGGAATAAACGGGTCAAACACATAAGCGCAGCGGAAATAACTTTGACCCGCCTCTATCAGGATCTTTCACGAGTAAGTACCTACGACTATGGGATAGTGTTTTACCTTATATGGATGCTAGAATGGCTGAAACGCTTTCAGCAGTTTGTTGTAACGAACGGAACACCACGCTTGCAGGCTCCGTCTCTTCCGGTATCCACTCGATCTTCCGGAGATGGTCTTCTACTGCTTGGTGCTAGCCAACGCCTTGTAGAAGCTTTGAAGACACTCTTCAATGGATGGAGTATGAACGACCTTTTCAAGAACAAGAAACAAGCTTTCTAACTTCTTTTCTATTAGCAAAAATGCAAGAAAAAAGTCCAGAAATTTTGCTTGTCTTTTTCTCTCTAAAACTCACTTTTTCTCTCTATTCTCTTAGCTTCAAAAGGCTGGAGAAAACTGATTAGAATGATAGGAAAAATCTGAATTTTTCCTCTAGTCTATCAAGAGAGAGTGGGGTGAGATAATGGGGAAAGTGGGAGATCATGGAGAGAATTACTCCTCCACTCTCTCCACCACTTTAACCACCATCAAGAGGGCTGAATTTATGTCTAACATTCGAGCCAAACGGGTCGGTCGGCCCAATCATATTGGTCGGCCCAACCCGATTAAGAGCCCAATCCAATCCCGGCCCGAAGCCCGGCCCAGCCCAATCGAATTGGCGCACCTTAGATTAAATGTACTCCAACAAGCCCAATCCAGTTGATCTATGAGTGCGACCCAAGAGGTATCTATGATGTTGGCCGTGACATCATATGTCACAGGTAATGAGAGGTATCTAGCAACGCATCATTACCCCCAATTCATAAATATCTGGTGATTTATCATAATCACAACATTTGACATTTGTAGTTAAATCCTTTTGTCCTTGATATCTAGATTGAACACAAGTCATGGAAAAGTCACACTTGTATTGTCCAATCTTTTAGTTTCTTGATTCGCGAGTAGACTAATCAAATGACATCAATATCATATACTGATTCATTTGTTCATGGCCATGAATTAGTCATACTCCATCAAGGGGCCCAAGATATCGCTCCTGCTATATAGGAGGGACAAATCCTTTCTGCATCTCACTCATCCTGAACAAGATTCGTGATATACCCAATAAATGCCTTTATTGCTCACCCAGTTACGGATAGCGTTTAACATTATCAAAGCATAACACTAGCCATGCAAGAACTCTTGTGAGACCTCAAGTCGAAGGATCTCATATACAACCCAGTCAAAATTTTGAGAAACACCGTTGACTATTATATAACAACCCATGGTGTGTTTCTCATGTCGGGGCTGTCCAGTATAATGATTCTCTAATCATATATACCCATGTGACGATCCGATATCTTATATCAATCACTGCACATACTAGTCTTACGCATTATTATTGTCCTCGAAGATTCCATAATAATGTTCGACTAGGGACGTTTCAGAATAGTATCTCATAACAATTATAAATACTATTCTAAGGACATATTATTTATTTATGTTGTTAAGAACGCAGAAACATAATGCATAATACTGGAATTAATTGCCTTTTATTCATCAAAATAGAAAATTACATTAAATACGGTACAATAATCTCCCACTTGCACTAAAGACCCAAATTACAATAAATGGTCTTTAGGGCATACTATTGACTGTCTCTAAAGATCAGTCCTCCAGATATCGGATACCCATGGAGCTAGTGTGACGATCATGCTGCTGCTGCGACAGTGGCTTCGTCAGTGGATCGGCGACATTGTCTGCCGAGTCTACTCTACATATATGCACATCACCTTTCTCTATAATCTCGCGGATTAGGTGAAATCGCCGTAGTACATGTTTGGACCTCTGGTGAGATCTAGGTTCCTTAGATTGGAAAATAGCCCCATTGTTATCACAATAGAGGTCTATCGAGTTCGCAATACTAGGAACCACATCGAGGTCGGAAATAAATTTCCTGATCCAAACTGTCTCCTTAGCTGCTTCACAAGCTGCTATGTACTCGGCCTCTGTTGTAGAATCTGCGATGGTTGATTGCTTTGAACTGCGCCAGCTCACAGCACCTCCATTCAAGTTAAACACATATCCCGATTGCGATCGGAAATCATCTCTGTCGGTTTGGAAACTAGCATCGGTGTAACCACTTACAACGAGCTCATCCGCCCCTCCATAAATCAAGAATGTATCCTTAGTCCTTCGCAAGTACTTGAGAATATTCTTGGTCGAGATCCGATGGCGTTCACCGTAATTAGGCTGGTATCTCGCTCGTAATGCTTAAGGCAAAGCGAGACATCCCAGGGCGAGTACATATCATGGCGTACATGATAGATCCTATGGCGAAGCATAAGGAATCTCTTTCATGCGTTCTATTTCGGCGAGCGTTTTAGAACACTTTGTTCCTTGACAGAACGATACCATGTGCCATAGGACAAAGTCCTTTCTTAGACTCTTGCATGCTAAACCGCTTTAGCACCTTGTCTATATATGTACTCGACTTAGGCCAATGAGTCTCCTGGATCTATCTCTATAGATCTTGACTCCCCAGAATATAGTCAAGCTCGCTTTAAGTCTTTCATAGAGAAACACGTACTCAACCAAGCCTTTACAAACTTTAAGGTTGGTATGTCGTTTCCAATGAGTAGTATGTCATCTACATACAAAACCGAGAATACGATTGAGCTCCCACTAACCTTTTTGTAAACACAAGGCTCATCCTCATTTCTAATGAAGCCAAACTCACGGGACGGCATCATTAAAGCGGATGTTCCGACTTAGAAGCTCTGCTTGAGTCCATAAATGGATCTCTGAAGCTTTCATACTTTTCCGGCATTCTGCGGAGTGACAAAACCTTGAGTCGTGTCATATACATATCCTCATCAAGTTTTCCATTAAGGAAAGCGGTTTTGACATCCATTTGCCGATTTACGTAGTCATAGTAAGCTGCGATAGCAAGCAAAATCCGAATGGACTTGAATATAACTACGGGGGAAAAAAGTCTCATCATAGTCAATACCATGAATTTGTTTGAAACCTTTCGCGACAAGTCGCCCGTATGCGTTTGTACATTTCCTTCCATGTCGGTTTTAATCTTAAAAACCCATTTGCACCCTATGGGAGTTACCCCTTCAGGGTGGATCAACCAAGATCTAGACTTGGTTAGTGTACATGGAGTCCATTTCGAGTCTCGTGGCTTCAAGCCATTTCTCGAGAATACGGGCTATTAATTGCTGTTTGTAGGTTGAAGGTTCATCGTGATCCACAAACATAACATCACCATGTTACGTTATGAAAAATCCAAATTTTTCAGGAGGTGGACGACGAACTCTACCGGACCTACGCAATTCTTGTGTTTCTTGAGCTAGATGCTTGTTGCTAGCTTGTTTGTGGCACTCTTTGCACAACAACTTGTGGAGTCTGTTCAATTTCCATCTCATCATTAGTGCTAGTTTGAGAGTCCGGAACTTCGATGAAGTTCTACGCTACTCCCACTTGTGTTTCTAGAAACAAATTCTTTTTTCTAGAAAGACTCCGTCATGAAAGCAACAAACACTTTGTTCTCGTTAGGGATATAAAAAGTAGTATCCTTTAGTTTCCTTAGGATAACCTACAAATATGCACTTTTCGATTTTGGAGCCGACTTATCGGAAGGTGAGCGTTTCCCAAAGCGCTTCACGGCCCCAAATCTTAAGGAAAGACAAAGCTGGGGACGCTTCCCGAGTCCATAACTCAGTATGGCGTCTTTGCAGCTGATTTAGATGGGCAGCGGTTAAGTGTTAAAGCTGCTATCTCTAGTGCGTGTCCCCAAAAGGAATTGGGCGAGGCTCGTGTGACTCATCATAGAGCGAACCATATCTAATAAGGTTACTGTTCCTCCTTTCGAATACACCATTCCATTGTGGAGTAGGCTGGAGGAGAAAGTTGTGAAAGCGATTCCACAAGCTTTTAGATAGTCACAGAATTCTTGACTCAAGTATTCTCCTCCTCGATCAGATCGAAGAATCTTAATACTCTTGTCAAGTTGGTTTTCTAGTTCAAGTTTAAACTCTTTAAACTTAGCAAATGCTTCGGATTTGTGTTTCATCAAGAACACATATCCATACCTACTGAAGTCATCAGTAAAGGTAATGAAGTAGAGGTAACCACCCCTTGCATGTATATTAAAAGGGCCACATACATCACTATGTATTAGTCCTAATAAAGCATCGGCTCTCTCACCTAGCTTAGTGAAAGGTGATCTTTGTCATCTTACCCAACAAACGAGATTCGCATCGATCATAAGACTCGAAGTCAAATGATTCCAATAGCCCGTCTTTATGGAGTTTGGATATGCGATCTTCGTTTATGTGGCCTAAGCGACAATGCCGAGGTATGTAGGATTAGAATCATTAGTTTTAATCCTTTTGGTATTTATATTTAAGATTGGCATATCAAGATCTAAAACATATAGACCATTAATCAAAGAGGCGCTTGCATAAAACATATTATCCGGAAATAACGACAATCGTTGGTTTTTGATCGAAATCTCAAAACCTTTCTTGTCCAAACAAGAAAGCTGAAATAATATTCTTAATTAAACTAGGTACATAGAAACAGATTTTCTAAACCCAAAACAAGCCACGAAGGCAAAGTAAAAGTACAAGTCCCTACGGCTAGAGATCATGACACGTGCTCCGTTGCCAACTCGTAGTTCCACTTCACCTTTTGCCAACTCTCTACTCCTTTGAAGTCCCCTGCACATTAGTACAAATGTGAGAACCACATCCGGTATCAAATACCCAAGAAGTAGTTGTATTTAAATTGATATCAATCATATTAACATCAATAACATAAATACACGAGCCCAGAAACAACAATTGCTTTCTCCTTTTGCGGCCTTTTTTGTTGCAAGATAGCTCTTGCAATTCCTTTTCGAGTGACCCTTCTCACCACGGTGATGACAGATAGAGTCTTTGGCTACACCACCCTTAGGTTTCGAGTGCATTGTTGAAAGTGGTTTGCTTGCCCTTGGGCTTACCATTCGGTTTGCCTTTGGATCTCACAAAACCTTTGCCTTTGCCGCTTTTGCACCATCGGTATGGTGTTGGGCTTGGACTTGCCTATTTCCTTCTCGGCGAGTCCTCAGCATATTCAACAATTCGAGCGATGGCTTGTCAATTTCATTCATATGATAATTTAGAATGAGCTGATCGAATGATTCGAGCAGCGATTGCAAGATCAAATCGATCGGCGACTCTTGTCCCAAAGAAACCCCGAGTTTTCAAGGTTTTGAACATAACCTATCATCTTAAGAACGTGAGTTCCTACTGGGCATTCCCTCGGACATTTTGCCTGAAAAGAGATTTCGATACATCGAATCTCTCTGGCGCGCTTGTCCCACGATATAGTTGCTTGGATGAGCCGGCATCTCATAAGCCCCCATGTCCTCATGTTGCTTACGAAGCTCGAGTTCATGGTGACAAGCATGAGGCTAGACACATCTAAAGCATCACTAACATGCTTCGATAAGCGATCCTATCGGCGGCAAGCGCGAGCCTGCAGTATAGCGAGGAATAGAGTATGTTCCAAGACATACTGACTTTCTTTCATGCTTGAGAGCGATTCTCAAGTTCTCGAACCCAGATCGAGGAAGTTAACTCCCTCTAATTTGTCCTTCTCAAGGGACGAGACGCGATGATAGTGTTTTGTTTGAATTTGCCATTTTTCTACAACAAAAATATGCATATACAAAAGTAAGTACCGATTAAAATCATTATTAGGTCTTTATCTTTTTAATGATTTCTCCCACTATTTTCTTCGAGTGAATAACCCTCAATATCAACTCGGAAAGTTCGTTAACTTTCTAGCGGGCCAAGATCCATATTTCACCTCGTTCTTAGTCAGCTTTGGCTGATCGCCCAAAACTTAGTTATTTAGGTAGGCAACATTTGCCAATTACATCAAATTATGTAATTCTTGGTTAGTTGAGTGAATAACATTTATTCAAGCGTATCATTATACACTTTTCTCAACTCTTTTGCCTCTAGATCCTCAATCCATTTATTGAGATAATCCATTTAATTAGGACCCTAAGTTTTAGCCGGCGGATATCACAACTTATCCTTCGCGCCTCACTCGGATAGACATGTATGCACTGACTTTGGCATGTCCCATACTTATGTCGATCTAGGCCTTGGCGAGGGCCAAACTTAGGAAGGCACTAATTAATATTTTAAATGAGGGATTTTGTTTTTAACAATCTCACCGGAAAGCATAAATAAAAGCAGTTTATGCTTATATACATATGCATCCAATACATAAAAGTAAAATGCAATAGTAATCGCTAAGATCCTATTCGGTTTTTCCAAGCCAATGGAAAAACCGTGAAGTCAATCTAAGGTGTGAAAAGAAAAAACATCTATTCTACACCGTCTTGACCTTCGGTTGGTTGCCTCCATATCTTCATCATCTCAGTTTGTACCTTCTCCTAATCTAGAATTACAAAATTTCTAAGGAAACCTCGAGTTACATTCGAGGGGATATTCAAAGGAAAAATTACAACTTTTGATATTTAAAAGGCACGATACGCGAGATCGTATTATAAAATAAAACCAACGGGGTAAAGGCGATTACTATGCATCATGCTCAATTAACATAACAACTTATGAAAAATAATGAGCAAAAGCAGTAAAATGAACATTTCATATTACGCTCGGGTTCGGTTGGCCGGCCACTAGCTCGGTCGACCGAAAAAATGCTGAGAGTACTCGGTCGACCAAGCGAGCACTCGGTCGACCGAAGACCAACTCGGATCGGCCCGAAGACCAACTCGGTTGATCAGAACCTAATACCATTTAGCTCTTTGTCTTGCCTCGGTCGATCGAAGATGAGTCGATCGATCAAGTGACAGTCGAGAGTTTTTCCGACTTTTGAATGACTTCAAAAATGGAAATTCTCAACAGATATACTTACAAAAAGCTGGAAAAGCATGTCATACATGGTTTTAACAACATTTCTAGCAATCCTAAGGCATGCATAACATAGATTCAAAATCTATAAAAACACTATAGCACATTAAAGTCAATAGGGTACTCGTGAGTGGCTTTGATACCCTTTGTTAGAGGAATAACCGGGTCAAACACATAAGCGCAGTGAAATAACTTTGACCCGCCTCTATCGAGGATCTTTCACGAGTAAGTACCTACGACTATGGGATAGTGTTTTACCTTATATGGATGCTAGAATGGCTGAAAGCAGCTTTCAGCGGTTTGTTGTAGCGAACGGAACACCACGCTTGCGAGGCTCCAGTCTCTTCAGGTATCCACTCGATCTTCGAAGATGGTCTTCTATTGCTTGGTGCTAGCCAACGCCTTGTAGAAGCTTTGAAGACACTCTTCAATGGATGGAGTATGAACGACCTTTTCAAGAACAAGAAACAAGCTTTCTAACTTCTTTTCTATTAGCAAAAATGCAAGAAACAAATCCAGAAATTTGTCTCGTCTTTTTCTCTCTAAAACTCACTTTTTCTCTCTATTCTCTTAGCTTCAAAAGGCTGGAGAAAACTGATTAGAATGATAGGAAAAATCTGAATTTTTCCTCTAGTCTATCAAGAGAGAGTGGGGTGAGATAATGGGGAAAGTGGGAGATCATGGAGAGAATTACTCCTCCACTCTCTCCACCACTTTAACCACCATCAAGAGGGCTGAATTTATGTCTAACATTCCAGCCATAAGGTCGGTCCAAACGGGTCGGTCGGCCCAATCATATTGGTCGGCCCAACCCGATTAAGGGCCCAATCCAATCCCGGCCCGAAGCCCGGCCCGGCCCAATCGAATTGGCGCACCTTAGATTAAATGTACTCCAACAAAAACATGCTGGACTGGGATTAGTCTAATTGGGATTCGAGGGATCTGAGTTGGTATTGCAAAAACTCTTTTTCTGAGAGTAATTTGGACATTTGTGAAGGGATTCATAGGAAGAAACTTGTTCTAAACACCCATGAATCCTTCCCTCAATGATCTGCTCATACCATATGAATCAAAAAATACGAAAAGGACTTACGTTTTCGGTTAAAGATTCTATTTTTCCGGGTGCTTAGCTGCAACCACCAAAGTCTTCCCTTGCGGAATTACTCCCTACCGGTATCCACGTGACGAAACGAGCAACGAGTGCTAGCTCTTCGTTTTGGAATCTAGAGAGAAAATGAGGCCGAAATTTAGAAATCTGATTTCAAGGTATTTTGTTTATTGCGGCTCAAGCAAGTGTCAGCAAGGGTTTCGGCCAAGAGAGGATAATATAGGGTGTGAGAGCTTTTCCAAGAACCAATTCCCATATCCTATCTGTTGGAGTACATTTAATCTAAGGTGCGCCAATTCAATTGGGCCGAGCCGGGATTGGATTGGGCCCTTAATCAGGTTGGGCCGACCAATATGATTGGGCCGACCAACACATTTGGACCGACCTTATGGCTGGAAAATTGGATATATTTTCAGCTCTTATCTCTTAGAAGGAGGATGAAGTGGTGGAGAATGTGGAGGAGTGGTTTCCTCCATGATCTCCCACTTCCCCCTTCTCTCCCCACTCTCCCTTGAATGACTAAGAAAAATGCTGATTTTTCTTAGTATTCTAAGTCATTATTCTCCAGCTTTTGAAAGCTTAGAGAAGAGATAAAAAGAGAGAGCATTCAAGAGAGCTTGAATAGAAAGAAAAGACAGCTTTTCTATATACTTGTTTTTCTAGCTTTGGCTAATAGAAAAGAAGTAAGAAAACTGTTTCTTGTTCTTCTTTTAGGTCATATATCCACCATATATATACATACTCCATCTTGAAGAGTGTCTTCAAGACTTCTACGAGGCGTTGGCTAGCACCAAGCGGTAGAGGACCATCCCAGGAAGATCGAGTGGATATTGGGAGAGGCGGAGCCTGTGTTGGTGGCGTTCCGTCCGTGACAACAAACCTACAAGCTGAAACCATTTCGGACTTATTACGCACTTGAAAGGTATAATGCTATCCCGTAGTCTAAGGTTCTTACTCGTGAAAGATCCTATTAGAGGCGGGTCATTTTATTTCCGCTGCATAACTTGTTTTAGACCTGGTTATTCCTCTAACAGTGGTATTAGAGCCACTCACGAGTACCCTATAGACTTAATGTGCTATAGTATTTTAATATGGATTATGAATCTATATTTTGCATGCCTTAGGATTGCTAGAAATGTTGTATATCCTGTATGACATGTTTTTGCATCATTTTGTATGTATGAGAGTCGAGATCTTGATCGATCGCAATGTCTGTTTTGGTCAACCGAGTACTCTCAATATCTCTGTTCGGACGATTGGGAGATAGGTCGGTTCAGCTGATTGGTTACCCGATCGACCGAGAGAGTGGCCGGTCCACCGAATCAAAAGCGAGAATATGAAATGTTCATTTCTGTTGGTTGCTCATTTTTTCATAAATTGTTAAGTTAGTTGAGCATGATGCATAGTAATCGCCTTTACCACTGTTGGTTTATTTTATAAATACGATCTGCGAATCGTGCCTATCTCTTTTTATCAAAAGTTGTAATTCTCTTCTCATCAATTCCCCTCGAATGTAACTCGAGGGTTTCCTTAGAATTATGTAATTCTAGATTAGGATAAGGTACAGTTTGTGATGATGATTTGGAGACAACCACTTGAAGGTCAAGACGGTGTAAAATAGAATGTTTTCTTTTCACACCCTTAGATTGACTTCACAGTTTTTCCATTGGCTTGGAAAAACCGAATAGGATATGGCGATTACTATTGCATTTTTACTTTTATGTATTGGATGCATATGTATATAAGCATAAACTGTTTTATTTTATGCTTTTCTGGTGAGATTGTTAAAAACAAAACCCCTCAATTAAATATTAATTAGTGCCTTCCTAAGTTTGGCCCTCGTCAAGGCCTAGATCGACATTAGTATGGGATATGCCAAAGCTATACATACGTGTCTATCCGGGTGAGGCGCGAAGGATAATTTGTGATATCCACCGGCAAAAACTTAGGGTCCTAGTTAACTGGATTATCTCAATAAATGGATTGAGGATCTAGAGGCAAAAGAGTTGAGAAAAGTGTATAATGATACGCTTGAATAAATGTTATTCACTCAACTAACCAAGAATTACATAATTTGATGTAATTGGCAAACGTTGCCTACCTAAATAACTAAGTTTTGGGCGATCGACCAAAGTCGACTTCGAACGAGGTGAAATATGGATCTTGGCCCGCTAGGAAGTTAACGAACTTTACGAGTTGATAATGAGGGTTATTCACTCGAAGAAAATAGTGGGAGAAATCATTAAAAAGATAAAAGACCTAATAATGATTTTTTTTCGGTACTTACTTTGCATATATATTTTGTTGTAGAAAATGGAAAATTCAAACCAAACACTATCACTGCGTTCTGTCCTTGAGAAGGACAAATTAGAGGGAGTTAACTTCCTCGACTGGTTCAGGAACTTGAGAATCGTTCTCAAGCATGAAAGAAAGTTGTATGTTCTAGAACAGCCTATTCCTGATACACCAGAGGCTCGCGCTTCGGCCGCTGAAAGAAGTGCTTATCAGAAGCATTGTTGTGATGCTTTAGATGTGTCTAGCCTCATGCTTGTCACCATGAACTCTGAGCTTCAGAAGCAACATGAGGACATGGGGGCTTATGAGATGCTGGCTCACCTGAAGCAACTATATTAGGGACAAGCACGCCAGGAGAGATTCGACGTATCGAAATCTCTTTTTCAATGCAAAATGTCTGAAGGAATGCCAGTAGGAACTCACGTTCTTAAGATGATAGGTTATGTTCAGAACCTTGAAAAACTGGGATTTCCTTTGGGGCAAGAGCTGCCGACTGATTTGATCTTGCAATCGTTGCTTGTGTCATTCAGTCAGTTCTTTCTGAATTATCACATGAATGAAATTGACAAGTCATTCCTGAGTTGTTGAACATGCTGAGGACTGCCGAGAAGGAAATAGGCAAGTCCAAGCCCAACACCATACTGATGGCGCAAAAGGGCAAAGACAAAGGTTTTGTGAAACCCAAAGGCAAACTGAAAGGTAAGCCCAAGGGCAAGCAAACCACTTTCAACAATGCACTGAAATCTAAGGGTGGTATAGCCAAGGACTCTATCTGTCATCACTGTGGTGAAAAGGGTCACTGGAAAATGAACTACAAAAGCTATGCTGTAGGAAAAAGGCTGGAAAAGGAGAAAGCAGATGTTGCTTCGGGCTAAGGTATTTATGTTGTTGATATTAATATGATTGATATCAATTTAAATACAACTACTTCTTGGGTACTTGATACCGGATGTGGTTCTCACATTTGTACTAATGTGCAGGGACTACAAAGGAGTAGAGAGTTGGCAAAGGGTGAAGTGGAACTACGAGTTGGCAACGGAGCACGTGTTGCAGCCCTAGCTGTAGGGACTTGTACTTTTACTTTGCCTTCAGGGCTTGTTTTGGGTTTAGAAAACTGTTTCAATGTACCAAGTTTAACTAAGAATATTATTTCAGTTTCTTGTTTGGACAAGAAAGGTTTTGAGATTTCAATCAAAAACCAACGATTATCGTTATTTTTGGATAATATTTTTTATGTAAGCGCCTCTTTGATTAATGGTCTATATATTTTAGACCTTGATATGCCAATTTTAAATATAAATACAAAAAGGATTAAGACAAATGATTCTAATCCGACATACCTCTGGCATTGTTGCTTAGGCCACATAAACGAAGACCGCATATCCAAGCTCCATAAAGATGGGCTGTTGGAATCATTTGACTTCATGTCTTATGATCGATGCGAATCTTGTTTGTTGGGTAAGATGACAGCATCACCTTTCACTAAGCTAGGTGAGAGAGCCGATGCTTTATTAGGACTAATACATAGTGATGTATGTGGCCCTTTTAATATACATGGAAGGGGTGGTTACCTCTACTTCATTACCTTTACTGATGACTTCAGTAGGTATGGATATGTGTTCTTGATGAAACACAAATCTGAAGCATTTGCTAAGTTTAAAGAGTTTAAACTAGAAGTAGAAAACCAACTTGGCAAGAGTATTAAGGTTCTTCGATCTGATCGAGGAGGAGAATACTTGAGTCAAGAATTCTGTGACTATCTAAAAGCTTGTGGAATCGTTTCACAACTTTCTCCTCCAGCTACTCCACAATGGAATGGTGTATCTGAAAGGAGGAACAGAACCTTATTAGATATGGTTCGTTCTATGATGAGTCACACGAGCCTGCCCAATTCTTTTTGGGGACACGCACTAGAGACAGCAGCTTTAACACTTAACCGCGTTCCATCTAAATCAGTTGCAAAGACGCCATACGAGTTATGGACTGGGAAGCGTCCCAGTTTGTCTTTCCTCAAGATTTGGGGCTGTGAAGCTTTTGTAAAACGCTCAGCTTCTGATAAGCTGGCTCCAAAATCTGAAAAGTGCATATTTGTAGGTTATCCTAAGGAAACTAAAGAATACTACTTTTATATCCCTAACGAAAACAAAGTGTTTGTTTCTCGCACGAGAGTCTTTCTAGAAAAAGAATTTGTTTTTGGAAACACGAGTGGGAGTAGCATAGAACTTACTGAAGTTCCAGACTCTCAAACTAGCACTAATGATAAGATGGA
Source organism: Vinca minor (assembly GCA_026122235.1). Classification (NCBI taxonomy): domain Eukaryota; kingdom Viridiplantae; phylum Streptophyta; class Magnoliopsida; order Gentianales; family Apocynaceae; genus Vinca; species Vinca minor. The sequence continues at coordinate 702,890 of JAOCZM010000285.1, read as the reverse complement.
AATTGAACAGACTCCACAAGTTGTTGTGCAGCAGGTGCCACAAACAGTTGTGCAGCCAGCACCAGTTCAAGAAACACAAGAATTGCGTAGGTCTGGTAGAGTTCGTCGTCCACCTCCGGAAAAATTTGGTTTTTTCATAACAGAACATGGTGATGTTATGTTTGTGGATCACGATGAACCTTCAACCTACAAACAGGCAATTAATAGCCCAGATTCTGAGAAATGGCTTGAGGCCATGAGATCTGAAATGGACTCCATGTACACAAACCAAGTCTGGATCTTAGTTGATCCACCTGAAAGGGGTAACTCCCATAGGGTGCGAATGGGTTTTTAAGATTAAAACCGACATGAAAGGGAATGTACAAAGCGTCATGAGGGCGACTGGTCGCGAAAGGTTTCAAACAAGTTCATGGTATTGACTATGACGAGACCTTTTTCCCTGTAGTTATGTTCAAGTCCATTCGGATTTTGCTTGCTATTGCAGCTTACTATGACTATGAAATCTGCAAATGGATGTCAAAACCGCTTTCCTTAATGGAAAACTTGAAGATGATGTGTATATGACACAGCCTGAAGGTTTTGTCACTCCGAGAGAATCGTTTGGAAAAGTATGTAAGCTTCAGAGATCCATTTATGGACTCAAGCGAAAGCTTCTCGAAAGGCTGGAACATCCGCTTTTAATGATGCCGTCCGTGAGTTTGGCTTCATTAGAAATGAGGATGAGCCTTGTGTTTACAAGAAGGTTAGTGGGAGCTCAATCGTATTCCTGGTTTTGTATGTAGATGACATACTACTCATTGGAAATGACATACCAACCTTAAAGTCTGTCAAGGCTTGGTTGAGTACGTGTTTCTCTATGAAAGACTTAGGCGATGCCGACTATATTACGGGAGTCAAGATCTATAGAGATAGATCCAGGAGACTCATTGGCCTAAGTTAGAGTACATATATAGACAAGGTGCTAAAGCGGTTTAGCATGCAAGAGTCTAAGAAGGGCCTTTGTCCTATTGCACATGGTACTGTTCTGTCGAACAAACAGTGTTCTAAAACGCCTGCTGAATTAGAACGCATGAAAGAGATCCCTTATGCTTCTGTCATAGGATCCATCATGTACGCCATGTTATGTACTCGCTCAGATGTCCCGTTTGCCGTAAGACTTACGAGCAGATACCAGTCTAATTACGGTGAACGTCACTGGATCTCAGTCAAGAATATCCTCAAGTACTTACGAAGGACTAAGGATACATTCTTGATTTATGGAGAGGCGGATGAGCTCGTTGTAAGTGGTTACACCGATGCTAGTTTCCAAACCGATAGAGATGATTTCCGATCGCAATCGGGATATGTGTTTAACTTGAATGGAGGTGCTTGTGAGTCAGCGCGAGTTTCAAAGCAATCGACCATCGCAGATTCTACTGACAGAGGCCGAGTACATAGCGACTTGTGAAGCAGCTAAGGAGGCGATTTGGATAAGGAAATTTATTTCCGACCTCGATGTGGTTCCTAGTATTGCGAACCCGATAGACCTCTATTGTGACAACAATGGGGCTATTTCACAATCTAGGGGAACCCAGATCTCACCAGAGGTCCAAACATGTACTACGGCGTTTTCACCTAATCTGCGAGATTATAGAAAGAGGTGATGTGCATATATGTAGAGTAGATTCGGCAGACAATGTCGCCGATCCACTGACGAAGCCACTGTCGCAGCAGCAGTATGATCGTCACACTAGCTCCATGGGTATCCGATATCTGGAGGGCTGATCTTTTCTTTAGAGACAGTCATTAGTATGCCCTTAAAGACCAATCAGTAGATGATTTTGGGTCTTTAGTGCAAGTGGGAGATTATTGTATCGTATTTATGTAATTTTCATTTTGATGAATAAAATGTAAAAAAGGCATAAATTCCAGTATTATTTCAATATGTCTCTGCGTTCTTAAAAACATAATGAAATAATATGTCCTTAGAATAGTATTCATAATTGTTATGATTCTGAAACGTCCAAAGTCGAACATTATTATGGAATCTTCGAGGACAATAATAATGCGTAAGACTAGTATGTGCAGTGATTGATATAAGATATCGGATCGTCACATGGGTATATATGATTAGAGAATCATTATACTAGACAGACCCGACATGAGAAACACACCATGGGTTGTTATATAATAGTCAACGGTGTTTCTCAATTTTTTACTGGCAATGAAAACACACTTAGAAGTAGTATATGTTCATAAGATACTAGATCCGATCATCAGTCGTTTTAATTACTCGATTAAAAGTAACGTCCGATTGAGTCAAAATGCAGCTCCATTCATGCTTGAAACAATGAAGACATAAGGTCTAAGGATTCCAAATAGTATTGAGGAAGTAATACTAATGATTAAAGAACCATGAAGTATTACTTCTGTAACGGATCACGTCCGATACAATATATATCAATATATTGTACCTATGATATGATTTGCATTCATCACACATGATCAGTAAAACATAATCATCAATCAAACATCACACTTGTTTTATTTCATTGTAAAGAACATTACATAAAACTAGGGACAATTAGAATAGTAATTACATAAGCTAATGAGTTTTACTATCAAATCACACATTTGATGTTCAAAAGCAAAATAACTGTTCAAATGACATGCTAAAAAAGAAATTAAAAGCGAACAACATATGCTAATGGTCTTAGGGCACTACTAACAATTTGTGGGGACCATTCTGTAGTGTATTTGACCCAATAAGACAATTGGTTGTGTAAGGCTTCAACTTTGTTGCGAATGTGGGAAATATTTTGAATAAAAAAGGTGAGCTCGAAATTGTGTTTGGACACATGTTCTTTGAAGGTTTCTTGGTTACTAATGATTCTTTGGAGAGCTTAGTTTTGTGCAACCGCATTTTCTGCCTGCCAGTTGAGGGCTGCTTCTGCAGCATAAACTATTTTTTGTTGTCCCTTTTCATCAACCGCGGTAGGATTTGTGATCTTCCAGACATGTTTATTTTTCTCTTTTTCAAAGGTACCTAATAAGGAAACATGGTCTTATAGGAACTGGAATCTTGGTCCATCATATTGAAAGTGAGTGGTGGAGAAGAAGGTGGATGAGAATGTGGTGTAACTGATGTGCCACCTAGTGAAATTTTTAGTGGATGGAAGGGGGATGGGGATTGATATTGAACATAGTAATCAAAAGTTCTGCCACTGGGGTCTCTTAAAAGACCAACTGAAGAGTCAATTCCATCATATCTTGTACGAAGGAGTTGTTGGGTACTTTTAGATTTTGGAGGTAACTCATCATTTGATGAGTAAGGTAGACAATCTGGACAAGAACAAACATCATACCAGATGTGATCGTTTTGATCTTTGCCTTGGAGAATAGGTCTGTCATCAGCACCAAACTTTTCGACTGGGATGTTGAGATAAGACCAAGAGTCACCATCCATCAATGAGAATTATGTAGGGAAAACATTGGAGACTTCATTTTTGGCCCGGGAATTTGATCTCAACCGTACTATCTCTTTTTGTGGTGAAGGTGGGTTCTGCTATTTGGATTGGTTTGGCCGTTTCAGATCTATGCCTTTCATAACTAGTGATCCAAGAGGTGGAGAGCAGTGCTTGAAGTTCTTCTCGTGAGATTTGTCTAAGGACAAATGTGCAGCTTGGGGTCTGAGGAGAATCAACTGAAAGGAATATCACTTCACCATTTTGTAACTGTGGAGGAAGAGAAAGGTCAAAGGCATGGTTTTGGATGCGATATGCCATTTGGTGGTGGAGGGTTGCCATATAATTGTTTTTCAGCTCTGGACCAATGATTTGAATCTGGATACGGAAAGTAGTAAGAAGTGTCGGATCATCAAGAAGCATACTGAAATTTATGAACAAGGCCACAAAAATTGTTTCGGCATTTAGTGTGGTTTTTACTGTTCCGATAACAGCATGTTCAATATTTTCGGAATCGGGAATGTAGTAGTGTAATGTGGGAAATCATTGGAAGACCCTTTTTGGCATGGAGAGTAAGTGCTATTCTGATGGGCCCAAAGTGGATATGGGTGTAGCCTTGTTTAAGCCATGTCATTGGGAATTCTTCAGGGATCTGTAAGGTGACATACTTTTCTTCTCTGGTTGAGGATAGTCTATGGGTAGAGAAATTAGATGCTTCACAAAAGTCTTTAAAGAGTATTGCTCAAAATCATATTTATACTACAACTTACTTTATGCCAGTTCTGTTGACTCTAACAAGGCATCCTTCATCTTCTTAGTATAAATTTGATTCGGAGATCCGTTCTAAAAGAATTCTTCTAAAGTGTTCAGTTAATCAATTATGTCTTAGTTTTCTGATGAACTTATTCACAGAAGATCCAATATGAGGCAACTGTGATATAAATTTAGTACTGTGTAATAAATCTTGAAATAATTGACTGTCATAAACTCTGTCTTCAGACCCAGTCAAAAGGAGTTTAGCCAACCATGGCTCTGATACCAATAATACTTTGATAATAATATTTAAATAATATAAACAGCAAATAATACTTAGATAATAATACTTAAATAATATAAACAATGCATGAACAATGATATAATAATGCTTAAATACTATAAATAATAATACTAGAAATAATTAAAATAATACTTAAATAATATTAACAATGCATGAACAATGATATAATAATGTCATGGTGAAAATACTACAGGAATGGAAAATGTAGTGCTAAGGAAATGGACAAAATGAAATGAAGAAGACAATTATAGTAGAAAAAGCTCTGATATATTATATAATCATTTCTCACTCCTTTCTGCTCTAAGAATGGAGAGAGATTACAATACATTTTATAGGCAAAATACAATACTACGGATTTGAAATCCGGAATTGAAATACAAACCAACACAAAAGAAAAGGAAACACTACAAGACAACAGTTATTTAGCTACCGAAAATTGCAACCAAAATATTCAGTCACTAAAATAGCGACCTAATACTGACCGACCTGAAATCGAAAAAAGGGCACCGCTATTCCGTCGCTAAGTCGTCGACCATATCGGTCTCGTTGACCAACTCAAACCAATACTTGAACGGTCTCTATTTCGTCGTTATATATTTAGGTAACGACCGAATTCTAACGGAATTTAACGAACGATTACCGACGGAATACATAACGGCGTATCTAATGACGTCGTTTACGTGTTTTATCAAGTGAAACAAAAAATGCATAAAACGACTTCATTTTGTTTCCCTTAACGACTGAATTCCGACGTAATTTAACGACCGATTACCGACAGAATACATAACAGTATACCAAAACGACGTCGTTTACTCACTTTATCAAGTGAAACAAAAAATGCACAAAACGACGTCGTTTTGTTTCCCTTACCGACCCAATTTTGACGGAATTTAACGACTGATTACCGACGGAATACATTGATGATGGGATTCATGGGCGGAAACTCGTTCCAAACACCCATGAGTCCTCCCCTGAAGGATCCGCTCATACAAAACGAATCGAAAACAGCAAGAAAAAGACTTACGTTTTGGGTTCAAGAATCTGATTCTTGAATGTAAGATGCTATTTCTTGGATACGTTGCTGCCACCAACAGATTCCCTTTGCGGAACGTCCCTCTACCGGTATCCACGCGACGAAACGAACAGTGATTGCTAGCTCTTTGTTTTTCCAAGTTTTGGGAATTAGAGAGAAAAGTGAGAGGCAGAATAAAAAATGATTTTCTAAGTCTTTTTGGTATTTCGGCTGAAAGAATTAACTACGCTAGGGTTTCGGCCAAGAGATCATTATATAAGGTATGAGAGTTTGTTCCCAGAACTAACTCTCACGTCCTCAACTTCTCTCGGCAATGGGAGTCTTTGACTCCCACGTCATCTAGACTTCTGCTGGTTGTGGAGCCTTTATCGGATAATAACTCCCACGTAATCCAGCTATAACCAAATACCGAAAATACCCCTTATCTCTAATTTGAATAATAACGCTTTATTATTCTCAGGAAAAATGAATGTCAGATACAATGAACCTAGACACATTCTAGATACATTGAATCTGGACATGAAGCTCGTTAGCTCGTCTATGCGTGTGACCCTGTAGGTTCATATCACAATGGCAATGAAAACACACTTAGTAGTAGTGTGAGTTCATAAATCACAAGCGGCCCCTAGCAGGACATTGTGACTACCCAAAGTGAATGAATTTACAACGGAACCTAATGTCAATCCACTATTTAATCTCTTTGTCTAGCGATATCCTAATTAAGCATATGGCATGGTAGTCATCACCCTTGTTAAGCTTAAATATATTTATGCTTGATCTCCAGGTAGACTGTTCCAACAAACAATATTTAATAACCACTTTATTAAATACATTTGAACACGGCCATGCATTTAGATAGTCTTTCCCTATCGAGGGGCCCATGGATATCTCTCTCTAATAAGAGAGGGACAAATTCCTTACAATGCCTCTCACATTCAAGCCATGATAGGACACTACATCCGATCATCAGTCGTATTGATTACTCGATTAAAAGCAACGTACGACTGAGTCAAAACGTGGCTCCACTCATGCTAGAATCAAATGGAGACATAAGGTCTAAGGATTCTAAAATTGTATTGAGGAAGTAATACTTATGACTAAGGACTATGAAGTATTACTTCTCTAACGGATCACGTCCGATACGATATATCTCAATACATTGCATCTATGATATGATTTGTAATCATTACACATGATTAGTAAAACGTAATCATCAATCAAACATCATACTAGTTTTATTTCATTGTAAAATAGATTACATAAAACTAGGGACAACTAGAATAGTAATTACATAAGCAAATGAGTTTTACTATCAAATCACGCATTTGATGTTCATAAGCAAAATTAACTATTCATATGAAATGCTCAAATAGATATAAAACGTACAACATATGCTAATGGTCCTAGGGCACTACTAACAATTGATGTTTTATTTCTCTAAAAAAATCTACCAAAACGACGTCATTTTGATCTTTTATTTCTCTTTAAAAAAAAAGCTACGGAATCTCTTCTTCCATCGTTTTTTTCAAAATCCCGAAGTCAAAATCCATAAGCCATTTCTTCAATCGACGCCATTTCTTCTTATTGCCATCAATCACATTGCTTAACCCCTGGCTCCGTCTTTGGGCATGTGGTTCTTCAGATAAGATAGTGGAGGGATTCATGGGCGGAAACTCGTTCCAAACACCCATGAGTCCTCTCCTGAAGGATCCGCTCATACGTAAACGAATCGAAAAACCGAGATAAGGACTTACAATTTTTGGCTCAAGAATCCGATTCTTGAATGGAAGATCCTGTCTTTATGGCTCGGATGCAATGATCACCTTGAGTTCTCCCTTGCGGAATTACTCCCTACCGGTATCCACGAGACGAAACGGGCAGCAAGTGCTAGCTCTCCATTTTTCTGAGTTTCTGGAATTAGAGAGAAAGGGAGAAGGCAGAATCCAAAATCTGATTTCAGGTGTTTTTTGGTTAATTGCGGCTGAAAGCTTAATTAGCTAGGGTTTCGGCCTGGAGATCATTATATAGGGTATGAGAGTTTGTTCCCATAACCAACTCTCACATCCTCAACTTCTCTCGGCAGTGGGAGTCTTTAACTCCCACGTCCCCTAGACTTCTACTGGTAGTGTGAGTCTTTATCGGATAATAACTCCTGCATAATCCCAGCTATTAACCAAATACCGAAAATGCCCCTTATCTACTATTCGAATAATAACGCTTTATTATTCTCAGAAAAATAAATGTCAGATACAATGAATCTGGACATGAAGCTCGTTAGCTTGTCTATGTGTGTGACCCTGTAGGTTCATCTCACAGTGGCAATGAAAACACACTTAGTAGTAGTATGTGTTCATAAATCACAAGCGGTCACTAGCAGGACATTATGACTACCCAAAGTGAATGAATTTACGGTGGAACCTAATATCAATCCACTATTTAATCCCTTTGTCTCGCGATATCCTAATTAAGCATAAGGCATGGTAGTCGTCACCCTTATTAAGCTTAATTGTATTTATGCTCGATCTCCAGGTAGACTGTTCCAACAAATAGTATCTGATAACCACTTTATCAAATACATTTGAGCACGACAATGCATTTAGACAGTCTTTCACTATCGAGGGGCCCATGGATATCTCTCTCTAATAAGAGAGGGACAAATTCCTTACAATGCCTTCACATTTAAGCCATGATAGGACACTACATCCGATCATCAGTCGTATTGATTACTCGATTAAAAGCAACGTACGACCGATTCAAAACGTGACTCCATTTATGCTAGAATCAAATGGAGACATAAGGTCTAAAGATTCTAAAATAGTATTGAGGAAGTAATACTTATGACTAAGGACCATGAAGTATTACTTCTCTAACGGATCACGTCCAATACAATGTATCCATATATATTGTATCTATGATATGATTTGTATTCATTACACATGACCAGTAAAACATGATCATCAATCATACTTCATACTAGTTTTATTTCATACTTCATACTAGGGACAACTAGAATAGTAATTACATAAGCTAATAAGTTTTACTATCAAATCACACTTTTGATAATCAAAAGCAAAATTAACTATTCAAATACATGCTCAAAAGATATAAAACGTACAACATATGCTAATGGTCCTAGGGCACTACTAACAGATAGGAGTTCCTTAACTGATTCCATCTTGCAACCTATCTGTAAGTGGTTGACGTTGCGGAAAGATTAAGGCTTGAATATCTGAAGTCTGTGGCTAGGGTAGGTCAATTGTATGTATAATTTCTTAGTTGTTTTTTAGTTGTTTTTTATTGCATATAAAAGCTAGCTAGTAATTTACCTGTCTACTTCTAATTTTGCGGATATTCGAGGTGACTAAACTTCAATTTTGATATAGAATGTTTTGAAGTATTATTTACTTGTTCTATGTGCATATTTTATTTGATTGAAATTCTTTATGTGCATGTAGCCGAGGTATCCTTTATGCGCATATTTGATTGAAATTCTTAGATCTAGCTAGGCCTGTGGAGTTGAGAAATTATGGGTACATGGAAATGTTTTTGTGATTTGGAATGATGGGGAATGTGATAAGAGTGGCCAAGATCTACTTTATCCTGTTGCTGATTCAGAATGTCAAGTTTTTAACTTTTGTGACTTGGAATCCAATTTTAGTACATTTCACTTGATAATGCAACTGAATGATCCCGTGAATGAAATTAGCTACATGACAAGTCACTTTAGGCTGGAAAGTTTATTGTTCTTGGCTTGTAATGAAAATTCCGAAGCATGTAAACGATCAAGCTATGAGAGCATTTTCATCTAGAAATTCAATATTATAATAATGGTAAGGTAACTAAGTTAGCATTACAATATCAAGAAAATCGCCTCCAAAGAGGAGGAGGAGGAGCGGGGGCGGGGGGATAGAATTTATTGGTCTCAAATTGAACCCTTTGAAGTTCTGTTGTCTTCCAAATTTCAAATACAACTCGAACTTAAGCTTTATTGTCTTTAGTTTCTTTTCCTTCTTTTTCTGTACTTCATTATATTTTGCTTTAAATCGTTATGAGACCTTAATTGGCCACAACTTGTGCAATGTTTGCTACTTTAACGTTAAGGTACTCCTTAAGAAATCCTTCCACCATTACTCTAGGCAAACTTGTACAGACCATTTTGCCCCTAGCTGATGACAACACCTCTTAAACATGAAGATTGAGACTCTCAAGGTAGAACTTAGGCAAAACAGCTCTTCCAAGACTTTCCATATCCTTTAAGTCCACAAAATGTAATGAAAATTAGAACCCTTAGTTTGATTTCATAGTCCAAAACAAATAAAAATGGACATGATAAAAGTGTTAGTAGTGCCCTAGGACCATTAGCATATGATGTATGTTTTATTTCTTTTGAGCATGTCTCTGAATAGTTAATTTTGCTTTTGAACATCAAATATGTGTTTTGATAGTAAAACTCATTAGCTTATGCAATTACTATTCTAGTTGTCCCTAGTTTTATGTAATATTCTTTACAATGAAATAAAACTAGTATGATGTATGATTGATAATCATGTTTTACTGATCATGTGTAATGGATACAAATCATATCATAGATGCAATATATAGGGATACATTGTATTGGACGTGATCCGTTAGAGAAGTAATACTTCATGGTCCTTAGTCATAAGTATTACTTCCTCAATACTATTTTAGAATCCTTAGACTTTATGTCTCCATTGATTCTAGCATGAATGGAGCCACGTTTTGACTCAGTCGGACATTACTTTTAATCGAGTAATCAATACGACTGATGATCGTATGTAGCGTCCTATCATGGCTTGAATATGAGAGGCATTGTAAGGAATTTATCCCTCTCTATTATTAGGGAGAGATATCCATGGGCTCCTCGATAGGGAAAAACTGTTTAAATGCATGACCGTGCTCAAATGTATTTGATGTGGTTATCAAATACTATTTGTGGAACAGATTACCCGGAGATTGAGCATAAATACAATTAAGCTTAATAAGGGTGACGACCACCATGCCTTATGCTTAATTAGGATATCGCGAGATAAAAGGATTAAATAGTGGAGTGATATTAGGTTCCACGTAAATTCATTCACTTTGGGTAATCATAATGTCTTGCTAGGGACCACTTGTGATTTATGAACACAAACTACTACTAAGTATGTTTTCATTGCCATTGTGATATGAACCTACAGGGTCACACGCATAGACGAGCTAACGAGCTTCATGTCCAGATTCAATGAATCTAAAATGTGTCTAGGTTCATTGTATCTGACATTTATTTTTCTGAGAATAATAAAGCGTTATTATTCGAATTAGAGATAAGGGGCACTTTCGGTATAGCTGGATTACGTGGGAGTTATTATCCGATAAAGACTCCCACTACCAGTAGAAGTCTAGAGGACGTGGGAGTTATAGACTCCCACTGCCAAAAGAGGTGGATAGGACGTGGGAGTTGTGCTTGAAACAACCTCTCACTACCTATATAAACTTCTCTTGGTCGAAACCCTAGGGGTTAATGTTTTTCAGCCGAAATACCAAAAAGACCTAGAAAATCAGATTTTCTATTCTGCCTCTCCCCTTTCTCTCTAATTCCCGAAACTCAGAAAAACGAAGACCTAGCAATCATTGTTCGTTTCGTCCGCGTGGATACCTGTAGAGGGACATTTCGTAAAGGGAAATCCATTTGTAGCAGCAACGTATCCAAGAAACAGCATCTTTCATTCAAGAATCAGATTCTTGAACCCGAAAAGTAAGTTTCTGTCTAGATTATTTCGATCCCTATGGTATGAGCGGATCCTTCGGGGGAGGACTCATGGGTGTTTAGAACGAGTTTCTTCCGATGAATCCCTTCAAAAAGTAGCAAGAAAGATGTTAATATGCTGCCACCTTCAAAAGAAACTTCTGTTCTTTTTTAAAAACTCAACTCTTTCGCCTCCATTTTCATGATTGATTTGTTCAAGTAATTTCTCTTCTTTTTTATTCAACATGATGAATATATTTTTTCATAATCTGTACTTTAGATATGCCTCCAAAGTAAAATATTCGAATGTACTTACCATTTAGTAAGCCAACAATGTCTGCTGCACCCCCTCCCTCCCAGCCAGCTTCATCGTCTGACTTACGATCTACTCCGCCATTTTCCCCCGAGACTACTACGACACCTCCCTCACAGTCTGATGATGCACATGTATCTCGGGATTTGTTTGTGGCAGCACAGGCCATTGAGTCTGCGCCGGTAGCAAGATCAGCGACTCATCAGTCTACAGTCCCACAGACGGCGACTGATACCATTGGTGGAGCGGGAAGTACACTAGATACTCGAATTCTTCTACTCCCTACTCTGGGCACGTAGGTTATTTTTTTAATATTTACTTTAAAAATCTAGTTAATTATACTTCTTGTAATAATTATAATATTAATTAAATTTTTATCTGAAATTATAGTTTTAAATTGAGAACTTATTGTTCATCCGCCATTACCGATATCTTTCAAGGGCGTTTCAAGGGACCATATAACACCATCAAGGATGTTCCCACGGAAGAAGAACATATGTGGTGGGATGAGTTCAAGGTAAGTTTATTTTAAACTAAGATAAAGTAGCAAATGATTTTGAACTTCAAAGTCATCGAATTTAATTATCTAACCTTAATCCAAAATACAGAAAATCTACCGATGGGCTCCTGAGCATGAGGCGGGAATCAAGACAGGTTGTCGTACCTTACTTACGAGGAGACTAAGTGGTATTATGTGCGACGCGAGGAAAAAATATATTAGACTCAAATGGGTTTGTGAGAGGGATTGGGCGAGACTTAAAGAGTATTGGGCAACTCCTGCTTTTATTGCTAAGTCTGAAAAGGCATAAAAAATCAGAAGGATGGGAGGGGTGGCAAAAGCCCCTGTAAGCACACTGGCGGAACACTTAGCCACATTGAGGCACCATGAGAGATTAGTACTTATATTATTTTTCACATGCATATATTTTATGTGTTTTATGTCTGTATTTAATTTGTTAATGATTTTTGTTAATGGGAAAAGGAAGCAGGACATGCAATCCCATTCCTGGTGGGTTACGATTGGACGCATCAACGCCATATCAGCCCAAAGAAAGGCGAATGAGTTGATGAAGAATCTAGAAAGTTATCTGTAAGTCATACATATCCTCAAAAGGAATTGAATGGACATATTTCAATGTTGATGGTAGAAAGTGTTTTTAAATGCTCCTGAATTGGAAATTTCTGTTTGAGACATAGTTTTTGCATGGATGTGTTTCTCGGAAGTGTTATATGTCATGCTTAGATTTGTTTTGTTGATTACGCAATGTATGTCACCAGTAGAATGACATTATCTGAGATTTTTTGTTTTTTTAATGAGATTTGTAATTTTTGTGGCGTCATTACATGTTGTGTTGCTATATATTCCAGTTCGAGTTCATTCAAATTCTTATGTCATGTCTCTATATTGTTAAGAATATATATTTTCTAGTACCAACAGGAGAAAAAAGGAAAAAAGAATCTATATGACAGTTTGGTTACTCATACTACTTTCTTCTTCTGTACTAGATGATGAAGTTTAATTGTTTATCCGTCTTTGTTCGTGCTTTGATATTAGTTATGTACTGTAATAACAGTGATAACCTGACATTTTATTTGATAGGGGTTGTTCCATGAGGTTTATAACGACGCCTCAAATGAAGCAATTGAGGTCGGCTAGCCTCCTCCGGATTTGCCGACTTAGATTGCGCTTTCTGCAGAGGCAGCGAGTGGGCTAAAAAAGGGTAATGTAATCGGACTCGATTCGTTCTCCAATGTGGTAAAGGCACTGAAGCGAGGTATCCATATAGTCTCGCATTCAGCTATGGAACAAAGAATGGAATTAATGGAAGCTAAGTGGAAGAAAGAAATGGAAACTCAATTGGTCGAGCAAAAAATAGAATTTAAGAGAAGGAAAAAGAAGAGATTAAAGACATTAGCTAGTACCTTATTTGAAATATTAACAAATAAGGACACTATATTAAGTGCCTCTGAGTTTGAAGCTAAGTTGAGTAATATAGATGATGATGAGCTAGATTCAGACTTTGACGATGATCCTTTAACTGTCGATGAAGTTTTGGGGAGTCAATAGCTTACTTTTTTAGTTAGTTAATATTTTATATAAATGTAGACTAAAAAATTGTAGTCTTTTTTGTATAATATTGAACTAGTTATGTTTTTTGTATGTTATGTACATATTTGATTATTTGAAGTTGATTTTTGTAACCCCTGGTTTGAGTCAAGTTAATTTAGGAGCCCCATTTTCCATCTTTGATTTCAAAAGAAGGCCTGGGAATCGGAGAAGGGATGGGGCTTTCGGAGATCGAGATTTGCTTTCTTTTTCATCGAGAAGGCCGGGGATGTGGGTGAGAGGCTGAAACCGAAAGGAATGGTCGGGCCAACCGGGTGCCCGAGTTGTGAAAGTCAATCTTCTCCGTATCCAGCTTGGTTGACTCCTTAGCAAGCAACCTATGGCGCGTATCGACCAGTCATATTCAAAATCTCGCAAAGCTTCCTTCTCTCTCATCTTGGGTGGCTGGGTTTGGTTAACCTTGCTTTCCGCTGTTATGTACAATATGGAACTAGTTATGTTTTCTGGTGATTTTGGGATTTGTTTAGGTAATTTTTCTGGTGAATTATGGAAGGGGATCTATTGATTTTTTATCTTTCTATTTTTAAAAAATTGACATATGAGCGACCGACTTGCGACGGACTCGCAACCATTTTTGGGGTATATGGTTAGGGTTGGGCGACGGAATAGCGACCGAATCAGTTAAACGACGTCATTTTGATAGTTTAATGGCGACCGATTTGCGTGGAATACGTCAAATCAGTCGCCAGGAAGAAACCGTATTTTTAAACATTAGCGGGTTCTTTTTAAGAGATAGAAACATATTTCCTATTTTATATACTATAACTCATATATATATATATATATATATATATATATATATATATATATATATATATATATATATATGTATATATACATATGAATCGTCATAGTAATAATTATACTTATTTGTAAAATATCTAAATAGCCTCGAAGTAGAACAATTTAAGTAATATAATAGTATATAAATTTACGTTAATCATTAAATGATGGAGTTAAAATTTTAATAATTTCTTATTAATAAACAAATAATTACTAGAAATATTCATATTAGTTCGCATTCGCATTCTGAATGATGTCGTTTTTTAGATTTATAATTTTTTAACCAATTTCGTCGCTAATTAGCTACCGAGTGACGGAATAGCGACCGAATCTGTTAAACAACATCATTTTGATAGTATAATGGTGACCGATTTGTGACGGAATACGTCAAATCGGTCGCTTGGAAGAAATCGACTTTTTAAACATTAGCGGATTCTTTTTAAGAGATAGAAACATTTTTCCTATTTTATATACTATTACTAATATATATATATATATATATATATATATATATATATATATATATATATATATATATATATATATGTGTGTGTGTGTGTGTGTGTGTGTGTGTGTGTGAAGCTCAATGAATGCCTGGTATTCTTCCTCATTAATGCATGAGATATTTGAAGCTATAAGCTTCTTGTTTCCATGTTGAACTAGTATATTATCTGGTCCTCTACCACGACCACCTCTTCCTCTATAAGAGGAATTTCCTCGACCTCTAGCTTGCATGGCTGCATAAGAGAATTTAATTATATTATCCATGTAAATATTCTCTAGTAAAAAAGTCAGGAAGATGATTATCCAAGGAAACTACAATTTTCAATTTTAAAAGGTTGTGAAGGAGGATAAACATCCTTTAGTATTTGACCATTTATTAATTTGTAATTTCTATCTAAAACAGAAATATAATGAGCTACATAGGTAGACATAAACCAAGGGAAAAAATGTTAGATGAAATTTTTTCAAAGTTTAGTAATAATACACTTGATGATGATTTTATAAAACAATTGAATGACAATTCTGATTCTAAGCAGGTTATTCATGATCAGGTTAATAAACTTGAAAAATGGGCATATAAACCTTCACAAAGACTATTTTATTATAATAGATCTTCTCCTATTTATGTTTTACATGAAGAACAAGATAGTCAAATGAACAATAGTTATAGTGGTAAACATATTTACGAATGGAATATTGATGGTTATACTGATAAACAGATTGATAATCAGATCCATAGAATGTTAATGTATTCTACTATTTGCAAGAGTGCGGGTAATACTAATAAAAACATAGCTAAAATGATGACAGCTAATTTTACTGGTCAACTTATTTATCTTTGGAAAATCGGAATACGATTATATCTACTGTTAAACATGAAAATAATGAGATGATAGAAAATTATGTTGATACTCTGGTTATAAATATTGTTGAACATTTCATTGGTAGATATTCTAATAATAGTGAAAACATTAGAACTTTATTACAGAATCTTAGGTGTAAAATACTTACAGATTTTCGTTGGTATAAGATACTTTTTTAAGTAGAGTTATGGAACTCCCTGAGAGTAATAGTTCTCATTGGAAGTCTAAATTTATTGATGGTCTTTTTCACCTATTTGCTGAAAGGGTTAGAAAGGCTCTTAGAGGAGTTGGTCACTCTATCCCTTATAATGATTATACTTATGGTAAGTTAATAGGAACTAGTACAGAGGAAGGATTAAATCTGTATAATGAAATGAAGTTAAATCAACAATTGAAAAGCCGAAATCTAGTGAAAAAAAATAATTAGGTAGTCAATTTGGTATTGAGTTACCTTCTACTCATAAAAAGAAGAAAACTACAAAACCTGATTTTCCTAAATACAGTAAAAAAGAAGATTTTCTAAGAAAAAAATAGAGAAGAAATCTGATAGAAAAATGTCTAAGAATAAAACTTTTGATAATAAGAATAAACTGATAGTTTGTCATAAATGTAAGAAGGTTGGTCATATAGCAAAAAATTGTTGGACCAAAAAGAAGATTAATAGTCTTGATATAGATAATTTGTGTAAGTTACTTTTAAATTCTGATAAATCAGAAGCCGAATCATATTCGGAATCTTCTAGTGATTGTGAATCAAGTAAGATTAAAGGTATGAATAATGATTCAGTGATAACTGATTCCAATGATTCAGAATGTGAACCTTGCCTTTATAGGCAAACTTTGTATTACAAATACTGAAAATGATGAATTTTATAGAATTCTTTCACAATTTCAAGATATGGAAATCTTTGGGGCAGGGAAAGCAACGGGATGACTGTATCCCCTACGTGCACCACATATGATTCTTAATTCTGACAGCTAACATGTCTCCGGGGTTAGGAGGTTTAACTCAGGAGCTGTTAGTATTTCTGATGCCAAGCCGTTGTACCCCGGCTATTGGCTTTATAATTCTGACAATGAGGATAAGGTAGACAAATCGTATGTACGTCTGGTGTAAGACTGTTATTGACTAAAGAGTTATTGACTTGGCCAACCATGCACTCTTTTTATTTCTGAATCTGATATACAGAATGGTCTTCTTATTGAGGAAGGATATTTCTGAAATTGAAAATAAAAAATATTTCAGATAAAGTGAATGTTTTCTAAAACGAAATAATATCTAAATTGTTTCGGAAAAAGAAAAGTATTTCTAAATAAAGAGAGTTTCTCCGTGTCTTCAAAATAAAATGGTTGCGAAATAAAATAAATTTCAAATCACTAGCACACACTTCACTGGGGACTCACTGGGCTATTTATAGCTCACCCATTCTCTTTTTGTATTTAGTTTTTGCAGGACTAAGCGGATAGAACAAAAACATTCTAAGGCATAGAGTTGAGACCGAGACAAAGAATTGAGTCAAGGCTAGACACAAACCCAGATTAGAAGACTTTTGAGATTCAGTCAAAGGCCGGAGTCAACTTAGAAGCCATAAAATACAAATGTTCCTTAGAATAGTTTAGAAATTTTTTATCCACGTGTAATTTATATTGTAAAAGATAGAACCCAATGCTGAGAGGCACGCGGCATACCCGTCCCGAGAGGGTTAGGATGTCACAGGTTCTCCTTGAAGAACTGGATGGAGAAAGACGAATATGTGCTTACCAAAGTGGCCAATTCAAAGAATCTGAGAGACATTTTCATTCTACTTTCAAAGAAATCTTAGCAGTAAAACGTGGTATTGAGAAATTTGAATTCTTCTTGGTAAACCACAAATTTGTTATTGAAATGGACATGTCTGCTTTTCCCAGAATGCTACACTTCAAACAGAAAATTATCTCTGATGCCTAGCTACTGAGATGGCAACAATGGTTCTCCCAGTACACGTTCGTTGTTAAGCATATCTCTAGAAAGTCAAATGTACTAGCAGATTTTCTCAGTCGACCTCCAAAGCCAAAACCTTCCGAACAATTTTCCACAATAATTCCATATATTGCAACATCTGACATATCCCGTCTTCCCCTGAAGTTGTTGAAACAATCCTACATTTAACTCTTCCTCTCAAAAGCATTCTCAACTATAAATTATTGCATAGACTTATCCTCTGAAAACATGGCCCATCAGTCTTTCGTGGGGTTGCCAATCATCCAGACCGCCCTTATACTACCATATTCCATATATGTGATCTTTGGTCTCTACCAAAAATACCATTATGTTATTTCTGGTACCACATTGAAGCACACAAAATATCCTTTGTGTTTAATACTAAAAAACTATTTTCTTATATTTGGTGTTGTGACAAGGCCAATGATCTTCCTCCAGAAAAACTTATCATGTTCACAATCTTGAAATGGTTCCTTACCCCCCAGAAGCCATGGGAGGGAATAATTACATCTAACAATTAATTGGCTTGTTCTAAAAGAGAGAGAATGAAGTGAAAGGGGGCAAAAATACTTCTAACTCCTGTGAAAATTAGTTAGTAAATACAATTTTTTTGGACAAAATTCCCCAACCAATAATTTGGAATATGGTAAGAAAAGAGGCCTCTCACAAATATTGCAAATGAAATTTGGAATGAGTTTTGACATCGTTGGGGTTAATTTTGTTTGAGTATGGGGTCACCGAAATTATAAGTGGATTCATTAGCTTAGCAAATGAGTCTCAAACCTCATTTTTTTTTTTTTATTTATCAAAAAAGATAAAAAGATGTTCATAACAAAACCACAACAAAGAATAGTAAAACAACAGTTTCAACATCAAACCAATGAGGACATTGGATTACACAGAGACAACAGAAGCAGAGAAAAACATGCATTTCATTTCTTTCATGCCTAGTACTCTTCACCATCATCATCCTCGCCTTCAGCAGACTCAGCACCAACCTCCTCATAATCCTTCTCGAGAGCAGCTAAGTCCTCACGAGCTTCAGAAAACTCGCCTTCTTCCATACCCTCACCAACATACCAATGAACAAAAGCACGCTTGGCATACATCGGATCAAACTTGTGATCAATTCTTGAGAACACCTCAGCCCCACTGGTAGAGTTGGAAATCATACAAACAGCTCTCTGGACCTTGGCCAAGTCACCACCAGGAACAACAGTTGGTGGCTGGTAGTTAATACCACACTTGAAACCAGTAGGGCACCAGTCTACAAATTGGATAGTCCTTTTAGTCTTGATGGTAGTCACAGCTGCATTCACATCCTTGGGACAACATCACCCCATGTACATCAGACAGCAAGCCATATACTTTCCATGGCGAGGATCACATTTAACCATCATAGATGAGGGCTCAAAAGCAGTGTTGGTAATTTCTACAATAGAGAGTTGCTCATGGTATGCCTTCTCGGCAGAGATCACAGGTGCATATGAGGAAAGCATAAAGTGAATTCTTGGGTATGGGACCAAGTTAGTCTGGAACTCATTAACATCCACATTCAATGCTCCATCAAATCGCAGAGAGGCAGTCAATGAAGAAATCACCTGAGAGATGAGGCGATTGAGGTTGGTGTAGGTAGGTCTCTCAATGTCCAATGATTTGCGGAAGATGTCATAAATGGCCTCATTATCAAGAAGTACATCAACATCGGTGTGCTCCAAAAGTGAGTGTGGAGAGCAGAGTTCCCAACAAGCATTTCCGACTTGAATACCGGCCTGACCGATGTGAATTGAAATGCACGCTCTCATTTTCGCTGATTGATTTGTTGTTGAAAAAGAAGATCACTGATCTGATGAGGCGAAGATGAGATCACCAGAGCCGTATACGTCTCTGGATCTAAAAATGCAGCTATAGTTCTGAGGATGATGATGAAATTTATATGTATACTAAAAGAAATTTATAGTCTCAAACCTCATCTATATGTATAATACTAAAAGAAATTTTTTCTCAGTACCACTCACTGCTATGTGGATTCGTCATTGACCAACAATTGATTTGTTTTCACTCTCGTTTTTGCAGTGGCTCTTCTAGTTTTACCAGTCATCTAGTTCTCGAATTACTTGGTAATGTTAATAAGGTATAAAACTCTTGGCAGAGGTTGGGTCATGTAGTGTCTCTTTTAGCTTAGTAATGAAAACCTTCTACCAGAATCCCTTCTTTTGCATAGAATACTCTGAACCCACTTTCAAGTCGGATAATAATGAAATTAAGTTAATAGAGGTTTTT
Source organism: Vinca minor (assembly GCA_026122235.1). Taxonomy (NCBI): domain Eukaryota; kingdom Viridiplantae; phylum Streptophyta; class Magnoliopsida; order Gentianales; family Apocynaceae; genus Vinca; species Vinca minor. The sequence continues at coordinate 682,757 of JAOCZM010000285.1, read as the reverse complement.
GCTGAATATTTAAGTTAAAATAGTTGCTGCTAATGACTCTCATCATATTCTGGGAAGATTATTAAAACTTACAATACTTTAATAATTGGTTTAAAAAATACGATATTCTGGTAAGAAAAACTATTGAAAATACTATTAGAACACTTGATATAAAACGATGGGAGTTCTCTAAGCCGGTAGAAAAATATAAAATCGATCACAAATTTGATGCACTTCCATATAAGATTAACATTAGAATACCAGACAAAGGACAAAAAATGTACAGGATTATAAGAAAAGCGCAGAAAATCAGATAACAGAGGATACTATAATAATGTTTCAATTCTTAAGATGCATATCAACATCGGAGTTGTAATATATCCATAGGATCAAAGTCAACTTATTGATTGAGTGAAGTCACCAACCATATCATAATGTGAGAATAGTTGTGTTCAACAAATTTCTTAACCCCCACAGCAAGATCCACATGCAGGAAGAGAACCTACCACATTAAAAGAAGTTGTTCATTAACAGTAGCCAGTGAGAAAACTATTAAAAGACGAATTAGTTTGGAAGAAAAAAGAACTTACTATGGTCTACTCCGCGTATATTATTCAAACCGCGAACATTGTCCAATCCTCCTCGAGGAGGCCCCCCAGGACCACCACCATATGGACCACTCCCAGGTCCTCCAGGGCCGCCGCCATCCCATTTCTTACTAGAAGCTGAGCCTTTTTTGTAAGCATCTGATTTTTCCATCTGTAGAAGTCACTAAGCAGATCAGAACACTATAAAAGAGAATCCAGAAAGATAGAGGAATCTGATATGGAAAATCCTGATATTACCGAGAACATTGTTGAGAAAAAAACACCAATTAAGTTGATAATGGACCAGAAAAAATCAACAACAGTGCGCAACCTCCAGATTGATCGCTTGGACTTCACGACACCTGCAAGAAGGATATGAGAAAGAAATTACATATTATCTTTTCATTATTTCCAACGTTTACCCCCATAAAAAGAGGAGGGGGGGGTGGGGTGGGGGGGGGGACATTCAACAGCACCCCTTGAAGCAGCCAGAATAATTGTGAGACGACGCTGTCGTACAAGAAGAAAAGAGAGACTCAACTCGAGCAGGTCATCAACCATTAAGGAAAGAAAACTTTGATTTTCTCCTCCTCTCAAGATAAGAATATGTCAGATACATACAGAAGCTTCAGCATGCAAAAAGCATGGGGATTAGGGACCAAGAAAAAATGTTTAAATTGCCAAAAACTACATAGAAATAACAAAATATATCTACTGGATTATCTGAAGGAAACTGCAGAACATGCTGTTCATGGCCAACAGAATCTGGAAAGCAACAAATCTCTTTTTAAGTTAATATGACTTCCTTTCTCGATCAGTTTATATGATGTAACTATTGACAAGAAATACTGCCTCTTACAAAATAAAAGCATCTTGGCCATGGATGGATTTATCTCAAGGACAGAGCTGAAATGTTTTCATTGCCAGTATATATATTGAAGTTACTGATGCTAATAAACTCTGCCGTTTAGAAAACTAAAAGCACCACTTGCCAGTCTCTACTGTTCTGGTTTGAGGAGAAGACCAGGTTTGAATATAATGCAGTTGGGTAAATGCCGAGAAATAACATAAACAATATCCTTTTATGGCATTTGTATATGAATTATTGCCTCTGGTTGTCCCTTTGAACTCCCATATGAGGGAAAGGGGTCCTAGATTGAGCGTTAAAGAGAAAGATGGATGTTTATAAGGAGCCTAAATCGGGATACACCTGTTTTTAGCTTGACTTGTGTTCAGGGTCCCTAACTTCCGATTTAGGCTCCTTATAAACATCCATCTTTCTCTTTAACGCTCAATCTAGGACCCCCCATTTTAGCGGGTAAAGAACTCATCACCAAAAAGCTGGACTCTTTGAAGTTTCCTTAAGGGAAGGAGTGTATCATGCGGGGCTGGAGATGTTATAATGATAGATGATTCTAATTTTGATTTACTCCCTCTTCATTATAGGGCTAACTTTATCATTCCCAATGCTCAGAATTACTTTCTGCATTTCTAAATAAAGATGAACATCATCTTAAGCTTGTATTTCGTCGAAATATAAATACGGATCCAGTTGAACCTCGCTCTCCCCCAAAAAACCCTGGAATGCTGAAAGAGTTATCCATATATTGCAATGATATTTTCTCAATAACCAAAAGGCCAGCATGAGATTAAAAAAGAAAGCCAGGAAAAGAAAAGAGAGAGATGTTCAGATTCCTAAAGGTGATGCAAGATAGTATGCAGACCACCTATTTCTTTGTCTATCCTAGAAACTACATCTAACCCTTACACCCCTGGAAGTTATTCCAAAGTGATAGGAAATTTGTTATTTGTCTATTTAACCTCCAAAGGTAAAAAGCATAATGGAATGACGATCAACATAAATGATTGATCTTAGTTAAGTTGGTTAGCTTACTAAGCTTCTACTGCCATGCGACAAGTTTGATCTAGACAGGGTTTTCATTCATGTAATTCACACTTTTTGATCTAGTATGATGATAGATCTGTAGCAGCAATAGATGTGACTACAACACAGCAGTTTTGGTATTCTTTATAAGGGTAAAAAGAGCCCACACCCCCTAAATTATCCCTTTTTGACCCTCGATCGGAAAACGTCAAGTTTTGCCCTCTAAACTATTCAGATATATCAATTATGCCCCTTCCGTCCATTTTCTACGTTAAATCGTGACGGAACCCAAAAAGGGGGCATTTTAGGCAATCCATATCATACCCTAAAAAAAATTCTCAGCCAGAAAAAATGAAGCGGGCCGACGTCAACGAGTAGATGGCAGGCGGTGTCGATGACAGAAGGCTTAGCTTCTCCAAAAGATCGATTCAAGTATAGTTTCCTTCCATAAAAAAATCAAATCTTGATCATATTTGAGTTATACACTGAACTTCTAATCCCTTTTTTAATACCTTTTTAGCTTTAATTTGTTAGATTATTGTCATTTCTTGCTGATTTTGCTTCATACCCATATCATATCTCTTTGCCCACCTGAGTTATATATCCATTGATTGGATTTGGGTTCTGAATGGGTTAATTACCAATTTCCAAATTCCATTAGGTGGACTCTTATTTTTTACTGATTTTTACAAAAGATCTCTTTTGGTACTGAGATTGAAGCTTGAAGACTAAAAGGAAAATAATGGAGAGAATTTGGAGTGGGTTTTCTTATTCTGTTTCGCTTTGTGTATAGATCTGAAGAATTGTTGGCACCAACCATGGGAAGCTGTCTGAGCAAGAAACCTGGTGAAACTTCTGCTACGATTAATGAGATTGAATACACCATAGAGCTAAATTCATATGAAGCTGCTTGCAAGATGGATGAAGATTTGCAGTAGTTTACCATCTTTACCCTAGTTTTCAAACCCCCACAAACACACGCCAGTATCTCCTACTCCCTCTCGGATTCCGGCAGCGACCACTGATGCTGTCTCCCTCTCTCACTCACTCTCGCCACTGCCGCCTTCTTCTTTCCTCTTAATTTTTCCTTGCCCAGAATTTAAGAGGCTTTCTTTTTATTTTTCTAGGATATGATATGGATTTCTACAAATGCCCCTATCTTTTGGGCTTCCGTCACGATTTAATGGAGAAAATGGACATAAAAGGAATCATTGATACACCTTAACAATTTAGGGGCAAAACTTGGCGTTTTTTCGATTGAGGGTCAAAACCACAAAATAGGATGGTTTAGGGGGGTGTGAGCACTTTTTACCCTCTTTATAATGTACGAGTACATGTTATAGTGATAATCCAGTGCACCACACAGTGTATAAAGTGTCTATGATACCTAGATACATCATTCTGTATACTAAGCCCTCCTGAATTCCCTTGCTCAATTTCCCCTATTTCAAGCATGTTGAAATTTCACCATTCCATGTACGTGCCACCAAAGTTCCACCACGAACTCCACCTTCCTACCTTCCTTATCTCTTTTCTTTACGTCCTTCTCCTTCCTTTTGCTCTCTCTTTCTGCTTCCCCGTGTTTCTATTCTCTCTTTGTTCTGCTGCAACTCCGCCGCTACCCAACCTACACTCTTCTTTTGCCTTCGCTCCCCTCCATAACTAACCTCCTCTCACCCTCCCTTCTCTGCTTAATTAGCATAATTTGCAATTAGAGTGTATAAGATCTAGACCGAGAAAGCTACCAGACCAAATTGAAACTGATTATAACAATTATAAACAAGGATTTCAAATCTACCAAAATTTGTTCCATCTCCAATTCTTAATTCTCCAAGAAAACTCTACCAGTGTGAATCCTCCAGAGAAAGCATAATTTCATACAACTCCATATAATTTCAACTATTGGATAATGTGGAAAACATAGGAGCTTTCTCTTTTACCTTTTTTCTCTTCAAAGGTCAAAATACTACCAACAAAATACTCCCTCCGTTCCATGATAAAAGTCAGTTTAACCTCTCGATATCTTCCCTAAATATAATGCCATTTTACCACTTTCCAGGATATTTTTTCTAAATCTACCCTCGCCCATATTATATTATGAAACAATGAGAAATAGATAGATCGGTGGTTGGACTTAAGTATTATGGTAAAAATTATTCTTTGTCTCCCCCTTGAATAATAAATAATTTATATATTTATTATCTATTCCCAAAAATACATATTTTCGGACCTAAAAGAACTTTTTCTTCTTACAAATATTAATCTAAAGCAAATCAGAATCCCAGAAACAAACAAAATTATCTGGGAACACAACCAGAAGATAATCATGATAAAATCCTGTAATCTGAAGTTCTGGAATAATTAATTACGACATATTATTTACCAAATTCACAAAATTTGCAAGGATACAACATAAGATCGTAGATGTATAAGAATTTTTCTCATCAAGAAGAAGGAAAATGAACAAAATTTTGAGGATTAATTTCGATTTCATTACCTCTTTCGACGTAAGCCATCAGATAGGAAGACTCGTCTTCGCCTGTGTTCTTTCCGCTATTCCTCCAAACAAGTTTTACGAGGAAACTATCGGGAAAAAAGCTAAAAAGACTATAACCGCGAGAAGCTTCTATCTTATGACGAATAAGAGCCAGACACGTATATAGTTTGACGCTATTTTTTACGTGTAAATATTGTCGGATAATTCAATGACCTTCAAAAAATATTAAAAACAATTTCCCTATGCAGTAAAACTTCTATATAACAATAACATAAAACTTCTATATAACAATAACATATATAAGAATAACTTCTTTACAGTGATAAAAAATTATTGTCCCAACTCGACATCAATTATAAATAAGAATAAATTTCACAGGGTAATATTTATTTTTTAGACCATCATTAAGAAATTTACCTCCATATAGTAATAAAATAACATTAAATTTTAAATATATATTTATATAAATTATCCATAATTATTTAACTAAGTTACATTAAAATTAAAATAATATGAAATACTTATCTACCTATTGAATATTTTAAATACATACATGATGTACATACATCTTTTTTTTACATTTCCTAGATACTAATTTACATGAATGAATCTTCATGCATGATGTACATACATTTGTTTTTGATGAAATTAAGCCTCTTCATTCATAAATAACAAATTACAACCATCGGAAATATCAGCGAGACACTCCTACTGCTTTGAGTCACAAAAGACAGTGGGGGAAGGGAATGCAGAGGAATCCTACCATTTCTATGACTAACTTTAGCTCAATGTGCTAAATTGTGTGCAGAGAAAAATTACACAATCTAGTTATAGGAAAAAATTTCCAGTTCCTAAGACTATTAAGCTTAACCTTACATTCATCAATAATGGTTGTCCCCCCGCCATTCTTCTCGCATTTTTGTGGCCTTTGATAGAGAATATAACATTAGCCGCATCACGCTTCAAACACGATATTATTCAATTTGCAATGTCTCGCGGATTAATGGCTAGCAAAGCGACCTTAGCCTCGCAGACAAATGCATCCGGGACTAGACGAGAATGAGTCCCCAGCAAAAGCAATATTTCCTTGTTCATTCCTAAGCACAATAGCAGCAGTATACACACCCTCAACACAAGTTGCATCAAAATTAATTTTGACCCATTTTGGAGGTGGTCTATTCCAGTTCAAAGGTGCTTTCTGCACAAGGATCTTCATATCTCTTCTAATTGCCGCATCCAAATAAGACTTAGCAAGAGAGTTTATTTCATCACTAATATCATCCCAGTTCTTCTTTTTTCCCCCAAAAGCAATAATATTTCTTTCTTTCCAACACTGCTCCATAGCTACCACAGCAAAATGAATAAATTCAAGACTCTCATAGTGATCAAGGGGGAAAATATTATCAGGATGAAGTAAAACTTCAATCCACCTAACCATATTCCAAGACTGGAAGGCTTGAATATTTATATTCCACTTTGATCTCCACCAGATGAGTTTCACTAAGGGACATTGCAAAAAAACATGTTCCAAATCTTCAAAAGCACTATCACAATGAATACAAAAAGAGTTACCTGTATTGACATAACTTCCAATCCTTCCTTTGGTAGGCAATATATTAGATAGTACCCTCCATAAAAAATGCTTGTGCCTAGGATGTAACTTTGCTTGCCAGAGACTTTTCCATAACAAACTAGGAACTTGAGACACCAACTTATACCGCCATGCCTGTTCTTCTCTGTAGGCTGACCTGACAGAAAAGTTCCCTGACTTGGAGGGAGACCAGACCATGACACTAGGTTCCATCTGAGATGGAATTTGAATCCTTAGGATAGCCGAGGCTATTTCAGTTGGGAACAAATTTCTGATAGCAACAACATCCCAAGAGTTTGTAGAGAGATTCATCAGTTGGTTAATCCAAATTGGCCCACCAGCAACTCTAGTATCCAAAGGAGGTTTGAAACCCTCAATACTGGGTATCCATGGCACACCCCAGATTCTAAGTAAAGGATCAGTTCCTATTTTATAGCAAGCTCCTTTCTTCAATGTACTCCTGCAACTCCAGATTGCTTGCCAGACCCAGGACCCACTACCTTTATGCTTCTCAGCTTCCAAAATGTTGTCAAACCCCAAATACTTGGCTTGCATTTGCATCACCCAAGGATTGTTAATATCATAGCACATTTTCCAAGCTAATTTGGTATTGAAAGCATGATTGATATCAAAACATTTCCTAAACCCCAGTCCACCAGCTACTTTGGGCACACAAATCGAATCCCACGCTTTTAAGTACAAATGCTTTGACTCATCATCTTTAAATCCCCACCAGAATTTCCTAATTTTCTTATCAATATCTTCACAAATAGACTTCGGCAGTGACACTGTTTGCATGGAATAGGCAGGTAAGGCTTGCAAGACAGATTTTATTAAAACACCCCTACCTGCCTGAGATAAGCATTTCAGTTTCCAGCCACTCAATCTACCTGAAATTTTCTCTAAAATATCTTCAAATGATTTCTTTTTTGTAGCAGATTTGCAAAAAGGGAGGCCCAAATGTTTGGCTTTATGGTCACATTGCCTCATATTCAAAGTGTTACAAATACTACCCCTCCTATCTTCAGGAACATTTTTGCTGAAATGAATGAAGGATTTGTTCTCGCTGATTTCTTGACCTGACCAGGAACAGAACCTAGCCAAAATAGACTTTACATTTGCAGCTTCAATGTCATTAGCTTGACAGTAGATCACCACATCATCTGCATATAATAAATGAGAGATAGGGGGACTAGTTCTACATATTTTGACACCATGCACTTCCCCTTTGGATTCTGCCATGGATAACATTCTAGACAAGAGATCAATGAAAATAACAAAAAGAGCAGGTGAAATAGGGTCACCTTGTCTAATTCCTCTAGAAGGAATAATATTACCAAAAACAGAACCATTGATGAGAAAAGCAAAAGTAGGAGTAGAAATACAGGTTTTGATGAGATTAATGAATTTAACAGAGAAGCCATGCCTAAGAAGAATATTCACCAAAACATCCCATTCTACCCTATCATAGGCCTTAGCCATGTCTATCTTTAAAGCCATAAAACCAAGGGCACCCTTTTTCTTATTAAGATAATGCAAAATTTCATGACTCATAATGGTGTTATCAGAAATAAGTCTACCAGGAACAAAAGCAGATTGCATAGGAGATATGATCTTGTCAAGAATAGGTTTGAGCCTAGTAGCAATGATTTTAGAAATGACTTTGTAGCTCACATTACAGAGTGCAATGGGTCTAAACTCCTCTACCCTAACAGCAAAATCCTTTTTAGGGATAAGAGACAGGAAAGTATGATTGGTCTTATTTTCAAGAGTCCCTGTAAGAAAAAAATGTTGAGTAGAAACAATGAGCTCCTTTTTAACAGTAGGCCAGTAAGCTTTAAAGAAATTAGCCGACATGCCATCAGGACCAGGACTACTACCAGAAGCCATCTCAAAAACAGTGATCTTGATTTCCTCTTCAGAGGGCATACCACACAAATAATTATTATCAATATCAGTAACAGAGTGAGGTATCAGATTATCAAAATCAGGGGGAAACAAGGGGTGAGATGATGAAAACAAATTAGAATAATATTGATCAAAAAAGATGACCAATATTAAACCAATTTGTCTCCCAAGAAAGATCATCTCTTTGTATATGGTCAATCCAATTATACCTTCTCTTAATAATAGTAGATAAATGAAAAAACCTCGTATTCGCATCACCTTCTTCCATACCTTGGTTTTTAGCCTTGTCTCGCCAGAGAAGCTCCTCTCTCTTTAACAATTCAGCTAGCTCTTCCTGTTTTGCAGACTCAAGGGCAAGATTTGGGGCTGTTTGGTTCAGTTCTTGGAGAAGGCTAATATCAGACTTGGTTTTATTTATGGAGGATTGGATATTACCAAATGAGCTTTTATTCCACTTTTTCAAGGCAACTCGGGTTTTGTCTATCTTTAAAGTAAGGTGAAGGTGGATAGGACCAGGGAGAGGTTTGTTCCAGGCATCTTCAACCACTAAGTTAGAGTTAGGGTCCCTAATCCACATGGATTCAAAACGGAAGGGTCTAGGTCCTTGCCTATAATTAGGATTAGTACCAAGAAGGAGAACTAATGAATCTTTTATATCTTTTAAATTCATGTTTTAAAATATGAAGAGACACATTTTCAAGTGTCGTATAATGTATATTAGTTATTTTTTTTTAAATTATAATTTTTATATGTAAGCCTCTATTTAATAATAACCACCCTATAGTAATATTTTTTTCGATCCCGAGAGTATTACTGTATAGAGGTATTACTATATAATACTCTCTCCGTACAACATTATCTATCCACGTTTTCATTTTAGTATGTATGAAATTAACTATTCACTTTCTAGTTTTGGTATAAATTGGTATTATTTTTTTCAATTTTACCGTTAGTAAAACTTCTCATTCAATACTCTCAATCAATTAAAGCATTCACTTTCCAATAAATAATTAATATGTGGTTGAATAGTAATTGTTTCTCTAAAATCACAATTCAAAAAAAAGAGGATAGATAGGAAAAAACGGTAGAATCTTAAATGTAATCGGATAATTTATGAAAGACAATATAGTCTTTTGACGATGTTTCACCATCTAATTCCTCAAAATCTTAATCCCCGCGCTTTTTACTACTATCTCCATTCTTAAATAATTAATACACTTTACCTTTTTCATACATACCAAGAAAATGATTGGAAGACAATAATTACGAATAAAAAAATCCAAATTACCCATAATTAAAGTATGATTTGATGTGCATTTATAAGTATGGAATTGTTGGAACACTAAAGTATTAAGTAAAGTTCACTAAGGGTAAAGTTGGAAGAAATATGACAAATATTCATCACATTTTGAAATGTATCAAATAATTTAGAACATACAAAAAAAAAGTAAAATGTATCAATTATTTAGGAAAGGAGAGTTTGAGTTTGTAGTTAAACTCGAAACTCTATTGAAATAAATATATTTTTTTCCTTTTATTTTCATCAGTTGAAACATTATATTTTACTCGGAAAAATTTATCTTGAGAACTCTATATAATATATATCTCGAAACCCTCTAACGCTCTTAAAACCTAATCAAGTTTTGAGAAATACTAAGTAGGCAAATTGGGGTTATAGGTTCAAAAAAAATTTATGTTTTGTAGGTACAAAATGAAAGACCCTTTTAGGGTATTAACCTAAGAGGGGGTGAATTAGGTTTTTTACCTTTTCTAAAATACTTTGCTTAAATGATCACTTTAACAAGAAGTTTGTTGATTAAGCACATAAGGTGAGTTAATTATGTTTGTCAAGATGGACGTAGCCTAGTGGGATTCCCCTTCACTCATGAGAGGTCCTGAGTTCGACACCGGGCCACAACGCCCCCCCCAAAAAAAAGTTATTTATGTTTAGGCAAGCTTATATGACTAAGTAAAGCATTGTATAAAGTATGGAAGCATATGTTGCATCTCTAACCTTAAGCAAATAGTTCATGTAGACAAGTAAGCAAGTTATAGTAATTCATGAACTATAAAGTAAATGAGTGGGGATAGAGAAAACTAACACAAGGATTTATAATGGTTCGATTCACAAAGAATCCACATCCACCATCTTAGGACAAACCCCTAGGATTTCAGCATCCACTAATGGATACCATTCACAACAAAATCAATGTGGGTTCAACCTTTTACAATTGCCTCAATAAATGAGGACTTTTGGTTCACTAAGAAGACTCCACTCACAAAGAGTCAATCTCACCAATGAGGACTTATAAACACTCACAAAGTGAAGCTCACTAAGATTTTTTCCTAACTCACAAAGAATTAGTTCTCACTAAGATAAAAAAAACTTGGGTAAAACTAGTCTCTTTCAAAGGAGACTTTACAATTTCGCTCACTACAAATAATTTTCACTTTGGATGGATTTACAAATGAAACCTCTAATCACTTTTGAGAATAGAAGGCATAGATAAAGTTCAATCTCAACTCAAAATTATATATTTTGAAGAATGATTTGAAGATTTAGCTCAAAAAGTGTTTGTTTTGCTTGGAATGAAGTGTATACAATATGCCCTCTTATGGTTTGATTAGTTATGAAAATTCAGTTTTAGAAGCTTTATATAGGGGCAAAATACACATGCAAAATTGGTCACAACAATTATATTTTTTGCCTGGATTTGAAAGTTTCGGTCGACCGGACTAGACAGTTGGTCGACCGAGGTGCCTCCGAAGTAAAGATAAAAGGCATATGTTCTCATCTCGGTCGACTGAAGCCAGTGGTCTGGTCGAACGAAGTAAATCTCGCTCGACCGACCAAAATCAAGGTCATCCGAGATGATATAGCCGTTGGAGTTTTGGAACATTCAAAATCTGATTAAGGACAAAACAACCTCGGTCGACCGGACATACACGTCGGTCGATCGAACTTCGTCTCGTCTTCCAAGGCTGGGCCCAGGTCGACCGGAATGAAAAACCTAAAGTGGGTTTTCCACTTAGTCAAGTTCTCAAACTTATGCCTAAGTTTTTTATAAAGATATAAAACACATTTTAAAGGACTTAGGCATTGACCAATACTTAACTAAGTTTTCAAAAACCTTTTCAAAGAATTGAACAAAGTAAAATACGAGGTTTTGAAAAAAATGCATTGTTGAGCTTTAAACATTCTATCCTAGTATTCTCAAAGGAAGGATTAGTCACAAAGATGCACCTATGAGCATAAGACTAGTCTTCCTAAGGCTTCAAGTTGAATATCTTCTTGGAGTCTTGACTTGAAGCCTTTGAACAACATCATCTTGGAGTGGTGAAGTCCTATAGCAATCTTGAGTTGTACTGTATTGGACTTCACACTTCTTCTTGGTCAATGAGCATACCACTTGATTCTTCTCTTGTTGGATTGAGTAGCTCTTGACTTGTTGATCTTTCTTCTTCTTAACTTTGGAAATACTTCCATGGCATGTGGATTGACTTTGAGCTTGTGTCATGGAGTCTTGCAAAGTGAGCTTCCTTGTGTGTAGGATGTTGACTTTGATGTACACAAGAAGCTAACTTACCATTTCCATCAATGTCAATGAGAGTGCCAAATATCCTATCATTATGAACATGCTCACACAAACATTAGAAATATCAATGGTTTGTTATCATCAAAACAAGATTGATCACATTAGCCCTTACGACTTACACGAAAAACAACGTTGTTACAAATCATAACACCGAAAAAATTTATGTTTGGTGCATAAGGTCCTTCCGTCCAGAATTCCTTCAGTCAATTGTTAATTTGAAATTTAAACAAGGTCAACCCTAAAAGCGTGAGGGGTATTTTTGGTAGTTTATCTTTAACACCCCTCCCCCAACTCTCTCTCCCCTCCCCAACCTACCTCGAACCCCCACCTCTCTTCTTCTTCTTCTTCTTCTTCTTCGTCAATCATAAGAAAAATCATCAATCATAAGCAAACCCAACTATAAAATTCATTGTAATCTTTTTAGCTTTAAGCTTTTAGATTTTATCCCTTCATTTATATATTATTGATGAAGAAGAAGAGAGATAGGTGGGGATGGTTGTTGTAAGGTCGAAGAAGAAGAAGAAGAAGAAGAAGAGGCGGGAGTGAGTGGTTGTTGCAAGGATGAAGAAGAAGGGGGGAGATGGGGGTGGGGTGCATCGGGTGGTGGGGGGTGGGGGGTGGGGGTGGGTACATTGGGGAGAGGGGTTGTTTAACACAATGTACCAAAAATGCCCCTTTTTGTGTTGACCATGTTCAAATTTGAATTTAACAGTTGACTGAAGGAAATATTGACGGAAGGACCTTATGCACCAAACATAAATTGTTTCCGTGCTAACATTTGTAAAAACATTATTTCCGCATTGGCACCGACCAAGTGAAGCCCAAGCTTTGGCTACCAATAAGTATATCTTGGTAGCTGTGGATTATGTCTCTAGGTGGGTAGAAGCCCAAGCTTTGGCTACCAATGAGGCTAGGGTGGTTGTGAAATTCTTGAAAAAGTTGTTTTCCCGTTTTGGTATCCCTAGGGCTATTATTAGTGATAGGGGAATCCATTTTTGTAACCATCAACTTGAAAATTCTTGAAAATTCTTGAAAAAGAATTTTGGAGAAGATATTGGAGACCTCTAGGAAGGATTGGAGTGCTAAGTTAGATGATGCTCTATGGGCCTATAGGACGGCTTACAACCCATTGGTTTTACAACGTATAGATTGGTTTATGGGGAGTCTGGTCATTTGCCGGTAGAAGTAGAGTATAAGGCTTTTTGGGCATTGAAGCTTGTTAACTTTGATCTTGAACTTGTAGGTCAAAAGAGGATGCTTCAAATCAATGAGCTTGACGAATAGAGACTTCAAGCTTATGAGAATTCTAAACTTTACAAGGAAAAAGTCAAGAAGTGACATGATAAGCGCATCATACAAATTCGGGACTTCAAAGAAGGTGACCAAGTGCTTTTATACAATTCAAGGTTGAAGTTTTTTCCCGGAAAGCTCAAGTCGAGATGGTCCGGACCTTTCATCGTTACAAAGGCGTTCCCCTATGGCGCCTTCGAGATCTCACATCCGGAGAAGGGGACGTTCAAAGTTAATGGTCACCGACTCAAAATGTATCATGGAGGTGATCCTAAGGAATTTGAAAGAGTTCATTGGAACCTCCATAATATGAAGGTTAAGTAATTTACTTCTCTAGTCCTCTTTTGTACATATGTGCTTAGGATGATGTGGGTTTCCTTTAATTTTATTGTGATCTTGAACTTAGTTGTGTTTTGTGTTTTAGTATTTCGGTAAGTATATTATATTTATTTGTTTTCTAGAGTAATTATATATTAAAAAAAATCTATTATTTATTTAGTATAGTTTTCCTCATTTCAATTATCTAATTATTGTTGATTACTTGTTTGTGTTTTAGCGAAATGTCCCTAAAAAAACCTTCGAACAAGAGAAGTAGGACCTCGACATCTTCCTCTCTAGAGAACCCAACAAAAGTATCTCGAGTGTCTTTCTCATGGAAGTGGTGGAGGAGTCAACACACTTGATGATGAGGGATATGGCGACCATGAAGATCCAAACTAGGGGAGTTTCCTTTTCACTCATGTTATCCTTTAAATTTGTTAGTGTCGCCTCAACATTTAGGACAATGTTGTCCTAAGTGTGGGGGGAGTTTAGTTTTATATGTTTCGTTTTTAGTTCTATTTCCTTATTTGTAAATATTTTTTAGTATGTGTTAGTAGTTATTTTAAATGTTTCGTTTTTAGTTTTATGTCCTAAAAAAAATTAAAAAAAAAAAAATCAAGAAGTGGTAGAGTTCTCTTTGTTTATTTTGCATAAGAAGCTCAAGTTTTGTTGAGAATCCGGTGTATATAACAAATTAGTTGCTATCATTTTTCATGCTTATGTGATTTCACCTCTTTTCCACGCCTTGCTTACTTGTGTTTGAGGAGTATGCTTAATTGTTCCTAAGTTTTTAGTTTAAGAACCATTGGGCCATCCTAGACATTTTCCTTGTAGTCCTCGGCAAAGATTTTTGGTGCTTAGAAATGAGGGTCATGGCATCTCTTTGAACCGTTAGAGCCAAATTTACCCCTCCTTCACTTAAATATATCCCTAGTACCCCATTGAAGCCTTTATTGATATGAATGAACTTCTTGTTGATAGTCACTTTATAAAACCCGTAATTAGTGGAGAGTTGATCTTATTTGTCAATATATGTGGATTTTGGGTTTATGGAAGTGTCTTGAAGCATGAAGAAAGTTGAGGGAAAATGAAAGACATGATATTTTTTTGGGATTATTGAATGAAAGAAAGAAAGATATTGATAACTCACGCATCCATCTCATGTTTATTTATGATTTATGTTATGGAAACAAATGAAAAAAAAAGAGAAAAAAAAAGAATGTAAAAGTCTTTATGTTTTATGTAAATGTTCATAGCATGGGTTGATGTTGAGATCTTTCAAAATGGTTTTGGGTATCCTTTTGTGCGCTAAAGAAGAAGATTTGGGATATTGTGGAACTCATAAGTTTTTGTTGAAATGTGAGTTTATGAGTTATGGAGTGATTGGTGATTTTGATTGACATGTTTATATAGCTTTTCCTTGCTCAACTCTCATTAGCTTTGCATATCCCTACCGTCGTTTGGAAACCATAAACATTGGCCTACGTTACAAGCTTTAAATTCCTACCAAATCTAAGCATAAATTAGTGACCTAATTCTTGTAGAAGAACACAAGTAATATGCCCGTGGATGCCCCAATGGTTCATTTACCGATAATTAGGAGTCTTGAGTAAACTTCTCGAATACTTGTTATGTCTAGGTTCACACACACACACACACACTTGAAATCCCTTGCATGTTAAATGATGAAGACTACTTTCACATATACATTGGATTTGAAACTTCACTTGCGTGATTATGTGTTGATGGTATTGAGAATCTCTAACGCCACTTGAGCACTTTTTGGAAAATAAAACTCTCTTGGAAAAATGGCACCTCATGTTGAGCTTATAATTGTTGAAAAATATTTTTCATTGAGGGAGTTGTAAATGCTTGGTTATTCCCTTTAGACTTGGAGCTTCATTGATGAGTTGTGTTATTGGGCGTATATGCACTTTGCTTGAGGACAAGCAAAGATCTAAGTGTGGGGGAGTTGATATTTGCTCTTAAAGCAATATTTTAACTTGTATAATGTGTTTCATAATTTCAAATTTGCATTGGTAAGATGCTACTTATACTCCATTTTCTCTTACTTTTGGTTTAGGTGGAATATATTAAAGCTTGGAAGATACTTAGATGAAAGAAGATGAAAGTCACCAACTTTGTGGACCAAAATGTAGAAGACTGAAAGTACATGGGATGGACTGTAAAAAAAGCCAAACTTCAGGGTCTTTATTGCAAATAGAAAAGTGTTAAAAATATCTACATCTTCCATTTTAGCTTGAAGCTAAAAAAGAGAGGAGTCAAGAGAGAAAACAAGTCCTAAATTCTAGAGATAGATTTAGAAGGTTGATTTAAAAGAAAAGCTTGAAGCTTCATTGAAGATTCTTGGCAAGAAATTGAGGTGCGACTCAAGACTTGGTTTTTCTTGATGGAAGAAAGAGGATTTCGAAAAAGAAGAGAAGCTTGAAGAAGATTACTTAGCAATGAGAATTTCTTCCTCTCTCTCTTCTAATTTATTATTTTCCTTCATGAATATGGATAGCTAAATTTGTATAATACTTGAATGGGTTGAATTCTAGCATGTTATTTATGTGTTGACAATTAGAAATTTTTATGCATTGAGAGATGAGTGAAGTTTATTTGGAAATCCCTTTGTAGGTTCACCTAAGGCTTATAATTCACAATACCCCTCCCTAAACACATAAGTACATCTAGGGGGATACCCGTTCAAGTATTCACTCTCCTAATTGAATTTTCTCTCTAAACACTCTAGATCTTAGTTTTAGCTTATTAGTAGATTAATTTAGTTTAGTAACAAACCTTCTTAAAATTTTTGTCAACTAAACAATAAAATAAAAGTCACTACTACTACTTACCCTTCTTCGCGAATACGATACCTTGGTTGCTCACTCTAAATTACATTAACGATAGGTGCTCTTGCCTTGAGTTTCTTGTGTCCAATTTGAGTAGAATATTGTGGGCTTGCAAGAAAACAACAACCTCCGGTCGACCGGAGCTTTCTGATAGGTCGTTCGGACCTTTCATTAACAATTATTTTGTTTTCTGTTCTGACTTTAGTTCTTTGTATGTTTAAGTTGTTTCCCTTATTGTTTAAAGTATTTGCAAGTCATTTCCAGTCAAGTTCAATACAAATGATTTGGGTTTGGGAAACATATTTTCAGCTCTTATTTGATGCTTCATCCCCAATGGTGATCGATGCTTACGTGTTACTAGACTAGTTAGCTTACCCCTTATTTTCCCTTTTGTAGATGAGTTCATTGACTGTGCTATCGTTGAGACCTTTGATGAGGATTATGAAGATGATTTAGTTTGAACTCATGTAATAGAATGGATAGCTGAACAGTAGTTGAATTTAGATATCTTTCACTTTTGTTATGCATTGACTTATGGATCATGTATTTCCCATTTAAGTAAATAATAATTGGACGAGGTTTCCCTTTTTAGTATTTGGGTTCGGTACCTCAATTACTTGGGGTGTTGCCAAGTCATCACTCGGGTTAGGGGTGTGACATAAGTGGTATTAGAGAAGATCGAACATTAAGCTTGAACATCTGGTTGACTATGTTTGTTCAAGTCCTTCGGGCACATCAACAACAAATCAAAATCAGGGAGTTCAAAGAGTGCAGGGGGCTGAGGGAGACCCGGGGTTATATTTTGACGTATGAAGAAGATGAGGGTGGCATCATCTGATGGAAACATGGGGCCGGATTAGGCCGAGACTTGTCTAGAGGAGGTCTAGCAACAATTCTCAATTATGAGGGAGCCGGAGAATGTTAAGACCGATGTAGTCATGTCGTTCTTAACAACTGAGTTATCCGAATGGTGGAAGGGCGTTGGGCATATTTATGAACACGGGGGCTAGCCTATTATTTATGCTAGGTTGAAGAACGTCTTCTTGGACCAATAATTCCCCGACACTTCCAAGATGGAGCGACAAAATCAGTTTTTTGAGCTCAAACATACTAAAGGGATGACCGTTTCAAAATATGCTAGAAATTTTAATGCCATAGGTAAGTATGCTGCTTCTACCATCCAAGATCCGATTAAGAGAACTCAGAGATTTGTGTGGAGTTTGTTGGTCTGCATTACGGGAAGGCTTTCTAGTTCTCGTCATATTACATACACGGACGCATACTAAAGGAGCCTTGATATTTAGGCCGAGTTCATGAAAACAGATGCCGAAAGGGTTGGTAAGAGATCTTTCTCCACTATGACACATTGGCAGACTTCACACCCTAACACTTCTACACCGATGGCTGCTTGCAAACAGTTTCTTCCCACCTCGGGACAGACTAAATTTTCTAGGCCATCGGTAAGAAGCGGGACCAACTTAGTGAGGATTTGTGGACAAATAGCAGCACCAATCCTATATCAGGAAGCTTCATCATCAGTAGATATTCCATTGTGTGTTACATGTGTATGAAGGCATTCTGGGGAATGCCATTGGAAGACTGGGGCTTGCTTCAGGTGTGAGGTAAAGGGTCATCAGATTGGGAAGTGTACAATACCAGAATGAGGTTATAGTCAGCCGACGATAACAATACCAAGAGTTGGGAATACCAAGCCAGTCGATAATGCTCGGGTGTTCGCATTGACTCAGCAAAAGGCGGGAACAACTTCAGATGTGGTCACGGGTACGCTCTTAGTTAATTTAGTACTTGTCAATGTGTTACTGTGGAGCTACCCATTCATTTTCGTAGATTTTTTAAGGTCCTTAAGACGTCCCCTGCTTGTATTTTGGATATATATAGAGTCATTGTTCCTAATGGGAAAGTCTTAGAGTCTAATTTGGTTCATAAGGGGTGTCGGGTAGAACTCGAAAGTGTTAGAAGCGGACTTTATACACCTAAACATGGTAGATTTTGATATAATTATGGGAATGGATTGGTTGTCGACTCATCATGCCTTAGTACATTGTCGGGAAATGATGATTTAAATTTATATTGGGGACCGGGAAGTGTTAGAGTTTCAGGGGTAAGAAAGGAAGAAGGGTGAGCGGAATTTACCTATCATATCAGCTATCATGGCTCAGAAGTATTTGAGGAACAATTGCGAGGTGTATTTCGCCTATGCAGTATTGAAAGATGATAAAAACGTCCAACTTAAGGATGTTTCGGTTGTGATGGAGTTCAGGGATGTGTTTCTTGACAATTTGTCGGTGTTCCACCTGCCCGGGAGATCGACTTTGAGATTTTGCTACAACCTGGAGCGGAGCCTATCTCTAAAGCCCCGTACCTTATGGCACCAACGGAGTTGAAGGAATTAAATGTTCAGCTCCAAAAGCTTTTTGACAAGAAGTTCATCAGACCAAGCGTATCACCTTGTGGCGCTCCAATTTTGTTTTGGAAGAAGAAGGAGGATAGTATGCAGATGTGTATCGACCACCGGGAGTTGAACAAGATAAACATTAAGAATCGATACCCTCTCCCTTGTATTATTGATCTGTTTGATCAATTGAAAGGGTGAAAGTGTTTTCTAATATAGATTTGGGATTAGGTTACCATCAACTTAGAATCAAACCCGAGGATATCCTGAAAGTGTCTTTCGAACCCGGTATGGGAACTACAAATTCCTTGTGATGCCGTTTGGAATGACTAACTCACTGGTGGCATTCATGGACATGATGAACCGAGTCTTTGAGGATTATCTTGATAAGTTCGTGGCGGTCTTCATCTACGACATTCTGATTTATTCAACATCGCATGAGGCTCAGGAAATACATTTAAGATTGGGGTTGGAGATTCTTAGAAAGGATAAGTTGTATGCCAAGTTCAACAAGTGTGAGTTCTGGTTGAAGAGTGTTACCTTTTTGGGACATGTTGTATCAG
This sequence comes from Vinca minor, assembly GCA_026122235.1. Lineage (NCBI taxonomy): Eukaryota > Viridiplantae > Streptophyta > Magnoliopsida > Gentianales > Apocynaceae > Vinca > Vinca minor. The sequence goes on along the minus strand of JAOCZM010000285.1, from coordinate 663,272 downwards.
TCGAAGGGGTATCAGTTGACCCGAGTAAGATTGAGGCGATTATGGATTGACCAATACCGAAAACAGTGGCAGAAACAGAAGGTTCTTGGGGTTGGCCGGTTATTACAGAAAGTTCGTAGAGGACTTTTCTAGGATATCTGCACATTTTACCCGGTTGACACAAAGAGGGTTAAGTTTGAGTGGGGGTCAGAATGTGAAAGCAGTTTTCAGAAATTGAAGGAAAAGTTGATTACAACACTGATATTGGCACTACCGACATAATCTGGGTGATTCACAATTTATATGCAACAGGCATCGGTCTGGGTTGTGTGTTGATGCAGAACGAGAAGGTTATAGCCTATGATCCTAGATACTCTATGGAGCACACATATATCTTGAAACGGTCTTTCCAAGCCTCATAATTATTTCCATCAAAAAGTGGTGGCCTATTGGTGGAAGACCCCTCTAAGTAGGCTAATGCGGAATTACCGGCCATAATCTTTACTTCAAGCGGTTAAGCTAAAGAAGAAGACGAGGCTCTGATACCAATTGTAAAACATAAGAGGAGGGGGGGGGGTGAATTGGGTTTTAGTCAATCTTGGGAACTTTTTCGAATCTAAGCAATGCTAGTATAAGTTTGTGCAAGATAAGCAAATGCAAAACTAAACCCAACAACAAGACAAAGGATTTAGAGTGGTTCGATTCACTTAGAATCTACATCCACTACCTTGAGCCACACCCAAGGATTTCAACAACTTCACTAAGAAGATCTTTTTACACTTGTGGACAACTCACTAAGAGTTTTACAACACAACCACAATACAAAACTCACTAAGAGTTACTTGCCCACACTAAGTAGGACTTTTACAAGAATCACCCTATCACTAAGAAAGGGAATTAAGATAGATAAAGAGAAAGGTTAATCACTCTTATAAGTTAGTAAGATATACCTTTGAAGTACAAGAATTTTAGCTCTTTAGAACATATGAAGCACACTCTTTATCTTGCTTTTGAAAGAACACTCTTGAATGATTTAGATCATAGAGATGAAGTGCTATTTGCTTTGAGAGTGTTTAGACTTGATAAGAAATCAATGTAAATTGTATGTCCAAGTCTTAGAGTCATTCTCTAGTTTTGGAGTATTTATACATTTCAAAATATGCTGAAAAACGACTCTTTAACGGTAAAAAAACGGCTAGTTTCTTACAGAGTTCGGTTGACCGAACAAGGGTCGGATGACCCACTTTGAGGACCTCGGTCGACCGACCTTGGCTTGACCAACTCTCAGTAAATGGTCGGTTGATCCGAGGATGAGCTCGGTTGACCGACTTCCAGAGCCTTGAGAGATGTTGATTTTTCACACGTTTTGAAGTCTATTGAAGTCTAAAAGGTTTTCTCAATATGTAACAAGTAAGAGCATTTAGAAAACCGTTTTAAAAGACTTATACTTTGAAATCAAAGGCTTTTGAGATATGAACACATATGAGAATCATTTTGAAACTTTGGCCTTTTGAAAACGTGTTTATGAAAACATGCAAGACTTGAGTGTAGGACTTATGTTCATGAGAGCATTGGTTAGAGCTTATAAGATAACGACTTATAAAGACAAAGCTAATCTAACCAAACCTAAGTCTTCAATCTTCAATCTTGATAGATGAGCCTTGAATAATATGACTTTGAATCTTGATCATGGCTTGATTGAAGTACTTAGAGCTTCCATTATAAGTTCCGATATTCTATCACAAAGATATAAAACATTAGACACAACATCAAGTGTTTGTCCATTATCAAAAACCGAGTTCGTCCACCCTTAGGGCTTACAATCTCCCCCTTTTGATTATGACAAACTTTGATGCAATTAGATAGAATATGGTTAATTTAAGTGCAAGGAAGTAAGGCAAAAGATAAGACAAGAACATATAAGAGCGAGACTAGTGCTTAGAAGATAAAACCGTGAGTGGAACGAGATACATAAGCACTAGCACGATAAGTTTCTTTGCCATTGCATTAGGGACTCTTTGAAGAGCCCTATATCCCAACCATCCTCCTTTCCTCATTCCTTCCATTTTGTAGCTTTCTTGTGTGTATTATACATACCTCAGTTTACACAAGAAGCTAACTTACCATTTTCATCAATGTCGATGTGAGTGCTAAGGATCCTATTATAAAGAACATGCTCACACAAACATTAGAACTATCAATAGTTTGTTAACATCAAAACAACATAGAATAATTTGCCCTTCGGGCTAACAATCTCCCCCTTTTTGATGATGACAAAACATTGATGCAAATGGGAATAATATGCAAAAATAAGATACCAATTGTATGCATGAGATAAGGATATTGAGGATCCAAGCAAGTAGATGTTTTGAAAAAAATATTCTACTCCCCCTATATTAAAGAATCCCTTATCTCTCCCATTTTGCAAGTTCTAAGCTTTCTCTTTTTGTAAATTACTCCTCTTGGCACATTTGCAACACTAAAATTTCTCCCCCTTTTTGTCAAAATCAAAAAAGGATATCAGAGCGCCAATAAGAAAGCATTTAATGAAAAGTAAAGATGAATAAGATTTAAATTGTGGAGAAGCTTGATGATATGTAAGAATTCTCCCCATATAAAAAACTTTTATACCATGGAGAATCTTGATGGTCTAATAGATTGATAATATAAGAACCAAAAGATCAAACCTTAAGACCAAAAATCATTTGAAGAATGATTATTTTGAATAAGCTTGGTTGATTTCTAAAAACAAGGAGTCCATAATAACACATAAATCAAAAGATGGTCATGTATGGCTCAAAAAGAATATCAACCTAAGCTAAAAACAAAGGAGATAAGGAATATAACCTTTAAGCACAATCTCCCCGTTTATAAAACATACGATGTTAGCTATTTGAGATAAAACCAAGTTTGATACCAATTGACCAATTGTAAAACATGATACCAATTGTAAATATAGCCAATTGTAACACACGTTTTTTAAAATATAGCTAACAAAGTACTAGTGGAAGTGATACCATGAATTCATAAGTTAAGCACATGTATCACAACCAAAAGAAGTAGAGGAAGTGTAAGATAACACTTTGAGTACATTCCTCTAACAAGTTAATGGTTAGCTAAATGAGTGTAGCAACTCTTAAAGTGATACTAACCAAAAACTATAATGAGATCACAAAAGATATGAAAGTAAAGATTATGATCTCATAGTTATTAAGGGAGAGTATATGTGATACCAAATGTAAGAAATAACCAATTGTAAATAAACATTTATAACACATATAACTTCCAAAATAACTTACACAAGTTGGCTATAAGAGATAAAAGATGAAAAGCAAGCCAACGAGTGATGTGATGATGTAAAATATGAACAATATAGCAAACATCACAATTATGAGTTTACATCCTAAGTCAAGCATCTAGACGATCAACCACATAAGATTAATGCTATAGACTCGAATATAAACACAACCCTATATGCAATGAAGATCAAGTAAAAACTGAGCATAGCATATACAAACTCCCCCAAAGCATAAAACACTACATAATAGAGGGGAGGGGGTATAAGTTGAACACAAAAGGATCAAAAACAAAACAATGATCACCTACAAGGGATGAGTTAAGCCTTGTACCTCAATGCTCTTTGAGCTTGGACTTCTTACCATTTTGGTTGATCTTCTTTATCAATCAAGTCCATTGAGGCTTTTTTGTGTGATCACTTTCATTTGAAGCTCATTGAGAGGTTGACATGTGATTGCTCCATTTTCTTTGTTGTTCATCCTTGATTGATGAGATGAAAGCAATCTCCTCTTGTTTTCATGACAAGTGTAGAGTCATCATTGATGGGTGACTTTTCTTTGATGAACCCTCTACAATCTTGTGATCCTTAGCATTTGACTCTTTTCTTGGAGTCTTAGCTCACTTGTGTGCCATTCCTTGTAGTTCATATCTTCTTCTTGAAGTTTAGAACTCTTTGTTACCTACAAGGAATTCTTGAGAACAAATGTGGTACCTTTTCAAAGGTCCTTCATGATTAGATCAATATCTCAAGTGACACATATATGCATAAGGATCAAAAACCAAAAACAACTAGATGGATTCTTAAATGAATATGACATGACAAGACAAGAATCAATCAAGTTGTATATGTTACATCTCATATATACCTTAGCTAAAATAAGCATGGACAATAAAGAGCATGCTAAAGGTTATCTATATAATTATTGAATTCAAGAAAGTGAGATGCAACATGTACAAAAGCAAGCATATAAAAATATATATACCAAAAACACTTAAACACATTAATTAAAGTGTTAAGAGAAAGTGATTTGATACCTTTACTTTCTTACCAAGTGATGAAGATATTGGATTGACACTTTGGCTCTTGTCATCACTTGATGCTTTGCTCTTAGTATCTAACCAACTTGGTTCTCCAATTGATTAACATTTGAGCTTTGAGAATCCAAGTGTTAAGGAGTGCTTTTGAATTTCTTCTTTAGACACATCTCCTTTGATAAGCACTTCTACTTCTCCGGTTATGTGACAAAATCATACACATTGAAACAACATAGAACCAGAGCTTCCCTTTAACTAATAAGAACCTATAAACTCAAGGGAAGAGTAACTTTTGGTACCCACTTTTGTTTGGGTCCATGGGGGTTAGTTAAAATACGCTTAACTCTCCATATTGTTTTAACTCCCTTTTCAATCTTCTTCTTAACATGGCATCTAGCATTTGTGTGACCATGTTTTCCACAATATGTGCAACAAATATGTGGCTTAGAAGATTTGTGAGCATGCACAAGATAATTACTTGGCCTATGTGACATTCTAGCATTTACAACATGATTCTTAGGTTTAAGAGAAGAGCTAGCAATATCAACATGTTTAGCAATATAACCAAGACCATGTTTATCATGTGAAGCACGTTGCATACCAAGATTTTGATCAAGATTTTTCTTACCCTTATTAAAGTTATCAACAAGAAGGGTAAGGTCATTAACTTGGTTCTTCAATTGATCAAACTCAACAAGCTTGTTTTCAAGAGATAACAATTTATCACAAGCTTCTATGTATTGTAATGAATATGTATTGCAAGTAGTAATAAGACTTTCATTTTCACATTTCAAGCAATTAACATCATCACACAACTTCTTATTTTCATCAACCAACTTAGATCTATCAACAAGCAAGGATTCCATTTTAAGCTTCATTTCTTTGTTTTGCTTTGCACATTTTTTCAATTGATCATACATATCAATTAAAAGCTCATTAGGATCATCCTCATCATTATCATCATCATCATAAGAATTTGAAATAGAGGGAGAAGGATGTACCTCATTACCAAATGCCATAAGACACATGGGGTCATTTTCTTCTTGATCATCCTCACTTCCTTCTTCATCCCAATGGCTTAACAAGCACTTTGCATTGTTGAGATTTAAGAACAATTTTTCTACCTCTTCATGGTTGATGATAGAATCAAGATCAATACCCTTTTTAGCACCATTTTTGCTTTTCTTCATCTCGAAGGTGAGTAGAGAGCCAATTAGTTCCTCCGTTGAATATGTCTTTAAGTCTTTGGCTTCTTCAATGGCAAGAGCTTTTGTTTCCCAACATTTTGGGAGTGAGTTGAGAATTTCCTATTGATTTCTCCGGAAGTATACTCCTTGCCATTAGACCTCAACCCATTTACTATGTTGGAGAGTCTTGAGTTCATCTCATTGATAGATTCATTTGGCTTCATGGAGAATAGCTCAAATTCTCTAACTAGCAAATTTAATCTTGACTCCTTGACTTGATTTGTGCCTTCATGAGTAACTTCTAGCATTTTCCACATGGAGTGTGCGGATTTTCTTCCAAGGACACGATTGTACTCATCCGGATTTAAGGCACAACTAAGAATGTTCATTGCCTTGTAATTTTGAGTCATCTTCTTGGACTCAAACTCATTTAGCTCATTGTCCGGCTTTGGCACTTGAACACCATCCGCCATTTTCATAGGCACATATGGACCATCTTCAAATATATGCCATAAAGAATACTCTATGGAGCACACATATATCTTGAAACGGTCTTTCCAAGCCTCATAATTATTTCCATCAAAAAGTGGTGGCCTATTGGTGGAAGACCCCTCTAAGTAGGCTAATGCGGAATTACCGGCCATAATCTTTACTTCAAGCGGTTAAGCTAAAGAAGAAGACGAGGCTCTGATACCAATTGTAAAACACAAGAGGGGGGGGGGGGTGAATTGGGTTTTAGTCGATCTTGGGAACTTTTTCGAATCTAAGCAATGCTAGTATAAGTTTGTGCAAGATAAGCAAATGCAAAACTAAACCCAACAACAAGACAAAGGATTTAGAGTGGTTCGATTCACTTAGAATCTACATCCACTACCTTGAGCCACACCCAAGGATTTCAACAACTTCACTAAGAATATCTTTTTTACACTTGTGGACAACTCACTAAGAGTTTTACAACACAACCACAATACAAAACTCACAAAGAGTTACTTGCCCACACTAAGTAGGACTTTTACAAGAATCACCCTATCACTAAGAAAGGGAATTAAGATAGATAAAGAGAAAGGTTAATCACTCTTATAAGTGAGAAAGATATACCTTTGAAGTACAAGAATTTTAGCTCTTTAGAACATATGAAGCACACTCTTTGTCTTGCTTTTGAAAGAACACTCTTGAATGATTTGATCATAGAGATGAAGTGCTTTTTGCTTTGAGAGTGTTTAGACTTGATAAGAAATCAATGTAAATTGTATGTCCAAGTCTTAGAGTCATTCTCTAGTTTTGGAGTATTTATACATTTCAAAATATGCTGAAAAACGACTCTTTAACGGTAAAAAAAACAGCTAGTTTCTTACAGAATTCGGTTGACCGAACAAGGGTCGGATGACCCACTTTGAGGACCTCGGTCGACCGACCTTGGCTTGACCAACTCTCAGTAAATGGTCGGTTGATCCGAGGATGAGCTCGGTTGACCAACTTCCAGAGCCTTGAGAGATGTTGATTTTTCACACGTTTTGAAGTCTATTGAAGTCTAAAAGGTTTTCTCAATATGTAACAAGTAAGAGCATTTAGAAAACCGTTTTAAAAGACTTATACTTTGGAATCAAAGGCTTTTGAGATATGAACACATATGAGAATCATTTTGAAACTTTGGCCTTTTGAAAATGTGTTTATGAAAACATGCAAGACTTGAGTGTAGGACCTATGTTCATGAGAGCATTGGTTAGAGCTTATAAGATAACGACTTATAAAGACAAAGCTAATCTAACCAAACCTAAGTCTTCAATCTTCAATCTTGATAGATGAGCCTTGAATAATATGACTTTGAATCTTGATTATGGCTTGATTGAAGTACTTAGAGCTTCCATTATAAGTTCCGATATTCTATCACAAAGATATAAAACATTAGACACAACATCAAGTGTTTGTCCATTATCAAAAACCGAGTTCGTTCGCCCTTAGGGGCTTACAATCTCCCCCTTTTTGATTATGACAAACTTTAATGCAATTAGATAGAATATGGTTAATTTAAGTGCAAGGAAGTAAGGCAAAAGATAAGACAAGAACATATAAGAGCGAGACTAGTGCTTAGAAGATAAAACCGTGAGTGGAACGAGATACATAAGCACTAGCACGATAAGTTCCTTTGCCATTGCATTAGGGACTCTTTGAAGAGCCCTATATCCCAACCATCCTCCTTTCCTCCTTCCTTCCATTTTGTAGCTTTCTTGTGTGTATTATACATACCTTAGTTTACACAAGAAGCTAACTTACCATTTTCATCAATGTCGATGTGAGTGCTAAGGATCCTATTATAAAGAACATGCTCACACAAACATTAGAACTATCAATGGTTTGTTAACATCAAAACAACATAGAATAATTTGCCCTTCGGGCTAACAACCCAAATTACAATAAATGGTCTTTAGGGCATACTAATGACTGTCTCTAAAGATCAGCCCTCCAGATATCGGATACCCATGGAGCTAGTGTGACGATCATGCTGCTGCTGCGACTGTGGCTTCGTCAGTGGATCAGCGACATTGTCTGCCGAATCTACTCTACATATATGCACATCACCTCTCTCTATAATCTCACGGATTAGGTGAAATCGCCGTAGTACATGTTTGGACCTCTGGTGAGATCTAGGTTCCCTAGATTGGGAAATAGCCCCATTGTTGTCACAATAGAGGTCTATCGGGTTCGCAATAGTAGGAACCACATCGAGGTCGGAAATAAATTTCCTGATCCAAACTGCTTCCTTAGCTGCTTCACAAGCTGCTTTGTACTCGGCCTCTGTCGTAGAATCTGCGATGGTTGATTGCTTTGAACTGCGCCAGCTCACAGCACCTCCATTCAAGTTAAAATCATATCCAGATTGCGATCGGAAATCATCTATGTCGTTTTGGAAACTAGCATCGGTGTAACCACTTACAACGAGCTCATCCGCCCCTCCATAAATCAAGAATGTATCCTTAGTCCTTCGTAAGTACTTGAGGATATTCTTGACTGAGATCCAGTGACGTTCACCGTAATTAGACTGGTATCTGCTCGTAACGCTTAAGGCAAATGAGACATCTGGGCGAGTACATAACATGGCGTACATGATGGATCCTATGGCAGAAGCATAAGGGATCTCTTTCATGCGTTCTAATTCGGCAGGCATTTTAGAACACTGTTTGTTCGACGAGCATGTACCATGTGCCATAGGACAAATGCCCTTCTTAGACTCTTGCATGCTAAACCGCTTTAGCACCTTGTCTATATATGTACTCGACTTAGGCCAATGAGTCTCCCGGATCTATCTCTATAGATCTTGACTCCCCGAATATAGTCGGCATCGCCTAAGTCTTTCATAGAGAAACACGTACTCAACCAAGCCTTGACAGACTTTAAGGTTGGTATGTCGTTTCCAATGAGTAGTATGTCATCTACATACAAAACCAGGAATACGATTGAGCTCCCACTAACCTTCTTGTAAACACAAGGCTCATCCTCATTTCTAATGAAGCCAAACTCACGGACGGCATCATTAAAACGGATGTTCCAGCTTCGAGAAGCTTGCTTGAGTCCATAAATGGATCTCTGAAGCTTACATACTTTTCCAGCATTCTCTAGAGTGACAAAACCTTCAGGCTGTGTCATATACACATCCTCTTCAAGTTTTCCATTAAGGAAAACGGTTTTGACATCCATTTGCTAGATTTCATAGTTATAGTAAGCTGCAATAGCAAGCAAAATCCGAATGGACTTGAACATAACTACAGGGGAAAAGGTCTCGTCATAGTCAATACCATGAACTTGTTTGAAACCTTTCGCGTCCAGTCGCCCCTTCTATGTTTGTACATTCCCTTCCATGTCGTTTTAATCTTAAAAACCCATTTGCACCCTATGGGAGTTACCCCTTCAGGTGGATCAACCAAGATCCAGACTTGGTTTGTATACATGGAGTCCATTTCGGATCTCATGGCCTCAAGCCATTTCTCGAATCTGGGCTATTAATTGCCTGTTTGTAGGTTGAAGGTTCATCGTGATCCACAAACATAACATCACCATGTTCCGTTATGAAAAATCCAAATTTTTTTCGGAGGTGGGACGACGAACTCTACCGGACTCTACGCAATTCTTGTGTTTCTTGAATCTAGTGCTTTGCTGCACAATCTGTTTGTGGCACTTTCGCTGCACAACAACTTGTGGAGTCTGTTCAATTTCCATCTTATCATTAGTGCTAGTTTGAGAGTCCGGAACTTCGATGAAGTTCTACGCTACTCCCACTCGTGTTTCTAGAAACAAATTCTTTTTCTAGAAAGACTCCCGTGCGAGCAACAAACACTTTGTTCTCGTTAGGGATATAAAAGTAGTATCCTTTAGTTTCCTTAGGATAACCTACAAATATGCACTTTTCAGATTTTGGAGCCGACTTATCGAAGTCGAGCGCTTTTACAAAAGCTTCACGACCCCCAAATCTTGAGGAAAGACAAACCGGGACGCTTCCCGATCCCATAACTCGTATGGCGTCTTTGCAACTGATTTAGATGGAACGCGATTAAGTGTTAAAGCTGCTGTCTCTAGTGCGTGTCCCCAAAAGGAATTGGGCAGGCTCGTGTGACTCATCATAGAACGAACCATATCTAATAAGGTTCTGTTCCTCCTTTCAGATACACCATTCCATTGTGGAGTAGCTGGAGGAGAAAGTTGTGAAACGATTCCACAAGCTTTTAGATAGTCACAGAATTCTTGACTCAAGTATTCTCCTCCTCGATCAGATCGAAGAACCTTAATACTCTTGCCAAGTTGTTTTTCTACTTCTAGTTTAAACTCTTTAAACTTATCAAATGCTTCGGATTTGTGTTTCATCAAGAACACATATCCATTCCTACTGAAGTCATCAGTAAAGGTAATGAAGTAGAGGTAACCACCCCTTGCATGTATATTAAAAGGGCCACATACATCACTATGTATTAGTCCTAATAAAGCATCGGCTCTCTCACCTAGCTTAATGAAAGGTGATGCTGTCATCTTACCCAACAAACAAGATTCGTATCGATCATAAGACTCGAAGTCAAATGATTCCAATAGCCCATCTTTATGGAGTTTGGATATGCGGTCTTCGTTTATGTGGCCTAAGCGACAATGCCAGAGGTTTGTCGGATTAGAATCATTAGTCATAATCCTTTTGGTATTTATATTTAAAATTGGCATATCAAGATCTAAAACATATAGACCATTAATCAAAGAGGCGCTTGCATAAAACATATTATCCAGAAATAACAACAATCGTTGGTTTTTGATCGAAATCTCAAAACCTTTCTTGTCCAAACAAGAAACTGAAATAATATTCTTAATTAAACTAGGTACATAGAAACAGTTTTCTAAACCCAAAACAAGCCCCCGAAGGCAAAGTAAAAGTACAAGTCCCTACAGCTAGTGGTCGCAACACGTGCTCAGTTGCCAACTCGTAGTTCCACTTCACCCTTTGCCAACTCTCTACTCCTTTGCAGTCCCCCGCACATTAGTACAAATGTGAGAACCACATCCGGTATCAAATACCCAAGAAGTAGTTGTATTTAAATTGATATCAATCATATTAATATCTACAACATAAATACCTGAGCCCGAAACAACATTTGCTTTCTCCTTTTCCAGCCTTTTCCCTGCAAGATAGCTTTTGCAGTTCCTTTTCTAGTGACCCTTCTCACCACAGTGATGACAGATAGAGTCCTTGGCTACACCACCCTTAGGTTTCAGTGCATTTTTGAAAGTGGTTTGCTTGCCCTTGGGCTTACCTTTCGGTTTGCCTTTGGATCTCACAAAACATTTGCCTTTGCCCTTTTACACCATCAGTATGGTGTTGGGCTTGGACTTGCCTATTTCCTTCTCGGCAGTCCTCAGCATGTTCAACAACTCAGGCAATGGCTTGCCAATTTCATTCATGTGATAATTTAGAATGAACTGACTGTATGTTTCGTGCAACGATTGCAAGATCAAATCGATCGACGACTCTTGTCCCAAAGGAAATCCCAGCTTTTTCAAGGTTACGAACATAACCTATCATCTTAAGAACGTGAGTTCCCTACTGGCATTCCTTCGGACATTTTGCACTCGAAAAAGAGATTTCGATACATCGAATCTCTCTCGGCGTGCTTGCCCCTCGATATAGTTGCTTCGGGTGAGCCAGAGCATCTCATAAGCCCCCATGTCCTCATGTTGCTTCGAAGCTCGAGTTCATGGTGACAAGCATGAGGCTAGACACATCTAAAGCATCACTAACATGCTTCGATAGGCACTTCTATCAGCGGCCGAGCGCGAGCCTCCGGTGTAGCGAGAATAGGTTGTTCCAGGGACATACGACTTTCTTTCATGCTTGAGAACGATTCTCAAGTTCTGAACCGATCGAGGAAGTTAACTCCCTCTAATTTGTCCTTCTCAAGGACAGTAATGCGATGATAGTGTTTGGTTTGAATTTGCCATTTTTCTACAACAAAATACATATGCAAAGTAAAGTACCCAGTAAAAAAATCATTATTAGGTCTTTATCTTTTTAATGATTTCTCCCACTATTTTGTTCGAGTGAATAACCCTCATTATCAACTCGGAAAGTTCGTTAACTTTCTAGCGGGCCAAGATCCATATTTCACCTCGTTCTAAGTCGACTTTGGTCGATCGCCCAAAAACTTGGTTATTTAGGTAGGCAACGTTTGCCAATTACATCAAATTATGTAATTCTTGGTTAGTTGAGTGAATAACATTTATTCAAGCGTATCATTATACACTTTTCTCAACTCTTTTGCCTCTAGATCCTCAATCCATTTATTGAGATAATCCAGTTAACTAGGACCCTAAGTTTTAGCCGGCGGATATCACAACTTATCCTTCGCGCCTCACCCGGATAGACACGTATGCACAGCTTTGGCATGTCCCATACTAATGTCGATCTAGGCCTTGACGAGGGCCAAACTAAGGAAGGCACTAATTAATATTTAATTGAGGGGTTTTGTTTTTTTTAACAATCTCACCAGAAAAGCATAAATAAAACAGTTTATGCTTATATACATATGCATCCAATACATAAAAGTAAAATGCAATAGTAATCGCCATATCCTATTCGGTTTTTCCAAGCCAATGGAAAAACCGTGAAGTCAGTCTAAGGGTGTGAAAAGAAAATACTATATTCTACACCGTCTTGACCTTTAGGTGGTTGCCTCCAAATCTTCATCACAGCTGTTCCTTCTCCTAATCTAGAATATTACATAATTTTAAGGAAACCTCGAGTTACATTCGAGGGGATTTAATGAGAAGAAAATTACAACTTTTAATAGAAAAAGATAGGCACGATACGCAGATCGTATTATAAAATAAACCAACAAGGTAAAGGCGACAACTATGCATCATGCTCAATTAACATAACAATTTATGGAAAAATGAGCAACTAGAAAAATGAACATTTCATATTCTTTCTCGGATTCGGTCGACCGGTCAAACCCTTCGGTAGACCGAAAAGAAACAGAGAGTTTCTCGGTTGACCAAACAGACACTTCGGTCGACCGAAGACCAACTCGGATCGACCGAACATCCTCTCGGTTGATCCGAACTCAAAGACAAATGAGATTTTTCCAACTTTTGAATAACTTCAAAACTGGAAAATCTCATTTATCATACATACAAAATGATGAAAAACATGTCATACATGATATACAACATTTCTAGCAATCCTAAGGCATGCGAAACATAGATTCATAATCCATACTCGAATACTATAACACACTGTTAGAGGAATAACCGGGTCAAAATCAGTTATGCGGCGGAAAATAAACTGACCTGCCTCTAATAGGATCTATCACGAGTAAGAACCTAAGACTACGAGATAGTATTATACCTTTAGAAGTGCTAGGATAGCTGAAACGATTTCAGTATCACGAACGGAACGCCACCAGCGCAGGCTCCGTCTCTCCCAGTATCCACTCGATCTTCCAGGGATGGTCTTCTACTGCTTGGTGCTAGCCAACGCCTTGTAGAAGTCTTGAAGACAATCTTCAAGATGGAGTATGTATGTATGACCTCTTAGAAGAACAAGAAACTGATTTCTTACTTCTTTTCTATTAGCCTATGCTAGAAAACAAGTATTTGAAAAGCTGTCTTTTCTTTTCTTACTAAATGTTCTCTCTTTTTCTCTCTTCTTTAAGCTTCCAAAAGCTGGAGAAAACTAACTTAGAATGCTAGGAAAAATCAGTATTTTTCCCTAGTCATTCAAAGGTTTGAGGGGAGAGTGAAAGGGGAAGTGGGAGATCATGGAGGAAACCACTCCTTACTTTCTCCACCACTTCAACCACCTTATTAAGAGATAAAAGCTGGGAAATAAAAGTTCTATTTCCAGCCATAAGGTCGGTCCAAATGGGTTGGTCGGCCCAACCCGATTAAGGGCCCAATCCAATCTCGGCCCGGCCCAATCGAATTGGCGCACCTTAGATTAAATGTACTCCAACACTATTTTTATGGAGAACTGTGTGAGGTTTTCACTAAACTCAAAAGCCTTAAGTACATTTTTACACAAAGATGAGCTTAATATAAGACATAAGCGGTGGTTGGAGTTATTGAAAGATTGCAAGCTCACGATTAGCTACCATATCGGGAAAGCTAATCGTGTGGCTAATTCCTTGAGTAGAAAGAATTCGAGGCACCTAGCGGCATTAAACATTGATCACCGGGAGTTAATTCCCGATTTTGAAAGGTTAGAGATTGAGTTCGCTGAGTCTACTAGGAACATTATAGCAACCTTGGTAGCTCAACCGACACTTTTGGGGAAGATTAAGGAAGAAAATTTGGTAGATTCTGATTTGGGTAAGAAACGGGAATTGGCACAGTCAAGGGCATAATCGGAATTTCAGATACATGAAGATGGTAGTCTTCGGTTTCGGGGCAGATTGTGTGTACCGTCAGATTCGGGGCTGAGATTGGAAGTTTTGCAAGAAGCTGACAACTTTGAATTGTCGGTGCACCTGGGAGCATCGAAGAAGTGTAGGGGGCTTACTGGTAATTGTTTGTGGAAAGGTATGAAACAGGACATAGTCGAGTTTGTGGCTAAGTGTCTCGTGTGTCAACAAGTAAATGCGGAACATCAAAGACCCGCCGAATTACTTAAACCTTTAGAGATTCCCGTTTGGAAGTGGGAACACATAACCATTGATTTCGTGGTCGGATTTCCTAAGGACAAAATTGAAAAAGACTCTATTTGGGTAATTGTGGACTGACTTGCGAAACCAGCTCATTTTTTGCCTGTGAAGATTTCGGCAACCATGGACACTTTGGCGAGATTGTCCGCCTTCACGGGGTCCCGGTAAGTATTATGTCAGACCGAGACACTCATTTTGTATCTCAGTTTTGGAAGAGTTTTAGTGAGGCCATGGGAATGAAATTGTTGCTAAGCACTACCTTTCATCCCCAAACCGATGTGCAATCGGAAATGATAATTCAAACTTTGGAAGATATGCTTCAGGATTATTTAATTTTTTTTTATTGAGGGGATGGGACTTATCTATTACAAGAAATATGGGGATTCAAGAAGCGGGGAGGGGATTTGAACTCATGACCTCTACGTCATGAGGCCTCAGCCTTGTCCACTAGACCAATGCCTCATTGACATGTTTCAGACTTGTGTGTTAGATTTTGAAGGTAATTGGGTAGACCATTTGACGTTGGTCGAGTTCTCCTATAACAATAGTTATCAAGTAAGTATTGGTATGACACCGTATGAGGCTTTGTATGGGCGGATATCAGAGAGAATACGGCAACGCAGCTGGAATTGGTACAAGTCACAATGGAAATTTTTTTGTTAATTCGGGAAAGAATCAAAGCTTCTCAAGATAGACAGAAACGTTGGGTCGATGGTCAAAGGAGACTGATGGAATATCTGATTGGGGATAAGGTTTATCTACGGGCTTCACCAACAAAAGGCATTATGAGATTCGGGAAAATCGGGAAGTTGAGTCCGAGGTATGTTGGTCCTTACGAGATTTTAGATAGGGCCAATGAGTTGGCTTACCGTTTGGTGCTACCACCAACGCTGTCACGAATACACAGTGTATTCTATGTGTCACAGTTGAGGTGGTATGTGCCCGACCCGAGTAATGTTTTGGAAGCCCAGCCATCGGACTTGCAAGATGACTTGTCTTATGTTGAGATACTGATAAGGATTGTGGATTGAAAAGATCAAGTGTTGAAGCAGAGAACGATACCGTATGCGAATGTGCAATGGTCGCACCATACCGAGTGAGAAGTCGTTTGGGGGTTAGACAGAAGTATCCTCATTTGTTCGAAAACCAAGGTTAGTAAGTTTCGGGGACGAACCTTTTGTAAGGGGGAAAGGATTAGGGGTGTCAACGGGTTCGGGCCGGCTCACATAGCTCGTAAAAGTGTGAGCGTGAGCCGAGGTGATGTGAGCTTGAGCTTAATATTCAAGCTCGCTTTTTATGTGAGCTGAGCGTGAACTTGACCCCACTCAGCCAGAAAAAAGCTCGAACCCGAATAAGATTAATATAATTAAAATATTATATATAATATTAATAATAATAATAATAATAATAATAATAATAATAATACTAATTAAAAAAGACATATAAATTATAATTATAATTATAATATGTTGATCAACTCAATAGTCAATACTTATTACCCACCGTCTAATTATTCTCTCCTTCACAAAACCCTATTTAGTATTCACCGAGACCGACTCATCATCTTCCATCACTATCATCAGTGATCCTTATTCTCTATCTTCAACACGTTTACAAGGTAAAATTTAGCTCTTTCTTTCTAATTGTACTATGCTACTGCATCAATGGACAATTAATCCAAATCCTATTCTATATTTATGTTGTTGTGTCTCTTTCTGAAGATGAGAAAAGTTAATTACTTGTTTTTTCTATTATAATTTTTCATGATTAAACAATGAGCTCATAGATTTTTTTCTTTATTCGAAAACATCATAAACTTAAATACTATGAATCATATGGAATTCAATGAGATTGCCGAAATTGGAATTGCCACCAACAATGAAATTAAATTCTTTTGAAATTTGCAATTTTATCATTTGTTAGAATTTTAAGTGAATAGGTTCTCTTGTTTTTTTTATAAGACTCCTTTTATTTGCATATCAAACAATTTTGGAACTTTTGCTTATTTTGTTTTTTTCTATACAAGGCTTTTACAATTATGGGACTTCCGTTTCTTTTGTTTTCTTTTTATTAGTTTATCTTGCTACAAGAATTAAGTATCATTGATTGTATTATGTATATTTGTATTCTTGTCCAAATTTAGTTTTAAGGCTCATTGTATTATACTATTCTTGAGACATGATTTTCGTTTTTTTCGCTAATATAAATGAGCTCGTCCTCAAGCTCGTGTTAAAATGTGAGCTGAATGTGAGCTAAAGGTTTATGAGCTTTTCCAAGCTGTGTGTGAGCTGAGCTTTTCAATTTTTATGTGAGCTGAGCGTGAGCTATGCCAAGCTCAGCTCACATAGATCGATTGACACCCCTAGAAAGGATGTGATACCCATGACTTTTTGGCATATGTGTTGCATGATTGTATTTAATTTTGCATAATTATGTGTCTATTAATTGTTATAGCATGAATTTGTGTGATATGAAATGTTTATGTGCTATATGTTAAGAAGTCATAGTTATGCTAGCCGGACGAGGAAGGCCCGGTACACTGATGAGTGTTCTGTCAAAGATTTCTGTCAAGCATCTCATTTTTCCACCCACAAACTGCCCTCCACCAAAGAAGAACAGTATGTAATGTTAGTAGTGTCCTAGGACCATTAGCATATGTTGTACGTTTTATATCTTTTTGAGCATTTCATCTGAATAGTTAATTTTGCTTATGAACATCAAATGCGTGATTTGATAGTAAAACTCATTTGCTTATGTAATTACTATTCTAGTTGTCCCTAGTTTTATGTAATGTTATTTACAATGAAATAAAACTAGTATGATGTATGATTGATGATCATGTTTTACTGATCATGTGTAATGAATACAAATCATATCATAGATGCAATATATAGGGATACATTGTATTGGACGTGATCCGTTAAAGAAGTAATACTTCATGGTCTTTAGTCATAAGTATTACTTCCTCAATGCTATTTTGGAATCCTTAGACCTTATGTCTCCATTGATTCTAGTATGAATGGAGCCACGTTTTGACTCAGTCAAACGTTACTTTTAACCCAGTAATCAATACGACTGATGATCAGAAGTAGTGTCCATCATAGCTTGAATGTGAGAGACATTGTAAGGGATTTGTCCCTCTCTATTATTAGAGAGAGATATCCACGGGCCCCTCAATAGGGAAGACTGTCTAAATGCATGGCCGTGCTCAAATGTATTTGATAAAGTGGTTATTAAATACTATTTGTTGGAACAGTCTACCTGGAGATCGAGCATAAATACAATTAAGCTTAATAAGGGTGACGACTACCATGCCTTATGCTTAATTAGGTTATCGCGAGACAAAGGGATTAAATAGTGGATTGATATTAGGTTCCACCGTAAATTCATTCACTTTGGGTAGTCACAATGTCCTGCTAGGGACCGCTTGCGACTTATGAACTCACACTACTACTAAGTGTATTTTCATTGCCATTGTGATATAAACCTACAGGGTCACACGCATAGACGAGCCAACGAGCTTCATGTTCAGATTCAATGAATCTAGAATGTGTCTAGGTTCATTGTATCTGACATTTATTTTTCTGAGAATAATAAAACGTTATTATTCGAAATAGAGATAGGGGCAATTTCGGTATTTAACTATAGCTGGGATTACGTGGGAGTTATTATCCGATAAAGACTCCCACTACCAGCAGAAGTCTACGGGACGTGGGAGTTAAAGACTCCCACTGCCAGAAGAGGTGGAGCTGACGTGGAAGTTGTGCTGGAAACAACCTCTCACTCCCTATATAAATCTCTCTTGGCCGAAACGCTAGGGTTAGATAATTTGCAGCCGAAATACCAAAACCACCAGAAATCAGATTTCTTGTTCTGTCTCTCCCTTTCTCTCTAATTCACGAATCTCAGAAAAACAAAGAGCTAGCACTCGCTGGCCATTTCGTCGCGTGGATACCAGTAGGGAGTAATTCCGCAAGGGAGAAATCAATGTGATCATTGCATCCGAGCCTTAAAGACAGAATCTTCCATTCAAGAATCGGATTCTTGAGCCAACAAATGTAAGTCATTTTCTTTGTAATTTTCGATTCGTTTTGTATGAGCGGATCCTTCAGGGGAGGATTCATGGGTATTTGGAACGAGTTTCCCCCCATGAATCCCTTCAGTGGTATCAGAGCCTTGCTCATACGATTCGAATCCGATATTGTTAATCACATCATAACACTATCAATTCCGATTTGGTATGTGTGTGTGTGGCAACATAAAATATTGTATCTTTTGTTTAATATATGTGATATTTGCATAAACTGATTTCGTATAATCTGTTTACATGTTTCTGTATATCCTGATATGCATAAATTGTTTAATTCGATTATAATGCATGAACTGATGTTATTAATCAGATTATTCTGCATAAACTGTTTATGTTAATCTGTTAATGCATGAACTGCTAATGTGTGATTAATACGATTATTCTGTATAAACTATTTTTGTGATTCAGTAATTAATTTGATTAATTCGGTTATTACACATAAACTGATTGTATGTCTCCTGCCGTTAATCTGATTAACCAATGCATAATCCGATTATGTAAGTAAGGAAATTGAGGGGTAAATCATGGGCCTCCATATCCTCTCAAAACCAATTGGCTAGGAGAGGTGTTAATCCATGGATATTAAGGGTACTTTCATCAGAAAACTAAGAATTTTAATAAAGTAACTAAACACTTCTGAAAAGTTTACTGGTATGGATCCCTGTTTAAGAAGTCATAGTTATGCTAGCCAGACGAGGAAGGCCCTGGTACACTGATGAGTGAAATTCCAGTGTGGGTTGTGCGTCTGATGCATAAAAATGATTTTTGAAGCAGTAATCTGTCAATTTTAAAAATATTAAATCTGAAAATTGATTTTATGGTCATAAGTCCTCTTACCCTCAGGTTCGGTCCCCTCCCATTTACCTCAATGAGACTGTGATTACTTCTTCAGGAGAATTGAGTTGAAGAAACTGGATTTGTTTGTATTCCCCTAAGGAGTTCTAGAAATCTCTAAGGCTACCTTCAAGCCTAGCAACAAATCTTTTGAGAACATCATGAAGGGGATATTGCTGTATATCAGTGGTGAGCCAGGCATATAGAGATCTTCTACATATTATGTGTTGCCTAGTTTCCGTTGAGGGGAGCCTTGACCTAGTTTGTAAGTGTGGGGACTTAAGTGTAGGAGTTAGAAACTTGTGGGGGGGTTGTTTTGTATAAGGAGTTGAGTGGTTTACTTGGGGTGGTTTTTGTTGGAAAAGAAGAGAGGTTCGAAAGGAAAGAGAAGAAAAAGAAAGAAAAGAAAGAGAAAACCAAAGGTTAGAAAATCTAGGCAGAGGGAGAAAACACTTTCGCAGACATAGTAAATGACCTCTGATCATCCTCATATTTTAACCTTAGATACTAGACTCCTTAACCTAGATTCTGATAGAAGGATATTGAATTCTAACTGCCGGATTGAGAGATATTTTCTTCGGGATACAAGGTTGTTCGAGTAAAAAACAGAGAGCTTTTGGTAGAATTCATAATTGAAGTAGTAATCGAACTCCGATTGGGGTAATTCTCGTAGCGCTTCGAAGTTAACTGATAAGGCTACCGTGAGAAGTGACGGGGTGGATTTTGATTTCCCACCGAACAAAATTTCTCATTTGAAGTTGCTGCGTTGTTGCTGATTTTTGTGTTTTGCTTTGTTTGCTCTAATTCCAAGTAAGGGTCTTCACCCTTATATTTTCTGTCCAAAAACTCATGAAATGTGATTTTTAAACTTCTGGAAACACCTGTGTCTTTTTCTGTCCAAAAACTCAAGAAATGTTTTATTGCATAGGATGAAATGTCGAATTATTCATACTTGTATGTTGATGCATTAAATATAATTGCGTATGTTGTTGCATTCTGTCATATTCATACTTGCTAATTTTTCTGCTTTAGAAGTCATTTATATGATGTGCTATTTGGAGTCCTTGTGTAGGTCATGTCGCCACTCTCAAGCTCTTATATATGAATGACTTTATGGTAGGATATATCCCGATTAGTCTTATAATGTTGAACTCGTGAGTTCACATTATTCTGAATGTGTCACTGGGCCATCATATAACTAGGAAAATAGTTAGTTGTGTCACCGGGCCCTCGTCTAACTGGGCAAATAGTTAGTTGTGTCACTTGGTCCTCGTCTAACTGGGCAAATAGATGACTGTGTCGCTGGGCCCTCATTCAACTGGGCAAATAGTTAGAGTCTATGTTTCTGATTATGTCACTAGGCCCTCGTCTAACTTGGCAAATAGTTAGTTATGTGAATGGGCCCGTCTCTAACTGGGCAAAGAGTTAGAGTTACTAATAGTTGAAATGGGGTGTATCCTTAAAAGACTGGCCCTGTTCGTCCAGGGAGAATATATGGACTCATGATTGTGTCACTGGGCCTTTCCTAAACTGGGCAAATGGTTTGGGGGTTGTTAGTAGTTGCTTTAGAGTTGTGAATAGATGTCTGGGCTCGATTGTGGATATTTGTGTGTCATAGTGATATTCATACTCGTAAATGTCTATGTGTGTGTGTGTGTGTGTGTGTGTGTGTGTTCTGTATGGCTAGAGCAGGATGCTCGGGGTACATTTCAGTGTATCAATGTTAAGATATGAAGAGTGTGGTTATTAGCTTACTTGTTATTGTTTTGGTCTTTTGTTATTATGTTCATATAAGTCGAAGTTGCATTTTTGGGCTGGGATTTGGGAATGTGCAGAAATGCATTTTTCCGTTGTTATTCTACATCTAGTCGGCCGGATCTTTGTGCCATCGTCCCGACCAAAGTACTGGACCAAATGCGGGTGACTGGAAGTGGTTTTCGGTCGACCAATTTGGAAACCATTCGTCCGGGGCTGTGCGCTCGACCATTTTGTTTTGTGTGGTCGATCGGAGTCACTTTAATCTCTGATTCTGGTTTTTTGATTTATGTTCTGTTCTAAGCCTTCTGAGGCATTCTGATAATTCTGCTATGATATTTTAAAGTGTTTTTAAAAATTGGCAAGCCAGGCTAAACTCTGCATGTTTTCATACTCTTTTTTGGGAAGTCGGGAAACAATTTTAAGCCTTATTTGATATTTCATCCCAAGGGTGTTGATGCTTACTTGGTTTCACAACTCATGCTTTTATTTTTCATACTTGCAGAAGAACAGTTACTTGATGCTGAGTATGTGGAAGCTTGGGATGGGGACTTGGATGAGTGATGATAATCGGATGTAATAATTATAACTCTTTACTTTATGTTTTTATAAGTTGTATAAACACTTAGTAAGACCTACCTTTCACTTATGTTGGTTATATTTTAATTCTGATATTAATGTTAGACTGTTAGTATTCCTTTTGCATAATATGATTTAATGGAACTTATAATTTCTGCTTTGGGTTATGTGCTTCATTGGCTGATGAGGCACTGCCATTTCATCACCCGGTTTTGGGGTAAGACAGGCACTTTTGACGAGTTGGTAAATTGAAGGGCCTAACTATGGACATTAAGAAGTTTTGGGGCTTGTTTGTAAGGAATTTGAAAAGAGTTTAGTGGGAGTTAATGGATGGAGGGAAAGAAGGAAGAGTTACGTTAGAGAAAAGGAAATAAATAAGAGAGGGAAAAGAAAGGCTTGAAAACAAGAGTGATGTGAGGTTTTTCATACAATTGACATAACAAACAGTATCAGAATTGAGTGATTTTGGCGGCGTTGGAAAGAGAGTTGCAAAAACTACGTCTTAGAGTTGACAGATTAGCGTTTCGATATCCCAGTAGGAATTAATTGTTGCTTCAAGTTGAATTTTGTTTTCTGGTTTCAGGATTTTGGTGGCATATTGCCTAAGTTGATAAGGCAAGGATCCATCACCCTTGATTCTCAGTCCTTAAAAGTGCACGAACTGTCATTTTACTGAATTTACTGGTGTGCCTTGAATTGAGTTTTAATTTACGTTTTCTTGCGTTTGAAAATGGATGAAGTGTTGATGTTGTTTGCATTGAATTGTATGTTTGGTAAAAGGAAAAATGTGTTTGGTAATTGTTATGTGGTTGATCTTCATTTTCGAGTCTATCTGTTTAATTTCCAATTAGAGCTCTTGTCTGTTGATAATCCTAGTCCAGGATATCGTCAAAACTTTTATATTTCAGATTGCCCGAGAGCAGTATCAGTCAAACTCAGATCCTAACGAAGATAAAAAGAGCGGATGTTAACAGTTGTTGTAGAGCTCACAAGGGTGAGCGATGACATAACTGAAGTGTCCTTAAATTCTGGCCACGTCGTTTGGAGGGTATAATATTCGAATCCATGTTAAACTCAATTAGGCCCTCTTTAACGGGAAATGAATGGTTAAGGATTTTTAACAGGAATTTAGAGTCATGGCTAGAAAAAAGAGCTCAATTGTGTGAAGTATGTGTGTTGAGTCATTGCTAGAACTGTATTCGAGTATCAAACATGAAAATCTGTTAACAATGCATGAGTAGTTCATGGTGCTCGTAGCACGATTTCCGATATGTTTGTGTCAGATATGATGAGTATAGTTGTGCATGTTATGTATATGTTTTGTGAGTGTTTGGGTATGTGTTTGATGGTCAATATGGGGAATTTTGGGCTGGGATATTTGAATGTGCAAAAAATTAATATTTCTTTGTTAATTTGGCCTTGAAAAATTCCGTTTTGAACCTCGGACGGCCGCACCAGTTGACCGTACGGCCTTTCGTCCAGGGCAAACTATTGGGAGCTCTCGAATAACCACATTGCTAGAACTGTATTAGAGTATCTGACATTAAAAATCGTTAATAATGCATGAGTAGTTCATGGTGTTCGTAGCACGATTTCCGATCTGTTTGTTTTAGATATGATGAGTATAGTTTGGGCATGTTATGTATATGTTTTGTGAGTGTTTTGGTATGTGTTTGATGGTCAATATGGGGTGGGTATTTTGGGCTGGGATATTTGAATATGCAGAAAATCACTATTTTTTTGTTAATTTGGCCTTGAAAAATTCTGTTCTGAACCTCGGAAGGTCGCACCGGTTGACCGCACGGCCTTCCTATCGTCCAGGGAAAACTACTGGGAGCTTTCGAATGAACACTTCGGTCGATCGAGGTTTTTTTCTATCGTCAGGGGTTAGTTTGGCCCAGCTTCGCCTCGTCTAGAGTTTTGAACAATGTTTCTGTTTTTATCCCGTATGACCTCCGGTTGACCGGATCCTTCTGGTGGGTCGTTCGGACCTGTCATTATCAATTATTGTGTTTTTTTTTACTTCACCTCTTTGTCTATTTAAGTTAATTCCCTTACTGTTTAAAGTATTTGCAAGTCATTTTCAGTCAAGTTCAATACAAATGATTTAGATTTGGGAAACATAGAGAGGTGGTCTATTTGTGGAAGATCCCTCTTGGTAGGCTAAAGCGGAATAACCGGCCATTAATCTTTTCTTCAAGCGTTTAAGCTAAAGATGAAGACGAGGCTCTGATACCAATTGTAAAACACAAGGGGGGGTGAATTGGGTTTTCAATCAATCTTGGAAACTTTTTCTATTCTTTGCAATGCTAGTGTAAGTTTGAGCAAGATGAAAAAAAGCAATGCAAAACCCAACAACAAGACAAAGGATTTATAGTGGTTCGACTCACTCAGAATCTACATCCACTACCTTGAGCCGCACCCAAGGATTTTAAACAACTTCACTAAGAAGAATGTTTACACTTGTGGCTAACTCACTAAGAGTTTTACAACACAACCACACAAGAAAAACTCACTAAGAGCTTGCCCACACTAAGTAGGACTTTTACAACAATTACCCAATCACTAAGAAAGGGAATAAGAATGTTTAATACAAAGATTGTTCACTCTTCTAAGTGAAAGATATTAGCTTTGAAGTACAACAATGATAAGCTCTTTGAACATAAGTAGCACACACTTTGTCTTGCTTTTGAAAGAACACTCTTCAATGATTTAGATCATAAGGATGAAGTGTATTTGCTTTGAGAGTGTTTAGACTTGATAAGAAATCAATGTAAATGTTATGTGCAAGTCTTAGAGTCATTCTCTATCTTTGGAGTATTTATACATTTCAAAATAGGCTGAAAAATGACTCTTTAACGGTCAAAAAACGGCTAGTTTTTCGCAGAGTTCGGTTGACCGAAATCACACCTCGGATGACCTTTAGCCAACCTCGGTCGACCTTGTTAGTAGTGCCCTAGGACCATTAGCACATGTTGTGTGTTTTATTATCTTTTGAGCATGTAATTGAATAGTTAATTTTGCTTTTGATTATCAAATGTGTGATTTGATAGTAAAACTCAATAGCTTATGTAATTACTATTCTAGAAGTCCCTAGTTTTATGTAATGCTTAATTACTATGAAATAAAACTAGTATGATTGTTGATTGATGATCTTGTTTTACTGATCATGTGTAATGGATACAAATCACATCATAGATGCAATATATAGGGATACATTGTATTGGACGTGATCCGTCAGAGAAATAATACTTCATGGTCTTAAGTCATAAGTATTACTTCCTCAATACTATTTTAGAATCCTTAGACCTTATGTCTTCATTGATTCTAGTATGAATGGAGCCACGTTTTGACTCAGTCGGACGTTACTTGTAACAGAGTAATCAATACGACTGATGATCGGACGTAGTGTCCTATCATAGCTTGAATGTGAGAGACATTGTTAGGAATTTGTCCCTCTCTATTATTAGAGAGAGATATCCATGGGCCCCTCGATAGGGAAAGACTGTTTAAATGCATGGCCGTGCTCAAATGTATTTGATAAAGTGGTTATCAAATTCTATTTGTCGAAACAGTCTACCTGGAGATCGAGCATAAATACAATTAAGCTTAATAAGGGTGACGACCACCATGCCTTATGCTTAATTAGGATATCACGAGACAAAGGGATTAAATAGTAGATTGATATTAGGTTCCGTTGTAAATTCATTCACTTTGGGTAGTCACAATGTCCTGCTAGGGGCCGCTTGTGATTTATGAACTCACACTACTACTAAGTGTGTTTTCATTGCCACTGTGAGATGAACCTACAGGGTCACACGCATAGACGAGCTAACGAGCTTCATGTCCAGATTCAATGAATCTAGAATTTGTCTAGGTTCATTGTATCTGACATTCACCTTTCTGAGAATGATAAAGCGTTATCATTCGAATTAGAGATAAGGGGCATTTTCGGTATAGCTGGGATTACATGGGAGTCATTATCCGATAAAGACTCCCACTACCAGCAGAATTCTAGGGAACGTGGGAGTTAGAGACTCCCACTGCCGAGAGGAGTTGGGGATGTGAGAGTTGGTTATGGGAACAAACACTCACACCCTATATAATTATCTCTTGGCCGAAACTCTGGTGTAAGGATTTTTTCCAGCCGCAACCTTTGCCATTCTCTGAAATCTGATTTCAGTTTTGGTCTCCCTTTTTCTCTCTAATTTTCGAAAATCAGAAAGACGAAGAGCTAGCACTCGCCGCCCGTTTCGTCGCGTGGATACCGATAGAGGGATATTCCGCAAAGGGAATTCCGTTTGGTGGCAGCAACAAATCCAAGAAACATCATCCTCCATTCAAGAAGTAGCTTCTTGAATCCAAGAAACGTAAGTTTTTCTGCTGTTTTTCGATTCGTTTACGTATGAGCGGATCCTTCAGGGGAGGACTCATGGGTGTTTGGAACGAGTTTCCGCCCATGAATCCCTTCAGACCTTAACCCTAGGTCGGTCGGTCGACCGAACCACAACTTCAAACCTCTCTGTTTCTCTTCGGTTGATCCGAGCTTGAGCTCGGTTGACCGAACTTTTCTGAGCCTGAGAGATGTTGATTTTTCACACGTTTTAAAATCTTTTGAAGTCTAAAAGGTTTTCCCAAAAGGTAACAAGTAAGAACATTTGGAAAACCATTTTAAAGTACTTAGACTTTGAAAACAAAGGCTTTTGAGATATGAACTCATGTAAGGAACGTTTTGAAACTTAGCCTTTTGAAAACGTGTTTATGATTCATGCAAGACTAGAGTGTAGAGCTTATGTTCATGAGAGCTTTGGTTAGAGCTTTATAAGATAACGACTTATGACGACAAAGCTAAACTAACCAAACCTAAGTCTTTAATCTTCAATCTTGATAAATGAGCCTTGCATAACTTTGAATCTTGATACCAATGGCTTGATTGAAGTACTTAGAGCTTCCATAATGAGTTCCTATATTCTATCACAAAGATTAAGATCATTAGACACAACATCAAAAGTTTGTCCAATATCAAAAACTGAGTTTGTTCGCCCTTAGGGCTTACAATCTCCCCCTTTTTGATTATGACAAACTTTTATGTAATAAGATAGAATATGGACAAAATTAAGAACATGGAAGCATGGCAAAAAGTTAAAGATCAATTAAGAGCAATGACTAGTGCTTTAAAAGATAAAACCAATGAAGACAAAAGCACTTAGTCATGATAACTTCTTTTTGCCATATAATCTAGGGACTCTTAGAAGAGCCCTATTTCCCAACCAACCTCCTTTCCTCCTTCCTTCCATTTAATATGTTTTGAGACATAAGATCTATAAAAAGCTCCCCCTCAAAACATGCCGGAAAGGATAAAAAACATGATTAATACACCAAGATTAATACACCATTTTAGCAAGATTAATACACTATTTTTTCTCCCCCCTTTGACATAATCAAAAAGACTTCAAACTCCAAAGATATAAGGGTGTACTTGCAAAAACATAAACAGATTCATAGCACAAGCAAAGTTAATACACCAATTTTACGAAGAATGATCTTTTTGAATAAGCTTGGTTGATTTCAAAATACAAAGAGTCCATAATGACACATAAATATAAAGATGGTTATATATGGCTCAAAAAGAATATCAACCTAAGCTAAAAACAAAGGAGATAAGGAATACAACCTTTAAGCACAATCTCCCCGTTTATAAAACATACGATGTTACTATTTGAGATAAAACCAAGTTTGATACCAATTGACCAATTGTAAAACATGATACCAATTGTAAATATAGCCAATTGTAACACACGTTTGAAAATATAGCTAACAAAGTACTAGTGGAAGTGATACCATGAATTCATAAGTTAAGCACATGTATCACAACCAAAAGAAGTAGAGGAAGTGTAAGATAACACTTTGAGTACATTCCTCTAACAAGTTAATGGTTAGCTAAATGAGTGTAGCAACTCTTAAAGTGATACTAACCAAAAACTATAATGAGATCACAATGGATAAGCAAATGAAGAATATGATCTCAAAGTTATTGAGGGAGAGTATATGTGATACCAATTAAAGACATAAACACTTATAACACATATAACTTCCAAAATAACTTACACAAGTTGGCTATAAGATATAAAAGATGAAAGGCAAGCCAACAAGTGATGTGATGATGTAAAATAAGACAATTGAGCATACATCACATATAGAGTTTACATCCTAAGTCAAGCATCTAGACGATCAACCACATAAGATTAATGCTATAGACTTGAATATAAACACACCAACACCCCTATATGCAATAAAGATCAAGTAAAAACTAAACATAGCATATACAAACTCCCCCAAAGCATAAGACACTAAATAAAAGAGGGGAGGGGGTTGTTAAAAGGAGATTTCATCACAAAGATCAAATCATTAAGCTCTCTAATAACATGCTCAAAAACAATCAAAACATATGAAGAGCAAAACATGTTATAAAATCTCCAAGGTGCCCATTTCAAGAACAATTGAACATTATATGGAAAGTAAGATCAATAATTGTTCAAGGAAATGAAAGAGATTGAGTTTAGTAATATCTCATTGAATTTGATGAATGCTTTTGCACTTTGAGTTCCTTCAATGAGTTCTTTGAGCTTCTCAATCTTCTTTATCATACTCATCTTTAGCTTTATCACCAAAGTGATATTTCCATTGCAAAGAGATTTGACACCTTTCATAAGCACTTCTTCTTCTCGGTTATGTGATAAAATCATACACATTGAAACATCATAGAGCCGGAGCTTCCCTTTAACTAACAAGAACCTATAAGAGCAAGGGAAGAGTAACTTTTGGTACCCACTTTTGTTTGGGTCCATGGGGGTTAGTTAAAATACGCTTAACTCTCCAAATGGTTTTAACTCCCCTTTCAATCTTCTTCTTCACAAAGCATCTAACACTTGTGTGACCAAATTTACCACAATATGTGCAACAAGTAGATGGCTTAGCAAATTTATGAATATGCTCATGATATTTATTTTGCTTATGTGAAGTGCTAGCATGCACAAATTGATTTCTAGGTGCCTTAGAAGAGCTAGCAATAGCAACATGATTAGCAATATAACCTAATCCATGTTTAACATTTGAAGCACGTTGCACACAAAGAAGTTGATCAAGATTTTTTGGTCCTTTGGAGAACTTATCAACAAGAGAGGTGAGATCAACAACTTTGGTTTTTAAGCCATCAAACTCAACAAGTTTGCATTCAAGAGAAGACAATTTATCATAGGCTTCTAGATACTTTAATGAGGAAGTGTTGCATGTAGCAATAAGCTTTTCATTTTCGATTTTCAAGCAATCAACCTCATCACAAATCTTTTTGTTATCAACAAGCAAAGATTCAATTTTAAGCTTCATAGCTTTGTTTTGCTTTGCACAATTTTTCAATTGATCATACATATCACATAAGAGTTCATTAGGATCATCCTCATCATCATCATCATTATCATTATAAGAATTTGAAGGGGAGGGAGAAAGATGTACCTCATTACCAAAAGTCATGAAGCAAACATTTGCATTTTCATCTTCTTCTTCATCACCACTCCCTTCTTGATCCCATGTGCTTAGCATGCCCTTGAAATTCTTTGGTTTAAAGAATTTTTTCTTTTTGTTTTCCTTGAGCTCTTTTTCTTTGGTGACGGGGCACTCTCCTACGAGATGTTGGTCACTTCCACATTCTTAGCATCTCATCCCATGAGGATTTTGTTTTCTTCTATTTTGGAAGAATTTTCTTCCTTTCCCGGAAAACATTTTCTTCATGCGTTTTATCACCAAATCCATGGTCTCATCATCAAAGTTGATGTCTTCTTCATCACTTGAATCATTGGATTCATCAAGATCAAGAATAGCCTTTAAAGCACTACTCATTTTTGCCTTTTCAAGATGCTGTGTGAGCTCATAAGTGAGAAGAGAACCGATGAGCTCCTCCGTGGGATAAGTCTTCAAGTTCTTTGCTTCTTCAATAACAAGAGCTTTTCCTTCCCAACTTTTAGGAAGTGAGTTGAGAATCTTCCTATTCATTTCACCCATAGTGTATTCCTTTCCATAAGATCTCAACCCATTGACAACATTTGTGAACCTAGTGTTCATCTCATTTATAGTTTCATTTGTCTTCATAGAGAAAAGCTCATATTTCCTCACAAGCATGTTGAGCTTTGATTCTTTGACTTGATTAGTCCCCTCATGGGTGACTTCTAAGAATTTCCACATCTTGTGAGCGGATTTGCTTCCACGTACCCGATTGTACTCATCCGGATTAAGAGCACAACTAATGATGTTCATAGCTCGATAATTGAGAGTCATTTTCTTGGACTCATCTTGATTAAACTCATTGTCCAATTTTGGAACTTGAACACCATCTACCTCTTTCATAGGAACATAAGGACCTTCTTCAAAAATCTTCCATAAGGAGTAGTCTATAGAGCACACATAGATTTTGAAACGGTCTTTCCAAGCATTGAAATTATTTCCATCAAAGAGAGGTGGTCTATTTGTGGAAGATCCCTCTTGGTAGGCTAAAGCGGAATAACAGGCCATTAATCTTTTCTTCAAGCGATTAAGCTAAAGATGAAGACGAGGCTCTGATACCAATTGTAAAACACAAGGGGGGGGAGGGGGTGAATTGGGTTTTAATCAATCTTGGAAACTTTTTCTATTCTTTGCAATGCTAGTGTAAGTTTGAGCAAGATGAATAAAAGCAATGCAAAACCCAACAACAAGACAAAGGATTTATAGTGGTTCGACTCACTCAGAATCTACATCCACTACCTTGAGCCGCACCCAAGGATTTTAAACAACTTCACTAAGAAGAATGTTTACACTTGTGGCTAACTCACTAAGAGTTTTACAACACAACCACACAAGAAAAACTCACTAAGAGCTTGCCCACACTAAGTAGGACTTTTACAACAATTACCCAATCACTAAGAAAGGGAATAAGAATGTTTAATACAAAGATTGTTCACTCTTCTAAGTGAAAGATATTAGCTTTGAAGTACAACAATGATAAGCTCTTTGAACATAAGTAGCACACACTTTGTCTTGCTTTTGAAAGAACACTCTTCAATGATTTAGATCATAAGGATGAAGTGTATTTGCTTTGAGAGTGTTTAGACTTGATAAGAAATCAATGTAAATGTTATGTGCAAGTCTTAGAGTCATTCTCTAGCTTTGGAGTATATATACATTTCAAAATAGGCTGAAAAACGACTCTTTAACGGTAAAAAAACGGCTAGTTTTTCGCAGAGTTCGGTTGACCGAAATCACACCTCGGATGACCTTTAGCCAACCTCGGTCGACCTTAACCCTAGGTCGGTCGACCGACCTCCCCTTTGGTCGACCGAACCACAACTTCAAACCTCTCTGTTTCTCTTCGGTTGATCCGAGCTTGAGCTCGGTTGACCGAACTTTTCTGAGCCTGAGA
Organism: Vinca minor; assembly: GCA_026122235.1. Lineage (NCBI taxonomy): Eukaryota > Viridiplantae > Streptophyta > Magnoliopsida > Gentianales > Apocynaceae > Vinca > Vinca minor. The sequence goes on along the minus strand of JAOCZM010000285.1, from coordinate 631,895 downwards.
GATGTTGATTTTTCACACGTTTTAAAATCTTTTGAAGTCTAAAAGGTTTTCCCAAAAGGTAACAAGTAAGAACATTTGGAAAACCATTTTAAAGTACTTAGACTTTGAAAACAAAGGCTTTTAAGATATGAACTCATGTAAGGAACGTTTTGAAACTTAGCCTTTTGAAAACATGTTTATGATGCATGCAAGACTAGAGTGTAGAGCTTATGTTCATGAGAGCTTTGGTTAGAGCTTTATAAGATAACGACTTATGACGACAAAGCTAAACTAACCAAACCTAAGTCTTTAATCTTCAATCTTGATAAATGAGCCTTGCATAACTTTGAATCTTGATACCAATGGCTTGATTGAAGTACTTAGAGCTTCCATAATGAGTTCCTATATTCTATCACAAAGATTAAGATCATTAGACACAACATCAAAAGTTTGTCCAATATCAAAAACTGAGTTTGTTCGCCCTTAGGGCTTACAATAATACAATAAAAGCTGAGCCATTTGTACCAGGACTCAGGTGATACAAATACACCTATACTCTCATGAAAATGCATACCACAAAATAAAAGAAGAAAATGCAATATAAATTGAGCCATATGTCCCATATGATACATTTATGCCTATTCTAATATGAGAATGCAAACCACAAAAGAAAACAAATCCAATAAACCGAACTTAAAAAGGATGAGGTGTTACATCGGTTCCTAGAAAAATAAGAAAAAGCATAATGAAAGAAAGAAAAAACCAAACCAAATAAATGATCAGACTATCTTAGCCGAACATTTGCTAGGCATTGGCGATCCAAATTACACATGTCTCTAACTGGTCTTGGAAGGGTCTCGAAACTTCTGTAAGTGTTGTGAATCCTCAAGTCACAAGCAATGTTAGCTAGATAGTCCGCTACCTTATTAACCTCCCTGTAGATATGCTCGATGGAGAAGCCTTGCATAAGTGATAAAGCCAAATGAAAAACTGAGTCCACAGACTATGAGTGAAGCCGTTGTGATTGATCCCATTAACAACAAATATTGAATCAGATTGAATAATCATATCCGTCACACCCAAATCCTTAGCCATCTGAATACCTTTGATAAGTGCTTCAAATTCTGCTAAAAAGTTCGTGCAATTACCAAGATAAGAAGATATAACCCTAATAAACCTACCATTTCGATCGTGAAGGATACATCCAATGCCAGAAATACCTGGATTACCTCTAGAAGCCCCATCAACGTTTAAAATAACATTCGGTCCCTGTTGATGAGGAAGCCAATAAAGAATTTGAAGTCTTGTCGGTCGTCTTCTACTCAAAATTCCCATAGAGATGTTTTTAGATTTACATATCGCAGAGATAACTATCCAACTCTTGCATTAAAAGCATCTCTGTCATAACCCTTTCTTCAAAGAAAAACCTGTAGCGAGCTCGCCATAACATCCAGAGAACAGAACTTAGCACTAAACTGTCCATATCTTTGTTTCCCCCATAAGCAATTAACCAGAAAGACTTTAAAAAATTAACCGCAGAATGATATGAATCAATGTTGATCCTACGTCCCAGTTGGGAAGCCGCATAGGACCATAAACTCTTAGCAAATCGACAATGAAGAAAAATATGTAAATAAGAGTCTGTCCCCGCTTTACATGAGCAGCAAGTAACCGTAGAGGAACCCCTTCTTCAAAGAGTCTCTTCTATAACTAAGAAGTTATTGAGAAAACGCCATAAAAATATGGATAACGAAAGAGGCATGAAAGAAGACCAAATGAGCTTTCTTGAAAGAGTGACAACACCATATTTTCGCAACCAAGAGACCACATACTTCATAGAGAAAACTCCATCAGATTCCAGTAGCCAGACCAACTTGTCTCTCCCAGGTTTTAGGGTAGTATTAGGTAAAGTCTAAATAATCTCATTTGGCAAATGAGGCTCTAACATCGAGGTATGCCACCCATTATGTCCCAAGAAGAGATGAATATTTTTCTCCCTTATAGCAGACGGAATATCCGGAACTATATAGAATAAGCTCCCCTTCATCGTAATATTTTCATAACAAAAAGAGGATTGTCCATCCCTGATAAGCATACCCATATTGTTCTCAACATCCCCTTAGTAATTAATCAAGCGTTTCCAAATCACCGAGCATCCTTGTCTGATATCCGCAATAGAATCATGGTTCCCCCTCCATATCGAGACCTCATGTAGGCAGCCCATAATGAGTCTCATTGCTGGAAACGCCACCACATTTTCATAGTAAAGAATCTCGAGTAATGAGCTAAAGATATGAGCTCTAACCCATTGTTTTGAGTATCCGCACAAATCTTTGACCAAGACATCCAATGTGTTCGACCATGACCCAAAGAAGAGCCCCATAAGAAGTTCGTAAAAAGATTCTCAACTTTGTCCAGAACAAGTTTAGGCGGAAGCGTAGCAGAAAAGAGATGAAGTAACATAAAATAAAGTACATGTCATATCAGAACCAGTCGACCAGCCATATCTAATAATTTATTCTTCAATCCTTCCATGCGATCCCCTATCTTTTCAATCAATTTCTCAAAATAAACCACTTTCCCTCTACCAGAGTAAAGACGACAACCTAGATAAGTAAGAGGAAAATCACTATGCACAAAACTCATTACCTGTTGAATAACTGAAGTTTAAGTAGCACTGGTTTTAGAAGATGTGATGAAAGCGTTTTCCCCCTAATTGATCCTTTGACCAAAGCTCTTTTCATATTGTGAGAAGAAAGACATTAACTTATCCAGACTGGGTTTTTCCCCATTAGTGAAAATAATCACATCATACGCAAAACTAGGATGTGTTACCTGAATAGTCCCTTTAGGCAACGCATAAGGTATGATCCTGTTCTGCTGGACCATATAATTAATTCCTCTAGAAAAAACCTCGGCCGCCACAATAAATAATAAAGGTGAAAGAGGGTCGCCTTGTTTAACACCTCTAGTGTATTTAAAAACCCCATTTGGTTGGCCATTTATCAACACAGAAAACCAGTTATTCATAAGTAAATTGGAAACAAAATTTAACATATGAGAGCTAAACCCGAAACGCTTAAGCAGAGACAATAACAAATGGTGAGAAACTCTGTCAAATGATTTCATCATATCAAGTTTAATTACCAAATTACCTCCGCAAACTCTCCTATTAAGTTGTTGCACCAGCTCTTCTGCCAACAAAATATTATCCGAAATAAGTCTCCCTTTCACAAAACCTGATTGATTATGAGAAATAATACGAGGCAATAGAGGCGCTAATCTCAAAGCCAAAACTTTGGATATCACTTTGTTAGCAAAATTACACAAAGAAATAGCGCGAAATTCACTAAAAGAAATAGGATTATGTACCTTAGGAATGAGAACAATAAGAGCACTAGACAAGGCTTTTGGCATTGGTCTTCCCGCCCAAAAATCTCGAACTGCTTGAGTGACATCACTACCTACTATGTCCTAGCAACTTTGGAAGAATGCACCTGTATAACCGTCAGGTCCCGAGGCACTATGCTTACTTAATGAGAACACAGCCTCTTGAACCTCAATGCAACTCGACAGTTTAGTTAATTCTCGGTTATCATCCTCTCCCATAACCTCAGGAATGACCCGAAGCAAATCATCATCCTCCAACATAGGGCCCTCCGTTGCAAAGAGAGCAAAAATATCTGCAAGCCTCTCGTCCAAGAGCCTCATGATCCATGATACATATGCCATAGTCATCAGTGATCTTGGAGATAGACATTTTCTTCCGCCTGTTATTACAAAGCATGTGAAAATATTTAGTGTTAGAATTACCTGCCTCCAGCCAGCTGATCCTTGATTTCTGACGCCAAAAGACCTCTTCCATAATTTGAATACTTTTCTCTTGATATCTTTAAAGCTTCACCATTACTATCAAAAGGATTAGTATCAAAGTTATTCTCCATGTTTTTTACCTTTTCTTCTGCTTTGGCTAGATTAGTGTGGATGTTGTCAAATTTCTCTTTATTCCATCTTGCAAGAGTACTCTTTAACCTCCTCATTTTAGTCACCAAAATATTCATCCCATTACCATGAGCTTCCTTTTTCCAAGAGTCTTTCACAATATCCTTAAAATTCGCATGCTTACACCACATTTATTGAAACCGAAAACCAGATTCCCCCTATCATGATTTAAAGCAAAAGTAACCAACATAGGACAATGATCCGAAAGATACCGTTGAAGGTGTTCAACTCTGGTCACCTCAAATAAACTATTCCACTAAGTATTAACCAGGATTCTATCCAGCCTTTTGAGTAATGGAGGGGCAGAGCTCCTACACCAAGTAAAAGCTCTACAAATAGAAGGGATTTCCAATAAACCACTATCATGAATTTCTTCAGAAAATTAAGTCATTAGAAGCGAAGCAGGTATCGATCTCAGACTGACTCAAAACTACTTTAAAATCCCCCCAATCATTCATGGACCATTAATTTGACCCCCAAACCTAACCATTTCCGACCAAAGATCCCTCCGCTGAGTGTATTGACATCGAGCATATACCAATGATAAATAAATAGGAGAACCTGGAAAATTTACAACTTCGGCATGCACAATCTGTTCATTATTCCCCACTATAGTAAGATCAATAGTACCATTCCAGAAAACCCAAATCTTGATCGTTAAATTGGTAAAGGAGAAATCAATCCCCAGCTTATTAGCATATAACATAATAGCATCCTCACTAAGCATAGGCTCCAATAAAACCAAAAGCGATAAACGATGATCATGCCATAATTTTTTTACTCTAGCAATAGAAGCATCATTACCAATCCCCCTCACATTCCAAATGATACAATCCATAAAAATAAATAATAATAATCAAAGAGTCTCAATTTGGGAGATTACCTTTTTTCTCAATTTTCTTTCAGACTGTTTTTTCTTAGTTTTTTTGTTGGTGTTGCGGATGTTCTGTATCGGGCTGCTTTCCACCCTCTAGATCCAACTCATTGCTTATGGAGATTTCCTTATTAACCAAACTTTCCTGATCCACAAAAGTAACCGGTGCAACTGAATTTATAGGACCATGAGTTTGCCCCTGAACCGTGATAGCCGAATCTTCAGCATTGATAGGATCAAGTGACCGCCCCAAGCCAACTCTTATTGCTTTAGTACCCAAATTCTGAGAGAATTCATCAAAAACTATCCATCCTCCCTCAGCAATATCCTGAGATGGACTTATTAGCCGAAGAAGGTCCTGAGGGAATGGATTCTTTTTCACCTCCTAAATTAGTCGTATTCTCAGTATAACCCTTCGTAACCATTATATCATTCTGAACTTCTATATTATTAGTCAAATTCTAAGGTCTCACTGTTTCTGAAATCATATCAGCCGAGAGTGACTTATCTTGAGAGATGATTGCAATTTCATCCTCCTCATGAACAACAATAGCATCTATGTGAACACCTTTTGGGGATTCAATATTATCTTCCCACCCAGTATTGGGATTAAGATTTACCTTATCATTCTCCTCAGCCAAATTTCGATTCTCTTCCCCTTCATCAGAAGCTTCCATATCCGAGATAGTAATAAAATTACTTTTGGTAACAATACTAATATTACTCGTCCCAGGCGTAGTAAACATCTCCAAATCATTCGAATTAACTTTACCCTTTCTCCGCTCATCCCTTTTAGCAATCAGTGATTGATTGCCATCAAGATAGTCGAAAAAGAAACCTTCTTTCCTGGGTGAACAGTTTTGTAAGCCGCCTCCCTTTTAGGGTTTTTCAAAATGCATACCTCAGCCCTCTCGGCTTGGCATATGGGAGATGGCTTGCTAACATCAGCCCTAGTCTTCCCTCCCACAATCTTGGAATCCTTCTTGTATTCTGAATTTTTGTGTCCCATTTTCCAACATGAAGAACAATAATCCGAAAGTTGTTCGTAATCAATTGGTTGCCAAAATCACTTCCCTGATCTTGCGTGAGCGATCCAAACTCTCTTACAAATTTGGTTTCATTAAATCAATTTCAACACATACCCGTACAAAACTCGGGCGTGTGACATTCGCGGTGGGCTCATCTAGCACTAGCGGTGTTCATGCCGCCTTTGCTAGTGAAAAAAGACAAGATTTTTTAAAAATATGGATGGGTAAACCTTCAAAAAGAATCCAATGGGGATAATTGGGGATTCCGTCATTGGGTTAAAATCGTAGGTCCATTTAAAAACTCTCATCTTTGATCCTCCAAAAACCCAAGTATTCTTCCGCCAAAATCTACAATAATCTTATTCATGATCAAACCGAATAATAACATGGTGAGAATCGAGCCATCCAATCCAAAAGGCTTCCTTAAATTGGAGTCTATGAAATTCCATACGAAGGTTTTCAATTGGAGGCCCTCTCCGTGAAAACTTCCTCACTAAAGCTTGCTTCCATGGGGCTTCAAGAATATCTAGATCATGATCATCAATAATAAGGGAAGGTTCCCATTTGAAAGTGCATAGAGGCTTAACCGGGAGGGCAACCGCTGGCTGAGAGGATGTAAGGAGTTCGGAGAATGACTTATGAGGCCAAACACTACCCCCGGCGGAGGTCCTATAGGCTGAGTCATGGTGGTCAAACTTGGTGTGGCGACAACATAGGGTTAGAGAAGAGAGAGCGTTTTTAGAAGTACAATATTTTTGTTATGTATTAACTTATGGATAATGTATTTCCCTTTTAAGTTAATAATATGTGAACGAGGTTTCTCTTTTTAGTATTTGGGTTCGGTACCTCATTGACTTGGGGTGCTGATAGGTCATCGCTCGGATTACGGGCCGTGACAATCTCTCCCTCTCTCTCCCTCAAATTGCCTAAGTTAGAATTTTGCCCATTACATTGGAGAAGCAAACCAGTTTCCTTTTTCAATTTTTTTTATTCAAACAAACATTTTTATTTTTAATTATTATTTTGAGTTTGTAGTTAAACTTGAAACTCTATTGAAATAAAGATTGGTTTTCTCTTAGTTCACCAGTTGAAACGTCATTTTTTACTTGGAATAATATATTTTGAGAGCTCTATATAATCTCTCTCTCTCTCTCTCTCTCTCTCTATATATATATATATATATATATATATATATATATATATATATATATATATATATATAAATTAACTTTCCAGTTTTAGAGCTCTCTAAAGCTCTTAATAACCTAATCAGATTTTGGCAAATTCTAAGTAATTTTAATTACTTACAAAATCTTTGGTAAGTCTAGAAATTTTTTCCTTATTAAATTAAAAATATAGCATGACATCTTTGACTCATTCAAATTAAATTTATTTTGATAAGCATAACTAAATATCTTTTATGATTTTTATTTTTCCCTATTTTATTAACCAACTAAATTCAAGTTTGTAATCTCTTTTAGTTCTTGCTGAATTCAAGGTCTAAATAGAAAGTGTAGGAAGGTTTTGAAGGTAGAAACTATAAATAAAGAGGTTGCACTTGACTTTTAATTGAATGATTTGGTGGGGTGTATTTGGCAAATTAAATTGAGTGACAAATTCAATTTTTTTTCAATTTTTCATTCGAATAGTTGGAAAAATACCCGAAGGGGAGAACCTTAGAGGGAGGAAGGGGGTGAATAAGGTTCTCAAGCTTTTTAACTTTTCTATCAAATTATTTTCCTAAGTGATCACTTTAACAACAATTATGTTCATTAAGCATATAAGGTGAATTAAAGGATTATCACTTAGATGACTTATGTGTGTAAAATGCAACACATAGGAATAGAAGACAATGTAGATGTTCAAGGATTGTCTAGGTCAAGATTTATATTTGCAAATCTTGTAAGAACAAACATACAAGTCACGAGGACTAGCATTTAGCAAGAGATATATTAAGTTATAAAGATCTCTAAATGCAAGTCCTATGCCCAAGCCAAGGGAAGGCATATCAAGCAATTGATCTAACTCCATGTAATCAATTAAGACTCATACAATCAAGTTCATGTGAATGTAAGCATAAGTATAATGTAAGAATTTGATAGTAAAGAGATATAGTTAGAAGATCAAACACAATGATGTAGAGTGGTTCGATCACAAAGATCTACGCCCACTACCTTGGGACACATATAAGGATTTTGGCAAATTCAACTAGCCTGTCTTGATAGAGCTTACAAGGAAGAATAAACCAACAAATTTTCTTTTACACACTCATGTAACCTTCCAAGGGAAAGGCCAACTAATGGTCCTTTTATGAACACATGCAACCCTCTACTCATGTGAACTCTTTCTCCAACCTAGTCTACTAAGTGAGGAGGTTTTACAGACACATTCAACCGTACTTCTATTTCGGGTTCTCCATGAAGGGATTCATGGGCGGAAACTCGTTCCAAACACCCATGAGTCCTCCCCTGAAGGATCCGCTCATACGAAACCGAACCGAAAACAGCGATAAAGAACTTACATGTTTCGGATTCAAGAAGCTACTTCTTGAATGGAGGATGACGTTTCTTGATCGGGTTTCTTGCCACCACCGGATTTCCCGCTGCGGAATATCCCTCTACCCAGTATCCACGCGACGAAACGAGCAGCGATTGCTAGCTCTTCGTCTCTCTGAAGTTCGGGAATTAGAGAAGGAAAAAGGGAAGGCAGAAAGAAAAACGATTTTTCTTTTGGTCTAGGTATTTCGGCTGATAACAACTCATGCCTAGGGTTTCGGGTTAAGAGATGTTATATAGAGTGTGGGAGTTGGTTCCCAGAACAACTCCCATGTCTACTCAACTTCTCTCGGCTGTGGGAGACTCTGAATCCCACGTCCCCTAGACTTCCCATTGGTAGTGGGAGTCTTTATCGGATAATGGCTCCCACGTAATCCCAGCTACGGTTAAATACCAAAATTGCCCCTATCTCTAATTCGAATAATAAACACTTTATTATTTTCAAAAAAACATATGTCAGATACAATGAACCTAGACACTTTCTAGATTCATTGAATCTGGACATGAAGCTCGTTAGCTCGTCTATGCGTGTGACCCTGTAGGTTCATATCACAATGGCAATGAAAACACACTTGTTAGTAGTGTGAGTTCATAAGTCACAAGCGGCCCCTAGCAGGACATTGTGACTACCCAAAGTGAATGAATTACAACGGAACCTAATGTCAATCCACTATTTAATCCCTTTGTCTCGCGATATCCTAATTAAGCATAAGGCATGGTGGTCGTCACCCTTATTAAGCTTAATTATATTTATGCTCGATCTCCAGGTAGACTGTTTTCGACAAATAGCATTTGATAACCACTTTATCAAATACATTTGAGCACGACCATGCATTTAAACAGTCTTTCCCTATCGAGGGGCCCATGGATATCTCTCTAATAATAGAGAGGGACAAATTCCTTACAATGTCTCTCACATTCAAGCTATGATAGGACACTACATCCGATCATCGGTCAGTATTGATTACTCTGTTACAAGTAACGTCCGATCGAGTCAAAACGTGGCTCCATTCATACTAGAATCAATGAAGACATAAGGTCTAAGGATTCTAAAATAGTATTAAGGAAGTAATACTTATGACTTATGACCATGAAGTATTACTTCTCGACGGATCACGTCCCAATACAATGTATCCCTATATATTGCATCTATGATGTGATTTGTATCCATTACACATGATCGATAAAACAAGATCATCAATCAACAATCATACTAGTTTTATTTCATAGTAATTAAGCATTACATAAAACTAGGGACTTCTAGAATAGTAATTACATAAGCTAATGAGTTTTACTATCAAATCACATATTTGATAATCAAAAGCAAAATTAACTATTCAATTACATGCTCAAAAGATAACAAAACGCACAACATGTGCTAATGGTCCTAGGGCACTACTAACAATCTCCCACTTGCCCTAGTTCCAATCATACATGATCCTCAATCCCATTGACCTAGTATGACTCTCATGTTTAGGGCTGTGGGAGTGGCTTGGTCAATGGATCTCGCAATGTTGTCGTCTGTATGAACTTTGCAAATACTAACGTCTCTCTCAGTCGATGATCTCTCGAATCGGATGGAAACGCTCGAGAATGTGTTTGGATCGTTGGTGAGATCTAGGTTCCTTAGCTTGTGAAATGGCACCAGTACTATCACAATACTGAGTCCACTGGGTTCACAATGCTAGGGGACGACACCTAGTTCGTCAACAAACTTCCTAATCCAAACGACTTCCTAGCACTGCCTGAGGCGACCAAATACTCGACTTACATTGTAGAGTCGGCCACGGTCTCTTGCTTCGAGCTCTTCCAGCTCACATCACCTCCATTCAAACAAAACACAAAACCCGATTGCGATCGATAATCATCTACGTCGATCAGTAAGCTTTCGCGTCTGTGTAACCATTTACTACCGGACTTCCTTCCCGACCTCCGTAAACTAAGAACATATCTTTAGTCCTTCTCAAGTACTTAAGAATGCTCTTGATCGCAGATCCAATGTGACTCACCGAGGGTCGATTGATATCTCGCTAGTCATACTTAAAGCAAATGAGACATCCCAGGGCGAGTGCATATCATGGCGTACATAATAGACCCAATGGCCGAAGCATATGGGATCTTACTCATGCGCTCTTGGTCCTCCCCTGCGGAAGGTCCTTGAGTTCTCGCTGAGTTTGACGCCATGTGACATGGGCAAGAATCCCTTTTTGGAGTCTTGCAAACTGAACCGTTTCGATACTTTGTCAATGTATCCACTCGCTCGAGGCCAATCATTTTGTTAGATCTATCTCTATAGATTCTAATACCCAAAATGTATGTAGCCTCGCTTTAAGTCTTTCATGGAAAAGCACTTCCCCAACCAAGCTTTTACGCTTTGTAATGTGGGGATGTCATTTCCAATCGGTAAGATGTCGTCCACATAAAGCACAAGGAACACTACTGCATTATTAGTTACTTTCTTATAAACACAAGGCTCGTCTTCGTTTTTGATGAAACCGAATTCTTTAATACGTTCATCAAAGCGACGATTCCAGACTTTCGAGATGCTTGCTTCAATCCATAAATGGACCTTTGAAGCTTACACACTTTGCTAGGATTTGTTGGATCAACAAACCCCTCGAGGTTGTGTCATATACACATCCTCGAGAAGGTTTCAGTTAAGAAACGCAGTCTTAACATCCATTTACCATATCTCATAGTCATAATATGCGGCTATGGCAAGTAAAATCCTAATTGACTTTATCATCACGACAGGGGAAAAGGTTTCGTCATAGTCAATACCATGAACTTGTCTATAACCTTTAACTACTAGTCGCGATTTAAAAGTGTGTACATTACCATCCATGTCGGTCTTCTATTTATAACACCATTTGTTATCAATGACCTTGCACCCTTCGGGTGGGTCAACCAAAGTCCATACTTGGTTGTCGTACATGGATTGCATCTCGGACTTCATAGCTTCTAGCCACTTATCTGACTCAGAACTACGAATTGCCTCTTTGTAGGTAGTGGGTTCATCTTGATCGATCAGTTCAACCTGATGATCATCAGTCACGAAATCCATATCTCTCAGGCTGTTGATGTACCCGACTCGACCTCCTTGGGCCTTGTGTCAAAGATTGACACAAGGAAAAAATGCTCTTTAGCCGAGAGTCCTAAATTGATCCAAATTCTTCATCTTTTTCGCAACCTCATGGCTGCCACCGCCACGACGCCACCTCTTCCGGGTGGTGTCTGGCCGAAAAAATCATTCGCGGACCTTCTCTCCGCTGCTCCATCACAACCAATTCCGGTCCCCATAAAAGACCTCTCCACATTTAAAGGGGAGCCGGCCATTTACGTTCCAGAAACAGATTTGGTCTCGCTGGAAAAGCCATGGAAGATGGCTTTGGTTGGCAAGTTTACACGGCGGGGACCACCGTTAGATCGCTTGCGAAAAGATTTTCAGAAGTTGCAATTCAAGGGAGGTTTCTGGATTGGGTGGCTCGATTCTTTACACGTAATCATCCGATTCGAAATTGAGGAGGACTATTGCCGATTTTGGCGTAAGGGTGAGTGGATTTTCAATGGCAATCGACTCCGTGTGTTTAAGTGGACATTTGACTTTGATCCGGAAGTGGAATCTGCCATTGTTCCAGTGTGGATTCGTCTTGAAGGGCTGCCGATCCATCTCTTTAACAAAAGCTATTTATTCTCTATTGCAAGGGCAGCCGGCACTCCACTAGTTTTGGATGAACCGACAGCAACTGTGACAAGGCCAAGCGTGGCCAGAATTTGCGTCGAGATGGATTTGTTGAAGCCGGTATGTCGCCGGGTATGGATTGGGCATGAACGGTCGGGGAAGGGTTCTTGGCAGTCTATAGAGTATGAGGCATTGCCAGGGTATTGCTCCCAATGTTGCAAGGTGGGACACTGGGATGCTGATTGCAAGAATAATCTGGCAGAAGTTGCAGGTAAAGCCCCCCGGATCGCTGAGAATTCGGGTCGAGAGGTTGCTAACAAACCCTCTCGGGTGGTGGAGAAACAGGGGAGGACTGATCAACCCGCTAAATTGGTGGTGGAGAAACAGGGGCGGGCTGATCACCCCTCAAAAAACAAAGGAAATTGGACTCTGAAATCTGGCCGTGTCGTCGGTACTTCAAAACCACTACCAACCGAGAAGACTAATCGGTTCTCGGCAATAGCGGATATGGTGGAAGACTTTGTTCCCGCACAGCCAGAATTACCAGTTACAGGGCAGCAGTTACCGATTCCGGAATTGGATTCTGAACATCCGGTGTCACTGGTTGCGATGGATTCTTCTGTTCCGATGGTGGTATCACCTCAGCCGACGAGTAGTGTCCGGTCCAAAGATGATTTGCTCACAAGGGTCGGCAACCTAAACCGCATTGAATTGCCACGAGACGACTCACAGTTTTTTCTACGAACTGTGGAACCAGAGGATCGGGAAGAGCTTTCACACTCTGCCATGAAGGCTGGTTCAGAGACAGAGGTGATTAACCGTGAGGGTTGGGATGAATTTAGGAGCTTCTCCAGAACCCTGGGCAGTCGGTTGGATCGAGATCAGGCAGCCCGAGCAGAAAGAGCAGCTCAGCTGAAGGCCAACCATATTGATAATCAGGTCGTGGACCTTGGTGTTGTTCCGGTGACCGAAGTGGCTGTACCTAAGACTCGTCGTCGAAAAGTTTATGAGGGCGAAGTGCGTAAATCAGCGAGACTTGCGCAGCAAGGTTCTCGGTCACTATGAGGGTAAACCACTCTCCGCTTTTAATTCCTCTATAATTGTTTTATGGATTGATTGATTTGGAATGTTCGTGGTATTGGGAATGACGCTTCGATTGCTAGAGTAAAGTTACTAAAACGTCAGTTTAGATTGCCTTTTATTGCTTTACTAGAACCTCTCATTCATGATTAATGATTTGGTCAAACGGCTCGTCGCCTGGGCTTTGATCATGCATTCGGAAACTGTAATAGTAAAATTTGGCTGCTGTGGGATGGCTCTATTGATTTGAATATACTAGAGGATGGGGAACAATTTGTACATGTTCGAGTTGGTGGTTTTGCTGGTACTTCTGTTTATGGTACTATTGTATATGCTCGCTGTCAGTATACGCAGCGTCGATCACTGTGGAATGCTCTATTGCACTTTGTCAATAACTTTGATGCCCCGTGGTTTGTTGGAGGTGACTTTAATGTGGTAGCTTCATCTTCGGAGAGTTATGGGTCTATTCCGGCCTCTCTTCCGATGATGGAATTTAACGAAACTTTACAGGATTGTGGTTTAATTGATGCAGGTTATGTGGGTTCTCCTTTCACGTGGCATCGCAGCTCTAATCCCCCATTGTTGCGAAGGCTGGATCGCCTCCTCATAAATACCAAGTGGAATGACTTATTTGCATCAACCAGAGTGGAACATCTGCATAGGACGATGTCTGACCACAGTCCTCTCCATATCTCGGCTAAAATGAGCTCACCTGCTTCGGGATCAGCTTTTCGTTTCCAGCAAATGTGGATTAAGCATCCTACGTTTTTCTCGGTTATTGAGGAGGGTTGGAGGCAGCCGATTGAAGGAAATGGTATGGTTAGGCTTATGGGTAAATTAAAAGTGTTAAAGGGTGTCCTACACACATGGAATAAATCTACATTTGGCGACATCTTTACAGCTATCAAGCAAGCTGAGCAGGCTGTCCATCTAGCCGAACTAGCCTATGATGAAGATCCGTCGGCTACAGCCAAGTCAAGGCTGATTGAGGCGCAAGACAAATACACTAAGACCCTCGCAACGGAAGAGATGTATTGGAAACAACGGTCTAGGATTAAATGGTTAAAAGAAGGCAATGCCAACACTCGTTTCTTTCACTCCATTTGCACAAATCGCAGGAAAAAGATGCATATAGCTTCCATCATGGATGAGTCAGGTGCTAAGATTGATGATCCGGTGTTGATTGGTCAGACGGGGGTGCACTACTATACCCGCCTCTTCTCTGCAGAAGCTGGCTTGGTCGACGATCCTTACTTCTTACAGTGTATTCCCTCTCTAGTATCTGTTGAGGATAACCGCATGCTTAGTACGTTGCCAAGCAAGCAAGAAGTCAAGGAGGCTGTTTTTTCTCTCTCAACAAAAACAGCGCCTCTGGTCCGGATGGGTTTTGTGGATCATTTTTTCAAGCTTGTTGGTCGATTATTGGTGATGATGTAACAGACTCCGTGAGGGACTTTTGGGCAGGAGTTCCGCAACCGAAGTCATTGGCTAGTTCATTCATCGTTCTCATCCCAAAGTCTGACAATCCGTCACTTTTGGCGACTTCCGGCCTATCTCTCTTTGCTCATTTGCTAGTAAAATCATCTCTAAAGTGATGGCAGCCCGGCTGGCTACCTTATTACCATCCTTAATATCTTTGCCTCAGTCTGGTTTTGTGCACAGACGATTGATATCAGACAATATATTTCTTGCTCAGGAAATGGTCAATCATCTTGACCGAAAAGTTTGGGGAGGTAATCTAATTGTCAAATTGGATATGATGAAAGCATTTGACCGTGTCTCTCACGCTTTTCTATTGTCTGTTTTGGCTAAGTTTGGCTTTTCGGCTCATTTTGTACATTTGATTCATAATGCTTTATCCGCAAATTGGTTCTCGATCTTGGTAAACGGTGCACCCTATGGCTACTTTAAGTCGGAGAGGGGAGTGAAGCAAGGGGATCCGTTATCACCTCTATTGTTTTTATTCGCTGCTGATTCATTTTCCAGGGGTCTTGATGATATCATTCGCAGGGGAACTTTGCTGCCATATACACTCCCTCGGCACACAATTCCTGTTTCACATTTATGTTTTGCAGATGATGTGATTATATTTCTCAATGGTTCCAAACGAAATGTGAAGCAACTGGTTATGTTTCTGAAGAGATATGAATCCGTGTCTGGCCAAAGGGTGAATATGGGGAAATCGGCTTTTTACACATCTCCTAAATTTGGCAACAGACAGGTGCATGTTATCCAGTCAGAGACGAACTTTATTCATGGGGACTTTCCGATCACGTACCTTGGCTGTCCATTAACCAAAGGCCGCACTCATGCGGTACATTACTCGCATTTGGTAGAGCAAATTACATCACGAATTGCTGGTTGGCAATCCAAATTGCTAGATATGGCAGGGAGGCTAATACTTATCTGACATGTCCTCACATCGATGACTCTTCACATATTAGCCGTTTCTAATCCACCATCCATTATCAAAGTGCAAATAGAGCGTCTTTTCTCCGGTTTTTTATGGGGATCGGTTAATGGTCAGAAGCGCAGGCATTGGATGTCCTGGTCAAAACTATGCTCGGCAAAAGTCTCTAATGGTCTCGGCTTGACCAGTTTAAACGAGTATACACGGGCGTTTGCCATGAAGCTATGGTGGAGATTCCGCACTTCTGATTCTCTTTGGAGCCAATTTCTGGTTAGTAGATACTGTTATGGGTTGTTGCATGTAACACAGGCCATTGCTCCGCCGGGTTCATCGGTCACTTGGAGGAGGATGATAAGTGTAAAGGATATGACCGAATCAGGCATGGGGTTACTGATCCGGGATGGTAGTGGTCTTTTTTGCTTTGAAGACATCACCACAACGGGTCCTTTAGTACATGCGGGCTGCCAAATTCCCGAAACGGCTCTTTACAAGCCCATCAAGGAGTTTTTGTTGAACAATGAATGGGACCGGGGGCTCTTACTACATGGCTGCCACGGGAGTTCTATAGCTTACTACCATCAGTCGCAATGGAGGCCGATAAGGATGTTCGATTTGGAAGCCAGGGAAACACAGGGATCGGTTCACTCTTTCATCCGCCCCTAGAAATTCAGCGGGGTGGTATATCTTTAATGTCTCGTAAACTATTATGGGAAAGTAAGTCGCCTCTTCGATTGCAATTATTCTCGTGGAAATTCCTCAACGATTCTTGCCCATGGAAGACATATTGTGGAGATTTGGATTTCACACGGTAACTCAATGCTCGTGCTTATTGGGAGTTGACACTTTCACACATATTTTCCCTGGAATGTTCTTTGGCGCAGCATTTGTGGAAGCATGCGGAGAATGTTGCTGGCTTTACTCCTCGGCGATCACACTCTACCCCCGCATCAAGTGCTTATAGCTTGGTGGATGGCGGGACGGGGTAACATCGCTCGGCGTTTCTTGATTATTTCATCATGTGTTTTGTGGCAAATTTGGAAGTCTCGCTGCTCTTTCACTTTTGAAGGGAGGAGAACAACCAAACATCGCATAATACTGGCCTTTGATCAACAACTTGTAGCTTTGGAGAAAGCGGGGATACTGAGGCACGGTGCAAGGATCCACACTCTGCAACGGATACGGTCCATTAGTTGGCGGCAAGCTGAATGGACTACGGACATGGTGATTTTGAACATTGATGGGGCTTCTCGGGGCAACCCAGGCATGGTGGGTATTGGCTTTATTTTCCGGACTGGAGCAGGGGTTTTTCTGGCGGCTGGAGCTCATTTTTTGGGGGATAATGTAACAAATACCAGGGCTGAAATTGAGGGAATGTTGTATGGTCTTAGACTGGCTGCGCAAATGGGTATTAAGGTCAACCACATTCAGACAGATTCTCAGGTGTTGGAGAGGTCAATTCAGAACCGGCACATTGCTCATTGGCCACTTGATGGGATTTTTCGCCAAGCATTATTAATGTCAAAGGGCATACCAGTTGCTCACATTTACCGCCAAGGCAACACGGTCGCTGATGCCCTTGCAAATCTAGGATGTGACTCCCGAAGTTCGATTATATTTCATACTTTAAATTCTTTGCCTCCATTCATAAGGGGCTTAATTTATTTAGATGGTCAAGGTACCCCAACATTACGGGTCTCTTGACTATCCTTTTTGTAACTTCTCCTTTTTTCAATGGAAATAAAAGCCTCGGCAATTCAAAAAAAAAAAAAAAAAAAAAGCTCAGTATCAGCACGTGAGCTTGCTTGAACTTCTAAAGTTGGTTCAGATGTTGTTTGGGGATCTTGAATTTCCTCAAGATGGATCTTACTCCCACTATCCTCTTTAGAAATAAATTCCCTTTCAAGGAATGAACCATTACGAGCAACAAACACTTTGTTCTCTGATGGAAGATAGAAGTAATATCCTTTAGTTTCTTTAGGATATCCCACAAACAAACATTTGTCAGATTTAGGGGCGAGTTTATCAGATAACAAGCGTTTTACATACGCCTCGCATCCCCAAATTTTGAGAAAGGACAAACTAGGTCGTTTCCCAGTCCACATCTCATATGGAGTTTTACGAACCGCTTTAGAAGGTACTCTGTTTAATATAAATGCAGCGAGTTTCTAGGGCGTAGCCCCGAAAAGGAAATTGGAAGACTTGTTTGACTCATCATAGATCGAACCATATCTAATAAGGTGCGATTCCTCCGTTCCGACACGCCATTCCATTGTGGAGTGCCGGGGAGGAGTTAATTGTGAAACAATTCCACAACCACTAAGATGTTCGTCAAACTCTTGGTTAAGGTATTCGCCACCTCGATCCGATCGAAGTATCTTAATACTTTTGCCAAGTTGGTTACGTACTTCATTTTGAAATTCTTTGAATCTTCCAAAAGATTCGATTTATGTTTCATTAGATAGACGTAGCCATATCTACTGAAATCATCTCGTGAATGTGATGAAATGCTCGAAACCCTCCTCTAGCACTAGTGTTTATTGGTCCACAAACATCCGTATGTATGAGGCCCAACAAATCGGAAGCTCTCTCACTTTGTCCGAGTAAAGGGAGCTTTAGTCATTTTGCCCGACAAGCAAGATTCACACGTCTCATAAGACTCTAAGTCAAATGATGTTAAAATTCCATCCGTATGGAGTTTTGATATGCGTTTCTCGTTTATGTGGCCCAAAGCAGCGAGTGCAAAAAGTAGGTTTGGTTTAAGTCATTTGATTTAAACCTTTTAGTATTAATGTTATAGATGGGCCTTTTAATGGAATCATCGAGGTTAAGAATATAAAGCCCATTCATCAAAGAGGCATCTCCATAAAAGATACGATCTTTATGAATGGTGCAAATTTTATTCATAATACTTAATTCAAAACCTTCAATATCCAAACAAGAAAGCTGAAATAATATTCCTACTCAAAGTTGGAACATACAAACAATTATCTAGTTCTATGATAAGGCCATTTGGCAAAAACTAAATTAAATGTCCCCAGTAGCTACAGACAACAACTCTTGCTCCGTTGGCTACTCCGAGGTCCACTTCTCCTTTTGCCGGTGATCTACTCCTTTTGAACCCCCTGCACATTTGCACAAATGTGAGATCCACAACCGGTAT
Source organism: Vinca minor (assembly GCA_026122235.1). NCBI lineage: Eukaryota > Viridiplantae > Streptophyta > Magnoliopsida > Gentianales > Apocynaceae > Vinca > Vinca minor. The sequence continues at coordinate 613,125 of JAOCZM010000285.1, read as the reverse complement.
CTAATACCCATGAAGTAGGAGCGAGACATGTTAATTTCTATAACATAAATACACGGAGAGGCAGTCAAAGCTGGCCTTTCCCTTTTTCTTCTCTTCCAAATAGAGTTTGCAATTCCGTTTCCAATGGCACGGTTCGCCACAATGGAAGCAAACTCCCTCGCTTTGGTGCCTTGGCTTTGGGGCTGGGGGCTTGGGCTTGTCATTGCCTTTGCCTTTGCCTCTCTTGGCCATGGGCTTTCCACTTGCCTTTCTTCTTGAAGTTCCCTTTTTGAACCATTAAGACTTCGAGGGGTTTTCTTAATGTTCGATTCGACCTGCTTGAGCATCCCGTGTATTTCATTTATGGTCTTCTCCATGGCATGCATGTTGAAGTTCATAATGAATTGGTCATACTCCGGTGGGAGTGAGCCCAAGATCATATACGTGGCCATGTCATGAGTTACGGGGAGCCCCCAGAGTTTGTCAAGTTGGTCAAAATAGCCCTTCATCTTTAGAGCGTGGGCACTTACGGAGGTGCCGGGGGCCATCTTGCAACTATTCAATGCCTTTGTAGTGAGGAATCTTTCATGACGAGCCTGCTCTTGGAACATTTCCTTGAGCTGGCCCATCATCTGGAAAGCCTCAACACCTTCAAACTGCTTTTGAAGATCAGCGCTCATTGTGACCAACATGAGACAAGTCACGTCGTTAGAGTCATCAGAGTGCTTCTTCCAAGCATCTCTCTCAGCTCTGGGGGCATTGGGTGCAGGCTGTTCAGGAATGTCCGTGTCAAGAACGTACAGCTTCTTTTCCTGCTTAAGGACAATCCTTAAGTTGCGGGCCCAATCAAGGAAATTGGTCCCGTTCAGTTTTTCCTTCTCAAGGACGGATCGCAGTGAGTTGTGTGATGAATTGGTTGCCATTATCTACATTTAAATTATTTGCAAAGTTTATTAGTTTTGAGCAAAAATATTTTCCACAATTTCAACACTTGATAAATAGTTGGTAAAAACCATTTTACAATAGTTATGGGAAAGCTTTGGCTTTACACCCATAATTAAAGTAAAATCATCTAATGGGATTGACATGTATATGTCCCGGCTATTCCCATTCTATGCCCTAGGCCCAAAACTATTTTGATAGCCTAGTTAAGTCGGACCATGTCTAAGCATTATGGAAATCACTATTTTCCCATCTCCCTTTACTTAGGTAACCACTTTATCATGTTGCTTTGGCAAGCGGAAAAAATGATGATCAAGCTTGTGGAGTGCTTAGGTTATGGTAGGCACTTTAAGACTTAATTAAAACCATTTAATGTGACGTTTAAAGTAAATCCATCCAGACATAAAATAAACATCACACGCAGTATATAAAGCGAAAATGTAAATGTGATATAGCATGGCCTATTCCTATAATGACTCCCACGAGCCTTGTGAGAGTCAAGGGTCGATCTAGGTCAAAAATCCATCTCATGGATAATGTCTTCGATCCAGCAGCCTCCAGTCTTGTTACATAATTGCATGGGCATACCCAGCCTTCAATGACTAATCTAAGAAAGCATGTACAATTTTACATCATAGAGAAAAACGACTCGCAGGTCGTATTATAAAATTACAACCCAAATATGTAAAACAAGAGGTATAGTAGGTCATGCTATTCACCATGCTAATAATCACATAAAACATAGCATAAAAAATTTCGCGGATATAAACACAAATTCATGTGTGTTGCCACTACGCAGAGCTGGCGGCGGTCCCAGATTTACCCCTTCAATTGCCTTACTTACATAATCAGATTATGTATTGGTTAATCTGATTAACCGAAACAGTTTATGCGCAATCTCAGAATTTAATCAAATCAATTTCAGATTCACAGAAACGGTTTATGCAGAATCAAATTCATAGAAACAGTTTATCCCAATTAATCAAATTAAATACGGTAAACTGAATCATGCTTTGGCAGTTCATGCATAATCAAGAAACTGAAATCAGTTTATACCAGAATTTCACAAAACCGTGTACAACATAACAAACCGAGAGCAATTTATGCATATATCACATATATTCATCAAAAGATACATTCTTTAAATTCAATTAAACAGTTTATGCAATATTAATCGAATTAATAATATATCCATAAACAATTTATGCATATAATCTGATTACTGAAACAGAATCACAGAAACATGTAAAAACAGTCAAAGAAACAATCTTTTATGTTTTTTCATACACACGCATACCAAATCGAATTTGATACCCGTTATGATTTGATTAACAATGTCGAATTCGAATCATATGAGCAAGGCTCTGATACCACTGAAGGGATTCATGGGCGGAAACTCGTTCCAAACACCCATGAGTCCTCCCCTGAAGGATCCGCTCATACTGAAACCGAGCGAAAACGGCGATAAAGAACTTACATGTTTCGGATTCAGAAGCTACTTCTTGAATGGAGGATGACGTTTCTTGATCGAGTTTATTGCCACCACCGGATTTCCCTGCGGAATATCCTCTACAGTATCCACGCGACGCAAGCGAGCGGCGATTGCTAGCTCTTCGTCTCTCGAGATCGGGAATTAGAGAAGGAAAAAGGGAAGGCGAGAAAGAAAAAACGGTTTTTTCTTTTTGGTCTAGGTATTTCGGTGATCACCACTAGTGCCTAGGGTTTCGGGTTAAGAGATGTTATATAGAGTGTGGGAGTTGGTTCCCAGAACAACTCCCGTGTCTACTCAACTTCTCTCAGGGCTGTGGGAGACTCCGAATCCCACGTCCCCTGGACTTCAGCTGGTAGTGGGAGTCTTTATCGGATAATGGCTCCCACGTAATCCCAGCTACGGTTAAATACCAAAATTGCCCCTATCTCTAATTCGAATAATAAACACTTTATTATTTTTGAGAAAAAACATATGTTAGATACAATGAACCTAGACACTTTCTAGATTCATTGAATGCGGACATGAAGCTTCGTTAGCTCGTCTATGCGTGTGACCACTGTGAGGTTCATATCACAATGGCAATGAAAACACACTTGTTAGTAGTGTGAGTTCATAAGTCACAAGAGGCCCCTAGCGAGGACATTGTGACTACCCAAAGTGAATGAATTACAACGGAACCTAATGTCAATCCACTATTTAATCCCTTTGTCTCGCGATATCCTAATTAAGCATAAGGCATGGTGGTCGTCACCCTTATTAAGCTTAATTATATTTATGCTCGATCTCCGGGTAGATTTGTTTGACAAATAGCATTTGATAACCACTTTATCAAATACATTTGAGCACGGCCATGCATTTAAACAGTCTTTCCCTATCGAGGGGCCCATGGATATCTCTCTCTAATAATAGAGAGGGACAAATTCCTTACAATGTCTCTCACATTCAAGCTATGATAGGACACTACATCCGATCATCAGTCGTATTGATTACTCTGTTACAAGTAACGTCCAGATCGAGTCAAAAGCGTGGCTCCATTCATACTAGAATCAATGAAGACATAAGGTCTAAGGATTCTAAAATAGTATTGAGGAAGTAATACTTATGACTTATGACCATGAAGTATTACTTCTCTGACGGATCACGTCCAATACAATGTATCCCTATATATTGCATCTATGATGTGATTTGTATCCATTACACATGATCAGTAAAACAAGATCATCAATCAACAATCATACTAGTTTTATTTCATAGTAATTAAGCATTACATAAAACTAGGGACTTCTAGAATAGTAATTACATAAGCTAATGAGTTTTACTATCAAATCACACATTTGATAATCAAAAGCAAAATTAACTATTCAATTACATGCTCAAAAGATAACAAAACACACAACATGTGCTAATGGTCCTAGGGCACTACTAACACTAAGACCCCTCTATTGGCTTGAGCAAAGAACAAAAATCATCCTTAAAGGCTATTTCAAGGGTCCAAAAATTGCAAGCAAATCGAGTTACAACGGCTATATTTTTGCCTTGGCAAGACAACTTCGGTCGACCAGACCATAAGGGAGGTCGTCCAAAGTGCTTACGAAGTTAAGTTCAAAGACTTCTATTCTTATCTCGATCGACCCCAAAGGGTAGTCTATTCTTCCTAATCAAAGGTTCGATTGGCCAACCTGTTACATGGTCTTTCGAGATTTTATAGTCGTTGGAGTCTTGGAACATTCAAAAGTGGCAAAGTAGAAAAGACACTTCAGTCAACCAGACAACACATGCCGGTCGACCGGATTTTAATCCATAAATGGTTTTTTCCACTTGGTCAACTTTTTAATGTTCTCAAACTCACGCCTAAGTGTTTTTTAAAGATATTTAATTTTTTTTTTAAAGATCTTAGGCCTTAATTAACACTTGAAAGATGTTTTGCAAAACCTTTGAAAAGATTAAATCAAAGTACAAGATATGGTTTTGAAAACATGCAAAAGTATGAGATTCATCATACTATAGACTAACATTCATAAGATAAGATTAGTCACAAGGATATACCTATGTAGCTTCTTGATTAATCTTCTTCTTGGTCTTCAAGATGAGTTCCTCTTTGAGCTTGGACTTGAGACCTTTGATCAACCTCTTCTTGTGATGAAGTCCTTTGTAGTCTTCTCAAGTTGCAGCATCTTGGACTTCAATACTTGTTGATCTTCTTTTGATTTTGCAATATCTTCCATTAGAATTGTGAATGGCCTTTAAGCTTGTGCCATGGAGACTTGCAAAATATAGGTTATTCTTTTTATTGTAGAATGATATTTGATGTCCACAATAAGCTATCTTTCAATGCAAGCGTGAGTTTATCATATCATATCATTGAAACACAAACTCACACAAACATTAGAAATTCTCAATGTCTTGTTATCATCAAAACAAGATTGATCACATTAGCCATTAGGGCTTACAATCTCCCCCCTTATGATGATAACAAAACATTGATGCAAATGGGAATAAATTATCAAAAGGATAAGGCAATTAAGCACAAAATATCAAAGCATGATATAAGGATGCAAATGATCTAGGCAAGTAGATGTTTTGAAAAAGCATTCTACTTCCCCTTTTTAAAAGAATTCCTCATCTCTCCCATTTTGCAAAGTTCTTAGCTTTCTCATTTTGTAAAATTACTTTTCTTGGCACATTTGCAAAGCTAATTTTTCTCTCACTTATTGTCAAAATAAAAAAGGTTCATCAGAGCGCCAATGAGAAAAGCATTTTCTCCTCATTTTTGTTAAAAATAGAGATCCAAAGGATCAAGAAAATAAAAACATGAGGAGGGATTAAGTTTAAAGCATGGAGAAGCTAGTTGTTCAATAGTAAAGAGTTAAGCAAAAGAAAGCAAAACTAAAGACCAAAAGAAAGAAATCTTTGAAGCTTTGTAAGCACATCATTTGTAAAAGGCCATTTAGATGCAATATGAGCGGCCAAGATTTGATGCTTATCTAAAGATGTATGCAAGCTTTAAAACATCTTTTGAAGAAGTTTTGAAGCTTGGTTGATTTCAAAATAGAGAGAGCACATAATGAAACTTAAAATCAAAGATGGTCATATGGCTAAAAATAGAATATTCAACTCAAGCTAAAACATGAGGAGATAAAGGAATAAAACCTTGAAGCACAATCTCCCTTTTTATCAAAATCAAAGTTACCAATAAAAAGATGAAAACAAGTTATAACACTTATCTAACAAAGAAAAATGGATGTGATACCACGAAAGTATAAACACATGAAGGGCATATGTACCACATACCAAAAACACAAAACAAGAGGAAGTGTAAAGTTAACACTTTGGAGAACATTCATCTTTAAGACAATGGTTAGCCAAAGAAGTATAACACTAAGACAATGAGCTAACCAAAGAGTCAAATGAGATCAAAAGATATAAGAGAGAAAATGCACATGATCTCAAATGATAAGGGAGGTAGTAAAAAATATATACTAGAAAGAACATACTACTCCCATAGAATTTTACACAAGTTAGCTTAAGGATATGAAAATGTGAAAACAAAGCCAACTTATGTTGTGATGATGCATATGATATGACAAGTTTAGGCATACATCACATAAATAGGGGGTTATAGTATAGACAACATATAAAAGCTTCCCTCAAACAGTGCCCAGATAAGGAAATGCAAAAACTGAAAAGATATAAGTTTAGAGTGTACAGTTTTGCAGTAATAGGGCATATTCGGTCGACCGGATTTGAAGGATCAGAATCCTGGCAAAGAGAAACAGAGAAACTTCCATCTTCATTCTTCCCCTTTGGATGCTTTCCATAGTTTGTTGGTGAAGTGAGATTTCTCATTTTTTCCGTGTTTGGCTCTACTTCCAACACCATTGCTTCTTCTCTCGTGTCCTTATTGTAGATAGAGACACAAAGAACATTTCTAACTTCCTTCTTCACCTTTTAACTGTCTTTTTCAATCATCATCCCTTAAGAACATCATCAATGGCGAGTGGATGTGTATTTGTTGGTGAAGGGAGATTTCTCATTTTCTTTGTGTGTGCATGTCTTTACTTTCAACATGGTTGCTTCTTCTCTCATGTCCTGAAAAGACATAAAGTACAAATCATATGCAAGAAACAACGAGTAATTATGTATCACCTATAAAAAGGATAAGAGACTGAAAATAGAATAAAAGAACAAGTCTCTTTCTCAAGTAGTTGCTTTAGAATATAGGTCAAATATGAATTCAAACCAAACTACAAAGGTGATGTTTAAAAAGAGAGATAATGAAAGGTAAGCACATAAACAATTAAGTTTTAAAAGGGAAGTTATTAATCAATCATGGTGAGCACAAACTTTCCAATGATGGATAACCAAAAGAGATGGAGGTTTTGGAAATTTTAAAACAAGCCATAAAAAATAGTGATATTTGAAAGATTTTAACATTAAAAAAATATCACTAGGGAAGGTGGATAGGTAAAAATGCATTTAAAAGCACATCCTTCCATTAAAGCATGATTGAATGTGAGAAGAATGTAAAATGTTATGCAAGAAATTCCAAGGAGACATGACAACCAATATTTTGATACGCATATTTGTCATGTGGTACTTCTCCTATGAAATTACTCACCAAGTACAAACCATCAACAAAGTAATCAAATGCTAAGAGTTTTAATATCAAAGAAGTTTCAAGGAAACATGACAACCAAGATAATATGAGGCACATTTGCCATGTATTACATCCAAGTAAACATTCTTATCAAAATATACTCTATTAAAAACTAAGGCTTAATGAGCTTAGGGCTAAAAATATCCTCCATCATCTCTAATTATCCATATAAAAGGCACATATAAAGATACGTCTTTGAATAGTGCAAATGGGGGGGGAGGGGGGGTTTAGTTTTACAAATACAAAATTATAAGAAATCTCCCCCTTATGATGTTCGGACTTTGTTTAAGATGTTTTGGAAAGCCTTGGATGGTTTTAAAGTATAAAGAACTAGTTCCAACATCGAAGAAAAGTTTGAAATGAAAAGCTTAGAAGTGATAAACTTAGAAAAATACCATTTTAAAGATGAAGCAGGGCACTTAAGTCGACCGGATGTGAATCTCGGTTGACCAGTGTCCAGGCCCTTCAGTCGACCGGAATCAACAGGTCGATCGACTTTATGGCTGACATGTATTTTCTGGGTTTTGAAATTTAACAAAAAAACTTTTAACCAATTTTAAATCACTTCTAAAACATCATGAGCAACTTTGAATGGATAAAAACAAGTTAGAACAAGGATTAAACCTTATAAAAACATCAAAGTGCTCAAAATCACACCTTATGATCTTTGAGGATAAAAATAGTTAAAAACAACTGAGGTGATCATATTTTTAGGCCCTTTAAAACTGATCAAATTGAATTAAAACAATGTAAAATATATTAAAACAAAGTTGTTGGCTCATATCATTGCCTAAAAAAAAACTTCAACTAGAGAGTATGACAATCATCAAGAATATGCTAAAAATGGCTAAAATCAAGTCATACCTCTCAACAAAGGTGGCTCAAAGATGCACACCATACTTAGAATGAACAAATCAACCACTTGACATAAGGTACAATCCAAAGCAAGGTTGTTTGCATTCATAAGCATTAAAGTTAAAAACCATAGGATATAAGGCATCTAGTCAAGATAAACTTTGAAAGCACAAGAATGCCAATATATCCATAAAAGTAAGGTTTTCCAAAAACACTTTAACCAACTATAAAAGAATGAAAACTTTTAAGATCAAGTTGCTATAAAGAGGGATAAACCTTGTAAAAGAAAGATACACCTTAGGTTCTTTGAAAGCTTTAAAACCTTTTAAGCATAACTAAGGTGGTCATTTTGAAAATGTCTAAATCAAGAATTGAAACACTTAGACATATCAAAACAAGTTAGCCAAACTCAAAGATAAAAAAATATGCACATGAGATATGGCAACATGAAATAGAAGCAAGAGCAAGCATAGATAATCATCAAGAATAAATAAGCTAAAATCGACGAGAGAGAGAGAGAGAGAGAGAGAGAGAGAGAGAGAGAGTTATAGCTACCAATTTTACTTCTTTTGATGATTCTTGAACTTTTGGCTTCTTTTGCTCTTACTTGAATTTCCTCATTGAGATATCATCTTTCAAGTTCTTGAGGATGTCTTTGGGGGAAACTCCAATCTTCTTCTCTCATCTTGATATGTTTTATTCTTGGAGTGATGTATGGAGATTCACTTGGCCTTGTAGACTCATCTTCCTTTGAAGTGTCTCTTTTGACCTTGTTCATTCGATTTTTCTGTCTTAGCTTTTCATCTCCATTTTTCTTCTTACCATAGACCTAGCTACTTTGAATCTCTTCTTTACATCGTCTTGAAAGTTGTGTCTAGTCTTCATATCTTCTCCTTGAGGTTGAGCTCTTCTTTGAATTTTTGTCTTGTAGACTCACCTTCTTCAAGGAGGAAATGTCTTCTTCATATGTTTAGAGAACATGGATGATCTAATCATCAGGAATCCATTCCTCTTCTCTTTGCCTTTGTTTCCTACATAAGAAGACACTTTTGAAAGACCCATTTTTAGAGTAATGAACCTAGGGGAGGGGGTGAATTAGGTTCTTAAAAACTTTTTAGGTTTTCTAAAACTTCTTTGTCTAAGTGATCACCTTAACAACAAGTATGTTGTTTAAGAACATAAGGTGAGTTAATTATGTTCAAGACAACTTAGATGACTAAGTGAAGCATTGTATAAAACAAGGAAGCATGTGTTGTTTTCAATTCTTAAGCATATATGTTTATATAATCAAGTAGACAAGTTATAGCATGTATATGAACAATGAAGTAAATGAGTAGGGATAGATAAACTAACACAAGGATTTATAGTGGTTCAATTCACAAAGAATCAACATCCAGTACCTTAGGACAAACCCAAGAATTTTAACATCCACTAAGGATACCCTTCACAACAAATGCAATGTGGGTTCTACCTTTTACAATTACCCCAACAAGCGAGGACATGTGCTTCACTAAGAAGACTCCACTCACAAAGAGTGTTAATCTCACTAAGAGCCAATCTCACCAATGAGATACTTGGAGGATTATATCATATTAATCCAATTTGTTGATCTCTCTTTCTTTGGAGTTGTTGAAAGGTCTTTGAATGTTGAAATAGGTTTTGAATCTTCCAAGTTCAAGTCCTCTTCTTCTTGCACATTCCCGGAGTTTTCAAAATACCTAATTGAGTCTATCTCAAATTTAACTCCAAGTATTTCACACAGCATAGCTTCCGAAAAACTGAATTCCAAGCCTCCTACCCTTAAGGTCCACCAATATAACCTATCATCCCATAAACCTTCTTCTCTAAGGTTGGCACCAAATTCATATATGGTTAGGGGGTACTTTTCACATTTGTGAGAAAGTAGGGGTACCTATCCCATATCAATGAAATACTCTACAACCTCATCTAATGCCCCGTGAAACATATTGATATCCATAAATATAGCCATAAGTTAAGCCTCTCATTTCCTTAACTAAATTTTCATATAAAGCCCTAACTTTCTCCGAATAAAAGCGAGGATTACCTTCTTTGTAGTGTAGGAAGATGATTCTCCTTGGAATCGAGGGGAAGAAGGAGGAACTTGGAAATCATCGTCTGACTCCATGTCTTCGTCGGAGTAGTTTGTCTTTTTAGACTTTCCTTTGCTTCGATCGACTATTGTCTTCGTTTTTGTTCTCTTGGGAGCAGGCTCATTGGAATCTCGAATCACCAATGGCTTTTCAAGAGGTCTTTTAGTGTTGGGAGGATTTTTCTTGGATTGATCTTTAGAAGGTGGATTTGCGTTTTTGTCTTCATTTAGAGTGAGGAAATGGAAGGAATTTGTTTTTGAAAGTGTTTGGGCTTTGATATTTGAGTATTTTTAAGAAGGATTTTGAGAGTTTGGAAGAGGGAAAGTTTGGAATTTTAAAAGTTATAACTGAAACCCTCTTTAAAACTGCTGAATCGCGACACCTCGGTCGACCGGAGGTCCTTTCCGGTCTCCTGCCTCGCCCTAGAAAAATTGAATTTTTTTCTGTCTCTATTTCGGTCAACCAGGGAGGGGTTCGGGCGATCGGGATACCCTGTTACTGATAAGCTTTTTGCTTTGGTCAACCGGGAGTCTGTTCAGGTCGACCGAGATATCCTGTCTTTGCTTGTGACATTTTTACCATAACTTCGGTCGAACGGTACCTTGTGCGGTCGACCGGAATGTCCTTGTTTCTTGCAATAACATGCAATTCTGGTACCCATTCTCTTTTGGGTCTTTGGGAGTTGGTTTTGGGGGTTCTTTTCAACCCAAATTGACTTAACACCTCTTTCAATCCTCTTCTTATTAATGCAACGAGTAACATGATGACCTCATTTACCACAATAAGAGAATTTAGCTTTTAGCAGAGTGGCATGTGAAGTTCTAGCATCAATAGAAGTAGAGTGTGCATGTCTTTGTGTGTGCTTGTGCTCTAAGCAATTATTATCATGTGAAGCAAAAGGAGAAACAAGAACATTTCCAAGGATATCTCTAGCACATGTACACTTATCAACATAAGGATGTAATACACAAATTTGTGCCTTAAGATATCATGCTCAACAAGTTTAGATTCTACAATATGTATATTGTCAAGCAACTCTTGGTTTTCAAGAGACAATGCATTTAGAGATAAAAGCGCATTCTCTTTTTCATTTGTTATAATGTGAAAGGATGTAAGAAGACTACCATACTCTACTTGCATTTTCTATCTTTTATTTAGTGAGAAAGTAAGTTCATTACAAATGATCTTGTTCTTCTCAGCTAACATTTTCAATTCATCATACAAATCATTTAAAAGCACATAAGGATCCTCCTCATTATTATAGTCAAGATAAAGGGAAGAATTTGAGCATTTTACCTCATTGCCTATAAATTTAGGACTTTGTATTTCATTTTGATCTTCATCAATAAGACCAATGAGGCATGTTGAGAGGCCTTGATCTTCATCCTTTCTTTCTTGGGAGGATCTTGTCCTTTGATTGCTTCTTCTTTTGATAATAGCAATGGTTGCATTGGAAACAATCTTCTTGTGGTTTGTGGAGTCATCACTTATGATTGCCTTGGTGTTCTTTGATGAATTCTCCATATAATTGCTATCCTCGGCACATGACCCTTTTCTTGGAGTCTTAACTTTGCTTTGCCATTCCTTAAGGTTCCTTTCTTCATTATGAAAGTTATATCTTTTGCAACCTACAAGTGAAACTTGAGAAATGCTAGGTACCTCTTTTGAAGGGCCTTCAGTGTTAATGTTGTTTCTCAGGTGGTAATTGTGTGTGCAAGGATCAATAGTAAAGCTACAAGAATGATTCTCATAAGAGTTAAGCAAACAATAGCAAAAATCATTCAAGTATATGATGTTGCGTCTCATAGATAGCTTTGCTAAAGAATCGTATAACTTGTGAAGGTCATGCCTTAAGCTATCTATATTAAAATAATCAGAGGAGGTGCAAGATGCAACATCAAAAGCCTTGTAAGCATAAATATCAAAATCCCTTCTCAAATATTTAATATCATCAATTAAAGAGTTGAGAAGGTGAATTCAATACCTTAGCTTTCTTACCAAGTGATGATGATTGTAGATTATCATTGAAGTCTTGATCATCACTTGAGGTTGAGCATCTTGGTTCCTTGAGTGTAGTTGCCATAGAGCTTTGAGGAATGCAAGTGTTATGGAGTGTTTGTGATTTACATCTCTTTGAACAACTCCATTTAAAGTCTCCATGCTTCAAGCCACTTCTTTTTGCATTTCTTTCTTTGAAGCTTAGTGGCAATCGTTTTCTCTTCCTTTGCAAGATGTTTGATCTTCATTGTCTCCATCATAGTTAAGCTCCATATAAAGATCATCATCTTGTGCTTCCTTCATCTCTTCTTCTATCTTATCTTGTGAAGGCTCAATTTGTATGTCTTTTGAGCTCATTGAAGATTTTCTTTTGATTTCTCCTAAAACACACTCTTTGAAGTCATCAAGTTTAGCTTGAGTGTTATTGAAATTTCTTCAATGCCTTCACAAGTGTGAGTCCCCAATTGTAGAAGTTCCACCTTTGGCTCTTCTTCTTCAACTTCTCCTTGATATGATGCTTCAAGCATATTCCACATGGGGTGAGCATCTTCACATTCATGTACTTTGCTGATAGATTCTTGATTGAGTGCACAAAAAAGTACATTCATGGCTTTGAAGTTTGAAGTCATCTTCTTGTAGTCTTCTTCATCATAGTCTCTTGTAGACTTTTGCACCATGACACCTTGTAAGAAAATTGAGGGAGCAAAAGGACCTTCTTCTATAATGCTCAACAAGGAAATGTCAATAGACGACAAAAATAATTTAAAAGATTGCCAAATAGAAAAGTTGGAGCCATCAAATAGAGGTGTCTAGATGGGAATTGGTCATCTAAGTTAGAAAAGCTAAGAGTCATGGATCCTCCTAGGATGTTAGTCCAACAAAAAAGAGACTAAGCTATGATACCAATTGAAATACCCTATTAGGGGACAATGAACCTAAGAGGGGGTGAATTAGGTTCTTAAAAACTTTTTAGCTTTTCAAAACTTCTTTGTCTAAGTGATCACCTTAACAACAAGTATGTTGTTTAAGCACATAAGGTAAGCACATAATGGGATGGAAGCATGTGCAAGTTTTCTAATCCTTAAGCAAATATGTTCATATAGTCAAGTAAACAAGGTATAGCAAGTATATGAAGTAAAGGAGTAGGGATATAGAAAACTAACACAAGGATTTATAGTGGTTCGATTTACAAAGAATATACATTTACTATCTTAGGACAAACCCAAGGATTTCAGCATCCACTAATGGATACCCTTCACAAGAAATGCAAGGTGGCTTATACCTTTTACCATTGCTCTAAAAAATGAGGACTTGTGCTTCACAAAGAAGACTCCACTCACAAAGAGTGTTAAGCTCACTAAGAGCTAATCTCTCCAAAGAGACACTTGCCTCACAAAGAGGACTTTTGCTTCACTAAGAAGGCTCCACTCACAAAGAGTGTTTTTCTAGTTCTCAAAAGAACTAAGCTCACTATGAGCTAATCTCTCCAAAGAGATACCTCTCAAAAGAGGATTTGTGCCTCACCAATGAGGACATAGAGACACTTACAAAGAGTAAAGCTCACAAAGAGCTTTTTCCTAGTTCATAAAGAACTAGTTCTCAGAAAGAGAAAACTTGGGTAAGTAGTCTCTTTCTAAGGAGACTTTACTATTTAACTCACTGCAAATAATTCCCTCTTGGAATAGATTTAAAATTGAAACCTCTAATCACTCTTGAGAATAGAAGGATAGATGAAGTTTTAGCTCAACTCAAAATGATATATTTTGAAAGAATGATTTGAAGATTAAAGCTGAAGATGTTTTTGCTTGTGTGTTTATAAAGTGTAAAATCTATGCCCTCTTATGACTTGAATAGTTATGAAAATTCAGCTTTAGAAGCTTTATATAGGGAAAAAATACACAAGCAAAGTTGCTCACAACGACTATAATTTCGGCTTGCATTTGACAGCTTCGGTCGACCGGACTAAGCAGTTGGTTGACTGAGGTTCGTCCAAAGTAAAGATTAAAGGCCTTCTGTCTTCATCTTGGTTGACCACAAGATGGGGTTCGGTCTTCCGAAGCATAGCTCGTTCGACTGACGTATAACAAGGTCGTCCGAGAGAATATAGTCGTTTAAGCTTTGGAACATTCAAAATCTGACTAAGGACAAAAAAAAACCTCGGTCGACCAAACTTCACCTGGTGTTCCAATGCTAGGCCGAGATCGACCGGAATGAAGTCCTAAGTGTTTTGTAAAGATATGAAACATATTTTAAAGAACTTAGGAATTGACCAACACTTAACAAAGTTTTCAAAAACCATTTCAAAGAAATGAACAATGCAAAACATGAGGTTTTGAAAACATGCATGGTTGAACTTTAAACATTCTATCCTAGTATTCTCATGGAAATATTAGTCACAAGAATATACCAATTAAACATAGACTAATCTTCATAAGGTCTTCAAGTCTTCAAGTTGATTCTTCTTGGAGCTTGGACTTTGAAGCCTTTGATCAACATCTTCTTGGAGTGATGAAGTTCTATAGCAATCTTGAGTTTTAGTTTATTGGACTTCACATTTCTTCTTGATCAAGGAGCATACACTTTATTCTTCTCTTGTTGGATTGAGTAGCTCTTGACCTGTTGATCTTTCTTCTTCTTGACTTTGCAAGTACTTCCGTAGCATGTGGATTGACTTTGAACTTGTGTTATGGAGTCTTGCAAAGTGTAGCTTTTTTGTGTGTAGGATGATGACTTTGATGTACACAATGAGCTAACTTATCATTTTCATCAATGTCGGTGTGAGTGATAAGGATCATATCATTAAGAACATGCTCACTCAAACATTAGAAATATCAATGTTTTGTTATCATCAAAACAAGATTGATCACATTAGCCCTTAGGGTTTACAATGAATTGTAGTACATCTTAGAAGATTCAATTGGAATTCACTGCATGAAGAGGTTGATAAAGATGGTCTCAAGCGAAGCTTAAAGTTATTGATAAACATCGTGAAGACCGTGAAGATTAGTGTTGTTCTACATATGTACATCTCTTGTGCCTAATCTATTTTGATTATAATCGTTTAAGCATATGAAGCTCTTGCGTGTTTTCAAAACCTTCTTTCCTAACTTGATTTGATCCTAAAAAGGTTTTGAAAATGTTTGTTAAAGTGTTTGACTAGCAATTTGTTCTTAAACTCATTTGAAAAGACTTGAAATTTGTCAAAACAGCTGTTGCGGATGAAGCAGCGGACTAATGCATCGTCCCAGCCCGTGTCTGCAGCCGCGGATGATGCTTCGTCCGCAACCTGCAATTTTGTGTCTAACGACTAGCTTGGCAGCTTTATGTATTTTGCAATGACTCTTTCATCTTTATACTGTTTTATGGTACAAAAATGACTTGTTTCATCTTTCTAACCACCAAGAGAACAACTAACAAGTTGCAAACAATCCAAACATTTTGAAGAGCTTAATTCTTTTCAATATTACTAAAAATACTTCATTTTGAGCTAGAGCTTCATATACATACCCTTCTATTCTCAAATTAAATTTGATCTTTCAATTGTATTATCCAATCCATTGATGCATTAATATACTTGTGCTAAATTGTAAAGTCTCATTGTTGAGGCTAATATTTCTCTTGTAAAAGGTTGTGTGTGGCAAGGTTTGATTGTGAGAGTGGTAGTTTTGGGCCTCCTTAGTGGAGTGGAACTTTCTTGTAATTGTAGGAACTAGAGTGAGTGGTGAACCCGAAAAGTAAGTGTGGTTGATTTGTTCGTAAAACCTCCTAACTTAGTAGACTAGATTAGAGAAAGTGTTCCCAAGGGTGAAGAAGAACTGCTTGGTGCATAAAAGACCATTTTTTTTTTACACTTGAAAGGTTTCTTGGTGCATAAAAGACCATTAGTTGGTTTGGTCATTTATTGTAAGATCTCTCAAGTCAAGCTAGTGGAATTCGCCAAAATCCTTTGGTGTATCCTTAGGTAGTAGATGTAGATCATTGTGATCGAACCACTCTAAATCCTTGTGTTTTATCTCTCTAACTCTTTATCTTTATTTTGAAGTTCATATCTTTATCTATTGTCCTTATGTGCTATATGAACTTGTTTAGTTTTAGAGTTATGTGTTTATCTTGAGTGAGATTTCTAGCTTTCAACATCTTGCATTGACTTGGGCTTAAGACTTGTGCTATTTGATCTTACAAGCTTTGCATATAGGATCCCTTGACTTAGCTTATCCTTACTTGATCAATTTTATTTTATTAATTATTATTATTATTATTTTTTTTTAAATTTTTTTTCTATTACAATTATTTATTAGACCTCACCAGAGGAGGAGTAGTAGAAGCCCAGCTGAGCGGGTGCCCCGTGAGGGGGAGTATAAGACCCATACAAGGGAACCCAAAGAAATGACAATTAAATCATTCCCCTTGTGTGAGGTGGGTATCGAACCCACAATCTCAAGGTTGTGGGCAGGCCCTTGCCCCACTGGGCTAAGGAACCTTAGATCCTTACTTGATCATCTTCATCCTTTTGAGGACCTTATGTGTTGCATCTTACACACTAGTCATCTAAGTTGTATATTCTTTAACTTGCCTATTTGTGATTAACAAACCTACTTGTTATCTATAAGATCACATAGGTGAAGATTTTATTAGAAAATCAAAAATATTTGAGAACCTAATTCCCCCCCCTACCCCATTTAAGTTTTCCCATTCTGGTAGTTCATGAACTTGTTTAGTTTAAGAGTTAAGTGTTTATCTTGAGTTAGCTTTCTAGCCGTGCATATCTTGCTTTTCTTGGCCTTATGTTTTGTGCTATTTGATCTTACAAGCTTTGCATATAGGATACTTGACCAAGCCTAACCTTCCTTGATCATCTTCATTATCTTGAGGTATATATGTGTTGCATCTAACACTCTAGTCAACTAAGCCTTCTATCATTTAACTCACCTATATGTGATTAATCAACATACTTGTTATCTATGTGACCACACAAGTGAAGATTTTATTTAGAAAAGAAAAAACGTTTGAGAACCTAATTCACCTCCCTAGGTTCTCCCCTTCGGGTATTTCATTTGGTATCAGAGCCTCGTCTCCTTTTTTATTAGGCTTTACATCCTACGATTGAAAGCTTAGATGTTAGGGTCGATCTTGATAGATGTATCTTGTAAACCCTATCATTTGCTCACTTAGTTTGAATCACTCAGAAATGACATCAAGCTTAAATTGATTCTAAAAGACTTGGAATGTTCTAGAAACCACTTTCAAACTTTTGGTCACTCTGATCCAACGTGTTTTCATTTGGTACTAAAAGGTTTTCAAATGTTTTTTTTTAAAACTGAGCTTTAAAGTTTAATTTTTTTTTTTTTTTTGCCTAGAACAGAACTTGGGCGAATCGGATTATTTTCAGTTCTGAGAAAAATGCAATCACCACGGTTTATCGCTTTTGAAGCGAGCTTAACCGGGATGATAAAGTTACCATGTTCTTCAGGATTTTTTTTTTGTTTTGCACTGGCACATCCGCTTGACCACATGCATGTCCGGTTGATCACGCCTTTCCAGTGCTAAAAAAACCTTGCCACGGTACTAGTTTGGTTAAGCGCGCTATCACTATCTGACCAGAAACTAGTCGTTGCTCAACGAATATCTCTATAAAAGCATTTAAGGCTGATTATGAGGCACGAGAGTACTGAGAAGTTGTTCTAAAGAGTTCTTATCATTTGTATATTCTTTAATCGTTCCAAGCTCTATTTTGTGCTTATCTTTGTGATTTGTTTCTTTTTGGGTGGAGAATATGATGCTATAATTTCATATCCATCACATCTAATGTTATTCATATGTGCTGCATTGTAAAATCCATCACATACATAGTATGATTGTCCGATTACTCTCTTAAGTTGCCTTGGATGAGACTTGGTTGTCTAGATCTCTTTATAAGTGGGACCTTGGAGAGGATCTAGTTGCTCTTTGTGAAATTTTTGTTGAGTGTAGTAGGTGTAGGTAAAACCACCCTTTGTGGGTTTGTCCACATTGTTGTATTGTTGTGGTTGTGGATAAAATTATTTGTGAGTTGTCCACCTTGTGTATTTGGCTTTCCCGCCATCAATGGATTGAAAAAGATGTTTAGTGGAGTGCTTTGAAATCCTTGAGGCTTAAGGTAGTGGGTGTAGATCCAGGTGATCAAATCACTAGATATCATGTGTGTTTTATGATTCTATTTTATAGTAGAGCTTATTTTACTTGTTGATCCCTAGCTCTTGTGCTTATTGTTATATTGGCAAAGTAAAGGAAACTCTTTGATTCCGTTTTTAGGAAGAAAGGGAAAATAATTTAAACACCCACTTCACCCCTTGGGTATTTCAAATGGTACCCGATTCTCGTCTTCACCTTAATCGATTGAAGTACAGATCATGGCTGGAAACTCTGCTCTTGCCTACATTGAAGGCTCATCAACAAATAAACATCAATTCTTCAATGGAAGCAGTTATGCTTGTTGGAAAAACAAAATCAAGATATACATATGTTCTCTTGACTACAATCTTTGGAAGTTATCGAAAATGGCCCCTTTGTCCATACCAAAGTTGTAGATGGAACTACAGTTGAAAATTTTCCTGAGCAATACATTGAAGATGATCACAAAAATATGACTCTGAATTTTCTTGCTATAAATGTTTTAAGTTGGGCCTTGAGTACAGATAAACACAATAGAATTTTAGGTATTGAATCAGCTCACGAGATCTGGAAAAACTTGGAGGTCACTCGTGTAGGGACCAACCAAGTAAAGTAGTCAAGGATCAACATGCTGGTTAGAGAATAAAATTTGTTCAGTATGAAATCAAATGAATCCATTACTGAAATGAAAACTCAGTTAACTACCATTGTAAATAGACTCGGTGCATATGGAAAAACGCTCTCAGCAAGTGAAGTTAACATGAAAATCCTATATGCCTTACCTAAGTCTTGGGAACCAAAATACTTAGCTATTGGGGAAGCTACAGATTTGAAAACATACCCTACCGAGGAACTCATAGACTCCTTGCTTAGTCACGAACTCAAAATGAAAAAGAGTGAGCTCAATGAAAAAGGAAAACTAATTGCTCTAAAAACCATTCATGACTCTAGAAACTCTAATGAGTCAACTGATGATGATACCACAGCTCTGGTGGTACGACACGTGAAAGGAATGTTCTTCGAAAAAGGCAAGAATAACTATCAATCCAGAAAAGGACATATGAATCAAAATCCAAGCGGTTTGAGATGCTTTAAATGTTGAGGCAATGAACACTTCATTTGAGAGTACCCCAAGGACAAAGAAAATGAAGAATATAAAAGATTCAACAAGAAAATAATATCAAAGAAATGAAAGAAACATGGGATGAGAATGTCAATGACAATGATTATCATAAAGAAGAACATGCCAACATCTGCCTTTTGGCCCTAGATCTGCCTTTAGATCCCGCTCTTTATACATTGTGAAAAATATGATCCCAATAAAGTTCCGCGTGATGTCGTTTCTCAAGTAAAAACGATATCCAAGCAGAACAAGGAAATGAAAGACAAAATCGATTCTCAAACATAAGAAAAACTAATTATCTTGATCAGTGAAAGAAAGAAGCACCATGAATCTATGATGTATCTTACAGTTGAGAATGAGCGTCTCAAGTCTTCATTCAAAACTTCATGTGTACTGTACAAGCAAGTGTTTGATGAAATGATGAGCTTATAAGGACAACTTTTTTATTATAACTTTCTGAAAAACAAAGCTAAGAATCTCACTACACTGCGTGAAAACATCATAATGGGAAAGGAAAACTTTGGCAAATTTCTAGGATCTCAACACTATCCTATGGATTAGAGAAACTTGGATTATGAAACCTCAAACAATAAGGATATATAAAAAATAAACAGTGTCAAAGCTGCATATTCAAATCTCTCCGACTCATATCGTGCCCACTGTGAAAAATAAACAGTGTCAAAGCTGCATATTCAAATCTCTCCGACTCATATCGTGCCCACTGTGAAAAACCTCAAACTCTACTCATAATGCACTCCGTTAAAGAAAAGATTAAAGAGCATAGATATTTTTTTGGGTGAAATAACTAATTTTTGTAATCTTTATGTTTATAGGCCTTTGCTGGTGAAAGATCTTGTTATCCTTTAGGGAAGTTTCTTCTGTCACCTTCTGATACGTCTGAATATGTTGGTTACTTACGGTATTCTGAGTGATTGTCACAATCATTTTGATCCTGTCACAATCTTGAATTCACATCATTCTGTCACAACTTTGCCCATGCTTAAGATAAAATTTCATGAAACTCTTGATTTCTCTGAGAAATGGTCAAGAAACCGTAAAGCTGCTCAAAAATTGGAATATGCACCTTTTTGTAACCATATCCCTGCCAACTAACCTTTATCTCAACAACACCACTCTGTGTGAGATCAATCTAGTTGATTATAGTGTGCGACCCTTTACGTATTTGCTATGTTGGACGTGACAACAATTGCCAACAGTAATGATAGGTATCTAGCAACACATTATTACTCCCAAATTCACCAAAGATTTTGTCGATCCAAATAATGCCAATAAAGTATGTAAGCTATTGAAGTCAACTTATGGATTAACGCAATCTTCTAGAAGCTGGAATCAACTCTTTGACGAAGCCGTGCACGAGTTCGGTTTTATCAAGAACGTTGATGAACCTTAGTGGAAACTCGGTTGTATAAGAAGTTTAGTGGAAACTCGGTTGCATTCCTTGTTTTGTATGTAGATGACATACTACTTATAGGGAATGACATTCCAACCTTGCATCTGTAAAGGTCTAGTTGGGGCCTTGCTTCTCTATGAAAGACTTAGGTGAAACAAGCTTCATCTTAGGAGTCAAGATCTATAGAGATAGATCAGGTAGACTTCTTGGCCTAAGTCAGAGTACATATATAAAAAAAATGCTAAATCGATTTAGCATGCAAGAGTCCAAAAAGAGCTTTTGTCTTATAGCACTTGGTACAGTTCTTTCAAGACAACAGTATGCTAAGACAGTGGATGAGAAAGAACGCATGAGTGAGATTCCATATGCTTCAGCAATTGGATATATCATGTATGTTATGTTGTTGTGTACTTGCCCTAGATGTCTCGTATGCTTTGAGTATAACGAGCAGATACTAGTCTACTTACGATGAACGTCACTGGATAGCCGTCAAGAACATCCTTAAGTAGTTGCGAAGGACTAAGGACACGTTCTTAATCTATGGTGGGGAAGACGAGCTCATTGTATGTGGTTACACTGATGCTAGTTTCCAAACCGTTTGAGACGACTTTAGGTCGCAATCAGGTCATGTATTTTGCCAAAACGGCGGTGCTGTGAGCTGGAAGAGTTCAAAGAAAGTGACCGTTGTGGATTCTACAACCAAATGATCTGAAAGTTCATTTGATGAACTTGATGTGGTATACCTAGTATTTCGAATGTCGAATGCGATTGATCTCCATTGTGAATGGAGCTATATATCAAAGGAACCACGATCTCACCAAAGGTCCAAACATTTACTGCAGTGGTATCACCTGATTCGTGAGATCATTGATAGATGATATGTGAAGATTTGCAAAGTTAACACGGACGATAACAAAGTCGGCCCACTGACGAAGCCGCTGACACAACAACAACTTGATCATCATACTTTTAGCATGGGTATAAGATACCAAGAGGACGTGTCTAATAGATATTTCTTGTGTACGATATACACTAAAAGGGAAGGTTGTTGTCTTTAGTGTAAGTGGAGATTGTTTTATTTTCTTTCATGTGATGAAATATTAAGGGATGAATTCCATTATTAGTGTTTTAATTACGGCTCTGCAAATGTAATAAACATAATAACGTCCTTAGATAGTTATATAATTGTTACATTGAACTATTCTAAAACGTCCCTAGTCAATCATTATTGTAGAATTTCAGAACAACAATATTGTGTGGAGACTTGTGTGTGTTGTGATTAAATATGTGAAGACGAAGACGAGGCTCTGATACCAATTGTAAAACACAAGAGGGGGGGGTGAATTGGGTTTTAGTCGATCTTGCAAACTTTTTCGAATCTATTCAATGCCAGTGTAGGTTTGAGCAAGATGATTAAAGCAATACGAAAGCCAATCACAAGACAAAGGATTTAGAATGGTTCGATTCACTTAGAATCTACATCCATTACCTTGAGCCGCACCCAAGGATTTTCAACAACTTCACTAAGAAGACTTTTTTACAATTGTGGCTAACTCACTAAGAGTTTTACAACACAACCACAATACACAAACTCACTAAGAGTTACTTGCCCACACAAAGTAGGACTTTTACAAGATTAACCCTATCACTAAGAAAGGGAATAAGATGGGTTAAATAACAAGGTTGTTCACTCTTCTAAGTGAAAGATATATACCTTTGAAGTACAAGAATTGTTGGCTCTTTAGAACATATGAATTCCACTCTTTGTCTTGCTTTTTGAAATAACACCTTTGAATGATTTAGATCATGGAAATGAAGTGTTTTTTCTTTGAAGGTGTTTAGACTTGATAAGAAATCAATCTATATTGTATGTGCAAGTCTTTTAGTCATTCTCTAGCTTTGGAGTATTTATACATTTCAAAATATGCTGAAAAACGACTCTTTAACGGTCAAATAACGGCTAGTTCTCGCAGAGGTCGGTTGACCGAACACAGACCTCGGATGAGCCTAAGTCACCTCGGTCGACCGAAGCACAAGGTCGGTTGACCGAAGTGCCCATTCTCCAAAATGTTCAACTCTCTGTTTCTCTTCGGTTGATCCGAGCTTGAGCTCGGTTGACCGAACTTCCTGAGTATGAGAGATGTTGATTTTTCACACGTTTTGAAATCTATTGAAGTCTAAAAAGTTTTCCTAAAAGGTAACAAGTAAGAACATTTGTAAAACCATTTCAAAAGACTTATACTTTGAAATCAAAGGCTTTTGAGATATGAACACATATGAGAATCATTTTGAAACTTTAGCCTTTTGAAAACGTGTTTATGAAAACATGCATGACTTGAGTGTAGAACTTATGTTCATGAGAGCATTGGTTAGAGCTTATAAGATAACGACTTATAATGACAAAGCTAATCTAACCAAACCTAAGTCTTCAATCTTCAATCTTGAAAGACGAGCCTTGAATAATATGACTTTGAATCTTGATCATGGCTTGATTGAAGTACTTAGAGCTTCCATTGTAAGTTCCGATATTCTATCACAAAGATATAAAACATTAGATACAACATCAAGTGTTTGTCCATTATCAAAATCCGAGTTCGTTCGCCCTTAGGGCTTACAATCTCCCCCTTTTTGATTATGACAAACTTTGATGTACTTAGATAGAATATGGTTAATTTAAGTTCAAGGAATCAGGGAAAAAGATAAGACAAGAACATATAAGAGTGAGACTAGTGCTTAGAAGATAAAACCGATAGTGGAACGAGAGATATAAGCACTAGCACAATAAGTTCTTTTGCCATTTCATTAGGGACTCTTTGAAGAGCCCTATATCCCAACCAATCTCCTTCCTCCTTCCTTCCATCCTATGTAGCTTTCTTGTGTGTAATATACATACCTTAGTTTACACAAGAAGCTAACTTACCATTTTCATCAATGTTGATGTGAGTGCTAAGGATCCTATTATAAAGAACATGCTCACACAAACATTAGAACTATCAATGGTTTGTTATCATCAAAACAACATAGGATATTTTGCCCTTCGGGCTAACAGATTTGAACATAACTACATGGGGGAAATGTCTCATCATAGTCAATACCATGAATTTATTTAAAACTTTTCGAGGCAAGTCAACCCGTGTATGTTTGAACATTCCCATCCATGTAAGTTTTCAATTTGAAAATCCACTTGCACCCTATTGGGGTTACCCCTTCAGGCGCATCTACCAAGATCCATACTTCATTAGTGTACATGGAATCCATTTTAGATCTCATGGCCTAATAGAATTTCTCAGAATATGGTCTAGTAATTGCTTGTTTGTAGGTTGTAGGTTCATCGTGATCAATAAACATAGCATCTCCATGTTCTGTTACCAAAAATCCAAAATTTTCGATTGATCTACGAACTCCACTAGACCTACGCAATTCTTGTTTTTCTGAACCTGGCTCCACAACAGCTTGTGTAGCTTGTTCCAACTTTACCTGGTCACTTGTGCCTAGAACTTCACCAAGTTCCGGAACTTCACTAAGTTCCACGTAGCTCCCACTTGTTTTCCCGAAAAGGAATTCATCTTCTAGAAAAGCTCTGTTACGAGCAACAAACACTTTGTTCTCGTTCGGGGTGTGGAAGTAGTACCCTTTAGTTTCCTTAGGATACCTCACAAAGGTGCACTTGACCGACTTTGGGCTGAGCTTGTCCAAAGCTGGACGTTTCACAAATGCCTCACAACCCCAAATCTTTAAGAAAGACATACTAGGACGACTCCCAGTCCATATATGATATAGTGTCGTTTCAACAGATTTAGATAGAACTCTGTTTAGTGTTATAGTTGCTTCTTCTATAGAAAATCTCCAAAAGGAGTTTGGAAGGCTCGCATGACTCGTCATTGATTGAGCCGTATCTAATAGAGTTCGATTTCTCCTTTCGGAAACACTATTCTATTGAGGAGTAGCCGGAGGAGAAAGTTATGAAACAATTCCACAACTCTTTAGACAGTCACGAAATTCTTGACTTAAGTATTCCTCAACTCGATAGGATCGAAGCATCTTAATACTTTTGCCAAGTTGGTTTTCTACTTCATTCTTATACTCTTTGAACTTTTCAAAGGCTTCAGACTTGTATTTCATAAGAAATACATATACAAAACGACTGAAATCGTCAGTAAAAGTAATGAAATATAGATAACCACCTCTTTCATGGATATTGAATGGACCACATACATCACTATGTATTAGTTCCAACAAATCCTTTGCTCGTTCTCCAGTTTTAGTAAAAGGAGAAGCAGTCATCTTATCCATTAAACAAGGTTCTTTACTCTTTATCCTATTTATATTTATGTTATAAACCGGTGACTCTAGGTCTAACAAGTATAAACCATTCAACAAAGTAGCACTACAATAAAATATATCATTTAGCGATAGCGACATTCGTTGGTTTTTAATATTAATATTAAAACTCATCTTGTCCAAACAAGAGATCGAAATAATATTCTTTGTTAATGTAGGTACATAAAGATAACTGTCTAAATATAGAACAATCCAGAAGGCAAACTAAGACTCTTGCCCCTGTTGTTGTTGACCATGCAAATGACCTTGGACTTCCCTATTTCCTTCTCGACAGTCTTCAACAGGTTCAACAATTCTGGGAGAGGTTTGTCTATCTCATTCATGTTGTAGTTCAATACAACTTGATTGAATGATTCAGGCAACAATTGCATAATCAAGTCAGTGGATAGCTCCTGGCCCAGAGGAAATCCAAATCTTTCGAGGCTCTCAATATAGCCTATCATTTTCAGAAGTGAGTTCCGACTGGTGTTCCCTCTGCCATTTTGCACTGAAATAGAGATTTCGACACAGAGAATCTCTCCTGGCGGTCTTGACCCTGAAAGAGTTGTCTTAGATGATTAATCATATCGAAAGCTCTTATTTCCTCATGTTGCTTCTGAAGATCAAAGGTCGTGATCACTAACATAAGACTAGACACATATAATGCTTCATATAAGTGCCGACAATAAGAATTTCTTTCAGCAGCCGGATCCCATGCAGTTGATGGATCATGAATTTGTTCCTTGAGAACATACAGCTTTTTCTCATGCTGGAGAACGATTCTCAAGTTTCTCTACCAATCGAGGAAGTTTCCTCCCTCAAGTTTTCCTTCTCAAGGACCGATCGCAATGATAAAGAGTTTGATGCAACGATTGCATTTGCCATTATATCTACAGAGAAGTATTTGCAAAGTTTTAGTTGTCATATTTTAAAATTATTAAAAGGACTTTATTTAATGATTCTCCCACTATTTTTTTTAAAATGAATAACCCTCAAGTATTCATTCGAAAAGTTCAAAACGTTCTAGTAGGACCAAGATCCATATTTCATCATTTTCAAGGCAGCTTTGGCTAATATACTCAAGAAGACGCATTAGGTAAGCAACACTTGCTAATCACATCAATTATGTGACTCTTGGTTGGTTAAGTAGGTAACGATTACCCTCAGTACATAAATGCTCATCTTAACCCTTTTGCCTTCAATTTCTCAACCATTGAGGTAATCCGGTTAAGTATGACCCAAGGTTGACCGGCGAATATCACTAACTTATCCTTCGCACGTCACCATGATAGACAGGCGCTTATTCCACTCGAAAGTTCACACTAATGTCGATCTTGGCCTTAACAGGGGCCCCGCTTGGAAGGAAATAAACTTAATATTTAAAATTTGAGCGATTTTTAAATTGTCTCACCAAACGGTGTATAATCTGATTATACGTTTATAACACATGCTTTAAAGTTATAAAACATGCATCATGCATCTCATGCAAAGTACATAAAGCGATAATAAAACTATGACATAGTAATAGCCCATATACGGATTTTCCGAGCCAACGGAAAAGCCTAGGCCAATCTAAAGGTGAAAAATAATAAAACCTATCTATTGTCTTCCGCCTCCTTTTGGTTTCCTTCATCTAATAGATGTCTTTCTTCATCATTTGTTACATATGTAAAAACATAAAATCCTATTCTTTACTTTTATATAATTGAAAGAATTCTCGAGTTGTATTTGAGATTAAAATTACAACAAAAATTTATTAGATAAGGCACGATGGGCAGGCCGTATTATAATAAAACCACTGAGTCAAAGGCTATTACTATGCACCATGCTCAAATAACTCGACAATCGTGCTAAAAGCGCAAATACACACTGCATGTCCCCTTTCCGGTCGACCCAGGCTATACTCTCGGTCGACTGTGATAAGTCAATAACCAAAAACAATGTAAAATTAGGGCAACTCGCTCGACCCAGAACATTTCTAATCGACCGACCTGAAAACAAACTAGCCTCGGTCGACCGTGATTGTTCACCGGTTGTCCAAAATCTAGGCAGTAGCAAAATCCCATTTTCCAATACATGATCGGTCTTCCGCGAACCTCTTTCGGTCGATCGAACTTTTGTCAGCAAACAAAAAAGAGAAAAAAACACGAATAAAAAATTCGTTCCGGGATTCGTTTAACACTTAAACGACTTCCAGAGACTGTAAAAGGTAAATAACATCATATGACATGCATTATCCGTCTACTAAAAATACGATAACACATAAATAAAGTAATTGGGTTCTCGTGATAGGCTCTAATACCACTTGAAAGGAAAATTTCGTAATCCCCAAAACGTAGCGAAATAAAATAGCGTGGGGATTACGTTCCTTTAAAGGATCGATTCATGAGAAACTATCAACACCTTGTGTTAGGAAATATAACTTTATCGATCTAATCGATGTTGTTCGGATTTCGTTGTTTAGAACCACCAACAACAGCCTTCAGACTCCTATATCTACCGGTATTCGCACACTAACCTCTGAGCTTATTACTTCGCGTCTCAGATCACTACAGTAAAAATGGTCTTTAGTAATAGAAAAACCTTGTAACTAAATCATAAAATGTTGTCATTAAAACCCTTTAGTGACAAGATAAAGTTGTCACAATGTTGTCACTAATTCATCGTCACTAAAGGTTCTTTGTGATGACATGTCACTAATGGTTGTACTTCAGTGAACACTAAAATGTCGTCACTAAATATTCACATGCATTATTGACAACAAAAAATTGTTACTAGATTATACTCTTTAGTGACAAACTTTAATATTTTATAAAACTGAAAATTAAAAATGTTAGTGACAAGAAAGTGTCATCATTAAAACTATTTTGTGACGACAATTGTTGTCACTAAAAGTAAATGAAAAGATTTTAAAAAATTAAAAATTAATTAATCTTCAGGGCCCACACCACGTGGTAGCTGACCTAACGGCCACCTGGACTGCTGACTGGACATGTGGTGTCCATGTTGGACATAAATGGTGCCTACATGGCATGTCATTAAATCCTAACATCCTTTTGTGGATGCAAGGATTTGAACAATTGACCTCCACTAGAGAAGTCAAGTGTTTAACATCCTTTTGCATCCTTTCAGGGTCCATACCACGTGGTAGCTGACCTAACGGCCACCTGGACTTCTTACTGGACGTGTGGTGTCCATGTTGGACATGAATGGTGTCTACATGGCATGTCATTAAATCCTAGCATCCTTTTGTGGATGCAAGGATTTGAACAATTGACCTCCACTAGAGAAGTCAAGTGTTCAACCGTTGAGCTGCAAGAATATTTATGACATATTCTCTCATATTTAATATTTATGTTATATCTCATGCAAAATTTTCATTAAATATATATTTAAATATTTCCAAAAAATAATTAAATTATAATTTATTCTTTAAAGTTATTTAAAGTCGAGTCCTTAAAGGATTTTTCAAATAACAATTTTAAATATCCCATTTGAACTCGTATACATACATATTATTTATATTTCTAATTATTAAATATAAATATATTAGTAGCAAAGTGTTTTCACTCGTAGTTCTAATTAATGATAATTTCTATAAGATATACATGTTCAGAAAGTTCAAACTTAATGACAAAACATTTTTAGTAATATTTAGTGACAACGCATTTTGTCACTGACAATAATGAATAGTGAAAACTTATTTTTTTGTCACTACATGAGCATATAATAACAAGAAAAATGTTGACACTATTACTTACAACTTTAGTGATTTCTCAAGTTGTCACTAATTTAAGGTATTTAGTGACAACACATTTTGTCACTGAGAAAAATGAATAGTGATAACGTAATGTTTTGTCACTGTATGAGTATATAGTGACAATAAAAATGTTGTAATTATTATGTACATCTTTAGTGACAAGATTTCTCAAGTTGTCACTAGTTTGAGATATGTAGTGACAACAATAGTGACGAAAATCTTGTCGTCATTAAAATTAATCCCACTTTGTTTTTCAGTGACAACATTAAATGTGTCCATTTAGTGACAAGATTTTTTGTTGTCACAATAATTCTCGTCACTAAAGGTCATTTCTCTTGTAGTGGATGCTAGTCTAAAATCTTCGAAGTTTGGAAACACCTTTCTCAGAATTCACAAAGTATAGGAAACAGAGGAAAATCGGAAATATAAGAGCTAGAAAAATCATATTTTTCTGGTCTTTTGAAGTGTTCTTGAAAGTGTAAAATCAAGAAGAAAAATCCCATATTTTTGCTCCTATGTTTCGGCTAGAGTGTAGAGAGAAAAGACAGAGTTTCAACTAACTCATCAATGTGGAGAATGATGAACATTTCGTCATCATGTGGTGTTAGTTGAATCAACCACTAACTCCACATCCCCACTTTTCTCTCCCACTACTCCCTTACACATACACATACACACACTCAAAACACAAGGCATGTGTCGGTTTGGACCTTGTATAGCTGGTCTGGTCGACTGGAGAAATGGTTCTCGGCCGACCGGAGTGACAAACTGGTCCAACCAGGTCCTCTTTTGCTCAATCCAATTGAGCACCTATATCAAATGTAAACTACAACACGGTGTGCATTCTGCCCTATCTTTGAGATGTTATAACTGTTGTGCATGCTCTTTGTGTGTGATTTTATCTCTAATGTGCTTAAACGGTTATATTTTCTTAGTATGCTCCATGATGACATCCTAAGGATGAGAGAAAAATCCACTGTTCCCCATTCCTTTTAATATTTTATCCCTCCCTTAACCCTTTTTGGTAATGACAAAAGGGGGAGAAAAAGTAATATTGATGTGTTAAATATGATAGTCTGTGATTACCTATTTTATTTTGTGATGTTGTGCTTCTTATCTTTGCGGGTTCTAATCATGCATGTTACTTCCTGAGATGATCTTAGTATATATCATATATGCTATCATATGTTCTATCTGACATGTTACATATTAAGTGTGGTATCTTGGAAGACAATATGTTAATCTTTATCTATCCTACTAATCTAAGATGGAGAAAGTGTGTGGTAGTTGTTGTGCCTATTTGTGATAAAGAGAACTGAGAAGGTTCCCTAAGAACCAACAACCTCTTGTACTCAAACTTATCCCCTGATCTTGGTTGTCTGTTTGGTGTTTGGTGTGTGGTGTTGAGAAACTATCATCATCAATAGCTAGAACTTTATTTAAAAAACCTAAGGATTGATTTTTTATTTGTATTTTTGGGTATTAAACTTAAAGTAACTATTTCAAATTTTTTCATCACTCTAAAGTTTCTTACAGTTTTTTTGTTGTCTGAAAACATATTTGATCTTTCAGTCATATCTTTCTGAACCAATAGTTCTTCAAGTTAACCTTGCTCTCTTCTGATTAACCACAGATCTAGCAAAAATACCAATTCTACTTTTTAATAAAATCTTTGAACTTCAATTAGTTATATTCTATCTTGAGCTTATCTTCAGGTGTTGGATGATGTTCTTTTTTAAACTCTTTCTCAACTTAAAAACATCAAAACACTTTCTTTTTATGTGGCACATCCTCGAGGTGAGATTTTTAAAGATGAATATTTTTTGAAAACTCAAAATCTTCTTGAAGGAAAATAATATTCGGAGTTTATAACCTTTTATTGTGTGCATGCTACTCGATGGAAGGAGATATGGAGGTTGGTTGAAATATTAAAAGGAAGGAATGATGAAAGGAGCTTGGTTGGGTCATAAGGCACTTTGAAAGAGTCTCTATGTTATGGAAATATGGTTGCACTGCCTTTTAGTGTACTTATACCTTTATGCGCTTGCTCTGATACTGATATATGTAACCTTTACACTTTATGCTATATTGCATTATACTTCCTATATATGTACTTAAACTGTTTTATCCTATCACATTTAATCCAAGTTTGTCATAATAAAAAGGAGGAGATTGCTAGCCTTAAGGGCTTACTAACTCAGTTTTGAGTATATCAAACAATAATTCCTCAAAGTCGTCAGCATCAGAATTTAAACTTCATGGAAATGATAGTTATGAAAAAACTATTTGAAGGAAAGAGAATAATTTTTGGGCACATAATTGATCTCAAATTGCATCTTTAAAATATATTTCAAAAGTTCTATCCGGTTAACCTTATCCATTTATAGTTATTTGTAGTTCTGGCAGAAATGCTTATTCTGTTTTAAGGAAGCTATAAACTTCACTTTATCTTTTGAGCTTATGTTTTTTGTGTTAGATGATGTTTTATCTTAAATCGTCCAAAACATCCAAACACTTGGTTCTTTTATGGCACATCATCAGTGGAGATTTTTAAAAGTTATATTTTTTTATAAACCACAAAACCTCCTTAAAGAAAAAAGGATTTTCAAAGTTCTGACCTTTTTAAAATTGTGCCTCATGTCATTGGAAGAAAGAGGCTTGGAGGATGGTTTGACATTAAATGGAAGGAAGGAGGAAATGAGGTTTGTAAGGCCATGAGGCTCTTTCAAAGAGTCGCTATGTTGGCAATATGGTTACACTTCCATTCTTAGTATACTCTTTATCTGTATACTTCTGATATGAAAGTGTTAAAGGCGTATTCTTTATGTTTTATGCTATATTTCCTTATGCTTCCTTTGTTCATAATTATTTTATCCTATCACATTAGAACAAAGTTTGTTATAATAAAAAATAAAAAAAAGATTGTTAGCCCTTAGGGCTTGCTAACTCGGTTTTGAGTATGACAAACAGTGATGTATTATTACAAATGTCTATGCTCATTGTGAAAGTGCGACAGAGAAAGAAGCGTAAGTTCTTCATACATTTTTTATTGAATATGAAAGTCTGGATTCACTGAAGATACCAAGGTTGACTTGCTGATGAAGATTGAATATTTTTAGTTGATAGGTATATTTTGAAAACCCTAATTTTTGCTCACTTGGTTTGAATCATTTGGAATATAGCAACTGAGCTTAAACTTAGAACTTGTAATGAGTGAAAGATCGCTTTCAAACTTTTGGTCTTATTCATCAAATGTGTTTTAATATGTTATTTTCAAAAGTTTTCAAATTGTGCTTTAACTAAGTGGTTTTTGGACTGAGAACAGTACTTGAGTGTATCAGATTGTTTTCAGACTTGTACTGAGAAAAACATGATCACCTCGGTTAACCACATCTTTACACGGTTGCCCAAGTAACTTAAGTGCTATGTTCTCAAGGTAAGATTTATTTTTCACATGGATTATCCGGTAGACCGCATGCAAGTCCGGTTAATCGAAGCTTTTTCAGTATAGTAGAAAGCCATGACGCGGTTTCAGTTCAGTTAACTGCATTATCTCCACCGAGCAAGAAAATAGCCGCTGCACAACGGACAATTTGAATTTCAAACTGTTATTTTCCCTTCTACAAAAGCTCCTAGAGCTGAGAAGAGATTAATGAGAAGTTATTCTTAAATGCTTATATCATTTCTAGCTTCTCTAATCATTTTAAGCTCACATTAGTGCCTATCCATTTGATTCTTTCTAAAGTCAGTGAAGAGTGTCGGTGCTAGAATTGTCATATTCATCACATAAAGTGTGATTTATGAGTTATAATATTTTATTCATCACATGTAGTGTGCTCGTTTGAGTTGTGCTACCAGATTTGACTCTAGTGAGCTTGTGTGTGCTAGATCTCAACATAAGCGGGACCTTATAGAAGAGATTTAGTTGTTGTTGTGTGGTTGTTATTTTGAAAACAATAAGCGAGACATTTGGTAATCCACCTTTGTGAGTTGTGGCTCTTAGTGAGCTTGTTGTGTTAGGGTTGTTTTTGTGAAAAACCAATAAGTGAGACCTTGGGCGATCCCTTGTGTAGTTTCATTGTCAATGAGTTGAAAAGGGATTTTATAAGTGGAGTGTTGCGAAATCCTTGGGTGAGTATCAAGGCAGTGAATGTAGATCCGTGGATCGAACCACTATAAATCATGTGTGCTTTACGTTCTTTGTTTGTGATTGATCTCATATTCTGATTGTTGATTCCGTAGTTCATATATCTGTTGGAGCCTTCGATTTTTTTTTTTGTTAGTTTTGCTCTGAAGAGATCTTGTAGTTTTACACTTGAGTATAGTGTTGATGAAAAGAGATATTCATTGATCCTTAATAAAATAAGAGGTGAAAAGAAATCAACCCCTAATTCATAGTCTCTTTGCGCGATTTTAAACTAGTTACACAAGATAGGAAATAGAGATACCCTTCTAGTTCGTCTTGAGACTTTGGCCTTCAAGTTCTTCTTCAATACTTAGATCATCATCCAAATATTTCTTAATCAAGCTTGCTGCCATTTTACAAAATGCTTCTCAAACTTTTCTATTAATCTTGATCTTTGTTGATGTTCTTCAAGATTGATGAAGGTCTTCTTTTCTTCAAATATTATCAATTTCATAGAGCTCCAATTAAGACCATCTTCAACATCCTCTTCAAATATGAAGAATCTTGAACTCTTCCAAGTGTAGCTCCAACTTGAACGTCTTTAAAGTAGTACATAGAACTCTTATTCTTAGAGCTTCTTTTGTATTCACCATCTTCAACATACTCCAAGACTTCAAATGCGGTCTTCGATGATATGCATGAAGTCTTTCATTTATTTAAGCTTCTTCAAGACTTCTTTTTTAATGATATTCATTGTTGTCCATGAAGTTTTCAATTTTCAGCAACCTTTTTTTCAATCATCATCATATATCACTCATCATCTTCCATTCTCAATTCCATCAATGTAAGTGCGATATATAAATCCTAAACTTCAAAGCAAAAAATCCAAGAAACATTAGAACTCAATGTTTGCTATCATAAAAACTAGAGCGATTGCAATGCCCTTAGGGCCAACATATTTTTCTTTCCAGATACTTAGCTTTCTCCAAACTCATGTACAACAATACTAGATATGTTCCCTTTCTATCCCTTCAGGGATTTCCAGAATATTGATCAGGGGCAGTCCCCACATAATATAGAGTACCCTTCCTAAAGAAAAAGAAAGGTATATGTTTTAAGGTTAGTCCCTACTTTCCGAAAACTATGCTCAATATTTTGTGAGAAGAGCAAAGAGTTGTCGACAAAGAGTATGTGAGAGAAGAGCAAAGAGTTGTCGACAAAGAGTATGTGAGAAACAAATGGACAATTTCCAAAACGGAAGCCCGTGAGACTATCTCTTTCCTATGTAGAGCGGATAAGAGCAGAAAAACCAGCAGTACATATGATGAATAAATCAGACGAAAGAGGATCTCTCCGTCTTATTCCACTAGACGGTTTAAAGTATTGTATCAGAGATCTATTGACAATGATAGAATACTATACAGGAGAAACAAAATTCATAACGATAGATTGAAACTTTTGTAGAAAATTCATAATGGTCATTACGACCTCTAGGTAATTTCATTCCATCCGATCAAAAGCCTTACTTATATCCAGTGGCGGAGCTAGGAATTTGTCAGGTGGCGAATTTCTTACTGAAATTTTTAAGGTGGGCGAAAAGCTGGACCGTTAATATTGAAACATGCTAGGACGATGATTTACTCTGCTTTTCACCAAAGATTTTGAATTAACCAAATAAAGCTTCCACCTTTAGCCTTCTTGAGTATCCCCAAGGCTCAATAGTACAATCAAGTGAAGGAACCTAGCTTACTATAATTTATGAGAGAGAAGAAAACACGAGAGAGAGATATGGAGAGAGGTGTGGGAACTAATGCTATAATGGCACCAAATTCCGCATTGAAAAGTCGAACGGTTAATGTAAGGCCGAAGGGCTAGTTTCTATATTTTGATAAGCGACAAACAATTGATGATGATCTAACATTATTTGTTAATGTGATAAATCTTTTGGGAAATCTAAGATATTCAAGATAAATCCACAAAGTAAATGGCATATTTACTCAATGAAGATTCAAGATATGCCGACATTTGAAGAAGCCTTGAAGACTTAAGTATACTAGGGTAGATTAGCATTTATACATCTTGTAAACCCTAGGATCTAAGTTCAATTAATATATCTCGCATTTGACATGCATGCACTTAAAAAAAATTCAAATGGAATGCCTTGTGTTTTGAAAACCGTTGTTTTGATCCTTCGATCAACAAAGTTAAAATGTGTTTGAAAATGTTTTCAAAGGTTTTCTAGTAGCACAAATGATTTTGGCATGCATTAGAGAGCATTAGAAAAGAGACTTGGTGCAAAATCCACTTGTAACCCTCGCCTAGGTCGACCGAGCCTCAAAGCTAGGATGACCTAATGAAGGTCGGCCGACCGACCTGTGTGGAAGGTCGATCGAATTGTGAAGCACACATAGTCACTTTTGAATGTTCTTGAACTCCAACGACTAGTTGGTAAGGTCGACATTTGCTATAGGTCGAACAACTGAGCTCTTGCTCCGGTCGACCGAGATCTCTTTTAAGGTGGACTACATGTATCCAGTAGACCAGTTAATTATGTCCATAGAAGCCTCGGACGACGTAAAAATCATGTCGGTCGATCGAGCTGTCTAATCACTGAACAAATACTAGTTGTTAAAACATTAAATGAACTTCGATTTTGAACTCTATATAAGCACCAAAGGCTGATTTTTTGGCAGTCATATAAGTTGTTGAGTGCCATCAAGTTCTACACTTTCATTACACTTTCACGTGAAAATCAATTGTGATTCTTGTCATTTGAGCTTAGAAAGATTGAGCTATAAATTTGTATTTATCCATCATATAAAGTGTGATTACTTTGGTTAAACCTTTCCATCTACTCTCTTTGTGAGTTAGCTCTTTGTGAGTTCTTCTCTTTGTGAGCTTGTGAAGTGGTTGTTGTGTAAAACTCTTAGTGTGTTAGCCACTTTTGAAATATTGGTTGTAAAGGGAATTTAGTGAGTTGTTTAAACCAAGGTAGTGGACACTGGCGGAGCTAGGGGGGGGGCAAATGCCCCCCCAACTTTTTCCAAAAAAAATTTTTTTTTTATAATTTTAGTTTTGTTTTTATAACACCTCATCCCGTGAACATTTTGAATCATTTTACGATTTAAAATTAGATTTTTTAGTTCGTGAATTATAGGAATTACACCAACAATTTTGGTTAAAATTGTAACAAACTTAATTGTGTAAGAGATTATAATATTTATAAAATTTCATCAAAAAATTCATAATTATTAATAGATTAAAATATAAGATTTTATCAAAAATAAAAAAAATATTCGTTCACATTAATAATAAGCCCTTCATATTTCCTCCAACTTCATCTCTAATACCCATAATATTTCTAAATGGCCTTTTATTTTGGTCTAATCATACAAAAAAGGTCTTTGGGCCTTTTTATTCAAGCTTGTTCTTTTTGGATTCAACAATCAAACATGATATATATTTTAATTTCCATTGTAAATATTTATTTTTTCTTCTCGAGAGTCCTTCTCATCAAAATTTTTTTTTTTGCTCTGCCAATGTTTATATGCTTTTATGACTTTATTTTGTCAATGTTAATTTTGCCCCCCCAAAGAAAATTTTCTGGCTCCGCCACTGGTAGTGGACGTAGGTTCTTTGTGAATCAAACCACTATTTTGTTTAGCTTGCAATTCTCTATTTTGTTTAGCTCACTTCCCATCATTTAAAAGAAAGTTTCTAAAAAGTTTACAAAAACTCAATTTACCCCCTCTTAGGTTTTTCAGTTAACATTAAGACATGCTAGTAGGATGACTTACTTCGCTATTTCACAAAAGATTTTGAACCAAATCAAAGCTTCCACATTTGGCATTTTCGGGTATTCTCAAAGCTCAATAGTACAATGAAGTGAAAGAACCTGGCTTACTCCAATTTCTGAGAGAGAGACGATAATGAAAAGGTGGCAGAGGGGCGGCTATGGCTTCCTAAAGAAATCGGGTTTGGGCTTGGGTCACTTATTCTCTCGTAGATTGTGTCTCTTTAATTAATTAACTAAATGTTTGCTCCAATTAATTAGAATGGTATTTTCTTAATTTAATTTGTATGAGAATTAACTAAAGGAGTAATTAATTTTCCTATCTCATTTAATAAATAAACGCACGAGCTTAATTCTAATTTTTTAATTCTTTTACAACAACTAAAAAAATAATGTAAGCTCTAAGGGATAATGTGATCAATCTAGTTTTGATGATAACAAACCATTGAGTAGTTCTAATGTTTGTATGAGCTTGTATTTTATTGATAGGATATTTTACTCACACTTACATTGATGAAAATGGTAAAATAGCTTCTTGTGGACAACGGAAATGTCATTGTACAACAAGAAGAAGCTACATATTACAAGACTCCTTGGTACAAGGTTGAAGTGGATTCTAAAAGCATTGGAATTAGGTGCAATGTCAAAGAAGGAAGATCAAGTGTTAAGAGGTACTCAATCAAACATTGAAGCATCAAGTAGTAGGTTCTTAACCTTGAAGTGTTCAAGTCTATGTTGCTACACCTTAGAAGACTACAAAGGTCTTCATCACATTGAAGAGGTTGGTCAAAGGCCTCAAGCCAAGCCCAAAGAAGATTTCATCATGAAGACATGAAGGCCTAAGAATATTAGTCATATACTTAATAGGTATTATTCTTTGTGACTAATCTTATTTTGAGAATACTAGCTTAAAGTATGATGCATTTCAAACTCTTGCATGTTTTCAAAACCATTATATTTACTTTGGTTAATGTCTAAGGTCTTAAACTTATTTTAAAAGACTTTGAAAAACTCTTAGATATTAGTTTGTGAACATTAGAAATGTGACCAAGTGGAAAAAACACTTTTGGACCGAAAACCGACATGTGTTGTTTGGTCGACCGAGGTTGTTTTTGTCCTTAGTCAC
Organism: Vinca minor; assembly: GCA_026122235.1. Classification (NCBI taxonomy): domain Eukaryota; kingdom Viridiplantae; phylum Streptophyta; class Magnoliopsida; order Gentianales; family Apocynaceae; genus Vinca; species Vinca minor. Next base: position 575,282 of record JAOCZM010000285.1, on the reverse strand, counting down.
TTTTCAATGTTCCAAGTGTAGGGATTCATAGGCAGAAACATGCATAAATATGAAGAAAAAATTGTAATCCCCAAAAAGTAGCGGATTTAAAAGCATGGGATTACGTTCCTTTAAGGATCTACTCACGAGTAGGGGTGTCAAGCGAGCTATATGAGCTGAGCTTGGCATAGCTCACGCTCAGCTCACATAAAAATTGAAAAACTTAGCTCACGCTCATCCCGGAAAAGCTCATAAACCTTGAGCTCACGCTCAGCTCAAATTTTAACACGAGCTTGAGCTTAGCTCACGAGCTTCCCGAACTTATTTATATTAGCGAAAAAAAAAAAAAATCTTGTCTCAAGAATAGTATAATATAATGAGCCTTAAAACTAAATTTGGACAAGAATACAAATATACATAATACAATCAATGATACTTAATTATTGTAGCAAAATAAACTAATAAAAAGATTACAAAAGAAACGGCGTCAAGCTCACGCTCAACTAAGTCTTTTTAAACTAAAGAAAAAGATAAAATGCTACTTAATTCTTATATAAGTCTTTTTTTAATTAGTATTATTATTATTATATTATTATTATTATTATTATTATTATTATTATTAATATTTAAATTATATTAATCTTATTCGGGTTTGAGCTTTCTTCAGGCTGAGCGGGGTCAAACTCACGCTCAGCTCCCATAAAACGCGAGCTTGAATATTAGGGGGGTGTATTCAATCCGGATTTTAAAAGATTTTAACTGATTTTCAAAAGTCTATGGATTCTGCTGACTTTATGGATTGTTTTAACTCTATGTCTGCAGAGTCTATCAGATTTTATTAGATTGATTTATCAGGATTTCTTTTGATTTATAAAGTCGTTTGGCGATAGTCTTTGATTTTTTTTAGATCACGTAACTGTGGCTTTTTGATTTATTTGTTCAAGGTTTGTATAATTTACTTATTGGTATTTTTTTCTTTGTTTTAATTAAGATATGTTTTGTGATACGTTTTGTTTGAACTTTTTTTTTCTCTTTGATTTTCTGTTTCAGGAAAATGAAATTAATGTTTGAAAAAATAGAAATTTGTTGTTAAATAGAGAAGAAATTGTTTGCTTTCTTTAATTTCTATTTGAAGATGACCATGAAGAAAATTGTTTGGATATTATGACTTCTTTTTGGAAAATAAACATTTCATATTAAGTTTTCTAACGATGTTAAAAAAAATCTCATTTTTTTTGTAGTTTGAAATATTTCTTTGTTTTTCTTATAATTTTATAGAAATGAGATTACTAAAAAAATTGTAATATAAGATAAAATTATCAAAGACACTTTAATTTTAATATTAATGAGAGAAAATCAAAATCTTGAGAAAAAAGAAGAGATTTCACCATACACATTTAAACCTATGAAATCCATCAAAATCCTACCTTTAATGAAATCTATGAGAATCTATAGAGTTTTGAATACCCCTAGATTTTAATGGACTTTTTAAAATCTAAATTGAATACCTCTAGATTTTAATGGACTTTATAAAATCTAAATTGAATACCTCTAGATTTCATTGGACTTTTTAAAATCCAAATTGAATACCTATGGACTTTAAAACTCCTTAAAAATCCTATAGATTCTACATTGAATACACCCCCCTTAAGCTCACGCTCACACTTTTTCGAGCTAGCCCGAACCCGTTGACACCACCTACTCACGAGAAAGAACCAAACCCCTGTGTTAGGGATTTATACATTTCTGTCGATCTAATCGACGTTGCCCGGATTCTGCTACTAGGAATCACCAACATCAGTTTTCTGACTCATGTCTCTACTGGTATCCACACACCAAACTTGTACTTGTTACTCCGTGTTTTAGATGCTAGTGTAAGAACTACGAAGATTGAAAACAATTTCCCTTGAATCCACAAAGTATAGTTACTTAGGAAAACCGGAAATCAAAGAGACATGAAAATCAAATTTTCTTCTCTTCATTGTTCTTAGGAATGTGTAAAAGAAGAAGAAAAATCCCATATTTTGCTTCTTAAATTTCGGCTAAGAGAGGTAGAGAGAATAGAGAGATTTCCAATCTTGTGAGAGTTAGAATGAAAACTATTTTTCATCTAGTGTGATGTAAGTGGAATTACCCACTCACCCCACTCTCCCTCTTATTTTTCTCCCACTACTCCTTTACGTACACACTCCCTCACACATGTAGATATGCCGGTTTTGACCAAGTCCAACCGGTCCGGTCTACAAGAGAAATGGTTCTCAGTCGACCGGAGTGACAAAAAATTCGGTCGAATAGAGACAACTCTCGGTCGACCAGGTCTTTTACCCAATCCAATTGAGCATCTATATCAAATGTAAACTCCAACAAGCCCAATCCAGTTGATTATAGTGTGCGGCTCATTAGGTATTTGTGATATTGGCCATGACGACAATTGTCAACAGTAATGAGAGGTATCTAGCAACACATAATTACTCCCAATTCACAAATAGTCCCGGTGATTCAAGTAACCACGAGTATTATCTTTTTTTATCTAATCCCTTTTGTCCTCAATATCTAGATTGAACACAAGTCACGGAGTATGTCAAACTTGTATAGTCTAATCAGTCTGTTTCTTGATTCCCGAGTAGACTAATCAAATGACATTAATATCTCATATTAATTCACTTGTTCATGTCCATGAATTAGTCTCACTCAATCAAGGGGCCCAAGATATCACTCATGTTGTATAAGAGGGACAAATCCTCTATATATCACACCTCATCCTGAAATGGTTCATAAATATACTCAACAAATGCCATTATAGCCCATCTAGTTACAGACGGCGTTTGACACCATTAAAGCGTATCATTTTCAATGTAGGAAATCTTGCGTGATCTCAAGTCGAAGGATTCTTGTACAAACAAAATAATTATAAGAACATTGTTGACATTTATACAACAATCCATGAAATGTTCTTATAAGCGGGTCAGTCCAGTATCAAATACTCATGTGCTTGATTTAATATCTCCATATTTAATCACAACACATACTAGTCTCCACACATCATTGTTGTCCTTAAATTCCACAATAATGATTGACTATGGACATTTTAGAACAGTTCAATGTAACAATTACATAACTATCTAAGGACGATATTATATGTTTTAATACAAATAGCACAGCCGTATTCAAAACAATAATAATGGAATTAATGCCTTAATATTTCATCACATAAAAAGAAATACAACAATCTCCCACTTACACTAAAGACAACAACTTTGCCTTTTAGTGTATATTGTGTACATAAGAACTATCTCTTAGACCAGTTCTCTTGGTATCTAATACCCATGCTACAAGTATGCCGATGTTGTTGCTGTGTCAGTGACTTCGTCAGTGGGTGGCCATGTTACCATCTTTATAAACTAAGCAAATATTCACATCTCCTCTATCAATGATCTCTCAGATCAGGTGATAACCGCCGCAGTATACTTTTTGACCTTTGGTGAGACCGTGGTTTCTTTGATATATGGCTCCATTCACAATGGAGTTCATTCGCATTCGACATTCGAAATGCTAGGTATACCACACCAAGTTCATCAAATGAACTTTATGATCCAAACCTCCTACCCAGCATCTAATGCAGATATATACTCGGCTTTGGTTGTAGTTTAGGCAATGCACATACCCCAATTGCGATCTAAAGTCATCTCTATCGGTTTGGAAACTAGCATCAGTGTAACCAATTACAATAAGCTCGTCTTCCCCACCATAGATTAAGAACGTGTCCTTAGTCCTTTGTAAGTACTTCAGAATGTTCTTGTCGGTTATCCAGTGACGTTTACCGTATGTAGATTGGTATCTGCTCGTTATACTCAACGAATATGAGACATCTGGTCGAGTACACAACATGGCATACATGATAGATCCAATTGCCGAAGCATATGGAATCTCACTCATGTGTTCTTTCTCATCCAGTGTCTTAGCACATTGTTGTCTTGAAAGAACTGTACCTAGTGCTATAGGACAAAGGCCCTTTTGGACTCTTGCATGCTAAACTGATTTAGCACTTTGTCTATATAAGTACTATGACTAAGGCCAATAAGTCTACGTGATCTATCTCTATAGATCTTGACTCCTAAGATGAAGCTTGCTTCACCTAAGTCCTTCATAGAAAAACATTGCCCCAATCAAACCTTTACAGATTCCAAGGTTGGAATGTCATTCCATATGAGTAGTATGTCATCTACATACAAAACCAGAAATACCACCGAGTCTCCACTAAACTTCTTATAAACACAAGGTTCATCAACGTTCTTGATAAAATCGAACTCGAGTACGGCTTCATCAAAACATCGATTCCAGCTTCTAGAAGCTTGCTTTAGTCCATAAAAATGACTTCAATAGCTTACATACTTTATTGCGTTATTTGGATCGACAAACCCTTCGTGATGTATTATATACACGTCCTCATCTAAGTTTCCGTTAAGGAAAGCTATTTTGACATTCATTTGCCAGATTTCATAATCACAGTATGTAGCTATAGCAAGCAAGAGACGAATGGATTTAAACATAACTACATGGGAAAAGGTCGCATCATAGTCAATAACATGAATCTGTTTAAAACCTTTCGCGACAAGTCACCCCTTGTACGTTTGAACATGTCAGTTTTCAATTTGAAAACCCACTTGTACTATATTGGAGTTACCCCCTCAGGCGCATCTACCAAGATCCATACTCGGTTTGTGTACATGGAATCCATTTCGGATCTCATTGCCTCAAGCCATTTCTCAGAATCTGGACTAATAATTGATTGACTGTAGGTTGTAGGTTCAACGTGATAAATAAACATAACATCTACATGTCTTGTTACGAAAAATTCAAAATTTTCGGGTGATCTACGTAGTCTACTAGACCTACGCAATACTTGTGTTTCTGGAACTGGCTCCACAACAGCATGTGTAGCTTGTTCCAATTCCACCTGCTCGTCACCTGTGCTTGGAACTTCACCAAGTTCCCTTGGAATTTCAGCAAGATCTGGAACTTCATTAAGTTCCACGTGGCTCCCACTTGTTTTCCCAGAAAGAAACTGTTTCTCTAGAAAAACTCTTTTTTGAGGAACAAACACTTTGTTCTCATCAGGAATGTAGAAGTAGTTTCCTTTAGTTTCCTTAGGATACCCCACAAAAATGCATTTGACCGACTTTGGGCTGAGCTTGTCCAAAGCTGGACGTTTCACAAATGTCTCACAACCCCAAATCTTTAAGAAAGACATATCAGTTCATATCTGATATGGTGTCATTTCAACAGATTTGGATGAACTCTGTTTAGTGTTAAAGTTGTTGCTTCTAAAGCATGTCCCCAAAAGGAGTTTGGAAGGCTCGCGTGACTCATCATTGACCGAACATATCTAATAGAGTTCGATTTCTCCTCTCGGATACACTATTCCATTGAGGCGTAGTCGGAGGAGAAAGATGTGAAACAACTCCACAATTCTTTAGATAGTCACGAAATTCTTGACTTAAGTATTCCCCACCTCGATCGAATCGAAGCATATTAATACTTTTGTCAAGCTCGTTTTCTACTTCATTCTTGTACTCTTTGAACTTTTCAAAGGCCTCAGACTTGTGTTTCATAAGAAACATGTATCCAAAACGACTGAATCGTCAGTAAAAGTAATGAAATATAGATAACCACATCTTGCATGGATATTGAATGGACCACATACATCACTATGTATTAGTTTCAACAACTATTTGCTCGTTCTCCAGTTCTAGTAAAAGGAGAAACAATCATCTTACCCATTAAACAAGGTTCACATGTATAATATGATTCAAAATCAAATGATTCCAACAATCTATCTTTATGGAGTTTGGAAATGCGTTTTTCGTTTATATGGCCAAAGCAACAATGCCAGAGGTATGTGGAATTGGAATCTTTAGTCTTTATCCCCTTTGTATTTATGTTATAAACCGGTGACTCTAGGTCTAGCAAATATAAACCATTAACCAATGTAGCACTACAATAAAAGACATTATTTAACGATAATTGTTAGCCCGAAGGGCAAAGTGATAAATCTTGTTTTGATAATCACAAACCATTGTGAGCATGTTCTTAATGATAGGATCTTTAGCACTCACACCAACATTGTTGAAAATGGTAAGTTAGCTTATTGTGTACAACCAAAAGTATGATCATATACACAATAAAGCTGCACTTTGCAAGACTTCATAGCACAAGCATGAAGTCAATCCACATGCTATGGAAGTACTTGCAAAGTCAAGAAGAAGGAAGATCAACAAGTCAAGAGTTACTCAATCCAAGTGAAAAATCAAGTGGTATGCTCCTTGACAAGAAGAAGTGTGAAGTCCACTACACTACATCAAGAATGCACAAGGACTTCAACACTCAAGAAGATGTTGATCAAAGGCTTCAAGTCAAAACTCCTAGAAGATTTCATTTACATGACTTGAAGACCTCCAAGAATATTAGTCTAGTCTACATAGGTATTAACTTTGTGACTAATCTTCCTTTGATAATACTAGGCTATAAGAATGTTTAAATATCAACATTTTATGTTTTCAAAACCTCATGTTTTACTTTGTTCATTTATTTGAAAATGTTTTTGAAAACAAGTTGGTCAATGCCTAAAGTACCTTAAAATGTGTTTTCTATCTTTGCAAAACACTTAGGCATGTGCATGAGAACATTAGAAACTTAACTAAGTGTAAAAACCACTTTAGGACTGTCCTCCGATCGACCTAGGCTTTGCCTAGGTAGACTTGAGCTTTCCGGTCGACCGACAGTGTTGATCCGGTCGACCAATGTGTTTTTGTCCTTATTCGATTTTTTAATGTTCCAATGCTCCAAAGGCTATATATTATATCCGGACAACCGAGATATTAGGTAGGTCGACAGACCTTTGCTTCTGTAGAACTGACCACTCTTATGCGGTCGACCGAGATATGGACATAGGGCCTTTAACCTTTGATTTAAGGCACTCCGGTCGACCTACTGTCTAGTAGCGGTCGACCGGAGCTGTCAATTCAAGGCCAAAATTATAGCTGTTGTGACCAATAAAGCTAGTGTATTCTTGCCCTATAAAAAGCTTTCAAAGCTGAATATTTCATATCTAATCAAGCCACAAGAGGGCATAGGCATATACACTTTCTATACCCACAAGCAAACACTTTTTTGCTTAATTTCCAAATCATTCAAAGCATTGTGTGTTGAGCTTAAACTTCATCTTGCTTTATATTCTCAAAAAGTGCTTAGAGCTAAAATTTTAAATCTATTCCAAGAGGGAATTCTTTGTAGTGAGCTAAATTGTAAATCTCCTTAGAAAGAGATAGGTTACCTTTTTTTTCTCATTAGTTGAGAACTAGTTCTCTGTGAACTAACAAAAAGCTCTTAGAGATCTTCAGTCTTAGTAAGTGTTTGTATGTCCTAAGAGTAGGCACAGGACCTCTTTGTGAGGCAAACACTCTTTGTGAGTGGAGACTTCTTAGCGAAGCAAAAGTCCTAAGAGTAAGCACAAGTCCTCTTTGTGAGGAAAAACATCTAAGTGAGTGGAGTCTTCTTTGTGAAGAAAAAGTTCTCATTTGTTGAGGCATTTGTAAAAGGTAGAATCCACCTTGCATCTGTTGTGAAGGGTATCCATTAGTGGATGTTGAAATCCTTAGGGGTGCCCTAAGGTTGTGGATGTAGATTCTCTTTTAATCGAACCACTGTAAATCCTTGTGTTAGTTTTCTCTATCCCTTAACTCATTACATTATAGTTCATGAGTTGCTATTACTTGCTTACTTGATTATATGAACTATTTCTTAGGATAGAAACTATCAAATGCTTCTAAGCTTTATATAATTGTTTCACATAGTCATCTAAGTTTCCTTGAACATAATTGAATCACCTTATGTGCTTAAACAACATATTTGTTGTTAAGGTGAATACTTGGGCAAAAGAAGATTTCGAAAAGCTTAAAATGTTTTTTAAGAACCTAATTCACTCCCACCCCTTCTCTCTTAGGTTCTATACCCTCAAAGGGTATTTCAATTGGTATCAGAGCATAGTTTTTTTTTTTTTTTTTTGGACTTACATCCTAGGAAGATCCATGGCTCTTAGCTTTTCTAACTTAAATGACCAATCCCCATCTAGACCACCTCTATATGATGGCTCCAACTTTCATATTTGGCAATGTGCTTTTAAATTATTTTTGTCTTCTAATGACATTTACTTGTTGAGCATTACAGAAGAAGGTCCTTTTATTCCTCCAATCAACACACAAGGTGTCATGATTCAAAAGTCCAAGAAAGACTACAATGAAGATAACTCTCAACTTCAAGGCCATGAATGTACTTTGTTGTGCACTTAATCAAGAATCTTTCGGCAAACTACATGAATGTGAAGATGCTCAATCCATGTGGAAAATGCTTGGAGCATCATATCAAAGAAAAGTTGAAGAGGAGCCAAAGGTAAATAATCTATAAATGGGGACTCAATCTTGTGAAGGCATTGAAGAAATCTCAATCACACTCCAAGCTAATTTGGATAACATCAAAGAGTGTGATTTATGAGAAATCAAAATTCAATCTTCAATGAGCTCAAGGGACATACAAAATGAGCCTTCACAAGATGAGAAAGAAGAAGACATGGAAACACAAGAGGATGATCTTCAAATGAAACTCAACTATGATGGAGAGATAATGAAGATAAATCCTCTTGCAAAAGGAAAAGAAAAGTATTGCCACTAAGCTTCAAAGAAAGACATCCTTCAAGAAGTGGCTTTGGACTCAATCATTCCAAGAAGAATGATGTAGACTTGAAATGGACATGTTCAAAGAAGAAGAAATCACAAACTCTCCATAGCACTTGGATTCCCCAAACTTCAAATATACTAAAGGAATCAAAGTTCTCAACTACAAGTGATGATCAACTCTTCAATGACAATATACAATTATCATCACTTGGTAAGGTTACAAAGGTATCAAATTTACTCTCTCATAACTTTACAATTGATGTTATCAATAGTATGAGAGGTAAAATTGATGCTATTACTTGTACACTTGTTGATGTTGCATCATGTTATATTAGAAATCTTTCACATGAAGATAACCTATTGCAAGAATTTCATTCGGTTGATGTTTCTCTTGCTAGGGTATCTAAAATATGTAACATCACAAGAATGGATGATTCTTTCTCTTACTTCTCATCTAATGAGAATCATCCTTCTACTTGTAATAATATTAATATTGATCCTATTGCACATATTTGCCACTTGAGAAAATGCACTAACAATGTAGGATCTTCACAAGAGGCACCATATATTTCTCAAGTTTCCCTTGTAGGTTCCAAGTGATCTAAGTCTCAATTCAAAGAAATGAACCCCAAGGAATGGCAAAGCAAAGCTAAGACTTCAAGCAAAGAGTCATGTGCCAAGGACAACAAGTTTGCGAAGAGTTCATCAAAGGACAACAAGAAAAACATCTATGATGACTTCACAAACCAAAAGAAGATTGCTTCTAGTGCCACAAATGCAATGATCAAAAGAAGAAGCAATCAAAGGAAACCCCCCTCCAAAAAGGAAAATGTCAAGATCAAGGCCAAACACTATGCCTCATTGGTCTCTTTCTGAAGATCAAAGTGAAAATCAAAGTTTTAAATCTATAGGCAATGAGGTACAATCTAATCCTTCCCTTGATCTTGACTATGTTAGTGAGGAGGATCCTTATATGGTTTTAACCGATTCCATGATGAATTGAAAAGGTTAAATAAGAAGAACAAGATCACTTGTAATGAACTTGCTTTCTCACCTAATGAAAGATCTAAATGCAAGATAAGTATGATAGTCTTCTTAAATCTTTTCACATCATATCAAATGGAAAAGAGAATGCGCTTTTATCTCTAACTGCTATGTCTCTTGAAAACCAAGAGTTGCTCAACAAGTTGCATAATGTAGAATCCAAACTTGTTGTGCATAATGTCTTAAAGCACAAATTTCATGTATTAACTACTTAAGTTGATAAGTGTATATGTGTTAAAGACATCCTCGGTAATGTGCTTGTTGCTTCCCATGCTCCTATTGCTAGAATTTGTCAAGAGCACAAGCACACACATAATATTGACACTCTACTTCTTTTAATGCTAGAACATCACATGCCACTATGCTAAATGCTCTTATTCTGGTAAATATGGTCATTATGCTACTTGTTGCATTAATAAGAAGAAGATTGAAAGATGTGCGAAATCTATTTGGGTTGAAAAGAATCCCAAAATTAAACCCTAAGGACCCATAAGAAAATGGGTACAAAAACTGAATTATTTTGTAGGAAACAGGGGAATTCCGGTCGACCGGACAAGGCAACGGTCAACCTCAGAAATGGTAAAATTGCCCCAGTCAAAGGAAATGCATCTCGGTCAACTGTAAGAGACTCTCGGTCGACCTAAACAGAATGACCTTCAGTAACAGGGTACCTCGATCGACCAACATCTCTCATCGGTCGTCCAAAATTTGGATAGAAATAAATTCATATATTAATTGGACGAGGGAGGGCGACCGGATAGGACCTCCGGTCCACCGAAACATTGCTATTTAGCATAAATCAAGGGTTTCTCCTTTAGAATTTCAAAAGTCTATTTCCCTCCTTCAAAGATAACCCAAAACCCTTCCACAAAATCCCTAAAATCCTATATCCTTTTCAATTCCCAACACAAATTCCTTTCACAAATCACATATTCATACAATCATGGATCAAAATCCTAAGCCTAATCCACCCAAAAATCCTACCAAAGAAAAACCCAAAAATGATTCTTCAGAGATAAAACCTCATTCCAAAAGAAAAATTAAATAATCCATATCTATTAGAGAACCTATTGAACCCATTCGAAAGAAGGTTAGGATGAATCGGAAAGTCAATAATAAAAGAGGAAAAGAAAAGAAGGTGGATCACTCCAATGAAGAAACGGAGTCCGACAATGATCATCTCATTCCACCTCCTCCATCAAGATATCAAGGAGAATATTCATCATGTACTACCACTAAGGTATCTTCTCGATTCTACTCTGAAAAAGCTGAGAAATTGTATGAAAATCTTGTGAGTGAGAAGAGAGGAATCCTTCCGGGTTACAGAATCAAAGTAGTGGATAGCTCCTGGCGCACAGAAAATCCCAGTCGTTCAAGGCTCTCAATATAGCATATCATCTTCAGAACATGAGTTTCGACTGGTGTTCCCTCTGCCATTTTGTACTGAAAGAGAGACTTTGACACATGGAATCTCTCCTGGCGGGCTTGACCCTGAAAGAGTTGTCTTAGATGATTAATCATATCGAAAGCTCCCATTTCCTCATGTTGCTTTTGAAGCTCAGAGGTCATGGTCACTAACATAAGACTAAACACATATAATGCGTCATCTAAGTGCTTATGATAAGCATTTATTTCAGCGGCCGGATCCCCTGCGACTGGTGGATAAGAAAAATTTTCTCGGGAACATACAACTTTTTCTCGTGCTTGAGAACGATTCTCAAGTTCCTATACCAGTCGAGGAAGTTTCCTCCCTCAAGTTTGTCCTTCTCAATCACGAATCACAATGATAGTGAGTTTGATGCAACAATTGCATTTGCCATTTTATCTACAAAGAAAATTTTGCAAAGTTTTAGTTGTCATATTTTAAAATCATTAAAATGTGTTTATTTAATTATTATCCCACTATTTTATTCAAATGAATAACCCTCTAGTATTCATTTGGAAAGTTCAAAACTTTCTAGTAGGACCAAGATCCATATATCACCAATCTCGAGTTTAGGTAAGCAAAGTTTGCTAATCACATTAATTATGTGACTCTTGGTTGGACAAGTAGGTAACACTTACCCTAAGTACATAAATGCACATCTTAACCCTTTGCCTTCCGACCCAATGCCGAGGTAGCTTTGGCTACAAAGCTCGGTATTGGCAATCCAGTTAAGTATGACCCATGATTGCGCCGTCGGATATCACTAACTTATCATTCGTGCTTCACCAGGATAGACAGGCGCTTATTCCACTTGGAAGTTCACACTACTGTCGATTTTGGCCTTGTCGAGTGCCAATCATGGAAGGCAATACACTTAATATTTAAAATTTGAGGGTTTTAAAATTGTCTCACCAAACGGTGTATAATCTGATTATACATTTGAATATATTCATCACATGCTAAAATTACTGTAATCATGCATCAGGCATCTCATGCAAAATACATAAAACAGTAAATAAAACGTGACATAGTAATAGTCCCTATGTGGATTTTCCGAGGCAACAGAAAATCCTAGGTCAATCTAAAGGTGGAAAAGAAATAAATCATATTTATTGTCTCCCGCCTCCTTGTGGTTTCCTCCATCTGATGGACGCCTTTCTTCATCACTTGTTACATATGTAAAATAAATAGAATCATATTCTAAACTTTTACATAATTGAAAGAATTCTCGAGTTACATTCGAGATTAAAATTTTACAACAAGAGAGAATAGATAAAGCATGGCATGCATGCCGTATTATAATAAAAGCCACTGGTCAAAGGCTATTACTATATACCATGCTCAAAAACAAACACAAAATCATGCTAAGAGCGAAAATATACACTGCCTGCCCTTTTCCGGTCGACCCAAACCACACTCCCGGTCGATCGCGATAAGGAAGTAACCAAAATAGTTTAAAATTAGGCCACCTTAGTCGACCCAGAACATTTTTGATCGACCGGCCTGAAAACATACTAGCCTCGGTCGACCGTGATTGCTCACCGGTTGGCTGAAATCTAGGCAGTATGAAAATCCTATTTTCTAACTCATGTTTGGTCAAACCTCTTCCGGTCGACCGAACTTGCGCAAAAAAATAGAAAATAGACAAAAGCATGAATTTTACAATTCGTTACGGGATTCGTTTAACACTTAAATGACTTCCCAGAGACTGTAAAAGGTAAATCATCCTATGACATGCATTATCAACTACTAAAATAGCAAGATAACACATAATCAAGATTATTCGGTTCTCATGATAGGTTCTAATACCACTTGAATGAAAAATTCGTAATCCTCAAAACGCAGCGAAAATAAAAGCGCGTGATTACGTTCCTTTAATGATCTACTCACGAGAAAGAACCAAAACCCTCTGTTAGGAATTTATACATTTCTGTCGATCTAATCGACGTTGCCCGGATTCTGCTACTAGGAATCACCAACAGCAGCCTTTTGACTCATGTCTCTACTAGTATCCACACACCAACCTTGTGCTTATTACTCCGTGTTTCAAATGGTAGTCTAAGAACTACAAAGATTGAAAATTGTAAAACACAAGAGGGGGGGTGAATTGGGTTTTAATCAAACTTGTAAACTTTTCCGAATCCAAGCAAAGCTAGTGTAAGTTTGAGCAAGATGAATAAAAGCAAAACGAAAGCCAACCACAAGACAAAGGATTTATAGTGGTTCAATTCACTTAGAATCTATATCCACTACCTTGAGCCTTACCCAAGGATTTTCAACAACTTCACTAAGAAGAATATTACACTTGTGGATAACTCACTAAGAGTTTTACAACACAACCACAATACACCAACTCACTAAGAGTAAATTGCCCACTCAAAGTAGGACTTATACAAGAATAACCCTATCACTTAGAAAGGGAATTGAGAAGGTTTAAAAGAAAGATTGTTCACTCTTCTAAGTGATAAATATATACCTTTGAAGTACAAGAATAATCAGCTCTTAGAACATAAGATGCACACTCTTTGTCTTGCTTTAGAAAGATCACTTTTGAATGATTTAGATCATAGAGATGAAGAGCATTTTCCTTGAAAGTGTTTGAGACTTTATAAGAAATCAATGTATATGTTATGTGCAAGCCTTTTAGTCATTCAGCAGCTTTAGAGTGCATATACATTTCAAAATATGCTGAAAAAATTACTCTGCAACGGTCATATAACGGCTAGTATTCGCAGAAGTCGGTTGACCGAACTGGAACTCGGATGATCCGAGCACAAGCTCGGATGAGCCTAATGAAGATCTCGGTCGACCGAGCCTACCCATAGGTCGACCGAACTTGGCTATTTCCAAAGGCTTCAACTATCTGTCTTGGTTCGGTCGATCCGAGAAAAGCTCGGATGATCCGACTTTTCTGAGTATGAGAGATGTTGATTTTTCACTAGTTTTGAAATCTTTTGAAGTCTAAAAGGTTTTCCCAAAAGGTAACAAGTAAGAACATTTGGAAAACCATTTTAAAGGACTTAGACTTTGAAATCAAAGGCTTTTAAGATAAGAACACATATAAGAATCCTTTTGAAACTTAGCCTTTTGAAAACGTGTTTATGAGCATGCAAGACTAGAGTGTTGTACGTTTATGTTCATTAAGAGCATTGGTTAGAGCTTATAAGATAAAGACTGATAAAGACAAAGCTGTCTTAACCAAACCTAAGTCTTCAATTTTCAATCTCGACGAGATGTGCCTTAAAGTATAACATTGAATCTTGATCATGGCTTGATTGAAGTACTTAGAGCTTCCATTATGACTTCCGATATTCTATCACAAAGATTGAGAGCATTAGACACAACATCAAATTTTTGTCCAATATCAAAAACTGAGTTTGTTCGCCCTTAGGGCTTACAATCTCCCCTTTTTTGATTATGACAAACTTTGATGTAATAAGATAGAATATGGACAACATTAAGAACAAGGAAGCATGGCAAAGAGACAAAGATCAACTAAAAACAAATACTAGTGCTTAGAAGATAAAAACTCAGAAGACAAAAGCACTAGAATGATATCTTCTATTTTCCATAGCATCTAGGGACTCTTAGAAGAGCCCTATTTCCCAACCAACCTCATTTCCTCCTTCCTTCCATAAAAAAATGTTTTGAGAAATAAGATATATAATAAGCTCCCCCTCAAAACATGCCAGGAAAAGATTTTTACAGAGATAAAAATAAGTTAAGAAAACTCCCTTATGGTTCAGCAGTTTACAGAAGCCAAATAAAATTTCAATCTCGAAACTGCAAGGAGTTCGGATGATCTGAACTTTTGGTCAAAGAGTTCGATCGACCGAGCTCTGCCAAAAATCCTGCAGCACTTTGCTGCAACTGAGCTGTCCTGAAAGTTTTAACTTTCTCACACAACCAGCAGTCAGTTATAACCATAATAATCATAAAGATAAGCAATGATAGCATATGATAAACAAGTATAATCAAAAGACACTATTTTTCTCCTCCTTTGACATAATCAAAAAGACTTCAAGACATCATAAAAGTACCAAAAATAAAGAAAGTTTCAAGAATCAATTTGGTTGTCTTCATCTGTACTTGAAAGGCTTAACTCCTTGGCTAACTTCTTCTGCATTTCCATAGTCTTGTCCACCTTGTCGGACACCTTTTTCACATCTTCTTTGATACAACTCATCTCTTCCGCTATTGCCTCAATTTTTCTTGCCATCTTCTTCATTAATGCAAACATCTTATTTATCCGTGTTACTTTTTTAGGCGGACTCTTGGTAGTTTCTTGTGTTGGAGAATCAGGTTCTTCTTCTTGATCATTTTCAGATGAGGCTTTTTCGCTTGAGCTTATTGAATTACGTTCTTGGAAATCTTCTTGCTCATCACTTATAGGATCACTTCTCGGCTTTGAAGGTGCTACACCCCTTTTCTTTTCAATCTTAAGAAGAGTTTTAAGCATGTAAGGTGACACCTTTCTAGCAAGTATAGCAGCTCCCAACTCATCATTTGTGGTATTTCAAATGAATTTCCATGAATTGTCTATGTAGATCAACTTCATTCGATGGAAACATTCCTCATCAATTTTGACAACCTTCTTCTTCAATGGATTACTCAAATCAAGTCCAAATATTTTGAAGAGCCTTGTAAGAATGTTTCCATATGGAATGTAATTCCTTGAACTTTTGATATTAGCCATAAAGTGTTGAAGAGCAAGGTGTGCAAAATTCAAAGCTTTCCTTTCCAAGAGATGTTGCATAATAACCATTTGAAGGAAAGTAATAGATGACTTGTGCCCTTTAACCGGGGTCACAATGTTGGATACGAAGAAGTGTAAGATATGGCCAAACTCATCCAACTTATCAATCTCCCTTTCCTTTGCAACGGAGAAGCTTCCTTTAATTCCAAATTGAGATTTAAAATGTTTAATATCAAGGAGATTGATATCATCTGAATTCATTGTATTCTTATAAAATATCTTGGCATGATCCACATATTCGATTCCTATGGTCTCACAAAACATCTTTTCAGTGAATGCAAATTCCAATTTTCCAACACAAGATCTATATATAATCTCATTCTCATCACCCTCATTCTTCCTAAAATTAGCACCGAATTCATAGACAATGGAGAGATAAATAGCTTCATCAACATCAAATAGATTGACCCACCCCATATCATCAAATAGTCCCATGACTTCGTCTAGCCCTTTACCTTGACCAAACCTAATATCATCTCTAAAGTATATAGTCATGAAACCTCTATTTGATTTCTTAAGCGTGTCAAACAATTGGTTAGAAGCAGTATTGTAAAACGGAGTCATTACCTTTTTCGTTGAAAAATTTGAAGATCCTCCTACCTCAAAATCCGAAGGTGGATATACCTTTGAAGGTGAAGAAGAATAGTCATCCTCCGAGTTGCTAGAATCGGTATCCACAATTTTCTTGCCCTTACCCTTACCCACGACCTTGCGAGCCAACATTTTTGCTCGTCCTTTCTTTGGTGTGGCTTGAGTGGGTTCCTTGATGTAAATCCCTTTTTCAAGTGGTCTCTTAGGTAGATTTCTCTGAGGATTGGCATCATTTTTTCCTCCTTTGTTAGGGTCGTCCTCACCATAGATTCGGATTAGGGAAATTATGAACCGAGGGTAATATTAATGAATCCAAACAAATTGTTGATGGAATAGAGATTTAAAGATGAAATTGAGGATAGATTAAGCTTGGGTTGAGGGAAATCGGTTTTAGGGAAGAAGAATTTGAGAGAAATTTGTTTTAGAGATAAGAAGATTAAATGAAATAAGGTTAGAGTATTTCGGATATAGGCTTTAACCCGCACATCTCGGTCGACCGTTCACTAACTGGGTCGACCGAGGCATCAACCGAGCCTTTCCAGTAGATTCTTCGGTCGATGGTCCGGTTCAATAGTAACATGTTCGGTCGACCGGCCAGTTTCGGATCATCCGAGCCCTTGGCTGTTGATCCGAGATTCCCCTGTTACTCCATGCACACTTAACACACATATTAAACTTGGAATTTATGACTTAGTTAAGTGCACTAATAATAACACAAAGAGTTTCCTTTGATGAAACAAGGAAGACAACATCAAATAAGGTGTGAACAAGCAGAATGGCAAGAGATGCATTGACCTAGTGTAAAAGAAGAATAACAAGATGACATCTAAGAAGCCCAAGATACATGAGACATATGCTCACAAGATATAAAAAGCAAGGGTAGCTTGTTTCAACACATTTAAAGCAAAAGAAGGTTTCAAGAGTTTAAGAACCTTTACCAACATTTCCAATGCCAATGATTATACCCTTCTTTTTGTCCCCAAATGTGACATAACCTTCATAGATAGGTTCCATGTCTTTGACTAATGAGTCATCTCCGGTTATGTGACAAAATCATAAACATTGAGACAACATAGCGCCGGAGCCTCCCTTTAACTTACAAGAACCTATAAGAGCAAAGGAAGAGTAACTTTTGGTACCCACTTTTGTTTGGGTCCATGGGGGTTAGTTGAAGTATGCTTAACTCTCCAAATGGTTTTTGCTCCCCTTTCAATCTTTTTCTTCACATAACATCTAATACTAGTGTGAGCATATTTTCCACAATAATTGCAACAAATATGTGACTCAAAAGATTTGTGAACATGCTTAACAAATCTATTTGCCCTATGTGGCGTTCTAGCATTCACAACATGATTCTTAGGTATATGAGAAGAGCTAGAAATAACAACATGATTAGCAATATAACCAAGACCATGTTTATCATGAGAAGCACGTTGCATACCAAGAATTTGATCAAGATTTTTCTTACCCTTAGTAAAGTTTTCAACAAGAAGGGTAAGGTCATTAACTTTGTTCTTCAAATGATCAAACTCAACAAGTTTGTTTTCAAGGGATGACAATTTAACACATGCTTCTTTGTATTGTAATGAAGATGCTTTACAAGTAGTAATGAGACTCTTATTTTCGGATTTCAAGCAATTAACATCATCACACAACTTTTTATTTTCATCAAACAACTTAGATCTTTCTTCAAGCAAAGATTCAATTTTAAGCTTCATATCTTTGTTTTTCTTTGCACATTTTTTCAATTGATCATACATATCACATAAAAGCTCATTAGGATCATCTTCATCATCATCAAGAGAGTTAGAAGAAGTGGATGTAAGATGTACCTCATTCCCGAAAGCCATGAAGCACACATTTGCATTTTTCTCTTCTTCTTCATCGCCACTCCCTTCTTGATCCCATGTGCTTAGCATGCACTTTGTGTTTTTGAGATTAAAGAACAATTTCTCTCCCTCTTCATGATTAATGATGAAATCAAGATCAATACCCTTTTTAGGAACATCTTTCCTTTTCTTCATCTTGAAGGTGAGTAGAGAGCCAATAAGTTCCTCCGTTGAATATGTCTTTAAGTCCTTGGCTTCTTCAATGGCAAAAGCTTTTGTTTCCCAACTTTTAGGAAGAGAATTGAGAATCTTCCTATTCATCTCACCCATAGTGTACTCTTTACCATAGGACTTCAAGCCATTTATCACATTGGTGAATCTAGTATTCATCTCATTTATTGATTCATTTGGCTTCATGGAGAATAACTCATATTCTCTAACTAGCAAGTTCAACCTTGACTCCTTGACTTGATTTGTGCCTTCATGAGTAACTTCAAGCATTTTCCACATAGTGTGGGCGGATTTGCTTCCACGGACACGGTTGTATTCATCTTGATCCAAGGCACAACTAAGAATGTTCATTGCCTTATAATTTCGAGTCATTTTCTTGGACTCAACTTTATTTAGCTCACGGTCCGACTTTGGAATTTGAACACCATCCACCACTTTCATAGGTACATATGGACCTTCTTCAAATATATGCCATAAAGAATAATCTATGGAGCACACATATATCTTGAATCGGTTTTTCCAAGCATTATAGTTGTTTCCATCAAAGAGTGGTGGTCTATTGGTGGAACACCCCTCTAAGAAAGCTAAGGCGGAATTTCCGTCCATAATCTTTACTTCAAGCGATTAAGCTAAAGGTGAAGACGAGGCTCTGATACCAATTGTAAAACACAAGAGGGGGGGGGAGTGAATTGGGTTTTAATCAAACTTGTAAACTTTTCCGAATCTAAGCAAGGCTAGTGTAAGTTTGAGCAAGATGAATAAAAGCAAAACGAAAGCCAACCACAAGACAAAGGATTTATAGTGGTTCGATTCACTTAGAATCTACATCCACTACCTTGAGCCTTACCCAAGGATTTTCAACAACTTCACTAAGAAGAATATTACACTTGTGGATAACTCACTAAGAATTTTACAACACAACCACAATACACCAACTCACTAAGAGTAAATTGCCCACTCAAAGTAATACTTATACAAGAATAACCCTATCACTTAGAAAGGGAATTGAGAAGGTTTAAAAGAAAGATTGTTCACTCTTCTAAGTGAGAAATATATACCTTTGAAGTACAAGAATAATCAGCTCTTAGAACATAAGATGCACACTCTTTGTCTTGCTTTAGAAAGATCACTTTTGAATGATTTAGATCATAGAGATGAAGAGCATTTTCCTTGAAAGTGTTTGAGACTTTATAAGAAATCAATGTATATGTTATGTGCAAGCCTTTTAGTCATTCAGCAGCTTTAGAGTGCATATACATTTCAAAATATGCTGAAAAATTACTCTGCAACGGTCATATAACGGCTAGTATTCGCAGAAGTCGGTTGACCGAACTGGAACTCGGATGATCCGAGCACAAGCTCGGATGAGCCTAATGAAGATCTCGGTCGACCGAGCCTACCCATAGGTCGACCGAACTTGGCTATTTCCAAAGGCTTCAACTCTCTGTCTTGGTTCGGTCGATCCGAGAAAAGCTCGGATGATCCGACTTTTCTGAGTATGAGAGATGTTGATTTTTCACTAGTTTTGAAATCTTTTGAAGTCTAAAAGGTTTTCCCAAAAGGTAACAAGTAAGAACATTTGGAAAACCATTTTAAAGGACTTAGACTTTGAAATCAAAGGCTTTTAAGATAAGAACACATATAAGAATCCTTTTGAAACTTAGCCTTTTGAAAACGTGTTTATGAGCATGCAAGACTAGAGTGTTGTACGTTTATGTTCATTAAGAGCATTGGTTAGAGCTTATAAGATAAATACTTATAAAGACAAAGCTATCCTAACCAAACCTAAGTCTTCAATTTTCAATCTCGACGAGATGTGCCTTAAAGTATAACATTGAATCTTGATCATGGCTTGATTGAAGTACTTAGAGCTTCCATTATGACTTCCGATATTCTATCACAAAGATTGAGAGCATTAGACACAACATTAAATGTTTGTCCAATATCAAAAACTGAGTTTGTTCGCCCTTAGGGCTTACAAAAACAATTTTCCCAGAATCCACAAAGTATAGGTTACTTAGGAAAATCGAAAATCAAAGAGATAATAAAATGGAATTTTCTTCTCTTGATTGTTCTTAGGAGTGTGTAAATGAAGAAGAAAAATCTCAGTTTTTGCTTCTTCAATTTCGGCTAAGAGAGGTAGAGAGAATAGAGATATTTTAAATCTTGTGAGAGTTAGAATGAAAACTATTTTTCATCTAGTGTGGTGTAAGTGGAATTACCAACTCACCCCACTCTCCCCTTATTTCTCTCTTACTACTCCCTTACATACGCACTCACACACACATGTAGATGTAGATGTGCCGGTTTTGACCAAGTCCAACTGGTCCGGTCGACCAGAGAAATGATTCTCGACCGACCAGAGTGACAAAAAGTTCAGTCGATCCGAGACAGCTCTCGATCGACCAGGTCTTTTGCCCAATCCAATTGAGTCTGCCCAATCCAATTGAGCACCTATATCAAATGTAAACTCCAACAAAATAACCCATGAATCATCCCATATAGGATACGTTCGTACTATGAGAATCGAATAAAACGAAAATGAAATTACAATTTCGGATTTATATTCTGATTCAGCGACGATGTTGTGCTACAACCACCAAAAGCTGTCCCTTACGGATTCTCTCTCTACCGGTATCCACGTGACGAAACGAGCAGCGGGTGCTAACTCTTCAATTTTTTTATGAGTTTCTAAAAACAGAGAGAAAGGGATGGAGGAATTCTCTTGTAGTTATTATTTTTTAGGCTGGAAAAATCGTAACTAGGGTTTCGCCCAAAATATGAATATATAGGGAGTGAGAGTTTGTCCCGAAAACAAACTCCCATGTAATCCCAACATCTTTTGGTTGTGGGAGTTTTTATCGCATAATAACTCCCACGTAATCCCAGAAAAAACCAAAACCGAAATTACCTTCCTTTATCTCTAATTCGAATAATAACACTTTATTATTCTCAGAAAAATAAATGTCAGATACAATGAACCTAGACACATTCTAGATTCTTTGAATCTGGACATAAAGCTATTTTACTTGTCTATTCGTGTGACCCTGTAAGTTCATATCACATTGGTAATGAAAACATACTTAGTAGGGTTTGTATTCATAAATCAAAAGTGGTTCCTAGCAGGGCATTGTGATTGCCCAGAGTGAATGAATGATTGGTGGAACGATTACCTAATCTCAATCAACTATCTAATCCCTTTGTCACGCAATATCCCAGTTAAGCATAAGGCATGGCAGTTGTCACCCTTATAAAGCTTAATTATATTTCTACTCAATCTCCAGGTAGACTGTTCCAACAAATAATATTTAATAACCACTTTATTAAATACATTTGAGCACGTCCATGCATTTAAACAGTCTTCCTATCGAGGGGCGCATGGATTTAGGACTCATCTTATCAGAAGTTGGGCGTTTCACAAACACCTCACAGCCCTAAATCTTCATGAAAGAAAAAAATTCGCAATCCCCAAAATGCAGCGGAATAAAAGAGCGCGGGATTACGTTCTTTTAAATGATCGATTCACGAGAAAGAACCAAAACATTGTGATAGGAATTATACCTTTATCGATCTAATCGATATTTCCCGAATTATGCTACGTTAACCCACCAACAGCAGCCTTCAGACTCCTGTCTCTACCGGTATCCACACGCCATTTTTCTTCGTGTCTCGGATGTTAGTCGAAAAAGCTCTGAAGTTTAGAAACGCCTTTCCCGGAATTCACTAAGTATTGGAAAATAAGTAAAATTAGAAATAAAAAAGATAAGAAAATCGTATTTTCTTCTCTTTTGATTGTTCTTGAGAATGTGTATAAGGGAGACAAAATTCAGAGAATTTTCTTCTCAAAAATTCGGCTAGGAATGTTAATGAGAGCTAGAGGGAATAATGAATAATGAGAGTAATAAAAATGAAGAACAATTCTTCATCAAATGTGGTGTTAGTGGAATTACCCACTAAGCCCCGACTTTCCCCTTATTTTTCTCCCATTACAAGCACTCAGACATTGCACACACACACTCCCTCACACATGTAGATGTGCCAATTTTGACCTGGTCCAACTAGTCCGGTCGACCAGAGAAATGGTTCTCGGCCGATCGAAGTGACAAACCGGTTCGGTCGACCCATGACAGCTCTCGAGCGACCGGGTCCGGTCCAACCGAGCCCGATTTTGCCCAATCCAATTGAGACTGACCAATCTAATTGAGCACATATATCAAATGTAAACTCCAAAAAGACATACTAAGATGTTTCCGAGTCTATATCTCATATGGTGTTCTTTCAACATATTTAGATGGAACTCGGTTTAGTGTTAAAGTTGTTGTTTCTAAGGCATGACCCCAGAATGAGTTAGGTAGGCTCGCATGACTTACCATAGATAGAACCATATATAATAGTGTTCAATTTCTCCTTTCGGATACACCATTCCATTGTGGAGCAGCCGGATGAGAGAATTGTGAAAAAAATCCACAATCCCTAAGATAGTCACGAAACTTTTGGCTCATGTATTCTCCTCCTCGATCAAATCTAAGTATTTTAATACAAATGCCAAACTGGTTTTGCACTTCATTTTAAAACTCTTTGAACTTTTCTAAGGCTTCTGATTTGTGTTTCATAAGATACACATATCCATATCCATATCTACTGATGTCATGAGTAAATGTAATAAAGTATAGATAACCCCTTCTAACATGTATATTGAATGGACCACATACATCACTATGTATTAATCCCAATATATCATTTGCTCTTTCTCCAATTCTAGTAAATGGATAAGCAGTTATCTTACCCATTAAACAATGTTCGCATGTATCAAATGATTCGAAATCAAACGATTCCAATAATTCATCTTTATGGAGTTTGGAAATGCGTTTCTCATTTATATGGCCTAAGCGACAATGCCAGAGATATGTAGGATTTGAATCATTATTCTTAATCCTTTTAGTGTTTTGTTATAGATAGGTGAATCAAGGTCTAATACATATCGATCATTATTCAAGTTTGCACTACCGTAAAAGATATTATTCAATGTAAACAACAACTTTTTATTTTTAATACTAATATCAAAACCTTTCTTATCCAATCAAAATATTGAAATAATATTCTTTGTTAAAGTAGGTACACGTAGAAAATTATGTAACTCTCGGACAATCAAGTAGGTAAAGTAATAAAATATGCTCATACAACTAAAGCAACAACTCTTGCTCCATTGCCAACACGTAGGTCCACTTCACATTTTGTCAATTTCTTACTCTTGTGAAGTCCCTGCACATTCATGTTGTAATTTAAATACAAATTGACTATAAGATTCAGTCAACGATTGTAGAATCTCAAGTCTGTAGACAGCTCTTGGCCAAGAGGGAAACCTAGTCTGTTAAGGTTTTCGACATACTCTATCATTTTCAGAACGTGAATTCCGACTGAAGTTCCCTCTGCCATCTTACATTGAAACAGAGATTATGACACTGCAAAAATATCTCCTGACGAGCTTGGCCCTGAAAGAGTTACTTTAGATGTTCAATCATGTTTATTGCACTCATTTACCCGTGTTGCTTCTGAAGCTCAGAGGTAATCGTCACAAGAATTAGACTTGACACATCTAATACATCATCAATGCGCTTACGATAAGCATTTATTTCAGCTGTCGAAGACCCAAGGATTGGTTGCTCCGGAATTGGCTCTTCGAGAACATATAACTTTTTCTCGTGCTTGAGGATAATCATCAAATTTCTGTACCCGTCGAGGAAGTTGCCACCCCTCTAACCTGCCCTTCTCAAGGACCGATCGCAATGATAAATGTAACAGTTGTATTTGCTATGTTTTCTACAATAACAATATGCAAAGTTTAAGTATTATGGTTTTAAAATCATTAACAGGACTTTACAAATGACTTTCCCACTAATTTCTGCAAATGAACAACCATCAATGTTCATTCAGAATGTTTGAAACTGTCTAGTAGGACCAAGATCTATATTTCACCTCATCCTGAGTTAGCTTTGGCTAATCGTCCAAGACGTGGTTATGAGGTAGGCAACGTTTGTCAATTTTAAGGTTTTCCCAGACATGGAATTCTAAAAATTGGAATCCTAAGAAATTTCAATTCCAAATAATTGAATTCTTTTGTTTGGTAAAACTACGAAATTCATGTGGAATTCAATTTCAATTTTAATTTTAATTTATTTGTTTGAAACACCAAAAAATCACATCATTAAAAATAAAATGAAAAAATGCATCTAGTGTGAAAAATCTAATATTCTCATGATACAAATAGCCAAAGTACCCTTGAAGTAAAATGACAAAAATACCATTGTTAAAAGAATTCTCGTTGTAAAATAACGGAAATATTTTGTTGCAAAATTAAAAGAACATTCATAGTGCTAAATAAAATCTTTATAGTATAAATCGGATAAATTACCGTTGAAAAACGAAAATATTTTTTATGGAAAATGATGAAAATACCCCTAGTAGAAAATGACGAAATTTTTTCGGATATAAAAAATGATGAAAATTCCCTATAAAAATATACCATTTTGCGTAATATGAAGAAAATATTTATGGTTCAATTTTATAAAAAATGCATTCGTTGCAAAATGACAAAAATACCCTTGTTAAAGTGTAATTAGCTCATTGTGCATAATAACGAATATGTACTTGATAAAAGATGAATAAACCACAAAATGATGAAAATACTCTGATGAAAATGAAGAAAATAACCTTTGCCCATTGGTTTAGAATGGAGAAAGTGCCCATTTCCAAAATGACAAACATACCCTTATTGTAAAATTTTCATTTTTTTTTAAAACGAGTGGTAATTTTTTTCATTATCATCATGGTTATTATTTTTCATTTGGTATGAATCGCATTTCTATTATTTCTCAACAAGTGTATTTTCTACATTTTAAACTGATAATATTTTAGGCATTTAAAGTAAACGAATTTTTTATAATTTTTCATTAGGCTAATTTTGTCATTTTTTGTTGAGAGAATTTTTTCATTTTATTCAAAGTTAATTAAATCATTTTGCACAAGAGGCATTTTTCCATTTTTTATGGGAGATTTTTTTTTATTATTTTTTTTTTTGTCGTTTTGCATTAAAGGCATTTTCGTCATTTTACGCCAATGTATTTTCGTCATTTTTCATCAAACAAATTTGAGTCATTTTAAATCATTTGAATTTTAAGCTATTTGAGCCAAAGGAATTTTTTTTCATTTTGCGCGAAAGTATTTTTCATCATTTTGAGCCGAGGGTATTTTCGTCATTTTGCTTCAAGAGTATTTTCGTAATTTTTTAGCATGGATGTCTTGGTAATTTTATGTCATATATGTTTGTGATTTTTTTATATAAAAAAAATCGTTGTTTTGTGCCAAGGGTATTATTGTAATTTTGCACTAACAACATTTTTCGACAGGGTATTTTGTCATTTAAACGAATAACATTAGCTATATTAAATTAAGGGTACTTTAGTCATTTTGTACTAGGGGTGTTTTGTCATTTTACATTAAGGGTACTTTGGTCATTTTATATATATTTATTTATGAGAGAAAAAATAACTTGTATGCATGATATATTTATAACCTACCAAAAATCTTGTTGAATTGGAATTCAAATTCTTTGATTATAAAATACAATTGATTTTGTGGAATTGAGGGAAATTCCAATTCCAATATTTTATTAAGGGCTAAAAAGAGAATTGAAATTCCAATTCCAATTTCTTGATTTTGTGGATAGCCAAACAATAAAATTGGAATTGGAAAACCAATTCCAGTTCAATGGAAATAAACACACCCTTAACACTAAATTCAATCAGATGCCTTGAAATCTTGTTGGAAACACTCCAAAGAGTCTTTCTCATCAAGGTACAAGTAAGAAATATTTATCATCAACGAGTGGGATCTTTCTGGTTTAAAAAATGATGTTATACTTTGAGCCCAAAAGTGGTGATGCATATACAAATATTGGAAAAGAAACATTTTTTTTATTCTTAAAAAATCCAAAAGAAAAAATAGCAAGTTGTCACACGTGTGGAACTCATGATGTTAAGCACCAAAACCAACTCTTTGTAATCATTTTCTTCATCCGGGCCAAATTCAGCAAGAACATAAAAAGGGGAAATTAATAAACTTACTTTTTTTCTTATATATAATTTAATTACAAAATTAAGAAGTGCCTTTTTCTTTTCTCTAAAAAAAAAAAAAAAACTTTCAGGCTGTGCGCCATTGAATATGGACTTGCTGTGAAAGAAAGTGGGTTTTGGTGGGTCAGCCCGCTCGTGCGATCATGCGAGGGTTTGGCCCATCACCTTCTATTGGGGCCCACTTAAAAGGTGGAACAAAATAATAGATAAAGTATTGCCCTTGTCAAACCAGAGAGGGACTTCGGCATGTTTCCATTTTGTACCAAACGCTGCTTTTTGAAGGAAATGTCTGCCTCGTTAGGAAAAAGCGAAAAGAAAGGGAAAATATCCCCAACTCTCCAAAGATCACAATGTATCCATTTTGTAATTTATTTACTCTTTTCCTTTCATGTTTTTCTTTTTAAAACTCCAAGAAGTGAAAAATATTAGGATAAATTGCAATTTAATACCATTAAGTTAGAAGGGTATGTGCACTTTGATCGATAATATTTTTAATAATGAATCAGCAGTCCAAGCGTCAAGATTTTTTAAAAAATATTAGTAACTTCTTAACTTGTTCATTCCTTTAGTCTCTTGGTAATATTTTTGATCTATTTTGTACGTGATCAGGGTCCCATTTCGGATCGATCGTGATCAGATTTGGCCACATCACTGCATTTCCTCTCTCTCTCATTATGCAGGGATGTGGCCAAATCTGAACCACATGATCCACATGGACCCGGTCCATATCAGATATTTCCAATATTTTTAAACTTTGTATCTCTCGAAAAAAATTCTTGGATTGCCTTGGGACTAAGATAGATATCTATTGGTGAACGGCCAAATTGATTAAAAAAAAATTAAAAAAATTAATAGTGGAATAATTTTAAAAAAATAAAAGAATCTTTTGGAACAAAAATGGATAATCTTTAGGTGTGGTCCTAGAACTCTTTCGGCCATTTTCAATCAGTATATATATATATATATATATATATATATATATATATATATATATATATGTGGCTATCTTCTTTAATTGAGAAAGTGGATTCATTATCTGATTTGATTTAGCATGGGAAGCAAAATGTAGAAATGGAGTAAATACTTCAAGTGTATAAAAGGAAGAAAAAAAATGCAGCGTAATGCAATTTCAGAGGACTTTTGGAGCAATTTTTATCCTTTTTAGCTTTTTTTTTTCCTGTTCCTATCGGAACAATAAATAAGAATAGTCTATTCGGAATAATTTTAAAATCTCATCTGTCTAATTGTAATTTCGGATTCGATTAATTGCGATTTTAAAACAAAAAATTGGGAAATTAGATATGAAATTTTTTAAAATGGTTTAAAATAATTTCTAAAAAATATAAGCTTATAGATTCTATATTTATATGGTTTAAAAGTGCAATATCTAGTTTTAGCTTGCAAACTAACTTTCAGCTGTGAGAATCTCTACTTCCATAAAGATGATGAGTATTCTATGAATTACCTAAAGAAGAAAAAAAAATCTAAATGTATCTTATAAAGAATACAACAAAAATATAGGGACCATAATACAATTTTGAAACTATGTAAAGTACTCTGCCCAAGTTTTTTTTTTTAACGCCTGAGGGCGAAACCCCAAAGGGGAGAGAGAACCAACCGCAAAACGGAGAAAAACACATTATAAGAGGAGAAGAGTACCCTAGAAGGAAGACAATTAAAGCTTACCCCATGTTTGGGAAGGGTATCAAACCCGAACCTCTCGATCATGGGTCGGCCAATGCCCCACTGAGCTATTGGACCTTTAATCTCTGCCCAAATTAAGGCAGGTCGAAATGTGACATTTAAAATTTGTATAATACTCTTCTAATTTTTAGGACTAATTTGCAATTTAAATTTTTTACATGAATCTATACTACCAAAATGTAATATTACGATTTACCATGGGTGCATAAACACCACTCCTTAAAGCTGAAGGACTTCAACGAAATAAAATTTATTTATTCTTCTTCATGTTCTCCTTCACCGTCAGATCAGGATCGCCGGCGTTCCTCCGCCAAGTCCGCCGCCGATCACCTCTCCTTTTTCTCTCTTTCCCCATTCTTCTCTTCCTCATTCGTTGCACATCGCCCCTCTCTTCCTCTGTCGCACATCACTCCTCGCTTTCACCTATCCCTTCTCTGTTAAAGCCACCGCCGGTCGATACCATCCCCTTCTCACTATATTTTTCTCCCTCTTCTTCTGCCCCACAACCTTCTCCGCCATAAAAATATATTTCTTCTTCAATTTTCTTTGTTAAACAATTTTCTGGAACTACTTAGAAAAACTAATTGGAAAAACAAAAAATGATAGCTTCACATTTTTTGTTGCATATCATTCTCTTTTTTCAAAAATCATAAACTTATATAAAATTTAAGACAGAATCTTAAACAAAACTCAATCTATAACATACCCTTAGGCTTTAGAAGATCATTATTAGATTTGACAGAAATTTAGAAGATCTTTTTTACCTTTTTCTCTCTCTTCTCTCTCTTCTTCATTTTTTCTTCCTCTTCATTCCTTACCCCTGCTGCTGGCCAGATTTGGCCATTGGCTCCGGCTAATGGTCAAATCTTAGTCATTTTGTTCCGTTTATATTACTCTATTTTGTACTACGAATCATATGAAATCTTTTTCAGAATTTTTTTCTTCAAGATTCAAGATACAGTGGTTAGATGAGTCTCAGATCTTCACAGATCTAAACTTTTTTTCTATGTTGCTAGGAGGATTTGTTCAATCCGGACTAGATCTGGGCCCTTTATCAACTTTTTACATCTTTCCGAGACAATTTGTAGGACGGTTGATACGCCCATGATCCTATAAATTGTCGACCCCTAAGGAAAATGTTGAAAGTGATATTCTCCTGCCCATGTGGATCAAGGATTGCAATGAAGGAGAAGATTATGTATTTGTTTAGTTGACTAATTTTTTTAGTTGTTTTTCTAACCATCCAAGTTTTCTTGGGTGTGTCTTTTGTCTGTTATCGTGATTTTTTAAATCATTGTATAACTTTTACTTTCTGTATTTTCAGATTTTCCTTTGATTGTAATGGCTTCGACTATTTGTGATTAATGGAAACTAAATTTATTCAGCAAAAAAAAAAAAAAAATAACTAGCCAGAGCTCATCACGGAATAAACAACACCTCAAAGGAAATAATAACATGTATACAAAAAAATCTCTATACATTAATACTTTTGGTATTGTAGAAAAATATTACTATAGTAATGTTATTCTTAAATAGAAAAATAGAGTGTTGTGAGGCTTTCTGGGCAATTGACATAGTAAACAGATTCGGAATCGACCAATTCTTGTTGCGTTAGAAAGGTATCTGAAAGGGCTGCGTTTTGGCGTTGACGGATCTCAGTTTTGAGTCGGACCAATGAGTAATTGCAGGTTTAGTATGCTGAATTCTACCATTGTTTAGAATTCAGGAGTTATTTTGCTTAAGTTTGAAAAGTAAGGATCCATCACCCTTGAATTTGAGTCCTTAAATCAGCATGAATTGTCGTTTTTACAGAAGTTACTGAATTTCTATATTTTGGATTTTATTCATGTTTTCGTTGCATCTAAATTGGATGAGGCGTTGATGTTACATGTAATTGCTTGTGGGTTTGATTATTGAAATTGTTGTGCTTGGTAATTGTTAATTGGTTGGTCTTCATTTTGGAGTTTATGTGTTTAACAGTTGTTGTGGAGCTCACAAGTTATTTCTGTTAGTCCTGTGCAAATGATTTGGGATTGGGAAAATTCTTTTGTGTTCTATTTGATGTTTCATCCTAATGGTAATCGATGATTTTGGGTTAGTAGCTCATCCCTTATTTGTATCCTTTTTGCAGATGAGTTCATTGAGTGTGTCATAGATGACACCTTTGATGAGGAGTACGAGGAGGATTTAGTGTGACCACATTTGTAATAGAACGACTAGTGATTTTCCTTTAGTATCGTTGATCATTAGTACTTATTTTCATTATGTAAAAGACTTATATTGTAACTTTCCTTTTTAAATAATGACAACTGTTGAAGTTTCCTTTTTAGTCATTGGGTTTAGTGCTCCATTGACTTGGAGTGCCATCAGATCATCACCCGGGTTACGGGGTGTGGCATAAGTGGTATCGGAGCAGGTCGAACGTTAGGCTTGAACATCTGGTTAGACAAGTATGAAATGAACATAACATTGGAACTAAGAGTAGAACATGGGAATAGGACGTAAGTGTTTACTTATCGCTTCATACGCTATTGTTCATATGACATTCTATGTTTAACTTGTACAACTTGATACCATGTATACTTAATTGCTATGCTATGCCTATCTCACATACTATGTTTGATTAATTTAAGTTGTTATATGAATTCTTTGCTTATCGTTTTACTTTTATATATATATATATATGAACTTTCCCAAGTATTAGATGGACCCCAATCAAGATAATATCAGTGACTTCGATCTGCTAATTGCTGCATTTACCGATCAGGGGAATAGAGGAGCTTGTCCTAACTATCAGGGGTTATCGAGTTAGCATCCACAACAGAATCAGTTTCCTCCACGTGTACCGAATCGAGGAAATGAGACCGAGTATGTAGCACCTCCGCCGCAGCCACCGCCATTTAATGTACCACCACCAGATAATGTTGGGACTCCTTCTGAGATGGAAACTGCCTTAACTATGTTGGCACAACTCCTGCAAGCACAACATCAACAGAATCAGAACCACAACCAAGGGTTTCAGAAGGTACAGAGGGCTGAGGTAGACCCCTGAACTTATTTCGGGAGAATGAAGAAGATGAAGCTGGTATACTTCGATGGTAATGTGGGGGCCAGACTAGGCTGAAATTTGGCTAGAAGAAATTGAGTAACACTTCAATATCCTGAGGGGTACCTAAGAACATTAAAACAGATGTGGTTATGGGATTTCTTACAGCCGAGGCGGTTGAATGGCGGAAGAGCGTAGGCCCTAAATATGAGTAGGGGGTCAGCCTATCACTTGGGAAATGTTCAAGAAAGCCTTCTTAGAATAGTACTTCTCCGACACCTTCAAGATAGAGCGCCAGAACCAGTTCTTTGAGCTCAAATAGACAGATGAGACAACAGTCTCAGAGTATGTCAGTCGGTTCAATACCTTGGGAAAATGTGTTGCTGCTACTATTCAGGATTCGATTACACGGACTCTTAGGTTTGTGAGAGGACTATTGGCCCGCATTGGCGTAGGCTATCCGGTTTCCATCCTACTACTTATATGGACGCTTACTAGAGGAGCCTTGACATAGGGCCAGACCAAGCTAAAATTTTGCTAGAATTGATTGAGAAACACTTCAATATCCTGAGGGTACCTGAGAACATTAAAGCATATGTGGTTATGGGATTTATTATAGCCCATACGGCTGAATGGTGGAAGGCTTAGCCCTATATATATGAGAAAATGGGTCAGCTTATCACTTGGGAAAGGTTCAAGATGGCCTTCTTAGATCAGTACTTCTTCGACACCTTCAAGATGGAGCGTCAGAACCAGTTCTTTAAGCTCAAACAGACAGAGGAGGGTAACA
The DNA here is from genome assembly GCA_026122235.1 of Vinca minor. Classification (NCBI taxonomy): domain Eukaryota; kingdom Viridiplantae; phylum Streptophyta; class Magnoliopsida; order Gentianales; family Apocynaceae; genus Vinca; species Vinca minor. The sequence continues at coordinate 543,022 of JAOCZM010000285.1, read as the reverse complement.
GTCTCAGAGTATGTTAGTCGGTTCAATGCTTAGGGAAAATATGTTGCTGCTACTATTCAGGATCCGATTACACGGACTCAAAGGTTTGTGGGATGAATATTGGCCCTTATTAGGGGTAGGTTATACGGTTTCCATCATACTACTTTTATGGACGCTTACTAGAGGAGCCTTGACAAAAAGGCTGAGTTTATGATAACAGATGCTGAGAGAGTTGCTAAGAGATCATTTTGCACCATGACTCAGAGGCAAACTTCACGTCCTAACACTTCTGCACCGATGGCAGCACGCGGACGATCCCTTCGTCCGTGCCTTCAGTACATTTTCTGCGGAAGATCTATTCGTCAGTGGCATTCGTCCGCAGCCTGTGTTGATGAGTTTTTTAATTTGTTTCATTTCTTGAGCGTGTCTAGTGTATTCTCAATGTACATTTTCTGCGGAAGATCTATTCGTCAGTGGCATTCGTCCGCAGCCTGTGTTGATGAGTTTTTTAATTTGTTTCATTTCCGGCCATTAATCTTTTCTTCAAGCGATTAAGCTAAAGATGAAGACGAGGCTCTGATACCAATTGTAAAACACAAGAGGAGGGGGGTGAATTGGGTTTTAATCGATCTTGCAAACTTTTTCGAATATATTCAATGCTAGTGTAGGTTTGAGCAAGATGATTAAAAGCAATACGAAAGCCAATCACAAGACAAAGGATTTAGAGTGGTTCGATTCACTTAGAATCTACATCCACTACCTTGAGCCGCACCCAAGGATTTCAACAACTTCACTAAGAAGGATTTTACACTTGTGGACAACTCACTAAGAGTTTTACAACACAACAACAATACAAAACTCACTAAGAGTAAATTGCCCACACAAAGTAGGACTTATCAATTTGCCCACACAAAGTAGGACTTATACAAGAATAACCCTGTCACTAAGAAAGGAAATTGAGATAGTTTAAGAACAAGGTTGTTCATTCTTCTAAGTGAAAGATAGATACCTTTTAAGTACAAGAAGAATCCTCTCTTACAACATAAGATGCACACTCTTTGTCTTGCTTGAGAAATAACACTCTTGAATGATTTAGATCATGGAAATGAAGAGCATTTGCTTTGTGAGTGTTTAGACTTGATAAGAAATTAATGAATATTGTATGTGCAAGTCTTAGAGTCATTCTCTAGCTTTGGAGTATTTATACATTTTAAAATATGCTGAAAAAACGACTCTGCAACGGTCAAATAACGGCTAGTTTTTACAGAGTTCGGTTGACCGAACAAGGACCTCGGTGGACCGAACATATACTTCGGTCGACCGAAAAAGGCTTAGGTCGACCGAGCCTAGAAATTTCAACTCTTTGTTTCTCTTCGGTTGATCCGAGCTAATCTCGGTCGACCGACCTCCTGAGCTTTGAGAGATGTTGATATTTCACACGTTTTGAAATCTTTTGAAGTCTAAAAGGTTTTCCCAAAAGGTAACAAGTAAGAATGTTTGGAAAACCATTTTAAAGGACTTAGACTATGAAATCAAAGGCTTTTAAGATAAGAACACATGTAAGAATCCTTTTGAAACTTAGCCTTTTGAAAACGTGTTTATGAGCATGCAAGACTTGAGTGTAGAGAGCTTATGTTCATGAGAGCATTGGTTAGAGCTTATAAGATAACGACTTATAATGACAAAGCTAATCTAACCAAACCCAAGTCTTCAATCTTCAATCTTGAAAGATGAGCCTTGAATAATATGACTTTGAATCTTGATCATGGCTTGATTGAAGTACTTAGAGCTTCCATTATAAGTTCCGATATTCTATCACAAAGATATAAAACATTAGACACAACATCAAGTGTTTGTCCATTATCAAAAACTGAGTTCGTTCGCCCTTAGGGCTTACAATCTCCCCCTTTTTGATTATGACAAACTTTGATGTAATTAGATAGAATATGGTTAATTTAAGTGCAAGGAAGCAAGGCAAAAGATAAGACAAGAACATATAAGAGCGAGACTAGTGCTTAGAAGATAAAACCGAGAGTGGAACGAGAGACATAAGCACTAGCATGATAAGTTCTTTTGCCATTGCATTAGGGACTCTTTGAAGAGCCCTATATCCTAACCAACCTCCTTTCCTCCTTCCTTCCATCAAATGAGTAGCATTCTTGTGTGTAATATACATACCTTAGTTTACACAAGACGCTAACTTACCATTTTCATCAATGTTGATGTGAGTACTAAGGATCCTATTATAAAGAACATGCTCACACAAACATTAGAACTATCAATGGTTTGTTATCATCAAAACAACATAGGATATTTTGCCCTTCGGGCTAACAATCTCCCCCTTTTTGATGATGACAAAACATTGATGCAAATGGGAATAATATGCAAAAAAATAAAGCTTTAAAGCAAATAAATATTAATGCATGAGATAAGGATATTGAGGATCCAAGCAAGTAGATGTTTTGAAAAAAATATTCTACTCCCCCTATATTAAAGAATCCCTTATCTCTCCCATTTTGCAAGTTCTAAGCTCTCTCCTTTTGTAAATTACTTCTCTTGGCACATTTGCAACACTAAAAACTCTCCCCCTTTTTGTCAAAATCAAAAAGGGATATCAGAGCGTCAATAAGAAAAGCATTTACTCCTCCTCTTCATTGAAGAATATTTGAAATGCCTTTTAACGAAAAGTAAAGATGAATAAGATTAAAATTGTGGAGAAGCTTGATGATATTTAAGATTTCTCCCCTTATAGAAATACCTTTAAAACTATGGAGAATCTTAATGGTCTAGTAGATTGATAATACAAGAACCAAGGGATCAAATCTAAAGACCAAAAATCATTTGAAGAATGATCATTTTGAATAAGCTTGGTTGATTTCTAAATACAAAGAGTCCATAATGACACATAAATAAAAGGATGGTTATATATGGCTCAAAAAGAATATCAACCTAAGCTAAAAACAAAGGAGATAAGGAATATAACCTTTAAGCACAATCTCCCCGTTTATCAAGCATACGATGTTAGCTATTTGAGATAAAACCAAGTTTGATACCAATTGACCAATTGTAAAACATGTTTGAAAAAATAGCTAACAAAGTACTAGTGGAAGTGATACCATGAATTCATAAGTTAAGCGCATGTATCACAACCAAAAGAAGCAGAGGAAGTGTAAGATAGCACTTTGAGTACATTCCTCTAACAAGTTAATGGTTAGCTAAATGAGTATAACAACTCTTGAAGTAAACTAACCAAAAACCATAATGAGATCACAACGGATAAGAAAATGAAGAATATGATCTCAAAGTTATTAAGGGAGAGTATATGTAAGAAATAAACATGTATAACACATATAACTTCCAAAATAACTTACACTAGTTGGCTATAAGAGATAAAAGATGAAAAGCAAGCCAACAAGTGATGTGATGATGTAAAATATGAACAATTGAGCATACATCACATATTGAGTTTACATCCTAAGTCAAGCATCTAGACGATCAACCGCAAAAGATTAATGCTATAGACTTGAATATAAACACACCAACTAGATGGATTCTTAAATGAATAGACATGACAAAACAAGAATCAATCAAGCTGCATATGCTACATCTCATAGATACCTTAGCTAAAATAAACAAGGATAGTGAAGAGCATGCTAAAGGTCATCTATATGAATATAAAATTCAAGAATGTGAGATGCAACATATATGAGAGCAAGCATATAAAAATATATATACCAAAAACACTTAAACACATTAATTAAAATGTTAAGAGAAGGTGATTTTGATACCTTTGCTTTCTTACCAAGTGATGAAGATATTGGATTTACACTAAGGCTCTTGTCATCACTTGATGCTTTGCTCTTTATATTTAAGCAACTTGGTTCTCCAATTGATTAACATTTGAGCTTTGAGAATCCAAGTGTTGAGGAGTGCTTTTGAATTTCTTCTTTTGGCACATCTCCTTTAATCACCCTAATGCCACTTCTCTTCGAATCTATATCATTGAAGCTTTGTGGAATACTCTTCTTCTCCGGTTATGTGACAAAATCATACACATTGAAACATCATAGAGCCGGAGCATCCATCTATCTTATAAGAACCTATAAGATCAAGGGAAGAGTAACTTTTGGTACCCACTTTTGTTTGGGTCCATGGGGGTTAGTTGAAGTGAGCTTAACTCTCCAAATTGTTTTTACTCCCCTTTCAATCTTTTTCTTCACATGGAATCTAACACAAGTGTGACCATGTTTTCCACAATATGTGCAACAAATATGTGGCTTAGAAGATTTGTGAACATGCTTAACAAGTCTATTTGCCCTATGTGGCGTTCTAGCATTCACAACATGATTCTTAGGTATATGAGAAGAGCTAGCAATGCCAACATGATTAGCAATATAACCAAGACCATGTTTATCATGTGAAGCACGTTGCATACCAAGAATTTGATCAAGATTTTTTCTTACCCTTAGTAAAGTTGTCAACAAGAAGGGTAAGGTCATTAATTTTGTTCTTCATGTGATCAAACTCAACAAGCTTGTTTTCAAGAGATGACAATTTATCACAAGCTTCTATGTATTGTAATGAAGATGTATTGCAAGTAGTAATAAGACTTTCATTTTCACATTTCAAGCAATTAACATCATCACACAACTTCTTATTTTCATCAACCAACTTAGATCTATCAACAAGCAAGGATTCCATTTTAAGCTTCATTTCTTTGTTTTGCTTTGCACATTTTTTCAATTGATCATACATATCAATTAAAAGCTCATTAGGATCATCCTCATCATTATCATCATCATCATAAGAATTTGAAATAGAGGGAGAATGATGTACCTCATTACCAAATGCCATAAGACACATGGGGTCATTTTCTTCTTGATCATCCTCACTTCCTTCTTCATCCCAATGGCTTAACAAGCACTTTGCATTTTTGAGATTTAAGAACAATTTCTCTACTTCTTCATGATTGATGATAGAATCAAGAACAATACCCTTATTAGAACCATTTTTCCTTTTCTTCATCTCGAAGGTGAGTAGAGAGCCAATAACTTCCTCCGTTGAATATGTCTTTAAGTCCTTGGCTTCTTCAATGGCAAGAGCTTTTGTTTCCCAACTTTTAGGAAGAGAATTGAGAATCTTCCTATTTATTTCTCCGCAAGTATACTCCTTGCCATTAGACCTCAACCCATTTACAGTGTTGGTGAGTCTTGAGTTCATCTCATTGATAGATTCATTAGGTTTCATGGAGAATAGCTCAAATTCTCTAACAAGCATATTCAACTTTGACTCTTTGACTTGATTTGTGCCTTCATGAGTAACTTCAAGCATTTTCCACATGGAGTGTGCGGATTTTCTTCCAAGGACACGGTTGTACTCATCCGGATTCAAGGCACAACTAAGAATGTTCATTGCCTTATAATTTTGAGTCATTTTCTTAGACTCAACTTCATTTAACTCATTGTCCGGCTTTGGCACTTGAACATCATCCGCCGTCTTCATAGGTACAAAAGGACCTTCTTCAAATATATGCCATAAAGAATAATCTATGGAGCACACATATATCTTGAAACGGTCTTTCCAAGCCTCATAATTATTTCCATCAAAAAGTGGTGGTCTATTGGTGGAAGACCCATCTAGGTAGGCTAATGCCGAATTTCCGGCCATTAATCTTTTCTTCAAGCGATTAAGCTAAAGATGAAGACGAGGCTCTGATACCAATTGTAAAACACAAGAGGAGGGGGGGTGAATTGGGTTTTAATCGATCTTGCAAACTTTTTCGAATATATTCAATGCTAGTGTAGGTTTGAGCAAGATGATTAAAAGCAATACGAAAGCCAATCACAAGACAAAGGATTTAGAGTGGTTCGATTCACTTAGAATCTACATCCACTACCTTGAGCCGCACCCAAGGATTTCAACAACTTCACTAAGAAGGATTTTACACTTGTGGACAACTCACTAAGAGTTTTACAACACAACAACAATACAAAACTCACTAAGAGTAAATTGCCCACACAAAGTAGGACTTATCAATTTGCCCACACAAAGTAGGACTTATACAAGAATAACCCTGTCACTAAGAAAGGAAATTGAGATAGTTTAAGAACAAGGTTGTTCACTCTTCTAAGTGAAAGATAGATACCTTTTAAGTACAAGAAGAATCCTCTCTTACAACATAAGATGCACACTCTTTGTCTTGCTTGAGAAATAACACTCTTGAATGATTTAGATCATGGAAATGAAGAGCATTTGCTTTGTGAGTGTTTAGACTTGATAAGAAATTAATGAATATTGTATGTGCAAGTCTTAGAGTCATTCTCTAGCTTTGGAGTATTTATACATTTTAAAAATATGTCTGAAAAAACGACTCGCAACTGGTCAAATAACGGCTAGTTTTTACGGAGTTCGGTTGACCGAACAAGGACCTCGGTGGACCGAACATATACTTCGGTCGACCGAAAAAGGCTTAGGTCGACCGAGCCTAGAAATTTCAACTCTTTGTTTCTCTTCGGTTGATCCGAGCTAATCTCGGTCGACCGACCTCCTGAGCTTTGAGAGATGTTGATATTTCACACGTTTTGAAATCTTTTGAAGTCTAAAAGGTTTTCCCAAAAGGTAACAAGTAAGAATGTTTGGAAAACCATTTTAAAGGACTTAGACTATGAAATCAAAGGCTTTTAAGATAAGAACACATGTAAGAATCCTTTTGAAACTTAGCCTTTTGAAAACGTGTTTATGAGCATGCAAGACTTGAGTGTAGAGAGCTTATGTTCATGAGAGCATTGGTTAGAGCTTATAAGATAACGACTTATAATGACAAAGCTAATCTAACCAAACCCAAGTCTTCAATCTTCAATCTTGAAAGATGAGCCTTGAATAATATGACTTTGAATCTTGATCATGGCTTGATTGAAGTACTTAGAGCTTCCATTATAAGTTCCGATATTCTATCACAAAGATATAAAACATTAGACACAACATCAAGTGTTTGTCCATTATCAAAAACCGAGTTCGTTCGCCCTTAGGGCTTACACTTTCATTCCATTTACACTTAGAATTATTTACATTAATGTATTGTTGAGCAAATTCCATTGTAGTACATTTATTCCGTTGTTTAACTCTTGATTCGGATTGCTTTATCATAATGGATTTCCTTTTAGTAATCTCTGTTGTGGGCTTTGGTGTCTTGTTATCTAAGGAGATACTGCCATGTCATCATTCCGGTTACATGGTGTGACAGTCACACTGCCCCTCACATTTATTAAGTGGAGATCACATTTGCAGGGAGCTATGAGGTCAGTCTTACAAAGACGGTTCTAGGATTGAATTTTCCACACTTATTTCCTTATCGTAAACATTTATTACTATCTCTGTTCTCATTTATCTGTCGCCTAGATATATTTTATCACTTTTTAATTATCTGTCACCTTATGAAATCAAGAGAGTATTAAATATATTTTTTCCAAATTTACCCTTATCTCTCATTAATTCATTCAACAATTAATTTTAATTGTCCCAATATAAATGTATTAATTGAAGGGTAAAAATGTCTATATATCTTTAAATGAATATATTTCAATCATTTTATTAATTCGAATGCAATGTAACTTAAAAGAGACAAATAAATAGGAACGGAACGGAAGAAGTATAATAGAATGTCCAAGAGAGAGAGAGAGAGAAAAATGAAAATTTCGGTGACCATATGCTAGAGTGCCAAGGTACAAACTTTTTAAGGAATTGGCTACGATTGTTAATTTAGTAACTTCTTCTTAAAATAAAAAGTTTCAAAGTTCAATATTTTTCTACGCCGATAATTAATGGCATTTCTCCCCTCGAGATTTTGAAAATCAAGCTTTTTATACTTAAAAATTCTTTTTTTAAAATAATCTTTTGAAAAATGTCTCGTTCCCTTCAAATGTGCAAATTCGCCCCCTACAATTACACATTGCCGATAATATCACATTTGCATGGAGATATGGGGCTAGTCTCACAAAGACGGTACTAGGATTGAATTTTTCACACCCACCCATTCCCTTCTCGTAAACCTTTATATTACTACCTCCGTTCCCAAATTTCTGTCGTCAAGATATACTTTATCAGTTTATTATTTGTCACTTTAAAAATAAAGAGAGTATTAAATTTAACTTTTCCAAATTTACCTTTATATCTCATTAATTCAGTCAACAACTAATTCTGATTGTCCTAATATAAATGTATTAATTAAAGGGTAAAAGTGTATATCTATCTTTAAACTAATATATTACAATTATTTTCTTAATTCGAGTGCAATGAGACTTAAAACGACAGATAAATAGGAACGGAGGGAGAATAATAGAATGTCCAAAAGAGAGAAAAAAAGAAAATTTCGGTGACCATATGCTAGAGTGCCAAGGTACAAACTTAGTAAGGAATTTGCTACGATAGTTAATTTAGTAATTTCAACTTAAAATAATAAGTTTCAAAGTTCAATTTTTTTTACTCCAATAATTAATGGTATCGCTCGAATTATTAGCCACTTTGATCATCAACGTTTTTTCGCCTAGCCACTTTGGTCAAAATTCAAGTTTTTTAACTTATTTCATCATTAAACATTTTTCGTCTGCCATTTTGATCAAAAATGTTTTTTTTTAAACTTTTTTCATCACTAAAGTTTTTTCTATCTGCCATTTTGATCACTAAAGTATTTTCATTCTGCCATTTAGGTCACTAAATTTTTTGACCAAAATGGCAGACCGAAAAACTTTTGTGACCAAAATGGCAGAATGAAAAAACTTTAGTGATGAAAAAAGTTAAAAAAATTATTTTTGACCAAAATGGCAGTCCGAAAAATGTTTAATGATGAAATAAGTTAGGCAATTTGGCTCCACGGGTCCAAAAACAATTTGACTTTGGTGATTTTTGTCCAAAATCTATTTTTTTGGTGGACAAGGTCCAAAAACAATTTATGTTTGGTGAGGTAAGTCCTTCCGTCCAAAATTCCGTCAGTCAACTGTTAATTAAATTTTGAATCTGGTCAACCCTAAAATTATCAGGGGCATTTTTGGGATTCTACACATTAACACGACCCGACCCAACCATATCTTCCCTAACCCGACCCGACCCATCCCCTGCCTAACCCGACCCATCCCTTCCCCCTAACCCGTTCCCTGCACCACACCACTTCCGCCACCACCTTCCTCCTCTACACCGCACCACCACCACCACCACCTTCCTCCCCTCCCCTAACCCCCTCCTGAAACCTACCCCCTGAAACCCACCACCCGCAAACCAGCCTACCCATCCCTTCCCCCCGAAACCCACCTCCCTGAAACCCACCATTTTTTTCTTCTTCAATCCCACATGCTTTTCAATTTTTTCTTCAAAATCTATCATCATCTTCATCAATAACGCGAGAGAGAGGAAGGGAGGGTGCTGGGTTTTGAAGCTTTGCAATAAAGGGTCATTCTTTATGATTGATTAATTGAAGAAAAAATTGAAAAGCATGTGGGATTGAAGAAGAAAAAAATGGTGGGTTTCGGGGGGAAGGGATGGGTAGGTTGGTTTGCGGGTGGTGGGTTTCAGGGGGTAGGTTTCAGTGAGTGGGGTTAGGGAGTGAGAGTGGCGGCGGTGCGTGGCGGTGCGGTGTAGAGGAGGAAGGTGGTGGCGGAAGTGGTGTGGTGCAGGGAACGGGTTAGGGGGAAGGGATGGGTCGGGTTAGGCAGGAGATGGGTCGGGTCGGGTTAGGGAACATATGGACGGGTCGTGTTAATGTGTAGAATCCCAAAAATGCCCCTGATAATTTTAGGGTTGACCAGATTCAAAATTTAATTAACAGCTGATCGACTGAATTTTGACTAAGGACTTACCTCACCAAACATAAATTGTTTTTGGACCTTGTCCACCAAAAAAATAGATTTTGGACAAAAATCACCAAAGTCAAATTGTTTTTGGACCCGTGGAGCCAAATTGCCAAATAAGTTAAAAAACTTGAATTTTGACCAAAGTGGCTAGACGAAAAAACGTTGATGATCAAAGTGTCTAATTATTCGCCTCGCTCCCTTGAGATTTTAAAAATCAAACTTTTTATACTTAATTTTTTTTTTTTGAAAATAATCTTTTGAAATATCATGTCTCGTTCCCTTTCAAATGTGCAAATTCACCCTACAATGACACATTGCCGATAATATATATATTAAAAAAAAGAGGAACAAACTTTAATCACAGATTCAAAGACTGACCTAATACGACGTTCAAAGGGTGACCTACTTAGGTCCCTCACGGGTGACTCAATCATTGCTTATGAAAATATTTAAAGAGAGGTTTAGAAAGAAGGAAAGAAGCATCTCTTCACTTATAGTTCTGAGGCAGAGCAGCAGAAGTAGAAAAAAAGAGCGCTCGCCGTCCTTCCTGAACTCAAAGTAGCTCATTATACAAAAATGGCTTCAGAGAAAGTTGAAACTGTAATCGCAGGAAATTACTTAGAAATGGAAAGGGAAGAAGAACAAAACCATTCTGCCTCCTCTAAGAGCAAACTATCTAACTTCTTCTGGCATGGTGGCTCTGTCTATGATGCATGGTTTAGCTGTGCATCTAACCAGGCATGTCAAACTTTTTCATGTTTCTTTTTTCTGCCCACTAACTATTTATACGCGATGACATTTTTGAAAAATTAATGAATCCATGTTGGAATTCGGGTTTTTGGCTGCAGTTTTTGTTGGAATCCTCCGCAAATTCATTAGTTTGTCAAAAATGTCATCTAAATAGTTACTGAGAAGAAATATTTTAATAATAGTTTTAACTAGAAATAGAAATTTGAATAGTTATAGGGGATCTTTTTTTTTTTTTTTTCTTTCTTTTCCTATTATTCTAGTTTTTCATGTTCAGGAACGCATTGGATAATGACCTATTATATCTGAATTAAAAATAATAATAATATTGCAGGTAGCCCAAGTTCTTCTGACGCTGCCTTACTCATTTTCACAACTAGGGATGTTATCAGGAATTCTTTTCCAACTCTTCTATGGCTTGATGGGAAGTTGGACTGCTTATCTTATTTTGCGTCCTGTATATTGAGTATAGAACTAGAAAAGAAAGGGAAAAGGTTGATTTTCGGAATCATGTAATTCAGGTATTATTCAAGATTCCATCCGATAATTGATCAACACGTGTATTTTCGACCGGTTTCATCTTAAACCAATCTCAAAATATTGAAGACACTTCGATTCCATACCAAATTCTATCTAATTACAAATTTCCATTGGATCAGACACTATAAATAGTGATAAATATATTTTAAATAAGGCGGAAATATTGTTAATGAGAAATATCTGCTAGAGAAGCAGAAACTACATCGTGTGGGCACTTCTCCACTCCAGATGTTGAGACCCAGAATCAGGCTTATTTCCCTGATCTATGAACCTAATGTTTGCAAATCTGTCCAAGTAATTCTAGTTAAGTTGGTCCCACATGTGACTTCCTTTAACAATGTCGTGTGTTGAAAACATCATGGAAGTGATAACAGGAAGTGCCTATTCGATTATAATCGAATAAGTCGGGTCAATTACAAGAATACCGTTCACCAAAAAAAGAAAAAAAATCCGCATATCTATGCATAGTGATTTTGTTGGTCCAAATTTGAAGATAATTAATTTCATTTTTATTATTTACAGTGGTTTGAAGTTCTTGATGGGCTGCTAGGAAAGCACTGGAGAAACATTGGACTTCTCTTCAATTGCACATTTCTTCTCTTTGGATCAGTGATTCAGCTAATTGCCTGCGCAAGGTACAGTATGAGATGAAAACCAGTTCTAATAAGGGTAATATTTGCTTATTTTTGAAATTTTCTTACTGATGAAGATATATATATATATATATATATATATATATTTTTTTTTCCTTTCATTTTTGCAGTAATATCTACTACATAAATGATAATCTTGATAAAAGAACTTGGACATATATATTTGGAGCCTGTTGTGCTACAACTGTGTTCATTCCTTCATTCCACAACTACAGAGTTTGGTCATTTTTAGGCCTTTTGATGACAACTTACACAGCATGGTACCTCACTATTGCTTCACTTCTCCATGGACAGGTAGTATATATATTTAAGTAAATTAATAGTAACAGCTAAAGTTCAATATTGGCTTTTTAAGTTTTAATTACTTTTTAATTCAGATTCTGCTATCTAAATAATAATAAAAATTAACATTTATCTAATTCTTAATTTGTCCAGATCGAGGGAGTAAAGCACTCAGGGCCAACTAAAATGGTTCTTTACTTTACTGGAGCTACTAATATTCTTTACACCTTTGGTGGACATGCTGTAACAGTGTAAAGACTTTATTCTTTTTCCTTTTTATTTTCTTTTTGTCAAATATCCTTGGGATTCAACCCTTAATTTTATGAATTAAGAGTTAAACACTCACCGTTACCTATGTCTAACACTTTAGATACTCTGTGATTTTTTCGATATATACGATATTTTTTCTTATTTTCGATATCATCCTTTTTTTTTCACTTATAGATAGATTGCCATATGTTTCGCTATCCATTTAAGGTTTCATCATATTTTGTTATAGATGTTTTTAAAAAAAAAAAAACTAATAGTAAAATTTTGGTATTGGGACAGAGAATTTAAAAGCAGATCCGAACAGATTTTTATATTAGAGTTGGAAAACTCTTTGCTCAGGATTGGGTGCCAGCTCCCATTTTCTTTTCTTCCTTTTTTCTTTTGGTTGAATATCTTCTGGTAGATCTTGTTCTCTAGTAGTTGTAATGTTTATTCAAGTCCATTATTATGTCGCAGCAATATTTTAATAAGATAATAAGAAGAGGTCACCTAAGAAAAAAGATAATAAGAAAGAAAAATCTTTTTTTCCAAAGATAAATAAAGGGTACAATGAAAAGCAGTTGCTATCTACTTTTTCTAGCTTTACATGATTACATCATGCAGAATTTATCAACTAAATTTCCGTTGCTCCTCTATCTTCAATTTTTTTCTATTGTCACATGGCTACCATTTTCCTTTTTTTTTTTAAAAAAAAACAACTATATCTAAAAAAAACCAATTTTCAGAAATATTAGTTAAATAAATTTCAAGATCAGCTAGTTTTGTTCTGAATAAAATGTTGTATCCAATGCAGAAGACTTCTCATAGTAGAGTTTATGGAAGATCTCAATTTACGCAAACTTACCTTATTTTTCCAGTAAATAAGTTGTTTTTGGAGTTTGAACCCGTGACCTATTAAAATATCAAGTAAATACTTGATTATTGTGCTAAACACGATTTTATAGTTTTGTTCTGGATGTTTGTACTTAATTAATTAAACTAATTGTACTCCGTTGTTTTTTTTTCTCAGGGAGATAATGCATGCAATGTGGAAACCACAGAAATTCAAGCTAATATATTTGATCGCCACAATCTATGTATTAACATTAACCTTACCATCAGCTAGTGCTGTTTATTGGGCTTTTGGAGATCTGCTACTTAACCACTCTAATGCTTTTTCTTTGCTCCCAAGAACCGGATTTAGAGACGCCGCTATCGTCCTAATGCTTATTCACCAGGTGAATACCATTCATTTTCATCCATCCTCTCGATTAGGATCTCCTAGCTAGTTTCATCATCATCTGCCTCACCACTACTAAAGAACTGTCACATGCTTTACTTCTTTTAGGTTTACTTATTTTTTTTTTGTATATTACATATTTTGTTAAAAAAAAATAGACACTTAACAGTTTGATAAGATTAAATTATATAAAAAATGAGAAAGGGAGAAGGACAAATGATTTGGACACTCTCTCCCTCATTATGAAGGTAATACTTCATCAATACCAAATTAAATATCCACATTTGACTTACACAAAAATGAAGAATAGAAATTTTACCCATGCTTAGATATAAGAGGATTCATAGATTAATGGAGTTTGCATCCCTTAAATATAGAATTTTTTTTATGAGAGTTCAAGAAAAAATTAAAATAGAAAGTAGACAATCATTTAGGAACAAATTAAAATAAAAAGTGGACATTCATTTTCGAACCAATACAATGGAAGATTTTTACAACTATAATTGATGGTACTCTATCATTTCTAAATTGAATATCTATCTATATACTATCGCACTTTTTACTATTGTATCTGATGGGGATACTTTTAGGGGAAAAAAGAACAAAGTTTTCTAAGTTGACAGCCATATTGATTTGGTTGTTAAAAGAGATATCTTTACTTATCACGTGGAGACCTACAAACAAAATAAATAAATTTGTACCATTGGTAAGCATCAGTACATATCAATTGCTAATCTTGACATGATTCAACTTAAATAATATTATTACCTATCTTAAAAAGTATGTCCAGTGCACCTTATCTTTTCATGTGCTTTAAGTTCTGGCACGAGATAGAATTTACTTACTATGTACTCCTTACATTTTTTTTTTTACTATTATATTATTCAGCAATTTTTTTTTTTTTTTTTTACTATTATATCCTTAAGTCTTAAACATTCTCATTATCTCTCTCCCTCTATTTCATAATATGAGTAGGCATATTTAAAAAAAAAAAAAATTCTTAGAAGTTGAAAAAGACGTCTATTTTAGAATAAGAATACGAGTCTAACAAGACATCTATTATGAAACGGGAGTATCATTTTGTTTTCTTTTCTTTATTGAATACTTATTTATGTATCTATTTGTAGCGGGTTTGGATTCTCGTGTAAAAAAGAACTTAAATAATAATGCTCTTGTTACTGCGTGCAGTTTATCACGTTCGGATTTGCATGTACTCCATTATACTTCGTGTGGGAAAAGTTGATCGGAGTACATGAAACCAAAAGCTTGTTCAAGCGTGCCCTTGCGAGACTGCCCGTAGTTATTCCCATATGGTTTCTGGCAATTATTTTCCCATTCTTTGGACCAATCAATTCCACAGTTGGTTCTCTTCTTGTCAGCTTTACGGTTTACATAATACCTGCTTTGGCTCACATGATCACTTTTGCTTCTCCATCAGCAAGAGAGGTAATTATTATTATTATTATTTAACTCCTTTCTTTCTCCTTTATCCCAAGTAATAAATCAAAGTTTATTTAATTTAGGGTTAAGTCAGAACACCACCTGAATTTAGGGGGTTCGCCAATTGAGTATCTATTAATTAATTCTCTCAAAATTGACGATACTCAATTATTGCTGGAGAACTGGACTTGGATGATAGTAAATGAACTTTTCTAACTTCCAAAATGAGAGTAATATCCAATTATCAAATCTCACGCGAATATGTCAATATTCAATAGCAAGCAACAACTAGGTACTAAATTGTAAACTTTGATAGATTAGTTATTCAATTGTTCTAGTACTAAACTCTGGATAAATTTCTACTTTCAGAAGTTAGCCTAAATTTGCAATGAGGTGCTGTTGTGTATTTTCTTTTTAATTTATAGTTAGATTGAGTAGAACTCTACTAAATGTACTCTTTTTGTTTCATCAGAATGCCGTGGAAAGACCACCAAAATTCATTGGAGGATGGGCTGGATTATATTCGATGAATGTTTTTGTGGTAGTTTGGGTTTTTGTTGTTGGTTTCGGCTTTGGAGGATGGGCAAGCTTGGTTAACTTTGTACGCCAAATTAACACTTTTGGTATTTTCACCAAGTGTTACCAGTGTCCTCCCAAAAAAGCTTGAGTACGTTTTTCATCATTTAAAGAACCAAATACTTCTATGCTAAGTGTGTAAGGAGATTGGTTTTAAGTTGTAACGATTTTTTTTTCTTTTCCTTTTTGTTAGGTTTTCTTTCATCTTTGTAAAAGCTGATTCATATGCGTGTAATTCCTTCTTTTTCGAAAGGGGATTAATTAATGTAACAATATTGATCATTTATAAATATTTTTTTCCTTTTTGTTTATGAATGATAGTACAAATTCAATTATTTGAGGAATCTATTGAATCAAAGAGAAAAAAAAAGGAAAAAGAGATACATTTCCTATTGAAACAGCGTCCATTAGAGTCTTTAAAGTGTCACCTCAATGATTTCGACTCCAAAATAATTCATCGAAAATCGCCCCAGTAGTCCCTAAACTTATTTAATTTAGCTTCAAGAATCCCTGTGATATTTTAGCTGCATAAAGAATCCCTCAATAATTTACGTTCAATCCACAAAGTCCTAACCCAGCGAAATCCGGTCAAATCAAGCGTGTGATGTGCACATGCTCTAAAAACATGAGTATAGTTGTCATTTCATATTTAAAATAAATAAATAGTTAAAACTCTCCGCTCTCTTTTTCTTCCCCAAACAACCCTGCACCATCCCCCTCTCCCATACCCCTTCCGCATCCCCTCATGTGATGACGACACGTCCTTGAAGCTGCCTAAGACAAGTCATTCAAATGATCCATTGATTAACATAAAAGGTCCAATGACAAGAACTAGAAGAAAGGATATGAATCAAGCTTTAACTACATTCATTTTAGAGATTCAAGCTAAGGTGGAAGCAAGACAACCTTCAAGCAATTGTATACATTCAAGACAAGTTCATCTCATCACGTTTGAAGACACTACTCACGGCTCAACTATTTAAAGTGGCTAGAGTGCATTTTCTGAAAGTTTAGTCAATTAAAGTCTATCTTAGACTTTAATATATTTTAAGCTTTTATTCCTTTTATTATTTCTGAATTATAGCTTAAATAAAGGACATGTGGTCCATTAGTTCTTTTAGTTTAAAGCAAGCACTAGTTTATGTTAGTTTACTACACTTGTGTTTGTGTTAGTTCTAGTCCAATTAGGACTCTTTGTAAGCAGCCTTAACCGAAATCACCAAGTCTCTATTTAAGAGAGATTTCGGTCAACATATTAAGTAGACTTGATATAAACTATTTGTGAGGTTATTCCTTCATCCTTTGTGATTTAACTTCTTTAAGATTTTCTTTTATTTTTACTGTATCAACAAGTTAGTTCCCTTGTTGTGGTGTTTGATCATCCATTAGAGTTTTTCTGCCAGGGTTGCTAGGTGCTCATGATTCTTAGAGGTCTTGTGTGTCAAACTCTTTTAAAGTCTTTCTGCTAGGGTTGTTAGGTGCTCATGATGCTTAGAGGTCTTAGTTTCAGCATTCACGAGAACTAAATTCAAGTTAAGAGAAATATCCTCAAATCCCTTTTTGTGTTGAATCTTGATAAATCCAATTGTCAATGTTTCTTCATCAGAGCTCAAGGTTGAGCTCTTTTTTTGTGTACCCTTTTTTTGCATTCTTGATTAAAAAAATTACATTATTTATTTCAGCCGAGACAAAAAAAAAAAAAATAGCCACTTACCCAAACTATTTGGTCTCTTGAATTTCGGCACAAAAAAGAAATAAAGAGAAATGGCAAGAAAAGATTTGAGAAATTTCCAAAAGTTGTTTCTCAATTCCAAAAGAAAAGATTGAGATCATTTAGTCCTAAACACAAAGTTATACCAAAAGTAATTATTTTCCATTTAGGTCTAGGATTCCAACTTACCTTTTTCTTTACCTTTCTTTTTAATCCTTTTCCAAATAGGTCTAGGCTCTTACTTATTTTCTATTCTTTTTTCCATTAATTATAGGACTTCTCATTGCTTCTTTTTCTTTTGAGAAAAAAAAAAACACTTAGGATTCCAATTCTTGGCTTTCATCTTTAAAGTCATCTAGAGTTGAAGTTCTATCACAAATCTTGAAAGGAATATTGAGAGATTCTACTAACAAATTGAGTGACCATCATGTCTCAAAAGGAAGATTCACCATCCAAACGATCTGAAAGTTTGGTTGATGATAAGCTTTCAAGAGAGACCGCAACTCAACAATTCAAAAGACTTATGGACTGAATGGAAGAGATGGATGAAAGATTAGCCATTATTGATAAAAAAAAATTAGAGACCACAACTCCCCAAAGGCAGCCCATTGGTCCTAGAAGAGGACAACAAATAGATGAGGAAGAAGGCTACTTAGATGATGATGATGAGGGGTATGAGTCTCAAGTTTCCACACGGTCAAGAAGGGGACAAAATAGACCCCAAGGAGTTTTTGAACAAGCTAGGCCGAGAGGTAAGGATGAGCAACAAGTTTTGACAACAATCTTGGTGCAATCAAAACCAAGATCCTTTCTTTTCAAGGTATAAATGATCCTGAACTATTTTTCGATTAGGTACAAAAAGTTTACCATGTTTTTGTTGTCTATAACTATTCCAGGATAAAAATGTCAAGTTGACAGCCATGGAGTTTTCAGATTATGCCTCTATTTAGTGGGATCAAGAGGCCATTATTAGAAAAAGAGCGGGACAACTTCCTATTGACAATTGAGATGATATGAAAGCTTTGATGAAACGTAGATTTGTCCACCAACATTACACTAGGGAACTTTTCAATCTTTTAAAAAGGCTTATACAAGGTACAAAATCCATTGATGAGTATTACAAAGTGATGGAAATTGCTATGATTAGAGCGGATATATAAGAAGATATGGATACTACTTTGGCGAGATTTTTTGGCGAGCATGAATGATGATATTAGGCTAAAGGTGAAGAGGGAGAACCATGTTGAACTTGTAGATATGGTGTACTATGCAGAGCAAATTGAGAGGCAGGTCAAAGAGGAAAATAAAGCGACAAATTCGGAATCCCCAAGTAAAAGCAGCGGAAAGTAAAATGAGATTTTGTTCCTTTAGAGGATCTACTCACGAGAAAGAACCAGTACCTTCTGATAGGAATTGAACCTTTATCGATCTAATCGATATTGCTCGGATTTTGTTATTTTGAACCACCAAAGTCCGCCTTCGGACTCCCGTCTCTACCGGTATCCACACGATCAACCTTGAGCTTGTTCGTTGAGCCTCTGATGCTAGTTATGAGAGCTACGAACGTTGAAGACAATCTTCGAGAGCTTCATTGATATATAAATCTAAAGCAGGAAATTTGAGACAAGAAAAATAGTTTTTCTTTCTCTTTTGTGTTCTTGAGAGTGTACTAGAGAGTAAAATTTAAGAGAAAAACTTCTCTTAATTTAGGCTAGAGTGTTGAGAGGAATGGGAGTGAACTGTGTGTTTTGATTAACACTTCATCAATTGGTGTTAGTGGAAGTACCCACTAACTCCACACTCACACTTTTCTCTCCCCACTATCCGCTTAGCATACACACACTATCTCACTCAAGACATGTGCCGGTTTTGACCTGGTCCAACTGGTTCGGTCGATCGGAGAAATAGTTCTCGGCCGACCGGAGTAAAAAACCGGTTCGGTCGACCCGAGACAACTGACGGTCGATCGGGTCCAATCCAACCGGGTCTCGTTTTTGCCCATTCCAATCTAACGCCCAATCCAATTTAGCCTGCCCAATCTAGTTGAGTACCTATATCAAATGTAAACTCCAACAAGCCCAATCCAGTTGATTATAGTGTGTGACCCTTTAGGTATTTACTATGTTGGTCGTGACAACAATTGCCAACAGTATTGAGAGGTATCTAACAACACATCATTACTCCCAATTCACAAATAGTCCAGTGATTCAATTAATCACAATATGATATTTTGTATTAATCTTTTTGTCCTCGATATCTAGATTGAACACAAGTCATGGAGAATGCCATACTTATATTTTTCAATCAATCAATTTCTTGATTCCATAGTAGACCAATCAAATGACATTAATATCTCATATTAATTCACTTGTTTATGGCCATGAATTAGTCTCACTCCATCAAGGGGCCCAAGATATCATTCATGTTATATAGGAGGGACAAATCCTCTATCTATCACACCTTATCCTACACATGGTTCATAAATATACCCAACAAATGCCTTTATAGCCCATCTACTTACAAACGGCGTTTGACACAATCAAAGCATACCTTTAGCCATGTAGGAAATCTTGTGTGATCTCAAGTCGAATGATTGATATACAAACATGATCATTATAAGAACATTGATGACCTTCATATAATAATCCATGTAATGTTCTTATAAGCGGGTCAGTCCAGTATCAAATACCCATGTGTTTGACTTAATATCACCATATTTAATCACAATACATACTAGTCTCCATACATTATTGGTGTCCTCAAAATTCCACAATAATGATTGACTAGGGACATTTTAGAATAGTTCAATGTAACAATTACATAACTATCTAAAGATGTTATTATGTTTTATTACATTTGCACAGCCATAATTAAAACACTAATAAATGGAATTCATGCCTTATTATTTCATCACATGAAAATAATACAACAATCTCCCACTTGCACTAAAGACAACAACCTTGCCTTTTAGTGCATACTGTACATAAGAACTATCTATAAGACCAGTTCTCTTAGAATCTAATACCCTATGCTCCAAGTATGGTGATCATGTTGATGTTGTGTCAGCGGCTTTGTCAGTGGGTCGGTGATGTTACTGTCCGTGTGTACTTTGCAAATCTTCACATCTCCTCTATGAATGATCTCACGGATTAGGTTATACCGCCGCAGTATATGTTTGGACCTTTGGTGAGACCGTAGTTCCATTGATTGAGATATATGTCCATTATTGTCACAATAAAGAGAAATTGTATTCGAAATGCTAGGCACCACACCAAGTTCAGCAATGAACTTTCAGATCAAAATAGCTTCTTTAGCAGCATCTGATGTAACTATATACTCGGCTTCGGTTGTAGAATCCGCAGCGGTTCCTGCTTTGAACCCCTCCAGCTCACAACACCACTGTTTAGGAAAAATACATAACCCAATTGCGATCTAAAGTTGTCTCTATCGGTTTGGAAACTAGAATTAGTGTAACCACTTACAATGAGCTCGTCTTCCCCGCCATAGATTAAGAATGTATCCTTAATCCTTCGTAAGTATTTTAGCATATTCTTGACTGCTATCCAGTGACGTTCACCGTATGTTGACTGGTATCTGCTCGTTATATTCAAAGAATACTAGACATCTGGGCGAGTACACAACATGGCATACATGATAGATCCAATTGTTGAAGCAAATGGAATCTTACTCATGTGTTATTTCTCATTCAGTGTCTTAGCACACCGTTGTCTTGAAAGAACCGTACCAAGTGCTATAGGACAAAGGTCCCTTTTTGGACTCTTGCATGCTAAACCGATTTAGCACTTTGTCTATATATGTACTCTGACTTAGGTCAAGGAGTATACGTGACGTATCTCTATAGATCTTGACTCCTAAGATGAAGCTTGCTTCACCTAAGTCCTTCATAAAAAAAACATTGCCCCAACTAGACCTTTACGGATTCCAAGGTTGGAATGTCATTCCCTATAAGTAGTATGTCATCTACATACAAAACTAGGAATACAACCGATTTTCCACTAAACTTTTTGTAAACACAAGATTCATAAACATTCTTGATAAGACCAAACTCACGTACGACTTCGTCAAAACGTCGATTCCAACTTCTAGAAGCTTGCTTTAGTCCTTAAACTGAATTCGTTAGTTTACATACTTTATTGGCATTATTTGGATAGACAAAACCTTCGAGCAGTATCATATACACGTTCCCATCTAGGTTTTCATTAAGGAAAGTTGTTTTGACAGATTTCATAATCGTAGTATGCAGATATAGCAGGCAAGGTACAAATGGATTTGAACATAACTACAGGGGATAAGGTCTCATCATAGTCAATACCATGAATTTGTTTAAAACCTTTCGCAACAAGTCGCCCCTTGTACGTTTGAATGTTCCCTTCCATGTTAGTTTTCAATTTGAAAACCCACTTGCACCCTATTGGGGTCACCCCCTCAAGTGCATCTACCAAGATCCATACTTGGTTAGTGCACATGGAATCCATTTATGATCTCATGGTCTCAAGCCATTTCTCATAATCTGGACTAGTAATTGCTTGCTTGTAAGTTGTAGGTTCATCGTGATCAATAAACATAACATCTGCATGTTCTGTTACGAAAAATCCAAATTTTTCTGGTGATCTACGAACTCTACTAGAACTACGCAATTCTTGTGTTTCAGACTTGTTTTCATAAGAAACACGTATCCAAAATGACTAAAATCGTCAGTAAAGTAATGAAATATAGATAACCACCTCTTGCATGGATATTGAATGGACCACATACCATTAGTTCCAACAAATCCTTTGCTCGTTCTCCCATTTTATTAAAAAGAGAAGCAGTCATGTTACCATTAAACAAGGTTCGCATGTATCATATGATTCAAAATCAAATTATTCCAACAGCCCATCTTTATGGAGTTTGGACATGCGATTTTCATTTATATGGCATAAGAGACAATGCTACATGAATGTAGGATTAGACTCTTTATTCTTTATCCTCTTTGTATTTATGTTATAACCCGGTGAATCTAGGTCTAACAAATATTAACCATTCACCAAAGTAGCACTACAATAAGAGATATCATTTAACGACAACGACATTCGTTGATTTTTAATATGAATATCAAAACCCATCTTGTCCAAACAAGAGATCGAAATAATATTTTTAGTTAAAGTAGGTACATAAAGACAATTGTCGAAATCTAGAACAATTCCAGAGATTTCGACCAAATCCAGAAGGCAAACTAAGACTCAATGTTCCTACAGCTAATGCAGGAACTCTTGCTCCATTGTCAACGTGTAGGTCCACGTCACCTTTTGCCAGCTCTCTACTCCTTTGTAGTCCCTGCACATTCATGCAAATGTAAGAACCACATCCGGTATCTAATACCCGTGAGGAAGTAGTAGTAGACAAGTTAATCTCAATAACATAAATACTTGAGCCAGAAGCAACATTTGCACCCTTTCCAAGCTTTTTACTATAAAGATAACTTGGGGCAGTTTCTCTTCCAGTGTCCTTTCTGTCCACAATGGAAACAATTTCCATCCTTAGCCACAACGCCCTTGGGTTTCAGTGCTTTCTCATAATGGTTAGGTTTGCCCAAAGGCTTGCCTTTAGATTTACCAAAACACTTGCCCCTGTTGTTGACCATGTTAATGGTCTTGGAGTTGCCTATTTCCTTATCGGCAGTTCTGAACCGGTACAACAATTCTGGAAGAGGTTTGTCTATCTAGGTCATGTTGTAGTTCAATACAACCTGAATGAATGATTCAGACAGCGAGTGTAGAATCAAGTTAGTGGATAGCTCTTAGCCAAGAGGAAATCCCAGACTTTTGAGGCTTTCAATATAGTTTATCATTTTCCGAATGTGAGTTTCGACTGGTGTTCCCTCTACCATTTTGCACTGAAATAGAGACTTCGACCCATCGAATCTCTCCTGGCGGGCTTGACCCTGAAAGAGTTGCCTTAGATGATTAATCATATTGAAAGCTCCCATTTCCTCATGTTGCCTCTGAAGCTCAGAGGTCATGGTTACTAACATAAGACTAGACACATCTAATGGTTCTTTGAGAACATACATCTTTTTCTCGTGCTTGAGAACGATTCTCAAATTCTTGTACTTGTTGAGAAGTTTCCTCCCTCAAGTTTGTCCTTCTCAAGGATGGATCACAATGATAAAGAGTTTGATGCAACGATTGCATTTGACATTATATCCACATATAAGAGTTTGCAAAGTTTTAGTTGTCATATTTTAAGATCATTAAAAGGACATTATTTAATGATTCTCCCTCTATTTTCTTCAAATGAATAACCCTGAAGTACTCATTCGGAAAGTTCAAAACTTTATAGTAGGACCAAGATCCATATATCACCAATCCCGAGGAAGATTTGGCTACAAAGTTCGAGATATGATTATTTAGGGAAGCAACGTTTGCTAATCACATCAATTATGTGACTCTTGGTTGGTTAAATAGGTAACACTTACCTTAAGTACATAAATGCACATCTCAACCCTTTGCCTCCAGATCCAATACCGAGACAGGTTTGGCTACAAAGCTCGACATTGGCAATCCGGTTAAGTATGACCTAAGATTGCATCGGCGGATATGACTAACTTATCCTTCGCGCTTCACCAGGATAGACATGCGCTTATTCCACTCGAAAGTTCACACTACTGTCGATCTAGGCCTTGACGATGGCTAATCATGGAAGGCATAGACTCAATATTTAAAATTGAGGGATTTAAATTGTCTCACTAAACGGTGTATAATCTGTATATACGACTGAATAAACATGCATCATATGCTATGAAAACTGTAAATCATTCAATAGGCAACACATGCGAAGTGCATAAAGTAGTAAATAAAATCATGACATAGTAATGGCCCCTATACGGATTTTCCGAGCCAACGGAAAATCCTAAGTCAATCTAAGGTGGAAAAGAAATAAATCCTATCTATTGTCTTCTGCATTTTTATGATTTCCTCCATCTGATGGACGCCTTTCTTCATCACTTGTTACATATGGAAAAATATAAAATCCTATTATATAATTTTACATAAATGGAAAGAAATCTCGAGTTACATTCGAGATAAATTATTACAACAAGAATGAATAGATAAGGCACGAAACGCATGCCGTATTATAATAAAAACCACTGGGGTCAAAGGTTATTACTATGCACCATGCTCAAATAACACGACAATCCTGCTAAAAGTGCAAAAACATACTGCCTGCCTCTTTCTGGTCGACCTAGGCCATACTCCGATCGACCGCGATAATGCAATAACCAAAACAGTGTAAAATTAGGCCATCTCGGTCGACCCTGAACAGTTCTGATCCATCGGCCTGAAAACAGACTAGCTTCGGTTGACCGTGATTGCTCACCGGTCGGCCGAAGTCCAGGCTATAGCAAAATCCCATTTTCTAGAACCTGTTCGGTCGACCAAACTTCTGCTATAAAATAGAAAACAGCCAAAAACACGAATCAACAATTCATTCCGAGATTCGTTTAACACTTAAACGACTTCCTAGGGGTTGTAAAAAGGAAAATACATAAGATGACATGCATTATCCGACTACAAAAAACACGATAACACATAAACAAAGTAATTGGGTTTTCATGATAGGCTCTTATACCACTAAAAGGAAAAATTCGGAATCCCCAAATAAAAGCAGCGAAAAGTAAAATGGGATTTCGTTCCTTAACAGGATCTACTCACGAGAAAAAGCCAATACCTTGTGATAGGAATTATACCTTTATCGATCTAATCGATATTGCTCGATTTCTGCTACTTTGAACCACCAACTGCAGCCTTCGGACTCCCATCTCTACCGGTATCAACACGAACAACCTTGAGCTTGTTCGTTGTGCCTCTGATGCTAGTCACGAGATATTCGAATATTGAAGACGATCTTCGAGAGCTTCGTTGATATAGAAATCTAAAACAGGAAATTTGAGACAAGAAAAATAGTTTTTCTTTCTCTTTTGTGTTCTTGAGAGTGTGTACTAGAGAGTAAAATTCAGACAGAAACTTCTCTTAATTTCGGCTAGAGTGTTGAGAGGAATGGGAGTGAATTGTGTGTTTTGATAAACACTTCATCAAGTAGTGTTAGTGGAAGCACCCACTAACTCCACACTCACACTTTTCTCTCCCCACTACCCACTTAACATACACACACTCTCTCACACAAGACATGTGCAGGTTTTGACCTGGTCCAACTGTTCGGTCGACCGAAGAAATGGTTCTCGGTCGACCGGAGTGACAAACTAGTTCGGTCGACCCGAGACAGCTCTTGGTTGACCATGTCCAATCCAACTGGGTCTGGTTTTTGCCCAATCCAATCGAACGCCCAATCCAATTGAGAATGTCTAGTCTAATTGAGCACCTATATCAAATGTAAACTCCAACACAAATTCGGTTAAGTTTCCAACTTGGAAAAGGCCAAAATAGCCCCCCTTCTAATTCATCTTCTTGGTCAAGAAAATTAGAAAACAAATAGGGTTTAGGGGCTTCCAAAACATCCACGACACAAGTTGGAGCTGCCAAAACAGTCGCGGCTTCAAACTCATCAAATTGGAGGTCTATTTCTTAATCTTCTCTTAAAAAAGAGTGCTACGAGTATAGATGAAAGGGACTGCCCTAAATAAAAGTGTTATGATCATGCAAGATGATGGAATTTGGGTAAGTGAAGGAAAGATAGAAGAATCCGAGGCTAATGTTGAGAAAGCTTTGGAAGATGACATTCATGAAACTCCCGTTGATGGAGAAATCTTGATGTCTATGAAGATTTTGCTCACTCAACCAAAAGATGAGCAACACATTCAAATGAGCAACATTTTCCATACTAATTGCCATGTTCAATGCAAGGTTTGTCTTCTTATTATTGATAATGGTAGTTGTGCAAATGCTTGTTCTCTAGATTTGCTTACTACGCTTGATTTACCTTGGAAGCACCATCCCCAACCTTATAAGCTTTCTTGGTTAAACAATAGTGGTGAAATAAGGGTGGAAAGACAAGTTGAAATCCCCTTTGAAATAGGAAAGTATAAAGATAAAGTATAATGTGATGTAATTCCTATGACTGCTAGTCAAATAATTTTAGGGAAGCCTTGGCAATATGATAGAGGTGCGGATCATCATGGTTGGAAGAATGTCTGTCAATTGCCTATGGACAAGAAACTTGTAACTCTATATCATTTAACACCTAGTGAGGTTTGTGAAGTTCATAAAAAGATGGCCGAGAAAAGAGAGAAAAAAATGAGAGATGGGTTTAAAGAAACGAGTGATCTTACCCTTGAGAGAAAAAAAGAAAGTTTGAGAGAGAAAAGCCATGAGTAAAGTGAGACAAAAGGCCAACTCTACAAAAGTGAGAAGAGAATGCTTATTTACAGCAATTGGTAAGGAAGATAGGGCAATTCGAGCAAAAAGCAATTGTTTTGCTACTTTTCAAAGAAGTCGATAGCAACTTTTTGCTCTAAACACTTTTGATCTAACCAATTTTTCTCTTCCAAGTCTCGTTGCTAATCTTTTACAGGAATTCAAAGATGTCTTTCCAAGGAGTTTCCAAAGGGACTACCACCAATCCAAGGTATTGAACATCAAATATACTTTATCCCAAGATTAATACTTTCAATTTGTCCAGCTTATAGAGCAAATCCCGAGGAATCTCGTGTAATTCAAAGGCAAGTTGATGACTTACTTGAAAAGAAGCAGGTAAGAGAGTTTCTTAGTCCATGTGCGAGTCCTGTTATTTTGGTACCTAAGAAAGAAGGAACTTGGAGATTATATAAGGATTGTCGAGCTATTAATAAGATAAAAAAGTAAATATAGACATCCTATTCCTCGTTTAGATGAAATTCTTGAAGAATTGCATGGTGCCATTATATTTTCTAAAATAGATTTAACTCAAGGATATCACCAAATTCGCAAGAAAGAAGGCGATGAATGGAAACCTGCTTTTAAAACTAAATATGGCTTATATGAATGGATTGTTATGCATTTTGGATGAACTAATGCTCCAAGTACTTTCATGAGATTAATGAATCATACAGTTCGGCATTATTTGGGAAAGTTTGTTGTATTTTACGTTGATGATATACTTGTTTATAACAAGAATTTATAAGAGCATGTTGAGCATCTTAGGCTTGTTTTTAACGTTTTAAGGGACCAAACTTTATATGCCAAGCTCAAAAAATGTGTCTTTTGCACTACTAGTGTTAGTTTTCTTGGATATATTGTAAGTTATAAGGGAATAAATGTTGATCCCGCAAAGATTAAAGCAATTATGGAACGGCCAACTACAACAAGTGCTCATCAAGTAAGATCTTCTAATGGTTTAGCTAGTTTCTATAGACATTTTGTACGTGATTTTAGTACTATTGCTGCCCCATTAAATGAATTTGTTAAAAAGGAAGTTGGGTTTAAATGGGAAAAGCCGTAACAAGAAGCTTTTGATAAGCTTAAATCTTTGCTTGCTTATTCTCATATACTTGCTTTGCCTAATTTTGATCTAACTTTTGAAGTTGAATGTGATGCTTCAGAAATAGGTATTGAGGCTGTTTTGCAACAACACAACAAACCTTTGGCTTACTTTAGTGAGAAACTAAGTGGTGCTACACTTAATTATCCAACTTATGATAAGGAATTGTATGCCATTGTGAGAGCTTTGGAAACATGGCAACATTACCTAATTCCTAAAGAGTTTGTTGTATACACCGATCATGAGCCTATCAAGTATCTAAAAGAGTAAGGAAAGTTAAATAAAATACATGCTAAATGGGTTTCTTTCGTTGATACCTTTCCTTATGTTATCAAGTATACAAAAGGAAAATATAACACTGTAGCAGATACATTGTCTAGGAGATATACTTTGATTTCTTTAGTAAGTACTGAATTGCTTGGTTTTGAACATATTAAAGATTTATATGAGCATGATTCTGATTTTGCAACGCTTTATCAATCATATAGTACTTCAGGTTTCCAAAAACTCTTTCGGAATGAAGGATTTTTATTTAGGGAAAATAGATTGTGTATTCCTTCTTGTTCATTACGTGAATTACTTGTTAGGGAAGCACATTATGGAGGGTTAATGGGACATTAATTTTGGGGTTGTTAAGACTTTGGATATATTGCATGAACGCCTTTATTAGCCTCAAATGAAGAAGGATGTTAGGAAAATTTGTGAACTTTATTTTAAGTGTAAACAGGCCAAAAGTGCAAGCAAGCCCCATGAAATGTACATGCCTTTACCAATTCCGACCTCTCATTGGGCTGATATTTCCATGGATTTCATTCTTGGATTACAAAGGTCTAAAAAAGGTATGGATATTATTCTAGTAGTTTTTGACCGATTTTCTAAAATGTCACATTTTATTCCTTGTAGGAAAACAAATGATGCAAGTCATGTGGAAGAATTGTTCATGAGAGAGGTCACGCGTCATCATGGAGTTCCAAGAACATTTGTAAGTGATAAAGATTTCAAGTTCTTGAGCTACTTTTTGAAGACTTTGTGGGGTAATTTGGGAACTAAGCTACTATTTTCTACATCAAGTCACCCACAAACCGATGGCTAAAAAGAGATAACAAATAGAACTTTAGGAGGGAATTTATTTAAAAGAACTTAAAAAGGTGGGAAGAGTGTTTACCTATTGCTGAATTTTCTTATAATCGCACTCTACACTCCACTACTAATCATTCTCCTTTTGAAGTTGTTTATGATTTTAATCCCTCTAGCCCCTTTAAATCTAACTCCTTTACCCGTTGATGGGTATTTAAATGTAGAATTTGTTTATGGGGTAGAATACATCCAAAGATTATATCAAAAAGTTAGTGAGAAAATGGCCAAGAAGAATCCATCATATGCTAAGAATGCCAACAAGGGTCGCAATGCAATAAATTTTGAGCCAGAAGACTGGGTTTGGGTGCATCTAAGGAAGGAAATGTTTCCTAATGCAAGAAGGACCAAATTGCACCCCAAAAGGAGATGGACCCTTTCAAGCTGTTTCTAAGATCAATTACAATGCTTACAAGCTTGATTTGCGAGGTGAGTAGGGTGTAAGTGCTTCTTTTAATGTTGCTGATTTGTCCCTCTTTGATTTTGACATAGATTTAGAAGATTCGAGGATGAATCATTTTGAAGAGAGAGTGAATGATGAGGACACATCCTTGAAGCTACCTAAGAGAAGTCATCCAAGTCATTCAAATGATCCATTGATTAACATCAAAGGTTCAATGACAAAAGATAAAAATAAAGGATATGAATCAAGCTTTAACTACATTCATTTTCGAGATTCAAGTTAAGGAGGAAGCAAGGCAACCTTCAAGCAATTCTATACATTCAAGACAAGTTCATCTCATCACTTTTGAAGACACTACTCACTGCTCAACTATTGAAAGTAGCTAGAGTGCATTTTTAGAAAGTTTAGTCAATTAAAGTCTATATTAGACTTTAATATATTTTCAGCTTTTATTATTTCTGAATTATAGCTTAAATAAAGGACATGTCGCCCAATAGTTTTTTTTTACTTTAAAGAAATTACTAGTTTATGTTAGTTTTCTATACTTACTTGTGTTTGTGTTAGTTCTAGTCCAATTAGAACTATTTGTAAGCCGTAGCCGAAAT
Source organism: Vinca minor (assembly GCA_026122235.1). NCBI lineage: Eukaryota > Viridiplantae > Streptophyta > Magnoliopsida > Gentianales > Apocynaceae > Vinca > Vinca minor. The sequence continues at coordinate 513,145 of JAOCZM010000285.1, read as the reverse complement.
CACCAAGTATCTATTTAAGAGAGATTTCGGCTAACATATTAAGTAGACTATATATAAACGAGGTTATTCCTTCATCCTTTGTGATTTAACTTCTTTAAGATTTTCTTTCATTGTTATTGTATCAACAAGTTAGTTCCCTTGTTGTGGTGTATCATCATCCATTACAGTTTTTCTGCCAGGGTTGCTAGGTGATCATTCTGCTTAGAGGTTTCGTGTGTCGAACTCCTTTAAACTCTTTCTCCTAAGGTTGCTAGGTGCTCATGCTGCTTAGAGGTCTTAGTGTCAGCATTCACGATAACTAAATTCAAGTTAAAAGAAAGATCCTCAAATCCCTTTTTGTGTTGAATCTTGATAAATCCAATTGTCAAGGTTTTTCATCACTCTGTCTCATACCCCCATCCCCCTCTCTCTCATACCCTGCCCCCATTCACCCTCCCCCCTAACGAGCTATCTCTGCTATTTTCAGTTTTATCTGCAACCCTCTTTTCTTCTCTATTTTTTGTATTTTTTTTGTTAAATGTTTTGCTAGTCGTACAAGAAGAGAATTGAAATCACAATTGGAAATATGGGTTCTTCCTCTAAACCAAAATATTATAAGAAGAAAAGTTCTAAAATTCATTCAAAGGTTTGTTTCCCTTCTAATCTTTTACTTGTGAATATCCTATTATTGTTTGATTCTTGCTATTATTGGATTGGTTGATTTATGGGTTATCCTTATCATTCATTGGCATATCAATTTAATTTTTTTCTTGGATTGATCAAGAAAATTGAGAAAGAAACTAAAAAAAGATTGTAACTTTATTCCCATTTAATTTGTGATTGGATTCGATTGAACGTCATGGCCAAACAACCGGGGGAAATGAAATTGTAGAGGGGGGAGGTGGTGGCGAACAACGGAAATGGATGATGAAGAGGGAGGAGGACCAAGGATGTGCAAGAGACATTCTTTCTTATCCCAATCAACGCCACAAATGGATCGCCGAACAAACTCGTGCACAAAAATTGCTCACAAGAACCAAATCTCACACGAAAACATCTTCTGTATATGAGGGTGGGGCGGTGGTAAAAGAGGGAGGAAGAATAAGAGATTGGAGAATTATGGTTGTTTTTAATTTAAATAATGAAATACCAAATATACCCTCCATTAAAAGTCATGTGCAAGTTGCGTGCACAACGGTTGCCGGATTCCTCCGCGAATATGGTGGTTATGACTTTGTAGGACAAACGTCAGATGTTGAGGGATTCTTTATGCAGCTAAAGCATCACAGGGTTTCTCGAAACTAAATGAAATAAGTTCAGGGACTACTAGGGCCGATTTCCCAAAATTCAGTACGGTCTTTATTTTTCATGATATTAGTTGTAAAACATTGTTTTGAAACTTTTCAAAATATATGGACCTAAAGGGATTCATGGGCAGAAACTCGTTCTAGACACCCATGAATTGTGCCCCGAAGGATTCGCTCATACAATGGGAATCGAAAAATAGACAAAAAATACTTACGAATTTTCGTTAATGGATTCTGACTTCAGATGCTCTGTTGTGACCACCATAGCCTTTCCTTGCGGAATTTCTCTCTTTCGGTATCCACGCGACGAAACAAGAAACGAGTGCTAGCTCTTTATTTCGGGTAATAGGTTTTTGTGGCTATCAAAATGTGTGCCTAGGGTTTCGGCCAAAAGAGATTGTATAGGCGTAAGAGTTTGTTCCGGAAACAAACTCCCACGCAATCCCAACCTTTTCTGGTAGTGGGAGTTTTTATCCTATAATAACTCCCACGTAATCCCAACAAAAGCCAAATACCAAAAATGCCCATCCTTAATCTCAAATTCGAATAATAACATTTTATTATTCTCGGAAAAACTGAATGTCAGATACAATGAACCTAGACACATTCTAGATTCGTTGAATATGGTCATAAAGCTCGTTAACTCGTCTATGCGTGTGACCTTGTAGGTTCATATCACAATGGCAATGAAAACACACTTAGTAGTAGTATGTGTTCATAAATCACAAGTGGGCCCTAGTAGGACATTGTGACTATCCAGAGTGAATGAATATAAGGTGGAACCTAATATCAATTAAATATTTAATCCATTTGTGTCGCGATATTCAAATTAAGCATAAGGCATGGTAGTTGTCATCCTTATAAAGCTTAATTGTATTTATGCTCGATCTCCAAATAGACTGTTTCAACAAATAGTATTTATTAACCACTTTATTAAATGTATTGGAGCGCGTCCATGCATTTAAACAGTCTTCCCTATCGAGGGGCCCACGGATATATCTCTCTAATAAGAGAGGGACAAATCCCTTACAAAGCCTCTCACATTCGAGCCATGATAGGTTACTACATCCGATCATCAGTCGTATTAATTACTCGATTAAAAGTAATGTCTGACTAAGCCAAAACGTAGCTCCATTCATGCTGGAAACGATGGAGGCATAAGGGCTAAGGATTCCAAATAGTATTGAGAAAGTAATACTTATGACTAAAGAACTATGATGTATTACTTCTCTTTCGGATCACGTCCGAAACGACATATCCAAATATATTATATCTATGATATGATTTGTATCCATTACACATGATTAGTAAAACATACTAGTTTTATTTCATTGTATAGAACATTACATAAAACTAGGGACAAACAGAATAGCAATTGCATAAGCTAATGAGTTTTACTATCAAATCACATATTTGATGTTCAAAAGCAAAATTACCTATTCAAATGATATGCTCAAAATATATATAAAACGTACAACATATGCTAATGGTCTTAGGGCACTACTAACAATCTCCCACTTGCCCTAGGTCCAATCATACATGATCCTCAATCCCATTGACCTAGTATGACTCTCATGTTTAGGTTGCGGGAGTGGCTTGGTCAATGGATCTACAATGTTGTCGTGTGTGTGAACTTTGCAAATTTTAACGTCTTCTCTTTCAATGATCTCTCTAATCAGATAGAAATGCCTGAGAATGTGTTTGGATCATTGGTGAGATCTAGGTTCCTTAGCTTGTGAAATGGCACCAGTATTATCACAATAGAGGTTCACTGGGTTCATAATTCTAGGGATGAAACCTAATCCATCAACAAATTTCCTGATCCAAACAACTTCTTTAGCTGATTCAGAGGTAGCCACATACTCAGCTTCTGTTGTAAAGTCGGCCACGGTTTCTTGTTTTGAGATCTTCCAGCTCACAACACCTCCATTCAAACACAAAACAAAACCAGATTGCGATCTAAAATCATCTACATCGGTCTTGAAGCCTGCGTTTGTGTAACCATTTTCAACCAGACTTCCTTCATGACCTCCGTAAACTACGAACATATCTTTAGTCCTTCTCAAGTTCTTAAGAATGCTTTTGACTGCAGTCTAATGTGACTCTCCAGGGTCAGATTGATATCTGCTAGTCATACTTAACGCGAATGAGACATCCGGGCGAGTACATAGCATGGCATACATAATAGACCCAATGGCTGAAGTATATATGATATTACTCATGCTCTCTTGGGTCTTCCTTTGTGGAAGGTCCTTGAGTTCTGTTGAGTTTAATGTCGTGTGACATGGGCAAGAATCCCTATTTGGAATCTTGCAAATTGAAATGTTTCATTACCTTGTCAATGTATCCACTCTGGCTTAATCCAATCATTTTGTTGGATATAGATTCTTATACCCAGAATGTATATGGCCTCGCCTAAGTCCTTCATGGAAAAGCACTTCCCCAACCAAGCTTTAACACTTTGTAATGTGGGGATGTCGTTTCCAATAAGTAAGATGTCATCCACATAAAGCACAATGAACACTACTGCATTATTAGTTACTTTCTTATAAACAAAAAGCTCGTCTTCGTTTTTTATGAAACCAAATTCTTTAATTGCTTAATCAAAGTGACGATTCCAGCTTCGAGATGCTTGCTTCAATCCATAAATGGACCTTTGAAGCTTAAACACTTTGTTAGAATTTGATGGACCAACAAACCCCTCAGGTTGTGTCATAGACATATCCTCAAGAAGGTTTTCATTAAGAAATGCAGTAGTGTTCCATATCTGATAGTCATAATATGCGGTTATGGTAAGTAAAATTCTAATAGACATTATCATAACGACAGGAGAAAATGTTTCATCATAGTCTATACCATGAGTTTGTCTATAACCTTTTACTACTAGTCGAGATTTAAAAGTGTGCACATTACCATCCATGTCGGTTTTCTTTTTGAAACACCATTTGTTATCAATGACCTTACACCCTTCGGGTATGTCAACCAAAGTCCACACTTGGTTATCGTACATGGATTGCATCTCATACTTAATGGCTTCTAGCCACTTATCTAACTCAGAACTACAAATTGCCTTTTTGTAGGAAGTGGGTTCATCTTGATCAATCAGTTCAATATGATGATCACCAGTCACGAGATTTCCATATCTCTCAGGTTGTTGATGTACTCGACTTGACCTCCTTGGGCCTTCTGTCAAAGATTGAAGCTTAGTATTAGCATGCGAGCTTGCTTGAAGTACCAGAGCTGGTTCAGATGTTGTTTTAGGATTTTGAATTTCCTCAAGATGGATCTTAACTCCTACTATCCCTTTTGGAAATAAATTCTCTTTCAAGGAATAGACCATTTCGAGCAACAAACACTTTGTTCTCTAACATAAGATAGAAGTAATGTCCTTTAGTTTCTTTAGGATATCCCACAAACAAACACTTGTCAGATTTAGGGGCGAGTTTATCAGATAATAAGTGTTTTACATACGCCTCGCATCCCCAAATTTTGAGAAATAACAGACTAGGTCGTTTCCTTGTCCATATCTCATATGGAGTTTTCTGAACCGATTTAGAAGGAACTCTATTCAATATGAATGCAGCAGTTTCTAGGGCGTAGCCCCAAAAGGAAATTGGAACACCAATTTGACTCATGATTGATCGAACCATATTTATTAAGGTGCGATTATCGAAGGCATGGTAGCCCAGTGGGTAACATCCACTGCCTGTGACCGAGTGGTCCAGGTTCGATACCTCCCTCACACAAGGGGAATGATTTAATTGTCATTTCTTTGGGTTCCCTTGTGTGAGGTCTTATACACCCCTCACAGGGCACCCGCTCGAACGGGACTTCTACGACACCCGCTCAACGGGACTTCTACTACTCCTCACGGGGCACCCGCTCAACGGGACTTCTACAACATCCGCTCAACGAGGTCATCTACTTCTCCCCTCACGGGTCTTCTACTTCTCCCCTCTCGGGGTCTTTTACTTCTCCTCCTCTGGTGAGGTCTTATAATAATAATTGTAATAAACTAGACCATACTTATAAATGGTCTAGTTTTAAATATAAAAAAAAGGTGCGATTACTTCGTTCTAACACAGCATTCCATTGTGGTGTGCCAAGAGGAGTTAATTGTGAAACAATTCCACAACCTCTAAGATGTTCGTCAAACTCTTGTTTAAAGTATTCGCCACCTCGATCTGATCGAAGTATCTTAATACTTTTACCAAGTTGATTTTGTACTTCATTTTGGAATTCTTTGAATCTTCCAAAGGATTCTGATTTATGTTTCATTAGATAGACGTAGCCATATCTACTGAAATCATCTATGAATGTGATGAAGTACTGAAAACCTCCTCTAGCACTTGTGTTTATTGGTCTACATACATCTGTATGTATGAGGCCCAACAATTCAGAAGCTCTCTCACTTTGCCCATTAAAGGGAGCTTTAGTCATTTTGCCTAACAAGCAAGAATCACATGTCTCATAAGACTCTAAGTCAAATGATGTCAAAATTCCATCTTGATGGAGTTTTGATATGTATTTCTCGTTGATGTGGCCCAAACGACAATGCCAAAAGTAGGTTTGGTATAAGTCATTTGATTTAAACCTCTTTGTATTAATGTTATAGATGGGCATTTTAATGGATTCATCGAGGTTAAGAATATAAATCCCATTCATCAAAGAGGCATCTCCATAGAAGATATGATCTTTATGAAGGGTGCAAATTTTATTCATAATATTTATTTCAAAACCATCAATATCCAAACAAGAAATTGAAATAATATTCCTACTCAAAGTTGGAACATAAAGACAATTATTCAGTTCAATAATAAGGCCACTTGGCAAAACTAAATTAAATGTCCATGTAGTTACATCTACAACTCTTGCTTCATTTGCTACTCTCAGGTCCACTTCTCATTTTTCCAATGATCTACTCCTTTTGAACCCCTGCACATTTGCACACATGTGAGATCCACAACCGGTATCTAATACCCATGAAGTAGAAGCAGACATGTTAATTTCAATAACATAAATATCTGGAGAGACAGTCAAACTGGCTTTCTCCTTTTTCTTCTCTTACAAGTAGAGCTTGCAATTCCTTTTCCGATGACTTGGTTCATTGCAATGGAAGCAAACCTTTGGTGCCTTGGCCTTGGGTTTGGGCTTGGGATTGTTATTTCCTTTTGCCCTTCTTGGCCATGGGCTTTCCCTTTCCTTTGCTCTTCTTGAAATTCCCCTTTTGAACCATTAAGATTTCAGGGGTCTTCTTAATGTTCAGTTCAGCCTTCTTGAGCATCCCGTGTATATCATGTATGGACTTCTCCATGGCATGCATGTTGAAGTTCATCACAAATTGGTCATACTCAGGTGAGGGTGAGCCTAAAATCATATCTGTAACCATGTCATTACCTACGAGAGCCCCAAGTTTCTCAAGTTGTTCAAGATAACCCTTCATCTTGAGAACATGTGCACTTACAAAGGTGCCAGGGGTTATCTTGCAACTATTCAACGCCTTAATGGTGAGGAACCATTCTTGATGGGCTTGCTCTTGGAACATTTCTTTGAGCTGTCCCATCATCTGGAAAGCCTCAACCCCTTCAAACTGTTTTTGAAGATCAGCGCTCATTGTGACTAACTTGAGACAAGTCACATCTCTAGAATCATCACAATGCTTCTTCCAAGCATCTTTCTCAGCTCTAGAGGCGTTGTTTGCAGGTTGTTCAGGAATATCAGTATCAAGAACGTATAGATTTCTTTCCTGCTTAAGGACAATCCTTAAGTTGCGGGCCCAATCGAGGAAGTTGGACCCACTCAGTTTTTCTTTTTCAAGAACGGACCGCAATGAATTGTGTAAAGTGTTGGTTGCCATTATCTACATTAAAATTATTTGCAAAGTCATTAATTAGTTTTGAGCAAAAACTTCCCACAATTTCAACACTTGATAAATAGTGGAGAAAACCATTTCACGATAGTTATAAGTAAGCTTTGGCTTATCTCCAATAATTAAAGTAAAATCAACCCATGGGAATGACATCCACTACAAGAAAACAGTTAAATACCGACCGAATTTAGCGACCGAATTGAGCCGTCACAAAACTGACGACGGAATAACGGCCAAATAGGGACCGAAAACATAAAGGTCTTTATTCTGTTGCCATTCAGTCGGCAACATCGGTCCCGTTGACCAAATTAAAACGACGACGTTTTATTCGTATGTAACGACCGAGTACAGACGAAATGGAACGACGGTATAACGACGGATATTTTAACGATCGACTGCCGACTGATTATAACGACCGTCTACCGACCGAAAGAATAACGGTGTATATTTATATATTAATAAATGAGGGACACAAAACGACGTCGTTTCTTTTATTTTAACGACCGACTGCCAACCGATTATAACGACCGTCTACCGACCCAAAGAATAACGGTGTATATTTATATATTAATAAATGAGGGACACAAAACGACGTCGTTTCTTTTATTTTAACGACCGACTACTGACGGAGTATAACGACCGCTTACCGACCGAAAGAATAACGACCGAATAACGACGGAATGTATGACGGAAGACGTAATTACGTAGTGAAACGACGTCGTTTCACTGTGGATTTCTCCAAAAAAAAAAAATATTCATCAAAATCGAGAAACCCTCGTCGCCATTCCTTCCTTCTCTCTTTCAGACGAACCTGCCACCATCACCTCCCTTCTCCCTTTCCGACGAACCCGCCACCATCACCTTCCTTCCCCCTTGATCCACTCCCGATTTCTTAGAGACCCATACCCTCCGGCCACCGTCGGTCTCATTCCTCTCCTCCAGCCGTTCACCACCACGGCGCCGCCGCCTAATTTCTCAGAGTAAGTTTAATTTTTTTTTTCTTTTTCTGTTTCATTTTTGGCTTTTCAGTCCATTTGTTTAATTTTTTTTTTTTTTTGCATTTTCTGTTCTATTTTCAGTTGTGATACAATGTTATTCAACAAAGTAATACCTGTTCTTGCATTCATTGACAAAAAGCTGTAATTGAAAACTGTTTATTCTAATTTTTGGTATTGATATTTTAGTCGGATTTTGCTTATTTTGTTGATTTAGCTCTTATATAGATTTCCTGAAACTGTTTTGGATTGAGTTTTTAGTTCGATATTGATTTTTCTTTGCTTTCCTCTTCTGGCTCTTGGGATTCAGCAATTTCTTGAAACGTCTCCATGAATGTCTTGCAATCTAAATCAAAGATGAACATGTTAAAAATCAAAACAGGTACAGGATTACTTATCTGAGAATAATGGCAGATGCTCTCCAAAAGATCAAGATAATATTGTAAGAGGAAACATTATCCAGAATGGAAGCATAAAGAGTAATCAACTTAATGAATAAAAAAATCTAAGGTCCATGGTAGGCAAAAGTATAGACAAACATATATCTTCTGCCTCTTAGATCCTTCCCAACCATATGAATAACTTAATCTATAGTTAGCTTGGTTAAGGTGAAAAGCGTGGGTAGAAATGCGGGGATGTAAATGAGATATCTACATCATTTAGTTAGAAAGTAAATGAAGAGGGATTTAAATAACAAAGTTCTCTCCTCAATGCTAGCAAAACAGCTCGTCCTAAAATGAACGGATTTACACCGGGGATAGCAGAAGCAAGATTTAGCAACAGCCTTGGTAAATTCAATGTGGAAATGTGGAAATGTTACTAATTAGTTCCTAATTGATAAATTCATTTTCACTGTTAATTTAACTTTATTGTTGTACTTCCCTCCGTTTGCATTTAACTGTTGCTTCAACATGTTTTTTTCGATTTCGGATTACTTGTCACTTAAGAAAACTTTCTAGATAGCATTGAATGTATTTTCCAAGTTTACCCCTATTCTTATAATATAAATAAATGCTTAGGATTTGAATTGAAGTTATCAAGAGAAGGATGATATTGTCTATTTATCATTTACTAATTTAGACAACCTATTCATTTCCTTAATCCGCGTGTACTGTTTTAAAGTGACAGTTAAATGCAAACGGAGGGAGTACTAAGTAATTACATTCATGTTTGGGTTGAACTGTAATATTCTTCTGCGATGATTACTTTGGCACTTCAATTAATTGCTAGATTGCTGGCAATATGTAAATGCGGTTTCTTTTTATCATCTTGTAATTTGATACTTCTTAATCCACTTAATATTTATTTCAGAAATGCCTCCAAAGAAAGCTATCCGATCTCGCTTACCATTTAGTCAGACCCAGAGTCTGCTACGACCCCTACCTCCCAGCCAGGTTCTGCGTCACAGTCTGCCGATGTACACGTGACCGGTATGACACCTCCTTCACAGGCTTCAGATGTACACGTGTCTAGGGATTCGTCCGAGGTAGCACCTTCCCCCGAGTCTCCGCCTGTAGGAGGCTCAACGACTCCCCAGTCTGCTGTCCCAGATACTGGTGGAGCACAGCTTGCACCAGATACTCGGATTCTCCTGTAGCCAACTTATGTCACGTAAGTAAATTTCAAACTTATCTTCTTTATAAATCAAGTTAATTATAATTTTTAATCGTTATCTGCAATTAAATTTTGTCGTGTCTATTATAGTTTTACATTGAGCTCTAGCTGCGCCTCCGCCATTACCGATATATTTCAAGGCCGTTTCAAGGGAGCATACAACAACCTTAAATGATGTACCTATGGAAGAAGAAAATATGTGGTGGGAAGAGTTCACGGTAAGTGTATTTGAAACTTAACGATTTTACAAGACTATCAAATTTAATTATCTAACACATTATTTCAAAAAACAGAAACGTTATCGGTGGTCTCCTGAGTATCAGGACAGCGTCAAGAGAGGTTGGCGTTGAAGGGATTCATGGGCGGAAACTCGTTCCAAACACCCAAGAGTCTTCCCCTGAAGGATCCGCTCATACAAAATGAATCGGAAAATTACAAGAAAAGACTTATGTTTTGAGTTCAAGAATCGGATTCTTGAATGGAAGATGCTATCTTTATGGCTCGGATGCAATGATCACCTTGAGTCCTCCCTTGCGGAATTACTCCCTACCGGTATCCACGCGACGAAACGGGCAGCGAGTGCTAGCTCTCCGTTTTTCTGAGTTTCTGGAATTAGGGAGAAAATGAGGCATAACAAGAAATCTGATTTCTTATGGGTTTTGGTATTTCAGCTGAAAATCTCTAACCCTAGGGTTTCGGCCAAGAGTGGTTTATATAGGGTGTGAGAGTTTGTTCCCATAACCAACTCTCACATCCTCAACTTCTCTCGGCAGTGGGAGTCTTTAACTCCAACGTCCCCTAGACTTCTGCTGGTAGTGAGAGTCTTTATTGGATAATAACTCCCACGTAATCCCAGATATTAACCAAATACCGAAAATGCCCCTTATCTATAATTCGAATAATAACGCTTAATTATTCTCAGAAAAATAAATGTCAGATACAATGAACCTAGACACATTCTAGATTCATTGAATCTGGAAATGAAGCTCGTTAGCTCGTCTATGCGTGTGACCCTGTAGGTTCATCTCACAATGGCAATGAAAACACACTTAGTAGTAGTATGTGTTCATAAATCACAAGCGGTCCCTAGCAGGACATTGTGACTACCCAAAGTGAATGAATTTACGGTGGAACCTAATATCAATCCACTATTTAATCCCTTTGTCTCGCGATATCCTAATTAAGCATAAGGCATGGTAGTCGTCACCCTTATTAAGCTTAATTGTATTTATGCTCGATCTCCAGGTAGACTGTTCCAACAAATAGTATCTGATAACCACTTTATCAAATACATTTGAGCACGGCCATGCATTTAGACAGTCTTTCCCTATCGAGGGGCCCATGGATATCTCTCTCTAATAAGAGAGGGACAAATTCCTTACAATGCCTCTCACATTCAAGCCATGATAGGACACTACATCCGATCATCAGTCGTATTGATTACTCGATTAAAAGCAACGTACGATTGAGTCAAAACGTGGCTCCATTCATGCTAGAATCAAATGGAGACATAAGGTCTAAGGATTCTAAAATAGTATTGAGGAAGTAATACTTATGACCAAGGACCATGAAGTATTACTTCTCTAACGGATCACGTCCAATACAATGTATCCCTATATATTGCATCTATGATATGATTTGTATTCATTACACATGATTAGTAAAACGTAATCATCAATCAAACATCATACTAGTTTTATTTCATTGTAAAATAGATTACATAAAACTAGGGACATCTAGAATAGTAATTACATAAGCAAATGAGTTTTACTATAAAATCACGCATTTGATGTTCATAAACAAAATTAACTATTCATATAAAATCACGCATTAGTTCGTCTGCGGGCTTTGTCCGGGGGTCTGTTTGGATTGTTTTGAATTGCTTTATGTTTTTTTTTTTCAAGTGGTGTTTGTTCTTAAGTTATTTCAAAGTTATTTAAAGATTGTTACGCATTTTCTAAAGATGTTTAAAGTCAAGTTATATTTTCATGTATTAGGGTACGAGAAAACATTTTCGAGTCTAACGGTGCTTCATTCCAAAGGTGTTCATGAAGGAAAAAATCGTAATCCCCAAAACCCAGCGAAAATAAAAGAGCGGGATTACGTTCCTTTAGAGGATCTACTCACAAGAAAGAACCAAAATCTTATGTTTAGGAGTTATACCTTTATGTCGATCTAATCGACGATGCCCGGATTCTGCTACTAGAAATCACCAATAGCAGCCAAATGACTACTGTCTCTACTGGTATCCACACACCAACCTTGTGCATGTTACTTTGTGTTTCAGATGTTAGTCTAACAACTACGAAGGTAGAAAAATTTTTCCCAGAATCCACAAAGTATAGGGTACTTAGGAAAACCGAAATCAAAGAGATAATAAAATCGAATTTTCTTGTCTTGATTGTTCTTGAGAGTGTGTAAGAATGAAGAGAAAAAATCAGATTTTTTTTCTTTTTTTTTGCTTCTAGGATTTTCGGCTAAGAGAGAGTAGAGAGCAATTCATTAAAACTCAAGGGTAGAGAATGATGAACTTTTCATCAATTTTGTGGTGTTAGTGGAATCACCCACTAACCCCACTACCCCACTATTCTCTCCCACTACTCCCTCACACACACACACACACACACACACACACACACTCACTCAGACATGTAGATGTGCCAGTTTTGACCAAGTCCAACTGGTCCGGCAGAACGCAGAAATGGTTCTCGGCTGACCAGAGTGACAAAAGTTCGGTCGACCCGAGATAGATTTTGGTCGACCGGGTCATTTGCCCAATCCAATTGAGCACCTATATCAAATGTAAACTCCAACAAGCCGAATCCAGTTCATAGTGTGCGACCTTTCAGGCATTTGCTATGTTGGCCGTGACAACGATTGTCAACAGTAATGAGAGGTATCTAGCAACACGTCATTACTCCCAATTCACAAATAGTCTCAGTGATTCAAGTAACCAAGAATATGATCTTTTGCATTAATCCCTCTGTCCTCGATATTTAGATTGAACACAAGTCACGGAGTATGTCAAACTTGTACCGTTCAATCAGTTATTTTCTTGTTTCCTGAGTAGACTAATCAAATGACATTAATATCTCATATTAATTCACTTGTTCATGGCCATGAATTAGTCTCACTCAATCAAGGGGCTCAAGATATCACTTCTATGCATATGAGGGACAAATCCTCTATCTATCACACATCATCCTGACATGGTTAATAAGTATACCCAAAAAATGCCTTTATAGACCATCTAGTTACATACAGTGTTTGGCACCATCAAAGCATACCATTATCCATGTAGGAAATCTTGCGTGATCTGAAGTCGAAGGATTTAGGTGCAAACGGAATCATTATAAGAACATTGTTGACATTTATAAAACAATACATGAAATGTTCTTATACGCGGGTCAATCCAATATTAAATACCTATGTGTTTGACTAAATATTTCCATATTTAATCACAACACATACTAGTCTCCACACATTATTGTTGTCCTTAAATTCCACAATAATGATTTACTAGGGAAATTTTAGAATAGTTCAATGTAACGATTAAATAACTATCTAAGGACGTTATTATATGTTTTAATACAAAAAGCACAGCGTATTCAAAACAACAATAATGGAATTCATGCCTTAATATTTCATCACATGAAAGAAAATACAACAATCTCCCACTTACACTAAAGACAACAACCTTGCCTTTCGTAATGCTAGGCACCACTTCAAGTTCAGTAATGAACTTTCGGATCCTAACAACTTCCTTAGCAGCATCTGATGCAGCTATATACTCGGCTTCGGTTGTAGAATTCGCAACAGTTGCTTACTTTGAACTTCGCCAGCTCACAGCACCGTCGTTTTGGCAAAACCCATAACCCGATTGCCATCTGAAGTCGTCTCTATCGGTTTGGAAACTAGCATTAGTGTGACCACTTACAATGAGCACGTCTTCCTCACCACAGATTAAGAACGTGTCCTTAGTTCTTCGTATGTACTTAAGGATGTTCTTGACGACTATCCAGTGACGTTCACCGTATGTAGATTGGTATCTGCTCGTTATACTAAAATCATACGAGACATCTGGGCGATTACACAACATGGCATACATGATAGAGCCAATTGTCGAAGCATATGGAATATCACTCATGCGTTCTTTCTCATCTAGTGTCTTAGCACACTATTGTCTTGAAAGAACCGTACCAAGTGCTATAGGACAAAGGCCCTTTTTGGATTATTGCATGCAAAACCGATTTAGCAATTTGTCTATATAAGTACTCTGACTTAGGCCAAGAAGTCTACGTGATCTATCTCTATATATCTAGACTCCTAAGATGAAGCTTGCTTCACCTAAGTCCTTCATAGAAAAACATTGCCCCAACCAGATCTTTACAGATTCCAAGGTTGGAATGTCATTTCCTATGAGTAGTATGTCATTTACATACAAAACCAGGAATACCACCGAGTTTCCACTAAACTTCTTATAAACACAAGGTTCATCAACGTTCTTGATCAAACCGAACTCGCGTACGACATCGTCAAAACGTCGATTCCAGCTACTAGAAGCTTGCTTTAGTCCATAAATTCAGTTTAATAGTTGCATACTTTATTGGCATTTTTGGATTGACAAAACCTTTGGGTTGTATCATATACAAGTCCTCATCTAAGTTTCCGTTAAGGAAAGCTATTGTGACATCCATTTGCCAGATTTCATAATCATAGTATGCAGCTATAGAAAGCAAGATACGAATGGATTTGAACATAACTACAGTGAAAACGGTCTCATCATAGTCAATACCATGAATCTGTTTGAATCCTATCGCGACAAGTCACCCATTGTACGTTTGAACATTCCCTTACTTGTACGTTTTCAATTTGAAAACCCACTTGCATCTTATTGGGGTTACCTCCTCAGGCACATATACCAAGATCCATACTTGGTTAGTGTACATGGAATCCATTTCGGATCTCATGGCCTCAAGCCATTTCTCAAAATCTAGACTAGTAATTGCTTGATTGTACGTTGTAGGTTCGTCATGATCAATAAACTTAACATCTTCATGTTCTATTACGAAAAATCCATATTTTTTAGGTGATCTACGAACTCTACTAGACCTACGCAGTTCTTGTGTTCTTGGAACTGGCTCCACAACAACTTGTGTAGCTTGTTCCAATTCCACCTGCTGGTCACTTAGGAAAATCGTAATCAAACAGTAAAGAAATCGAATTTTCTTTTCTTGATTGTTCTTGAGAGTGTGTAAGAATGAAGAAAAAAAATCTGATTTTTTCTTTTTTGCTTCTAGGATTTTTAGCTAAGAGAGAGTAAAGAGAATAGCGAGCAATTCATTAAAACTCAAGTGTAGAGAATGATGAACTTTTCATCAATTTTGTGGTGTTAGCGAAATCACCCACTAACCCCACTACCCCACTATTCTCTCCCACTACTCCCTTACACACACTCCCTCACACATGTAGATGTGCTGATTTTGACCGAGTCCAACTGGTCCGGTCGATCGCATAAATGGATCCCGACAGATCGGAGTGACCAAAAGTTCGATCGACTAGAGACAGCTCTTGGTTGACCAGGTCTTTTGCCCAATCCGATTGTATGCTCAATCAAATTGAGCTTGCCCAATCCAATTGAGCACCTATATCAAATGTAAAATCCAACAGTTTGAACCTTACTAGGCTAGTGTAGCTCACTCTTTTACTATTTTGCAGATGCTATCGATGATGGTTTAGAAATGGCGGTTGGCGAGGAGGTTAACAAGTAGAGGCTATTATTGATGTAATAGTGTTTTATGAATGTTATGTTATGTTTCCGTTTTCTATTTGTACGATACACTAAGTTAAACTTTGTAGTACTTTAAGTTATGGTGTAAGCCTCTTATGATATGTTATAAGTTTATTAAGTTGTTCGGATTCTCCGTATATATTTGTATGGGTTTGATATCTCATCGGCGAATGAGGAGCTTCCAAGTCACCCACAGGTTACGACGTGTGACAGTACAGGTTAGCCAAATGCGCCATAGTACCACATATTTCGGGGTTTTAGATTTCGTTACAATTTGAACAGTTTAGAAACGGATTATAACTTGTCTAAAACTGTAATCAAAATGATTCATTTTAGTAGTTCCCTGAGACCATTAGCATATGTGGTCGCAGCACAGCATCCGAAGTCAGAATCCATTAACAAAAATTCGTAAGTATTTGTTCGTCTGTTTTTCGATTCCCATAGTCATCCTTCGGGGGACGATTCATGGGTGTTTAGAACGAGTTTCTGCCCATGAATCCCCAGGTCCATATATTTTGAAAAGTTTCAAAACAATGTTTTACAACATGAAAAATAAAGACCGTGCTGAATTTTGGGAAATCGGCCCTAGTAGTCCCTGAACTTATGTCATTCAGCTTCAAGAATCCCTGTGATGTTTTAACTGCATAAAGAATCCCTCACCATTTTACGTTAATCCCACAAAGTCATAACCACCATATTCGGGGAGGAATCCAGCAACTGTTGTGCACGCGACTTGCACATGACTTTTAATGGAGGGTATATTTGGTATTTCATTATTTAAATTAAAAAAAAACCTTAATTTTCCAATCTCTTATTCTTTCTCCCTCTCTTACCATCACCCCACCCTCATATACAGAAGATGTTTTCCGGTGAGATTTGGTTCTTGTGAGCAATTTTTGTGCATGAGTCTATTCGGCGATCCATTTGCAGCGTTGATTAGGATAAGAAAGAATGTCTCTTGCACATCGTTGGTCCTCCTCCCTCTTCATCATCCATTTCCGTTGTTCGCTGCCGCCTCCCCCTCTACAATTGCATTCCCCCCGGTTGTTTGGCCTTGACATTCAATTGAATCTAATCACAAATTAAAAGGGAATAAAGTTACAATCCCATGACCGCCGCCAGGGTCCCTGCCCCTTGGACCCCGCCAGCAGCCCTAAGACTTTGTATTTGTACTCGTTACTTGATTTTATTATGCTCTATGTGAGTTTTAGCATGGTGAATAGCATGACCTACTATACTCCCTCTTGTTTATATTTATTGGGCTATAATTTTATAATACGATCTGCGAACCGTTTTTCAATGGTGTAAAATTGTAATTACTTTCTTAGATTAGTTTTATCGTTTTATCTTGAAGGCTGGGTATGCCTATGCAATTATGTAACAAGACTGGAAGACGCTGGATCAAAGACACTATCCATGAGATGGGTATTGACTTAGATTGACCATTGGCTCCCACAAGGCTCGTGGGATTCATCATAGGATTAGGCAATGCTATCTCACATTTCCATTTACGTTTTATATCTTGCATGTGATGCTTATATTCTTGTCCTATGGGGTCTAACAACATATTCTTCAAATTAAAAAAATGTTTTAATTAAGTCTTAAAATGCCTACCATTATCTAAGCACTTCTTAAACTTGGATAATCATTTTGTCTGCTTGCCAAAGCAACAAATAAGTGGTTATCTCGGCAAAAGGAGATGTGAAAATAGTATTTCCATAAGCTTAAACAAGGTTCGACTTAACTAGGCTATCAAAATAGTTTTGAGCCTAGGGCATAACATGGGAAATAGCCAGGACATGTAGATGTCATTCTCATGGGTTGATTTTACTTTAATTATGGGTGATAAGCCCAAGCTTACTTATAATTATCGCAAAATGGTTTTCTCCACTATTTATCAAGTGTTAAAATTGTGGAAAGTTTTTTGCTCAAAAAATCAATTAATGACTTTGCAAATAATTTTTAAATGTAGATAATGGCAAACAACACTTCACACAATTCATTACGATCTGTTCTTACAAAATAAAAACTGAATGGGTCCAATTTCCTTGATTGGGCTCGCAACTTAAGGATTGTCCTTAAGCAGGAAAGAAAGTTATACGTTCTCGACACTGATATTCTTGAACAGTCTGCAAACAACGCCTCTAGAGCTAAGAAAGATGCTTGGAGGAAACATGTGGATGATTCTAACTATGTGACTTGTGTCATGTTAGCCACAATAAGCCCTAAGCTTCAAAAGAAGTTTGAAGAGGTTGAGGCTTTCCAGATGATGGGCCAGCTCAAGGAAATGTTCCAAGAGCAAGCCCGTGAAGAAAGGTTCCTCACCACTAAGGCGTTGAATAGTTGTAAGATGGCCAATGGAACCTCTGTGAGTGAACATGTTCTTAAAATGAAGGGTTGTCTTGACCAACTTGAGAAACTTGGGGCTCCCGTAAGTCAAGACATGGCCACATATATGATCTTTCCATGACCAACTTGAGAAACTTTGGGCTCCCGTAAGTCAAGACGCTACCACCTGAGTATGACCAACTTGTCATGAACTTCAACATGCATGCCATGGAGAAGTCCATACATAAGATACACAGGATGCTCAAACAGGTTGAACTGAACATTAAGAAGACCCCTAATGTCTTAATGGTTCAAAAAGGGAATTTCAAGAAGAACAAAGGAATGGGAAATCCCATGTCCAATAAGGGCAAAGGAAACAACAAGTCCAAGCCCAAGGCCAAGGCACCAAAGGAACCAGGCCATTGAAAATGGAACTGCAAGCTCTACTTGGAAGAGAAGAAAAAGGAGAAAGCCAGTTTGACTGTCTCTCCAGGTATTTATGTTATTGAGATTAACATGTCTGCTCCTACTTCATAGGTATTAGATACCGGTTGTGGATATCACATTTGTGCAAATGTGCAGGGGTTCAAAAGGAGTAGATCATTGGAAAAAGGAGAAGTGGACCTGAGAGTAGCAAATGAAGCAAGAGTTGTAAATGTAACTGCTGGGACATTTAATTTAGTTTTGCCAAGTGGCCTTATTATTGAACTGAATAATTTTCTTTATGTTCCAACTTTGAGTAGGAATATTATTTCAGTTTCTTGTTTAGATATTGATGGTTTTGAAATAAATATTAAGAATAAGATTTGTACCCTTCGTAAACAGGGTATCTTTGATGAATGAGCTTTATATTCTTAACCTCGATGAATCCATTGAAAGGCCAATCTATAACATTAATACAAAGAGGTTTAAATCAAATGACTTAAACCAAACCTACTTTTGGCATTGTCGTTTGGGCCACACCAACGAGAAACGCATATCAAAACTCTATCAAGATGGAATTTTGACATCATTTGAATTAGAGTCTTATGAGACATGTGATTCTTGCTTGTTAGGAAACTCCCTTTAATGGACAAAGTGAGAGAGCTTTTGATTTATTGGGCTTCATACATACAGATGTATGTGGACCAATAAACACAAGTGCTAGATGAGGGTTTCAATATTTCATCACATTCACAGATGATTTCAGTAGATATGTCTGTGTCTATCTAATGAAACATAAATCAGAATCTTTTTGAAGATTCAAAGAATTGCAAAATTAAGTACAAAATCAACTTGGCAAAAGTATTAAAATACTTCGATCAGATCGAGGTGGCAAATACCTTAACCAAGAGTTTGAAGACCATCTTAGAGGATGTGGAATTGTTTCACAATTAACTCATCCTGGCACACCACAATGGAATGGTGTGTCAGAATGAAGTAATCGCACCTTACTAGATATGGTTCGATCTATGATGAGTCAAACCAGCCTTCCAATTTACTTTTTGGGCTACGCCGTAGAAACTGCTGCATTCATATTAAATAGAGTTCCTTCTAAAGCGGTTCATAAAACTTCATATGAGATATGGACAGGGAAAACAACCAAGTTCGTCATTTATCTAAATTTGGGGATGCGAGGCGTATGTAAAACTCTTATTATCTGATAAACTCACCCCTGAATCTGACAAGTGTTTGTTTGTTAGATATCCTAAAGAAACTAAAGGATATTACTTCTATCTTCCATGAGAGAACAAAGTGTTTGTTGATCGAAATGGTCTATTCATTGAAAGAGAATTTATTTCCAAAAGGGATATAGTGAGAGTAAGATCCATATTGAGGAAATTCAAGATCCCCAAACAACATCTGAACCAACTTTGGAACATCAAGCAAGCTCACGTGCTGATACTGAGCTTCAATCTTTCACACAGGGCCTAAGGAGGTCAAGTAGTAAACATCAACAGCTTAAGAGATATGGATTTCTCGTAACTGATGAACATTATATTGAACTGATTGATCAAGATTAACCCACTTCCTACAAAGAGGCAACTCGTAGTTCTGAGTCAGACAAGTGGCTAGAAGCTATGAAGTCTGAGATGCAATCCATGTATGATAACCAAGTGTGGACTTTGGTTGACCCACCCAAAGGGTGTAATGTCATTGATAAAAAGTAGTGTTTCAAAAAGAAAACCGACATGGATGGTAATGTACACACTTTTAAATCTCGACTAGTAGTAAAAGGTTGTAGACAAACTCATGGTATAGACTATGATGAAACCTTTTCTCTTGTCGTTATGATAAAGTCTATTAGGATTTTACTTGCCATAACCGCATATTATGACTATGAGATATGGAAAATGGACGTTGAGACTGCGTTTCTTAATGGAAACCTTCTCGGGGATATGTCTATGACACAACCTGAGGGGTTTGTTGGTCCATCAAATTCTAACAAAGTGTTTAAGCTTCAAAGGTCCATTTATGGATTGAAGCAAGCATCTCGAAGTTGGAATCGTCGCTTTGATGAAGCAATTAAAGAATTTGGTTTCGTCAAAAACGAAGGTGAGCTTTGTGTTTATAAGAGAGTAACTAATAATGTAGTAGTGTTCCTTATGCTTTATGTGAATAACATCTTACTTATTGGAAATGACATCCCCACATTACAAAGTGTTAAAGCTTGGTTGGGGAAGTGCTTTTCCATGAAGGACTTAGGCGAGGACACATACATTCTGGGTATAAGAATCTATATCCAACAAAATGATTGGCTTAAGCCAGAGTGGATACATTGACAAGGTACTGATACGGTTCAGTTTGCAAGATTCCAAATAGGGATTCTTGCCCATGTCACACTACATTAAACTAAACAGAACTCAAGGACCTTCCACAAAGGAATACCAAGATAGCATGATTAATATCATATATACTTCAGCCATTGGGTCTATTATGTACGCCATGCTATGTACTCGCCCGGATGTCTAATTCGCGTTATGTATGACTAGCAGATATCAATCTGACCCTGGAGAGTCACATTGGACTGCAGTCAAAAGCATTCTTAAGTATTTGAGAAGGACTAAAGATATGTTCGTAGTTTACGGAGTTCATGAAAGAAGTTTGGTTGTAAATGGTTACACAAACGCAAGCTTCAAGACTGATGTAGATGATTTTAGATCGCAATCTTGTTTTGTTTTTTGTTTGAATGGAGGTGTTGTGAGCTGGAAGAGCTAAACGAAAGAAACCGTGGCCGACTATACAGCAGAAGCTGGGTATGTGGCTACCTCTGAATCAACTAAATAAGCTGTTTGGATCAGGAAATTTGTTGATGGATTAGGTTTCATCCTTAGCATTGTGAGCCCAGTGAGCCTCTATTGTGATAATATTGGTGCCATTCACCAAGCTAAGGAACCTAGATCTCACCAACGATCCAAACACATTCTCAGGCGTTTCCATCTGATTAGAGAGATCATTGATAGAGAAGACGTTAAAATTTGCAAAGTTCATACACACGACAACATTGTAGATCCATTGACCAAGCCACTCCAGCAACCTAAACATGAGAGTCATACTAGGTCAATGGGATTGAGGATCAGTATGATTGGACCTAGGGCAAGTGGGAGATTGTTAGTAGTGCCCTAAGACCATTAGCATACGTTGTACGTTTTATATATATTTTGAGCATATCATTTGAATAGGTAATTTTGCTTTTGAACATCAAATATGTGATTTGATAGTAAAACTCATTAGCTTATGAAATTGCTATTCTGATTGTCCCTAGTTTTATGTAATGTTCTATACACTGAAATAAAACTAGTATGATGTTTGATTGATGATTATGTTTTACTAATCATGTGTAGTGGATACAAATCATATCAGAGATATAATATATTGGGATATGTCGTTACAGACGTGATCCGAAAAAGAAGTAATACATCATGGTTCTTTAGTCATAAGTATTACTTCCTCAATACTATTTCGAATCCTTAGCCCTTGGTCTCCATCATTTCCAGCATGAATGGAGCTACGTTTTGACTCAGTCAGACAATACTTTTAATCGAGTAATTTAATACAACTAATGATCGGATGTACTAACCTATCATGGCTCGAATGTGAGAGGCATTGTAAGAGATTTGTCCCTATCTTATTAGAGAGATATATCCAGGGCCCCTCGATAGGGAAGACTGGTTAAATGCATGGACGTGATCCAATACATTTAATAAACTGGTTATTAAATACTATTTGTTGAAACAGTCTATCTGGAGATCGAGCATAAATACAATTAAGCTTTATAATGATGACAACTACCATGCCATATGCTTAATTGGATATCGCGAGACAAATGGATTAAATATTTGATTGATATTAGGTTCCACCTTATATTCATTCACTCTGGGTAGTCGCAATGTCCTACTAGGGCCCACTTATGATTTATGAACACATACTACTACTAAGTGTGTTTTCATTGCCATTGTGATATGAACATACAGGGTCACACGCAAAGACGAGTTAACGAGCTTTTTGACCAGATTCAACGAATCTAGAATGTGTCTAGGTTCATTGTATATGACATTCAGTTTTTCTGAGAATAATAAAATGTTATTATTCGAATTAGAGATTAAGGATGGGCATTTTCGGTATTTGTCTTTTGCTGGGATTACGTGGGAGTTATTATACGATAAAAACTCCCACTACCAGAAGAGGTTGGGATTGCGTTGGAGTTTGTTTTCGGGACAAACTCTTACGCCTATACAATCTCTTTTGGCCGAAACCCTAGGCACACACTTTGATAGCCGCAAAAACTATTACCCGAAATAAAGAGCTAGCACTCGTTTCTCGTTTCGTCGCGTGGATACCGAAAGAGAGCAATTCCGCAAGGAAAGGCTTTGGTGGTCGCAACAGAGCATCCGAAGTCAGAATCCATTAACGAAAATTCGTAAGTATTTTTCGTCTTTTTTTCGATTCCCATAATATGAGCGAATCCTTCGGGGCACGATTCATGGGTGTTTAGAACGAGTTTCTGCCCATGAATCCCTTCAGGTCCATATATTTTGAAAAGTTTCAAAACAATGTTTTACAACTAATATCATGAAAAATAGAGACCGTACTAAATTTTGGGAAATCGACCCTAGTAGTCCCTGAACTTATTTCATTTAGTTTCGAGAATCCTTGTGATTTTTTAGCTGGATAAATAATCCCTCAACATCTGACGTTCGTCTTACAAAGTCATAACCACCATATTCGCGGAGGAATCCGGCAACCGTTGTGCACGCGACTTGCACATGACTTTTAATGTAGGGTATATTTGGTATTTCATTATTTAAATAAAAAACAACTCTAATTCTCCAATCTCTTATTTTTCCTCCCTCTCTTACCACCGCCCCACCTTCATATACAGAAGATATTTTCGTGTGAAATTTGGTTCTTGTGAGCAATTATTGTGCATGAGTTTGTTCGGCGATCCATTTGTGGCGTTGATTGGGATAAGAAAGAATGTCTCTTGCACATCCTTGGTCCTCCTCTGATACGGTACCAACATCGGGGCTGCCCAACTCAAGGGAACGTGTATTAAGATACAAAGAGGACTCTAAATTACATCTAGGAATGTTGTACAAGTCAACCTCTCAGTATCACAAGTGTACAAGGAATGGACAGCTTTGCTACTGTTTGGTATAATGATCATAAATTTCGATATAGTTATCCAATGAAGCAGATTCCAGTTGCATATTAAAGATACGAGGCAGATCTACAACTTCTATGAAGATCACAAGATCAGATTCTGCCTTCTAGATATCCGAAATAGTCGTGCAAGTTGGCCCAACAAGCTGTCCAGAATTGGGACGAATTTTAAGGGCATTTTAGTCTTTTTGTGTACAATTAAAGTCTATACTAGACTTTAATTATTTTAAGCATATTTCATTACTATAATTTCGTGTATAGCAAGTAGTTGCTATAATAAAGGACATGTTGTCCATGTGTTAGTTAGTTGGTTAATAAGAGTCCTAATGCAACTAGAACTCTTCATA
This sequence comes from Vinca minor, assembly GCA_026122235.1. NCBI lineage: Eukaryota > Viridiplantae > Streptophyta > Magnoliopsida > Gentianales > Apocynaceae > Vinca > Vinca minor. The sequence continues at coordinate 489,272 of JAOCZM010000285.1, read as the reverse complement.
GATTTGGTAGTTATTTACATTCTAGCCGCCAAGATAATAGGAACATGTGCCTATTATCTTGTTTAGGTAGTTACTTGATAGCAAGTTGTTATTCAAGAGTCCTAATTCTTCAAGGACTCTTATTTCCTTTTCCTTGTTCAAGTTGGAACAGAAATCCCTCTACTTAAAGAGTAATTTCGGCCACCTTTTAAGGAGACTTGATATTTTGATATTTTGATTAAGGTTATTCCTTAGATACTTGTTTATGAACTTCCGGTAGAACTTCATATTCTTTTGAGTTACTGTATCAACTAGCTTGTTTCTCTAGTTGTGGTGTTTCAGCCTCCATTGATACTTAGCCTGCCCGGGGTTGTGTTAAGTGTATTCCCATAGAAACTAATTCGAGATAGAGAAAGATCTGCTTAGAAGCCGAACCTTGATATAAAACATCACGGTTTCGCATCAAGTGGTATCAGAGCAAAAGGTTGATCTCTATCTTGGTGTACCTTTATTGCTTTCTTGAAATTTTGTTTTTCTTGTTTGCTTGAGATAGCTGAGAGATAACAAAAAAAAAAAATTTTACCCCAACGAAAAAGCCACCCAGAAGTAAAGAAATTGGCAGCCGGGTTACATACAAATTCGGGTACTTTACCATCATAAAAGCCACCCGAAAGTAAAGAAATTGGCAACTGGGTTAGCCCAAAATAGACAAGGAATCAAGACCAAAAGCAAACTTCCTTTGTATAAAGGAATTGGATCTTGTTCCTTCTTCATCTTGAATTAGCCACAATCAAGACTTTTCGATCTAGCACAACCGTCATCAATCAAGAGCTTTTGATATTGTGGCCAAGATAAGGGTAAGTCTCGGGCAAGAAGGTAAGAAAAGATTTCAAGAACAAGCTATTTCAAGAAAACAGAAAATCAAGAAAGGTAAAGATCACATCTTTTTCTTGTTTGGCAACAAATAACTCTTATACTTTTTCCTTAGACTTTTTGTAAGTCAAGATAAGATTTCTTGCCATATTTTTCCAAACTTCCTTCAACATAACCATTCAATCATCTAAAGTTGGAAGTTCTTGACAAGTATTTGTGGAATATTGAGAGAAAAACAAAATCAGATTACTATTCACATGTTACTGTTCATTCAATTTTTCGTGTGAATTTTTCTACTAACGATTTGTGTGATTCTTTTTCTTTGCAAAGATAATGTCTTTTGATGAAGGTACTTTGCAGCAAGGTGCCATGGATATTGATGAATCACTACAACAAACAATGAAAGCAATAATGCAATCCCTCAATGACATTAAAAGGCCACCTAGAAGAGGCAAAGCCGTGAATGTTGATGTAATGGGTTTCAAGAATCCAATAAACCACCATTGAGAGACAATTTTCGGCACAAAGTTGATAATGTTCAATACCAGCCGAGAGCAAATCATCAAGATCACAGGTATGATCCGAGATCATTTGTTCATAAGGAAAGATTTGAGCCGAGAGCAAATCATCAAGATCAAAGGTTTGATCCAAGACCAAATGCTTACAACCAAAGGTATGATCCGAGAGCAAATGTTCAAGATCAAAGGTATGATAATAATCTTGGTGCTATTAAGACCAAGATCCCTCCTTTCTTAGGTACTAATGACCCTCAATTATTTTTAGATTGGACACGAAAAGTTAACCATGTTTTTTATGTTCATAATTATTCGGAAGAGAAAAAGGTCAAATTGGCAGCCATGAAGTTTGGAGAATATGCATCAATTTGGTGGGATAATGAGATCCATGAACGGAGAAGATCGAGGCAAAGACCAATTGATTCATGGGAGGATATGAAAGCGGTCATGACACGACGATTTGTACCTCAAAATTTTAATCGTGATTTGTACAATCAACTCCAAAGTTTGAGACAAGGAACAAAGACCGTTATTGAATACTACACAGAGATGGAGATGGCCATGATTAGAGCAAACATCCGGAAAGATAATGAGGCTACTTTAGCTCGTTTCTTGGCTGGTCTAAATGACAAAATTAGACCCAAGGTAGAACGTGCTAACCTTCGTAATCTTATTGATATGGTTTATTTTTCTGTACAGATTGAAAGGCAACATAAAGAGAATAGTTTAAGGGAAAAATCGGCCACTTTCCAACCTTGGAAGAAGCCGAATCCACCCCAGATTTTTTCTACTTTTTTTCCAAGACAAAGCAAGGGTAAAGAGGTCATAAATTGTGGGAAAACAGCCACATGGAAGTTTGGGGCAGCAAGGTCTCAAAATCCATCAAATGCGGCCAATACAAGCGTAAAATCTACTCAAAATCTTGTTCGGGAATGTTCTAAATGTGGGGGCAAAGGACACTTTGCTATGGACTTCCCTAACAAGAGTACAATGATAAAATTAGATGATGGATCGTGGATAAGTGAGGAAGAAGCCGAAAAGACTGTTTTAGAGGAGAAAAAAGAGCGAGATAGAAAAGAAACGAGTGACCCTACCCATGAGGTAAAATTCGAGGGAAGAAATGATACAAAAGCCATAAGCCTAGTGAGAAAAAAGGCAAGCTCACAAAAAGAGAGAAGAGTGTTTATTCATTAATCCCGGAAAGGTAGATAGGACACTTCAAGCAAAACAACTTGTTGTTTTGTTCGATTTGAATGGAACCGCAAGGAACCTTTGTACTAACACTTTTTCTTTTGATCTAACATCTTTTTCTACATCTAGTCTTGCCATTTTTCAGAAATTTCATGAAGTCTTCCCTAAGGAGTTGCCGAGAAGGTTACTTGTTAGCCTTCAAAATCGTGAAAGGTATAAACCATTTTTGGGTACAAATCAGCAAATTCAAACCCAAGGTGATTTAATTCTTGAAAAGAAGAAGGTAAGTATGTCTTTAAGTCCTTATGTTAATCCGGGGAAAATTGTACCAAAGCAAGAAAGGACTTTTAGATTATATACGGATAGTCTCAATGTTAATAACTTAATGTTCAAGTATAGTCATCCGATTCCTTACTTTGATAAAGTACTTGTTGCTAGTAAAAACCGAGAGAATCATATTGAGCATCTTAGAGCAGTTTTTACTATTTCAAAAGCACATACCTTGTATACTAAGATAGATAAGTATGTTTATTACACTCATTCTATTAATCTTCTTAGTTACATGATGAGTTTCAAGGTATTAAAGTTGCACCGGCAAGAGTTAATACAATTGAGGAATGGCCGAATTCAACTAGTACAAATCAACATCGATCATCATTTAAGTTAGCAAGTTTTTATCAACATTTGGTTCAAAATCTTAGCAAGCTTGTTGCCTTGAATGCAATGAAGAAAGAAGATTTATTTTGGGACAGCCGCCATAAGATCAAGTTAAAAGGTACGTACGATGTAATTTCTACATTCTATATTCCTAACTTGCTCCCTTTCATTCATTTTTCAGATTATAACGCTGATTTTTGGGATGATTCGAGGACAAATCCTTTTCAAGATGGAGGAGATGATACGGTACCAACATCGGGGCTGCCCAACTCAAGGGAACGTGTATTAAGATACAAAGAGGACTCTAAATTACATCTAGGAATGTTGTACAAGTCAACCTCTCAGTATCACAAGTGTACAAGGAATGGACAGCTTTGCTACTGTTTGGTATAATGATCATAAATTTCGATATAGTTATCCAATGAAGCAGATTCCAGTTGCATATTAAAGATACGAGGCAGATCTACAACTTCTATGAAGATCACAAGATCAGATTCTGCCTTCTAGATATCCGAAATAGTCGTGCAAGTTGGCCCAACAAGCTGTCCAGAATTGGGACGAATTTTAAGGGCATTTTAGTCTTTTTGTGTACAATTAAAGTCTATACTAGACTTTAATTATTTTAAGCATATTTCATTACTATAATTTCGTGTATAGCAAGTAGTTGCTATAATAAAGGACATGTTGTCCATGTGTTAGTTAGTTGGTTAATAAGAGTCCTAATGCAACTAGAACTCTTCATAGATTTGGTAGTTATTTACATTCTAGCCGCCAAGATAATAGGAACATGTGCCTATTATCTTGTTTAGGTAGTTACTTGATAGCAAGTTGTTATTCAAGAGTCCTAATTCTTCAAGGACTCTTATTTCCTTTTCCTTGTTCAAGTTGGAACAGAAATCCCTCTACTTAAAGAGTAATTTCGGCCACCTTTTAAGGAGACTTGATATTTTGATATTTTGATTAAGGTTATTCCTTAGATACTTGTTTATGAACTTCCGGTAGAACTTCATATTCTTTTGAGTTACTGTATCAACTAGCTTGTTTCTCTAGTTGTGGTGTTTCAGCCTCCATTGATACTTAGCCTGCCCGGGGTTGTGTTAAGTGTATTCCCATAGAAACTAATTCGAGATAGAGAAAGATCTGCTTAGAAGCCGAACCTTGATATAAAACATCACGGTTTCGCATCATCCTCTCTCTTCATCATCCAATTCCGTTGTTCGCCGCCACCTCCCCCCTCTACAATTGCACTTCCCCCAGTTGTTTGGCCAAGACGTTTAATCGAATCTAATCACAAATTAAAAGGGAATAAAGTTACAATCTTTTTTCAGTTTCTTGATCAATCCAAGAAAGAAATTAAATTGAAATGCCAATGAAAGGATAACCCAAAAATTAACCAATCCAATAATAGCAAGAATCAAACAATAATAGGATATTCACAAGTAAAAGATTAGAAGGAAACAAACCTGAGAATGAATTTTATAACTTTTCTTCTTATAATATTTTGGTTTAGAGGAAGAACCTCCCATATTTCCAATTGCGATTTCAATTCTCTTCTTGTTCGACTAGCAAAATAATTAACAAAAAAAATACAAAAAATAGAGAAGAAAAGAGGGGTGCATATAAAACTAAAAATAGCAGAGATAGCTCGTTGGGGGGGGGGAGGGTGAATGGGGGCAGGGTATGAGAGAGAGGGGGATGGGGATGGGGGTATGAGACAAAGTGATGATGAACCTTGACAATTGGATTTATCAAGATTCAACACAAAAAGGGATTTGAGGTTCTTTCTTTTAACTTGAATTTAGTTATCGTAAATGCTGACACTAAGACCTCTAAGTAGCATGAGCACCTAGCAACCTTAGGAGAAAGACTTTAAAGGAGTTTGACACACGAAACCTCTAATCAGCGTGATCACCTAGCAACCTTGGCAGAAAAACTATAATGGATGATGAAACTTTAACTCTCTGAAATTTCTTGATTCTATACATATATTTTGTTTGTTAAAGATATCCTCGATTATATTTTGTCATTTGATCAAAGTGTGAAATATTTATTAATTTTTTCTTTTAGTTTTCCAACGTCAAAATGTACTATTATTTTGCTACTTTTCTTCTATGAATTATATTTTGAGTTTCACCTATCTAACATATTCTTGATTATAATGATAGATTGTTTGTTCCCCTATGATCAGACCACTCAAGGTTATTTCTTTTAGATCTTTTATCTATTTGTAAGTCTACAACTTTATATATTTATTTTTCTATGGATTTAATTTATCTGGTGATTGTTGATTATGGAACAAATTATTATATTTTAAATTTATTTGGAGCTTTTACACTCAACCTAATGACATTTTATTTTGATTTTGTATTTTTTCCGTAATGGATAATTAAACTCTAATTTTCATTTATTTGATTGCAACTGGGATGGAGGTTGGTGATAAAATTAAGAAATCTCTTGAAAGATGCACACTCACATAAACAAGGATTTAAAGATGTCATGAGATATAATATGCAAGCAATTCTTTGCAAACAGAAACATGCTCTAAATGTATGTAAACATACGATAATGAAAGGTGGGAAAAAAGGGTTTTGCCTTCATGGACTTGGGACCTTATGTTGGAAGGTCTTTGAAATGCGTTGTATTCTTTTATTTATTTAATCGATAGTTTGTAGGATAATGTTACTTTTTAACATATTTTTTATTATTATTTAGGAATGCCAACTGTTATGGTGGGGGGTTTGGCATGGACCCCTACTCGTTTATTAATAGTGCCAGGAAAAGGCGAATAAAAGTACATAGAGGGGGACATAGCCAAATACCACTTCATACAATGTGAAACAATCCATAAAACTGATTCATTTATTTTATGAATCAGATGATACAATAGATGTCTATATGAAGTATTATGCAAAACGATTGTACCCGTGGATATTTGGGGACGTCCCCGATCCTACGGATACAAGTAAATACAAAGCAAAGAAAAATAAACAAAAGAAAATACAAAGCACGAAGCCAACTATTTAATCCATCTAAAAAAAGAGTCCCCGTGCTATCAAGGCGTCATAGACCACGAGTCGAAAGTGGGAGCATTTGAAGGGACGAGAATATTGTTCATCGCAGGCCAGATTTGCCAAACTGTTTGCCACTTTGTTCGCCTCGCGATAATTATGTTGATCTGGGTTTGAACTTATAAGATGAGAAGTTTTTGAAACAGTTCATCCAAATGCCATGCATTAACTTTACCTGGATTGAGTCGTGCAGGAACTTAGAATCCGTTTGTATTAGAAATCATGTATAACTCATTTCCAAAGAATAACGTATACCACAAATCATAGCCTCAATCTCGGCTGCTGAATTAGTTAACATATGTCACAAAAAAGTCGCATAAGCCCCTTATCAATGTGCCATTAGTACGCCTAAGTATACCACCTGCTCCTGCAACTCTGGGATTACCTCGAGAGGCACCATTAATATTCAAAATAAAATCCTCCATATCGCCCAGCCACATAACTGCCAACAGCCTACCTCGACTTGCAGAAAATGCCACGGATGGTGCCAAAAAAATGCCAAAAGCCCCGTATTTTGCAATATAGAGGAAATAAAAAATTATATTTCTCTAAGTAAACTTCGACCATTAGACTTTGCACCATAAAAAACAATATGACGTCTACTACGCCACAAAATTCAACAAACACTAGCAAGGACAATAGTATAATGTCACGCCATTTCCCCTCCCCTTTCCACCAAAGAAACTTAATCATATCAAGATGAGAAGAATACCTTATATCCCTTTGATGTATACCAACAGAAGTCAAAGCTTGTCGCCAAAGAGTTTGGGCCAAGTCACACTCTAAAAATATATGATTGATATATCTTCTCCCACATTGACAACGCGAAGCTAGAGGTACACCCCAGCCTCTACAAACCTCATCCAAAGCTTAAAACCTGCTAAAAAGGCGCCATATAAAAATTTGTAAGAAAAGAGGCATCATCGCCTCCTACATATACCTCCGAGTACTTTGTGTGACCCCAGAAGGTTGGATGAGTTTCAATATAGAAGTAATCGTGAAGCGACCATTAGATTCCGGTTTCCAAATATATTCATCCCAATTCGGCTGTAGCACAACAGAGGGCGGCAAGAGACGATGTTGGTCCAAGTTAAGTAGTCTACTAGTATCAATATTCCAACCGGTTGCATCACAGTGTTCATTTATGCGAGAGACATTTCCTGGAAGGCCCAATAAATCACACATACGCCCTTGAAATGTAAAGTCATCATGCTAGAACGAAGAGCTACCATCCCGAATAAGAACACCAATATTTGGCTCAGCCGAACCCTTCGCAACTAACATGCGTCTCCATACCGGCGAGTCAAAAGAAGATGTTTGTATCAAAGATGAATGTTGATTATTGGGACAATATTTATCATTCATAAAGGTACACCAAAGAGATTTTGTGGTCCTGAAACGCCACCAAAGTTTTTTTGAGAAAGCAGCATAAAATGAATTTAAAGCAAATAAACCCAAATCGTTTTGAGAGGTATCCCGACACATTTTGTTCCAAGACATCCAATGCCTCCGGTCCACGAATTCTGATTTCCCCCACAGGAAATTCGAAAAAATCCTCTCAATGGCTACAAAAACTTGTTTAGGTGGCTGTGATGCTACAAGAATGTGTAAGGTCATAGAAGATAAAACAAAACGAATCAAAGTAAGCTGCCATGCCGTGCAAAGCAATTTACCTTGCCAACCTGCAACTCGAGAAGATAGTTTATCAATCAAATTCGAAAAATAAATGGTTTTGGACAGCCCATGAAAATGGGAAACCCAAATAGGTGAAAGGAAAGGATCCTTGAGAGAAACCGGTAACTATAATAATCATTTGAATTTTCCTTGGTTGAGCTCTTGTTGAGACATAAAAGGAAGTTTTGTTATCATTAACCCATAGACCCGAACAAGCCTCATATTGTCTGATGTAATGCATGAGAGCTTGAAGCCCTCTCTTTTTATCCGTTAAGAAAGATGACAACATCATCCGCATAAGCTAAATGAGAAACCATGGTAGAAGAGAGAGGCATCATATACTGACCTACACTCCTCGACCGCACTAGACGATCTAAACCTCGTGAGAACACATTTGCGGCCAAAATGAATAAAAGAGGGGATAGTGGATCTCCTTGTTTCACACCCCTACCCGGACGGAAAAAAACATAAGGTGAACCATTAATAAGCACAGAAAACCAGTTATTATTATGAAGGTTACGAATCAGATGCATGAAATGAGCACTAAAACCAAAACGAGTCAAAACATCAAGAAGAAAAACACGAGAGACTCTATCAAAAGCCTTCATCATATCCAGCTTAATAATCATGTTACCAAGTCGGACCCTTTTATTAATAGAGCTTACCATCTTCATAGCCAGGAGGACATTGTTTGTAATAATACGCCCTTGAACAAAACCCGATTGATTACTGCTGATAACAGAAGGTAACAATTTCGCCAATCTGTTCGCCATTACTTTAGAGATAATTTTGCTAGAAAAAGTACATAAAGAAATAGGACGAAACTCACCAAAAGAACTCGGATTGTCAATCTTTGGAATAAGGACCAAAAATGAACTAGACATTGCACGAGGAAGGGGAAGGCCAGCCTAGAAGTCTCTTACCGCCGGAATAACGTCAACTTTGATAATGTCCCAACAAACTAGAAAAAAATTTATCTGTAAAACCATCTGGGCTTGCTGCGCTTATGGGGCTCAAATTGAAAGCAACTTACTTTACTTCCATACCTGTGGGCAGACAATCAGGTGAGGCATTAATATCATCATTTATTAAACAAGGTATTAAGTCAAGAAGATGTTGGTCTCGGCATGATGTCGGATCGAAGGCAAAAAGCCGTTGGAAAAATTATGCCCCAGCCGAACCAATGGCAACGGGTGAGGTAGCAAAAGTTCCATGAAGTGTGGTGATTTTTTTTGATATGGAGTTTTCTTTGAAGGTTTCTGCAATAAGAGTGAAAAAACTTAGTATTAGCATCACCATCTTTAAGCCATATTTGTCTAGATTTCTGCCGCCAAAATATTTCTTCCAACTCAAGATTTCAGGGATGTACTCCTCAAGCCTGTTTAAGATTTTCTTGTAAAAGTGTCGTAGGAGCCGAATCATGTAAGGTTTCCATCCGTGACACTTCAATAGCCGATTTTTGAAGGCTGGAATGAATATTCCCAAAAACTTGATGATTCCATTCACCCAACGCAATTTTTAGTTTTTTTTCATTTTTCATGCAAAACATACATTCCAGAATTATGAACCTCAACATCCCAAGAAAAGTAGAACCACCATGATGAATAGTTAAACGGATCTCAAGTAAGATAGTGCAATGATCCGAAACAATTCTAGACAAATGTAAAGCACTAGTATGTTGAAATAAAGCATTCCAAGGAGTATTTACAAGAATACGATATAACCGTCTTAGCAGTGGCCGAGCTCCCCCTCGGCACCAAGTAAAAGGACTACCTGAACAAGGAATCTCCAGCAACTCACAATCGTGCACCGCATCACCTAATTCTGACATCGGTAATGAAGCTGGGACTGAGCCTTGACTCTCAGAGGCTCGCAATACAACATTGGAATCCCCACCAACCAGCCATGGATGATCGTTTTGTGAGCGAAAAGAACGTAGTTCATTCCAAATAACTATGCGCTACACATGAGAGCACTTTGCATATACAAACGAACAATAAATATTAGAACCCGAAAAAGAATTAATCTGACAATGGACCACCTGTTCCATATCACCCAAAATCCAAAGAACTCTGCGCTGCACATGTGAGCACTTTGCATATACAAATGAACAATAAATATTAGAACCCAAAAAAGAATTAATCTGACAATGGACCACCTGTTCCATATCACCTAAAATCAATAAATCAATCGAGGCATCCCACATAATCTAAATCTTGCTACAACATTTACCATAGCTATAATCAAAACCAAGTCTCCTAGTATAAGATGGTAGATCCACCAGTCCCACCATAGGTTCAAATAAGATAAATAAATTCAAACGATGATCCCTTTTAAGTTGTCTAATACTAGATAAAGTGATATCATTCGCAATCCTCCCGAATATTCCTGATAATAGTATTCATTAAATATAAATATAGCATGAATAAAAGTAGCAAACAACTAATTTATCGTAGAAGATGAACCCTTTTGAGCAATTCTAGGGGAACGCCTTAAAGGCAATTGATTAGGGGCAGCATTGTTTACCTCTCTGTTTATGCAAAAAGAGGTAAGATCGATGGTCACCTAGTTAATTGAGGTTGACTAGGGTGTAATGCAAGCTGCCTGTTGAACCTGTCCATTCGGTTCGGCCGAGTTATCAACAACCGGCTGAGTCGGGTCTTCGTCTTCCGTTCGGACTGGGTTTTGAGTAAATGGTGGCGCGAGATACTCTACAGCAGCCGGCTCCACACAAGTGGGAGCTGTCTCTGCTGGATTCGGACATGTAACAACAAAAAGATTAGTCTCATCAACAAAAGAATGAATATAACGGGTTGGGTCGAGTCCCACAAAATTAGGCGGAGCTCTCACATAAAATTTCGCCTAAATCAAAGGCTGATTGCGGTCCAGATTGATTGGATTGGTGTGTCGCAGATTGGGCCATGATTGAAGTAGCCGCTGGTCCTGCCATGATTGATGGCCTGTTTAAACCTTTCTCGAAATCCAATAATTAACCTATCATAACATCCCTGGGCAGGATGGAATCAATGATGATACCATCCGCGGATTTGCTATGCTTTCCCTCAATCAAAGGACTCTTACAACCCACTTTAATGTCATCAATACTATCGGGCATGGATTTTGTTGGTGTTTTTATTGAAATACTTTGATCATCGACGGACGGATTATCTGTATTCAAATCTTTATTGATTATTTCAATAACGTCAGTATCAATACAATCAAATAAAATATTAATAGGAACAGATCTCGATCCCACCTTACCCGGGAGGGGGAGCCGGGACAGTCATAGATACATTTTTTTTTCGCTTTATCATTCTTACCTACAAGAACCCATTCTTGCCTTGTTGGATACGTTTCCTGCGTACCCGAGGCAAGGGTTCTGGCTTGAGGTGGTGGCGGTATATCCTTCTTCTTCACCATTACATTGGGCGGTGGTAAATCTTTCTTCTTCACCAGCGGCATCTTAGTATTACCACATTGACTCAAATCGTGACCAATTTTCATACACCCAAGGCAAAAAATCAGGGAGATCATCATATATTATACTTTCTTAGTTTTGGCATGTGTAATACGAACCCGTTGAAGTAATTCCGCTAAGAGATCCAATCCATATTGGCACTATCGATGGCTCTTCATTAACATTGAAATCATAAGTCCATTTGAATACCCTCATAAGTAATCCACAAAAAAGTCCAAATCCCTTGTCGCCATAATCTACAATAATCTTCTTCCGAATAAAATCTAATATGAATATGGCGAGGATCCATTCTTCCAATCTAAAAACTTCCTTTAAACCCAACCTTATGTAATAATTTCCGCAAGGCTTCCATGTTTGGTACATGTTTTTGGAATTTTCCTACAAGGGCAAATTGCCATGGAGAGATGAGGATATCGGGTTCATCCACCAATATTATCAAATCGGGTTCACCTTTGTATTGATCGAGTGGGGTTGTGGGGAGAGAAGCAATTGCGGATACCGATTCCGAGAATAGATGCGCAAAGCTTTTATTTTTCCAAGGGGAAATGGCTACCGAGGCGGGGAGGCCGCAAGGAGAAGATGAGGCGGTGTAGGAGACTCTAGGCTAGAGATAGAATTTTTCAAAAGGGATCTTTTAACATCCTTTTATCTCTTCTATTCTTTCCTCATTCATATTAATTTAAAAAAAAAAAAAACTTATGCTTCTTTTCGCTTCAGATTTGAAATTTATATGTTTTTTATAGATTAAGTTCATGATTATGAAGCAAGAATTGTGAGTTTTCACTCCTTTAACTTTTCCCTTCATAATTGAAGTTTATATGCCTTTTTGTATAGATTAGGCACATGATTATGAAGTAAGAACCTTTAGTATACACCATTTCATTATTATTATTAATTTTTTTTTCAGTCATTAGATAAAGGAAAACTTTGCTCAAAAAAAAAAAAAGATAAAGGAAAACTGTTTGATTTAGTTTAGACATATAAAAAGAAAATCGGGAATGATGCTTCAGTTAGAAGAATAAGCTTGTAAGAGGTAGATGAAGACAAGATAAGGTTTGGACTGAAATAATGAAGAGTTATATGGTTGTATTAGATTTGAATGGTTTTATAGTCTTGGACATAAAGCAATGAAGAGAATGCATTCATGTTAACGACCACACGTAATTCTAACTTTGATTCATGTAGGCGTCCTTAATTACTTTGGATTAATACTTCGTTCCTGTTGTTGTTATATTTCGTTAATCACGTAAAATTGTGTCCCGGTGCATATCACGGGTCCTTAGGCTAGTATATATATATATATATAAAAGATACAAAAGGTGCAATTTCTCTTTGTAGGACCCTGGATTGCTCTTGAGATTTTAAAGATATAAAGTTGGTCTTATCGACATATTATTGATCTCTCAATCACTCTGTGGCTTATGTCCTCAATTTAGAAAATGGACCTCCAAAGTGACAAAGGGAAAAAGTCCTTAAATTGATTAATTGAACAGGGCACGTACCAAGTACGACCCAACCGTTTCACATTTGAAAAAATGATGTAAACTTTTGCGTTAATTCAGAGACGTTACTTTGAAATGGAATCTTGTGTTCACATATAATATTTACAAACAATTAGAAGGTCAATATTGGTACCATACTCACAATTTTAGTAGCTTTGGAGAGAGATTAACCTTGACAAATAATATAGTGTGTCATTGGCAACATGAAATTCAAATTTAAAATGACACTTATTTTTATTTACTGTGGAGGGGAATCTACGTATTACAAAAAATATAAAGATTTAAGAAGTGTGAACAAAGATTTAAACTCATAACCTCTTTTATTTGGGGATTTAACATTAATCATTAGACCAATATCTCCTTGATAATATTACTTTAAAATTAAGAAAACGGGTTTTTGTAAAAAGAATTGTGGAAAATGTTGAGTCCCACTTAGAAAACTTTGAAGTTTCTCGTATCTTCCTAGATACGGGACACATGCATAAGTCTAAACAAAAGAACATTTCTTTTATGGGTCTCCACACAAATTACAATCACAATACTAGCTTCTCTCCTGTTTTGGAAAACAAAAAGATCAGCTTAACCCACTCCCATCCTTAGTGCCTTGCCTCAAAAGTTTGTCGAATTTGTATTTATCCTTGTTGTAATTATATAATAAGTACAGAACAAAGTCGAAATCAAGGGTCTTACAATCTTTGACATTGTACAGAAGATAAGGCACACATGGGAATTGGACCCTTCTTGCCAAACATGCATCAATCTCTAGCTCATGTTGTTGTGAGATGAGCAAGTCTGTCGTGTATCTTTCAACTTGGTCTGCACACTGACAAACGAAGACGACAATATATAGTAGTAATGCACTTTTTTCACTACGGCTAGTTTGACTTTTAGTGACATTGAATAAATGAACCAAGTGCAACAAAAGTGCTTTGTGTGGTCCTTCTTGAAAGTGTTCCGAAAATGATATCATTTTTTTGGGGTGGTACTTATGAATTACCGATAGATATATTGCTCAATTGAAGGAGGACCCTTAATTTTGATAATTGAAATACTTAATCAGTCATTTTTTATGAGAATTAATCAACAAGCGCCTTAAACGACTACTAAGGAGGAGCAACATTTGGCAGAATTGTAAGCCTACCTTTGTTATTGACAAACATTTGTTAAGGTATCTAATGTTATAGGTTGATATATAGTGATAAGGTATCTATTTCATGAAGAAAGCCTAAGTAGTATGTACTTAAAGCATTAAGCAAAAGCTTCGCAAGGTCATCACATTGAAGATTTGAAAGATGCCTTGTCCATAGAAGTTTGAAGGCTTAGTTGTTAGGAATGTGTCTAAGGGATATATCTTGTAAACTGGGCATCCTTGTTCTGGGGGATGCCGTCCTTATTAGTTCCTAAACACAAATGAGGTTAGACACATGGAGCTGGCCCCGACTTGTTTTTTATGCTCAACTTAGTAAAGGAATGTGAGGTAAATATAGTAAGAATAAGGAGCATTCATAAAGTTGTATGAATGTGTATTCCAAAGTGAGAGTGAATATGGGTATTTATACAGGTGAATTTCAATGAATATTCTGAGAACTTACTATGTCTTTGCAGAGCCAACCGCTTTGCCCTTAATTCGCGAGTGACGATTTTGCCCTTTGGAATTGGGCTATCCGTGGTTGGGCCTCGGTTTGCGGCGTTGGGCTCGATACTCACCATATGCCTTCCAGACACTACAGCAAAAATGGTCTTTAGTGATAGCAAAAACTCGTCACTAAATAATAAAGTGTCGTCATTAAAACCCTTAGTGACAAAATAAAGTTGTCACAACATTGTCACTAATTCACTGTCACTAAAGGTTCTTTGTGACGACCGTAATGATTGTACTTCAGTGACAACTAAAATGTCGTCACTAAATATTAGCATGCATTAGTGACAACAAAACTTGTCACTAGATACTAATCTTTTATGACAACCCTTGAAATTTTCTAAAACTAAAAATTAAAAATGTCAGTGACCAGATAGTGTCGTCATTAAAAAATATTATTTGTCGTCACTAGAAGTAAATGAAAAGGTTTTAAAAAATTAAAAAATAATTAATCTCCGGTGCCCATGCCATGTGGTCGCTGACCTAGCAGTCACTTGGACTGCTAACTGGACATGTAAAATCATTAATTAGGAAGTTCAAAATTAATGACAACATTTCTAACAACATTTAGTGACAACACATTTTGTCACCAAGAAGAATGAATAGTGACAACGGAATTTTTGAAGCCTCGACTGTAAGAAAACCCACAATAACATATGTCTTGATATTTTCGGGAACCCTAAGAATAGTGAAGTGTTGTTCAATATCTTCCAACCAATTCTCAGATTGATTCGGACCCACATTACCATCGAATGACCCTACCCTCATTTTCTTCATTCTCTCAAAATAAGCCCCCGGGTCATCCTCAGTTATGTGTACCCCTTGATACCCCTGATTCTGATTCTGATTCTGGTTCTTGTTCTGGTTCTAATTCTGATTCTACTGATGTTGTGCTTGCAGCAGTTGTGCTATCATGGTCAATGTAGTAGCCATCTCATTACCCGACCATGTGTTAATCGGTGGTAGTGGTACTTCAACTGTTGGTGGAGGTGGATGTGCCAAATACTCAGTCTCATATCCAGTTTCATATCCCCTTAACCGATGCACGTGGAAGGAGTGGATTATGTTGTTGCTGACTTGATGACCCCACATACTATCTACGAGCTCTCATCGGGCCTTGACGGTGTGTTGGAGTCACTGATGTCCTAGGTGTCATGGCTGTTCTCTCCTTGACGGCCCATCTTACCCAAATAACAGTTCATATGTAGCAAGCAATTAAGCAAATAATTCACATAGGCATTTAGGATATCATGATATAACATAAAAGTATACATGGCATTGCACATAATGCAAATAAGGAATAACTTATCATATAAATAACATGGCATAAAAAGTAACAAAGCATGGCATATTAACCAACAATGACATATAAAGTAATAAATAAACACATATGTCCTATTTTAGAGTCTCTACCCGAAGATTCACATCTTAAGTCATCTAATGGATCACATCCTATGTTCATTCCATACTTAGTTCTAACCACAGGTTTCAAGCCTAAGGTTCGACAAGCTCTGAAACCACTTCTGTCATATCCCGTAACTTGGAGGTGACATGGAAAACCTCATCCACCAATGAAGCACCGAAACCACAACAGAAAATATTAAATCCAAACAACTTTCATTCTTAAAAAGGGAAACTCAAGGTTGTTACATCATAATAAATGCTCCAAATACAAAGTTGTTCTTACATAAGAAACATAAAAATTATACTACAAAGGAAAAACAATGCTATCTATTACTTCAAGTCAGGAACCCTCCTCGATCCAATCAACACCATCTCTACCATCAACCTGATCATCTGCAAAAGAGAAGGAAAAAGACTGAGCTACTAAACTAGCCCAGTAAGCATTGATCCCCTTGGGATGAAGCATAGAATAAGACTCAAAACGGCTTCCCGACTTTCCCAAAATATTGAAAACATAACATAACTTTAAATATCCTTTAAAACACTTCACATAACTTACAAAAGGCTAAGCTTTGAAATCCGATCAAACAGAAGTAAAAACAGATCAAAACATAGACATTTCAAAAATTGGTTGTGGTCAGGTAGACCGGAGCTGAGGTCATGTACACCGAACCTCATGTCAGGTCGACCGGAGCTAAGGTCAGGTTGACAAAAATTCGGACAGAAGCCCCATTAGTTTGTCCAGACGATAGGAAAACAGTCTAGTCGATCGGAGAGGTAGTCCAGACTTCAGAATAGGTCATTTTTAAAGCATTTTAACAAAGGAAAATCCATTTTTGAAATATCAAAAGGTCCCAACCCAAAATACCAACTTGAAAACTCAATTAAACACATTAACACATACAACTTCCAATTCATTCACACACATCAAATACTTTCAGAACATAGTACGCATTACTTTCATATGCTTCATATCAAACACTTCACTTTCAAACTTATCCGGGTTCAATTATTTAACTATTATGCACATTCACTTTAGTAACCTCGATTGT
Organism: Vinca minor; assembly: GCA_026122235.1. NCBI lineage: Eukaryota > Viridiplantae > Streptophyta > Magnoliopsida > Gentianales > Apocynaceae > Vinca > Vinca minor. Next base: position 472,240 of record JAOCZM010000285.1, on the reverse strand, counting down.
ACTAGACAACCAGTTCATATAACATATAAACTTTAGTAGCCTCACTCACACAAGGAAAGCGATTAAACACTTTAGTAACCCCGATTGCACTAGACAACCAGTTCATATAACATATACACTTTAGCAACGTCGATTACACTAGGCAACCGGTTCATATAACATATACACTTTAGTAGCCTCATTTACACAAGGCAATCGGTTAAACACTTTAGTAACCTCGATTGCACTAGACAACCGGTTCAATTAACCTATACACTTTAACATTGTAACAGAGACATAACAATCTTTACTTTCATTCATAGCCAATAGAGAATAACAACTTATGACTTGCAATACCACCAAATCAAAACTCATATGTCCAATTATTAAACGCAACAATACAAAGACAATAAAGACAACGAACAGTTCATACAAATCACATACTTAATACTTCATCCGATTTTAATGCAATAAAAACATGAATGAAATCCAAATCATAACAATCCAGTAAATTATGTAAATATGACATTTCATGTTGATTTAAGGAATGAAATTCAAGGGTGAAGGATCCTTACCTCAAAGCTTAATAAATCCTCAAAGAGTCCACAACAACTTCGAAATCTAGAAAACAGCATACTTTCGAACGCTGTAACTTTATGTATAGACCTCGAAATCTAAATCCGTCAGCTCCCACTCGTAGCTCTTTGTATTCTCTACAAATCGATATATTGTGCGCCTAAATCCAACATTGTTAGTCCCTCCAAAAGCTCAATCTTCTACAACCTCACAATTTGCCATTTTTTCTTTTCTCTCTTCTTTTCTTTCATTTTTCTTTTCTAATCTCCCCTCTAAAAATCCTGCACTAACTCCTCATTAACTCCCCTAACAAAACACCCCTAAAAGTTTCTACACTTATGTCCCTCAACAACCAACACGTCCACTACGCCCCTCAACTTTAAAACCCCAAACGTAACACATAAACATGTTCAAACATATAATTAAAACAAATTAAATACACTTCACATAGACACGTAAGTAGAAAAGTACTGGGTATCACAGCAATCCTTCTTGATCCTTGGAAACACCTTGTCTAATATAGTATACTAAGTGAGGTGGTTTTACGAACACATCAACCATACTTACATTTCGGGTTCACCACTCACTCTAGTCCCTACAATTACAAGAAAGTTCCACTCCTCTAAGGAGGCCCAAAATCACCACTCTCACACAATCAAGCATTGAAACTCAACCCGCTTACAATAAAAAGATTAGCCTCAACAAATGAGACTTTAAAATTTTGCTCAAGTATACAAATTCATCAATGGATTGGATAATTACAATTGAAATCTCTAAGCAATTTTGAGAATAGAAGAGTATGTATATGAAGCTCTAGCTCAAAATGAATTATTTTGAGAAAGATTGAAAGAATTAAGCTCTTCAAAGTGTTTGGATTGTTTGCAACTTGTTGGTAGTTCTCTTCGTGGTTAGAAAGATGAAAAACCCGTTTTTATACGATAGAAAATGGTCAAGAGATGAAAGAGTCATTGCAAAATTCAAAAAGTTGTTAAACTAGTCGATATGCACAAAATGCAGGATGCGGACGAACCACAGGACGATGCCTTATCTGCGGCTATGTCCACGGTAGGCTGTAGATGATGCATTCTTCCGCGACAGCTGTTTTGACAATTTTCAAATACGTTTAAGAGCAAATGACTAGTCAAACACTTTAAAAAAAACATTTTCAAAACCTTTTTAAGATGAAATCAAGTTAGGAAAGATGGGTTTGAAAACTTGCAAGAGCTTCATATACTTAAGAGATTATTCTCAAAATATATTAGTCACAAGAGATGTACCTATGTAGAACATGACTAATCTTCAAGTCTTCACGATGTTTATGATCTTTACGCTTTGCTTGAGACCTTCTTTATCAACTTGAAGTCCTTTTGAATTCTTCTAAGAAGTAACACCATGGACTTCCTCACTTCATGGTTAAGAGCTTACTACAAGATCCTTATCAATATAGTTCATGTAGCTCTTTAACTTCTTGAACTTCCTTCTTTGAACTTCTTTGCATCAACCTTCTTTGGTATTGTAGTATGCACATTAAAGCTTTTAATATGGAGTCTTGCTTTTGCATAGCTTCTTACCAACGAATCCTCTAAAGTGATCCCTGATATGGCATACAACAAATTGCTCGATCTTTTGGATGTTTCTTGGTTTAGCATCTTCAACGTTGTAGGAGGACACCTTTGAGGTTCATGAATTCTTTCTTTCCATTTTCATCAATGTATGTGTGGTATATAAATCCTATCATCAAAACACAAACATAAGAACTTCTCATTGGTTTGTTATTATACAAAACTAGATTGCTTTCATTTTTTCATTAGGGTTTACAGTTCTTCCTCGAGAAGTAGGTGCACTGGATGAACTATGTTCAGATTTCTCAAGGAGAAAAAACCCTTCTTCTGTGACGGGGCAGTGTGCTAAGCGAGATGGTTCTACTCAGCTGTTATATGACCTCTCCATCTTGGAGTAACTACAAGATATTTTGTTTCTGTAATACATTTAGTGTTTTTTAACTGATATTTTTGTCGCGCCCAAAGAGGGTTCTAGAACTTATTAAAACAATCTTGTTCTATTTTTTTCCTTGTATATTATAAAGAGTTGTGTTAACAATTTGCAGCAAAATTTGCATCTTTTCACAACATATTTGTACGTAGTTTTTCATAATATTGTGTGCAACGAGATTTTCTTTTCTTTAACCAAGTGTTTTTTCTATATTTTAGCAACTTGGTGTGAAAGGCACACAACGCTTCCTTTTTTTTTTCAAAAGTTGCGGATCTTTATTAAAATAGGCTAAAAATTTACAAGATGTTTCGTCGTAAGGCCAGCGAACCAAGAAATACATATACTTATTTTGTGGAACGAATATAAGATATTTTATCTCTATCCAAGTGACATAGGTCTGGCGCTTCCATAGGTAGGGAGCCAAAACATAGGAAAGTGGCAGTTGAGAGTGTGTCGCACGCCCAATTGGCGAGAAAATTCGCAACTCTGTTAACTTCATGGTAAACATGTGTAATTGATGTTGTCCCCATGCATGCAAAGGCTACTCCAAAGCAATGGTCCAGCGACCAAGAAGATACCTTTCACTGAAGGATGGAAGATTCTAATAGCTTGAAGTTCGTTTGCACTTCAGAGATTCCGATGCTGAGATTTTGTGCCAAAAGAAGGACCCAAGCAAGTGCAATGATTTCTGTCTTTGATTTTGTAATGCTGTCTCTGAGGTAAGAAGCGTAACCTGCAAGAAATCGGCCATCAGCATAGCGGAGTATTATCCAACTCTAGCCAGCCCTGGGTTGTTGCGAGCTTCCCCTTCTATGTTGAGCACAACAGCCGAGCCTGGTAGAGCTTCCTTGCGCCAATGTAATATTTTGAGATGAGGGATCCTTGGTCTTTGAGGCCCCATGGATGGAAGGTGGACTTTCCTAGCAACAAATAGAAACCTTACATAAGTATCAAGGTCCTGCCTTACAATAGGTAGCAGAGCAGCGCGCCCATAAAAAATGAAGCGGCACAGAGGCTTCTTGATGAAGAACCGCAAGGTTCGACTTAAGTTTGAGCCCGATCTTTCTTCAATTCTCGAACTAGTTTCTATGGGAATTTAATCAACGCAACACTAAGGGAGGTTAATTAACAATGGAGGCTGAAACACCACAACTAGAGAAACAAGCTAGTTGATACAGTAAACTCAAAGAATGAATGAAGTTCTACATAGAAGTTCAAACACGAGAAGCTAAGGAATAACCTTACCAAAATATCAATATATCTAACGTAAATATTAAAGTGGCCGAAATCTCCCTTAAGTAGGTTGAGATTTCGGTTACAACCAATAAAAGAAATAAGAGTCCTTAAAGGATTAAGACTCTTGAAAACAAACAAGAGTCCTTGAAGAATTAGGACTCTTGAATAACAACTTGCTATCAAGTAACTATCTAAACAAGATAATAGGCACATGTTCATATTATCTTGGTGGCTAGAAACAAACTAACTACCAAATCTATGAAGAGTCCTAGTTGCATTAGGACTCTTTATTAACAAACTAACTAACACATGGACAACATGTCCTTTATTATAGCAACTACTTGCTATACACGAAACTAAGTAATTAAATATGCTGAAAAACAATTAAAGTCTAGTATAGACTTTAATTGTACACAAAAATTCTAAAATGCCCTTTTAAATTCGTCCCAATTCTGGACAGCTAGTTGGGCCAACTTTCACGACGATTTCCGATGTCAAGAAGGCAGAATCGGATCTCGGGTTCTCATGAAAGTTGTAGATCTGCCTCTTATCTTTAATATGCAACTGGAATCAGCTCAATTGGATAACTGGATAGAAAGTTATGACCATTCTACCAAACTGTTGTAAAGCTGTCCAATCCCTCATCATCTTGTATGATTACTAGAATGCCCTTATTAGCCTCTTTGCTTGATAGGGCCTAATTGTACACTTGTGAACTTGAGAGGCTGACTTGTACAACATTCCTAGATGTAACTTAGCATCCTCTTTATACTTTAGAACTCGGGTCAATGATGTTGATAGTTGCTTCACTTCCCTTGTTCTAATCCTCGTTATTAGTCTATGTATGCGCTCCTTTGTCTTGGGCAGCCTCGAGGTTGGTACCGTATCATCTCCTCCCCCTTGAAAAGCCTGATTCGTCCTTGAATCATCACCAAGACCAGTCACATAATCTGTAAAATTTGTAAAAGAGAGCAAGTTAGAAATATAGAAAGTAGAATGTCCATCGTACTTACCTTGTAAAGAGATTCTATGGCGGCTGTCCCAAAAGAATTGTATCTCTTTTTTCTCCCTTATGGCAGCAAGCTTGCTACGATCACGAACAAAACGCTTACAAGAACTTGTCAACTCAAGTGATGAACGAATGCGATTTGAACTAGTTGTGTTCGGCCATTCCTCAATTGTTGTAACTTCCGCCGGTTCAAATTTAATACTTTGAAACTCATGATGCAACTAAGAAGGTTAATAGAATGAGTGTAATAAACATACTTTTCCATCTTAGCATCCAAGGTGTGTGTATTTATAATAGAAAAAACCGCCCTAAGATGTTTACTAAAACGCTTTCGGTTTTCACTATAAATAAACATATTATCAAAGCAATAAATCGGATGTCTATACTTAAAAGTTATGTGATTAATATGTAGACTATCCGTATAAATTCTAAAAGTCCTTTCATGCTTAGGTTCATTTACCGGAATAAAATAAGGACTTAAAGACTTACTTACCTCCTTCTTTGCACAAATTAACTCACCTTGGTTTTGAAGGCTAATAAGCAACTTTCTCGGCAACTCCTTAGGGAAGACTTCATGGAATTTCTGAAAAATATCAAGACTAGATGTAGAAAAAGATGTTAGAGTAAAAGAAAAAGCGTTAGTAAAAAGGTTCCTAGCGGTTCCTTTTAAATCCAACAAAACAACAAGTTGTTTTGCTTGAATCGCACTATCTACCTTTCCGGAATTAACGTACAAACATTGTTTTCTCACACTTAGAGCGATTGCCTTTTTTTCTCACTTTTGGCTCGGCTTTTTCTATGCTTTTTACCTCTGATTTTACCTCATGGGTAGGATCACTCGTATTTTTCAACTCACTCTCTTTTTTCTCTCTTGGAACGTCATCTAAAGGTTGTGAATGAAGTAGCTTTATCGTAACCAAAGGTTGATTCCCATCTTCCGGAAGTTCCTCCAACGTGTCGGTTTTTTTCTCAAAATCAAATTCTTCGACTTTGTTATCACTAACCCACGTTCCGTCATCCAACATGGTCACGGTACTCTTGTTAGGGCAGTCCCTAGCAAAGTGTCCTTAGCCCATACATTTTAAACATTCCCGAACAAGTTTTGGAGTAGAATTTACCCTTGTATTGGCCGAAACGGTTGAATTTTGTGACCTTACTGCCCCAAACTGCCCCCGTGGCTGTTTTTGCATCATTAAATACCTCTTTACCCTTGCTTTGGCTCCGAAAAACAGTAGAAAAATTCTGGGGTGGATTCGGCTTCTTCCAAGGTTGGAAAGTTGCCGGTTTTGCCCTTAAATTCTCTTCCTGTTGCTGTCTTTCGATCTGCTCTGCATAATATAACATAGACGTAATATTATCATGATTAACACGTTCTACCTTTGTTCGGATTTTTTCGTTTAGACCAGCCAAGAACCGAGCCATTGTTGCCTCATCTCCTTCATTGATATCAGCCCGAATCATTGCAATTTTCATTGTATTGTAATACTCATCGACCAAACTCTCTCCTTGCTTTAACCTTTGTAAACGGTTGTAAATTTCCTTTATGTAATCTAGAGGAACAAAACGCCGTTTCATCACCGCTTTCATCTCGGCCCAAGTTGCAATTTCTGGTTGTTCAACTTTTACCCGTGTCTTGGTTTCATTATTCCACCAACTAGAAGCATATCCATAAAACTCCATGGCTGCTAGCTTTACTTTCTTTTTCTCCGAATAGTTATGAACATAAAAAACATGGTTAACTTTATAAATCCAATCAAAAAACAATTTGGGATCATTTGTACCTTTGAAAGACCGAATCTTCGTCTTGATTGAATCAAGATTGTTATCATAACACTGAAATTGGTCCCCTCGTCTCGGCTCAAAAATTTGATTGTTGATCAACCGATTTGGTGGCGGATTTGGAGGTGGCCTAGGCTGCTCAACTTCATTAACCAATTGAAGATTGTTCTCGGCATTGTCTTGAGGAAGACGTTGCTGATTTTCAAGTTGTTGAACATGGTGATTTGTCGCAGCCCATTGTCCTTGTAACGAATCAAATTTTCCCGTCATCTCCGCCATCATGTGAATTAACTTTTCCATATCAGAAGTTTCACCTTGCTTGGATGGAGATCCTTGGAAAGACATAGTTATAAGATAAGAAAAACAAAAGAAAACACTCAAAAACGTTAGATAGCAAAGAAAGATTCACTCTTTATTCCAACACCGCTCGTATAGAACTTCAAACTCTAGATTTAAAGAATGGGTTCCTAACTTGTTGCGTTGACACAAGGCTGAAAAATAAGGAAAGAAATCCTATCTTTGACCTAAACAAAAAGCTTTAGAAAGAAAAAGATGAAGAAACGAATTCCTAATCGAGAAAAGAAACCGGTTCTTGATGATCTTGATCTTCTTGATGTTCTTGGTTTTCTTGATCTTCTTGTTTGCTTGAATTTTCCCTTGATCTTGACCGAATTTATTAAGTAGTGAGGCTCTATCGCTATCAAAACTTGATTTATAGTATGTGTGTCGGCTCAAAATTACAAGGAGGAACGTTTGCCAATTCTTGAACGAGGCTCGATCGCTTTCAATCCAAGAAGTTTGCTTATGGCTTATAGTTCGCTATTCAATCTATACTAACTCGGCTACCAATTTCTTTAGACCGAGAGACTTTTTCTTTTAATGACACTCGGCTGCCCAATATTGATTTTTTATGCCGCGGCTTTTGTATTTTGTTTTGGTCAATTTTTTCAAACAAGAAAAAAAATTTGTGCGTAGGGTACATCGGAAATTGGAGAAGAACCTTTTGCTCTGATACCACCTGATGAAGAACCGCAAGGTTCGACTTAAGTTTGAGCCCGATCTTTCTTCAATTCTCGAACTAGTTTCTATGGGAATTTAATCAACGCAACACTAAGGGAGGTTAATTAACAATGGAGGCTGAAACACCACAACTAGAGAAACAAGCTAGTTGATACAGTAACTCAAAGAATGAATGAAGTTCTACATAGAAGTTCAAACACGAGAAGCTAAGGAATAACCTTACCAAAATATCAATATATCTAACGTAAATATTAAAGTGGCCGAAATCTCCCTTAAGTAGGTTGAGATTTCGGTTACAACCAATAAAAGAAATAAGAGTCCTTAAAGGATTAAGACTCTTGAAAACAAACAAGAGTCCTTGAAGAATTAGGACTCTTGAATAACAACTTGCTATCAAGTAACTACCTAAACAAGATAATAGGCACATGTTCCTATTATCTTGGTGGCTAGAAACAAACTAACTACCAAATCTATGAAGAGTCCTATTTGCATTAGGACTCTTTATTAACAAACTAACTAACACATGGACAACATGTCCTTTATTATAGCAACTACTTGCTATACACGAACCTAAGTAATTAAATATGCTGAAAAAACAATTAAAGTCTAGTATAGACTTTAATTGTACACAAAAATTCTAAAATGCCCTTTTAAATTCGTCCCAATTCTGGACAGCTTGTTGGGCCAACTTGTACGACGATTTCGGATGTCAAGAAGGCAGAATCGGATCTCGGGTTCTCATGAAAGTTGTAGATCTGCCTCTTATCTTTAATATGCAACTGGAATCAGCTCAATTGGATAACTGGATAGAAAGTTATGACCATTCTACCAAACTGTTGTAAAGCTGTCCAATCCCTCATCATCTTGTATGATTACTAGAATGCCCTTATTAGCCTCTTTGCTTGATAGGGCCTAATTGTACACTTGTGAACTTGAGAGGCTGACTTGTACAACATTCCTAGATGTAACTTAGCATCCTCTTTATACTTTAGAACTCGGGTCAATGATGTTGATAGTTGCTTCACTTCCCTTGTTCTAATCCTCGTTATTAGTCTATGTATGTGCTCCTTTGTCTTGGGCAGCCTCGAGTTTGGTACCGTATCACTTCTACAAGATCCATTATACGCTACAAGATAATAGTAGCCGAGTAGTTTGACCTACGCCTCGCTAAACCACCACTTCCACATCATGTGTTGGGGCGAGTCAATTGAAAGCCGAGAGAAAACAGGGTAGCCCAGATGATACTCTGCCCTTTGCCAAGCCGCCCTCGCCAAACGACATTCAATAAACACATGTTGGAGAGAATATGTGACGTGTTTACATGAACACCACGACACAATTGAGAAACCCGCTTTCTTTATTGCTTCGTCCAAAGCCAGAAAACCATTTAGAAATTTCCAAATAAACAGGGAAAGAGACTGCGGCATAACCTTAGACCACGCACATTTCCTTGTAATTGAGGAGATTTCATGCCCTCATTGTAGCCCGATACATGAGTGAATTGTAAACTTCCCATTTTATTCGGGCAGCCATACATGTCTATCTTCCCCTTGTTGTGTAATCACTTCCGGGAACCGATGAACGATGGATGCAAGGAGATGCTGCAATAATGTCTCCTTGTTCAATCCCTCAACTGTGCGAAGACCATTTATGCGTGCTGCTTCCAAGTCCAGCGGTAAGCTAGGTAGAAGATTGATTAGACATCCCTCGAGGGAGAATTTTTCATAACCAATTAGCGATACCCCATCGCGGATTAGCAAGCCCATGTGAGACTCAACGAAATCCCGTTTGGCTAGCATCCTGCGCCAATTTGAAGAGCATTGTGGTTGTAATGTGGTACGGGACGGGCGAGTAAGTCCTTTGCAATAGTGAGAGTAGAGGAAGGCGGTCCATAGTGAAGCGGTTGTGCGGAACCGCCACCAAAGCTTACATGTGAATGCACCTCGGCAGTGTGCTAGGGAGACGATTCCCAACCCATTCGAGCGTGTACTCCGACAGATTTGCTTCCAAGATATCCAATGGGGCCGCGATGATCCAGCGTGTGCCCCCATGGAAACCTAGAGAAAAGTCATTTAATGTTGTTAAGTACCCTTTGAGAGGGATATGCCGTTTCTAGCACATGAAGAGTCATTGAACAAAGGACACTTTTCACAAAAATCAACCTACTCAAACATGTCCAATAAGTGGTTCTGCAGCCATCTATTTTTCGGGATACGGATTCCACCATTCCACTAAAATGTTGCACCTTTTTGCGTTCATAATGCAGTGGACAATCCAAACATATAATAGGAAAGTCCCCCATCACAAAACCCGAAGATCGTTGTATGGTGTCAATCTGTTGAAGTCCCGTCTTCGTTGATGTGTAGAATAAACTCTTACTAATATTGATCCTTTGGCTCGACGCATTCTCATACGCTTTTAAGAAATCCATTAGGCCCTCTATACTCATTCTAGAACCGTTAGCAAATATACTAATATCATCCGCGAAATAGAGGTTGGTAACCGGGATTGCTTGCCTCGGGTGGGCGAATCTTTGCACTTTACCGAGCTCAAAAGCCTAGTCTAAGCCCCGCGATAAAGTTTCCGCTGAAATAATGAAAATTAAATGGGACATGGGGTCTCCTTGTTTTACTCCTATACCATATTGGAAAAAACCGTGAGGCTGTCCATTAATGAGTATAGAAAACCAGTTATTAGACAAAAGATTACGAGCAAGATTGACAAAGTGAGCGCTAAAACCAAACTTAAGTATGACAGTGATCAAGTAGGAATGCGATACTCTATCAAAGGCCTTCATCATATCCAGCTTTAGAACAAGATTGCCCCCACGTACTTTCCGGTTCAGATGTATTTGTAACTCTTGAGCATGCAAAATATTATCTGATATGAGTCTTCCTTTTACAAATCTAGATTGGTTAGGAGATATTATACGAGGCAAAATATCTGATAACCTTAGCGATAATACCTTAGATACAATTTTGCTAGCAAAGGTGCATAGAGAGATCGGGCGAAACTCACCAAATGATGAGGGGCTCGGGTTCTTTGGTATAAGAACAATCAACGAACTCGCCATTGACTTAGACATGGGCTGGCTTTACAAAAAGTCACATACTGCTTGGTGTACATTCGCTGCTGCACTATACTTGTCAAGAGCAAAGACCGCAACGCGCGCCTCATAAAGAGAGAGAGAGAGAGAGAGAGAGAGGGCAGCCATCATGTGGTTGTCTTCATCCGTGACCAGTGGGGAAATTACATCAAGCAGCTCGGAGTCTTCTTCCACCGTTGCATCCGGTGTGAAGAGGTTCTGGAAGAAGTGCACCCCTTCCGAGCCAATTGAGTTCGGGGTTGATAGAATATCCCCGTTCTCGCCCGTCAACTTTGAAATAAACATCTGCTTCCTGCGATACAAAAAGAATGGAAATATTTTGAATCTGAAAGCCATTGCACTCTTGATTTTTGTCTCCAAAATAATCCTTCCCAAAGCAAACATTCATTATATTCCAACTTTGCCTCCTCAAGTAACTCTCAGCCTTGGTCCGTGGGAGCACAATCAAATGCAGCCTCTGCGTGCGCTACTTTGGCCTCGGCTAACTTCAGGTTTGTATGTAGATCGCCAAACACTGCCTTGTTCCACTTAGCCAAGACCCTTTTCAACTTTTTATGCTTGGCCATTAAAATGACCATACCATTGATGTACTCCCTCTCGGCCCAAGTCTCCGCTACAAGGAATTGAAAATCCGGATGACTAACCCACATGGATTGAAACCTAAAAGCCGAGCCGTTGGCGGAGCCGAGATCCACGTAGAGACAATTAATAGACAATGATCCGATAAAGCACGATGCAAGTGTTCAACCATTGAATCCATAAACATAGCATTCCATTGTGAATTGACTAACAACATGTCTAGTCGCCGAAGCAACTGAGGCGAGGAACTCCTACACCAAGTAAACAGGCTACCAGAGTACGGTATTTCCAATAAACCACAGTCTTGGACAAATGAAGAACCTTAATAACTTGTATCAAGATTCAATAACAAAAGGGTTGAACGGATCTTTCTCTACTTGAAATAGTTTCAAAGGGGAATATAATCAACGCAACACTAAGAAAGTTAATTATCAAATGGGGGCTGAAACACCACAACAAGTGAAACTAGCTTGTTGATATAGTAACTCAATAATAATGAAAATCTAAAGAAAAGTTCAATTCACAAGAATCTAAGGAATAACTTTACCAAATATCATATATCTAACGTAAGTAATAATGAGCTGAATTCTCTCTTTAAATAGAGAAGGAATTTCAGCCAAGCCTTACAAAATAGAGTCCTTATTGGACTTGGAAATAAAGCAATCACAATTATAGTAAACTACCTTAAACTATTGCTTGATATAAACTAACTAAATAAGTACTTTACTTAAACTGAATAGCTAATGAACCACATGTCCTTTATTGAAGTAATATTTTGAAAATAATAAAATACTAAAAGGATGGAAATTAAATAAATAACAAAATTTGGTAATTCTGAACAGCATGAAGTACTAACTTGCACAATGATTTAGGACTTCATAATGGCAGAATATGATCTTGTGGTATTCATGAAAGTAGTAGATCTGCCTCTTATATTTCAATATAATCTAGAATGAGATCCATTGGATTCCTGGATCGAAAGTTATGACCATTACACCAAACTGTCTGAAAGCTGAAATTAATGGTAATCCAAGTTGATGATAGTTCTCATTATTTTGAGTCTTCTGGGTCTCCAAAATAAGTGATGTGATGTTAGATCTTGACTCCTAGATATCCTTTTAGACATTACCCAAACCTCATCATTCTTTGAAGCATCTGTATATGAGTTCTCATCGTTCTCCCTTTCTCCAAAAAGATTTGTTGTAAGTTAATGAAAGGACCGTTACTTTGATTTTGTGCGATTCTTTCGGAAACACCGTGGAAAATTCAGCATTGTATTCCTATTTAAAATTAGAAATAGTACTTGGAAGATTAGGAGTTGGTAGATCAAGAGTAGTGGATGAAAAAGATGATGTTTTTTACTCTTCAAAAATCATTGCAACAAGAGGATCTTTTTCCTCATCAAGTAATTTAGATTCTTCTTTTAATTTGGCCTCTTTTTTAATCTTGCCTCTTCTTGCAATCTTGCATCTTTTCTCAATCTTGCAATCTTGCCTTTTCTTTCAAAATTGCATCTTCTTGTAATCTTGTTTCTTCTTGTTCAAGGGATTCCTGGGCAGAAAGTCGTTCTAAACACCCATGAGTCCTCCCCCGAAGGATCCGCTCATACCATAGGAATCGGAAAAAAATCTAGACAGAAACTTACTTTTCGGGTTCAAGAATCTGATTCTTGAATGAAAGATTCTGTTTCTTAGATACATTTCTGCCACCAATAGATTTCCCTTTCCGGAATGTCCCTCTACCGGTATCCCCGCGACGAAACGAACAGTGATAGCTAGCTCTTCGTTTTTCTGAGTTTCGGGAATTAGAGAGAAAATGGAGAGGCCGAAGAGAAAATCTGATTTTCTAGGCCATTTTGGTGTTTCGGCTGAAAAGCATTCACCCCTAGGGTTTCGGCCAAGAGAAGTTTATATAGGGAGTGAGAGGTTGTTTCAAGCACAACTCCCACGTCCTATCCACCTCTTTTGGCAGTGGGAGTCTATAACTCCCACGTCCTCTAGACTTCTGCTAGTATTGTGAGTCTTTATCGGATAATAACTCCCACGTAATCCCAACTATACCAATAATACCCCTTATCTCTAATTCGAATAATAACGCTTTATTATTCTCAGAAAAATAAATGTCAGATACAATGAACCTAGACACATTCTAGATTCATTGAATCTGGACATGAAGCTCGTTAGCTCGTTTATGCGTGTGACCCTGCAGGTTCATATCACAATGGCAATGAAAACATACTTAGCAGTAGTATGTGTTCATAAATCACGAGTAGTCCCTAGCAGGACATTGTGACTACCCAAAGTGAATGAATTTACGGTGGAACCTAATATCAATCCACTATTTAATCCCTTTGTCTCGTGATATCCTAATTAAGTATAAGGCATGGTAGTCGTCACTCTTATTAAGCTTAATTGTATTTATGCTTGATCTCCGGGTAAACTGTTCCAACAAATAGTATTTGACACTTTATCAAATACATTTGAGCACGACCATGCATTTAAACAGTTTTTCTCTATCAAGGGGCCCATGGATATCTCTCCCTAATAATAGAGAGGGACAAATTCCTTACAATGCCTCTCACATTCAAGCCATGATAGGACGCTACATCCGATCATCAGTCGTATTGATTACTCGATTAAAAGTAACGTCCGACTAAGTCAAAACGTGGCTCCATTCATGCTAGAATCAATGGAGACATAAGGTCTAAGGATTCTAAAATAGTATTGAGGAAGTAATACTTATGACTAAGGACCATGAAGTATTACTTCTCTAACGGATCACGTCCGATACAATATATCTCAATATATTGCATCTATGATATGATTTGTATTCATTACACATGATTAGTAAAATATAATCATCAATCAAACATCGTACTAGTTTTATGTCATTGTAAAGAATATTACATGAAACTAGGGACAACTAGAATAGTAATTACATAAGCTAATGAGTTTTACTATCAAATCACGTATTTGATGTTCGTAAGAAATATTAGCTATTCAATTACATGCTCAAAAGATATAAAACGTACAACATATACTAATGGTCCTAGGGCACTACGACCAATCTCCCACTTGCCTTAGGTCCAATCATACATGATCCTCAATCTCACTGACATAGTATGACTCTCATTTTTAGGCTGCGGGAATGGCTTGGTCTATGGATCGGCAATGTTGTCGTCTATATGAACTTTGCAAATTGTAACGTCTCATCTATCAATGATCTCTCTAATAAGATGGAAACACCTGAGAATGTGTTTGGATAGTTGGTGAGATCTAGGTTCCTTAGTTTGTGAAATGGCACCAGTACTATCACAATAGAGGTCCACTGGGTTCACAATGCTAGGGACGACACCTAATTCATCAACAAATTTCCTGATCCAAACAGCTTATTTAGCTGCTTCAGAGGTAGCTAGATACTCAACTTCTGTTGTAGAGTCGGCCACGGTTTCCTGCTTTGAGCTCTTCCAGCTCACAACACCTCCATTCAAACAAAACACAAAACCAGATTGCGATCTAAAGTCATCTACGTCGGTCTGGAAGCTTGCGTCTGTGTAACCATTTACAACTAGACTTCCTTTCTGTCCTCCATAAACTAAGAACATATCTTTAGTCCTTCTCAAGTACTTAAGAATGCTCTTGACTGCAGTTCAATGTGACTCTCCAGGGTCAGATTGATATCTGCAAGTCATACTAAAAGCGAACGAGACATCCGGGTGAGTGCATATCATGGCATACATAATAGACCCAATGCCTGATGCATATGGAATCTTACTCATGCGCTCATGGTCCTCCTTTGTGGAAGGTCCTTGAGTTCTACTGAGTTTAATGCCATATGACATGGGCAAGAATCCCTTTTTGGAGTCTTGCAAACTGAATCGTTTCAGTACCTTGTCAATGTATCCACTCTTCCTTAGGCCAATCATTTTGTTAGATCTATCTCTATAGACTCTTACACCCAAAATGTATGTAGCCTCGCCTAAGTCTTTCATGGAAAAGCACTTCCCCAAACAAGCTTTTACGCTTTGTAATGTGGGGATATCATTTCCAATCAGTAAGATGTCGTCCACATAAAGCACAAGGAATACTACTGAATTATTAGTTACTTTATTATAAACACAAGGCTCGTCTTCATTTTTTATGAAATCGAATTCTTTAATACATTCATCAAAGCGACAATTCCACCTTCGAGATGCTTGCTTCAATCCATAAATGGATCTTTGAAGCATGCACACTTTGCTAGGATTTGATAGATCAACAAACCCATCAGGTTGTGTCATATACACATCCTCGAGAAGGTTTCCATTAAGAAACGCAGTCTTAACGTCCATTTTCCATATCTCATAGTCATAATATGCGGCTATGGCAAGTAAAATCCTTATAGACATTATCATACCGACAGGAGAAAAGGTTTCGTCATAGTCAATACCATGAACTTGTCTATAACCTTTAACTGCTAGTCGAAATTTAAAAGTGTGTACATTACCATCCATGTCGGTTTTCTTTTTGAAACACCATTTGTTATGAATGACCTTACAGCCTTTGGGTGGGTCAACCAAAGTCTATACTTGGTTATCTTACATGGATTGCATCTCAGACTTCATAGCTTCTAGCGACTTATCTGACTCAGAACTATGAATTTCCTCTTTGTAGGTAGTGGTTCATCTTGATCAATCACTTCAATATGATGATCATCAGTCACGAGAAATCCATATCTCTCAGGCTGTTGATGTACCCGACTTGACCTCCTTGGGCCTTGTGTCAAAGATTGAAGCTCAGTATCAGCACGTTAGCTTGCATGAAGTTTCAAAGTTGGAACATATGTTGTTTGGGGGTCTTGAATTTCCTCAAGATGGATCTTACTCCCACTATCCTTTTTGGAAATAAATTCCCTTTCAAGGAATAAACCATTTCGGGCAACAAACACTTTGTTCTCTGATGGAAGATAGAAGTAATATCCATTAGTTTCTTTAGGATATCCCACAAACAAACACTTGTCAGATTTATGGGCGAGTTTATCATATAACAAGCGTTTTACATACGCCTCGCATACCCAATTTTTGAGAAATGACAAACTAGGTCGTTTCCCAGTCCATATCTCATATGGAGTTTTCTGAACCGCTTTAGAAGGAACTCTATTCAATATAAATGCAGCAGTTTCTAGGGCGTAGCCCCAAAAGGAAATTGGAAGACTTGTTTGACTCATCATAGATCGAACCATATCTAGTAAGGTGTGATTCCTCCGTTCCGATACACCATTCCATTGTGGTGTGCCAAGAGGAGTTAATTGTGAAACAATTCCACAACCCCTCAGGTGTTCGTCAAACTATTGGTTAAGGTATTCGCCACCTTGATCTGATCGAAGTATCTTAATACCTTTACCAAGTTGATTTTGTACTTCATTTTGAAATTCTTTGAATCTTCCAAAAGATTCGAATTTATGTTTCATTAGATAGACGTAGCCGTATCTACTGAAATCATCTGTGAATGTGATGAAGTACTGAAACCCTCCTCTAGCACTTGTGTTTATTGGTCCATATACATCTGTATGTATGAGGCCCAACAAATCAGAAGCTCTCAGACATTGTCCAGTAAAGGCTTTAGTCATTTTGCCTAACAAGCAAGAATCACATGTCTTATAAGACTCTAATTCAAATGATGTCAAAATTCCATCTTGGTGGAGTTTTGATATGCGTTTCTCATTTATGTGGCCCAAACGACAGTGCCAAAAGTAGGTTTGGTTTAAGTCATTGGATTTAAACCTCTTAGTATTAATGTTATAGATGGGCCTTTTAATGGATTCATCTAGGTTAAGAACATAAAGCCCATTCATGAAAGAGGCATGTCCATAGAAGATACGATCTTTATGATGAAGGGATTCAAGGGCGGAAACTCGCTCCAAACACCCATGGATCCTCCCCTGAAGGATCCGCTCATATGAAACAATTCGAAAACAGCGGTAAAAACTTACAATTTTTCGGATTCAAGAAGCTACTTCTTGAATGGAGGATAACGATTCTTGGAAGTTTTCTTTTTCACCAACGGAATTCACTTTGCGGAATTTCCCTCTACCGATATCCACGCGACGAAACAAGCAGTGATTGCTAGCTCTTCGTCTTTCTGAAGTTCGGGAATTTAGAGAGAAAAGGGAAAAGCAGAAAGAAAACGTTTTTCCTTTCTTGTATTGGTATTTCGGCTGAATGACTTAATATCCTAGGGTTTCGGCTAAGAGATGTTATATAGAGTGTGGGAGTTTGTTCCCAGAACAACTCCCACGTCTACTCAACTTCTCTCGGCTGTGGGAGACTCTGACTCCCACGTCCCCTAAACTTCTGCTGGTAGTGGGAGTCTTTATCGGATAACAACTCCCACTTAATCCCAGCTATAGTTAAATACCAAAATTGCCCCTATCTCTAATTCGAATAATAAACACTTTATTATTTTCAGAAAAACAAATGTCAGATACAATGAACCTAGACACATTCTAGATTCATTGAATTTGGACATGAAGCTTGTTAGCTCGTCTATGCGTGTGACCCTGTAGGTTCATATCACAATGGCAATGAAAACACACTTAGTAGTAGTGTGAATTCATAAGTCACAAGCGGCCCCTAGCAGGACATTGTGACTACCCAAGGTGAATGAATTTACAACAGAACCTATTGTCAATCCACTATTTAATCCCTTTGTCTCGCGATATCCTAATTAAGCATAAGGCATGGTGGTCGTCACCCTTATTAAGCTTAATTGTATTTATGCTCGATCTCCAGGTAGACTGTTTCGACAAATAGCATTTGATAACCACTTTATCAAATACATTTGAGCACGGCCATGCATTTAAACAGTCTTTCCCTATCGAGGGGCCCATGGATATCTCTCTCTAATAATAGAGAGGGACAAATTCCTTACAATGTCTCTCACATTCAAGCTATGATAGGACACTACATCCGATCATCAGTCGTATTGATTACTCTGTTACAAGCAACGTCCGACTGAGTCAAAACCTTCAATATCCAAACAAGAAACTGAAATAATATTCCTACTCAAAGTTGGAGCTTAAAGACAATTATTCAGTTATATAATAAGGCCACTTGGCAAAACTAAATTAAATGTCCCGGTAGCTATAGCAACAACTCTTGCTCCGTTCGCTACTCTCAGGTCCACTTCTCCTTTTGCCAGTGATATACTCTTTTTGAACCCCTGCACATTTGCACAAATGTGAGATCCACAACTGGTGTCTAATACCTACGAAGTAGGAGCAGACATGTTAATTTCAATAACATAAATACCTGGAGAGACAGTCAAACTGGCTTTTCCCTTTTTCTTCTCTTCCAAATAGAGCTTGCAGCTCCGTTTCCAATGACCTGGTTCATTACAATGGAAGCAAACTCCTTCCTTTGGTGCATTGGCCTTAGGTTTGGGCTTGTTATTGCCTTTGCCCTTCTTGGCCATGGGCTTTCCCTTTCCTTTCTTCTTGAAATTCCCTTTTTGAACCATTAAGACTTCAGGGGTCTTCTTAATGTTCAGTTTCAGCCTGCTTGAGCATCCCGTGTATCTCATGTATTGGCTTCTCCATGCCATGCATGTTGAAGTTCATGACAAACTGGTCATACTTTGGTGGGAGTGAGCCCAAGATCATATATGTGGCCATGTCAGGACCTACGGGAGCCCCAAGTTTCTCAAGTTGGTCAAGATAGCCCTTCATCTTAAGAACATGTGCACTTACAAAGGTATCAGGGGCCATCTTGCAACTATTCAACGCCTTAGTAGTGAGGAATCTTTCATGACGGGCTTGCTCTTGGAACATTTCCTTGAGCTGGCCCATCATCTGGAAAGCCTCAATCCCTTCAAATTGTTTTTGAAGATCAGTGCTCATTGTGACTAACATGAGACAAGTCACATCGTTAGAGTCATCAGAGTGCTTCTTCCAAGCATCTCTCTCAGCTCTGGGGGCGTTGTTTGTAGGCTGTTCAGGAATAGCCGTATCAAGAACGTATAGCTTTCTTTCCTGCTTAAGGACAATCCTTAAGTTGCGGGCCCAATCAAAGAAATTAGTCCCACTTAGTTTTTCTTTCTCAAGGACGGATCACAATGAATTGTGTGATGTATTGGTTGCCATTATCTACATTAAATTATTTGCAAAGTTATTAGTTTTTTAGCAAAAACCTTTCCACAATTTCAACACTTGATAAATGGTAGAAAATAACATTTTACGATAGTTATAAGTTAGCTTTGGCTTATCCCCATAATTAAAGTAAAATCAACCTATGGGAATGACATCTATATGTCCCGGCTATTTCCCATTTTATGCCCTAAGCCCAAAACTATTTTGATAGCCTAGTTAAGTCGAACCATGTCTAAGCATATGGAAATCACTATTTTCCCATCTCCTCTTCCCTAGATAACCACTTATCTGTTGCTTTGGCAAGCAGACAAAATGATGATACAAGCTGAAGGAGTGCTTAGGATATGGTAGGCTTTTTAAGACTTAATTAAAACGATTTAATATGACGTATAAAAAATCAAGCCCCATAAGACATAAAATAAGCATCTCATGCAATTATAAAGCATAAAAGTAAACGTGAGAGAGCATGGCCTAATCCTATGATGACTCCCACGAGCCTTGTGGGAGCCAATGGTCAATCTAAGTCAATATCCATCTCATGGATAAAGTCTCGATCCAGCGTCCTCCAATCTTGTTACATAATTACATGGGCATACTCAGCCTTCAATGTAAAGCAGTAAAACTAATCTAAGAAAGCAATTACAATTTTACATTATTGGAAAAACGACTCGTAGGTCGTATTGTAAAATTACAACCCAATTAAATGTAAAACAAGAGAGGGTATAGTAGGCCATGCTATTCACCATGCTAAAACTCACATTAAGCATAATGAAATAAAAATGAGTACATATACAAAGTCTTGAGCGTTGCCACTACGCAGAGCAGTCGGCGGTCCCGAATGAGTTTTTCTGCCCCAATTTTAACCCTAAATTGCCTAACATACATAATCGAATTATGCATTGGTTAATATGATTAACGCAGGAAACATAACCGAATTAATCGAATTAATAACAGATTCACAGAAACAGTTTATGCAGTATCAGTTTATGCTGAAACAGTTTATGCGATTTCTGTTTATGCAAGTTAATCGAATTAAATTACAGATTCAAATCATGCTAAGGCGGTTCATGCAATATTAATCAAATTAATAACACAACGAATCACATAAACATATAAACATGATTAATCGAAATCAGTTTATGCATATATCACATATATTGAATAAAAGATACAATCTTTTTTGTTTTTACACATACACATACCAAATCGAAATTGATGTGTTATGATGTGATTAACAATATTGAATTCGAATTTTATGAGCAAGGCTCTGATACCACTGAAGGGAGTCATGGGCAGAAACTCGTTCTAAACACCCATGAGTCCTCCCCCGAAGGATCCGCTCATACCATAGGAATCGAAAAAAATCTAGACAGAAACTTACTTTTCGGGTTCAAGAATCTGATTCTTGAATGAAAGATGCTGTTTCTTGGATACGTTTCTGCCACCAATGGATTTTCCTTCGCGTAATGTCCCTCTACCGGTATCCACGCGACGAAACGAACAGTGATTGCTAGCTCTTCGTTTTTCTGAGTTTCGGGAATTAGAGAGAAAAGGGAGAGGCGGAATAGAAAATCTTATTTTCTAGGTCTTTTTGGTATTATGGCAGAAAAGCATTCACCCCTAGGGTTTCGGCCAAGAGAAGTTTATATAGGGAGTGAGAGGTTGTTTCAAGCACAACTCCCACGCCCTATCCAACTATTTTGGCAGTGGGAGTCTATAACTCCCACGTCCTCTAGACTTCTGCTGGTAGTGGGAATCTTTATCGGATTATAACTCCCACGTAATCCCAGCTATACCGAAAATGCCCCTTATCTCTAATTCGAATAATAACGCTTTATTATTCTCAGAAATAAAAATGTT
This sequence comes from Vinca minor, assembly GCA_026122235.1. Classification (NCBI taxonomy): domain Eukaryota; kingdom Viridiplantae; phylum Streptophyta; class Magnoliopsida; order Gentianales; family Apocynaceae; genus Vinca; species Vinca minor. The sequence goes on along the minus strand of JAOCZM010000285.1, from coordinate 450,980 downwards.
GGATACAATGAACCTAGACACATTCTAGATTCATTGAATCTGGACATGAAGCTCGTTAGCTCGTCTATGTGTGTGACCCTGCATGTTCATATCACAATTGCAATGAAAACATACTTGGTAGTAGTATGTGTTCATAAATCACGAGTGGTCCCTAGCAGGACATTGTGACTACCCAAAGTAAATGAATTTACGGTGGAACCTAATATCAATCCACTATTTAATCCCTTTGTCTCGCGATATCCTAATTAAGCACGAGGCATGGTACTCGTCACCCTTATTAAGCTTAATTGTATTTATGCTCGACCTCCGGGTAAACTGTTCTAACAAATAGTATTTGACACTTTATCAAATACATTTGAGCACGGCCATGCATTTAAACAGTTTTTCCCTATCGAGGGTCCCATGGATATCTCTCCCTAATAATAGAGAGGCACAAATTCCTTACAATGCCTATCACATTCAAGCCATGATAGGACGCTACATCCGATCAGCAATCGTATTGATTACTTCATTAAAAGTAACGTCTGACTGAGTCAAAACGTGGCTCCATTCATGCTAGAATCAATGGAGACATAAGGTCTAAGGATTCTAAAATAGTATTGAGGAAGTAATACTTATGACTAAGGACCATGAAGTATTACTTCTCTAACGGATCACGTCCGATACAATATATCCCAATATATTGCATCTATGATATGATTTGTATTCATTACACATGATTAGTAAAACATAATCATCAATCAAACATCATACTAGTTTTATGTCATTGTAAAGAACATTACATGAAACTAGGGACAACCAGAATAGTAATTACATAAGCTAATGAGTTTTACTATCAAATCACGCATTTGATGTTCATAAGCAAAATTAGCTATTCAATTACATGCTCAAAAGATATAAAACTTACAACATATGCTAATGGTCCTAGGGCACTACTAACACTTGTAATCTTGCTTCCTCTTGCAATCTCGCATCTTCTTGCAATTTTGCATTTTGTTGCTCTCTCAATTGTTGAACAAATTCTTTCCAAGACGGTGTCTTTTCTCTCAGTTATGTTCGACCTAAAGAACGATCAAGAAAGTCAATTGTCTTATCTAACTTCTCCAATATCTTGTATTGTAGATATAATGCCTCTATCATCGCTCAAATCAAAATTTTAAGGAAAGGTGAAACATTAGGAAAGGGAAAAAAATTATGAAAGTTCCTAAAAAAAATTATGTCGAAATTGAAGAAACCAAGAAATAGGTAATTTGGTTATTGTCTTTCTAGTTCTTTTTTCTCGGCTGAAAAAATAAATAGGGTATATTTTTTTATTATCAATAAAGCAATAAAGATACACCAAGAAAGAGATCAACATTGAGCTCTGATACCAACTGATGAAGAACATTGATTACTTGTATCAAGATTCAACAACAAAAGGGTTGAACGGATCTTTCTCTTCTTGAAATAGTTACAAAGGGAAAAATAACCACCGCATCTCTAAGAAGGTTACTTATCGATGGGTGCTGAAACACCACAACAAGTGAAACTAGCTTGTTGATACAGTAACTCAAGAATGAATGAAAATCTAAATAGAGTTCAATTCACAAGTACATAAGGAATAACCTTACCAAATATCATATATCTAACGTAAGTAAAAATGAGCCGAATTCTCTCTTTAAATAGAGAAGGAATTTCAGCCAAGCCTTACAAAATAGTCATTATTGGACTTGGAAATAAAGCAATCTCAAGTATAGTAAACTATCTTAAACTATTACTTGCTATAAACTAACTAAATAAGTACTTTACTTAAACTAAATAACTAATAGACCACATGTCCTTTATTTAAATAATATTTCGAAAATAATAAAATACTAAAAGGCTGGAAATTAAATAAAAAACTAAATTTGGAAAAACAAGATTAATTATCGCCCAAAATCTGGACATCATGACGTAGTAACTTGCACGATGATTTAGGACTTCATAATGGCATAATTTGATCTTGTGGTCTCATGAAAGTTGTTGATCTTCCTCTTATCTTTCCATGGCATCTGGAATGAGCTCCATTGGATTCCTGGATTGATAGTTATGACCATTACACCAAACTGTCTTAAAGCTGAAATTAATGTTAAACCAATTGATGACAGTTCTCATTCTTTTGAGTCTTTTGGGTCTCCAAAATGAGTGATGTGATGTTAGAGATTGACTCATAGATCTTTTTATAGAATTACCCAAACCTCAACATTCTTTGAAGCATCCGTATATGAGTTTTTCATCATTCTCCCTTTCTTAAAAAAGAATCGTTCTCGAAACTTGTAAGTTAATGAAAGGACCATTGTTTTCATTTTGTGGCGATTCTTTGGGCAACTCCGTGGAAAATTCAGCCTTGTATTCCTACTTAAAATTAGAAACAATAATTGGAATATTAGGAGTTCATAGATCAAGAGTAGTGGGTGAAAAAGATGATGTTTTTGACTCTTCATTGCTACAAGAGGATCTTTTTCCTCATTAAGCAATTTTTCATCTTCTTTTAATTTGGCCTATTTTTTTTAATCTTGCCTCTTCTTGCAATCTTGCATTTTCTTTCAATATTGCATCTTCTTGTAATCTTGTTTCTTCTTGTAATATTGCCTCCTCTGGCAATCTTGCATCTTCTTGCAATTTTGCCTTTTGTTGCTCTCTCAATTGTTGAACAAATTCTTTCCAAGAAGGTGTCTTTCTCTCGGTTCTGTTCGACCTAAAGAACGATCAAGAAAGTCAATTGTCTTATCTAACTTCTCCAATATCTTGTGTTGTAGATATAATGCCTCCATCGTTGCTCAAATCAAAATTTTAAGGAAAGGGAAAAAAATTAGGAAAGTTCCTAATTTTTTTTTGGTCGAAATTCAAGAAACCAAAAAATAGGTAATTTGGTTCTTGTCTTTCCTGTTCTTTTATCTCGGCTAAAAAAATAAATAGGGCATAATTTGTTTATTATCAATAAAGAAATAAAGATCAAGAAAGAGATCAACCTTGAGCTCTGATACAAACTGATGAAGAACCTTGATAACTTGTATCAAGATTCAACAACAAAAGAATCTAAGCAAGAATGAATGAAAATCTAAATAGAAGTTCAATTCACAAGTATCTAAGAAATAACCTTACCAAATATCATATATCTAACGTATGTAATAATGAGCTAAATTCTGTCTTTAAATAGAGAAGGAATTTCAGCCAAGCATTACAAAATAGAGTCCTTATTGGAGTTGGAAATAAATCAATCACAAGTATAGTAAACTATTTTAATCTATTACTTGCTATAAACTAACTAAATAAGTACGTTACTTAAACTAAATAACTAATGGAACACATGTCCTTTATTTAAGTAATATTTCAAAAATGATAAAATACTAAAAGGCTTGAAATTAAATAAATAACTAAATTTGGAAAAAAAATTAATTCTCGCCCAAAATCTGGACAGAATGATGTAGTTACTTGCACGATGATTTAGGACTTCAGAATGGCAGAATCTGATCTTGTGGTCTCATGAAAGTTGTAGATCTGCCTCTTATCTTTCCATAGCATCTGGAATGAGCTCCATTATATTCTTGGATAGAAAGTTATGACCATTACACCAAACTGTCTGAAAGCTGAAATTAATGTTAATCCAAGATGATGATAGTTCTCATTATTTTGAGTCTTTTGGGTCTCCAAAATGAGTGATGTGATGTTAGAGCTTGACTCCTAGATCTCCTATTAGACATTACCCAAACCTCATCATTCTTTGAAGCATCCGTATATGAGTTCTCATCATGGACAATATCAGAGAATTTGGGAGAGATGCCGGGACCAAGCCAAGCTTCTGATGGTCATAAAACGACATTAAAATCACCTCTGACCAACCACGGATCATCACAGCTGGAAGCAACCTCTACTAGCACGACTGCGTCCTGTTTGTATATTGATACTTCACATAAACAAAAGAACAATAAACTTGAGAACCCGCAAAATTGTTCAGTTTTACATGTATTAGTTGTTCTAAATCCCCTACCACTGTTAAATCCAAAGTTCCCATCCAATGTATTTTTCTAGTAATGTTAGCTTTGAAACATAAAACGGGGGGTCCACCCACTGAAGCATAGGCTCTAATAAAACCATTAAAGAAAATTTGTGTCTATGTCGTAGTTGTTTTACTCTAGCAAGCGACTGATCATTCGCGACACCACGTATATTCCAAATAGAAATATCCATAAAAACAAATAAATAAAATCAAAGCAGGGAGAAAATACCCCTCAAGAAAGCTGACTACCCTTTTGGGCGAGGCGTTGTGATTTGCGCACCTCCCCATCCTGAATGCCTTTCTTCTTGGTCACTTTAGCCCTCACTTGTTCTTTTAGTACTGGCCGGCTCGGACTCTTTAAAGATCTCAACCGCGCCTCCAATAGTGAATAGTTTTGAATCCCCAACCTCATCCGGCTTCCAATTCAGCTGTTTCCAAAAAGCTACCAAACATCCAGCGTCTCTTTTGACAGTGATCGCGGCTCTCGCTGATTTTCAGAGCAAGCCTCCCGAGTAAAGTGTTCCGCACTCTTGGTAGACATGAACATGTTAAAATTATCCTGTACCCCAATCATCTTTGGATGCGGAGCAAAATCCGATCGACTTGGAATTACATAATCATCTCTCACCCTGTCAAAAAGGTGTTAGGGCCTGATCCGCATCCCCAAAAGTCGGCACCATATCAAAACCTATTCTTGCACGATTATTGGAGAAGAATTGCTAGATTCTCCTTGTTCGGAAAGGACTTGGCCAAAAAGTCCTTCACCCAGTAGTTCTTGTATCACATTAGAATTCTCTAACGCTAAGGGAGCCGTCGGCCCTGTTTGTTGCCTTATTTCAATTGCCTATCCAGGAGGGTTTGTCTCTACAACCCGTGGTTGCCCAAAATTATTTCCGTCAAGTGGCACCAAAAATATAGAAGACATCGACGTAAATTTTACAATTTTTCCCAATTTTAGGACCTTAGTCATGCCATCCCTGACCGTCCCCTCAGCCACCTGCTTCCCTTCCCGCCGCTTAAGGTTAGGGTTTTGCAAAATTGTCATAGGAATCACAACCACGTCTTGCTTGTCCCTTGATAATCGAGATTCCGCATCAGAATGTTCCACATTCCAACACAAAGAACATTAGGCGGGCAAGTTCATTATCTCATCGACACAATGGTTTCAACAGATCCAATTCAACAAAAACTCCAGCAACGCTAGGCCTCGTAGCATTTGATGTAGCTTCGTCCAACACGAGGTGCATTCAAGCCGCAAATGCCAACAAAAAAAAATAGGACATGTTGTAAAGATGGATTGGTAATCCCTCAAATCGAATCCAAACGGAAACAACGGATGGCTCTACCATTTGATCAAAATCATATGCCCACTTGAATACTCACATTCTCGAACCACCGAATACCCAGACACCCTTCCTCCAAAACCTGCAATTGTCTTCCTCAAGATCAAACCGGATTATTACGTGGCGAGGGTCCAACAAACCGGATTAAATTGCAATCGATGGAAGTCCTTGCGGAGATTCTCAATCAAAGGTCTTCGACGAGCGAATTTGCCAACCAAAGCTAATTTCCATGGCTGCTCCAAGATAGTTAATTTGGATTCTTCGATGGTCAAGGATGGAAGTTCTTTGTAGGAGCCGAGATCCTTTACCAGCAAAGATGGTGCTTTTGATGAGGATGGGGAAGTGGAGAGGAGATCCAGAAAGGATTTCTGTGGCCACACACCGCCTCCCGCGGCCGCCGCCGCCAGTGGGGGCGGTCATGATAGGTTAGAGTCGAAGAGTTGAAAGGTGCATGCGAGTCTCGGCTGTAGAGAGAGTTTCACATATGTAAATCTAGTTGAAGAAGCACACAATGTTTCCTTTATGTATGAAAGCACAGTTGGTTTTGTTCGAATCGATTGTCTTAATTCGAATTGAGTGGTTTGTCGCCTGATCCTGATGATGATCTATGCAGGAATGTTATTCGCTCAGGGAAGCCCCGGGGGCGTAAGTTGGTTTGTCGCCTTACCCTAATGATGATCAGGGTAGGGAAACTTTTTGGTAATCTTAGGGAAGACCTGTATATAAGATGGGTTGTCGGTTGACACTGGTCAATATCCGCGCAGGGATGCTTTTTGGTCTGCTCAGGGAAAACCTGAGGACATAATATAGGTTGTCGCCTAACACTGGTGATGATTAGGCACGGATGCTTTTTGGTTTGCTCAAGGAAGACCTGAGAGCATAGGTTTTGGTCATCCTTGATTTATCAGGCTATATCTCGCCTTTTCCCACTACAATAAAAACACTTTTTTGCGACGTTTTTGTACCAACGCTTTTATCAAACGTCGCTTAAAACTAAAAAGAGTTAGTTAAAGCAACACTTTTTGCAAACGTTACAATATTTGGATTTTATACGACGTTTCATAGCGTCAATTATAGTAATTATTGTTCATACTGACGTTTTGATGTTGGTTAGCGACATTTACATTAAATGTTGTTATAAATTGTTACTTTTTGTGACTCATATAGCGACATTTATATATTATGTCGTTAGATCTTGTGACTTTTCTGACAAACATCGCTAAGTTTGAATTTTATACGACCTTTCATAGCGTCGGTTATAATAATTGTTGATGAAATCGACATTTTGATGTTAGTTAGCTACGTGTACATTAAATGCAGTTATAAATTGTTACTTTTTGCGACTTATATAACGACATTTATATACAATAACATTAAATCATGTGACATTTCATATAAATGTCGCTATATTTAGATTTTATACGACATTTCATAAAGACAGTTATAGTATTTTTTATTCTTACAGACAATTTGATGTTAGTTTCGTGACATTTACATTACATGTTATAAATTGTTACTTTTTGCGACTAATATAACGATATTATTATATTATGTCGTTAGATCTCGTGACATTTTCAAACAAATACAAATACAAATATTATGTTTCTGAAATATATTTTTTAAAGAAAAATTAAAAATATTTAATTATTAAAATTTAATGAGAGTGTATTAATTTTAATTTGATTCATAAAAAATCGAAACACAAAGGTACAAAATTCAGAATCCAAATTCTATTATAATAAATATAATAGGAGGAGAAACAAATAACAAATGATCATTTAGCTCAGCGGCAAATTGCACGACATACATGCAGGAGGTCGCGTGTTCGATTCCCATATCTTTGAATGTGAAGAAAGTTTATTATATATTATTCAAAGCTAGCTAGACTTGACGGCTCGACTTGTCTCTAGGCTCTAGCTCCGATTATTCAAAGATAATTAGACTCAACGACTCGATTTGTCGGGCTCCGACTCGGCTTGGCTCAGTTCGGCCAGCCTGGTTTCAAAATTTACGAATATCGGAATACATATTTTGTTGCGACTATTTAAAAATGTCGGAAAAAATTACTTATTCACAATATTTACAAACGTCGGAATACACGATTTGTTGCGATTATTTACAAATGTTGGAAAAAATACCTTTTGAAACACTTTAAAATGACGCAACAAATGTCGTAATAGATAGGTACCGGCGCTTGTAACAAATGTCGTAAAAAAAACCATAACGACACAGGCAAATGTGACGTTTACGCGACATTTGTAATTGTAAGCCCTAAGGGCGAACAAACTCAGTTTTTGATAATGTACAAACATCTGATGTTGTATCTAATGGTTTCAATCGTTGTGATAGAATAATGGATCACTAAAATGGAAGCTCTAAGTACTTCAATCAAGCCGTGCTCGAGACTTAATGATTACATTCTTTAAGGCACATCTCTCAAGATTGAAGATTGAAGGCTTAGGTGTGGTTAGAATAGCTTAGCCTTTTTTTATATATCTTAAAGCTCTAACCATTGCTCACATGAACTTAGGGTCACAACACTATTGTCTTGCACCTTTAGAAATAGTTTTCATAAAGCTCAGTTTCAAAAATGGTCTTTAAAACATGTTCCCTTCTCAAAAGCCCTTGGTTTCATTGTCTAAGACCTTGAAAATTATTTTTCAAGTGTTAGTTACCCTTTTGAGAAAACCATTTTGACCTTAAAAGATTTCAAAACTTGTGAAAAATCAACATCTCTTGAGCCTAGGAAAATCGGATCATCCGAGCATTGCACGGATCATCCGGACTGGAAACAGAGAGTTGAGTTTTTGGGAACTTTCTGTCCCGGTCGACCTATGTAAACTTAGGATCGTCTGATCCTTTGATCGGATCATCCGAGGACACTTGTGGTCAACCGAGCTCTGCGAAAACTAGCCGTTATATGACCGTTTTAAAGCTGTTTTTTGGACTCTTTTGAAAAGTATAAAAGCTCTAAAGCTGTAGAATCTTTAATAGAACAGCCAGAACTGATATACATTGATTATACAAAAAACTTTAGCACTTTCAAAGCATATCCAACTTTATTAATGTGTTGAAAAGTTCAAAATCATGATCTCACTTGCAAGACACAAGTTGTTGAATCCCAAGTTCTAAGAGCATTAAAGTAAGATCTTAAAAGGTATCTATCCTCCACTTTTTGAGTGTGTAACTCTCTCTTTATATCTCCATCTTTCCCTCTCTTAGTGATAGGGTATTTCTTGTGTCAAGTCCAACTTTGTGTGGGCTTTGTACTCTTAGTGAGTGTCGTAGTTTATAATTGTGGTTATTTGTGTAAAACTCTTTGTGAGTTAGCCACATGTGTAATTACTTTTCTTAGTGAAGTTGTTGGAAAATCCTTGTGTGAGGCTCAAGGTAGTGGACGTAGATTCTTTGTGAATCGAACCACTCTAAATCACGTGTCTTGCTTTCCTTGTTTTATCTTTGCTCCATTTTCTCCAAGCTTCAAATACAAGTTCCAGATTCCAGAATTTTGAAAAAGAAGCCACTTTTATAAAAACTCAATTCACCCCCCTCCCCCCCCTCTTGTGTTTTTCAGTAATAAATGTTGGTATAGATTTATACCGACGTTTTTTTGGCTTATTGCGACATATGGAAAAACGTCGCAATAGACCTTTTTTGTTGTAGTGTCCCCAAGAATATGGCGCTAGGCAATCACATTTCTTCCCAGACATCTTCTGTGGTCAGGAATGTGGGGTTCATTATCTCGTTTTATAACTATCATGGTATAATCTGTACTTAAGGTTATATTAAATGAAATCATGCAATCAAATGTGCCCCATAATTAATAATTCAACATCTAATAACAAGAGAAATTATACCTATGGGTTAGGGGAGGTGGGTTAGTAGTCTGGGCGCTGTAGCGCGGTGTTGAACTCAGGACCTATCGGTTGTGAGCGAAGGGGAACCCCACTGGGCTACGGCCTTCTTGATAGAGAAATTATACCTTAACTACTAAAACAAAAGGGTCCAACATGCTTCCGTACCTTGGATGTTTTACTGATTAAGGTATAATATCTCTTGTTATCGATGTTGACTTTTTTTATAGGGCACATTTGGTTAAATGATTTCATTTAATTTAACCTTAAGTACATATTATAACATGATAGTTATAAAACGAGATAATGAACCCCACTTTTGATAATTGTGAACCAGCTGGACCCTTTTATTTTATAAGGTAAGGTATAATATCTCTTGTTATAGATGTCGAATTTTTATAGGCCACATTTGATTAAATGATTTCATTTAATATAATCTTAAGTGCATATTATAACATGATAGTTATAAAACAAGATAATGAATCACGCATTTTGGTAATTGTAATCCAGCACTCCCTAGCATACAGAAATGGTATTGGTACCCTACTAGAGATAGATAGAAAAATAAATAATTGTGTCATGGTCAATGAAGACATTTCATTTAGATATTGAAACCTTAGAAGATTTTTCGCAATTTGAACAAACATTTAATCATGAGCGGGAAAATAATCGATATGTACCTATAAGATTTTATAATGATAACCATTTTCGAAGACTCTGATTGGGGATATTGATTAGATTAATGGAGTTTCTTAGAACATGTTCATACCGTACATTTATTTTAGAGAGAATCAAACAAGCGTATGTTAAATGATTTCTTGATAGCAATCATTTCTCTTATCTCCAAGTTCAGTTTATGTTATTTTGGTAAATTATCATGACTTCATTAAAATGTCATCATAGAACATTCCAGAAATTTATTATCAGAACATTCCAGTTTTAGATCTACCCAATTTTTGTTCCAAAATGCTATTAGATTATCAGTATAACATAGTTTAAAGTTTTTAGAGAGAGTATCTATATGTGATTCAAGGCGTCCCTTTAGGAAAAATCGGTTTTTATTCACTAGCACTTTAGAACAAAATTCAGCTAAGAAGCAAAAACTAGAAATGAAAAATAAAAAATAAAAAAGAAAATAATAATAGTAACCCCTATGAGGTATAATCTAGTTCATTAGGAAGAATTTTAAAAAATGATAAAATAATTATTAGACCACAAGAGTATTATTAGGCCAAGCCAATCACCTAATTGTCCTAGAACTCCCCACATTCACCATTCAGAAGGTATAATCCTTCTGAAGAAGAAGTATCTAATTTTTCCAATTCAATCTTTTGAAATAAATATTTCATCTTATGACTGAAGACTTCAGAATTTCCAAGCTTTGAAGTCATAACCGAACATTTGGCAATCAATAAATCTATAATTTCTCGAGAATTGCTTGAAAGGTTATCAATATCAATAAATGTTATGCTGAATCGATTTAATCCTCTTTTCCATCTCTTGGTCTAGTTCAAGGATCTGTTTGATAAACACTGTCATCTTTTCCATTTTCTATTTTGCTGATACGTATTGGTGTATACATATTACTTTTATCTTCTTATTGATATACCAACAATATACCTAATAAAGAACTTGTATAATAAGATATTAAGAAAAGATTCCTTTCATTTATTTGAAGAAGAAAGACTCCTAAAATTCACATATTAGTATCAATAAACTCATGGGTGGTATTTGTTCAAGTGTATTTCAATCCAAGACCTTTCTAGTGTGTTCCCCCCACGTCTTGTATTCTAAAACTTCCTTTTCCATAGGTTTTGGATATGACATATGGTCTTTCTCAAGTTGGGTCCAATTTTCTGTTTGGATAAACTCGTCTAACTTCATTATTCCTTAGCACCAAATCTCCTTGTTCATAGTAGAGGGTTCAATGTTTGCATTGTGGTACCTGGCTATGGCTCTATTGTACATCTCTTCCCTTTTTCCAACTCTTTCTCTTGTTTTTTTTGCAGCATGACCAAGTTTTCCTCCGTCATTCTTTCATTACTTTCGACTTCGAATATTTCATCTCTGAAGGCAGAGAGCTCTGCTTCCGCTGGAATTCTTGCCTCAACACCAAAACACAAGTTAAAGAGTGTTTCACCTGTTGCCCTTCTTGAAAGTACGTTTGGAAGTTTCTCTAAATGATTTCCTTCGGTCTTATCCAATATTTTCTTTAATCCATCGACAATGGTTCTGATTGTAACTTCTATCAGGTCATTGGTCTTGTGGTTGTAGTCTGCTGCAAATCAGTGATCAATTTCCAGATCATGGATGAAAGCTCTAAACTCCTTGCAATCAAACTGCTTTCCGTTGTTTGTGATGGGAATCATAGGTAATCTAAACCTATCGATGAGTTAATCCTTGAAGAATATTATCACATATTTATACGTGATTTTGTTTAGGGCCATTGCCTCAACCCACTTAGTGAAAAAATCACAGCCCCGACAATGTGAGTTTTTCGTTATGTAGCTTTTTGGAATGGGCCGACCAGGTCCAATCCCCATCGGGCAAATGCAATTGGATCTCGGAAGAGATGGTATTCTGCTCGAGGTATATGGTGGATGTTTGCATTACCTGATACTTATTGCACTTCTTTACTAGAGTCTTGACATCGTCAAACATTGTTGGCCGAAAGTATATATATCTCATGACCTTTTTAATCATGCTTTTGACCCTGATGATGGTTCCACAAATGCCTTCATGCACTTCTTTCAAAAGTTAATCTCGGTCCTAGGTTTTCAACTCCTCATGTGTGACATATTTGATTAGTGTCCATAGTTCCATAACCTTGTTAAGATTGTAGTCAGGTAAGTTTTCAACTCCTCCTAGGTTTCCTAACACTCAGGTGTCTGTTCGAATTTTTTATTTCCAATTTGTGTCCGGCCAGGGTTCTAGGTATCATGCCTAAATCGCTTGGACTTTACTCAAGATTGCGCAATCTTTGAGTAGGAGTCCTTCGACCTTTTCACTGGCCTTCCGGTGCAGATGTGTCCCTATCCTGATGTCCAGATTAGGATGTTCGGAATCTAAATAAAAGTTCTATAAATCTCCTTCGGGTTGTATTTGCCTTTCTCTCTATTAAGAAAATTCAGCCAGCTATCGGAGTTCAATATTGTCTACCTCATCTTTATGCTATGAAACATATATGTCTTCCCTCAGTCTCTTGTGTTTACCTGTCATTGTAATAGATCGATTCCCATCAAATGTAACCATGCACAAGTCATGGGTGGATACATGAGCTTTCCATTTGTTTAAGGCAGGCCTTCCAAGTATTGTACTGTATGAGGATTGAAAATTGACAATGTAAAAGTTCATATGGGTAGTTAAGCATTCGATTGTGACTGGTATTGTTAGGCAACCTATTGCTTTTGTCTTCCTACAAGTGAAACCCGAAAACATTGTTTCACAGGGGGTCAAGCCTAGACAAGGGAATATCACATCTTTTGGAAAGCTGACTGAAAGAGGATGTTAGCAGAGCTTCCCGTACCTATCATGATTCTCTTGAAAAGAAATTCTCCTTGCTGCAATGACGACTAAAAGCTCATTGACCACTTGTTTTCGGGCATTGTCAGGCATATGTAGTGGTGGAGTATGAGGAGCTTCTGTCTTGGCATTAGTATATTTCCTCTTGCCTGCTGCATTGTTGATAAATTCCTTTTAAGTTCCATACAATGTTTGGTGTCACGGTCGTGATTCCTATGAAAGGCACAATACTTCTTGTTGTTCCTCTTTTCAAGTGTGAAGTTCATTTTTTTGTGGGGTAAGGATGCCCAAGGACTCCACTTGGTGCGTGATTTGTGCCCGATGGATCCTTAAAAGTGTACCTTCACATTGCGGCTAGAAGCTTTCCCTTCTTGGAGATTGTATTTATCACGTGAGCTACCTTGACCCCTATCAAGATACTTGTAGCTTGACTTTTTATCAAGGTATTTGTAACTTGGTCGTTTGTAAGGGTACCTTGATCTCTTGTTGTTGTATTTTTTCTCCTGCTTTGGGTGGTGTTTGTCGGAATCAAAGCCTTTGTTGTCAAGCTTTCGACCCGCTTCTTGGGCAAATTCGAACGCTCGAGCTTTCAGGTTATTCTTGTTCGTATGAGTCTTTGTTGTGAGTTTCCTGAGAAATATGGGATTTCTCAGGAAGTGACGATATCCTTGAATGAACTCTTATTGAGATACACCATCAACCACCTTCATGGACGATCTTTTATACCTAGTTGTGAATCTACTCATAGTTTCCTTATCTTTATGTATCAGAGTTAACGAGAAATCCGAATTGAACTATTATGTTGTTTGTCTAGCAAAGTATTCCAAGAAAGAACTCGCAAAATCCGCTAAACAGTTATGCTCCGGTTAGGAAGTGATGCAAACCACTTTAACCCAGGCCCCTTCAAAGATTTGGGAAAAATACGACACAAGACAACATCGCAAGGGTGATAGGCATACATAGTTGCATTAAAAAACTACAGCTGATCTTGTGGATTGGTTGTGCCATCATAGTTTTCGAACTTGACCGCGATGTATCGGTATTGGATTTAGAATATCAACCTAAGCTAAAAACAAAGGAGATAAGGAATATAACATTTAAGCACAATCTCCCCGTTTATAAAACATACGATGTTAGCTATTTGAGATAAAACCAAGTTTGATACCAATTGACCAATTGTAAAACATGATACCAATTGTAAATATAGCCAATTGTAACACACGTTTGAAAATATAGCTAACAAAGTACTAGTGGAAGTGATACCATGAATTCATAAATTAAGCACATGTATCACAACCAAAGGAAGTAGAGGAAGTGTAAGATAACACTTTGAGTACATTCCTCTAACAAGTTAATGGTTAGCTAAATGAGTGTAGCAACTCTTAAAGTGATACTAACCAAAAACTATAATGAGATCGCAATGGATAAGAAAATGAAGAATATGATCTCAAAGTTATTAAGGGAGAGTATATGTGATACCAATTAAAGCCATAAACATTTATAACACATATAACTTCCAAAATAACTTACACAAGTTGGCTATAAGATATAAAAGATGAAAGGCAAGCCAACAAGTGATGTGATGATGTAAAATAAGACAATTGAGCATACATCACATATAGAGTTTACATCCTAAGTCAAGCATCTAGACGATCAACCACATAAGATTAATGCTATAGACTTGAATATAAACACACCACACCCCTATATGCAATAAAGATCAAGTAAAAACTAAACAAAGCATATACAAACTCCCCCAAAGCATAAGACACTAAATAAAAGAGGGGAGGTGGTTGTTAAAAGGAGATTTCATCACAAAGATCAAATCATTAAGCTCTCTAATAACATGCTCAAAAACAATCAAAACATATGAAGAGCACAACATGTTATAAAATCTCCAAGGTGCCCATTTCAAGAACAATTGAACATTATAAGGAAAGTAAGATCAACAATTGTTCAAGGAAATGAAAGAGATTGAGTTTAGTAATATCTCATTGAATTTGATGAATGCTTTTGCACTTTGAGTTCCTTCAATGAGTTCTTTGAGCTTCTCAATCTTCTTTATCATACTCATCTTTAGCTTTATCACCAAAGTGATATTTCCATTGCAAAGAGATTTGACATCTTTCATAAGCTCTTCTTCTTCTCCGGTTATGTGATAAAATCATACACATTGAAACATCATAGAGCCAGAGCTTCCCTTTAACTAACAAGAACTTATAAGAGCAAGGGAAGAGTAACTTTTGGTACCCACTTTTGTTTGGGTCCATGGGGGTTAGTTAAAATACGCTTAACTCTCCAAATGGTTTTAACTCCCCTTTCAATCTTCTTCTTCACAAAGCATCTAACACTTGTGTGACCAAATTTACCACAATATGTGCAACAAGTAGATGGCTTAGCAAATTTATGAATATGCTCATTATATTTATTTTGCTTATGTGAAGTGCTAGCATGCACAAATTGATTTCTAGGTTCCTTAGAAGAGATAGCAATAGCAACATGATTAGCAATATAACCTAATCCATGTTTAACATTTGAAGCACGTTGCACACAAAGAAGTTGATCAAGATTTTTTGTTCCTGTGGAGAACTTATCAACAAGAGAGGTGAGATCAACAACTTTGGTTTTTAAGCCATCAAACTCAACAAGTTTGCATTCAAGAGAAGACAATTTATCATAGGCTTCTAGATACTTTAATGAGGAAGTGTTGCATGTAGCAATAAGCTTTTCATTTTCGATTTTCAAGCAATCAACCTCATCACAAAGCTTTTTGTTATCAACAAGCAAAGATTCAATTTTAAGCTTCATAGCTTTGTTTTGCTTTGCACAATTTTTCAATTTATCATACATATCACATAAGAGTTCATTAGGATCATCCTCATCATCATCATCATTATCATTATAAGAATTTGAAGGGGAGGGAGAAAGATGTACCTCATTACCAAAAGCCATGAAGCAAACATTTGCATTTTCATCTTCTTCTTCATCACCACTCCCTTCTTGATCCCATGTGCTTAGCATGCCCTTGAAATTCTTTGGTTTAAAGAATTTTTTCTTTTGGTTTTCCTTGAGCTCTTTTTCTTTGGTGACGGGGCACTCTCCTATGAGATGTTGGTCACTTCCACATTCATAGCATCTCATCCCATGAGGATTTTGTTTTCTTCTATTTTGGAAGAATTTTCTTCTTTTCCCGGAAAACATTTTCTTCATGCGTTTTATCACCAAATCCATGGTCTCATCATCAAAGTTGATGTCTTCTTCATCACTTGAATCTTTGGATTCATCAAGATCAAGAATAGCCTTTAAAGCACTACTCATTTTTTGCCTTTTCAAGATGCTCATCCTTTTTGTGTGTGAGCTTATAAGTGAGAAGAGAACCGATGAGCTCCTCCGTGGGATAAGTCTTCAAGTTCTTTGCTTCTTCAATAACAAGAGCTTTTCCTTCCCAACTTTTAGGAAGTGAGTTGAGAATCTTCCTATTCATTTCACCCATAGTGTATTCCTTTCCATAAGATCTCAACCCATTGACAACATTTGTGAACCTAGTGTTCATCTCATTGATAGTTTCATTTGACTTCATAGAGAAAAGTTCATATTCCCTCACAAGCATGTTGAGCTTTGATTCTTTGACTTGATTAGTCCCCTCATGGGTGACTTCTAAGATTCTCCACATCTTGTGAGCGGATTTGCTTCCACGTACTCGATTGTACTCATCCGGATTAAGAGCACAACTAATGATGTTCATAGCTCGATAGTTGAGAGTCATTTTCTTGGAATCATCTTGATTAAACTCATTGTCCAATTTTGGAATTTGAACACCATCTACCTCTTTCATAGGAACATAAGGACCTTCTTCAAAAATCTTCCATAAGGAGTAGTCTATAGAGCACACATAGATTTTGAAACGGTCTTTCCAAGCATTGAAATTATTTCCATCAAAGAGAGGTGGTCTATTTGTGGAAGATCCCTCTTGGTAGGCTAAAGCGGAATAACCGGCCATTAATCTTTTCTTCAAGCAATTAAGCTAAAGATGAAGACGAGGCTCTGATACCAATAGTAAAACACAAGGGGGGGGGGTGAATTGGGTTTTAACTAATCTTGCTAACTTTTTCGAATCTATTCAATGCAAGTGAGAGTTTGAGCAAGATGAACAAAACCAAAAACAAAACCCAACAACAAGACAAAGGATTTAGAGTGGTTCGATTCACTTAGAATCTACATCCACTACCTTGAGCCGCACCCAAGGATTTCAACAACTTCACTAAGAAGAACTTTACACTTGTGGACAACTCACTAAGAGTTTTACACAACAACCACAATACAAAAACTCACTAAGAGTTACTTGCCCACACTAAGTAGGACTTATACAAGAATTACCCTATCACTAAGAAAGTGAATTAAGATAAATAAAGAACAAGATAATTCACTCTTCTAAGTGAGAAAGATATACCTTTGAAGTACAAGAATACTAAGCTCTTAGAACATTTGATGCACACTCTTTGTCTTGCTTTTGAAAGAATACTCTTGAATGATTTAGATCATAGAGATGAAGAGTATTTTGCTTTGAAAGTGTTTAGACTTGATAAGATATTAATGTTTATTGTATGTCCAAGTCCTAGAGTGATTCTCAACTTTAGAGTATTTATACTTTTCAAAATATGCTGAAAAATCGACTCTGCAACGGTCATATAACGGCTAGAACTCGCAGAGTTCGGTTGACCGAAGTTTAACCTCGGATGACCGAAGCTAGAGCTCGGTTGAGCCAAGGACTACCTCGGTCAACCGAGATGGTGCTAAGGTCGACCGACCTTGACCTGATCAACTCTCTGTAAATGGTCGGTTGATCCGACCTTGAGCTCGGTTGACCGACCTTCCTGAGTATGGAGAGATGTTGATTTTTCACACGTTTTGAAATCTATTGATGTCTAAAAGGTTTTCTCAATATGTAACAAGTAAGAGCATTTAGAAAACCGTTTTATAAGACTTATACTTTGAAAACAAAGGCTTTTGAAATACGAACACATGTAAGGATCATTTTGAAACTTAGCCTTTTGAAAACGTGATTGTGATGCATGCAAGACTAGAGTGTTGTACGTTTATGTTCATAAGAGCATTGGTTAGAGCTTATAAGATAACGACTAATAACGACAAAGCTAATCTAACTAAACCTAAGTCTTCAATCTTCAATCTTGAAAGATAAGCCTTGAATATAACTTTGAATCTTGATACCAATGGCTTGATTGAAGAACTTAGAGCTTCCATAATGAGTTCTGATATTCTATCACAAAGATTAAGATCATTAGACACAACATTAAAAGTTTGTCCAATATAAAAAACTGAGTTTGTTCGCCCTTAGGGCTTACACGACCAACTTGAACAAAATTTGGGTCAGGAAAGTCCTCTCAATCATGACCTTGCGTCATGAGATGGGTAGCAACACCTGCCTGACGAAGAGTCTGGTTGTCATGTGTGATGGTGGGTGCGCTCGGTGACTGATTTGTGAAGAGAGTTACTAAATAGGATAAAGTAGTCTGAAACATTTTGAACATTTTCGGTGTAGCGGAATATGCTTGGCTTGATATAATAGTCTGGCTAGAAGCATCGTGAGCAATTGCAGATACCTCAGGTTGTTTGTCAGGGTCAACTGGAGGAATAATCTCAAGGGTATTCTCCGCATTCAATCGGAAATAGCTCTTTGGTTATATGTTCTCTATTGTTCATATAGAATACGGTGGGCGGCGATTATGATGCATGATTTTTATGCGGTTTCTTGTTCTTCTCAGTTCCTAAACACGAAGAGGTTAGACATACGGGCATGGCTACCCTTAGACTTTTCTAGTGTTTAAGTTAGTAAAGGAATGAGAGATAAGAATAGGAATAGTAAGAATTAAAGAGCATTCGTACAGATGTAACAATGTATTTTCCAAAGTATGAATGAGTATTAACATTTATATGGGCAAATTCCAAGGAATAATCTGAGAACTTGCTATGTATTTATGGTGTCTATGGTGTTGCCTTTAATTCGAGAGTGACAGTTTTTCCATTATGAGTTGGGCCATCGGCGGTTGGGCCTCGGACTGGGGCATGTGCTTATGTTTGCTTTTGGGCCTTTATTATAGAAAACTTTGTGCAGTTCTTTGGAGTGTTGTGCTTGATACTAACCATAAACCTTAAACTCTGTTCAATTAATGTTGAATCATATCGAGTAGCACAAAGTCAAAACTTTTTCAAAACATGGAATGCTAATTTTATTAAACACTCTTTAAAAGTTTTGATCTTAGTGATCAAATGTGGTTTTTCATTGTGTTGAAAATTGTTTCTTAAGTATTTAGTTCACTTGTTTTTAAAGGAATTTAGCTAGGCTAGATAAAATTGAAACTTAGGCTAGCCAACTTGTCTTAAATATCTGAGCAGTTATTGATGAACACGGTCAACCGTGTTCATGTACGGTTAACCGCGCTTGAAGTGGTTCTATGCTCTATTTTTCTGTGCAGACATTCTGTTCTGAAAACAAAATGCGGTCAACTACATGTTGGTTAGAGCATGGAAAATATTTTATGCAAGCGCCCTTCGATCAACCGCATCTTGTCATGATTAGCAAAAAATTAGTCGTTTTATGAACGCTTTTTAAATATATTTTACTATTCTCTCACCTCTATAAAGTCTTCTAAAGCCATTTTTAGGTAGTTCTTCACACTTTGAAAGCTCTTAAAGTTTCTAAATTTTTCTATGCATTCCAAATACTTTCTATGTGCAAATTATTGTTATTCTTATTTATTAAGCAAAAAGCTAAAGGTGCTAGAAAGGAATCTTCTATCAGTTCAAAGTGCGGTCTTCTTTGCAATCCTTCTTTTTCCCTCTTTGCGAGATTGTTGCTAGAAACCCTCTTGGTGTAGTTGATTCTGGGTTTGTATGATGGTTAAAGTGAAAAATTCTCAGTGAGTTTTCCAACTTTGTTAAAGATTGGTTTTTTCCCACCAGCATTGGTTGTAGAGGGAATCTTTAATGGAGTTAGAAAAATCCTTTGGTAAAGCTCAGACTAGTGGACGTAGATTCTTTGTTAATCGAACCACTGTAAATCCCGTGTTCTTATTTTCTTTATTCTTTCTGTTTCTTAGAAATTGTTTGAAAAAGAAAAATATTTACAAAAACATAAAATTCACCCCCTCTCAAGTTTTTAAATTGGCAGCAGAGCTTCGTCTTCTTGAATTTACCTTAATCGCTCGAAGTAGAGATCAATGACTGGTAATTCCGCTTCGGCATATGTTGAAGGATCCTCTACAAATCAACCACCTCTTTTTTATGGAAACAACTTAGATTGTTGGAAGAATCATTTTAAAATTTATGTTTGCTCTATAGATTTTTATCTATGGAGTGTGATTGAAGATGAGCTTTATGTTCCTATGAAAACGGTAAATGGGGTTTTTAATTTTATAAAAAAAAAAAATTGAAGTGAATAAACCATAGAAGAAAGCAAGTAAAATGACCATGAACTATCATTTTATGAACATCACGACTTATGCTCTCAACATAGATGAGCACAATCGAGTAAGTGGCCATGAGTCAGCTCATAAGATGTGGAAGTCTTTTGGAAGTAACACGTGAAAAGTATAAATCAAGTCAATGAATCTAAGGTCAATGTGAGGGATTATGAGTTATTATCCATGAAACCAGATGAGCCTATCAATGATATGAATACTAAATTCACAAACATTATGAATTGTTTGAAGGCTTATGGGAAGAAGTACTCGATGTGAGAGGTCAACATGAAAACCCTCTATGCACTTTCAAAAGTTTGGGATTTTAGGCTCTAAATATTGAAGAACCGTAGGATTTGAAAACTTGCCCCACCGAAGAATTCATTAGCTCCGTACTTATTCATGATCTTAAGTTAAAAAGGGATGAACCAAGTGATAAAAACAAACAGAGGAGTTTCTCTTAAATCTGATGATGAGGGTGATGAATTTGAGGATGTAAGTGATGATGAAGAGATTGACTTGGATGATTTCACTACGGCAATAACGGTTAAGATGATGAAGAGACTATTCTTGAGAAAAAGGAAAAAGACCATTCCAAGCTAGAAAACGGATTGGCTATGTGATACCCCGGGACCTTTTTACCTAATTAATGCATGATTTGCATTTAATTCTTGCATGCATATGTTCATTAATTTCTCTAGCATGAAATTATGTGAAATGCAGTGTGATTATGTGTCTAATTAAATGTTGTAACATGTTTATGTGTTATATGTGTGTTACATTTGGTCTAAGGGGCGCATTAGAAAAGTTATAAGTTGAGGGACTTGAGAGTAGGCTTTGGGAAGTTGTAGGGCTGAAATGTAGAATTTTTGAAAAGGTTTTAGAAGGGAGGTTATGGCTGGAGAAAGGGGAAGTTATTGTTAGAGAGAAGAAAGAAAGAGTGCAGAAATTTGAGTTATGTGAGGTTTCTTGAATGATTACCATTTTAAACGGAGTCGGAATCAGAAGATTCTTTTTAAATTTGGAAGCTAACTGAATAGGCTACATCTGGTAGTCGACAGATTGAAATCCTGAGTTCGGAAGTAGGAGTAATTGCAGTTTTAGCAGGCTAATTCCTATTATTTTTGGTGAATTTCAGATTTCCGAAGTAATTCCTTAAGTTTGACAAGTGTAAAACACAAGAGGGGGGGGGTGAATTGGGTTTTAACTAATCTTGTAAACTTTTTCGAATCTATTCAATACAAGTGAGAGTTTAAGCAAGATGATTAAAAGCAAAGTAAAACCCAATAACAAGACAAAGGATTTATAGTGGTTCGACTCACTCAGAATCTACATCCACTACCTTGAGCCGCACCCAAGGATTTTAAACAACTTCACTAAGAAGAATGTTTACACTTGTGGCTAACTCACTAAGAGTTTTACAACACAACCACAACTCAAAACTCACAAAGAGCTTGCCCACACAAAGTAGGACTTTTACAACTTGCCCACACTAAGTAGGACTTAAACAAATAACCCTATCACTAAGAAAGGGAATGAGATAGGTTAAGTACAAAGTTGTTCACTCTTCTAAGTGAAAGATATACCTTTGAAGCACAAACAATTTCAGCTCTTAGAACATATGAAGCACACTCTTTGTCTTGGTTTTGAAATTCACCTTTGAATGATTTAGATCATGGCAATGAAGTGTATTTTCTTTGTAGGTGTTTTGGCTTGATGAGAAATCAATGAGAATATGTTTTGCAAGCCTATGAAAGTGTTAGAGTCATTCTAAAGCTTTGGAGTATATATACATTTCAAAATATGACTGAAAAACGACTCTTTAACGGTCAAATAACGGCTAGAACTCGCAGAGTTCTGTTGACCGAAGTTCAACCTCGGATGACCGAAGCCATACTTCGGTTGACCTTCACCCTAGATCGGTCGACTGGCCTGCCCTTATGGTCGACCGAACCACAATAGCCAATCTCTCTGTCTTGCTTCGGTTAATCCGAGGCAAGCTCGGATGATCCGACTTTCTGAGCATTGAGAGATGTTATTTTGACCCTTGTATTGAAATCTTTTGAAGTCTAAAAGGTTTTCTCAATATGAAACAAGTAAGAGCATTTAGAAAACCATTTTAAAGACTTATACTTAGTAAACAAAGGCTTTTGAGATACTAGTGTATAAAGATCATTTTGAAACTTAGCCTTACGAAAACTTGTTTATAAAAACATGCAAGACTTGAGTGTAGAGCTTATGTTCATGAGAGCTTTGGTTAGAGCTATATAAGATAACGACTTATAACGACACAGCTAATCTAACCAAACCTAAGTCTTCAATCTTCAATCTTGAAAGATGAGCCTTGAATATAACTTTGAATCTTGATACCAATGGCTTGATTGAAGTACTTAGAGCTTCCATAATGAGTTCCGATATTCTATCACAAAGATTAAGATCATTAGACACAACATTAAAAGTTTGTCCAATATCAAAAACTGAGTTTGTTCACCCTTAGGGCTTACAACAAGTAAGGATCCTTCACCTTTGAATTTCAGTCCGTAAATCATCATGAAATGTCATTTTTTTTTTTACAGAATTTACTGAATTGCTTTGATTTGGTTTTTATTCATGTTTTCAATGCATTTAAATTGGATGAGGTGTTGATGTTATTTGTAATGGATTGTGGGTTTGATAATTTGAATTGTTGTGTTTGGTAATTACTACTTGGTTATTTGTTATTTTGTAGTCTATGTGTTTGGTTCCCAATTAGATCTCTTGCTGTCGATGATCCTAGTCCAGGACATTGACAAACTATTTTGTTAAATGCCCGGAGGCACTATCATTCAGTATTAGTTTATCAGACTCGATTTCTAACGAGGATAAAAAGTAGCGCTGTTAACAGATGTTGTGGAGCTCACAGGGGTGAGCGATGACATAACTGACGTGTCCTTAAATGTCGGCCCTGTCGTTCGAAGGGTAATAGTATCCGTATTCATGTTAAGTTTAGTCACGCCCTCCTTATCAGGGAAATGAATAGTTAAGGGTTGTTAACAGGGATGTAGAGTTGTTTCCAGACAAATTAGCTCAATTGTGTGAATGTTATGTGCTTGTAATTGCTGGAATTGTATCCGGTAGTTTTAAATGAAAATCAGTTTGAAGTGCATGAGTAGTACCTGTAGCACATTTTCTGATCCGTTTGTGTCAGATTTGTTGGATATAGTTTGAGCATGTTATGTGTTTGATTTGTAAATGTTATGATACGTGTTTGAGAGTCAAAATGGGGCATTTTGGACTCGTTTTTTGAATTGTGCATAAATCACATTTTCCTTTGTTAATTTGTACATGAAAATGGTTGCACTGGATTGCCGATCGACCGACAACTTTTTCTATCGACCGACCAAAACTACAGAGAGATTGGCAGACGACAGGTGGTGGATTCTGGTTGATCAGGATGAAAATCCCATCCACCAGAGACACCGCGGTCGACCTCACTCTATCTTCGGTCGCATGGATTTTGGGGACAATGTTTCTGTCCTGATCTTGGATGACCGGTTCGGTCAGTCGGAGCTTTTCTAGTCTTCCGAACCTTCGTTTTGGCCTTTATTCAGTATTCTGTTTTGTCTTCCGTCTTGTATCCATTTAACTTATGTTTCGTACTATTTTAAAGTATACTTGTAAGTGATTTCTGTTGCTCCTGCACAAATGATTTGGGACTGGGAAAATTCTTTTGAGTTTAATTGATACTTCATCCCAAGGGTGATTGATGCTTACTGATCTTGTTAGCTTACCCCTTATTTGTTTCCCCTTTTGCAGATGAGTTTATCGAGTGTGCTATTATGAGACCTTTGAGGACTTTGAACATGACTTACTTTGATTTGTGATATTTTAACTCTTGGAACATTTACAATTTAGTATTTCCCTTTTGAACATTAGTATTTCCATTATGATGTAATAAGACTTATGGATAATGCATTTCCCTTTTTAAGTAATGACAACTATTGAGGTTTCCTTTTCAGTTATTGGGTTCGGTGCTTCATTGACTTGAAGTGTTGCCAGGTCATCACTCGGGTTACGGGGTATGACATAAGAGGTATCAGAGAAGAATGAACCTTAGGCTTGAACATGGTTAGATTAAGTATGGAATGAACATAGGATTGGAACTGAGAGTAGAGCCTTGTAATAGGAAATAAGTGTTTATTTACCACTTTATACGTTATTGCTCACATGTTATACTATGCCTAACTTGTATGCTAGCATGCCTTGTTATTTATGTCATATTACATGCCTACCTTACGTGTCATAATTGATACTTAACTTGGTATGTGTACTATTTCCTTAATTACTCGCTTTTGCATATGAACTGTCTGGGTTATTAGATGGATCAGAATCAGGGAAACAATGACGACTTTGACATGCCAATTGCGGCATTTGCTAGCCAAGGACCCAAGGTCGTCGACAATTTGTAGATTCAACTAGTCAACAACAACCACAGTTTCCTCCACCACCACAGGTACCTAATGAGAGAATTGAAATTAGCCCTGAATTTGTAACACCTCCACCTCCATCACCTTTCAATGCTCCACTAGCACCACCGGTTAACACAGGGTCGGGTAATGATATGACTACAACATTGACTATGATAGCACAGTTACTTCAAGCACAACACCAACATAACAGAAGGCAGAATCAGGGGTTGTAGAGGGTACAGAGAGCTGAGAATGACCCGGGGGCTTATTCGAGAGAATGAAGAAAATGAGGGTAGTGTCATTTGACGGAAATGTGGGGCCGGATCAAGCTAAGGTTTGGCTGGAAGACATTGAATCACACTTCACTATATTGAGGGTTCCCGAAAATATCAAGACAGATGTGGTTGTGGGATTCCATATAGTTGAGGCAGCAGAATGGCAGAAAGGAGTTGGGCCTATTTATGAACAAGGAGCCTATCAGTTGGGCAAGGTTCAAGAAGGATTTCCTAGATTAGTACTTCCCTTAAACCTTCAAGATGGAGAGTCAGAACCAGTTCTTCAAACTCAAACAAACAGAAGGAATGACAATCTCAGAATATGCAAGCCGGTTTAATGCATTGGGAAAGTATGCTATAACAACTATTCAGTACCCGACTACACAAACTCAGAGATTCATGAGAGGTTTATTGGCTCGTATTATGGGCTGACTATCTGGTTTCCGTCCTACTACATATATGGATGCTTATCAGAGAAGCCTAGATGTAGAGGCCGAGTTTTTTAGAACTGATGCGCAGATAGTGGGTAAGATGTCATTCTTCACCATCAGACGGGGACAAACATCACGCCCTAGCACTTTTGCACTTATGGAAACTCGCAAACGGTTTGTACCCACCTCGGGACAAACTAACTATCCTAAGCCACCAATGAGAAGCGGGGAAAATTTAGTGAGGATAGGGGGACCGACAGCAACACCATGTCCGTATCAGCCAGCTACAATAATTTCTCATTTATGTGCTACTTATGGTAGAAGCCATCCGGGTGAATGCTGTTGGAAGATTGGGGGTTGTTTTTGTTGAGGTAAGATATGGGTCACCAGATTGGGCAGTGTACTATGCCAGAGAGAAGTTATGGTCAAGCAACTGCAGCTACACCGAGAGTTAGGAACACTAAACCGGGACCTAATGCAAGAGTTTTCACCTAGACTTAGAAAGAGGCTGGAACAGCTTCAGATGTGGTGACAAGTACGCTCCTAGTTAATTCAGTACTTGATTATGTGCTATTTGGCTAGAGCTACCCATTCATTTGTATCACGTAGATTTGCTAAGGTCATTAAGACTTGCCCGACTTGTATTTTGGATGCATATAGAGTTATGGTTCCTAACATGAAGGTCTTAGAATCTAATTTGGTGCATAAGAGGTGTCGGGTAGAAATATATTCCAAAGTGTTAGAAGCAGACCTTATACAGTTGAACATGGTAGATTTTGATGTCATCTTGGGGATCGACTGGTTATACACTCATCGTGTATTAATTGATTGTCGTGAGAAGAATATACAATTTACATATGGGGATCGAGAAGTGTTGGAATTTTTGGGGTTTGAACGGAAGAAGAATGAGCATAGTTTGCATATTATATCAGCAATCAGGGCTCAGAAATACTTAAGGAAGGGTTATGAAGGGTACTTGACCTATGATGTGTCTAAAGATGAGAAGGAAGTCCGACTTGAGGACGTTCCTATAGTGAGGGAGTTAGGGGATGCGTTTCCCGACGAACTACCGGGTATTCCACCTGTTCGGGAGATCGATTTTGAGATCCTTTTACAACCTGATGAGGAGCCTATCTCTAAGGCTCCGTATCATATGGCACCGGCGAAGTTGAAGGAGTTTAAGGTTCAACTTCAAGAACTTCTTGATAGGAAGTTTATAAGACCGAGAGTTTCACTTTGGGTGCTCCGGTTTTGTTTCTGAAGAGGAATGACGGTAGTATGAGGATGTTATCGACTACCGAGAGTTGAATAAGATAATGATTAAGAACATATACCCTCTCCCTCGTATAGATTACCTGTTTGATCAGTTGAAATATGCAACGGTGTTTTCTAAGATAGATTTGACATCGGGTTATCACCAACTTAGAATCAAACCAGATGACATCCTGAAAAGTGCCTTTCGAACTCGGTATGCGCACTATGATGTTATGCCCACTGGCTTACTTAAACCGCTCGAGATTCCCATTTGGAAATGGGAGCACATCACCATGGACTTTGTGACGGGGTTGCCTAAGACAAGACCTAGAAGGACACTATTTGGGTTATTGTGGATCGTAACACCAAATCCGCTCACTTCTTGCCTACGAAGATACTAGATACTATGTATACACTTGTTCAGATATACTTAGTTGATATTGTCCGTCTTCACGGGGTTCCGATAAGTATTGTGTCAGCGAGGCCATGGGGACCAAATTATCCTTAAGTAATGCCTACCACCCTCAAACCGATGGGCATTCCAGAAGGACAATTCAACCTTCGAAGATATGCCTCACACATTTCTCTCCCCACTACCCCCTTAACAAACACACACTCTATCACACAAGACATATGTCGGTTTTGACCTGGTCTAACTGGTCTGGTCTACCGAAGAAATGGTTCTCGGCCGACTTAAGTGAAAAACCGGTACGGTAGACCCGAGACAGCTCTCGGTCGACCGGGTCCGGTTTTGCTAATCCAATCGAATGCTCAATCCAATTGAGCCTGCCTAATCTAATTGAGGACCTATATCAAATGTAAACTCCAACAGAGTGCGATTCTTCCAACGATTTGGAATTTCCAAACAAATTCGACGTCTTCTCTTAATCACTCAAGGAAGGGAAGAAGAAGAATAAGAATCTTCGAATTTCTTCACTTTTAAGCTAAAAGATAGGTTCTATTTTGAAAACTAAAGAGGCATTTAATCACTTGACCAGTACATATAGGTCTATTTTACCAGCTACATCATGCATGAGAAAACATTCCAAAAGACAAAAGGTCTTGATAGAATTTGTCACACACCGAAACCAGGGTGATGACATGACTATGTCTCATTGGTCGATGAGACATCAAATCCTGTGATACAGAGTTACTAAAAGGAAAAATTCACTATGCATTAAATCTAACGTAAAGGTTTAACAGCGAAAATCTGAATACATAACTGAAATGAATCTACTTATTACATTATTAGGAAAAAGTATAAACGTTCTAAAAGGAATAACTAAAATGAAACTAAGTGTTCATGAAATACTATAAAGAAAAATAAATCCAGCAGCTAAGTAGATTATGATCACTCTTCCAATGGCCCCTCCCAGGTATCACCCTCGAAAGCAGGATCAACATCTACATCACCTGCACAGTAAGAAAGTGGATGGACTGAGCTCTGGTGCTCAGTAAGGACCTGTAATAATAAATAAATACATAACAGAATACAACAGTAATATACTCAACAGATTCCCGTTTCCCAAAATACCCTTTTTGAAAATACCTTTTGGACATGACACAACTCAAGCCTCAAGGGACAAAGAACACTGGACAAGATAGTACAGATCGCTCGGAACTGTCGGGTTGGGTTCTTGCTTAACGCTTCTAGGACTATTCGCTCGGAACAAGTTGAAACAATGTCCCTAGGTGATGGTGAAAGGGTTGCGGGCATGGAAAATCAGGCACTGGTATTATATGGCGGTACGCGGTGGCTGTACAAGCTGCTTCTTTACAGGAGACACCAGTCGATCCTACCACCGGCGAGAATTCGGCCAGCTAAAATTTGGCCAAAATTGCTACTGCCAAGGAAATTGATAACAATGGCAAAGGTAAAGCCCCCGTAGTAGACCCTAAAAGAAAGTCAGCAAAGAGGAGGCTGGGATATGGCCGCGGCAACAAGCTCATGACACCTTCCATAGCTGCCGGCCGGCGATGTCTTCCCGAGAACTCTCCGGGCTATTGCAAGTACACATTCTAGAAATCATAGCACTAATGGGGCTGGCCCATCTAGGGCTAATCGAAAGAATAAGAATCGCAGGGCGGCGGAAAGGGCTGCCGGGAAATCGCCGAATAAGAAGAGGAAGGTTAAGGAATGTCGCGGGCCATCTTAAGCCCGCCGAACCCAACTGGCTGGGCCGAGCCGGGTCGGATTTGCTGCTTCGGAACAACCATTGTCTGCCCCGGAAGAAATTGGGCCAATGGGTGTAGAATCGGGTCATGGTAAACCGGATATGGCTGGGTCAGTAATTGCTGGATCGGCTTTTGCTGGACCACCAGAGTCTGGGCCAACTAACGTTGGGCTGTTACCATCTGGACCAAACAATCCTGGGACGAATGTCCTTGGCCCAATAGACTCTGCCACATCCTTTGCATATTTTGAAGCAGAGGCCCTTTATGATAGGCTGCCTCGTGACAGGCTGAAAGGGCTTGGGGCGTTGCCAATTGACGAAACAAGACTTGGGGCTGAATATTTCAGCTCAGGCATTGGCTGCTGGACAGATTGTTGGGCTGGACCCGGCCCATTTTTTGAAAATTTGGACAATGATGATATGTTATGGACTGCTGTATATGACTATTATTTTGAAGATATAGACTCCCTGAAATGGAAGCACGAGTTTGGGACTTCTAGTTCCCATTCCGAAATTGGTATTGAAAAAACAGGGGCTCCTGCCGTCAATCAAGGTAAGGTGGAGTCTCCCAAAGAGGCCCACCAAGGTCCATGAATATTTTATCTTGGAACTATCGGGGCCTTCGAAATTCCCGAACATTTAGTGAACTAATGCGCCTATGTAATGCGCATAATCCAGTTATTATTTTTTTGTTGGAGACAAAATCTTTGTCTCGTTCTTTAGAATTTGTTCGTTATAAGTTAGGATTTCCTTTTTTTCCCCCGGTTAATCGCTAAGGCCTTAGTGGCGGCCTTTATCTTTTTTGGAATAATTCAATAAAGCTGGATATTTTGTCTTACTCTATTGGCCATGTTGATGCTTGTGTTATTTCTAGTGAAAACAATTTAAAATGGCGTTTTACTGGCTTCTATGGAAACCCCGAAACTGAACTTAGGCCACAATCCTAGCAATTACTCAAGAGGCTAAGTTCTATTAATTCGCTTCCTTGCCTCTGTATGGGCGATTTTAATGAAATCATAAGTCAAGAGGAAAAAAATGGTTTCTACCCAAGAAGTCAAAATGAACCTCTTTAAAGAGCCATAAATGGAAGTAATTTATGTGATTTGGGTTTTTTTGGTAGCCCCTATACTTGGTGCAATTTTAGGGAAGGAACTGGGGAAGTCTTTGTTCGCCTTGATAGGGGCTTAGCCACCCCAACCTGGCGGACCCTCTTCCCTAATCTAGCAATTCAACATCTTTCACTAAGCATAGAGACCATCTCCCGATATTTCTTGGAGTTCCTCCACGCCGTAAAAGATGGAAAAGAAATAACTTCAAATCTCGTGCCCCCGCGTTTTGAGCCTTTATGGTTCAAAGAACCGGATTTTCTTGACTTTGCTAACCAATCATGGGTGCCTCCTAGTTTGTTTTCTGTCCCACATATAAGTTAAGCTCTAGGAATATTATGTACAGATTTGCTAGAGTGGAGCTCTAAAGTTATCGGTGATTTAGAAAAACAACTAAAAGATAAGCAAAAGGAATTGGACGCTATTAAAAAACGACGAGGCCTTCCTAATTATTCCCTCTCAGATGAATTAGTAATCTCTAAAGACGTGGAGAAAATCCATGACCTTAGAGAATGCCATTGGAAGGCGCGTAGTGGAGCAACTTAGCTATCAGAAGGGGATCAAAATACTTCTTATTTCCATAATAAAGCCTTTTAAAGCAAGGAAAAAAATTATACAGAGGAAATAGTTTCCCCTGATGGTAGTCTTAATGTTGATGAAGATGACATTGAAGAAGTAGCGGTGGATTATTTCCAGTCCTTATTCTCAGCTAAGATAGATGGGGGTAAGTCTCTCATCTGGTCTTCTTACTAGTCAATTAGATAGCCGGGATATTGCGATACTAGAACGGCCTTCTACACAAACAGGTGTAGTTAAAGCACTTAAGCAAATGCATCCACACAAAGCCCCCGAGCCGATTGGAATGCTTGTGCTATTTCTCCAAAAACTTTGGCATATTCTGGGCGCTTCTGTTACAAAAGTTGTTTTGCAAGTTTTAAATAATGAAGCTGACGTTTCTGGGATCAATTCTACTCACATAGCCCTAATTTCGAAAATAAAGAGACCTATTTATATGGTCTATTTTCGGCCAATAAGCCTTTGCAATGTTTTATATAAGCTCATCTCAAAAGCCCTTACTAATTGTCTTAAATTTGTAATGAACTCTATTATTGATGAAGCACAAAGTGCTTTTTTGAAAAATAGGCTAATTACTGATAATGCGATAATTGGTTTTGAGGCTTTTCATAGCTTACAAACTGTTTGGCCAAATGAGGCCCATCATCTAGCTCTTAAGTTAAATATGAGTAAGGCTTTCGATAGAGTCGAATGGAATTACTTAGAATCTGTCATGACCTGCATGAACTTTCCACCAAAGTTTCTTTCTCTTGTGATGAATTGTGTTAGAACAGTTCGCTACTCTATTTTACTAAATGGAATTCCAACCAAATCTTTTACGCCTACTCGAGGTATGTGACTAGGGGATCCTCTTTCTCCATTTCTATTTCTCATTTGTACGGCGGGATTACCCTCTTTAATTCGTGAATCTGAAGAGCGGGGCTCTCTATCGGGTTTTCACTTTAGCAACAGTGTCTCTGTTACACACTTATTGTTTGCTGATGACTCCCTTTTTTTTCTCACAAGCTAGTGAACCTAACTTAAAGAGATCAAAAGAGGTTCTCAAGATCTACGAGGCTTGTTCTGGACAAATGATTAATTATGAAAAGTCCAACTTATTCTATAGTAAAGAGACTCCCACGGAAATAAAAACTCTTTCCTTTTCTATCCTCAACATTGCTGAGGGGGATGAGAAGGGAAATATCTAGGACTTCCTTATATGATAGGACGGTCCAAAAAAGAGGTGTTTCAATTTGTGGTAGACAAAATTTGGAAGAAGCTCAGTTGTTGGAAAGAGAAAAATTTATCCTTTCCAGCTCGAGTAGCACTCATAAAATCAGTGATTCAGGCTATTCCCACCTACGTTATGTCATGTTTCGTCCTCCCCCAAAATTACAGAGACACCATCACGAGTATGACCCGCAACTTTTTGTGGGGATGTGATGAGAAACATAGGAAGATATGTTGGAGGGCCTGACATGAACTATGCAAGCAAAATCTCAAGGGGGCCTTGGACTTAGGGATCTAACTGCTTTTAATTGAGCCCTAGTGGTTAAACCAGGCTGGCGGATTTTACGCCAACCTCTTTCTCTCTGTGCTAGGGAACTACAGGCAAAATACTTTCCATTAGAAAAGTTTTTAGATGTTCCGCTGAAAGGTAGGACTTCTCTTGTCTGGCAAGGTATCTTGAAAGGTCTGGAGCTGCTTAAGGAAGGCTTGAAATGGAGGATTGGGGATGGCACTCGGGTCATCTTTTGGTATGACAAGTGGCTACCTACTCCTCATAGTTTCAAGCTTCAAGCTCCTGCCAATATGTCATTTTCAGCAGGAATAATGCCAATATCCTACTTTATTGATTTCCAAAGTAACAGTTGGAATGAACAACTACTCAGGTACTACCTATTTACGTATGAGGTAGAAGAGGTTTTGAAGGTTCCTTTATGTAGTACCTGGCCAATGGATCAGCTTGTATGGGCCTACGAGATCAATGGGCATTACACTGTTAAATCTGGGTATCACCTAAAAATGGAAATAGATCAAGGCAAAAGGATTTTTCCTTCAACTTCGAGTGGTAGCCCATTGAGGACTTGGGGCAAGATTTGGCAACTACCTGTTGCGCAAAAGCTGCAGGTTTTTCTCCAGAAGATTTTCCAATGCATTCTCCCCATTAACTTGGCGTTGTCTCGAAGAATGAGCTCTTTTGGGTCACAATGCCAGCTATGTCAGGGTGAACCTGAAACTATCTTACACGCGCTATTCACCTGCCAGTGGCTATGAACGTTTGGGATCGGACTGCTTTCAATATAGCTACTATCATTTCAAAGGACACATTTCCCTCCTGTCTTATCCCTATTTTATGGGGAAAGGAGGAAGTTGTAACCCCTTTTATTTTTATTACATGGAACATCTGGTGCAATAAAAATAAATTTATTTTTTAAGGTAAGATGAAACCGCCTGAAGAAATTGCTAACATTGTGATGGTTTGCACAGCAGAGTTTAGCAGCGTCTATGCCTCTTCTATCAGCCAAGGCCTCCTTGGCCAAAAAATTATACCTACTCAAGACCAGATTCTGTACATGCTTGAAGGAAAGGCAACATTATTTGATATAGACGACCCTAGCCAGGCACCAAGGATTTTGGCTAACGGGCTGACCAGTCCCAAGATATGGGAACCCCTGGACTACAGTCTGTTTAAGTTTAATGTTGATGGCTCATGGATGGACGGGAATGGTGGTATAGGTGCAATTATTCGGAACCATGAATGAGCCTTCATAGCCGGGTTTGCCAATTACCTCAATATTTCGCCCAGTCCCGAGCATGCAGAAGCTTTGGCACTCCTCGAGGGAATTAAATTTGTTGTTTCCAATGGTTATCAAATAGATCTTGTAGAAAGCGACTACATAGAACTGGTCACCCGCATACACAGCGAAGAAGAAGATTTGTCATCCATTGTTCTCTTCGTTAGTCTCATTAAGGAAGTCCAGGGAATTAGGTTAGCCGATATATCATATGTTCATAGATTATGTAATTCGTCTACTGATGTATTGGCTAAATATTCTATGAGGTCAAAGACCTCGTCTCAATGGTTTGGAGGTCCTCTGGATTTTCTCCTACCACAAATTTTTGCTGATAATAAATAATATCCAGTTTTTCTGTTAAAAAAAACATTATTAATTCCTTATTTATTAGATGTGATTTCCTATATATTTCATTTATATTATGCTAACTTTCCTCATCTAAATAAAATTCCTAATTAATTCCAATTCCAATTCCACATCTAATTAAACTACTAATCTATATGAATTACGAATAAATCCCTCAACTAGATACGCGTACATATCGCCCCTCAACAAAACGTAACCAAAATAAAATACGTAACATGTTATAGAAATATAAATGGATAAAAACCACATAGTCGAGCAAAATAAATCCAATTCAACACAACAAGTTGATGAAAACTTAATTACACGTCATTAACAGGTAAGCAAAAAGTCCTGGGTATCAGATACTTCCTCACTTACAAAAGTTTCGTCCTCGAAATTTGCACTTCCTACGACATAAATTCTAACACTCCCCAGCTAGATGAAAAGGCTTTATATGCGTTCACATAACAAGTATGGTACTATATGACATTACGTGAAATACCAAAGGAAACATGACAAGATATACAATTAGCACACAATAGATATACATCTAAGCACAAGCGTACATATTACCACGCTCGATGTTCCCGCTTCCTGCTGCGTAAGAATAGCTTCTTCGAAATTAATCCCTAATTCTTGATTTCCGACACCGGGAGCATCTAACACATTCGGACCTCTTCCAGGACCCATTGCAAGGCACTGACCAATCTGGTGTCCTACATCTCCGCACCTGAAACTGACTCTAGTACTCCAACGACATATCACTGTATGCATCATTCCACAGGCAAAACAATTCCTCTTTGTAGGAGGTCATCTCGTCTGAACTTCTGTCGGAAGTGGCTCCCAGCACTAATTGATGTGGTGGTTAGTTCTTTCGCACCTAAAGCATGCGCCTGTCTCCCAATGGCACCGTGATGTCTCTTCCCACACCCGTTGCATATCTTCACTACTGAATGTCCCTCCCGTATAACTATCTGTTCCATCTTTCTATGAGTTGAGAACAACTTGGTACTCTGTCTCCGAGTCATCTTCCTTGTCCTTTTTCCATGGTTGTTTTTCCTTTGTCGTCCCATCTTGAGCCAAATGACACACATATATAACACATGTAGCAACAAAACTAACTAGCATGCTCGTGCAGTCTTATATGCATCATATATCAATTAAACACGTAGTACAAGGTAGATATACAAGCACTTAAAGAAATAAAGTCATGCCAACATGCTTATAAAAGTAAGGCTACAAAGTAAACTTAACATGGCAATTCAGTTGAAGTAATTAACGAAAAGTTAGCATGCTAATACAATTAAACTATTTAAAAAGGCTAAAACGTTAATACAATTCATACATAGTATCTTGATCTTCTATTAAATACAACAAGCAATATACATAATCACATAATTCACATAACATATTCACATATCAAGTTAACAAAGCGAAGCATATATCAATAAAGTATACAGTGCTAAATAAACACATGTGGTCAATAACACATAAAGTGATAAGTAAACACATATGTCCTATCCCAGCCTTTCTACCCGGTTATCACATCTTAAGTTATCTATCATGTCATTCCTATGTTCAATTATGTATTTAAGTTATGGTCCACCACGCTTTCGCCGCGTCAATCTGATAGCACCGAAATTACCGACAAGCGTACTAATACAGTTATAACACGTCATAGGGACAATAGAACATAATATGTATAGCTTACAAAAATATCATAGAATATAAGGATAGCACAAAATAACCTGAACAATAATATATAGGGCGGTAAATAAACAAAGATAAATAGAGCATGGCATGATGTAATATAAAGGATCACATAGAATATTACATATAAGAAAGAGTCACAATATATATGTAACATAAAGATATAAAGCTTAAATAAACAAAAACATCCTAGTCCAATGTATCTAGCCATCACACACCTCACATTAAGTTTATGTGTTTTTCCTAAGTTCATTCCAAATTTTATCCCTAAGGTTCGACCTGCTCTGAAACCACTTCTGTCACACCCCGAAACCAGGGTGATGACATGGTAGTGTCTCATTGGTCGATGAGACACCAAAGCCTGCGATATGGAGTTGCTAAAAGGAAAAATTCATTATGCATTAAATCCAAAGTAAATGTTTAACAACAGAAATCTGAATACATAACTGAAATGAATCTACTTATTATATTATTAGGAAAAAGTCTAAACGTTCTAAAAGGAATAACTGAAATGAAACTAAGTGTTCATGAAATACTATAAAGAAAAATAAATCCAGCAGCTATGTAGATTATGATCACTCTTCCAATGGCCCCTCCCAGGTATCACCATCGTAATGAGGATCAACATCTACACCACCTACATAGTAAGAAAACGGATAGATTGAGCTCTGGTGCTCAGTAAGGACCTGTAATAATAAATAAATACAGAACATAATACATCAGAAATAGACTCAACAGATTCTCGCTTCCCAAAATACCTTTGGACACGAAACAACTCAAACCTCACAGGACTCAGAACGCATGACAGGACAGTACAGAGTGGAGCAGAACAGAGACTAACAGAACAGAACCGAAATTTTCACATTTGCAGTATGACCTTCCGGTGGTTAACCATACCCTCAGTCCGGTCAACCGGTGATACCCCAGAAAGAACACAACAGAAAACAGAGCCTCTGGTGGACCAGTGCACAAACCGGACGACCGAAGGGACCCTTGGACGAAGCATCGTCTGCGGGAAGACAGTAGCTAATTGTCATTCTACGAACGAACCATAGGACGATTGGATCGTCTGCGACCACTGAAAATCAGAAAAACAAGTGCAAAATTTGTACAAAAGTGTACTATCTTGCACCAAATCAAACCCAACCTAAAATACAAGTTAAAATGACTCAAAACCAAGTATCAAATATAACCCAAACAAATGTTCGACTATACTTATCAAATTTGACACCTCATATCGGAATTCATGCCATGAGCCTCCCATACTACTCATGCACTACAAACCAATAGTTGTGTTAGACAATCAAGTATAAAACGAACAAGAACAAACAAGTGAAAAGCAACAGTTAAGATAAACAACTATATTCTTCACGTCTAAGCATTCACACAAATGACTCACAACAAGCACGTCTTCCATACAGTATTCACGGTTACATAATTTGCTTAGACGTTACGAACATAGTTATCACTATGACTCTACAATCTCATAGTCAAGTTCAATTGTCCAATCATACCCATAATCACTGCTAACAATCCCCATGAAATAACCCACTGAGCTAAGGCCACACAAAATCAGAAGTCCGGCTGAATCTTTCCCCCTGACATAGGCCAAAAATCAAGAATACTTCCATTGTGTCATTGCCCACGCATGAGCTCCACAATCTATTGGTAGCAGTCCCAACTTGTTTTTCCCGCTAGGGTCCGGGCCATACATATGTTCACACACAGAATTATCGCGAACTCACGGGTTCTGACGATATCAAAAGTGTATGTATCCTGCAACAGATCTATCATAGGCAAGAGCTCAAATGGGGCGACGACTCGGTCGACCAATACCAAATAGATGACGACGACAACAAAATAGACAAAGGACCAAGTAAGACGACGACTCTTCAACCCTAAAGGACGACCCAAGTAATGAACAAATAAACAAGTTCAACAACGACCCATTTAACATCTACATTCAACTTTCACAACTCACAATTTCCAATTCACAATTCATATTCATAATAACGATATGAGACAATAAACGTAAAATGACTAAACAAATGCAAGTACAAATTCAGATTATTTAACATATGAGGTTGTCAACATTCATGGCAGTAAAACGATAATTAAAGCGATAAAACGTAACACATATAATTGCTTCATAATCTCATCAATTCAGGCAACAATTCATACAATTCATACTCAAACAATCCTAAAACAATTCGAAATAAATACTCAATATATATATATATATACCAATCCGACAGAAAAATTAAAGAGAGGCTGGGTCCTTACCTTATCGAAAGAAATTAAAGCAAGTAAAAACTCGAAACCAGAATTTTTCAGAAATCTGCCCCGCTCCCGGTGCGATATCTTTCCGTTCCGAACTCCGAATCGACTTCCGTCTGCGCTCACTCATAGCTATCGCAAACGCCGTTATTTTGATATATTGTACGTAGAAAACGGTGGAGAAATGCTCCCTCGGTGACCTCTCAAAGCTTCCAGAAATCTCACAAAACTCTCAAAAGGACCCGTCTGTTCTTCTCGGCTAAAAGCCGTTTATTTTTCTTCTGACTCTCTAAGTCTGCACAGTTACCAAGGTTTCCCCCCCTCCCCCATCCCATCCCATCCCATCCCACGCTACTTTCTCCTTTTTCTTTTATTTTTTTTATTTTTTTATTTTTTTTATATCTTATTTCTTAACCCCCTGATCCCTCATTCTACGTTATTATCCTTTTCTTATTTTCTTTTTATTTATCTTATCTAATTTTCTGTTCCTTTCTACCCTGATCCAGCGGCACTATTCTTTTTAAGAGTTAATAGATATTTATAGCACTAAACTATTTACGAATTTCTCTTTATAGTACTAAACTATTTTTTTATCTAAATATGTCACTCAACTATTTACGTTTATCAAAAAATATACAACCACCCATTTTTTGGGTGTTTTTCGGCCAGCGATGTCACGTGAGTTGCTTCAGAACATGAACAAATGCGAGAAGGAAAAGAAATATTGGAAATGTCGGGCCATAACTGCTTAATTTGACAGACCCGTTTGCCCTTGCAACAACAAATTAAGCAGTTATCACCCGACGTTTCCAAGATTTCTTTTCCTTTTCGTCGTTTTTCATGTTCCGAAGCAACTCACGTGACATCGCCTGGCCGGGAAAACACCCAAAAAATGGGTGGTTGTATATTTTTTGATAAACGTAAATAGTTGAGTGACATATTTAGATAAAAAAATATTTTAGTACTATAAAGAGAAATTTGTAAATAGTTTAGTGCTATAAATAGATATTAACTCTTCTTTTTAATTTATAGTTTATTATATTTCCGTTATAATATTAATTCCTCATTTATTGGATGTGATTTCCTATATATTTCATTTATATTATGCTAACTTTCCTCATCTAAATAAAATTCCTAATTAATTTCAATTCCAATTCCATATCTAATTAAACTATTAATCTATATGAATTACGAATAAATCACTCAACTACAATACGCGTATATATCACCCCTCAACAAAACGTAACAAAAATATAATACGTAACCTGTTATAGAAATATAAATGGATAAAAATTACATAGTCGAGCAAAATAAATTCAAATCAACACAATAAGTTGACGAAAAATTAATTACACGTCACTAACACGTCAAAAGCAAAAAACTCGGGTATCACAGAATTCTTACTTTATATGATAATATTGGTTGGTCCAAAATGTTTGAATTTGATGATGAATGGTCTTCATCTATCATATATGAATTCAATGCAAATTTGAGACAAGAACCGAAATCCGAAAATGGGGAATATTGATATAGGTTCTATGTTGGTCGTATGGAATTTTTAATTTCAAACGGGATTGACAAACTATATATATATATATATATATATATATATATATATATATATATATATATATATATATATATATTACTTCAAATTTCAACACTCATTCTGTTTTTCTTTGCATTTGTTATTGAAGAAGTGGCTCATCATATACAATACTCTGTAGCATGGTTTATGTGTGATACTCGAGACTTTTGCTTATGTGCTTTGCATATCTTGTATTTAAATTTTATTGCATGATTTTACCAGTTATGAAATGTTTTATGTGTTAGATGGTGGATTTATTTATGTTAAAGGACATATTTGGTGTGTTGGGAAATTGAGGGACTTAAGTGTGGATGGTAGGAAGTTTGGGACTTGTTTGTAATGCATTTAAAAAGGTTTTAGTGGGATTTATAGTTTGAGTGATTGGAGAGATCAGTTACAAAGAAAGAGGGGGAAATAAAGAGAAAAGAGGAGAAAATGAAAAGCTGACAGAACTGAGAGGCTGTGAGAGATTTGATATTTGACATAGTAAACGGTGTCAGAATTTAGTGATTGTTGCGGAGTTAGAAAGAAGGATTGGAAGAGCTACATTTGGGGCAGTGACAGATTATCATTTTGACGTTCCAGTAGAAAGTAATTGGCTTCTGAAGTAAGCTAGATTTTTTATCTTTTGGTGATTTCGGATCCCTTGGAATATTTTTATTAAGTTGCTAAGGTAAGGTTCTTACTCTCTTGATTTTCTGTTCAAATGCATGAAATGATGTTATTAAAGGTATGGATTTCAAAAAAAAAGATTTCCTACATTGTTATATTGCATCAAATTGGATGAATTGTTGTAGTCTATGAAATATATATTATAGCTTGAATTACCGTGTTGTAATATGTGATTCAGATGAAAGGTTTATTATCGTTGAATTTATGCAATTGATATGTAGCTATGTGTATAGTTCGGTTTGTCTGTTTGGTAAAATCTGAGAGTAAGTAAGTCTAATTTCGATTTCATGTTCTGCTGTTATGATGTTTATAAGGCTGAGGCCTTATGGGATAAATATGTTATGTGTATCTGTTGGCTGAGGCCATGCGAGACAAACTAAGTTTTGTATACTCATGAGGTCAAGGCCTTGTGAGAATATATATTTATGTAGAACCACCAATAGAGATTGGTTAGGAGAACAATTATACAGAACCACCAATCGAGGATTGCTATGTATATATAAAAGTAGAACCACCAACCGAGGCCGATGCCCTAGGGTTGGTGAGGAGAACTATATAAAAGTTGAACCAACTATCGAGGCTTGGTGAGGAGAACTACATAAAGGTAGAACCACCGATCGAGTTCAATGCCGAAGTTTGGTGAGGAGAACAATATCATGTAAACCGTCAGTCGAGAATGGCGATGAGCACTATATTAAGTAAGACCACCAACCGAGGCTAGCTGGCATTGAGAAATACTATGTCATGTATGCTCATGAGGTTGAGACATTGTGGGATGAGTTATTTTTTATGACCAAATAACCGAGGTTATGTGAGGTGAACTAAAAGTATGAAAGTAGTTATATTGTATTAGTTTGTATGTATGAAAGTAGTACGAAAGAACGTGCTCGGAGCACCGAATTCGACGTATGTATCAAGAAATTGAAAGTGTTTGATGTTCTCTCAGTTATGTGTATTATGTGCTACATGTGTTATGCGTGTATGTTTGAGAATATTCAGAAAAGAAATGTACTCGGAGTACCGATTTTGAAAGTAAAGTGTTTTGATGTATAACATTTTGAATGAAAGAAGTATGCTGTGAGTACGGATATTTTGATGTAGTAATGATGTGAAGTTATTTGTATGTGTTTCAAGGTTATTTGTATGTGTTTAAATACCTATGTGAGTTGTCAAGTTGGTATTTGGGTTGGGACCTTTTGGTATTTCAGAAAATGACTTTTCCCTTGTTAAAATGGTCTGTTCTCAAGTCCGGTCGACCGGAGCGTTTACATCATCCGACCAAACTACTGGGGATACCACCGAAATCTTGGAAGAGCTACGGTCGATCATACCTAGGTTTGGAAGGGCTATTGTCGGCCGGACCTAGGTTCGGAAGAGTTGTCTTGAAGGGCTCCGGTCGACCGGACCTTAGAAGGAGGTACAATTTTGACAGGACTCCGTTTTTATTTCCGTTTTCAATCCTAGTATGTTATAGTCATATAAAGTGTTTTACAAGTGTATTTCTAGCATTTTAAAGAGTTATTTCAAGTCAATTTTTGTAAAGTAAAATTATGCATTGTTTTCACATGTTTTGTTAAACGGGAAATTGTTTTTGAGTCTAATGATGCTTCATCCCAAGGGTGTTTGAACCTTACTGAGCTAGTTTAGTGGCTCACCCATTACTATTTTGCAGATAACCATAAGGCTGATATTTTCAAGGAACCATGGACCGAGGAGCGAGCCAGTTAAACTTTGAAGTAATAGATAGCGTTTTTCCTTTTCTAGTTGATCATTTATGTTTCAGTTTAAGTAAGGACATGTATTCTATCTTTGAAGTCTTTAAGTATGAAGTTATTTCAGATTTTAGTAAGTTTCTTTTTAAGTTATTTCAGATTTTAGTATTTCTGTTCTGGGTTCGGTGTC
Organism: Vinca minor; assembly: GCA_026122235.1. Taxonomy (NCBI): domain Eukaryota; kingdom Viridiplantae; phylum Streptophyta; class Magnoliopsida; order Gentianales; family Apocynaceae; genus Vinca; species Vinca minor. The sequence continues at coordinate 409,230 of JAOCZM010000285.1, read as the reverse complement.
TCGTTAGTAGATGAGGCATTGCTAGGTCACCCTCAAGTTACAGGGTGTGACATAAGTGGTATCAGAGTAGGTCGAACCTTAGGCTTAAACATGTGGCTCGGAACTAAGTATGGAATGAACATATGAAATGTTAGCCCGATGGGAAAAGTGATCAATCTTGTTTTGATGATAACAAACCATTCATAGTTCCATTGTTAGTGTGAGCATGTTCTTAATGATAGGATCCTTAGCACTCACACCAACATTGATGAAAATGGTAAGTTAGCTTCTTGTGTAAACTAAGGTATGTATATTACACATAAGAAAGCTACACTTTGCAAGACTCCATAGCACAAGCATGAACTTAATCCACATGCTATGGATGTACTTGTAAAGTCAATGAAGAAGGAATATCAACATGTTAAGAGCTATACAATCATACAAGTACATCATATGGTAGACTCATTGACGAGAAGAAGTGTGAAGTCCAAAACACAACATCAAGAATGCTAGAGGACTTCATCACTCAAGAAGATGTTGATCAGAGGCTTCAAAGTCTGAGCTCCAAGAAGGAACAACTTGAAGACTTGAAGACCTTAGGAAGATTAGTCTAAGCTTTTAGGTTATATTTTGTGACTAATCTTTCCTTTGAGAATACTAGGATATAAGAATGTTTAAAGCTCAACAATGCATGTTTTCAAAACTTCATGTTTACTTTGTTTATTACTTTGAAAAGGTTTTTGAAAAGAAGTTGATCTATTCTTAAGTACTTTAAAATGTGTTTTATATCATTACAAAACACTAAGGCAAGTGCATGAGAACATTTGAAACTCAACTAAGTTGAAAAACCACTTTGGGACACTTCTCCGGTCAACCTTGGCTTCGCCTCGGTAGACCTGAGATGTCCGAAAGTGTTGAACCGGTCGACCAGTTAGTTTTTGTCCTTGTATGAGTTTTGAATGGTCCAATGCTCCAACGATTATATTCTATCCGGACGACCGAGATATTAGGTAGGTCGATCGACCTTCGCTTCGGTAGACCTGACCACTGAATCGCAATTGACAGAGATATGAACAGAGGGCCTTTAACCTTTGATTTAAGGCACTATAATCGACCTACTGTCTAGTAGCGGTCAACCGGAGCTTTCAATTCCGGGCCACAATTATAGCCATTGTAACCAAATTTGCTTGTACATTCTTCCACTATAAAAAACTTTCAAAGCTGAATTTTACACTTTCTAAACACACAAGCTTACACTTTTGTGCTTAATTGCAAAATCATTCAAAGCATTTGTGTTGAGCTTAAACTTCATCTAGCCTTGTATTCTCAAAGAGTGATTAGAGATTTTATTTGTATATCCATTCCAAAAGGGAATTTGTAAGAGAGCTAAATTGTAAATCTCCTTAAAAGAGATAGGTTACCCAAATTCCTCATTTGTTGAGAACTAGTTCTTTGTGAGCTAGAGAGATTCACTCTTGGTGAGTGTTTATAAGTCCTAAGATTAGGCACACGACCTCTTTGTGAGTGGAGACTTCTTAGTAAAGCAAAAAGTCGTAAGAGTATGATCAAATCCTCTTTGTGAGGCCAAACACTCTTGGTGAGTGGAGTCTTCTTTATGAAGCAAACGTCCTCATTTGTTGAGGCAATTGTAAAAGGTAGAACCCACCTTGCATTGGTTGCAAAGGGTATCCATTAGTTGATGTTGAAATCTTTAGGGTGTGCCCTAAGGTAGTGAATGGAGAGTCTTTGTGAATCGAACCACTATAAATCCTTGTGTTAGTTTTCTCTATCCCTACTCCTTTACTTCATATTTGATTATATGAACATATGTTCTTAGGATAGAAACTATCACATGCTTCCTTGCTTTATACAATTGCTTCACTTAAGTCATCTAAGTTGCCTTGTTTATAATTAAATCACCTTATGTGCTTAAACAACATAGTTGTTTTTAAGATGAACACTTGGACAAAAGAAGTTTTAGAAAAGCCTAAAAAGTTTTTAAGAACCTAATTCACCCTCCCCCCCTTAGGTTATATACCCTCAAAGGACATTTCAATTGGTATCAGAGTCTAGTATCTTTTTTATTGGACTTACATCCTAGGAAGATCCATGGCTCATAGCTTTTCTAACTTAGATGACCAATCCCCTTCTAGACCTCCTATATTTGATGGATCCAACTATGATAGTTGGCAATGTGCTTTTAAATTGTTTTTATCTTCTAATGACATTTCCTTGTTGAGCATTATAGAAGAAGGTCATTTTATTCTTTCAATCTACACACAAGGAGTAATTGTGCCAAAGTCTAGGAAATACTTTGATGAAGAAGACTACAAGAAGATGACACTCAACTTCAAAGCCTTAAATGCTCTTTGTTGTGCATTAAATGAGGAAGCTCTCAACAAAGTACATGAATGTGAAGATGCTCATTCAATGATGAATATGCTTGGAGCATCCTACAGAGGAGAAGTTGAAGGGCAAAAGCCAAAGGTGACAAGTCTAGGATTGGGGACTCAATCTTGTGAAGGTATGGAGGACATCTCAATCACACTTCAAAATCTTGATACAACCAAGAACTGTGATCAAAGAGAAAACAATGGTCAATCCTCAAAGTGCTCAAAAATTATACAAATTAAGCCTTCACAAGTTAAGATAGAAGAAGAGATGGAAGCACAAGATGATGATCTTCAAATGGAACTAAATTATGATGGAGATAATGAAGATCATTCATCTTGGAAAAAGGAAGAGAAAAAGATTGCCACGACGCTTCAAAGAAAGAAATTCAAAGAGAAGTGGCTTGAAGGATGAAGACTTTAAATGGAGATGTACTCAAAAGAAGAAATCTCAAACACTTCATGGCACTTGGTATCCTCAACCTTTAATGGAAAATGCATTCAAGGAACCAAGATACTCTACTACAAGTGATGATCAAAACTTCAATGGTAATCTACAATCATCATCACTCGGTAAGGATACTACGGTATCAACTTAACTTTCTCGCAACTTCATTTTTTATATTATTAATGTATGAGAAGTAAAATTGATGTTATTACTTGTACACTTGGTGATGTTGCATCATGTTATATTAGTGATCCTTCGCATGAAGATAACCTATTGCAAGAGCTTCATTCGGTTGATGTTTCTCTTGCTAGGGTATCTAAAATATGCAACATCACAAGAATGGATGATTCTTACTCTTACTTTTCATCTAATGAGAATCATCCTTGTACTTGTAATAAAATTAATATTGATCTTATTGCACACACTTGCCACTTGAGAAAATGCTATAACAATGTAGGACCTTTGCAAGAGGTACATTATGTTTCTCAAGTTTCCTTTGTAGGTTCCAAGAGGGATAACTCTCAATTCGAAGAAATAAACCCTAAGGAATGCCAAAGCAAAGCTAAGACTCCAAGTAAAGAGTCATGTGCTAAGGACAACGAGTTTGTGAAGAGCTCATCAAAGAACAACAAAGAAAACATCAATGGTGACTTCACAAACCAAAAAGAGATTGCTTCTAGTGCTACAAATGCAATTATCAAAAGAAGAAGCAATCAAAGGACAACCTCCCTCCAAGAAGGAAAAGGTGAAGATCAAGGCCAAACACTATGTCTCATTGGTCTCTTTGATGAAGATCAAAGTGAAAATCAAAGTCCTAAATCCATAGGCAATGACGTACAATCTAATCCTTCCCTTGATCTTGACTATGTTAGTAAGGAGGATTCTTATGTGCTATTAACTGATGTATATGAGGAAATGTAAAGAGTAGTTAATAAGTACAAGATCACCAAACTTGAAGTTGCTTGCTCACTAAATGAAAGATCTAAAATGCAAGTAGAATATGATTGTCTTCTTACTTCTTTTCACATAATATCAAATGAAAAAGAGAATGCGCTTTTATCTCTAAATACTATGTCTCTTGAAAACCAAGAGTTGCTCAACAAGGTGCATTATGTAGAATCTAAATTTGTTGAGCATATTGTCTTAAAGCAAAATTTGATGTGTTAACCAGTTATGTTAATAAGTGTGAAGGGATTCATGGGCAGAAACTCGTTCTAAACACTCATGAGTCCTCCCCTGAAGGATCCGCTCATACAAAACGAATCGAATAAAACCGAAAAGACTTACGTTTCTTGATGGACGATTTTGGTTTTCTAGGTGAAAGATTCTGGTTTTCGGCTCTCAGCAGAAACCACCTTGAGTCCTCCCTTGCGTAATTACTCTCTACCGGTATCCACGCGACGAAACTGGCAGCGAGTGCTAGCTCTTATTTTTTCTGAGTTTTGGATTCTAGAGAGAAAAGGAGGCTATAAGACCAGAAATCTAATTTCCGTTTTTAGGTATTTTGCGGCTGAAAAATTGATTTCTAAGGTTTCGGCCAAGAGAAGTTAATATAGGGTGTGAGAGGTTGTTTAAAAAATAACTCCCACGTCCTTACCAACTCTCTCAGCAGTGGGAGTCTTTAACTCCCATGTCCTCCAGATTTCTACTGGTAGTGGGAGTCTTTATCGGATAATAACTCCCACGTAATCTCAGCGGTAATCCAATACCAAAAATGCCCCTCCTTAATCTCTAATTAAAATAATAATGTTTTATTATTCTCAGAGAAAAAATATCAAATACAATGAACCTAGACACATTCTAGATTCATTGAATCTGGACATGAAGCTCATTAACTCGTCTATGCGTGTGACCCTGTAGGTTCATATCACAATGGCAATGAAAACACACTTAGTAGTAGTATGTGTTCATAAATCACAAGCGGTCCTTAGCAGGACATTGTGACTACCCAAAGTGAATGAATTTACGGTGGAACCTAATATCAATCCACTAATTAATCCCTTTGTCTCGCGATATCCTAATTAAGCATAAGGCATGGTAGTCGTCACCCTTATTATTGTATTTATGCTCGATTTCCAAGTAGACTGTTCCAACAAATAGTATTTTATAACCACTTTATCAAATACATTTGAGCACGGCCATGCATTTAGACAGTCTTCCCTATCGAGGGGCCCATGGATATCTCTCTCTAATAATAGAGAGGGACAAATTCCTTACAATGCCTCTCACATTCAAGCCATGATAGGACACTACATCCGATCATCAGTCGTATTGATTACTCGATTAAATATAACGTCCGACTAAGTCAAAACGTGGCTCCATTCATGCTAGAATCAATGGAGACATAAGGTCTAAGGATTCTAAAATAGTATTGAGGAAGTAATACTTATGACTAAGGACCATGAAGTATTACTTCCCTAACGGATCACGTCCGATACAATATATCTCAATACATTGCATCTATGATATTATTTGTATTCATTACACATGATTAGTAAAACATAATCATCAATCAAACATCATACTAGTTTTATTTAATTGTAAAGAAGCTTACATAAAACTAGGGACAACTAGAATAGTAATTATATAAACTAATGAGTTTTACTATCAAATCACGCATTTGATGTTCATAAGCAAAATTAGCTATTCAATTACATGCTCAAAAGATATAAAACGTACAACATATGTTAATGGTCCTAGGGCACTACTAACAAAGTGTACATGTGCTAAAGACACCCTTGGTAATGTGTTTGATGCTCCCCATGCTCCTTTTGCTAGTAATTGTTTAGAGCACAAGCACACACATAATATTGCACACTCTACTTACACACCACACACCACACACCACACACCACACACCACTTTGCTAATTGCTGATTGCTCTTATTGTGGTAAATGTGCTCATCATGCTAATTGTTGCATTATTAAGAAGAAGATTGAAAGAGGTACAAAGTCAATTTGGGTTAAAAAGAACCCCTAAAGCTAAACCACCCCCCCCAAGGACCCATAAGAAAATGGGTACAAAAATTAAATTGTTTTGTAGGAAATAGGGAAATTCCAGCCGACCGGACAAGGCAACGGTCGACCGCAGTTATGGTCAAATTGCCTCAGCCAAAGGAAAGGTATCTCTGTCGACCGCAACAGACTCTCGGTCGACCTGAGCAGAAAGGCTTTCAGTAACAGGAAACCTCGGTCGACCGACACCCCTCCCCGATCGTCCAAAATTTGGACAGAAAAGAAATTCGATTTTAATTGTATGAGGGAGGGCGACCGGATAGGACCTCCTATCGACCGAAGTATTGCGTTTCAGCAGAAATAAAGGGTTTCTCCTTCATAATTCAAAAAGTCTTTTCCCTCTTTCCAAAGAAACCTCAAAACCCCTTCACCAAAATTCATCAAATTCAAAGCCTATATCATTCCAAAACTCAATTCCTTCCATATTTCATCATTTCATAATAAGATGAAGATAAATCAAACATCCAAACCACCTTCAAAATCTTCCAAAGATCAATCCAAAAATAATACTTCAAAGAAGAAACAACCTACCAAGAGAAAACTTGAAAAAAAATCTCTAACGATTCGAGAACCAGTTGAACCCACTCCAAAGAAGGTCAATATAAAGAGAATGGCTAACCGGGATAGAGGAAAATTAAAGAAGGTGAAGTACTCAGATGAAGGTACGGAGTCCGATGATGATTTCCAAATGCCACCTCCTCCCTCACAATATCAAGGTGAATCTTCATCGTATTCAACTAAGAAATTTAATGTTAAATTCTTTGATGAAGATGCTAGACCTAAGTTCGAATCGTTAGTTGAAAATAGGGGATGTATAATCCATGGGTATACTATGTCTAGTGATATTTACAATGGACCATTGCAAGAAGTTGTTGAGTACTTTATAGACATGGGTTGGTTACCTCTTTTCTCCCACAACTGTGATATTTATCCTTTAGCCATTTATGAATTCAGGGCAAACTTAAGGGAAGATGGCTTAAAGGAAGATGGTATGTATTGGTGGACTTAAAGGGTTGGGAATTTGTAATTTAGCTTCTCGGAGGCTATGTTTAGCGAAATTCTTGGGATTAGATTTGAGTTGGACTCAATTAGGCATTTTAATAATTCCGGGAATGTTCCAAGTGATGACATTTTGGACATTGAAAGGTTCAAGCTCTACTTCAATATCGAAGGGCCTTTCAATAAGTTTTTCGAAAGAGAAACCAGCCGGTTGGATGAATATTGGGGGTTTCTTCATCACATGGCATCCGACGTATGTGCTTAATTGCAAAATCATTCAAAGCATTTGTGTTGAGCTTAAACTTCATCTAGCCTTGTATTCTCAAAGAGTGATTAGAGATTATATTTGTATATCCATTCCAAAAGGGAATTATTTGTAAGAGAGCTAAATTGTAAATCTCCTTAAAAGAGATAGGTTACCCAAATTTCTCATTTATGAGAACTAGTTCTTTGTGAGCTAGCAAAAAGCTCTTAGAGAGCTTCACTCTTGGTGAGTTTTTATAAGTCCTAAGAGTAGGCACAAGACCTCTTTGTGAGGCAAATAATCTTTATGAGTGGAGACTTCTTAGTGAAACAAAAGTCCTAAGAGTCGGCAACAAGACCTCTTTGTGAGGCAAACACTCTTTGTGAGTGGAGACTTTTTAGTGAAGCAAAAAGTACAAAGAGTAGACAAAAGTCCTCTTTGTGAGGTCAAAAACTCTTGGTGAGTGGAGTCTTCTTTGTGAAGCAAAAGTCCTCATTTGTTTAGGCAATTGTGAAAGGTAGAACCCACCTTGCATTGGTTGTAAAGGGTATCCATTAGTGCATGTTGAAATCCTTAGGGTGTGCCCTAAGGTAGTGGATGCAAATTCTTTGTGAATCGAACCACTATAAATTCTTGTGTTAGTTTTCTCTATCCCTACTCATTTACTTCATTGTTCATATACTTTATATAACTTGTACATTTGATTATATGAACATATGTGCTTAGGATAGAAACTATCACATGCTTCATTGCTTTATACAATTGCTTCACTTAAGTCATCTAAGTTGCCTTGTTCATAATTGAATCATCTTATGTGCTTAAAAAACATACTTGTTGTTAAGGTGAACACTTAGGCAAAAGCAGTTTTAGAAAAACTTAAAAGGGTTTTAAGAACCTAATTCATCCCCCATATTAGGTTCTATACCCTCAAATGGTATTTCAGAAAGGACTTGGTAGATAATTTAAGAAGTGAACCTTTGGGTAGAGTCTTTTGAATAGGACATATATGTTTATTTAACGATTTATATCTCTTTGTTAACTGAATGTAGAGGGTACTATTTTCGAGGACAAAACTTTTGTAAGGGGGGAAGTATGTGACACCCGGGACTTTTGCTTACGTGTTTTGCATGTCTTGTATTTAAGTTTTTTCTGATTAATTTTTATTTCATGGTTTTATGATTTATGACATGTTTTATGTGTTAGATGTCAGGTTTATATATGTTAAATGGCATATTTGGTGTGTTGGGAAGTGGAGGGACTTAAGTGTGAATGGTAGGAAGTTTTGGGACTTGTTTGTATGGAATTTAAAAAGGTTTTAGTTGGACTTATGGCTAGAGTGATTGGAGGGATTAGTTACAAAGAAAGCGAAAAGAGAAGATAAAAGGAAAAGTTGGCAAAACTGAGAGGCTGTGAGAGATTTGATATTTGACATAGTAAACAGTGTCCGAATTGAGTGATTTTTGTGGAGTTAGAAAGAGGATTTGAAGAGCTACATTTGGGCAGTGGCATATTTTCATTTTGACGTTCTAGTAGTAAGTAATTGGTTTCGGAAGTTGGCTGAATTTTCGGTCTTTTGGTGATTTCGGATTCCTTGGAACATTTTGATTAAGTTGCTAAGGTAAGGTTCTTACACTCTTGATTTTCTGTCCAAAAAGCATGAAATGATGTTATTAAATTTATATATTTCAAATGAAATGATTACCTATATTGTTTTATTGCATCAAATTGGATAAAGTGTTATAGTCTATGAATTGTATGTTATTGCATGGATTACCGTGTTATAATATGTGATTCACATGAAAGGTTTATTATTGTTGAATTTTTGCAATTCATATGTAGCTATTTGTATAGTTTGTCTTGTCTGTTTGGTAAAATCTGAGAGTATGTAAGTCTAATTTTGAGTTTATGTTGTGCCGCTATGATTTTTATAAGGCCGAGGCCTTGCGGGACAATTAAGTTATGTGTATCCGCTGACTGAGGCCATGCGAGGCGAACTAAGTTTTGTATACTCATGAGGACGAGGCATTGTGAGAAGATATATTTATGTAGAACCACCACCAATCGAGATTGGTGAGGAGAACAATATTGTGTAAATACCACCGCATTCCCGTGAGCAATGCAAGGATGACTATGTATATGTAAAAGTAGAACCACCGACCGAGGTTGAGGCCGAGGTTTGGCGAGGAGAATTAAATAAAGGTAGAACCACCAACCGAGGTCGAGGCCAAGGTTTGGTGAGGAGAACTATATCATGTAAAACTGCTGTTGAGATTGGCGAGGAGCACTATATTAAGTAAAACCACCAGCTGAGGCTAGGTGATGGCCGATGCATTTAAAAAGACTATGTTATGTATGCTCATGAAGTCGAGACATTGTGGGAAAGGTTATTTTGTATGACCAAATAACCGAGGTTATGTGAGGTAAATTATAAGTATGAAAGTTGTGATATTGTATTAGTTTGTAGTACGAAAATGAAGGTGCTTAGAGCAACGGATTTGACGTATGTATATAGTAATTGAAAGTGTTGATGTTCTCTCAGTTATGTGTATTATGTGCTACATGTGTTATGTGTGTGCGTATGAAAGAGTCAGAAAAGAATGGTACTCGGAGTAACGGTTTCGAAAGTAAAGTGTTTTGATGTATAACATTTTGAAAGAAAGAAGTATGCGATGTTTGTGGGTATTTTGATGTAGTAATGATGTTAATTTATTTGTATATGTTTCAAGGTTATTTGTATGTGCTTAAGTTCCTATGTGAGTTATCAAGTTGGAATATTTGGTATTTCAGAAAATGACTTTGCCTTTGTTTAAATGCACTAAAATGGTATGTTCTCAAGTCCGGACGACCTCTCTGGTCGACCAGACCGTCTTTACATCGTCTGGACCAAACTGTTGGGGCTATTGCCTAAATCTCGGAAGGAGTCCGAAATAGCTCTGGTCGACCGAACCTAGGTCGGAAGAGGTTCGGTTAGGCTCCGGTCGACCGGACTTTGGTTCAGAAAGGTGGTCCGGATGACCTCCTCAGCCGTAATTTTGGCAGGACTCAGTTTTTATTTCCGTTTTGTTTCGTTTTAAAGTCTAGTTTGTTATAGTCCTATAAAGGGTTTGACAAGTTTATTTCATGTATTTCAAAGATATATTTCAAGTCAGGTTTTGTCAACAAAAATTATGTATTGTTTTCACATGTTTTGGGTTTAACGGGAATTTTTTTTCGAGTCTAATGATGCTTCATCCCAAAGGTGTTTGAACCTTATTGGATACTTTAGTGGCTCATCCCTTACTATTTTGTAGATAACCATATGGCTGATTCTGTCGAGGAACCGTGGACCGAGGAGCGAGTCGGTTAAACTTTATTGTAATAGATAGCCTTTTTCCTTTTCTAGTTGATCATTTTGCAGGGATTCATGGGCGGAAACTCGTTCCAAACACCCATGTATCCTCCCCTGAAGGATCCACTCATATGAAACAATTCGAAAACAGCAAGAAACAGCAAGAAAAACTTACGTTTTGGATTCAAGAAGCTACTTCTTGAATGGAGGTTGACGTTTCTTGGATCGGATGCCGCTGCCGATTGATCTCCCTTTGCGGAAAGTCCCTCTACCGGTATCCACGCGACGATACGGGCAGCGATTGCTAGCTCTTTGTCTTTTCTGATTTTCGGGAATTAGAGAGAAAATGGAGAGGCTGAGAATATCGAAATCTGATTTCGGTTTTCTTGTTTAATTGCGGCTGAAGCATTAACCTTCTAGGTTTCGGCTAAGAGATGTTATATAGAGTGTGAGAGTTTGTTACTAGAACAACTCCCACATCTACTCAACTTCTCTCGGCGGTGGGAGTCTCGTAATCCCACTTTCCTAGACTTTCACTGGTAGTGGGAGTCCTTATCGGATAATAACTCCCACGTAATCCCAGCTATAGGTAAAATACCGAAATTGCCCCTATCTCTAATTCGAATAATAAACACTTTATTATTTTCAGAAAAGTGAATGTCAGATACAATGAACCTAGACACATTCTAGATTTATTGAATCTGGACATGAAGCTCATTAGCTCGCCTATGCGTGTGACCACAGTAGGGTTCATATCACAATGGCAATGAAAACACACTTAGTAGTAGTGTGAGTTCATAAATCACAAGCGGTCCCTAGCAGGACATTGTGACTACCCAAAGTGAATGAATATACAACGGAACCTAATATCAATCTACTATTTAATCCCTTTGTCTCGCGATATCCTAATTAAGCATAAGGCATGGTGGTCGTCACCCTTATTAAGCTTAATTGTATTTATGCTCGATCTCCAGGTAGACTGTTTCGACAAATAGCATTTGATAACCACTTTATCAAATACATTTGAGCACTGACCATGCATTTAAACAGATCTTTCCCTATCGAGGGGCCCATGGATATCTCTCTCTAATAATAGAGAGGGACAAATTCCTTACAATGTCTCTCACATTCAAGCTATGATAGGACACTACGTCCGATCATCAATCGTATTGATTACTCTGTTACAAGTAACGTCCGACTGAGTCAAAACGTGGCTCCATTCATACTAGAATCAATGAAGACATAAGGTCTAAGGATTTTAAAACAGTATTGAGGAAGTAATACTCATGACTTAAGACCATGAAGTATTATTTCTCCGACGTGATCACGTCCCAATACAATGTATCCCCTATATATTGCATCTATGATGTGATTTGTATCCATTACACATGATCGAGTAAAAACAAGATCATCAATCAACAATCATACTAGTTTTATTTCATAGTAATTAAGCATTACATAAAACTAGGGACTTATAGAATAGTAATTACATAAGCTAATGAGTTTTACTATCAAATCACACATTTGATAATCAAAAGAAAAATTAACTATTCAATTACATGCTCAAAAGATAACAAAACGCACAACATGTGCTAATGGTCCTAGGGCACTACTAACAATCTCCCACTTGCCCTAGTTCCAATCATACATGATCCTCAATCCCATTGACCTAGTATGACTCTCATGTTTAGGCTGTGGGAGTGGCTTGGTCAATGGATCTGCAATGTTGTCGTCTGTATGAACTTTGCAAATACTAACGTCTCCTCTGTCGATGATCTTTGAAATCAAATGGAAACGCCTGAGAATGTGTTTGGATAGTTGGTGAGATCTAGGTTCCTTAGCTTGTGAAATGGCACCAGTACTATCACAATAGAGGTCCACTGGGTTCACAATGCTAGGGACGACACCTAGTTCATCAACAAACTTCCTGATCCAAACAGACTTCTTTAGCATGCTTCAGAGGCGACTAGATACTCAGCTACGTTGTAGAGTCGGCCACAGTTTCTTGCTTTGAGCTCTTCCGACTCACAAAGCACCTCCATTCAAACAAAACACAAAACCAGATTACGATCTATAATCGTCTACGTCGGTCCGGAAACTTGCGTCAGTGTAACCATTTACAACCGGACTTCCTTCACGACCTCCGTAAACTAAGAACATATCTTTAGTCCTTCTCAAGTACTTAAGAATGCTCTTGATCTGCAGTCCAATGTGACTCACTAGTGGTCGATTGATATCTCGCTAGTCATACTTAAAGCAAATGAGACATCCGGGCGAGTGCATATCATGGCGTACATTATGGACCCAATTTCCGAAGCATATGGGATCCTACTCATGCACTCTTGGTACTCCCTTGTGGAAGGTCCTTGAGTTCTGTTGAGTTTAATGCCATGTGACATGGGCAAGAATCCCTTTTTGGAGTCTTGCAAACTGAACTGTTTCAGTACCTTGTCAATGTATCCACTCTGGCTCAGGCCAATCATTTTGTTAGATCTATCTCTATAGATTCTTATACCCAAAATGTATGTGGCCTCGCCTAAGTCTTTCATGGAAAAGCACTTCCCCAACCAAGCTTTTACGCTTTGTAATGTGGGGATGTCATTTCCAATCAGCAAGATGTCGTCCACATAAAGCACAAGGAACACTACTGCATTATTAGTTATTTTCTTATAAACACAAGGCTCGTCTTCGTTTTTGATGAAACCGAATTCTTTAATACGTTCATCAAAGCGACGATTCAAGCTTCGAGATGCTTGCTTCAATCCATAAATGGACCTTTAAAGCTTACACACTTTGCTAGGATTTATTGGATCAACAAACCCCTCAGGTTGTGTCATATAAACATCCTCGAGAAGGTTTCCATTAAGAAACGCAGTCTTAACATCCATTTGCCATATCTCATAGTCATAATATGCGGCTATGGCAAGTAAAATCCTAATTGACTTTATCATCACGACAGGGGAAAAGGTTTCGTCATAGTCAATACCATGAACTTGTCTATAACCTTTAACTACTAGTCGCGATTTAAAAGTGTGTACATTACCATCCATGTCGGTCTTCTTTTTGTAACACCATTTGTTATCAATGACCTTGCACCCTTAGGGTGGGTCAACCAAAGTCCATACTTGGTTGTCGTACATGGATTGCATCTCGGACTTCATAGCTTCTAGCCACTTATCCGACTCGTAACTACGAATTGCCTCTTTGTAGGTAGTGGGTTCATCTTGATCAATCGGTTCAACTCGATGATCATCGATCAAGAGAAATCCATATCTCTCAGTCGTTGATGCACCCGACTCGACCTTCTGGGGCCTTGTGTCAAAGATTGAAGCTCGAGATCGCACGTAAGCTTGCTTGAACTTCTAAAGTTGGTTCGGATGTTGTTTGGGGGATCTTGAATTTCCTCAAGATGGATCTTACTCCCACTATCCTCTTTGGAAATAAATTCCCTTTCAAGGAATGAACCATTACGAGCAACAAACACTTTGTTCTCTCGATGGAAGATAGAAGTAATATCCTTTAGTTTCTTTAGGATATCCCACAAACAAACACTTGTCGATTTAGGGGCGAGTTTATCGGATAACAAGCGTTTTACATACGCCTCACATCCCCAAATTTTGAGAAATGACAAACTAGGTCGTTTCCCACCCATATCTCATATGGAGTTTTCCGAACCGCTTTAGAAGGAACTCTATTTAATATAAATGCAGCAGTTTCTAGGGCGTAGCCCCAAAAGGAATGGAAGACTTGTTTGACTCATCATAGATCGAACCATATCTAATAAGGTGCGATTCCTCCGTTCTGACACGCCATTCCATTGTGGTGTGCCAGGAGGAGTTAATTGTGAAACAATTCCACAACCACTAAGATGTTCGTCAAACTCTTGGTTAAGGTATTCGCCACCTCGATTTGATCGAAGTATCTTAATACTTTTACCAAGTTGATTCTGTACTTCATTTTGAAATTCTTTTAATCTTCCAAAAGATTCAGATTTATGTTTCATTATATAGACGTAGCCATATCTACTGAAATCATCTGTGAATGTGATGAAGTACTGAAACCCTCCTCTAGCACTAGTATTTATTGGTCCACAAACATCTGTATGTATGAGGCCCAATAAATCGGAAGCTCTCTCACTTTGTCCAGTAAAGGGAGCTTTAGTCATTTTGCCTAACAAGCAAGAATCACAAGTCTCATAAGACTCTAAGTCAAATGATGTCAAAATTCCATCTGAATGGAGCTTTGATATGCGTTTCTCATTTATGTGGCCCAAACGACAAAGTGCAAAAGTAGGTCTGGTTTAATTCATTTGATTTAAACCTCTTAGTATTAATGTTATAGATGGGCCTTTTATTGGAATCATCGAGGTTAAGAATATAGAGCCCATTCATCAAAGAGGCATCTCCATAAAAGATACGATCTTTATGAATGGTGCAAATCTTATTCAAAATATTAATTTCAAAACCTTCAATATCCAAACAAGAAACTGAAATAATATTCCTACTCAAAGTTGGGACATACAAACAATTATCTAGTTCTATGATAAGGCCACTTGGCAAAACTAAATTAAATGTCCATGTAGCTACAACAACAACTCTTACTCCGTTCGCTACTCTGAGGTCCACTTCTCCTTTTGCCAGTGATCTACTCCTTTTGAACCCCTGCACATTTGCACAAATGTGAGATCCACAACCGGTATCTAATACCCATGAAGTAGGAGCAGACATGTTAATTTCTATAACATAAATACTGGAGAGACAATCAAACCGGCCTTTCCCTTTTTTCTTCTCTTTTCCAAATAGAGCTTGCAGCCTCGCTTTCCAATGACCCTGCTCATTGCAATGGAAGCAAACTCCCTCCTTTGGTGCCTTGGCTTTGGGGCTGGGGCTTGGGCTTGTCATTGCCTTTGCCTCTCTTGGCCATGGGCTTTCCCTTGCCTTTCTTCTTGAAATTCCCTTTTTGAACCATTAAGACTTCGGGGGTCTTCTTAATGTTCGGGCTCACCCTGCTTGAGCATCCCGTGTATTTCATGTATGGTCTTCTCCATGGCATGCATGTTGAAGTTCATAATGAATTGGTCATACTCCGGTGGGAGTGAGCCCAAGATCATATCTCGTGGCCATGTCATGACTTACGGGAGCCCCCAAGTTTTTTCAAGTTGGTCAAAATAGCCCTTCATCTTAAGAACATGTGCACTTACAGAGGTTCCAGGGGGCCATTTTGCAACTATTTAACGCCTTAGTTGTGAGGAATCTTTCATGACGAGCTTGCTCTTGGAACATTTCCTTGAGCTGGCCCATCATCCGGAAAGCCTCAACTCCTTCAAACTGCTTTTTGAAGGTCGTGGCTCATTGTGACTAACATGAGACAAGTCACATCGTTAGAGTCATCGAAATGCTTGTTCCAAGTATCTCTTTCAGCTCTAGGGGCGTTATTTGCAGTGCTGTTCAGAATGTCCGTATCAAGAACGCATGCCTTTCTTTCCCGCTTAAGGACAATCCCTAAGTTGCGGGCCCAATCAAGGAAATTGGTCCCGCTCGCTTTTTCCTTCTCAAGGACGGATCGCAGATGAATTGTGTGATGAATTGGTTGCCATTATCTACATTAAGTTAATTGCAAAGTTATTAGTTTTTGAGCAAAAACATTTTCCACAATTTCAACACTTGATAATAGTGGGGAAAAACATTTTACAATAGTTATAGGAAAGCTTTGGCTTAACACCTATAATTAAAGTAAAATCATCTAATGGGATTGACATCTATATGTCCCGGCTATTTCCCATTTTTTGCCCTAGGCCCAAAACTATTTTGTTGGCCTAGCTAAGTTGAACCATGTCTAAGCTTATGGAAATCACTATTTTCCCATATCCTTTTGCTTAGATAACCACTTGTCTGTTGCTTTGGCAAGCGGACAATATGATGATCCAAGCTCATAGAGTGCTTAGAATATGGTAGGCATTTTAAGACTTAGTTAAAACATTAAGTTTTTGAATAGTCTGTTAAACCCCATAAGACAATAATATCATACAAGCATCTCACGCAATATATAAAGCATAAAGTAAATGTGATATAGCATGGCCTAATCCCTATGATGACTCCCACGAGCCTTGTGGGAGCTAAGGGTCAATCTAAGTCCCGTATTCATCTCATGAATACAGCCTTCGATCCAGGGTCCTCCGGTCTTGTTACATAATTGCATGGGCATACCCAGCCTTCAATGTAGAGTAGTAAGACTAATCTAGGAAAGCTATTACAATTTTACATCATAAAGAAAAACGACTCGCAGGTCGTATTATAAAATTACAACCCAAATATGTAAAACAAGAGGTATAGTAGGCCATGCTATTCACCATGCTAATATCACATAAAACATGACTTAAATAACAGCGAGTATATATACAAAGTCTTAGGTCTGCGTAACGACCATTCTGCGCTACGCATACGGCGGTCCCGCTAGCCGGTTAGCGGGCGGGGGTCATGAGGGCAGCTGCCCCTTTCATGGGTTTTTTCAGTGCGCGCCCTCAATTGCCTTACTTACATAATCGGATTATGTATTGGTTAATCGGATTAACCGAAACAGTTTATGCGAAATAATAGAATTTAATCAAATTAATTTCAGATTCACAGAAACGGTTTATGCAGAATCAATATTCACAGAAATAGTTTATGCCAAATAATCGAATTAAATACACAGAACTGAATCATGCTGAGGCAGTTCGTGCATAATCAAAACCTGAAAGCAGTTTATATCATAACAGTTCATATAACCGTATAAACATGAAAGGTTTGTTATCGTTGAATTTATGCAATTGATATGTAGCTATGTGTATAGTTCGGTTTGTCTGTTTGGTAAAATCTAAGAGTAAGTAAGTCTAATTTCGATTTCATGTTCTGACGTTATGATGTTTATGAGGCTGAGGCCTTACGGGATAAATATGTTATGTGTATCTATTGGCTGAGGCCATGCCAAACAAACTAAGTTTTGTATACTCATGAGGTCGAGGCCTTGTGAGAAGATATATTTTTGTAAAACCACCAATCGAGAGTGGTTAGGTGAACAATATTGTGTATACCACCTCATTCCCGTAAGCAATGCGAGGATTACTATGTATATATAAAAGTAGAACTACCAACCGAGGTCGATGCCCTATGGTTGGTGAGGAGAACTATATAAAAGTAGAACCAACGATCGAGCCCGAGGTCGAGGCTTGGTGAGGAGAAACTACATAAAGGTAGAACCACCGATCGAGTTCAAGGCCGAAGTTTGGTGAGGAGAACAATATCATGTAAACCGTCAGTCAAGATTGGCGAGGAGCACTATATTAAGTAAGACCACCAACCGAGGCTAGCTGAGGGCCGAGGCATTGAGAAATACTATGTCATGTATGCTCATGAGGTCGAGACATTGTGGGATGGGTTATTTTGTATGACCAAATAACCGAGGTTATGTGAGGTGAACTAAAAGTATGAAAGTTGTTATATTGTATTAGTTTGTATGTATGAAAGTAGTACGAAAAGAACGTGCTCGGAGCACCGCATTCGACGTATGTATCAAGTAATTGAAAATGTTTGATGTTCTCTCAGTTATGTGTATTATGTGCTACAGGTGTTATGTGTGTGTGCATGTGAAGATTTAGAAAAGAAAGGTACTCGGAGTAGCGATTTTGAAAGTAAAGTGTTTTGATGTATAGAATTTTGAATGAAAGAAGAATGCTATGATTGCGGATATTTTGATTTAGTAATGATGTGAAGTTATTTGTATATGTTTCAAGGTTATTTGTATGTATATAAGTACCTATGTGAGTTGTCAAGTTGGTATTTTGGGTTGGGACCTTTTGGTATTTCAGAAAATGACTTTTCCCTTGTTAAAATGGTCTGTTCTCAAGTCCGGTCGACCGGAGTCTTTACATCGTCAGGACCAAACAACTGGGGCTACCGCCGAAATCCCGGAAAAGCTCCGGTCGATTAGACCTAGGTTTGGAAGGGCTATTGTCGACTGGACCTAGGTTCGGAAGGGTTGTCCGGAAGGGCTCTAGTCGACCGGACCTTGGTTCGGAAGGATGGTCCGGATGACCTCCTCTGCCACAATTTTGACAGGACTCCGTTTTTATTTCCGTTTTGTTCTGTTTTCAATCCTAATATGTAATAGTTATATAAAGAGTTTTACAAGTGTATTTCTAGTATTTTAAAGAGTTATTTCAAGTCAATTTTTGTAAAGTAAAATTATGCATTGTTTTTAAATGTTTTGTTAAACGAGAAATTGTTTTCGAGTCTAATGATGCTTCATCCCAAAGGTGTTTGAACCTTACTGAGCTAGTTTAGTGGATCACCCCTTATTATTTTGCAGATAACCATATGGTTGATATTGTCAAGGAACCGTGAACTGAGGAGCGAGTCAGTTAAACTTTAATGTAATAGCTAGCCTTTTTTCCTTTTCTAGTTGATCAACATGTTAAGAGCTACACAATCATACAAGTACATCAAATGGTAGACTCATTGATGAGAAGAAGTGTGAAGTCCAATACACAACATCAAGAATGCTAGAGGACTTCATCACTCAAAAAGATGTTGATCAAAGGCTTCAAAGTCCGAGCTCCAAGAAGGAACAACTTGAAGACTTGAAGACCTTAGGAAGAATAGTCTAAGCTTTTAGGTAATCTTTTGTGACTAATCTTTCCTTTGAGAATACTAGGATATGATGATGTTTAAAACTCAACAATGCATGTTTTCAAAACTTCATGTTTACTTTGTTCATTACTTTGAAAAGGTTTTTGAAAAGAAGTTGATCTATTCTTAAGTACTTTAAAATGTGTTTTATATCTTTACAAAACACTTAGGTATGTGCATGAGAACATTAGAAATTCAACTAAGTGGAAAAACTACTTTGGGACACTTCTCTGGTCAACCTAAGCTTCGCCTCGGTAGACCTGAGATGTCTGGAAGTGTTGAACCGGTCGACCAGTTGGTTTTTGTCCTTGTATGAGTTCTGAATGGTCCAATGCTCCAACGATTATATTCTATCCGGACGACCGAGATATTAGGTAGGTCGATCGACCTTCGCTTCGGTATACCTGACCACTGAATTGTAATCGACCGAGATATGAACATAGGGTCTTTATCCTTTGATTTAAGGAACTTCAGTCGACCTACTGTCAAGTAGTGGTTGACCGAAGCTTTCAATTCAAGGCCGCAATTATAGCTGTTATTACCAACTTTGCTTGTACATTCTTCCACTATAAAAAGCTTTCAAAACTGATTTTTTCATAACTAATCAAGCCATAAGAGAGCATAGGCATATACACTTTCTAAACACACAAAGCTTACACTTTTGTGCTTAATTGCAAATCATTCAAAGCATTTGTGCTGAGCTTAAACTTCATCTAGCCTTGTATTCTCAAAGAGTGATTAGGGATTATATTTGTATATCCATTACAAAAGTGAATTCTTTGTAAGAGAGCTAAATTGTAAATCTCCTTAAAAGAGATAGGTTACCCAAATTTCTCATTTGTTGAGAACTAGTTCTTTGTGGGCTAGCAAAAAGAGCTCTTAGAGAGCTTCACTCTTGGTGAGTGTTTATAAGTCCTAAGAGTAGGCACAAGACATCTTTGTGAGGCAAACACTCTTTGTTAGTGGAGACTTCTTAGTGAAGGAAAAAGTCCTAAGAGTAGGCTCAAATCCTCTTTGTGAGGTCAAACACTCTTGGTGAGTGGAATCTTCTTTATGAAGCAAAAGTCCTCATTTGTTGAGGCAATTGTAAAAGGTAGAAGACACCTTGCATTGGTTGCAAAAGGTATCCATTAGTGGATGTTGAAATCCTTAGGGTGTGCCCTAAGGTAGTGAATGTAGATTCTTTGTGAATCGAAACACTATAAATCCTTGTGTTAGTTTTCTCTATCCTAACTCCTTTACTTCATTGCTCATATACTTGTTATAACTTGTACATTTGATTATATGAACATATGTGCTTAGGATAGAAACTATCACATGCTTCCTTGCTTTATACAATATCTTCACTTAAGTCATCTAAGTTGCCTTGTTCATAATTGAATCACCTTATGTGCTTAAACAACATAGTTGTTTTTAAGGTGAACACTTAGGCAAAAGAAGTTTTAGAAAAGCTTAAAAAGTTTTTAAGAACCTAATTCCCCCCCAGGTTATATACCCTCAAAGAGTATTTCAATTGGTATCAGAGTCTAGTATCCTTTCTATTGGACTTACATCCTATGAAGATCCATGACTCATAGCTTTTCTAACTTAGATGACCAATCCCCTTCTAGACCTCCTCTATTTGATGGATCCAACTTTGATAGTTGGCAATGTGCTTTTAAATTATTTTTATCTTCTAATGACATTTCCTTATTGAGCATTATAGAAGAAGGTCATTTTATCCTTCAATCTACACACAAGGTGTCATTTTGCCAAAGTCTAGGAAATACTTTGATGAAGAAGACTACAAGAAGATGACACTCAACTTCAAAGCCTTAAATGGTCTTTGTTGTTCATTAAATGAAGAAGCTCTCAACAAAGTGCATGAATGTGAAGATGCTCATTCAATGATGAATATGCTTGGAGCATCCTACAGAGGAGAAGTTGAAGGACAAAAGCCAAAGGTGACAAGTCTATGATTGGGGATTCAATCTTGAGAAGGTATGGAGGACATCTCAATCACACTTCAAAATCTTGATACAACCAAGAAGTGTGATCAAAGAGAAAACAATGGTCAATCCTCAAAGTGCTAAAAAATTATACAAATTGAGCCTTCACAAGATGAGATAGAAGAAGAGATGAAAGCACAAGATGATGATCTTCAAATGAAACTAAATTATGATGTAGATAATGAAGATCATTCATCTTACAAAAGGAAGAGAAAAAGATTGCCACGACGCTTCAAAGAAAGAAATTCAAAGAGAAGTGGCTTGAAGGATGAAGACTTTAAATGGAGATGTACTCAAAAGAAGAAATCTCAAACACTTCATGGCACTTGGTATCCTCAACCTTTAATGGAAAATGCATTCAAGGAACCAAGATACTCTACTACAAGTGGTGATCAAAACTTCAATGGTAATCTACAATCATCATCACTCGGTAAGGTTACCACGGTATCAACTTCACTTTCTCACAACTTCATTTTTTATTTTATTAATTGTATGAGAAGTAAAATTGATGTTATTACTTGTACACTTGTTGATGTTGCATCATGTTATATTAGTGATCCTTCACATGAAGATAACCTATTGCAAGAGCTTCATTCGGTTGATGTTTCTCTTGCTAGGGTATCTAAAATATGCAACATCACAAGAATGGATGATTCTTACTCTTACTTCTCATCTAATGAGAATCATCCTTGTACTTGTAATAAAATTAATATTGATCCTATTGCACACACTTGCCACTTGAGAAAATGTTATAACAATGTAGGACCTTTGCAAGAGGTACCTTATGTTTCTCAAGTTTCCCTTGTAGGTTCCAAGGGAAATAACTCTCAATTCGAAGAAATAAACCCTAAGGAATGGCAAAGCAAAGCTAAGACCCCAAGTAAAGAGTCATGTGCTAAGGACAACGAGTTTGTGAAGAGCTCATCAAAGAACAACAAAGAAAACATCAATGATGACTTCACAAAGCAAAAAGAGATTGCTTCTAGTGCTACAAATGCAATTATCAAAAGAAGAAGCAATCAAAGGACAACCTCCCTCCAAGAAGGAAAATGTCAAGATCAAGTTGTATGCTATGCCATGTTATATGAACTTGCTATGTGAGTATGTGCTTAATTGTATATGAACTATTACTTGGCTAAGATGGACCGTCAAGAAAGGAACAACTATGAAGGCAGCGACTTCGACATGCCGATTGCTACATTTGCACGCCGAGGCCCGAGGGGAGCCCGTAGACAGTATGTGGGGTCGTCCAGACAGCAACATTGACAGTTTCCTCCTCGCCAAGAACCGACAGCTGAAACAGAGTATGGGACAGAGTATGCAACACCGCTACCACCAGTCAACACCGGGGTACCTACCGAGCTAACAATTATATATATAAAAAAAATTATATATTCTCTCTGAAATTGAATATAAAAAATTTATATATATTCTTTGTGAAATTGAATGTTTACTTTCTAGAAATTCTAACATTGTTTATCTAAGGTTTTATTTTAACCCTCTTAATTAACAAAATAAGCTCTATTAATAAACTAAGTTATTGATTAATTACCATAAGAAAAAGGGGGAAAACTAAAGATTTAAACCTCCACATACCCCGCAAACTATTACTAAAACGAATATTGCATTTTTTTGGCGAATAAGCATTGATACAAATCTATTCAAAAACAAAACCCCGCATACTATTACAAAAATGAATATTGCATTGTTCTATTTTTGGGTGAAGAAGTATTGATACAAATCTATTTAAAAAAAACGAAGAAGCACATTCTTATCGTTTCTCTCGGTTTTGGGGAATTTTCAGCCTTAAAGAACGTACAATAGAATTTAAGCTCTTATACCAACTGATAAAAGATACACCAAGAAAGAAATCAACATTGAGCTCTTATACCAACTGATGAAGAACCTTGATAACTTGTATCAAGATTCAACAACAAAGGTTGAATTCAGATCTTTCTCTTATTGAATTTAGTTTACGTGGGAATAAAATCAACGCAACACACATTAGTTTTATTTTCGATAGAGGCTGAAACACCACAATAAGCGAAAGTAAACTTATTGATTAGTAGCTCAAGAATGAATGAAAATCTAATAAGAACTTCAATTCACAACTATCTAAGGAATAAACTTTGATGATAGTTCTGATTACATAGAGTCTTTGGGTCTCCAAAATGAGTGAAGTGATGTTAGAGCTTGATCCCTAGATCTCCTTTTGAACATTATCCAAACCTCATTATCATCCGTATATGAGTTCTCATCACATATTCTAGGAATTCTGGTTCCTTAAACCAAAGTGGTTCAAAGCGGAGGGGCCTTAGTATATTATTTGCTCTATTCTTTCATTTTTTCCGGGGAGGTACACCAAGTAAAATAGGAAAGTGATCACTGTCTTTGGTGGCTAAGTGCTTAATAGCAAGTTTTGGGGAGAGATTTTTCCATGCTGGAGTGGTTAGACCCGTGTCCAAGCGAACAAAAAGTTTACCATTTTTTCTCGAAAATTGCACCAAGTATATGGACTTCCAATATAACCCAGATCACACAGACCACAAGCAGTGAATGATTCCCGAAAATTATTTATCTTCTTTTAACTTCGTGGGAAAAAACCAGTTATTTCATCGTAATTCAGAATTTCATTAAAGTCTCCAATGCAAAGCCATGGAAGTGGATTAAGCGAGTGTAGCCTTTTGAGAAGTTTCCATGAATGAGTGTGAATAGAAACTTCTGGATTTCCATAGAAACCAGTGAAACGCCACTTGAGATTTTGTTCATTAGATATTACACAACCCTTAATATGACCAAGCGAGTAAGAAAAAATATCCAACTTTATTGATGAATTACAAAATAAACACAAACCACTACTTAGGCCATTGCGACTTAC
The DNA here is from genome assembly GCA_026122235.1 of Vinca minor. Classification (NCBI taxonomy): domain Eukaryota; kingdom Viridiplantae; phylum Streptophyta; class Magnoliopsida; order Gentianales; family Apocynaceae; genus Vinca; species Vinca minor. Next base: position 385,295 of record JAOCZM010000285.1, on the reverse strand, counting down.
AGGAAAATGGAAAGAAAATCCTAACTTACTACGAACATAGTCCATTGAACTAGCCAAGGACTTTGTTTCAGATAAAAATACAATAGATGGATTGTGCACTTTGGATAAGCGCACTAGCTCTTGAATTGTCTTGGAATTATTAATTTCTCGACAATTCCAAGCTAAGTAACTCATGGATTAACAACTTCCACCTTACCCTGATTGACAGCAGGAGCCCCTGTAGAATATAAATCATCTAAAACAAACAAGTCATCAACAACAAAAATATCATCAGAAAACTCATCATTTTCTTGAGTAGGCCTGTGTTTCCAATTAGGTAAAAAAATCAGAATTTTTTTCCTTGGCAGCTTGGCCCTCCAGCCCATTAGAAATGTAGTTCTCATTTAAAACAGTGGGCTCATTATAGCCTGGAGAGGAGCTAAGTGGATATGCAATAATTGGGCCATCAGTAGTAGGCGGCCCAATTGGCCCAGCTCCAGCAGCATGATCTATCTTCATCGGACCAGGCCCATCAATCAGGCCATTATTTCCATGTGGCCCAGGCGCAGCAAGTAGGCTATTTTTTCCATTTTGTCCAAGGGAGTCAATCACTCCAATCATATGGACTGTCCCACAATTATGCCCCAACCCATCACCTTCTAAATTAGCATTTTCCTTAACAAAATTCATATTTCATTTTTTGACCAGACTTTCCATTAGGGGTGTTCATGGTTCGGTTTGGTTCGGTTCAGTTTTATACATTTTCCAAACCAAATCAAAATATTCGGTTTGAAAATTTTGAAACCAATCCAAACCATTTAAAATCTCAAATCGATGCATTCGGTTTGGTTTGGTTTGGTTTGGATTGGTTTGGTTGCTCGGTTTGAAAGACACAAAAATATTGATTATAAAGTTTAAAAAAAACTTTATTAAATTAGTTAGTTGCTAAAAATATTTTTTAAAAAAATATGCTTATTATTTTCTCAAGGTAAACACAATAAAGAAAACAAAATAATAAAACATATATTCTTGGTCTTGATCCTTGTACTTCAAACAAATTACTTCAAAATCATCTTACAAGTAAAAAGAAAAACACAAAAATTACATAATTATTAGTTCAAAATAGTGAAATACAATAAAATCTTTTGGTAAATCTAAAATCGCTTATCAAATGATGACTTTTTAATCTCTTAGTTTAACACTTGAAGAACTTGCACTTAAAATTCTAAAATGAGATATAAAAGTTAGCAATTATACTAGAAATCATTTTAAGGAAAAATATATTTTATTACAAAAAAGTCATTTAATATATATTATATATATTCGGCTTGGTTCGGTTTGGTTTATAATTATTTTAAACCAAACCAAAAATTCAGTTTTAATTTAGCTCAAACCGAAAACAATCCAATGCACCGCTCAAACCGAAAATTCGGTTTGGATTGGTCGGTTTTGGTTTTTTTTTAATACCCCTACTTTCCATACCAGTAACAATTCCACACAGATGAGGATTTCCACCCCCCCCCGTCCCGCTAGTTGGGATTTCGCCGGTCGGTTCCGCGCCGCTTCAGTGGTGGTGAGCCGCATGTAAAATTCCTAGCTTTCCTTTTCCTTTGATTTCCACTTTTTTCCGTAGGCCCAGAACTCCCGTTGGTTGGCTTCATGTTGACCCGATTGAGCCGACCCGCATTGCGACTTCCTCTAAGCTTGATCGACAATCGGTCCATGTGTTCCGACTCCTCTAGCTTAGCTTTACCCTTTCGGTGGTGTTCTTCATCATCATCGTTCCCCTTTTGCTTGCCTGAAGCTTCATCAACTTTGTCCAACCCAGCAGACTCGGTACCAGATTATTTTAGGTAATATTTCAATATAAAGTAAAAATAAAATAATTTTTTTATATAATTATCTTGTAAGCCCTAAGGGCGAACGAACTCGGTTTTTGATAATGGACAAACATTTGATGTTGTGTCTAATGATCTTAATCTTTGTGATAGAATAATGGTTCTCATAATGGAAGCTCTAAGTACTTCAATCAAGCCATGATCAAGATTCAAAGTTATACTTAAAGGCACATCTCATTGAGATTGAAGATTGAAGACTTAGGTTTGGTTAGAATAGCTTTGTCTTTAATGGTCTTTATCCTTAAGCTCTAACCAATGCTCTAATGAACATAGGTACACATCACTCTAGTTTTGCATACTCATAAACACGTTTTCAAAAGGCTAAGTTTCAAAATGATTATCATATGTGTTCATATTTCAAAAGGCTAAGTACACATCACTCTATCTTGGTTTATCTTATAAGCCCTTAGCTTTACACTTATTTGTTCTTATATCCTTTTGCCTTGCTTCCTTGTACTTAAAATTGTCCATATTCTATCTAATTACATCAAAGTTTGTCATAATCAAAAAGGGGGAGATTGTAAGCCCTAAGGGCGAACGAACTCGGTTTTTGATAATGGACAAACATTTGATGTTGTGTCTAATGATCTTAATCTTTGTGATAGAATAACACTAAGCAAGATTACACCATTTATCTCTAAACATGATTACACCAATCACTAAGCAAGATTACACCATTTTTCTCCCCCTTTGGCATAATCAAAAAGACTCCAAAGGTAGTTCAAAAGTATAAGCAAAAGCATAAGGTGTACTTGCGAAGCTAAGACAAAGGAGATAAAGAATAAAACTTTAAAACAATCTCCCCGTTTAATCAAACATACAATGTTAGCTATTTGAGATAAAACCAAGTTTGATACCAATTGACCAATTGTAAAACGTGTTTATGAGTATGCAAGACTAGAGTGATGTGTACTTATGTTCATTAGAGCATTGGTTAGAGCTTAAGGATAAAGACCATTAAATACAAAGCTATTCTAACCAAACCTAAGTCTTCAATCTTCAATCTCAATGAGATGTGCCTTTAAGTATAACTTTGAATCTTGATCATGGCTTGATTGAAGTACTTAGAGCTTCCATTATGAGAACCATTATTCTATCACAAAGATTAAGATCATTAGACACAACATCAAATGTTTGTCCATTATCAAAAACCGAGTTCGTTCGCCCTTAGGGCTTACAATCTCCCCCTTTTTGATTATGACAAACTTTGAAGTAATTAGATAGAATATGGACAATTTTAAGTACAAGGAAGCATGGCAAAAGGATATAAGAACAAATAAGTGTAAAGCTAAGTGCTTATAAGATAAACCAAGATAGAACGAGAAACATACACATTGAACCATCATAGAGCCGGAGCTTCCCTTTAACTAATAAGAACCTATAAACTCAAGGGAAGAATAGCTTAACTCATCTCTTGTTAGTGATCATTATTTTGTTTTTGATCCTTATGTGCTATAACCTACCTATATGATGAGTTTAGTTATTGACTAAGGGAGTTTGTACCTATTTGCTTATGGTTTATGTACATCATGTCTTGCTTGTCAACATGCTAATTGTGTATTCCAAACTTGACAAGAATGATGGTTTAAAAGCATAAACTTGTCTATTTAAACTCTTTTTTATGTGCATGTGTTCTCTTATCTTGAGAATGTGTCTTGTGCTCAACTTATATCTCTAGATCTTAATTGCTTAGAGTACAAACATTATCACAATTGGTATCAAGATCTTCAAGAATGCACATTTCTTATCTCTTTGGTGCTTGATCTTCACTTGCATATGCTTAACATGATGTGTTTGATCTTTATTATGTTAAATTGGTGCATCATTTAGAGATAATAACACTTGTTGGCTTGGTTTTCATCTTTCATTTTTTATAGCCAATATGTGTTAGTTATTTTGGGAGTTATACGTGTTATACATGTTCATTTTCTACATGTGTTCTCCCTAAATAACTACGAGATCATATTCTTTACAATTGGTATCATTCTTTCATATCTTTTGTGATCTCATTAGAGTTTTTGGTTAGTCTTGCTTCTAGAGTTGTTATACTCAATTAGCTAACCATTAACTTATTAGAGGAATATACTCGTAGTATTATCTTACACTTCCTCTAAATCTTTTGGTTGTGATACATGTGCTTAACTTATGAATTCATGGTATCACTTCCACTAGTACTTTGTTAGCTATATTTTCAAACATGTTTTACAAATTGGTCAATTGGTATCAAATAGCTAACATCGTATACTTGATAAACGGGGAGATTGTTCTTTAAGATTTATTCTTTATCTCCTTTGTCTTAGCTAAGGTTGATATTCTTTTTGAGCCATACATAACCATCTTTTGATTTATGTGTTATTATGGACTCCTTGTTTTTTAGAAATCAACCAAGCTTATTCATAAGTAATCCTTCTTCAAAATGTTTTTTGGTCTTTAGGTTTGATCTTTTGGTTCTTATCTTATCAATCTATTAGACCATCTTGATTCTCCATGGTTTTTAAGTTTTTCTTTATATGGGGAGGATTATTAAATTTCATCAAGCTTCTCCAATATTAATCTTTACTTTTCGTTAAAATGCTTTTCTTATTGGCGCTCTGATTTCCCTTTTTGATTTTGACAAAAAGGGGGAGAATTTTTAATGTTGCAAATGTGCCAAGAGAAGTAATTTACAAAAGGAGAAAGCTTAGAACTTGCAAAATGGGAGAGATAAGGGATTCTTTAATATAGGGGGAGTAGAATATTTTTTGAAAACATCTACTTGTCTGGATCCTCAATATCCTTATCTCATGCATACATTTGGTATCTTATTTTTGCATATTATTCCCATTTGCATCAATGTTTTGTCATCATCAAAAAGGGGGAGATTGTTAGCCCGAAGGGCAAAACAATCTATATTGTATGTGCAAGTCCTAGAATCATTCTCAGCTTTAGAGTATATATACATTTCAAAAATATGCTGAAAAACGACTCTGCAACGGTCATATAACGGCTAGAAATCGCAGAGGTCGGTTGACCGAAAAGAAACCTCGGATGACCGAAGTCAAGGTCGGTCGACCGTCCACTAGCTTCGGTCGACCGAAGTCACTAAACTAAACTCTCTGTTTCTCGTCGGTTGATCCGATCTTGAGCTCGGTTGACCGACCTTCCTGAGTATGAGTGATGTTGATAATTCACACGTTTTGAAATCTTTTGAAGTCTAAAAGGTTTTCCCAAAAGGTAACAATTAAGAACATTTGGAAAACTTTTCTAAAAGACTTATGCTTTGAAATCAAAGGCTTTTGAGATATGAACACATATGAGAATCATTTTGAAACTTAGCCTTTTGAAAACGTGTTTATGAGTATGCAAGACTAGAGTGATGTGTACTTATGTTCATTAGAGCATTGGTTAGAGCTCAAGGATAAAGACCATTAAAGACAAAGCTATTCTAACCAAACCTAAGTCTTCAATCTTCAATCTCAATGAGATGTGCCTTTAAGTATAACTTTGAATCTTCATCATGGCTTGATTGAAGTACTTAGAGCTTCCATTATGAGAACCATTATTCTATCACAAAGATTAAGATCATTAGACACAACATCAAATGTTTGTCCATTATCAAAAACTGAGTTCGTTCGCCCTTAGGGCTTACATATCTAACTATTAAAAATATAAACAAATATGTCTATTTTTTTTTTCACAAGTTAAACACATCAAAAAATAAAAAAATAAAAAAAAAAAAAATTAATGAAAAACAAATTGTTGATCTTGATTATAGAATTTCAAACAAATTACTGAAAAATTATCGACAAAAAAAAAGCAAAAAATACACCATTATTAGTTTTAAAGTAAAATAAAAACTTCCGGTGAACCTAAACCATATACAACAGATGACTTTTCAATCTCTGACTTTAACACTTGAAAAGCTTGTTTGTAATGTTATATAAATAAAAAGTTCAATATATATTTTATTACAAAAGAGTTCCAACTACTTGAATATTGGATATTACTGGGTATTAAGTCTGGAAACATTAGTTGAGGGACCCCCAATTTCTCTCAAAGAATACTTTTGCAAAGGTCTCAACAATTTCACAGTTCTTTTTACATGATCGATAATACTTCTTGAAAATATTTTCAAGAAACCAACAACCACTACACAAATGCCCTTAACGCTTATTCATCGGCTCAGAGGGCCAAACAGTAGTTCTGTCTCAAATTTCACAAAAAATATTCTCAGCCAGTTTATCATGAAAACCATTTTACCCATACCAAACTCAAGATTTTTTAATCACCCCAATTAAAAAAATAACGTTGCCATGCCTTTTTTTTTTTTTTAAAAAAAAAACACAATTCATTAGTTCAGACTTAATTCAACATAAATGATTTATCCTATAAGGCTCATCCTGTTTATAAATAAAAAATTTAAAATAAAAAAATAATAAATTACAGAACTTATAAGTTTAAAGTTTCTCCAAGATATACACAAATTCTGTCGATTTTATTTAGAGAGAAGGAGGAGTGTTACAATAGAGAGAGAAAGAGAAAAAATAAAAGCGTACCCATAAACTAAAACTACTCTGCCTTATATAGATAATCTGGCAGAATTTTTAATTATATAAAAAATATTATTTTCCTTTATAAAATGTCTACAATATTTCTATTATTTGCTTTATAAAAGATGCTTTATTAAAGTAATCAATAATTCACTAACTGTCACCAATAATTGTTGCTTTTCAATCAATGTTGATCTTTTTGCTAGATGATCTTCTAAGTATTTTCTCTTGGATTATATCCTTGAATGCTGCTAATGTATCTTGTAGCTCCATTTGAATACCATTTGGATCTTGGGCATCTTCCAAGTCTTCTAATGTCCCAAAAGGATTATTCTTCTGACTGGTAAAAGCCATTGCTGTATCACTTTTGCCATAATTTTTATCTGTTTCTTTAAATAATTCTTTCTTCATTTTCTCAAAATATAACTCAACAATCTGAGTTGTTGACATTTGTCCTATCTCATATTTGAAAAGATCTTTGTTAGAGAAAGACTCTTAGCCTTTTGTGCTTGCAATGCTGCTTCATATTCAGCAATTCTTTTTTCGATCAATTTAACTTCTCATTACAGTTTAATTCTTTGGTCATACTGTCAATTTTAACCATACTGTCTCAAAACCTTGTATATGCACATCGTTTAAAACACAATTTTTTTTCTTTGGTATAACCTACTTTGGGAGTATTCTTCCAAATCATTGATATAAAAAATTCAATGAAAAAATGCATATTTATCATGCCATCTGGCATATCCAAAGTTTGTTTAAAATGAGGAGTAAAATCCTTCCATTTGCAAAAATAGTTTTTAAAAATTTCTGGTAATATTTCTTATGTAGTGCCATGAAATTGCCACCACTGTATAAACCAATTTGGAATGGGATAGTTATAAACTTCTCCACAAATCTTAATAAATCAAGTATGACTTCCCTAATCATTTTCATATTAAAAGACTTTATCAAATGCTTTAATATAATCCCAATAATTATATTTAATTGGAGAATTACTATTTGGATGTATAACTGTCTTTTCTCTGAAAAGGAGAAATACCCCATTTTCAATAGATATAATCTTTTTTATAATAAATTTTGAGAAGTTATAAACTTTCTTCAAATTTCCACTATGAAAGTGATTAAAATCACATCCATTATTAGTAAGAATATGCTCATAGTATAACTGAGATTTATAAGTTTCCACAATATCAATGAGGTTATTTAAATATCTATCCATAAGGATTCATTGTTGCTCTTCCCATTTGATATCATCATTATGTAAAAAGAGTATAACTCTTTCTTGTTGGGTTTTAACCATATTATCTTCTTTTCTTACTTCTTCAGTTTTTTAAATCTTAGCATAAGAAGTAGGAGAAGAAGTAGATGGAATATTACCCTCTTTTTGTTTCTTAAATTCCAAGAATTCCTCATATAAAGGATCATCTTGGGACCATTGTAAAGTTATAAGCATTTTGTTTCCATATTGTACTACAACCTTATATGGCCCTCTACCTCTGCCACCTCTTCCTCTATAAGAGGAAGTTCCTCGTTCCCTGGATTGCATATCTGCAATATAATCAAAAGACTTATTATACATTTAAATATTCTCGGGTTAGAAAATCAGGAAGATGATTATCTTCATTTTTTTTTTTGTAAATAATCTCAAAATCAAAAGTGGCTAAATGTGCTTGCCACCTTGCAAACATTTGTTTAGAAATATCATGCTTAAAATCTTTACGAAACATAAATTTAGCAGATTTACAATCAGTCCTAATAATGAAATTTTTATTGTATAAATCATCCTGAAATTTTAAAACACATTTACTATAACTAAAATTTCTTCAGCAATAGTTGCATAAATTTTCTGGCTTGAATTCCATTTACCAGAGTAAAATCTAACAATGTATTCTTGTTTATTAGATGGATCAATTTGTTTTAAAATACCTCCATAACCTATATTAGAGACATCCATTTCAATAATCTTATCCCAATGTGGATTAGCAAGCATTAAACAAGGTAAAGTGATAACTTTACTCTTAATTTTCCTAACAGCATTATAATGGTCTATAGACAAAGGCTTAGGATTTTTCTTTAATCTATTATATAAAATAGCAGTATCCTGAGCAAGGTTTTTGTAATAGGGATAAATATAATTTAGACTACCCAAAAATCTTTGTAACTGAGTTTTATCGGTAATTTCATCAGGAAATTTAGAGCCAAATTCTATACTTCTATTAATGAGAATAATATTACCATTATCAGTATTACGACCTAAAAAGCTAATCTTAGTTTGAAATAAAGACATCTTTGATTTAGAAATTACCTAACCATTAAGATTAACACATTTTTTGAATATGTCTAAATGCTTAAAATGCATTTCAATTGTCTTAGAAAATACTAAAATATCATCAATATAGACAATAATAAATTCACTATAAGGAATACAAATATCATTCATAATTTTTTGAAATTCAGAAGGAGCATTTTTCAAACCAAAATGCATAACATTCATTCATAATGTCCAAAAGGAATAATAAAAGCAGATTTATACCTATAATTTTTGTTAAACTGAATTTTTTCAATAACCTGACTTTAAATCAAATTTTGAAAATATTACAGAATCATATAATCTGTCTAATTAATCTTTCTTATTCGGAATAGGATGCCTAATCCATTTTAAAACTTTATTTAAAGTTTTATAATTAATAACTAGTCTAGGAACACCACGTTCCTGTTCAGAATGTTTATTAACATAAAATGCAGTACATGACCATGGAGATTGAGAAGGACTAATAATTTTTTTCTCAAGTAAAAAAGAAATTTCTTTTTTACATAATTTTAAATATTCAGAATTCATTTGACAAGGTCTAGCCTTTGTATGAATATTATCCTCACGAAAATCATTTTTATATGGTAAATCAACAATATGTTTTTTCCTATCCCAAAAAGCATTAGGATGATCACTACAAATCTCTAAACCAAATTGATTTATAATAATTTTAATCTTATCCTGTAATTTAGGATTTTGAAGTTTTTCATCAATAGTTAAAACATTGATTTCATTTTTAAGAAAATTTAATTGATTTTCTTTATTCTTCAAATTATCATAAATACCATGTAATGCCTTTTTAAAAAGGTTTTGTTATAAAATTAAAGGTAATTGGTTTACCATCATAAGTACCAATAATACAATCTTTATCCACTTTAGTAAAAGGATATATTTTTATAATAAAAGGAGTACCAAGTATAACTTGATTTGAAATGTTTTTAACCAATAAAAAACTTAAAGGAATACATTTCTTATTCACACAAATAGAAGCTTTAGGAAGCTTATAACTAATATCAAATTTTTTATCTCCAGCATTAGATAAGCTATGAGTAATTTTTCAAAATACCTAGTAGGTTTAAACCCTCTTCAATAACATTTAAATCTGCACCGCTATCAACTAATGTAATAAATTCTTCAGAAAAGTAATTTCAATTAAAAGAGTAATTTTAACATACCATTTTTGAGAAATTATCATCTCTAGAGTATTAAGAAAATCATCATTTTCAAATTTAGCAAAATGCTCATCTTGTGAAGAAGTAATCTCTTTATCTTGCCATTGAGGCATTGGTCTAGTGGTCAAGGCCGATGCCTCATGACGTAGAGGTAATGAGTTCGAACCCCCTCACCGCTTCTTAAATCCCCATATTTTGACCTTAAAAGATTTCAAAACTTGTGAAAAATCAACATCTCTTGAATCCAGGAAATTCGGATCATCCGAGCCTTGCACGGATCATCCCAAAAAACAGAGAGTTGAGTTTTTGGGAACCATTTGTCCCGGTCGACCTATGTAGACTTAGGATCGTCCGATCCTTTGATCGGATCATCCGAGGTAACTTGCGGTCAACCGAACTCTGCGAAAACTAGCCGTTATCTGACCGTTTTAAAAGATGTTTTTTGGACTCTTTTGAAAAGTATAAAAGCTCTGATGCAGTGGAATCTTCAGAGAACAACCAGAGAGAATATACATTGATTATACAAAAAACTTTAGCACTTTCAAAGCATATCCAACTTTATTAATGTGTTGAAAAGTTCAAAATCACAATCTCACTTGCAATCGCAAGTTGTTGAAACCCAAGTTCTAAGAGCATTAAAGTAAGATCTTTAAAGGTATCAATCCTCCACTTTTTGAGTGTGTAACTCTCTCTTTATATCTCCATCTTTCCCTCTCTTAGTGATAGAGTATTTATTGTGTCAAGACCTACTTGGTGTGGGTTTTGTACTCTTAGTGAGTAGAGTTTATAATTGTGGTTATTTGTGTAAAACTCTTTGTGAGTTAGCCACTTGTGTAATTACTTTTCTTAGTGAAGTTATTAAAAATCCTTGTGTGAAGGTAGTGGACGTAGATTCTTTGTGAATCGAACCACTCTAAATCACGTGTCTTGCTTTCCTTGTTTTTATTTGTGCTCCATTTTCTCCAAACTTCAAATACAAGTTTCACTTTCAAGAATTTTGAAAATAAAAAGAAGCCACTTTTATAAAAACCCAATTCACTCCCCCCCCCCCTTCTTGTGTTTTTCAGTATATATATTCGGTTTGGATTATTAAAAAATTAAAACCCAACCGAAAGTTCAGTTTTAATTTAGTCTAAACCGAAATCAGTCCAATGCACCGCTCAAATCGAAAAATCGATTTGGATCGGTTTGATTTAGTCGGTTTCGATTTTTCATAAACACCCCTAATTTCCATATGCCCATCCTGACCAGCATTATTATCAGAGCTCTGCTTCTGATTATCATGTGTAGGAGTTTCCCACTGGGAAGTGCTGGCAGCTGCAAGTGTAGTATCAATATCAATTGGAGCAGCGACATTTTCAAGTCCGGCTCTGCCTGCATCGACATCCATCTCGCTAGCAGGTGTGGCATTCTAGATTTAAACAGCAAAAATTGGAACAAATTCATAATTAACAAGATAACCAAGGATTACACGACGCATACATATTTGAAGCTACATGAAATTTTTGTGCAACCATGATTTAAAGTTAACTAGTGACAGGACATAACAAATATATACCAAACAAAATAACTGTTCACACACAAAAAGATATGCGCATAAGAAGGAAAGATGTATCTCCAAAAAGCCAACATTTCCTATAATAATAAGTAAATTGGTAAATGTTTGGTAAATTTTAGCAATCATGCAAAAGAGAGTGGCAATTTCATGGATGGTAACAAATTTGACAAAGCCTGCATGTTTTAAAAAAAAAACAGTAAGGGTGAACGACACGGCTAGGGTGCTGAACACAACAACAATTAGATGAAAAAGGTTACATGTATGGGCCAGAAACACGCACTTCAATTAAAAAGGGACATTTGGGCTGCTGCACTGGATCATAAACTTGCGAAGCACTAGATGCGCGACAGTTTCCAATGAAACTGTTCATCTTCCTTTTTCTTTCCTAAAAAATGCCCAAAATTAATTTTTCATAATTTTTAAACTAGCAACCACGATTCTCACCATAATCCATAACTGTAACCACACGATTCAACCATAAATCTCCATTAATCATAACCGACCTCCATTACTGTCTATTATAAAGATCATCCATAACCTTCAAGCTTCTGAAATCCTCAAAAAATTGTGAAAAATAAATCTTTCAAAAATGGCAACCAATAATCAAACAGTGCAGATATATTTCGATTATAAACATTTGGTTGACACGAATAAAAATATTATAGAAAATAAAGTCACATTAAAAAACCCCATAGATCTAAGGACCATTTTTGTTCATTATGCATTTTGTGTCGGTAAGTTTTTTTACCTTTGTAATTTGTTTCCTAAAATGTATATATTATGTGTCTAAAAGATGTTAGATGTTTTTCTAACAACTGTAAGAGTGAAGCTTACAGCTATTAGATACACATCTTACATATGTAAGATGTGTGTCTAATAGCTGTAAGAAACATATTCTCTAACAGTTGCAAGATACACAACTAACAATTGTAAGAAACGTAACTAACAGTTGTAAATGAACATTAAGTATTTCATCTCTCTTTTAATGATTTATCCATGGTTGCAAACCATAAAACTTGGACCATAAAACTTATGTTAAACAAAAGCTCTTTGGAGAGACATTAAATACATTAGATCTAAAAATGGAGATAGGGGCGAACATAGTGTATTTCGGCTCTATTATAGGGATTTATCCATAGTAGCAAATCATAAATCTTGAACCAAAAAAATATGGTGATTTCCAACTGTCTATAATGGAATTCTCCATTGCAGGAAACCATAAAAATTGAAGAAAAAAAAGAGGAAGAACAAAATTGGGCAAAAGAAATTTTGGGAAATTTTTTTTTCGATCTGGAAGCTTCTAGATAGGGATAATCACGCGGCACGATAAGCATGATGCCGAATTTGATGGATTAATCCAAGAGTTTTGGGCAAAATTCGCGGTTGGGGAGTGGAGAGAATTTTCTGAAAATCCCCAAAATATCTACTGGGCGGGAAAAAATGAATGAAATAAGGGGATTGGGTGTGGATGATTGTTTTGAAAGGCGGATGAACATCATCCAATAGATCTGAAATAAAAGCATCTAACGATGGTGTGATATTCAGAAGGTGCTGAGAAAAAGAATGTCCAACACTGTAGCCTCCACCAAGGGTCAAACCGCATAACAGGACTTAATTTCGATAATCTTATTGTTTCTTTATTGAAATTTACCATTTTTATCAAATTAATTTACCATTCAAACATGAAAAATTCATAGCCCCAGTCCATGTCCTCATACATGGACTTTGTGGTAAAAAAATTCAAGGTAAATAATTGAGAGAAGTGTCAGAAATTCAGCTCAATAGTCATTGGTTGGTTGATTACTTAAGCAAGTTGGCAATTTGATTAAGTAAGCAAGTTGGCAATTTGATCAAGTAAGCAAGTTGGCAATTTGATGATCCACCATCTTTTGTGGAGTTGTCTCCAAAACTTTCTCTATAAAAGGAGCTCATTCTTGAGCTAAAGAATAACACCAAAAATTGAGAGCAACAAGAGTTGTATGCTCTGGAGAAAAAGAAAGAGGGTTTTTTTTTCTCGGTGAGGTCACACCTGTTTTGAGGGTGGGAGATTAGTATTCCTTTATAGGATACTTGAGTGGTAGAATTGAGAGGTACTGGAATTATATCCAGGGAGAGGAAATTTGAGTAAGTGTGAGATACTCAATATTTTATGTATTCCATTTACCACATAGTGAAATATTTTTCGGAGACTGTCCTGTGGTTTTTTCCCTCTAATTCAAAGAGGGTTTCCACGTTAAAAAATTCTTGGTGTCTTTATTCTTCTTCTGTTTAGTACTTATTTTTATACTGTTACTGTTAATTCCGCTGCGCGCATATTTGATAAAACCCCAACAACTGGTATCAGAGCCAAGTTGCACTAACCTTGGTAAGGTGAACTGTTTCTGATCAGGGATAAAACACCTATTTTGTAATAGTTACACTTGTTCTGCGCTGTTCAATTTCTTCTCATTTGTTGGCTGATTAATTTGTGGTTATTGTAGCTACTGTTTTTTTTTCTTTCTGAACTGACATTTCAGAAAGATGATGGAAACCAGTGCTGGAACCATGTTGAAATTAAATTCATCAAATTACTCTATATGGAGGACGATGATGGAAGATTACTTCAATTGCAAAGATCAATATGAGCCACTTGAAGGTGATGGAGCCAACCCGGAGAAGATGTCGGAAGAAGAATGGGAAAGGTTTAAAAAGAAAGCTCTCGGCACCATAAGGCTAAATGTCGATCTTTCAATTTTCAATAATGTCTCCAAAGAAACTGATCCACATATTCTTTGGAAGAAACTGGAAAACATGTACCAGAAAAAGAAGGCCCAAGGAAGAGTTTTCATTATGAGAAAATTAATGAAAATGAAGCTGAAAGAGGGATAGTCAGTTGCGGAGCATCTGAACGAATTTGACGGCCTAGTAATACAACTGTCATCGGCAGGACAAGTACTAGATGATGATATGCAGGCGATAATTCTTCTAGGATCTCTTCCCGAGTCATGGAATCCCCTGGTGGTCTCTTTAACCAACTCAACACCCGATGGGAAGGTGACATTGGAGACGGTAAAGAGCAGGCTGCATAATGAAGAAATTCGGTCGAAAGATGCACGTGAGAATGACGCAGAGGCTCTTGTTATAGACAATAGAAGTCGAAGTCAAAATCGGGAACATAACAGATTCAAGTCCAGAGGAGATCAAAGTCCAAAAGCAGAATGAAATGTTACAACTGCGGGAAACTTGGACATATGAAGAAGGATTGCAGACTTCTCAATAAGAAGGAAAAGAAGCAGGCAGTCGACGATAGTACTGTTGCAGTGTTCACCAACAATGATGAAGTTAGCCTTATTGGAGAAGATGGCTGCTGTCATTTGGCCGAATCTGAAGCCGAATGGGTCGTAGATTATGGAGGCACATTTCATTGTGTTCCCAAGAGAGAATACTTTACAAGGTATGTTGCAGGGATTTCTGGATCCATAAAAATGGGAAACCAAAGTACTTCCCAAATTGTTGGAGTCGGGGATGTTCTCGTTCAAACAGAGATGGGCTGCACTGTAACACTCAGAAATGTGAGGCATGCGCCTGATCTAAGGATGAATCTACTCTCTCCAAGCGCTCTGGATAAAGAAGGATTTGAGCATTATATGGGCAGGGGTACATGGAAACTCACCAAAGGCTCATTGCTGGTAGCGAGAGGAAAATTGTATTGCTCGTTGTATAAGACAAACATGAAGATTTGTTAGGGTCAATTGAATGCAGTTGAGGTGATGTTTCACTAGATTTATGGCATAGAAGGTTGGTACACGAGTGAAAAAGAGTTGCAACTTTTGGCAAAACAGTCCCTCATTCCAATGACCAAAAGTGAAACACTAAACCCTTGTGAACACTGTTTATACGGGAAGCATCACCGTGTCTCATTTCAGAGCAAATTTGAGACGGAGGACAAGGAAGTTGGAGTTGATACACTCTGATGTTTACGGTCCAATGGAGATAGAGTCAGTTGGAGGAAATAAATGTTTTCTTACATTTATTGATGATGCCACAAAGAAAACTTGGGTGTATTTGTTACGCTCAAAGGACGAAGTATTCAAATACTTCAAGCAGTTTCATGCGATGGTGGAAAGAGAGATCGGATTGCAGCTTAAATGTCTATGAAGTGACAATGGCGGAGAATAAACTTCCCGGGAGTTCAAGATGTATTGCAACAACCAAGGCGTAAGACATGAGAAGATAGTTCCTGGCACTCCACAGCAGAATGGAGTCGCAGAAAGGATGAACCGGACAATTGTCGAGAAGGTTCGATGTATTCTCAGAATGGAAAATCTGTCAAAACCATTATGGGGAGAAGCTGGGAACACGTCGGTTTATCTGATAAACAGGTCACCATCAGTTCCTTTGAAATTTGAAATTCCGAAAAAGATGTGGACGAGAAAGAATGTAGGATACCATCACTTGAAAGTGTTTGGCTGCAAAGCTTTCATGCATGTCCTAACGGAACAGAGATTGAAACTGGATGGCAAGGCAATTCCTTATATCTTTGCTGGATACGGTAATGAGGAATTTCGTTATAGACTATGGGATACAAAGTTGAAAAAGATAGTCAGAAGCAGGGATGTAGTCTTCTTTGAACATGAAGGGATAAGAGACTTGGAAATAAGTCAGGAATCCAGGAAAGCTGCTGAGACGGATATTGGCGATCAAATGCCAATGGACACTCCATTCAGAGATGCCACTGAAGGAGAGGAAGCCCAAGATTCAGAACAAGAAGTGCCAAATGTAGATGATGACAATCCACCAAGTGCTGAGCAGGGGGAGCAGATACAAGAAGAAGAGTCATCACAGCAAGTAGAACCTCAACCGAGGAGAACTACTAGACCACTCAAGCCATCTACAAGATATTCGGAGAAGGATTATGTTCTGATTACTGATGAGGGGGAGCCGGAGGATTTTTAGGAGGTATAGTCTTCAAATGACAAAGACTCCTGGTTAAAGCTATGCAGGAAGAAATGAATTCCCTGCATCAGAACAACACCTATGATTTGGTGGAACTTCCTAAAGGAAGGAGAGCACTCAAGAACAAATGGGTGTTCAAACAGAAGAAATACGGTGACAAGTTGTTGAAACACAAAGCGCGGCTGGTGGTCAAAGGGTTTGCTCAGAAGCATGGGATCGACTTTGACGAAATTTTCTCACCAGTAGTGAAAATGAGTTCAATACGAGTAATACTGGGATTGGTGGCCAATATGGATCTTGAACTGGAGCAACTTGATGTCAAGACAGCATTTCTCCATGGCGATTTGGAGGAAGAAATCTACATGGAACAGCCAGAAGGATTCATTGCCAAAGGGAAGGAGCAGATGGTCTGCAAGTTGAACAAAAGTCTATATGGACTGAAGCAAGCTCCTCGACAGTGGTATAAGAAATTTGAATCTTTCATGGCAAGTCATACGTATACCAAAAATGACACAGATCATTGTGTGTACATCAAACAATTTCCCGGGAGTAAGTTCATTATTCTGTTGCTGTATGTAGATGATATGTTGATCGTAGGACAGGACAAGCAAATGATCGAGGATTTGAAGAAGGAGTTGTCTACGTCTTTCGACATTAAAGATTTAGGCCGAGCAAGGCAAATTCTTGGAATGCAGATCCGGAGAGATAGGAAATCCAGGAAACTCTGGTTATCTAAAGAAAAATATGTGGAGCGGGTCTTGCAGAGATTTGCTATGATGAATGCTGAACCAGTTAGTACACCATTGGCCAACCATTTCAAACTCAGTAAGAGAAGTTTCCCAACTACACCTCAAGGAAAGGAAGGGGGAGGAGAACCTATTCTGAAAGGATATACAGATGCAGATATGGATGGAGACCTGGATCGTAGGAAATGTACGTCAGGATACTTATTTACTTTTGCAGGGGGAGCCATCTCATGGCAATCGAAATTGCAGAAGTGTGTTGCCTTATCAACAACTGAAGCTGAGTATATTGCTGCTGCTGAAGCAGGGAAAGAGATTATCTGGTTGAAGAGATTCCTTCAACAATTGGGAATGAAGCAGAATGGTTCCGCAAGAATCTGTTACTGTTAATTCCGCTGCGCGTATATCTGATAAAACCCCAACAAGAAGTTCCCTCCCTCTCTCTCTCACTACCATGTGATGGCATGATGAATAGTGTAGCATAAGGTCCATTTGGGAGGGCCATTGCAGCACTAATCTTCAAATGTTTACCTGATTTTCTTCTGGTTGAGCACTGCTTTTTGTATCTTCCATCTTTGTACGCTTAGATCTGTCGCTTGGTTTGGCTTGATATTTTGACCTCACATCAGGTGGCAGAAGTTCTAAGGGCACACCAACCTCAATACCATGTTCCGTAAACTGCATAACGGAGAGAAAAGGAGAAATTCGTGTAATTAAAGAAAATTAAAAAAACCAGTGATTTTCACGGAATCGAACATTCTTTCATTAGTCAGTCATACTCTTGAAAATCCCTCCAGGTCTTGCCAAGCTGAGAACCTAAGGCCTTTCCAACAATAAACCTGTAACATAGAAAAGAAAAGGAACATTGCTCATTTTCAAACGTCAACATTGTTAGGAAATAGGAGAAATTTAACACAGACAGGAATCAAGTGATTATTTTATTGTTGAATCATGTATAGCAAAATTTCTACAAGGATCCAGTACTGCTGTCCTTGCAAGCGAAGATACATGTCTCGGAAATCAGAGTCATTCAGCACTTTTTCCCACGAGAGAGAGAGAGAGGGGGAAGAAGCATATGAAGTGTATCCTCAACAATATCAATTGTCTACTATTTCTGTCTTGCAACATTAAGAAAGTTATGCTACACCAGTGAGTAAACAATGGGCATAATATAAAGAAACCAAATATAAGTTATTATCAGCCATAGGTCATTCGGGAGGAAATATCAGCCTTTAACCATCTTTTTTCTGAAGGGGACTACCATAGATACAGGAGAATTGATCCTCAGCATTAAAACAAATAATAATAAAACATTGGGAAAAAACGAAAAGGAATATGATGATATGAAAGCAATAAAGGATTGAGAAGGCAAAAAAACTGGAAAATTCAACCAGGTTATTTTTGTGATGATATTCTGTTTCAATTCCAACAAATTCGTCCATCTAAATGACAGAAATACCCCTCAGACTTTTCTAAACAATAATGTTCGGAAATTTTTTATAGACATTCGGCAAGAAATATAAGAAACAGACAGGTCAATAAAAATTTATATAAAAATGCACAAGAGTGGGTTCGAGATGCTCACATCATTAGCCATTGGTTTCCAGTATTCGCTGATGGTAGGAATCGGAACACTTTGAGGATCAGTTAAAGAATTCTGAGAAAGAACAACATAAAGTCTAAGTACAAAACTGGTATCCTTATACATATAAATTCAAGTATTGATATTAAAAAAAATTGTAAAGTACTTTATATGGCTAGAACTAGACGTCCACATTTCTCTTCTGGATGTCCCAGAATAAATGTCCATTTTCTTAGAATATACATATTTTACATATAAATTTACCCAATTAGATTCCTTAATTTAGAGGATATCAGTACAACTAGTACATGGTTCCACAACTAACACCCATTAATAATGTAATGTGGTCACTAATACTCATATATGGTGAAAATGCTCTATTAGACTTTTAGCCAAGTTAAATGTTGGCATTCAACTAAGGAAGAAGTAAAAAGTACGATTTCTAATAAGATAGAACAAAAGATAGAAACAATTTCTCAATCCTGGCTAATCATAGTATCTATTGAACTTAATATTGACTACCGCACGTAATCTCGTTTATGTGTAAGCTTACCTCAATTAATTGAGACTAAGGCTTGGTTATTGTTGTAGTACAGTATCCTTTGAACATAGGAAGTAGAAGTGTTACTAAATGAGTGATGACAAAAAAATTTGTTGTGGTTTATTTGGTTAAAATCTGAGAATCCCTACCATGCTTTTTTGTAAAGCCTTTAGCAACCAATCTTGCCTTGAACTTGTCGATAGTTCCAGCGACTTTCATCTTCTTTTTTAAGATCTATTTACAGCCAATAGGCTTAAGACCAGGACGAAGATCTGTCAATACCCATGTATTGTTTTCCATAATTGAGTCCATTTCATCGGTAATAGCTTCCTTCCGAAAAGCAACATCTTGAGACTTCACTGCTTCTTCAAAGGTTTTAGGATCATATTCCAAATTGAAGCAAAATGAAGTCTGTTTTGTCACTGTTTCTCTAGTTCCTTCTACCAAGAACATATAAAGTCATTACCGAATGTTTTGTCTTTTCTAGCTCTTTTCCTCCTTCGAAGTTCTATGACTTCGTCTTCTTGATCTTTATTGTCTAATATTTTATTTTCTTTATTAGAAAATGAATAATCATGTTTTGGAACATTTCCATAAATTCGAGAAATAGAGGTGAATCTATTCTCATCAAATAAGGCATCTTTTGACTCAATAACAGTGTTAACCGAAATTGAGTTATTAGGCTCGATAACCATGAACCTATGTGCCTTACTATGTGAAACATATCTAGTGAAAATACACTCCACACCCTCTCACCCAATTTACGTTTCTTGGGCTCGTGTATTTTAACAATGGCTCTACAACCCCAAACCTTGAGATAACTTAGGTTGGGTTTGCGATTGTTCCAAAATTCATATGGGGTCTTATTGCTCCTTTTGTTAGGAACACGATTTAAAATATGGCATGCCGTTAGCAATGCCTCACCCCAAAATCCTTCGCTTAGACATGAATAAGAGAGCATAGCATTTATCATTTCAACCAAAACACGAGCATTTATCATTTCAACCAAAACACGATTTTTCCGCTCCGCAGCCCCATTTTGTTGTGGTGTATAAGGAGCTGTAGTTTCATGTATAATACCTGTAGACTCAAAGTATGAAGGATTATAATATTCACCTCCTCTATCAGATCTTAAACACTTGATATGTGAATCACAATGTAATTTTACTTCGCTTTTATAGACTTTGAACTTTTCTAATACCTCATCTTTATAATGCAATAAGTATACAAGGCAAAATCTACTCTAGTCATCAATAAAAGTACAAAAATATTTTTTACCTCCTAGTGAAGGTGTAATATGGAAGTCACACACATCACTATGTATTAATTGTAAAATTTTGGATGACCGTTCCACCCTAGGAAATGGTTTCCTAGTTATTTTAGTGAGCATACATGTTTTGCATTTTTCATGAGATTTATCAAATGTTGGAATAAGTTCAAGTCCTACCATATCATTCAACCTTTTATAATTCACATGTCCAAGTCTATAATGCCGTAACGTAGCTGAATCAAGCATGTAAACATAAACTTCGTTTTTATTATTAATATTAGGCTTAAACACGCCATCACATAAATAGTCATTCCCCACATAGGTAACTCCATTAGATAACACAAACTTGCTAGCCTCAAATACAAGCTTAAAACCATACTTATTGAGTATTCTACCCGAAACAAGGTTCTTCCTAATATTCGGTACATAATATACATTTGTGAGAGACAAAGTCCTCCCTGGTGTAAATATCAACTCCACATTTCCAATTCCAAGAACTGGAGCAGTAGATGCATTTCCCATGTATATGAATGTTTCTTCCTTCATCGAAATCATGGTAGTAAAAAGAGCATTGTCTTTACACACGTGACGTGTAGCACCAGAATCAATTCACCACGAATCTTTTTCCTCAAGCATATCGATCTCAGAGATCATTGCGACAAATTTGTCATTTTTTGCATCTGAAGTTACTTGTTTTCCATTGCCATTTTTCTTGTCTTTTGCTTTCATGAGGAATCGACACTCACTTTTATAGTTCCCTTCCTTGCCACAAAAGTAGCAAGTACCTTTCTTTTTCTTTTTAGAAAAAGTATTATTGGATTGATTTCCTCGCTTGTGTGAAGATTTTGAGGATTTTCCATCTTCAATCACATGCACTTTTGATGCTTGTTCTTTCACTTCTTTATTATTTTCCTGAAAGCGGAATTCTTCTTCTACCCGGAGATGCTTAGCAAGTTCATCAAGAGATATCTTCTTTCTTATGTTTCAAATTTCTTTTAAAATCATTCCATGTGGGTGGCAATTTTTCTATTATGGCAGCAACAATAATAGACTCATTCATGTGCATATTATGGTGTGTGAAGTGATTTAAGATCCTTTCAATTTCACTAAACTGTTCCATCACATGCCTACCATCTTCCATCATATAATTAAAGAAATTAGAAACGATAAATTTCTTACTTGTTGCATCCTCTTGCAAATATTTGGTCTCCAATTTCTCCCAAAATGCTTTGGCCATTTGGACATAATGGTAAATGTCAAAGAGAGAATCTGACATAGCATTGAGAATGTGACCACGGCATATTTCATCATCGGTGTCCTATTTTTGTCGTTGACGAGTTTGAGCCATCGTTTCATCATCACTCTCTGTAGCTCTTGGTGTGTTTAATACATAAACCACTTTAAGAGACACCAATAGAAAATGAATCCTCTTTTTCCATCGTAGAAAATTGCCTCCATCGAACCGAACAAGTTTAACAATGTTGGAGTAGAGTTCCTTCAAAGTAGTCATAATATCACTTAAGATTGTAAGAAAATCTTCCTTTTTCTTCTTCTTCTTGAATCTTTCTTTTTCTTCTTCTTCTTGAATCCTTCTTCTTATTCTTGAACAAATCTGAATTGCTTCTAGGCGTGAATCACTTTCCTTAAGTGATATTTTCCACCTATGGTGTAAGGTTGTGATGCAAATTCACTAAGGATACAAAGAAGCCTTACTTGAATTTGAGTGCACTCTCAACTTCAATCTTAGAATCTTTTATTTTTTGTGTTGTGTACTTTGATTTCTCTAAACTCCTTTCTATTTATAATGAATGAAAAGGTATCGTAGTAACTTCATGAATTGTCACATTAGTTCATGAAAAGAAGCATTCATACTTGTTCATGAAAAATCAGATTTGTTCATATTTCATGAACAATCATATTGTTCCATATTCTTACCTTTCCAATACACATTTTCAATTTGAAATGTTTCCAACAATCTCTCGCAAGATGACAAACATTACAAGGTATGGATTTATCGTTTGAGGGTTTTAACAAAATAGGGATGTTAGATCAAGTACTAAAAGATGGGTGCCCGAGTCTTTGGTGCTACAACATACAATTTTCCTCTGAACGGACAACCGCTATTACTCCGCTTTGGTAAGTCACGCCTTTAAGACATAGATGCCCCCACTTAGCTCACCTTCCCCAATCAGCGTCTTCCGGATCAGATCCTGCACAACACAATACTCATCAAAGTAGGTGACACAACATTGTAATTTCCGTGTTAATTGAGAGATAGAAATTAAATTGCACGAGAATTGTGGCATATACAATACTTTAGCGAGACGAATATTGGAGTTTAGCGATATTGTACCATGCTGTTGTGCCCAAATACGTTTCCCATCAGGCAAACTCATGCTAATAGGAATTACAGATTTTGCAAGTTCTCCAATTTATTTTTCTCGCAAGTAATGTGATGAGAGGCTCCGCTCTTAAGAATACATGGGAAAAAATAAAATGCGACATTTTTACCAGTGGTGTGAAAGGCCGCAACTTTATTTTCTTGGAGTATTTCAGCTATTTCCTGAGCCAATTCTCTCAATTGCACTTTGTTCAAAGAGGTGGTAGTTGTTTGCTGCACCGAATAGGCCGCATCGTGTGCTGGTACTGATTGCTTGCGCAATGCGCGGTGGTGTCAATGACACTGATTGTCTCCGATATATTGGTCTAGGAGATATATATATTTTTTTTTTTTTTAAATTTAGTAAAAGGCAGAAGGAGTTCACTGCAATGAAGATGTCAATGATTTTCTGCAATATATGGTGGCTAATTTTTCTAACCTCAATTTTTTTTTCAAGATCGTTTTTTCTCTGATACGATAAAAGAATTGAAGAATGAAATATATATTTTTCCTTCAATTCTTTTATGTTCCAGTTGAAGAAGCCATCGCTGCTCTCTCCACATTCTCACTTGAGGTAATCGACTTAAATAAATTAAGTGTAAAGTTTAATCCTGATTTCTTTAACCAAACACTATATATGACGTTTCAATTGCATTGCGTTTTAACCAAACATTATATTTTGTTGGCATTTTAATATATCTTTCCATTTCTTAATATAAGTCGATATGTAGTGAAAATTAAAAAATATATATTCTTTAATTAAAATATCAATATTACTATCTTAAACATGATTAACTTTATATAAGTATATTTTAAAGATAGTAATATTAGTATTTTGACTAACAATTTTTTTTTAATTGCATTTTTTTGGCATTTTGGGTGAATTTTTCTTTTGGTGTTTAGGATGATCAACCTGAAGTGCAAGGTCCTGGATTTTGGGTTTCTACTGAAAAAGCGGCACTATTAGTCCCATTGGTATGCATTTTGGTTTTTAATTTTGGAATTTTAAATTCTTATAGTTTTTTCTTGAGTTAATTATCTCAAATATCTTTGTAAAACACAAAGGGGGGGGTTGTGAATTGGGTTTTAATCGATCTTGCAAACTATTTCCAATCTTTTCAATGCTAGTGAGAGTTTGAACAAGATGAACAAAAACTAAAGCAAAACCCAACAACAAGACAAAGGATTTAGAGTGGTTCGATTCACTCAGAATCTACATCCACTACCTTGAGCCGCACCCAAGGATTTGCAACAACTTCACTAAGAAGATTTTACACTTGTGGCTAACTCACTAAGAGTTTTACAAACACAACCACAATACAAAAACTCACTAAGAGCTTGATTGCCCACACAAAGTAGGACTTAACAATTTGCCCACACAAAGTAGGACTTTTACAAGATTAACCCAATCACTAAGAAAGGGAATAAAGATGGGTAATTAAACAAAGTTGTTCACTCTTCTAAGTGAAAGATGGATACCTTTGAAGTACATCAATTTGAAGCTCTTTAGAACATATGAAGTCCACTCTTTGTCTTGCTTTTTGAATAACACCTTTGAGTGATTTAAATCATGGCAATGAAGTGTATTTTGCTTTGAAAGTGTTTTGGCTTGATGAGAGATCAATGAATATTTGATATGCAAGCCTTTTTCGTTGTCTAAACATTTCTCAGCTTTAGAGTATATATGCATTTGAAAATATGCTGAAAAATCGACTCTGCAACGGTCAAATAACGGCTAGTTCCCGTAGAGTTCGGTTGACCGAACTGGACCTCGGATGACCGAAGCAAGACACCTCGGATGACCAAGTTAGACCTCGGTTGACCGAACCATAGGTCGGTCGACCGACCTACCCCTTTGGTCGACCGAACCAAAACATCTAAACTCTCAGTTTCTCTTCGGTTGATCCAAACTAATCTCGGTCGATCCGACCTTCTGAGCTTTGAGAGATGTTGATTTTTCACACGTTTTGAAATCTATTGAAGTCTAAAAGGTTTTCTCAATATGTAACAAGTAAGAGCATTTAGAAAACCGTTTTAAAAGACTTATACTTTGAAATCAAAGGCTTTTGAGATATGAACACATATGAGAATCATTTTGAAACTTTAGCCTTTTGAAAACGTGTTTATGAAAACATGCAAGACTAGAGTGTAGAGCTTATGTTCATGAGAGCTTTGGTTAGAGGTATATAAGATAAAGACTTATAATGACAAAGCTAATCTAACCAAACCTAAGTCTTCAATCTTCAATCTTGATAGATGAGCCTTGAATGATATGACTTTGAATCTTGATCATGGCTTGATTGAAGTACTTAGAACTTCCAATATAAGTTCCGATATTCTATCACAAAGATATAAAATATTAGACACCACATCAAGTGTTTGTCCATTATCAAAAACCGAGTTCGATCGCCCTTAGGGCTAACAATCTCCCCATTTTTGATTATGACAAACTTTGATGTAATTAGATAGGATATGGACAATTTTAAGTACAAGGAAGCATGGCAAAAGGATATAAGAACAAATAAGTGTAAAGCTAAGTGCTTATAAGATAAACCAAGATAGAACGAGAAACATAAGCACTAGCATGTTAAGTTCTTTTGCCATATGCATTAGGGACTCTTTGAAGAGCCCTATTTCCCAACCATCCTCCTTTCCTCCTTCCTTCCATCATGTAGCTTTCTTGTGTGTATTCTACATACCTTAGTTTACACAAGAAGCTAACTTACCATTTTCATCAATGTTGATGTGAGTGCTAAGGATCCTATTAAGAAGAACATGCTCACACAAACATTAGAAATATCAATTGTTTGTTATCATCAAAACAACATAGAATATTTTGCCCTTTGGGCTAACAATCTCCCCCTTTTTGATGATGACAAAACATTGATGCAAATGGGAATAATATGCAAAAATAAGATACCAAATGTATGCATGAGATAAGGATATTGAGGATCCAGACAAGTAGATGTTTTCAAAAAAATATTCTACTCCCCCTATATTAAAGAATCCCTTATCTCTCCCATTTTGCAAGTTCTAAGCTTTCTCCTTTTGTAAATTACTTCTCTTGGCACATTTGCAACATTAAAATTTCTCCCCCTTTTTGTCAACATCAAAAAGGTAAATCAGAGCGCCAATAAGAAAAGCATTTTAACGAAAAGTAAAGATTAATTTTGGAGAAGCTTGATGAAATTTAATAATCCTCCCCATATAAAGAAAAACTTAAAAACCATGGAGAATCATGATGGTCTAATAGATTAATAAGATAAGAACCAAAAGATCAAACCTAAAGACCAAAAAACATTTTGAAGAAGGATTACTTATGAATAAGCTTGGTTGATTTCTAAAAACCATGAGTCCATAATAACACATAAATCAAAAGATGGTCAAGTATGGCTCAAAAAGAATATCAACCTAAGCTAAAAACAAAGGAGATAAGAAATAAACCTTAAAGAACAATCTCCCCGTTTATGAAGTATATGATGTTAGCTATTTGATACCAATAGACCAATTTGTAAAACATGTTTGAAAATATAGCTAACAAAGTACTAGTGGAAGTGATACCATGAATTCATAAGTTAAGCACATGTATCACAACCAAAAGATTTAGAGGAAGTGTAAGATGACAATTCGAGTACATTCCTCTAATAAGTTAATGGTTTGCTAATTGAGTATAACAACTCTAGAAGCAAGACTAACCAAAAAATTTAATGAGATCACAAAGGATATGAAAGTATTACACCACTTGTAAAGAATATGATCTCATAGTTATTTAGGGAGAACACATGTAGAATACGAACATGTAAAACTCATATAACTCCCAAAATAACTAACACATATTGGCTAAATGATATGAAAGTTGAAAAACAAGCCAACAAGTGTTATTATCTCTAAATCATGCACCAATTTAACATGATAAAGATCAAACACATCATGTTAAGCATATGCAAGTGAAGATCAAGCACCAAAGAGATAAGATATGTGCCTTCTTGAAGATCTTGATACCAATTGTGATAATGTTTGTACTCTAAGCAATTAAGATCTAGAGATATAAGTTGAGCACAAGACACATTCTCAAGATAAGAGAACACATGCACATAAAAAAGAGTTTAAATAGACAAGTTTATGCTTTTAAACCATCATTCTTGTCAAGTTTGGAATACACAATTAGCATGTTGACAAGCAAGACATGATGTACATAAACCATAAGCAAATAGACACAAACTCTCTTATTCAATAACTAAACTCATCATATAGGAAGGTTATAGCACATAAGGATAAAAAAAAACAATGATCACTAACAATGGATGAGTTAAGCTATTGTACCTCAATGCTCTTTGAGCTTGGACTTCTTACCATTTTGGTTGATCTTCTTTATCAACAAGTCCATAGAGGCATTTTCGTGTGATCACTAACGTTTGAAGCTCATTGAGAGGTTGACATGTGATTGCTTCATTTTCTTTGTTGTTCATCCTTGATTGATGAGATGAAGGCAATCTCCTCTTCTTTTCATGACAATTGTAGAGTCATCATTGATGGGTGACTTTTCTTTGATGAACCCTCCACAATCTTGTGATCCTTGGCATTTGACTCTTTTCTTGGAGTCTTTGCTCATTTGTGCCATTCCTTGTAGTTCATATCTTCTTCTTGAAGTTTAGAACTCTTTGTTACCTACAAGGAATTCTTGAGAGCAAATTTGGTACCTTTTTAAAGGTCCTTCATGATTAGCTCAAAATCTCAAGTAAACACATATATGCTTAAGGATCATGATTATCAAAAACAACAACAACTAGATGGATTCTTAAATGAATGTGACATGTCAAAACAAGAATCAATCAAGTTGCATATGCTACATCTCATAGATACCTTAGCTAAATAGACATGGACAATAAAGAACATGCTAAAGGTTATCTATAAAATATAACATTCAAGAATGTGAGATGCAACATATATAAGAGCAAGCATGTATATATATCAAAAACACTTAAACACATTAATTAAAGTGTTAAGAGAAGGTGATTTTGATACCTTTGCTTTCTTACCAAGTGATGAAGACATTGTATTGACACTTTGGCTCTTGTCATCACTTGATGTTTTGCTCTTTGTATCTAACCATCTTGGTTCTCCAATTTATTAACATTTGAACTTTGAGAATCCAAGTGTTAAGGAGTGCTTTTGAATTTCTTCTTTTGGCACATCTCCTTTGACTTCTCCCCAATGCCACTTCTCTTCAAATCAAGTCTATTGAAGCTTTGTGGCATACATCTAACTTATAAGAACCTATAAGATCAAGGGAAGAGTAGCTTTTGGTACCCACTTTTGTTTGGGTCCATGGGGGTTAGTTGAAGTGAGCTTAACTCTCCAAATGGTTTTAACTCCCCTTTCAATCTTCTTCTTAACATGGCATCTAACACAAGAGTGACCATGTTTTCCACAATATGTGCAATGAATATGTGGCTTAGAAGATTTGTGAGCATGCACAAGATATCTATTTGGCCTATGTGACATTCTAGCATTTACAACATGATTAGCAATATAACCAAGACCATGTTTATCATGTGAAGCACATTGCATACTAAGAAATTGATCAAGATTTTTCTTACCCTTATTAAAGTTATCAACAAGAAGGGTAAGATCAATAACTTTGTTTTTCAAATGATCAAACTCAACAAGCTTGTTTTCAAGAGATGACAATTTATTACAAGCTTCTATGTATTGTAATGAAGATGTATTGCAAGTAGTAATAAGACTTTCATTTTCACATTTCAAGCAATTAACATCATCACACAACTTCTTATTTTCATCAAGCAACTTAGATCTTTCATCAAGCAAATATTCAATTTTAAGCTTCATATCTTTGTTTTGCTTTGCACATTTTTTCAATTGATCATACATATCAATTAAAAGAACATTAGGATCATCCTCCTCATCATCATAAGAATTTGAAGTAGAAGGAGAAGGATGTACCTCATTACCAAATGCCATGAAGCACAAGTTGGCGTATTCATCATCACCGTCATCACTTGAAAAGCTTAGTCCTTCATGAGTATCTTCAAGTGTTTTCCACATAGAGTGGGGCGGATTTGCTTCCAAGGACACGGTTGTACTCCTCCGGACTTAAGGCACAACTAAGAATGTTCATAGCCTTATAATTTCGAGTCATTTTCATGGACTCATCTTCATTTAGCTCATTGTCCGTCTTTGGAGTTTTAACACCATCCACTACTTTCATCGGTACATATAGACACCTTCTTCAAATATATGCCATAATGAATAGTCTATGGAGCATACATATATCTTGAATCGGCCTTTCCAATCATCAAAATTATTTTCATCAAGAAGTGGTGGTCTATCGATGGAAGACCCCTCTTGGTAGGTTAATGCGGAATTACCGGCCATAATCTTTACTTCAAGCGGTTAAACTAAAAATGAAGACGAGGCTCTGATACCAATTGTAAAACACAAGAGGGGGGGGGGGTGAATTGGGTTTTAATCGATCTTGCAAACTATTTCCAATCTTTTCAATGCTAGTGAGAGTTTGAACAAGATGAACAAAAACTAAAGCAAAACCCAACAACAAGACAAAGGATTTAGAGTGGTTCGATTCACTCAGAATCTACATCCACTACCTTGAGCCGCACCCAAGGATTTGCAACAACTTCACTAAGAAGATTTTACACTTGTGGCTAACTCACTAAGAGTATTACAAACACAACCACAATAAAAAAAAACTCACTAAGAGCTTGATTGCCCACACAAAGTAGGACTTAACAATTTGCCCACACAAAGTAGGACTTTTACCAAATTAACCCAATCACTAAGAAAGGGAATAAAGATGGGTAATTAAACAAAGTTGTTCACTCTTCTAAGTGAAAGATGGATACCTTTGAAGTACATCAATTTGAAGCTCTTTAGAACATATGAAGTCCACTCTTTGTCTTGCTTTTTGAAATACACCTTTGAGTGATTTAAATCATGGCAATGAAGTGTATTTTGCTTTGAAAGTGTTTTGGCTTGATGAGAGATCAATGAATATTTGATATGCAAGCCTTTTTCGTTGTCTAAACATTTCTCAGCTTTAGAGTATATATGCATTTGAAAATATGCTGAAAAATCGACTCTGCAACGGTCAAATAACGGCTAGTTCCCGTAGAGTTCGGTTGACCGAACTGGACCTCGGATGACCGAAGCAAGACACCTCGGATGACCAAGTTAGACCTCGGTTGACCGAACCATAGGTCGGTCGACCGACCTACCCCTTTGGTCGACCGAACCAAAACATCTCAACTCTCAGTTTCTCTTCGGTTGATCCGAACTAATCTCAGTCGATCCGACCTTCTGAGCTTTGAGAGATGTTGATTTTTCACACGTTTTGAAATCTATTGAAGTCTAAAAGGTTTTCTCAATATGTAACAAGTAAGAGCATTTAGAAAACCGTTTTAAAAGACTTATACTTTGAAATCAAAGGCTTTTGAGATATGAACACATATGAGATTCATTTTGAAACTTTAGCCTTTTGAAAACGTGTTTATGAAAACATGCAAGACTAGAGTGTAGAGCTTATGTCCATGAGAGCTTTGGTTAGAGCTATATAAGATAAAGACTTATAATAACAAAGCTAATCTAACCAAACCTAAGTCTTCAATCTTCAATCTTGATAGATGAGCCTTGAATGATATGACTTTGAATCTTGATCATGGCTTTATTGAAGTACTTAGAGCTTCCAATATAATTTTCGATATTCTAACAAAGATATAAAACATTAGACACCACATCAAGTGTTTGTCCATTATCAAAAACCGAGTTCGATCGCCCTTAGGGCTAACAATCTTTTTCTCTCTCGTTTACTAGAGGTTTTTTTAGACTCTCTTGCTCATTCCGAAATAGAGGTTGTTTCCAACTGTTAAGGATGTCACTTCCAAAATTAACCTCCACAATTCTAACCTAATCCGGCATCGGAATCAGTGGCGGAGCTAGGATTTAAATTTAGGGGGGACCGAACTAAAATTCGTTCACAGTCTAAAACGATATATTTGAGTTAGAAATATATATTTTTATTAGAAGACCTGAATTTAAACGATATTTATCTTCGAAAAGAGACATAAGCTAATTTAAAAAATTGACCAAAAAAATTGACTAATTTACAGATGTTATTGTCACGGACCATACTTCAAAATAGTATGAGAAAGTTATAAAAAAATATTATTTGATTAAATATATGTATATTTTTAGAGAATAGTTAATAGATATTTTGGTTACTAAACTATTTACGTTTTGCGGTTTTGTCACTCAACTATTTTTTAGCTAAATATAACACCTTAATATTCACATTTGGCAAAAAAATAAACATCCATCATTAGTGCGTTAATAAAGTTTAATCAATAAAATTATTAAAGTTAGTTGTTGAACTATGTGTTAGTAGAGTTCTTTAAAACTAGACCATTTATAAGTATGGTCTAGTTTATTACAATTATTTATTATTAGACCTCTCCAGAGGAGGTCGACCTCACCAGAGGAGGAGTAGTAGAAGCCCGGCTGAGCGGGTGCCCCGTGAGGGGAGTAGTAGTAGAAGTCCCGTTGAGCGGGTGTCGTAGAAGAGCCCGTTGAGCGGGTGCCCCGTGAGGGGAGTAGTAGAAGTCCCGTTGAGCGGGTGTCGTAGAAGTCCCGTGTTGAGCGGGTGTCGTATAAGCCCGTTGAGCAGGTGCCCCAAGAGGGGAGTATAAGATCCACACAAGGGAGCCCAAAGAAATGACAATTAAATCATTCCCTTGTGTGAGATATAGGGATTGAACTTGGGACCTAAGCCCCAAGTGTGATGGCCTTACCCACTTGGCCATCCAATCCTTATGTGTTAGTAGAGTTTAATCTAGTCAAATTTAGAAATTGGCTAGACCAATATACTAGTGAATTTTAACTCTATTAGATTATAGGAGACTACTAGTGGTATAGAACTCCTAGGTTATGAATTAGTTCGTGATCAATGCTCTCATTATACTGTTTCTAGGATGCACGAAATATGTTTGTTGAATTGTCCATACAATGATTTGAACTTTGAGTAGCATGTTTTGAATTTAAAAATACACTAAATTGTTTAAGGATATAATGGTAAAAATGTTTGTTGTTTCCTCCTTCCTTAATTTATCCTAAACTATATAGAAAGACCTCTATTAAGAAACCGAGAGATTATTAATTATAAATTTATAACTAAGCATTTCAGTTTTTGAACTCACTTTTATTTTCTTATTAATTTGAAAATTTTGTAGAGTATAGTGATGTTTCCGCCTACAAACTATCTTTATCAGAAGATACTAAAGCTATCAATCAGCTGGTATGGTTGTGGACTTTTTTTTAGTCTTTGTTCGATTTCTTTATTTAGTGATAATAATGTTTGCTACTGTGAACAAAATGTTTTAATTCAAGAAGGGAAGGAAATGGTATCAGTTCTCTACACTTATCGGAGTTGTATAAAAGCCCTGCCTCAGGTTAATTTTAATGATTCTATTCAGTTTCAAAATTATATATGTGCACACTGACATTCGTACGTACACAGATTATGTTTAGATTCATGGCCGTGTTAGCAAAAGGCAGTATGTTTAGATTATGTTGATAAAGAAAACATGATATATAATATAACATACATATATGTTTTATATTATAAGAGAAAATATTTCTGATGGATTGTTACTGTTAAACTTGAAAGAAAATGGCATGGATTGTTGTATAAATATTTCAGACGGTGATTAAGTAGACCTTATAAAGCGGGTTCAATGACTGTTAAAGAGTCAATTATTGACTTGATTATGTTGCTGAACAGCCTGAACCTGGGCACTTACCATTGATTATCTCTCATATGCCACATTCAGAGAACCTCACAGGTCATAGTTTACCTGTGGCGTTCACATTCTCTTTAGAGGACTTTTCAGATTTGATATGCCTTTGGTGGGGTTGGCACCAATATTGTTAAAATCGCGAGTTAACTCGTAGAATCTCATGATTCTACGATTCTACGGAAGCAAAACGTGTTGAATCGGTAGTAGAACTGTAATCTGGTAGAATTGTAGTAGAATCATAGAATCAGATCGTAAACACGTAAAACGTACGTTTTTACCGAGTCTACAAAATTTCAAATTATTAGTCATTTTGATCATCAAATTATTTTTGAACAACCATTTTCATCCTTTTTAACTTTCTTCATCCCCAAAGATTTTACGAACAGCCATTTTGGTTATCAAATTATTTTTGAACAACCACTTTCATCCTTTTTAACTTTCTTCATCCCCAAATATTTTACGAACAAGCATTTTGGTCATTAAATTATTTTTGAGCAGTCACTTTCATTCTTTTTAACTTTTTTTAATTTTCTGCATCCCCAAAGATTTTACGAGCAGCCATTTTTATCTTGGGGATGAAGAAAGTTAAAAAAAGTTAAAAAGGATGATGATGATGAGTTTGATGAAGGCGGAAATGATATGGAGGATGATGATATTGACGGTGATTCGAAATTCAAGTCTTTGAATGACTTGCTCTATTATATCATAAACTTATTACGTACTTTATTTTATTTGGCTAATTGGTGAAATTCGTCCCTAAACAATTTACGATTGGTGACTTGGGTCACCAATAAATTTTTTTTATTTTATTTTAGATCCTCAAACAATTTGCGCGTTTGCACCATGGGTCCTTCTGTTAAAAAAAACCACTAGCCAACGGTTAGTCAACATGAATTTAAAAATTCCACTCAAAACATAAAGGTATTTTTGGTATTTCCTATACTAACTCAACCCAAACCCACCCGCCTCTACCCACCCATTCCCTTTTCTTCCTCCTCCCTTTCTTCTTCAACCTCTATTTTTACCAAACTCCAATTTCATAACCCATTTCCATAATTAACACACTATACAAATTCAATTACTCAATTGCATACTTGTCTTCTTCCTCCTCCCTTTCTTCTTCAACCTCTATTTTTACCAAGCTCCCATTTCGTAACCCATTTCCATAATTTGTTTAGGGACCTAAGTCACTAATCGTAAATTGTTTGGGGAAGAATTTTACCAATTTTCCTTAAAATTAAAACCCATCTTTTTTTCCAACTTTTTTGGTGTGTTTTATTGGTTGTGGGATGCTTTGGATTTTCTGAAGGGGGTTGTTTATAATGGGATTTTGGACTACCATGTGGTTGAGTACAAGTATGAAAACATACAAGACAACAAAATAAAGACATAATAGCACTGACAGTAGATTTTGAAAATTTGGCTAAACATATTTTGTTTGACACCAAAAATTAGAATAGGGGAAATCTGCATGGGATTTCTTGAAACACAATAGAAGCTGAACCAAAAAGAATTTTTACTGTAAAGATGCCAAATTTTTTTAAAAAATAAAAAAATAATAAAAGAGAGAATTGACTCACCCAAATTTGCAAATTCTTATTTAGCGTCGAAAGAAATTATCTACCACCATGTAAATTTTTTTGATCCCATGCTTCACAAAAAAAATTGTAAGTTAAACTTTTGGTAAATAATATTTTCTTTAACAAATGTAGTAATATTAATAATTTTCATGTTGAAAGGTACTAAAAATGACGCAACAAAAAGAAAAATAAAGCAACAAAAAGGAAAACCTCAATATACACACAAAAACATCGACTTTCCCTTGAGGATTTAATTTGCCAGTCTCGATAATTAATGAAATAAATCTTGAAAGCAAATAAAAAAAAAATAGTTCTTCGCTCCATTACTAATCGAATATTTATTCTCTTATGCAACTTTTTTGCTTGTGTTATGATATTTACTACTCCCTCCATTCCTAAATATAAGACTTTAATTATATGTTGCGAAAATTATAGAAGCACAAATTAAGATATTTTTGTAATCAAAATAACGATATTACTCTCTTAATTATAATTTGCATACCACTAATTCTATTTAAGAGAGTAATATTGATATTTAGATTACAAAAATATCTTAATTTTTACTTCCTTAATTTTTGCAACATATAATAAAAGTCTTATATAGTATTCTCTTAGTTCCAATTTGAACGCCAATTTTTCTATGCTACCAGAAAGTAACAGAAAGCATACCACAAAGGCAAAAAAGAAAAATATATTGTAAGCATAGATTTTTTATTTTTTTTGGGGTAAGGAAATTCTAAAAAAACAAGATTTATTTTCTAAATACTCCATATATTCTTTAATATAAGTCGTTTAAGACACATAGTAAAAATTAAAAAAAATATATTGTAAGCATATATTCTTTAATATAATGGGATTTTGGACTACCATTATAAACAACCCTTTCAGAAAATTCAAACCATCTCACAACCAATAAAACACACCAAAAAAGTTGGAAAAAAAGATGGGTTTTAATTTTAAGGAAAATTGGTGAAATTCGTCCCCAAACAATTTACGATTAGTGACTTGTGTCCCTAAACAAATTAAGGGAATGGGTTACGAAATGGGAGATTGGTAAAAATAGAGGTTGAAGAAGAAAGGGAGGAGGAAGAAGACAAGTATGCAATTGAGTAATTGAATTTGTATAGTGTGTTAATTATGGAAATGAGTTATGAAATGGGAGTTTGGTAAAAATAGAGGTTGAAGAAGAAAGGGATGAGGAAAAACAGGGAATGGGTGGGTAGAGGTGGGTGGGTGGGTTTGGATTGAGTTAGTATAGGAAATACCAAAATACCCTTGTGTTTTGAGTGGAATTTTTAAATTCGTGTTGACTAACCGTTGACTAGCGATATTTTGAACAGAAGGACCCATTGTGCAAACCCGCAAATTGTTTGAGGATCTAAAATAAAAAATAAAAAATTGACTGGGGACCCAAGTCACCAATCGTAAATTGTTTAGGGACGAATTTCACCAATTAGCCATTTTATTTTGATGTTTTGAAAGACTTATAAGTTAAGAATTATGTGTACTCGCATTTTTATATTTTGAAAGACTTGTAAGTTCTTTATTGTGAACTTTGTTGCGTTATTGTCTTTTGAAACAACTTGTGAAATTATGTTTAATGAATTTTTTTTTCTCCATATTTTTGGATCATATGATATGATTTATATGTTAATTATTGTATATATATATATATATATATATATATATATATATATATATAAATATATATATATATATATATATATATATATATATATATATATATATTGTTAGCCCTAAGGGCGATCAAACTCGGTTTTTGATAATGGACAAACACTTGATGTTGTGTCTAATGTTTATATCTTTGTGATAGAATATTGGAACATATATTGGAAGCTCTAAGTACTTCAATCAAGCCATTGATATCAAGATTCAAGATATGCAAGGCTCATTTATCAAGATTGAAGATTGAAGACTTAGGTTTGGTTAGTTTAGCTTTGTTGTCATTAGTTGTTATCTTAGAAAGCTCTAACCAAAGCTCTCATGAACATAAGCTCTACACTCTAGTCTTGCATGCACACAAACACGTTTTCAAAAGGCTTAAGTTTCAAAATGATCTTTACATGTGTTCTTATCCAAAAAGCCTTTGATTTCATAGATAAGTCTTTTAGAAAAGTTTTCCAAGTGTTCTTACTTGTTACCTTTTAGGAAAACCTTTTTAGACTTTAAAAGACTTCAAAAGATTTCAAAACGTGTGAAAAATCACTTTGGAAATTCGGTCAACCGAGCTCAAGTTCGGTTCAACCGTCGAGAAACTGAGACTTGGAAAAGTTCAGTTCGGTCGACCATGAAGGGGTTCGGTCGACCGACCTTGTGATAGTGGATCCGAACTTCCAAATTCGGTCAACCGAACTCTGTTTTTACTAGCCGTTATTTGACCGTTGGAGACTCGATTTTCAGCTTATTTTGAAATGTTTATATACTCCAAAGCTAGAGAATTATTCCAAGACTTGTACATACATTTTACATTGATATCTTATCAAGTCTAAACGCTTTCAAAGCAAAATACTCTTCATCTCTATGATCTAAATCCATCAAGAGTATTCTTTCAAAAAGCAAGACAAAGAGTGGAATTCAAATGTTCAAAAGAGCTTAAACATTGTTGAACTTCAAAGGTATATATTCTCACTTTGAAGAGTGATTTATCTTGTCATTTAAACATTCAATTCCCTTTCTAAGTGATTGGGTAATTCTTGTAAAAGTCCTACTTTGTGTGGGCAAATTGTAAAGTCCTACTTTGTGTGGGCAAGCTCTTAGTGAGTTTCTTTGTAGTGTGGTTGTGTTGTAAAACTCTTAGTGAGTTAGCCACATTTGTAAACATTCTTCTTAGTGAAGTTGTTTGAAATCCTTGGGTGTGGCTCAAGGTAGTGGATGTAGATTCTAAGTGAATCGAACCACTCTAAATCCTTTGTCTTGTTGATTGGGTTTTGCATTGCTATTGCTCATCTTGCATAATCTTCTATTAGCATTGCAAAGAATCGAAAAAGTTGCCAAGATTAGTTAAAACCCAATTCACCCCCCCCCCTCCTCTTGTGTTTTACAATTGGTATCAGAGCCTAGTCTTCATCTTTAGTCTAACCACTTGAAGAAAAGATTTATGGCCGGTAATTCCGCATTGGCGTATCTAGAGGGGTCTTCCACAAATAGGCCACCACTCTTTGATGGAAATAATTATGAGGCTTGGAAGGAACGTTTCAAGATATATGTGTGCTCAATAGATTATTCATTATGGCATATATTTGAAGATGGTCCTTATGTGCCTATGAAGATGGTGGATGGTGTTCAAGTGCCAAAACCGGACAAGGAGCTAAATGAGGTTGAGTCCAAGAAGATGACTCAAAATTACAAGGCAATGAACATTCTTAGTTGTGCCTTGATTCCGGATGAGTACAACCGTGTGCTTGGAAGAAAATCCGCACATTCCATGTGGAAAATGCTTGAGGTTACTCATGAAGGCACAAATCAAATCAAGGAGTCAAGGTTAAATTTGCTTGTTAGAGAATATGAGCTCTTCTCCATGAAGCCAAATGAGTCAATAAATGAGATGAGCACAAGATTCACAAATGTGATTAATGGCTTGAAGTCTTATGGAAAGGAGTACACCATGGGTGAAATGAATAGGAAGATTCTCAATTCTCTTCCTAAAAGTTGGGAAAATAAAGCCCTTGCCATTGAAGAGTCCAAGAATTTAAAGACCTATTCAACGGAGGAACTTCTTGGCTCACTACTAGCCTTTGAAATGAAGATAAAGAAAAATTGTTCTACAAAGGGTAGTAATCTTGAGTCCATCAATAATGAAGAAGGAGAGAACTTGTTCTTCAATCTCAAAAATGCAAAGTGCTTGTTAAGCCATTGGGATGAAGAAGAAAGTGATGATGATCAAGAAGAAAATGATCACACATGTCTTATGGCATTTGATAATGAGGTACATCCTTCTCCCTCTATTTCAAATTCTTATATTGATAATGATGATGATGATGAGGATGATCCTAATGAGCTTTTAATTGATATGTATGATCAATTGAAAAATTGTGCAAAGCAAAACAAAGCTATGAAGCTTAAAATTGAATCTTTGCTTGTTGATAACAAAAAGCTTTGTGATGAGGTTGATTGCATGAAAATCGAAAATGAAAAACTTATTGCTACATGCAACTCTTCTTCATTAAAATATCTAGAAGCATATGATCAATTGACATCTCTTGAACTCAAACTTGTTGAATTTGATTTGTTGGAGAACAAAGTTAAAGAACTTACCCTTCTTGTTGAAAACTTTACTAAGGGTAAGAAAAATCTTGATCAAATTCTTGGTGTGCAACGTGCTTCACATGTTAAACATGGTCTTGGTTATAATGCTAATCACATTGATCATGCTAGCTCTTCTAAGTTGCCTAAGAATCATTTTGTGCATGCTAGTACTTCACATAGGCAAATTAGATATCATGAGCATGTTCACAATTCTTCTAAGCCACACATTTGTTGCACATATTGTGGGAAACATGGTCATACTAATGCTAGATGCCATGTTAAGAAGAAGAATGAAAAAGGGGTTAAAACTATTTGGAGAGTTAAACGTATTTCTACTAACCCCCATGGACCCAAACAAAAGTGGGTACCAAAAGCTACTCCTCCCTTGATCTTATAGGTTCTTATAAGTTGAATGTAATGCCACAAAGCTTCAATGGACTTGATTCAAAGAAAAGTGGCATTGGGGAGAAGTTAAAGGAGATGTGTCAAAAGAAGAAATTCAAAAGCACTCCTTAACACTTGGATTCTCGAAGCTCTAATGTTAATCAATTGGAGAACCAAGTTGCTTGAATACAAAGAGCAAAGCTTCAAGTGATGACAAGAGTCAAAGTGTCAATACAATGTCTTCATCACTTGGTAAGAAAACAAAGGTATCAAAATCACCTTCTCTTAACACTTTATTGTGTTTAAGTGTTTTTGATATATATACATGCTTGCTCTTATATATGTTGCATCTCACATTCTTGAATGTTATATTCATATAGATAACCTTTAGCATGTTCATTATTGCACATGTTGAGTTTAGCTAAGGTATCTATGAGATGTAGCTTATGCAACTTGATTGATTCTTGTTTTATCATGTCATATTCATTTAAGAATCAATCTAGTTGTTTTGGTTTTTGATTTGCTTGATCCATATGCATAAATGTGTCACTTGAGATTTTGAGCTAATCATGAAGGACCTTTTGAAAAGGTACCATATTTGCTCTCAAGAATTCCTTGTAGGTAACAAAGAGTTCTAAACTTCAAGAAGAAGATATGAACTACAAGGAATGGCACAAATGAGCTAAGACTCCAAGAAAAGAGTCAAATGCCAAGGATCACAAGATTGTAGAGGGTTCATCAAAAGAAAAGTCACCTATCAATGATGACTCTACAATTATCATGAAAAGAAGAGGAGATTGCTTTCATGTCATCAATCAAGGATGAACAACAAAGAAAATGGAGCAATCACATGTCAACCTCTCAATGAGCTTCAAAAGATAATGATCACACAAAAGGCCTCTATGGACTTGTTGATTAAGAAGATCAACCAAAATGGTAAGAAGTCCAAGCTCAAAGAGCATTGAGGTACAAGGCTTAACTCATCCCTTGTAGGTGATCATTGTTTTGTGTTCAACTAATTTAGTGTCTTATGCTATGGGGGAGTTTGTATATGCTATGTTTTGTTTTCACTTGATCTATATTGCATATAGGGTTGTTGATGTGTTTATATTCAAGTCTATAGCATTAATCTTATGTGGTTGATCGTCTAGATGCCTTGACTTAGGATATAAACTGTGAATGTGGCATTGATTATGCCATGGGTTGTGTCTATTTGTGTGTTTGGAAGTGGCACAACCTAAGAGGGAGTTTTTTTCAAATGTTTTCAACTCATACCTCCCTCTTAATATGGGATGAAAACTCAATTGTCTTACTTTACTTCATCACATCACATGTTGGCTAACTTTTCATCTTTTAACTCTTATAGCCAACTTGTGTAAGTTATTTTGGAAGTTATATGTGTTATTATTTTTTATGTCTTCAATTGGTATCACATGTACTCTCCCTAAATAACTATGAGATCATATTTTTTTTCAATTGGTATAATACTTTCATATCCTTTTTGATCTCATTATAGTTTTTGGTTAGTATTACTTTAAGAGTTGCTACACTCATTTAGCTAACCATTAACTTGTTAGAGGAATGTACTCCAAGTGTTATCTTACACTTCCTCTACTTCTTTTGGTTGTGATACATGTGCTTATCTTATGTATTCATGGTATCACTTCCACTTTTACTTTGTTAGCTATAATTTTCAAACGTGTTTTACAATTGGCTATATTTACAATTGGTATCTTGTTTTAAAATTGGTCAATTTGATCATACTTGGTTTTATCTCAAATAGCTAACATCGTATGTTTGATAAACGGGGAGATTGTTCTTTATGGTTTATTCCCTATCTCCTTTGTTTTTAGCTTAGGTTGATATTCTTTTTGAGTCATACATGACCATCTTTTGGTTTTTGTGTCATTATGGACTCCTTGTTTTTAGAAATCAACCAAGCTTATTCATAAGTAATCCTTCTTCATAATTATTTTTGGTCTTTAGGATTGATCTTTTGGTTCTTATTTTATCAATCTACAAGATCATCAAGTTGTCTCCATGGTTTTTAAGTTTTTAATATGGGGAGGATTATTAAAATTTCATCAAGCTTCTCCAAAATTAATCTTTACTTTTCGTTAAAATGCTTTTCTTATTGGCGCTCTGATATCCCTTTTTGATTTTGACAAAAAGAGGGAGAATTTTTAGTGTTGCAAATGTGCCAAGAGAAGTTATTTACAAAAGGAGAAAGCTTAGAACTTGCAAAATGGGAGAGATAAGGGATTCTTTAATATAGGGGGAGTAGAATTGTTTTTGTGAAAACTTCTACTTGTCTGGATCCTTAAAATCCTTATCTCATGCATACATTTGGTATCTTATTTTTGCATATTATTCCCATTTGCATCAATGTTTTGTCATCATCAAAAAGGGGGAGATTGTTAGCCCGAAGGGCAAAATATTATATGATGTTTTGATGATAACAAACCATTGTTAGTTCTAATGTTTGTGTGAGCATGTTCTTTGTAATAGGATCCTTAGCACTCACATCGACATTGATGAAAATGGTAAGTTAGCTTCTTGTGTAAACTAAGGTATGTATATTACACACAAGAATGCTATACTATGGAAGTAAGGAGGCAAGGAGGTTGGTTGGGAAATAGGGCTCTTCAAAGAGTCCCTAATGTATATGGCATAAGAACTTAACATGCTAGTGCTTATGTTTATCGTTCTATCTTGGTTTATCGTATAAGCACTTAGCTTTACACTTAATTGTTCTTATATTCTTCTGCCATGCTTCCTTGTACTTAAATTGTCCATATCCTATCTAATTACATCAAAGTTTGTCATAATCAAAAAGGGGGAGATTGTTAGTCCTAAGGGCGATCAAACTCGGTTTTTGATAATGGACAAACACTTGATGTTGTGTCTAATGTTTATATCTTTGTGATAGAATATTGGAACATATATTGGAAGCTCTAAGTACTTCAATCAAGCCATTGATATCAAGATTCAAGATATGCAAGGCTCATTTATCAAGATTGAAGATTGAAGACTTAGGTTTGGTTAGTTTAGCTTTGTTGTCATTAGTTGTTATCTTAGAAAGCTCTAACCAAAGCTCTCATGAACATAAGCTCTACACTCTAGTCTTGCATGCACACAAACACGTTTTCAAAAGGCTTAAGTTTCAAAATGATCTTTACATGTGTTCTTATCCAAAAAGCCTTTGATTTCATAGATAAGTCTTTTAGAAAAGTTTTCCAAGTGTTCTTACTTGTTACCTTTTAGGAAAACCTTTTTAGACTTTAAAAGACTTCAAAAGATTTCAAAACGTGTGAAAAAATCACTTTGGAAATTCGGTCAACCGAGCTCAAGTTCGGTTCAACCGCCGAGAAACCCGAGACTTGGAAAAGTTCGGTTCGGTCGACCATGAAGGGGTTCGGTCGACCGACCTTGTGATAGTGGATCCGAACTTCCAAATTCGGTCAACCGAACTCTGTTTTTACTAGCCGTTATTTGACCGTTGGAGACTCGATTTTCAGCTTATTTTGAAATGTTTATATACTCCAAAGCTAGAGAATTA
Source organism: Vinca minor (assembly GCA_026122235.1). Lineage (NCBI taxonomy): Eukaryota > Viridiplantae > Streptophyta > Magnoliopsida > Gentianales > Apocynaceae > Vinca > Vinca minor. Next base: position 342,778 of record JAOCZM010000285.1, on the reverse strand, counting down.
TTCCAAGACTTGTACATACATTTTACATTGATATCTTATCAAGTCTAAACGCTTTCAAAGCAAAATACTCTTCATCTCTATGATCTAAATCCATCAAGAGTATTCTTTCAAAAAGCAAGACAAAGAGTGGAATTCAAATGTTCAAAAGAGCTTAAACATTGTTGAACTTCAAAGGTATATATTCTCACTTTGAAGAGTGATTTATCTTGTCATTTAAACATTCAATTCCCTTTCTAAGTGATTGGGTAATTCTTGTAAAAGTCCTACTTTGTGTGGGCAAATTGTAAAGTCCTACTTTGTGTGGGCAAGCTCTTAGTGAGTTTCTTTGTAGTGTGGTTGTGTTGTAAAACTCTTAGTGAGTTAGCCACATTTGTAAACATTCTTCTTAGTGAAGTTGTTTGAAATCCTTGGGTGCGGCTCAAGGTAGTGGATGTAGATTCTAAGTGAATCGAACCACTCTAAATCCTTTGTCTTGTTGATTGGGTTTTGCATTGCTATTGCTCATCTTGCATAATCTTCTATTAGCATTGCAAAGAATCGAAAAAGTTGCCAAGATTAGTTAAAACCCAATTCACCCCCCCTTGTGTTTTACATATATATATATATATATATATATATATATATATATATATATATATATATATATATATATATATATATATATATATATATATTAATTTCGATACGATTTCACGATATGTTTTACGATTCACGAGTTTACGATTTTCCACCCCTCCTCCGAGTCTAAGTAGAATCGCGATTTTAACAACCTTGCTAACAAACTCCTCCTCTCCATTAGATTCAATTAATTAAGGAGTTGGTAGCTTTATAAGCATATTAGTATATTATCTGCGTAGTCTTGAATATTTTTCCCATTCTCCGTATGGGTGTGATTAATAATTTAAAATATGCAAAATACGTGAGAAAGAGAGATGGATTTATGCTTCTCTCAGGTGTGGTGGCACTGTAGATTTTTTATAGGCTTCAGTTGTGTGATGGAAATAGTAGGATTTCTTGAAACTTGAAAGTGATACTGGATAATGTTTTGCTTCTGAGAGAAACATAGGTTATATTCATCTTACATTTAGTATGTTGGACTTCATCCTGAAGGAGATTGCTCTTCTTTAATTAATTTCTGCTAATGAGGTAAGAATGATGACCAGTTGCATGATTCCTTTGAGAAAGCTCTAAATCCTGTCGAGTTCAATATAAATAGTTGGTGCTCAAGAACATAATGTTATTATGTTCATATGTCATTGTTGTTTTTACAGGTATAACTTAAGATAATGTTTTTCTTCATTAGTTCAAAAGTTCAGTTTTTCTCTGATTATTTCTCCCTTAAACTTCATTAGCATTGGACTTGTATGTTGCAGCTTCCAGATTCTATGAAGCAGAGTCAAGCTGACCTATATCTAGAAGCTTATCAAGTTCTAGACTTGGAAATGAGCCGTCTGCGTGAAATTCAACGGTGGGAAGGTTCGGCATCATCCAAGGTACAGTCTCTTGTCTTCTTCTTCTTTTTTAATATCTTTGAGGTACCTATGAGGAGTTCGCCGATGCTTGAATGTAATCCTTCTTATGCAGCTGGCTGCTGATATGCAACGATTCTCCAGGCCCGTGCGGCGTATAAATGGTTCTACCATAACACATCTTTGGTGCGTCACTTCTAGCTATTAACTAACAAAGTTTTACTAGTTCTCTATGTATGTTACCATTTTAAAATTCTTGGGTGCCTCATGCTTCCTTATTTATATTATCCTCATGTGACAGTGATCAGTAGGGATGATTTTAGCCGTTTATTTTTGTTTTTATTTGCAGGTCTATGTTAAAGTTAATTGATGTCTTGGTCCGGCTTGATCATCTTAAAAATGCGAAGGCTAGCATACCGAATGATTTTTCTTGGTACAAGAGGTATGAATTTAATGTGATACGTACTCCTTAACAACGCATATTCTCTTTTGAATTCTACTTTTGCTACGCTGAAGCTCCTAATTGCCTATAACATTGTATTGTTATGAGCTTTTCTAATCTCTCTCTAGTTTTGTTCTCCATTGCTTAAAAGCAACTGCTTATAGATTTGTCCTAGAATAAGCTATTATTGATAAGTTCTCAATTGCTTATTATTCAACTTATAGCTTAAAATAAACCCAATAAAGATGATTTGAAATAGCATCCATGGGTTGTTTTTCTAGAATAGCTATGCTTGAGCCATTTTTAAAAAAACTAAAAAGCCCTAGTATACGATATATTAAATACAAAAAAACCACATTAATATATATATATATATATATATATATATATATATATATATATATATATATATATATATATATATATATATATATTGTTTTTTATTTTACCTTTGAATACAAGCTGAATAAGATTTATTCAGCATTTCAACGAATTTTTTCTAGCAAATGAGAAGAGGTCCATGTATGCAAAACAAATAGTTACTTTTTTTAAATCACTTATTTTTAAGAAGCTTCAAAATAAATAAATTATCTAGCAATGGAGAACAAACCCTTTGTCGAATGCTTAGATGCAGCCGGTCGTTATGATTAATAACTATACAAAGTCGATCTGATATAGTTTTGAGGTTAGGTAAATAGGTTGCTAATTTGAAGGAACAACTTTCATGCTATACTTAGTTTCTCTTGATTGTGCTTCTCGCGATCTTGTTAAATGTCCTCATTCCTATTTTGAGTTGTCTCAGAATGAACTCCAATTCCAAAAGATAGTCATGTTTTCCATCTAAGCTTTCACAAGTAATCTCTTTAAGGGATATGGATCCATTAACACAAATTCTCACCACTAACCTATTTGATTATTATGAGTAGGGTTGTGATTTGCATATATGATAAATCCTTGGAAGAAGCTACTGAGGTCTGGTTTGGCCAGTTGACTGCTTTGCAGGGACAAGAGGTGGAGATACCTGAGATTGAGGAATCCATCAAGAGAGTACTGGATGAATTTCATGAGGTATTTGAAATGCCTAAAGGATTGCCTCCAAGTAGAGGACACGAGCATCACATAGTGTTAAAGGAGGGTGCTCAACCTGTGAAGTTGAGATCTTATAGGGTTCCACACTCTCAAAAGGATGAAATTGAAAAACAAGTAAAGGATACACTGAAAGAGAGGATAATTCAGGCCAGCAATAGTCTTTTTTCTTCTCCTATCATCCTAGTTAAGAAGAATGATGGTTCTTGGAGATTCTGTGTTGATTATAGACAGCTTAATCAACTAACCGTTAAGGACAAATTCCCTATTCCTATGGTTGATGACCTTATAAATGAACTACATGGAGCAGAATACTTTTCCAAGATAGATCTAAGGTCAGGCTACTTTCAGATTAGGATGAGAGGTGAGGATATATCTAAAACAGTCTTCAATACTCACTTTGGGCATTTTTATTTTAAAGTAATGCCTTTTGGGCTTACTGACTGATGCCCATGCTACTTTCCAATCATTGATGAACAAAGTGTTTGGACCTTATCTGAGAAGGTTTGTACTTGTGTTATATGATGACATCCTCATCTATAGTCCTGACTTAGATTTTAATAGGGAACACCTTAGGACTGTTTCGGGGTTTTTTGGGAGAATCAACTCTATGGTAAAAGGAGTAAGTGTTCCTTTGGATAGAAGGAAGTTAAGTATTTAGGTCACTTGATCTCTGGAAGAGGAATTCAAGCAGATCCCAAAAAGATACAAGATATGCTTGATTGGCCTAGTCCATCTAACATCAAACAACTGAGAGGCTTTCTTGGACTATCTGGATACTACATAAGGTTCATTAAGCACCCCTGAAGCTGAGGCTGCTTTTCATAAATTAAAGCAGGTTCTCAGTAATCCTCCTGTGTTGGCTCTCCCAGACTTCACTCAAAAGTTTGTCATTGAAGCTGATGCTTGTGACATTGGTATGAGAGCTATGCTTATGCAATGGGGCAGGCCCTTAGCCTTTTTCAGCAAGGCTTTTGGACCTAATTGTGTCAAGCCATGTCAACTTATGAAAAGGAGTTGATGGAACTAGCTACTTCAATCTTGAAGTGGAAACATTACCTAGATGGACATGCCTTTGTGATCAAGACTGATCACAAAAGCCTGAAGTTCTTGTTTGAACAAAAATTAGCACAACAACCCAACAGAAGTGAATCACTAAACTGTTGGGGTCTGATTTTGTGATTTTCAAGAAAGGGCTAGAAAATAAGGTAGCAGATGCATTGTCAAGGAAATATGAGTGCAATGCTATCACTGTTGTGATTCCTAAGTGGATTGAAGACATCAAATTGAGCTATGGAGGGATGTAAGTGCTCAGAATGTGATGGCTCAATTGCTGCTAGGGAAGGAAGTTCCTGTTTACACTTTTGCTGTTGATGTTCTGATGTACTAGGGCAAAATCTATGTGGGTAATCAAGGTAACTACAGAGACCAATTGATTGACTCTATTCATACTTCAGTTATTGGTGGGCACTCAGGAGTTCAAGCCACTTTTCAGAGAATCAAGAAGGTTTTCTATTGTCCTAGGATGCAGGATCACAATCAGGTTAGAATTAAGGGTTGTGAAGTATGTCAGAGATGCAAGCATGAACATGTTGCTTACCCTGGACTGCTACAACCCTTAGAGGTTCCTAGTAGTCCATTCACACAAATCAGTATGAATTTTGTAGAGGGATTACGAAGATCAGAGGGAAAGGGTGTCATTATGGTGATGGTTGACATGTTGATTAAACTGAGCCACTTTATTGGCTTGATACATCCTTTCTCTGCTAAGATAGTAACTGAGGAATTCATGAAGACATTTTTTTGTATGCATGGATTACCTGAAATTATAATCAGTGATAGGGACAAGATTTTTACAAGCATATTTTGGAAAGAACTCTTCACTACACTGAGGGGTTAAGTTGAGATTAAGCACTTCATATCATCCTCAAACAGATGGTCAAACTGAAAGGGTTAACCAGTGTTTAGAGATGTATTTGAGATGCTTTGCAGCTCAGAAACCTAATACTTGGCATAAGTATTGAGTTTGGCTTCTTGGTGGTATAATTCCTGCTATCACACGGCTATTAGAATGTCTCATTTTGAGGCCCTTTATGGTTTTAAACCTCAAGGTTTTAGGGAGCACATTCTAGTGGAAGAAGTTAAACATGGAGAGGTGTCAAAGATGCTGGAAGATAGACAGAGATTAAATGCTTTGTTGAAGGAGTATCTGACTTTGGCAGCTAGCAGAATGAAGCAAAATGAAGACAAACACAAGACAGAAAGGACTTTTGAGGTGGGAGAATTGGTGTATGTCAAGTTGAAGCCTTACAGGAAACACTCTTTAGCTCTGAGGAAAAATCAGAAGATTTCTCCAAGGTTCTTTGAACCTTATCAGATTCTGAAGAAAGTTGGACCTGTAGCCTATGAATTAGCTCTACCAGAATGCTCCAAACTACACCGTCTTCCATGTCAGTCAGTTGAAGCTCAGGGTAGAAGAAGGACAGGTTATCTCCAAAGACTTGCCTTCTACCAACAATGAAGGAGAACTGTTGGTTGAACCAGTCATCCTTGTGGACAGAAGACTTGTGAAGAAGCACAACATACCAGTGGTGCAATGGCTGATTACTTGGAGCAATCTTCCTACTGAAGATGCCACCTGGGAGGATGCAAATGAATTTCTCAAAAAATGGCCATAATTCTCATGGACAACTTGAGGACAAGTTGTTTTCTTAAAGAGGGAAGAATGTTACAAGTGGAAGAATTATTCAAATAAAGTGTTTGTAGGAAGACTCGAACCTGAGACTTCATTAACTAGTCTATGGGTCAGTTTTATGCGTGGGTCTATCTACCCGGTTTGATGTCTATAAATAGGGCAATTGAGAGAGAAGTTAGGTATTCAGATATTTTGGGGAATTTTTGAAGTGTCCTTTCCCTCTCTTTCTCTCTAGTTCATCTTAGCCTTCTTCTTAATCCTTGTTGTTCTAAGTTTCTAAATGATGATCAAAGGCTGATACAATTGTTTGTTGGTGAATCAATTGAGTTTTGATTAACTAGACATAACAACAAACTTTTCTCTTAGTTAATCCAATGCATTCTCCAATGATGGTTTCCCCTTATGTTCTACATCACGGAAATTGCACCATTTTCATATTAGTTTAACTTTTTTGATGGAATATAATTTTCTTGGTCACAGTAGCCTTTTTTTTTTTTTTTTTACTCTGGTTATTCATGTCATTTGGAATTACTCCCGGAATACATTTTACCTGAACTTGTGTGTTTTCTAGAGAAGCTTTTCATTTTGTAATTGAGAATGAACCGCGTCAATCAATTTAACAGTGTTTCAAATTTCTTTCTATCATAAATTTTCAGAACATTCACTCAAGTCAGTGTACAGTGGCAAGACAGTGACTCCACGAGGGAAGAATTAGATGATTTACATGTTTGTATGTATTCTTTTTCATGTTATGAAGTTTTTGCAAAGGTTACAGTGGTTTTTTTTATCCATTGGTGCTAAATCTGCAAAGGTTACAGTTATTGAACCGTTGAGTAGTCTTTTGTCATGCCTGCCTAGTAGAGCAGTTACTGATCCTGACCTTAAGTGTAAAACACAAGAGGGGGGGGGGTGTTAATTGGGTTTTAGTCGAACTTGGGAACTTTTTCGAATCTTAGCAATGCTAGTAGAAGTTTATGCAAGATGAGCAAATGCAAAACTAAATCCAACAACAAGACAAAGGATTTAGAGTGGTTCGATTCACTTAGAATCTACATCCACTACCTTGAGCCGCACCCAAGGATTTCAACAACTTCACTAAGAAGACTTTTTACAAATGTGGCTAACTCACTAAGAGTTTTACAACACAACCACAATACAAAAGCTCACTAAGAACTTGCCCACACTAAGTAGGACTTTTACAACAATTACCCTATCACTAAGAAAGGGAATTAAGATGAATAAAGAACAAGATAATTCACTCTTCTAAGTGAGAAAGATATACCTTTGAAGTACAAGAATATTAAGCTCTTTGAACATATGAAGTCCACTCTTTGTCATGCTTTAGAAAGATTTTCTCTTGAATGATTTAGATCATAGAAATGAAGAGCAATTACTTTGTGAGTGTTTTGGCTTGATGAGAAATCAATGAATATTTGATATCCAAGCCTTCGAATGATTCTCTAGCTTTGGAGTATTTATACATTTCAAATTTGGCTGAAAAACGACTCTCCAACGGTCAAATAGTACAAGACAGAGTTCGGTTGACCGAACTTGGCTTCGGATCCACTCTTGAGGACCTCGGTCGACCGAGGTAGGGCATAGGTTGACCGACCTATTTTTGTCAAAGTCTCTGTAACTGGTCGGTTGATCCGACCTTGGCTCGGTTGACTGACCTTCCTGAGTTGATTTTTCACACATTTTGAAATCTTTTGAAGTCTAAAATGTTTTCCTAAAAGGTAACAAGTAAGAACACTTGGAAAACCATTTTAAAGGACTTAGACTTAGAAAACAAAGTTTTTGAAGATACAAACACATTTAAGAATCCTTTTAAAAACTAAGCCTTTTGAAAACGTGTTTGTGTGCATGCAAGACTAGAGTGTAGAGCTTATGTTCATGAGAGCTTTGGTTAGAGCTATATAAGATAAAGACTTATAATGATAAAGCTAATCTAACCAAACCTAAGTCTTCAATCTTCAATCTTGATAGATGAGCCTTGAATATTATAACTTTGAATCTTGATCATGGCTTGATTGAAGTACTTAGAGCTTCCAATATATGTTCCGATATTCTATCACAAAGATATAAACATTAGACACAACATCAAGTGTTTGTCCATTATCAAAAACCGAGTTCGATCGCCCTTAGGGCTAACAATCTCCCCCTTTTTGATTATGACAAACTTTGATGTAATTAGATAGGATATGGACAATTTTAAGTACAAGGAAGCATGGCAAAAGGATATAAGAACAAATAAGTGTAAAGCTAAGTGCTTATAAGATAAACCAAGATAGAACGAGAAACATAAGCACTAGCATGTTAAGTTCTTATGCCATATACATTAGGGACTCTTTGAAGAGCCCTATTTCCCAACCAACCTCCTTGCCTCCTTCCTTCCATATTATAGCATTCTTGTGTGTAATATACATACCTTAGTTTACACAAGAAGCTAACTTACCATTTTCATCAATGTTGATGTGAGTGCTAAGGATCCTATTAAGAAGAACATGCTCACACAAACATTAGAACTATCAATGGTTTGTTGTCATCAAAACAACATAGGATATTTTGCCCTTTGGGCTAACAATCTCCCCCTTTTTGATGATGACAAAACATTGATGCAAATGGGAATAATAAGCAAAAATAAGATACCAAATGTATGCATGAGATAAGGATATTAAGGATCCAGACAAGTAGAAGTTTTCTCGAAAAAAAAATTCTACTCCCCCTATATTAAAGAATCCCTTATCTATCCCATTCTGCAAGTTCTAAGCTTTCTCCTTTTGTAAATTACTTCTCTTGGCACATTTGCAACACTAAAAACTCTCCCTCTTTTTGTCAAAATCAAGAAGGGATATCAGAGCGCCAATAAGAAAAGCATTTTAACGAAAAGTAAAGATTAATTTAGGAGAAGCTTGATGAAATTTAATAATCCTTCCCATATAAAGACAAACTTAAAAACCATGGAAACAACTTGATGGTCTTGTAGATTGATAAAATAAGAACCAAAAGATCAATCCTAAAAACCAAAAATAATTCTGAAGAACGATTACTTATGAATAAGCTTGGTTGATTTCTAAAAAACAAGGAGTCCATAATAACACATAAATCCAAAAGATGGTCATGTATGGCTCAAAAAGAATATCAACCTAAGCTAAAAACAAAAGGCGATAGGGAATAAACCTTAAAGAACAATCCCCCCGTTTATCAAACATACGATGTTAGCTATTTGAGATAAAACCAAGTTTGATACCAATTGACCAATTGTAAAACATGATACCAATTGTAAATATAGCCAATTGTAAAACGCGTTTGAAAATATAGCTAACAAAGTACAAGTGGAAGTGATACCATGAATACATAAGATAAGCACATGTATCACAACCAAAAGAAGTAGAAGAAGTGTAAGATAACACTAGGAGAACATTCCTCTAACAAGTTAATGGTTAGCTAAATGAGTGTAACAACTCTTAAAGTAATACTAACCAAAAACCATGATGAGATCACAAAGGATAAGAGAATGAAGAATATGATCTCAAAGTTATTAAGGTAGAGTATATGTGATACCAATAGAAGACATAGACATTTATAACACATATAACTTCCAAAATAACTTACACAAGTTGGCTATAAGATATAAAAGATGAAAGGCAAGCCAACAAGTGATGTGATGATGTAAAATATGAACAATTGAGCATACATCACATATCTTGAGGGAGGTATGAGTTGAAAACATTTGAAAAACTCCCCCTTAGGTTGTGCCACTTCCAAACACTCAAAAAGACACAACCCATAGCATAAACAATGCCAAAATCACAGTTTACATCCTAAGTCAATCATCTAGACGATCAACCACATAAGATTAATGCTAAAGACTTGAATATAAACACAACAACATCCCTATATGCAATAAAGATCAAGTAGAAACTAAACATAGCATATACAAACTCCCCCAAAGCAAAAGACGCTAAATAAAAGAGGGGAGGGAGTTGTAAAATGAGATTCCATCACAAGGGTCAAATCATTAAGCTCTCTTATAGCATGCTCAAAAGAATCAAAACATATAACGAGCAAACATGTTATAAAAGGAAAGAGATTGAGTTTAGTAATATCTCATTGAATTTTGATGAATGCTTTTGCACTTTGAGTTCCTTCAATGAGTTCCTTGAGCTTCTCAATCTTCTTTGCATGACAAGTGTAGAGTCATCAATGATGGGTGACTTTTCTTTTCTTGATGAACCCTCTACAATCTTGTAATCCTTAGCATTTGACTCTTTTCATGGAGCCTTAGCTCACTTGTGCCATTCCTTGTAGTTCATATCTTCTTCTTGAAGCTTAGAACTCTTTGTTACCTACAAGGAATTCTTGAGAACAAATATGGTACCTTTTTAAAGGTCCTTCATGATTAGCTCAATATCTCAAGTAGCACAAATATGCATAAGGATCATGCAAGTCAAAAAACAAAACAACTAGATGGATTCTTAAATGAATAAGACATGACAAAACAAGAATCAATCAAGTTGCATATGCTACATCTCATAGATACCTTAGCTAAATAAACATGTACAATAAAGAACATGCTAAAGGTTATCTATATAAATATAAAATTCAAGAATTTGAGATGCAACATATATAAGAGCAAGCATGTAAAAAATATATATACCAACAACACTTAAACACAATAAAGTGTTAAGAGAAAGTGATTTGATACCTTTGCTTTCTTACCAAGTGATGAAGGTATTAGCTTGACAATTTTGGCTCTTGTCATCACTTGATGCTTTGCTCTTTGTATCTAAGCAACTTGGTTCTCCAATTGATTACAATTTGAGCTTTGAGAATCCAAGTGTTAAGGAGTGCTTTTGAATTTCTTCTTTTGGCACATCTCCTTTTACTTCTCCCCAATGCCACTTCTCTTCAATTCAAGTTCATTTAAGCTTTGTGGCATACATCTAACTTATAAGAACCTATAAGATCAAGGGAAGAGTAGCTTTTGGTACCCACTTTTGTTTGGGTCCATGGGGGTTAGTTGAAATACGTTTAACTCTCCAAATAGTTTTTACCCCTTTTTCAATCTTCTTCTTAACATGGCATCTAGCATTAGAATGACCATGTTTTCCACAATATGAGCAACAAATGTGTGGCTTAGAAGAATTGTGAACATGCTCATGATATCTAATTTGCCTATGAGAGGTACTAGCATGCACAAAGTGATTCTTAGGCAACTTAGAAGAGCTAGCATGATCAATGTGATTAGCATTATAACCAAGACCATGTTTAACATGTCAAGCACGTTGCAAACCAAGAATTTGATCAAGATTTTTCTTACCCTTGGTAAAGTTTTCAACAAGAAGGGTAAGATCTTTAACTTTGTTCTCCAAAAGATCAAATTCAACAAGTTTGAGTTCAAGAGAAGTCAATTTATCATAGGTTTCTAGGTACTTTAATGAAGAAGTGTTGCAAGTAGAAATAAGCTTTTCTTTTTCAATTTTCATGCAATCAACATCATCACAAAGCTTTTTATTCTCACTAGACAACCTAGATTTATCTTCAAGCAAAGATTCAATTTTAAGCTTCATGTCTTTGTTTTGCTTTGCACATTTTTTCAATTGATCATACATGTCACATAAAAGCACATTAGGATCATCCTCCTCATCATCATAAGAATTTGAAGTGGAAGGAGAAGGATGTACCTCATTACCAAATGCCATAAGACGTGTGATCATATTCTTCTTGATCATCATCACTTTCTTCTTCATCCCAATGGCTTAACAAGCACTTTGCATTTTTGAGATTAAAGAACAATTTCTCTACTTCTTCTTTATTGATGATGGACTCAAGATCACTACCCTTTGTAGAACCATTTTTCTTTATCTTCATCTCAAAGGCGAGTAATGAGCCAAGAAGTTCCTCCGTTGAACATGTCTTTAAATTCTTGGATTCTTCAATGGCAAGGGCTTTATTTTCCCAACTTTTAGGAAGAGAATTGAGAATCTTCCTATTCATTTCACCCATGGTGTACTTTTTGCCAAAAGACTTCAAGCCATTTATCACATTTGTGAATCTTGTGTTCATCTCATTTATTGACTCATTTGGCTTCATGGAGAAGAGCTCATATTCTCTAACAAGCAAATTTAACCTTGACTCCTTGATTTGATTTGTGCCTTCATGAGTAACCTCAAGCATTTTCCACATGGAGTGTGCGGATTTTCTTCCAATGACACGATTGTACTCATCTTGACTTAAGGCACAACTAAGGATGTTCATTGCCTTGTAATTTTGAGTCATCTTCTTGGACTCAAGCTCATTTAACTCCTTGTCCGGCTTTGGCACTTGAACACCATCCACCATTTTCAAAGGCACATATGGACCATCTTCAAATATATGCCATAAAGAATAATCTATTGAGCACACATATATCTTGAAACGTTCCTTCCAAGCCTCATAATTATTTCCATCAAAAAGAGGTGGCCTATTGGTGGAAGACCCCTCTAGATACGCCAATGCGGAATTACCGGCCATAATCTTACTTCAAGCGGTTAAGCTAAAAATGAAGACGAGGCTCTGATACCAATTTTAAAACACAAGAGGGAGGGGGTGAATTGGGTTTTAATCGAACTTGGGAACTTTTTCGAATCTTAGCAATGCTAGTAGAAGTTTATGCAAGATGAGCAAATGCAAAACTAAACCCAACAACAAGACAAAGGATTTAGAGTGGTTCGATTCACTTAGAATCTACATCCACTACCTTGAGCCGCACCCAAGGATTTCAACAACTTCACTAAGAAGACTTTTTACAAATGTGGCTAACTCACTAAGAGTTTTACAACACAACCACAATACAAAAGCTCACTAAGAACTTGCCCACACTAAGTAGGACTTTTACAACAATTACCCTATCACTAAGAAAGGGAATTAAGATGAATAAAGAACAAGATAATTCACTCTTCTAAGTGAGAAAGATATACCTTTGAAGTACAAGAATATTAAGCTCTTTGAACATATGAAGTCCACTCTTTGTCTTGCTTTAGAAAGATTTGCTCTTGAATGATTTAGATCATAGAAATGAAGAGCAATTACTTTGTGAGTGTTTTGGCTTGATGAGAAATCAATGAATATTTGATATCCAAGCCTTCGAATGATTCTCTAGCTTTGGAGTATTTATACATTTCAAATTTGGCTGAAAAACGACTCTCCAACGGTCAAATAGTACAAGACAGAGTTCGGTTGACCGAACTTGGCTTCGGATCCACTCTTGAGGACCTTGGTCGACCGAGGTAGGGCATTGGTCGACCGACCTATTTTTGTCAAAGTCTCTGTAACTGGTCGGTTGATCCGACCTTGGCTCGGTTGACCGACCTTCCTAAGTTGATTTTTCACACATTTTGAAATCTTTTGAAGGCTTTTTGAAGTCTAAAATGTTTTCCTAAAAGGTAACAAGTAAGAACACTTGGAAAACCATTTTAAAGGACTTAGACTTAGAAAACAAAGGCTTTGAAGATACGAACACATTTAAGAATCCTTTTAAAAACTAAGCCTTTTGAAAACGTGTTTGTGTGCATGCAAGACTAGAGTGTAGAGCTTATGTTCATGAGAGCTTTGGTTAGAGCTATATAAGATAAAGACTTATAATGACAAAGCTAATCTAACCAAACCTAAGTCTTCAATCTTCAATCTTGATAGATGAGCCTTGAGTAATATAATTTTGAATCTTGATCATGGCTTGATTGAAGTACTTAGAGCTTCCAATATATGTTCCGATATTCTATCACAAAGATATAAACATTAGACACAACATCAAGTGTTTGTCCATTATCAAAAACCGAGTTCGATCGTCCTTAGGGCTAACATTAAGTATTTTACTTGCATATTTTTCTGACCACTAGATGTGCAATTTTACTGAATTTGTATGTTGAGATGTTCCGGGTAAACAAGTATCCTAATGTTAGAGCATGTTTAGACATGCTGCAATTTTTGTTGCTCTGTTTATTGCTCACTGTTGTAAAGTAGTATATACTTTAGTTTCTTTAAGTACCTGGTTAACATTAATTTTATTCTCTTGGACACTGCCATAATATGATATTAGGGGTGTTATCATAATAGCATTCAATCTCATATAGATTGAATTAAGGTACGTACTTAGCTTTTCAGAGGTCAGGTTAAAGTTGCTATTTATTTCTTAAAGGTTAAAGTTATATCTTATATTTGTTAATCCGAATGTTTTACTTAATCGAGCTTACTTGACTTCAACTAGTGTAAAAGACATTCTGCAAGTTCTTATAGTTATAGTATTTGTTGTTCAAAGGTCAAGTTAAATTTGCTATTGTTTCTTAAACTTTAAGGCTATATCTTGACTCTTGTATTTGTTGTTCCAAATGTTTTCTTTCATGGAGCTTCCTTAACTTGCACTAGCGTAGAGGACATTCTGCAAGTTCGTATAGTTTTTGCAGTTGAGTCACTGGAGTTGGATTTTGCTCTCCTGTTCCCTGTGTTGGAGTACATTTAATCTAAGGTGCACCAATTCGATTGGGCCGGGCCGGGATTGGATTGGGCCCTTAATCGGGTTGGGCCGACCAATATGATTGGGCCGACCAACCCACTTGGGCCGACCTTATGGCTGGAAATTGGATATATTTTCAGCTCTTATCTCTTAGAAGGAGGTTGAAGTGGTGGAGAATGTGGAGGAGTGGTTTCCTCCATGATCTCCCACTTTCCCCTTTCTCTCTCCCCACTCTCCCTTGAATGACTAAGAAAAATGCTGATTTTTCCTAGCATTCTAAGTCTTGATTCTCCAACTTTTGAAAGGTTAGAGAAGAGAGAAAAAGAGAGAGCATTCAATAGAGATTGAATAGAAAGAAAAGACAGCTTTTCTATATACTTGTTTTCCAGCTTTGTCTAATAGAAAAGAAGGAAGAAAACTGTTTCTTGTTCTTCTTTTAGGTCCTATATCCACCATAAATATATACTCCATCTTGAAGAGTGTCTTCAAGACTTCTACGAGGCGTTGGCTAGCACCAAGCGGTAGAGGACCATTCCCGAAAGATCGAGTGGATATTGGGAGAGTCGGAGCCTGCGTTGGTGGCGTTCCATTCGTGACAACAAACCTACTTCGAAAGGTATAATGCTATCCCGTAGTCTAAGGTTCTTACTCGTGAAAGATCCTATTAGAGGCGGGTCATTTTATTTCTGCTGCATAACTTGTTTTAGACCCGGTTATTCCTCTAACAGTGGTATCAGAGCCACTCACGAGTACCCTATACCCTATAGAATCGTTCTCAAGCATGAAAGAAGGCTCGCGCTTCGGCCGCTGAAAGAAGTGCTTATCAGAAGCATTGTAGTGATGCTTTAGATGTGTCTAGCCTCATGCTTGTCACCATGAACTCTGAGCTTCAGAAGCAACATGAGGACATGGGGCTTATGAGATGCTGGCTCACCTGAAGCAACTATATCCGGGACAAGCACGCCATGAGAGATTCGACGTATCGAAATCTCTTTTTCAATGCAAAATGTCTGAAGGAATGCCAGTAGGAACTCACGTTCTTAAGATGATAAGTTATGTTCAGAACCTTGAAAAACTGGGATTTCCTTTAGGGCAAGAGCTGTCGACTGATTTGATCTTGCAATCGTTGCTTGAGTCATTCAGTTAGTTAATTCTGAATTATCACATGAATGAAATTGACAAGCCATTGCCTGAGTTGTTGAACATGCTGAGGACTGCCGAGAAGGAAATAGGCAAGTCCAAGCCCAACACCATACTGATGGTGCAAAAGGGCAAAGGCAAAGGTTTTGTGAAATCCAAAGGCAACCCAAAAGGTAAGCCCAAGGGCAAGCAAACCACTTTCAACAATGCACTAAAATCTAAGGGTGGTGTAGCCAAGGACTCTATCTGTCATCACTGTGGTGAAAAGGGTCACTGGAAAAGGAACTGCAAAAGCTATGTTGTAGGGAAAATGCTGGAAAAGGAGAAAGCAAATGTTGCTTCGGGCTCAGGTATTTATGTTGTTGATATTAATATGATTGATATCAATTTAAATACAACTACTTCTTGGGTACTTGATACCGGATGTGGTTCTCACATTTGTACTAATGTGCAGGGACTGCAAAGGAGTAGAGAGTTGGCAAAGGGTGAAGTGGAACTACGAGTTGGCAACGGAGCACGTGTTGCAGCCCTAGCTGTAGGGACTTGTACTTTTACTTTGCCTTCAGGGCTTGTTTTGGGTTTAGAAAACTGTTTCTATGTACCAAGTTTAACTAAGAATATTATTTCAGTTTCTTGTTTGGACAAGAAAGGTTTTGAGATTTCAATCTCGTTGGTTTTTGGATAATATTTTTTATGCAAGCGCCTCTTTGATTAATGGTCTATATATTTTAGACCTTGATATGCCAATTTTAAATATAAATACAAAAAGGATTAAGACTAATGATTCTAATCCGACATACCTCTGGCATTGTCGCTTAGGCCACATAAACGAAGACCGCATATCCAAGCTCCATAAAGATGGGCCGTTGGAATCATTTGACTTCATGTCTTATGATCGATGCGAATCTTGTTTGTTGGGTAAGATGACAGCATCACCTTTCACTAAGCTAGGGGAGAGAGCCGATGCTTTATTAGGACTAATACATAGTGATGTATGTGGCCCTTTTAATATACATGCAAGGGGTGGTTACCTCTACTTCATTACCTTTACCGATGACTTCGATGAGGTATGGATATGTGTTCTTGATGAAACACAAATCCGAAGCATTTGCTAAGTTTAAAGAGTTTAACTAGAAGTAGAAAACCAACTTGGCAAGAGTATTAAGGTTCTTCGATCTGATCGAGGAGAAGAATACTTGAGTCAAGAATTTTGTGACTATCTAAAGGATTGTGGAATCGTTTCACAACTTTCTCCTCCAGCCTACTCCACAATGGAATGGTGTATTCGACGAGAGAATGCAGACCCTTTATTAGATATGGTTCGCTCTATGATGAGTCACACGAGCCTCGCCCAATTCTTTTTGGGGGACACGCACTCGAGACAAAGCAGCTTTAACACTTAACCGCTGCTCCATCTAAATCGGGCTGCAAAGACGCCATACGAGTTATGGACTCGGGAAGCGTCCCCGCTTTGTCTTTCCTCAAGATTTGGGGTCGTGAAGCTTTTGTAAAACGCCCACCTTCCGATAAGCCGGCTCCAAAATCTGAAAAGTGCATATTTGTAGGTTATCCTAAGGAAACTAAAGGATACTACTTTTATATCCCTAACGAAAACAAAGTGTTTGTTGCTCGCGACGGAGTCTTTCTAGAAAAAAGAATTTGTTTCTAGAAACACGAGCGGGAGTAGCGTAGAACTTCATCGAAGTTCCGGACTCTCAAACTAGCACTAATGATAAGATGGAAATTGAACAGTACTCCACAAGTTGTTGTGCAAAGAGTGCCACAAACAGCTATGCAGACCAACACCAGCTTCAAGAAACATAAGAATTGCATAGATCCGGTAGAGTTCGTCGTCCACCTCCCGTAAAAATTTGGTTTTTTTCATAACGTAACATGGTGATGTTATGTTTGTGGATCACGATGAACCTTCAACCTACAAACAGGCAATTAATAGGCCGATTCTCGAGAAATGGCTTGAGGCCATGAGATCCGAAATGGACTCCATGTACACAAACTAAGTCCTGGATCTTGCTGATCCACCTGAAGGGGTAACTCCCATAGGGTGCAAATGGGGTTTTAAGATTAAAATCGACATGGAAGGGAAATGTACAAACGCATACAGGGCGATCGGGTCGCGAAAGGTTTCAAACAAGTTCATGGTATTGACTATGACGAGACATTTTCCCCTGTAGTTATGTTCAAGTCCATTCGGATTTTGCTTGCAATTGCAGTTTACTATGACTATGAAATCTGGCAAATGGATGTCAAAACCGCTTTCCTTAATAGAAAACTTGAAGAGGATGTGTATATGACACAGCCTGAAGGTTTTGTCACTCCAGATAATGCTGGAAAAGTATGTAAGCTTCAGAGATCCATTTATGGACTCAAGCGGGCTTCTCAAAGCTGGAACATCCGTTTTAATGATGTCGTCCGTGAGTTTAGCTTCATTAGAAATGAGGATGAGCCTTGTGTTTACAAGAAGGTTAGTGGGAGCTCAATCGTATTCCTGGTTTTGTATGTAGATGACATACTACTCATTGGAAACGACATACCAACCTTAAAGTCTGTCAAGGCTTGGTTGAGTACGTGTTAGTAGTGCCCTAGGACCATTAGCACATGTTGTGCGTTTTATTATCTCTTGAGCATGTAATTGAATAGTTAATTTTGCTTTTGATTATCAAATGTGTGATTTGATAGTAAAACTCATTAGCTTATGTAATTACTATTCTAGAAGTCCCTAGTTTTATGTAATGCTTAATTACTATGAAATAAAACTAGTATGATTGTTGATTGATGATCTTGTTTTACTGATCATGTGTAATGGATACAAATCACATCATAGATGCAATATATAGGGATACACTGTATTGGACGTGATCCGTTAGAGAAGTAATACTTCATGGTCTTAAGTCATAAGTATTACTTCCTCAATACTATTTTTGAATCCTTAGACCTTATGTCTTCATTGATTCTAGTATGAATGGAGCCACGTTTTGACTCGACTCGGACGTTACTTGTAACAGAGTAATCAATACGACCGATGATCGGATGTAGTGTCCTATCAAAGCTTGAATGTGAGAGACATTGTAAGGAATTTGTCCCTCTCTATTATTAGAGAGAGATATCCATGGGCCCCTCGATAGGGAAAGACTCGTTTAAATGCATGGCCGTGCTCAAATGTATTTGATAAAGTGGTTATCAAATGCTATTTGTCGAAACAGATCTACCCGGAGATCGAGCATAAATACAATTAAGCTTAATAAGGGTGACGACCACCATGCCTTATGCTTAATTAGGATATCGCGAGACAAAGGGATTAAATAGTGGATTGACAATAGGTTCCGTTGTAAATTCATTCACCTCGGGTAGTCACAATGTCCCCGCTAGGGGCCGCTTCGACTTATGAACTCACACTACTACTAAGTGTGTTTTCATTGCCATTGTGATATGAGCCTACGTGGTCACACGCATAGACGAGCTAACAAGCTTTCATGTCCGGATTCAATGAATCTAGAATGTGTCTAGGTTCATTGTATCTCGACATTTGTTTTTTTCCGAAAATAATAAAGTGTTTATTATTCGAATTAGAGATAGGGGCAATTTTGGTATTTAACTATAGATGGGATTAAGTGGGAGTTGCTATCCGATAAAGACTCCCACTACTAGCCAGAGTCTCAGGGGACGTGGGAGTCGAGTCTCCCACACCGAGAGAAGTTGAGTAGACGCTGGGAGTTGTTCCGGGAACAAACTCCCACACTCTATAACATCTCTTAGCCGAAACCCTAGATAATTAAGTCATTCAGCCAAAATACCAATACAAGAAAGGAAAAACGTTTTCTTTCTGCTTTTCCCTTTTCTCTCTAAATTCCCGAACTTCAGAAAGACGAAGAGCTAGCAATCACTGCTTGTTTCGTCGCGT
Organism: Vinca minor; assembly: GCA_026122235.1. Taxonomy (NCBI): domain Eukaryota; kingdom Viridiplantae; phylum Streptophyta; class Magnoliopsida; order Gentianales; family Apocynaceae; genus Vinca; species Vinca minor. Next base: position 323,533 of record JAOCZM010000285.1, on the reverse strand, counting down.
GGATACCGGTAGAGGGAAATTCCGCAAAGGGAATTCCGTTGGTGAAAAAGAAAACTTCCGAGAATCGTCATCCTCCATTCAAGAAGTAGCTTCTTGAATCCGAAAAATTGTAAGTTTTTACCGCTGTTTTCGAATTGTTTCATATGAGCGGATCCTTCAGTGGAGGATCCATGGGTGTTTGGAACGAGTTTCCGCCCATGAATCCCTTCAGTACGTGTTTCTCTATGAAAGACTTAGGCGATGCCTGCTATATGCTGTGCCATAGGACAAATGCCCTTCTTAGACTCTTGCATGCTAAACCGCTTTAGCACCATGTCTATATATGTACTCTGACTTAGGCCAATGAGTCTCCTGGATCTATCTCTATAGATCTTGAATCCCCTGGAAAACCCCGCAAGGGGGCTGCTGCCCCCTTGACCCCCCGCCCGCTAACCGGCTAGCGGGACCGCCGCCAGCTCTGCGTAGTGGCAACACATTAAATTTTGAATTTATATCCGCGAATTATTTATGTCATGTTTTATGTGATATTAGCATGGTGAATAGCATGGCCTACTATACCTCTTGTTTTACATGTTTGGGTTGTAATTTTATAAATACGACTCGCGAGTCGCTTTTTTCTTTATGATGAAAAATTGTAATCGCTTTCCTAGATTAGTTTTATTACTTCACATTGAAGGTCGGGTATGCCCATGCAATCATGTAACAAGACCGGGAGGACATTGGATCGAAGACTACATTCATGAGATGAATACAGACTTAGATTGACCCTCGACTCCCACAAGGCTCGTGGGAGTCGAGTATAGGGATAGGCCATGCTATATCACATTTACATTTTCGCTCCATATCCTGCGTGTGATGTTTATTTTATGTCTGGATGGATTTATTTTAGACGTCACATCAAATGGTTTTAATTAAGTCTTAAAGTGCCTACCATAACCTGAGCACTCCATAAGCTTGGTTCATCATTTTTCTGCTTGCCAAAGCTACAGATAAAGTGGTTACCTAAGTAAAGGGAGATGGGAAAATAGTGATTTCCATAATGCTTAGACATGGTTCGACTTAACTAGGCTATCAAAATAGTTTTGGGCCTAGGGCATAAAATGGGAAATAGCCGGACATATCGATGTCATTCCCATTAGATGATTTTACTTTAATTGTGGGTGTTAAGCCAAAGCTTTCCTATAACTATTGTAAAATGTTTTTCCCCACCATTATCAAGTGTTGAAATTGTGGAAAATGTTTTTGCTCAAAAACTAATAACTTTGCAATTAACTTAATGTAGATAATGGCAACCAATTCATCACACAATTCATCGCGATCCGTCCCTTGAGAAGGGAAAAACTAAGCGGGACCAATTTCCTTGATTGGGCCCGCAACTTAAGGATTGTCCTTAAGCAGGAAAGAAAGCTGTACGTTCTTGAAACGGACATTCCTGAACAGCCTGAAAATAACGCCCCTAGAGCTCAAAGAGATACTTGGAAGAAGCATTTCGATGACTCTAACGATGTGACTTGTCTCATGTTAGTCACAATGAGCCCTGACCTTCAAAAACAGTTTGAAGGAGTTGAGGCTTTCCAGATGATGGGCCAGCTCAAGGAAATGTTCCAAGAGCAAGCTCGTCGTGAAAGATTCCTCACAACTAAGGCGTTAAATAGTTGCAAAATGGCCCCGGGAACCTCTCGTCGATGCACATGTTCTTAAGATGAAGGGCTATTTCGACCAACTTGAGAAGCTTGGAGCTACCGTAGGTCATGACATGGCCACAGATATGATCTTGGGCTCACTCCCACCGGAGTATGACCAATTCGTTATGAACTTCAACATGCATGCCATGGAGAAGACCATACATGAAATACACTGGGATGCTCAAGCAGTCGAATCGACATTAAGAAGACCCCCGATGTCTTAATGGTTCAAAAAGGGGAATTTCAAGAAGAAAGGCAAGGGAAAGCCCATGGCTAAGAAAGGCAATGACAAGCCCAAGCCCCCAGCCCAAAGCCAAGGCACCAAAAGAAGGAGTTTGCTTTCCATTGCAATGAACCAGGTCATTGGAAACGGGAATCGCAAGCTCTATTTGGAAGAGAAGAAAAAGGGAAAGGCTAGTTTGACTGCCTCTCCGTGTATTTATGTTATAGAAATTAACATGTATGCTCCTACTTCATGGGTATTAGATACCGGGTTATGGATCTCACATTTGTGCAAATGTGCAGGGGGTTCAAAAGGAGTAGATCACCTGCAAAAGGAGCAGTGGACCTCGTAGTAGCCAACGAGCAATAGTTGTTGTCTGTAGCTACCGGGACATTTAATTTAGTTTTGCCAAGTGGCCTTATTATAGAACTCGATAATTGTTTGTATGTTCCAACTTTGAGTAGGAATATTATTTCAGCTTTCTTGTTTGGATATTGAAGGTTTTGAAATTAATATTTTGAATAAGATTTGCACCATTCATAAAGATCGTATCTTTTATGGAGATGCCTCTTTGATGAATGGGCTTTATATTCTTAACCTCGATGATTCCATTAAAAGGCCCATCTATAACATTAATACTAAAAGGTTTAAATCAAATGACTTAAACCAAACCTACTTTTGGCATCGCTGCTTGGGCCACATAAACGAGAAACGCATATCAAAACTCCATAAAGATGGAATTTTAACATCATTTGACTTAGAGTCTTATGAGACGTGTGAATCTTGCTTGTTGGGCAAAATGACTAAAGCTCCATTTACTCGACAAAGTGAGAGAGCATCCGATTTGTCGGGCCTCATACATACGGATGTTTGTGGACCAATAAACACTAGTGCTAGAGGAGGGTTTTCGATTTCATCACATTCACGGATGATTTCAGTAGATATGGCTACGTCTATCTAATTAAACATAAATCGAATCTTTTGGAAGATTCAAAGAATTTCAAAATGAAGTACAAAATCAACTTGGTAAAAGTATTAAGATACTTTGATCAGATCGAGGTGGCGAATACCTAAACCAAGAGTTTGACGAACATCTTAGTGGTTGTGGAATTGTTTCACAATTAACTCCTCCCGGCACACCACAATGGAATGGCGTGTCGAACGGAGGAATCGCACCTTATTAGATATGTTTCGATCTATGATGAGTCAAACAAGTCTTCCAATGTCCTTTTCGGGGCTACGCCCTAGAAACTCGCTGCATTTATATTAAATAGAGTTCCTTCTAAAGCGGTTCGTAAAACTCCATATGAGATATGGACTGGGAAACGACCTAGTTTGTCCTTTCTCAAAATTTGGGGGATGCGAGGCGTATGTAAAACGCTTGTTATCTAATAAACTCGCCCCTAAATCGACAAGTGTTTGTTTGTGGGATATCCTAAAGAAACTAAAGGATATTACTTCTATCTTCCATCGTAGAACAAAGTGTTTGTTGCTCGTAATGGTTTATTCCTTGAAAGGGAATTTATTTCCAAAGAGGATAGTGGGAGTAAGATCCATCTTGAGGAAATTCAAGATCCCCAAACAACATCCGAACCAACTTTAGAAGTCCAAGCAAGCTCATGTGCCGATACTCGAGCCTCAATCTTTGACACAAGGTCTAAGGAGGTCGAGTCGGGTACATCAACAACTCGAGAGATATGGATTTCGTGATCGATGATCATCGAGTTGAACTCGATTGATCGAGATGAACCTACTACCTACAAAGAGGAAATTCGTAGTTCCGAGTCGATAAGTGGCTAGAAGCTATGAAGTCCGAGATGCAATCCATGTACGACAACCAAGTATGGACTTTGCTGACCCACCCGAAGGGTGCAAGGTCATTGATAACAAATGGTGTTATAAAAAAGAAGACCGACATGGATGGTAATGTACACACTTTTAAATCGCGACTAGTAGTTAAAGGTTATAGACAAGTTCATGGTATTGACTATGATGAAACCTTTTCCCCCGTCGTGATGATAAAGTCAATTAGGATTTTACTTGCCATAGCCGCATATTATGACTATGAGATATGGCAAATGGATGTTAAGACTCGCGTTTCTTAACTGAAACCTTCTCGAGGATGTGTATATGACACAACCTAAGGGGTTTGTTGATCCAACAAATCCTAGCAAAGTGTGTAAGCTTCAAAGGTCCATTTATGGATTGAAGCAAGCATCTCAAGTCGGAATCGCCGCTTTGATGAACGTATTAAAGAATTCGGTTTCATCAAAAATGAAGACGAGCCTTGTGTTTATAAGAAAGTAACTAATAATGCAAGAGTGTTCCTTGTGCTTTATGTGGACGACATCTTACCGATTGGAAATGACATCCCCACATTACAAAGCGTAAAAGCTTGGTTGGGGGAAGTGCTTTTCCTTGAAAGACTTAGGCGAGGCTACATACATTTTGGGTATTAGAATCTATAGAGATAGATCTAACAAAATGATTAGCTCGAGCTGAAGTGGATACATTGACAAGGTACTCGAAAACGGTTCAGCTTTGCAAGACTCCAAAAAGGGATTTTTGCCCATGTCACATGGCGTTAAACTCAAGAAAACTCAAGGACCTTCCACAAGGGAGGACCAAGAACGCATGAGTAAGATCCCATATGCTTCGGCCATTGGGTCTATTATGTACGCCATGATATGCACTCGCCCTGGGATGTCTCATTTGCTTTAAGTATGACTAGCAGATATCAATCGACCCCTGGAGAGTCACATTGGACTGCAATCAAGAGCATTCTTAAGTACTTGAGAAGGACTAAATATACGTTCTTAGTTTACGAAGGTCAGGAAGGAAGTCTGGTAGTAAATGGTTACACAGACGCAAGCTTCCAGACTGACGTAGATGATTATCGATCGCAATCTGGTTTTGTGTTTTATTTGAATGGAGGTGCTGTGGACTCGGAAGAGCTCAAAGCAAGAAACCGCGCCGACTCTACAATGTAGTTTGAGTATCTAGTCGCTCTCAGGCAGCTGAAAGAAGTCGCTTTGGATCGTGAAGTTTGTTGATGAACTAGGTGTCGTCCCCTAGCATTGTTAACCCGAGAGACCCCTATTGTGATAGTACTGGTGCCATTTCACAAGCTAAGGAACCTAGATCTCACCAACGATCCAAACACATTCTCAAAGCGCTTTCCATCCGATTAGAGAGATCATCGACGAGAGAGACGTTAGTATTTGCAAAGTACATACTGACGACAACATTGCAGATCCATTGACCAAGCCACTCCCACAGCCTAAACATGAGTGTCATATTAGGTCAATGGGATTGAGGATCATGTATGATTGGAACTAGGGCAAGTGGGAGATTGTTAGTAGTGCCCTAGGACCATTAGCACATGTTGTGCATTTTATTATCTCTTGAGCATGTAATTGAATAGTTAATTTTGCTTTTGATTATCAAATGTGTGATTTGATAGTAAAACTCATTAGCTTATGTAATTACTATTCTAGAAGTCCCTAGTTTTATGTAATGCTTAATTACTATGAAATAAAACTAGTATGATTGTTGATTGATGATCTTGTTTTACTGATCATGTGTAATGGATACAAATCACATCATAGATGCAATATATAGGGATACACTGTATTGGACGTGATCCGTTAGAGAAGTAATACTTCATGGTCTTAAGTCATAAGTATTACTTCCTCAATACTATTTTTGAATCCTTAGACCTTATGTCTTCATTGATTCTAGTATGAATGGAGCCACGTTTTGACTCAGTCGGACGTTACTTGTAACAGATGTAGTGTCCTATCAAAGCTTGAATGTGAGAGACATTGTAAGGAATTTGTCCCTCTCTATTATTAGAGAGAGATATCCATGGGCCCCTCGATAGGGAAAGACTGTTTAAATGCATGGTCGTGCTCAAATGTATTTGATAAAGTGGTTATCAAATGCTATTTGTCGAAACAGTCTACCTGGAGATCGAGCATAAATACAATTAAGCTTAATAAGGGTGACGACCACCATGCCTTATGCTTAATTAGGATATCGCGAGACAAAGGGATTAAATAGTGGATTGACAATAGGTTCCGTTGTAAATTCATTCACCTTGGGTAGTCACAATGTCCTCGCTAGGGGTCAGCTTCGACTTATGAACTCACACTACTACTAAGTGTGTTTTCATTGCCATTGTGATATGAGCCTACTGTGGTCACACGCATAGACGAGCTAACAAGCTTTCATGTCCGATTCAATGAATCTAGAATGTGTCTAGGTTCATTGTATCCGACATTTGTTTTTTTCCGAAAAATAATAAAGTGTTTATTATTCGAATTAGTAGATAGGGGCAATTTTGGTATTTAACTATAGATGGGATTAAGTGGGAGTTGCTATCCGATAAAGACTCCCACTACTAGCCAGAGTCTCAGGGGACGTGGGAGTCAGAGTCTCCCACAGCCGAGAGAAGTTGAGTAGACGTGGGAGTTGTTCTGGGAACAAACTCCCACACTCTATAACATCTCTTAGCCGAAACCCTAGATAATTAAGTCATTCAGCCAAAATACCAATACAAGAAAGGAAAAACGTTTTCTTTCTGCTTTTCCCTTTTCTCTCTAAATTCCCGAACTTCGAAAAGACGAAGAGCTAGCAATCACTCGCTTGTTTCGTCGCGTGGATACTGGGTAGAGGGAAATTCCGCAAAGGGAATTCCGTTGGTGAAAAAGAAAACTTCCGAGAATCGTCATCCTCCATTCAAGAAGTAGCTTCTTGAATCCGAAAAATTGTAAGTTTTTACCGCTGTTTTCGAATTGTTTCATATGAGCGGATCCTTCAGTGGAGGATCCATGGGTGTTTGGAACGAGTTTCCGCCCATGAATCCCTTCAGTACGTGTTTCTCTATGAAAGACTTAGGCGATGCCAGCTATATTCTGGGAGTCAAGATCTATAGAGATAGATCCAGGAGACTCATTGGCCTAAGTCAGAGTACATATATAGACAAGGTGCTAAAGCGGTTTAGCATGCAAGAGTCTAAGAAGGGCCTTTGTCCTATGGCACATGGTACTGTTCTGTCGAACAAACAGTGTTCTAAAACGCCTGCCGAATTAGAACGCATGAAAGAGATCCCTTATGCTTCTGCCATAGGATCCATCATGTATGCCATGTTATGTACTCGCCCCGATGTTTCGTTTGCCTTAAGCCTTACGAGCAGATACTAGTCTTTATTACGGTGAACGTCACTGGATCTCAGTCAAGAATATCATCAAGTACTTACGAAAGACTAAGGATACATTCTTGATTTATGGAGGGGTGGATGAGCTCGTTGTAAGTGGTTACACCGATGCTAGTTTCCAAACCGATAGAGATGATTTCCGATCGCAATCGGGATATGTGTTTAACTTGAATGGATGTGCTTGTGAGTCAGCGCGATTCAAAGCAATCGACCATCGCAGATTCTACGACAGAGGCCGATTACATAGCAGCTTGTGAAGCAGCTAAGGAGGCAGTTTGGATCAGGAAATTTATTTCCGACCTCGATGTGGTTCCTAGTATTGCGAACCCGATAGACCTCTACTGTGACAACAATGGGGCTATTTCACAATCTAGGGAACCCAGATCTCACCAGAGGTCCAAACATGTACTACGGCGTTTTCACCTAATCCGCGAGATTATAGAAAGAGGTGATGTGCATATATGTAGAGTAGATTTGGCAGACAATGTCGCCGATCCACTGACGAAGCCACTGTCGCAGCAGCAGCAATATCGTCACACTATCTCCATGAGTATCCGATATCTGGAGGGTTGATCTTTAGAGACAGTCATTAGTATGCCCTTAAAGACCAATCAGTAGATGATTTTGGGTCTTTAGTGCAAGTGGGAGATTATTGTATCGTATTTATGTAATTTTCATTTTGATGAATAAAAAGTAAAAAGGCATAAATTCCAGTATTATTTCAATATGTTTCTGCGTTCTTAAAAACATAATGAAATAATATGTCCTTAGAATAGTATTCATAATTGTTATGATTCTGAAATTTCCCTAGTCGAACATTATTATGGAATCTTCGAGGACAATAATAATGCGTAAGACTAGTATGTGCAGTGATTGAAATAAGATATCGGATCGTCACATGGGTATATATGATTAGAGAATCATTATACTGGACAGACCCGACATGAGAAACACACCATGGGTTGTTATATAATAGTCAACGGTGTTTCTCAATTTTTGACTGGGTTGTATATGAGATCCTTCGACTTGAGGTCTCACAAGAGTTCTTGCATGGCTAGTGTTATGCTTTGATAATGTTAAACGCTATCCGTAACAGGGTGAGCAATAAAGGCATTTATTGGGTATATCACGAATCTTGTTCAGGATGAATGGGATGCAGAAAGGATTTGTCCCTCCTATATAGCAGGAGCGATATCTTGGGCCCCTTTGATGAAGTCAAACTAATTCATGACCATGAACAAATGAATCAGTATATGATATTGATGTCATTTGATTAGTATACTCGCGAATCAAGAAACTAAAAGATTGGACAATACAAGTGTGAGTTTTTCCATGACTTGTGTTCAATCTAGATATCAAGGACAAAAGGATTTAAATACAAATGTCAAATGTTGTAATTATGATAGTCACCAGATATTTATGAATTGGGGGTAATGATGCGTTGCTAGATACCTCTCATTACCTGTGACATATGATGTCACGGCCAACATCATAGATACCTCCTGGGTCGCACTCATAGATCAATTGGATTGGGCTTGTTGGAGTACATTTAATCTAAGGTGCGCCAATTCGATTGGGCCGGGCCTGGATTGGATTGGGCCCTTAATCGGGTTGGGCCGACCAACCCATTTGGACAGACCTTATGGCTGGAAAATTGGATATATTTTCAGCTCTTATCTCTTAGAAGGAGGTTGAAGTGGTGGAAAATGTGGAGGAGTGGTTTCCTCCATGATCTCCCACTTTCCCCTTTCGCTCTCCCCACTCTCCATTGAATGACTAAGAAAAATGATGATTTTCCCTAGCATTCTAAGTCATGATTCTCCAGCTTTTGAAAGGTTAGAAAAGAGAGAAAAAGAGAGAGCATTCAATAGAGATTAAATAGAAAGAAAAGACAGCTTTTTATATACTTGTTTTCTAGCTTTGGCTAATAGAAAAGAAGTAAGAAAACTGTTTCTTGTTCTTCTTTTAGGTCCTATATCCACCATAAATATATACTCCATCTTGAGAGTGTCTTCAAGACTTCTACGAGACGTTGGCTAGCACCAAGCGGTAGATGACCATCCCCGGAAGATCGAGTGGATATTGGGAGAGGCGGAGCCTGCGTTGGTGGCGTTCCGTTCATGACAACAAACCTACTTCGAAAGGTATAATGCTATCCCGTAGTCTAAGGTTCTTACTTGTGAAAGATCCTATTATAGGCGGGTCGTTTTATTTCCGCTGCATAACTTGTTTTAGACCCGGTTATATCTCTAACACCTTGAGCACCAGATACTTCTTCACGTTCTTCCTATTTTAGTCGTCTTGGTAGCATCATCAGAAAAAGATAGCGAACCACTGTATAAAAGGGTGAAAATTAACAGATTACTTGATGACCCTATATTTTATCACTATTTTGAATTGTTTTCCAAGTTGAATTAAGGTTACTTGAGATAAAATAATATATTAATAAGTGAATTTGTATTTATATGTCTAAAAATATTGTTGCGAATTTTATTTGAATTAATCACTAATTTTCTAATATTTGATACAGGTTCAAGGGCATTTTAGGAAAAGAAGAATTATATTTGGCATGTGCTAAAATGTGACTTATTCCAACTGAGAATAGAAGATCGAATATATACAAATTTGTTACTTGCCAAAAGTTGAATCCTAAAAGGAATCAAAAGTTGAAGGGATCATGTGCCTAATATGTGACTTATTCCAACTGAGAATAGAAGATCGAATATATACAAATTTGTTACTTGCCAAAAGTTGAATCCTAAAAGGAATCAAAAGTTGAAGGGGCCATGTACCTAATATGTGAGCTACCTAATTACATCCAACTTCTATTCCCCTTCTCGGATTCGGAATATACAGAAGTCTTCAATTTAGACTTGGAGTTGATCTCAAGTTTGCCCTAATCATTGCCTATATATAGAGCACAAGTCAAGACATAAAAGGATCCATCACAGATACTGTCGAAGAGAGAGAAAAATGCAGTTGAGAGACGGTTATTTTGGGGAAATTTTCTCTGATTTTCTTATTACTCTAAAAAGTAATATGTACAAGCTTTTATACTAATTATGGAAAACATCCACTACTTCTATTTCTAGACTTGATAATATTGGGTCTATCTATAATAATTATACTGGGCCTCTGATACGCAGAACAGAATAAAGCCCAATCATAAAACATAACATTCCTATCTATTATATTTACTAGCCCAATTCAACCCCAAGCCTTATTCTTCTATTCTTCTTTTATTCTTCTCTTCTTTATGCTTCAACAGTCTATCTTCTGCTTTCTTCTTCTCAACTCCAGCTTGCTTACTTTGCATTCCATCATCTTCCTTCAACAGCCTCCCACAAGCTGGAGGCCTAAAGACATTATACAGCCCTAGGCATTTGATCAAATAACACAGCCTTGGTGCACCTAGAGGCTTAGTAAAAATATCAGTGATCAATAGAAGTAATTGGCAATGGCTTGATCACCCCTGCTAAGAACCTTTCCCTAACAACATGACAATCTATCTCTATGTGTTTTGTTCTTTCATGAAAAACAGGGTTTTCTGCTATATGCAATGCACTATTACTATCACAATATAAAGGAACAGCTTTCTTTTGCTCAACTCCCAAATCTTTAAGCAAATATAATAGCCATTGTACCTCACATGTAGTCATGGCCATTGCTCTATATTCAGCTTCTGCTGAACTTCTTGAAACTGTGCTTTGCTTCTTTGATCTCCATGATATTAAAGAACTTCCCAAAAATATACAGAAGCCAGTCACAGAATTTCTTGTCTCTATGCAACCTGCCGAGCCACTATCTATATATGATTTCAGTTCTAATGTATTTTCTGCTGCATAATGAAGTCCTTGTCCTGGTGAGCTTTTTAGATATCTCAGAATTCTATGTGCTGCCTTCATTTGCATAACTGTTGGCTTATCCAGAAACTGACTAAGCTGCTGAACTGAATAGGATATATCAGGTCTTGTGATAGTTAAATACAATAGTTTTCCTACCAGTCTTCTGTATTGAGTGTTGTCTTCCAATGGTTCTGAATCCTTGTGTGAATATTTTGCTATTGTGTCCATGGGAAAATATACAGGTGCACATTCCAAGTATCCTTCTTCATCTAAGAGATCCAGTGTATATTTTCTTTGTGTCAGCATAATTCCTTCTTTATTTCTTTCTACTTCAATCCCCAGAAAGTATCTAAGTTCTCCAAGATCTTTGATCTTGAACTCCTTATGCAGAAATTCCTTTACTTTGTTTATCTCTTCCAATTCATTGCTTACTAGAACTATGTCATCCACATATACTAGTAAAGCTGTGAATCTTCCTTTTTCATGTTTGATGAAAAGGCAATTGTCATGCCATGATTGTTTAGAACCTAGTTTTAATAAGAATTTTGTCAACCTTGCATTCCATTCCCTGCTAGCCTGTTTTAATCCATACAAGGATTTGTTTAATTTGCATACCATCTGATTATCTGAACTTACATACCCTGGTGGTGGCAGCATATAAATTTCTTCACTCAGTTCCTCATGCAAAAATGCATTGTTTATATCAAATTGATGTGCAAACCATCCTCTTCCTGCTGCAACTGCTAATAAAGTCCTTATTGATGTCATATTTGCCACTGGTGAGAAAGTATTCAAATAATCAATCCCTGCTTGTTGTGTGTACCCTTTTGCCACAAGCCTTGCCTTGTATCTTTCCAAATCACCATTTGATTTAAATTTTATCCTAAACACCCATTTACATCCAATGGCATGTTTTCCTACTGGCAAAGGTACTAAGGACCAAGTTTGGTTTTTTTCCAAGGCTTGAATTTCAGCCATCATTGCCTCCCTCCAAACTTGAGACTTTGCAGCTTCATTGTATGTTGCAGGTTCCTGTTCAATATCTAGAGAAAACACAAAGGATTTGTATTTGGGTGATAACAGTTCATATGTAAGCACTTGATTAATATTATGAGGAGAAGTTTTAATGGTAGGGCAATGAAAGTCATTAAGCAGAACAGGAGGTTGCCTATGTCTAGTAGACTTCCTGACTCCTGTGGAAGGATTATGTATATGATCAGAAGTAGTAGCAGGCAAAGAAGAAATATGCATATGATCAGAATTAGAAACAGGTAATAAAGAAATATGCATATGATCAGAAGTAGAAACAGGCAATGAAGAATTATGCATATTATCATGAGATGTGAATGAAGAATTAGATGGAAATTTAAGTGAAGGTGTATCTAGATCTTTGAAAGAATAAGTTGCAGGTTGATGAGAGGAACCTGACTTAGAATTTTGAAGTATTTGCACAAAAGGAAAAATGTGCTCAATGAATAAGACATTTCTGGATATAAACATCTCCATGTTTTCACTATCAAGTAATATATAGCCCTTTGTAGTAGAAGAATGACCCATATATATACATTGTTTACCCCTTGGATCAAACTTATTTCTACCATGCTCCATAGTACAAGCATATGCCAAACAACAAAAAAACTCTTAAGTTTGTATATGTAGGAATTTGGTTGAACAAAGACTGATGAGGAGTTTTGTTTTTCAACACAGGAGTAGGTGTGACATTTATAAGATGTACTGCATGCTTTACACAGTATCCCCAATATTCAATAGGCACTTTGGATTGGAATTTTAAGGCTCTGGCTATGTTTAATATGTGTTGGTGCTTTCTTTCCACCAGACCATTTTGTTGTGGTGTGGAGACACAAGATGTTTGATGTATGATCCCATTTTCAGAATAAAAAATTGGAATATGGAATTCAGGACCATTATTACTCCTCACAACCTTAATAGTTTTGCCAAATTGTGTTTTAACATAGGCACAGAAGTTTTTTAAAGAGGTTCTAGCTTCAGATTTGGCAGTCAAAAAGAATACCCAAGTATGTCTAGAACAATCATCAACCACAGTCAGAAAATATCTTTGGCCATATAAGGTAGATTCCTTGAAAGGTCCCCATATGTCAAAATGCACTAAATCAAAAGGAGAAGATACAAAAGAATGACTTAAAGGAAAAGGCAACTTGTGTTGCTTAGCTAAAGGACAAACACTGCAGTGATGAGAGTTATTTTTACAACCAGAAATAGGATTCAAGTCCTTTATGGAATCAAGCTGGGAAATAGCTAAGTGCCCTAGTCTATAATGCCACAATAGTACACTTATTTCTGAAGGAGGAATAGGTAAAGTGACATTACAAGAAATGGAGTTAATAGAAGTAGGTATAGCAGGGATCAGCTGTAGCAAATAGAGTCCATTCCACTCTTTAGCTGATCCAAGCTTCTTGTGAGTAATCAGTGCCTGTATGTTACATTGAGTAGATAGAAAGTTAACTGAACATGCATTATGTTTAGTTAACTTGGAAACTGAGATTAAATTGAATTTAAAATCAGGAACTAGAAGAACATTATGTAATATCAATGAAGGTGTTAATTGAATTTCACCTTTTTTGGTTACAGGAATGGAAGATTTGTCAGGAAGATTGACAAACATTTTATGTGTAGAAATGGAAGAAATGAAATATTTATCAGTGCTTACTATATGGTCTGATGCACCTGAATCTATAATCCATGTATTTAATCCGGAAAAAGAATTAGTACCTGCAGATGCAACAGAAGCATCAAAGTTAGGTTCCAAGATGGCATGATTAGCTGAAGCATGCAATCCTTCTGCTGTGGTTGTATTCAAGTTAACATTCTGAATGAGCTTCAGAAGTTTCTGATGTTGTTCAACATTGAATCCAACAATAGCATTCTATGACTCAGCTGTGCCTGATCCTGCATAATGCACAGATGGCATAGCAGCCATACTACTAGGAAAATGTTTAGAAGAGTGATTTTTAGAAGGAGTGTAATGGCCATGACTAATGTTGGATGCAGGATATAAACCATATCCCTGCATGTCTGTTCCAGTAACACAATTCACAGGATTGTAATGACCAGAAGAGCTTGCCATGTAGTTTGAAGGTTGCCTTCCAACTGCTGTGTTAGAGTTAAGCCCCAAAATTCCTGGTTTTCCTCTATATTTTGAGTTAGGAGGATATCCATGTTTTTTATAACATTTGTCAATTGTGTGTCCTTTAAAACCACAGAAACTACAAAGCAAGCCTTTGTTTCCCCTTCCATAACCTCCTGACACAGCATTGATGTTACTATAGTTCCTATTAGCCATTCCATTTCCTACATTGTTCATGCTATGTGGCAAATAACCACCTGTGTCTGACATATTCTGATTGTAAGAATGTGATACTCCCTGACTATACATCACTTGTGTCATAGGATTATTAACAGCATAAATTGCTTGATTCTCATGTTGACAAGCATTGTTAAAAACCTCAGTAATGTCAGGCAAAGGTTTTTGCATCAAGACATGAGACCTAACACTGCCAAAGGACTCATTTAAACCTTTTAAAAACCTAATGACATAATCACTATCATAATATTGCTTGACAATCTTGTGACCTTCACAAATACAATGACCACATGAACAACTAGGTAGAGGTCTCAACATTAAAAATTCATCCCAAAGTATTTTTAATTTTGTAAAATATTCAGTCACAGTACTACCTCCTTGTTTAAGGCTGTGAATTTCCTCCAGAAGACTGGATAGTCTATAAGCATCACCCTTTTGATATCTACCTTCCAGATCTTTCCAAACTTCCATAGATGTATTCATCATTTGCACACTTTGTTCAATAGTTTTGTCAACAGTATTTGCAATCCAAGTTAATACCATTTGATCAGCTTGCTCCCAAGCTCGATACAAAGGTTCTCCAAGCTTTGGAATTACAACATCTGAAATCCTCTCTATGAAGCAAAGCTTATTTTTAGTTATTAAAGTCCTTCGCACAGCACGTCTCCATGAATAATAATTTGCAGCTCCAACAAGAATTTTTGAAGTAGGTGCAAGAAGAAGAGCTGGATTTTCATTCGGATGAAGATAAAATGGATTTGTAGCAGTAATTTCTACACTAGAAGGAGAATTTCCAGAAGAATTTGAAGTTGCCATTATCAGATATCAAGAAATTGAGAAATCAGAAATACTTGAATCAATTATCAAAATTGATCAATAAAACATCAGAAAAATGAAATTGAGTGAAGATTATGGAAGAAAACAACAAAATCTACAAGAGAAATGTAGGAATTTTACAGATTAAAGATCAAGAATCCAAAAAGAATTTGCGGAAGAAAGAGCGTGTCTTACACACGCTGCTCTGATACCATGTCGAAGAGAGAGAAAAATGCAGTTGAGAGACGGTTATTTTGGGGAAATTTTCTCTGATTTTCTTATTACTCTAAAAAGTAATATGTACAAGCTTTTATACTAATTATGGAAAACATCCACTACTTCTATTTCTAGACTTGATAATATTGGGTCTATCTATAATAATTATACTGGGCCTCTGATACGCAGAACAGAATAAAGCCCAATCATAAAACATAACATTCCTATCTATTATATTTAATAGCCCAATTCAACCCCAAGCCTTATTCTTCTATTCTTCTTTTATTCTTCTCTTCTTTATGCTTCATCAGTCTATCTTCTGCTTTCTTCTTCTCAACTCCAGCTTGCTTACTTTGCATTCCATCATCTTCCTTCAACAGATACACCATTCATAATCATCATACAACAAAGCAATTCATCCATTCAGAGAATACTCTATTCTTTTAACATAAAGAAGAGAAGCAGAGAGTTTGTAGACTCTGCAAAGTCAAGGCAGAGGCACGGATAGGGCTTGCTTCACAGAAGACTCATTCTGATTCCAGCGTCCGGCGATCACAGGCTCTTTCTAGTTTTTATTTAATTTTATGTTAATTTATTTTATAGCTTTGAACATGTCTATGTCTAGCTAAATTCTTCATAACTAAGACCTTCTTATGAAGGTCGAAACTTTTATGGTTAATGTTTGATTTCTAATAAAGATTACATATTTTCTCAAATTTGGTTAATTGTTATTATCTATTTTTAATGCTTGTAATTTTCTGGCAAATTTTTGCATGAACCTTAATTTATTGTAGAGTCTGACAAGTTCTAGAGTAGATTGGAACCAAGGATAATAACAACACAACGTAAAATTGAATAAAGATAGATTCGATTTTCTTGTGTGGTTTCTAGCAAGTGGGAAACAAAAGCTAGGGAAGACCATAGAATTTTATGCGGTTTTAGGTCTTAAAATCACGTAGAGATACGACTGATTTATTCTCTAAAACTAGGAGTTTTTCGCCAAGAGATTGGGTCTAGCTTATTTTCGGGAATTCTACCATTAACCAAGTTGAGACTTAATTTAAAGAGATCATTCATTTGTCCATAAAAGGAGTAAACTGGATTAGAGGTGTCTTGGTTCATTCATTCCATATTTTATCTTCACATCGCATATTTACTTTACTTTAATTGTCATTCATTCTTGGTTATTTTTAGTTAATCTTATAATCTCTATTTTGGTTTAGGTTGAGTTATAAGTGAGAAAATTTTCCAATTAGATAATCAATCCTTTTTGGGACAATTTTTTACTTATTACTTTATTACTTATTTGATATTTGTGCACTTGCAAATTTCGCATCATTACTGAACATATTTAAGGTATGATTGCTCAAATGTGTTCCAGATTGTCCGTTAAGCTGCTACTCCTGGATGCTTCTTTGGTTTTATTTATTTATTTCAATACTATTTTCCAACTCAATTGTGTATGGCTCTCTCTTTAATCCCCTGTTGTTATAAGCTTGTTTTGGTTTACCTGTTGGAAAATCTTCATTCAAAGTAGCCTTGAAATATCAGCTTCTTCTTCTTGATTTGAACAAATGTACCTAAAATACTTCTAGGCATCTAATAACTTTCCTTAAGTGATATTTGCCCCCTATGGTGGTAGGTTGTGATGCAAATTCACTAAGGATACAAAGAAGTCTAACTTGAATTTGAGTGCACTCTAAAATTCAATCTTAGAAATGTTTGGTTGGTGTGTTAGGATTTCTATTGTGATTCTTTTTTTTATCTCTCATTTTTGGTATCTCTCCAAATCTTTTAACCCCTAGTCCTTTTATAGATGGACAAGTACCTCTAGTTGGTGGATATGACCATTCATCTTAACCCTTCATGGTGTCTATACACGAACAATCCTACCTAGTATGAACATTCATGTTCCTTCACCATGAGTTACTTTCATAAGGTCATATCTTTCCAATTGTTCACACCTTTTCAATTGGAAATGTTTCCAACAATCCCCCACCATTTTCAATTGATAATTTTAGTCTTTCCAAACACAATCAATCGGAACTAATTGCATAGATGTTGATATCTCGCGATTTGAACCAACACTTAACGAAAATTCATAACTGAAATCTGAAGTGAAATGGTGGATAAAGCCTTGAACCATTCATCCAATTTGATAAGTAGTACAAATAATCACACAATTGAGCTCCTGGTACAAACACCCTTTAAATGACACATAAATGGGCGTGTGTCCTGTATTTCTCGTAAATGTACCAGAGCCAAGCCCTTCAGCTCCTTGAAGCGGCACCACTTCACATTTACATAGGTGAACCTATCAAGAACACCCACGCAATTTGTGCTCCGACGAAATCATCTATGGATCTATTAAGAGCGCAAGCTTCAATCTTACCTTTTGTATGTGACGATTTCAAACACCTTTCGCTCCTAAATGGTTATATAGTTTGGTGCTTACCATCACATATTAATGAGTTTGAACTCAAGACTAAGAATTGTACTTAGCGTTGAGTTGAGTACACACCATATATGACTAGAATATGGGATTCAGTCCCATCCCATTAACCAATAAAAATACAAGAGCCAAGACCATTCAGTCAACGGATCCATCAAGTTTTGACTTCATCTTACAAAATAAACAGTGCACTTTAGTCAAATCAATTTAACCATAGCTATGAAACTATAGCTATAAACATTTTCTTGTATTTACAAAAACATAAAGAAGTTTTGAACATAAGTCCTTAGAATGGTTATCGACTATAGAAATTTAAATTTGTTGATTCTTTTTAAGGGTTGGGCATTCCTCCCCCTCTTGAGGTAAATTTTGTAGGTTAGAGTTAGACCCAAATCCAATTTTCAACATGGTATCAGACCCACCTAATCAATGTTGGGCTACCCGCAAATGTCCAGTTTTGCAAACTTGACATGAGGGGAGTGTTGAGAATCCCACATTGGCAGGTTAGTGAGCAAGTTATTCTTCATAAGGTTTGGTTAATATTTGTCCTATTGTGATGCTTTTTAGGGGTTTGGAGTTGGGTCCAATGTTGTTTTGCATTTATTACGATGAAAGTAGAGCTTTCCTTCTAAGATACTCCCCGACCTCTCTTTGATAGATAGAGAAAACTGAAAGCAATTTCTAGTTTGTAAGTTGGTTTGGTTACTAAAGTGAGTTCTTCCTGTCACTCTTGACCATCTTTATGGTTCCCAAATACCTTAGAGGAAGCATTTGTATTTGTTCACTTCCTGTAGGATCCACAAAAAACAAAGCTGCTAATTTATGATGGAGATATGTTATGTTTGGAAAGTTATCCATGCTAGTGAATACAGAGACTAAAGTTATTCTATCCTCAACCGGCTTTAATATTGTATATAAATTGCTGTTTTCAGGATACTTTTTGATATGCGGACTTTTTCAGCAGATTGGATGGCAAATACAAGTAAGCCCGATTCTGATCTGCAATCATTTCCACATGGGGGTGAAGAAAGCAAATCGAACTTCTTCAATCCAAGACCAACAGCACCAACAACTGCTCAGGTTCACCCTGATTTGCTTGCTTTTAATTTTGTGCTTTCCTTATTATTATGGTTTTGTGCCAAAGGTCCTAAACATCCTTCCAAACAATGATTAGTGCAAAAAATGGGCCATGCAAGTGGTCCTGAACAATGTTATCAATAGCGGCGCTATAGTGGAGCGAAGAGGCCATATGTCGCTCCGACCCATCCATAGCGGAGCGCATCAGTGTTGCGGGATTAGCGACTGCTATTGCGGCTAAAATAGTGTGAATATCGGCGATATTGGGATAAGAGCTTAAAACCCCCTTTTTGCCCTTTACAATTGTAAAAACCTTATGGGTAATTCTTGAATTTAATGGCTTTGGGTATGTTTTTTTTATCTTGGATTTAATGACTTAGGTTTTATTTTTTATCTTTGTTTTAATAATTTTGGTTACGACTTTGTTTTCCTTGTTGTCTTGAATTTTTCTTAATTGTTTATATTAAATTTCAAGTAACGCCGCTATCCACTATCCCACTATAGCATTTTTAGGGTCGGCCGCTATGCAACACTAACCAGGATTGACGACACTGGTCCTGAACAATTGGAATTGAGAGATATGGATGTTTAAGTACATTATCTTTCGGTTCATTTCTTCTTGCTTGAAAAGAAATCATTAACTGGTCAATTTTCTTTCGGGTAACTTGTATTAATTGTGCTGTTAAATGACTTAGGTTAAAGGTACGAGTGGAAACTCAAGAAGAAGAAAACGGCCTTTGATTCATGTTAAAACAATGATCTTCATAGTAAAATGAACAAAAACCCTAGTTTATGGGCTAACTTAGCGAATTGTATGTTTTTTCTTAAGTAATAACATCTTGGCAACGACTGCGTCATATTTATGTCCACGATTATAAGCTGCTTCAACGAGCTAAGAAACTGGAAAATAAAATTAAGTAGAAGCTAGTCATAGTATGTTAACCTACAACGGATTCTTGTCAATTCCAAGAGAGCATATTGTAAGATGTTACAAAAAGGACTACTAATTCTCTTTTGATCTTTTAGTGTTTAGCAAGTAAGAGTAAGTAGGTTTCGAACCCTGGTTCTATAAAAAAAAGGGTGCGCGGGTCGGGAGTTGGAACGAAAATAAGAGGTGGTTGAGATATTTTTAGACATCTTTTTGAGAATTGTGTAGTAGTTGGACTTCATCTTCAAACTCATATTTCTTCTTCACTTTTACCTCATTTTCTCTGCAATGTTCAGCTCCATTGAGCTTGTAAATGTCCAATTGATACATTCATATCAATAATTTTCAATTTCAATAATAATTCGCAGCTTGAATCCGCAATTGTTATCAAGAATTAACTCTGAGAATCTCAAATATAACATTTTTTGTATCAGAGCCGGCGATTCTTGGAAGAGATGGCGACGACAAAGAACCAGATCGGAGAGATGCACTCGACGGAAGCTATGTCATTACTTTAGTCACCGAAGATGAATGAATTTCGAATTCCAGTGGAACAACAATCACGCAAGTTAGTAGAAGTGGAAAGTTCAATTATACAAATGGATTCTCAATTCGATGAACTGCGGCATGCTATGACCACTATTAGCTCCGAGGCAGCTTGGAGGAATTCATGGGCATAAACTTGTTCAAAACACCCATGAATCGTCCCTTGAAGGATCCGCTCATACCATGGGAATCGAAAAACAGACGAAAAATACTTACGTATTTTAGTTAATGGATTCTGACTTCGGATGTTGTGATGCGAACACCAAAGCCCTCCCTAGCGGAATTTCTCTCACTGGTATCCACGCGACGAAATGAGCAGCGAGTGCTAACTTTTCATTTTCTGAGTTTAGGGAATCTAGAGAGAAGAGAATGGCAGAAATCTTAATTCGGGTTGTGTGTTTTTGGTGCTAAAATAAAGTTTCTAGGGTTTCTCCCTAAAAGAGATTATATAGGGCGTGAGAGTTTGTTCTGAGAACCAACTCCCACGTAATCCCAACCTCTTATGGCAGTGGGAGTTCTTATCACATAATAACTCCCACGTAATCCCAGCGAAAGCCAAATACCGAAAATGCCCATCCTTAATCTCTAATTCTAATAATAACATTTTATTATTCTCAGAAACATAAATGTCAGATACAATGAACATATACACATTATAGATTCATTGAATTTGGACATGAAGCTCGTTAACTCGTCAATGCGTATGGCCCTGTAGGTGCATATCACAATGGCAATGAAAACACACTTAGTAGTAGTATGTGTTCATAAATCACAAGCGGTCCCTAGGAGGACAGAGTGAATGAATGTACGGTGGAACCTAATATTTAATCCCTTTGTCTCGCGATATCTAAATTAAGCATAAGGCATGGTAGTTGTCACCCTTATAAAGCTCAATTGTATTTATGCTCGATCTACAGGTAGACTGTTCCAACAAATTGTATTTAATAGCCACTTTATGAAATGCATTTGAGCACGACCATGCATTTAAACAGTTTTCCCTATCGAAGGGACCATGGATATCTCTCTCTAATAAGAGAGGGACAAATCCCTTACAATGCCTCTCACATTCAAGCCATGATGGGATACTACATCCGATCATTAGTCATTTTAATTACTCGATTAAAAGTAACGTCTGACTTAGTCAAAACGTAGCTCCATTCATGCTGGAAACGATGGAGACATACGGTCTAAGGATTCCAAATTGTATTGTGGAAGTAATACTTATGACTAAGGAACTGTGAAGTATTACTTCTCTTGCGGATCACGTCTGATACAATATATCCCAATATATTATATCTATGATATGATTTGCATCCATTACACATGATCAGTAAAGCATAATCATCAAGCAAACATCATACTAGTTTTATTTCATCGTATAAAATGTTACACAAAACTAGGGACATTCAGAATAGTAATTGCATAAGTTAATGAGTTTTACTATCGAATCACGCATTTGATGTTCAAAAGCAAAATTAACTATTTAAATGACATGCTCAAAAATATATAAAACGTACAACATATGCTAATGGTTCTAGGGCACTACTAACAATCTCCCACTTGCCCTAGGTCCAATCATACATGACCCTCAATCCCATTGACCTAGTATGACTCTCATGTTTAGGTTGCGGGAGTGACTTGGCCAATGGATCTGCAATGTTGTCGTCTGTATGAACTTTGCAAATTTTAACGTCTCCCCTATCAATGATTTGTCTAATCAGATGGAAACGCCTGAGAATGTGTTTGGATTGTTGGTGAGATCTAGGTTCCTTAGCTTGTAATATAGGACCAGTATTATCACAATAAATGTGCACTGGGTTCAAAATGCTAGGGATGACACCTAATCCATCAACAAATTTCCTGATCCAAATAGCTTTTTTAGCTGCTTCAGAGGCAGCCACATACTCAGCTTCTATTGTAGAGTCGCTCACAGTTTCTTGCTTTGAGCTCTTCCAGCTCACAGCACCTCCATTCAAACAAAACACAAAACTAGATTACGATCTAAAATCATCTACGTCGGTTTGGAAGCTTGTGTCTGTGTAACCATTTACAACCAGACTTCCTTCATGACCTCCGTAAACTAAGAACATGTATTTAGTCCTTCTCAAGTACTTAAGAATGCTCTTAACTGCAGTCCAATGTGACTCTCCAGGGTCAGATTGATATCTGCTAGTCATGCTTAATGTGAATGAGACATCTGGGCGAGTGCATAGCATGACATACATAATACACCCAATGGCTGAAGCATATGGGATCTTACTCATGCTCTCTTGGTTTTCGTTTGTGGAAGGTCCTTGAGTTCTGCTGAGTTTAATGTGGTATGACATGGGCAAGAATCCCTTTTTGGAATCTTGCAAACTGAACCGTTTCAGTACCTTTTCAATGTATCTACTCTGGCTTAGGCCAATCATTTTGTTAGATCTATATCTATAGATTCTTATACCCAAAATGTATGTAGCCTCGCCTAAGTCTTTCATGGAAAAACACTTCCCCAACCAAGCTTTTACGCTTTGTAATGTGGGGATGTAATTTCCAATCAGTAAGATGTCATCCACATAAAGCACAAGGAACACTACTGCATTATTAGTTATTTTCTTTATAAACACAAGGCTCGTCTTCGTTTTTTATGAAACCAAATTCTTTAATTGCTTCATCAAAGCAACGATTCCAGCTTCGAGATGCTTGCTTCAATCCATAAATGGACCTTTGAAGCTTACACACTTTGTTACGATTTGATGAATCAACAAACCCCTCAGGTTGTGTCATATACACATCCTCAAGAATATTTGCATTAAGAAACACAGTCTTAAAGTCCATTTGCCATATCTCATATTCATAATATGCGGCTATGGCAAGTAAAATCCTAATAGATTTTATCATAATGATAAGAGAAAAGGTTTCATCATAGTCTATAACCTTTTACTACTTGTCGAGATTTAAAAGTGTGTACATTACCATCCATGTCGGTTTTCTTTTTGAAACACCAATTGTTATCAATGACCTTACACCCTTCGGGTGGGTCAACTAAATTCCACACTTGGTTATCGTACATGGATTGCATCTCAGACTTCATAGCTTCTAGCCACTTGTCTGACTCAGAACTACGAATTGCCTCTTTGTAGGAAATGGGTTCATCTTCATTGATCAGTTCAATATGATGATCATCAGTTACGAGAAATCCATATCTCTCAAGTTATTGATGTACCGGACTTGACCTCCTTGGGCCTTGTGTCAAAGATTGAAGCTCAGTATCAGCACGTGAGCTTGTTGAAGTTCCAAAGTTGGTTCAGATGTTGATTGGGGATCTTGAATTTTCTCTAGATGGATCTTATTCCCACTATCCCTTTTGGAAATAAATTCCCTTTCAAGGAATAGACCATTTCGAGAAACAAACACTTTGCTCTCTGATGGAAGATAGAAGTAATATCCTTTAGTTTCTTTATGATATCCCACAAACAAACAATTGTCAGATTTAGGGGCGAGTTTATCAGATAATAAACGTTTTACATACACATCGCATCCCCAAATTTTCAGAAATGACAAACTTGGTCGTTTCCCTGTCCATATATCATATGGAGTTTTCTGAACCGCTTTAGAATGAATTTATTCAATATAAATTCAGCAGTTTCTAGGGCGTAGCCCCAAAAGGAAATTGAAAGACTGGTTTGACAGATCATAGATCAAACCATGTCTAGTAAGGTGTGATTTCTTCGTTCTGACACACCATTCCATTGTGGTGTGCCAGAAGGAGTTAATTGTGAAACAATTCCACAACCTCTAAGATGTTCGTCAAACTCTTGGTTAAGGTATTCGCCACCTGAATCTGATCGAAGTATTTTAATACTTTTACCAAGTTGATTTTGTGCTTCATTTGGGAATTCTTTGAATCTTCCAAAAGATTCTGATTTATGTTTCATTAGATAGACACAGCCATATCTACTGAAATCATCTGTGAATATTATGAAGTATTGAAACCCTCCTCTAGCACTTGTGTTTATTAGTCCACATACATCTGTATGTATAATGCCCAATAAATCGAAAGCTCTCTCACTTTGTCCAGTAAAGGGAGCTTTAGTCATTTTGCCTAACAAACAAGAATCACATGTCTCATAAGAGTCTAAGTCAAATGATGTAAAAATTCCATCTTGATAGAGTTTTGATATGCGTTTCTCGTTGATGTGACCCAAACGACAATGCCAAAAGTAGGTTCGGTTTAAGTCATTTTATTTTAACCTCTTTGTATTAATGTTATAGATGGGCCTTTTAATGGATTCATCGATGTTAACAATATAAAGACAATTCATCAAAGATGGATCTCCATAGAAGATACCATCTTTATGAAGGGTACAAATCTTATTCTTAATATTTATTTCAAAACCATCAATATTCAAACAAGAAACTGAGATAATATTCCTACTCAAAGTTGGAACATAAAGATAATTATTCAGTTCAATAATAAGGTCACTTGGCAAAACTAAATTAAATGTCTCTGTAGCTACAACACCAACTCTTGCTCCATTCGCTACTCTCAGGCCCACTTCTTCTTTTTCCAATGATCTACTCCTTTTGAACCCCTGCACATTTGCACAAATGTGAGAACCACAATCGGTATCTAATACCCATGAAGTAGACATGTTAATCTCAATAACATAAAATACTTGGAGAGACAGTCAAACTGGCTTTCTCCTTTTTCTTCTCTTCCAAGTAGAGCTTGCAGTTTCGTTTCCAATGACATAGTTCATTGCAATGGAGGCAAACCCCTTATTTTGGTGCCTTGGCCTTGGGTTTGGGCTTGGGCTTGTTGTTGCCTTTGCCCTTCTTGGCCCATCTTGGCCATGGGCTTTCCCTTTCCTTTGTTCTTCTTGAAATTCCCTTTTTGAACCATTAAGACATCAGGGGTCTTCTTAAATTCAGTTCAGCCTGCTTGAGCATCCCATGTATCTCATGTATGGACTTCTCCATGGCATGCATGTTGAAGTTCATGACAAATTGGTCATACTCAGGTGGGAGTGAGCCCAAGATCATATATGTGGCCATGTCATGACCTACGGGAGCCCCAAGTTTCTCAAGTTGGTCAAGATATCCCTTCATCTTAAGAACATGTGCACTCACAGTGGTGTCAGGGGCCATCTTGCAACTGTTCAACTCCTTAGTGGTGAGGAACCTTTCTTGATGGGCTTGCTCTTGGAATATTTCCTTGAGCTGGCCCATCATCTGGAAAGCCTCAACCTCTTCAAACTGTTTTTGAAGCTCAGAGCTTATTGTGGCTAATATGAGACAAGTCACATCGTTAAAATAATCACAATGCTTCTTCCAAGCATATTTCTCAGCTCTATGGGCGTTGTTCGCAGACTGTTCAGGAATATCAGTGTCGAGAACATATAGATTTCTTTCCTGATTAAGGACAATCCTTAAGTTGCGGGCCCAATCAAGGAAATTTGACCAACTCAGTTTTTCTTTTTCAATAACAGATCCCAATAAATTGTGTGAAGTGTTGGTTTCCATTATCTACATTTAAAACTTATTTGCAAAGTCATTAATTAATTTTTTGAGCAAAAAACTTTCCACAATTTCAACACTTGATAAATAGTGAAGAAAACCATTTTACGATAGTTATAAGTAAGCCAAAGCTTATCTCCCATAATTAAAGTAAAATCAACCCATGGGAATGACATCTACATGTCCCGTCTATTTCCCATGTTATGCCATTGGCTCAAAACTATTTTGAAAGGCTACTTAAGTCGAACCATGTCTAAGCTTATGGAAATCACTATTTTCCCATCTCCTTTTGCTTAGATAACCACTTATCTAGTGTTGTTTTGGCAAGCAGACAAAATGATGATCCAAGCTCAAGAAGTGCTTAGGATATGGTAGGCATTTTAAGACTTAATTAAAACAATTTAATTTGAAGAATAAGTTGTTAAGCCCCCCCCAATAAGACAAGAATTAAGCATCACATGTATAATACAAGATAAATAAAAGTAAATGTGAGATAGCATGACCTAATCCTATGATGACTCCCACGAGCCTTGTGGGAGCCAAGGGTCAATCTAAGTCAATACCCATCTCATGGATAGTGTCTTCGATCCTGCGTCCTCCAGTCTTGTTACATAATTGCATGGGCATACCCAGCCTTCAATGTAAAGCAATAAAACTAATCTAAGAAATCAATAACAATTTTACAACAATGAAAACGGCTCGCATACTATAATATAAAATTACAACCCAATAAATGTAAAGCAAGAGGGGGTATAGTAGGCCATGCTAAAACTAACATAAAGCGTAATAAAATCAAGTAACGAATACAAATACAAAGTCTTAGGGCTGCCCCCCGTACGAGGTCCTAGGGGCAGCGCCCCCGGCGGGGTCCGAGGGGTAAGCGGTAGTCGAATGAGTTTTCTGCCCCGATTTAGCCCTCAATCGCCTAACATATACAATCGAATTAACTGGTTTATACGATATAATCCATACACATAAACAGTTTATGCGATATTAATCAGATTAACGGCATGGAGCATATAATCGCAGTTTATGCAATATGAATTGAATTAATGACAGATCGTACACGATATCAGTTTATGCAATATTAATCGAATTAAAACAAATCAAATCATGTGAATAGACATATAAATCAGATTAACATATATATATATATATATATATATATATATATATATATATATATATATATATATATATATATATATATATCATAATCAAAGAAATAATTATTTATGTTTCACAAATGCACATACCAAATCGAAATTGACAAGTGTTATGATGTGACTAACACTATCGAATTCGAATAGTATGAACAAGGCTCTGATACCACTGAAGGGATTCATGGGCAGAAACTCGTTCTAAACATCCCATTAATCGTCCCCTAAAGGATCCACTCATACCATGGGAATGGAAAAACAAACGAAAAATGGATTCTGACTTCAGATGCTGTGATGCGACCACCAAAACCCTCCCTTGCGGAATTGCTAACTACTGGTATCCACGCGACGAAACGAGCAGCGAGTGCAAGCTCTTCATTTTCTGAGTTTCAGGAATCTAGAGAGAAGAGAAGGGAAGAAATCTTATTTCGAGTTGTGTGTTTTTACAACTAAAAAAATGTCTAGGGTTTTGCCTAAAAAGAGATTATATATGGCGTGAGAGTTTATTCTGAGAACCAACTCCCACGTAATCCCAACCACTTCTGGTAGTGGGAGTTCTTACCTCATAATCACTCCCACGTAATCCCAGTGAAAGCCAAATACCGAAAATGCCCATCCTTACTCTCTAATTCGAATAATAACATTTTATTATTCTCAGAAACATAAATGTCAGATACAATGAATCTAGACACATTCTAGATTCATTGAATCTGGACATGAAGCTCGTCTATGCATGTGACCATGTAGGTTCATATCACAATGGCAATGAAAACACACTTAGTAGTATTATGTGTTCATAAATCACAAGCGGTCCCTAGCAGGACATTGTGACTACCCAGAGTGAATGAATGTACGATGGAACCTAATATCAATCCACTATTTAATCCCTTTGTCTCGCGATATCCAAGTTAAGCATAAGGCATAGTAGTTGTCACCTTTATAAAGCTTAATTGTATTTATGCTTGATCTCCAGATGGACTGTTCCAACAAATAGTATTTAATAACCACTTTATTAAATACATTTGAGTACGACCATGCATTTAAAAAGTTTTCCCTATCGAGGGGCCCATGGATATCTCTCTCTAATAAAAGAGGGACAAATCCCTTACAATGCCTCTCACATTCAAGCAATGATAGGATACTACTTCCGATCATTAGTCATTTTAATTACTCGATTAAAAATAACGTCCGACTGAGTCAAAACGTAGCTCCATTAATGCTGGAAACGATGGAGACATAAGGTCTAAGGATTCCAAATAGTATTGAGGAAGTAATACTTATGACTAAGGAACCATGAAGTATTACTTCTCTTTCGGATCACGTCCGATACAATATATCCCAATATATTATATCTATGATATGATTTGCATCCATTACACATGATCAGTAAAACATAATCATCAATCAAACATCATACTAGTTTTATTTAATCGTATAGAACATTACACAAAACTAGGGACAACCAAAATAGTAATTGCATAAGCTAATGGGTTTTACTATCAAATCACGCATTTAATGTTCAAAAGTAAAATTAACTATTCAAATAACACGCTGAAAAATATATAAAACGTATAACATATGCTAATGGTCTTAGGGCACTACTAACACAGCTAACATTAAAAATGATTTTGGGGAGAAATTTAGTCAATTGATTGAACAAATGACTAGGTTGAATCAAAACATTAAAAAGAAGACAATTGTTGGTGAGAACAATAGAATGCATAATAATTCTCCTCCGATTAGACACTCGAGGACTGATTTTGGTTATGGAGGGGAAAATTGGAATAAACCTATTGCTGGAGGAGGTAATGAGCCTAGGTTTGACATATGAAATGGAATTAGAATGGAATTAGAAATGATTTTAAACTGCCTAAACTGGAATTTCCTAAATTTGATGGTAGTTTACCTCAAGATGGGTAATACAGGCAGAACATTACCTTAGAATACATAGAATACTATATGCTCTGAAGTTATACATGGCTATTGTGTATTTCAGAGATGAAGCATGTCTAAGGGTACATACCTACACCATGGAATTTGGTACACAGAACTGGCAAGGGTTTGTGAGAACCTCGTACAATAGATTTGATTCCAAATCTTTGTCAGGAGTGGATGGAGATATTATCAAACCGCTAACGGCTGCTGGCGAAATTGAGGCTTCCCTACGCCACCTCCGTTCTGCTGATCCTTTACTCGCCACATTTATAGATATTTACCCAATGCCATTATTTTAAACCCACCGTTCTCCATTCCTTGCCCTTACAATGAGCATTCTTTACCAGTAACTGGCTTATAAAGCTGGCGCCTCGATTTACAATCGTTTTGTTTCTCTCTGTGATGGAGAAGATAATGTTCGTCCCGATAATGTTCTAGGCTTCTAGCCTTATCAGCTCAACAACTGAAGCAAGTTGGAGTCTCGGGTAAAAAAGCTAGTTATCTATACGACTTGACAAACAAGCGTAGTAAAAATGGATGATAGGTCATTGTTTACTATGCTTTCTATGGTTAAGGGAATTGGGTCGTGGTCTGTTCATATGTTCATGATCTTTTCGCTGCATAGACATGATGTTTTTCCAGTTAGTGACTTAGGGGTTAAGAAGGGAGTGCAAATGTTATATGGATTGGATGAGATGTCGAGGCCTTCGCAAATGGAGCAGTTGAGTGAGAAATGGAAGCCCGATAGGTCAGTAGGAGCTTGGTATATGTGGCGATTGTAAGCCCTAAGGGCGAACAAACTTAGTTTTTTATAATGTACAAACATCTGATGTTGTATCTAATGGTTTCAATCGTTGTGATAGAATAATGGTTCACTAAGATGGAAGCTCTAAGTACTTCAATCAAGCCGTGCTCAAGACTAAATGTTTACATTCTTGAAGGCACATATCTCAAGACGTGAAGATTGAAGGCTTAGGTGTGGTTAGAATAGCTTAGCATTTCTTTATATATATCTTAAAGCTCTAACCATTGCTCACATGAACTTAGGATCACAACACTATTGTCTTGCACCTTTAAAAATAGTTTTCATAAAGCTCAGTTTCAAAAATGGTCTTTAAAACTGTTCCCTTCTCAAAAGCCTTTTGTTTCATTGTCTAAAGATCTTGAAAATTGTTTTTCAAGTATTATTTATCCTTTTGAGAAAACCTTTTTGACCTTAAAATATTTCAAAACTTGTGAAAAATCAACATCTCTTGAATCCAGGAAATTCGGATCATCCGAGTTTTGCACGGATCATCCGGACCGAAACAGAGAGTTGAGTTTTTGGGAACCATTTGTCCCGGTCGACCTATGTAGACTTAGGATCGTCCGATCCTTTGATCGGATCATCCGAGGTAACTTGCGGTCAACCGAACTCTGCGAAAACTAGCCGTTATCTGACCGTTTTAAAAGCTGTTTTTTGGACTCTTTTGAAAAGTATAAAAGCTCTGATGAAGTGGGATCTTCAGAGAACAACAAGAACGAATATACATTGATTATACAAAAATCTTTAGTACTTTCAAAGCATATCCAACTTTATTCATGTATTGAAAAGTTCAAAATCACTATCTCACTTGCAAGACACAACAAGTTGTTGAGTTCTATGTTCTAAGAGCATTAAAGTAAGATCTTTAAAAGGTATCTATTCTCTACTTTTTGAGTGTGTAACTCTCTCTTTATATCTCCATCTTTCCCTCTCTTAGTGATAGGGTATTTATTGTGTCAAGTCCTACTTGGTGTGGGCTTTGTACCCTTAGTGAGTGGAGTTTATATTAGTGGTTATTTGTGTAAAACTCCTTGTGAGTTAGCCACTTGTGTAATTACTTTTCTTATTGAAGTTTTTAAAAATCCTTGGGTGAAGCTCAAGGTAGTGGACGTAGATTCTTTGTGAATCGAACCACTCTAAATCTCGTGTCTTGCTTTCATCGGTTTATTCTTGCTTCATTTTCACCATATTTCAAATACAAGTTCCACATTCCAAAAGTTTGAAATTAAAAAGAAGCCACTTTTATAAAAACCCAATTCACCCCCCCTCTCTTGTGTTTTTCAATTGGTATCAGAGCCTCGTCTTCACCTTTAGCTTAACTGCTTGAAGTAAAGATTATGGCCGGAAATTCCGCTTTAGCCTACCTAAAGGGATCTTCCACTAATAGACCACCTCTATTTGATGGAAACATTTTTAATGCTTGGAAAGACCGTTTCAAAATCTATGTGTGCTCTATAGACTACTCCTTGTGGCAGATTTTTTAAGAAGGTCCTTATGTACCTATGAAAGTGGTGGATGGTGTTCAAGTTCCAAAATTGGACAATGAGTTTAATGAAGATGAGTCCAAGAAAATGACCCTCAATTTTCGAGCTATGAACATCATTAGTTGTGCTCTTAATCCGGATGAGTAGAATCGGATACGTGGAAGCAAATCCGCTCACAAGATGTGGAAAACCTTAGAAGTCACCCATGAGGGAACTAATCAAGTCAAAGAATCAAAGCTCAACATGCTTGTGAGGGAATATGAGCTTTTCTCTATGAAGCCAAATGAAACTATAAATGAGATGAACACTAGGTTCACCAATGTTGTCAATGGGTTGAGATCTTATGGAAAGGAATACTCTATGGGTGAAATGAATAGGAAGATCCTCAACTCACTTCCTAAAAGTTGGGAAGGCAAAGCTCTAGTTATTGAAGAAGCAAAGAACTTGAAAACTTATCCCACGGAGGAGCTCATTGGTTCTCTTCTCACTTATGAGCTCACACACAAAAAGGATGAGCATATTGAATAGGCAAAGAAGAGTATTGCTTTAAAGGCTATTCTTGATCTTGATGAATCCAACCATTCAAGTGATGAAGAAGACATCAACTTAGATGATGAGACGATGACTTTGGTGGTAAAGTGCATGAAAAAAATGTTTTCCGGGAAAGGAAGAAAATTCTTCCAAAATAGAAGAAAACAAAATCCTAATGGGATGAGATGCTATGAATGTGGAAGCAACCAACATCTCATAGGAGAATGCCCCGCCGCCAAAGAAAAAGAGCCCAAGGAAGACAAAAAGAAAAAATTCTTTAAACCAAAGAATGCCAAGGGCATGCTAAGCACGTGGGATCAAGAAAGGAGTGGCGATGAAGAAGAAGAGGAAAACGCAAATGTTTGCTTCATGGCTTTCGGGAATGAGGTACATCTTACACCCACTACTTCTAACTCCCTTGATGATGATGATGATGAAGATGATCCTAATGAACTTTTGTGTGATATGTTTGATCAACTTAAGAAATGTGCTAAGCAAAACCAAGAAATGAAGCTTAAAATTGAATCCTTGTTTGAAGAAAGATCTAGGTTGCTTAGTGAAAACAAAAGCTATGTGATGATGTTGATTGCTTGAAAATCGAAAATGAAAAGCTTATGACTACTTGCAAAATTTCCTCATTAAAGTATCAAGAAGCATATGATAAATTGTCTTCTCTTGAATGAAAACTTGTTGAGTTTGATTGTTTAAAAACCAAAGTTGTTGATCTCACCTCACTTGTTGATAAGTTCACAAAAGGAACAAAAGATCTTGATCAAATTCTTTGTATGCAACGTACTTCAAATGTTAAACATGGATTAGGCTATATACATTCGACTCACTTTGATAACACTTTGTGCATGCTAGTACCTCACATAAGCAAAATAGATATCGTGAGCATATTCACAAATTTTTTAAGCCATCTACTTGTTGCACATATTGTGGAAAATTTGGACACACTAGTGCTAGATGTCATGTGAAGAGAAAAATTGAAAAGGGAGTAAAAACTGTTTGGAGAATCAAGCGTATTTTAACTAACCCTCAAGGACCCAAACAAGTATGGGTACCAAAAGTCACTCCTCCTCCTTTGTCTTAGGTACTTGCAAGCAAGGTAAATACTCCGGCTCAATGGTTTCTTGATAGTGGATATTGTCGCCACATGACCGGAGATGCCTCATTAGTCAAAGACATGGAACCTATCTATGAAGGTTATGTCACGTTTGGGACAAAAAGAAGGGTAGAATCCTTGGCATTGGAAATGTTGGTAAAGGTTCAACTCTTGTTAAGCATGTTCTTCTTGTTGATAGCCTCAAATATAATTTGCTTAGTATTAGCCAACTTTGTGATAATGGTTTTGATGTTATGTTTAGCAAAAAGGCTTGCTCTATTGTTGATAGCTCTTCTCATGAAAAAGTGCTTGTTGCTAATAGAACCAGTAATGTTTATATGTTGTCTTTGGATGATCTTGTTGCATGCGATTTTAAATGCTTATCCATAAATGAAGATGATGCATTCTTATGGCACCGTAGGCTTGGTCATGTGAGCATGGATCTCTTAAATAATCTTTCCTCTAAAGAGCTAGTGCGTGGGCTTCCAAAAGTGAAATATGAGAAAAACCGTCTTTCAAGCCTAAACAAATGGTTTCCACTTCTAAACCACTTGAACTTGTTCATCTTGATCTTTTTGGACCAATGAGGACCACTAGCTTAGGTGGTAAGAGGTATGCCTTTGTTATTGTGGATGATTTTTCAAGATTCACTTGAGTACTTTTTCTTGCACAAAAAGATGACACCTTCCATGAGTTTCAAATCTTTTCCAAAAGGTACAAAATTCATTTGATCTAAAACTTGTTACCTTGAGAAGTGATAATGGGAGGGAATTTAACAATCAATTTTTTGAAAAGTTTTGTAATGAAAATGGCATCACACATAACTTTTCGGCTCCAAAAACGCCTCAACAAAATGGGGTTGTTGAAAGGAAAAATAGAACTTTACAAGAAATGGCTAGGTCTATGCTTAGTGAAAATTCTTTACCAAAATATTTTTGGGCCGAAGCCGTGAACACTGCTTGTTATATTGTTAATAGAGTTCTTTTAAGGCCTTTTGTTGGAAAAACTCCTTTTGAGCTTATCTTTGGAAAAATGCCCTCAATCTCATATTTCAAAGTTTTTGGTTGCAAATGTTTTGTGCTCAACATTAAAGATAGCCTTGGAAAATTTGACAAGAAATCCGACGAAGGAATATTTCTTGGCTATTCTTCAAACAAAAAGGCTTATAGAGTATATAATAAAAGAACCTTGTGTATTGAAGAGTCCATGCATGTGTCTTTTGATGAATCTATCATCTACATGCCTAGAAAAGATGATGATGAGATACGTATGCCCTTGGAAAGTATAAATGAAATCCATCAAGCTCCTATGTTGGATGATAATTCTAAGGATGAGGAGGACATTGGAACTACTCAAAATGATCCCCAAGTCACTCAAAGCAATGATCCTTCACCAAATGAGCTACCAAATGATTGGATTTACAAGCAAGGTCACCCTCAAGAGCAAATCATTGGTGATCCATCCGATGGCGTCAAAACAAGGCGGTATTTCATAGATAATCTTGCTTTACTTTCTTCTATAGAACCTAAGAACATTCATGAAGCTTTATGTGATTACTTTTGGATTTTGGCTATGCAAGAAGAACTTAATCAATTTGAAAGAAATCAAGTTTGGACTTTAGTCCCTAGACCTATGGATCGCCTTATTATTGGAACAAAATGGAACTTGATGAGCTCGGGGAGATTATAAGAAACAAAGCTAGACTTGTTGCCCAAGGATTCAATCAAGAGGAGGGCATTGATTTTGAGGAAACTTTTGCCCCCGTAGCTAGACTTGAATCTATTAGAATGCTTCTTGCTTTTGCTTGTTTTAAAGGTATTAAACTTTTTCAAATGGATGTAGGTTATTCGGATGCCGATTATGCGGGGTGTCGTATTGAGCGTAAAAGCACTAGTGGGAATTGTCATTTTCTTGGTCATGCATTAGTCTCATGTTATAGCAAGAAACAAGCATGTGTATCTCTTTCCACCGCCGAAGCGGAATATATTGCAGCCGGTAGTTGTTGTGCTCAAATTTTATAGATGATGCATACTCTTGTGGATTTTGGCTTTGCATTTCAGCATGTTCCCATCTTATGCGATAACACGAGTGCAATCAACTTAACTAAGAATCCCATACAGCATTCTAGGACTAAACATATAGAAATCAAGCATCATTTCATTAGAGATCATGTTGTTAAAGGTGATGTTTGCATAAATTTCATAAGCACGGATGAACAAATTGCAGATATTTTCACAAAGCCACTTGGCACAGAAAGGTTTGAATATCTCAGGCGTTGCCTCGGAATCACAAAATTCCAAGACTAATGTGTGTGTTAAGTGTGCAGGAAGAAACAGGGAAACCTCGGATCAACTGCCCAGGGAACGGATGATCCGAAACTGAGAATGTAGTAAAAGTGCATTGGACGGTCGACCGAAATATTTGATGATGAACCGGACCATCGACCGTCGAAGCTACTGGAATGGCTCGGATCAAAAAAATTAATTCCTCGGACGACCTCTTCAGTGAACAGTCGACCGAGTTTTGCGGGTTGCAGTTTATATCAGAAAAACTCAAACGTCTTTCATTTAATCCTCTCATCTCAAAAACAGTTTTCTCTCTAATTCCTTTTCCCATCAGACCGATTTCCCTCAACCCAAGTCTTATTTATCCTCAATTTCATCATTCAATCTCTATTCCATCTTCAATTTGTTTTGAATTCATCTAATTTATCTCATAAAAAATCTTCCCTCGGTTCAAACCTACCCCTAATCCGAACCTATTTTGTTTTCTTACAATATGAGGATGAAAAACCCCTAGCAAATGAGGAAATGATGATGCTAATACGTCTCCTCACAAGAATCCTCCTAGGAATCAACATAAACGACCCCTTGAAAAAGGGATTTCCTTTAAGGAACCCACTCAAGCCGCACCTAAGAAAGGCCGAGCAAAAATGGTGGCTCGCAAAGTCGTGGGAAAGGGCAAGCAAATTCTTGATACAGATTCCAGTCACTCGGAGGACGAGTACTTGTCTTCACCTTCAAGGGCATCTCCACCTTCAGATTTCGAGGTTGGAGGATCATCAAATTACTCTACAAAAAAGGTAACGACTCCTTTTTACAATACCGTAGCTAAGCAAATGTTTGACAAGCTTAAGAAATCAAATAGGGGATTCATGACAACGTATTTTAGAGATGATATTATGTTTGCTCAAGGAAAAGGGTTAGATGAAGTCATGGGGCTGTTTGATGATATGGGATGAGTTAATCTGTTTGATGTTGATGAATATATTTACCCCTCCATTGTCTATGAATTTGATGCAAATTTGAGGAAGGAAGAGGGTGATGGGACTGAAATTAGATATAGGTCTTGTGTTGGTAAGTTGGAATTTGTATTCTCTGAAAAGATGTTTTGTGAGGCTATAGGAATAGAACATGTGGAATATGCCAAAAGGTTCTATAAGAATACAGTGAATTCGGATGATATTGGTCTTCTTGATATAAAATAATGAATAAGGATCAATCAATTCCTAGAATCAACCATAGATTCAATCTAATCAATATAATTTCTATAATTTTGCATATACACCTATACAACATGTGCTAAATGGGTTAATAATGTTAACACGATTCTTTAAAAGGAAATTTATTTTTGCATGTGAACCGAAACATCTTTTAGTCATTTACATATAGCTTTCGATCATTCAAACTTATTGAAGTACTTTCTGATAAATTGAGTTGTTATTTCATGAGATCAAACACTACATACTTGACTCGAAACAAGAAAATGTCATATTTATTTGTATAAATTTGTTTTAAACTGTAAATTTGTGTAAAACTCGTGCACAATTACCCCAATTCTGCACCAACACTTCTCAAACCCAAAGTGACCATTTAGACTTTATACCAAATAACAAATAGGACCAAAACAAGAACAAACAACAAGTAAGTTAAATAACCATATTCTTCATGTCCAAGCACTTACACAATTGAATATACGACAAGCACCATGCTCTGCTTATACGGTACGCACGATTACACACATGCTTAGACACTACGAACATAGTTATCGCTGTGACACGACTTTCCACAGTTCGAGCTTAAGTATCTAGTCACGACTCCACGACAATAGCTGTAACGGTCATAGTTATAGTCCAAACTAGGACGGCCCACAAATTCCAACACATGGGTTCGGGTTTCACCCACCACCCACCCCCCCCCCCCCCCGTACTAACGAGTTCAAACTTTATGGACTCATCCTATAATGTATAATCATCAAACACCTTGGACTCCACAAAACCGTTATAGTCACAATGCTTTATTCTCATCAGGTGAAGGTCCATGAAGTGCTACACATTTCCCATGATCTCTCAGGATCAACACACCTCACGTTTATATGGTTCGAACAAGTCCTGTCATTTAGTAAATCCTAGACACGAGCTCAAAACGTGGCGACTAATCGGTCGAACAATACCATATAGGACTGAAATAGACGAGTCCAAATAGGACGACCCAAGTATCAATGATAAATTCAACAATAATCAATTAACACATACATTTAACACGACCAATTCTAATTAACAAATCACAATAATGATAGCAATTTATATATATATATATATATATATATATATCACAGAATTAGATAAACAGCAAAAACAATTTTAGATTATATCAACATATGAAATTACCCAAATCCAAAGCGGTAATTCAATAATCAAATGATAAAACACAATACGTTCAATCACTCCGTAATCACATCAGATTATGCATTTGTAACGCCCAATCAGTTCTAAATCAATTCACTAACAATACCCAATGTATATACAAGTTCTTGGACAGAAACTTACGTAAATAAAGGGTCCTCACCTCAAACGAAAGCAAAACACACAAAACAACGTAGAAATCTGAAATCAGCAAAATCAACCCCGCTACCGGTGCTATAAATTCTCTCTCTGATCTCCAAATCACGATCTGTTTGCGCTCACTCGAAGGTATTTCGAAGACGAACGTTTCGATATAAAGATCGTCAAAAAACGGACGTCGGTAGCACACACAATTGTTCTCTCAAAGTCTGATCATATTTTTGGTAATCTCTCTTTTCTTTCTTGGTGATCTACTGTCCGCCTCCCTTTTTGTTTTTCTTATTGTTGCGCACGTTTCCAACTTCTCACCAATCCCACGTCTCTGATCCCCTGATCCCATGTTTCTCTTATTTTTTTTCTATTTTTATTTATTTGATTTCCTTATTCCTTTTATTTATTTGTTTATTATGGTACTCTCCCAATCCTATTATGATTCATAATTAATTCCAATTTCCAATCACACATCTAATTAAACTACTCCTCTAAGTGAATAACAACTAAATCCCCGACTACGGTACTCGTGCAAAACGCCCCTCAACAGACGTACACAAATATAACACGTAACATGTTATAAAAATAAATAGACAGTTAAACTCACAATCGCACTACGCACATAGTCCGGGAAATTTTTAATTACACGTCAATTACACATAATCAAAAAGTCCTGGGTATCACATCCTTCCCCCTTACAAAAGTTTCGTCCTCGAAACTTGCACTCCATACAACATAGATACTAACGCTCTCCTACTAAATGAAAAGGCTATAAAGGTATCCATTTAATAAGTATGCTACTATATGCTACCTAACAAATACAAGGTATATATTAACCACATAATCAAATAAGTGTACTTGTCGATGTACCTACATCATTTCCCTCCTTTTTGCGTAGGAATGGCAAAGACCCGAGCATTAGGCTTAGCCCCGGTGTCTCCTACCTTTGGTGCATGTCCCGTGACCTGAAGTGGAGTTGTACAATGGATAACCTGGTGGCCCGTCTTTCCACATCTAAAACATGCCCCAGAAATCCATTTACAATCCCCGGTATGTCTCCTTCCACATTTATAACACTCTCTGAAAGTATTAGAAGTTTGTAGTGCCTTAGTGGGTCCCGCCACATGATTAGTTGAGTTAGGACGAGAATTTTGGCCTTTTGACATAGTTGAATAAGACCTCTTCCTATTCGCCTCGGTACTCTTAAACTCCTCATCTACATCTAAACTCCTTTGATACGCGTCCATAAAGGTAGTAAGACGGTACCCTGGCAATCTAACCCTAATACGAGGCAACAATCCTCGCACATACCTTTGAGTCCTAATCTTCATATCATGTATGATTGCAGTAGCATACTTACCCAACCGGTTAAACTTGCTAGCATAGGTTGAAATCGACATACTCTCAGTTTGCCTAAAATCGAAAAACTCATTCTGCCTAGCCATCTTTAAGGTCTTGGGAAATACTGGTCTATGAAGGATTTCTTAAATCTATCCCAAGTGATAGGGCCAGCTTGGACATAAACAGGCCTCACACATTTCCACCGCTCAAACGCTTCAGCAGTTAAGAAAGACACTACCACATCCGCCTTCATATCCTCAAGCACCCTCATAATATGGAACTGTTGCTCTATCTCCTCCAACCAAGTCTCCGCCTGATCCGGACCCATGCCCCATCAAAGGAAACCATACGCATATTCTTCATGCGCTCAA
This sequence comes from Vinca minor, assembly GCA_026122235.1. NCBI lineage: Eukaryota > Viridiplantae > Streptophyta > Magnoliopsida > Gentianales > Apocynaceae > Vinca > Vinca minor. The sequence continues at coordinate 284,119 of JAOCZM010000285.1, read as the reverse complement.
AATACATACCAGGATCTGCCTCAACTCTCTGACCCCTTGGAGCCCCAACAAACTGATTATGTTGTTGTGGTTGCTGTTGTTGCTGCTGAGTTTGGAACATCTGGGCTAGCATCACAAAAGTCAGGAGCTTCCCCTGTATTGGCTGGTGGGGGTGGTTGTGGTACATTATATTGAGGTGGGGTACATTATATGGTGGTTGTGGTGGTGGAGATGGTTTGTTATGTGGTGGTGGTGGTGGAGATGGTTTGTTATGTGGTGGTGGTAGTGGATGTAATTTATATTGTGGCGGTGGTGGTGGTGGGTTGTTTTACGGTGGCGGAGGTGCGTTATATTCAGCCTCATATCTTGTTTCACCTCCCCTAGCTGGTTCCCGTGGAGGAATTGGATCCTGTCTTGGTTGTTGACTAGACCATCCAACATACTGTCTACGAGCTCACCTCGGACCTGGGCGTATCAATGCGGCAAGCGTTGTACTAGAGTCTCTACTCTCGATGTTGTCTCCTTTTTAACGGTCCATCTTAACCCAAATAACAGCTTATACAACTAATTCACATAGTCACTTAATGTACATATTATAGCATGAAGGGATAGCCATGGAATAACATATGAAGCAATATGGCACAACATATCATATAAGTAACAAAACATATAAGAATAACATAGTATACATGTAAGTGATAACACATAAAGTGATAAAGCGATTAATCAAGTTATACATGTGAAACAAAGACAAATATGGCCTGGTACGGTATAACGCATAAGAATAACGCAACATAACGTGTAACAATAGCATATAAAGGGATAAATAAACAAGTACATCCTAGTTCATGATCTCTACCCATCTCACACCTCACATTATGTGTTATTGTTATACTAAGTTAATTCCATGTTGTAACCCTAAGGTTCGACCTGCTCGGACACCACTTCTGTCAAACACCGTAAGTAGAATGGTGACATGGCAGTGTCTCATTGGTCGATGAGGCACCAAAGCCCACAAAACAGAGTTACTAAAAAGGAAATTCAATTATAAAATAGCCATTGGTTCCAAAGTACATTAGCGGAGGTTAAAATTACTGCAGGGAAATAATTCTAAGTATTACATGATTGAAATAATGTTCAAAAGTTCTAAAAGAATTACTGAAAATAAACTAGAGTTGTATAGCTAGCTGATTAGGATCACTTCTCGTATTCTCCATCTCAAGCATCATCACCAAAGTTGGAATCAACATCTACTCCGCCTACACAGTAAGAAAGCGAATGGACTGGACTTCGGGGATCAATAAGGACCAATATAACCACGAAATGATACAACAGATTGTCACAAGTAGTTTCTCGTTTCCCAAACTACCCATTTGGAAAATACACTTAACGCAACAGATGGACACTATAAACGCACTGACATTACACTGCACAAGTTCCTCAGGACAATGAAAAATGAACATAACTGAACAGAAAAACCTCACTACACAGCTTCGTCCGCTGTATCGTTTGTGGGGTACTTGTGGACGAAGGGATTGTTCGTGGTTTTGTCTGCGGTAAAACTGTAGCTACTGTCCTTCTGCGGATGAAGCTTAAGACGAATGGTAAGACGAATGGATCATCCGTGGCTTGCGAATTTCAGAAGAAAAAAAGTGCAAAACTCGTGCGCAATTGCACCAATTCTACACCAACACTTCTCAAACCCAAAAGTGACCATTTAGACTCTATACCAAATAACAAATAGGACCAAAACAAGAACTAACAAGTTAAGACAAGTAAGTTAAATAATCATATTATTCATGTCCAAGCACTTGAACAACTGATTGTACGACAAACACCATGCTCTGCCTATACAATACACACGATTAGACACTACGAACATAGCTATTGCTGTGACATGACTTCCCACGGTTCGAGCTCAAGTATCTTGTCACGACTCTATGACAATAACTGTAACAGTCCTATTATAGTCTAGACTAGGACGACCCACAAATTCCAACCCATGTTGTGATACCCAGGACCTTTTGACCTTAGAAATTGCATGATCATATTTAAATGTTATCTGACTAATTGACTTTTATATGTGTTATATATTATGTACATAATTGTTTAGGGTTGCTATATCATCTTGGATTAATTAGAGGACCTAAATGCATAAAATGAATTATATGTTAGTTAGTTAGTTGATTTTGGAGATGGTTAGTAAATATGAAGCGAGTGCATGTTGGGATAATTCTAAGGGGGCTGAATATTTAGGATTGGTTGGACATTTAAGGGATGTAACTTCTCAGAATTCTGGAGTTTTGATAGCCTATAAAAAGAGGAGGAAGATAGTGAAGGGAAGGAAAGAATAAGAAAGAAAAAGAGAGAAAATAAGAGTTCTGGAAAATCTAGACAGCAAGTAAGAATACGTTGGCAGACATAGTAAATCATCTCGGATTACTCCTATATTTTAACAATAGATACTAGACTCCCTAAACTAGATTCTGACTGAAGTAATTTACATTCTAAGCTTTGGATTAAGATATATCATCATCGGAGTCGAAGGTTGTGGCAGTTCAAGTAAAATCAGAGTGATGCGAATAGATCATCAAGTTGAAGTAGCAATTGAAGCCTGATTGACCCCATTCTTTTTCCTAAAGTTAGAATACTTATAGAAATGCATTTTGAACGTTGGAGATTAAGTTTTAACGGTTCCAATTAGAGTTATTGCTTCTGGAAGTTGCCTCTGCAAACCAGAGAATTCTGCTTTTTAATCTTCCTTTGATTTTCCATTTAAGTGTTCAAGGTAAGAACCCTTCGTCCTTGTTTTTCAATTCTAAAAACGCATGAAGTATTCTTTTATCAAGTTATGAAATGTATGAAGTTTTCTCATGATTTATTGCATAAAAATATGGATGAAGAACCGAATTATGTTTGCATCGTTGTATGTTTATACTTGATGAATCTTACGTATGTTGTTGATGAATTGCTGGATGCATGACATGAGAGTCAGCATATGTATATTCTCACTCTAGAGTTATTGTCTAAATGATGACCCTAGACCAGGATATATTCCGAACTATGATATAAGTGTCCGGGAGCGTTTTTTGTCCCCTCATGATACCTGGTCCCTTACAGGTTTAAAAGTTAGGGATGTTAACATTGTCATTCAGTCAATGAGGATGGGTAATGACAGGGATGTATCCTTAAATAGAAATTTATGAGCCTTACCAGTTACGTTATGATATGATACAAGTTACAAGTATAAAGGTCTTCCTAAACGACATTAAAGTTTGGGGCTGTTAACAATTGGATAGAGTTGTTGTTTGATAATTGAGCTTGATTGTAGAATTACTTGTTCATTGTCATTTTGGTACTAATCATGTCAAGTTATATGTATTGGAAGGCTACGAGTATGTCAAGTTATGTTAAGTACTCGGAGTACGATTTCTGATATGTACGTGATCGATTTGGTTACGTATTGTTATGACATGTTATATGTATGATTTGGTATTGTTTCTAAGTGTTGGAAGAAGTCTAAAAACAGTGTTTTGGGTTAGGATTTCGGAATGTGCAGAAAATTACTTTTCCTTCACAAATTTTGCCTTGAAAATGTCCTCTCTGGATCTCGGACGACCGGTTCGGTCGACCGGATCACAGTATCATTCGTCCGACCAAACTACTGGGACTATTTCGGATGAGGGAAAGAGGGAAAGTGGTCGACCGTGCCTGATATTCCCTCGACCGAACTCAAGCGGTCGACCGACTCTATCATGTAGGTCTGCTTGACTTTTTGTAAATGTTTCTGTCTTGACCTCGGACGACTATATAGGTCGACCAGTTTATGTGTCTATCGACCAGAGTCTTTCTACTTTGTCTTTACTTCTTTTAAGCCATGTCATTTACAAGTTATGCAAGCTCTGAAATTTCATGTAATGTTTTTCAAGTATTTTACAAAAGTTTTTCAATCTGTTTCAGGATAAGACAAGTCGAGATGTATTTTCAAATGTTTTGGGAAACAGGGAATGTGTTGAAGTCTCTTTGGTCTTTCATCCCAATGGCGATTGGTTCTTACTAAGCTAGTGTGGCTTACCCTATTATCTTTCTATATTTTGCAGATGGGTATGATGAGGGTGCTGATGATGAGGCATGGGATAGGGTGCAAGATGAATGGTTATGAGTGAAAATTTATGTAATAAGTGAATCTTTTATAAGTTATTTGACACTAGTACAATATAATAAGTTTGTAATTTCTCTTGAAGTATTCATGACTTATAATAAAGTTTAAGTTTAAGTTACTCCGTTAAGTTTATGACTTGGAAGAGTATATTCTGTTAAGGTTTCTTTGTCTCATTGGCAGATGAGGCATTGTCAGGTCACCTTCTGGTTACGAGGTGTGACACATGTGTTCAGTTTCACCCCCTGAACGAACGAGTTCAAACTTTAAGGACTCATCCTACATTGTATAATCATCCAACACCTTAGACTTCACAAAACCATTACAATCCCAACTATTTTCCCTCATCAGATGAAGCTCCATGAAGTGCTACACATTTCCCATGATCTCCCGGGATCAACACACCTCACATTTTGACGTTTATCCGGTTCGAACGAGTCATGTTATTTAGTAGATCCTAGATACGAGCTCAAAATGGGGCGACGAGTCGTCGCCCCATTTTGAGCTCGTATCAAAGCCACATAGGACTGAAGACGACGAGACCAAATAGGACGACTCAAGTATTAACGATAAATTCAACAATAACAAATTAACACATACATTCAACACGACCAATTCACAAATCACAATAATGATAACAATTATATATATATATAACATATTTAGATAAACAATAAAAGAAATTTCAGATTATATCAACATATGAAATTACCCATATCCAAAGCGGTAATTCAATAATCAAACGATAAAACACAATACATGCAATCACTCCGTAAACAAATCAGTTTATGCATTTATAACGCCCAATCAGTTCTAAATCAATTCACTAACATTACCCACTGTATATACAAGTTCTTGGACAGAAACTTAAGTAAATAAAGGGTCATTACCTCAAACAAAAGCAAAACACACAAAACAACGCAAGAATCCGAAATCAGCAAAATCAGCCCCGCTCCCGGCGCTATAACTTCTCCCTCTGATCTCCAAATCACGATCTGTTTGAGCTCATCCAAAGGTCTTTCAAAGACGAACGTTTCGATTTAAAGATCGTCAAAAATGGACCTCGTTAGCCCACTCAATTGTTTTCTCAAAGTCTGATCATATTTTTAGTGATCTCTCTTTTCTTTCTTGGCCACCTACTGTCCGATTCCCCTTTCTTTTTTTTTTTTTTGCTTATTGCTGCGTACGTTTCCCAACTTCTCACCGATCCCACGTCTCTAATCCCCTTATCCCATGTTTATCTTTTTTTTTCTATTTTATTTTATTTTATTTCCTTATCCTATTAATTCCCTTATTCCTTTTATTTATTTGTTTATTATGTTACTCTCCCAATCTTATTAAGATTCATAATTAATTCCAATTTCCAATTCACACATCTAATTAAACTACTCCTCTAAGTGAAGCATAACTAAATCCCCCAATTACGATACTTGTGCAAAACGCCCCTCAACAAAAATAGACAAATATAACACGCAACATGTTATACAAATAAATAGACACGTAAATACACAATCGTACGAAATAAATTACACCTACTCACTTAGTCATGCAAAAATTTAATTACACGTCAATTACACATAAGCAAAAAGTATCAAGTATCACAGAATGCCCATTGACATTTCTAAGGTTTTCCAGTTTTCCTCATTGTGAATATCATAACTGTCTTATTATTAAGTTAGAATTATAGACATGAGTGCAAACACTTGAAGATTTCATTGGTTTGTCTAGCCCTCTTTCCTATTTCCTCATGATCTTTTAAATATTCTGCCATTTGATAGCTTCATTCTTCTTTGCAATTCGAAATAAGGTATTGGAGGGCATTTTGGAAGCTATGAAGAAGGCAAGGCGTTTGAATAACCATGTATTTTCAATGCTCAAAGCTCGCTGCCCACTGGAAGATAAACAGGATTGTGCAATCAAGCAAAGTGGTGCACCGATACATCGGATTAAATTTGAGAACACAGTCTCTGCTTTCGAAACACTGCCACAAAAGACTAATTGGTCCTTGGCGTCAAACTTGCTGCTCTGTTTTTCATGTCATGTATATGTTGTATACTTGTATTTTTTTTTGGTTGTTGCTCTCTCACCGCTCATCTGTAAACTGCCACGAACCTTCAACAAAAAGCAAAAAGAAAGAAAATAATGCTCTCCCTCCGTTGGTTAATAATATAAGTTGTTTTAGCCTCTTGCACAAGAATTAAGGATTGTGAAACAATGAAATATTTATATCAAAAAATACTTATATACCCTTAATAAATAGGGAGAGTTGGAAGGAGGGATAGTGAGAGATAGAGAAATGAATGAGGGGAGAGAGGGGGATATAATTGGAAAAAACATGTAATAGATACTCATTGAAAGGTGTAAAGTGACTTGTAACATGAAACAGCTCACTCCCACCTCTAAAACCATATGAAACGTAGGAATAGTTCAAACGTCTTTTGGTATCCATTCTAATTGTTGTAAAAGTCCGAAGCTTAAAGTTGCCAACCTTTAGTGATTTCTATTGCTTTAGCTATGTTTTTTATCATATATAATTCATCTCATTCCTCTCATTCAGTTTGTTAAGTATTTGGATCTAATAACACTGATTGAGTATTAGTTCATATTATCACTTGTAGAGAAATTCAATTGACAAAAACTTTTATATTTCAATTGAATTTACACTACACAAATCCACCTTACACTCACACTTATATACTGGAGGTCACTTAGCTCTCAAACTCACAACTTTGATTCACTCTCAAAGTTGATTCTTGCTTTGGAATACTTTTCCACTCTATTCACTCTCTTCACTCTCATTCTCTATGCTTACAACACATCTCCTATTTATACTAATTGGTTAGATTAGTCTCTAACCATCTAGAATATTCTAATATTCCTTCTACATCAAAATATTTCTACTAATTTCTAGTAATTTCTCTTAGAGCAAGTCATATAGAGAGATCTGGAACTTTTGTTTTTCATTTCCTCTAGACCAATATTGTTTTATAGGAGCTAATTTCTCCATTACTCTAGAAGCTTCTAGATGATTCAGATAGTTGTTGATTCTTAACACAATTCACATTTTGCAGCATTTTGTCCAAATAAAAACTGCAATCTCCTTATCCTGTTGCACGGTTATGCACATCGACTCGTATCTTTTACCTGAGCAGCTTAGATAAGATGATGGAACCTTTTGCATTCAGCAATCTGGGGGAAGCGTGAACATTGGTATTTGGCAGCTTGACAGTATGTGGGAGATTGACCATTTGGAGGGGTTACAATCGTCGGATTTAGGCACACAATACATGAATCTTGTAGAGAATTGAAATAGCTACGAGTAGGAACTGACAGATTGAGATTTCGAGGCCTTTAGAGAAAGTTATAGCCTTCGGAAGTAGGCTATTTTTTTTTAATTCGGGAATTAGTGTTCTTCGTGGGATTTTGTTAAGCTTTTGAGGTAAGGATCTTCCCCCTTGTTATTTTCAGTTCTAAAACCATGAAAACTGTATATTTACGTTATGGAACTGTTTATAAAGGTTTACACATGCTTTCAATTGCATAAAATGGATGAAGCGTTGAATTGTTTGCATTTCTATGTGATTGATTGTTAAGTTTGTTCTATTACGGTTCTGAAATTGAATTGCATTTATGGCTGCCCATATTTGTGAATGTTGGTCTTTGTTGAATTCATTATATGGTTAAGGTCGTCTATTTGGTGTCGTCACCATGGCTATTATTGGTAGTGTCGCCCCGGACTTGAGCTTTTGTCTAAGAACGACTTTAGCAGGAGTCATTCGATTAATCTGGTTCGTTTGAATTCAGTCAGGAGGCTTCCCTAGTTGGCCGATAATTAGGGGCTACTAACGGTTCCTGTGGAGTTCACTTCGGTGGGCGATGACATATCTGAATGATTCCTTAAACATAAATCAGTTATGACCCGTTGTTCAGGGCATTTCCTGGTTTAGCTATAAGTCAGGAATCGTAAGTAGTTTTGCTTAAAGTTATTTAAAGATGATTAAGCTCGATTGTGGGATTGTGTGTCTTAGCTGAAACCATACTCATAGTGTCTGACAAACTGTACTTCTGTCTGGTCTGTTATAAGTAATTCATGGTGTTTGTAGTACGATTCCGTTGTATAAATGTTAAGATATGAAGAGTATGATTTATAGCTTTTGTTGCTTATGTTTTGGTCTTATTCGCTATGTGATATTGGTCTAAAAATCTGTATTTTCTGGGTTGGGAAAGAATTGTGCAGAAAACTGGATTTCATGTACAAAATTGTACATGAAAAACAGGATTCTTCGTCCGCGCAACTACTGGGAGTAATATCTTCGTTCGTGGACGATACTGCGGACGAAGCATTTGTCCGTAGCTTCGTCCACAAGTCTATGTTGGATCTTTTTTCTGTTTTGTTCCGTTTTCAGTTCTAATTCCGATTCCGATTCCGTTGAGTTTTAGTATTGTTTTAAATTGCATTTCAAGTTATTTCAGTTTCGTTATATATATTTCAAATGTTTTTGGGATTGGGAAACATTCTTTTCGAGTCTATTTGATGCTTCATCCCAAGGGGGTTGATGCTTACTGGCTTAGGTTAGTAGCTCAGTTCTTCCTATATTTCCTTTTTGCAGATGTTCAGGTTGATGGTATCGATGATGGGGATTAGATTGAGGAAGAGTATTGAAGCTTTTGTAATAGTTAGAACTATTATTTCTTTCCGTTTAATGTGTAGTTCCCTTTTGTAAGAACATCGTTGTACTTGGAGTATTTTATTATGTAAGAACCTTTCAGTTTTCTTTTAAGTTTAATTTCTTTTGGGATTATAGCAATTTTGTGTGAGGGTTCGGTGTCTCATCGGCGTATGTGGCACTGCGCGGTCATCCTTTGGACATAGGGTGTGACATTAATGTTACCAAAATGATCAATCAGCACCTACACGACATTATAATGTAAAAGTGAGGATTTCATCATTCTAACACCCAAAGATTAACATATGAACACTTTAGAAGCACAAATTAAGATAAAAGTAAGAGGAAATGTAGCTAAATAATAGATTTATCAACTACCCTCACTTAGACTTTGATCGTACCGAGCAAAGAAAATAAAAACACTAAGTATAAGAAACCATGGAATCAGCAAGTTTAACCACTTAAATATTAATTTCCAAATCATTTCAATACCACAAGTGCAAAAAATACAAGTATGAAGAAGAATAGGACAATTTACTCAATTCGTCATTGAAATTCAATGTCATAAAAAGCACTCTAAAAAATAAAAGCCACCCCCACCTATGCGATCTACCTAAACCTTAGATGACCATGTCCACCGCCATGGCAGGTCCGCCACCCCTGGTCGAAAAAAAATTCGCCGATCTTGTCTCGGCTCCTTCATTGCCGAGGACTGTTATGCCGATCAAAGATTTAAAGTCGTTCAATGGAGAACCAACCATAATTGTTGAGTAAGATGATCTCGTCTCGCTGGAGAGGCCATGTGATGAAGAACCGAATGGTACAAGGTACCAAAGAGTTCGACTTTTAGTTGAGCCCGAACTTTCTCTTATTCTCGAACTAGTTTCTAGGGAATATAATCAACGCAACGATAAGGAAGGTTAATTATCGATGGAGGCTGAAACACCACAACAAGATAAACTAATCTTGCTGATACAGTAACTCAAAGAATGAATGAATTCTACATAGAAGTTCAAACACGAGAAGCTAAGGAATAACCTTACCAAAATATCAATATATCTAACGTGAATATTAAGGGAGCCAAAATCACTCTTAAATAGAGAGATTTCGGTTACAATGAACCAATAAAAGAAGAGTCCTTGAAAAAGTAGGACTCTTGGAAAACAACTTGCTATCAAGTAAACTACCTAAACAAGATAATAGACAACATGTTCTATTTTCTTGGTTAAAGGCGGCAATAACTGTTAGTAGTGCCCTAGGACCATTAGCACATGTTGTGCGTTTTGTTATCTTTTTGAGCAAGTAATTGAATAGTTAATTTTGCTTTTGATTATCAAATGTGTGATTTGATAGTAAAACTCATTAGCTTATGTAATTACTATTCTAGAAGTCCCTAGTTTTATGTAATGCTTAATTACTATGAAATAAAACTAGTATGATTGTTGATTGATGATCTTGTTTTACTGATCATGTGTAATGGATACAAATCACATCATAGATGCAATATATAGGGATACATTGTATTGGGACGTGATCCAGTCGGAGAAGTAATACTTCATGGTCTTAAGTCATAAGTATTACTTCCTCAATACTATTTTTGAATCCTTAGACCTTATGTCTTCATTGATTCTAGTATGAATGGAGCCACGTTTTGACTCGATCGGGACGTTACTTGTAACGAGTAATCAATACGACTGATGATCGGATGTAGTGTCCTATCATAGCTTGAATGTGAGAGACATTGTAAGGAATTTGTCCCTCTCTATTATTGAGAGAGATATCCATGGGCCCCTCGATAGGGAAAGAGCTGTTTAAATGCATGGCCGTGCTCAAATGTGTTTGATAAAGTTGTTATCAAATGCTATTTGTCAAAGCAGATCTACCCGGAGATCGAGCATAAATATAATTAAGCTTAATAAGGGTGGCGACCACCATGCCTTATGCTTAATTAGGATATCGAGAGACAAAGGGATTAAATAGTGGATTGATATTAGGTTCCGTTGTATATTCATTCACTTTGGGTAGTCACAATGTCCCCTGCTAGGGACCGCTTGTGATTTATGGACTCACACTACTACTAAGTGTGTTTTCATTGCCATTGTGAGATGAACCTACGGGGGTCACACGCATAGATGAGCTAACGAGCTTTATGTCAGATTCAATGAATCTAGAATGTGTCTAGGTTCATTGTATCCGACATTTATCTTCTCGGAAATAATAAAGTGTTTATTATTCGAATTAGAGATAGGGGGCAATTTCGGTATTTTACCTATAGCTGGGATTACGTGGGAGTTATTATCCGATAAGGACTCCCACTACCCGATAGAAGTCTAAGGGGACGTGGGAGTTGAGGACTCCCATTGCCGAGAGGAGTTGAGGGACGTGAGAGTTAGTTACGGGAACAAACTCTCACACCCTATATAATAAACTCTTGGCCGAAACCCTAGACCTCAATTCTTTTAGCTGAAATTAACCAAGAAACCCGAAATTAGATTTCAGTTTCAGCCTCTCCCTTTTCTCTCTAATTCCCGAAAAACAGAAAAGACGAAGAGCTAGCAATCGCTGCCCGTTTCGTCTCGTGGATACCGGTAGAGGGACTTTCCGCAAGGGAGATCAATTGTTGGCAGATTAGCATCCAAGAAACGCCATCCTCCATTCAAGAAGCAGCTTCTTGAATCCGTAAAATGTAAGTTTTTACCGCTATTTTCGATTCGTTTCATATGAGCGGATCCTTCAGGGGAGGATCCATGGGTGTTTGGAACGAGTTTCCGCCCATGAATCCCTTCAATAACAACTAACAAAGCTGAAAAATAACTAACTAGGTGAAGAGTCCTAATAGATGTGGGACTCTTAACGCCTAGATAACCAACTATGGACCACATGTCCTTTATTATAGCAACTACTTGCTATACACACTAAATACTCTAAATAAAGTAAATAAAAAAGGTGAAAAATAATTAAAGTCTAGCATAGACTTTAATTGTACAAAGACTAAAATGCCCTTTAATTTCGTCCCAATTCTGGACAGATTGTTAGATCAGGTTGCACGACGGTTTCGGACCCCAAACTGGCAGAATCTGATCTTGTGGTCTTCATAGAAGTTGTAGATCTGCCTCTTAACTTTAATATGTAACTAGAATCAGGTCCATTGGATACATATATCGAAAGTTATGATCATTATACCAAACTGTCGCAAAGCTGTCCATTAGCTTGTAAGATTACTAAAATGCCCTTCTTAGCCTCTTTGCTTGGTAGGGCCTAATTGTACACTTGTGAACTTGAGAGGCTGCCTTGTACTTTATATTCTATGTGTAACTTAGCATCCTCTTTGTACTTTAATATACGAACCCATGATGTAGTTATATGCTTCATGTTCCTCGTTCTAAGCCTCGTCATTGGTCTATGTATATGATCCCTTGAATTGGGGAGCCTCGAGGTTGGTACCGTATCACCATGGAAGCAAGCTTTGGTTGGTAAGTTTGCGCGTCGAGGGCCTCCAATCGAAACTATTATACGAGATTTCCAGAAATTCCAGCTTAAGGAAGATTTTTGGATTGGATGGTTATATTCAAGGCATGTAATCATACGGTTTGCCCATGAGGAAAATTACTGCCAGTTTTAGAGAAAGGGAATTTGGGGTTTTACTAGAGCGAGAATGCGAGTTTTTAAATGGACTTATGATTTTGATCTGGCAGTGGAATCTTCAGTTGTCCTGATATCGATCTGATTAGAGGGATTGCCTATACATTTGTTAAATAAGGCTTATTTATTCTCAATTACTTCAGTTGCTGAAGTTCCTTAGGTGTTGGATGAGCCGATAACAAACGTAACGAGGGTAAGTGTTGCGCGCATATGTGTTAAAGTAGATTTATTGAAACCAATATGTTCGAGGATTTGGATTGCACATTCTCAATCGGGAAAAGGGACGTACGAAAACATCCCAAATTACTGTTCATCCTGTTGGAAAATTGGCATGGACAAGATGATTTCTGTACCATGCACAGCACTGTGAATGCAAGGGATGACGTCAAAACCACAAGGGCTAACGTCACTGGAGTGAAAATTGCTAAAGGTGCAATGGTTTCTGAACCGCCCACGGGTAAGAGTGAGTCGTGGATTCTTAAATCATTGAAGGTAGATGGCGTGGTAAAAGATTTGAAGGGCACCAAGAGTACTCCGGCTGAGATCGGCGGGAAGGAAAGGGAATATGCAGTCGTTGATGGGAATCCCACAACTTTGAGGATTCTAAGAGAGATAGAAGTTGGGAATCCAATTTGAAGGGTACGTCGATTACTCTCTATTATGATTTTAATAAAGTTATTTATGGATTGTATAGTATGGAATATAAGGGGTATTGGTAATGATCGGGTTAAACATTTTCGCCGAGAATATCGTTTGTGTATGATTGTTCTTCTTGAACCTATTTTGCAACTAGAGGTCATGCCTCTAATTGCTTCTCGTCTTGGTTTTGATCATTATTTTGGTAATTGTACAAACAAGATTTGAATTCTTTGGGATGGTAATATAGATATGACTATAGTGGGTGACTATGAACAAGTGGTGCACACAAAATTTAATAATTTCTCGGGTAATATTGTTTATGGTTCTTTTGTTTATGCTCGCTGCCAATATGCGTAGGACGTCTCTTGTGGGATGAACTAATCAGATTTACAAGTTCACATAATGATCCTTGGATAGTTGGAGGGAATTTTAATGTTTTTCTAAGGAAATCTGAGAACTACGACTCAAATTCGGCAGCCCTTCCTATGTTAGAATTCAATGAAGTTGCGAGTGATTGTGGTCTGCTGGAATTAAATTTCTCGGGAAGCCCCTATACTTGGAGTAGAAGTTCAACTCATCCACTGTTCCGACAATTAGATAGAAAGTTGGTGAACAAGCACTGGAACACTTTCTTTGCTTCTACTATCATTGAACATCTACATCGATCTGTTTTGGATCATTGTCCTCTTAAAATTTCAGCTAGAAGATCTGGCCAACAGGGAGGAGCGGCTTTCCGGATTTAAATTATGTAGACTCGTCATCACCAATTTCAGCAACTAGTCAAAGACATCTGGGGTGCCCCGGTTTTGGGAATGAGATGGACATTCTTATGGAAAAATTGAAGCGCTTGAAAGGGGTTCTTTGGTAATGGAACCAGGATACCTTTGGGAACATACACAGTGCCCTTAAGGTAGCCGAGTTGGAAGTAAATCAAGCGAAGAGTGATTATGATGATCAGCCATCAGGAGCGACTCAGGAAGTGCTACAGGAGGCTTGGCAAGCATATGGTAAGGCTTTACTAATAGAGGAGATTGATTGGAAGCAGAAATCCCGAATCAAATGGTTAGAAGCTGGAAACTCAAACAAAATTCTTCCATGCGGTATGTACGAATAGCCGCAAACGGTTGAGTATATCAAAGATAATAGACTCGAAAGGGGATGGATGAGCTCACACAGCTAGGGGACATAGGCTGAGAGGGAGCCGAGTATTTTGAGGCTTTGTACTCCAAGGACTCCACTGTAGGGACTGATTGTTCACTAATGGTTGTGATCCCAAAACTGGTAACACGGGAGGATAATGATTTCTTGAATATCTTACCAAGTTTTGAAAAGGTTCGCATGGAGGTTTTATCTTTGGATAAGAATAGTTCCGCGGGTCCAGGCAGTTTTTCAAGGGCTTTCTTTCAAATCTTCTGGGATATAATTGGGACAGACACTTTGCAAGCAGTTAAAGATTTATGTGCCGGCCTGCCATTACCTAAAACAATGGCTAGCTCGTTTCTAGTTCTTTTTCCGAAGGTTTGAAACTCCTCGGCTTTGGGGATTTCCGGCCCATTTCATTGTCCACTTTTGCTAGTAAGGTCATTTCTAAAGTCTTGGCGCACCGAGTGCCAAGCTTATTTCCTAGGCTCATCTCCGCGAATCAATCAGGTTTTTTCATGGGATGATTAATATCTAGCAACATCCTTCTTGCCCAGGAATTGATTCAACACCTTGATCTCTGAGTACGAGGCGGAAACTTGATAACAAAATTGGATATGATGAAAGCTTTTGACAAAGTCTCTCATGACTACTTATTACAGGTGTTGCGGAGATTTGGATTCAACAATCATGTCTTAAATCTGGTACGTAATCTTTTGGTCTCAAATTGGTTCTCGGTATTAATTAATGGCTCGCCGTATGGTTATTTTAAAGCAGGCAAGGATGTAAAGCAAGGAGATCCTCTATCACCTATCCTCTTCATCATTGCAGCGGAAGTGTTTTCACGTGGCCTAGACCGGGCAGTTGCTTTACAAAAAAATTAGTCGTATGTACTACCCCGTTCTTCTATAAACATCACTCATTTGAGCTTCGCGGATGACGCAATAGTTTTTACCAATGGAAGTAAGAAAAATGTTACTAAGTTTGTGGTTTCTTTGCAACAATAAGAAGGTGTATCAGAGCAGCGAGTAAATGTGGGGAAGTCGGGTTTTTATGTTTCATTAAAGACGAGGGAAAGACAATCGAATGTCATTCAAGATGCTATGAACTTTGTGCAATGGGATTTTCCGCTAACTTATCTTGGCTGCCCGTTGATCAAAGGGCGAGCAAAAGCGGAGCATTTTGCTTCTCTGGTGGAGAAACTTTCCGCTTGGCGGCGAATGATTGCGGTTAAGAAATCAGCGGAGGCAAACATTGGGTTGCTCATCCGAGAAGGGCATTCTTCCATTTTTTATGAAAACTTCACATTGGTTGGAAAGCTAGAAGCATTGGCTCCAGCTGCTCCAGAGGTAGTTAAGCAAGCTCGGATGTGTGATTTCCTTGGGCAGCAAGGCTGGGATAACTCAGCTTTAAGCGACAATCTATCTAGTAGCTTATTGTGTCTGTTTCCGCGAGTTAACACTCGAGATGGAAGGGACAAATTGATATGGATGTTAGAGCCTCGGGAGGACTTCTCGCTAAGTACGGCACTGAGTATTTTTTGGGAGAATGGGGCGTCACAACTTATCCATTTTTTTTATGGAAATTTCTAAACAAATTTGTTCCGTTACATGAAGTACTTTGGAGGCAAGGCTTCTGCACGGTTTCGAGGTGTTCTTTCCAGAAAGGGAGCGATTCGTATCTACATATCTTTATGGATTGTGAGATGGCAAAACATCTTTGGCACTATGCTACGGTAAAATATGGCTTTGTATCCCAAACTCTTCAATTTAATAGTCCTTTGGCCATGCTTCTGTCTTGGTGGATGTCGGGTACTGGAAGAGAAAAGAAAGTTCGACTAATTGTCTCAAGTGCTACTCTTTGGCACTTATGGAAGGCGAGATGCACATATATTTTTTAAGGTAGCGCTTGGAGCAAGAACTTGTTGGCTCAGCAGCTAGATCACTATGTTAGCTCACTCTTTAAAGTGCGTAATATTAGTCTATTCCGGCCTCCAGCAGCGGTGCATCGAGTGAAAGTGGTAAAATGGCTAATGGATACTATTGTTCTGGATGAAGTAATTCTAAATATTGACGGGGCTTCTCGGAGTAACCAAGGGGAAGCGGGAACGTGTTGTGTTTTACGGAGAAGTAATGGGCTTTTCATAACAATGGGTGTCGCCTGACAAACACGAGAGCGGAAATTGAAGCTTTGGAACAAGGTCTCAGATTGGAAAACCGGTTAGGAATCTTTCAAATGGTGCAAACGAACTCTCAAGTGCTTGTTTGGGCAGTGAAGAAAGGGGCAATATCATCTTTGGCCCTTGATGCAAACTTTCTATCGACTACTTCTTTGGCGAAGGATTTTGAGATTATTCACATATTCCGAGAAGTGAATAAGGTCTCAGACATGTTATAAAACATAGCTTGTGATACGAAACAATGTTTTTCTTTTTTCAGTTTTTCTTCTCTCCCTCTAGAAGTGAAAGGCCTTATTGATTTGGATCGTCAAGGAGTTACTTCTCTAAGGGTCCTTTGACATCCTGATCTCCATATGTATTCTGTACTGGGGGTTCTTCCCATGACTCAATAAAGCTTTCTTTTTGAAGGAAAAAAAAGAATCTTGTATTCATAATTAGACAAAACAACCCTTCCTTTTTCGCACCTCTTCTAGACATAATTCAATTTATAGGTACCATTTATGCAATGTGTTAGTTAATTAACACATTCACAAAGCTGAATAGTTTTCTTCTTTTTTTCAATGTTTTTGGGTTTTCAAAATTAGGGGAAAGCAGTAACATCCTAATACATATAAAAAAACATGAAAAATGCCTACCTTACTTAAAGATGCAGCCATGTTCCAGGAATGTAAAACAAGAAAGAGAGTAAGTGAAATAGAGAAAAGATAGCAATACTCCCCTCATTTCGGCAATCACAAAGATGGAAGGTAGGCGATCTCCAAGAAGTCGGTTTAAGGTGAGAACCTACAAAACAAACTAAATAATTAAAGAAAGAAAATATTTTTTATTTTTCTGATTTTTTAAATTTTTTGGGGGACAAGTTAGATTAAGAAAAACTAAGAAATCTACGAGAAACCTAGACTTCTAAGGAAAAAACTTGATTATTCGACAAGAAAAAGACTCAAAAAACGGAAAGAAATTAGTTCTCGTTTACAGTTTCGAGCTTGACTTTCTTTTATTTTTATACTTTAAGGAGGTAAAGGATAAGCAACTTAGATGACTTAAGTGTTATATGCAACACATAGGAACTCAAGACAATGAATATGATCAATGATAGACTAATATGATCAACGATAGACTAAGTCAAGAGTCTTACATGCAAAGCTTGTAAGATCAAACACCACAAGTCATATGACCAAAGCCAAGCAATATATAAAGCTAGAAAGCAATCACAAGTGTTAGCACTAAGGGCAAAGTGATCAATCTTGTTTTGATTATAACAAACCATTGATAGTTCTAATGTTTGTGTGAGCATGTTCTAAATGATGGGATCTTTAGCACTCACACCAACATTGATGTAAATGGAAAGTTAGCTTCTTGTGTACATCAAATGTATGATCATACACACAAAGAAGCTACACTTTGCAAGACACCATACCACAAGAATAAAGTCAATTCACATGCTATGGAAGTACTTGCAAAGTCATGAAGAAGGAAGATCAACATGTCACGAGCTACTCAATTCAACAAGAGTACAATCAAATGGTAGACTCCTTGACAAGACGCGGTGTGAAGTCCAATACACTACAACTCAAGATTGCTAGAGGACTTCATTACTCAAAGAAGATGTTGATCAAAGACTTCAATGTCCAAGCTCCAAGAAGAATCAACTTGAAGACCTTAGGAAGATAGTCTATGCTTTATAGGTTGTGACTAATCTTTCCCTTGAGAATACTAGGATACATAGATGTTTAAAGCTCAACCATGCATGTTTTCAAAACCTCATGTTTTACTTTGTTCAATTCTTTGAAAAGGTTTTTGAAAACTTGTTTAATTGTTGGTCAATGCCTGAATACTTTAAAATTGTGTTTTATATATTTACAAAACACTTAGGCATGTGCATGAGAACATTGGAAACTTAACTAAATGGAAAAATCACATTGGGACTGCAATCCGGTCGACCTAGGCTTGGCCTCGGAAGACCAGAACCAGTTGGCCGACTGACTAGTGTTGAGTCGGTCGACCAGTGTATTTTTGTTCTTATTCAAGCTTTGAATGTTTCAATGCTCCAACGGCTATATACTCTCCGGGACCAAGATTTATATAGGTCGACCGAGATGAGGACACATGGCCTTTACCTTAGATTTCAGGCACTCCGTCGACCTACTGTCTGGTAGCAGTCGACTGGAGTTGTCATTTTAGGGCCAAAATTATAGCCGTTGTGACCAATATTGCTTGTGTATTTTTTCCCTATAAATAACTTTTAAAACTAAATTTTCATAACTAATCAAGGCAAAAGAGGGCATAAGCTATACACTTCATATTCACACAAGCAATCATATTTTAAGCTTTAATCTTCAAATCATTTTTCAAAATATATCTTTTTGAGTTAAGCTTAAACTTCATCTGTCTTTATATTCTCAAGAGGGATTTAAGATTTCATTTGTATATCCAATCCATTTGAAGGATTTGTAAAAGTGAGCTAAATTGTAAAGTCTCATTTGAAAGGGACTAGTTACCCCAATTTCTCATTTGTTGAGAACTAGTTCTTTGTGAACTAGCAAAAAGTTCTTTGTGAGCTTCATTCTTGGTGAGTGTTTACAAGTCCTATGTGTAGCAAAAAGTCCTCTTTGTGAGGCAAGTATCTCATTGGTGAGATTGACTCTTTGTGAGCTTAACACTCTTTGTGAATGGAGTCTTGTTAGTGAAGCACAAGTCCTCATTTGTTTGGGAAATTGTAAAATGTAGAACCCTCCTTGTATTTGTTGCAAAGAGTATCCATTAGTGGATGTTGCAATCATTGGGTTTGTTCTAAGGTAGTGGATGTAGATTCATTGTGATTCGAACCACTGTAAATCATTGTGTGTGTTTTCTCTATCCCTACTCATTTACTTTATAATTCATGAATTGCTATAACTTGTTTACTTGATTTCATGAACTATTTGCTTAGGATAGAAAACTTTCACATGCTTCCTTGCTTTATACAATTGCTTCACTTAGTCATCTAAGTTTCCTTAAACATAATTAAGTCCCCTTATGTGCTTAAACAACATACTTGTTAAGGTGAACACTTAGGCAAAGAAGTTTTAGAAAAGCTTAAAAAGTTTTTAAGAACCTAATTCACCCCCACCCACCCTTAGGTTCAATACCCTCAAATGGGTCTTTCAATTGGTATCAGAGTCTAGTCTCTTTTTTATTGGACTTACATCCTAGGAGGATCCATGACTCATAGCTTTTCTAACTTAGATGACCAATCCCTATCTAGATCACCTCTATTTGATAGCTCCAACTTTGATAGTTGGCAATGCGCTTTTAAATAGTTTTTGTATTCTAATGATCTTTCCTTGTTGAGAATTATAGAAGAAGGTCCTTTTATTCCTTTAATATATATACAAGGTATCATGGTGCCAAAGTCTAGGAAAGACTGTGATGAAGAAGACCACAAAAGGATGACAATCAACTTCAAAACCTTAAAAGCTATTTGTTGTGCATTAAATGAAGAATCTCTCAACAAAGTGCATGAATGTGAAGATTCTTATTCCATGATGAATATGCTTGAGGTATCCTACGAAGGAGAAGTTGAAGTGCAAGAGCCAAATGTGGCAAGTCTAAGATTGGGGACTCAATCTTGTGAAGTTATGGAGGACATCTCAATCACACTTCAAGAAAATCTTGATACAACCAAGAAGTGTGATAAATGAGAAAACAATGATCAATCCTCAATAAGCTCAAAAGTTATACATATTGAGTATTCACAAGACGAGATAGAAGAAGAGAAGATGGAAACACAAGATGATGATCTTCATAATGAACTTAATTATGATGGAGACAATGAAGATCAAGCATCTTGCAAAAGGAAGAGAAAAACCTTGCCACTAAACTTCAAAGATAAACATCCCTCAAGAAGTGGTTTTTGACTCAATCATTCCAAGGAGAATGAGGAAGACTTTAATTGAGATGTTCAAAAAGGAAGAAATCTCAAACACTCCATAGCACTTGGATTCCTCAAACCTCAAAGACAAATACATTCAAGGAACCAAGATGCTCAACTACAAGCGATGATCAAGAAATCAATGCTAATCCCAAACTTTCATCACTTGGTAAGGAAAATGTATCGACCTCACTCTCTCATAATACTTTAATTAATGATATTAATAATATGAGAAGTAAGGTTGATGCTTACACTTGTGCTCTTTTTGATGTTACATCATTTCCTTTTGATGAACTTTTACATTTAGATAACTTAAGGCAATATCTTCATTTGCTTTATGTTTCTCTTACTAAGGTATCTAAATTGTACAACATCACAAGAATGGATGATTCTTGTTCTTATTTCTCATCTCATGAGAATCATCCATGTGCTTTTATTTTTGAAAATATTGATCCAAATGCATACACTTGCCACTTGAGAAAGGAAATTAACCTTCAAGGACCTTCACAAGAGGTACCTATATACTCTCAAGATTCACTTGTAGGGTCTAAGAGATCTAAGTCTTACATGAAGAAGTGAACCTCAAGGAATGGAAAAGCAAAACTAAGACTCAAAGAAAAGAGTCATGTGCAAAGGACAACATGATTGTGAAGAGTTCATAAAAGAATAACAAAGAAAACATCTATGGTGACTTCACAAAGATTGCTTCTAGTGCAACCAATGCAATTATCAAAAGAAGAAGCAATCAAAGGACAACCTCCTCCTAAGAAACAAAATGGTCAAGATCAAGGTCAAATGCTATGTCTCGTTGGTCTCATTGATGAAGATCAAAATGAAGTTAAAAGTCCTAAATCTAAAGGCAATGAGGTACAATACTAAAATCCTTCCCTTGATCTTGACTATGATAATGAGGAGGTTCATATTTTTTTTAAGCAAAAGAGGTCTCTCATAAAGGGATCTTTCAAAGGAGAGAAATCCTTTAAATCTCTATTTTTAAATAAGAATAAGGAGAATATGCTTTTCATTTTGGTGCTCTGATTACCCTTTTTATTTTGATAAAAGGGGGAGAAATATTAACTTTGCAAATGTGCCAAGAAAAGTAAATTACAAAACGAGAAAGCTTAAGAACTTTGAAAGTGGGAGAGATAACAGATTCTTTAAAATAGCGGGAGTAAAATGTATTTTTTTCAAAACTTCTACTTACCTAGATCCTTAATACTTTTATCTCATGCATACATTTTATATGATTTAATGCTTTATCTTTTGTATATTATTACCATTTAAATTAATGTTTTGTCATCATCAAAAAGGGGGAGATTGTTAGCCCTAAGGGCAAAGTGATCAATCTTGTTTTGATGATAACAAGCCATTAATAGTTCTAATGTTTGTGTGAGCATGTTCTTAATGATAGGATCTTTAGCACTCACACCAACATTGATGAAAATGTTAAGTTATCTTCTTGTGTACATCAAAGGTATGATCATACACACAAGGAAGCTACACTTTGCAAGACTCCATAGCACAAGCATAAAGTCAATCCACATGCTATGAAAGTACTTGCAAAGTCGTGAAGAAAGAAGATCAACATGTCAAGAGCTACTCATTTTAACAAGAGTACAATTAAGTGGTAGACTCTTTGACAAGAAGAAGTGTGAAGTCCAATACAATACAGCTCAAGATTTCTAGAGGACTTCATCACTCAAAGAAGATGTTGATCAAAGGCTTCAATGTCCAAGCTCCAAGAAGAATCAACTTGAAGACTTGAAGACCTTAGGAAGATTAGTCTATGCTTTATAGGTAATCCTTGTGACTAATCTTTCCCTTGAGAATATTAGGATATATACATAGATGTTTAAATCTCAACTATGCATGTTTTCAAAACCTCATGTTTTACTTTGTTCAATTCTTTGAAAAGGTTTTTTGAAAACTTGTTTAAGTGTTTGTCAATGCCTAAGTACTTTAAAATTGTGTTTTATATCTTTACAAAACACTTAGGCATGTTCATGAGAACATTGGAAACTTAACTAAATGGAAAAACCACTTTGGGACTGTAATCCGGTCGACATAGGCTTGTCCTGACTAGAACCAATCAGTCGACCGACCAGTGTTGAGTCGGTCTACCAGTGGGTTTTTGTCCTTATTCAAGCTTTGAATGTTTCAATGCTCCAACGGCTATATTTTCTCTGGACGACCGAGATTTATATAGGTCGACCGAGATTTATATAGGTCGACCGAGATGAGGACATGGGGCCTTTACCTTTGATTTAAGGCACTCTGGTCGACCTACTGTCTAGCAGCGGTCGACTAAAACTGTCATTTCAAGGCAAAAAATATAGCCATTGTGACCAACATTGCTTGGGTATTTTTCCCCTATAAATAGCTTCTAAAGCTGAATTTTCATAACTAATCAAGCCAAAAGAGGGCTAAGCTATACACTTCATATTCACACAAGCAATCACATTTTGTGCTTTAATCTTCAAATCTTTCTTCAAAATATATCATTTTGAGTTGAGCTTAAACTTCATCTATCTTTATATTCTCAAGAGTGCTTAGAGATTTCATTTGTATATTCAATCCATTTGAGGGATTTGTAAAAGTAAGCTAAATTGTAAAGTCTCCTTTGAAAGAGACTAGTTACCCAATTTCTCATTTGTTGAGAACTAGTTCTTTGTGAACTTTCAAAAAGATCTTTGTGAGATTCACTCTTGGTGAGTGTTTCCAAGTCCTATGTGTAAGAAAAAGTCCGATTTGTGAGGCAAGTATCTCATTGGTGAGATTGTCTCTTTGTGAGTGGAGTCTTGTTAGTGAAGCACAAGTCCTCATTTGTTGGGGTAATTGTAAAAGGTAGAACCCACATTGCATTTGTTGCAATGGGTATCCATTAGTGGATGTTGAAATCCTTGGGTTTGTCCTAAGGTAGTGGATGTAGATTCGTTGTGATTCGAACCACTATAAATTCTTGTGTTATTTTTCTCTATCCCTACTCCTTTACTTTATAGTTCATGAATTTCTATAACTTGTTTACTTGATTTCATGAACTATTTGCTTAGGATAGAAAACTCTCACATGTTTCCTTGCTTTATACAATTGCTTCACTTAGTAATCTAAATTTCCTTGAACATAATTGAATCACCTTATTTTCTTCTTAAACAACATACTTGTTGTTAAGGTGAACACTTAGGCAAAAAAGTTTTAGAAAAACTTAAAAAAATTTAAGAACCTAATTCACCCTCTCTTAGGTTCAATACCCTCGAAGGGGTCTTCCAACAAGTTCAACAACCGACTCTTAGACAAAATGTTATTGTAACATATACACAAGATAAAGCAAGACATGAACTACAAAGTAAATGAGTAAGAGTTAGAGAGAACAAACACGGCGATTTAGAGTGCTTCGATCACAAAGATCTGCATCCACTACCTTATGACACACCCAAGGATTTCGGCAACTTCACTAGCTTTCCCTTGACAACAAATGAAGGTAGGATCAACCTCTTTTACATAAGTAACACCATAGAAAGAGTTTTACTGGAACCACTTCTCTAGCTCACACATAGCCAAGCTCACAAATAGCTACAACACATCTCACAAAGAGAACACGCTCAAAAAGTGTTGTTCTAACTCACTAAGAGCTAAGCTCACAAAGTGCCAATCTCACAAAGAGATAATCCCACTAAGAGACAAACTCACAAAGAGCTTAGCTCATTAAGAGCTAACCTAACTCACACAGAGCTAGTCTCACAAAGAGAAAGAATAGGCTCAACAAATGAGACTTTACAATTTGAGCTCACTAAAACAAATCCCTCAATGGATTGGATATTACAAATGATAGCCCTAATCAATATTCAAAATAGAAGAGTATGTATATGAAGCTCTTACTCAAAATGAAGTATTTTGGTAAAGATGAAAAATTTAAGCTCTTGAAAGTGTTTGGGTGCTTGTTTAAAATGTGTAATACAAAGGCCCTCTTATGGCTTAGTTGACTATGAAAAATCAGCCTTAAAGACTTTATATAGGGGCCAAAAGTGACAAGAAAACATGGTTACAACGACTATATTTTTCCTGTGACGGGACACTTCGGTTGACCGAATTAGCATGTAGGTCGCCCGGGGTGCTTCCGAATCAAGGTAAACATGCTACATGACACATCTCGGTCGACCGCAAAGAATGGTTTGGTTGTCTGGAGCATAGGCCTGGTCGACTTACCTAAAGCATGGCTGTCTGCACAATATAGCCATTGGAGTCTTGGTGATACGATACCGACCTCGGGGCTGCCCAACTCAAAGGATTACCTACATAAACCAATTATGAGACTTAGAACACGGAGCGTTATTCAACTCACTATATCATTGAACATAATACTAAAGTACAAAGAGAACGCTAAGTTACATATAGAATGTGACGTACAAGTTAGCCCTCAAGTTCTACAAGATATTCAATTCGGCCTAAAACAAGAAAAGTGACTTATAGGGGTATTTTAGTCATTCGAACATTAAAGTCTATTTTAGACTTTAATATATTTCGGCTATGTTTATTATGTTAGTTATTATTTTAGGCGCATATAGCAAGTGTTTCTATAATAAAGGACATGTTGTCCATGTGTTAGTTAGTTGGTTATTAAGAGTCCAAATTCTACAAAGACTCTTCATATGTTTGTTAGCTTTATCTAGAGTAGCCACCTAGAATAGTGTTTACAAGATAATAGGACATGTTGTCCATTATCTTAGGCTAGTGTTATACTTGATAGCAAGTTTGTTATTGAAGAGTCCTACTTCTTCAAGGACTCTTCCTTTTATTGTTTGATGGAACCGAAATCTCACTCTATTTAAGAGAGATTTCGGCCACCTTATTATTTACGTTAGATATATTGATATTTTGGTTAAGGTTATTCCTTAGATACTTGTTTATGAATTTCCGTTAGAACTTCATATTCTTTGAGTTACTGTATCAACTGGATAGTTTTGCTAGTTGTGGTGTTTCAGCCTTCATTGATACTTAGCCTTCTTTAGAGTTGCATTGAGTATATTCCCCTTGGAAATTGTTCGAGATAGAGAAAGATCTGCTAAAAAGCCGAACCTTGAATTAAACATCTCGGTTCCGCATCAAGTGGTATCAGAGCAAAATGTTGATCTCTATCTTGGTGTACCTTTACTGCTTTTTCATTAAAAAAATTTCTTGTTTGCTTGGAATAGTCCGAGAAAGATTACTATGATTTAATTACTACCATACACAAAAGCCACCCGGAAGTAAAGAAATTGGCAGCCGGGTTATCCTATTTAGACAAGGATCAAACCAAAAGCAAACTTCATTGTCCTTGAGACACAAAGGAATTGGCTCTTGATCCCTCTTGTTCTTGAAAAGACGCCAAGCAATTCATCAAATCGAGGTAAAATCTTCCTAATCCGGAGTTTTTTGATATTGTGTGGCCAAGAAAAGGGTAAGGCTTTGGTAAAAAGGTAAGAAAAGAAATCAAGAAACAATTTTTCCAGAAATTTTTCTTCCTCGGTACTATTCATGCTATTGTTCATCCGAGAATTAAATTAAATTTTCAAGAAAATCAAGAAGCATAAAGATCACATCTTTTTAACGATTACTCTTATATTTCTTTCTTTAACTTTTTGTTTAGGTCAAAATAGGAATTGTTTCCCATATTTTTCAGTTTTTTACCAACGCAGCAAGTTAGGAATCCTTAATTCATCTAGAGTTGAATTTCTTGACAAGTATTGTTGGAATAAAGCGAGATTTTTTTTTTCTATCTAACGTTTTGAGTGTTTTCTTTTTCAAGATTAACATGTCTTTTATTGAAGATTCATCAAAGAAAGATACCATTATAGGTGATAAAAAAAATATTCTTAGAATCAATGCAACAAAACATGAAGAGAATACTACAAAGGATGGATGACGTGCAAGAAAGATTGGAGAATCTTGAAAATCCCTCTTTGGAAGACACTTTGCGGCAAAGAATGGATTTTAATCCAAATCAGCCGAGAGCATCATTAAGGATAGAGGATAATGAGACGGATAATGATGATTCAACATGTTTTAGTAATGAGGAAACCGAGGAGCCACTTTTGGAAGTTGAAGCCGAAGGCAATGGTGAGTTTCCGGTTGATGATGGTAATCTTTTTTTGGTAAATATGAAACTTTTACATTCTAAACCATTAGATGAATTGCATCAACACAGAAGTAATCTATTTCATACAATGTGCAAAGTTAAGGATAGAAGTTGTTTAGTTATTATTGATAATGGAAGTTGCACTAATGTTTGTTCGGTTGAGATGGTAACCGCTTTAGATTTACCGATGAAAGCACATCCTATGTCATACAAGCTTTCTTGGTTAAATAATAGTGGTGATATTAAAGTAGACAAACAAGTGGAGATAGATTTCGGCATTGGGACATTCAAAGACACGGTATTATGTGATGTGGTGCCTATGACCGCAAGTCACATTATGCTAGGAAGACCGTGGCAATATGATAGGTATGCGGATCATATTGGAAGAAAGAATGTTTACATGGTTACAAGGGATAATATTCGTTATACTTTACAACCTATGTCACCAATTCAAGTTTATGAGCTACAAAAGAAATTAGTCGAGGGTAGAGAGAAAAGAATGAGAGAGCGTGAGTTGCAAAAAACGAGTGATCCTACCCAAGAGGTAACAAACGAGGAAAAAAGGACAAAAAAGCCGAGCTAAAAGTGAGAAAAAAGGCAATAGCTCAAAAAGTGAGAAAATAATGTTTGTTCATTAAATCCGGCAAGGTAGATAGGACAATTCAAGCAAAACAACTTGTTGTTTTGTTAGATTTGAAAGGAACCGCAAGGAACCTATTTACTAATACTTTTAATCTAACATCTTTTTCTATATCTAGTTTTGCTATTTTTCAGAAAATTCAAGAAACTTTTCCCAAGAAGTTGCCGAAAAGGTTATGTATTAACCCACAAAATCGTGAAGATATAAACCATCTTCGGGTAAAATTCTGCAAATTCAAAACCAAAGTGATTTAATTACTGCAAGGAAGAAGGTAAGTACGTCTTTAAGTCCTTATATTAATCCGGAAAATATTGTACCAAAGCATGACGAGACTTTTGCAATATATACGGATAGTCTAAATATTAATCACATAACTATTAAGTATAGACTTCCGATTTCTTACTTTGATAATATATTTATTTATAGTGAAAATCGAGAGCTTTTTAGTGAACATCTTAGGGCTGTTTTTACTATTATAAATACACAAACCTTGTATGCTAATATGGAAAATTATGTTTATTACACTCATTCTATTAACCTTCTTAGTTACATTATGAGATTTCAAGGTATTATAGTTGAACCGACAAAAGATAATGCATTCAAGGAATGGCCGAGAACAACTACTATCCTTCAAGTTCGTTCAACATATGAGTTAGCAAGCTTTGATAAGCGTCTTGCTCGTGATTTTAACAAGTTTGCTGCCCCATCAATTGAAATTAAGAAGAAAAATATCCCATGTTTTTGGGACACCCGCAAGAGAATCTCCTTGATAGGTAAGTACGATGCAATTTCTACTTTCCATATTTCTAACTTGCTCCCTTTTATTAAATTTTCAGATCATGAAGCTGATTTTGAGGATGATTCGAGGACGAATCCTTTTCAAGAGGGAGGGGATGATACGGTACCGACCTCGGGGCTGCCCAACTCAAAGGATTACCTACATAAACCAATGATGCGACTTAGAACACGGAGCGTGATTCAACTCACTACATCATTGACCAGAATACTAAAGTACAAAGAGGACGCTAAGTTACATATAGAATGTGACGTACAAGTTAGCCCTCAAGTTCTACACGATATTCAATTCGGCCCAAAACAAGCAAAGTGGCTTATAGGGGTATTTTAGTCATTTGTACATTAAAGTCTATTTTAGACTTTAATATATTTCGTCTAAGTTTATTATGTTAGTTATTATTTTAGGCGCATATAGCAAGTGTTGCTATAATAAAGGACATGTTGTCCATTTGTTAGTTAGTTGGTTATTAAGAGTCCTAATTCTTCAAAGACTCTTCATATGTTTGTTAGCTTTATCTAGAGTATCCGCCTAGAATAGTGTTTACAAGATAATAGGACATGCTGTCCATTATCTTAGGCTAGTGTGATACTTTTTTTTTTCTTTTTTCAGCAACCTTAATTCTTTCCCTCGCCAGAGAAGGAGAATTTTATTGCCCCACGTAGGGGGGTGTCAAACCCGGGACCTCTTGGTCACGGATAGAGGCTTGCCCCACTGGGCTACGGCCTCCTTGACGGCTAGTGTTATACTTGATAACAAGTTTGTTAATGAAGAGTCCTACTTCTTCAAGGACTCTTCTTTTTATTGTTTGATGGAACCGAAATCTCACTCTATTTAAGAGAGATTTCGGCCACCTTATTATTTACGTTAGATATATTGATATTTTGGTTAAGGTTATTCTTTATATACTTATTTATGAATTTTCGTTAGAACTTCATATTCTTTGAGTTACTGTATCAACTAGATAGTTTCGCTAGTTGTGGTGTTTAAGTATTTTTGTTAAGGTTATTCCTTAGATACTTATTTATGAATTTTCTTTAGAACTTCATATTCTTTGAGTTACTGTATCAACTAGATAGTTTCCCTAGTTGTGGTGCTTTCACCTTCATTGATACTTTGCCTTCTTTAGAGTTACGTTGAGTATATTCCCCTAGGAAACTGTTCGAGATAGAGAAAGATCTGCTAAAAAGCCGAACCTTGAATTAAACCTCTCGGTTCTGCATCACTTGGAACATTAAAAATTGACTAAAAACAAAAACACACTTTGGTCGACCGATCAGGTCTTCCGAGGTCTAGGACCTAGTCGCCCGGACTAGAGACCAAAAGTGGGTTTTTCCACTTGGTCACATTTATAATTTTCTCAAAGTCTTTTAAAACAAGTTTAAGATCTTAGGCATAAACCAACACTGACTTATGTTTTCAAAAACATTTTCAAAGTACGAATGATGGTTATGAAAATATGCAAGAGCTTGACATACCTAAACTATTATTCTCAAAATAAGATTAGTCACAAGGATATACCTTTGTAAAACAAGACTAATCTTCTTAGATCTTCAAGTCTTCAAGATGAAATCTTCTTTAAGCTTGGCTTGAGACCTTTATCAACCTCTTCATTGTGGTAAAGTCCCTTTGTAATCTTCAAGGATATAGAACCTTGGACTTCAGCACTTCCTTTGTTAAGAGTTCACTCCACGATGTACTTCACTTGAGATTGAGTGACTCTTAACTTCTTGATCTTCCTTCTTACAATTGCAAGCACCTCCAAGGGCACTGTATAATCCACTTCAAACGTGTGCCATGAAGTCTTGCAAAGTGTAGCTTCTTCTTAGTGAGTCATTCAAATTGATCCTTGATATGGATGTTTTAGAATGACATCTTCGAGGTTCAAGAAGTTTTCTTACCATTTTCATCAATGTATGTAGGTGTGAGTTAAAGCACTCTACTCCCCCTCTTTTAAAGAATCCCTTCTCTCTCCCATTTTGCAAAAATTCTTTTAGCTTTCTCCTTTTGTTAAACACATTTTCATGGAACATTTGCAATGCTACTTTTTCTCCTCCTTTTGTCAAAATAAAAATGATTTATCAGAGCGCCAAGATGAAATAAAGATTTTTGTTAAAATAAAGATCCAAAAGATAAAAAAAGAATGAAAAACTTTTAGGAGGGATTAAGTTTGAAATCAAATATGGAGAAGCTTTTTGGTCAAATAGTTTGAATAAATAGAAAATCCAGGAAAGCGTTTCTAAAGACCAAAAAAAGATCAAGAATAATCAAAACCAAAGAATGAAATCTTTAAAACTAAGTAAGCACATTATTTGCAAAAGGCCATTTGAAAAGAATATTAGTGGCCAAGAGATGATGCTTATATTAAGATGTAATTAAG
This sequence comes from Vinca minor, assembly GCA_026122235.1. Classification (NCBI taxonomy): domain Eukaryota; kingdom Viridiplantae; phylum Streptophyta; class Magnoliopsida; order Gentianales; family Apocynaceae; genus Vinca; species Vinca minor. Next base: position 253,879 of record JAOCZM010000285.1, on the reverse strand, counting down.
CTTTAAAAGATGATCTTATTGAAGAGCTTTAAACTTGGTTGATATCAAAAGAAATACAGCACATAATGACACGTAAGATAATAATAATAATAAAAAAAAGGTCATATGGCTAAAAAAAATGAATCAAAAACCAAAGTTAAGTCATAAGGAGAAATGAGTATAAAACCTTTAAAGAACAATCTCCACTTTTACTAAAAACAAAGTTAGATATAACAAGGTAGAATCAAGTTACAAACCATAGCTAACATGTGTTACCATGTATAGATACAAGGCATGATGAGCATATGTATCACAAAACAAAAGACATAAGGAAGTGTAGGATAACACTATAGAGAACGTTCCTCTTCAATAAATGGTTAGCCAAAGAGAGATATAACAAATAAAGCATCAAGCTAACCAAGACAACATGAGATCAAAAGAAAAAAGAGATATAAAGCACATGATCTCAAAAGAACAAGGGAGGTAGATGCAAAAGATGCACTATAAGAAAATACACTCCCATATAATGCACACAAGTTAGCTAAACAAGATATAAGGTAGAAGAACATATCCAACAACAAATGTGATGATGTTAAGACATGAATCAAGTAAGCACATATCACATATATGAAGGATATAAGATAGAGTTCATGAATAAAACTCCCCCTAAAGTTGCGCCCATGCTAAAAGAATAACAAAACTTATAGGATAGATAGTTTAATATTTGCTGAAAAATAGAGCGTCCAGCCGACCGCACAAGCTGTTGCGGTCGACCGAGGCCCAATGTCCGATCGACCGGACTTATGGAAGAAACCTAAAAAACCTACAAAATTTAAAACAAACCAAGAACAAATTGCCACCAAAGCAAACCAAGGCATATATCATTGCCACAACCACAGTTTATACATCAAGTTAAGCTTTAGACCATCAACCAAACAGAGCACATGCTTGGCACTTGAAGATATAAACAAAAACATACCCCTTGATATAAAGCTCAGATTACGCACAAAAAATAGCATCTAATACTCCCCCTAAGACTTATATCAAAAAGAGTAGAAGGAAGGGGGGGGGGGGGGGTTCAAGGATTGAGCTTTCATCTTATAATCAGAAAGCTCTCTAAAACACATGCATATACGATCAAAACATAAAGCATAGCATGTTATATCCCCAAAAAAACAATTCATACAAAATATGAAGTTTTAAAGAATAACAAAAGCTATTTTAGGGATACAAAAGGATAACATGATAGGGAAAAGCTATTAAAAATCTATAGTTTATAGAAAATTCTCATTGGGATTGTAGAATTTGCTTCTTATATTTTGACTTCACACCATGACATTCTTTGGCACTTCAACCTACTGTCCTCTTGAGCATCAACTTTCTTGGTTGAAGCTTCATACATGCCTTGCTATTCTTCCTTTTCTTCTTCCTTGTCATCCTCCTTTTTAAATCATCATTATTTCCTTTATCACTCCCATTTCCATCTCTAGCCTCATCTTCATTTTATTCTTCTTTTTCAATCTTATCACCACTCCCATCACTTGAGTCACTATCACTTGCTTCTTCCTTCTCCTATTCTTCATCACTTTCAACTACAAGAGTTGATTTCCTAGTTCTTGTGTAACTTATTACATTATCAACTTTTTACTCAATCTCTTCCAACATTGTTTCCACATCTCCAAGCTTACCGTCCTATTATTGAAATTTTCTTGGAAATTGTTGAAGCTTTCTTGGAATGTATTTACCTTTGAAAGAACTGTTAGTAGTGTCCTAAGACCATTTGCATATGTTGTACGTTTTATATCTTTTTGAGCATGTCTTTGAATAGTTAATTTTGATTTTGAACATCAAATGTGTGATTTGATAGTAAAACTCATTAGCTTATGTAATTACTATTCTAATTGTCCCTAGTTTTATGTAATGTTCTTTACAATGAAATAAAACTAGTACGATGTATGATTGATGATTATGCTTTACTGATCATGTGTAATGGATACAAATCATATCATAGATGCAATATATTGTATTGGACGTGATCCGTTAGAGAATTAATACTTCATGGTTCTTTAGTCATAAGTATTACTTCCTCAATACTATTTTGAATCCTTAGACCTTATGTCTCCATTGTTTCCAGCATGAATGGAGCTACGTTTTGACTCAGTCAGACGTTACTTTTAATTGAGCAATCAATACGACTGATGATCGGATGTAGCATCCTATCATGGCTTGAATGTGAGAGGCATTGTAAGGAATTTGTCCCTCTCTTATTAGAGAGAGATATACATGGGCCCCTCGATAGGGAAGACTGCTTAAATGCATGGCCGTGCTAAAACGTATTTAATAAAGTGGTTATTAAATATTATTTGTTGAAACAGTCTACTTGGAGATCGAGCATAAATACAATTAAGCTATATAAGGGTGACAACTACCATGTCTTATGCTTTATTTGGATATCGCGAGACAAAGGGATTAAATAGTGGATTGATATTAGGTTCCACCATATATTCATTCACTATGGGTAGCCACAATGTCCTGCTAGGGTCTGCTTGTGATTTATGAACACATACTACTACTAAGCATGTTTTCATTGCCATTGTGCTATGAACCTGCAGGGTCACACGCATAGACGAGTTAACGAGCTTCATGTCCAAATTCAATGAATCTAGAATGTGTCTAGGTTCATTGTATCTGACATTTAGTTTTCTGAGAATAATAAAACGTTATTATTCGAATTAGAGATGAATAATTTTTTGGTATTTAGTTATAGTTGGGATTGCGTGGGAGTTATTATCCGATAAAGACTCCCACTACCAGCAGAAGTCTAGAGGACTTGGGAGTTAAAGACTCCCACTGCCAGAAGAGGTGGAAATGACGTGGGAGTTGTTTTTTGAAACAACCTCTCACACCCTATATAAACTTCTCTTGGTCGAAACCCTAGGAACAGATGCTTGAGCCGCAAAATACCTAAATCCCAGAAATCTGATTTCTGGTTCTCTGCCTCTTTTTCTCTTTAGATTATTCGAAACCCAAAAAAACGAAGAGCTAGTACTCGCTTCTCGTTTCGTCGCGTGGATACCGGTACAGAGTAATTTCGCAAGGGAGGACTCAAGGTGGTTGCAGCTGAGAGCCCAAAACAGAATCTTTAACCAAGAAACATAAGCCTTTTTCGGTCTATTTTCGATTCGTTTGGTATGAGCGAATCCTTCAGGGAGGACTCATGGGTGTTTAGAACGAGTTTCTACCCATGAATCCCTTCAAGAACTTGTAGGAGTAATTCTTGGTTGGGATCATTTCTTTGTGGAGGGGCTTCTCTTTAAACATTTTCTCTTGGAGTTTCCTCACTTGCCCCAACATTTTCTTGAACACCAATATCTTCATCAAGTTCAATGTGAATATTTTCTTGGACATTTCCAACTCATTTCCCTTCTAGTCATTATTCTCTTTCTTGGGGCTCATTAACTCTTTTGGCCCTGTGTAGATTCAATAAGCTTTTTTATGGTATCATTCGCCTTTTGGCTTGTACATTGAGCAATAGTTGCTGACAACAATTCTTCGTCGGTGCATCTACATTGGTGCTTCCAATGACCATTCACGAGCAAAATGTGCATCCTATGAAATTGTCCTTCATTGTAGACAATGTACTTGTTGTCTCTCTTAACCAGGTTGGTTAGCTTGAGTTTAAACTTCTTAAATATCGATGTGGGCATGCTTCCATAAGGTATGAAGTTTGTAGTCCTCTTCACACATCACTCAAATGGTTCAAATCTAAGTACCCAAAGTTGACCTTTGTCTTCTCAACAAGCCATTGCATTATGGTCATTTGTAGATATGTGATCGAGCTTTTGTGGCCTTTACAAGGTACAACCACATATGCAACCATATGGTGAAGAATACGACCATACTCATCTAGCTTGTTCGTCTCTCTCTCATTTGATTTACTAAAGGCCCCCTTAATATTGAAGCTTGTTTTGAAGCTCTTTAGATCCAAAATGTTCTCCCCGAGCACATTCCCGGACCTATCATAGTGCCTAATAGCACCTTCCTCGAGCTTACCTTAATAATTTTGCAAAACATAGCTTCTGAGAAGCTAAACTCACATCCATCTACACTTGGCATCCACCAAAAATCACCATCATCCATTTTACCTTATCCTCTCAAATTTGTCCCAAATTCATAGATGGCAAGAGGGTACACATCACAATCATTTATGAAAAGATTCATCCATTATGAAAAATAAGTCTTAAATGCTTGATATAGAGGCTAAAAGTGACAGGCAAACATGGTTACAACATCTATATTTTTTCCTGTCACGGGACACTCTAGTCGATCGAACTAGCAGGTAGGTCGCCTGGGGTGCTTCCTTGTACTGTCAAAATGGACCGGGGCTCGCGGACCGGCCCAGTTCGTCTACTAATGGAGCGGATATGGACTAAGGAAATAGCAGCCCGTTAAAATGTGGGCTTTTTAGGTCTAATCCGTTTAGCCCGCGGTCCGTTACCAGTGCTTCCAAATCATGGTAAACAGGCTACTAGACACATCTCGGTCAACCGCAAAAAATGGTCCTGTCACACCCCAAAACCGGGTGATGACCTGACAATACCTTATATGCCAATGAGGCACAGAAACAATGCAGAAGTTGTAAAGTCCGTTATACTACTACTAAAGGAAATATAATTTCCAACATAAAGTAAAGCGAGTTAACTATAAGTTATTACATGTCTAGAGTTCAAGGTATTTAAAAGAAAACTATTTATTGCAAGCATTTGTGATGGATCACTCATTGTAATCCCCATCCCACTGCTGCACATAATCACCTTCCTCAGTTAACTCATCATCTGCAAATAAAAGAAAGTAAAGACATAAGCTATGAAGCTTAGTAAGCATCAACACCATTGGGATGAAACATCAAATGAGACTCAAAACCCTTTTCCCTACTTTCCAAATCAAGTGTGAAAATATGCAAGTTCATGTCCCTTCATAAGACACGTTTTACACATGAAAACCTCACCAAACAACCTTTAGAAAAACACTAGAAGAGACCAGGACAAACAAAAAACAATATCACTAAGATACCACACTTCGGTCGACCCAAACACCAGAATCGGTCGACCGAATGGTCTATTGAAAACAGGACAACACACTGTCCAAAAGTCTGGTTGACCGGCATCACCCATCGGTCGACCGTCTCATCCTTAGATCGATGGGTTCCTTAACCTGGTCGACCCAAATAGACCCTCTCCTAGTCCGTCTGGTCCTAGTAGTTTGCCTCGGACAAGGGACGGATGCTCCGGTCAACCGGTGATCCAATCAGTTACTTTTTCAGTGTAAATTTGTGAAGGAAAAGTGCATTTCTGCACAATCCGAATCCCAACCTCACAATACTCAATTTTGATGCATATGTACATATGAATGACAAATATCAATACACAAACAAGTAAGACATAAATCGTACTCGTTAAATCCAATATCTACACATCGGAAATGTGACACAAGCACCATGTGTTGCTCATCCCAACATACAGACATACACAACATTGGATCTTTCGAATACGACTCATGCTATGACAATAATTCACAGGGTTGAGCTCAATTGTCTAATCATGACCCTAACGAAATTACTACAACGGTTCCCAACTTTAAGCCTATAAGGGAAGGCTTTCATATGAATTACATAGGTTCAGTTTCTCCCCGAACGAAGGGCTCAATCTTTAAGGATTCATTCGTATTGTGTCAGTGCCCACCACTGTGGACTCCACAAAGACCGTTTGTAGTCCCTAACATCTCTCCCGATTAGAAACGGGCTCAATGATAACAAAGGTCGAGAACTCACGGGGTTCACCAACAACACTTTCTCACAATGCACTCGAAAGAATCTTGCAATGAGGTCGATCCTAAATAAGAGCTCAACCAGTGATGACTCTATGGAACATATATCATTTAAGACTCTAAAAGAAATAACAAATCGACGCTAAAGATGACAAGATGAGATGAAAAACAACATGCACAATCAAGTTCAATGATCAACATACAAGTATGATAATTCAACGTTTCATCATATGCAGTAAATCATGTCTTTTAAATACTTCCAAGACGAAGTTCCATAAGTATAATAGTGCACATTTCATGAGTTTTAGGACAGGAATTACAAGGGTGAAGAGTCTTACTTGGAATTAGAGCAAAGCAAAATACCGAAAATCAGAAAAATGCAGCAACTTCAAAAGTAAACTTCAGTTCGCTGGGAACTCGAAATACACCCCCGTAACTTCTAACTCGTAAAATTATCAGTTAAATTCGAACTGCAACAAGAATCATAGCAAACGGAGTTCGTTTACTACTTCAATTATGAAAAATGCACACATCTCTCTGTTCCCCCCCAGTTTCACAGCCTTGTACTCTGAATTTTATATCTCTTAATCTAGCCGTTAGAATAACATCTCCATCTGTTAGAATCTATTTTAAGAAGTTATCTAACTATGGTTCAAATTTGGGGATGATCAGAGAATGTTTACTATGTCTACAAAGGGTTGCAAACATACTGCACATGTAGAACAACCCGAAAGTTCCAGAATCACCGAATAAAGTTCTAAGGAAGTTACTCTCAAACATACCGTTGAAATCCGATCTCCACCGTCTAAATTGTAGTCATACAAGTCCTATAACTGTAGAAATAAGAATATGGTTGATTAGACTCCGATTACTACTTCAATTATGATTTTTTCTCACATCACTCTATTTTGTTTTCTCTTGAATTTCTTCTTTTCTCTCTTCTTTTATTTCTTCTCTTTTTGTAACTCTTCTCTTTATTTTTCCAGAAATAACCCCCTCTAATAACCTCTTAACTCCCTAACAAAATAATCCCTCAATCTCCTAACATCCACACTCAAGTCCCCTAATAACCAAATCGTCAAATATGCCCCTTAAACACTTATAAAACTAACGTACAACACATTAAACATGTAATTACAAATACGTCACACAAAATTAATTACAAGGACAACCAACACGTAACCAAAAATTTTCAGGTCTAATAGGTCCGGTCGTTTGGAGCATAGGCTCGGTCGACTGAAATAAAGCATGGTCGTCCACACAATATAGCTGTTGGAGTCTTAAAATATTAAAAATTGACTAAGGAAAAAAACACACTTTGGTCGACAGGACAACACATGTCGAACTTCATCAGGTCTTCCGAGGTCTAGGACTATGTCTACTGGACTGGAGACCAAAAGTGGTTTTTCGACTTGTTCACATTTCTAATGTTCTCAAACTCATGCCTAAGTATTTTTCAAATTCTTTTAAAGCAAGTTTAAGATCTTAGGCATAAACCAACACCGACATATGTTTTCAAAAACCTTTTTAAAGATCAAATCAAAGTATGAATGGTGGTTTTGAAAACATGTAAGAGCTTGACATGCTTAAACTAGTATTCTCAAAATAAGAACATTGGACTTCATCACTTTCTTTGTTAAGAGTTCACTTCATGATGTATTTCACTTGAGATTGAGTGACTCTTAACTTCTTGATCTTCCTTCTTACCGTTGCAAGCACCTCCAAGGGCATTGTACAATCCACTTCAAACTTGTGTCATGGAGTCTTTCAAAGTGTACCTTGTTCTTAATGAGTCATTCAAAGTGATACATGATATGGATGTTTTAGAATGACATCTTTGAGGTTTAAGAAGCTTTCTTACCATTTTCATCAATGTAGGTGTGAGTTAAAAATTCTATCATCAAAACACAAGTTCACACAATTAGTAGTGGCGGCCAGGCTACTACTGAATCTGTATATCTTGATGTTGATGAAGGTAAGCTAATGATAAAACCTCATTCCCCATTAAGACAGTGATCATAAGCACAAATCTCCCACAACCCAGTGGTAAAGATTCAAACTTTATAAGAATTGAAACAACAAAAGACCATTCCAATTTGAAATTAAGGTAAAAACCTCCAAACTTTGATCACCTGAGATATAATTCCCAAGAACAATCTCAGAATACTGATTTCACATTCGGTGGGGAAGAGGGGGTTGTGGTGGATGTTTGAAGAAGGAGTTGTGTTTATTTTTATTTTAAAAATGAAATAACAATTATACCCCATTATTTTTAAAATTAGAGTTAGAGAAAATAAATTCATAAATCCGCAATCCAAACGGACCGGACCAAAAGAGTCCCTATCTAAATAAACTTAAAATGTACTCTCTCCGATTCAAAATACAAAAGTCTTTTTTAGAAGTTTTACACAAATTAAGATACTAATACGAATGACTAAAATACTCATAATTAATACTCTAATTATAATATATTTAATCTTTCCTCACAACCCGTATCTCCAAAAAATATTTCATCTCCCTCTTGTAATTTTCATTGACTATAATAAATGCGGCAAATTGGCGCCCCAGGTCCAAAATCTATTTTCGATTTTTACGAAAGGTCCAAAAACAATGTTTTTACACTGTTCCATCCAAAAACAATTTACAATTGGTGGAGTCCATCATTCCGTCAAAATTTGGGCTGGCCAACTGTCAATTTAAATTTTGAAGTTAGGCAACTATCAAAATATGATGGTATTTTCGGAATTTTGTAATAAAACCCAATTCTCATAATCCAACCAACAACAAACCCTTCCTACCCGACCCATCATGACCTGCGATACCATTTCTTCTTCATCTTTATTTTTTCCCCACCCTTCCCTTCCCCTCCCCTTCCTGGCCCCTTACCCCACCCCTACATTATTTTCTTCTAGAATGTCTCCAGGAGAGGTCCCATCAATTCCCAAGAACCACACAAAATATGTTTTCCTCTAGGCAAGCCAATTAGAAAATTGAATGCATCGGAAAACCTGAATAGAATGATTAGCAGGTAACTAATTGCATGAAAAAATATTGGGACAAGATCCCTAGTGAAGAACTAATTGAGAAGAAGCCATTGACATTGATTAGCAATCCAGAAAGAATGACAGAAGTTTCAGGGGGAAAATAAGGCATTATTACACGAGAATTTAGCAACCAACAAATGCACAATTCCTGCTGATGATATTCCCGACAAATCTAATCAATGAGGTAATTGAAGTAAAATGAAAAGTCGCTAAATTGACAAGAACAAATGCAATAAAAGTACATGAAGATACAACAATATATATTTTTTTTCCAGAAATATAATTTCAAAATTCAATGGAAGTGGAACCTTCAAGTTGTCATCTAAAGAGCTTAAAGAGAAGTAAATAGAAGAATTAAAGTAGAATAACAAGGAGGAAAAAAATCGCCACCGAGCTTCTTCTTTGAGCTGGCGGAGAAGGCGACTCTGGAGAGGGTGATCGTCATTGTCTTCTTCCTCAATGCCTCTCCATCGGTCTAGTAGACCAGTCCGAGCCACCGCTTTCTTCGCCATTTCGATCGTCGCAATCAGCCCAGACGACCGCTTGTAAAGGCAAAAAAATTAGGGTTTTCAGAGTTGTGAATTGAAGCTCCTTTACTTCTCCACTCTATCTATCAAACAAATAGCGCGGGGAAGCGGCAGGCGAGCAACCGGACGGAAGTTACCCAAATACGAAAATACTCAATGAGTGGGGTAAGGGGTTAGGAGGGGAAAAGAATGAAGATGAAGAAGAAATGGTATCGCAGGTCATGATGGGTCGGGTCGGAAGGGTTTGATGTGGGTTGGATTATGAGAATTGAGTTTTATTACAAAATTCAGAAAATGCCCATCATATTTTGATAGTTGACTAACTTCAAAATTTAAATTGACCAGCCCATATTTTGACGGAAGGATGGACTCCACCAATTGTAAATTGTTTTTGGATGGAACAGTGTAAAAACATTGTTTTTGGACCTTTCGTAAAAATCGAAAATATATTTTGGACCTGGGGCGCCAATTTGCCTAATACATGCTCATTTTAATCTTGATTCTTTATTTCTTATTCCAAGTAAAACCCACAGCCAAAAACATATGAAACATCCACGAATCATGGAGTATAAACTCACAGCAAAAAAAAATTCAAACCTCACCTCAATTGTCATTCCTTTCCCCTAGATGAAGTTGATCCAATTTTTGATGATGAACGCTTAAGAACCGGTAAAACAAGTAAAAAGGAAAGGCTGAGCTTGTTTGTAGGGGTGTCAATTGAGCTATGTGAGATGAGCTTGGCATAGCTCACGCTTAGCTCACATAAAAATTCAAAAGCTCACGTTCACGCTCAGCCCGAAAAAGCTCATAAACCTTAAGCTCACGTTCAGCTCACATTATAACACGAGCTCGAGCTTAGCTCACGAGATTCCCAAGCTCACTTATATTAGCGAAGAAAACGAAAATCCTATCTCAAGAATAGCATAATATAATGAGACTTAAAACTAAATTTGAACAAAAATACACAAAAAGAAGCAAAAGTTTCAGAATTGTTTGATATACTAATAAAAGGAGTCTTATATAAAAAAAACAAAAAAAAACAAAAAAACAAGAGAATCCTTGCACTTAAAATTTTAAAAAATGATAAATTTGCAAATTTCAAAAGATTGATTTAATTCCATTGTCGGTGGCAATTCCAATTTTGACAATCCCATTGAATTCTTCTACACCATCTCACTTTTTGTTGTGATTCACCCCAATGTATTTTGTACCGTGTTTTCCCACGCTGTCTTTTCCTATTTTCTCTCTTCCTTTAACTTTTGTACCTGTCTCTCTCCTATTGTAAGACTCCTTCTTTAATATAATCTCCTTTCTACCCAAAAAAAGGTTATTGAGTTAATCCACACATTATAATTATAATGTATATAAGTTTTTTTTTAAAATTAGTATTATTATTATATATATAATATTTTAATTATATTAATCTTATTCGAGCTCGAGCTTTTTTTGCTGGCCGAGTGGGTCAAGCTCACGCTCGACTCACATAAGAAGCGAGCTTGAATATTAAGCTCACGCTCACATTACCTCAGCTCACGCTCACATTTTTTCGAGCTATGTGAGCCGGGTTCGGGCCTGAACCCGTTGACACCCCTACTTGTTTGTAGTTCACGTGGGAAGAAGTGCTCTTGATTATGTGCTTTAATATAAAAGCACGGACAATCAAGAACAAATAATAATCTTAAGACTTGTTAATAGATGTATAATTCTAGAAAATAAAGAATTAATATAGAGTTGTATGAGAATTACATATTTTAATCAAAATGAAAATAGAAAAAATTGATGGAATGGTAAATTAGTTAATAAATGTATATTTTTTTTTTTTGCAAAAAAACTTATAATATTTTGCAACAAAAAAACAAATCCTAAAAAAAAATTACGTTTTTAATTAAAAGAAGTACAATCTAAATTCAGTAAATATGTAAGGATCTCAAGGACGGTTGATACACCCATGGTCCTATAAATTGTCGACTCAAGGAAGATGTTGAAAGTAATATTCTTCTGTCCCTGTGGATCAAGGATTGCGATGAAGATGCTTTGAAGGAGAAGATTATGTATTTGTTTAGTTGGCTAATTTTTTTAGTTGTTTTTCCTAACCATCCAAGTTTTCTTGGGTGTGTCTTTTGTCTGTTATCGTGATTTTTTAAATCATTGTATAACTTAGTACTGTGAAACGGGCCGGCCAGTCCGCGGTGGGCCGGTCCGTGCGGGCTCAAGTCAAAACGGGGCGGGGCGGGGCGGGCCTAATATTTGCGAATCAATGAAACATATGCCCATACCCGCACCGCCCAAGGTCCGCGGGCCCACTCAAATTTTTTTTTTTTTGTTAAATAAAGATTTACCCATTAATAATAAAATAATTAAGGTCATGTATACTTTTATTTTATTATGTATAATTTTTTTATTACCATCAAGCGAGTAGGAAATATGTTAATATATACCATATTATATATAATATATATACTATTCCAAAAAATATTATATATAATATATATACTTTTATTTTTACCATCAAGCGAGTAGGAAATATGTTAATATATACCATATTATATATAATATATATACTATTCCAAAAAATATTATATATAATATGTATACTTTTATTTTTACCATCAAGCGAGTAGGAAATATGCTAATATATACCATATATACTAAACTCTAAAATATTATATATAATATGTATTTTTTTTTAAAATGAAAAGCCCGCGGGCGGCGGGCTAAAAAGCCCACATTTTTGCGGATCAATATTTCCTAAGTCCATACCCGATCCACGGCGGGGCGGGGCGGGCCGGTCCGCTGGCTTCGGCCCACTTTGATAGCACTAGTATAACTTTTACTTTCTGTTTTTTTTTCAGATTTTCCTTTGATTGTAATAACTTCAACTATTTGTGATTAATGGAAACTAAATTTATTCAAAAAAAAAAAAAGTCCGTTTCACCGTGCTTAATTATTACTCCCTCCATTCCTAAATATAAGACTCTTTAGACAATTTGAGAAAATTAAGGAACTTGTCCATTCCACCTAAACTTCCAATACTACCCCATCCTCCCTCTCTTTCTCTCTCACTTCTATATTATAAAGAAAGGAAAATGTTGAGGGTATAATTGAAATGAATTGTTGACACCTAACAAAAGAATCTTAAATGACAATTAATTTGGACTCGTAGATTTCTCTTAAACGATAATTAATAAGGAATGGAGGGAGTACCTAGAACGCCAAACTAATGTCATAACAGGTAAACACATGGGTAATTAGAAAATCTGTCCCTATCTAATCAACCTGAATTCACGCCAATTAAAACATTCAACTACTTTCAGACATTTTGTCCCCTCACCTCTATTCTATACATTTGGAGTCCTCCAACCCACATATCAACCACATTCCTCTCTCCTCCATCTGTTTTCTTTCCTGAAATATCTCTGAAGTGAAGAACGCAGCCAAACAGAATCTCACAAAAAAACATACAAATCTAATTACTGTTGCATGGCTGCAGATACCAATGGCTACCCCGTCACCACAGATCCAAAACCACCTAATAATTCTTCAACTTCACCACCACCGACGTCACCTCGCGGCCATCTGCATTGCCGCAAACAATACTTTAAACACCACCACCGGCGGCGAGTCAAGAATTTTTCCATTGCCGGAATATTCCGTCGGAGACACCTTCTCCGTTATCTTCTGCTTCTGCCAATCGTGTTGTACTTTTCCGGTGTGATCACATGCGTGGGTCCCTTGTTTGCTATCCTGCACCGTCCTCCACCTGGTTCAATTTACCAAAGTCACGAGGTTTTTGAGAATATCTGGCCTTATATTCAGTCTGATAATTCTTCTAAAATTGAGGTTTGCTTTACTCTTCTCTTCTATGGTTTTGCTATTTTATTTCTTTTACTCAGCTGTGTCCGGCCCCACTTCAAATATTTTATGTATATATTAAGGTCCAATCATCACGAGGTTACTTTTATAACTTACTTCTTATAGGCCAAATTAGTTGCCCTAAGCATATTCTGTGTCATTTTGTGCCTAATTCTAATCGTTCCTGTATTAATTTTTTTTAATTTTTTTTTATTATTGTAAAATGTATAACTTAAAAGAAATTGCGTAACAAATAGAGGAAAGTAAAAGCTAACAAGGAATGAGATAAGATTTCGGGACAATGTTTTTTCCAAATTACTAGTATTACCATTAACTACTAGTAATGTCTATTACAATGAGAATCTTTTAGTACATTGTCTACTGCACGAATGAGACGGAATTGCTTCACATATTGAACTAAAGTGAATTGATTAGTTCGGACTAATTACATTGCTCCTCATATGATAATAATTTTATTTTATTAGTACAGTAGACAATTAACTAGAAGATTCAGAGCGATCCTTTTATTTATTTATTTGATAGAAAAATCCAGTGTATATTATTAACTAGTAATGTAGTAACAAGTAGTACATGTGGTAGGAGAAAACACGGCGCGTCTCCAAACTATTGAGTGGAGGCTCTAGTCCTCATTGCATAATTTGTCAATCTATCGGCTGGGTTATTACAAGATCTGTCGACAAAGAATAAATTGGTTATGCTAATCCCCATTATACTTTTAATTTGACTAATAATGTGCCCTGTGGGGAAAAGATCTTCCTCTATCTGATGAACCCGGTTGACTAGTGTTTTACAGTCGCTCTCTATTAGGAAATGTTGATATCCTTGAGCTAATGCAAAATGAAGTCCTTCCAGAAGTGCATTTGCTTCAACGTATTCAGGGCTTGGTGAGCTGTGCATAAACTTTGCGGCCCCTGCTATAAAGATGCCTTCATGGTTGCGCCCAATCACACCTATGCCTACTGAGTTATTATTCTATGCTCCATCAACGTTAATTTTTAGGAAACCATACTCAGGGGGTTTCCATTTAAAACAGGATGGTTGTTGCAAAAGCTCAGGAGCTTTCACTGTATTTATGGGAGCAAACACTTTTTACCTTTCCTTTGAGCATGTATCTGATTTGGTCAAAATTCGGCAAAGGTTGTCGTACTCCGGCCGACCCCAAGGATGATGCTAAAACTTTGCTGAATTCGGCATCATCAATTAGAGCAAGATTAACAATCTCCGTTGGTGTATGACGCTTTCTTTCCAAAATAGCTTGGTTTCAATTGCACCATATGCGCATGCAATATAGACAAAATGGAGTGGAATCTCTTCATCCCCTGCTAGAATAGGCTTTAAACAATATGTAAATTTATCCTTCTTTAGCAAGTCATGTAAATCAAAACTAGTTTGACTCCATACTTCCATGGTCGCTGACATGAGAAAAGTGCATTAAGTGTAATTTCAACCGCATCGTGACAGATAGGACAACGAGGTTTTATAGTATTTACTCGCCGTGATAAGGCTTAGCAAGTAGGCATAATTCGTTGGAAAATTTCCAAAAGGAAATTTGCAGCTTTGGCGGGACGGGTAGTTTCCAGACTTGTTTCCAATGATCAAAGGCGTTTAGCTTGGAGGTTGAGGGAGCCTCATGCTTTCCATTATTAATGTCAATTTGGAGGTGGTATGCGGACTTTACGGAGTAAAGTCTATTTTTTGTATACCCCCAAACTTGATGATCTGGCGGCCAGGCATCACATAGTGGTACCTTGAGTATTTCCTCAATCTCATATGAGGAGAAGAATTCTTCCAACAACGTCATATTCCATTTAAAGTTTTGGTGGTCAATGAGTCTAGAGACGACCATCATCCTTTGAGATATACACATATTTGACGGGCATAGAAGTTTAAACGTACGAGGAGTCGTTAGTCACTTATCTCCCCAGATACTAACTTGTGATCCATCACCGATCTTCCATCGTAGTCCAGATTGAAGTAGTTCCCGACTTTTAAGGATCCCTTGCCAGATTAAAGATGTACGACCTTTAAGTTGCACAAGTAGGAACCTATCCAGGGGAAAATATTTCGCATGTAATACCCTCGAGCAAAGCGAAAAAAGTTGGTGAATAATACATCAACCTTGCTTTGTTATCAATGCTCTATTAAATGCCTCTAGATCACGAAAATCAAGCCCTCCTTAATCCTTTGTGTCACGCCCCGTAACCGGGAAACGACCTGGCAGCGTTCCGTTTTGCCAAACGGAACACAGAACCCATAACATAAAACTCATACATGCATCAACGGAAGCTATAAAACATACTAAAACTTCAAATAGTATATATATAACTTAACTTAAAAGGGTACATCATAACTGAAATAGTACAACTTAAACATACTTCAAAGTTCATCACACTTAGTCTATTTCAAAACAGTAAAGTGAGCTAGACGTTTATAAAGTGTTATCTCCCTGATACTCTAACACGACGTCCCCCACGTACCCTTCGTAATTAACATCCTGCTCATCTGAAAAGGAAAGGTGGATAAGGGTGAGCAAAACCAATTATTGCTCAGTAAGATTCCTTCAACTTTGGGATGAAGAAATATATAGACACTTAATTAAAATAGTTTATGCATCCCAAAATATTTCATAACTTTAAAACATAATCATCAATAAAGCAGTAAAAATCATGGTATGCAAAATATTTCTGACTTCTTAGAATATTGGGAGTGCAGAATCGCCGCCCATACAACGACCCTACACATCTTACCCCTCCACTCAAGAAAATCATAAATACCTGCGACTCAACCTCCTAGCTTTCTCGACAGCTTTAGGAATGACAGTTGCGCACCCACCATTCTTACCCTCCACCGCGAGACCGCTAGGAAGCTGAAGGTTCTAGCCTAGCGTATACGTGGGAATGCCTAGCTTCTCATTAGCTCGAGTACAGACGACGGCCGTCGTCTACACCCTTACTACGAGACAACTAAACAACTCCAAAACCTGAGAAAAACATTTAGAAAACGACTTCCATTTCCCTGCAAAACCGCTCATATCAAATATCAAATGCAAACATCATATATCGTTGTATCCTGTTCGTGACATCGTACATCATGACTTGATGTTTGGGCCTCTCCCAACATCTTATCTATATACTTATCATATAACACAACTCTACATGCTACATCTTATCCCAAATTAGGCACATTGACTTCTCATAAAATCCATAACATAACATAAGCATAACATAAGCATACTGGATCCTTTCTTAGTCAATGTCCCTAATGGGATGTTCCCTTATGCTTACAATCATAAAACAGCAAGTAATCATGCTATCATAGACATGCGCAATTAAACATCATACAATTCATGCATTCACATTAAATATTGCTTCATCCACTTTTATGTAAGAAAACATGATAAAACCATTTTTCATTCATACTACATACATAATCTATAAAAAATCAGTTCATGAAAGCTTTGGAAAAACTCAAAGTTGAAGGGTCCTTACCTTATCACCGTTATGTTCTTAACTTGTAACAAATCCAGAAAATCTGATTCGTGTTCCTAATTGAAAGACGTACACAGGAAAATATGAAAGTTAAAATCCTAATTCCTCTGGTCAAATCGTAGCCCTATAAGTCTAGTTTCTAAATAAAAAAGAATCAGAGGATTTGGAATTCTAGATTTACCTTTACGACGTTTCTAGTGCGGTGCACGTAGGCTGTCCAGAATCTGTTTTTCTTGAATTTTCTGAGACTTAGAAACTGACTTCCCAATCCTATAACTCGAAATACAGAACTCCAAATGCTACTCCGTTGAATCCCAAGCGTAGCTCTATCAGTCCTCTTCGAAAAGAACTAAGAATCGCTGAAAACCGCCACCTTTTGCTATCTCAAAAGTGCAAACTCCCACAGACTACCCAATCTGCCAGAACCTTCTACTCCGATGATGATATCTCTTAATACAGAATTTAAAATGGAAATTCCTTCGGTCAAAATATAGTTTAAGTAGTCTAGTATCTATGGTTAAAATATGAAAGTATTCTAAGATGATTTGCTATGTCTGCCAAAGTGTTCTTACTTGCTGTCCAGATTTTTCAGCATTCTTATTTTCTCTCTTTTTCTTTCTTATTCTTCCCTTCCCTTCTCTACTTTCCTACTCTATTTATAGGCTGTCTAAACTCCAGATTTCTGGAAGGTTATAACTCTAAAGTAGGCAACCAATGAATAGATACATCCCTCCTCTTGACCTTATCTTAAATGACACCCCTTCATACACTAACCTCCTTCCAAAATTAACCAATTAACCAACATATAATTCTTTTTATGCATTAGGTCCTCTAATTAATCTAAGACGACATAACAACCCTAAACAATTATGTACATAATATATAACACATATAAAAAGTCAATTAGTCACATAACATTTAAATATGATCATGCAATTTCTAAGGTCAAAAGGTCCTGGGCATTACACTTTGGTTTACATAATTCCCTCCAAGCTCGCCAACAGATCTTTTTGTGATTTTCATCTCCACCCTATAAAAAAGTACGCATCATGCTAGCGATAGATTCTATTATATATACTTGGGTAAAAAAAAAAATGACATTACATATGTGGGAATAGCTTGAACCACTGACTATATTAGTACTACCGGGGCTGCGAAGGACAAAGTCTTCTCCTTCCAACTGCTCAGTTTTTTTCCAAACTTTATCTACAAGAAATTGAAAAGCCTCTTTTTTAAATCGTCCTGTCATGTAAGGCAATCCCAAATACTTCCTGTTTCCATCACCCTCCGACCCTCCGGAATTCGGAGGATGGAAAATGCTAAGTTTTTAATGTCCTCCCCTCCGGTGTGCCTTTACTGTAGAAAATGTTAGATTTGTCGTAGTTTATCAGTTGGACAGAGCAGGTTTCGTATGTTCCTAGAATCTCTCTTACTCTTCGTAGGCACGCCTCTTCAGCTTTACTGAAAAAAGAGTCATCTGCAAAGAGAAGAGTGCGTGACAGAAGCACCGCCTCAAATTGAAATCATAATAAAAAGCCCTCGTTCTTGAGCAAAATGGACGAGTGAGGACAGTACTGCCGCGCAGATGAGAAAATGAAAAGGGGAGAGAGGGTCTCCTTGTCATATCCCCTAGTGGGCCTAAAGGTCCTGGTAGGGACTCCATTGAGCAAGATGGAGTAGCTGACAGTTCTGATATAGTTCATTACAAGGGAAATCAACTTTGGCTAGAAATTCATACATGTAATTACCATCTCCAGGTAGTTCCACTCAACTCTATAAAAAAATTTGCTCATGTCTAGCTTAAGCGCTAGTTGATGAGAGCCGTTTGGTTGATTTTCCTGTAAACTGTGGAACACCTCAAAAGCGACAATGACATTATCAGTTACAAGTCTACTTTTCAAGACGATTAGTCAAGACTTTGGAAATAAGCTTGTATACCACATTACATAGACTGATAAAGCGAAAATGCCTCATAGTAATAGGTTTTCTAATCTTTGGAATAAGAGTAATGTGAGTCGAATTGATAGCTGACATATCCTGACCATCATTCAGAACCCCAAGGATAAAGCTAGTGACTGAGTCACCCAGAATATGCCATAACTTTTGTAGAAAAAGTACGTGCATTCCATAAGGCCCCGGGGCTTTGTGCGGGTGCATTTGTTTAAGTGCTCTGATGATTTCAGCAAAGGCTGGCCTCATAGTAATAGGTTTTCTAATCTTTGGAATAAGAGCAATGTGAGTCGAATTGATAGCTAACATATCCTGACCATCATTCAGAACCCCAAGGATAAAGCTAGTGACCGAGTCACCTAGAATATGCCATAACTTTTGTAGAAAAAGTACGTGCATTCCATAAGGCCCCGGGGCTTTGTGCGGGTGCATTTGTTTAAGTGCTCTGATGATTTCAGCCTCAGTGAAAGGCTGGTCTAAAGTACAAAACTCCATGGTATCGAGTTTATTGGTAGCAGATTAGGCGATAGACTTGCTCCGCTAGAGTTTGCCTTACATAATTTCTCAAAAAAATCAATCGCTACTTCCTCAATATCATCCTCTTCAATCTTTAGGCTTTCATCTGGTCCAACAATCTCTTCGATGTAATTTTTTTTCCTTTCTCAGCGATGCCTTTTTATGGAAATAAGAGGTGTTCCTATTTTCCTATGCGAGCCATGTAGCTCTGCTGCGGGCTTCTCAATTGCCTTCCCTTAGATCTTAAATTTTTTCCAAGTCTTTTGCAATTTCTAGTACCCAGTTATGCATTGGTGCTTCATTTTGTTGTTGCTGGACGCCTTTCATACTTTGGGCATGTTTTTAATTTATTTCCTTGACCCACTTCCTTCTTTTCTTTAGCATGATCCAGCACTCTTTTCCCTTTTGGCCCAACTCCTTTTCTTCTTATTTCTTCTGAAGTTTCATGCTTAATATACTCAGCATTGCAACTTTCATGTAGTTGCTGCACTGAATCTCCTTCAATTCTACACTCATTTCCAGCTTGCATTGCAAACTTGTTTGCTGATTTCAACGATTATATCTCCTAAATAAAGGTGGCTAATTAGGGAAGTTTAAAGAATAAATATGTTTTTTTAAGAAAGTATATTAATTTTACGATAAACAATGATAAAAAAACAAATATTTAATTTTGGATGGAAGCAGTATTAAACTGTACCAGGAGTTGCTTCAGCTAAGATATGTATATCCTTTTTTTGAAGTATGCGTAGATCTTGTTATTTTTCTTATGCTGCACAAATTTCATGGCACTTTGCTGATGTGAACCATCTCTGTTCTGTAGTTGTCTTCTATGTGGAGATATAGAAGAAAGCTGAGAGAGCAAAGATCTTGTTTAAACACAATTGATCGTCAACCAATTGGTATTATTCATTCACTAAGTTTATTTTTAACTCTAGTTCCTTCCAAGTAATAACCTAGTATAATATCAAAATCATATGGTGTTTTGCTAGCTAATGGTAATAAAATTTTTATTTCAGTGTTTTCTAGACCTGATCATTACCTAATTGTTGAGGCTAATGGCGGTCTTAATCAGCAGCGATCATCAGTAAGTGATAGTTGTACCTTGTACTACTTTATTTTCTCATGTTTTTACTGTGAACACTCAGAAGTCGCGTTATGTCTCACTCTCTTCTCTATTTTCTGGTTAACTGTTCTCCAATTGTTCAACAAAAAAACCGCTCCAATCTTTGTAAGTTATATTGGACAGTATTAAAAAAAATTTTCAATATGCAGGGCACGGGACTTAAGTTTTCATCAATTTGCTATGTGCTCTGTGCTTTACTTATTCAATTAGAAAACCGCTCCTATCTTTACAAGTTATGTTGGGGATATATAAAAATCTTTCAATATATAGGCTAGAGAAAGTAAATGTGAATGTCTTGTTTTTGAAGTCATAAAGTAAATGGATGACTGTGTACTCTGCCCTAATTTGATTCCTATTTGTGTTTTTGGTCTCAATCTTCTGCTTTCAAATTAGTAAAAAAGAGATTCTTCAGCATTCGAATGTGAAGTTATGTGGCGTCACACTATTGAAGAATTCTTTTTGAACTTCTTATTGGAAAAGAGAACAGTATGTTTTACCGTGATCACCCATGTATCAATCATGGCTACATTAATTTATGAGGTTCTTCAAGCCACCAAACGTCACCTTCGATCAAATCAAAAGGGAATTCTTGTTGATCTGCTATGTTAAATAATAAAATCTTACAGTAGTAGTCTATGCAAATTAGGTAATCTTCTATATGTACGAGGATAGAGTTATCTAATTATCTTGTGCTGGGGAAATAAGGAAAGCCTTGAGATTTACTAGTTCAAATTAGATTGCTGCGAAGGAAACACGGAAAGGATTAACTTTGTACAAGTATTTGCTTTGACAGACCTGGAACAACTCAAAATTATTTTCTTCTCCTTTTTCTCTTTGGCCTGGTAATCATATATGCCACGTGATTATGAAAGCTGATATCGAAGAGTAAAATTACAAAAACTATATACTGGGATCTATTTAGTTTATTACATCTCTTTAATGTGATTCTTAAATTAGTTGCAACAAAGCCAAAAATCCTTGTTTACCTTTTGAAGTTTCGTATACAACGGTGGTCATGATGCAAAATGTATACTTTTTACTTGGGTGGATTTTTCCTGTATGCTATAGTAGGCTTACGAGTAAAATATATTAAACGATGTTCTCTTTGATTGTTAAATTTAAGTTGCTTTTATTACAAGTCAAATAAGAGCTTAAATTAAACATCGTTGGTTTGTCTACATTTTGAATTTGGTTTTTATTATCTACAGAACAGCAGTTTGATAGGTTTCTTCATTTTTTCGGCGATTATAGATCAGGATTTATTTATTTAATTTTTTTTTTAAAATTTTGAAAGGTATTTTGGATTTGCAAGGCCTAAAGTCCACTAGCAACTCCTTATTTCTGATTCGGTAGTGTTAATCATTAACTTTCTTTTGCCAATTGAACTTTTTGAGTCATACTAGTTTCTTCAACTGCAGATCTGCAATGCAGTTGCTGTATCTGGGCTGCTGAATGCTACACTAGTTATCCCTCAGTTTGAGTTTAACAGTGTTTGGAGAGATTCAAGGCAAGTCACTTATTATTGACAAAATTCTCTTTTTCTGAACCAGTCATATACAACAACATAGCATTAATCCCAAATAATTGGGGTCGGTTACACAAATCAACGTAAAATTTTCGTGTGGTCGTTAGCATGAATACAATCCCTCAATTTCCTTATATCAAACACAATACTCGCATTCAAGTCTAACAAATCCATATCATTCTTGATGACTTCGGTTCAAACATTCATCGGCCTAGCCTACCTGCTACAATCTCATTCCTCCACCCTTCAAATTTTCGAATCGGAGCGCCACTCGCTCTTCTTTTGATGTGTCCAAACCAATGCAAACGATTTTCCATCATATTGTGTTCAATATGTGACACTCCTATCTTCTCTCGGATTATCTCATTTCCCACCCTATCATTTCTAGCACACCCACACATCCATCACAACATACGAATCTCTACTATACTCATTTTTTGAATATGACATTTTTTTCACGGACCAATACTCTATGTCATACAACAAAGCGGATCTAATAGCTATTTAATAGATTTCCCCCTTCAATCTCAACGGTATATTACGGCCGACACCCATTGCACTATTCCATTTCAACCAATCAAGTTAAACTGGATGCACCACATCACCATCAACCTCTTCATCTTTCTGAACAAGTCATATGAAGAAACTAATCTGTTTAAACTATTTTATCAATTGACCAAAAAGTTTTAGTTCCATAAAGGACTTCATTTATTGCTTTTCCACGCATTTTATCTGGAAGAAATATGAATTATTTTTTGTATTCATCTGGCCAAATCCAGAAAAAATTGAATGTTTCTCCAGTGAATTTCTTGGTCGCTGTTGAATCTGTGTTCCTTATATCAAACATTTTCTCAGTGATGAAACCCCAAAACAGAGGACGAAAGGAATTTGTGGGGCATTTTCCTTTTAACGTTTTTTCTTTTGGCGCTCAACAGTGAGTTTGCAGACATATATGACGCTGATCATTTCATATCCACTCTAAGCGGCTTTATCACAGTGGTGCATGAGCTGCCTGAAGAAATAATGAGAAAGTACGACTTTAACATGAGTAATATACCCAGTTTTAGAGTTCCTGCTTGGGCTTCCACCAATTACTATTTGCAAGGAGTTTATACTATCTTGCAAGATCACAGGTCAGTGCTACTCATTTATTCTTTTATTTATGTTTTCTCGTATTCCGACAGATTTTATAATGTTTCTCAATCACTTGTTTTAGCATGTTGCTTTATACATGTTATTTTACATGTTTTAGTAATATTAGTGTAAAAGAAAATTGTGTAGAAGCATAAAATTGTTTGTTTTCAACGACCTAAGATCTTAATACGCTAGATGCTGACTGGCATGCACAAACTGTTTAATCATGCTTGGTCTGCTATGAGCGTGTGATACCAATTCAGACAACCAAGTCTTGAATCTCATATGTTGTCTCTTCTCTTGAAATTGTTTGTCATCTTGTCCTTGTATTTTTGTAATCATTTTCGCTGGCGGGTGTCTTAGGTCTCGATTTGATTTGGTTTCGTTTTACTTATTCGGTTTTAGTGACTTATTTATCCATATTTAGGTTGACATGTAGCCATTTGAGAATAAGGACTGCATAGGTCAAGATGATATTTTCTATATTCTGGAACTCCAGCATATTAATGACCAGAAAAACTAGGTATATGTGTCTTTTCATTGCAATGAAGGAAACAAGGAGGTAAAAAAACACAATTGGATTCTGACGAAAAGGTTTGTGTCTTATAGGGTCATTCGCCTGTCTCCCTTTGCAAACAGATTGGCGGCAAGCATCCCGGCTAATATCCAATTTTTAAGATGTTTGGCGAATTACAAAGCTCTGAGATTCTCTTCTGCCATATCAATACTCGCTCATGATTTGGTTAATAGAATGAAACAGAAGAGCTCCATTTCTGGTGGGAAGTATGTTTCTGTACACCTTCGATTTGAAGAGGTAAATCCCCCTGCTCTCTATTAGAAACTTCCTTTAGGAAATGCTAATAAAATTAGATATTCAGATCTCCTGAATGTTTTAGTGTTTATCTTCCACATTTAAGGACATGGTGGCCTTCTCTTGCTGCGTGTATGATGGTGGAAAGACAGAAAAATCTGAAATGGATGCACTGCGAGAAAGGGGGTGGAGAAAGAAATTCATGAGCAGAGATCGTATTATTGCACCAGGTCTCAATCGAGTAAATGGAAGGTGTCCAATGACTCCTTTGGAGGTTAGTGTTGTTTTAGTTGCAAGCCCACAAAAATCCTATTAAAAATACTACTCAAATAGCAAACAATAAACAAATAGACATCTGCACCTATCGTTTCGTAGGATAATGACAAGTACCCAAAGGTATCGAATCTCAATGAAGGGTAAGTACTAGTAGTCACCTTCGGTCTATTTAATTATGTCTTGGTTGTTTGTAATGAAACATTTTGTGAAGACAATGTTAAGAGGATTCAGAATGTCACACCCCGTCTCCAAGTGATGACATGACAGTACTCCAAGTCAATAAAGCACCGAACCCAAAGGACTAAAAGGAATTCCAACAGTTTCATTACTTAAATGAAATAACATAATCCATAAGTTGTTTACATCATCAAGGAAATTACTAAGTTCAAGGGAAAATACTAAACTGTAAGTAAATGTTCACATGTTCGCTACTACAAAGATTAACTAAATAAGACTTCATCGTCAAGGTACTCCTCCTCATAGGTCTCATCTATGGCACCATCCATATAATCATCTGCAAAATGGTCAACAAATAAGGGTGAGTTAAAAGCCCAGCAAGCATCGATCACCCCTGGGATGAAGCATCAAATACAATCGAAAAGAATGTTTCTCAATCCCAAAACATTTGAAATAATCTGAAAGGAAGTTAACTTGAAAACGCATTTAAAAGAATACTGAAATAAACTGAAACTGAAACAGAACGGAAAACAGAACAAAACAGAAAACAATCTAACACAGGCCACGGACGAAGCCAGAGACCGAGGACGAAAGGTATCCTCCGGGGTTCTGTCCGCAACATCGTCCGCAAGAAAACAGAAGCCCAGTAGTTGTGCGGTCGAATGCTTCGTCAGCGAGATTCAGAAAATCGTTTTTCATGTACAATTTTGTACATGAAATTCCACTTTTTGCACAAACACAATTCCAGCCCAGAAAAACATCCGTTTGACTCAAAAATACATATAAAAACATGTACAAAATCAACAACTAACATACTCAAAATATATCCAACAAATCTGACACAACGAATCGGAAATTTGTGCTACGAGCACCATGACTACTCATGCACTTCAAAGGGACTTTCGTGTCAAACTAACGGATATAATCTAAGCAATCAAAACACATAACATTCACACAATTGAGCTTAAAGTCTGGCGATAACTCTACATCCCCGTTAACAGCCATTAACTACTCATTACCCGTTAAGAAGGCCTGGCTGATCTTAACATTGATCCGGATACTATTACCCTCCGAACGATGGAGCCTGATATTTTCAGGACACGTCTGTTATGTTATCGTTCACCCTTGTGAACTCCACAACGGCTGCTAACAGTGCTACTTATTATTTTCGTTAGGACTCGAGTCTGAATGCTATACTAACTGATAGTGTACCCGGGCATTTTAACGAACTAAGTTCGACAATGTTCTGGACTAGGATTATCAACAGGCCAGAGCTCCAATTGGGAATTAAACACATAAGGACTCCCAAATAACAATCAATCAATAAGCAAATACAAACTCAACAATTCCAAATATCAATCTCACAATATGACAATTTCCATCAATGCATCATCCAATTTTCAATGCAGTAAAATATGAATGAAAACCAAAACATTGAAATTCAGTAAATTTGATAAAACGACAGTTCATGATGTTTTAAGGACTGAAAAATACAAGGGTGAAGGATCCTTACTTGTCAAACTTAAGAAAAAACCTAAAACTCGAAAATCACCAAAGATGGCAGAATCAGCCTGCACAAACTGGAATTTCTCTTTCTACAGAACTCCAAAATGCAATCTGTCAAGTCTCCCACGCAGCCTATTCAGTTAGCTTCGAAACCCAAAAAGAATCACTCGATTCCGACTTCGTTTGCTATGGTTATCACTCAGAAAACCTCACAGCACTCATAAAATTTGCAATCTTCTTCTTCTTCCCTCTTTACTAACTGTTGTTTTTCTTCTTTCCCTTTCAATTTTTCCAGCCATAACTCCCTTTCTAAAGCTCTTCATTACGACCAAAACGTCCCTCACACGAAACGTACCACATATAACACATAAACATGTTACAACTTATCATTGGCACATAATCACATTACATATTATATAAATATCATGCTATAACATATAATAAACACATACATGCAAGAATTCATCAAACACATACATGCAAAAGTTAAATGCAAGACATGTAAATTTTTTTATTTTTTAAAAGTCCCGGGTATCACATCCTTCCCCCCCCTTACACAGTTTCGTCCCAGAAACTTTACTGACCTTGGTTCTCAAGCAAGTGAGGGTATTTCTGCCAGGCTTCTTCCTCAAGTTCCCAAATGGTTTCACGCTCGGTATGATGTGACCACTGTAATTTCACATAAGGAATGGTGCGACTCCTCAAAACTTGATCTTTCCGGTCCACAATTCTTACCGGTACCTCAATATATGTTAAGTCTTCTTACAATTCTAATGGTTCAGCGTCAAGTACATGGTTGGGATCCAGCACATACCGCCTCAACTGCGACACATGGAATACGTTGTGTACCCGTAACAGCGCCAAACGGTACACTAACTCATCGACCCTTTCCAAAATCTCATAAGGGCCAATGTACCTCGGACTCAACTTTCCACTCTTCCCAAATCTCATAATACCCCGAGTTGGTGAAACCCGAAGATATACCTTGTCGACAACTTGAAATTCCAAAGACCTTCGTTTACTGTCTGCCCAACTCTTTTGCCTATCTTGTGCGACCTTGATTCTTTCCCGAATGAGCGTAACATTTTACATTGTGACTTGTACCAATTCCGGTCCCGTTACTGTCTTCTCCCCGATATCATCCCAACAAATTGATAACCGACATTTCCGACCATACAAGGCTTCATACGGTGTCATACCAATACTTGCCTGATAGCTGTTGTTGTAGGCGAATTCCACCAAAGTAAGATGATCTGCCCAGCTGCCTTTGATGTCCAAAACACACGCCCGTAGCATGTCCTCTAAGGGTTGAATTGTCCTTTCGGACTACCCATCGGTATGAGGGTGATAGGCAGAACTTAAGGACAATTTAGTCCCCTAGCCTCAATGAAACTCCTCCAAAATCTCGAAACAAAACGAGTGTCCCGGTCAGACACAATACTTACCGGAACCCCGTGAATCCGAACTATCTCATCAAGGTACATTTGCACAAGTGTATTCATGGTAGTGGTGATCTAATAGTAGTATGTTTGCTGGTCTAACTTACTCGAATGAGTAACAGCCCTCTCCTCTCTCTCTTTTTTCTCTCTATTTCTTCCTCTTGAAGTTTCTTAATTTCTTGGCTTCCAGATCTAGCCATCTTTCTTCCACTTTTAGTATCTTCATCCCCTCATTTTGCCGTAAATCGTGATGAAATTTTTTCAAGGTATTATGATTCAAGATTCAAGATTCAAGACTCAGATACAAGATCTACTTCAGATCCTTCCAGATCTGGAGTTTCCCTCTAAACCCAGAGTTGTTCTGGGTCCTTCCTCAGTTTTCTTCATCTTTTCGAGACAATCTATGGGACGGTTGATACACTCATGGTCTTGTAGATTGTTGATTTCTAAGAAAGGTGTTGGAACTGAGATTGCTACTGCTGTTCAAGGATTTTGGAGAAGATGATGCGAAGAATTTTATTATTTTTTCTACTGTTTGTAGTGTTTACCTAGTCCGGGGTGTAGACTTTTATCTGTTATCATGGTGATCTCCACCATTGTATAACTTTTATTTTCTTGTATTTTCTTTTTATCTTTTGATTGTAATGGCTTGGGCTATTTTATGATTAATGAATAATTTCTTATTTAGCAAAAAAAAAAAAAAAAATGTTTGCTGGTCTAAGGTATATTGTTAGATTACTCCATAATAAGTTATGTTTTGTGCACTTTTCTAGATTAGATAAAGTAGTGTGGTTTTCAATGTCTAGGAATTAGAAAAGGTATATGGGAAGTTAAGTTGCTTGATTACATAACCTCAAAGTAATACAAATTTCTTAGTCATGAAGTAGCTAGTCCTATCATTATGTATTAGCTCTACCATTTTGAAGTGGTGAAGAATGTATTGGAAAGAAAAAGTTTATCTCTTCCTCTACTTTTCTCCTGTTTTCTCTATCTTAGCTCTGGTTCTTCTTCTTATTCTTTCTCAGTTCTGATTCTGCTTCTTCTTCTTCTTAATCTTTCATCTACTTCTACTGTTCTACCCTTCTTCCCTTTCTTATTTCTCCTTAATCTTACCTTCTATCCTAAAGAATCATCACCTAAATCACCATCAGATTTATAAACAAGAACTATGTAGAAATTTTAATGTCATTTGGTGCTGAAATGATAAGATCCTGCATCATTTTGCCTAATGGTTAATTTCGCTCTATGTATATGTTGTTGCCGTTTGATATACTTTGCTAATACGTTCCCCTATCAGTGATTATCTTTAGTTTTGCGAGCCCAGGATGAAAATCAACATTTTAGGCTCATAAATTAGAATTATAAAATTTTCCACTTGATGAACTATTTTTTCGGCTGGATGTCTTCTTTCTTTCAACTAAGTGATGTGCCTGTGAGCCATTTTCTTACATGCACCTGTTTAGTTTCAAATTTCGCAAGTAATTACCCTTTCCTTTTTCTGTGTATTTTCTTTGTCAGCATAGGTGGGCATGATGCTAAGGGGTATGGGGTTCTCCAATGACACACCTATTTTTTTGGCCTCGGGGAAACTTTACCAGGCTGAGAGAAACTTATCACCTCTCCAGAAGATGTTTCCCCTCCTATATACAAAAGAGTCTCTAGCAACAGCAGATGAGCTTGCTGCATATCAGGTAGAGTCTGCATTCAATCTAACAGAAGTTATGTGCAATTTGCTGAAGTTGATCAGAGGTTGTTCTTAAGCTTAAATCCAACAAGCATTCGTAATTCTCCTTCCACCACCCCAATCGAATTACCAATGTATTACATTGGCTATTTTTTTATTAGATAGAATAATTTACCTTAAACTTCTAATGAGTGAAAAGTGTTTATTTCGACATATATTAATTTCAATCATTATCCTGAAATCCCCTTCCCATAGGTTTCATGGTTTGCCCTAAGAACTTTTAAGGCTGATTTAGTTCCTCTCTCTATCAAGATCAGACAGAAAATTTCTCTTGATTCTTAAATTTTGTAAATTTGACAAAATAAGTTGGTAAATTCCTGCTCGATGGAAATTTGTCCTTTGTATGAAACTCTATGGAAATTCCTACTTGGCAAAGGGATTTGTGGGACATTTTACGTGTTCAGGTGCAATTCCTTGACAATTACTGGTCTTGGTCAACGTTTTATGCAATACTACCTCTGTCCGAAAATGTCCACTTTCCTATACAAAATGGACAGGAAAGTGGACACTCCATCCGGACAGAGAAGCAACAAAAAATGCACAATGAATATTTTTGATTTATTTGTATGCTGTCTACGTTTTCAGAGTTATTCATCAAGATTAGCTGCCTTGGATTACATTGTATGCTTGTATAGTGAAGTATTTGTAACCACTCAAGGTGGAAACTTCCCGCATTTTCTCATGGGTCATCGGAGGTTCCTCCATAATGGCCACTCTAAGACCATCAAGCCAGATAAGCGCAAACTTGTTCTTTTACTGCAGAATACAACAATAAGGTGACCCCCCCTTCAACCGTTCTCCACTTACAAATGTTGTTTTGTTTCTTCTTTTACATGTTTTTCTTTGCTATTGGCAGGATTTATATAAACTTTCTCCTTTAGAAGAATTGAAAATCATAGCATGTCGATGTTATGCTCGGGATTCAGCTATTCCTAGTAAATTAAAATTGGACTTGACTTGAAAATACAGGACTTAATAAATTTAGATGCACACTGTGGATAGTCTGTTTTGTTTATGATGAAATATAAAATCCAACACCGCTTGTCTAAGGAAGATCCAAATCACTTACCTCTCATTGCCAATTGGTTTTGAGAGGATATGGAGACCTATAAGCTATTTTCACATTTTATTACGTTGGAGTGATTCATTATTTCTGAGAGTGGTAGGGAATATTATTGTTTTGTAGTTTGAGAACTAGGGGAAATCTTCGCCTCAATGTTTTCTGTAATAGCAGACTAAAGACACTGCAATACTGCATCAATCTCCGAAATGAGGAATTTTTTTTTCCCTGGAATATATTTTCTCTGCCCTCCTGTCCCCCCTCCTCAATTTTTACTTTATATTTTGAGAAGAAAAAAAAAATGAGGCTGTGGAATATCTTATCCTCCTAGGTCAATTATCCTATATGAAAATATGGATTGAATATCCTCTTTCCAGATGCTGTATACATGCACAGGCATGATCTTTCAAGGACAATAACTGAGAATATAATGCTATTATTCACTGCTACACAGTTGGGATGCTTTCAAGGATGAGATGAGATCAATGCTAGCTGAAAGCAACCGGAAAGGCATGCTTGTACCTCGAGTTAAGAAGTCGAGAAGAAAATATTCTATCTACTCAAACCCCCTACCAGAATGCGGGTGTCTTTTGGGATCAAAGAACTCTTCAAATGGATTTTTGCTGAAGATTGACAACTGATATGCAAGTTAAGTTGTGGTAATCCTTTGGATAATTTGAGTGCATGAGATAGAAGTTTTCAGATTTGGCAGAAGCATAGCTTTCATTTTTTACACAAATGTAAGAATCAATATGGTATTTGTTCATGTGATGAAAATGATTCCCATAAGGTCAGTCCCATGACTGGAGAACAAGGGCTGGACTAGCATGCCACCAAAGTGCTCATTGAACCTTATTTTAACTTATTTTTTTTGTTGGGGAAGGGAGATTTTGCATGCTACTATGCTACGGGGGATTTGAACCCGTGGCCCGAGTCTGGGCGTCTACTGGGCCAATTCTTTGCCCAAGTGTTCATTGAGCTTCAAGATAGGTGATTGGTTTCTAAGGAGAATGTCAAGTGTGAAAAAAAGGAGAAAATTGTGGCTTCATTTGTTTGTATTTCTAGTCTACATTTACGTCCAAATGATGGGAACTTTCTGTTGCAATATCGTGAGCCGCGGCCAGCTATTATTGGCGTTCTTTCTTTTGGCAGTTATTATTGGCATTCTTTAGTTTGCAAGTGTTTTTGCAATATTGCTGCAGGTTAAAGTTTTTCATTTCCGGACTCATTAAACCTATAACATAGGATTTAAATTTCTTCACGTACTTAAAAACCTTTTATAAATGTCTTAAATTCACTAACCATCTATTTTTGGGTGATTAGAAATTGAACACCTTTACCACTTCTCATTTGACCTTTTACACAATCTTCCATGTTAATAAATCGACTCCAAACATACATCATGATCTAAGTTTCTTTCTATCTTTTGTTTTTGTTTTTTTTTTTTAGGCACAAATTTTTTTCTATCTGAATCTGCACAACGTATGAGCCTTATTTTTTTACTTAATACAAAGGTGAACTTGATAGGGTAACATGTCATTTTACATTGTATTCAATCTGGATTTTAAAAGATTTTAATTGATTTTCAAAAGTCTATAGATTCTGCTGACTGTATGGATTGTTTTAACTCTATGCAGAGTCTACGCAGATTTTATTAGATTGATTTATCAGGATTTTTTTTTATTTATAAAGTCTATAGATTATTTGAATAACACCAAGAAATAAAGAAAATACTGTTCCAGTGGTGTATTATACAGATCCAGCGGTGTTGAACATCCAAAGTTAACATATGTTTATCAATCCTTTTTTTTTAATTAAATTATTTTGTTAAAAAATTAAAAAGTTTCGTGATTGTCTTTGATTTTTTTTTAGATCACATAACTGCGGTTTTTTTTTGATTTATTTGTTCAATGTTTGTATAATTTATTTACTGATATTTTTTTCTTTAGTTTAATTAAGATATGTTTTGTGGTGGGTTTTGTTTCAACTCCTTTTTCCCTTTGATTTTCTATTTAAGAGGAAATGAAATCCATGTTTGAAAATAGAAATTTGTTGTTAAACAAAGAAGAAATTGTTTGCTTTCATTCATTTCTATTTGAAGATGATTAAGAAGAAAATTGTTTGGATATTATAACAATCTTATTTTTGGGAAATAAAATTTCATATTGAGTTTTCTAACGTTGTTAAAAAATTCTCATTTTTTTAGTTTGGATATTTCTTTATTTTTCTTATAATTTTAAAGAAATGAGATCACTAAAAAAATTTGTAATCAAATACATTTATCATTAATTTTAATATTAATGAGAGAAAATCAAAATCTTAAGGAATTAGAAGAGATTTCACAATACACGTTTAAGCCTAAGAAATCCATCAAAATCCTACCTTTAATAAAATCTATGAAAATCTGTAGAGTTTTGAATACCTCTAGATTTTTAATGAAATTTTTAAAATTTAAATTGAATACCTATAAATTTGAATGGACTTTTTAAAATCTAAATTGAATACCTCTATATTTCATTGGACATTTTAAAATTGAAATTGAATACCTATATATTTTAAAAATCTTTAAAAATCCTATAGATTCTACATTGAATACACCTCTTTAGATTTGTAAGTTATCAGAACGTGATTTAACGAGTTCAACAAAACAAGAGGTACCACGATTGATGATAACTGATGAGGGAACAAGAAATCTCCATGGTCAACAGATGCAGACGGTGACACCTACCTTCACCATACCCATCGCTGCCGCACCTCTCCATCACACAATCACTGCCAGCATATCCCAATCCATAAATCCCTACCTACTCAATCTCCAAAACACAAAATTCGTCACCACCATCGTCTCATATTCCCGTCACCGTAACCATCTTCAATCTTAATTTTAAATCACGCCACCAGCTTTGCTCACCACCTCCATCTATGATCATCCATCACCGCACATCCTCTCAATTCTAATTGACAAAGATGAGATCTCAAAATTGTCACGACTGCTAAGTGTGAGAGAAGAAGAGAAATCGAATTTCAAAGAGTTAGGAGGAAATGTTTCTATTGGCTGTTTGTTCACTTAAATATATAATCAAAGTGATGTCGTTTGGTTCAAAACGACATCACCTAAGCTTTATATATATATATATATATATATATATATATATATATATATATATATATATATATATATATATATATCACAAACAGTCATTTCTTTCTTCTTCTTTGCTGGTACAACTCAATTAGTGGGAGAGGGAATTTTCTGACAAGGAATTAGTTACCTTGCTGCCATTGGTTACAAGAAAATCAGCAACTACCACTGTTGATTCTAGGGTATATTCTGAAGAGGGATGAGCTGGATGGTGAGGATCGAATTTGGGTAAGATTGACCTAGCTATTTGAGGAAGAGAAGGCATAAAACACTGGGTCCAAAAAAAATATAGCCAAAGTGGTCATTGTCATTTTCCCCCCTTGTAAGCTTACTTCATTCTTATCACAAGATTCTATCTCTCTCTTGTAACTGAATATCTGGTGTCTTGCCATTGCAAATTGAAGCTCAAACTGTCTGTCGTGGAGATTGCATTAGTTAGAGTTTTCTATTTCTTTCATTCTCTCCCACCCTTAGATTTTGAAGCTGGTCCGAATGGCATTCAATCGCAGGAACCATGGTTGGCCTTGCAGCTGGATGTGGATTTGAGTTTGTTTCCTTTACTTATTCCTTAATTATCTAATATCTATCAGTTTCTTAGTTTTTCCTGTGATCCTTTATTATAGTTAAGGAATTGATTAATGGGAGTAGTTAATGTTTAAAGTGATGTATTGGTTCTCTTGGATTTGATCATTATATCAAAATATCTTCCTTCATGTTTTACTGTTCTTGTTTAATATTGGTTGAGACTTGAAGTCTCTTAGCTGCTGTTGGGTATAGATTGAGTCTGAAATTGGTGACAATCCTTTGGGACATGACAAAATGGTATCAGAGCAGTTCTATCCTAGAGGCTGTGGGGAAATGACCAATACTAGGAATCAATCGATGGAGAATGTGAGTTTCTTACTCCTTGATTGTATTGCCCAATTAATGCAAATAATAGAAGGTAATTACCCTTTTCATACATTCTCATCATTATTGGATTACACCAACATATTTGAGAATTGGAGAAATTCAATATTGATAGCTGGGTCAAGTTTAGGATTGAAGAATTTTGTGGATAAATTTGTTGATTGATTGAATTCGGATTTTAGAGGTAGAGTCTATACTTGGTCTAGATACTTTCTTGGGGAACATGATTGTGTAACTTGGGAAAAGTATACGGTAGCCTTTTGTGAAATATTTGATTATTATTTGAGAAAGGAGAGAATAGAAAATGGTTTAATTGATAAACCGGAAGATTTTGCATTAGTTATTGAAGCTATTGAGGGAAGTGTCGTTTGTGAGAATGAACCAACAGGGGGTGAAGAAGATGACAGTGAAGGAAGGGGAATGAAATGTATCAAATGCAAGATTCTTGAAGGTACAACAGTTTTAGACCTTTCAAGGACTGAATGGCCAGTGGAAATGGAGCATGCTGGTGTGAGTGACATCAAGACGGTCAATGATGTGTTGCAAAATAATTCCTTTAGCAAAGCAAATGAGAGTTCCTCTGCACAATCAAGATTGTCATATGTGGTTGCCCCTAGGCTTTGGGATGATTTGCATTCTGAACAAGCTATTGAGGCACTGACCAATTGGGCAATTGCATCAGAAGTAAATAGTATCTCAATCCTTGCAAATAAAGTGCAGGATGAGAAGCCTTCCTTGGCTTTGTGTGGGGTGGGCAGATCACCAAGTATTCATAATAAGCCTATTGATCCTAAAGAAGTCAGAGAAGCATATAAGGACCCCATGGATCATGCATTGACACTATATCAAGCTAAAACCCGACAACAGTTAAAATCTGAAAATGATTCAGTTCCAAGTGCAAAATTGTGGAATCAAGCATATAAAATGAACTATGGAAGAGCTACCATTCTTAATCAAGAGTGTCCTGAGCAATCTAAATGTCAGCTTCATGATCCATGTTCATCTGTAGTAAATGGAACATGTGTGGAGCACCCATTATTTTTATCTGACATCGTTTTTGGGGAAATGATTGGCCTCAATCGGTCAAGTTCGACCAGGCATCATAGGAGAATAGATAAAGGAACAAGTTGGGTATATGGGAATTTTGTTGCTGGGCTGGTAGTTGCAACATCAGCTTTAATTTTCTTTAGTTATATGTCAAGATCGATTTCGTTGATATCGGAAGATCATGATAAATATTTAGGAGAAAGAATCTATCGGATGGATCAGAAAACCTTAAAGAAGATTATGTGGATTTTGCCATCCTTTTCACGGGGGAAACAATTTTCTCGCATGTGTAGGAGAGGATCATCTGATGTGATATTGGGTAAAATGAGTTCCCAAATCCTGGCCTTCGAATTTCAACCAGCTTTGCGGTTTTGGTCTCAAGTTATCGAGGCAATTAAAGACTCCTATGATGTAGAAAGAATGTCTGAACAGTTCTTGCATCATCGGGTTGTTCAAAATGCTAGTGATGTTGGAGATTACTGGATTTTGTCAATACTGTTTCACAGAACCTACAAGCAAAAGTCAATTCGATCTGTGTTTTACGATAAATTCTGTTCTGGAAAGTACTTCCCATATGTTGCCTTAGATGGATAATTCACTTTGCCATTGTTGAATGTACCCTGGAGGCTACGAGGGCAAAATCATGTAAAGTCCCTTGCCTTGCAAATACAGTGTGGCGACTCATGGTCTTCTAGTCCAAACAGGAGTTTTTTTTTTTAATCAACAAGACTTCAGCAACAAGCTTATATAATTGCAGCTTTAGGCCTCTGTGTTGGAGGCGATGTTGCTGTTGCGGTTCATGATATTCAACAAGGGAATTGGAGAATAGGTGCAGATTTTTGCCAAAGGGAATTCACACTGAACTACTTGATGGCAACTTACACTAAACCTCAGGTTTCCATTCTCAATGGAATTGTCATGGAGAAAGGAGCATGTGTCTCAATACATGGTAGAGACAATATCATATATGTCTTTGATCCCAGAAAAATTAAATAGTTGTAGTAAGAGGCCTCACCAACAAACTACAAAGAGGGTGTAATTTTTCACTTTCAAGTCTTGAGGACAAGGCTTGTGATAAGGAAGGGGGATTGTCACTACTGCTAAGTGTGAGAGAAGAAGAGAAATCGAATTTCAAAGAGTTAGGAGGAAATGTTTCTATTGGCTTTTTGTTCACTTAAATATATAATAAAAGTGATGTCGTTTGGTTCAAAACGACATCACCTATGCTTTATATATATATATATATATATATATATATATATATATATATATATATATATATATATATATATATATATATATATCACAAACAAAGCAATTTCTGTCTTCTTCATTGCTGGTACAACTCAAGTAGTGGGAGAGGGAATTTTCTAACAAGGAATCAGTTCCCTTGCTGTCATTGGTTACTAGAAAATCAGCAACTACCACTGTTGATTCTAGGGTATATTTTGAAGAGGATGAGCTGGATGGTGAGGATCGAATTTGGGGAAGATTGACCTATCTATTTAAGGAAGAGGAGGCATAAAACACTGGGTCAAAAAAAAATATAGCCAAAGTGGTCATTGCCATTTCTCCCCCTTGTAAGCTTCCTTCATTCTTATCACCCTCTTACCCCCAATTCCATCCAGATTCTATATCTCTCTTGTTACTTGTTAAAATATAAAGTCCTACATCGAGTGCCTAAGGAAGATCCGAATAACTTATAAGTTCATGGGTTAACACATCTCCTTACCAATTGGTTTTGAGAGGAGATGGAGGCCCATGAGCTAATTTTCACATGGTATCAGAGCCGGTCCTTAGGCAGGATGTGTGGGCTCTTTGTCCTCGTTCGGCCCAAATAGGGCGTCGGGCCTTGAATTTGACTCCCACCTCGATGTGAGGGGGAGTGTTAAAATATAAAGTCCTACATCGAGTGCCTAAGGAAGATCCGAATAACTTATAAGTTCATGGGTTAACACCTCTCCTTGCCAATTGGTTTTGAGAGGATATGGAGGCCCATGAGTTAATTTTCACATGGTATGAGGGGGAGTGTTGAAATATAAAGTACCACATCGAATGCCTAAGGAAGATTCGAATAACTTATACGCTCATGGGTTAACACTCTCTTTGCCAATTGGTTTTGAGAGGATATGGAGGCCCATGAGTTAATTTTCACATTACTTAATAGCTGGTGCCTTGCCATTGCAGATTGAAGTTCAAACTATCTGTCGTGGAGATTGCATCAGTTTGAGTTTTCTATTTCTTTCATTCTCCCCCTCCCTTAGATTCTGAAGCTGATTCGAATGGCATTCAATCGCAGGAACCATGGTTGGCCTTGCAGCTGGATGTGGATTTGAGTTTGTTTCCTTTACTTATTCCTTAATTATCTAATATTTATCAGTTTCTTAGTTTTTCCTGTGAACTGGGGACAGTGATCCTTTATTATAGTTAAGGAATTGATTAATGGGAGTAGTTACTATTTAAAGTGATGTATTGGTTAAATGGGCAACTGATGCGAGTATGAGATCAACCTCAACAGATATACATGTCACACTAGGCCTTGTCCCTTTTTTTGTTGGGTCGTCAACTTTAAGGGGTTTCTTTACAATTAAAGCCATTAAAAAGATATCATATTTATTAAAGAACTGCAGAGGAAGGTTTACATGTTACCTTTAAATTCCCTATAGCTAAGGGTCACTCATCTGTTCATGAGGATAACTCCTATCTTCCTTCTACTCTAAAGGGGGCTAAGATGCTCCTTTTACAATTTAAGCCACATCTTGTTTCCTTCCATATGCAGGGTAATGAATTCAACAGTGACTCTGATTTACCAACACAAATTCCCCTACAAACCTATACTACTAGAAATAAAGGGGAAAAAAAATACTAAAGTTAGATCACCAAAAAGGCAGTAGACCGCCACCAAAGCCTCCACTACAATGATTAATGTCATTATTTGGAATATCAGAGGGATTGTTAATAAGGACTCTTTTATAATGGTCAAATTTCTTACTAACAATCATCATATTCATGTTCTAGATGTTATTGAGCCTATGACTGTTAATTATTTCTCCAATAAATGCATGATCAAATTAGTATTTCATGATGGCACTGTTAGTACCACGTGTAAGATCTGGCTTTTCTGGAAAAGTAACAATCACTTCTTTGTGATTAATACTAATGATAAACTCATTCATGTCTCTTGTGATTGACTACTCCCTAACCATGTCTTTTTCATCTTTATTTATGTTAAGTGTGCTTATACTGATAGGCGTCCTCTTTGAGCTAACCTTAATGATATCTGTAATAATATGTCTGGTCCTTGGTTTATTTGTGGTGACTTTAATGGTATTAGACATTCTCATGAGTACTTTGGTTCTTCTAGACCCTCAACTCTCCCTATGAGAGAATTTAATGATATTGTGGACAATTGTAGTCTGCTTGATTTGCCTTTCTCTAGTAGCTCTTATACCTGTTAATCCTCTTCTACAGCCCTTTGGAAAAGACTTGATAAGATCATGATTAACTCTGCCTGAAATGTCTTATTTCAAAAGACCAACCTTGAGCACTTAAATAGAACTTGTTATGATCTTTCAGCCCTATTTTTCTCGGCTAAAACCACTACTAATAATGTTGGTATGAGTTTCAGATTTTAGAAAATGTGGCTCTTGAATAGAAGTACCATAGATATTGTCCAGCAAAGTTGGGATGAGCAGGAACTTCATGGTAATGGAATGCCCGCAAGCAAGCTTAAGAAACTTAAAAATAGACTTAAGGACTGGAATAAAACTAAGTTCGGTAACTTTAAGACTAGCTTAGTCCAGGCTGATTCTAACGTCACTAATATGGAATATGAGTATGAGAACAACCATACTGATGATACTAGAACCAGCTTAAACAGAGCCAAAGCTCAACTTATATGCCACCAGAAATGTGAATTTGAGTATTGGCATCAGAAATCTAGAATTAAATGGTTTAAGGAGGGAGATGCCCCTATTGCCTACTTTTTGAACTACTGTAACAATGTGAGGAGTCATCTTACCACTAAGAAGAGTAAGAATAAGATAAGGGACTGGGTTGAGGGAGACTAGATTGACCAAGATGATATTGATTACTTCAGTGTTCTTTTGACTATTGAGGATAGTCCCATGCACATGGACCTTGTTGATAAAGTGATACCTAGTTTAGTTACTGCTGGATTCTATGCCTTGTTATGATGAGATTAATGATACAGTCTTAAGTCTTGATAAAAATAGTGCTCTTGTGAGTGATGGCTATGATGGGCATTTCTTCCAACACTGTTTGCCAGGCTGTTAGGGATTTCTTGGCGGGTATCCAAATGACCAAAAGTTTTACTGCTACATTTTCCAATTCAGGCCTATCAACATTTACACCTTTTGTAATAAGATCTGAAAAACACTAGGGGTGAATAAGGTTTTTGTAATCTTTTTAAAAACTTTCTTCAAATTTAATATGATAAGAGTAAATAACAACACTAAAGAAAGCTTCTAAAGAAGAAGAATAAAAGACGAGATTTAGAGTGGTTCGATTCACAAAGAATCTACGTCCACTACCTTGAGACACACCCAAGAATTTCACACTTCACTAAGAACTTCCCTTCACAACAAATGTAAGGTGGGATCAACCTTTTACAAAAGTGGAAAACTCACAAAATATTTTACTTGAACAGCTCAACTAGCTTACAAAGAGCCTAACTCACAAAGTGTTCTACAAATCTCATAAAGAGCCTTATCTTTGTCGACCGAACTGGATTGAGATCGACCTAACCAAAGTAACCGTTGAGTGAATGAAACCATTTGAAAAGATTGAGTGATGTGACACACTTCGGTCGACCTAATTAGTGGCTCGGTCGACAGACCATCAACCGGTCTTCCGAATTAACACTTTGGTCGACCGAGAAGAAGGTTAAGAATGGGTTTCCACTAAGTCTCAAATCAAATTTTATCTATCTCAAGAATAAACTATGTATGGCTCTTTTAACACTTTGAAAAACCTTTTCAAAATTATTTCTCTTTTAACAGTGAGGTGACTCCTTCAAACATGTTTTATATGAATATTATCTTGCTATGTCTGCTTGGTCATATTTCTCTGTGTAGGATGGGCACTCTACACATAGCTTTAACGAATTGTTAAATGCATGGTGGGCGCATCCCCAAAATGAGGTACGATTATACCCATATTTTATATGTTGGGCACTTTGGAAAGTTAGAAACATGTATTACTTTGATGACATTATTACCCCTTTAGGCCGTGTTGTAGCTGAGGTTAATGATCTTTATGCTTTGTCTACTGATAAGAATAAAATCTTCTACTCTTAGCATTTGCTTGGGGGAACTCGAATGCGAGTCTTCAAATGGACCTATAATTTTGATCCATTGGTGGAATCCTCCATCGTTCCTGTTTGGATCCGATTTGAGGGTCTTCCAGTACACCTGTTTAAAAAATCATATTTGTTTTCATTGGCTAGGGCAGCAAGTAATCCTCTAGTACTTGATGAACCTACTGCCAATGTAACAATGCCTAGTGTTGCACAAGTGTGTGTCGAAGTGGATTTGCTAAATCCGATATGCAATAGGGTGTGGATTGCACTTGCACGAACGGGGAAAAGATTTTGGCAGTGAATCGACTATGAGAATCTCGCAGGATATTGCTTGGATTGTTGGAAAATCGTTCATATTAATGCGGATTGCACAAAGAAGGTGATGATAACTGATGACATGCTTCACGACATGAATCCAATGCGCCTAGGGCTGATGTCAGAGGGTCTAGGGCTGAGGTGCGGGTACCGGTTCATATTTTGAAGAATCCTAATCACCAACCTCGCACATTGAAATCCGGGAAGATTGTTACTTTTCCAATTATTGATGGGAAATTCCGGTTACGAATATACAAGGGGAAACACGCTGGGAAGCTGGAGAAGGAACTTCTAATCCAAATTGGGTTAGGTTTTCTAAGAAACCAAGATGGAATATGATTGATTCAATGGACAATCAAATCCTAACTGGAAAAGAAAAGGAGATTGTGGACATCTTAGAAGATACTACTAATTTGTAAAGGACTGAAAAGGCTGCTTTTGCCACGGATCAGCCTATTTTGGGCGTGAATCAAACTTTGGTTATTCCTGGATTGATAGTTGACTCGAAGTTAATAACCCTAGTTGCGGATATTTTATTGGAAGAACAGGCAGGGGGTACTGGCGCTGGGACTGTCTTAGAAAACATATTGTCGTAATCAATAATCGTGGATACTTTTTTGGAGGAACATAAGGGGGAATCCGACATTGTGATCTCAGAAACTATGCCGTGTGGAAATTTATTCTCAAGAACAGTGCCAGGAGGAAGAGGGCATGATCCCAGATAGGGTATGTGATGATATTTCCATTCAAACAGGGGAATCAGATTTAACTCCAAAACCAAGAGTTCGAGGGGGTCAAGACGACTCGAATTTATTCAAATCCACCACCATCCCGGTGGGAGCTGAGAGGACGGTTTGTTCGAAAACTATGAAAGCTATGGCTTCTATACCTTCGAGTATGTTGCGTGATCAATGGTAGGCGTTCACTGATTTTGCACATCAACTTATATTTCCACAGGAAAAGGGGACAAGTGACAAGGGGATGCAAATGATGGGGAAGATTCCGTACAAAGTTTGGTCGGGAATTTCAGCCCGCAAGAGGAATCCACTGCCTAACAACCACAAAGTCCAAGAATGGGAGGAAAAACCATCAC
Source organism: Vinca minor (assembly GCA_026122235.1). Classification (NCBI taxonomy): domain Eukaryota; kingdom Viridiplantae; phylum Streptophyta; class Magnoliopsida; order Gentianales; family Apocynaceae; genus Vinca; species Vinca minor. The sequence goes on along the minus strand of JAOCZM010000285.1, from coordinate 212,055 downwards.
TTGCCAGAGAATGAAGTACGAAAATCAGCAAGGATTGCTAAGAAGGAAAGCCAACATTGTTAAAGAGGTGATATACCTTATCTTTTACGTTATCTAGCTATTGTTTTTTGGATTTTACAATTTGGAACATAAGGGGCATTGCTAATGATGAATCAATTGCTAGAGTTAAATATTTGAGCCGGGAATATAAGACATCTTGTTTTTTTATTATTGAGCCTATGATCCAATTATCGGAATTATCGCTTTACACTGCAAAGCTTGGTTTCGATTATGGATATGGGAATGTTACAAGTAAAATTTGGGTATTTTGGAACAGAGTTCTAGATGTCTCAATTGTGGGTGATTATGAATAGGTGATTCACGTTGGAAAAAAAATTATGTGGGTACAACAATATATGTTTCCTATGTATATGCTCGGTGCCAATATACGCAGCGAAGATATCTTTGGGCGGACTTGCGAGACTTTGCATCACATTTAGATTCACCGTGGATAGTCGGGGGGGTTTTCAATGTAGTAATGCGCAGTTGGAAAGTTTGGGGTCAATTATGTCTTCTTTTCCATTCACATAATTCAACGAAGCCCTCAATGATTTTGGATTAATGGAGATTCCATTTTCGGGCAGCCCTTATTCTTAGTGTCGGAGTGTGCCTCCGCCTATTTTAAGATGGATGGATAGGGTCATTGTTAACTCGCAATGGAATAATTGTTTTAGGGGATTCTCGAGTTGAGCACCTGCAACATACTCTATCAGATTATTGCCCTTTGCAAGTCAAGATAAGGTGATCAGATACTAGAGGAGGAACGACTTTCAGATATCAAAATATGTGGGCCAAACATCGGGATTTTCATAATGTTGTAGCTAATTGTTGGGGAGAAGAAGTTCATGGTAATGACATGCATACATTGATGGAAAAATTAAAGCAACTTAAGGCTATTTTGTCGAAGTGGAATAAAAATATTTTTGGCAATGTGAAAACCAATGTTAAGTTAGCCGAGGAGGACATGAAACGGCTTGAAGAAATGTTTGATTCGGATCCGAGCTCTTCACATCAAGCGGACCTTACTGCTCTCCGGGAAAATTATACTAAGCATTTATTATATGAAGAAATGTTTTAGAGGCAAAAGTCCAGAATTAAGTGGCTAGCAGAAGGTAATTCTAATTCCAAGTATTTTCATGCGGTGTGTCGAAACAGAAAGAAACAAATGTATATTTCGAAAATCATGGATGATAATGGTTTGTGGCTCATGGAAGATGCGGCTATAGAGAATGCGGGGTCGCGATATTTTAACTATTTTTTCTAGGGATGATTCAGTGAGTGAGGATTGCCTGCTAATAGATAACATTCCACACATGATTAGTGAAGAGGAGAGCTGAGAGTTGGCTGCTACGCCAATGATCGAAGAAGTTCGAACATATGTTTTCTCTTTGGACAAAATTAGTGCAGCGAGACCTGGTGGATACACGGGGGCATTCTTCCAGGAGTGTTGGAATATTGTAGGACAAGATGTTTTACAAGCTGTCCAAGATTCTAAGGTTGGCGCCTTTGCCAAAGTCTATGTTGAGTTCGCTTATTGTTCTTATTCCGAAGTGCAAAATGCAGCAGGAATTGGGGATTTTTCCCTATCTATTTGTGTTCTTTTGCGAGTAAAGTCATTTCCAAGGTCATGGCACTTCGTTTGGAAAGGAGGTAATATCCAACAATCAATAAGGTTTCATTAAAGGAAGACTTATCTCAGACAACATACTATTAGCACAAGAAATTGTTCAACAGTTAAATCGGCGTACACGCGGAGGTAATATGATAATTAAACTTGACATGATGAAAGCTTTTAACAAAGTATCGCATTGTTTTATTCTCTATGTATTGCAGCGGGTCGGTTTTGCACTTCATTAATCTCATCAAAAATTTATTGACCAATAATTTGTTTTCGGTGCTTGTTAATGGCAAAGCACACGTATTCTTTAAATCGAGCAGAGGTGTCCCCCTATCCCCTCTTCTTTTTATACTTGCAGCGGAGATATTCTCACAAGGGCTAAATTCATTGGTCGAGATAGGCCGAATTCAGCCTTTTACATTGGCCTGGCACTCTCTACAAGTTTCTCGTTTCAGTTTTGCTGATGATGTGATTATTTTCACCAATGGGGAGAAGCGAAGTGTGGAATGGCTTAGGGATTTTTTCTCCAAGTATGAGCATGTTTCGGGGCAGAAAATTAATATGGGAAGAGCAATTTTATTGTATCATCTATGACAGGGAGTGTGCAAATTGATATGCTGCAAGAGATCACATGTTTTACCCAAAGTAACCTCCCATTTCGGTATCTTGGCTGCCATCTTTATTATGGACGCGGAAAGGTGAATTAATAACAAGATATTGTTGATAAAATCATGTCGAGAATGGAAGGGTGGCAATAGAAACTTCTCGATATGGAAGGTAGACTAATTCTCCTTCGACATGTTTTATATTCTATGTTGTTACATCTTTTGGCAGCCACAAGCCCCCCATGTTGATCCTTGATAAGGTGGAGAGACGTTTTTCTAGCTTCTTATGGGGTCGCTCGAATGAACAAAATAGACGGCATTGGATGGCTTGGAGATCCGTGTGCCAAGAAACCTCTTGTAATGGATTGGGGCTAATCCCACTCTCACAGTATTGCCAAGCATTTTCATTTAAGAATTGGTGGCGATTCCGCCAGGGAGACTCTCATTGGGTGAAGTTCATGAGGGCGAGATATTGTCATGGATTGGCGCATGTTACACTAGCAATGACACAACCATGCATGTCCTTAGTATGGTGGTGGATAATGGATATTAAAGATGAGGCAGAGGTGGGAATAGGCTTACTAATTCGTAGTGGGGAATCCTCTATGGCCTATGAAAATTTCACTCTCCAAGCTAACATCAATCAACTATTCCCAGCAGTTTCACCTACGGTTCAGAGGGCTAAAATCCGTGACTATTTAACGGATCAATGGTGGAATACGGTGGAGCTAGCAGGGGTTATCTCGGGAGAATTCAAGAGAATGATCCCCTGTGCTAATCCACAACCGGGGGCAGATAGGTTGATATGGATGCATGAGAAGGATGAGAATTTTTCTATGCGATCGATGGTGGTAAAAAAACGCAAAGCAGCGGTATCATCTCTTACGCGACAATGTGCTTGGAGAAAGGTACTTCCCCTCTCATTAACTATATTCCTATGGAGGTTTCTTAACCATTTTCTAGCACTTGAAGAAAATTTAAGGAAGCTTGGAATCAGCCTCGCAACACACTGCTCATGCAAGGAGGGATTAGATTCTTATGCCCATATTTTCTTAGAATGTCGGCTAGCCCAAGCAGTTTGGAGACAAGCAGCAGCCAGGTATGGTTTTCACATGAACATTATGTCTATTGATATCTTTATTAATGCTCTTAAATGGTGGTGGTTTGGGCTTGCTGGAGGGAACAAGGATTTGCAAATCTTGGTGTCGAGTAGTGTTTTATGGGTGTTGTGGAAGAATATATGTGGTTTTAATTTTGAAGGGCATGCACGACCTATGAATTTACTATGTCATGAATTGGACTCATATATTAAAGGTGTCTGTCTGGCGAAAAGGATCCCACTCCCCTCTTAGCCGAGGCCGGTGCAAATGATTAAGGGATCCCGGGTTGTCTGTTGGAAGGGTACTGATATGGGCTCATCAATTATTCTTAATATCAACGGGGCATCGAGAGGCAATCCGGGTATTGGCGGCGTACGATGTATTTTGCGGGACTACAAGGAAATTTTGTTGCAGCTTTGTCAAGTTTCATTAGGGATCAAGTTAGCAATTCAAGGGCGGAGATAGAGGCGTTGTACAAGGGGTTAGAGCTGGTATATTCTTTTGGTTTTTCAGACTTTTTAATCCAATATGACTCACTATTTCTGGTACGGGCTGTTATGGCGCGGAAGATTTGTTCATGGAAATTGGATTCTCTATTTCATGCAGCTTTGTTGAGGATGAATCAGGCAACTATAGTTCATTGTTACAGAGAAGCTAATCGTGTGGAGGATTTTCTAGCAAATGTTGCTTGGGACGAAAAGCAAGATAACTGTTACACTAACTTCAATTCATTGCCGCGTGAAGCAAGAAGTTTTTTCTTTCTGGATCGCCAAGGTACTCCATGTCTTCAAACTGGCTAGCAATTCATTAGGTAGGAAAATGTAATTCTCATCCCATATTTATGGTTTTCTTTTAAATTGTTTTGTTGATTGTTTGTAGCCGCGGGTGCCATGATTATAAATGGCTCTGCCTCCTTATGTTTTATCATTCCTAGTTCTTACATATTGTACGAAGTGGATTTGTCTCCACCTACGCTGAGGTTTTTGGCCTAGTCCCCCTCCATATATTTATTAGGCGTTTTGCCAATATCAATAAACGGGTAGGGGTCCAAGCCAAACCCCCTACCACAACAGGTGGTTTTTGCTAAAAAAAAAAAAAAATAGAAAGTAAAGAAGAAAAAGAAACTGCCAAGCCCAAAATATCTTGATGCCTTTAACTGTCCAATCCTCCTATATTTATAGACAACCAAACCCTCTTTGACCCGTAGTCAACCCACGAGAAAATCCGACCTGAAACCTTTTATTAAAGTGACCCAAGGTTCGAATCTTGGCCAACCTAGGGAGAAAATCAGAATATCTCCTTTTATAACATTCCCCCTTCTTTAAAAACCATTTTGATCTCAAGATGACCATGAGAAATCAAACCATCTTTTCTGAAATTCGTTAGCATCCTCCCATGTAAGAACATCTTTAGGAATATTACTCTAACTAATCAACCATTGCTCTACTAGTTTATTGTTTTTTTTGACCAATCTCCTCTCAAGTAATGCCAATGGTTCAGCTAGAAACTGGCATTCCACATTAGTCATAGGAAAATCTTTTTGAACCACATGATCATCCCAATCTTCAGCTTCAACTGATTAATATGAAAAAGTGGATGAATTTTAGCACCTGTAGGCAAATCCAGTTTATATGCCACTGCTCATAGTTTCTTCAAATTTTGATACTTATAGAATAACTTATGAGAGATTTTTGGATTCTTCCGTAATGCCAAGGAATGTTTTTTGTATGGTTTCAGTTTCACATAAACCATGTCCCCGACATCATACTCTCTGTCAGTTATGTTCTTATCCTCATTATATTTCCTCATGTTAACAGCTAAGTGCAAATGTTCCTTCAAAAGGGCATTCAGCTTTTGCATTTCCTCCACCATTCTGGTAACTTCCTCATGTTGAATATCCCATACCAAAATGTTTTATCCATACCTCTGAGGCTTGTAACCATACATAGCCTCAAAATGATACATCTTAATGGCAGTGTAGTAACAAGAGTTGTACAACCAAGCAGCCATAGGTAGAAATTTGTGCCATAACTGGCATTTATGTGCAGCCAGATACCTGAGATACATCTCCAGGCACTGGTTTACTCTTTCAGTTTGTCCATCTATTTCAGGATGAGGTGAACTGGGTTTCAGCTTCACTCCCAGAATGGAAAACAACTCCTTAAAAAAAAGAGCTAGTGAAAATTTTATCCTTGTCACTGATTATGCAATTTGGAAGCCCATGCATCTTGAAAACCTTATCCATGAACTCTTTAGCCACCCCTTAGCAGAATACGGGTGATTTAGCCCCACAAAATGAGAAATTTAGTAAACATGTCTACCACAACCAGAATAATATAATTTCCTTCTGATTTAGGCAATCATTCCACAAAATCCATGGAAATGTGACTAAAAAGTTTGTCAAGAATTTCTAAAGGCTGCAATAAGCTAGGGTAATGGATGTTTTCATGTTTGCACCTCTGAAAAGTTTCACACTGTTTGATTTTAACTTGGATATTCTCATGCATGTGAGGCTAGTGGAAAGTTTTCTTCAGCCTTTGGTAGCTGGCATGAACTCTTGAGTGACCCCCAATGGTGGATGCATGAATATAATCAATCAAATTGTTTATGACATATCATTTACTGCATATATAGATTCTTCCTTGAAATCTTAGAACTTCCTAAGTATAGTTATAGTCATCAACCTGCTTTCCCAACAAGAATTGAACAATAAAGTCTTGTGCAAACTCATCTTCTTCAAAAATGCCTTTGATATCTTCAATATATTCATGAATGATTATTGAGATAGCATTACACTCATATTTCCTTGATAGAGCATCAACCACTCTATTCTCAACACCTTTATTGTACAGGATTTCAATGTTGAATCCTAAGAGATTAGACTATAGATGTTTACATTTGATATATGTGCTCAATTAGATTGGGCTGGCTCAATTGGATTGGGCGTTCGATTGGATTGGGCAAAACTGGCCCAGGTTGGACCTGACTCGGTCGACCGAGACCTGTCTCGGGTCGATTGAACATGTTTGTCACTCTGCTCGGCCGAGAACCATTTCTCCAATCGACCGAACCAGTTGGACCAAGTAAAAACCGGCACATGTCTTGTGTGAGAGAATGTGTGTATGTTAAAGAGGTAGTGGGGAGAGATATGTGTGAGTGTGGAGTTAGTGGGTGATTCAACTAACACCATTTGATGAAGTGTTCATCAAAACACAAAATTTCTCTCCTACCATTCTATTACATCCTAGCCGAAATTAAGAGAGTAATAATTCTCCGAAATTTTGTTCTCTAGAATACACTCTCAAGAACACAAAAATATGTCAAGGAGGTCGTAGCCTAGTGGAGTAAGCCTCTACCCGTGACCAAGAGGTCCCGAGTTTGACACCCTCCCCCTACGTGGGGCAATAAAATTCTCCTCCTTCGGTAAGGAAAGAATTAAGGTTGCTGACAAAAAAAAAAAAGGAACAATTGCTTTTTTATCTCTAAATTCCTTTTTATATTTCTATATCAACGAAGCTCACGAAGATCGCCTTCAACGTTCGTAGCTCTCATGACTAGCATCACAGGCACAACGAACAAGCTCAAGGTTGGTCGGTGTGGATACCAGTGGAGACGGGAGTCCGAAGGCTGCCGTTGGTGATTTAAATTAGCAGAATCCGAGAAATTACGATCAGATTGAAAAGGTATAATTCATATCACAAAGTACTAGTACTTTCTCGTGAGTAGATCCTTTAAAGGAACATAATTCCATTTTATTTTCGTTGCGTTTATGTAGGGATTCCAAAATTTTCCTTTCAAGTGGTATCAGAGCCTATCACGAGAACTCAATTACTTTGTTTATGTGTTATCGTGATTTTAGTAGACGGATAATGAATGCCATAAGATGTTATTTACCTTTGTACAACCTTTTGGAAGTCGTTTAAGTGTTAAACGAATCCCGAAAGGAATTGTAGATTCATGTTTTTTAGGAATAATTTGGTCGACCGGAAGAGGTTCGCGGCAGATCGTATATGTTCTAGAAAATGAGATTTTGCTACTGCCTAGAATTCGGCCGACCGGTGAGCAATCGTGGTCGACCGAGGCTAGTCTGTTTTCAGGTTGGTCGATCAGAAATGTTCTGGGTCTTCTTTTTGTTACTGCCTTATCACGGTCGACCGAAAATATGGCCTGGGTCGACCGGAAAGGGCAGACAGTGTGTATTTACGTTTTTAGCATGATTATCGTGTTATTTGAGCATGATGCATAGTAATAGCCTTTGACCAGTGGTTTTAATTATAATACATCCTGCGGGTCGTGCCTTTTCTAATATCTCTTGTTGTAATTTTAAATCTCGAATGTAACTCGAGAATTCTTTCCATTATGTAAAAGTTATAGAATATGATTTTATTAATTTTACATATGTAAAAAGTGATGAAGAAAGGCTTCCATCAGATGGAGGAAACCACAAGGAGGCGGAAGACAATAGATATGTTTTATTGCTTTTCCAGATTGACCCAGGATTTTCCGTTGACTCGAAAAATCCATATAAGGGCTATTACTATGTCACGATTTTATTTACTGCTTTATGGACTTTGCATGTGATGCCTATTGCATGATTTACAGCTTTTATAACATGTTAATTCAGAAGTATAATCAGATTATACACCGTTTGGTGAGACAATTTAAAAATCCTCAATTTTAAATATTAAGTCTATTTTCCTTCCAAATGGGGCCATCGTCAAGGCCTAGATCGACGGTAGTGTGAACTTCCGAGTGGAATAAGCGCCTGTCTATCCGGGTGAGGTGCGAAAGATAAGTTAGTGATATCCGCCGATTGAAGGGATTCATGGGCGGAAACTCGTTACAAACACCCATGGATCCTCCCCTGAAGGATCCGCTCATATGAAACAATTCGAAAACAGCGGTAAAAACTTTCAATTTTTCAGATTCAAGAAGCTACTTCTTGAATGGAGGATGACGATTCTTGGAAGTTTTCTTTTTCACCAACGGAATTCCCTTTGCGGAATTTCCCTCTACCCAGTATCCACGCGACGAAACAAGCAGTGATTGCTAGCTCTTCGTCTTTCTGAAGTTCGGGAATTTAGAGAGAAAAGGGAAAAGCAGAAAGAAAACGTTTTTCCTTTCTTGTATTGGTATTTCGGCTGAATGACTTAATCACCTAGGGTTTCGGCTAAGAGATGTTATATAGAGTGTGGGAGTTTGTTCCCAGAACAACTCCCACGTCTACTCAACTTCTCTCGGCTGTGGGAGACTCTGACTCCCACGTCCCCTAGACTTCTGCTGGTAGTGGGAGTCTTTATCGGATAACAACTCCCACTTAATCCCAGCTATAGTTAAATACCAAAATTGCCCCCTATCTCTAATTCGAATAATAAACACTTTATTATTTTCAGAAAAACAAATGTCAGATACAATGAACCTAGACACATTCTAGATTCATTGAATCTGGACATGAAGTTTGTTAGCTCATCTATGCGTGTGACCCTGTAGGTTCATATCACAATGGCAATGAAAACACACTTAGTAGTAGTGTGAGTTCATAAGTCACAAGCGGCCCCTAGCAGGACATTGTGACTACCCAAGGTGAATGAATTTACAACGGAACCTATTGTCAATCCACTATTTAATCCCTTTGTCTCGCGATATCCTAATTAAGCATAAGGCATGGTGGTCGTCACCCTTATTAAGCTTAATTGTATTTATGCTCGATCTCCGTGTAGATCTGCTTTCGACAAATAGCATTTGATAACCACTTTATCAAATACATTTGAGCACGGCCATGCATTTAAACAGTCTTTCCCTATCGAGGGGCCCATGGATATCTCTCTCTAATAATAGAGAGGGACAAATTCCTTACAATGTCTCTCACATTCAAGCTATGATAGGACACTACATCCGATCATCGATCGTATTGATTACTCGTTACAAGTAACGTCCGAATGAGTCAAAACGTGGCTCCATTCATACTAGAATCAATGAAGACATAAGGTCTAAGAATTCAAAAATAGTATTGAGGAAGTAATACTTATGACTTAAGACCATGAAGTATTACTTCTCTGACGGATCACGTCCAATACAATGTATCCCTATATATTGCATCTATGATGTGATTTGTATCCATTACACATGATCAGTAAAACAAGATCATCAATCAACAATCATACTAGTTTTATTTCATAGTAATTAAGCATTACATAAAACTAGGGACTTCTAGAATAGTAATTACATAAGCTAATGAGTTTTACTATCAAATCACACATTTGATAATCAAAAGCAAAATTAACTATTCAATTACATGCTCAAAAGATAATAAAACGCACAACATGTGCTAATGGTCCTAGGGCACTACTAACACCGATCAACCTTAGGTCATACTTATGTACTGAGGGAAATCGTTACCTGGAGGAAAAAGGGTTAAGATGTGCATTTATGTACTGAGGGAAATCGTTACCTACTTAACCAACCAAGAGTCACATAATTGATGTGATTAGAAAATGTTGCTTACCTAAAGCGTCTTCTTGAGTGTAGTAGCCAAAGCTGCATTGAGAATGATGAAATATGGATCTTGGTCCTATTAAAAAGTTTTGAACTTTCCGAATGAATACTTGAGGGTTATTCATTTGAAGAAAATAGTGGGAGGAATCATTAAATAAAGTTCTTTTAATGATTTTAAAATCTAATAACTAAAACTTTGCAAACTCTTCTCTGTAGATACAATGGTAAATGCAATCGTTGCATCAAAGTCTTTATCATTGAAATCTATCCTTGAGAAGGAAAAACTTGAGGGAGGAAACTTCCTCGACTGGTACAGGAACTTGAGAATCGTTCTCAAGCACGAGAAAAATCTGTATGTTCTCGAGACTCCTATTCCTGATCCACCAACTGCGGGGGCTCCGGCCGCTGAAATAAATTCTTATCGTAAGCACTTGGATGACGCATTAGATGTGTCTACTCTTATTTTAGTAACCATGAACTCTGAGCTTCAGAAGAAACATGAGGAAAATGGAGCTTTCTATATGATTAGTCATCTAAGGTAACTATTTCAGGGTCAAGCCTGCCATGAGAGATTCGGTATGTCGAAGTCTCTATTTTAGTGCAAAATGGTAGAGGGAACACCAGTCAGAACTCATGTTCTGAAGTCTGGGATTTCCTCTTGGCCAATATCTATCCACAGACTTGATTCTGCAATCGTTGCCTGAATCATTCAGTCAGACTATATTACAACATGATTGAGATAGACAAACCTCTCCCAGAATTTTTGAACTTGTTGAAGACTACCGAGAAGGAAATAGGCAAGTCCAAGGTCATTTACATGGTAAACAACAACAGGGGCAAGGGTTTTGGTAAGCCTAAAGGCAAGCCTTCGGGGAAAATCTAGCCATTCTGAGAAAGCACTGAAACCCAAGGGCGCTGTGTCTAAGGATGGAAATTGTTTCCATTGTGGACAGAAAGGACACTGGAAGAGAAACTACACTAGTTTTCTTACCGGGAAAAAGCTTGGAAAAGGAGAAAATGTTGCTTCCGGCTCAGGTATTTATGTTATTGAGATCAACTTTCCTACGACTACTTCCTCGTGGGTATTAGATACCGGATATAGTTCTCACATTTGCATGAATGTGCAGGGACAACAAAGGAGTAGAGAGCTTACAAAAGGCGACGTGGACCTACGCGTTAGCAATGGAGCAAGAGTTGCTGCATTAGCTGTTGGAACATATAGTCTTAGTTTACCTTCTGAAATTGTTCTAGATTTAGACAGTTGTTTTTATGTACCTACATTAACTAAGAATATTATTTCAATCTTTTGTTTGGACAATAAGGGTTTTGATATTCATATTAAAAACCAACGAATGTCGTTATCGTTAAATGATATCTTTATTGTAGTGCTACTTTGGTGAATGGTTTATACTTTTTAAATTCAGATTCACCGGTTTATAACATGAAAACTGTTAGTAGTGCCCTAGGACCATTAGCATATGTTGTACGTTTTATATCTTTTTGAGCATTTCATATGAATAGTTAATTTTGCTTATGAACATCAAATGCGTGATTTGATAGTAAAACTCATTTGCTTATGTAATTACTATTCTAGTTGTCCCTAGTTTTATGTAATCTATTTTACAATGAAATAAAACTAGTATGATGTTAGATTGATGATTACGTTTTACTAATCATGTGTGCATAAAAGGACCATTAGTTGGCCTTTACCTTGGAAGGTTACATAAGTGTGTAAAAGACCATTAGTTGGTTTGTCCTTCCTTGTAAGCTCTCTTAAGACAAGCTAGTGGAGTTTGCCAAAATCCTTGGGTGTGTCCCAAGGTAGTGGATGTAGATCTTTGCGATCGAACCACTCTACATCCATGTGTTTGATCTTCTAACTCTATCTCTTTACTTTCAAGTTATTCATTATACTTGTGCTTATATTCACATGAACTTGATTGTATGAGCTTTATTTGTTTATATGGAGTTAGATTAATTGCTTGTCATATCTTCCCCTGGCTTGGGCATAAGACTTGCATTTAGGAATGGTTTTCTTATTCCGGAAGGTTATTTCTGAAATTGAATCAAAGAAAGAATATTCCAGATACAGAGAATGTTTTCTTAAAGGAAATGATTTCTGAATTGTATTGAAAAAGAAAAGTATTTCTGATTAAAGAAAGATTCTTCGGGTCTTCAAAAGAAAATGTTTGTGAAATAAAATGAATTTGAAAACACTGGCACTCACTTCCCTGTGGACTCATTGAGCTATTTATAGCTCACTCTTTCTCTGTTTTCTGTTTTAGTTTTTGCAGGATTGAGCGGATAGAACAAGAACATTCTAAAGTATAGTGTTAGATCCAAGACAAAGAATTGAGTCAAGGCTAGACACAACCCAAGATTAGAAGACTTTTGAATCCAATCGAAGACCGGGGTCAATTTAGAAGCCATATAATATAATATTGTTTCTTAGAATTGTTTAGAATTTTTATCACATGTAATTTATATTGTAAAAGATATAACCCAGTGTCGAGAGACACGCGGAATTCCTGACTCGAGAGGGTCGGGGTGTCACATGTTGTACTTATCTTCTGCTCTAAAAGATACTTCAAACTTTGGTGATCAGTTTTGATAAAAAATGACTGACCATCTAAATAGTGTTTCCATTTCAAATTGGAAGTAGATAAGGCCATAAATTTCATAAGTGGACATAATTAAACTCTTTGGTCCCAAAGCTTTGCTGAAAAAGGCTAGTGGTCTTCTTGCTTGCATCAAAACAGCCCATATCACACCTTAAAGCCCGATGATGACCTAGAAGCACCTCATATACCAATAAGGCACAGTGAAGGGATTCATGGGCAGAAACCCGTTCTAAACACCCATGAATCCTCCCCTAAAGGATCCACTCATACTATGGGAATCGAAAAATTTGACGAAAAGACTTACGTTTATCGTTAATGGTTTCTGATTTCGAGTGCTTAGCTGCCACCACCAAAAGCCCTCCCTTGCGGAATTACTCTCTACCGGTATCCACACAACGATACGAGCAGCTAGTGTTAGCTCTTCGTTTTCTGAGTTTCGGAAATCTAGAGAGAAATGAGGCAAAAATCTGATTTAATGTAATAGGTTTTTGCGGCAATGAAAGTGTAACCCTAGGGTTTCGACCAAAAGAGATTATATAGGCGTGAGAGTTTGTTCCGAAAGCCAACTCCCACGTAATCCCAACCTCTTTTGGTAGTGGGAGTTTTTATTGTATAATAACTCCCAAATAATTCCAGCAAAAGTCAAATACCTAAAATGCCCACCCTTAATCTCTAGTTCGAATAATAACATTTTATTATTCTCAGAAAACTAAATGTCAGATACAATGAACCTAGACACATTCTAGATTCATTGAATCTGGACATAAAACTCGTTAACTCGTCTATGCGTGTGACCCTGTAGGTTCATATTACAATGACAATGAAAACACACTTAGTAGTAGTACGTGTTCATAAATCACCAGCGGTGGAACCTAATATCAATCCACTATTATGGTGGAACCTAATATCAATCCACTATTATGGTGGAACCTAATATCAATCCACTAGGACACTGTGACTACCCAGAGTGAATGAATGTACGGTGGAACCTAATATCAATCCACTATTTAATCTCTTTGTCTCGCGATATCCAAATTAAGCATAAGGCATAGTAGTTGTCACCCTTATAAAGCTTAATTGTATGTATGCTCGATCTCCAGGTAGACTGTTCCAACAAATAGTATTTAATAACCACTTTATGAAATACATTTGAGCACGACCATGCATTTAAATAGTCTTCCCTATCGAGGGGCCCATGGATATCTCTCTCTAATAAGAGAGGAACAAATCCATTACAATGTTTCTCACATCCAAGCCATGATAGGATACTACATCCGATCATCAGTCACTTTAATTACTCGATTAAAAGTAAGGTCCGTCTGAGTCAAAACGTAGCTCCATTCATGCTGGAAATGATGGAGACATAAGGTCTAAGGATTCCAAATAGTATTGAAGAAGTAATACTTATGACTAAAGAACCATGAAGTATTACTTCTCTAACGGATCATGTCCGGTAGAATATATCCCAATATATTGTATCCATTACACATGATCAGTAAAACATAATCATCAATGAAACATCATACTAGTTTTATTTCATTATATATAACATTACATAAACTAGGGACAATAAGAATAGTAATTGCATAAGCTAATGAGTTTTACTATCAAATCACATATTTGATGTTCAAAAGCAAAATTAACTATTCAAATGACATGTTCAAAATATATAAAACGTTCAACATATGCTAATGGTCCTAGGGCACTGCTAACACACAGAACCCATAGCAGAAAGATAACATACAAGTTATATTATACTAATAAACGAAACCAACGTCTTACATTACTAGAAAAATAGTACATAAGTCCAACATTAACGAAAGTGTAAGTCGTTACTATGTGTTATTACAAACTTTAAGGTTCAAAAGTAGATAAACTTGTTCAGCTATCACATCAAATTAGATATCACTCATCATAATCCTCATCCCAAGTATCATTATATAATCAATTACCTCATTATATGTAATAAAGAAAAGTAAAGGAATAAGCTATGAAGCTCAGTAAGCATCAACACCCCTGGGATGAAATATCAAATAGGACTCCAAAACCGTTTCACGACTTTCCCAAAACAGTGAAAATATAACATAACTTTACGTAGCTTGAAATAACCTTTAAAACACTTAGAATACACTTCACATAACTTACAAAAGGCTTGGTTTTGAAAACGGATCAAACAGATAAAAAACTGAGACAAGTCAAACTTTGGGTTGTGGCGGTTTTTCGAGATTTGGTTCGGTCGACCGGAGGGGGTGTCCGATCCACCGAAGTTCAGGTTAGGTCGACCAGAGCCCTTCCAAATTGTTGGAATTTACATTTGATATAGGTGCTCCAATTGGATTTGGTAGACCATACTCGATTGGTCCAACCAATCCGGTTGAACCTAAAAACTGGTCCAAAAACCGGTTTGGAAGAAATAAAACTACCATTTGTGAGGTGTGTGAGTAGTGGGGTAATGGGGAGCTAGTTGAGGGGAAAGTGGAAGTAGAGGGTGAATTGATATTTACCCGCACTATTCATTTTCCTAAAATAATCAATTGTTGATGTCTCTCATTCTCTTTTACAACTCCTAATGCTACTGATTTTCCACAATACAAAACACCAAGAACACCAAAACGTTAGAAGAAAAATTAGATTTTTCGTCCTTCATTTTTCCCGGTTTTGTACTTCAACATATACACTGAATTCCTGGAGATTGTCTTCCACTTCGGAGCTCTCTGACTAGCATGAGAGGCACGAAGAAGAAGATCAAGTTGATCGTGTAGATACCGCTAGAGACAGGAGTCGATTCGATGGGTTGCTGTTGGTGATTTCGTAGCAAACTCAAAACAGAAACTGTTTCTGTCATCCCATATACTAAAGGTAATTGTCCTATATTAAATATCATTGGCTCTTACTCGTGAATGATCCTGTTAGAAACGGATTCCGCTTTTACTTTTTGTTGCACTTTGTTTAGGAGTTCGAATTTCTTTCTTTTACGAACCCCTTCCGAGATTTGGCCAGAAGCCCCAGTAGTTGGCCCGGACAATGGAAAAATACTTCGGTCGACTGGAGGGGTCATCTGGACTTCAGAACAGGTCATTTTTAGTGCAAAATAACAAAGGAAAATGCATTTTATGAACTCCCCAAAGGTCCCAACCCAAAAAGACACATTTTGACACACTTTCACATACCAAATACCCAAAACAATAACAAGTAAGCTAATAACCATACTCTTCATATCTTAAAACTTATACATCGGAATGCACTACGAGCACCATGCTCTACTCATACAGAACAGACAAAAATACACTTTGTTAGATACTACGAGTATGGTTATCGCTATTGTAAGCCCTAAGGGCGAACAAACTCAATTTTTGATAATGGACAAACATTTGATGTTGTGTCTAAAGATCTTAA
Organism: Vinca minor; assembly: GCA_026122235.1. NCBI lineage: Eukaryota > Viridiplantae > Streptophyta > Magnoliopsida > Gentianales > Apocynaceae > Vinca > Vinca minor. Next base: position 196,181 of record JAOCZM010000285.1, on the reverse strand, counting down.
TCTTGTTGATAGAATATCGAAATTCATATTGGAAGCTCTAAGTACTTCAATCAAGCCATGATCAAGATTCAAAGTCATATACTTCAAGGCACATCTCATCGAGATTGAAGATTGAAGACTTAGGTTTGGTTAGAATAGCTTTGTCGTTATTAGTCGTTATCTTATAAGCTCTAACCAATGCTCTTAATGAACTTAAGCATACAACACTATAGTCTTGCATACATATTAAACACGTTTTCAAAAGGCTAAGTTTCAAAATGATCCTTACATGTGTTCGTATTTCAAAAGCCTTTGATTTCAAAGTTCAAGTCTTTTAAAACGGTTTTCGAAATGCTCTTAATTGTTACATATTGAGAAAACCTTTTAGACTTCAAAAGATTTCAATAAAAGTGAAAAATCAACTTCTCTCTAAACTCAAGAAGTCGGATCATCCGACCTTTCCTCGGATCAACCGAAGAGAAACTGAGAGTTGAGATTTCTAGGCTCGGTCGACCTAAGACTTGTTCGGTCGACCGAAGTGTATGTTCGGTCCACCGAGGTCCTTAAACGGTCAACCAAACTCTGAAAAAAACTAGCCGTTATCTGACCGTTTTAAAGTCGTTTTTTGGACGTTTTTGAAAAGTATAAAAGCTTTAAAGCTGTATATTCCTGCTACAACAACCAGAACTGTTCTACATTGAATATACAAAAGCTCTAGCTCTTCAAAAGCATATCTATGTCTTTTTATGTATTGAAAAGTTCAAATCCATCTCATATATGCAAGACACAAAGTGTTGAATTCAAAAGTTCAAAAGAGCATTAAAGTGTGATCTTAAAAGGTATCCTTACCCCACTTCTTGAGTGTGAAAATTGTATCTTTATATCTCCATCTTTCCCTTTATTAGTGATTGGGTATTTGTTGTGTCTAGTCCTACTTAGTGTTGGGCTTTGTACTCTTAGTGAGTATTGATTGTAAGTGTGGTTATTTGAGTAAAACTCTTTGTGAGTTAGCCACAAGTGTAAAAAGATCTTCTTAGTGAAGTTGTTGAAAATCCTTGGGAGAAACTCAAGGTAGTGGACGTAGATTCTTTGTGAATCGAACCACTCTAAATCTCGTGTCTTGCTCTCCTTGTTTTCATATTTGCTCTACTTTATCCAAGCTTCATATACAAGTTCTACACTTCATTATTTCAAAGAAAAAGAAGCCACTTTTTATAAAAACCCAATTCATCCCCCCCCCTCCTCCTTGTGTTTTTCAATTGGCATCAGAGCCTCGTCTTCATCTTTAGCTTAATAGCTTGAAGTAAAGATCATGGCCGGAAATTCCGCATTAGCTTACCTAGAGGGATCTTCCACAAATAGACCACCTCTCTTTGATGGAAATAATTTTAATGCTTGGAAAGATCGCTTCAAAATATATGTGTGCTCTATAGACTACTCCTTATGGCATATTTTTGAAAAAGGTCCATATGTTCCCATGAAAATGGTGGATGGTGTTCAAATTCCAAAATTGGACAATGAATTTAATGAAGAAGAGTCAAAGAAAATGACTCTCAATTATCGAGCTATGAACATCATGAGTTGTGCTCTTAATCCGGATGAGTACAATCGGGTAAGTGGAAGCAAATCCGCTCACAAGATGTGGAAAACCTTAGAAGCCACCCATGAGGGGACTAATCAAGTCAAAGAATCAAAGCTCAACATACTTGTGAGGGAATATGAGCTTTTCTCTATGAAGCCAAATGAAACTATCAATGAGATGAACCCTAGGTTCACCAATGTTGTCAATGGTTTGAGATCATATGGAAAGGAATACTCTATGGGTGAAATGAATAGGAAGATTCTCAATTCACTTCCTAAAAGTTGGGAAGGCAAAGCTCTAGTTATTGAAGAAGCTAAGAACTTGAAAACTTATCCTACGGAAGAGCTCATTGGTTCTCTTCTCACTTATGAGCTCACACACAAAAAGGATGATCATATTGAAAAGGCAAAGAAGAGTCTTGCTCTAAAGACTATTCTTGATCTTGATGAATCCAACAATTCAAGTGATGAAGAAGATATCAACTTAGATGATGAGACTATGGCTTTAGTGGTAAAGCGTATGAAGAAAATGTTTTCCGGGAAAGGAAGAAAATTCTTTCAAAATAAAAGAAAACAAAATCCTAATGGGATGAGATGTTATGAATGTGGAAGCACTCAACATCTCATAGGAGAATGTCCTTCCGTCAAAGAAAAGGAGCCAAAGGAAGACAAAAAGAAGAAATTCTTCAAACCAAAGTATGCTAAGGGCATGATAAGCACTTGGGATCAAGAAGGAAGTGGCAATGAAGAAGAAGAGGAAAATGCCAATGTTTGCTTCATGGCTTTCGGGAATGAGGTACATCTTACACCTTCTACTTCTCTTGATGATGATGAAGATGATCCTAATGAACTTTTATGTGATATGTATGATCAACTTAAGAAATGTGCAAAGCAAAACCAATAAATGAAGCTTAAAATTGAATCCTTTCTTGAAGAAAGATCTAAGTTGCTTAGTGAAAACAAAAAGCTATGTGATGATGTTGATTGTTTGAAAATCAAAAATGAAAAGCTTACTACTACTTGCAACACTTCCTCATTAAAATATCTAGAAGCCTATGATAAATTGTCTTCTCTTGAATACAAACTTGTTGAGTTTGATAGTTTAAAAGCCAAAGTTGTTGAGCTTACTTCGCTTGTTGATAAGTTCTCCAAAGGAACAAAAGATCTTGATCATATTCTTTGTATGCAAAGAACTTCAAATGATAAACATGGATTAGGTTATTTACATTCGAATCATATTGCTAGCTCTTCTAGATTACCTAGAAATCATTTTGTGCATGCTAGTACTTCACATAAACAAAAGAGATATCATGAGCATATTCACAAATCTTATAAGCCATATATTTGTTGCACATATTGTGGTAAATTTGGTCACACTAGTACTAGATGCTATGTGAAAAGAAAAATTGAAAAGGGAGTAAAAACTATATGGAGAGTCAAGCGTATTTTAACTAACCCTCAAGGACCCAAACAAATATGGGTACCAAAAGTCACTCCTTCTCTTTTGTCTTAGGTACTTGCAAGCAAAGTAGATACTCCGGCTCAATGGTTTCTTGATAGTGGATGTTGTCGCCATATGACCGGAGACGCCTCATTAGTCAAAGAAATGGAACCTATCTATGAAGGCTATGTCACATTTGGGGACAAGAAAAAGGGTAGAATTCTTGGCATTGGAAATGTTGGTAAAGGTTCATCTACTCTTGTTAAGAATGTTCTTCTTGTTGATAGCCTCAAATATAACTTGCTTAGTATTAGCCAACTTTGTGATAATGGTTTTGATGTTATGTTTAGCAAAAAGGCTTGCTCTATTGTTGATAGCTCTTCTCATGAAAAAGTGCTTGTTGCTAATAGAACCGGTAATGTTTATATGCTTACTTTGGATGATCTTGTTGCATGCGATTTTAAATGCTTATCCATAAATGAAGATGATGCCTTCTTATGGCACCGTAGGCTTGGTCATGTGAGCATGGATTTTTAAATAATCTTTCCTCTAAAGAGCTAGTGCGTGGGCTTCCAAAAGTGAAATATGAGAAAAACCGTCTTTGTGATGCTTGTCAATTTGGAAAACAAACAAAAACGTCTTTTAAGCCAAAACAAATGATTTCCACTTCTAAACCACTTGAACTTGTTCATCTTGATCTTTTTGGACCGATGAGGACCACTAGCTTAGGTGGTAAGAGGTATGCCTTTGTTATTGTGGATGACTTTTCAAGATTTACTTGGGTACTTTTTCTTGCACAAAAAGATGACACCTTTCTTGAGTTTTCAAATCTTTTCAAAAAGGTACAAAACTCACTTGAACTAAAACTTGTCTCATTGAGAAGTGATAACGGGAGGGAATTTAACAATCAATTCTTTGAAGAGTTTTGCAATGAAAATGGCATCACTCATAACTTCTCGGCTCCAAGAACCCCTCAACAAAATGGTGTTGTTGAAAGGAAAAATAGAACTTTACAAGAAATGGCTAGGTCTATGCTTTGTGAAAATTCTTTACCAAAATATTTTTGTGCCGAAGCCGTAAACACCGCTTGTTACATTGTAAATAGAGTTCTTTTAAGACCATTTGTTGGAAAAACTCCTTTTGAGCTTATCTTTGGAAAAATACCCTCAATCTCATATTTCAAAGTTTTTGGTTGCAAATGCTCTGTGCTTAACATCAAAGATAGCCTTGGAAAATTTGACAAGAAATCCGATGAAGGAATATTTCTTGGCTATTCTTCAAACAAAAAGGCTTATAGGGTATATAATAAAAGAACCTTGTGTATTGAAGAATCCATGCATGTGTCTTTTGATGAATCTAACATCTACATGTATAGAAAAGATGATGATGATATAGGTATGCCCTTGGAAAGAAATGAAATTCATCAAACCCCTATGTTGGATAATGACTCTAAAGATAAGGAGGACATTGAAACTACTTCAAATGATCACCAAAGCACTCAAAGCAATGATCCCTCTACAAGTGAGCTACCAAAGGATTGGATATACAAGCAAGGTCACCCTCAAGAGCAAATCATTGGTGATCCATCCGAAGGCGTCAAAACAAGGCGGTATTTCATTGATAATCTTGCATTACTCTCATCTATAGAACCTAAGAACATTCATGAAGCATTATGTGATTACTTTTGGATTTTGGCTATGCAAGAGGAACTTAATCAATTTGAAAGAAATCAAGTTTGGACTTTAGTCCCTAGACCTATTGATCGCCTTATCATTGGAACAAAATGGATTTTCCGTAATAAACTTGATGAGCTTGGGGAGATTATAAGGAACAAAGCTATACTTGTTGCCCAAGGATTCAACCAAGAGGAGGGCATTGATTTTGAGGAAACTTTTGCTCCCGTGGCTAGACTTGAATCTATTAGAATGCTTCTTGCTTTTGCTTGCTTTGAAGGTATTAAACTTTTTCAAATGGATGTGAAAAGTGCATTTCTAAATGGCTTTATTGAGGAGGAAGTATGTGTTGAACAACCTCCCGGTTTTATACATGAAAAATTTCCAAACCATGTTTACAAACTTACAAAAGCTATGTATGGTTTAAAACAAGCTCCTCGTGCGTGGTATGAGCGATTGAGCAAGTTTCTCATTTCTATTGGTTTTTCAAGAGGTCTTGTTGACACCACTCTTTTTATTAAAATGAATGCATCTCATGACATCTTACTTGTGCAAATATATGTTGATGATATTATTTTTGGTTCAACTAATGAAGTGCTTTGTGAAGAATTTGCTAAACTAATGCAAGATGAATTTGAGATGAGCATGATGGGAGAGCTAAATTACTTCCTTGGACTACAAATCAAACAAACTAGTGAAGGAATTTTCATCAACCAAGCCAAGTACACCAAAGAACTACTCAAACGGTTTGGTATGGATGGTGCAAAGGAAAGCAAAACACCAATGAGTGCAACCATCAAGCTTGACAAGGATGAAAAAGGTAAATCGGTAGATGAAACAAGGTATAGAGGTATGATTGGCTCTCTTCTTTATCTTACCGCTAGTAGGCCGGATATTATGTTTGCCGTTTGCTTATGTTCTAGATTTCAATCATGTCCTAAAGAATCTCATCTAGTTGCCGTTAAACGTATTCTTAGATATCTCATAGGTTCTTTTGATTATGGGTTATGGTATCATCGTAGTGCATCTTTTGATTTAATAGGATATTCGGATGCCGATTATGCGGGATGTCGTATTGAACGTAAAAGTACTAGTGGACATTGTCATTTTCTTGGTCATGCATTAGTCTCATGGTATAGAAAGAAACAAGCATGTGTATCTCTTTCCACCGCTGAAGCGGAATATATTGCCGCCGGTAGTTGTTGTGCTCAAATTTTATGGATGATGCATACTCTTGTGGATTTTGGCTTTGCATTTCATCATGTTCCCATGTTGTGTGATAACACTAGTGCAATCAATTTAACTAAGAATCCCATTAAGCATTCTAGGACTAAACATATAGAAATCAAGCATCATTTCATTAGAGATCATGTCGCTAAAGGTGATGTTTGCATAAACTTCATTAGCACCGATGAACAACTTGCAGATATTTTCACAAAACCACTTAGCACCGAAAGATTTGAATATCTCAGGCGTTGCTTCGGAATCACAAAATTCCAAGACTGATGTGTGTATTAAGTGTGCAGGAAGAAACAGGGGAACCTCGGATCAACCTTTCATGGACGGTCGACCGAACTATTTTGTCTTGAACCGGACCCTCGATCGAAGATCTATTGGAATGGTTCGGATCCATCTTCGGACGACCCTCTCTGGAAACGGTCGACCGAAGTCATCGGGTTACAGCTTATATCTAAATTACCCGAATGTCTTTTCATTTCATCCCCACATATTAAAACGGTTTTCTCTCAAATTTCTCATCTCTCAAAACTAAATTCTCCCTACCCAAGCCAAATTGTTCCTTCAATTCATCATTCAATCACTTTTAATCTTCAAATTGAGTGAAATTCATCAATTTTTTTCTTACCTCGGATTACCCAAGCTTCCCTACTTCAAAATTATACCTAATTCGAAATGGTGAGAACAAAACACCCAAGTAAAAGAGGCAACGATGATGATGACACTCCTGCTCGCAAGAATCCCCCTAGAAATCTACCCAAAAGACCACTTGAAAAAGGGATTTCTCTCAAAGAACCCTCACAAACCCCATCAAAGAAAGGAAGGACGAAGCAAGTTGCTCAAAAGGTTGTGGGTAAAGGAAAGAAGATTCAAGAGTCCATTTCAAGCCATTCGGAGGACGATTCCTCTTCTTCTCCTTCAAGGGTATCTCCACCCTCAAATTTTGAGTTTGGTGGATCATCAAACTTCTATACAACAAAGGTAACTAATCCTTTTTACAATGCACCTGCTAAGAAATTGTTTGACAATCTATCAAAATCAAAGAGAGGATTCATGACTTCATATGTTAGAGATGAAAACATGTTTGTTCAAGGAAAAGGCTTAGATGAAGTTATGGGGTTATTTGAGGATATGGGGTGGGTCAATCTATTTGATATTGATGAAATCATTTATCCCTCCCTTGTGTATGAGTTTGGTGCTAATTTAAGGCAAGAAAAGGATGATGGTTCTGAAATTCGATATAAATCTTGTGTTGGAAAAATGGAGTTTGTATTTTCTGAGAGGATGTTCTGTGAAGCTATAAGAGTCAAATATGTGGATTATGCCAAAAGATTTTATAAGAACATAATGAATTCGGATGATGTCGGTCTTTTTAATATAAAACTTTTCATATCCGAATTTGGTATACAAGGAAGCTTTTATGATTCAAAGGATAGGAAAATTGATAAGTTGGACGAATTTGGACGGATCCTACATTTCTTTGTGTCCAACATTGTGACCCCGGTTAAAGGGCACAAGTCATCAATTACCTTCCTTCAAATGGTTATAATGCAACATCTGTTGGAGAGGAAGCCTTTGAACTTTGAACATCTTGCGCTTCAACACTTTATGGCTGCTATTAAGAGTTCAAGGAACTTCATTCCTTATGGAAATCTTCTTACAAGGCTCTTCAACCGTTTTGGACTTGATTTGCAAAATCCATTAGAGAAAAAGGTTGTCATTATAGATGAAGCTTCGTTTTCACCGAATGAAAATGATCTATATCGACAATCAATGGAAGTTCATTCGAAAGACAACAAATGATGAACTTGGGGCTGCCATCCTTGCTAGAGAAGTATCTCCTTATATGCTTAAAAATCTTCTCAAGATTGAAAAGCAAAGGGGTAAAGCATCTTTAAAGCCTAGCAGCGATCCGACTGGGAATAATCAAGAAGATTTTGAAGCACATAATTCACATAGCTCAAGTGGACATGCCTCTTCAGGAAATGATCAAGAAGAAGAATCACATTCTCCATCTCAAGAAACCTCCAAACATCATCCTCAAAAAGTTACCCGGATCAACAAGATGTATAACTTGATGAAGAAAATGGCAAGCAAAATTGAGTCAATTTCGAAAGAGATTATTTGCATCAAAGGCCAAGTACAAACCGTATCCGAGAAAGTGGACAAAGCTTGCAAAAGGAGATGGCTCGAAATCTAAGTCTCTCGAGTGATGATGAAAAAGATCAAAACTAATTTTTTATGCTTATGCTTATGCCTTTAGACTACTTATGTTTTTGCAAGAACGTGTTATGCTTTTATTATGAACTGTTTTAACTGACTAGTTATCCTTTCCTTTGGTTATTGGAATCTTTTTGATTATGCCAAAGGGGGAGAAATATTGGTTATTAATCGTACTTATTACCTGTGCTTTCTTGGAATCATCTGACTGGTTTGTTGTGTAAGGAAAAAGAGGAAAAATATTTTCCAGGTCAGCCAAGTTGCAGCAGAGTGCTGCAGGAATTTTCCCTTGCTTCGGTCGACCGAAGATGGTGACCAAAAGCTCGGATCGTCCGAGCTCCAGGCAGTTTCAGAATTCATGTCTGATTTTTGCTGCTATCAACTGCTGGAACTTAAGGGAGTTTTCTTAATATATTTTATATTGTTCTATCTTTAATATGGCATGTTTGGAGGGGGAGCATTTTTAATTTTTAATATTTTATATTTCTCAAAACTAGCCTTGATAATGGAAGGAAGGAGGTAAGGAGGTTGGTTGGGAAATATGGCTCTTCTAAGAGTCCCTAGATAGATGGCAAAATAAGTTATTATGCTAGTACTTTGAACTTCTACTATTTCTCGATTTTATCTTCTAAAGTACTAGTTTTATACTTAATTGTTCTTAGATCCTTTTGCCATGCTTCCTTGTTCTTATTTATGTCCTTATTCTATCTTATTACATCAAAGTTTGTCATAATCAAAAAGGGGGAGATTGTAAGCCCTAAGGGCGAACAAACTCAGTTTTTGATAATGGACAAACATTTGATGTTGTGTCTAAAGATCTTAATCGTGTTGATAGAATATCGGAATTCATATTGGAAGCTCTAAGTACTTCAATCAAGCCATGATCAAGATTCAAAGTCATATACTTCAAGGCACATCTCATCGAGATTGAAGATTGAAGACTTATGTTTGGTTAGAATAGCTTTGTCGTTATTAGTCGTTATCTTATAAGCTCTAACCAATGCTCTTAATGAACTTAAGCATACAACACTATAGTCTTGCATACATATTAAACACGTTTTCAAAAGGCTAAGTTTCAAAATGATCCTTACATGTGTTCGTATTTCAAAAGCCTTTGATTTCAAAGTTCAAGTCTTTTAAAACGGTTTTCGAAATGCTCTTAATTGTTACATATTGAGAAAACCTTTTAGACTTCAAAAGATTTCAATAAAAGTGAAAAATCAACTTCACTCTAAACTCAGGAAGTCGGATCATCTGACCTTTCCTCGGATCAACCGAAGAGAAACTGAGAGTTGAGATTTCTAGGCTCGGTCGACCTAAGACTTGTTCGGTCGACCGAAGTGTATGTTCGGTCCACCGAGGTCCTTAAACGGTCAACCGAACTCTGAAAAAAACTAGTCGTTATCTGACCGTTTTAAAGTCGTTTTTTGGACGTTTTTGAAAAGTATAAAAGCTTTAAAGCTGTATATTCCTGCTACAACAACCAGAACTGTTCTACATTGAATATACAAAAGCTCTAGCTCTTCAAAAGCATATCTATCTCTTTTTATGTATTGAAAAGTTCAAATCCATCTCATATATGCAAGACACAAAGTGTTGAATTCAAAAGTTCAAAAGAGCATTAAAGTGTGATCTTAAAAGGTATCCTTACCCCACTTCTTGAGTGTGAAAATTGTATCTTTATATCTCCATCTTTCCTTTTCTTAGTGATTGGGTATTTGTTGTGTCTAGTCCTACTTAGTGTTGGGCTTTGTACTCTTAGTGAGTATTGATTGTAAGTGGTTATTTGAGTAAAACTCTTTGTGAGTTAGCCACAAGTGTAAAAAGATCTTCTTAGTGAAGTTGTTGAAAATCCTTGGGAGAAACTCAAGGTAGTGGACGTAGATTCTTTGTGAATCGAACCACTCTAAATCTCGTGTCTTGCTCTCCTTGTTTTCATATTTGCTCTACTTTATCCAAGCTTCATATACAAGTTCTACACTTCATTATTTCAAAGAAAAAGAAGCCACTTTTTATAAAAACCCAATTCACCCCCCTCTTGTGTTTTTCAGCTATGACACGCAAATCTCCACAGTCGAGCTCAATCATCTATTCACAAATTTAAAGTAACTACTAATAGCCCCCAAACTATTTGCCCAGTTTAGGATAGGCAATGACACAATCATGGGTCCAAATATTCCCCATGGACAAACATGACCAGTCTTTTAAGGATACACCCCATTTAGACTGTTAGTAGCTCTAACCTTTGCCTATTTAGAAGAGGGCCCAGTGACACAGTACTGAACAACTTATAGTTCAGTCCACTAACTTTTGCCCAGTTAGTCAAGGGCCAGTGACAGAAACAGAATAATGTGAATAGGTTCAATATTATACATAAAGTACACTTTAACTATTTGCCAGGTTAGACGATGGTGCAATGACATAAACAGAATAATGTGAACTCTCAGGTTCAACATTATACAGTACAGAACAGTACGAACACCCGGGTTCGACAACACAAAGTAGTCGGGATATATCCTGCCATAAAGTCATTCCTAGACAAGAGCTCGAGAGTAGGCGACACGACAGGTATTGCATAGACAACAATGACAACAACATCAAAACAACAATAATGGCATGATACATGAATGAACAGAACAATTAAACATATATCATACACATTTAGACTCAATGATCCACCACACAAAAATGAACAATTCAACATTTCATCCAATTCAATAAAACATGCCTTTAAATCCTTCTAACACAATTTCCAGAACTTATACATAGATATTTCATGCGTTTTTAGTATCGAAAAGACAAGGGTGAAGATCCTTTCTTGAAATCATAGCAAATAAATACAAGTGCAGAATTTTCCAAAAAATACAGCGACTTCAAACACGAATGACTATCTGCTGGAAACTCGAAATCCAACTATGCCAACACCCAGTCATAGCCCTTTTGATTTCCTTCGATACGCACTAAAGAACGTACAAAATGGAGTTTGTTTACTACTTCAATTAGGCGAAATACTCACATCACTCTTGTTTTTTACAACTTTTCTCTCTTCTTATTTTCTCTCCAACTCCTTCTTCTTCTTCTCTCTCTCTCTCTCTCTAACTTCCCTTTCTTTTTTCAGCCACAACCACCAAAGTAAACCACCCAAAAGTTACAAAGCCACCACACATGTTTCTAGTTCGTACACTTAAATCTCAACTTGCAAGGTATAACATAGCACCCCTTATCACATAATTAACAACATATAACACATAAAATCAAGTAGTCATGTTATGCGACAATGAAGCGCAGCTCATGCGGTAAGATGCTTCACTTCCAACTAGTAGGTCGGGAGTTCGAGTCATGCCGGAGGGAAAGTGGGGAACCACTTATGTAATGCCCAGTCAGCCCAAGAAATCATCTTAATTATTTAATATTGATTGGTTGATGCTAGTATAACATGTCCTTAATCTTCTTAGGGTTAGCTTGAACCCTTTCCCGAAAATCAAATGCTCTAAGTACTCAACTTCCCTTTGAGCAAATGAGCATTTGCTCAGCTTCCCATAGTGTTGATTGCTCATGAATACTTCCAACACAATCTTTAGATGCTGAAAAAAAGAATTTCGAATTCCTAAACAAGCGTAGCGGAAAAATAAAAACGGAATCCGTTTCTAAGAGGATCATTCATGAGTAAGAATCAATGATCTTTGATTAGGATAATTACTTTTTGTTTTACGAGATGATATAAACGATTTATGTTTTGATTATGCTACGGAATCACCAACAACAACCAATATTTATCGTCTCGTGTCTCTAGCGGTATGCACACAATCAACTTGATCTTGTTCATCGTGTCTCTAATGCTAGTCAGAAAGCTTCGAAGTGGAAGACAATCTTCAAGAATTTCGGTATATAGGTTTATGTAAAAACAAGAAAAATGAAGAACGAAAAATCTAATTTTTCTTCTAACTTTTGATGATCTTGGAGTTGTGTTTTAGGGCTATTTTTCTCTAAGAATTTAGGCATCCTAGTGTTGTGAGAGAATGAATTAATTCAACTATTGAATTAAGGAGAAAAAATGAAATAGTGGGGTAAATATTAATTCACCCAGTACTTCCATTTTCCCCTCAAAAGGCTCCCACAACTCCCACTATATACAACCTCTCACATGCCTAGCACATCTCCGGTTTTGACTTTATCATACCGGTTCTCCTGTTCAACAGATCAGTTCAACCGGGTCGGTTTGACCAATCGATTATTGGCCGGCCAAATCCAATTAACTTCCCAATCCAATTGGAGCACCTATATCAAATGTAAATTCCAACAAGCCCAATCCAATTGATCATAGTGTGCGACCCATTAGGTATTTGCTTCGTTGGTCGTGACAACAATTGTTAACAGTAATAAGAGCTATCTAGCAACATATCATTACTCCCAATTGAAAAATATTCCGATGATTCAAGTAATCACAATTATGACCTTTTGTACTAATCCATTTGTCCTCGATATCTAGATTGAACACAAGTCATGGAGAATGTCACACTTGTATAGTTTAATCAATCAATTTCTTGATTCGTGAGAAGACTAATCAAATGACATTAATATCTCATATCAATTCACTTGTTCATGGCCATGAATTAGTCTCACTCCATCAAGGGGCCCAAGATATCACTCATGTTATATAGGAGGGATACATCCTCTATCTATCACACATCATCCTACACATGGTTCTTAAATACACTGAACAGATGCTTCTATAGCCCATCTAGTTACAGACGGCGTTTGACACCATCAAAACTTACCATTAGCCATGTAAGAAATCTTGTGTGATTTCAAGTCGAAGGATTCATATACAAACAGAATCATAATAAGAAACATAGCTGACATTCATGTAACAATCTATGAAGTGTTTCTTATAGCGGGTCAGTCCAATATCACATACCCATGTGTTGATTAGATATCCAAAATCAATCACGACACATACTAGTCTCCCACATTATTATTATCCTTGGCATTCCATAATAATGATCGGCTAGGGACATTTAGAATAGTTCAATGTAACAATTACAATAAGTACTCAAAGGACGTTATTATGTTTAATACAATTTTACATTAGTAATACAACATAAGAATGGAATTTTTCCTTTAATATTTCATCACAATAAAAAATATAGATACATCTCCCAGTTGCACTAAAGACAACAACTTTGCCTTTTAGTGGATACTGTACATAAGAACTATCTCTAAGACCAGTTCTCTTGGTATCTAATACCTATGCTACAAGTATGACGATCATGTTGCTGCTGTGTCAGTGGTTTCGTCAGTGGATCGACGATATTATCGTCCGTATGTACTTTGCAAATCTTTACTTCACCTCTATCAATAATCACTCGGATTAGATGATATCGCCTGAGTATATGTTTTGACCTTTGGTGAGATCGTGGTTCCTTTGACTGAGATATGGCTTCACATATCAATCGCATTCGCAATGCTTTGTGCAACACCGAGTTCAACAATGAACTTCTGGAACCAAATCTCCTTAGCAACATCTAATACAACTATATACTCAGCTTCAGTTGTAGAAGCGCAATACATAACCCGACTGCGATCTAAAGTTGCCTCTATCAGTTTGAAAACTAGCATCAGTGTAACCACTTACAATGGGCTCGTCTTCCCCACCATAGATTAAGATCGTATCCCTTGTCCTTTGTAAGTACTTTAGGATATTATTGACGGCTATCCAGTGACGCTCACCGTATGTTGACTGGTATCTGCTCATTATACTCAGAGCATACGAGACATCCAGGCGAGTACACAACATTTCATACATGATAGATCCAATTGCTGAAGCATATATATAATCTTACTCATGCGTTCTTTCTCATACTGTTTCTTAGCACATTGTTGTCTTGAAGGAACAGTACCAAGTGTTATAGGACAAAAGCCCTTTTTGTACTCTTGCATGCTAAACCGATTTAGCATTTTGTCTATATATGTACTCTGACTTAGGCCAAATAGTGTATGTGATCTATCTCTATAGATCTTGTTCCCCAAGATGAAGCTTGCTTCACCTAAGTCCTTTATCGAGAAACATTGCCCCAACCATACCTTTATAGATTCCAAGGTTGGAATGTCATCCCCTATAAGTAGTATGTCATCCACATACAAAACTAGGAATCCCTAAGATGAAGCTTGCTTCACCTAAGTCCTTCATCGAGAAACATTGCCCCAACCATACCTTTATAGATTCCAAGGTTGGAATGTCATCCCCTATAAGTAGTATGTCATCCACATACAAAACTAGGAACACACCGAGGTTCCACTAAAATTCTTATAAACACAAGGTTCATCAACATTCTTGATAAAACTGAACTCTTGCATGGCTTCGTCTAAACGTCGATTCCAGCTTCTATAAGCTTTCTTTAGTCCACAAATGGATTTGTTTAGCTTACATACTTTATTAACATTATTTGGATCAACAAAACCTTCGAGTTGTATTATATACACGTCCTCGTCAAGGTTTTCGTTAAAGAAAGCTGGTTTGACATCCATTTGCCATATCTCATAATCATAGTATGCGGCTATTGCAGGCAAGATCCAAATATATTTGAACATAACTACTGGGGAAAATGTTCGATCATAGTCAATACTATGAATTAATTTAAAACCTTTCGCGACAAGTCGCCCCTACTACGTTTAAATGTTCCCTTCCATGTCGGTTTTAAATTTAAACAGCACTTGCACCCTATTGGGGTTACATCCCAGGTGCATAAACCAAGATCCATACTTGCTTAGTGTACATGGAATCCATATCGGACCACATGGCCTCAAGCAATTTCTCAGAATTTGGGCGAGTACATACCATGGCATACATGATGGATCCTATGGCAGAAGCATAAGGGATCTCTTTCATGTGTTCTAATTCGTCAGGCGTTTTAGAACACTGTTTGTTCGACAGAAACAGTACCATGTGCCATAGGACAAAGGCCCTTCTTAGACTCTTGCATGCTAAACCGCTTTAGCACATTGTCTATATATGTACTCGACTTAGGCCAATGAGTCTCCCTGGATCTATCTCTATAGATCTTGACTCCCTGCAATATAGCTGGCATCGCCTAAGTCTTTCATAGAGAAACACGTACTCAACCAAGCATTGACAGACTTTAAGGTTGGTATGTCGTTTCCAATGAGTAGTATGTCATATACATACAAAACCAGGAATACGATTGAGCTCCCACTAACCTTCTTGTAAAGACAAGGCTCATCCTCATTTCTAATGAAGCCAAACTCACGGACGGCATCATTAAAACGGATGTTCCAGCTTCGAGAAGCTTGCTTGAGTCCATAAATGGATCTCTGAAGCTTACATACTTTTCCAGCATTCTCTGGAGTGACAAAACTTTCAGGCTGTGTCATATACACATCCTCTTCAAGTTTTCCATTAAGGAAAGCGGTTTTGACATCCATTTACCAGATTTCATAGTCATAGTAAGCTGCAATAGCAAGCAAAATCCGAATGGACTTGAACATAACTACAGGGGAAAAGGTCTCGTCATAGTCAATACCATGAACTTGTTTAAAACCTTTCGCGACTCGGGCCGCCCTTGTATGTTTGTACATTCCCTTCCATGTCGGTTTTAATCTTAAAAACCCATTTGCACCCTATGGGAGTTACCCCTTCGGTGGATCAACCGAGACTTGGTTTGTGTACATGGAGTCCATTTCGGATCTCATGGCCTCAAGCCATTTCTCGAATCTGGGCTATTAATTGCTCGTTTGTAGGTTGAAGGTTCATCGTGATCCACAAACATAACATCACCATGTTACGTTATGAAAATATCCAAATTTTTCCCGGGAGGTTGACGACGAACTCTACCGGACTCTACGCAATTCTTGTGTTTCTTGAATCAGCGCTTGCCGCACAATCTGCTTTGTGGCACTCGCCGCTCAACAACTTGTGGAGTCTGCTCAATTTCCATCTCATCATTAGTGCTAGTTTGAGAGTCCGGAACTTCGTAAAGTTTTACACTACTCCCACTCGTGTTTCTAGAAACAAATTCTTTTTCTAGAAAGACTCCAGTGCGAGCAACAAACACTTTGTTCTCGTTAGGGGTATAAAAGTAGTATCCCTTAGTTTCCTTAGGATAACCTACAAATATGCACTTTTCAGATTTTGGAGCCACTTATCGGAAGTCGAGCGTTTTACAAAAGCTTCACAGCCCCCAAATCTTGAGGAAAGACAAACTGGGACGCTTCCCAGACCATAACTCGTATAGCGTCTTTGCAACTGATTTAGATGGAACGCGGTTAAGTGTTAAAGCTGTTGTCTCTAGTGCGTGTCCCCAAAAGGAATTGGGCAGGGTTTTGTGACTCATCATAGAACGAACCATATCTAATAAGGTTCTGTTCCTCCTTTCAGATACACCATTCCATTGTGGAGTAGCTGGAAGAGAAAGTTGTGAAACGATTCCACAATCTTTTAGATAGTCACAGAATTCTTGACTCAAGTATTCACCTCCTCGATCAGATCGAAGAATTTTAATACTCTTGCCAAGTTGGTTTTCTACTTCTAGTTTAAACTCTTTAAACTTAGCAAATGCTTCGGATTTGTGTTTCGTCAAGAACACATATCCATACCTACTGAAGTCATCAGTAAAGGTAATGAAGTAGAGGTAACCACCCCTTGCATGTATATTAAAAGGGCCACATAAATCACTATGTATTAGTCCTAATAAAGCATCGGCTCTCTCACCTAGCTTAGTGAAAGGTGATGTTGTCATCTTACCCAACAAACAAGATTCGCATCGATCATAAGACATGAAGTCAAATGATTCCAGTAACCCATCTTTATGGAGTTTGGATATGCGGTCTTCGTTTATATGGTCTAAGCGACAATGCCAGAGGTATGTCAGATTAGAATCATTAGTCTTAATCCTTTTGGTATTTATATTTAAAATTGGCATATCAAGGTCTAAAATATATAGATCATTAATCAAAGAGGCGCTTGCATAAAACATATTATCCAGAAATAACGACAATCGTTGGTTTTTTATCGAAATCTCAAAACCTTTCTTGTCCAAACAAGAAACTGAAATAATATTCTTAATTAAACTAGGTACATAGAAACAGTTTTCTAAACCCAAAACAAGCCCTGAAGGCAAAGTAAAATTACAAGTCCCTACAGCTAGGGCTGCAACACGTGCTCTGTTGCCAACTCGTAGTTCCATTTCACCCTTTGCCAACTCTCTACTCCTCTGCAGTCCCTGCACATTAGTACAAATGTGAGAACCACATCCGGTATCAAATACCCAAGAAGTAGTTGTATTTAAATTGATATCAATCATATTAATATCTACAACATAAATACCTGAGCCCGAAACAACATTTGCTTTCTCCTTTTCAAGCCTTTTTCCTGCAAGATAGCTTTTGCAGTTCCTTTTCCAGTGACCCTTCTCACCACAATGATGACAGATAGAGTCCTTGTCTACACCACCCTTAGGTTTCAGTGCATTGTTGAAAGTGGTTTGCTTGCCCTTGGGCTTACCTTTCGGTTTGCCTTGGGGTTTCACAAAACCTTTGTCTTTGCCCTTTTGCACCATCAGTATGGTGTTGGGTTTGGACTTGCCTATTTCCTTCTCGGCAGTCCTCAGCATATTCAACAACTCAGGCAATGGCTTGTCAATTTCATTCATGTGATAATTCGTAATGAACCGATCGTATGATTCGAGCAACGATTGCAAGATCAAATCGATCGACGACTCTTGTCCCCAAAGGAAATCCCAGCTTTTTCAAGGTTCGAACATAACCTATCATCTTAAGAACGTGAGTTCCTACCGGCATTCCTTCGGACATTTTGCATCGAAAAAGAGATTTCGATACATCGAATCTCCCTGGCGTGCTTGCCCTCGATATAGTTGCTTCGGGTGAGCCAAACGATCTCATAAGCCCCCATGTCCTCATGTTGCTTCAAGCTCGAGTTCATGGTGACAAGCATGAGGCTAGACACATCTAAAGTATCACTAACATGCTTCGATAAGCATTTCTTTCAGCGGTCGAAGCGCGAGCCTCCGGTGTAGCGAGAATAGGGTCGTTCTAGAACATACGACTTTCTTTCATGCTTGAGAGCGATTCTCAAGTTCTCGAACCGATCGAGGAAGTTAACTCCCTCTAATTTGTCCTTCTCAAGGACGTAACACGATGATAGTGTTTGGTTTGAATTTGCCATTTTTCTACAACAAAAAATACATATGCAAAGTAAGTACCGATTTAAAATCATTATTAGGTCTTTATCTTTTTAATGATTTCTCCCACTATTTTCTTCGAGTGAATAACCCTCATTATCAACTCGGAAAGTTCGTTAACTTTATAGCGGGCCAAGATCCATATTTCACCTCGTTCTGAGTCAGCTTTGGCTGATCGCCCAAAACTTAGTTATTTAGGTAGGCAACGTTTGCCAATTACATCAAATTATGTAATTCTTGGTTAGTTGAGTGAATAACAATTATTCAAGCGTATCATTATACACTTTTCTCAACTCTTTTGCCTCTAGATCCTCAATCCATTTATTGAGATAATCCAGTTAACTAGGACCCTAAGTTTTAGCCGGCGGATATCACAAATTATCCTTTGCGCCTCACCCGGATAGACACGTATGCACAGCTTTGGCATGTCCCATACTAATGTCGATCTAGGCCTTGACGAGGGCCAAACTTAGGAAGGCACTAATTAAAATTTAATTGAGGGGTTTTGTTTTTAACAATCTCACCAGAAAAGCATAAATAAAATAGTTTATGCTTATATACATATGCATCCAATACATAAAAGTAAAATGCAATAGTAATCGCCATATCCTATTCGGTTTTTCCAAGCCAATGGAAAAATCGTGAAGTCAATCTAAGGGTGTGAAAAGAAAAGCATTCTATTCTACACCGTCTTGACCTTCAGGTGGTTGCCTCCAAATCATCACAGCTGTACCTTCTCCTAATCTAGAATTACAAAATTCTAAGGAAACCTCGAGTTACATTCGAGGGGATTTGATGAGAATAAAATTACAACTTTTGATAATAAAATAGGCACGATACGCAGATCGTATTATAAAATAAAACCAATAGGGTAAAGGCGATTACTATGCATCATGCTCAATTAACATAACAATTTATGAAAGATAATGAGCAACCAGCAAACAGAACATTTCATATTCTGGTTTGTTCGGTTGACCGGCCACCAAGATCGGTCGACCGAACAAAGTACTGAGAGTACTCGGTTGACCAAACAGGCACTTCGGTCGACCGAAGACGAACTCGGTTGATCCGAACCAAATATCAGTAGCTTCTGTCTTACCTCGGTCGACCGGAACTGAGTCCCGGTCGACCGAAGGGCTAGAAACTGAAAGTTTTTCCAGCTTTTGAATGACTTCAAAACTGGAAAATCTCGATTCTCATACATTCAAAATGATGAAAAACATGTCATACATCATATACAACATTTCTAGCAATCCTAAGGCATGCAAAACATAGATTCATAATCCATATTCTAATACTATAGCACATTAAGTCTATAGGGTACTCGTGAGTGGCTCTAATACCACTGTTAGAGGAATAACCGGGTCAAAAACAGTTTGTGCAGCGGAATAAAATGACTCGCCTCTAATAGGATCTATCACGAGTAAGAACCTAAGACTATGGGATAGTATTATACCTTTTTCAAAGTGCTAGGATAGCTGAAACGGTTTCAGCTGTTGTTGTCACGAACGGAACGCCACCAACGCAGGCTCCGTCTCTCCCAATATCCACTCGATCTTCCGGGGATGGTCTTCTACCGCTTGGTGCTAGTCAACGCTTCGTAGAAGTCTTGAAGACACTCTTCAAGATGGAGTATGAATGTATAACCTTTTTAGAAGAACAAGAAAACAGTTTTTCTTTTCTTTTCTTACAAAATGTTCTCACTTTTTCTCTCTTCTCTAAGCTTCCAAAAGCTGGAGAAAAACTACTTAGAATGCTTAGAGAAAATCAGTATTTTCCCTAGTCAATCATAGGATAGAGGGGAGAGTGAAAGGGGGAAGTGGGAGATCATGGAGGAAACCACTCCTCCACTTTCTCTTCCATTTCAACCACCTTTCTAAGAGATAAAAGGGCTGGAAAATATCTCTAATTGTCCAGCCATAAGGTTGGTCCAAATGGGTTGGTCGGCCCAACCCGATTAAGGGCCCAATCCAATCCCGGCCCGAAGTCCGGCCCGGCCCAATCGAATTGATTGATCCAAATGGGTTGGTCGCCCAACCCGATTAAGGGCCCAATCCAATCCCGGCCCGGCCCAATCGAATTGGCGCACCTTAGATTAAATGTACTCCAACAGTCTTTTCAACATATTTAGATAGAACTATGCTTAGTATTAAAGTTGTTGCTTCTAAAGCATGTCCCCAAAAGGAGCTTGGAAGACTCGCCTGACACATCACAGATCGAACCATATCTAATATAGTTCAATTTCTCCTTTCTGATACACCATTCCATTGTGGGTAGCCGGTGGAGAAAGTTGTGAAACAATTCCACATACTTTTAGATAATCACGAAATTTTTGACTTAAATATTCGCAGCCTCGATCGGATCGAAGTATCTTTATATTTTTGCCAAATTGATTTTCTACTTCATTCTTATACTCTTTGAACTTTTCAAAGACCTCAGACTTCTGTTTCATAATAAACACGTATAAAAACCGACTATAATCGTCAGTAAAAGTAATGAAATATAGATAATCACCTCTCACATAGATATTAAATGACCACATACATCACTACGTATTAGTTCCAAAAAATCATTTTCTCGTTCTCCAGTTCTAGTAAAAGGAGAAGCAGTCATCTTACCCATTAAACAAGGTTCGCATGTATCATATGATTAGAAATCAAACGATTCCAACAATTCATCTTTATGGAGGCTAGAAATGCGATTCTCATTTATATGGCCTAAGCGACAATGCCAGAGGTATGTATGATTTTTTTCATTATTCTTAATCCTTTTCGTATTTATGTTATAGACCGGTGAATCGAGGTCTAACAAATATAAACCATTCACCAAAGTTCACTACAATAAAAGATAATATTCATTGATAACGACATTCGTTGGTTTTTAATATGAATATCAAAACCCATCTTGTCCAAACAAGAAATTGAAATAATATTTTTCGTTAAAGTAGGTACATAAAGACAATTCTCTAAATCTAGTACAATCCCAGGGGGCAAAGTAATTTCATAAGTTCCTCCATACTCCTTCGCAGCCCCTGAACATTCATACAAATGTGTGAACCACAACCGGTATCTGATACCCAAGAAGAAGTAGTAATAGACAAATTTATTTCTATAAGAAAAATGCACGAGGCAGAAGCAATATTTGCCCACTTTCCAAGCTTTTTCCCTGCAAGATAGCTCTTACAGTTCCTTTTACAATGTCCTCGCTCACCACAATGGTGAAAAGTATCATCCTTAGCCACACCGCCCTTGGCTTTCAGTGCTTTCCCGAATTGGCTAGGCTTGCCCTTAGGTTTTCCATGAGTTACCAACACCATTTCCTTTGTTATTAACCATGAGTATGGATTTGGACTTACCTATTTCCTTCTCGACAGTCCTTAACAGATTCAAAAATTCATAAAGTGATTTTTCTATATCATTCATGTTGTAGTTTAATACAACCTAACTGTATAATTCAGGCAATGATTGCAGAATCAAGTCAGTGGATAACTCATGGCCAAAAGGAAATCTCAGTTTGCCTAGGTTCTCAATATAACCTATCATTTTCAGAACATGAGTTCTGACTGGTGTTCCCTCTACCATCTTGCACTGAAACAGAGATTTTGACACGTCAAATCTTTCCTAGTGAGTCTGACCCTGAAAGAGTTGCTTTAGATGATTAATCATGTCTAATGTACCCATTTCCTCGTGTTGCTTCTAAAGCTCAGAGGTCATGGTTACCAGCATTAAACTTGACCCATCTAATGCGTCATCTAAATCCTTACAATAAGTAGTTCTTTCAGCGGACGTGGACTCCGCGACTAGTGGATCAAGAATAGGTTTTTGAGAACATACATCTGTTCTCGTGTTTGAGAACAATTCTCAAATTCCTGTACCAGTCGAGGAAGTTTCCTCCCTCAAGTATGTCATTCTCAAGGACAAATCGCTACGAAAGCGAGTTTAAAACATTTGCATTTGCCATTTATATCTACAATAAAGATTTTGCAAAGTTTTAGTATCTTATTTTAAAATCATTATTAGGTCTTTAATTAATGATTCTCCCAATATTTTCGTCAAATGAATAACCATCAAATATCAATTCGAAAAGTTTTAAAACATTATAGTTGGCCAAGTTCCATATATCACCAATCTTGAGGCAGTTTTGGCTACATAGCTCGAGATATGTCTATTTAGGTAAGCAACATTTGCTAATTACATCATTATGTAACTCTTGGTTAGTTGAGTAAATAACAATTATTCTCAGTAAATCAAAATGCACATCTTAACTCTTTTGCCTCCAGATCCTCAATCCATTTATTGAGATAATCCGGTTAAGTATGACCCAAGATTTGTGCCGGAGGATATCACTAACTTATCCTTCGCGCCTAACACAAATAGACATGTGCATATTGCCTCGCAATTCTACTAACTTATCATTAATTAATGATTCTCCCACTATTTTCTTCAAATGAATAACCCTCAGGTATTCATTTAGAAAGTTCAAAACTACATCATGACCTTAGAATAAATATTTAGCTCGTACTAGAGAAAAAATTCAATAACAAATTAAAAGAGAGAATATAAGAAAACATTATTGAATTCGAAATAAGTCTCAAACTTGAAATCAAAATAATCTCCAAGTGTACGACAACAATGAAAACTTTAATATTGTCTTCAATAATTTGTAAGAAAATAACTCTAAATATTAACCCTAGAAGAGGCCGAATTCTATAGAAAACTAAAACCTAGAGAATATACTAATAATGACTGAATCATCCCTAAAACTATTAGAGATGGTATTTATAATAATAGAAAACCTAATCACTTAAGGAAATTGACAAAATATAAGCTGAAAATAAATTAGAAATAAAATACGAAATTGTCAAAAACCCCGTAGTTGACTAGATTTTCCCGTTTGACCCGAGTTGACCAGCTTTGACCAGAATACAATTTTCGAATTTTGCAATTCAGATTTCCTCCTACCAAGAGAATTTGCATTTAAATGACTAAGCTACCTTTGGTCAACCTTAAACTCTCTCAATTAATATCTTTCTCTAATATTTTCTTCTTTAACCTATTCACACTCAGTCTATAATTTTCTCTCTCTTATCCACAAAATCAGCACAGGATCTCTACAATATTTTCATCCCTAATCTATATCCACTCAATATCTAATTTTCTCTCTCTTATAGTAGTAGAAGTTCACAAAAAAAAACATTATAAATTTTTATTTCCTTTAAGGTTTTTGTCATACTTATACTTAGAAAAATCTAGAAAAAAACTAGAAGCCGATTCCTAAAAAATCGGATCTCCCCTACACTGCTTTCTCCGCCTGCTCTTGGCTCCTGATGGCAGCCGGCCACCCCACTGTGGTGGCTGCTGCCGCCACCCCTACACCATGGAAATAGAAGAGTTTCGCGGAGCTTCTCTCCCCTCCCTTGCCTGTGGCTGCCTCCATTCCAATTTCTCCGCTTGATGTTTACAAAGGAGAACCAAATTTGATAATTCCGGAGGATGAACACGATCTCCTTATTAGTCTGTTACGATTTACATTGGTAGGTAAGTTCCATAAGTATGCCCCAACATTGGATTCTCTTCGAAAAGCCTTTCACAAAGTGGGTTTTCGAGGAAATTTTTGGATTGGCCGAATGGATGCAAGACATGTATTAATCAAATTTGATCTTGAAGAGGACTATTGCCGATTATGGAGGCAATGCATATGGAATTTTTTTGGTTCCTCGATGAGGGTTTTTAAATGGACATATGATTTTCCTGTCCATGAAGAACCCTCCATTGTACCGGTTTGGATTGGATTCGAAGGATTGCCTTATCATCTTTACAATAAATCCAAGTTATTCTCCCTGGCAAGTGCCGTGGGTCAGCCGATTGCTTTGGATGCCGCCACTCGCCCAAGCATTGCAAAGGTGTGTGTCGAAGTCGATTTACTTTCCAATTTGCCCAATCGGGTTCGTCTTACCCATGCTAATATCGGGAAAGGTTTTTGGCAAATGATTAGCTATGATAATATGCCGGATTATTGTTTGAATTGTATGCGAATCAGACACTCGGAAAAACAGTGCTCTAAGCATGCTTTGGTGCCACCTGTCAAACCCCCGATTGTCCGACCAAATGTGCAGACTACAGGAAAAGCCAAGGCGGTACCGCCTAAGGCAACTGGCAATGGAAACTCGGAAAAGGATGTATTAAAGTACTTGTCATCTGGGATTGTGGTTCAAAAAAAAGAACACAAGAGCGGCTGTCTGGCTGAAAATAGCCACGGATTCCGCCCCTTCGCGGACTGTAGTACCGTAGAAAGAGAACCCTTCAATCCAACCGGCATCGGACTGCGCCACTACTGTTGCGCCGATAGATTTGGACTCCCATCTCCGCAAACCAATAACACTGTTGAGCCGAATCAAGTACTGGAATCAACAATTGTGTCATTGATTACACCGGTTGTACCAGAATCTTAGATGGAACCAATTGATTTGTCATCTCCAATAACCAGAGGAATCGATGATATTGGGGTGGGATGTGATAAATCAATTTCCACTGCTCCCATAATGTCTCAATCTGCAGGGGGCAAAGTATTGACGGATTCAGCGGAATTTTTGGCCCAGTTGCCGACTAAGGACGCTGCTCCGACGACTGCATAATCCATTCGGACCGGTTCGAGTTCTGAGATAGCAGTTGCCCCGTCTTGTGCTACTGACCCAACGATTCTGCCCAGTTCAAGCTCTGAGACACTGCCCGACCCGGATATTGCCCCGGCCCCTGTCTCGACCCCTATCTCAGCTCCTCTACCTTTGCCGGTTGCAGTAGTCTCAGCTTTTGACGACCTGACTGTAGAGCCCGTTGTTGAAGAGGGCTCTCGGTCAGAAGACCAAATCTCAAGAGGGCTTGATGGACCCATCTCTTCGCCTGTAGAGGTAGAGGGCGGAGTTTTGGTGACGGATACTCTCTTGATAGAACAGGAACCGAGCGGACCAGCCATACAAGCAATGGCTCCTGTCGCCGAAGGGGGAGGTTCCTTGTCTTTGGCAGGCCAATCGGATGAATCATCGGTGAATGTATTGACATTATCCACTTTGGAGCAGCCCGACATTGATCCCGCTCTCAATGCTCTACCGGTCCAGGAACTGCAAACCAGAGCCGGTAGGCCCAAAAAACAATCAATGGTTGCTTCACGGAAGTCTTCTCGTCTTGAGGAGAAGACTAAATGTACCTCCCTTTAAGGGACACACATACTTCTTTAATCCATTTATATGAATAGCATGAACTGTTTGATATGGAATATTCGGGGAGTTGGGAATAAGGAATCTATTGCGCCGGCTTCGACAAATTAAATCTAATAATGCTCTACCTTTACTTGCAATTATAGAACCTATGTTGGATATCACTGATTTACCATTTTATGTCCGCCATCTTGGATTTGACATGGGGGCAAGTAATATTACTAGTAAAATATGGTTGTTTTGGAATGGTAGTTTAGACATTTCTGTGGTTGGTAATTCAGAACAATTGTTGACTGTTTTGGTGAATAATTACGCTGGGACTTCAGTTTATCTATCTTTTGTTTATGCCAAATGTGCCTACACGCAACGAAGGGTGTTATGGGATGAGTTACGATTATTTAATTCACAACATGACGTGCCCTGGTTGGTTGGAGGAGATTTTAACGTGGTTTGCACTGCAACAGAAAGTTTGGGGTCTATTCCTGCTTCTTTGCCTATTTCTGAGTTTGCAGATATGATTGGTGATTGTGGTTTGCTGGATATACCTTTTATTGGTAGCCCGTATACATGGTGCCGAAGTTTTTCACCGCCTTTATTGCGACGTCTTGATCGTATTCTAGTAAACACTAAGTGGCATGATTTTTTTCCTATGACAAAATTGGAGCATTTGCATAGATCTATGTCAGATCATTGTCCTTTGTTACTTAAATTTGCAAGAAATAGTGGTGGGGGATTTTCTTCCTCATTCAGATACCAGAATATGTGGTCCAAGCACTCTCAATTTATTCCTATGATAAAGTCAAGCTGGGATGAGCATTTAGAGGGGAATGGTATGGTTGTATTGGTCGGCAAATTGAAACGCTTGAAGGGAGTATTGCGTGTTTGGAATAAAACCTGCTTTCGCAATGTTACCACGCGGTTACAACAAGCCGAACAGTCGGTAGCTGTGGCTGAGGCTGCCTTTGATGCTGCTCCTGCGGATGATCTAAAATTCGCATTGATGGAAGCAAAACAGAATTACCACTTTTACTTAGATGCTGAAGAAACATTTTGGAGGCAAAAATCAAGAATAAAGTGGATACAAGATGGCGAAGGCAATACTAAATATTTTCATGCTATGTGTAAGAGTAAACGCAAACGTTTGCATATCTCAACATTACAAACTGATAATGGTGAATGGTTATCGGAAGAGAAGGAGATCGGGATTGAAGCTCATCGTTTTTTCACTGAGTTATATTTCTGATACGGACCAACCGCAGCAAATGGACGAAATATTTCGAGCCATTCCATCATTGATTGAGGATTCGGCTACTAGGACCCTCTCGGCTCTTCCATCCGATTTGGAGGTTCGGGCAGCCGTTTTTTCATTGGATAAACAAAGTGCAGCAAGTCCGGATGGGTTTTCAGGTGGTTTTTTCCAGGACTGTTGGGAGGTAGTGGGGAGTGACATGGTGCAAGCAGTTCGGGATTTTTGGGCAGGACTTCCAATGCCTAAAGCAATGGCGAGCACTCTTATTATACTTCTTCCAAAGACTCAGAATCCAACTCATCTCACGGGTTTTAGAACCATTTCTCTATGTAATTTTGCAAATAAGGTGATCACAAAGGTTATTGCGACTCGACTGGGTGTCCTATTACCAACTTGGATATCTCAGAATCAAACGGGCTTTGTTAAGGGTCGATCTATCAACGAAAATATTTTACTTGCTATGGAACTTGTGCATTCTATCAATCATAAGGTGCGGGGTGGAAATTTAATCATTAAACTCGACATGATGAAAGCTTTTGACCGAGTATCACACTCTTTCCTTCTTCAAGTATTGCAACGATTTGGCTTTGGTCTGCATTTTATTCACCTGATCCGTAATAAACTAAACTCAAACTGGTTTTCGGTCTTGGTCAATGGTGTTTCGTATGGTTATAGTCATGCCATCAGAGGGGTCAACCAAGGTGATCCTCTATCTCCACTTCTTTTCATGCTTGCGGCTGAGGGTCTTTCCCGGGGTCTTAATGCTTTAACAAATTCGGGATCTCTTTCCGCATATCATGTTCCCAGGCAACCATTTACCATTTCCCATTTGGCTTTTACGGATGATGTTATTATTTTTACTAATGGTCAAAACGGAACTTGCATACAATTATGAAGTTTATTGCTACTTACGAAAAGGCCTCTGGACAGCGAGTCAATGTGGGCAAGTCCTCCTATTATGCTTCTACTAAGATAGCATCGAGCCAGCGAAGAATGATACAAGAGGTGACTGGTTTCGTTGAGGGTGATTTTCCGATGACCTATCTTGGTTGTCCCCTATATCCAGGGAGATCTAAGGTAAGATACTTTGACTCTTTAATTGACAAAGTTGCTACTCGTTTGGAAGGATGGCAGAGATCCCTGTTGTATATGGCTAGTAGACTTTTGTTTGTTCGTGCGGTCCTTAACTCTATGACACTTCATATCTTGACTACTTGCAATGTGCCTCAATTGGTTCTGTCCAAATTGGAGAGCATGTTCTCTTGGTTTGTTTGGGGCCAAACGGATGGGAAAGAGCGCCGTCATTGGATATCCTGGGATAAAATGTCTCGCTCGGTTGAATGTAACGGAGTGGGAACACGTTCATTAAAACAATTTTATGTGGCTTTTTCTTGGAAAATATGGTGGAATTTTCGTACAGGCACGTCATTGTGGGCGGAATATTTGAAAACTCGGTACTGTGCGGGATTGAATCATGTCAAGCAAGGGAAGGTTGTGTTGTGTTGTTCGCCTACTTGGCGACGAATGCTTTCGGTCAAGGATGCAGTGGAGGAAAATATTGGTATTTCTGTTGCGAAACGGGGATTCTAATTTTTATTATGAAAATTTCACACATCAGGGCTCGCTTGATTCGGATGCACCACACCTGTCAGACTTACTGGGACTCACCGGATTTGTGATTACTTCATTGATCAAGACTGGAACAGGAGAGCGATGTGGAATCAAGTACCGGCGGCTATTGCCGCATCTCTACCAGCTTTCTCGCTTTCTGCGGATTGCGATAAAATCATTTGGACGCCCGATTCTAAAGGAGTTTTTACGATTGCATCGGTTTTGGATATTATTAGTAATTCTAGGGCTACACTCCTCTAGCGGATTTGCATTTGGCATAAGGTACTCCTATTATCTATTTCTTTATTCATGTGGAAACTAATGAACCAGTTCCTAGCTTTAGATGAGGATAGGCAGCGCTATGGGGTGTCACTAGCTTCTCACTACTCCTGTCATTCCGGCTTAGAGACATACAACCACATTTTTGTATATTGTAAGCTTGCACGTGTAGTTTGGCAAGAGGCGGCAAATTCGGTTAATTTGATTCTCCCGGATGCATGTTTTGCTGATATTCGAGCTATGTTGTCCTTATGGTGGTTTGCTCCAAATGTTCGTTCAAGATCGATAGTTCTTCTAATGGCCTGTTCTGCCTGCTGGATTTTGTGGAAAGCTCGCTGTCGTTTCATCTATGATGGGAAAGTCACTACTAAATCCGGGATTCTTGCTCAATTTCAGGACTATACTTCTCTATTGCTTAAAGCCCGAGGTTTGTTACACTCTATCACTTTTGGTCCTAGGAAAACTATGGTGTTAAGATGGGGATGTGACACTAACTATACGGGTATTGTGCTTAATATTGATGGGGCTTCGAAAGGTAATCCAGGGACCTCGCCGGCATTGGTGGCATTTTTTCGTCATAGCACCGGTACCTTTCTAGCGGCTTTCTATATTTCTGGGTGATTCAATTACGAGTATGGCAGCGGAATTACTTGCTCTATTGGAGGGTTTACTGATGGCACAGGATCGTGGTTTCTGACTTTATCATTCGATCCCGATTCTCGTGTTCTTGTTAATGCAATAGTCGTGGGTCGTATCTCTTCTTGGACATCGATGTTTCTTTCGCCGTGTTGTTTCTCTTTTTGGTAATTGTAGGTTGGTTCATGTTTTTCGCGAGGTCAATTCGGTTGCAGATGCTTTGGCAAATCTTGCCACAACTACAGGTAACTCAATTATTTTCTCCAATTTCCATTTATTACCATCTTCGATACAAGGCCTCATCAAACTTGATCAGTGTGGAACTCCATATGTCCGCATCAAATAGGTCCTTTATCTATTGTAATATTTAGAAGATAGGGCTCTTCTCATCCTTTGTACTGTTTCAACTGCCATTTATGAGACATGTTGGCTTTTCTCGCTTTGCATGATAGCTTAGGTTTTTTGTATCACCCGTGGGCATAAAATAAATGTCCATGGTTGCATTTTACCTTTGCTATTTCTTGTATATTTGTTTTGGAGGTTTTGGTTTAAGTCCCCCTCCTTTGCCTTTGGCTTTATTAATAAACGGGGGTCCGCCCCACCACGCTGGTGGCTTTTATAAAAAAAAATACTTATACTTAGATTTTTTTTCATCTATATAAAGTACAGAAAATAATCAAAGTCGAATTACTGAATCACTATAAATTTAAATTTTTTTTCTTACTTATTAGTTCCAATGAATGGAAACTTTAGATCGCAAATTTATTTTGGTTTATATCGTTTGTTTTGTTTTTGTTTTTTTTGTGTGAATATCTATCACTATAAGAGAGAGAATATTAGAGATTGTGTGTGAATAGATTAGAGAAGGAAATATTGTAGAGATCATGGGCTGATTTTTAGGATAAGAGTGAATATTAAAAATTGAGTGTGAATAGATTAGAGAAGAAAATTCTGGAGAGATAAAATAATTTAAAGAGGTTAATATTGACCAAAATGGTAATATGGTCATTTGAAGGAAAATTACCCTTGCCTTGACAATATCATTAGTCATTCTTAAAACTTGTAAACGACCCACTACGGATTAATTGCTAATTAGGTCATCAATCTATTTACGCCCAGCTAGTTTGATTCTTTTGCACATTTTTTTTCTTTTTTATGTCGTCAATAAATTCCCGGTCTGCCAAATTTAGGCAAATTGGTCATTATTGTCCCTAAACAATTTATGAATCGGGCGTAAGGTCCCAAAACATTTTTTCTGGACATTAAAATCCTCAAACAATTTACGATTGGTGTGTAAGGTCTTTCTGTAAAAAAAGTGACGGGTCAACTGTCAATTGAAAAATTTATTCGATTCAACATAAATACTTTAGGGACATAATCGGTATATCACAATTAAAATACCGGCAAATTGGTCATTATTATCCCTAAACAATTTATGAATCAGGCGTAAGGCCCCAAAACATTTTTTTGGACATTAAAATCCTCAAACAATTTACGATTGGTGTGTAAGGTCCTTCTGTCAATCTTCTTACCGTAAAATAATTCACCAAATTAGCAAAAAAATTGAATGACAAAGACAAAGAACTCATCAACCCAATTCAGGACCTTATAGTAGAAGTTGTTGATGCAATTGATCTAATGCCCATTGATTTTTAGCTGTTTAGGTGATTTAATTTATCTAAGTTTTTTTTTAATTAGCAAGAATTATTATCTGTAGTTTGTGGATTTTTATTTCAAGTATGCAATGAAGGTTCTTTGCTTAAAATTTGATATTTCAAGAAAGAATTTTGCGGGTTTGATGGAATCTAGGCCTGAGCATGTCTATGATGCTGTTAAAAAATCTTTGCTTTGAGCTCAATCGGCGGCCATTTTTGTTCATTTTAGAGAGTTTGAAGAATAAGTCTGTAGTATGGTTGCGGATGGGGATGGTGAAGAAGAGGTGGGGATGGTGACTCGAATAAAATTTTCAATTGACAGTTGACTAACACTTTTTTGACATAAGGACCTTACACACCAATCATAAATTGTTTGAGGATTTTAATGTCCAGAAAAAATATTTTGGAACCTTACGCCTGATTCATAAATTGTTTAGGGACAATAATGACCAATTTGCCAGTATTTTAATTGTGATATACCGATTATGCCCCTAAAGTTTGTATGTTGACTCGAATAAAATTTTCAATTGACAGTTGACCTGTCACTTTTTTGACAGAAAGACCTTACACAACAATCGTAAATTGTTTGAAGATTTTAATGTCGAAAAAAAAATATTTTAGAACTTTACGCCCGATTCATAAATTGTTTAGGGACAATAATGACCAATTTGCCGCCAAATTTATCCCCTTTAAAAATTGTGCAAACCCTGTCAAAAGGGCTACGTGTAATAACGAGGCCCTTCTTCTCTCCTCAACGGGCATAATGGGAAAAACTGTATAAACCTTCCTCCCCCTTTTCTTTAGCCCGTCATTATTTTCAAATCACCAACTTGCAAAATTCCTAAATAAGCTTTGTGGAGTTTGAAACTTGGGTTTCAAAATTGAAAGACCAAACGTCCAATTCGTCTTTGTTTAAACTTAAATCAAGAATCCCAACACGAAATTTTCGAAGATAAGTTATCAATTTGAGGATGATTCATAGAAATCCTAATCACGACACCCCAAATACCGCAAGTGAATTTATGCCTATTAACTAGTTTCAATTTTGATAAGTGAAAAGTGTGAGTTTACGGTTAAATATAAGGCAAAGTTCCATCTTTTATGTGCACGATTGTTCCCCTTCTAGGTTTATTTACTTTGGGAATAATATTTATTTGGTACGAATTTGGCTTGTCCCCCACCCCCTCTGTCAGTTTTTGAAATTTTTATGGGTTCTGTTACGTTTCTTGTAACCCCACTCCTTCTAGCGTATTCTGAATTTTGTTTAGAACCATAATAAATATTGTGTACTTTTTCAAGTTGGCCCCCCTCCCCAAGGATGGTGTTGGTCCACCCATCACTTTTCCTGAATACTTTATAGAATATATAATGATCTTTGTGAATATATATTATTGTATATTCACCCCACATTATGAAAGTTTATTGAATGTTGTGTTGCACTTTATAGAATATATAATGATCTTTGTGAATATATATTATTGTATATTCACCCCACATTATGAAAGTTTATTGAATGTTGTGTTAAATTTATGTCCAATTGCAGTTACAGAGGCAAATGATTCTGCCATTTTCACCCTAATGGATCTGGAGCTTAATAAAATGGTTTATAGGATAGGGTACAATGAATATGCTAGATTTTGGTGAAAATGGCAGCAAGTGAATAGAGCTACATTTATTTTTTTAATTCTTAGGACTATTTGATGTAGATTCATTGTGCTATCTGAAGAAAAAATTTGTAATCCTTAAAACGCAGCAGAAATAAAAGCGCGGGATTACGTTCCTTTAGAGGATCTACTCACGAGAAAGAATCAAAATCCTGTTATAAGAATTATACCTTTCTGTCGATCTAATCGACGATGCCCGGATTCTGCTACTAGGAATCGCCAACAGCAACCTTCTGGCTCCTGTCTCTACTGCTATCCACCCACCAACCTTGAGCTTATTACTCATTGTTTCAGATGATAGTCTAAGAACTACGAAGATTGAAAACACTTTTCTCGAAATCCACCAATTATAGAAATCAGAAATCAAAGAGACAAGAAAATCAAATTTTCTTCTCTTGATTGTTCTTGAGAGTGTGTTAATGAAAGATAAGAAAATCAACATTTTCTTCTCTTTTTGGTTCGGCTAGAGTAGAGAAAAAAAAAGAGAGTTTTCAATTCTTGTGTGAGTTAGAATGAAAAGCAATTTTTTCATCTAGAGTGGTGTAAATGGAATTACCCACTCACTCCACTCTCCCCTTATTTCTCTCCCACTACTCCCTTACACACACTCTCTCACACATGTAGATGTACCGATTTTGACCAAGTCCAGCTGATTTGGTCGACCGGAGAAATTGTTCTCGGTCGACCTGACAAAAAGTTCGGTTGACCCAAGACAAGTCTCGGTCGACCGGGTCTTTTGCCCAATCCAATTGAGCACCTATATCAAATGTAAACTCCAACAAATCCAATCCAGTTGATTATATTATGCAACCCTTTAGATATTTTCTATGTTGGTCGCGACAACAATTGTCGACAGTAATGAGAGGTATCTAGCAACACATTGTTACTCCCAATTCACAAATAGTCCCGGTGATTCAAGTAACCACAAATATGATCTTTTATATTAATCCCTTTGCCATCGATATCTAGATTGAACACAAGTCACGGAGTACAATCAAACTTGTATAGTCCAATCAGTCAGTTTCTTGATTCCCGAGTAGACTAATCAAATGACATTAATATCTCATATTAATTCACTTGTTCATGGCCATGAATTAGCCTCACTCAATCAAGGGGCCCAATATATCACTTATGTTGTATAAGAGGGACAAATCCTCTTTCTATCGCACCTCATCCTGACATGGTTCATGAATACACCCAACAAATGCCTTTATAGCCCATCAAAGCATACCATTAGCCAAGCAGAAAATCCTGTGTGATCTCAAGTCGACAGATTTAGGTGCAAACAGAATCATTATAAGAACATTTATACAACAATCCATGAAATGTTCTTATAAACGGGTCAGTCCAGTATCAAATACCCATGTGTTTGGTTTAATATCACATATTTAATCACAACACATACTAGTCTCCACACATTATTACTGTCCTCAAAATTCCACAATAATGATTGACTAGAGACATTTTAGAATAGTTCAATGTAACAATTACATAATTATCAAAGGACGTTATTATATGTTTTAATACAAAAAACACAGCCGTATTCAAAACAATAATAATGTAATTAATGCCTTAATATTTCATCACATGAAAAGAAATACAACAATCTCCCACTTACACTAAATACAACAACCTTGCCTTTTAGTGTATACTACAATACATAATAACTATCTCTAAGGCCAGTTCTCTTGGTATCTAATACCCATGCTACAAGTATGGCGATCATGTTGCTGTTGTGTCAAAAGCTTCGTCATAGGGTCGGCGATGTTATCGTCCATGTGAACCTTACAAATATTCACATCTCCTCTATCAATGATCTCGCGGATCAGGTGATACCGCCGAAGTATATGTTTGGACCTTTTGTGAGACCGTGGTTCCTTTGATATATGGCTCCATTCACAATGGAGATCAATCGCTTTCGAAATGCTAGGCACCACACCAAGTTCAGTAATGAACTTTCTGATACAAACGGCTTTCTTAACAGCATCTGATGCAGCTATATACTCGTCTTCGATTGTAGAATTCACAACAGTCGCTTGCTTTGAACTCTTCCTGCTCACATCACCGCCGTTTATGCAAAACACGTAACCCGATTGCGATCTAAAGTCATCTCTAACGGTTTGGAAACTAGCATCAGTGTAACCACTTACAATGAGCTTGTCTTCCCTATCGTAGATTAAGAATGTGTCCTTAGTCCTTCGTAAGTACTTAAGGATGTTCTTGACGGCTAACTAGTGACGTTCACCGTATGTAGACTGGTATCTGCTCATTATACTCAAAGCATACGAGACATCTAGGCGAGTACACAACATGTCATACATGATAGATCTAATTGCTGAAGCATATGGAATCTCACTCATGCGTTATTTCTCATCCAGTGTCTTAGCACACTATTGTCTTGAAAGAACCGTACCAAGTGCTATAGGACAAAGACCCTTTTTGGACTCTTGCATGCTAAACCGATTTAGCACTTTGTCTATATATGTACTCTGACTTAGGCCAAGAAGTCTACATGATCTATCTCTATAGATCTTAACTCCTAAGATGAAGCTTGCTTCACCTAAGTCCTTCAGAGAGAAACATTGCCCCAACCAGACCTTTACAGATTCCAAGGTTGGAATGTCATTCCCTATGAATAGTATGTCATCTACATACAAAACCATAAATACCACCGAGTTTCCACTAAACTTCTTATAAACACAAGGTTCATCAACATTTTTGATAAAACCGAACTAGCGTTTTGCTTCGTCAAAACGTCGATTCCACCTTCTAGAAGCTTGTTTGTTTGTAGGTTGTAGGTTCATCGTGATCAATAAACATAACATGTCCATGTTCTGTTACGAATAATCCAAATTTTTCGGGTGATCTACGAACTCTAATGGACCTACGCAATTATTGTGTTTCTGAAACTGGCTCCACAACAACTTGTGTAGCTTGTTCCAATTCCACCTGGTCACTTGTGCTGGAACTTCACCAAGTTACATCACAAAACATAGCTTAATTTAGACAAAGAAAAGAATCTTATTAATTAAATTATATAAACATTGAACAAATCAATAAAAAAAAGCAGCAATTACATGATCTCCAAAAATTCAAAGACCCACCTCTAAGTTTTTTGAATTTTTAACGAACGGGTTTGATTTCAAAAGAAAAATAATTGATAAACACTTGGCTTTTAAAAATTAACACCTTTTGTATATGTATAATACACCTTTGAATTAGTTTCTTCTTTATTTTTGGGTGTCATTCAAATCATCTATAGACTTTGTAAATAAAAAAAAATTAATGATAAATAAATCTAATATAATCTATAAGAATTTGCGTACAATTTGTATAGAGTTAAAATAATTTCTAGAATCAGTAGAATTAATAAACTTTTAAAAATCAGTTATAATTTTTAAAATCTATATTGAATATATTCTATAAGACATCAATTGAAAAGAAAAGTCAATGCATGTATATTTAAGTTAGTGGTAGTCCTTTGGGGACCGAATAGTTGTTGTAGATATAACTTATAAGAATATCAAAATTAAAGGCAGCAAATAATTGTCCGGAGATGGAATCTTAGCCCCACGTATTAATTATATTTATGTTTTGAGCGCAGAAGTTAGATATGTAGTTATAGGTCGGGAAAGCCAATCAGTTCCAGTCCACCTCAAAACCTGCTACAAATTTAGTATAACTGACTGAGCTACCCAAGTGTGCTGCTGGGCAGGAAAAGTGAACTTCTTGAAGTTATTGTTGGAGAATTTGGTTTTGTTGAATTGTAAATAAAGTGTTGTGAGGATATTTTTGAGCCAATATATTTATGTGTTACACCGCTCGGTTTTGAATGTTATTGAGATTATCACGAAGTGGGTTGCGCAAACTTCGCGATGATATATAACATGTGAGAAAACCAATTCTTGGTGTGAATGATAAATTGATATAAAGTGGGGTGGTTAAAATATGCTAAATGAGTTTTAAACCCACATCTCACATGGGATTCTTAAGGAAGTGAAAAACACTTTATAAGGAAAAGTGGTTCACATGGGTTTAAAATGTCTTACCAATATTATGCTCCATGTGAGAATCTCGTGCGCGCACGTGCAGGGGGGGTGCAAATCGAAGGCCTATCAATACCTAAATAGCTCGAACTTGTGTCTTTTGATCAGCCTGTGTTTTGCTACTGGTATGTCTTTTGGTCTTCGAAATTGCTAGAGTAATACAGCAATTCATTGCAGGTTTAAATCTCTGGCTGTTACATCTCTTGGCAGCCTATAAAAGGCACTCTTGCCTTGCAGAAAAGAATACTCTCGGAAATTTTCTCTTCCCCTTGCATATTCTGTCTTCTTTTTACTGCGTATTTTAAAGGCATTATGTCCAAAAGAGTTCTACTATTAAATATATATTCAAAGGTTCTGTGGGGTTGGACGTTGTACCTTGGGAGTTCAGTGTTCAAGAGACTTGAAACTGATAAAGGCGGGACATATTGAACTTTAGGGGAAGTGGTAACACTAACACTGTTGTCTCGTCTAGGAATTATATTCGAAACTGGTTTGGAATTCTTTACCCAACAATGGTTATTTTGTCAATTAACTACCGTTATTAGCTTATCTAACAATTTTTATCACTACAAGAAAACAGTTAAATAGCGATTGCCTTTACCGTCGGCATTCGGTCGCTATTGGAGTTTACCGACCGAATAGAGTGGTCGTGTATTTATCGTCGGTAAGCTATATACCGACTGATTACCGACCGTTATTAGAGCGACCGATTATTCCGTCGCTATATTACGACCGATAGGCGACCGACAAGAATACCTGGTTGACTTTTTAACATTGACTTATACCGACTGACGGCCGACGGAATAAGTACCGACCAAATTGGACGACCGAATACCGACGGTAATTACGCGACCGATATTATTCGGTCTCTATATTGCGACGGAATGGCGACCGTACAGAATACTTGGTTGACTTATTTACATTGACTTATACCGACCGATGGCCGACAAAAAATACACCGACAGAATACCAACTAGATATTCCGTCGGTAAAATGTGACGGAATAGCACCGACTAGAATTTATTTGACTTTGACTTTAAGCTAATACCGACTAGATATTCCGTCAATAAGAAATAGAAAATAAATCTGAAATATAATTAAATCCCTATATAAAAAACTGCAATAAGAAACAAAAAATCCAAAACAGCAATACAAACCAAAAACAATATCCAAAAAATCTCAAATAACAAATATAATCAATACAACCCAAAAATAACATTACATAACCAATGATCTCGCTAAAACCACAAGTTTACACATCTTATTTACATTACAACAATCAAAGAATACAGTTCTTATTTACATTACAACAATCAAAGCCTACAATTCTTATTTAAATTACAACAATCAAAGAATGCACTTCTAATTTACATTACAACAAGCAAAGTGTGCACTTGTTATTTAGATTACAACACAACCAAAGTTTACACTTCTCTAATACTCTTTTCGTCTATGAGTTGAAACCTGAAAATTCAAGAATAAAATTAACATTTCAAATACGTCAATTAATTTATGGTCATAAAGTACTAAAAATAACACAACAAATATTACTAATCTTCAGTATGAGGAAGTAAAAAAAGCTAGTTGTGAAGCGTGAAAGAGATTAATAATACGAGAAATAAAGGTTACAATAAAAGAAGAGTTAAAAATTTATACTTGTATTTTTGCTATTCATAATCATCCTCCGACATGAATTCATCCTCTTCTTCAGAATTGCCATCACCCGACATGATTTCATCCTCATCATCATCTTCATCAACACGACTCGTATCGGTCACAAGGACAACATCAATTTCCCCTGACCGGTGTGTAAGTTGACCAACTTCAGTAATAGTTGGATCAATGCGACTGGTCTCCTCCTCGCGTACTTCCTCCTGATATGCTACCAGAACACCAGGAACGTCAAATAGACGTTGTTTGGAACGACAAACAGCCAACCAATCAGCCCTAGATGTTGTCTTACTACCCGATAAGGTGTGTAGTAGACTTGTTGACATTGGGAAGCAAATACAAAGGGATCGTAACCCTGGTACGTTCTTTTCCTATGGATTTCTACAAGTTTATATTGAGGATGCACCCTAAGACCTCTATTTGGAGTAGAATCAAACCAGTCGCATTTGAAAAGAATTATTTTTTGGTGAGGTATTCCAGCAAGTTCAACTTCAATGACCTGTTGTAACTCTCCGTAATAATCTCCTTTAACCCATAACCCGCTGTTTGTCGTTCCTTTTCCTTCGCTGTGGGCTTTTGTGTGAAATCTATAACCGGTGTATGACATCACTCTCCTTGACGGGCCCCATGACAGATTTTTCAACAAGATTTCAAAATATTGCGGAAGGCTATGTATCTGTTTAGAACAACAAAATGTTAAATTAATTTAGTTTAGGCATTTTTAAGACAACTACATTTCTACACATTACAAAATTTACATGAGTTCCAAACCATTTGGAAAAATCATTATAAACCCGGCTTTGAAGTTCTTCCTCCGTTATATGCGGTGTTTGGTCATTTACTTCACTGACAAATTCTCTGAGTTACAAATTAATGACAATATTATTATTTGCCTACCTTCAATTATATAACAAAAATGAAGCAATAGATAGGTTTACTTACTGAAGATATGGTTCGACCTCTTCACAATTCATCAAGATATAATTCATGCCTGTTTTATAATCTTTATCAAATAATAAAATCTTTTCTTTTTTTCAAATGATCTTCCCGGTAAGTTGTAAATTGATAATAATTCAGGTTTAGGTTCACTTGTCTCGTCATCTCCATCATTTCGCCCAACGGTTGTAACTTTTGTTTTCACGTGGAGTTCGAAATAATAGCTAAAGAATGTAGCAGCTTCTTCGACCAAGTATGCATTGCAAATTGACCCCTCAACTCTGGCCTTGTTTTTTATCTTCTTTTTTAGATGGTGCAGATATCTAGTTAATCACATTGTAAATACGTACATGAAAAATAAAAATGAAGTTGAGATAACTTAAGACATTGGTTGTTACCTCTCGAACGGGTACATCCACCTAAACTGTACCGGGCCACCAACCTTGGCTTCGTACGGAAGGTGAACCGACAAGTGTTCCATCACATCAAAAAAACCCGGAGGAAATATTCGCTCTAACTTGCACAATAAAATAGCAATAGTATCCTCCAATTCTTGCATATGTGCCACACTCAACTTTGGGGAACACAAATCTCTATAGAACAGACTAAGTTCAGCCAAGGGTCCCCAAACACTTGTCGGTAGTACTTCTCTAAGTGCTATAGGGATAAGTCGCTCCATGAATACATGAGAATCGTGACTCTTCATTCCAGACATTTTCAACTCTTTCATATCAACGCATCGCACCAAATTCGATGCATATCCATATAGGAGCCTTAATTATTTAACCCACTGCAAAACCATTTCTTTATGTGCCTTGGTAAGAGTGAAACATGCCTTCGGTTCCGTTGTTTTACCTCGGTCATCGTGTTTAATATTCAATTTAGACCGATTACAATATCTTTCAACATCCGCTCTAGCCTTAACATTGTCCTTAGTTTTACCTTTCACGTCCAACACGGTGTTAAAGACGTTATCAAACACATTTTTTTCATTATGCATGACATCAATGTTGTGTCTTATCAGGAGTGTCCGCCAATAAGGTAAGTCCCAAAACATGCTATGTTTGGCCCAACTGTGATATCGACCTCTCCTTGCTCTTTACCAATCTCTTCAGCTGTATCGGTAGTTTTTGGATAATCTCTAACTCTAAACCACATTTCATCACCAGTCAGGCGAGATGGCGGGTCTTCTCTCTCATGTCGCCGGTCCTTTCGGAATCCCTTTGCATCTCTTCTAAATGGATGATCAGGTGACAAGAAGCATCTGTGATAATCGAACCACGATTGTTTCCCGCCAGCATGCAAATGGAACGCTTGTGTTTCCTCCATACAATATGGACAAGCGTGAATGCCTGTTGTACTCCATCCACTCAACATTCCATATGCTAGGAAATCACTAATTGTCCAAAGTAATGAAGCTCTCAGTTTAAAATTTTGCTTTTTAGAGGTGTCATAAGTTTCTGCACCTTCACCCCACAGTTGATTCAATTCATCGATGAGAGGCTGCAAGTACACATCAATCTTGTGTTTTGCATTTTGGGGTCCACGTACAATGATAGTTAAGAACATTACATTGTTCTTCATACACATCCAAGGGGGGGGGGGAGATTATAAGGAGTTAGAATAACTGGCCAAGAAGAATATTGCTTCCCTGACATGCCGAAAGGTGCAAAACCATATGTACATAACCCAAGCCTTACATTTCGAGGTTCCGCTGCAAAATCAGTGTGTGTCTATCAAAATGTTACCAAGCTTCCCCATCCCTTGGGTGATTCATTATTCCATATTCTCTCTCACTGTGTGAGTGCCATGTCATGTGTTTTGCTGTTTTCTCAAATGCATACAATCTTTGCAATCTCAGAGTAATTGGAAAATAATACATCTTTTTGCAAGCAATCTCTTTTTGTCGTGTATTTTTTTATTTCCTTTTCTTAATATACCTAGCATGACCACAAAACTTGCATTCTCTACTCTCAACATCATCTTTCCAGTACAACATACAACCGTTAAAACAAACATCTATCTCTTGCACCGGTAATCCATGACCTTTAACCAATTTCTTCATTTGGTAAAAGTCGTCTAATGCATTATTTTGAGGAGGAAGCGCCTCTTTCATCAACTGTGCAAATTTATCTATAGTAGTTTCAGATAAGTTGTCTTCGAACTTTATACTCAACATTCTAGCAGTCATTGATAGTTGTGAATGGTTTGTATAACCTTCGTACAGTGGGCTATCAATAGCCTTCAACATGTCATAGAACATTTGTGCCTGCGGATTGGGAGGGTTCTTCAACGTCCCTATTTTCCGGCTCATTAAAACTAGGTTTGGCAGCATAAAAAACCATCTCTCGATAATTGTTTCATGTCGTATGTCTTCTAGAATTATCCACATCATGAGAGATTTCATTAATAAACGGAATTTGAGGCATTGGAAAGAATGCCTCGCCGTGACATGTCCAATTATAATAATTAGACACAAATCCGTTCATAACAAGATGATACTTGACCATATCAGGTACATGAAAATCCTTATTTCTACAACCCGCACAAGGACACCTAATCCCATCATTTTGTACATTAGCAGACATACTAATAGCGAAATTCACAAATTGTCTCACTCCCGCTATAAATTCTGGACTATGATGGGATCCACCATTAGATGTTGAATCCATATACATCCAACTACGGTCCTCCATTATAAACACAATATCTGCATATATCAAGTCTTCATAAGTAAATGCATAGAACCTTATGTTTGATGATTTA
Organism: Vinca minor; assembly: GCA_026122235.1. Taxonomy (NCBI): domain Eukaryota; kingdom Viridiplantae; phylum Streptophyta; class Magnoliopsida; order Gentianales; family Apocynaceae; genus Vinca; species Vinca minor. The sequence continues at coordinate 154,108 of JAOCZM010000285.1, read as the reverse complement.
GAACTCTTTTATGTACTATGTTATTAATGGCATCTTATCTTAATTTTTGTTAAGGTTTACAATGATAAAGAATAATGTCAAGGTTAAAGTGTAATAAACACCAACAAGTTTATTCCAAGTAAAGAAACATTGGTCCATAATAAATCAAGTATATATTGTAAGTATATTTTCATAATCATTTATGGACACAAATAAATTTAATCTTTAATTTAAAAAAAGAAGAAGAAGAAGAACAAATGTCAAGGTTAAAGTGTAATAAACACCAACAAGTTCATTCCAAGTAAAGAAACCTTGGTCCATCATAAATCAAGTATATTGTAAGCATATTTTCATAATCATTTATGGACACAAATAAATTTAATCTTTAATTTCAAAAAAAGAAGAAAAAGAACAAATGTCAAGGTTAAAGTGTAATAAACACCAACAAGTTCATTCCAAGTAAAGAAACCTTGGTCCATCATAAATCAAGTATATTTTAAGCATATTTTCATAATCATTTATGGAAGAAAAAATAAATTTAATATTTTAATGTGGGAAAAAAAAAGAAGAGGAAGAAGAAGAAATGGAGCACCTAATTCAGAGTGGTGGTGCTGCAGCACCTAAAGCCGACCGGTGGTGGGGGACCGTCGGAGTTCCGATGGAGCCGGTGAGAGGGGTGGAGGCAATGAGGGAGGAGGGTGTCAAAGAAGAGGGTCTCGCAGGTTTACAAGTGTGTTTCTTTTATTGGGTATTCTGTTTTACAGCAATTTCAAAACAGAACTGTGTCGTTTCATCTTAATTCTTGGCGACCGATTACCGACCGTATTAAACCTTTGCGACCGATTACCGACCGAACACAGTATTCGGTCAGGAAGCAAATGGAAAAGCGAGAAAATATCGAGAAAATGGGCCGACCGAATGCCGACCGTATCTGCATATTCGGTCGGCACATTTCACCGATATTTTCCCGCTTTGCCGGATTTTTTATAGAAACATTATTGACGACTTTTAATTACTATTACTAATTCATATGTGTATATATATATATACACACACACATTAATCATAAAACTTGTTTAGACACGGGGCATGACAATTCAAATAGTGGATCATTAAGTGCCCGGGTTTTTTTTAATTTTTTAAGCTGGAGCGACCGAATGCCGACCGTATATGCAATATCGGTCGGAATTCGGTCGCGAACCGAAGACCGACCGTATCTGCATATACGGTCGGCACATTTCCCCGATATTTTCCCGCTTTGCCGGATTTTTTATAGAAACATTATTGACGGCTTTTAATTACTATTACTAATTCATATGTGTATATATATATACACACACACGTACACATTAATCATAAAACTTGTTTAGACACGGGGCATGACAATTCAAATAGTGGATCATTAAGTGCCCGGGTTTTTTATTTTTTTAAGTCCGAGCGACCGAATGCCAACCGTATATGCAATATTGGTAGGAATTCGGTCGCGACTTTAAAATTGGGCGACCGAAGACCGACCGTATCTGCATATACGGTCGGCATTCGGTCGGCACATTTCTCCGATATTTTCCCGCTTTGCCGGATTTTTTATAGAAACATTATTGACGGCTTTTAATTACTATTACTAATTCATATGTGTGTATATATACACACACACACACACACATTAATCATAAAACTTGTTTAGGCACGGGGCATGACAATTCAAATAGTGGATCATTAAGTGCCCGGGTTTTTTTAATTTTTTAAGCCGGAGTGACCGAATGCCGACCGCATATGCAATATCGGTCGGAATTCGGTCGCGACATTAAAATTGGGCGACCGAAGACCGACCGTATCTGCATATACGGTCGGCATTCGGTCGGCACATTTCCTCGATATTTTCCCGCTTTGCCGGATTTTTTATAGAAACATTGTTGACGGCTTTTAATTACTATTACTAATTCATATATGTATACATATATATACATATATATACACACACACATTAATCAAAAAACTTGTTTAGACACGGGGATGACAATTCAACTAGTGGATCATTAAGTGCCCGGGTTTTTTAATTGTTTAAGCCGGAGCGGCCGAATGCCGACCGTATATGGAAAGGGCGACCAAATACCGATGGAAACTGAGATAGCGGTCGCCATTCGGTCGCTAAATCCTAACCCTAAACCTTAAGATGGTCGCTATTCCGTCGCCCATAACAATATTCCAGGAGAGTCCGAGTATCTACTGCAATCGGCTCCTCCAGTACTGCAATCTGAAATTAACTTACGTGCCATAAGTCGGCTGCAGGAGAGTCCAAGTATCTACTGCAATCGGCGCTCCTCCAGTACTGGGATCAGTCCTCGTCTCTGGGACATCAGACTGGTGAGTCGCTGAGCCTCCAACAGGCGTAGATTCGCTGGGCGGTGCTGCCGCGGGAGAATCCCGAGAGACGTGCTAACCAGCAGACTGTGTCGGATGTGTCATACCGAGCACAGGGGCAGATGCAGCTGTCAACTGCGAACCGGATGATGAACGTGTCTGGGAGGTAGGGCGTAGCGGATACATCGGAGTCTCGACTAAATGGTAAGCACGCTCGTATAGCTTTCTTTGGAGGCATCTCTGAATTATAAATTAAGCGGATTAAGAAGTAGCAAATTAAAGTAACATGAATTCGTAACAGTAAAATGAGAAAATGGACATGAATTGTAAAATATTTATGCTTATCAAATGTCGAAGAAAATTGGGTGTCAGGCTTTTCAACTAAAGCTACTACTTCACCTTCAACATCAAAATGCACCATTCATATATCGGGATAGCTTTAAACATACTCTATGAAAAATGACAAAATTCTACCAAAACATCCGAAGGGAAGAACAAGAATGAGAATAACATAGATTCTCAAAAGACATCCCCAAGAGTTCAAAGTCTAGAAGATACTCCCCCCCCCACCGCCCATCCCCCCCACCATCATAGCACAAGTGCATAGTTTAAAGAAATAGACAAATTAGTAAACAACGAAATAGAAAGGCTCAATCAGTACAAGTCTTAATTAAATATCCATTATTGTCAATACCCCTATGGCTTATGAAACTGAGGTGTTTTAGAAGAGTATGAGGTTTGAGTTCCCTTTATGATGAGAGGGTTTTGCATAACTTTGTTGTGATGATGATGATAGGGTTAGAAAATCTTTTCTAGAAGCATTTAATTTGATTTTCAGCATTGTTTTTTCCTTCATTTCTTACATTAACATGAGACAAGTTTATGGTATTGAGGGAGCAACTTGAAGTGAACAATTTAAACTCAAGACTCATTTCTCCCTTAGAATTGAAGTCAAGATTTTTCTGCTGAAGTTTTTACTCATTACTCATTTCTTTATATGAGATAAACTAGAAGTCCCAAAAAGCAAACAGTTCAAGAAAAATTTAGCAAAACATGCTGTTAATACATTAATTTGGTCAAATTAGCACACAAATCAACCACCAAAATGACAAATATAATCAACCAATAAGCTCAAAAGTAAGAATACAATTATAGCTTGTCAAAAAATCAGAAAATAACAGAAAAATGCAGAAAACTTTGAATGAGAAAAATGCAGAAAAATGCAAAAAAGAAGCAACAGATTAATCAGCAAAATAACAGAAAAATGCAAAAACTAAGCAACAGATTAATTAGGGATTGTTATGCCTAATTGAAGATTTGATTTCAGAAGCTGGTGGCGCGGAGACTTTGAAGTGGTGGTGGCACGGCGACTTTAGAGTGGTGGTGGAGCAGCGAAACGAAATTCCAGGAGGGCTATGGGTTTGCTTGATGCTTGTGGCGGAGCTGGAGCTGCGAGCGCCGCGTTTTGGAGGTGCCGGAGCTGGTGGCAACGAGAGGAGGAAGGAGGGAGGGGTGGTGGGGAATTCGTCGGAGAAGGTGAAAGAGGGAGGACGGTCGCGGTTTTTCGTCGGAAGTGGAGGAGGTTAGGGATTTTGATTGAGAGAAAACAACAAAACGTCGTTTCAATTGACATCCGTCCGTAAGGTTTTCGTCGGTATTCTGTCGGTATTCATTCGCTATCTCCAACAAAACGACGTCGTATTGGGGGTACTTAAACACTTATGTTATTTAGAATTTTTTTTAAAAGAAATAAAACATCAAAACGACGTCGTTTTGACACCGTTATGTATTCCGTCGGGAAACAGTCGTTAACTTCCGTCGGTATTCGGTCAGTAAACGGTGAACAAAACGACGTCGTTTTAATTAATTTTTATTCTTAATTTTTTAAAAGAAATAAAACATCAAAACAACGTCGTTTTGACGCCGTTATATATTCTGTCGGGAAACGGTCGTTAACTTCCGTCGGGATTTGGTCAGTAAACGGTGAACAAAAAGACAGAATTTAAAATTGATCAACGGGACCGATATGGCCGACGCAATAGCGACGGACTAGCGACCGATTGGTTTTCTGTTTGCATTCGGTCGGTATTCTGTCGTTAAAAGAGTGATCGAAAATATCGGTCGCTAATTTCGGTCGCTATTTAACTGTTTTCTTGTAGTGTATGTGTTCATCTTATAGCTGTTGGTTTTGTTATCATTCTTTGGTTTAGTTAATTAACAGTTGTTTTGGTAATCTCTAACAATTGTTAATTCTTTACCGTTCAGCTGTTATTTTTCCTATCTCTAACACTTGTTATTACTGGACTTAGTGTTGTTTGTTAATTCTAATAATAATCGTTAAAGTTGTAGCTGTTAGAGGAATAACCGGGTCATACACATAAGCGCAGCGGAAATAACTTTGACCCGCCTCTATCAGGATCTTTCACGAGTAAGTACCTATGACTATGGGATAGTGTTTTACCTTATATGGATGCTAGAATGGCTGAAACGCTTTCAGCGGTTTGTTGTAACGAACGGAAAACCACGCTTGCAGGCTCCGTCTCTTCCGGTATCCACTCGATCTTCCGGAGATGGTCTTCTACTTCTTGGTGCTAGCCAACGCCTTGTAGAAGCTTTGAAGACACTCTTCAATGGATGGAGTATGAACGACCTTTTCAAGAACAAGAAACAAGCTTTCTAACTTCTTTTCTATTAGCAAAAATGCAAGAAAAAAAATCCAGTAAATTTGTCTTGTCTTTTTTCTCTAAAACTCACTTTTTCTCTCTATTCTCTTAGCTTCAAAAGGCTGGAGAAAACTGATTAGAATGATAGGAAAAATCTGAATTTTTCCTCTAGTCTATCAAGAGAGAGTGGGGTGAGATAATGGGGGAAGTGGGAGATCATGGAGAGAATTACTCCTCCACTCTCTCCACCACTTCAACCACCATCAAGAGGACTGAATTTATGTCTAACATTCCAGCCATAAGGTCGGTCCAAACGGGTCGGTCGGCCCAACCCGATTAAGGGCCCAATCCAATCCCGGCCCGAGCCCGGCCCGGCCCAATCGAATTGGCGCACCTTAGATTAAATGTACTCCAACAAGCCCAATCCAGTTGATCTATGAGTGCGACTCCAAGAGGTATCTATGATGTTGGTCGTGACATCATATGTCACGAGTAATGAGAGGTATCTAGCAACGCATCATTACCCCCAATTCATAAATATCTGGTGATTTATCATAATCACAACATTTGACATTTGTAGTTAAATCCTTTTGTCCTTGATATCTAGATTGAACACAAGTCATGGAAAAGTCACACTTGTATTGTCCAATCTTTTAGTTTCTTGATTCGCGAGTAGACTAATCAAATGACATCAATATCATATACTGATTCATTTGTTCATGGCCATGAATTAGTCAGACTCCATCAAGGGGCCCGAGATATCGCTCCTGCTATATAGGAGGGACAAATCCTTTTCGCATCCCACTCATCCCGAACAAGATTCGTGATATACCCAATAAATGCCTTTATTGCTCACCCAGTTACGGATAGCGTTTAACATTATCAAAGCATAACACTAGCCATGCAAGAACTCTTGTGAGACCTCAAGTCGAAGGATCTTTTATACAATCCAGTCAAAATTTTGAGAAACACCGTTGACTATTATATAACAACCCATGGTGTGTTTCTCATGTCTAGTCCCTGCTCAAAGTATAATGATTCTCTAATCATATATACCTATGTGACGATCCGATATCTTATATCAATCATCGCACATACTAGTCTTACGCATTATTATTGTCCTCGAAGATTCCATAATAATGTTCGACTAGAGACGTTTCTGCAATAGTATCTCATAACAATTATAAATACTATTCTAAGGACATATTATTTATTTATGTTGTTAAGAACGTAGTAAACATAATGAATAATACCGGAATTAATTGCCTTTTATTCATCAAAATAGAAAATTACATTAAATACTGGTACAATAATCTCCCACTTGCACTAAAGACCCAAATTACAATAAATGGTCTTTAGGGCATACTAATGACTTGTCTCTAAAGATCGGGCCCTCCGTATATCGGATACCCATGGAGCTAGTGTGACGATCATGCCGCCGCCGCGACAGTGGCTTCGTCGGTGGATCGGCGACATTGTCTGCCGAGTCTACTCTACATATATGCACATCACCTCTCTCTATAATCTCGCGGATTAGGTGAAATCGCCGTAGTACATGTTTGGACCTCTCGGTGAGATCTAGGTTCCTTAGATTGGGAAATAGCCCCATTGTTATCACAATAGAGGTCTATCGAGTTCGCAATACTAGGAACCACATCGAGGTCGGAAATAAATTTCCCGATCCAAATCGCCTCCTTAGCCGCTTCACAAGCTCGCTATGTACTCGGCCTCGTTGTAGAATCTGCGATGGTTGATTGCTTTGAATCGCGCCACCACAAAGACCTCCATTCAAGTTAAACACATATCCCGATTGCGATCGGAAATCATCTCTGTCGGTTTGGAAACTAGCATCGATGTAACCAGTTACAACGAGCTCATCCGCCCTCCATAAATCAAGAATGTATCCTTAGTCCTTCGCAAGTACTTGAGGATATTCTTGACTGAGACCTTGTCTATATATGTACTCTGACTTAGGCCAATGAGTCTCCTGGATCTATCTCTATAGATCTTGACTCCCAGAATATAGCTGGCTTCGCCTAAGTCTTTCATAGAGAAACACGTACTCAACCAAGCCTTTGCTGGACTTTAAGGTTGGTATGTCGTTTCCAATGAGTAGTATGTCATCTACATACAAAACCAGAATACGATTGAGCTCCCACTAACCTTTTTGTAAACACAAGGCTCATCCTCATTTCTAATGAAGCCAAACTCACTGACGGCATCATTAAAACGGATGTTCCAGCTTTCGAGAAGCTCCGCTTGAGTCCATAAATGGATCTTTGAAGCTTACATACTTTTCCAAAGATTCTCTAGAGTGACAAAACCTTCAGCCGTGTCATATACACATCCTCATCAAGTTTTCCATTAAGGAAAGCGGTTTTGACATCCATTTGCTGATTTCGTAGTCATAGTAAGTCGCAATAGCAAGCAAAAATCCGAATGGACTTGAACATAACTACAGGGGAAAAAGTCTCATCATAGTCAATACCATGAATTTGTTTGAAACCTTTCGCGACAAGTCGCCCCTCGTATGTTTGTACATTTCCTTCCATGTCGGCTTTTAATCTTAAAAACCCCATTTGCACCCCTATGGGAGTTACCCCTTCAGTGGATCAACCAAGGTCCGGACTTGGTTAGTGTACATGGAGTCCATTTCGGATCTCATGGCCTCAAGCCATTTCTCGTAATCGGGCTATTAATTGCCTGCTTGTAGGTTGAAGGTTCATCGTGATTCACAAACATAACATCACCATGTTCTGCTATGAAAAATCCAAATTTTTTTCGGAGGTGGACGACTGAACTCTACCAGCACTCTACGCAATTCTTGTGTTTCTTGAATCAGTGCTGGCCGCACAACCGCTTTGTGGCACTCGCCGCACAACAACTTGTGGAGTCCTGCTCATTTTCCATCTCATCATTAGTGCTAGTTTGAGAGTCCTGGAACTTCGTAAAGTTCTACGCTACTCCCACTTGTGTTTCTAGAAACAAATTCTTTTTTCTAGAAAGACTCTCGTGCGAGCAACAAACACTTTGTTCTCGTTAGGGATATAAAAGTAGTATCCTTTAGTTTCCTTAGATAACCTATAAATATGCACTTTTCAGATTTTGGAGCCAGCTTATCGAAGTCGAGCGCTTTCACAAACGCTTCACAGCCCCAAATCTTAAGTAAAGACAAACCGACGCTTCCCTACCCATAACTCGTATGGTGTCTTTGCAACCGATTTAGATGGAACGCGTTAAGTGTTAAAGTCGTTGCCTCTAGTGCGTGTCCCCAAAAGGAATTGGGCAGTGCTCGTGTGACTCATCATAGAACGAACCATATCTAATAAGGTTCTGTTCCTCCTTTCGGATACGCCATTCCATTGTGGAGTAGTCGGAGGAGAAAGTTGTGAAACGATTCCACAAGCTTTTAGATAGTCACGGAATTCTTGACTCAAGTATTCTCCTCCTCGATCGATCGAAGAACCTTAATACTCTTGCCAAGTTGGTTTTTCTACTTCAAGTTTAAACTCTTTAAACTTAGTAAATGCTTCGGATTTGTGTTTCATCAAGAACACATATCCATACCCTATCAAGTCATCAAGAAATGTAATGAAGTAGAGGTAACCACCCCTCGCATGTATATTAAAAGTGGCCACATACATCACTATGTATTAGTCTTAATAAATCATCAGCTCTCTCACCTAGCTTAGTGAAAGGTGATGTCGTCATCTTACCCAATAAACAAGATTCGCATCGATCATAAGACTCGAAGTCAAATGATTCCAATAGCCCATCTTTACGGAGTTTGGATACGCGATCTTCGCTTTATGTGGCCTAAGCGACAATGCCGAGGTATGTCGGATTAGAATCATTAGTTTTAATCCTTTTGGTATTTATGTTTAAAATTGGCATATCAAGGTCTAAAATATATAGACCATTAATTAAAGAGGCGCTTGCATAAAACATATTATCCGTAAATAACGACAATCGTTGGTTTTTGATCGAAATTCAAAACCGTTCTTGTCCAAACAAGAAACCGAAATAATATTTTTAATTAAACTAGGTACATAGAAACAGTTTTTCTAAACCTAAAACAAGCCCTCGAAGGCAAAGTAAAAGTACAAGTCCCTACAGCTAGTGGTCGCAACACGTGCTCGCTGCCAACTCGTAGTTCCACTTCACCTTTTGCCAACTCTCTACTCCTTTGAAGTCCCCCGCACATTAGTACAAATGTGAGAACCACATCCGGTATCAAATACCCAAGAAGTAGTTGTATTTAAATTGATATCAATCATATTAACATCAATAACATAAATACTCGAGTCCCGAAACAACAATTGCTTTCTCCTTTTGCAGCCTTTTTTGTTGCAAGATAGCTCTTGCAATTCCTTTTCCAAATGACCCTTCTCAAACGACAAAGTGATGACAGATAGAGTCTTTGGCTACACCACTCTTAGGTTTCAGAGTGCATTGTTGAAAGTGGTTTGCTTGCCCTCGGGCTTACCATTCGCTTTGCCTTTCGATCTCACAAAACCTTTGCCTTTGCCCTTTTGCACCATCATTATGGTGTTGGGCTTGGACTTGCCTATTTCCTTCTCGGCAGTCCCTTAGCATGTTCAACAACTCGTGTAGAGGCTTGTCAATTTCATTCATGTGATAATTCGTAATGAACCGATCGAATGACTCAGTGCAACGATTGCAAGATCAAATCGACGACAGCTCTTGTCCCAAAGGAAACCCCAATTTTTCAAGGTTTTGAACATAACCTATCATCTTAAGAACGTGAGTTCCTACCGGCATTCCTCGTACATTTTGCATCGAAAGAGAGATTTTGACACATCGAATCTCTCCCGACGCGCTTGTCCCTCGATATAGTTGCTTTAGATGAGCCAAAGATCTCATAAGCCCCCCATGTCCTCATGTTGCTTCAAGCTCGCAGTTCATGGTGACAAGCATGAGGCTAGACACATCTAAAGCATCACTAACATGCTTCCGATAAGCGATCCCTATCAGCGCCGAGCGCGAGCCTCCGGTATAGCGAGAATAGGTCGCTCCAAGACATACAGACTTTCTTTCATGCTTGAGAACGATTCTCAAGTTCTCGAACCAATCGAGGAAGTTAACTCCCTCTAATTTGTCCTTCTCAAGGACAGAACGCAGTGATAGTGTTTGGTTTGAATTTGCCATTTTTCTACAACAAAAATATGCATATACAAAAGTAAGTACCTATTAAAATCATTATTAGGTCTTTATCTTTTTAATGATTTCTCCCACTATTTTCTTCGAGTGAATAACCCTCAATATCAACTCGGAAAGTTCGTTAACTTTCTAGCGGGCCAAGATCCATATTTCACCTCGCTCGAAGTCGACTTTGGCCGATCGCCCAAAACTTAGTTATTTAGGTAGGCAACATTTGCCAATTACATCAAATTATGTAATTCTTGGTTAGTTGAGTGAATAACATTTATTCAAGCGTATCATTATACACTTTTTTCTCAACTCTTTGCCTCTAGATCCTCAATCCATTTATTGAGATAATCCAAGTAATTAGGACCCTAAGTTTTAGCCGATGGATATCACAACTTATCCTTCGCGCCTCACCCCTGGGATAGACATGTATGCACAGCTTTGGCATGTCCCATACTTATGTCGATCTAGGCCTTGACGAGGGCCAAACTTAGGAAGGCACTAATTAATATTTTAAATGAGGGATTTTGTTTTTAACAATCTCACCGTAAAGCATAAATAAAACAGCTTTATGCTTATATACATATGCATCCAATACATAAAAGTAAAATGCAATAGTAATCGCTAAGATCCTATTCGGTTTTTCCAAGCCAATGGAAAAACCGTGAAGTCAATCTAAGGTGTGAAAAGAAAAACATCTATTCTACACCGTCTTGACCTTCAGCTTGGTTGCCTCCATATCTTCATCATCTCACTGTACCTTCTCCTAATCTAGAATTACAAAATTTCTAAGGAAACCTCGAGTTACATTCGAGGGGATATTCAAAGGAAAAATTACAACTTTTGATATTTAAAAGGCACGATACGCAGATCGTATTATAAAATAAAACCAACAGTGGTAAAGGCGATTACTATGCATCATGCTCAATTAACATAACAACTTATGAAAAAATAATGAGCAAAACAAGAAATGAACATTTCATATTCTCGCTCGGGTTCGCTGACCGGCCACCAAGCTTCGGTCGACCGAAAAAGTACTCGAGAGTACTTTGGTCGACCAAACAGGCACTTCGGTCGAACGAAGACCAACTCGGATCGACCAAGACCAACTCGGTTGATCCGAACCTAATACCATTTAGCTATCTGTCTTGCCTCTGGTCGATCGAAGATGAGTCCCTATCGATCAAGTGACAGAATCGAGAGTTTTTCCAGCTTTTGAATGACTTCAAAAATGGAAATTCTCAATGTATATACTTACAAAAAAGTCGGAAAAGCATGTCATACATGGTTTTAACAACATTTCTAGCAATCCTAAGGCATGCATAACATAGATTCAAAATCTATAAAAACACTATAGCACATTAAAGTCAATAGGGTACTCGTGAGTGGCTCGATACCACCGTTAGAGGAATAACCTGAGTCATACACATAAGCGCAAAGTGAAATAACTTTGACCCGCCTCTATCGGGATCTTTCACGAGTAAGTACCTATGACTATGGGATAGTGTTTTACCTTATATGGATGCTAGAATGGCTGAAACGCTTTCAGCGGTTTGTTGTAACGAACTGAACACCACGCTTGCGAGCTCTGTCTCTTCCGGTATCCACTCGATCTTCCTGAGATGGTCTTCTACTGCTTGGTGCTAGCCAACGCCTTGTAGAAGCTTTGAAGACACTCTTCAATGGATGGAGTATGAACGACCTTTTCAAGAACAAGAAACAAGCTTTCTAACTTCTTTTCTATTAGCAAAAATGCAAGAAAAAAAATCCAGAAATTTGTCTTGTCTTTTTCTCTCTAAAACTCACTTTTTCTCTCTATTCTCTTAGCTTCAAAAGGCTGGAGAAAACTGATTAGAATGATAGGAAAAATCTGAATTTTTCCTCTAGTCTATCAAGAGAGAGTGGGGTGAGATAATGGGGGAAGTGGGAGATCATGGAGAGAATTACTCCTCCACTCTCTCCACCACTTCAACCACAATCAAGAGGGCTGAATTTATGTCTAACATTCCAGCCATAAGGTCGGTCCAAACGGGTCGGTCGGCCCAATCATATTGGTCGGCCCAACCCGATTAAGGGCCCAATCCAATCCCGACTGGGCCCGGCCCGGCCCAATCGAATTGGCGCACCTTAGATTAAATGTACTCCAACAGTAGCTAACCATTGTTATTCTTTATAATAACAGTTGTTATTTTCTAGCAAACCAGAAAAATCTATAACAGTTATTACTCTCTCCATTAATAGTAATAGCTCTATTTCACTTTGACGCAAATTAAAGATTTCTTAAAATTTATAGAATTCAAAATAAAAAGACATTATATTATCCTTTTTTGCTCGTACACAACACAATAAATACACTTCTTTGAAAATAAAATAGTAGTAGTTAAAAAAAGGTAAGAGTGGAAAATACACAAATGGATAAATTTTTTATTTATTGGGGAGGGAATCTATCTATTCTATGAAATAAAGAATCTGAGAAGCGGAGAAGAAATTTTGAACTGATGACCTCTAAGTCATGAGAAATCCGCCTTGTCCACTAAACAATTTCCTCATTGGCGGAAAATGTGCAATTAAATAGTAGTAATGACCACCGATCTTCACCACATTATTAGGACATGGACATGTTGGAGTTGCTTGAATTAATTCAGGGACGAAGCCAGTAATTTGGTGTTGGGGGAGGGGGGGGGGCAAACTGCAAAAGTATACCTAGTAGTATTTTTAAAAAATTCTCGGGGGGACGAAACTGATAAAACTTACTATACCTAGTAGTAATTTTAAAAATTTACATATAAAATATACTATTCCTAGTAGTATTTTTAAAAATCTCGGGGGCGATCGCCCCCCATGTCTTCGTCCATGAATTAATTACTCTTCATTCATGGCATGGAAGATAAAGAAGTGAATGAAAAAGTCACTTAAAATGCAATGGATGTAATCTTCACGTAACTTTTGAAGTTACATTTGTTTAATGCATAACACTTTATTTATTAAGTGTTGCATTCAATAAATTTCCCCATCTCCCCTAGTATAAATAGGTTCCTCCTATTCTTAGTTTGATACACCAACAAGCATTCTCTCCTCCTTGTTTAAAATTTATTCAAATTTTCATATAGTGCTTTGTGTAGTTTGTTCAGGTTCACTAGGCAAAGAGTTTTGGTACTAACTGCTCTGTCGGTATCCGTTTTATCCTGGGAAACAGGCGTCTAATCATTACGAATCTGTTTTAAGGAGATTGTTTCCATCACAAGACTCGGATTATTGTCTTCTTATTCACCTTTTAGTTAATTCATTTCAATATTGTTATTTTTATTTATCCATTTTAGAATAGTTATTCTTTTCTCTAGAATTATTATTTTATTATACTTGGATAATTTATTTTATGCCATTTTGAATATATACTTACTAATTTATTTCTAACATTCTTAAAACAAATTATTAGTACATATTCATTAGGGAAACTGAGGCTGTTGAAGGGTCCAATGGCTCACACTCTACTGTTGGTATTGATTTGCAAGGGTATACTGTTATTTTTGGTAACCATGGTGAAAAACTTGAGAAGTATGATAGGTCAAACTTTAAAATGTGGCAACAAAGATGTTCTATTTGAGTACCTTGAATCTTGCGAGATTATTGAGTGAGGATGCTCCTAATTTACCTGAGGGTGAAACAGATGTACAAGCTATCAACGCGATTGATGTTTGTAATCATTCTGATTATTTATGCAAAAACTATGTTATGAGTAGTTTGCATGACTCATTGTATAGTGTCTATATCGCACACAGAACTGCCAAAGCACTATGGGAATCCCTGGGAATATATATATAAATGGAAGATGTTGACGCAAAGAATTTTGTTGTTGGCAGGTTTCTTGAATATAAAATGGTAGATTCTCAGACTGTAACCTGTCAAGAGCAAGAAATGCAAGTTATCTTGCATGTGATACAAGATGAGGGCATGTCTCTAATTGAAACCTTCCAAGTGGTTGAAATTATTTAGAGGTTGCTTAGTGGATGGAAGAATTCCGAGAATTACCTTAAACATATATAACAGAAAAGAGTTGAACTTGGAAGAGCTCATTATTTGACTTCGTATTGAAAAAGACAATAGAGGCTTTGAGTGCAAGCCCTCTGATTCCTTCGCTATTAAGAAAAAATATTGTGGAGAAAGGCAGAGAAAAGCTCTAAAGGAAATAAGGGAAAATCTAAAGTCGGTACAAAGGGAGAGATTGCGAAGCATAAGTTCCAAGTGAATTGATTCAGTTTTGGCAAGAAGGTCACAAGTCTAACGACTGTAGACTCCCGAAGAAGAAGGAAAAACATGAGACAAACACGATTGATGGCATCACTAAAGATGTTTAAGATATTAACCTTGTTGTGGTTGTTTCTAAAGTGAACTTGATCGGATCAAATCCTAGTGAATTAATGGATTGATACTGGTACAACTAGACATGTTTGCATAAACAAATATCTGGTCCCTACCTTAAAAGAAAGTGAAGGTGAGAAGATGTTCATTGGGAATTATGCCTCTATTAATATAACATGTCAAGGAAAACTGTTGTTGAAAATGATATATGACAAGATTTTAACTCTGAATGATATATTGTATGTAGAAGTACATAAAAATCTTGTTTCTGGATCACTTCTAAATAAGAATGGTTTTCAAACTATATTATTTTTTCAAAATCTGGAGAGTGCGTTGGAAAAGGTTATGCAACCGATAGGTTGTTTAAGTTGAATTACTATTATCAATAAAGATAAATCTTCAACTTATTTGGTTGAGTCTTCCAATGTTTGGGATGGAAGACAATGACATGTTAATTATGAATCTATGCGTATATTAAATAATTTGGACCATATTCCCTTATTCCAAGTTGATTCAAAGAAAAAATATGAAATTTGTGTTGAGGCAAAAGTAGTCATGTCATCGTTTCAATCAATTGAAAGAGGCGTTGAACCTCTTGAACTAATGTTTGCGATCTTAAATTCGCTAAAACCAGAGGCGGCATTAACTATTTTATCACCTTTATTTATGATAGCAAAAGATAGTTGCTATGTTTATTTGCTAAAAAGTAAAGATGAAGCTTTAGAAAAGTTTATTCTCTACATAAAAGAAACTGAATGGTTACAAATTTTATTTAGAGGATATTCCAAAGTGGGAAAGGTCGTGCTTCCAATTTTGTATTTATTGTGATAGTCAATCGGCTATTGGAAGAGCACAAAGTAATGTGTATAATGGTAAAGTCTAGACAGATCTGTTGTAGACATAATACCATTAGCCAACTACTCTCAAAAGAGGTTATCTCTATTGACTATGTAAAGTCAAAGGATAATATAGTAGATCCGTTAACCAAAGGGTTAAATAGATAGTTATTTGAAAATCTTACGAGAGGAATGTGATTAAAGCCCATGATAGAATAATGATTACAAAGGAAACCCAACCTAGTTTACTGGAGATCCCAAGATCTAGGTTCAATGGGACAACCTAGTTGTAAAAGCTTATTGTGTTCACTCTGGGGATGACCTCAAGTCATTCCTAAAGTTGAAATAGTGACATTGAAAGGTTAAGGCTAGCAATATAGACATTTCATTAATGATTCCTAAGTGAGTAATTATATTACTAAAGATTTAAGTTAATCACCAATGTGAGAGAGAAGTGGGGCCGCTTCAAAATGAGAATTGTCCTGGGCTTAATCTCTAGAAACTCTTGCAGAAGCAGGTAGATGTTCATGGCCAAAACGAACATAACCATGAGAACAGAACAAACTTGAAAATGATTCATGTGTTATATATATATATATGCCTCCTTTAAACAAAAAGCCGGACGGTTCAAAGACATCGCATCTACTGGACAACTAGTAAAACGCGTTATTCTCACAAGAGAAAATTCAAAGGGTAACACCTACCTATCCTATGCAGATTTTAGTTATAGAACACTATTGAGTCAAAATAAAAACAGTTTTTCATTCATGTGGGGGATTGTTGGAGTTGCATGAATTAATTACTCTTCATTTATGGCATGAAGATAAAGAAGTGAATGAGAAAATCACTTAAAATGCAATAGATGTAATCTTCACGTAACTTTTGAAGTTACATTTGTTTAATGCATAACACTTTATTTATTTAAGATAAATTAAGTGTTGCATTCGATAAACTTCCCCATCCCCCTAGTATAAATAGGTTCCTCCTATTCTTTTTTTAATACACCAACAAGCATTCTCTCCTCCTCGTTTAAAATTTCTTCATGTTTTCATATAGTGTTCTGTATAGTTTGTTCAGGTTCGCTAGGCAAAGAGTTTTGGTACTAACTGCTTTGTCGGTATCCGTTTTATCCTGGGAAACAGACATCTAATTCAACTTGGGAAACAAACGTCTAATTTAAGGATATTGTTTCCAACACAAGACTCAGATTATTGTCTTCTTATTATGATTTTACTTAATTCATTTCAATATTTTTATTTTTATTTATCCATTTTAAAATAACTATTCTTTTCTCTAGAATTATTATTTTATTATACTTGGATAATTTATTTTATGCCATTTTGAATATATACTTGCTAATTTATTTCTAACAGGACATTCAGGGGATGTGATTTATATGTGATTGGGAATATCTTTCTTGCCTCTTCAAAGGGACATAGATTCATATTAGTGACAACATAATACTTTCATTAAGTGGGTCGAAGCACAACCCATAGTATCAGTTAGCCAAGTGGTCGTGATAAAATTAATCAAATACCATACCCTATACAAGTTTGGGACTCCAGAAACACTTACGGGCGACCAAGGAACAATGTTCATGGATGAAATGGTAATGGCTTTTGCTCAGCAGTTATGCATTATGATTGTACCTAACTATGCACAGACAAACAACCAGTATGATGAAACCAAAAAGGTATTCATTTTCATGATTAAGAAGACAATAGAGTATAACCCTAAGAAATGACACGTGATTTAATATGGGGTGTTATAACCAGGATGTAGTTGTACAAGTTGAGGTAGCAGTAAGGTCTACCAGAATAGCCTTTCAACATCATCTACAGCCAGACGAGTACCAACAGACTATCTTTTTTTTTATTTACATTCGATGGAGGAAGACCAATGGATGGCGTTTGATCATCAGAGATTGTACAAAGAGAATGTGACAAAATCATACAATCAATAGTAAAGGGAAATGAGCTTGCAAGAGGAATATTTATTCTGAAATCCATCCCCCAGTCGGACCAAATCACCAAACATATGGTCTCCTAATTAGGAGGGAGTGTTTCTGGTTACCCAAGTAAATTTTGGAGGAGCATACATGATAGAACACTTGGAAGGAAAGGAGATGAGCCGAAATATTAACGTATGTTCTTGAAAAATTACTATCCTTCGATCTGGGAGGGCATGCAAGAACAAGTATAAGAAGGACAAGTGGTTCGCCTAACATGTGTAAGCCTTAAGGGTTAATGTGATCAATCTAGTTTTGATGATAACAAACCATTGAGTAGTTCTAATTTTTGTGTGAGCATGTGTTTATTGATAGGATCTTTAGACTCACACCCACATTGATGAAAATGGTAAGTTAGCTTCTTGTGGACCAAAAAGGTATCATCATACGACATAGAAGAAGCTACACATTGCAAGACTCCATGGCACAAGCTTCAAATACACTCCGCAATGCCTTGAAAGCAATTGCAAAGTCAAGAAGGAAGATCAAACATTAAGAGCTACTCAATCAAAAAATGTACTACATCAACAAGTAGCTCTTAACCAAAGAAGTGATGAAGTCCAATACACTAAAACATAAAGATTGCTACAGGATTTCACCACTCAAAGAAGAGGTTGATCAAAGGTCTCAAGTCCAAGCTCAAAAGAATAACTCATCCTGAAGACTCGGAGGCCAAGAAGATTAGTCTACATAGGTAAATTCCTTGTGACTAATCTTCATTTGAGAATACTATAATTTAAGTATGTTTAAAGCTCATACTCTTACATATTTTCAAAACCACATGTTTATTTTGTTTAAATCTTTGAAAATGTTTTTGAAAACTTATTTAAGTGTTAGTTAATGCCTAAAATCTTTAAAATATTTTAAATATCTTTGAAAAACACATAGGTATGAATTTGAGAACATTGGAAATGTTACTAAGTGGGAAAACCACTTTTGGACTGAAGTCCGTTTGACCTAGGCATAGACTCAAACGACCTAATGAAGTCTGGTCGACCAACATTTGGTGTTCGGTCGACCTAGGGTGTTTTGTCCCTGGTCAGATTTGAATGTTTCAAGACTCCAACAGCTATATTCTCTCAAACAACCTTGATATAGGTCGATCGACCGAGCTATGCTCCGGACGACAAAGACCACTGCATGCGGTTGACCAAGGTGTTTACAGAAGCCTTTATTTTTTACCTCTGAAGCGCTTCGGACGACCTACCCATGTGTTCGGTCGACCGAAGTTATCGCTTCAAGGAAAAAAAAAATAGCCGTTGTAACTTAAATTGCTTGTGTATTTTGGCCCCCTATATAAAGCTTCTAAAGTCGATTTTTCATAACTAACCAAGCCATGAGAGGGAATTTTATATACACTTTATAAAGAAGCAATCCAAACACTTTAAGAGCTTTAACTCTTCATCTATTTCAAAATACAACATTTTGAGTTGAGCTTAAACATACATCTTTTCTTCTATTCTCAAAAGTTATTAGAGCTTTCAATTTTATATCCAATCCATTGAGGGATTATTTGTAAGTGAGCTAAATTGTAAAGTCTCAATTGTAAGAGACTATTTCCTTTCTCTTTGTGATAACTAGTTCTTTGTGAGCTAGGAAAAATCTCTCTGTGAGCTTCACTCTTTGTGAGCGTGTGTCCTCTTTGTGAGGTATCTCTTTGTGAGATTGGCTTTGTGTGAGCTTAGTTCTTTTGAGAGCTAGCAAAACGTTTTGTGTAAGCGGAGTCTCTTTTTTAGGCAAGTGTAAAAGGTTGATCCCACCTTGCAATTTGTTGTGAAGGTAATCCATTAGTGGAGTTGCCAAAATCCTTGGGTGTGTCCTAAGGCAGTGGATGTAGATTTTTTTGATCGAACCACTATAAATCCCCGTGTTTGTTTTCTCTAACTCTACTCTTTACTTTCAAGTTCATATATTATTCTTTGCTATTATACTTCACATGAACTTGTTTGTTTGAGCTCTATTTGTTTGAGTTAGATGCCTCACTTAGTTTATATATGCTTGGCTTGGTCATATGATTTATAGTGTTTGGTCTTTCAAGATTTACATATAGGATACTTGACTTAGCACTTCCAGGGTCATATGCATGGTCATGTATTGCTATATGTTGCATTTAAACACTAAAGTCATCTAAGTTACCTCAACATTTAACTCACCTTATATGATTAATCAACATACTTGTTGTTAATGTGATCACTTGGGCAAAGGTGTTCAAGAAAAGCTAAAAAAATTTAGAACCTAATTCATCCCTATTAGGTTCAAACCTATCGGGTATTTCAGTTGGTATCATAGCCTAGTCTCATTTTTGTTGGACTTACATCCTAGGATAATCCATGGCTCATAGCTTTTAAACTTCTACCATAGATGGCCATTCCCCAACTAGACACCTCTATTTGATAGATCAAACTTCTATTGTTGGAAATACATGTTTAAACTCTTTTTGTCATCTAATGATTTCACCTTGATGAGCATCATATAAGAAGGTCCTTTTGTCCCTTCAAATATTATACAAGGTGTGAAGATGCCAAAGGAAAGAAGAGACTTCAATGATGAAGATTGCACAAAGATGACACTCAACTTGAAAGATGTGGATGTGCTTTATTGTGCACTAAATGAAGAAGCCCTAAAGAAAGTACATGAATGTGAAGATGCTCACTCAATGTGGAATATGCTTGAACAATCTTACAAAAACAAAGTTGAAGTGGAAGAGCCAAAGGTGGCAATTCAATAATTAGGGACTCAATCTTGTGAAGGTAATGAAGACATATCAATCACACTCAAAGAAAACCTTGATGATATCAAAGAGTGTGTTTTAGGAGAAATCAAATGTCAATCTTCAATAAGCTCAAAAGACAATTCACAACTGGAGCTTTCACAAGATGAGATTGTGGAAGAAATGGTGGACTCACAAGATGATGACCTTCATAAGGAGCTAAACTAGGATGGAGACAATGAAGGTCACATAGCTTGTTCAAGGAAGAGAAAGTTTTTTCCACAAAGCTCCAAAGACAAAGATTCAAAGAAAAGTGGCAAAACACTTGATCATTCAAAGATAAATGAAAATTTTGAATGACGATATCCTAAAAGGAAAAGATAAAAAACACTTCATAGCTCTTGGAAAGATCAAAGTTCAAAAGCTATACAATTTGAGGAACCAATAAGCTTAAGAAATTATACAAGTGATGAAGAGAGCCACAATGTTAAACCTCAACCCTCATCACTTAGTAAGAAAGTAAAGGTATCAAATTCACCTTCTCAATGCTCCTTATTTGATGATATTATTAATCCGAGAAGTGATTTTGACCTGTATGCTCATAATCTTACTGATGTTGCATCTTTCCATATTCTAAATTATATTCATATAGATAACTTGAAGCACGACCTACATATGTTATATGTCTCCCTTGCAAAGGTGTCCATGGAATGCAACATCATAAACTTGGATTATTCTTGTTCTTATTTGTTTAAGTAATCTAAGAATCATTCATGTTGTTTTAATCTTGATATGGTTGATCCTTGTGCACACACTTGCCACTTGTGAAATAACATTGACAATGAAAGATCTTTACAGAAGGTACCAAGTACTTCTCAAGTTTCCCTTGTAGGATCAGAACGATCTAAACTTCACAACGAAGAGATGAACCATAAGAAATGGCAAAAATAAGCTAAGACTCCAAGAAGAAAGTCAAGTGCCAATGAATGCAAGATTGTAGAGGACTCGTCTAGAAAGGAAATGTCATATACAAAAGGTGACTCTACAAAAGACTACACAAGGTGCATCATTGGACTTATTGATGATGAAGATAAAGTTGAAATTCCTTGAGTAATGAGATACAATTTTCAAATTCAACTCTAGATAGTGATCATGATATTGATGATGATCCTTATGTGCTCTTAAGTAACTTATATAATGAGCTGAAAAAGATGACCAAAAAGAATAAGATAACTTGTGAAAAACTTGGTTGCTCATTAAATGAAAGATCTTGCTTGCAAGTTGAGTACAATTAACTTCTTGCCTCTTTACATATTCTAGAGAAAGAAAAAGATAGCATGTTTTTATCCATTAATGTTTTAACTCTTGATAATCATGATTTGCTTGACAAGATGAATAATAATAATTCTAAACATGTTGAGTTTGATTTGATAAAGCATAAGCTTGATATTCTTAACTCCTATGTGGATAAGTGCACATGCTCTAGAGATATACTTGGAAACGTGCTTATTTCTCAATGTGCCTCACATGATAATACTTGTTTAGAGCATAAACACAAACATAAGTATGCACACTCAACTTATTTTGATGCTAGAACTTCATATTCCAACATGCTTAAAGTTATTTGCTCATATTGTGGAAAATATGGACATCATGCTAATTGTTGCATCATTAAGAAGAGGATTTCTAGAGGTGCTAAACCTGTGTGGCTTGAAAATACCTTAATTAAGAACTAACCCCCAAGGACCCAAAAGAGTTTGGGGTACCAAAATAACATTGTATTGCAGGAAACAAGGGAATTCCGGTCGACCGCACCAGGCCCCGGTCGAACGAAGTTATGGTCAAATTGCCTTAGAAGATTTCAGGGTATTCTGGTTGACCGAACACCAGCCCCATTCAATAGAAATCGAGACAGAAATAAATTCAATTTATCTCGAGACCGCCACTACAAGAAAACTGTGTTACAGAGACGGACATTTCCGTCGCTAAACTAAACTTAGTTTAGCGACCCAATGACGTGGTCGTGTATTTTTCGTCGCAAAGCAAATTACCGATCGAATACCGACCGAAAGGATAGCGACCGAATGTTCGGTCTCTATTTACCGATTGAATACCGATCGAATGGTCAACATTGTTGACTTTTGACTTTGACTATATAACGACCGAATACTGACAGAAAGTCTAGCGACCGAATATGCGGTCTCTATTTATCGACCGAATGGTCAACATTGTTGACTTTTGACTTTGACTATGTAATGACCCAATACCGACGGAAAGACTAGCGACCGAATATGCAGTCTCTATTTACCGACCGAATGGTCAACATTGTTAACTTTTGACTTTGACTATGTAACAACCGAATACCGACAGAAACTCTAGCGACCACAGGTTCGGTCACTATTTACCGACCCAATATTCAGTCGCTATTTAGCGACCAAATACCGACCGAATGGTCAACATTGTTTGACTTTTGACTTTGACTGTTTAACGACCGAATACCGACGGCTAATATAGCACCCGATATTCGGTTGCTATTCCGTCGCTAAATTGTTTTATACTTAAAAAAATAAATCTAAAATTTAATTAATTCTCTATTATAAAAACATCAATACGCACAAAAATACAAACCAGAAACAGTATTAATGAGATCCCAAATAGCTAAAATAATCAATAAACCCAAAAATAACATTACATAACCAATTATCTTACTAAAAAACACAAGTTTACACTTCTCATAAACTCCTTGATGTCATTTATATGTATATATTTGGAAATGCATGAGTTGCAATCTGAAAAGTACAAGAATCAAATTATTTTATGGCAATAAAATTACCACTTTGAATTATGATAAAAAGTTATACAATACGACAATTAATTTATGGAATTCCAAGAAGTGAGAAAGAGATTAATCATTCTAAATCATCCTCCGACATAAATTCATCATCTTCTTCAGAATTGTCATCACCCGACATAATTTCATCATCATCATCTTCATCAACACGGCTCGTACCGGCCATAAACACAACTTCAATTTCCCCTGCTCGGTGTGCAAGTTGACCAACTTCAGTAACAGTTTGATCAATGCGACTGGTCTCCTCATAGCGTACTTCCTCCTGATACGGTACCGGAACACCAGGAACGTCAATTAGACGTGGTTTGGAACGACAAACAGCCAACCAATCAGACCTAGATGTTGTCTTACTACCCGGATAAGGTGTGTAATAGAATTTTTGACATTGGGAAGCAAATACAAATGGATCGTAACCCTGGTATGTTCTTTTCCTATGTATTTCTACAAGTTTATATTGAGGATGCACCCTCAAACCTCGATTTGGAGTAGAATCAAACTAGTCGCATTTGAAAAGAATTATTTTTTGGTGAGGTACTCCAGCAAGTTCAACCTCAATGACTTTCTTTAACTCTCTATAATAATCTCCTTTAACCCATACCCACTGTTTGTCGTTCCCTTTCCATCGTTGTGAGCTTTTGTGTGAAATCTATAACCGTTAACAAAGTAACCGGTGTATGACATCACTCTCCTTGACGGGCCCCATGAGAAATGTTTCAACAAGCTTTTAGAATGTTCCGGAAGGCTATGTATCTGTTGAGAACAACAAAAGTTAAATTAGTTTAGTTTAGGCATTCTTAAGACAAGTACATTTCTACACAATACCAACTTACATGAGTTCCAAACCACTTGGAAAAATCATTATAAACCCGGCTTTGAAGTTCTTCCTCTGTTATCTGCGGAGTTTGGTCATGTACTTCACTGACAAATTTCCTGAGTTACAAATTAAATGACAATATTATTATTTGGCTACTTTTAATTATATAAAAAAATGAAGCAATAGATGGGTTTACTTACTGAATATATGGTTCGACCTCTTCACAATTCATCAGGATATAATTCATGGCTGTTTTATAATCTTTATCAGATAATAAAATCTTTTCTTTTTTTCCAAATGATCTTCCCGGTAAGTTGCAAATTAATAATACATCTGGTCTACTAGTCTCGTCTTCACCATCATTTCCCCCAATGGTTGTAACTTTCGTTTTCATGTGGGCTATCAACAGCCTTCAACATGTCATAGAACATTTGTGCCTCTGGATTGGGTGGTTCTTCCACATCCCTATTATCTGGCTCATTAAAACTTGGTCCTGCAGCATCAAGAACCATCTCTTGATAATTGTTCTGTGTCGTATATCTTCCAGAATTATCAATATCACGAACAAACGGGATTTGAGGCATTGGAATGAATGCCTCACCATGACATGTCCAATTAAAATAGTTAGACACAAATCCGTTCATAACAAGATGATACTTCACAGTATCAGGCATATGAAAATACTTATTCTTACAAACCCCACAAGAACACCTAATCCCATTAATTTGTACTTTAACAGACATACTAACAGCGAAATTCACAAATCGTTTCAACCCCGCTATAAATTCTTGACCATGACGAGGTCCACCATTTGTTGTCGAATCCATATACATCCAACTACGGTCCTCCATTATAAACACAATGTCTGCATATATCAAGTTTTAATAAGTAAATGAATATTAGCTTTGAACCTTATGTTTCATGATTTTCAACCTTAATTTTCAAGCAATTGGTATGTTCGATTATCAATTATTTAATTATTGAAACTAAAATGATATAATTAGCCTACATTCCAATAATTAAAAATGGAAATCCCTAAACCTTAAAAAAAATCGGGGAGATAATACAAAGATAGAAAAGTCAAGGAAGATAATACAAAGATAGAAAAACCGGGGAGATAATACAAAGATGCAAACAACCGGGGAGATAATACAATGACGGGTCTTTAATAGGGAAAAATGTAAAAAAATTTCCATAGGTCTTCATGACGGGTCTCATCTATACAACGCTGCTGAAACACACATTTCACATGCAAAACTGGTAATTGGGTGATCGGAATCTGCTCAAAAATACAAATATTGGTCAAATCTCACAATTTTTTTACAAGAAATTCATTATAAAATCATGATTGTGTGCATGAACAAAAAGTCCCTTAGTATGATAAATTTTCAATCCAATTAATATTTCATTGTATATTAAAAATGACTTGAAATCTAAAGTCCAAAGGTCAATAGAAAAAAAAATGTTTTGAGTTTGGTGCAAAGCACAATTTACATGAAGCCATACTTATTTGGACATTCCTAATTATGCTTACAAACTAAAGAAAACAACTTCTTGCTATCGTTTCTTTTGTGTTTTGTTTTTATTTTTTTGACACATTTTCCTTCTTTTAAGCTATCTTTGAATTTTAAGCTTCTTTTAAGCATATCATCACACACCTTAACTCCAACCCAAA
Organism: Vinca minor; assembly: GCA_026122235.1. Lineage (NCBI taxonomy): Eukaryota > Viridiplantae > Streptophyta > Magnoliopsida > Gentianales > Apocynaceae > Vinca > Vinca minor. The sequence continues at coordinate 128,683 of JAOCZM010000285.1, read as the reverse complement.
AAATAAAAGGTCAAATGTCCTAAAGCAACTAATATTTCACTAAATGCCCATATGGAACCAAATCTTTGTTTCCTTTCACCCCAAAGGTTTCATTCTTACTCATAGGGGTATTATAATTTTCGGCAAAAAACATGAATTGTGACCAATTTTGTCAAACTTTCTCAAAGGAAAGATTCTCACCTAAACCCTAAAAAACCCTACAGAAGAAATGGTATAAGAGCATGAATTTAGACATTAATAACACTATAATAAATAGAAAAGGCAAGATTCTCACCTAAACCCTAAAAAACCCAACTGAAATCGGAGATGGTGGCGACTCTTGGAGGTGCCAGAGGTGGTGGCGACGTCTTGGCCGGAGGTGGTGGGGATGGGAGGAGGGAGGAGTTTCGCGGTGGACTTTGGGGGAAATCGCCAAGAGGTGTAGGTGTAGGTGGAGGTGGAGGTGGAGGTCGCGGCTGGGCAGAATGAAGAAACAGGGAGAGGGTTCTTGCCTTAGGGATTTTTAGAGAAATAAAACGCAAACAACGACGTCGTTTAGTCCTTTCTTATTAGCGACCGAATAGCGACCGCTTTGTCAAATTCGGTCGGTATTCGGTTGTTCATTTTAAATACACAAACTGATAAACAACGACGTCGTTTAACCCTTTACTACTACCGACTGAATTGCGACCGCCCCGCCTATTTCGGTCGCTATTCCGCCGCCCCTTGCGAATTGCGACGGAATAGCGACGAACCAAGTTGAAAAATTAAAAATCCGAAAACCGACTTCATTCAGAATGCGAGTACGAACTAATATGAATATTTTAGTAATTATTTGTTTATTGATAATCAATTATTAAAATTTAAATTACATTACTCAATGATTATTTTAAATGTAAACACAAAGTATTGCTTAAATTGTTCTGCTTCGAGTCTATTTATGGATTTTGTGAATAAATATAAATTTTACATGTTTGACTATTAAAGTTAATGTTTATATACATATATATTAGTACTAGTCACTAAAATAGGCATAATATTACTGTATATACCTAAAAACCCCGCTTTTTATTAAAAACAGAAACCGGAAAAACCACCGACCGAATTGCGACCAACCAGCTGATTTCGGTCGCTATTCCGTCGCCCCTTGTAAGCTTAGCGACGGAATAGCGACGGACCGAGTTGAAAAATTAAAAATTCGAAAACCGACTATGTTCTGAACGCGAGTACGAACTAATATGAATATTTTAGTAATTATTTGTTTATTGATAATCAATTATTAAAATTTAAATTACATTACTCAATGATTATTTTAAATGTAAACACAAAGTATTACTTAAATTGTTCTGCTTCGAGTCTATTTATGGATTTTGTGAATAAGTATAAGTTTTTACATGTTTGACTATTAAAGTTAATGTTTATATACATATATATTAGTACTAGTAACTAAAATAGGCAAAATATTACTATATATACCTAAAAGCCCCGCTTTTTTTTTATTAAAAACGGAAACCCGAAAAACCACCGACCGAATGGCGACCGCCCAGCAGATTTCGGTCGCTATTCCGTCGCCCCTTGTATGTTTAACGACGGAATAGCGACAGACCGAGTTGAAAACGGTCGCTAGGCTGTCACAAAGATGATAAATTGCTGCGCATATTTTTAAAACGACTGCGTTGTGCTTATTCCGTCGCTATTCAGTCGTCCAGCCTTAACCCTAAACCCTAACACGGTCGCTAGTCCGTCGGTAGCCGGTCGGCACAAAGCCAGTTTTCCAGTAACTTATATCATAAAACATAGAACAGACCCCCTGCCACAATTCAGTATATCTACAATTCAACAGAAAATAGACCCGTATAAATTCCAAAATAAACAAAAAACATAACGCAAAAAAATAAAGCATAACGTAGTTAACTAATCAGTTAAGGGGTCATCGTCATAAAATAGGTAACTATAAAATAGTTTACAAATTGATACAAAATGAAACTAAATAATCTATTGACTCCCCAAAACAACATCTACAGTTAAGGGGTCATCGTCATAGTCCGATTCTAACTCATCATCTAAGGTACTAATCAATTTGTCTTCTATCCCAGAGGGACTTAAAACAATATTGTTTTTATTTGTTAAAATATCTGCTAAGGTACTAGGTAATGACTTGTTTCTATTCTTTTCTCTCATCTTGAATTCTCTTTTTTGCTCAGCCAATTTAGTTTCCATATATTTCTTCCACTTAGCTTCCATTTCGTTCCGCATTTGTTCCATAGATGAATGCGAGACTGCCTGGCTACCTCGCTTCATTGTCTTTACCACATCGGTGAACGAACCAAGTCCTTGAACACGTCCCTTTCTTAGCCCGCCCGCTGCCTCAGCAGATAGCTTAATCTGAGTCGGCAAATCCGGAGGAGGCTAGCCGGCTTGAGTTGTTTAGCTTGCGGTGGCGTCATAAACCGCATGGAACACCCCCTATCAAATAAAATGTCAGGTTATCACAGTAAATAACTAATATAAAAAAAGGGACAAAAAGTAATGAAATACTTACAGACAACTCTCTAGAATCTTCATGAACCCATTCGCCTTTCTTTGGGCCGATATGGTGTTGATGAAGATGATCGTAACTGGCCGGGAATGGGACTGCATGTCCGGCCTCCTTTTCCTGTTAACAAAAATCAGTAAAACATTTAAATACGCACATAAAATAAAAGACACAAATGAATGTGTAAAATAATATAATCAAGTACCAATCTCATGTGGTGCTCAATGTGGCTGAGCGAAGCGTCTGTGTGCTTCATCGGGCCTTTGCCACCCCTCATTTCTTTCCCCTTTTTTGAGGTCTGTAAAGACTTGGCTTTAAATTTCGGAGTCTGCCAGTACTCTAAAAGTCGCGCCCAATTGGTCTCACAAACCCATGAGGGCCTCTTATCTTTTTTCCGTGCGTCACTCATAATGCCGCTGAGTCTCCTCGTAAGCAAGATACGCCAACTTGACTTGAGGCCCGCCTCATGCTCAGGAGCCCAGCGATACCTTTTCTGTATTTTGAAACAATATTAGATAATTAAATTCGAAGACCTATAAATTCAAACTTATTTGTTAATTTACTTACTGTGAACTCTTCCCACCACAATTTTTCTTCTTCCTGGGGAACATCCTTTATGGTGTTGTATGCCCCCTTGAAACGATCTTGAAATATTGAAGTAATGACGCCGGAACAGCTGGAAGCCAATCTAAATCTATAATAGCCAGGAAATTTTTTAATTAGTTACTATAATGATTACAAGAAGTATAATTAACTTAAAGGAAATAATGAATTTTTTTACTTACGTGCCAAGGGTAGGTTGCAGGAGAGTACGAGTATCTATTGTAGCCGCAACTCCACCAGTACTGGTATCAGTCACCGTTTGTGGGACAGTAGACTGGTGAGTCGCAGATCCTGCTACCGGCGTAGACTCAGTCGCCGGTACAAACGCAGACGCATCCCGAGATGCATGTGCATCAGCAGATGGTGGAGTAGAAAACGAGTCCCCTGATGTACCTGGCTGGGAGGTAGGCGACGTAGAAGACATTGGTGACTGACTAAATGGTAATTGAACAGCTTTCTTTGGAGGCATCTCTGAAATACAGATTAAGCGGATTAAGAAGTTGCAATAAAGGACAAATGAAGAAAAAATAAAGTAACATGAATTCGGAACGGTAAAATGAGAAAATGGACATGAATTGTAAAATATTTATGCTTATCAAATGTCGAAGAAAATTGGGTGTCAGGCTTTACAACTAAAGCTACTACTTCACCTTCAACATCAAAATGCACCATTCATATATCAGGATAGCTTTAAACATACTCTACAAAAAACGACAAAATTCCACCAAAACATCCGAAGGGAAGATATTTATTGCATACACACAGGTCATAAGATGACCATTTGTAAAGAATAAACATGTCTAGTCAAAGTATGAACCACCGTATTACCATCCTCATAAAGATACTCCAAATCAAACAAAGGACTTATACAATTTATCCAATTAAAAAGAAATCAATAATTGCAAACAAATTCCCAATTTAACTTAAGTATAGTTATCAATAAGAAAACAAATAGTGCAATCAAGGTTATCTTTTTCTATGATAAAAACAAAAATTTGTGAACAGAAAAACAAAGATCAATGCAAAAGCATGTTAAACTAAACTAAACAAGTACTACAAAACTAACAAAGAGTCAATTAAATATACCAAAAAAAAAATGCTAACTTATAAAGAATCTAATAAACAAGCTACATGATCCAAAGTACTCCAAACCATAAGATATTTCATTCATTATGACTTTCATGAATTGCCAAAAAAAATATGCTACTTAAGATCAATTGATATAGTTATTAATCAGAAAACAAACAAATTAACCAAACACTACATTTCCTAATCATAGAATCCATATATCCAAACTTGAGAAATCTGAAATTTTATATTACATTAAGTCATTCTTACTAAGACACACTAAACAACTAGCATTCAAATTCTGCTCAAAGATTTGAAGCTCAAAGCCATAGCTTCCATCAAACAGAACAATTGCGAGAGTAACTTCAGAAACATGATTTTCATGTACAAAAAAAATAGCATTAAAACCCTAATAGATTCAAAATTACAACTAGAATAAAAAATTTCTAGAATTCAAAGGAAAACTCTCATCTTTTAAGCTCAAAGTCACCAATTACACAACGAATCAGAAAACTGTGGCAGTTAAAGAATCAGAAAAATTCGAAAAAAAATATCTTGAAAAAAATTAAACCTTTAGATGGAGGTCCCGGGGTGGAGGGTGGTGGGGTAGAGGAGAAGAAGGACGGCAGACGGTGAGGCCGCGAGAGGGACGGGGACGGTGTCGCCGCGAATGATGATGGGAACAGCTTCTTCGATGCAACAATGGAAGGATACAAGGGTTGGTGGTGGCAGCTTAGGGATAGGGCTTGATGGAATTGGGGAAGGAGGTGGTGGCGGGGTGGTGGAGAGTGGAGGATTGGGGATTCGACGGACTGGTTCAAGGAATGGGGAAGAAGAAGAAAGCGTTATCTACCGGTGGAGCATGACGTCGGACCTGTGCAGAGAAGAAGGATGGCGGCGTTCTCAGGCGGTGGAGCTTGACGCCGGAGAAGAAGGACGGCGGTGGTTTCTGAGAAAATCGGCGATTGAAGGCGACGAAAGGTAATTTCTGGAGTCGATTTTACTCTGTAGGAATTCTTAGGGTATTTGTTTGGATTTAGTTACAAAACGACGTCATTTTGAGACTTAGATCGTTAATCCGTCGCTAGGTTATATTCCGTCGGTATTCAGTAGTTATGTTTCGTCGGCATTCGGTCGTTAAATAAAACAAAACGACGTTGTTTAATGTCCTTCATCTATAGGTTGATAAATATACACCGTTATATATTCCGGCGGTATTCGGTCGTTATATAGTCCGTCGGTAAACGGTTGTTAATATCCGTCGGTAGTCGGTCGTTAAGGGTGAACAAAACGACGTCGTTTCAATTTGGTCAACGGGACCGATGTGGCTGACGGAGGGGCGACGGAATAATGACCGTTAAGTTTTTGATTTCCAGTCGGTCGTTATTCCGTCGTTAAATTTGTAACCTAAAATTTTGGTCGCTATTTAACTGTTTTCTTGTAGTGCGCCAAGAGCCTTCTGTCGACCGAAGTCTCGCGGACTGACAGTTTTAAAGGGCTTTTCAAGTTCATTTTTCAAATTCCATCTCTCAAAATACCAAAACCCTTCATATATCCTTCTCAATTTGAAAGCCTATCCATACATCAATTCTTTCCAACAAACTTCACTTTATACAATCGTGAATCCAAATCCAAATCCAAATCCTACTTCAAATCCATCAAAAGATCAATCCAACAAAAATTCTTCCAAAAGGAAAGCACAAACTCAAAGATCCCTAGAAAAGGCTCTAACAATTCGAGAATCAATTGAGTCCGCTCCCAAAAAATTGAAAACGAAGAAAATTGCGGAAAATGGCAAAGGGAAAGCGAAGATGACAAATCAAACGGATGACTAAATGGAATCTGACGAAGGTCATCGCATCCCACCACCTTCTCGAAAATTTCAAGGAGACTCTTCATCCTATCCTACTAGAAAGGTAACCCTTCCTTTTTACTCCGATGAAGCGAGAAATTATATGAGAATCTAGTAAGAGAAAAGAGAGGAATTACCCCGGGCTATGTGATAGAAAATGACATGTTTAAAAGGATCTCAGAAGAGATTGTTGAGTATTTCATTGATATGGGGTGGTTAAACTTGCTTGTGCACAATTTTGAAATATACCCCCTTACCATATATGAATTCGGAGCAAATCTTAGAGAATAAGGAGTAAAGGATGATGGAAAACATTGGTGGACTTCTAGGATAGGAGGATTAGAGTTTAGCTACTCTAAAGCTATGTTGTGCAACATTTTTGGAGTTAAGCTTCAGGAAGATTCAATTAGGTACTTTGATAACTCCGGAAGTGTGCCCCATGAAGATGACTTAGACATTGGAAGCTTCAAAACCTACTTTAACATCAAGGGATATTTCAATAAGTCCAAAGAGAGAGGGATATACAAACAAATTAGATGAATATGGTCATATTCTCCCCCACATGGTGTCAAATGTGGTCATTCCTGTCAGCGGTCACAAGAGTTCAATCTCTTATCTACAAATGACGGTGATGCAATGTCTAGTGTAAAGGAAGAAAGCCAATTTTGGATATTCGGCCTTAAAGTATTTCATGGAAAGTGGCAAAGGAACTAGGAAACTCATACCCTTTAGGAGCATGCTAACCTTAGTTTTTAAGAAATTCAAGCTAAAGCTCACCAATCCCGTTCAAATGAGTAAAAGAAAAATATATACAATGAAAGCCTTTTTCATCAAATGCACATGCTTCTAGTCAGTGGGAAATGGAAAATCCCGCATAAGATGCAACAATGAAGAGATTTTGGCTGCGGCAATTGCACAAAGCAAAAGTCCAAAAGTAAGTGAAACAATAAGGAAGCTAATTGCTTCAAGGAAGGCTCAAAGGCAAAATGAGCCACAAGAAGAAAATGTGCAAGAAGAGAAAGGCTTTAAAGATGCACCTATCAGTCTTGATGAAGACGTTGGAATGCGAGAAAATGTTGAAAGGGAAGTCCCTCCCCAAAGGAATGCTGATAGCAATGAATTACTTCTTCAAGTCTTGTTAAGGCTAGATACATTCCAAGACAACTTCAACCAAAGGATGTCAAATTTGGAAGAAAAAAAGTTGATGATGTTGAAGCGAGATTGAAGGAAATTGAGTAAAAGGTTTACAACGTAATTAGTTATACTAGAACCAAACAGTCAACTCTTGTACAAGAAAATGAAGAGAGTGAATAAGAAAATGAATAATCAAGTGAAAAGGATTCTATTGATGGAAGTGATGAGGAAGATGAATATGAAGATGAAAGGGAAGATAAGAAAGATGAAGAGATGGTGGATGAAGGTAGAGATGTGAATGCAATCTCAAGTGATGAGAGTGGGAATCAAGATGATGGAAATAATGATGATGTTATGAAGATTGAAGATGACAATGAAGATAGGAAAGAAAAGGAAAAAAGGGTTGAAGAGAAAGAGCAAGATATGTAAGAAGCTTCCACGAAGAATGATGATGATGAAGAGGATTGAAGAATCAAAGAATCTCATGAGGATTGTTAGTAGTGCCCTAGGACCATTAGCCTATGTTGTACGTTTTATATATTTTGAGCATGTCATTTGAATAGTTAATTTTTCTTTTGAACATCAAATATGTGATTTGATAGTAAAACTCATTAGCTTATGCAATTATTATTCTAATTGTCCCTAGTTTTATGTAATGTTCTGTACAATGAAATAAATCTAGTGTGATGTTTGATTGATGATTATGTTTTACTGATCATGTGTAATGGATACAAATCATATCATAGATACAATATATTGGGATATATTGTATCGGACGTGATCCGAAAGAGAAGTAATACTTCATGGTTCTTTAGTCATAAGTATTACTTCCTCAATACTATTTGGAATCCTTAGACCTTATGTCTCCATCGTTTCTAGCATGAATGGAGCTATGTTTTGACTCAGTCGGACGTTACTTTTAATCGAGTAATTAATACGATTGATGATCGGATATAGTATCCTATCATGGCTTGAATGGAGAGGCATCGTAAGGGATTTGTCCCTCTCTTATTAGATAGAGATATCTATGAGCCCCTCCATAGGGAAGACTGTTTAAATGCATGGCCGTGCTCAAATGTATTTAATAAAGTGGTTATTAAATAGTATTTGTTGGAACAGTCTACCTAGAGATCGAGCATAAATACAATTAAGCTTTATAAGGGCGACAACTACCATGCCTTATGCTTAATTTGGATATCGCGAGACAAAGGGATTAAATAATGGATTCATATTAGCTTCCACCTACATTCATTCACTTTGGGTAGTCACAATGTCCTGCTAGGGATTGTTTGTGATTTATGAACCCATACTACTACTAAGTATGTTTACATTGCCATTGTGATATGAACCTACAAGGTCACACGCATAGACGAGTTAACGAGCTTCATGTTCAGATTCAATGAATCTAGAATGTGTCTAGGTTCATTGTATCTGACATTTATTTTTCTGAGAATAATAAAATGTTATTATTTGAATTAGAGATTAAGGATGGGTATTTTCGGTATTTGGCTTTTGCTGGGATTACTGGGAGTTATTATGCGATAAAACTCCCACTACCAGAAGAGGTTAGAATTACGTGGGAGTTGGTTTTGGGAACAAACTCTCACTCCTATATAATCTCTATTTGGCGAAACCCTATATATACTTTTTGAGAGCCGCAAAACATAACACCAAAAAAAAAAAAAGATTTTTGCCTCCTTTTCTCTCTACATTTCCGAAACTCAAAAAACGAAGAGCTATCACTCGTTGCTCGTTTCATCACGTGGATACCGGTAGAAAGCAATTCCGCAATGGAAGGCTTTTGGTGGTCGCAGCACAACATCCGAAGTCAGAAACCATTAACTGAAAATCGTAAATATTTTTGTCAGTTTTTAGATTCCCATAGTAGGAGCGGATCCTTCCCGGGACGATTCATGAGCGTTTATAACAAGTTTCTGCCCATGAATCCCTCAGAAATGAAAGTGCAAGATGCAATTCCACAAATCAATGAGATTTTTTCTAAACATATCTCCTTTAATTGTTTTGTCCCTAATCTGTTATCCTTTATGTATCCTTAGATTAGCAATTGTTGTCTTTATATTTTCATATCTTTTTATACATTGATTATTAGGGATATTTGGTTGTTATAACATGATATGTTTTAAGTTTTTATGTTTATGAGCATGTGTTTTAGAGAGCTTAATGATTTTATCCTTGTGATGAAAGCTCATCCTTGAAACCCCCCTCCCCTATACTCAAATTGATATATGCCTTAAGGGGAGTTTTAGATGCTATGGTTTGATTTTAACTTGATCTATACAGCATGGGTAAGTTTTGTGTTTTTTTTCAAACTTTAAGCATGTACCTTATGTGGTTGATCGTCTAGAAGCTTAAGTTAAACTATAAATTGTGATTGTGGAATTAATTTGTGCCTTGGTATGTGCCTATGGCTGGTTGGAATTGTTTTGAACTGCAAAATTGCAGGTTTGATGTTTCTACCATAAGTCCGGTCTACTAGACTAAGGACCTCGGTTGACCGAAGCATCTCAGTCGACCGCATGGAAGAGCAGCCTACTTTTCAGCAAAATTTGAGCTTCACCTCATTAATTCTATAAACTTTGTTGTTATTTTTATGGGCACAATCTTAGGGGGAGTTTCTATATGGTTTCCATCTTATATTCCCACATATATGATGTATGCTTACAATTTTCATATCTTATACATCATCACTACAATTTTCATATCTTATACATCATCACTACAATTTTCATATCTTATACATCATCACACCATAAGTTGTCTTTGTTTTTATATTTTCATATCTTCTATCCAATGTGTGTAAGTTATATGGGAATATTATGATCTTAATAAGTGTATCTTTTTTGTCTACCTCCTGTATAAATTTGAGATCATGTGCTTTCTGTTCATATCTCTTGATCTCATATAGGTTTTTAGTTAGCTTGATGCTTAAGAGTTGTTATAATTCTTAGCTAGCCATTTACTTGAAGATGAATGTGCTTCAAAGTGTTGACCTTAGACTTCCTCTTGTTTGTTGGTATGTGATACATATAGTCATCATATCTTTTAATCTATACATGGTATCACCTCCAAATATCTTTGTTAGCTATGGTTTTAACTTGATTTCATCTTGTTATAACTAACATTGTTTTTGGTAAATGGGGAGATTGTGTTTTAAGGTTATATTCCTATATCTCCCTAGGCTTTAGCTTGGGTTGTTAATTCACTTTTGAGCCATATGACCATCTTTGATTTTATGTGTCATTATGTTCTCTCTTTATTTTGATGTCAACAAAGCTTCAAAACCTCTTCAAAAGATCTCTTTAAAGGCTTACATTTATTTTAAGATAAACATCATCTCTTGGCACTCAATTTTTTTATTTTTAAATGGCCTCTTACAAATGATGTGCTTACTTAAGCTTTAAATATTTCCTTTGATTTATTTTGGTCTTTGGATATGTCTTTCTTGATTTACAATTTTACTAAATCTATTGACCAACAAGCTTCTCCTAGAATTCAAACTTAATCTCTCCTTAAAGATTTTCTTGTTTTGATCCTTTAGATGCCTTAACAAAAAGGAGAAAATGCTTTTCATATTGGCGCTCTGATGAACCTTTTTTTATTTTGACAAAAGAGGGAGAAAAATCAACATTGCAAATGTACCATGAAAAGTAGTTTTACAAAATAGAAAACTAAGGAACTTTGCTAAATGGGATATATAAGGGATTCTTTAAAATAGGGGGAGTAGAATGATTTTTCAAAACATGTACTTGCTTTGATCATTAGCTTCCTTATCTCACGCATGGATATTTTGCACTTATTTTCCTTATCCTTTTGTTATATAATTCCCATTTGCATCAATGTTTTGTCATCATAAAAAATGGGGAGATTGTATGCCCTAAGGGCTAATGTGACTAATCTAGTTTTGATGATAATAAAGCATTGAGTAGTTTTGATGTTTGTGTGGGAATGTGTTTATTGATAGGATCTTTAGACTCACACCCACATTGATGAAAATGGTAAGGTAGCTTCTTGTGGACCAAAAAGGTATAATCATACAACATAAAATAAGCTACACTTTGCAAGACTCCATGACACATGCTTCAAGTACACTCCATAATGCCTTGGAAGTAATTGCAAATTCAAGAAGGAAGATAATATGTTAAGATCTACTCAATCAAAAATGTACTACATCAACAAGTAGGCTCTTAACCAAAGAAGTGATGAAATCCTATACACAACAACATGTTGTTATAGGCCTTCACCCCTCAAAGAAGAGGTTGATCAAAGGTCTCAAGTCCAAACTCAAAAGAAAAACTCATCTTGAAGACTCGAAGACCAAGAAGATTAGTCTAGTCTACATAGGTTAATTCCTTGTGACTAATCTTCCTTTGAAAATACTAGAAATTAAGTATGTTTAAAGCTCATACTCTTTTATATTTTAAAAACCACATGTTTACCTTGTTTCACTCTTTGAAAAGGTTTTTGAAAACTTATTTAAGTGTGGGTTAATGCTTAAGATATTTAAAATGTTTTAAATATCTTTGAAAAACACTTAGGCATGAGTTTGAGAACATTGGAAATGTGACTTAGTGGAAAAACCACTTTTGGACTGAAGTCCGGTCAACCTAGATAGAGGCTCGGACGACCTGATGAAGTCTGGTCGATCGACATGTGGTGTTTTTGTCCTTAGTCAGATTTGAATGTTTTAAGACTCCAACGACTATATTCCCTTGGATGACCTTGCTATAGGTCGGTCGACCGAGCTATGTTCCGGACTACCGGACCACTTAATGCGGTCGATCGAGGTGTTTACAGAAGCCTTTATTATTTACGTCTGAAGCATTTCAGATGACCTACCCGTGTGTTCGGTCGACCGAAGCTGTCACTTCAAGGAAAAAAATAACTGTTGTAATTCGATTTACTTTTCTATTTTGGCCCCTATATAAAGTTTCTAAAGCTTATTTTTCATAACTAACCAAGCCATAAGAGGACATTTTATATTCACTTTATAAACAAGCAATCCAAACACTTCAAGAGCTTTAAATCTTCATCTTTTTCAAAATACTTCATTTTGAGTTGAGCTTAAACATACATCTTCTCTTCTATTCTCAAAAGTAATTAGAGCTTTCAATTGTATATCCAATCTATTGAAGGATTATTTGTTAGTTAGCCAAATTGTAAAGTCTCAATTGTAAGAGACTATTTCCTTTCTCTTTGTGAGAACTAGTTTTAAGTGAGCTAGGAAAAAGCACTCTGTGAGCTTCACTCTTTGTGAGTGTTTTTCCTCTTTGTAAGGCATCTCTTTGTGAGATTGGCTCTGTGTAAGCTTATTTCTTTTGAGACCTAGAAAAATGTTATGTGTGAGCGGAGTCCACTTTGTGAGGCAAAAGTCCTCTTTGTGAGGCAAGTGTCAAGTGTAAAATGTTGAACCCACCTTACAATTTGTTGTGAAGGGAATCCATTAGTGGGCTTACCAAAATCCTTAGGTGTGTCCTAAGGTAGTGAATGTAGATCTTTGTGATTGGTATAAATCATTTTGTTCATTTTCTCTAACTTTACTCTTTACTTTCAAGTCCGTATATTATTCTTTGCTATTATATTCTGCATGAACTAGTTTGTTTTGAGCTCTATTTGTTTATCTTGAGTTAGATGCCTCACTTGATTTATATATGCTTGACTTTGGCCATAAGATTTATAGTGTTTTCTCTTTCAAACTTTACATATAGGATACTTGACTTAGCAGTTCCAAGATCATATTCATAGACTTGTATTCCTATGTGTTACATTTAAACACTTAAGTAATCTAAGTTGCCTCAACATTTAACTCACCTTATATGCTTAATCAACATATTTGTTGTTAAGGTGATCAGTTAGGCAAAGAAGTTTAAGAAAAGCTAAAAAGTTTTAGAGCCTAATTCACCCCCTCTTAGGTTCAACCTTAACGGGTATTTCAATATGGTATGCAAAAAAGAAAGTGACTAGTTAGCCAAACCAAGGAAGAATTGAATTTTTCTCCTGAGAAACCGATACACATCCCAGAGACAAAAAACAAAAGAGGAAGCAAAGTGTTGACACCCAAAAATACCTTTGATGGTTGGGAAACCTCGAAAGTAGAAACAACCGAGTCAACCGAGGTAAGAACGAATCAAAAGAGTGAAACATGTCATAGGATACTTAGCTCGCCAACGCAAAGTTTTCCTGGCTATCCAGCCAGGATTAGGAACCAAGAGCCAAGAACTAGGAGGTAGCCGAGCCGCCAAAGCAAAGTTTTCCTGGGTAACCAGCCAGGATTAGGAACCAAGAGCCAAGAACCAGGAGGTAGCCGAGCCCACCAAACTAATTGTTGGCAAGCCGACCCAACAGACTCCTATTAAAAAGGGGTTCCAACCATACTTGTTTTAATAAAAATTTGACTATGCCTTGTGTCTTATCCAAAACCTAACAACCATGTTCAACATTTGAAAGAGTGACGATAAGGCTGGGAGGAAGCAAATATATTAGATGAACAACCCCAAAAATATGCAGAAGCCTATAACCAACATCCAACCAAGACCTGAAATCCATCTCCGTGATCTCCATGACTCCACACTTGGAGGAGCATAGCAGAAACACGAGATCATGGAAATCATGAGTGAAACGTGAGGCATGAAAGCTAACTATTGGCTCCAATAAATGAAGAAGAAGTAGGTAAAAACACGACATACAACACTCAAAATGCTTATTTTATTATGTTCATTTACCTTATGCTTTTAGCTTTCCTAACAACTTTCCGAACTTAAAATTACTGTAATATTCTTTTCACTTATTTTCTCAAATAAGCCAAGTTTTCTGCGTGAGGTTTCTCATGCAGTAACACATACTTAGGTTACTCGACTCCTAGGCTTAGTTTTCTCCATGAGTGTTTGCCTCCAATAACGCATGCTATAGTTTAGAGTAAATTTCAAAGACTTGAGCTCATTTTTCTACATGAGAAATCATCTCAAATAATGCATACTAGTTAAGATCACCCTTTCCCGGGTTTTATCTTAATTTGAGAAAAAGAGTTATAACTGTTCGACTAAGGTTGGTCGGCTAAGCTTCTCAGCTCGACACACGGCTGGCTGAGGTTTTTGTGGAAACAATATAATAAATTGATAGTGCTAACATGTAAGATATAAAATTATCCTAATTTTGGAGGTTAGAGATATTGATGCATTATCGTGTTATGCTGTCAATTTTCGACCATCAATAATAACTTCGTGTATTCTCAATTTTGGAAGAATGGACACTCAATTTGCAAACCCATGAATTCAGGTGGCCTTTTGGACATAATTGAATATATTATTTTATTTTCGTCAAGTGATTAGTTTGATTGGTTCCTTTTCTCGGATGGTTCATTCTCTCAGATTCATGTCTTTTAGGAAGTGAATTAGGTTGTTGATTCTTTAACTAATTTGTCTTTTGATGGGGTGTTTCTACTTTTGTTTTAGCATTTTATAATGGCCCATGGATTGCCTTGTCTGTGCTTACTCAAAAAATTAGTCCTTCATTGTTAAGTCAGCTTATCACATCCGATCTGATATAAAAGGAAAGACATGTTCAAAGGCCTCTCTCTCAGGGGAGCTACCCTAAAACCTTTGGGGATCAAATATGGTGACTTCATGTTCCACCAAAGCTTCGAGTTTTCGTGTGGATGCTCTTTCAAGGTATACTACCCAAGAGCATAGCTATGTTAAAATGGGTTAGAACCATTTCTTCTAATGAGGAAACAACCTTGAAGATGCCTAAGACAAGTCATTCAAGTGATCCATTGATTAACATCAAAGGTCCAATGACAAGAGTTAGAAAGAAGGCCATGAAACAAGCTTTAACTACATTAATTAAAGAGGTTCAAGCTAAGGAGGAAGCAAGACAACCTTCAAGAAATTTTACATGTTCTAGACAAGTTCATCTCATCACTCTTAAGTGAAGAAATTGGCTAGAGTGCATTTTTTAGAAAGTTAGTCAATTAAAGTATATCTAGACTTTAATTTATTTTCAGCTTTATTACTTTTTATTATTTCTGAGTTCTAGCTATAATAAAGGAAATGTGGTCCATTAGTTATTTAGTTTATAGCAATTATGGTTTATGTTAGTTTACTATACGTGTGTGTGCTTAGTTTTGATCCAATTAGGACTTTTTTGTATGCCTTAGACGAAATCCCTTCTTCTCTATTTAAGAGAGATTTGGCCAACTTATTAATTAGTAGACTTGATATAATATATTGTGAGGTTATTCCTTAAATCCTTTGTGATTGAATTTCTTTATAAAAATTTTCATTATTAATGTATCAACAAATTAGTTCCCTTGTTGTGGTGTTTCAACCTCCATTTAGAATTCCTCTACCAGGGTTGCTTGATGCTCATGCTGTCTTGAGGTCTTGTGTGTCAAATTCTCTTAAAGTCCTTCTGCTATGGTTGCTATGCATTCATGCTACTTAGAGGTCTTAGTGTAGGCATTCATGTGAACTAGTTTCAAGAAGAGAAAGATCATCCATCATTTTTGTTTCGAATCCTTTAAGTGCTTGGAAAGGCAAAAAGGTTTTTCATCAGATTGGTATCATAGCTCAAGGTTGATATTCTCTTTTTTGGTATACCCTTTTCTTGATTTATTGATAAAAACATTACTCTATTTATTTATATTTTGCCGAGACAAAAAAGAAAGAAAGAAAAGAGCCAATTAACAAATTATATGGTCTCTTGATTTCGACAAAAAAAAAGAGAAAGAAAAGAGCCAATTAGAAAAAAAAATTGGACTCTTGATTTCGGTAAAAAGAGAGAAAAAAACAAAGAACAAGAGCAAGAAAACAATAGGAAACATTCCAAAAGTTGTTTCCAAAATCAAAAAGGAAAGATTGAGATCATTGAGTACTAAACACAAAGGGATACCCAAAAGTATTCTTTTCCTTTTAGGTCTAGGATTTCAAGTTACCTTTCTTTATTTTTCCTCCTGATTCTTTTTCAAATAGGTCTAGGACTCCTACTTCCTTTTCTATTAGGTCTAGGACTTCTCATTCATTCTTTTACGTTTGAGCCGAAATTCAGCCATTAGGATTCCAATTCTTGGATTTTCATCTTTAAAGTCATCTAGATTTGAAGTTCTATCACAAAGTTTTAAACGAATATTGAGAGATTCTATATATAAATTAAGTGATCATCATGTCTCAAAAAGGAATTTCAACATCAAAGCAATCCAAAAGCTTAGTTGATGATAAATTCCTTAAAGATGCCCAATCTCAACAATTCCAAAAGATGATGAACCGGCTTGATGAAGCGTGTGGAAGATTGTCCATTGTTGAGCAAAAGGTGAGACCACAACTCCCCCAAAGGCAGCCCATTGTTCCTAGAAAAGGACAACAAATTGAGGAAGAAAATGGCAACTTTGATGGTGATGATGAGGGGTATGGGTCTCAAGTTTCATCACGTTCAAGAAGAGCCCAAAATAGAGCCCAATGGGATCTTGAACAAGCTAGGCCGAGAGCTTTTAGAGATGATCAAAGGCACGTTGACAACAATCTTGGTGCAATCAAGACCAAGATCCTTTCTTTCCAATGTACGAATGTTCCAAAAAAATAAATTATATTGGATTTGAAAAGTTGACAATGTTTTTGCTGTCTATAATTATTCCGAGGACAAAAAAGGTCAAGTTGGCAGCCATGAAATATTTGGATTATGCCTCTATTTGGTGGGATGAAGAGGGCATTCATAGGAGAAGGGCGGGGCAACGTCTTATTGATCATTCGGATGATATGAAAGCTTTGATGAAACGTAGATTTGTTCCCCAACATTACAGTAGGGAACTTTTCAATCGTTTACAAAGGCTTAGTCAAGGTACAAGATCCGTTGATGAGTATTACAAGGAGATGAAAATCGCTATGATTCGAGCGGATGTACAAGAAGATAGAGATGCTACTTTGGCTAGATTCTTGGTGGGCCTGAATGATGTTATTAGGCCAAAGGTGGAGAGAGCCAATCATGTTGATCTTGTAGAGATGGTGTACTATGCGGAGAAAATTGAGAGGCAACTCAAAGAGGAAAAAAAAAAAGGGACCAATTTGGCTAGATTTCCAACATGGAAAAAGACAAATCAGCCCCCTTCAAATTCCTCTTCTTGGCCGAGCAAAGTAGACAACAAAGAGAGTTTTGGGGCTGCCAAAACAGCCACGGCACAAGTTGGAGCTACCAAGGCAGCCGCGGATTCCAATTCATCAAATTGGAGGTCAAGTACTTCATCTTCCCTTAAAAAAGAATGCTACAAGTGTAGGGGAAATGGACATTTTGCTAGGGACTGCCCAAACAAGAGTGTTATGATCATGCAAAATAATGGAGTTTGGGTAAGTGAGTGAGAAATAAAGGAGGCCAAGAACAATGATGAAGAAGCTTTGGAAGATGACATCCATGCAACTCCCGTTGATGGAGAAATCTTTGTCTCTAAGAAGATTTTGCACACACAACCAAGAGAAAATCAACACATACAAAGGAGCAACTTTTTTTCATACAAAGTGCCGTGTTCAAGGCAAGGTTTATTTTATTATTATTAATAATGGTAGTTGTGCAAATGTTTTCTCTTCAGATTTTGTTACTACTCTTGATTTACCTTGGAAGCACCATCCTAATCCGTATAAGCTTTCTTGGTTAAACAATAGTGGTGAAATAAGGGTAGAAAGACAAGTGGAAATTCCCTTTGAAATAGGAAAGTATAAAGATACTGTTTTATGTGATGTAGTTCCTATGACTGCTAGTCACATAATTTTAGGGAGACCATGATAATATGATAGAGGTCCAGATCATCATGGTAGAAAGAATGTCTATCAATTGTCTATGGACAAGAAACTTGTAATTTTAAATCCTAGTGAAGTTTGTAAGGTTCATAAAAAGATGGTCAAGAGAAGAGAGCAAAGAATGAGAGATGAGTTGAAAGAAACGAGTGATCTCACCATTGAGAGAAAAAAGAAGAGATGAGAGTGCAAAAAGATGAGAGAAAAGCCACGAGTAAAGTGAGACAAAAGTCCGACTCTACAAAAGTGAGAAGAGATTTCCTATTTACAACAATTGGTAAGGTAGTTATGGCAATTCGAACAAACCAAGCAATTATTTTGCTTGTTTTTAGAGAAGCCTGGAGCACTTGTGCCCTTAACACTTTTGATCTAACAAATTCTTCTCTTCCAAGTCTTGTTTATGGTATTTTGCAGGAATTTAAAGATGTCTTTCCAAAGGAGTTGCCAAAAGGACTACCAATAATCCGAGGTATTGAACATCAAATAGATTTTATCGCAGGATCTATAATTCCAAACCGACCAGCTTATAGAGCCAATCTCGAGAAAACTCGAGAAATTCAAAGGCATATTGAAAGAAGGAGCTTGGAGATTATGTACGTATTATCGAGCTATTAATAAGATAAATATTAAATATAGACATCTCATTCCTAGTTTAGATGATATGCTTGAAGAATTGCATGCTGCCATGATATTTTTAAAGTAGATTTAACTCAAGGATACCATCAAATTCGCATGAGAGAAGGTGATGAATGGAAAACCGCTTTTAAAACTAAATATGGTTTATATGAATGGATTGTTATGCCTTTTGGATTAACTAATTGTGAAACCCGTACCTTTTCTAGGGACTAGATCGATTAAGTTTCATAACCTTTGGACTAGAGAAATCAAATCTTATAACAATTGGGCTTAGGGTTAATATATTCTATAAACCAAGGAACTAGAGGTGCAATTATTTATTAGTATTCAATACACTTTTCCAGCCAAACCCTACTCACAAAGCATACGATATATTTCGGCTACAGACACTGTTGCGGAGACAACTCCAGTACCTGTTCCTCCGATCGTAGGTAAGGAGTTCTACCGTTTGGTTAGCACGATTTCTAGGATTACGATCGTATTAATGTAGATTTTCTGTGTGTTTTTTTTAGGATCTGTTGGTGAAAATTTTCGTCTCCGAATGATTAAGAACGAATCGAAAGTAAGTATAGACTCCCTACGTTTTTATTAAAGATTGTATTTTTGTATAAAATTTGGGATATATTTTCTGCAACGTAATAGTAACTATATTTTCTTTTAAATTGCTTTCACTGAATGTTCAATCTGTCTGCCTGTTCTGAATTTGGTTCTGCCATTTTACGCTGGTATATTTCAGTTATACGCTCAGATCCTTTCGCATGCGATGAGTTCTTTTCTTATTCTTTTTATTCACCGTTGTTGTGCGCCGCATGTATTCGTTGACTACCAGTGAAATTCATATCAGTCGTTAATATGACATCGGGATCAGTACCTCTATGCCTACAAAAATTTGATCTTTGCTATTTTTGTTATGGCCCCTCACTGTCAGTACACTTTTCTTACTTGGAATCCATGGGACGGCTAGTTAGTAATAATACACTTTTCTGATACAAGAGCCACTCAGTCTCAGACGTTTTATTGGCCTCTAGACCTAACGATAAATTATCCTTTTCTCTATGTATGTTTCGTTGGCTTCAAGTGGAAAATGAACATGTTGATTTATTTGGATAGGAAAAAAATGCTTATGTAATTTCTTTCTTATCATTGTGGCTCAGAAGTTATCCATGAAGATGGTGATGGTCTTTCAAAATAGTTTTAAGAATATGGTCTCTGTAAAAACAAGGAAGAGAAGGAAAATATGTTTTCTTATAATTTATTTTATAACAAAATATTTTATATGTTGTTAGTCGAAATTCTCTGTTACTGTTTTATACTTTGCGGGATGACTTGGAATACTGTCTGTACTGACCCACTTAGGGGTAGAAGCTAGGACTCTGTACTGACCCATTCCCTAGAGGGTATAAGTCTAGGCTGATATATCAGTTTCTGTTTATGATTCAGTAAACCTCTGATCCCCGGTCAAAGTATCACTCTGTAAATTCTGTTATGTTCTGAATATGCTAAACATGAGAAATATGTCTGAATTTCTGAAAGTTTCTGAAACAACTTTTTTTCTGTCAAAAGAATTTTGCTTAAAACAATACTTTTGTAAACTCTGTCTGTTTTCTGAAAACTATATATATGTAACCGGATTTTCCCGGGAGATGTTTATATACTTACTGAGTTGTAGCCCACTCCTTGCGTTGTTGTTTTTACAGATGATGAGTCATAAGGGAACGATAGACCGAACGACGGGGACTGAGTGTAGAAGCAACTTTGGGATTACTTACGGAATAAAACTTTAGGATAGTTCCATTAAGAGTATTTTTTTCTCAACTTTAATGTATTAAAATTTATTGAGGAATTTTGATAGTTGAATTAAATGGGTGATTATCACTTTATGGAAATAGATTCTCTGAATGTAAGGACCGGGTATTCTTGGATTTTGATTTGAGAATACGGTCATGTCGGGTTTTCGGATCCGGACTTATAGAACCGGGTCCGAGGCGTGACATTTATTGGTATCAGAGCTTAAGGTTCAAATTTGGGTAGTAACTTAGGCTTCAAAATTTAAAAAAAAAAAATATGTATTTGATAGAAGAGGTTAAGTTTATATCGTGGTTAGTTTTTAAGACGTGATTTACAACCTTCAGTTTGAGAATTTTATTAGTTAGTATTTAAGATTTCGTTCATGAGCTTAAGGCTAAAATCTTTAGGGTATAACTTAAGCATCCAATTATGTAGGAAGTTATATGATGGGTAGTTCTATATGTATGTTATTACTATAATTATTTAATATAAATCTTTTTATTAAATGACATTTTGATTATCATATATGGAAAATTTCTAAGCTATTTTATATTTTGTATTTGTTAGTATATGTGCGGATCTGCAATTGATTTGGTGGGTTAAAGCTAGTTCGTATTATTGCATGGTTGATTAATATACTTGTTAATTGAAATTTGTGTTTTCGTAAGGTAACCGTAGCTCACCGCCTGAAGCTACTATGATATACATCTTTTACTAATTTCTCATGAATCTCATTTCATGGGTCATTGAGTTTAAAAACGTTTTTGTTCTTCCATTTGACCCGAGACTATTTACTCTTGAAATGGTTTCAAAATTAATTGGCTAGTTGGTGAGGCTATTATTCTTTTGTTAGCCACCTTTGGCACTCAAAAAAAAAAAAAAATTTACTTTTACTATCTATTTGTTATTTTTTTTTTTTTTTTTTAAAAAAATCCATAAATTTTTTTTTATATCGTTTCCTTAAATGTTCTAAGCTACAGCACTACCAACATATTTGTTTCTTTTAAAAGTGGGCGAATTAGCGATGTGGAATCGTATTCTTTCATTGATGATTAGCTCGAACTTTCGTTTCCTTGCAAGGGAAAGTGTATTTTCATAAATAGTTTAATTTTTAAACTATTACATTTTTTATATTTATTTATTTTTTAACAATAACGAAAGTATCTTTTTTGGCTTCATTTTGATATTGACATTCGCATCTTATTATTATTATTATTATTATTATTATTATTATTTTTTTTTACTCAACATCTCTTTCCATCAAAGTTTAGACGTTGTGTTTATACCGTTCTATTTTTTTCACTCTCGATGGTGGATGGTGTCATAATGAGGTTCAAAAATGAGTGTTCGTTACTCGTGTCAAGATTTTGGAGGGTCATGGAGTATAATTCATAAGTTTCAAGGAGCATATTTCCTTGTGTGTGGCTGATAAAGAACCAACTTTTAGTCCAATTTCGACGAATGAGCTGTACAGACTCGGTTAGATTCTTGGTTTAGGCTATATATCTTTGTAAAGGTCTTGAAGTCTAGTTTCTAAGGGAGAAAACGGATCGTGATTTGGAGTTGTCTACAGAAAGTTATAGTTGTTTTCCCAAGACTGCTCATGGTTGACTGAAGCTACGAGATTTGAAGGATTTCTTCTAGTTCGACTAACCTCTTGTGTCTTGCTAACTTCTTTGGGATGCCTATGGTGGATCATGGCTGATGGAACGATTTTGAGTGATCTATATGGACCCGAGGCAAAGCTACTTGGAAAACCAACGAATGCGTCTAGCATATTAGGATATTCATTATCAATGATGCCCTACTCTACCTTACTCGGTGTATCTCATTTTGTTGCCGCAAATTTTCTTTACATAATTTTTTCTTACACCTTTTTAAGAAAATAGTTGAACCTAAAAACTCTGACTCATGTTATTAATGTTTCTTTAAAGAAACTTAGTACTTGTAACTTCTTACTAACCCTTCATGCAATGAAACTTCTTTAATGTTTATGATTGCTTGTTAATTCCATTTGTTTCATGTAGCGAAGTAATTCCCATCTTTACTTCCACACCTTTTGCTAGGGTCGATAACTCATTACTTGAAATTTGATCGTTTTGTCTTCCTTGATTTTTGAACCAACATAAATTTGAACTTCATTCCTATTAGTTTCAAGATTCAATTGCGAGTTTAAATATTTGAAATTTCAAAACTCTCTTAAGGCCTATATTTCAAAAAAAAAAAAAAAAAGATTGAGACTTGTTGCTTATTCTTGTATTTTGGTTCGGCACGCCCATAATCCATCTAGCACATTGTCATCTATTATCTTTTGTTAAGATAATATTTATTGACAGAACAAGATTTTTCTATATTGTTTTCTTTGATGAATATTTCTCTCTTTTTTTTTATCTGAAATCTTCAGGCTAGATGCTTCAAATGTACTTCAATTTTCTCTACTACATAGCAAACTATTCATTGACTGTGATAAATGCAACATATTTCTATTGTTGCATAAAGCTTTGAAGACTTCTTACTGTGTCTCACTCACATTGGTGTTTTTCTTTAATTGTATATCCATTGACCTTCTTCAATATATCTATACAAATGAGTTCTTTGAATGTCAAGTTCATTCTATCATTCCTTATAAATAAATCAAAGTCTTGTCCTTATTAACCCTCTACTTCTAAAACTCTTGCAAAAGTTCTTGAAGTTTTCTATCTGAACTTGGTTATATTTTTTTCGCCCATTTCCCCTGTGCTGAAGGGCATAGAGGTTTTTGCATCATTAATATTTATTTGTTCTCGATATTCTTCAATTACTTTATCCTTTCGTCATATTTTTCAGAAGTAGACTCATAGTCAATAAGGATAGTCGACTGAACTCTCACTAAATCGTATGTCTTTTACCTTATTGTAAAACACAAGAGGGGGGGGGGGGGGTGAATTGGGATTTTTAAATAATCGTGTAAACTTTTCCGAATCTAAGCAAGGCTAGTGTAAGTTTGAGCAAGATGAATAAAAACAAAACTAAAGCCAACCACAAGACAAAGGATTTATAGTGGTTCGATTCACTTAGAATCTACATCCACTACCTTGAGCCTTACCCAAGGATTTTCAACAACTTCACTAAGAAGAATATTACACTTGTGGATAACTCACCAAGAGTTTTACAACTCAACCACAATACACCAACTCAATAAGAGAGCTTGCCCACACTAAGTAGGACTTTTAATACAAAACTCTCTAAGAGTAAATTGCCCACACAAAGTAGGACTTATACAAGAATAACCCAATCACTTAGAAAGGGAATAGAGAGGGTTTAAGAGAAAGATTGTTCACTCTTCTAAGTGAGAGATAGATACCTTTGAAGTACAAGAATAATCAGCTCTTAGAACATAAGATGCACACTCTTTGTCTTGCTTTAGAGAAATCACTTTTGAATGATTTAGATCATAGAGATGAAGAGCATTTTCCTTGAAAGTGTTTAAGACTTGATAAGAAATCAATGTATATTTGATGTGCTAGCCTTAGAGTCATTCAACAGCTTTAGAGATTATATACATTTCAAAATATGCTGAAAAAAACGACTTTGCAACGGTCATATAACGGCTAGTAACAGAGGAGTTCGGTTGACCAAACTTGGACCTCGGATGATCCGAGCATAGGTTCTGATGAGCCTAATGTACCCTCGGTCGACCGAGCCAAGCAACTCCCAAAATCTTCAACTCTATGTTTCGGTTCGGTCGATCCGAGGAAAGCTCGGATGATCCGACTTTCCTGAGTATGAGAGATGTTGATTTTTCACTAGTTTTGAAATCTTTTGAAGTCTAAAAGGTTTTCCCAAAAGGTAACAAGTAAGAACATTTGGAAAACCATTTTAAAGGACTTAGACTTTGAAATCAAAGGCTTTTGAGATAAGAACACATATAAGAATCCTTTTGAAACTTAGCCTTTTGAAAACGTGTTTATGAGCATGCAAGACTAGAGTGTTGTACGTTTATGTTCATAAGGAGCATTGGTTAGAGCTTATAAGATAATGACTTATAAAGACAAAGCTATCCTAACCAAACCTAAGTCTTCAATCTTCAATCTCGACGAGATGTGCCTTTAAGTATAACTTTGAATCTTGATCATGGCTTGATTGAAGTACTTAGAGCTTCCATTATGACTTCCGATATTCTATCACAAAGATTGAGAGCATTAGACACAACATCAAATGTTTGTCCATTATCAAAAACTGAGTT
Organism: Vinca minor; assembly: GCA_026122235.1. NCBI lineage: Eukaryota > Viridiplantae > Streptophyta > Magnoliopsida > Gentianales > Apocynaceae > Vinca > Vinca minor. The sequence goes on along the minus strand of JAOCZM010000285.1, from coordinate 104,066 downwards.
TGTTCGCCCTTAGGGCTTACAATCTCCCCCTTTTTTATTATGACAAACTTTGATGCAATAAGATAGAATAAGGACAATTTAAGAACAAGGAAAAAAGGCAAAAAACAAAGATCAAATAAGAACAAAGACTAGTGCTTAATAGATAAAACCAAGAAGACAAAAGCACTAGCATGATAACTTCTTTTTGCCATTAGCATCTAGGGACTCTTAGAAGAGCCCTATAACCCAACCAACCTCCTTTCCTCCTTCCTTCCATATAAAGATGTTTTGAGAAATAAGATAAATAATAAGCTCCCCCTCAAAACATGCCAGGAAAAGATTTTTACAAAGATAAAAATAAGTTAAGAAAACTCCCTTACGGTTCAGCAGTTTACAGAAGCCAAACAAAATTTCAATCTCGAAACTGCAAGGAGTTCGGATGATCCGAGCTTTTGGTCAATGATTTCAGTCGACCGAGATCTGCCAAAAATTCTGCAACATTTTGCTGCAACTGAGCTGTCCTGAAAGTTTTACTTTCTCACACAAACAATAGTCAGTTATAAACACAATAATCATAAAGATAAGCAATGATAGCATAATGATAAGGCAATGATAAAAGATAACCACTATTTTTCTCCTCCTTTGGCATAATCAAAAAGACTTCAAAACAACATAAAAGTTCCAAAAATAAATAGAAAGTTTCAAGTCTCAATTTTGATCATCTTCATCTGAACTTGACAGGCTTAACTCCTTGGCTATCTTCTTCTGCATTTGTATAGTCTTGTCCACTTTGTCGGACACTTTTTGCACATCTTCTTTGATACAACTCATCTCCTCCGCTATTGCCTCAATTTTTCTTGCCATCTTCTTTCATCAATGCAAACATCTTATTTATCCGTGTTACTTTTTGAGGTGGACTCTTGGTAGTTGCTTGTGTTGGAGAATCAGGTTCTTCTTCTTGGCCATTTTCAGATGAGGCTTTTTCGCTTGAGCTTATTGAATTACGTTCTTGGAATCTTCTTGCTCATCACTTGTAGGATCACTTCTCGGCTTTGAAGGTGCTCTACCCCTTTTCTTTTCAATCTTAAGAAGAGTTTTAAGCATGTAAGGTGACACCTTTCTAGCAAGTATAGCAGCCCCCAGCTCATCATTTGTGGTATTTCGAATGAATTTCCATTGATTGTCTATGTAGATCATCTTCATTCGATGGAAACATTCCTCATCAATTTTGACAACCTTTTTCTTCAACGGATTATTCAAATCAAGTCCAAATCGCTTGAAGAGCCTTGTAAGAATGTTTCCATATGGAATGTAATTCCTTGAACTTTTGATAGCCGCCATAAAGTGTTGAAGAGCAAGGTGTGCAAAATTCAAAGCTTTCCTTTCCAAGAGATGTTGCATAATAACCATTTGAAGGAAAGTAATAGATAACTTGTGCCCTTTAACCGGGGTCACAATGTTGGATACGAAGAAGTGTAAGATACGGCCAAACTCATCCAACTTATCAATCTCCCTTTCCTTTGCATCGGAGAAGTTGCCTTTAATTCCAAATTGACATTTAAAATGTTAATATCAAGGAGATTGATATCATCTGAATTCATTGTATTCTTATAAAATCTCTTGGCATGATCCATATATTCGATTCCTATGGCCTCACAAAACATCTTTTCAGTGAATGCAAATTCCAATTTTCCAACACAAGATCTATATATAATCTCATCCTCATCACCCTCATCCTTCCTCAAATTAGCACCGAATTCATAAACAATGGAGGGATAAATATATTCATCAACATCAAATAGATTAACCCACCCCATATCATCAAACAGACCCATGACTTCATCTAGCCCTTTACCTTGAGCAAACATAATATCATCTCTAAAGTATGTTGTCATGAAACCTCTATTTGATTTCTTAAGCTTGTCAAACAATTGCTTAGAAGCGGTATTGTAAAACGGAGTCGTTACCTTTTTCGTTGAAAAATTTGAAGATCCTCCTACCTCAAAGTCTGAAGGTGGAGATACCCTTGATGGTGAAGAAGAGTAGTCATCCTCCGAATGGCTAGAATCGGTATCCACAATTTTCTTACCCTTTCCCACAATATTTTGAGCCACTGACTTGACCCTTCCTTTCTTCAATGGAGTTTGTGAGGGTTCTTTGAAGGAAATCCCTTTTTCAAGGGGTCGTTTGGGTTGATTCCTAGGGGGGTTTTTGCGAGGAGGCGAGTCATTATCATCATTGCCTCTTTTGCTTGGGTATTTTGTCCTCACCATGTGAAAAGAGAAGGTGTGAAGTTCGGATTAGGTATAGTTTTGAAAGAGTGAAGCTTAGGTAATTCGAGGTAAGATAATTTAGATGAATTCCACTCAAATTGAAGATTAAAAAAGAGATTGAATGATGAAATATAAGATCAATTTGGCTTGGTTTGGGAGAAATTGGTCTTGAGAGATGAAGAATTTGAGAGAAAACCGTTTTAATGTGTGGGTATAAAATGAAAAGACATACGGTTCTTTCAGATATAAGTTGTAACCCGAACACTTCGGTCGACCATTCCCAGAGAAGGTCGTCCGAGGGTTGATCCGAACCATTCTAGTAGCTCTTCTGTTGAGGGTCCGGTTGACCATCCAATCTTGCGGTCGACCGAGACCTTTAAATTTCACTGTAAACTCTGTTTCTTCCTGCACACTTAACACACACATCAGTCCTGGAAATTTGTGATTCCGAGGCAACGCCTGAGATATTCAAATCTTTCGGCGCCAAGTGGCTTTGTGAAAATATCTGCAAGTTGTTCATCCGTGCTTATGAAATTTATGCAAACATCACCATTAGCAACAAGCACTTTTTCATGAGAAGAGCTAACAAAAATAGAGCAAGCCTTTTTGCCAAACATAGCATCAAAACCATTATCACAAAGTTGGCTAATACTAAGCAAATTATATTTGAGGCTATCAACAAGAAGAACATTCTTAACAAGAGTTGATGAACCTTTACCAACATTTCCAATGCCAAGGATTCTACCCTTATTTTTGTCCCCAAATGTGACATATCCTTCATAGATAGGTTCCACGTCTTTGACTAATGAGGCATCTCCGGTTATGTGACAAAATCATACACATTGAGACATCATAGCGCCGGAGCATCCCTTTAACTTACAAGAACCTATAAGAGCAAAGGAAGAGTAACTTTTGGTACCCACTTTTGTTTGGGTCCATGGGGGTTAGTTGAAGTATGCTTAACTCTCCAAATGTTTTTACTCCCCTTTCAATCTTTTTCTTCACATAACATCTAACACTAGTGTGACCATATTTTCCACAATAAGTGCAACAAATATGTGACTCAAAAGATTTGTGAACATGCTTAACAAATCTATTTGCCCTGTGTGGCGTTCTAGCATTCACAACCCGATTCTTAGGTATAGGAGAAGAGCTAGAAATAACAAAATGATTAGCAATATAACCAAGACCATGTTTATCATGAGAAGCACGTTGCATACCAAGAATTTGATCAAGATTTTTCTTACCCTTAGTAAAGTTTTCAACAAGAAAGGTAAGGTCATTAACTTTGTTCTTCAAAATGATCAAACTCAACAAGTTTGTTTTCAAGGGATGACAATTTAACACAAGTTTCTTTGTATTGTAATGAAGATGTTGTACAAGTAGTAATAAGACTCTCATTTTCAGATTTCAAGCAATTAACATCATCACACAACTTTTTATTTTCATCAAACCACTTAGATCTTTCTTCAAGCAAAGATTCAATTTTAAGCTTCATATCTTTGTTTTGCTTTGCACATTTTTTCAATTGATCATACATATCACATAAAAGCTCATTAGGATCATCCTCATCATCATCATAAGAATTTGAAGTGGAGGGAGAAAGATGTACCTCATTACCAAATGCCATAAGACACATGTGATCTTTTTCTTCTTGATCATCATCACTTCCTTCTTCATCCCAAAGGCTTAACATGCACTTTGAGTTTTTGAGATTAAAGAACAATTTCTCTTCCTCTTCATGATTAATGATGAAATCAAGATCAATACCCTTTTTAGGAACATTTTTCCTTTTCTTCATCTCGAAGGTGAGTAGAGAGCCAATAAGTTCCTCCGTTGAATATGTCTTTAAGTCCTTGTCGTTACGGATATTCATGTGGAAGCTCTTTAACAAATATATCGCCCTTGACGAGGTACGCAAAAAATGGGGTTGCTCTTTAGCTTCACATTGTCATTGTAAGAATGGGGATGATAGTTTTATGCATCTTTTTGTTGAGTGTGAGGCTGCGATTTATTTGTGGAAATCTGTATGTGGGAAGGTGGGTGTTGATTGGAATACTTTGAATTGTGACTCCCCCAACTCTTTGCTCAAACAATTGTGGTGGAAAGGAAAAGGCAAATGGATAGATGTTTATGTGATTCTCTCTTCTGGGATATGCTGGATTCTGTGGAGAGCTCGCTGCGATTTTATTTCGATGGTATACGGTCCCAATGGCGAGAGGGTTACTACGGGAGTTTGAAGTCTATGTGAGGCCCATCCTCATGGCGAGATGGACTATACGGCTTATATAGAGGGGATCGGGCACCTAGCTGGTCCAGCGGATCGCTGTGAAGGTGATACGGTGGAGACAGACCCCTCCCTATGAGGGGAACTACATCATTCTTAATTGTGATGGGGCGTCGCGAGGCAATCCGGGACCGAGCTGGAGCAGCTGGGAATTTTAAGACAGCCTTTCGGAGCGTTTATAGCAGCTTTTTCATTTGTTTTTGGGGGATTATGTGACTAATAATGTCTGCTGAAATGGAAGCCATAGATGCTGGGATTGTCTTTGGCCAAGAAAATAGGATTTCACCAAGTAATGGTACAAACAGACTCTCTCATACTTTGCAATGCGATCAAGCTCCCTGACTATTAAGGTATGGAATTTGGACACCTTGTTTCAAAGGATTTTGCGACACACAAATATCTACAGGGGTGATACATATCTACAGAGAAGCAAACAAAGTAGCGGATATGCTTGCCAACGAGGCTTGTGATCTCCGTATCGCCCGTGAATACCGAGACTTCGAAGCTTGCCACGCATAGCTTCGGGGGGACATGCACATTAGACATTTTAGATACACCATATTTGCGATGTATTTAATAGTAAAACTGCTCGTGGGTAGCATTTTACTCGCTTTGCATACTAGCTTAGTCATATATATTGTTACATCCTTGATCATATGATAAATGATCAAGGTTACACATTTGCATACTTTCTTGTATTTGGGAGGTAAGGTTTATGCCCCCCTCTCACCTTCTTTTTGCCGATTTGGCTTTCTTAATAAAACGGGGGGCCGCCCCACCACGCTGGTGGATTTATTAATAAAAAGTCCTTGGCTTCTTCAATGGCAAGAGCTTTTGTTTCCCAACTTTTAGGAAGAGAATTGAGAATCTTCCTATTCATCTCACCCATAGTGTAATCTTTACCATAGGACTTCAAGCCATTTATCACATTGGTGAATCTAGTATTCATCTCATTGATTGATTCATTTGGCTTCATGGAGAATAACTCATATTCTCTAACTAGCGAGTTCAACCTTGACGCCTTGACTTGATTTGTGCCTTCATGAGTAACTTCAAGCTTTTTCCACATAGTGTGGGCGGATTTGCTTCCACGGACACGGTTGTATTCATCTGGATCCAAGGCACAACTAAGAATGTTCATTGCCTTATAATTTCGAGTCATTTTCTTGAACTCAACTTCATTTAGCTCATGGTCCGACTTTGGAATTTGAACACCATCCACCACTTTCATAGGTACATATGGACCTTTTTCAAATATATGCCATAAAGAATAATCTATGGAGCACAAATATATCTTGAATCGGTTTTTCCAAGCATTATAGTTGTTTCCATCAAAGAGTGGTGGTCTATTGGTGGAAGACCCCTCTAAGAAAGCTAAGGCGGAATTTCCGGCCATAATCTTTACTTCAAGCGATTAAGCTAAAGATGAAGACGAGACTCTGATACAAATTGTAAAACACAAGAGGGGAGGGGGGGGGTGAATTGGGTTTTTAAATAATCTTGTAAACTTTTCCGAATCTAAGCAAGGCTAGTGTAAGTTTGAGCAAGATGAATAAAAACAAAACTAAAGCCAACCACAAGACAAAGGATTTATAGTGGTTCGATTCACTTAGAATCTACATCCACTACCTTGAGCCTTACCCAAGGATTTTCAACAACTTCACTAAGAAGAATATTACACTTGTGGATAACTCACTAAGAGTTTTACAACTCAACCACAATACACCAACTCAATAAGAGAGCTTGCCCACACTAAGTAGGACTTTCAATACAAAACTCTCTAAGAGTAAATTGCCCACACAAAGTAGGACTTGTACAAGAATAACCCTATCACTTAGAAAGGGAATAGAGAGGGTTTAATAGAAAGATTGTTCACTCTTCTAAGTGAGAGATAGATACCTTTGAAGTACAAGAATAATCAGCTCTTAGAACATAAGATGCACACTCTTTGTCTTGCTTTAGAGAAATCACTTTTGAATGATTTAGATCATAGAGATGAAGAGCATTTTCCTTGAAAGTTTTTAAGACTTGATAAGAAATCAATGTATATTTGATGTGCTAGCCTTAGAGTCATTCAGCAGCTTTAGAACTTATATACATTTCAAAATATGCTGAATAAAACAACTCTGCAACGGTCATATAACGGCTAGTAACAGAGGAGTTCGGTTGACCAAACTTGGACCTCGGATGATCCGAGCATAGGTTCTGATGAGCCTAATGTACCCTCGGTCGACCGAGCCAAGCAACTCCCAAAATCTTCAACTCTCTGTTTCGGTTCGGTCGATCCGAGGAAAGCTCGGATGATCCGACTTTCCTGAGTATGAGAGATGTTGATTTTTCACTAGTTTTGAAATCTTTTGAAGTCTAAAAGGATTTCCCAAAAGGTAACAAGTAAGAACATTTGGAAAACCATTTTAAAGGACTTAGACTTTGAAATCAAAGGCTTTTGAGATAAGAACACATATAAGAATCCTTTTGAAACTTAGCCTTTTGAAAACGTGTTTATGAGCATGCAAGACTAGAGTGTTGTACGTTTATGTTCATAAGGAGCATGGTTAGAGCTTATAAGATAACGACTTATAAAGACAAAGCTATCCTAACCAAACCTAAGTCTTCAATCTTCAATCTCGACGAGATGTGCCTTTAAGTATAACTTTGAATCTTGATCATGGCTTGATTGAAGTACTTAGAGCTTCCATTATGACTTCCGATATTCTATCACAAAGATTGAGAGCATTAGACACAACATCAAATGTTTGTCCATTATCAAAAAATGAGTTTGTTCGCCCTTAGGGCTTACACTTATTGCTTCTAAGCTTGAGTTCTCTATGCCCTAAGTCATCCTTCATCTTTCCACTTTGCATTTAAACTCGACCACTGGAGATTGCATTGTAGTTTGGAGCGTAGAGTCTTTACGAAACATGTATTGTCAGAGTGGTGCATCAGAAGCGTGATATGACCTCGTTCAACCTATGAGAATGATAACAGAAGAATCACTCAAAGCATCTCAAGATCAACAAAGGAATTGGGCTGATAGTCATTGAAGACCTCAGTTTGAGTGTGGGAATGTGTATTTGCGTGTTCTGCTTACAAAAGGAATGATGAGGTTTGCCAAGATTCGAAAGCGGAATTTGAGGTACGTTGGAGCATTTAATATTTTAGAGGAAGATGACACTCTAGTGTATCATTCGGCGTTACCACCAGCTGTGTCAAGAGTTCATATTATTTTTCGTATTTTCAGTTACGGCGATACGTCTTAGATAAGGGCACATTATAGAACAAGAGTCACTGCGAGTATGAGAGCATGAAGAAAAAAAAATTACTATACGTTAAGGTTCGATGGTCGAATCACAAGCCAAGAGTGACAACATGAGGACTGGAAGAAGGATTGAAAGCAAAGTATCCACACATTTTCGAAAGATCAACTGTGTAAGTTTCGAGGCCGAAACTTTTCTTTAGGGGGGTAGGATGTGAAACCCGTACCTTTTCTAGGGACTAGATCGATTAAGTTTCATAACCTTTGGACTAGAGAAATCAAATCTTATAACAATTGGGCTTAGGGTTAATATATTCTATAAACCAAGGAACTAGAGGTGCAATTATTTATTAGTATTTAATACACTTTTCCAGCCAAACCCTACTCACAAAACATACGATATATTTCGGCTACAGACACTGTTGCGGAGACAACTCCAGTACCTGTTCCTCCGATCATAGGTAAGGAGTTCTACCGTTTGGTTAGCACGATTTCTAGGATTACGATCGTATTAATGTAGGTTTTCTGCGTGTTTTTTTTAGGATCTGTTGATGAAACTTGTCGTCTCCGAATGATTAAGAACGAATCGAAAGTAAGTATAGAATCCCTACGTTTTTATTAAAGATTGTATTTTTGTATAAAATTTGGGATATATTTTCTGCAACGTAATAGTAACTATATTTTCTTTTAAATTGCATTCACTAAATGTTGAATCTGTCTGCCTGATCTGAATTTAGTTCTGCCATTTTACGCTGGTATATTTCAGTTATACGCTCAGATCCTTTCGCATGCGATGAGTTCTTTTCTTATTCTTTTTATTCAATGTTGTTGTGCGCCGCATGTATTCGTTGACTACCAGTGAAATTCATATCAGTTGTTCATATGACATCGGGATCAGTACCTCTATGCCTACAAAAAATTGATCTTTGCCATTTTTGTTATGGTCCCTCACTGTCGGTAAACTTTTCTTACTTGGAATCCATGGGACGGCTAGTTAGTAATAATATATATATATATATATATATATATACACTTTTCTGATACAAGAGCCACTCAGTCTCAAACGTTTTATTGGCCTCTCGACCTGAAGATAAATTATCCTTTTCTCTCTGTATGTTTCGTTGGCTTCAAGTGGAAAAGGAGCATGTTGATTTATTTGGATAGGAAAAAAATGCTTATGTAATTTCTTTCTTATCATTGTGGCTCAGAAGTTATCCATGAAGATGGTGATGGTCTTTCAAAATAGTTTTAAGAATATGGTCTCTGTAAAAACAAGGAAGGGAAGGAAAATATGTTTTCTTATAATTTATTTTATAACAAAATATTTTATATGTTGTTAGTCGAAATTCTCTGTTACTGTTTTATACTTTGCGGGTTGACTTGAAATACTGTCTGTACTGACCCACCTAGAGGTAGAAACTAGGACTCCGTAATGACCCATTCCCTAGGGTATAAGTCTAGGGCTAATATATCAGTTTCTGTTTCTGATTCAGTAAACCTCTGATCCCCGGTCAAAGTATCACTCTGTAAATTCTGTTATGTTCTGAATATGCTAAACATGAGAAATCTGTCTGAATTTCTGAAAGTTTCTGAAACAACTTTTTTTCTGTCAAAAGAATTTTGCTTAAAACAATACTTTTGTAAAATCTGTCTGTTTTCTGAAAACTATATATATGTAACCGGATTTTCCCGGGAGGTGTTTCTATACTTACTGAATTGTAGCTCACTCCTTGCGTTGTTGTTTTTACAGATGATGAGTCATAAGGGAACGATAGACCGAACGACGGGGACTGAGTGTAGAAGTAACTTTGGGATTACTTACGGAATAAAACTTTAGGATAATTCCATTAAGAGTATTTTTTCTCAACTTTAATGTATTAAAATTTATTGAGGAATTTTGATAGTTGAATTAAATGGGTGATTATCACTTTATGGAAATAGATTCTCTGAATGTAAGGACCTGGTATTCTTGGATTTTGATTTGAGAATACGGTCATGTCGGGTTTTCGGATCCGGACTTATAGAACCGGGTCCGGGGCGTGACACTAATGCTCCAAGTACTTTCATGAGATTCATGAATCATATATTTCAGCATTTTTTAGGTAAGTTTGTTGTGGTTTATTTTGATGATATACTTGTTTATAACAAGAATTTAGAAGATCACGTTGAGCCTCTTAGACATGTTTTTAATGTTTTAAGGGACCAAACTTTAATGACAAGCTTGAAAAGTGTGTCTTTTGCACTAATAGTGTTAAATTTCTTGGACATATTGTGAGTTCTAATGGAATAAGTGTTGATCCCTCAAAGATTAAGGCAATATAATGGCCGACCCCAACCAATGCAAACCAAGTAAGATCTTTTCATGGTTTAGCTAGTTTCTATAGACGTTTTGTACATGATTTTAGTACTATTGCCGCTCCATTAAATGAAGTTGTTAATAAAGAAGTTGGTTTTAAATGGGAAAGGCCGCAACAAGATTCTTTTGATAAGTTTAAGTCTTTTCTTACTTCTTCTCCTATACTTGCTTTGCCTAATTTTGATCTAACCTTTGAAGTTGAATGCGATGCTTTAGGAATAGGTATTGGGGCTAATTTGCAACAAAACAACAGACCTTTGGTTTTCTTTATTGAGAAACTAAGTGGTGCTACACTTAATTATCCAACATATGATAAGGAATTGAATGCCATTGTGAGAGATTTGGAAACATGGCAACATAACCTAATGCCTAAAGAGTTTGTTGTACACACCGATCAAGAGCCTATTAACTAAAAGGGCATGGAAAGTTGAATAAAAGACATGCTAAATGGGTTTCTTTCATTGATACTTTTCCTTATGTTATCAAGTATAAAAAAGGAAAAGAGAACATTATAGTCGATGCATTGTCTAGGAGATATACTTTGATTTCTTTTATGAGTACTAAATTGCTTGGACACTACAAGAAAACGGTTAAATAGCGACCGAATTTAGCTAACGAATTTTTCGGTCACAAATTTAACGACGGAATACCGACCGAATTGAAATCGAAAATAAATCGGTCGTTATTTCGTCGGCCACTTCGGTCCCGTTGACCAAATTGAAACGCCGTCGTTTTGTTCACCCTTAACGACCGAATACCAACGGAATGTAACGACCGAATACCGACGGAATATTTAACGACGGATTAACGACCGAATATCGACGGAATAGTTAACGACTGAATAACGACCGAATATAAAGACCGAATACCGACGGAATAGTTAACGACGTAATAACGACCGAAAACGTAAGAAAACGACGTCGTTTCAGTGTTGGATTTCTTAAAAAAATATATATAAGGAAATAACGTCTGAAACCCTCGTCGCTACTCTCCTTCTCCTTTAGACGACCGCGACCACTCCACCATCTCCTTCCTTCCCCCTCCACTCCCCATTTCAAATCTTCTGAAACCCACCAAAATTTTCTTTCCTATCTTCTTCTTCTCCGTTCCTCTCATATTCTCTTCTCCTTCTTTGTCCTTGCCGCCACAACACCGCTGCTGCCCTTAGTCTTCTCCGGCGACAAGGTAAGCATTTTAACTTTCATTTTTCCTTTTTATTTTCTGTTTTATTTATTTTTCTGTTTTGTATCTCTATTATTATTATTCTCATGATTTGTTTCCTTCTCAGATTTTCCCTGCTGCCACCGAGACGCCGCTGACCACCGCCGTTCAGTCGCCGCTGACCACCACCGAGGTAAATCTCTTTTTCTTCTATTTATTTACTAATTTATTATTATTAATTATTGTTATCCCACCATTCCACCATTCTTCCACCGCCACCTCCATTAAAGGTTCGTTCAAAGGGCAAATATATAGGGCTAACTGAATTTATTCCTTCCTTTTCAATTTTTTTTTTCTGAAATTAATATTTGTTCTGCAAATTAACAATGCAGGCGACCCCCAAAATTCCAATTTTCAAATTTCACTCTAAAACTCCATCGGAATCTTTTCTTTCCCTCAGAGATTTCTTCACTTAAAGGTACTTTTTCCTCTTTATTTTTTCAGTTTTTGTTTCTGTGGGATTTTGTCTTTCTTGAGGTGAGATATGTGGGGATTTGGAAGGATTGTTGTAGTTTTCTCTGTTTTTTGCTTCTGATTTGTGCTTTTGTTTTTTGCATTTGTTTTTTTTTTGTGGGATTTCGGCTTTCTTGAGGTGAGATATGTGGGGATTTGGAGGGATTGTTGTAGTTTTCTCTGTTTTTTGCTTCTGATTTGTGCTTTTTTTTTTTCACACAAAAGCCCACAACGATGGAAAATGAACGACAAACAGCGGGGTATGGGTTAAAAGAGATTATTACGGTGAGTTTAAGCAAGTAATTGAGGTTCAACTTGCTGGACTACCTGACCAAAAAATAATTCTTTTCAAATGCGACTGGTTTGATTCTACTCCAAATTGAGGTTTAAGAGTGCATCCTCAATATAAACTTGTAGAAATCCATAGGAAAAGAACCTACCAGGGTTACGATCCATTTGTACTTGCTTCCCAGTGTCAACAAGTCTACTACACACCTTATCCAGGTAGTAAGACAACATCTAGGGCTGATTAGTTGGTTGTATGTCATTCCAAACCACGTCTATTTGACGTTCCTGGTGTTCCGGTACCGTATCAGGACGAAGTACGCGAGGAGGAGACCAGTCGCATTGATCCAACTATTACTGAAGCTGGTCAACTTGCACACCGGTCAGGGGAAATTGAAGTTGTACTTGTGGCCGGTATGAGCCGTGTTCATGAAGATGATGGCGATGATGATAATGATGAAATTATGTCGGGTGTTGACAATTCTGAAGAAGAGGATGAATTTATGTCGGATGATGATTTAGAATGATTAAACTTTTCTCGCTTCTTGAAATTCCACATATTGCAGGTGAGTAATATTTGTTGGTTTTTTTTGTACTTTATTACCATAAATTAATTGTCATATTGTATAACCTTTTAACATAATTCAAAGTAGTAATTTTATTGTCATAAAATAATTTGATTCTTGAATTTTCAGATTGCTACTCATGCATTTCCAAGGATATACATATGAATGACATCAAGTGTGAGACCACCCACACTTAAGCTTTTATAATAATAATAATAATAGTATTAGAAAAAAAAATTTTAAGGTGGCTTCATCTCTGTTTCGACTTCCTCTGTTTTCTGCCTGCCTCGGTTTCTTTTCTTTTTCTTGTTTTTGTTTTCTTTTCTTCTTTGTACTTCTGTGCTTTGATTAGTATTTTTGGAATGAAGAATGTTAATAGGAATGTATTTCTGTTTCTGAATATGAATTGTGGTTTTGGGCAGCCATCATTGATGGAACTTTTAGAGTTTGATTTGGATTTTTAAATGAAATGGTTGAAATTTCTTTTATGTATGTTCTGTATTGTGATTGGTAATACTGAAGAAAATCGTTCTGGTGCAAAATTTAGGAGTGATAGATGTGATTCATGTTATATAAAGTTGCGTTCTTATTCGTGTTGGAAATCCCGGGTAGAAGTTAATACAAATATTTGAATCCCTTAGATTTCTTGTAGTTGAGGTTGCCAGAATCCCTACCATGTGTATTGTCACTTTAATTGGAATTCTTGCTTGAATGTAAATGTAGGTGTTCTTTGTTTTTGTGAATTTAGTCTATGGAAGGGGATTCTAAGAAGTTTTGAGTAGAAGATTTACAAGACACTTTAAGTATAAGGAAGAGTTAGATTGTGACATTGATAGTAACAAGAATGTTTAAGGCCAAGGTAATAATTTCTCAAATGCTTGTAAACTAATGTTTAAAGGATTCTAATTATTATCTAATCTCCAAGAACTCTCGGAAAAAGGATGTTGAATATGTAGTATGGTTTTTGTTCTATGTACTGTTTTGGAAAGAACATAAAAAGGGAAATCTTATAGCTAAAGGTTAGCTTATTGGTTCATAGTTGAGGAGCAATGTTGATCATGTTGTCTATTCTATGAGAACGGAATTGATCATGTTAACACATTGAGATGGTATATCATATGTTGAATTCGTACGTCAATTGACTAGTTAGTGTAATTCACTAATTGTATGAGTACATAAGTGGGATTGCGTGTAAGATAGAATGATAGTGAAATGCTTGACTTATTCGTTGGTCGACATCAAAGTAATTTTGTTTGGTGGATTTTATTTTGTGATAGGAGCCGGATCAGAATATCCCGATAATTCTTAAGGCGTTAGGAGTTTTAAACCTTGTAAGGTGAGTTCCTCTTTTTCTTAAACTTTTTAAATTGGTATTTAGGGGCATGTGAGTTCCTACTTTTCTTAAACTGTTTGAATTGGCATTTAGGAGCTTGTGAGTTCCAAATATATTTCTGTATTGAATTTATAATTGCTTTCGTATAGCCATATACAGACATTGATCATTCTTGCATATTTTTATAAAGTTGCATACATTCTATATAGGCCCAGGCCGGGTGATGATTTAATATTGAGAAATATCATTACAAATAAAACCCCGAGCCGGCCAGTTGTTACTAATGGAATTAACGGATCTGGTTGCTATTCTGAAATACTCTAAAACACACTATTCTTGTGGGCCCTAAGACTGTGGATGTCTTACGCCATTGTCGGGAAAGCAAGGGCTGACGACCTTTGGCGTATAACTCTGCAGTACTAATTGATGTTGGCCAATTCTGGGTTAGGAGGTTTAACTCGGGATGGTCAAATCTAGGTGAATACAGATCTAGTAGGTACCCTACCCTGTGATTCACCCGCTGGATTTCTGATGGATAAGGTTGCAAATCGCGCGTATCTGGTGTTCGGTTGGTATCTGGTTTTCTTGTACCTGGCTTTCTTATCATCTGGTTTTCTATTAGCTGAATCAATTACTGTTATTTCATATACATAAAAGAAAGAAAAATACATGATTTACAAACATTACATGAGCATTTTGTATGTTAGAACTTTTACATTGCATATACACTGTTGCACACACAGAGGAATTCACTAAGCATTAGCTTACACGTTTTCTTTCAAACTGCATCTTAAATGCAGGTATGGAGTGCACTAGAAAGCTCGAATGAAATTTTTTTGTCGAACCTGGAGTACATGTTCTGATCCCTAGTGGTTCTGGATTTGCCGTTTGTTTTGGTTTAATGTAAATTATGTATTTTGGTAGTTCCGCTGTCTTGTATTAACTAATACTGTTAAACAGGTTTTATTAAATATATTTTGAGGATGTATAGTTTATAGATGTGGATATTATATTTATAAACGGTCTAGTCTTTTAAGCATTTTATACAGAAATGTTACTTTATGTTACTGCCGAGAGGTAGGTAGATGCCCTATTCAGCCCCAGTTGTACCTAGGGGTGGAATTGGGGGTGTCACGTCAAGGAGTTTATGAGAAGTGAACACTTTGATTGTGAGTTTTTGATAATTCAATGTGTGCACTTTGATTGTAAGTGTTGTAATGTAATGTGCACACTTTGATTGTGAATGTTGTAATTCAAAGTGTGCACTTTGATTGTGAGTGTTGTAATTCGAAGTTTGCACTTTGATTGTGAGTATTTAATGTAATGAGAAGTGTGGATTTTGATTGTGAGTGTTGTAATGCAAAGTGTGGACTTGATTGTGAGTGTTGTAATCTAATGAGAAGTGTACACTTTGATTGTGAGCGTTGTAATGTAAATGAGAAGTGTAAACTTGTGGTTTTTAGTAAGATAATTGGCTATGTAATGTTAATTTTGGGTTTATTGATTATTTTTGC
Source organism: Vinca minor (assembly GCA_026122235.1). NCBI lineage: Eukaryota > Viridiplantae > Streptophyta > Magnoliopsida > Gentianales > Apocynaceae > Vinca > Vinca minor. Next base: position 88,543 of record JAOCZM010000285.1, on the reverse strand, counting down.
TATTTGGGATCTTATTAATAATACTGTTTCTGGTTTGTATTATTGGGCGTATTGCTATTTTTTTATAATAGGGATTTAATTAAATTTCAAATTTATTTTTTTAAATTAAAAACAATTTAGCGACGGAATAACAACCGCAACAGTCAAAGTCAACAATGTTGACCATTCGGTCGGTATTCGGTCGTTATCCAGTCAAAGGTCAACAATATTGACCATTCAGTCGTTAATCGGTCGTTAACTAGTCAAAGTCAAAGGTCAACAATATTGACCATTAGGTAGGTATTCGGTCAGAAAATAGCAACGGAATATTCGGTCCCTAAACGTTCCGTCGGTATTCGGTTGGTAAATAGTCAAAGTCGAAAGTCAACAATGTTGACCATTCGGTCGGTAGTCGGTCGGCAAATAGCGACGGAATATTCGGTCGCTAAACTTTTTGTCGGTATTCGGTCGGTAATTTGCTTAGCGACAAAAAATACACGGCCACGTCATTCGGACGTTAATCGGTCGCTAAACTGAGTTTAGCGACGGAAATGTCCATCCCTGTTACACAGTTTTCTTGTAGTGGGATTTGAACATATTAGAGATTTATATGCGCATGATTCTAATTTTTCAACTATTTATCAAGCATGTAGTACTTCATCTTTCCAAAAATTCTTTTGACATGAAGGATTTTTATATAGGGAAAATAGATCGTGTATTCCATCTTGTTCATTACGTGAATTACTTGTTAGGGAAGCACATTCTGGATGGTTAAGGAGACATTTTGCGGTTCTTAAGACTTTGAACATATTGCATGAACACTTTTATTGGCCTCGTATGAAGAAAGATGTTAGGAGAAATTTTTTAACTTTGTTTTAAGTGTAAACAGGCAAAGAGTACAAGCAAGCCCCACGGAATGTACATGCCTTTGCCAATTCCAACTTCTCATTAGGTTGATGTTTCCATGGATTTCATTCTTGGTTTACCAAGGTCTCAAAGATGTATGGATAGTATGTTAGTTGTTGTTGGTAGATTTTCTAAAATGTGACACATTATTCCTTGTAGGAAAACAAATGATGCAAGTCATGTGGCAGAATCGTTCACGAGAGAGGTCATTTGGCTTCATGGAGTTCCAAGAACAATTGTAATTGAGAGAGATGTCAAGTTCTTGAGCTACTTTTGGAAGACTTTGTGGGGTAAGTTAGGGACTAAACTACTCTTTTCTACATCAAGTCACCCACAAATCGATGGCCAAGTAGAGGTAACATATAGAACTTTAAGGGTTCTTCTAAGGGCACTTATTAAAAAAAACATAAAAATGTGGGAATACTGTTTACCTATTGCTGAATTTGCTTATAACCGAACTATACACTCTACTACAAATTATTCTCCTTTTGAAGTTTGTTATGGTTTTAATCCCCTAACCTCTTAAGTGTATTACTCACGGCTCAATTTAAGAAAGTGGCTAGAGTGCATTTTTAGAAAGTTAGTAAATTAAAGTATATCTAGACTTTAATTTTTTTTCAGCATTATTACTTTTTATTATTTCCGAGTTCTAGCTATAATAAAGGATATGTGGTTCATTAGTTATTTAGTTTATAGCAAGTACTAGTTTTTGTTAGTTAATTATACATGTGTTTGCTTAGTTTTAGTCCAAGACTCTTTTGTATGCCTTAGCCAAAATTAATTGTTCTCTATTTAAGAGAGATTTCGGCCAACTTATTAAGTAGACTTGATCTAATATATTGTGAGGCTATTCCTGAAATCTGTTGTGATTGAATTTCTTTTAGAACTTCTTTCATTGTTACTGTATCAACAAGTTAGTTCCCTTGTTGTGGTGTTTCATAATCCATTTAGAATTCTTCTGCCAGGGTTGCTTGATGCTCATGCTGTCTTGAGGGATTGTGTGTCGAATTCTCTTAAAGTCCTTCTGCTAGGGTTTCTAGGTGCTCATGTTGCTTAGTGCTCTTAGTGTAGGCATTCACGTGAACTAGTTTCAAGAAGAAAAAGATCCTCCATCCTTTTTGTGTCGAATCCTTTAAGTGTTTGTTAAGGAACAATGTTCTTTATCACTTTGCTTTACTCCTTATGTAAAATGGAGCATGGCTCAGCATGTCATGCGATTCTCATTTCCCCTATCGATTTGGATGTGTGGCACCTTACAAGCTTTGATGCGGAAAAAATGCTTTTAGGTGGAGCGTTCCCCTTTTCTGTCCTTGATGAAATACTCACTGGAGATGCAGAAACAGCAATCCCATCTGTCTACACAGCCAGGACCTTATGGTGAAACAGGAACATGGCTATGTTTGGGGGAGTAAGGCACATTGGTGATGAAATTGTATACATAGTTCTCACGACAACTACTGAATACATACGAGTGACTGTTTCAGTGAGGCTCCAACACAAATATGCCAGGAGTGGATACCCACCAAAATTCTAATTCAAAATATCATTAAAGGTAAGGCCAAGGTTTTTCCTGGCAGGGTGGGAAGGGCGGACATAATTATAGACCGAACTACTAGCAGAGCGGCTTTGGCATTGGCCAAATGGAAAGCCCGGGCAGCTTGGAGGTTAAAACTTAATGTTTATGGATCATGGGTTTCGGGTTGGAGATATTATAAGGAATCGTGAAGGTCTTTTCATGTTTGGTTTCTCAAAGTTCATTTCTGTCTCGCCTATCCCAGAGCACGCCGAAGTCACAACTATACTCGAAGATATCTCTTTCATCACTAACAAATGACTCTCCCATTATGAGGTCTAAAGATGACCCAACACAATTCTCCATCAGTGAGCTGGCCCCTCTTGGGTCAATGACGACTTTGTCTTCGCCTTGTCTTTGCTTGACAATGATTGATCAATTGGCAACTACTTGTGGGCGTGGCCTTTGATTATTTCAAATGTATTCATCTTCTTTAATTACTCAAAACAAAAAATTATTAATCCTGTGGACTTTGAAAAGTCAAAGTCATGATCATTTTATCCTCAACTTGGGAGTTTTTCCGTTAAATTATTGACATAAAAGAATAGGACATCCATGTATATAACATCCAAAATAAGAGAAATGCTCCTTAATTCTCATATACGATATGCAGACTTCATTTTATTTTATTAATTTTCACAAGTAACAATTGCAGTTCAGATTTTCTATCTTGTTGTGTGCCATTTCGCATTTTCTTTACTGCCAAGGATTTTTATTTTTTTAAATTAAATTTATAACATAAAAAAATTGTGGAACATCAGAGAAAAAGTGAGATAAATATGAATTATCTACAAATGAAACAAAGAATGACACTTTTACAAAATCTAAAACCTAAATATAATATTCGATATGTTGTCAATTGTTATTTTTTCCTTTTACAAAATCTAAAACCTAAATAGAGTAATAAGCACTAAATTGCTACAAAGTATTTCATTATTTCGGGTTACGGGCATAAACAAGTTTTCTTCGGGTTTCGGCAATAAAACATTTACGGGCCGCATGTTTTAGCATCCGGCCGAAATTCCGGTCAATTTTTCATTTTTTGGTTCATATTATTCATCCAAAATATAATAGTGGAGCCCACCAATAATATGTTGTCAAATGTTATTTTTTCGTTTTACAAAATCTAAAACCTAAATATAATAGTGGAGCCACTTGGAAATGAGAGAGAGAAAATGGGATAAGAAGTTAGACAAAAGATATTTTTAGTCACTATTAAAAAATTGATACTTTAATTGGGGAAAAATAAGCTTTTTGTCCGGAATTCTTTTTTCATTCTTTGTTCCACTATAGATGATTGTTTAATGTTCATTTCCCCTTTCCACTATGTCTTTTAAATATAAATTTTTAATAAAAATATTGACATAAAACATTTTCTTATTAAAGGGAGAATGAGACATAAAATCCTTCCAGCTTTAATTTGCAACCGCGGAGTTGATAGGGTCTTTTTGTACCTAACCCTTTTAAATTTCTGATTAAGAATATTATATAAATAAGTTCCTTAAGTTGGTGAAAAAGACTGCAAGTAGCAAAAACCAAGAAGTATGGACACTAGCGATTCCATAACATGTCGGAAATTCCAACTTACACTCATATCAGCAAGCAATCTTCCAAGTATTCGAAAATACTTCAAGATGAAAGTTTATGCAAAAGTCTCCTTTAATGGGAACGAGAAAACGATAAAGAAAACACCAGTGGACAAACACAACCTCACAAACCCTGCTTGGAACTGCAGCCTCGATTACACAATAGCTGAGGTAGGCCTTCAACATTCTGGTCTAATGCTTGTGATCAAGCTTTATAGTAAGCAAAAGCTTGGAGATCAATATATAGGTGAGGTTCATACTTCTGTTAGAGATCTTTTTAATAATGCATATTCGCAAGGATTAAGTGCCCGTTTAAGCTTACCATTGCAAGAGGGTTCTGCTCCAATTCCAAATTCTGTACTGCAAATTGGCTACCGTTTTGGGGAACCCATAGAAGTTCGAAAACCGGCTCTTTGGGAGAGAGTGCTAAAGTCTGGTGCTGTGGTATTGTTCCGAGCAACAATGGTGGCCACACTTGGAGTAGATGTTGAAGTTCCAATTTACAAAGAACCCCATGTTATTGGATCCTTCAAGTGAGGAAATGCATTGTTTGATAAGTCTTTTACATGTTTCTATTTCTAGTACTTTTTTCTGTGGTTGCCACTATGAGGCGCCCAATATCTATACTCAGTAGTGGTGAGACTAATATGAACTCAGTCTCTGAGTGCACGTAAAATCATACTCTTACTTAGGGTAGGACGTGATCCGTGGAGTTCTTGGAAATGACACCAACTACCTAGGAGATTCGAATTCTTGTTAATGTATGGCATTGATTAACAAGCTGTTACACTTATCAAAAGCTTGGTTATTGTATTCCTATTTCTGTGTGTAAGTCTAATAGTCCGTGCAAGTTTCTACTTTCCGTATTATTCTTCCAAACTCTGAGTTGTAAGTTTCTGGAGCATAAAATATATATCCATTTTAATTTCAGTTTTGAGATTGATGATGACCAACTATATTAATTTATTTGTAATTGAAGCTTCATGGGATTGATGTTTCAGGGATATATATCCTTGAAATACTACGATATATTTTCCTAAAAAAGAAAGTAGGATATATCCGATTTCGTACCACTATCTACCTAGTAAAATAATTGGAGTAATTTATCCATAAGAATCTAGATATTCATTTCAACGATATATCTCTGTGGACAATTGGATTTGTATTTCTACCCAGTATGTATTATTTGAGAAAACAAAAAAATAAAATAAAGAATCATCAAGAGTTTCTCAACATTCCACTTCAGGAGAAGCTTCGTTAGTGTCTTAGAGAAGGGAAGCCAAGGAGGCCCTATACATAAGTTCCTCATAATTTTAGAGGTTTTTAATTTTTCTGTTAAAAAATTATGTAGTTATGAGAAGCTTCGTTAGTCTTTGTGAGTCAAGGAATCAAGTTTAAAAAATTGGGGTTACTCGATAACCACGTCAAATTAATTCTTGTGAATCTCTTAGAATGATTTTTTATAATCTTTGGAGATAGAATTTACGGAGCAAGAGGTATAACAATCTTTCAGGAATATGCATCCAACTAAAGATCAGGATCCTTGTGGCATTCTTACTGAAATGCGGTGAGGGGAGAGGTGCTTGGCGCAGTACTGGGTTTTCAGAATGGTAAGGTGGATATTGAGCGATTCCAAAATTGAAGGAGCTAGAAGTTAGTGGCGGAGCCAGGAATTTATCATTGGGAAGCGAATTTCTTACTGAAAATTTTTAGGGGGCGAAATACAATATTTATAAGGAAATATTACAAAAAATAATCTTTTCTTATAGAAAATTCGTAATTTCTGAAAATGTTGGGGGCGGGCGCTATCACGGGTCGTCTCTTGAGGTTCTTAGACGCACCGTGATGCCGAGTGACCTTGGTTCCTAGCCCCAAGTCACTCCCGGCTTTTAAAATAATCGAAAATGAAAAAACGCTTCACAATGGCAAAATCGTAAATAAACACAAAATAAATGGCACGGGACAAATTGCACGAAAATCACTTCATTGATTTGAATGCATGATTACAGAGATTTGAATGTACAATACGACGAGGGGGAGGAGTCGTTTGCATGAGATTACAATTGCTTGCTTGCTTGTGTGTAAATTTTTATTCCCCCTATAGGTGCTTAAAAAGCATTTGCCCTTGTGACAAGAGTGTAGCACTTTTTTCCGAGGAGGTGAGAAATCTATCTACCTATGCTATACAAGTGCAAATTATAATCTACTTCATGCATTATCTTCTAAATGTCATATAAGGATGACCTGCAAAATTTGGGCCCATTCGGACTTCATTCGGATGCAAAACGGCACGTGCCAAGTTGGTTGGCAGTTGGGGCGCAACTACAGTACGCGCGCGGCAGATTGAGGCAGATGAACAGTGCGCGTGCGGAGCTGCTGCCTGGCAGGCTGGGGCGCTGCTGTGAGGCAGACATGGGCGGCTGGCATGGGCGACTGGCTGCTGCACGTTGCTGCCCACTAGTGCACGCTGCTGGGGCACGCTGTTGCACGCTGGTTGGGGCAGCCATGGTGCACGCTGGTTGGGGCATGGCTGCCATGCGACGTGCACGCTGTTAGGGCGCACACCGCATGGTAACTTCATGCAACGACTTAGGGTGCCGAGCAGTGTCACGATCGCTGAGAGATGTTATATTCGTGCGACCCGTGACATCCTCCTCCACCTGATTTGGCGACGCCCTCGTCGCCGTAACTGCCTTGTAGTCCTCAATCAGCTGTTTAAAGGCTCTCATATCTGCTTCTCTTTCCCAAGTGTCTTCTTCGGTGCCCTGACCTTGCCAATGCACCAAGAATTCCATATAGTTCCTCTTACCCCTCCTGGTTGTCCGAGCATCAAGGATTGCCTCGGCTATTTTTTTGCTCAATGTTGTTGAGGAGGGCGGATACCGTAGGGTCGTGTCAACCTGCTCTTGTCGATTCTCATGATAAGGTTTCCAAAGACTTACATGAAAGACTGGGTGGATCTTCATGTCTGGCGGAAGTTCCACCTTGTAAGCAACTCCCCCAATCCTTTTCAATATAGGTACGGGTCCAATGTATTTGGGCATCAGTCTAGTATCCAACCCTTTATTTCGTTGAGGCTCTCTTTTCAAATGCCTCTTTACCATTACTTGATCTCCGACCTGAAACTCCACAAATCGCCGCTTTTGATCGGCATACTTTTTCATCCTTTTCGTTGTCCTTTCAAGGCACATCTTCGTAAGTTCCACATTCTTTTTCCATTCTCCGAAGAAGTCCTGCGCCCGCGAAGACTTGGCTCCGACTGGCGTGTCTGCAGTGTGAGGTAGCAGAGGTTGTTGGCCAGATACAATCTCAAAGGGGCTCTTGCTAGTTGCCGAACTCTTCTGTGCATTGAAGCAGAGTTGTGCCACATCCAGAAGTTCGGCCCAATTTCTTTGATTAATCCACACGAAGTGCCACAAGTATTCTTCTAGCATCCCATTATATCTTTCAGTCTGCCCATCTGACTCGGGGTGGAATGCCGAACTCATGCACAGTTTAGTGCCAAGCCGCAAAAAGAGTTCGGACCAAAATTTCCCTGTGAATCTCCCATCCCGATCACTGATGATCTCCCGGGGCACTCCCCAAAACTTCACCACATTCTGGAAGAATAACTTAGCCGTCTCCTCGGCCGTCACATATTTCGGTGCAGGAATGAATGTGGCATACTTAGAGAAACGATCAATCACAACTAGAATTGTGGCATTGTCTCCTATCTTCGGCAGTCCAGCGATGAAGTCCAGGGATACACTTTCCCAAGGTTTAGCTGGTACGGATAGAGGCTCGAGCAGTCCTCCTTTTTTTTGTCTATCGACCTTGTCCTTCTGACACGTATAGCAAGTCTTCACACAATCGGAAATCTCGTCCCGCATCTGGGGCCAATAGTATGCCCTTTCCACCAAGGCCATCGTGCGGTCTTCTCCTTGGTGTCCAGCCCACAATGTACTATGGCATTCCTCAATAATTCTTTTTCTCAAGTGTCCACCCTTCAGAACATAGAGACGATGACCCCGTGTCATCAAAAGTCCATCATCGACCCAAAATCTTCGAGTATTTCCTTCCCTTACCATCGACATAAGTTGTTGTCCGTTGGGGTCATTTGGCAAAAATTCCTGAATTGCCTCTTTTATGCCCATAGAAAATTCAATACTAGCCAAAACTGAGAGTTGACTTGATGGAGCTAGTTCACCCCTTCGGCTTAGAGCATCAGCGACCACATTTGTTGCACCAGTTCTGTATTCTAGCGTGAAGTTGAATTCCGCTAGAAGTTCTTGCCAATGGGCTTGTTGTCCCGTTAGTCTCGGCAGAGTCATGAAGTGGCTCACCGCAGTGTTGTCCGTCTTCACAAGGAAAGCAGCTCCCAATAGGTAATGTCTCCATACCCTCAAGCAGTGGACTACGGCAAGGAGCTCTTTCTCGTGCGCCGTGTACTTCCTTTCTGCTTCGCTCAGCTTTCTACTCTCAAAAGCTACCAGGTGGCCTTCTTGTATAAGCACCCCTCCGAGGGCAAAGTCTGAAGCATCAATATGCACCTCAAATGGCTTAGTCATGTCTGGTAGGCCTAGCACCGGGTCAGTGTACATTTGTTTCTTCAGGTTCTCAAAGGCCAATTGACATTTCGAGTCCCAATTCCACACCATCTTCTTCTTGAGAAGCTCGGTCAAGTGTAAGGCTATCTTGGAATAGTCCTTCACAAATCGCCGATAGTAATTGGCCAGCCCAAGGAATGATCTCAATTCGTCCAGATTCTTCGGGGGCTGCCACTCCTCAATTGCCTGTATCTTTTCTCATCCATACGAATGCATCCTGGTTCAATGATGTGACCAAGGAATGCAATTCTCTGTTGGGCAAAAGCGCACTTGGACAACTTAGCATACAACTGGTTTTCTCTAAGGCGAGCAAGCACCATCTCCAGGTGTGCTACATGCTTCTCCAAGCTGTTGCTATAGATTACAATGTCATCCAAGTATACGACCACAAACTGGTCCAAAAAGTCTCTCAAAACTTGATTCATCAAGGTGCAAAAAGTTGCAGGAGCATTGGTTAGCCTAAAGGGCATTACCAGAAATTCAAATGCCCCATATCTCGTCACACAAGTGGTCTTCATTTCGTCTCCCTCCTTCACGCGTACTTGCCAGTAGCCCGAACGAAGATCAATTTTGGAGTAATACTTCACCCGACTCAGTTGATCAAAGCAATCAGCCGGCAGAGGTATAGGATACTTGTTCTTGATCGTGATCTTGTTGAGTGCCCGATAGTCCACGCACATGCGAAGAGAACCATCAGGTTTCTTTTGGAATATTACTGGGGCACCATAAGGAGACCTTGCAGGAACGATGATACCGGCCTCTAGCATTTTCGTTAGTTGTTTTCGAAGCTCCGCAAGTTCGGGTTGAGACATACGATAAGGGGCCCGAGCAGGAGGTTTCGTGCCTGGGAACAGCTCAATTTCATGATCGATGTCTTTCTTTGGCGGCAGTTTCTGAGGGAGTTCTTCTGGCATGACATCTTCGTACTTGTGTAACAACTGCTTCACCAACGGTGGTATAGATCCCGACTTCTCCTCCACCTCTTCCCAATTTAGGTGAGCAAGGAAAGTTGGCTCTCCCTTCTTAAGGCCCTTCCCCAGTTGGAATGCAGACAGTTTGGGGTTGGCCGATTTCCCAACAATAACGGGCACAACATTCCTGTCAACAATAATCGAATCAGCATAGGGGAGCACTTGCGTCTTATTCTCCCTCATAAATTGGAGACCCAATATGAGTTTGAAGTCATCCATCTGGGTAGTGGTGAGGTTCGTGCTCCCCTCAAAAGGACCCACACTTATCTTCACTGCCTTCGCCACTCCAGCAACCGTTTGAGGCGGTGAGTTTATGGCCTTCACCGTTCGGTTACTTTATTCTAAAGTTAGACCCAATCTCTCCACTTCCGAGATGTCAATATAGTTGTGAGTAGCGCCGGAATCCACCATAGCACGAATAGGTATCCCGTTAATGTGCACATCCACGTACATCAATCCTGGATCGCTTATAGATCGAGTGCCTAAAGCTTTATGAACGTCTTGGGCCGTTCGCATATTAGCTAATGCTCCAGCAGCACCCCCTTCTTCATGATATGCTTCCTCACGTTGCATTTGGGGTGTATCTGGTCCCCGTTGAAAACTATTCGCTGCCAGAGGTCCACCCTTGTATGTTGGACAACTTCTTAATGGGTGAGGCCCTGAACAGTTGTAACATGACCCAGCAAATGGTCTCGGTGTGAAATTCCTTTGCGGGCCATCTCCTCGATTTGTTCCCATGAAAGAGGGAGAGGGTCTATCTCCTCCACTTCTTGTGAAGTTCTGCCTGAAATGCTTGTAGTTGCCCGTCTTGGCCGGGAAGGGAGTCACCTTCTCCTTGTCCTTCCTCACATCTTGTTGAAAGTCCACTAGACCCTCACCAATAGTTATAGCATCGGCCAGGTTCTGCACACGCTGGCGAGTGAGCTCGTTCCTAGCCCACGGCTTAAGACCTTCCATGAAAACAAAGAGCTTGTCCGCCTCGGACATGTCGCATATCTGAGTAAGCATGCTGAGAAGCACTTGACGTATTCTCGAATAGTCCCACCCTGCTTCAGTTCTCTAAGCTTTCGTCTAGCTTCATAGACCACGTTCTGGGGAAAGAACTGCTTCTTCAGAGCTTCTTTCATTAGTTTCCAAGTGTTTATGGTTACCCGCCCGGCTTCCATCTCAGCCGATTGGACTCTCCACCATAATTTCACATCGTCCTCCAAGTACGTAGCAGCCGTATCCACCTTCATGCTCTCCTCGGTGATACCTACCGTCTTGAAGTATTGCGTGATGTCAAAGAAGAAATTATCTACTTCTTGAGCATCCCTTGCTCCTTTGAATGCCTTGGGTTCTCTCACCTTTAGTTTCGGTGCATGATTAGGGGCAGCTTGTTGGGCATTCCGTTCTCCAGCGGCTCGGCCAATGGCTAAGGAAAGCGTCCTTAGCTCTGCCTTCACCTCTTCCAAAGCAGCCTGCAGATCAGTCACTGCTTTGGTGTTGTTGGTCAATGATGAGCGCATCTCCTCGGTCGCTACCTCGTTGCTCACCAACTTAGCATCGTGTGCTTGGGTAACATGGAATAACTCTCTTGTAGCGTTACCCATTTCCTCTAGTTCCCCACTTTGCACGCCGATATCGTTTTCCATAAGAGTCGTCTTCCTCTTCATGGATTCAGCATCCTCTTCGCTTTCACCATAGAAGAAGGTATGCACTTTGCTTACCATGGCCTCTAGAGTATCTAGTCGGGCCTTGGTAGCATCATCCGTAGCCAACACGCCTCTCGTTTTCTTAGCCATCGCTTTTCTTAGTTCCGAGTTCTAGCAACCTTGCTCTGATACCAAGTGTCACGGGTCGTCTCTTGAGGTTCTTAGACGCACCGTGATGCCGAGTGACCTTGGTTCCTAGCCCCAAGTCACTCCCAGCTTTTAAAATAATCGAAAATGGACAAACGCTTCACAATGGCAAAATCGTAAATAAACACAAAATAAATGGCACAAGACAAATTGCACGAAAATCACTTCATTGATTTGAATGCATGATTACAGAGATTTGAATGTACAATACGACGAGAGGGAGGAGTCGTTTGCATGAGATTACAATTGCTTGCTTGCTTGTGTGTAAATTTTTATTCCCCCCTATAGGTGCTTAAAAAGCATTTGTCCTTGTGACAGGAGCGTAGCACTTTTTTCCGAGGAGGTGGGAAATCTATCTACCTATGCTATACAAGTGCAAATTACAATCTATTTCGTGCATTATCTTCTAAATGTCATATAAGGATGAACTGCAAAATTTGGGCCCATTCGGACTTCATTCGGATGCAAAACGGCACGTGCCAAGTTGGTTGGCAGTTGGGGCGCAGCTACAGTACGCGCGCGGCAGATTGGGGCAGATGAACAGTGCACGCGCGGAGCTGCTGCCTGGCAGGCTGGGGCGCTGCTGTGCGGCAGACATGGGCGGCTGGCTGCTGCCCACTGGTGCACGCTGCTGGGGCACGCTGCTGCACACTGGTTGGGGCAGCCATGGTGCACTGGTGCACGCTGGTTGGGGCAGCCATGGTGCACGCTGGTTGGGGCATGGCTGCCATGCGACGTGCACGCTGTTGGGGCGCACACCACATGGCAACTTCATGCAACGACTTAGGGTGCCGAGCAGTGTCACGGTCGCTGAGAGATGCTATATTCGAGCGACCCGTGACAACGCCCCCTCCCGCCGCCCCTGGCTCCGCCACTGCTGGAAGTGGTAAGTGACTTTGGCCAGTTAGTTTGAATCTCATAGTGCTTTTATTACTAATAATGAAATAATGGCATATGAAGATTTTAATGGGATGAAAAATATGGAACAGGTTGCTAGGGAGAGGAGAAGTTGGAGGGGTGGTTTCTCAGTTTAGAAATTATGGAGGCGTATGATTTGATCTTATTTAGTGGAACAATTTAGAATTAGATTTTGGGTAATAAAAAATTTCCTCTAAGATGGGGTTTTCCTCTGAATCATTAAGAATTTCTCCACCGTTCAATTGAGAACTTAATCCGTTGATGTTTAGGTTTATGGAAAATCATTCTACAGGGGATCACTTTCAAGTGATGAGAGGAAATCCATTCACCTATTAATTAAGAGGGAATATTCAATTAAGATTTTATGTGATTTTTATGGGTTATAAGTATTCAATTCAGATTTTAAAAAGTCCATTACAATCTAAAGGTATTCAATTCCTATTGTAAATTAACGGTTGAAATATGTTGGTATTCAAAAATAGACATTTAAGGCTTTCGTGGTCAATTTTGATCACAAAAGAATGTCATTCTAGATAATGCTTCCACTTGAGTACAACAGTTGAAAGATCTATGAACTATTTCTCACAAGTCGACAACCCAGCACTTCTAGGCCCTAAAGATTTGTTAAAATTTGCCAAAGGCCTTCCTTCTTGCTTATGTACAGCTTGCATTCCTGAATCAAATGTATCAGTTTCTACAACAATTTTTTTAGAAAAAATATGTAAGGCAAACACATGAGGTTGATTGAGTACTTGATTCAACTTTTGGAAAAACAACCTCAGTTTCATCATTCCATTCAGAAGCATTCATCTTTAACGGATTAGTCAAAGGTTTGCTAATAAGTCCATATCCCTTAATAAACCACCTCTAATATTCAGTTAACCAAAAAATCCTCTTTGACTGAAGTATGGCTAAGCCAATCAATCATATCATTGATCATCTTAGGATCAACTTTTACTCCCTCCCCACAAATTAAATAACCTTAGAATTCTACCTCTTGTTAAGAAAATGGACATTTGCTCTGTTTACCAAACAATGTATTCTCTCCCAGAACCTGAAGCACCACTTTTAAATGAATCACATGTTCCTCCAACGTAAGAATGTATATCAGAATATCATAAAAATTACCAGGACATACTTCCTTAAATATGGACTAAAAACTTTGTCAATTAAGGATTAAAAAGTGGTAGGAGTATTGGTAAAACCAAATGGAATCACTTTAAATTCAGAGTGGCCAAAGTGAGTGTTGAAAGTAGTTTTAGGAATATCAGACTCTTGCATTCTGATTTGAAAGTACCCTGATCTCAGATCTATCATACAAAAATATACTGCAACAATTAAAAAAATGGACAATATGGGCAAAATCCAGGTGGTCTAAGATACTATGAATGTGGAAGCAAGGAACACTTTTATGGGGATTGCCCCACAAAAAAAAAAAATAATAATAAGTTTCACAAGCACAAAAGAATCGAAGGAATGAAAGTAACTTGTGATGAAGCTGACTCTACTGAAACAAATGAAAACATTTTTAGGCATCAAGGAAATACAATACTTCATGCCCGGTCGTGGCCTCAACTAACTAGTCAATCCGGGGTAGTGGATTTGGCATTTTTGTATAGCCTGATTGAGTTAAGTAAAGTAAACGCACACCTCCAATCTCCTCATAGTTTTTAACCAACACCGAGTTTGCTAACCATGTCGTGAATTGGTTTTTCTTAATAATCCCACACTTAGGGATATCTTCCAATTACTACATGAATGATTTCTTGCCTTTCTTTGTGTATGTCCTCTTATTTTGGAAGATTAGGGTTACTAAAGGTTAGATCCCGAGCTTACTCAGCGATGTGGCTCGGGTGGAATCCTAGGTCTGCACTGCTCCGTGAGAATATATCTCTATACTCGCTTAAGACGTCTCTCAAGCTCTCTATTGCCTCCTCGGGCAAGGTCATCTCGACCATGACGGTTTTGTAGGGTCGCACTCGACTTGGAAATTCTCCAAATCTCATTTGGGTTCTATCCTGGAACCTCGTCCTCCAAGGACTCCACAATTTTCTCTTTTATCTGCTTTTCCCTTTCTTTCAGCAGTAAGGAGAAGCACTCGTCGTTCGGAACATACTTAAATTGGAATCCTTCACCGACATGGGGGAAACATAATATAATGTATGTGATTGACACCTGTGCCCTTATGGCTACACTACGAGCTCTCTAAGAGGATATTGTACGTTGACGAGGAATGTACGACAAAACATTTGTCTACAAGTAGGTGCCTCATATTTCCATGAGCATCTCGATTTTCCCCATGGATTTCATACATTTTTGTTATGGAAATAAACTTGTCTACTACTGGTTCATCTTAGGTATTAGATACTAATTGTGGTTCTCACTACTGGTTCATTTGTATGAATGTGCCTGGGTTGCAAAGGAGTAGGGAGCTGGTAAAGGGCGAAGTGGACCTACGCGTTGGCTGTTTGTAATGCCCTAAGACCATGAGTTGATGTTGTACGATGTTTATATTTTGAGCATGTTATTTGAATAGTTAATTTTTCTTTTGAACATCAAATATGTGATTTGATAGTAAAACTCATTAGTTTATATAATTATTATTCTGATTGTCTCTAGTTTTATGAAATTTTATATACAAGAAATAAAACTAGTATGATGTTTGATTGATGATCATGTGTAATTGATACAAATCATATCATAGATACAAATTGAGATATATTGTATCGGACGTGATCCGAAAGAGAAGTAATACTCCATGGTTCTATTAGTCATATATATTATTTTCTTAATACTATTTGGGATCCTTAGACCTTATGTCTTCATTGTTTCCAGAATGAATAACACCGTGTTTTGACTCAGTCGAATATTACTTTTAATCGAGTAATTAATACTACTGATGATCGGATGGAGTATCCTATAATAGCTTGAATGTGAAAAGCATTGTAAGGGATTTGTCCCTCTCTTATTGGAGAGAGATATTTGTGGGCCCCTCGATAGGGAAGACTGCTTAAA
Organism: Vinca minor; assembly: GCA_026122235.1. NCBI lineage: Eukaryota > Viridiplantae > Streptophyta > Magnoliopsida > Gentianales > Apocynaceae > Vinca > Vinca minor. The sequence goes on along the minus strand of JAOCZM010000285.1, from coordinate 73,168 downwards.
TTCATGGCCGTGCTCAAATGTATTTAATAAAGTAGTTATTAAATATTATTTGTTGGAACAGTCTACTTGGAGATCGAGTAGAAATATAATTAAGATTTAAGAGGGTGACAACTACTATGCCTTATGCTTAATTAAGATATCGCGAGACAAAGAGATTAAATAGTGGATTGAGATTAGATAATCATTCCACCAGTCAGAATGACCTGCTAGGGACCTCTTGTGACTTATGAGCACATACTACTACTGAGTAAGTTTTTATTACCATTGTGATATGAACCTACAGGGTCACACGCACAGACGAGTTAACGAGTTTTATGTCAAGATTCAATTAATCTAGAATGTGTCTAGGTTCATTGTATCTTACATTTATTTTTCTAAAAATAATAAAATTGTTATTATTCAAATTAGAGATAAAGGATGGGTAATTTCGGGTTTTAGTTTTTGGCTGGGATTACGTGGGAGTTATTATGCGATAAAAACTCACACTACCAAAAGAGACCGAAATGACGTGGGAGTTGGTTCCCGAGACAAACTCTCACACCCTGTATATTGATCTCTTGGGCGAATCCATAGACACAACTTTTGGAGCCGCAAAAAGCAACAACCTTAAAAAATATTTTTGCCATCCCTTTCTCTCTGGTTTTTCTAGAACTCAGAAAACTAAGGAGTTAGCACTCGCTGTTCATTTCGTCGCGTGGATACCGGTAGATATCAATTTAGAAAGAGACGGCTTGAGATGGTTATAATGCAGCATCTTTGCTAAACCATAACTCAAATCCGAAATATTGTAAGTTCTTTTTGGTTTTTCTTTCGATTCTCGTAGTATGAACGGATCCCATCGGGAATTCATGGGTTTTTGAACGATTTTCTGCCTATGAATCACTATAGTGGTATCAGAGACTTGTTCATACTATCCAAATTCGATAGCGTTCATCACAATCATAACACATATCAATTTCGATTTGATATGTGTATGTGTGAAACAGAAAATTGTTTTCGTAATTCTGCTATATGCGATATATGTTCGTTTGTTAATCTAATTTATATGTTGATATACATGATACAATATGTTCTTAATTCGATTAATATTGCATAAATTGCTCATTTATACGATATGTTATTAATTCGATTAATAATGCATAAACTGCTCATGTATGCTATCTGTTGTTAATCCGATTGATATCACATAAATTGTCTATGTATTAACCACTTGATAATTCGATTATAACTGTTAGGTGATGATGGGTAAAACTGGGGCAGAAAATTATTCGATGAGCAGAAGGAAAATCATATTTTCCTTCCGGGGGCGGCGCCCTTAGACTTCGTATTTGTACTCGTTACATTCTTTTATTATGCTTTATGTAAGTTTTAGCATGGTGAATAGCATGACCTACTATACCCCTTCTATTTTTACATTTATTGGTTGTAATTTTAAAATACGGCCTGCGAGCCGTCTTTCAATCTTGTAAAATAGTAAATTCCTTTATTAGAATAGTTTTATTACTTTATTTTGAAGGCTGAGCACGCCCATGCAATTATGTAGCAAGACTGGAGGACGCTAGATTGAAGACTCTATCCATGTGATAGATATTGACTTCGATTGACCCTTGACTCCCACAAGACTCGTGGGGGTCATCATTGGATTGGGCCATGCTATCTCACGTTTACATTTATATTTTGTATTTTCCATGTGATGCTTATATCTTGTCTTAAGGGGCCAAACAACGTATTCGTCATATTAAAATTTTATTTAATTAAGTTTTAAAATGCCTACCATCTCCTAAGCACTTCTGAAGCTTGGATCATCATATGGTCTGCTTGCCAAAGTAATAGATAAGTGGTTATCTAGGCAAAAAGAGATGGGAAAATAGTGAGTTCCATAATCTTATATATGGTTCGACTTAACTAGGCTATCAAAATAGTTTTGAGCCTAGGGCATAATATGGGATATAGCCGGGATATGTAGATGTCAATCTCATGGTTCGATTTTACTCTAATTATGGGTGATAAGCCAAAGCTTACTTATAATTATTGGTAAATGGTTTATCCACTATTTATCAAGTGTTAAATAATTGTGGAAAGTTTTTTTCCTCAAAAAAATTAATTAATGACTTTGTAAATATTTTATGTAGATAATAGCAACAAACACCTCACTCAATTCCTAGTGATCTGTTCTTGAAAAAGAAAAATTAAGTGGGGTCAAATTTCCTTTATTGGGCTCGCAACTTGAGGATTGTCCTTCAGCAAGATAGAAAGCTATATGTTCTCGATACTGATATTCCTGAACAGCCTGCAAACAACACCCCTAGAGCTGAAGAAGCATGTGGATGATTCTAATGAAGTGACTTGCCTCATGTGAGCCACAATAAGCTATAAACTTCAAAAATAGTTTGAAGAGATTGAGGCTTTCCAGATGATGGGCCAGCTCAAGCAAATGTTCCAAGAGCAAGCCCGTCAAGAAAGGTTCCTCACCACAAAGGCGTTGAACAGTTGCAAGATGGCCCCTAGCACCTCTGTGAGTGCACATGTTCTTAAAATGAAGGGCTATCTTGACCAACTTGAGAAACTTGTGGCTCCCGTAAGACATTTCATGGCCACATATATGATCTTGGGCTCACTACCACCTGAGTATAACCAGTTTGTCATTAACTTCAACATGCATGCTATGGAGAAGTCCATACATGAGATACACGAGATACTCAAACAGGATGAACTGAACATTAAGAAGACCCCTGATGTCTTAATGGTTCAAAAAGGACATTTCAATAAGAACAAAGGAAAGGGAAATCCCATGGCCAAAAAAGGGCAAAGGCAAAGACAAGCCCAAACCCAAGGCCAAGGCACCAAAGGAAGGGGTTTGCTTCCATTGCAATGAACCAGGTCATTGGAAACGGAACTGCAAGCTATAATTGGAAGAGAAGAAAAAAAGAGAAAAAGGAGAAAGCTAGTTTGACTATCTCTTCAGTTATTTATGATATTAAGATTAACATTCCTGCTCCTACTTCATGGCTATTAGATACCGGCTGTGGAACTCACATTTGTGCAAATGTGCAGGGGTTCAAAAAGATTAGATCACTGGCAAAAGGAGAAGTGGACTACGAGTAGCGAATGGAGCAAGAGTTGTTGTTGTAGCTATAGGGACATTTAATTTAGTTTTTCCAAGTGACCTTATTATTGAACTGAATAATTGTCTTTATGTTCCCACTTTGAGTAGGAATATTATTTCATTTTTTTGTTTGGATATTGATGGTTTTGAATTAAATATTAAGAATAAAATTTGCAACCTTCATAAAAATGGTATATTCTATGTAGATGCCACTTTGATTAATGAACTCTATATTATTAACCTCGATGAATTCATTAACAGGCCCATCGATAACATTAATACAAAGAGGATTAAATCAAATGACTTAAATCAAACATACTTTTGTCATTGTCCTTTGGGCCACATCAACGAGCAACGCATATCAAAACTCCATCAAGATGGGATTTTGACATCATTTGACATAGAGTCTTATGAGACATGTGATTCTTGTTTGTTAGGCAAAATAACTAAAGCTCCCTTTACTGGACAAAGTGAGAGATCTTCTGATTTATTGGGAATCATATTTACAGATGTATGTGGACCACTAAATACTAGTGCTAGAGGAGGTTTTCAGTACTTCATCACATTTACAGATGATTTTAGTAGATATGGATACGTCTATCTAATTAAACATAAATCAGAATCTTTTGGAAGATTTAAAAATTTCAAAATGAAGTACAAAATGCACTTGGAAAAAGTATTAAAATACTTCGATCAGATCGAGGTGGTGAATACCTTAACAAGGAGTTTGACGAACATCTTAGAGGTTGTGGAATTGTTTCACAATTAACTCCTCATGGCACACCACAATGGAACGGTGCGTCAGAACGAAGAAATCGCACCTTACTAGATTTGGTTCGATCTGTGATGAGTCAAACCGGTCTTCCAATTTCCTTTTGGGGTTATGCCCTAAAAACTGCTGCATTAATATTAAATAGAGTTCCTTCTAAGGCAGTTCATAAAACTCCATATGATATATAGACTGGGAAACAACCTAGTTTGTCATTTCTCAAAATTTGGGGATGCGAAGCGTATGTAAAACGCTTATTATCTGATAAACTCGTCCTTAAATCTGAAAAGTGTTTGTTTGTGGGATATCCTAAAGAAACTATAGGATATTACTTCTATCTCCCATCAGAGAACAAAGTGTTTGTTGCTCAAAATGGTTTATTCCTTGAAAGGGAATTTGTTTTCAAAAGGGATAGTGGGAGTAAGATCCATCTTGAGGAAATTCAAGATCCAAAAAGAACATCTGAACCAGCTTTGGAACATCTAGCAAGCTCACGTGCTGATACTGAGCTTCAATCTTTGACACAAGGCCCAATGAGGTCAAGTCGGGTACATCAACAACCTAGAGATATGGATTTCTCGTAACTGATGATCATCATATTGAATTCATTGATCAAGATGAACCCACTTCCTACAAAGAGACAATTCATAGTTCTGAGTCTACCAAGTGGCTAGAAGATATGAAGTCTGAGATGCAATCCATGTATGATAACCAAGTGTAGACTTTGGTTGACCCTCCCGAAAGGTGTAAGATCATCGATAACAAGTGGTGTTTCAAAAAGAAAACTGACATGGATGATAATGTACACACTTTTAAATCTTGATTTGAGTAAAAGCTTATAGACCAATTCATGGTATATATTATGATGAAACATTTTCTCCTGTCGTTATGATAAAGTTTATTAGGATTTTACTTTCCATATGAAGGATATTATGACTATGAGATATGGCAAATAGATGTTACAATTGAGTTTCTTAATGGAAACCTTCTCGAGAATGTGCATATGACACAACCTAAGGGATTTGTTGATCCATCAAATCCTAACAAAGTGTGTAAGCTTCAAAGGTCCATTTATGGATTGAAGCAAGCATCTCGAAGCTGGAACCGTCGTTTTGATGAAGCAATTAAAGAATTTGGTTTCATAAAAACGAATATGAGCCTCGTGTTTATAAGAAAGTAACTAATAATGTAGTAGTGTTCTTTGTACTTTATGTGGATGACATCTTACTTATTGGAAATGACATCCCCACATTACAAAGTGTAAAAGCTTGGTTGGGAAGTGCTTTTCCATGAAAAATTTAGGCGAGGCTACATATATTTCGGGTATCATGATCTATAGAGGTAGATCCAACAAAATGATTGGCCTAAGTCAGAGTGGGTACATTGGCAATCTACTAAAACGGTTCAGTTTGCAAGATTCCAAAAAGGGATTCTTGCCCACATCACACGAAATGAAACTCAGCAGAACTCAAGGACCTTCCACAAAGAAAGACCAAGAGCGCATGTGTACGATCCCATATGCTTCAGTCATTGGGTCTATTATGTATGACATGCTATGAACTCGCCCGAATGTCTCATTTGCATTAAGTATGACTAGTAGATTTCAAACTGGCACTAGAGAGTCACATTGGACTGCAGTCAAGAGCATTCATAAGTACTTGAGAAGGACTAAAATATATGTTCTTAGTTTACGGAGGTCATGAAGGAAGTCTGGTTGTAAATGGTTACACAGACTCAAGCTTCCAAACCGACGTAGATGACTTTAGATCGCAATCTGGTTTTGTGTTTTGCTTGAATGGGGTGCTGTGAGCTGGAAGAGCTCAAAGCAAGAAACTGTGGCCAACTCTATAAGAGAAGGTGAGTATGTCGCTGCCTCTAATGCAGCTAAAGAAACTGTTGGATCATGAAACTTGTTGATGGATTAGTTGTCATCCCCAACATTGTGAACCCAGTAGACCTTTTATGATAATACTGGTGTCATTTCAAAAGTTAATGAACATAGATCTCACCAACGATCCAAACACATTCCTAGGCGTTTCCATCTGATTAGGGAGATCATTGATAGATGAGACCTTAAAATTTGCAAAGCTCATACAGACGCGAACATTGCAGATCCATTGACCAAGCCAATCCCGCAACCCAAATATGAGAGTCATACTAGGTCAATGGGATTGAGGATTAAGTATGATTGGACCTATGGCAAATGGGAGATTGTTAGAAGTGCCCTAGGACCATGAGCAGATGTTGTACATTGTTTATATTTTGAGCATGTTATTTGAATAGTTAATTTTTCTTTTCAACATCAAGTATGTGATTTTTTAGTAAAACTCATTGGCTTATATAATTACTATTATGATTGTCCCTAGTTTTATGGAATGTTATATACAAGAAATAAAATTAGTATGATGTTTGATTGATGATCATGTTTTACAGATCATGTGTAATTGATACAAATCATATCATAGATACATATTAGGATATATTGTATCGGACGTGATCCGAAAGAGAAGTAATACTCATGGTTCTATTAGTCATAAGTATTACTTGCTCAATACTATTTGGGATCCTTAGACCTTATTTCTTCATTGTTTCCAGCATGAATGGTACCACGTTTTTCCTCAGTCGAACATTATTATTAATCGAGTAATTAATACGACTGATGATCGGATGTAGTATCCTATCATGGCTTGAATGTGAGAGACATTTTAAGGGATTTGTCCCTCTCTTATTGGAGAGAGATATATGTGGGCCCTCGATAGGGAAGACTATTTAAATTCATGGCCGTGCTCAAATGTATTTAATAAAGTGGTTATTAAATATTATTTGTTGGAACAGTCTACTTGGAGATCGAGTATAAATATAATTAAGCTTTATGAGGGTGACAACTACCATGCCTTATGCTTAATTGGGATATCACGAGACAAAGAGATTAAATAGTGGATTTAGATTAGGTAATCGTTCCACCGATCATTCATTCACTCTGGGCAGTCATAATGCCCTGCTAGGGACAGCTTGTGACTTATGAACACATACTAGTACTAAGTATGTTTTCATTACCATTGTGATATGAAGCGTCCAGCTTTAGACTAGCTCAGTCTCAAGTCGATCAAGTGCACATTTGTTGGGTATCCTAAGGAAACTAAAGGATACTACTTCTACATTCCTAACGAAAACAAGGTTTTTGTTGCTCAAAAATTAGTTTTTTTGAAGAAACAGTTTCTTTCTTGGAAAACTAGTGGGAGCCAAGTGAAGCTTAATGAAGTTCCAAAACTTGTTGAAGTTACAAAACTTACTGAAGTTCAACCAAACACTAGTGATAAGATGAATTATGAACAAGCTTCACAAGTTGTTGTGCAGCCAGTTAAGAATTGTGTAGGCCGGATTGAACTCGTAGATCACCAGAGAATTTTGAATTTCTCGTAATAGAAGATGGTGATGTTATTTTATTGATCATGATGAGCCTACAGCATACAAACAAGCAATTACTAGTCCAGATTCTGATAAATGGCTTTAGGCCATGAAAGGCGAAATCGACGTTTTGACAAAGTTGTACGCGAGTTTGATTTTATCAAGCAGGTTGATGAACCTTGTGTTTATAAGAAGTTTAGTGGAAACTCGGTTGGGTTCCTAATATTGTATGTGGATGACCTATACTTATAGGGAATGACATTCCTACCTTGGAATTTGTAAAGGTGTAGTTGGGGCAATGTTTCTCTATGAAGGATTTAGGTGAAGCAATCTTCATCTTATGGGTCAAGATCTATAGAGATAGATCACATAGAATTCTTGGCCTAAGCCAGAGTAAATATATAGACAAAGCGCTAAATCGGTTTAGCATGTAAGAATCCAGAAAAAGGCCTTTGTCCTATAGCACTTGGTAAGGTTCTTTCAAGACAACAATGTGTTATGACACTTGATGAGAAAGAACGCATGAGTGAGATTCCATATGCTTCAGCAATTGGATCTATCATGTATGACATGTTTAGTACTCGCCCAGATGTCTCGTATGCTTTGAGTATAACGAGCAGATACCAGTCAACATACTGTGAGCGTCACTGGATAGCCGTCGAGAATATCTTAAAGTACTTACGAAGGACTAAGGATACGTTCTTAATCTATGGTGGGAAAGACTAGCTAATTGTACGTTGTTACATTGATTCTTGTTTTGAAACCGATAGAGAGGACTTTAGATCGCAGTCGGGTTATACTTCTACAACTGAAGCTAAGTATATAGCTGCATCAGATGCTGCCAATGAGATAGTTTGGATCTAGAAGTATCTGAAAGTTCATTGCTGAACTTGGCGTGGTACCTAGCATTTCGAATGCGATTGATCTTCATTGTGAATGGAGCCATATATCTGTCAAAGGAACCACAGTCACACCAAAGGTTCAAACATATACTCAGGCGTTATCACCTAATCCGAGAGATTATTTAAAGAGGTGAAGTAAATATTTTCAAAGTACATACGGACGATAATATCACTAATCCACTAATGAAACCGCTGACACAGCAGCAATATGATCGTCATACTTGTGGCATGGGTATTAGATACCAAGAGAACTGGTCTTAAAGATAGTTCCTATGTACGGTAAGCACTAAAAGCAAGGTTGTTGTCTTTAGTGCAAGTGGGAGATGTATCTATTTTTCCACTATGATGAAATATTAAAGGCAAAATTCCATTCTTATGTTGTATTACTACTGCGAAATTGAATTAAACATAATAACGTCATTTGAGTAGTTATTGTAATTGTTACGTTTAACTATTCTAAATGTCCCTAGTCGATCATTATTATGGAATGCCAAGGATAATAATAATGTGGGAGACTAGTATGTGTCGTTATTGATATTGGATGTTTACTCAACACATGGGTATGTGATACTGGACTGACCCGCTATAAGAAACACTACACGGATTGTTATATGAATGTCAGCAGTGAATTTACATTTGATATAGGTGCTTCAATTGGATTGGGCAGTTAATTGGACTAGACCGACAAATACTCGATTGGTCAAACCGGTATGTTGAACCGGAAAATCGGTCCAATAACCTGTTTGAAAGAGTCAAAACCAGCCATGTGATGGTCATCTGAGGTGAAGAGTTTAGTGGGCATTGTGGGAGGTTTTTTAGGGGGAAATGAAGGCAAAATTGCCTAAATGGTTGTTTATGTATTTCGAATTTTATATCTGGGTCCTTTTCGTTTAATTTCTTCCTTTAAGGTGCGTCACGTATTTTCGGCTTGCCATTTAAGGACTTCTGTTAACTTTTTTGTTATTTTTCCATCAAGCTAGTCATGTGCCTCACACATGAGGTATCTTTTTTACGGTATTTCGGACATTTCAACATATTTTCCACAATAAAAGCTTAAATACTCAATTGTTAAATAAAATAACTATGAATATAAAATTAAAAAATTAAAACTTTCTAAACCCATTTTCTACCCCTCTTCATCTTCATCTTCATCCATTCACCCTTCTCCACCTCCACCACTTCCACCAACCAAGAAGATCACCATTTCCACCACCAAGCTGCATACCATTCTCTAATTAAACATTGAAATTCCCTTCATCTAAATCTCTCATTGACAGACCACACAGAAAATTAGATCAACTGTTGGAAAAAAAATAGCCTCTCCCACAAAGAACTCCTAAGAACACTCAAAACCAAACTGGCTGAACAATCTCTATACAAGCGTTGAAGGGGCTGTTGCTGGGGGCATCATCGGCTATTAAAATCAGCGAAAACAAGAACAAATAACACAACATTCTATCAACTGAAATTCCAAGATGCACCTAAACTTGCAGAATATAAGTTTAATCTACCACTGATGTCGCCAGAAAATTCCAAACAAACCACAACACATAGCCCAAAAATTGTCAAGAACAGTGGGATATTCCAACAAAAAAGCCAAATCTCTACACGCCATTAATCTGAAATCCAAACAAAACAGTTAAAAGACGCAACTTTCTGTAAAGTTTGAGCATGAATCTCTTAAAGAATCAGCCAGAAAACGCAATAATCCGAACTCTGCATAGTTAGGACAAGAAAAAAAAACCACAAGACTCGAATTTTCCAAAGAAAAACCCAAGCCTTACAAGTCATAAATCTGAAAATTAAACATATAAGCTTAAGTACAGTGAAATGAAGAACCATTCTATGATGTTTGAGTTTTTAATTCTTCAAGATTCAACCAGCACACACCAAATGTCCAAATATATACTCAGGCGTTATCACCTAATCCGAGAGATTATTTAAAGAGGTGAAGTAAATATTTCAGAGTACATACGGACGATAATATCACTAATCCACTATCGAAACCGCTGACACAGCAGCAATATGATCGTCATACTTGTAGCATGGGTATTACATACCAAGAGAACTGATCTTAGAGATAGTTCCTATGTACAGTAAGCACTAAAAGGCAAGGTTGTTGTCTTTAGTGCAAGTGGGAGATGTATCAATTTTTCCACTATGATGAAATATTAAAGGCAAAATTTCATTCTTATGTTGTATTACTACTGCGAAATTGTATTAAACATAATAATGTCATTTGAGTTGTTATTGTAATTGTTACATTTAACTATTCTAAATGTCCCTAGTCGATCATTATTATGGAATGCCAAGGATAATAATAATAATGTGGGAGACTAATATGTGTCGTTATTGATATTGGATATTTAATCAACACATGAGTATGTGATACTGGACTGACCCGCTATAAGAAACACTTCATGGATTGTTATATCAATGGATTGTTATAGGTGCTCCAATTGATTTGGGCAGTTAATTGGATTAGACCGACCAATACTCGATTGGTCAAACCGGTCTGTTGAACCGGAAAACCGGTCCAATAACCTGTTTGAAATAGTCAAAACCAGCCATGTGATGGTCATCTGAGGTGTTGAGTGTAGTGGGCATTGTGGGAGCTCTTTTAGGGGAAATGGAGGCAAAATCGCCTAAATGGCTGTTTATGTATTTCGAGTTTTATATCTGGGTCCTTTTCGTTTAATTGCTTCATTTATGGTGCGTCACGTATTTTCGACCTGCCATTTAAGGACTTCTGCTAACTTTTCTGTTATTTTTCCGTCGAGCTAGTCATGTGCCTCACACGTGAGGTATTTTTTTAAGGGTATTTCGAACATTTCAACATATTTTCCACAAAAAAAAAAACTTAAATACTCAATTGTTAAATAAAATAACTATGAATATAAAATTTAAAAATAAAAACTTTCTAAACCCATTTTTTCTACCCCTTCATCTTCATCTTCATCCACTCACCCTTCTCCACCTCCACCACTGCCACCAACCACGAAGATCACCATTGCCACCACCAAGCTGCACACCATTCTCTAGTTAAACATTGAAATGCCCCTCATCTAAATCACTCATTGACAGACCACACAAAATATTAGATCAACTGCTGGGGAAAAATAGCCTCTTCCACCAAGAACTCCCAAGAACACCACAAGATCATTGATACTCAACATCAAAACCAAACTGGCTGAACAATATCTATACAAGCGTTGAAGGGGCTGCTGCTCGGTGGTGGCAGTGGTGAAAATGCAATAATCCGAACTCTGCACAGTTAGGGTAGGAAAAAAAACTCACAAGACTCGAATTTTCCAAAGAAAACCCCAAGCTCTACAAGCCATAAATCTGAAAACTAAACATATGAGCTTAAGTACAGTGAAAGTATGAACATTTCTATGATGTTTGAGTTTTTAATTCTTCAAGATTCAACCAGTACACACCAAAACCGCAACACATCACAGTGCTTCCATAAAACTTACCAGCACCTCTAAACTTCACATATAGCGAAAACCCAGCAACGAAATCCAAAATCGATCTATGTAAATCCGTGCATAGCTTCCAAAAGAACCATAATCCAAAATATGAGCCTCGAATCCTTCAATAACACCCAATAAAATCGAAATTGATGGGGTAAAAGACAGTCCAAGAATAACAGCAAAACCAAACTCCATATATAATTTTCTCTATAAATTCTGGATAGTCATGAGACCAAGCAATTTACCCCCAAAAATCCCATCGAAAGCTATCCAGGTCCACTTAGAGTTTAGACAAAGAGTTTGGTTCTTCTCCAAAATGAAACATCAAAAAGATGATGTATTTAGAGATTAAAATTATGTAATGAGTTGTGATTCTAGACATATTTCATAGAGTTTGAAATGAGTTTTGATAATTGTGGATTGAATTGTTTGATTCTTGGAAAATTCTAGAAAGCTTGAAATGGGTTTTGATAATTGTGTAGTTTGAAATGAGTTTTGATAATTGATAAAAGGAATTGTTTGATTCTTGGCAAATTCTAGAAAGTTTGAAATGGACGTAATTGTTAATTGTTTTTTATGTTGAAAGGGTGCTAGTTGGTGGTAGTGGAGAATAATGATGGGTGGATGAAGATGGAGTGGTTGCAGTGGTTAGCGACAGTGGTGGTGGTGTAGAAAGGTGAGTGGATGAAGATGAAAAGGTAGAAGTTGGGTTTAGGATTTATTTGGTTAATTTAAATTTGGTACTCATTTGCTAGAATATTATTTTGTTTAACAATTGAGTACATACGTTGTTTTGCTAGAAAATAGATTGAAATGTTTAAAATAACTCAGATGTTAATCACATGACTGGCTTAACGGATTTTTGACAGAAAATTTGACAGATGTCCTTAAATGGCAGGCCGTAAAAACAATCTGGACATTAAAATAAGAAATTGAACGAAAAGGACCCAGATATAAAACTCGAAATACATAAAGGCCCAATTAGGCGATTTTACCGGAAAATGGAAGTAGTGGGTGAATTAATTTTCACCCTACTATTTCACTTTCTCTTCTCATTCAATAGTTAAATGAATCCTACAATAATATACTCTAAGGCTGCCGATTTTTCTAGAGAGAAAATCAGCCACAGTACAACAAGAACATCAAAAAGTTAGAAGAAAAATTAGATTTTCCATTCTTCATTTTTCCGGTTTTTCCTTGAACCTATTTACCGAAATTCCTGAAGATTGTCTTCAACTTTTTGACTAACATTAGAGACACGAAGAACAAGTTCAAGTTGATCGTGTGGATACCGCTAGAGCCAGGAGTCGATAATGATCGATTAATGTTGGTGATTCCGTAGCATAATCAAAAGAGAAATCGTTTATGTCATCCGTCAAACAAAAGGTAATTATCCTAATTAAAGATCATTGGTTCTTACACGTGAATCATCCTGTTAGAAACGGATTCCGCTTTTACTTTCCGCTGCTCTTTGTTTGGGAATCTAAATTTCTTTCATTTAGGTCGGTCTACCGAGCCCTGGTAGGTTGACCGATTTGTGTCACATCACTCAATCTTTTCGAATGGATTAGATCACTCAACGACTATTTTGATTAGGTCGAACTCAATCCTATTAGGTCGACCGAGATATGGTTAGGTCAACTGAGATCGAAACAGAGTCTTTTCTTAAAATAGTTCGGAAATACCTCTAACGACCTGGACCAGAGTCCGGTCGACCGAAGTGTCGAATTCTGGCAGTTTTATAGTCATTGAAGCATTTATTGCAAGCCATTTTCTCTCCCCCTATTTAAACCCCAAGGCTGAGATTTTTCTATTCACTCATTCCATTAAGTGTATTCAATTTACTCACATTCAAAGTATCTTTTATTACTTCTTGCAATGTATTTCATGTGCTAAACAAAGTTCATGAAAATCATTTGAGCTATACCATTTATTGAGCTTTACACTTGTAACAAATCCATCACTTCTAGGTGATATTTGGTTATTCCCCTTTTCCCTCTTATTATTGAGATTAGTTCTTTGTGAGGTAGGAAGTTTCATCTCTTTTTTTGCGAGATTTGTAGAACTCTTTGTGAGTTAGGCTCTTTGTGAACTTTTTGTGTGGTTCAAGTAAAACTCTTTGTGAGTTGTCCACTCTTGTAAAAGGTTGATCTGACCTTACGTTTGTTGTGAAGGAAACTTCTTAGTGTATTGTTGAAATCATTGAGTGTGTCTCAAGGTAGTGGACGTATATTTTTGTGAATCGAACCACTCTAAATCGATTGTCTTGTCTTCTTATTTTCTACAAGATTTTCGTATTATTTTTACTTACTCTTGAATTGATTATTTGCAAGAAAGTTTTAAAAAGAATTTAAAAACCCTATTCAGCCCTCCCCTTTCCCCTCTAGTGTTTTCCAATTGGTATCAGAGCCATGTCTTCTCTTTTTAGATTAACATTCTTGAACAAATATCAAATGGCCGGACATTCCGCATATGCTTATCTTGAGGGGTCCTCTACTAACCGTCCCCCTTTCTTCGATAGTACTAACTACAATTGTTGGAAGAATAGATTTCGCATCTATGTTTGTTCTACCAATTTTTAACTTTGGAGTGTGATTGAAGATGGACCATATATTTCTATGAATGAAGAAAATCGTTCAAGGATTAAGAAAGAAAGACATGAGTTTAATGACTTTGAGGTCAAGAAAATGACTATGAACTTTCAAGCCATTAATATATTGAGTTGTGCTATTCCTCAAAATGAGTAGAACCGAGTGAGTGGTAGTGATACCGCTCATGATATGTGGAAGATACTTGAAGTTACCCATTAGGGTACCAATCAAGTGAAAGAATCAAAACTCAACATGCTTGTTAGAGATTACAAGTAGTTCTCCATGAAATCAAATGAGAACATAAGTGATATGAACACTCGTATTACAAAAATCATCTATTGGGTAAAGGCCTATGGCAAGAGGTATTATTGTGGGAAATAAACATGAAAATCTTCAATGCTCTTCCTAAAACATAGGAAGCAAAAGCCTTGGACATTGAATAGACCAAGGACTTGAAGGCTTATCCTACTAAAGAGCTTATTTGCTCTCTTCTTGCTCATGAGATGAAACTCAAAAGGAAAACTAGCCTTGATCATGAAAAGGCTCCAAAAGGAGTTGCATTGAAAGCTAAAGATCACAAAATATCTCATGATACAAAAGAGAGTGATGAGGAAGAGGATGACACGGATGATGAGGCTATGACAATGATGCTGAGAAGAATGAAAAAGGCATTCTATGGTGGAAAGGGCAAGAAGCCTTTCAAAGCTAGAAGAGGAAAACCCTCTTAAAATCCAAATGGGATGAAATGTTTTGAGTGTGGAAGTAAGGAGCACTTTATTGGAGATTGTCCAAAAGTAAAAAATAAAGATAACCAAGGTGACAAGAAGAAGAGATTTTTCAACGCCTATAATGCAAAAGGCATGATTGGCACATGGGATGAGGAGGATAGTGAAGAAGAAGAGGATCACCCTAGCAATCAAAATGCAAATATTTACTTTATGGCAATAGAAGATGAGGTGAAACAAGAACGAAAAGCACTTGCGGGAATATGGTTTCTTGATAGTGGATGTTCAAGACACATGACTGGAGATGCTACTCTCATGAGAGATGTCAAGCCAATAATTGAAGGATTCGTCACATTTGGTGACAAACAAAGGAAAGATCATTGACATTAGGAATGTTGGTAAAGGCTCCTCTACCCTTATTAGACAAGTACTTTTAATTGAGCTTTTAAAGTATAACTTGCTTAGCATTAGCCCTTGTGATAATTGTTTTGTTGTTTCCTTTAAGAAAGATGCATTTTCTATCTTTGATGAAAACTCAAATGATGTCATTTTTGTAGCAAATAGAGTTGGTAATGTATACGTGCTCTCTCTTGATGAATTGCTTGCATATGATGTACAATGTTTGAATGTTCATGATGATGATGCATTCCTTTGGCACCGTAGATTAGGACATGTTAGCATGGTCGTACCTAACCGATTATCGAGCCAAGAACTAGTACGTGGTTTGCCAAAAGTAAAGTTTGAAAAGAAACGGCTATGTGATTCATGCGAATTTGGAAAACAAGCCAAAACTTCTTTTAAACCCAAGAAAATGGTATCATCTTCAAAACCTTTAGAGTTAGTTCATCTTGATCTTTTTGGACCTATGAGGACCACTAGTCTTGGTGATAAGAGGTATGTGTTTGTTATAGTAGATGACTAGATTTACTTGAGTAATTTTTCTTTCACAAAAAGATGACCCCTTCATTGAATTTTCAAACCTCTTTAAGAAAATTCAAAACTCACTTGACACAAAATTAATTTCTATTAGAAGTGACAATGGAGGAGAATTCAACAACCAAAGCTTTGAAACCTTTTGCAATGAACATGGCATAAATCACATTTTTTGCCACCTTGAACCCCTCAACAAAATCGTGTAGTTGAGAGGAAAAATCGCACTTTGCAAGAAATGACTAAGTCTATGCTTTCCGAAAATTCTTTACCCATGTATTTTTGCGCGGAAATCGTTAACACCGCTTGCTACATTATGATCCGAGTTCTTTTAAGACATTTTCTAAATAAAAACTCATTTTGAACTTATCTTTGGAAAAAGGGTAATATGCACTAAATAGCCACAAACTATTTCGAGAATTCTTATGTTGGGCCAAAACAATGATTCTTGTGGATTATGGCCATGAAAATTTTACGAGCAGCGGAAATTGAACACAGGCGAGTATTCCGTCCAAAACTATAAAATATCCCCTCATGTGCCGGTCACGTGAAGGTATTTTTGTCCATAAAAATCCACCCCCATTTTTATTTTCATTTTTTACAACTTCCTCATCGTCCACCTGGACCACCTCTCTCTGCCTCTTACTGCCAGTGGTGGCGCCTGGCTTAGACGTCCTTCCCTGCTTCAAGTGGAAAATCAGAATGGCCTTGGCTACTTCAATGGTCGTATCGAAAGTGCCGAGCCAGGCGCGAGATCCACGGCGCTTAGGATCACGTATCTCCGCCGCATACTTCCCCCACGGCCTTTGTCGTACGCCTCTATAATTCCTTCCTATTACGACACCGGTCGAGCGAGTCGACGAATCGGTAGTCCCCAACTTGTTTGATTCAGTCAGATCTATGAACTGAGTTCACTCGTACAAATTGATCCACTCGAATTTCTTCACTGGAAGCAAAATTGCGAGTTGAGGTTTGATTTCAAAATCTGATAAATCTAATGTGGAAAAGGAATCTTGTGGTTCAAGTTTATAATTTTGAGTAAAATCAATAACCCGTGCAGACGAATTGGATGATGATGACGATTCTGGTAATTTTGGTAATAATTGAACAAATACTTTGCTTTGATTTTGGTCAAAATTGATAGTATTCAAAGAGAAATCCGAAAAGCTGCATTGAGTATTATTGGACTCATCATTTATGGAAATAAGAAAATCAGGAGAATCATAGCTCAACGACTGAGAGGAAAAGGAAGAGCTGGAACTTGAATAACTAGTATTCATCTGGAATTTTAGATATATTAAGATATGGATTCACATTCTTTTGGAATTGTTTGTGTATTTTGAATAATTTAAGGGAATGGAATGGGTTAGGCTTGAGCTTTCTAGGTATTAATAGAAAAAGAGCTGCGGGAGAGGATGAAAATGGAGGTAGATTTTTATGGACAAAAATACCTCTCACGTGGTCTGCACGTGAGGGGAGTTTTTTTAATTTTCACCAGATAACTCGCATGAGTTCAATTTCCGTTGTCCGTAAAATTTTCATGGCCATAATTCGCAAGAATAATTGTTTTGGTCCAACATATGAAATCTCGAAATAATTTGTGGCTATTTAATGCATATTACACTTGGAAACACACCTTCTATTTCTTACTTGAAAGGTTTTGGTTGCAAGTTTTTTTTACTCAACGTCAAAGATAGCCGTGGAAAGTTTGATAAAAAAGCGGATGAAGGCATATATTCCTTGGCTATTAGTGCAATAAAAAGGCTTACAGAATTCACAACAAAAGAAACCCTTTGCATAGAGGAATCGGTGCATGTTTCATTTGATGAATCTAACACATATATTGCTAGCAAAGATGATGATGATGTAGGTACACAAAGTGAAAATTTGATTAAACATTATCAAGTACCTATGATGGAGGATCATGCCTTGGAAGCAGAACAATTTGAGGCACCTCAAGAAGAAACTCAAGAGGAGAAAGCAATGATCCATCCACAAATAAATTACCAAAGGAATGGAGGAATACTTATGGTTACTCCCAAGATCATATCATAGGTGACATCTCTGAAGGAGTAAGAACTAGACGGCATTTTAGTGATACTTCTGCTCTTTTATCTCAAATTGAACCTACATGCTTAAATGATACCTTAGATGATTATTTTTGGATTATTGCAATGCAAGAAGAATTGAATCCATTTTAAAGAAATCAAGTGTGGACACTAGTTCCTAGACCCGTATATCAACTTATTACTGATACAAAATGGATTTTTAGAAACAAGCTAGTTGAACTTGGTGAAATCAAAAGGAACAAAGCTAGATTAGTTGCCCAAGGATACAATCAAGAGTAGGGTATAGACTTTGAAGAATCCTTTCCACCGGTTGGTAGACTTGATTCAATTAGAATGCTTCAACCTTTTGCTTGTTTTAAAGGCTTTAAACTTTTTCAAATGGATGTAAAAAAATGCATTTTTGAATGGCTACATTGAGGAGGAAGTTTATGTTGAACAACCTCCCGGTTTTGCTCATGAAAAATTTCCAAACCATGTCTACAAACTTTCTTAAAGCTTTGTATGGTCTTAAACAAGCTCCTAGAGGTTGGTATTAATGACTTAGCAATTTTCTTCTTACAAATGGTTTTCTAAGAGGAAACGTAGATACCACTCTTTTTATTAAAACAAATAAATTCATTGAAATCTTGCTTGTGCAAATTTATGTTGATGACATTATATTTGTTGCTACTAATGTTTCCTTGTGTGAAGAATTTGCCAAAATAATGCTTGATTAGTTTGAGATGAGCATGATGAGCGAGTTGATCTTCTTTCTTGGACTCCAAATCAAACAAACAAATGAGGGCATATTCATCAACCAAGCTAAATACACAAAGGAGTTGCTAGTGAGGTTTGAAATGAGGGATGCAAAAGGGAGCAAAACTCCAATGACCTCAACAATCAAGTTTGACAAAGATGAAAAAGAGTAAGAAAGTGGATGAGTCAAAGTATAGAGGTATGATTGGTAGTTTACTTTATTTAACCGCTAGTAGACCGGATATTATGTTTGTCGTTTGTCTATGTGCTCGTGTAAGCCCTAAGGGCGAACGAACTCGGTTTTTTATAATGGACAAACACTTGATGTTGTGTCTAATGTTTATATCTTTGTGATAGAATATCGGAACTAATATTGGAAGCTCTAAGTACTTCAATCAAGCCATGATCAAGATTCAAAGTCATATTATTCAAGGCTCATCTTTCAAGATTGAAGATTGAAGACTTAGGTTTGGTTAGATTAGCTTTGTTGTTATAAGTCTTTATCTTATATAGCTCTAACCAAAGCTCTCATCAACATAAGCTCTACACTCAAGTCATGCATGTTTTCATAAACACGTTTTCAAAAGGCTAAGTTTCAAAAGGATTCTTATTTTCTAAAGCCTTTGTTTTCAAAGTCTAAGTCCTTTAAAATGGTTTTCCAAATCTCCTTGCTTGTTACCTTTTGGGAAAACCTTTTAGACTTCAAAAGATTTCAAAACGTGTGAAAAATCAACATCTCTCAAAGCTCAGAAGGTCAGATCATCCGATCTTTCCTCGGATCAACCAAAGAGAAACAGAGAGTTGAAACATCTAGCCTCGGTCGACCTATAGACAAGTTCGGTCGACCTAAGGGCATGGTCGGTCGACCGACCTAGCTTCGGCTCAACCGAGGTGACTTAGGGTCATCCGAGGTGTTCTGTTTCGGTCAACAGAACTCTGCGATTTCTAGCCGTTATATGACCGTTATAGAGTCGTTTTTCAGCCTATTTTGAAATGTATAAATACTCCAAAGCTAGAGAATGACTCTAAGGCTTGCACATCAAAGTTTCATTGATTTCTTATCAAGTCTAAACACCTTCAAAGCAAAAACACTTCATTGCCATGATCTAAATCATTCAAAGGTGTTATTTCAAAAAGCAAGACAAATAGTGGAATTCATATGTTCTAAAGAGCCAACAATTCTTGTACTTCAAAGGTATATATCTTTCACTTAGAAGAGTGAACAACATTGTTCTTTATCCATCTTAATTCCCTTTCTTAGTGATAGGGTAATTCTTGTAAAAGTCCTACTTAGTGTGGGCAAGTAACTCTTAGTGAGTTTGTGTATTGTGGTTGTGTTTGTAAAACTCTTAGTGAGTTAGCCACAATTGTAAAAAGTCTTCTTAGTGAAGTTGTTGAAATCCTTGGGTGCGGCTCAAGGTAGTGGATGTAGATTCTAAGTGAATCGAACCACTCTAAATCTTCTGTCTTGTTGTTGGGTTTAGTTTTGCATTTGCTCTTCTTGCACAAACTTATACTAGCATTGCTTAGATTCGAAAAAGTTCCCAAGTTCGACTAAAACCCAATTCACCCCCCTCCCTCTTGTGTTTTACAGCTCGTTTTCAATCGTGTCCTAAGGAATCACATTTAGTAGCCGTTAAAGGCATTCTTAGATATCTTATAGGATCCTTTGATTATGGCCTTTAGTATCCCAAAACCGAGACTTGTGACCTTATCGGATATATCGATGCCGACTATGCCGGGTGTAGAGTCGAGTGTAAAAGTACTAGTGGTCGTTGTCAATTTCTTGGACATGCCTTGTTTCTTGGCATAGCAATAAACAAGCATGTGTTTCTTTGTCTACCGCTGAGGCCGAATATATCACCGCCGATAGTTGTTGTGCACAGTTGCTTTAAGCACACTTTACTTGATTTTGTTCTTGTTTTCAACAATGTGCCTATCTTCTGTGACAACACTAGTGCCATCAATTTGACTAAAAATCCCATTCAACATTCTAGAACAAAGCACATAGAAATTAAGCACCACTTTATTAGAGATCATGTTACTAAAGGAGATGTTGGTATTGAATTTGTGAGTACCGATGATCAACTTGCTGATATTTTCACAAAGCCTTTAGGTATTGAAAGATTTGATTACCTAAGGCGCTTCCTAGGAATCACAAAATTGCAAAGTGAATGTATTTGCTGAGAATGTGCAATAAATAGGGCAATTGCGGTCAACTGTATATAAGGGTCGGTCGACTGGAGAAATGGTAAAATCTTCTTAATACAAAATTAAAGGCATCTCGGTCGACCGGATGTACTGCGCGGTAGACCGTAATCAAGACAAAAAAACATTAAAGGCATCTCGGTTTATTTCGGAACGACCTCAAAAGGGGGAGGCCTGGTCGACCGGACCATTGGGAATTCAAAAATAAATAGTTATCAACAGTGCATAAATTCAAAAGTTCATTTCCCACCCTTTCAAATTTTCAAAACCCAAACTCCTCCATACCAAAATTCCTCATACAAATCTTTGATTCACATCATCATAAAGACAAATCAACCACCATCCAAAACACCAAAGTCACAAAACTCCAAACCCAAAAAAATCTTATTGAGAGAAAAACTTCCCCAAATAAAATTCTTGAAAAAGGGATTACTATCCAAGAATCAAATGGACCCACTCCAAATAAAACAAGAACATGAATAAAAGGGGAGACAAAGGCAAGAAGATAATGG
The DNA here is from genome assembly GCA_026122235.1 of Vinca minor. Lineage (NCBI taxonomy): Eukaryota > Viridiplantae > Streptophyta > Magnoliopsida > Gentianales > Apocynaceae > Vinca > Vinca minor. The sequence continues at coordinate 51,737 of JAOCZM010000285.1, read as the reverse complement.
AAGGATATTCCGACAAAGAAACAAAGTCGGATGAAGAAAGCTTGGTTCCTCCACCTTCACAAATATTTCTGGGAGAATCATCAAACTATGCGGCTACAAAGATAACTCCTAGATTCTATACTCTTCAAACCAAGAAAACCTATGAAGCCTTTGTAAAAGAAAACAGGGAAATTATACTGTGGTATATTAGGGATGCAAAATTTGATAAAGGGGTTAGATTAAATCTTTTTGGAGATATGGGGTGGATGAACTTGTTTGCTCATGATAGTGACATATATATATATATATATATATATATATATATATATATATATATATATATATATATATATCATTTAGCCATTTATTAGTTTGGAGCAAACTTAAAAGAAGAGGGAAAGAGAGATGATGGTAAATATTAGTGGACTTCTAGGATAGAAGGATGGGAATTAAGTTTTTCAAAGGCCATGTTTTGTGAAAGCATTGGGGTTGAGCTTGAGGAAGGGGCCACAAAATTTTATCATAGAATCGGAGGCATTCCAAATGAAAAACTCTTAGACTTGAGGCATTTTAGAACAAATTTCAACATCAAAGAGGCATTTAGCAAAGCTTATGAGGGAGAGACCAACAAGCTAGATGAGTATGGTCGGATTTTGCATCACATGGTAGCCAATGTTGTCCTAGCGGTAAAAGTCCATAAGAATTCCCTCACATACTTGCAAATGATAGTGATGAATTGGCTAGTTGAGAGAACTAAGGTAAATATTGGTTATTTGTCCTTTAGAAATTTGAGTGAATCCATAAAAGCCGAAAGAAACTTCATACCCTATGGCTCGACGATGACTCAGCTCTAAGGGCGACAATTGGCCTAGCTAAAGCAGAGCTTCGACTGTTTGGGAGGGAATTTTCCAGTTTAAAGCGGAGGCGAGATGGATGCAGGGATGAATTTTGCCCCTGCTATTGAGGACGGGGTTGGGGCGGGAGACATGATATCCCCGACCCCGCCCCGGCTTGTCGTGTTCCTCATTCCTAAAATACAAAATCCATATAGAAAACACATAAAATACCTAAAAATACGAAACAAATATGTCAAAATTGGAAAGACACCGCGAATTTTCAAACTCTTTGAAGACTCCTCCATCTTGTAAACCTTTAGGAACCCCATCTTTTTTAAGGAACAAACTAGTGTCTTTTTACATATTGTTATTTCGTTTAACATGTATTAAATATTTTTTGTTTAAAATTATGTGTTCTTTTTTAAAGGTTATATATATTTGTCAATGTTTTTTGTCAAAATTTACTTAATTTTTGTAATCGGAGATGGCCGAAAGCCAAGATTTGGAAGGGAAAACAATCCCACTATTCCCCAGTTCGGGATGAGACCCCACCTGATCCGGGGATGGGATCCCCATCCATCCCCAATGGCGGAGCTGGGCCGGGGATGAGGATCAGATGGAGAAGACGGGGCCGGGACTGGAGACCTTGGTCTCCGCCCCCACCCGCCCCCCATTGCCAACCCAGTCAGCTCGGCTCGGCTCTATAGGGAATGAGGTCAGGTCAGCCGTAATAAATATACAAGTGACAAAAATTTGTAACAATAATTATAATTTTTTGTGACTAAACTATGTCGACACTATTTCAAAAATAATTAGTTACGAAGTAGTTGTCACTAGTATGAGTAGTATGCGTGATAAACATTTGGCCACTATTAAAAAGTATTTTAGTGTAAATGATGTCGTCAATATAAGTATAAATATTGTGACGACTTAATTTGTCACAATTTAATTTGTCAAAATTATTGTCACACATATTTATATTTATTGTGACCACTTTTTTGTCACTTATTGTAAAGTTTTTGTTGTCGAGAATTTAGTCACAGAAGCATTGTGACTAATCATAAAATGTCGTAAAAGTTTCATTAGTGACTAATGTATTTGTGACGGCAATTGGCGACTACAAAAACTAGTCACAAGCGATAATAGTGACCTAAAATCGACCTTACAGTGGTCACTGAATATCATTTTTCTTGTAGTGTATGGGAAAAAACATCAACAAATATGAAAAACTAGAAATCAAAAGCAAACCTGTCAAACCCCGTAACCAGGGTGATGACATGGCAGTATCTCATTGGTCAATGAGACACCAAAGCCTACGATACGGAGTTGCTAAAAGGAAATTCATTATGCATTAAATCTAAATTACAAGTTTAACATCGAAAAACTGAATACATAAGTGAAATGAATCTACTTATTACATTATTAGAAAAAGTCTATGCGTTCTAAAATGAATAACTGAAATGAAACTAAGTGTTCCAAATGAAATAACTGCAAAGGAAATAAAGTCTAGCATCTACGTAGATTATGATTACTTCTCGAATGGCCCATTCCGGTATCATCATCGTAAATGCAGGGATCAACATCTACATCACCCGCACGAGTAAGAAGAAGATGGGATCGAGGATCTATAAAAAATAAAAAAAATACGTAATGCAGTACATCATAAATAGACTCAACAGGTTCCCGTTTCCCAAAATACCCCTTTTGAAAATACGCTTTTGACACGACACAACACAACCTTACGGGCCTCTGAACGCAGGACATAACAGTACAATACACTGCAGAGAAGAACAGAACAGAAATCTGCACAGCTGCTCTGTGACCTTCCGGTCGACCACACCCTCAATTCGGTGGACCGGTGATATCCTAGAAGCACACAAACAGAAAACAAAGGCTCCAGTCGACCAGCACATAAATCAGACGACCGAATGAACCATTAGACGAAGCATTGTTCGCGGTATCGTCTGCGACTTCGTACGCGGAAAGACAATAGCTAATTGTCATTCAGCTGATGAACCCTAGGACGAATGGTAGGGCGATTGGATCGTCCGCGACCTGCGAAAATCAGAATAACAAGTGCAAAACTTGTACACAAGTGTACTATCTAGCACCAAATCCCAACCCAAAATACAAGTTAAAATGACTCAATACCAAGTATCAAATATGACATAAATAAATGTTCGACTATACTTATCAAATCTGACACCACATATCGGAATTAATGCCAAGAGTATCCCATACTACTCATGCACTACAAACCAATAGTTATGTCAGACAATCGAGTATAAAACGGACCATGACCAAACAAGTTAAAAACAACAGTTAAGCTAAACAACTATACTCTTCACGTCTAAGCACTCACACAACCGAATCCACAACAAGCATGTCTGCCTTACAGTATTCACGATTACATAATTTACTTAGACATTACGAATATAGTTATCGTTACGAAATTACAATCCCACAGACAAGCGCAATTGTCCAATCAGACTCATAATCACTGTTAACAATCCCCCACGTAATACCCACTGAGGAAAGGCCACACAAAATCAGAACTCTGGCTGAATCTTTCCCCCGGACATAGGCCAAAAATCAAGAATATGTATGACAACCAAATAGACCATAATGAAAAAATCAAATAAACGACCACGACAATCAAGTAGACGACTAAATGATAACCGACACTAACAATAGCACATCTCCAAATCATCCAATTATCCATCGACGAACACGTAGTTAACAATTATGGAAATATTAGAATAATTCAGGATTTGGAATCAAAATATCCATAATACACATAGATAATTCCAAAACAGAAATTCAGTTAACAATACGATAAAACGCCAATTATGTAACCGATTCGTAACTTAACATTTTATGCAATATATATATATATATGTGTGTGTGTGTGTGTGTGTGTGTGTGTGTGTAGGATTTTAGCAATTACCTATTCTAATCTTTACAATATTCTAGAGTTAGATTATTATTTGGTTTCCTTATTTAATTAGAGTTTTTTTTTTTTTGCTAAGTATTATTTAATTAGAGTTAGATTGTTAAGTAACTTCCTCTTTTAATTAGGACTCTCTTTGTATTTATATGTGGAATTTCCCTTGTTCAATTAATCAATTCAATTCATTGATTCCATATATTCTTACATGGTATCGGAGCAGGCCCTTAGGCAGGATTTGTGGGGTCATAATGCCCAAATGGGCTATAATTGTCCCGGTACGACCCTAGAAGGGCGGCGAGCCTTAAATTGACTCCCATCTCGATGTGAGGGGGAGTGTTGAAATATGAAGTCCCACATAGAGTGTTTAAGGAATATCCAAATAACCTATAAGCTCATGGGTTAACACCTCTCCTTGCCAATTAGTTTTGAGAGGATATGGAGTCCCATGAGATATTTTTTTTAGGATATCCAATGGGGCAAAAAGTGTGTAAAGTATATGATTTGCAGTAAAATTAATGTCTCTCAGGATGTTCATTGTTACGAACATATATTTCCGCTCAAAGATTGTAATCACCCTGATTCCCCTGCCTCTTTTTTTGAGTCGCATCTCAACAGCCCAATCCCAGATTTTTCCCCCGACCCAGTGCCTGAGCCCACCTCTTTGGCCTCTGACCTAACCAGCCCTTTAGCCCATGCCCAGCCCAGCCCCCCTATCCCCATACTTCAGCCCAGCAGCAGGCTGCCTCCTTTTCTTTGGCCCAGTCACAGGCCCCATCTCCCTTAGCAGCCCACCCGAGGTCAGATGGCCTTAACCAAGCCAGTCCCTCCCCTTCTAAGCAGTCCCGGCCCACTGCCCATGTGGCTCATCCCCCAGATATTCTCCAGCCCAACAATCCATTATCATCCCACCAGCCGAGAGCCACCCCACAAATTCTCCTAGTTCCCCATCCGCCAATCTAGTGCCACAAATACCGCATAGATCCGAACGACAAAGTAAGCAACCCAACTACTTACAGGATTTTGAGTGCTACACAGCGACTGATCTCCCAAAGACAACATCATTAACATAAAATTCCTCAGGTATTTCCTATTATCTCAATCAATTTTTTACTTATGATAATTTTTCCCGCTCTCACGAAATATTTTTAGCTTCCATTACTTCTGGTTTCAAGCATAAAAATTATTTTCAAGCTATCCAATATCCAGAATGGCGTGAATCAATGAGACAGGAATTGGTCGCCCTTGAGAGTAACCATAATTGGGCTCTTGCTCCTCTTCCTCCTCGTAAAAAACCTGTAGGAAGCCGTTGGGTTTATCGCCTTAAATATCGCTTCCTTCTGCTTCTTTCTCACCTAACGCATATACCCAGGCTTTCACTTGTGGCTTTTCATTTGAATGTTTGATGAGTCGTAGATTATTCGAATGATTGACTTCTACGGTCACATTTTGATTACCATGGTACTTATCAGGGCAGTAATGACGTATATGACCTTTTTGTCCGCAGTTTTAGCACTGTCCCAACCTTCTCCTACATTTGTCATGATGGTGGCCAGGTCGACCATAATAATCACACACCAAATAATTTGTATTTGTTGGGTTTGGACGGGGTCTCCTTGAGTCCCCTGAACTCCTAGATTCTTCTTCATGTCTTTTTAATGTCTTATCTCTTGATTCGTTAGCTGCTCGGATCTGACGGTCGTGGTTCTCAACTCGGGAAGCTGCTTCCACCGTTCTGGCAAAGGTCAAAGTAGTAAATGGTGTTAAAGCTTTCTTGAGTTCTAGGCGTAAAACCTTTAACAAATTGTCTAGTCTTGTTTGCCTCAATATCAATCATTCGATGACAATATTTAGAAAGCTTGTTAAATTTGGATACATACTGAGCCACAGTCATAGTTCCTTGTTGTAGAGATTGAAACTCATCCTCTCTTTGCTCTCTTATCCAGAGAGGTATATATTCATTTCTGAATTCCTCTTGAAAATCTTCCCAAGTCCATTCATTTTGTTCGCCTAAATGAGATTCAGAAATGTGTTTCCACCAATCCTTAGCCGATCCACGTAATCAAAAGGCAGCAAGATGAACAAAAGCAAACCGAAAGCCAATCACAAGACAAAGGATTTATAGTGGTTCGATTCACTTAGAATCTACATCCGCTACCTTGAGCCGCACCCAAGGATTTTCAACAACTTCACTAAGAAGAATATTACACTTGTGGATAACTCACAAAGAGTTTTACAACACAACCACAATACAAAACTCACTAAGAGTAAATTGCCCACACAAAGTAGGACTTATACAAGAATAACCCTATCACTAAGAAAGGGAATGAGATGGTTTAAAGAGAAGGATTGTTCACTCTTATAAGTGAGAGATATATACCTTTGAAGTACAAGAATAATCAGCTCTTAGAACATAAAATGCACACTCTTTGTCTTGCTTTAGAAAGATCACTTTTGAATGATTTAGATCATAGAGATGAAGAGCATTTTCATTGAAAGTGTTTGAGACTTGATAAGAATCAATGTATGTTTGATGTGCAAGCCTTCAAGTCATTCTACAGCTTTAGAGCTTATATACATTTCAAAATATGCTTTGAAAAAAGCGACTCGCAACGGTTATATAACGGCTAGTAGCAGAGGCCGGTTGACCGAAAAAACACCTCGGATGATCCGAGGTCAAGCTCGGTTGAGCCTACCCAATACTCGGTCGACCGAGCCCACCCATAGGTCGACCGAACCAAGCTTTTTCCAAAAGCTACAACTCTCTGTTTCGATTCGGTTGATCCGAGGAAATCTCGGATGATCCGACTTTCCCCGAGTATGAGGGATGTTGATTTTTTCACTAGTTTTGAAATCTTTTGAAGTCTAAAAGGTTTTCCCAAAAGGTAACAAGTAAGAACATTTGGAAAACCATTTTAAAGGACTTAGACTTTGAAATCAAAGGCTTTTAAGATAAGAACACATATAAGAATCCTTTTGAAACTTAGCCTTTTGAAAACGTGTTTATGAGCATGCAAGACTAGAGTGTTGTACGTTTATGTTCATAAGAGCATTGGTTAGAGCTTATAAAATAACGGCTTATAAAGACAAAGCTATCCTAACCAAAACTAAGTCTTCAATCTTCAATCTCGACGAGATGTGCCTTTAAGTATAACTTTGAATCTTGATCATGGCTTGATTGAAGTACTTAGAGCTTCCATTATGACTTCCGATATTCTATCACAAAGATTGAGAGCATTAGACACAACATCAAATGTTTGTCCATTATCAAAAACTGAGTTTGTTCGCCCTTAGGGCTTACAAAAGTCACGCTAGAAATAAAAATATGGGGTTTGGAAGGAGGTGCTCTGCCATGGACCTCTGCGCCACCGAAGATCTCGAGAGCTTCGGCATCATCTACGTCCATGGCTACAGTGGTGTTGCTTTTGGGTATTTGGTTTTAAGAGTGGTGGTGATGAAGATTTGATTGTTGTTGATAATTCTTGTCCTCGTGCTTGATTAATTCTTGAAATAAAATGAAAAGCTTGGATTTGGATTTTTCTATTGTTTGATTATAATTATAAACTTTTGAATCTGTTTCTTGATTTGATTTGTTCTTGGGTTTATGGTTGGGGATGATAAAGTTGGATGGAGGAGTGGTGAAGGTAGGGGCAGCGTTCTGTGTGGGGATGGAATGATGAAGACGAGACGGAGTGGTAGGGGGAGGAGTGGGGGTGGGGATGGAATGATGAAGATAGACCGATCTCGTGATTCTTTTTTTGTATATTACTTTTTGAGAAATTTTTTTTTCCGTCCAAGTAAATTTGGTTATCTATAATATTCCAGTACTAAAGATTAATATTATGAATAAAGTAAGCATGTAAGGTTCGTTATAATTTATATAAGGCGATCAATTACTAATACTATGAAATTGTTAAAGTAAACATGTAAAGTTCGTTATAGTTCTATATAAGGTGATCACTTACTAATACTATGAAATTGTTATAGTAAAAAATGTAAAGTTCGTTATAGTTCTATATAAGGCGATCACTTATTATTACTATAAATTTGTTAAAGTAAACATGTAAAGTTCGTTATATTACTATATAAGGCGATAACTTATTAGTACTATAAATTCATTATAATTCTTAACAAGAATAACCCATTTCCATTTTCAATTGATGATATTTGATGAAAAACTCAAATTAAACCTCCATAAATTAAGAATTATCATGTTCCCAAAATCCATGAACCACAAATTCGTTAAAGTAAATCAATTAAAGTTCGTTATACTACTATATACGTCAATCACTTATTAGTAAACTTCAGTATATATATATATATATATATATATATATATATATATATATATATATATATATATATATATATATATATATCATTATATGATGATCACTATAAATATGTTATTAGTTATGGCTTTTTTTTTTTTTTTTTTATAAAAAAAAGTACTCCAAGGGCATTTTTGCCCCATTGACCAATATAGCCAATTTTTAGCCAATTGGGCTTAGCCAAAGATCATTTTCCATTTTCTAAATCCCTAGAAAACACTAGATCCCTCATTATTCGTTGCGGTTCGTCCCTCTCTCTCTCTCTCTCTCTCTCTTTGTTTTTCTCTTTAATTTTTCCTAAATCAACTTTAATTTCCCCTTTTTATTTTCTGTTTTTATTTCTATTTTTACTGCTCTTCTTCTTTTCAGGTGGATTTCCTTTTCCGGTGCGGTGGCCGCAGTGGTCTTCATCTTCCGACGAATCAGAGTCGTTGCTCTTCACCTTCTCCGGCGAAGGTAAGCTTTTCTCTTAGTCTTTTTATTCTATTTTCTGTTTTTATTTTTCTATTGTTGTTATTTTTTTATAATTTTGTTTTTCTTCTCAGATCTGTTGTCTCACCGCTGCCGCCTCCGACTTGCAGCAGCTGCGGCCGCCCACTCGCTGCCTCTGACCACCACCATCACAGAAGGTTGTCTCTTTCTTTTTATTCATTTCCTCTTTTATTATCATTATTATTACTATTTTATTATTTTTCTGTTATCATTATTATTATTTTTATACTTTAAATTTCAGATTAGGTTTTCCCTAAATTTCAGTTTTCATTTACTGTTATTATTAATATTATTATTGTTGACATGATTATTATAATTATTATTTATTGCTATTATTATTACTTTTCCATAATTGGTGATAAAATAGACTTGGGGACCAGTGTTGTAAAAATCGGCACTAGTAGGTAGTCGACCACCCTATCGCTAGAAATCCAATAATCGGGTATTGGAAAAAATGGTAAAAAATCGGCCACATACCTGCAGTGGATGCACACGGGCGACAGTGACGGTGACGGGAAGGAGCAGCGGCGGGGAGGAGGCAGTGAGGTGTTGTGAAGAGAGAATGAGAAGAGAAGAAGACAGAAGGAAGGAGAAGAGGAGAAGAAAAACAAAGGGAGAAGCCGCGCCGAAGAAGAGAAGAACGTAGAGAGAAGAAGAGGGAAGAAAGGGAGAGGCGGCATCGACGATTTGCGGCGGAGTAAAGGGGAGGGGCGCCGCTCCAGTGAAGAAGAAAGGAGAGAAAATTAGGTTAGGGTTTTCTCTTCTTAGGATAAGAATATATATAGGACTAAAATGGTAATATAAATAATTATCACATAAATCCTATAAAATACTTATATTACAAACAAGTCCTAAATTTAGAAATAACTTGTATTCAAGTCCGAAATAATTTTTAAAAATTACGTTTTAGTCCTTATAAGTTTATATTTTATTTTTAAGGTTCGTTAAAGCTTATGAATTATTTCGAGAAAATTTATAACACTAATAATAATATATATGAGATATTTATGTCTTCCCACACAAGTTAGTATAACATATATGATAACAGAATTTTTAAAATTACGTTGTAATTTAGGGTCGCCGACTAGTCGCTAGTCCCCGGTCTGCCGACCGACTAGCGACTTCTGCAACACTGTTGGGGACTTTATATATTTATGTTACTTTTCTTTCTACTAGAATTTCACAAAATTATATTCAATTTCTTAAAAATTGTAAAAACCCCAATTTAATCAATTTTGTTTTTGTAATATAACATTCAATCTAGTTAATCCCCATTCCAGTTAAAAATTACGTGAGTTAATTGAGTTTCTTTTTATGTGAAAGTTTCCTAAACCAAACTAATCAAATTTCTTCGAAAGAAAGTGAGGTAATTAAAATTCTATTATCTCCTCCTATTATAAATAAAGTAGAAAATTATGAAAATCTTACTTCAATAATATGATAAAAGAGTCAAGGAGATTTAAAAGTTAAATTTCCAAATATTCAAGGAAATTTAACTTTAAATTTCCTAGATCAATTTTTATCTATATAGTTCCTTAATGGGATTTAAAGTGTAAATTTCTCTTTTCTAGTCTAGGATCAAGTAAGAATTTAGATTTATATTCCTCTGGTCACCCGTCTTAACAGGCACAAAGTCCGATTAGATACGTCTCTACCAGTGGGATAGGCCACGGGTGTTCTCGGGATTTCGTTTCCAAAATCCTCCCTGCAAAGGGACAGTCTCAAAGGAGTATAATCTAATTTTTTTTATGAGCCCGATTAACCTAAGTTTGTTTATTGTGAAGGATCAAAACAAAAGATTGAAAGCAAAAGTACCTCTTTGATAGTCAATATTTTATTTGATTCTTTACTTGAAGAATAGCAATAACGAGTAATATGCAATGTTTAATTGTATATTTGTGATGAAATAAGTAGTTGCTAGTAGTATATGAGGGGCAATATGGCTTTGGTTTGACTATGTCTCTGGGATTAAAGCATTAGGCAGAGCGATGAGACACTACAAAACAAAAGGTCTATTGCGACGTTTGCCATATGTCGCAATAAACTAAAAAAACGTCGGTATAGATCTATACTAACATTTATTATAAATGTCGCGTAAACGTCACATTTGCCTGTATCGTTATGGTTTTTTAAGACATTTGTTACAAGCGCCGGTACCTATCTATTACGACATTTGTTGCGTCATTTTAAAGTGTTTCAAAAGGTATTTTTTCCAACATTTGTAAATAATCGCAACAAATTGTGTATTCCGACGTTTGTAAATATTGTGAATAAGTAATTTTTTCGACATTTTTAAATAGTCGTAACAAAATATGTATCCCGAAATTCGTAAATTTTGAAACCAGGTTGTCCGAACTGAGCCAAGTCGAGTCGGAGCCCGACAAATTGAGCCGTTGAGTCTAATTATCTTTGAATAATCGGAGCCAGAGCCTAGAGACAAGTCGAGCCACCGAGCCTAGCTAGCTTTGAATAATATATAATAAACTTTCTTCACATTCAAAGATATGGGAATTGAACACGCGACCTCCTGCATGTATGTCGTGCAATTTGCCGCTGAGCTAAATGATCATTTGTTATTTGTTTCTCCTCCTATTATATTTATTATAATAGAATTTGGATTTTGAATTTTGTACCTTTGTGTTTCGATTTATTATGAATCAAATTAAAATTAATACTCTCATTAAATTTTAATAATTAAATGTTTTTAATTTTTCTTTAAAAAATATATTTCAGAAACATAATCTTTGTATTTGTGTTTGTTTGAAAATGTCACGAGATCTAACGACATAATATATTAATATTGTTATATTAGTCGCTAAAAGTAACAATTTATAACATGTAATGTAAATGTCACGAACTAACATCAAATTGTCTGTAAGAATAAAAAATACTATAACTGTCTTTATGAAACGTCGTAAAAAATCCAAATATAGCGACATTTATATGAAATGTCACATGATTTAATGTTATTGTATATACATGTCGTTATATGAGTCACAAAAAGTAACAATTTATAACTACATTTAATGTATACGTCGCTAACTAACATCAAAATATCTATTTTATCAACAATTATTATAACCGACGCTATGAAACGTCGTATAAAATTGAAACTTAGCGATGTTTGTCTGAAAATTCACAAGATCTAACGACTTAATATATAAATGTTATGAGTCACAAAAAGTAACAATTTATAACAACATTTAATGTAAATGTCGCTAACCAACATCAAAACGTTGGTATGAACAACAATTACTATAATTGACGCTATGAAACGTCGTATAAAATCCAAATATTGCGACGTTTGCAAAAAGTGTTGCTTTAACTTACTCTTTTTGGTTTTAAGCGACGTTTGATAAAAGCATTGGTACAAAAACGTCGCAAAAAGGTGTTTTTGTTGTAGTGAGAACACTTTAGAATAATTCTTCTAAAGTGTTTAATTACTCAATTATGTTTTAGTTTTTCGATGAAAGTATTCACGTGAAGATCCGATATGAGGCAATTGTGATATAATTTAGAGCTTACTAACCAAAGACTATTGACCGGGAGGGAGTTTGGTGTATGGTATGGAAGAGGAAGAGTTTCCCTTTTAGGGCAATTTTGTGAGTGAAAACCTTTGACAAGGGCCTCTATTTATAGGAGAACTTAAGCCCTTCTTTGTAATTTACCTTTTGAAAAGGACTTCTGGTGTAAAAAAAAATTTATTATGTAAATACATGTAATTATTGGACTTTTAATGCAATTATTATTTGTATTGTCTTGGGCTCCAAGTTTTACTAGAAAATTTCTATTATACCCCTAGTTTCTAATAAAATTACTAATCTATTGGTTGGACTATTTCACCCTTGCTAATTAATTTAAAAGACACTTCTAACCTGATCATGTGAAAAGATAATACTAACCTTTTAAATTGGTACCGAAATTACCGGTCGTCACATGAATTATGAGATCTCAAATGTTTATGAGAATATTATATCATTTCCGGAAGAAATTCGAGTGCACGGAAATTTGCAGAAGTTTTATAATAGAACCATAATGCTACCACATATCAATGTCTCAATTTTAATATTATTGGTAGCTTGTCCTTCGAGGGACATTAAATTCATGGAATTTGTTTTAGCCAAATTTTGGTTATAAATTATTTCTGAATATTCGTCTTTTGAACTTCTGGTTCAAAACTTATTTGTTTGAGGATCAACAAGAGACACGAATAGAAATATTTTGTTCGTCTATATATTTTCCCTTCTTTATGTTGCAACAATATATATACCAATCAACAGGATTGATCTCAACACCTTGTGGCGGAGTATGAGCGCACATTATATATTGATATGGATCTTGTTTGCAACAATAAAAACCAATTAAAGAGAGGAGAAGTAAGAAATTAATAGTTGGCAAAATACAAAGAAATATCTAATTAATTCCAATCTCTGTGAATTACAATTCCAATCTAATTAAACTACTAATCTATGTGAATTACGAATAAATCCCCCAACTACGATACGCGTACATAACACCCCTCAACAAAACGTAACCAAAATATAATATGTAACATGGTTTAAAATTAAATAGACACTAAATCATATAATGTAGCAAAATAAATTCAAGTCAACGTAACAATTCATGAAAAATTAATTACACGTCACTAACACGTAAACAAAAAATCCCGTGCACGGGCATTACATACTTCCCCACTTACAAAAGTTTCGTCCTCGAAACTTGCACTCCCTATGACATAAGTTCTAACATTCCCCCACCAGATGAAAAGACTCTAGAGGCGTTCACATAACAAGTATGGTACTAAATGACAATACGTGAAATACAAAAGAAAACATGGCACATTATACAATTAGCAAACAACAGATATACATCTAAGCACAAGCGTACCTGTTACCATACTCGATGTTCCACATTCTTGATGCTTAAAAACAGACGCTTCAGAATTACACCCCACCTCTTGGTTTTCAATAGTAGGAGCATCTAACACTATCAGACCTCTTCCAGGACCCATTGTAGGGCACTGACGAATCTAGTGTCCTACATCTCCGCACCTGAAACAGGCTCTAGTACTCCAACGACATATCCTTGTATGCATCCTTCCACATGCAAAAAAAAATCCTCTTTATAGGAGGTCCTCTCGTTTGAACTTCTGTCGGAAGTGGCTCTACGCACTGGATGATGTGGTGGTTCGTTCTTCCGCACCTAAAGCATGCGTATGTCCCCCAATGTTACTTTCCCGGATGTCTTTTCCCACACCTGTTGCATATCTTCACTACATGTCCCTCCAGTATAACTATCTGTTTCATTTTTCTGCTAGATGAGAACGGCTTGGAACTCTTCCCGAGTCATCTTCCTTGTCCTTTTTCCTTGGTTGTTTCTCCTTTGTCATTCCATCTTAAGCCAGGTGACACACGAATATAACACATAAAACAACAAAACTAACTAGCATGTTTGTGCAGTCTTATGTGCAACATATATCAATTAAACACGTGGCACCAATGTAGATAAACGATCGCGTAAAGAAAATAAAGTCATGTCAGCATGCTTATAAAGTAAGGCTACAAAGTAAGATTAACATGGAAATTCAGTTGAAATAATTATCGGTAAGTTAGCATGCTACTACAATTAAGATTTAAAATGACTAACACGTTAATACAATTCATACATAGTATCTCGATCTTCTAATTAATAAGTAAGAAATACACATAAACACGTAAAGAGTCACAATATACATATAACAGCAGGATATAAGCTGTAAGTAAACAAAAACATCCTAATCTATGGTCTCTATCCATCACACACCTCACGTTACATGTACTAGTTATCCTAAGTTCATTACATATTTTATCCCTAAGGTTCGACCTGCTCTATTACCACTTCTGTCACACCCTGTAATCAGGGTGATGACATGGTAGTGTCTCATTGGTCGATGAGACACCAAAGCCTACGATACAGAATTGATAAAAGGAAATTCATTATGCATTAAATCCAAAGTACATGTTTAATAGCGGAAAAATGAATATATAACTTAAATGAATTTACTTATTTCATTATTAGAAAAAGTCTAAGTGTTCTAAAAGGAATAACTGAAATGAAACTAAGTGTTCCAAATGAAATAACTACAAAGGAAATAAAGTCTAACAGCTACATAGATTATGATCACTCCTCGAATGGCCCCTCCCAGGTATCATCATCGTAAATATGATCAACATCTAAATCACATGCGCAGTAAGAAAGGGGATGGACTGAGCTTCGGTGCTCAGTAAGGACCTATAAAAAAAATACAAATCAGAGTACAGCAGAAATAGACTCAACAATTTTCTATTTCTCAAAACACCCATTTTGAAAATACGCTTTTGACACGACACAACACAACCTCACGGGACTCAGAACGCAGGACAAAATAGTACAGATGACAGTGTAGAGCAGAGCATAACGAGAATAGAACAAAAGCAGAAATCTGCACGGATGCTCAGTGACCGTCCAGTGACCACACCCTCGATCCGGTGATATCCCGAAGCACACAAACAGAAAACAGAGGCTCCGGTCGACCAGTACAATAACCAGACAACCGTAGAGACCCGCGGACCAAACATTGTCCACGACTTCGTCCGCGGAAAGACAGTAGCTAATTGTCATTCTGCGGATGAACCTAGGACAAATAGTAGGACGATTGAATCGTCCACAACCTGCGAAAATCAAAAAAACAAATGTAAAACTTGTACACAAGTGTACTATCTTGCACCAAATCAAAATACAAGTTAAAAGGACTCAATACCAAGTATCAAATATGACCCAAACAAATGTTCGACTATACTTATCAAATCTGACACCACATATCGGAATTCATGTCATGAGCATCCCATACTCCTCATGCATTACAAACCAATAGTTATGTCGGACAATTGAGTATAAAACGAACCATGACCAAAAAAGTTAAAAAGAACAGTTAAGCTAAACAACTATACTCTTCACGTCTAAGCACTCACACAACTGAATCCACAACAAGCACGTCTTCCTTACAGTATTCACGATTACACAATTTGTTTAGACATTACAAATATAGTTATCGCTATGACACTACAATCCTACATACAAGCTCAATTGTCCAATCAGACCCATAATCACTGCTAACATTCCCCATGTAATAACCCACTGAGGAAATGTGAAACCCGTAACTTTTGCTTACATGATTTTTGACGTGTAATTAATTTTAAATGACTTACTGTATATATGCGTAATTTAATTCGTATGATTATGTGACTACGTGTCTATTTATTTTTACATGTTTTATTTGTGTATGTTTTAATCAGGGACGTTTCGCACATTTATCGTAATTACGGGACTTAAAAATGTGTTTCACTTAAACGATTGATTAGAATTAATTAGGGATTTAATTGGGATTAGGAAGATTAATTAAATAAAAATGCATATCAGAAGTAGAGGGAAGAACCATAATTTTACAGCACTTGTACGTTTATTGCTTGTTAACTGCATTCGAGGTAGGGACCCCGCTTTACTGTATGAAATTATGTTACGGAATATTTATTACTGTTGGATTTCTGTTCTGGCGTTATTTATTGTATTTGGGGATATTCGATTGTATAAACTGTTAGAGATTGACATTTGACGTTATTGTTAATTGTTTTGATTGCTACTTCATTAGGGTAAAATTCAGCATGTCTTATAAGCTGTTTTCAATTGCTTTAATTAATTGTCAAACATATCTATAAACTGTTTATGTACCGTTCTGTAACTGTCATGTATTTTCCTCTTTGCTTAATTGTTTTTGGATCTTATTTGGAGTCGTCTATTGAGACTCGTTGTTGTTGTCCTAATTGGTTTGGTCGACCAGAGTCGTCATCCCCTATTGAGTCGTGTCTAGGTACGGTGAGTTAGTAGGATCTGTCCACCTTCTTCCAGATCTGTTCTGCGGTCCCAAGTGGCCTTTCTGCTCTGTTTTGTTCTGGGTTTGCATTTAATGAGGCTAATCATCAAAAACGGTAGTGGTTTTGTGGAGTTCCTGGTTGGGGATGATGATACAATGTAATGAATGGATCCTTATGTTGAAGTACATTTAATCTAAGGTGCGCCAATTCGATTGGGTCGGGCCGAGCTTCTGGCCGGGATTGGATTGGGCCCTTAATCGGGTTGGGCCGATCAACCCATTTGGACCGACCTTATGGCTGGAAAATTGGATATATTTTCAGCTATTATCTCTTAGAAGGAGGTTGAAGTGGTGGAGAATGTGGAGGAGTGGTTTCCTCCATGATCTCCCACTTTCCCCTTTCTCTCTCCCCACTATCCCTTGAATGACTAAGAAAAATGCTGATTTTTCTTAGCATTCCAAGTCATTATTCTCCAGGTTTTTGAAAGCTAAGAATAGAGAGAAAAGAGAGAGCATTCAATAGAGCTTGAATAGAAAGAAAAGGCAGCTTTTCTACATACCTGTTTTCTAGCTTTGGCTAATACAAAAGAAGTAAGAAAACTGTTTCTTGTTCTTCGAAAGGTCCTATATCCAGCATATATATATACTCCATCTTGAAGAGTGTCTTCAAGACTTCTACGAGGCGTTGGCTAGCACCAAGCGGTAGAGGACCATCCCCGGAAGATCGAGTGGATATTGGGAGAGACGGAGCCTGCGTTGGTGGCGTTCGTTCGTGACAATCGAAACCGCTTGACGATTTCCGCACTTCGAATGGTATAATACTGTCCCAGAGTCTAAGGTTCTTACTCGTGAAAGATCCTATTAGAGGCAGGTCGTTTTATTTCCGCTGCATAACTGTTTTTGACCCTGTTATTCCTCTAACAGTGGTATCAGAGCCACTCACGAGTACCCTATAGACTTAATGTTCTATAGTATTTTAATATGGATTATGAATCTATATTTTGCATGCCTTAGGATTGCTAGAAATGTTGTATATCATGTATGACATGTTTTTGCATCATTTTTTATGTATGAGAGTCGAGAATTTCGGTCAACTGAAATGCCTGTTTTGGTCAACCGAGTACTCTCAGATTGCTCGTTGATCGACCGCAATGTCTCGTTTCGGTCAACCGAGTACTCTCGATACTTTGTTCGTACTACCGAGCATGGTGGCCGGTCCACCGAACTGAAACAGAATATGAAATGTTCATTTTGCTGGTTGCTCATTTTTCATAAATTTTTATGTTAGTTGAGCATGATGCATAGTAATCGCCTTTACCCTGTTGGTTTATTTTATAAATACGATCTGCGAATCGTGCCTATCTCTTTTTTTTCAAAAGTTGTAATTCTCTTCTCATCAAATCCCCTCGAATGTAACTCGAGGTTTCCTTAGAATTATGTAATTCTAGATTAGGAGAAGGTACAACTGTGATGATGATTTGGAGACATCCACTTTGAAGGTCAAGACGGTGTAAAATAGAATGTTTTCTTTTCACACCCTTAGATTGACTTTCACGCTTTTTCCAATGGCTTGGAAAAACCGAATAGGATATGGCGATTACTATTGCATTTTTACTTTTATGTATTGGATGCATATGTATATAAGCATAAACTCGTTTTATTTATGCTTTTTCAGTGAGATTGTTAAAAACAAAACCCCTCAATTAAATATTAATTAGTGCCTTCCTAAGTTTGGCCCTCGTCAAGGCCTAGATCGACATTAGTATGGGACATGCCAAAGATGTACATACGTGTCTATCCGGGTGAGGCGCGAAGGATAATTTGTGATATCCGCCGGCAAAAACTTAGGGTCCTAGTTAACTGGATTATCTTAATAAATGGATTGAGGATCTAAAGGCAAAAGAGTTGAGAAAAGTGTATAATGATACGCTTGAATAAATGTTATTCACTCAACTAACCAATAATTACATAATTTGATCTGATTGGCAAACGTTGCCTACCTATATAACTAAGTTTTGGGCGATCAGCCAAAGCTGACTCAGAACGAGGTGAAATATGGATCTTGGCCCGCTAGAAAGTTAACGAACTTTACGAGTTGATAATGAGGGTTATTCACTCGAAGAAAATAGTGGGAGAAATCATTAAAAACATAAAAGACCTAATAATGATTTTATCGATACTTACTTTGCATATGTATTTTGTTGTAGAAAAATGGCAAATTCAAACCAAACACTATCACTGCGTTCTGTCCTTGAGAAGGACAAATTAGAGGGAGTTAACTTCCTCGACTGGTTCAGGAACTTGAGAATCGTTCTCAAGCATGAAAGAAAGTCAGTATGTTCTAGAAACGACCTATTCTCGATACACTGGAGGCTCGCGCTTCAACCGCTGAAAGAAGTGCTTATCGAAGCATTGTAGTGATGCTTTAGATGTGTCCCGACCTCATGCTTGTCACCATGAACTCGAGCTTCGAAGCAACATGAGGACATGGGGGGCTTATGAGATGCTCGGCTCACCCGAAGCAACTATATCGGGGACAAGCACGCCGAGAGAGATTCGACGTATCGAAATCTCTTTTTTCAATGCAAAATGTCCGAAGGAATGCCAGTAGGGAACTCACGTTCTTAAGATGATAGGTTATGTTCGAACCTTGAAAAACTCGGGATTTCCTTTGGGGCAAGAGCTGTCGACTCGATTTGATCTTGCAATCGTTGCTCGAGTCATTCGATCAGTTCATTCTAAATTATCACATGAATGAAATTGACAAGCTATTGCTCGAGTTGTCGAACATGCCTGAGGACTCGCTGAGAAGGAAATAGGCAAGTCCAAGCCCAACACCATACCGATGGTGCAAAAGGGCAAATGCAAAGGTTTTGTGAAACCTAAAGGCAAACCGAAAGGTAAGCCCAAGGGGCAAGCAAACCACTTTCAACAATGCACTCGAAATCCAAGGGTGGTGTAGCCAAGGACTCTATCTCGTCATCATTGTGGTGAAAAGGGTCACTAGAAAAGGAACTACAAAAGCTATGTTGCAGGGGAAAAAAGGTCGAAAAGGAGAAAGCAAATGTTGCTTTGGGCTCGTGTATTTATGTTGTTGATATTAATGTGATTGATATCAATTTAAATACAACTACTTCTTGGGTACTTGATACCGGATGTGGTTCTCACATTTGTACTAATGTGCGGGGGACTGCAAAGGAGTAGAGAGTTGGCAAAGGGTGAAGTGGAACTACGAGTTGGCAACGGAGCACGTGTTGCAACCCTAACTCGTAGGGGACTTGTACTTTTACTTTGCCTTCGTGGCTTGTTTTGGGTTTAGAAAACAGTTTCTATGTACCAAGTTTAACTAAGAATATTATTTCAATTTCTTGTTTGGGCAAGAAAGGTTTTGAGATTTCAATCAAAAACCAACGATTGTCGTTCTTTTTGGATAATATTTTTTATGCAAGCGCCTCTTTGATTAATGGTCTATATATTTTGGACCTTGATATGCCAATTTTAAATATAAATACAAAAAGGATTAAGACTAATGATTCTAATTTGACGTACCTATGGCATTGTTCACTTAGGCCACATAAACGAAGACCGCATATCCAAGCTCCATAAAGATGGGTTGTTGGAATCATTTGAATTCATGTCTTATGATCGATGTGAATCTTGTTTGTTGGGTAAGATGACAGCATCACCTTTCACTAAGCTAGGTGAGAGAGCCGATGCTTTATTAGGACTAATACATAGTGATGTATGTGGCCCTTTTAATATACATGCAAGGGGTGGTTACCTCTACTTCATTACCTTTACTGATGACTTCAGTAGGTATGGATATGTGTTCTTGATGAAACACAAATCCGAAGCATTTGCTAAGTTTAAAGAGTTTAAACTTGAAGTAGAAAACCAACTTGGCAAGAGTATTAAGGTTCTTCGATCTGATCGAGGAGGAGAATATTTGAGTCAAGAATTCTGTGACTATCTAAAGGATTGTGGAATAGTTTCACAACTTTCTCCTCCAGCTACTCCACAATGGAATGGTGTATCTAAAAAGAGGAACAAAACCTTATTAGATATGGTTCGTTCTATGATGAGTCACACGAGCCAGCCCAATTCTTTTGGGGACACGCACTAGAAACAGCAGCTTTAACACTTAACCGCGTTCCATCAAAATCAGTTGCAAAGACGCCATACGAGTCATGGACTGGGAAGCGTCCCGGTTTGTCTTTCATCAAGATTTGGGGCTGTGAAGCTTTTGTAAAACGCTCAGCTTCTGATAAGATGGCTCCAAAATCTGAAAAGTGCATATTTGTAGGTTATCCTAAGGAAACTAAAGGATACTACTTTTATATTCCTAATGAAAACAAAGTGTTTGTTGCTCGCACGGGAGTCTTTCTAGAAAAAGAATTTGTTTCTAGAAACACGAGTGAGAGTAGCGTAGAACTTACTGAAGTTCCAGACTCTTAAACTAGCACTAATGATAAGATGGAAATTGAACAGACTCCACAAGTTGTTGTGCAGCAGGTGCCACAAAGCAGTTGTGCAGCCAAAGACTCGACTCAAGAAACATAAGAATTGCGTAGGTCCGGTAGAGTTCGTCATCCACCTTCGGAAAAATTTGGTTTTTTCATAACGTAACATGGTGATGTTATGTTTGTGGATCACGATGAACCTTCAACCTACAAACGAGCAATTAATAGCCCAGATTCGAGAAATGGCTTGAGGCCACGAGATCCGAAATGGACTCCATGTGCACAAACCAAGTCCCGGATCTTGGTTGATCCACCCGAAGGGGTAACTTCCATAGGGTGCAAATGGGTTTTTAAGATTAAAACCGACATGGAAGGGAATGTACAAACGTATAAGGGGCGACCGGGTCACGAAAGGTTTCAAACAAGTTCATGGTATTGACTATGACGAGACCTTTTCCCTCGTAGTTATGTTCAAGTCCATTCGGATTTTGCTTGCTATTGCAGCTTACTATGACTATGAAATCGGCAAATGGATGTCAAAACCGCTTTCCTTAATGGAAAACTTGAAGAGGATGTGTATATGACACGACTCGAAGGTTTTGTCACTCCGGAGAATGCTCGGAAAAGTATGTAAGCTTCGAGAGATCCATTTATGGACTCAAGTCGGCTTCTGAAAGTCGGAACATCCGCTTTTAATGATGCCGTCCCGTGAGTTTGGCTTAATTAGAAATGAGGATGAGCATTGTGTTTACAAGAAGGTTAGTGGGAGCTCAATCGTATTCCCTGGTTTTGTATGTGGATGACAGGACTACTCATTGGAAACGACATACCAACCTTAAAGTCCATCAAGGCTTGGTTGAGTACGTGTTTCTCTGTGAAAGACTTAGGCGATGCCAGCTATATTCGGGAGTCAAGATCTATAGAGACAGATCCAGAGACTCACTGGCCTAAGTCAGAGTACATATATAGACAAGGTGCTAAAGCGGTTTAGCGTGCAAGAGTCTAAGAAGGGCCTTTGTCCTATGGCACATGGTACTGTTCTGTCGAACAAACAGTGTTCTAAAACGCCTGCCGAATTAGAACGCATGAAAGAGATCCCTTATGCTTCTGCCATAGGATCCATCATGTACGCCATGGTATGTACTCGCCTAGATGTCTCGTTTCCCTTAAGCCTTACGAGCAGATACCAGTCTAATTACGGTGAACGTCATTGGATCTCAGTCAAGAATATCCTCAAGTACTTACGAAGGACTAAGGATACATTCTTGATTTATGGAGGGGCGGATGAGCTCGTTGTAAGTGGTAACACCGATGATAAGATTTCCGATCGCAATCGGGATATGTGTTTAACTTGAATGGAGGTACTGTGAGCTGGCGCAGTTCAAAGAAATCGACCATCGCAGATTCTACGACAGAGGCCGAGTACATAGCAGCTTGTGAAGCAGCTAAGGAGGCAGTTTGGATCAGGAAATTTATTTCCGACCTCGATGTGGTTCCTAGTATTGCGAACCCGATACACCTCTATTGTGACAACAATGGGGCTATTTCACAATCTAGGGAACCTAGATCTCACCAGAGGTCCATGATCATCAGTCACGAGAAATCCATATCTCTCAGGCTGTTGATGTACCCGACTCGACCTCCTTGGGCCTTGTGTCAAAGATTGAAGCTCAGTATCAGCACGTGAGCTTGCTTGAACTTCTAAAGTTGGTTCAGATGTTGTTTGGGATTTTGAATTTCCTCAAGATGGATCTTACTCCCACTATCCTCTTTGGAAATAAATTCCCTTTCAAGGAATACACCATTACGAGCAACAAACACTTTGTTCTCTGATGGAAGATAGAAGTAATATCCTTTAGTATCTTTAGGATATCCCACAAACAAACATTTGTCAGATTTAGGGGCGAGTTTATCGGATAACAAGCGTCTTACATACGCCTCGCATCCCCAAATTTTGAGAAATGACAAACTAGGTCGTTTCCCAGTCCATATCTCATATGGAGTTTTCTGAACCGCTTTAGAAGGAACTCTATTTAATATAAATGCAGCAGTTTCAAGGGCGTAGCCCCAAAAGGAAATTGGAAGACTTGTTTGACTCATCATAGATCGAACCATATCTAATAAGGTGCGATTCCTCCGTTCTGACACTCCATTCCATTGTGGTGTGCCAGGAGGAGTTAATTGTGAAACAATTCCACAACCAGTAAGATGTTCGTCAAAATGATTTGGTATTGTTAATCACATCTTAACATATATCAAATTCGATTTGGTATGTGTATTTGTGAAAAACAGAAAAGATTGAATCTTTTATGTTTCTGTGATTATAATACCGCATAAACTGTTTACTGCATTTAAAGATTGCATCTTTTGATGAGAATATGCATAAACTGTTTTCGGTTATTGATTCGGCATAAACTGTTTCCGTGAAAGTTGATTCGGCATAAACTGTTTATGTGAACATTAATTATGCATAAATCATGCTTCGTGAATATTGATTCAAACGATAAACTGTTAGCGTGAATCTGAAATTAATTTGATTAAATTCTATTATTACGCATAAACTGTTTCGGTTAATCCGATTAACCATTACATAATCCGATTATGTATGTAAGGCGATTGTAGGGTAAATCTGGGAGGAAAACCTCATTCGATGAGCTGATGTAGAATCAGCGGGACCGCCGTCTGCGTCGCCCCGATTCGTCGCTCCCCCCGAATTAAGACTTTGTGTATGATTTCATTGTGCTTTATGTGATATTAGCATGGTGAATAGCATGGCCTACTATACCCCTTGTTTTACATATTTTTGGTTGTAATTTTATAATACGACTCACGAGTCGCTTTTTCAATGTTGTAAAATTGTAATCGCTTCATTAGATTAGCTTTACTCGCTTTACATTGAAGGTCGGGTATGCCCATGCAAATATGTAACAAGGTCGGGAGGTACAAGATCGAAGACATTATCCATGAGATGGATTTTGACCTAGATTGACCCTTGACTCCCACAAGGCTCGTGGGAGTCATTATAGGAATAGGCCATGCTATATCACATTTACTTTTTCGCTTCATAACCTGCGTGTGATGTTTATTTTATGTCTGGATGGATTTAATTTTGAACGTCACATAAAATGGTTTTAATTAAGTCTTAAAGTGCCTACCATAACCTAAGCACTCCATGAGCTTGGATCATCATTATGTCTGGTTGCCAAAGCAACGGATAAGTGTTTATCTAGGCAAGAGGAGATGGGAAAATAGTGATTTCCATATGCTTAGACATGGTTCGACTTAACTAGGCCATCAAAATAGTTTTGGGCCTAGGGCATAAAATGGGAAATAGCCGGGACATATAGATGTCAATCCCATTAGATGATTTTACTTTAATTGTGGGTGTTAAGCCAAAGCTTTCCTATAACTATTGTAAAATGTTTTTACCCACCATTATCAAGTGTTGAAATTGTGGAAAATGTTTTTGCTCAAAAAAAACTAATAACTTTGCAATTAACTTAATGTAGATAATGGCAACCAATTCATCACACAATTCACTGCGATCAATCCTTGAGAAGGAAAAACTAAGCGGGACCAATTTCCTTGATTGGGCCCGCAACTTAAGGATTGTCCTTAGCAGAAAGAAAGTCAGACGTTCTGAAACGGACATTCCCGAACAGCCCTGAAAATAACGCCCCTAGAGCTCTAAGAGATGCTTGGAAGAAGCATTTCGATGACTCTAACGATGTGACTTGTCTCATGTTAGTCACAATGAGCCCCGACCTTCAAAAACAGCTTTGAAGGAGTTGAGGCTTTCCAGATGATGGGCCACTCAAGGAAATGTTCCAAGAGCAAGCTCGTCATGAAAGATTCCTCACAACTAAGGCGTTAAATAGTTGTAAAATGGCCCCCTGAACCTCTCGTGAGTGCACACGTTCTTAAGATGAAGCGGCTATTTTGACCAACTCGAGAAGCTTGAGCCGCCGTAGGTCATGACATGGCCACAGATATGATCTTGGGCTCACTCCCACCGGAGTATGACCAATTCGTAATGAACTTCAACATGCATGCCATGGAGAAGACCATACACGAAATTCACTGGGATGCTCAAGCAAGTCGAAGTGAACATTAAGAAAACCCCTCAAGTCTTAATGGTTCGAAAGGGAATTTCAAGAAGAAAGGCAAGGGAAAGCCCATGGCTAAGAGAGGCAAAGGCAAAGGCAATGACAAGCCCAAGCCCCAGCCCCAAAGCCAAGGCACCAAAGGAGGGAGTTTGCTTCCATTGTGGCGAACCAGTGCCATTGGAAACGGAATCGCAAACTCTATTTGGAAGAGAAGAAAAAGGGAAAGACCAGCTTTGACTGTCTCTCCGTGTATTTATGTTATAGAAATTAACATGTCTCGCTCCTACTTCATGGGTATTAGATACTGGGTTATGGATCTCACATTTGTGCAAATGTGCAGGGGGTTCAAAAGGAGTAGATCACCGGCAAAAGGAGAAGTGGACCTCGAGTAGCCAACGGAGCAAGAGTTGTTGTCGTAGCTACTGGGGACATTTAATTTAGTTTTGCCAAGTGGCCTTATCATAGAACTAGATAATTGTTTGTATGTTCCAACTTTGAGTAGGAATATTATTTCAGCTTTCTTGTTTGGATATTGAAGGTTTTGAATTAAGTATTACGAATAAAATTTGCACCATTCATAAAGATCGTATCTTTTATGGAGATGCCTCTTTGATGAATGGGCTTTATATTCTTAACCTCGATGATTCCATCAAAAGGCCCATCTATAACATTAATACTAAAAGGTTTAAATCAAATGACTTAAACCAAACCTACTTTTGGCACTCGTCGCTTTAGGGCCACATAAACGAGAAACGCATATCAAAACTCCATACATATGGAATTTTAACATCATTTGACTTAGAGTCTTATGAGACGTGTGAATCTTGCTTGTCGGGCAAAATGACTAAAGCTCCCTTTATCGGACAAAGTGAGAGAGCTTCCGATTTGTCGGGCCTCATACATACGGATGTTTGTGGACCAATGAACACAAGTGCTAGAGGAGGGTTTCGATGACTTTCATCACATTCACGAGATGATTTCAGTAGATATGGCTACGCCTATCTAATGAAACATAAATCGAATCTTTTGGAAGATTCAAAGAATTTCAAAATGAAGTACAAAATCAACTTGGTAAAAGTATTAAGATACTTCGATCGATCGAGGTGGCGAATACCTTAACCAAGAGTTTGACGAACATCTTAGTGGTTGTGGAATTGTTTCACAATTAACTCCTCCCTGGCACACCACAATGGAATGGCGTGTCGGAAACGGAGGAATCGCACCTTATTAGATATGGTTCGATCTATGATGAGTCAAACAAGTCTTCCAATTTCCTTTTGAGGGCTACGCCCTTGAAACTGCTGCATTTATATTAAATAGAGTTCCTTCTAAAGCGGTTCGAAAAACTCCATATGAGATATAGACTGGGAAACGACCTAGTTTGTCATTTCTCAAAATTTGGGGATGCGAGGCGTATGTAAAACGCTTGTTATCCGATAAACTCGCCCCTAAATCGACAAGTGTTTGTTTGTGGGATATCCTAAAGAAACTAAAGGATATTACTTCTATCTGCCATCGGAGAACAAAGTGTTTGTTGCTCGTAATGGTGTATTCCTTGAAAGGGAATTTATTTCCAAAGAGGATAGTGGGAGTAAGATCCATCTTGAGGAAATTCAAAATCCCCAAACAACATCCGAACCAACTTTAGAAGTTCAAGCAAGCTCACGTGCCGACATCGAGCTTCAATCTTTGACACAAGGCCCAAGAAGGTCGAGTCGGGTACATCAACAACTTTCGAGAGATATGGATTTCTCGTGATCGATGATCATCGAAAGTTGAACCGATTGATCAAGATGAACCCACTACCTACAAAGAGGCAATTCGTAGTTCCGAGTCGAGATAAGTGGCTAGAAGCTATGAAGTCCGAGATGCAATCCATGTACGACAACCAAGTATGGACTTTGGTTGATCCACCCGAGCGGTGCAAGGTCATTGATAACAAATGGTGTTATAAAAAGAAGACCGACATGGATGGTAATGTACACACTTTTAAATCGCGACTAGTAGTTAAAGGTTATAGACAAGTTCATGGTATTGACTATGACGAAACCTTTTCCCTCGTCGTGATGATAAAGTCAATTAGGATTTTACTTGCCATAGCCGCATATTATGACTATGAGATATGGCAAATGGATGTTAAGACCGCGTTTCTTAACTGAAACCTTCTCGAGGATGTGTATATGACACATCCCGAGGGGGTTTGTAGATCCAACAAATCCTAGCAAAGTGTGTAAGCTTCAAAGGTCCATTTATGGATTGAAGCAAGCATCTCGAAAGTCGGAATCGTCGCTTTGATGAACGTATTAAAGAATTCGGTTTCATCAAAAATGAAGACGAGCCTTGTGTTTATAAGAAAGTAACTAATAATGCGAGTAGTGTTCCTTGTGCTTTACGTGGGACGACATCTTACCGATTGGAAATGACATCCCCACATTACAAAGCGTCAAAGCTTGGTTGGGGAAGTGCTTTTCCATGAAAGACTTAGGCGAGGCTACATACATCTTGGGTATTAGAATCTATAGAGATAGATCTAACAAGATGATTGGCCCGAGCCGCAGTGGATACATTGACAAGGTACTCAAACGGTTCGCTTTGCAAGACTCCAAAAAGGGATTCTTGCCCATGTCACATGGCGTCAAACTCAACGAGAACTCAAGGACCTTCCACAAGGGAGGACCAAGAGCGCATGAGCAAGATCCCATATGCTTCGGCCATTGGGTCTATTATGTACGCCATGATATGCACTCGCCCTGCATGTCTCATTTGCTTTAAGTATGACTAGCGAGATATCAATCGACCCTCGGTGAGTCACATTGGATTGCAGATCAAAGAGCATTCTTAAGTACTTGAGAAGGACTAAAGATATGTTCTTAGTTTACTGGAGGTCGGGAAGGAAGTCCGGTAGTAAATGGTTACACAGACGCAAGCTTCCGAATCGACGTAGATGATTTTAGATCGCGATCTGGGTTTTGTGTTTTGTTTGAATGGAGGTGCTGTGAGCTGGAAGAGCTCAAAGCAAGAAACCGTGGCCGACTCTACAATGTGAGTCGAGTATCTAGTCGCCTCTAAAGCGGCTAAAGAAGTCTGTTTGGATCGTGAAGTTTGTTGATGAACTAGGTGTCGTCCCCTAGCATTGTGAACCCAGGTGGACCTCTATTGTGATAGTACTGGGCGCCATTTCACAAGCTAAGGAACCTAGATCTCACCAACGATCCAAACACATTCTCGAAAGCGTTTCCATCCGATCGGAGAGATCATCGAAAGAGGGAGACGTTAGTATTTGCAAAGTTCATACAGACGACAACATTGCGAGATCCATTGACCAAGCCACTCCCACGACCCTAAACATGAGAGTCATACTAGGTCAATGGGTTTAAGGATCATGTATGATTGGACCTAGGGCAAGTGGGAGATTGTTAGTAGTGCCCTAGGACCATTAGCACATGTTGTGCGTTTTATTATCTTTTGAGCATGTAATTGAATAGTTAATTACGCTTTTGATTATCAAATGTGTGATTTGATAGTAAAACTCATTAGCTTATGTAATTACTATTCTAGAAGTCCCTAGTTTTATGTAATGCTTATTTACTATGAAATAAAACTAGTATGATTGTTGATTGATGATCTTGTTTTACTGATCATGTGTAATGGATACAAATCACATCATAGATGCAATATATAGGGATACATTGTATTGGACGTGATCCGTTTGAGAAGTAATACTTCATGGTCTTAAGTCATAAGTATTACTTCGTCAATACTATTTTAGAATCCTTAGACCTTATGTCTTCATTGATTCTAGTATGAATGGAGCCACGTTTTGACTCGGTCGGACGTTACTTGTAACGAGTAATCAATACGATCGATGATCGGATGTAGTGTCCTATCATAGCTTGAATGTGAGAGACATTGTAAGGAATTTGTCCCTCTCTATTATTAGAGAGAGATATCCATGGGCCCCTCGATAGGGAAAGACTGTTTAAATGCATGGCCGTGCTCAAATGTATTTGATAAAGTTGTTATCAAATGCTATTTGTCGAAACAGTCTACCTGGAGATCGAGCATAAATACAATTAAGCTTAATAAGGGTGACGACCACCATGCCTTATGCTTAATTAGGATATCGCGAGACAAAGGGATTAAATAGTGGATTGACAATAGGTTCCGTTGTAAATTCATTCACCTTGGGTAGTCACAATGTCCTGCTAGGGGCCGCTTGTGACTTATGAACTCACACTACTACTAAGTGTGTTTTCATTGCCATTGTGATATGAACCTACGGTGGTCACACGCATAGACGAGCTAACAAGCTTTCATGTCCGGATTCAATGAATCTAGAATGTGTCTAGGTTCATTGTATCGACATGTGTTTTTCGAAAATAATAAAGTGTTTATTATTCGAATTAGAGATAAGGGCAATTTTGGTATTTAACTAAAAGCTGGGGATTAAGTGGGAGTTGTTATCCGATAAAGACTCCCACTACCAGCAGAGTCTAGGGGACGTGGGAGTCGAGTCTCCCACGGCCGAGAGAAGTTGAGTAGACGTGGGAGTTGTTCCGGGGAACAAACTCCCACACTCTATATAACATCTCTTAGCCGAAACCCTAGGCAACTAAGTCATTCAACTGAAATTAAACAAGTAACCCGAAATCGATTTGGATTTCTCACCTTCTCCCTTTTCTCTCTAAATTCCCGAACTTCGAAAAGACGAAGATCTAGCAATCACCGCTTGTTTCGTCGCGTGGATACTGGTAGAGGGAAATTCCGCAAAGGGAATTCCGTTGGTGAAAAAGAAACCCGATCAAGAAACGTCATCCTCCATTCAAGAAGTAGCTTCTTGAATCCGAAACATGTAAGTTTTTTATCGCTATTTTCGATTCGTTTCATATGAGCGGATCCTTCAGGGGAGGATCCATGGGTGTTTGGAACGAGTTTCCGCCCATGAATCCCTTCACCAAACATGTACTACGACGTTTTCACCTAATCCGCGAGATTATAGAGAGAGGTGATGTGCATATATGTAGAGTAGATTCGGCAGACAATGTTGCCGATCCACCGACGAAGCCACCGTCGCAGCAGCTGACATGATCGTCACACTAGCTCCATGGGTATCCGATATCCGGAGGGCTAATCTTTAGAGACGATCATTAGTATGCCCTTAAAGACCAATCAGTAGATGATTTTGGGTCTTTTTGTGCAAGTGGGAGATTATTGTATCGTATTTATGTAATTTTCATTTTGATGAGTATTATTTCATTATGTTTCTGCGTTCTTAACAACATAAATAAATAATATGTCCTTGGTATTCATAAATGTTATGAATATTGAAACGTCCCTAGTCGAACATTATTATGGAATCTTCGAGGACAATAATAATGCGTAAGACTAGTATGTGCAGTGATTGATATAAGATATCGAATCGTCACATGGGTATATATGATTAGAGAATCATTATACTGGACAGACCCGACATGAGAAACACACCATGGATTGTTATATAATAGTCAACGGTGTTTCTCAAATTTTGACTCGGTTGTATATAAGATCCTTCGACTTGAGGTCTCACAAGAGTTCTTGCATGGCTAGTGTTATGCTTTGATAATGTTAAACGCTATCCGTAACAAGGTGAGCAATAAAGACATTTATTGGTTTTATCACGAATCTTGTTCAGGACGAATGAGATGCAGAAAGGATTTGTCCCTCCTATATAGCAGGAGCGATATCTTGGGACCCCTTTGATGGAGTCTGACTAATTCATGGCCATGAACAAATGAATCAGTATATGATATTGATGTCATTTGATTAGTCTACTCGCGAATCAAGAAACTAAAAGATTGGACAATACAAGTGTGACTTTTTCCATGACTTGTGTTCAATCTAGATATCAAGGACAAAAGGATTTAAATACAAATGTCAAATGATGTGATTATGATAGTCACCAGATATTTATGAATTGTGGGTAATGATGCGTTGCTAGATACCTCTCATTACCTGTGACATATGATGTCACGACCAACATCATAGATACCTCCTGGGTCGCACTCATAGATCAACTGGATTGGGCTTGTTGGAGTACATTTAATCTAAGGTGCGCCAATTCGATTGGGGTCGGGCCGGGATTGGATTGGGCCCCTTAATCGGGTTGGGCCGACCAATATGATTAGGCCGACCAACCCATTTGGACCGACCTTATGGCTGGAAAATTGGATATATTTTTCAGCTATTATCTCTTAGAAGGAGGTTGAAGTGGTGGAGAATGTGGAGGAGTGGTTTCTCCATGATCTCCCCACTTTCCCTTTCTCTCCCCCATTATCCCTTGAATGACTAAGAAAAATGCTGATTTTTCTTTGCATTCTAAGTCATTATTCTCCAGCTTTTTGAAAGCTAAGAATAGAGAGAAAAGAGAGAACATTCAATAGAGATTGAATAGAAAGAAAAGACAGCTTTTCTACATACTTGTTTTCTAGTTTTGGCTAATAGAAAAGAAGTAAGAAAATTGTTTCTTGTTCTTCGAAAGGTCCTATATCCACCATATATATATATACTCCATCTTGAAGAGTGTCTTCAAGACTTCTACGAGGCGTTGGCTAGCACCAAGCGGTAGAGGACCATCCCCGGAAGATCGAGTGGATATTGGGAGAGACGGAGCCTGCGTTGGTGGCGTTCGTTCGTGACAACTAAAACCGCTTGAGACGATTTCCGCACTTCGAATGGTATAATACTGTCCCCGAGTCTAAGGTTCCTACTCGTGAAATATCCTATTAGAGGCGGGTCGTTTTATTTCCGTCGCATAATCGTTTTTGACCCTGGGTTATTCCTCTAACACCTTAAACTCAGCTCTTTCGTTTGGGGGGTAATCCGATCCCACGTGTTGATACTGAACGTTCCTAGTTTGGTTGATAGCTGGGACCACTATCGTTATTGCTGAGTATGAGTTATTAGACGAGTAAGCTCATGTGGTGGGATTGTGTCATAGCTTTAGTGATGTTTTAAGTATCTAAGACGAGTATGTGATTGGATGTACCGGATGGGCAATGCGTGGTGCTTGTCGTACACTCGGTTATGGAATCGTTTAGGTGCGAAGAATGTTGTTAATTGCTTAATTGTTGCATTATAAGTGATCGTCTTTGTTTGAGTCTTTAATTGTTGTTTGATGGAGTCTATTTGGTCACATATGAGTTGGGAATGTTGGGTAATGGTTTGTTGCACTTTTGCACGAGTTTTAAATTTCATTTTTCTGAAAACCGCAGCTGTGCAGTCCACTGTTATGTTTTGTTCTGAACTCTTTGCTCTATTCTGATATGTTCTGTACTGTACTGCACTGTCTTGCACTGAATTCTGAGTCTTACTAGACTTGGGACGAGTCATTTGCATATAATTCCATATGAGTATTTTGGGAAACGGACATCTGCATTATCTGTATTTGTTTCTGCTGTCTCTGTTTCTGTTTTGTCATTATTATCTTTATTACTGTTTTAGGTCCCTGCTGAGCACCGGAGCTCAGTCCGATATCCGGTTTTTCTATTTCAGGTTTTGTAGATGTTGATTTACCTATGATGATGGAGCTTGGGATGAGGATTACGAAGAGTGATTCTAACTGGATTAGTTCACACTTGTTTTTCATTTATAGTTATTTATTTTGGAACTTGTAGGTTCTTTTAAGATGTAATAACTTACAAACATTTCATTTTTAGAATAATGCTTCCGCTAGTACAGATATTGCTATTTATGGATTTCATAATTGAACTGCCTTATTTAGTAATCTCTGACTCTGGCTTTGGTGCTTCATTTACCAATGGGGCACTGCCATGTCATCATTCTGAAGACGGGGTGTGATAGAAGTGGTATCAGAGCAGGTCGAACCTTAGGGATTAAAATCTGTAGTGAACATAGTATAACAAGAACACGTAATGTGAGGTGTGTGATGGGTAGAGACCATGAACTAGGATGTTTTTGTTTACTTAATGCTTTATATCCTATCGTTGTGTTGTGTTAGGATATATGTTACCTTATATGTGATTCTTGTACCATGCTACCTGTTTCACATGTTCTACTTGCTATATGTTACGCATGTATATGATTTATGGTTATATGCTTGCCATGCTCTATTTGTTATATGTTTCACATGTATAACTTATATGCTTGCCATGCTCTACTTATTATATGTTCATGTATGTTATCATACATTTATGTTGTAAATTTTTGTGCTGTGATACGGAGTTAGGTGATTTCTTTTATTATGTCATGACCTATTTGTCCATACCTCACGTGTTCATTTGTTAATTGTTTAATAGCATATCATATTTGTTTACTATACGTTATGCTTCAGTATTCTATATGTTATACATGTTATATGGTTCTTTGTATTCTGTATACCATGCCATGTTTTACTTGTCTATGCTTCACACGTTTAATTGCTAAATGATTTATCGCTTATCTTACATTATTTACGATATACCTGTGGGAGTTAAGATGGATCTGAGTCAATGAAGCAGTGACGACTACGCCCTACCTATCGCTCGTTATCTTATCGCTACGCGTTACATGTGTTATACTATGCCATTTTTACGTACTATACCCGGTTATGCCCAACTCGTCTTTTGTTCTAAATCAAGGATGACTTCTTCCTTTTCTCATTTATCCACAACAACTCCATTATTATCATTTTCATTGATTGGTGTTCACACCTGTAGGAGTTTGACGGCTTTTGAGTTCTTTTCAAGTTGAAATTCTTCACAATATCTGTTTCATATCTGGTTGAGGGATGAATACCTCTTCTTTCCTTATTTCGATTTGTAATCCCTATAAGAATGTTAATTATCTTAACATACTCATCTCAAATTCAATTTGCTTTAGCTGATAAAGTGTCAATCTTGTTCATATCCTTTGATTGTTGTTTCAAACAAAATATCACCAACTTGACTTGGCAAGATTTGAATTCTTAAATTCTTAATGAACATCTCCTTATCGACTCCACATCTTGTGTGTCCATGCTTCAACAAGAACTCTGCTAGCTTCTCATACCAAGCTCTCGAGTTTTGCTTCAATTT
Organism: Vinca minor; assembly: GCA_026122235.1. Taxonomy (NCBI): domain Eukaryota; kingdom Viridiplantae; phylum Streptophyta; class Magnoliopsida; order Gentianales; family Apocynaceae; genus Vinca; species Vinca minor. Next base: position 17,648 of record JAOCZM010000285.1, on the reverse strand, counting down.
GCAAATAGTTTTTTTCAATTTGTGTACATGAATTGGATAATCTGACTTTTCATATCCGTTTGCGTTGTTCCACATATACTTATTCTTGTAACACCACCCTAAAAAAAACCCTATTGCAATCTATCTGATAAAGTTTGAATTTCCTCGAAAATGTAACATTAACATAAATCGTATAGACTCAACTCTCAAGTCTTGCTACATAAGCAAACTTCTAAAGTCACAATATATTTTTCTCTGTTTTTCTTCTGTAACCCCGTCCGTTTTCTTTTCTAGGTTTTTGTGCGCAAATCACCCCTCCCCTATGACTGCCTAATCATTAGATAGTGATTACTTTTTCCTTTTCCTTTTTCTTTATTTCTTTATTTCCCTTTTCTTGTTTTATTACCTACATTATATATTTCATTATTTCTTTAATGTGATTTCCCTATATAATTTATTTATATTAGGTTAACTTTCCTAATCCAAATAAAATTTCTAATTACTTCCAATTCCAAATCCAATCCCAATCTAATTAAATTACTAATCTATGTGAATTACGAATAAATCCCTCAACTACGATACACGTACATAACACCTCTCAACAAAACGTAACCAAAATATAATATGTAACATGGTTTTAAATTAAATAGACACGAAATCATATAATGTAGCCAAATAAATTCAAGCCGATGTAACAAGCCATGAAAAATTAATTACACATCATTAAAACATAAACAAAAAGTCTCGGGTATTACAAAACCCATCTACTCAATCTGTTAAACCCATTCAGAAAAAACATAACCAAAATTCACCAACAAAATGCACCAAACAGGAGACAGTTGTAAATGTGCATGCAATCAAGATTAGTGCCCGATTAGAAAAAAAATCAAGCATTAGGGACAGAATTAAAACAGAAGGAGGGATGAACTGTAAGTAGATTTGGGACGGATTTGCTAGGCAGGAGCATAAAGTAATAGATCAAGTGTATGAAATCTATACCATTTGACAAGTTACATACATTGGCGGACCTAGGGTGCCCTACCAGCCTTTCTCCCAATTTTTTTAATTTTATTTATAGTTTTAGTTTTATTTCTGTAACACCCCGTGCCGTGAGTATTTTTTAGTGTATTCATTTTGAGTAATTTTTCGATTTGAAATTAGATTTTATGGTTCGTGAATTATCAATGAATCTCGTGATATATCAATGAAGGAGAAAATGTCGGTAGTATTTCGTTATTTGAAGAATGTGCAGGTATTAGAGCATTTTGTTAGTGTCAGTCATGTATCAAGTACTATCGAGAATGATGTAATTATAGAATATTATCAAAGTATGAAAAAACGTATATGCTTTTATAAATTTATGTTATCAATGTTGATTGTGCCCCTCCTACCTTTAAAGTCTGCGTCTGCCACTGGGTACATAGAATATGACCATACACGTTTGGAAAGCCCCAATGCAAAATTCTTTAAACATATGGGAATTTCATTCTCGTGATCTTGTACCTAATGTGGACATTGATACGATTAATATACATCTTTCACTAAAGTCTAAGTCACTATAATACATCATAAGGTAATATGGGAAAAAATCATTTATTTTAAATCTCAAACGTAATAGATCTGTTATGTATTTGTATTTTTACTCGATATATGTCTCTACCTCATCATAATTCATCATAAGGTAACTAGCTTTTAATGTTTACGCATTAGGGACGGAATGAAGACAGATGATTGATGAACTGCAAGCAGATTTGGGATAGATTTGCTAGGAAAGCATATAAAGTACATAGATGATTGATGAACGGCAAGCATTAGGGACGGAATTAGGACAAAAGATTGATGAACTCCAAGCATTAGGGAAAGAATTAGGATAGAAGATTGACAAAGTATATAGAATATGACCATACAAGTTGGAACGTAGTTCAGGAGGTCGCTAATCCTACCTAAATTAATTAAAATTGTGGGATTGGACACTGGAATTTGTGTTTTTCGGTCCGAAAAAAATTGCTGAAAAGCAAATTAATGTGTTGACTGAGAATGGTGTATTTTTCCTGTTCATTTCTTCCATTTACGTCGAAATTTAACATAGAAATAATAAACTTGTTCCCTCTCTACCGCAACCTTACCGGATCACATCCGGGGGGATGCCTACTCGGTTGACCAGGCCTAGTTACAAAGTCTTTTTTTTTGCTAAGTTAGTTACAAAGTCAATGTAAGCAAGATACATGATATATAATAAAAGGTACGAAATGAACTTATTATTTTCCTGGAAATTGCTGCATGGACTAGATCGACTTTCTTGAGAATATTGCCCACCTTGTTTTAAACCATTTATAAAGAAGCAGACCACAAACCAAAAATTTGAAAGGCCATATATATGGAGGTTAGGAAGTTTGACATAACCCTAATATCTGCAAATGACTTGGAAGACGTCAGAAAAATGTTCAAGATGAAAGTCTACGGAAGGGTGTCACTAGGAAGCAACAGCACCACAACGGATAAACAAACTCCGGCCGATAAGCACGGCGAAATAAACCCTGCCTGGAATTTCACGATGAAGTATATCATTCAGGAGTCAGATATACAGCACTTCAATACAATTATTGTAATCAAATTGTACAGCAAACGGAAGCTCGGAGACCGGTAGTGCCATCACAATTTTTTTAAATTTCTTGAATGTTAAGTATTAAGTTTATCGAATTTTTAAGTCATATACTCTCTCCGTCTCAAGATAATTGTTCTAATTGCTTTCTTGATCTCTCTTAAATTATTTGCTCTATTTCTAAATGAAATAAGAATTTTTTTTTCTTTCTGTTTTACCGTTACTTCAAATCTCCATTCAATACTTCAAGTTATTAAAAAATATTAATTTTTAATGCAGATTAAATAGGTGATTGACGTTGAATTGAGAGAAAGAACGTGAGAGAGAGTAAAGGCAGAGAAATAAATTGAATTTTGAACCGATTTAAATAACTGTATTCTTTATTTTTTTCTTCTATGTTTTACTATAAAATTTGGAAAAAAATTTAATTTGTGTTTATTTATATTTCAGGATAGATAAAATAGCATGGAAGGAATGTTTTTTAATGCATCGCCTATTATCTTTTATTTTTTTTCAAAATTAAATTCTTCCTCAATTTTTTAAGTTTGGTCACCTATTATAGGTACGTTGGTGAAGTCCATACGCCAATGAAAGAGTTGTTTGATTATGCAATACCTCTTGGAGGAAGTGCTGTGGTGAGTTACCCTGTGCAAAAGGGTTCTGTTAATTCACAAGGAGTTTTGAGATTCTCATATCGGTTTGGTCCGAAGGTAACCATTGATAAGCTTCTCTTGGCTGAAAGTATTGTTTCTTTTCCTAGTTGTATTTGAGAATTGTCCAAGTTGTATTTGTATAGTATTTTAAATATTTAGACCTTTGATTTATGGGCTTTTTGTTTCTCTTTCTAGTTGTATTTGAGAATTGTCCAAGTTGTATTTGTATAGTATTTTAAATATTTAGATCTTTGATTTATGGGCTTTTAATTTGTTTCTCTTTCTTGTTGTATTTGAGAATTGTCCAAGTTGTATTTGTATAGTATTTTAAATACTTCGCATTTATTTTCAAAATTAAGTGTTTATTTTGTTTATTTACAACAATAAAGTGTGATAAATGAAGTATAATGTAGGGGGTGACAAATTGCGCCATTCCAATTTTATCATGTCCCGCACTATATGCTTATATTATGGGACTGATTTGGCATGTTCCGATAAAGCCTTGGATCCAATGGAGGAGGATAGTGAAGGCAGGAGGGGGTCATGGCCCTCCAAAATTTTGGAAATTTGCACATTAGTACTATGAATATTTTTTTGTATAAATAAGTTCTTATAATATAAAATGTTTTGGCCCCTAAAAAAAATTGAAATGTAATAATAGTACTCTCTAACAAATAGTTTCACCACTAACTATCATAATAATATTGTTTATTACTTACTCTATTCGGATTTGAATGTACAATTTTCATTTTTTGATGTCCAAAATTAAATGTCTCATTTTCTAAAATAGAAATAATTTTGATTTAAACTTCCACTAGTAGTCACATATAATCTAATATAATTAAAATTGACTAGTATACTGGTCCCGTCAATTTCCGAATTAAGTAGATTAAGCTCTACTAAGTACTAAAACATAGTTCAACCACTAACTTTCTTAATTTCATTGATTAAACTTTATTAACACACTAATGATGACGGTTTATTTTTTTTTCAAATGTAAATACTATGGTGATGTAGTTAGCCAAAAAAAATTAAGTGACAAAACCGCAAAAACGTAAATAGTTCAGTGACCATCATAGCTATTAACTCTTCTATAAAAAAAATGCATATATTTAATCAAATTATATTTTTTTTTATAACTTTCTCATGCTATGTTGAAGTATAGTCCGTGACAATAGCTATGTAAATTATATATTTTTATAACTTTTTCATGCTATTTTGAAGTATAGTCCGTGACAATAGCTATATTTTTTTCATTTTTAATTTTTTTTGTCAATTTTTTAAAATTAGTTTACTTCTTTTTTCGAAAATAAATATCGTTTAAATTCAGTTTTTCTAATAAAAATGTATCATTCTACCTCAAATATATCGTCTTACATCGTGAGAGAGAATTTTAGTCCTGCTCCCCTCCCTTCCCCCAAACAAAATCCTGACTCCGCCACTGCTTGGATCAGTAAGAACTGGACCCAAACGGCACAAACAAAAAACATTGTACCGACGGACACAGTCCAAATGGCTTTATAAAAAATACGTAAAATCATACATTTTCTATTAATAATAGAAACTAATAAAATTCCTCAAACTTTAGTTGAAGAGATTAGTTGAAAATATTTGGATATTGCTTACCAGCAATTAAAGTAAAAAATAAAAATAAAATAAAAAAATAAAGTAAAAATCTAATTTTAGGTAGATGCCCTTTGGATATTGCTTACCTTTCGCCTATTTTCCTGATTATTCTTCAGTAATATTGTTAACCATCTCAATTTATTCATGAAAACTGTTCATCTCTAGTTATTTGATGATCCCAAGGATCTCTTCCTAAATATCAAGGAACAAATATACTCTCTCTATTTCTTAATATAAGACTTTCATTACATATTACGAAAATTAAGGAAGCAAAAAAATAAGATACGTTGTTAGTTAAAAATACAAATATTATTATCTTAAATATTACTTATATACCACTAATTTTATTTGAGAGAGTAATATTGATATTTTGATTAAAAAAAACATCATAATTTTTTATTCTTTAATTTCGCAATATGTAATGAAAGTCTTATATTAATGAGCGGAGGTAGTAATAGATTTGAAAATTCCAACACCTGATGATGATGAACTTAATGAAGATGGTGATGACACGAGTAATGGACATGATGGAGATAATATGGAGGATGATTACCCATGTATTGTTGCTAATAACTTGAATGATTGATTTGAGTATTTGGTTGTCATATTTTTCTTTAAGCTACTTTTTGTATTGTGCTTGGACTTAGGGAACATGATTTGGTTTATATTGGATTTACTATTTTGTACTTAGATGTTTTTCAGTTTAATTTTAATTAAGATAATTGACGTGAATAAATTGTGATTTTGTATTTTGAATTTGTGATTAAAATGTTATTCTATGAGTACATATATGTTTTCAAATAATTTTTAAAATTAAGTAGTACCTACGATTCGAGTTACGATTCTACAATCATGCGATCCTTACATACTCTTCTGATCCTATGTAGAATCTCGAGTTTGACCATATTTGTCACACCCCAAAACCGGATGATGACCTGGCAGTACCTCATATGCCATGAGGCACAAAACCAAAGAAGAATAGCAGAGTTCATTATACTAATAAAAGTGGAAGCGGTAATACTACATTAATTATCCAAATTAAACATAATCCAACATTAATAAAGTGAGTAGTACTAAATTATTACAAGACAAAGTTAAAGTATCTAAAGAGAAACATTCTAATTCAAGTTACATTATGAATCACTCGTATTCCTCCCCATCCCAGGGTTCCACATAAGCAGCGTCATCGGGTATGTCATCATCTGCAAGTAAGAAAAGTAAAGACACGAGCTATGAACCCCGACAAGAATCAACACCCTTGGGATGAAAAATCAAATGAGACACAAAACACTTTTTCCAATTCCCAAATCAAGATTGAAAAATATGCAAGTTTAAGTCCCTTCACCAGACACATTTTACACAAGAAACCTCATCAATAACCTTTGGGAAATCACTAGAAGGAACCAAGACAACAGAACACATAATAGCCCAAATACCATCACTCCTAGTCGACCTAATGGTCCTTAAAAATAGGACAACTCATTGTCCAAAGTTCGGTTGACCGATACCACTGACTGGTCGACCGACCTAACCTTCGGTCGAGGGGTTCACCAACCCGGTTGACCTACTCAGGCTCTCCCATCGTCCGTTTTCTCCTAGTAGTTTGAGTCGGACGACTGGTCATCCCATTTTTCAATGTAATTTTGTGAAGGAAAAGTGCATTTCTGCACAATCCGGATTCTAACCCAAAAAATGACCAATTTTGGTGCATATGAAAATATAAATGACAATGGAAAACAAATAAGCAACTAGGACATAATTCGTACTCGTTAAATCCAACATTTGCACATCGAAAATGTGACACAAGCTCCATGCTTTCGCCTATCCCAACATGCGGACTCATGCTATGAGACAACATTCACAAGGAAGAGCTCAATTTTCTATTCACAGCTCTAAAGAAATTACACAACGTTCCCCAACTTTTAAGCTTAGAAGGGCAAGTTTTCAATGCAAACACGAGTTCAGTTTCTTCCCGAACGAAAAGCTCACACTTTAAAGATTCCTTCGTATATATCATCGCCAATCCCTGTGGACTCCACAAGACCATCGTATACCCTAATATCTCCCCCGGTTAGGAACGGGACTCACCGACACTCAAGTTGAGAACTCCCCGGTTCAACGACAAAACACTCAATCACGCATATTCGAAAGAATCTGCAATTAAGTCATTCCTAAACAAGAGCTCAACCAACACTCAAGTTGAGAACTCCCCGGTTCAATGACAAAAACACTCAATCATGCACATTCGAAAGAATATTCAATTAAGTCATTCCTAAACAAGAGCTCAACCAGGGAAGATTCTATCGAACACATAGCATTTAAGACCCCAAAATTAGTAACAAGTACACTCGAATGATCAAGAACAATGACAACAGTTTAACATGCACAATCAAGTTCCATAACCGAATACACACATATGGCAATTCAACGCTTCATCCTATGTAGGAAATCATGATTTCAAAATACTTTTAGTACACAATTCCAAGAGTATAAAATATACATTTTATGAGATTGATGACTGAAAATACAAGGGTAAAGAGTCTTACTTGGAATCAAGCAAGAAATACACAAACCAGAATTTTTGCGCACAAATAGTAACTTCAAACACGAAAATCCATTCCTTGGGAACTCGAAATCAATCTCCGTTTCTTCTCACGCTTAGCCTTAAGTGTTAGATTCTATTAGCAACAATAATTACAAAATGTGGAGTCCGGTTTCTACTTCAATTATGAATTTTCTCACTAGCACGCAATTTTTGTTACAGATTTTCCTTTCTCTTTTTTTTCTCATTTTATTTCTCTCCCTTCTCACTAACCTGAAGGGATTCGTGGGTAGAAACTCGTTCTAAACACCCATGAATCCTCCCCTGAAGGATCCCCTCATACCATATGAATCGAAAATAGCGAAAAATTACTTACGCTTTTCGGTTAGAGGTTCTGATTTCGGATGTTGTCCTGCTGCCACCAATAGTCTTCCTTTGCGGAATTGCTTTCTACCGGTATCCACGCGATGAAACGAGTGCTAGCTCTTCGTTTATGAGTTTCGAGAATCTAGAGATAAGAGAAGGGTAGAAATTTGATTTCGGGAATTGTGGTTTTGCGGCTCTCAGAAGTCCCCCATAGGGTTTCGCCCCAAGAGAGAATATATAGGGCATGAGAGTTTGTTCCGAGAACCAACTCCCATCCAGTCCCCAAATCTTCCCGGGTAGTGGGATTTTTTTATCACCTAATAACTCCCACGTAATCCCAGCGAAAACAAAATACAAAAAATGCCCCTCCTTAGTCTCTAATTTGAATAATAACATTTTATTATTCTCAGAAATATAAATGCCAGATACAATGAACCTAGACACATTCTAGATTCATTGAATCTGGACATGAAGCTCGTTAACTCGTCTATGCGTGTGCCCGTGTAGGTTCATATCACAATGGCAATGAAAACACACTTAGTAGCAGTATATGCTCATAAATCACAAGCGGCCCCTAGCAGGACATTGTGACTACCCAGAGTGAATGAATGTTCGGTGGAACCTAATATCAATCCACTATTTCTTCCCTTTTGTCTCGTGATATCCAAATTAAGCATAAGGCATGGTAGTTATCAACCTTATAAAGCTTAATTGTATTTATGCTCGATCTCCAGGTAGACTGTTCCAACAAATAGTATTTAATAACCACTTTATTAAGTATATTTGAGCATGGCCATGCATTTAAACAGTCTTCCTTATCGAGGGACCCATGGATATCTCTCTCTAATAACAGAGGGACAAATCCTTTAGAATGCCTCTCACATTCAAGCCATGATAGGATACTACATCCGATTATCAGTTGTATTAATTACTTGATTCAAAGTAACGGTCGAATGAGTCGAAACGTAGCTCTATTCATGTTGGAAACGATGAAGACATAAGGTCTAAAGATTCCAAATAGGATTGAGGAAGTAATACTTATGACTAAATAACCATGAAGTATTACTTCTTTAACGGATCACGTCCGATACCATATATCCCAATGCATTTCATCTATGATATGATTTGTATCCATTACACATGATTAGTAAAACATAATCATCAATCAAACATCATACTAGTTTTATTTCATTGTAAAGAACATTACATAAAACTAGGGACAATCAGAATAGTAATTACATAACCTAATGAGTTTAACTATCAAATCACATATTTGATGTTCAAAAGTAAATTAACTATTCAAATGACATGCTCAAAATATATAAAGCGTACAACATATGCAAATGGTCATAGTGCACTACTAACAATCTACCACTTGCCCTAGGTCCAATCATACAAAATCCTCAATCCCATTGACCTAGTTGTGGGAGTGGCTTGGTCAATGGATCTGTAATGTTGTAGTTGTAGGAACTTTTCAAATTTTAACATCTCCTCTATTAATGATCTCTCTAATCGGTAGAAACGCTTGAGAATGTGCTTGGATTGTTGGTGGGATCTAAGTTCCTTAGCTTGTGAAATGGCGCCAGTATTATCATAATAAAGGTCCAATGAGTTCGTAATGCTAGGGATGACACATAATCCATCAACAAATTTCTTGATCCAAACAGCTTCTTTAGCTGAATCGGAGGCAGCCACGTACTCAGGTTCAGTTGTAGAGTCGACTATGGTTTCTTGCTTTGAGTTTTTCCAGCTCACAGCACCTCCATTCAAACAAAACACAAAACCAGATTACGATATGAAGTCATCTACATCGCTCTAGAAGCTTGCGTTTGTGTAACCATTTATAACCAAACTTCCTTACCGACCTCCGTAAACTAAGAACATATCTTTAGTCCTTCTAAAGTACTTAATAAGAATGCTCTTGACTGCAGTCCAATGTGACTCTTCAGGGTCAGATTGATATCTGCTAGTCATACTTAAAGCGAATGAGACATCCGGGCGAGTGCATAGCATGACATACATAATAGACCCAATGGCTGAAGCATATGAAATCTTACTCATGCGCTCTTGATCTTCCTTTGTGGAAGGTCCTGGATTTCTGTTGAGTTTAATGTCGTGTGACATGGGCAAGAATCCCTTTTTGGGAATCTTGCAAACCGAACTGCTTTCAAAGACCTTGTCAATGTATCCACTATAGCTTAGGCCAATCATTTTATTGGATCTATCTCTATAGATTCTTATACCCAAAATGTATGTAGCCTCGCCTAAGTCTTTCATAGAAATGCAATTCCCCAACCAAGCTTTTACGCTTTGTAATGTGGGGATGTCATTTCTAATCGATAGATGTCATCCACATAAAGCACGAGGAACACTACTGCGTTATTAGTTACTTTCTTATAAACACAAGGCTCGTCTTCGTTTTTTATGAAACCAAATTCTTTAATTGCTTCATCAAAGATAGGATTCCAGCTTTAAGATGCTTGTTTCAATCCTTAAATGGACCTTTGAAGCTTACACACTTTGCTAGGATTTGATGGATCAACAAACCCCTCAGGTTGTGTCATATACACATCCTCGAGAAGGTTTCCATTAAGAAACAAAGTCTTAATGTCTATTTTCCATATCTCATAGTCATAATATGCGGCTATGGCAAGTAAAATCCTAATAGACTTTACCATAACGACAGGAGAAAAGGTTTCATTATAGTCAATACCATGAATTTGTCTATAACCTTTAACTACTAGTCGAGATTTAAAAGTGTGTACATTACCATCCATGCCGGTTTTCTTTTTAAAACACCATTTGTTATCAATGACCTTACACCCTTCGGGTGGGTCAACCAAAGTCCACACTTGGTTATCGTACATGGATTGCATCTCAGACTTCATAACTTCTAGCCACTTATCTGACTCAGAACTAGGAATTGCCTCTTTGTAGGTAGTGAGTTCATCTTGATCAATAAGTTCAATATGATGATCATCAGTCACGAGAAATCCATATCTCTCAGGTTGTTGATGTACCCGACTTGACCTCATTGGGTCTTGCGTCAAAGATTGAAGCTCAGTATCAGCACGTGAGCTTGTTTGAAGTTCCAAAGCTGGTTCAAATATTTTTTGGGATCTTGAATTTCCTCAAGATGGATCATACTCCCACTAACCCTTTTGGAAATAAATTCTCTTTCAAGGAATAGACCATTTTGAACAATAAACACTCTGTTCTCTGATGGAAGATAGAAGTAATATCCTTTAGTTTCTTTAGGATATCCCACAAACAAACATTTGTCAGATTTAGGGACGAGTTTATCAGATAATAAGCGTTTTACATACGCCTCGCATCCCCAAATTTTGAGAATAAGCGTTGTACTTCATTTTAAAATTCTTTGAATCTTCCAAAAAGACTCTGATTTATGTTTCGTTAGATAGTGTCACACCCCGTCTCCGTAGTGATGACATGGCAGTTCCCCATTGGGTAATGAAACACCTAAGCCACAGTCAGAGATTACTAATTATGGCAGTTCAATTATGAAATTCATAAATCATAATAAAAACACTAGCGGAAGTATTATTCTGAAAAGGAAATATGTCTAAGTTTTTACAACTGATAAATGAACTAAAAGTTCCAAATTAAATAACTAAGTAACAGAAATAACAGGTGTGTACTATCCAGTTATAATCACTCTTCGTAATCCTCATCCCAAGCTCTATCATCACAGGTAGAATCTGTTGGAGTACATTTAATCTAAGGTGCGCCAATTCGATTGGACCGGGCTGGGCTTCGAGCTTCGGGCCCGGCCGGGATTGGATTGGGCCCTTAATCGGGTTGGGCCGACTAATATGATTGGGCCGACCAACCCATTTGGGCCGACCTTATGGCTGGAAATATAGGATATATTTTCAGCTCTTATCTCAAAGAAAGGAGGTTGAAGTGGTGGAGAATGTGGATGAGTGGTTTCCTCCATGATCTCCCACTTCCCTCTTTCACTCTCCCCATTATCTCTTGAATGACTAAGGAAAATACTGATTTTTCTTAGCATTGCTAAGTCATTTTCTCCAGCTTTTTGAGAGCTTAGAATAGAGAGAAAAAGTGAGAGTATTCAAGAGAACTTGAATAGAAAGAAAAGACAGCTTTTCTAAAGACTTCTTTTCTAGCTTTGGCTAATGGAAAAGAAGTAAGAAAATTGTTTCTTGTTCTTCTTTAGGTCCTAAATGTATACTCCATCTTGAAGAGTGTCTTCAAGACTTCTACGAAGCGTTGGCTAGCACCAAGCGGTAAAGGACCATCCCCGGAAGATTGAGTGGAGATTGGGAAAGGCGGAGCCTGCGTTGGTGGTGTTCCGTTCGTGACAACTGAAATCGCTTGCACAACTACGCACTTCTAAAGGTATAATACTATCCCGTAGTCTAAGGTTCTTACTCGTGAAAGATCCTATTAGAGGCGGGTCATTTTATTTCCGCTGCATAACCTGTTTAGACCCGGTTATTCCTCTAACAGTGGTATCAGAGCCACTCACGAGTACCCTATAGACTTAATGTGCTATAGTATTTAATATGGATTACGAATCTATATTTTGCATGCCTTAGGATTGCTAGAAATGTTGTATATCATGTATGACATGTTTTTTGCATCATTTTGTATGTATGAGAGTCAAGTTTTACTCTCGATATCTCTGCTCGGATTGGTATTCGGTCGATCGCGAGTGCTCGCTTTTTGTCAACCGAGTACTCTCGAGTACTTTGTTCGGCCGATCGCGATATCTGCTTTCGGTCAACCGCAGTATCTGTTCGGTCGACCGAAATGTCTGGTCGATCAACCGAGCACTCTCAGTACTTTGTTCGGTCGATTGTGAGATATGTCGGTTCAGCCGACTAATTACACAGTCGACCGAGCGGGATGGCTTGGGTCAACCGAATCGAATGGAATATGAAATGTTCTTGCTTTGTCGGTTTGCTCATTTTTTTCATAAATTGTCATGTTAGTTGAGCATGATTCATAGTAATCGCCTTTACCCTGTTGGTTTAATTTTAAAATACGATTTGCGTATCGTGCCTAATTTTATTATCAAAAGTTGTAATTCTCTTCTCATCAAATCCCCTCGAATGTAACTCGAGGTTTCCTTAGAATTATGTAATTCTAGATTAGGAGAAGGTACAGCTGTGATGAAGATTTGGAGACAACCACCTGAAGGTCAAGACGGTGTAGAATAGAATGTTTTCTTTTCACGCCTTTAGATTGACTTCACGGTTTTTCCATTGGCTTGGAAAAACCGAATAGGATATGGCGATTACTATTGCATTTTTATTTTATGTATTGGATGCATATGTATATAAGCATAAACTGTTTTATTTATGCTTTTCTGGTGAGATTGTTAAAAACAAAACCCCTCAATTAAATATTAATTAGTGCCTTCCTAAGTTTGGCACTACGTGTCTATCCGTGTGAGTAATTTGTGATATCCGCCGGCAAAAACTTAGGGTCCTAGTTAACTGGATTATCTCAATAAATGGATTGAGGATCTAGAGGCAAAAGAGTTGAGAAAAGTGTATAATGATACGCTTGAATAAATGTTATTCACTCAACTAACCAAGAATTACATAATTTGATGTAATTGGCAAGCGTTGCCTACCTAAATAACTAAGTTTTGGGCGATCAGCCAAAGCTGACTCAGAACGAGGTGAAATATGGATCTTGGCCCGCTGTAAAGTTATCGGTACTTACTTTGCATATGTATTTTGTTGTAGAAAAGTGGCAAATTCAAACCAAACACTATCATCGCGTTCGTCCCTTGAGAAGGACAAATTAGAGGGAGTTAACTTCCCTCGATCGGGTTCAGAACTTGAGAATCGTTCTCAAGCATGAAAGAAAGTCAGTATGTTCTAGAACGACCTATTCCTGCTACACTGCGAGGCTCGCGCTCGGCCGCTGATAGAAGTGCTTATCAAAAGCATTGTAGTGATGCTTTAGATGTGTCCAACCTCATGCTTGTCACCATGAACTCGAGCTTCGTAAGCAACATGAGGACATGGGGGGCTTATGAGATCGTCGGTTCACCCGAAGCAACTATATCAGTGGACAAGCACGCCGGAGAGATTCGATGTATCGAAATCTCTTTCAAAGGCAAAAATGTCCGAAGGAATGCCAGTAGGAACTCACGTTCTTAAGATGATAGGTTATGTTCGTAACCTTGAAAAACTCGGGATTTCTTTGGGGGCAAGAGTTGTTGACTCGATTTGATCTTGCAATCGTTGCTCGAGTCATTCAAATCAGCTTCATTCTGAATTATCACATGAATGAAATTGACAAGCCATTGCCCGAGTTGTTGAACATGCCGAGGACTCGCCGAGAAGGAAATAGGCAAGCCCAAGCCCAACACAATACCGATGGTGCAAAAGTGGCAAAAGCAAAGGTTTTGTGAAATCCAAAGGCAACCCGAAAGGTAAGCCCTAAGGGCAAGCAAACCACTTTCAACAATGCACTCGAAAACTAAGGGTGGTGTAGCCAAGGACTCTATCTCGTCATCACCGTGGTGAAAAGGGTCATCTGAAAAGGAACTGCAAAAGCTATATTGCAGGAAAAATGATGGAAAAGGAGAAAGAAAATGTTGCTTTGGGCTCAGGTATTTATGTTGTTGATAGTAATGTGATTGATATCAATTTAAATACAACTACTTCTTGGGTACTTGATACCGGATGTGGTTCTCACATTTGTACTAATGTGCAGGGACTGCAAAGGAGTAGAGAGTTAGCAAATGGTGAAGTGGAACTACGATTTGGGAACGGAGCACGTGTTGCAGCCCTAATTGTAGGGACTTGTACTTTTACTTTGCCTTCAGGGCTTGTTTTGGATTTAGAAAACTGTTTCTATGTACCAAGTTTAACTAAGAATATTATTTCAATTTCTTGTTTGGGCAAGAAAGGTTTTGAGATTTCAATCAAAAAACAACGATTGTCGTTATTTTTGGATAATATTTTTTATGCAAGCGCCTCTTTGATTAATGGTCTATATATTTTAGACCTTGATATGCCAATTTTAAATATAAATACAAAAAGGATTAAGACTAATGATTCTAATCCGACATACCTCTGGCATTGTCGCTTAGGCCACATAAACGAAGACCGCATATCCAAACTCCATAAAGATGGGCTATTGGAATCATTTGACTTCATGTCTTATGATCGATGCGAATCTTGTTTGTTGGGTAAGATGACAGCATCACCTTTCACTAAGCTAGGTGAGAGAGCCGATGCTTTATTAGGACTAATACATAGTGATGTATGTGGCCCTTTTAATATACATGCAAGGGTGGTTACCTCTACTTCATTACCTTTACCGATGACTTCGGTAGGTATGGATATGTGTTCTTGATGAAACACAAATCCGAAGCATTTGCTAAGTTTAAAGAGTTTAAACTAGAAGTAGAAAACCAACTTGGCAAGAGTATTAAGGTTCTTCGATCTGATCGAGGAGGAGAATACTTGAGTCAAGAATTCTGTGACTATCTAAAAGTTTGTGGAATCGTTTCACAACTTTCTCCTCCAGCCTACTCCACAATGGAATGGTGTATCTGAAAGGAGGAACAGAACCTTATTAGATATGGTTCGTTCTATGATAAGTCACACGAGCCTGCCCAATTCCTTTTGGGGACACGCACTAGAGACAACAACTTTAACACTTAACCGCGTTCCATCTAAATCAGTTGCAAAGACGCCATACGAGTTATGGACTTGGAAGCGTCCCCAGCTTTGTCTTTCCTTAAGATTTGGGGGCTGTGAAGCTTTTGTAAAACGCTCGACTTTCCGATAAGTCGGCTCCAAAATCTGAAAAGTGCATATTTGTAGGTTATCCTAAGGAAACTAAAGGATACTACTTTTATATCCCTAACGAAAACAAAGTGTTTGTTGCTCGCACGGGAGTCTTTCTAGAAAAAGAATTTGTTTCTAGAAACACGAGTGGGAGTAGCGTAGAACTTACTGAAGTTCCAGACTCTCAAACTAGCACTAATGATACGATGGAAATTGAACTGACCCTTCAAGTTGTTGTGCAGAGAAAGCCACAAACAGCTGTGCAGACAAAGCACTCGACTCAAGAAACACAAGAATCGCGTAGAGTCCGGTAGAGTTCGTCGACCACCTCCTGAAAAAATTTGGATTTTTCATAATGTAACAGGGTGATGTTATGTTTGTGGATCACGATGAACCTTCAACCTACAAACAGGGCAATTAATAGCCCAGATTCTCGAGAAATGGCTTGAGGCCATGAGATCTCGAACTCGACTCCATGTACACAAACCAAGTCCTGGATCTTGCTGATCCACCGGAAGGGGTAACTCCCATAGGGTGCAAATGGGTTTTTTAAGATTAAAACCGACATGGATGGGAATGTACAAACGTATGAGGGCGACTGGTCGCGAAAGGTTTCAAACAAGTTCATGGTATTGACTATGACGAGACCTTTTCCCCTCGTAGTTATGTTCAAGTCCATTCGGATTTTGCTTGCCATTGCAGCCTACTATGACTATGGTAGGACTTTTTAAATGTAAAACAATGTTCGTGAGGATACTTTGACCGGGGATCATAGGTTTCACCGAAAGCAGACGCCCAGCGATATCTCGGCCTGGACTTATACCCTCTAGGGAATGGGTCGATCTGAGAGTCAGCTTCTACCCCTAGGTGAGTCGGTACTGAGACAGTATTCAAGTCGGCCACGAAAGTATCAAACCAGTAACGCAAATTTTCAAAAAATACACACAGTTTAAATATGATATAATCATCATTTCCGTGATCGTTTTTTTTCAGAGAAAAATCTCTTCAACACCGAGGACTAATTTCACTAGAAGATCAGGTAGGGTGGTCAACCTGAGCAAAACTTATAAACATATAATATTGTCTCATGATGCCGGAAGCCCAAGGGAGAAGAAAAAGAAAAATAAAAACAAGAATTGTGGTCACCGCTCACCGAAGTCAAAAAACGATAAGGGAAGCAAAAATTAGGCAGTGGGAAAATTCATCCACAAAGGAAGGTCATTATCCTTTGTAGAATTTATCCAAGAAGACTTCTAGTAATCATGATCAACAGGCGTATAAACGAAGGGTGATGGAACGGGGGCAATATTTATTTTCTTAACTTTTCGGCACCGATAATGGGCATGGAGCTAGCAATGGAGTTAACATACAAAAGCAGATCAACCATTCTACATAGCATGAGGTCCTCAAATCTAAAAGATTCGAGTTAACAAGAAGAAATCCCCCACAGTGATACAATCAATGAGTGCGTCTATTTGAGGAATAAAGCAATTGATAAAAAAATACATATGAGTATACAGTCGTAGCAAGAGTCAAGAATTATATGCTATTGAACAATGTTTCAAGAGGGTGAGCGGAACAGATCAATCCGGACCATGGTATGAAAAACAACAGGGACCATTGATTATTGAAATTGCAAGACAATACTAACAGTGAGCAGAAAGTTGCCTCATCCAACCAAATCAATTTAAGCTTTGTTGAAAGATATACGATTCTCCTTACGGAATCAAGAAGTCATAAAATATATCCGAAATTTCCCGAATTTAATATAAAAATACAATCTTTAATGAAAAACAGAGTGAATCTATACTTACCTCATTCGTTTCACCGTCTGAGGCAAACACTCTTCATCAATAAAACCTAACAAAAAGCGCAGAGACTAATCATCAATACCTTATAATCCTACTAATCGCATTAACTATACTGAAAGATCTTACCTTCGATCGACGAACGGCATTTGTGCTTGTCTCATGTTCGGTCTGCAGAGTGTCTCTGGCACTGAGAAAGAAAAGATTGCCGATCATAATTTAGGTCTAGACTTAAAATTATATTATATAGAGCAATACCAACTGAAGTACAAC